>CM046308.1:13296259-15938759 GCA_025267735.1 Mactra quadrangularis | reverse complement strand
ACAAATAGTCTAAACTAACTAAATTTTGTTGAATATATATTCTGTGCATTCTATATTAAACGCCTTCAGTGTGTGACATTTTCCACTAGGAGGAACATTTTCAAAAAGGAAGCCCCCAAGGTGGTACATTTTCAAAAGAGACGCCCCCCAGGGTGGAACATTTTTAAAAATTAAGTGCCATCAAAAGAATCAGAAAAAAATACAACATGAAATATGTGTAACCTTTTTTTCCAAAAAGAAACAGGGAGGGGTATTTTTAAGGGGGCATTTAAAAAAGAATATAGGGTATATATCGAAACAGAAAAATCAAAGTTAGGATAAAGCAAAGAGGATTTAGCTCTTCTGAAATTATGCTAGCATATATACCAATGTAGTACGATCAGTTAAAAAGAACGGCTCATTCTGAAAGGTTGTAAAATTGTGCCAAGACTCAAACAATACGCTAAATTTTAAAAGAAATATTATAAAAAAGGTCATACTCGTTGAAATTAGTTCAAAGTAAAGAGATTTATTTTATCATTTTTTTTAGACGTACCATTCCTTCACTTATTTGGAATGGCACCTTTCAAGGTCTTCCGGTGGAAGAGCAGAATCCTTACATGTAGTAGGTCTTATAAGATTTTCTACTAAAATTAACAAAAAGAAAACCCTTTTTCTATTACCAAAAGCTTCTTTAAAAGGTGTACAGTGTACATAAGCAAACCTGTCTTTATCATGAAGAGCTATATCAAATGAACCTACAGTATACATGAGAAAAAGACAATTTATGTAAATAAAGAGACTTAACAATAATCATAATAAAAATTTATACAATGGTCATAATGATATGGTCATTTTACTTATACAAACATTTTTATGGCATATTTATATTATTTGCATACAATATAATAACTAAGTTAAAGAGTGATTTTATACTACAAGCTGAACTAAATATGAGTGATTTATATGAGGGGTGAGAATCAACAGCTTATAAATAAAATACATGAGTATATATCTATATCTAAAGTAATGATAATATTATCCTTTGACAAATTACTTATTTTTAATGACAAGAATCAATTTTAAAAAGCCAACAAAGATTCCAGACATTTAATAATTCAAATAAGTTCTTTTCAATTAAATATATGTTTCAAAGTCAAAGAAACAAATCCAAAAATTCCTGAAAATGGTCATTTATTGTGTTTTGTTGGAAAAATAAGGTTTTTAGAGAGTGATTTTATTTGCTCTAAAAACCTTAACTTGACGACTGTTCCTGTCTGAACACTCCCTTTCAAGTCTTCATCTTTCTTACTAGACCTGTCTTCTAGGATATCAATGAATTAAAGTAATTTCTTAAAAATATCACTGCTCTGGTAATACCAAGTTAAAACGCTGAGGTCATGTTTTAGTTCAAACTTCAAAAAAATTTTTTTTTTTCAAACTTTACCAAATCATTTAAATCACATTACATTGTAGTATGTATTAAAAAAATCTTTGGACTGATATGCATATATGTGAAACATAGTTTTGATTTTATGATAACATAAATACATACTTCAGACAACATCCATCAGTCATTACACAACAAAGAAATGTAACATTCCACATTATAATATATATAGTTGACAACCCCTGTACAATTTTATACAACTATACAACAATATGGTCCATATAGTGCCCACTCTTAGAATTACTGAAATAAATTGGCTATAGAATCTGCAGACATAAGAAATTATATGAATATATATATGCATCTTTTTAATATCTTGTTCAAATATAAAGAACACAATACTCTTGACACAGAAACCAGTTTATACAACCCCTATTGGATTAATTAAGTTTTCCAAAATAATGATTTAATAAATAAAGACAAACAAGGTGTTATAACATACATGTATGTATCAATATCAACAATTCATGAAAAGACATATATTGTTCAACATAAGGGCTGTGGCATTCTCAAACCCAGAGGTTGATAACTACTGGGTACAAGAATTGGGCTGTGTCTACATTAACAAGTATATTTCACAGCAAGCATAACAAATTATTTTTAAGAGTTTAAAAATCATTTCCTTGTTTTTCATTATATGATTTTTAGTTTATAAGGGAATTCAAATTAGATAGAATGGAACAGAGTTTCAAAGAATGGAAAAATGGTGAGTAATAAATTTCACAAAAAGACAAAAATGCACATAGTAACAAGTTTGAGTTGTAGTAAAAGACTATGTAAGAAAGATTATTGCACAATGCCCAATTTAGTATATATAAAATACATATATATATATTCTATCAACAGTATTATACATGTCTTTATATCACAGTAAAATATGGGTGGAGTCATGTGTAGAAAATTTTAGAGGAGTGGGCGTAGCCAAACAGTTCAAACATTGGACTGGTAATTATTGAATAGCCAGCTCCATGTTGGCTCTAATCCCATTCAAAACCTATCCGTTTGTTTCCTTGAGCAAGAGGAATTTATTAATATAAGTTATAAGAACTTGTTTTACAAGCGATTTTATTATTGACAGCAAAAAAATAAATTTGTATAAACTAACTTGTAAACCAGATAAAATGACTTATATCATAGACTGGTAGAGAAAGCAACTTGTTCTCAATTTTCATCCTAAATATTGTCTTTTCTAAAAATCTAAAAAATATTGAAACATTTTGGAAACAATAGAGAAGTGTTCTGACACTAAATGGAATGTTATATATTGTAACCTTCATATAGCTAGATCATCTAGACCGGGAAACAATGAAAATTGTATCTGTATACTTTATGGCTTGCTAATATTGACTTCAGATTATCATTTCACATACATTACATACTTTAGTAGCAGTTGAAATAAAGTAAATTATATTTTTATCGTATTAATTACTTTTCTACCGCAATGTGAACAAGCTATAAAAGTTTTCATTGTCTCAGGTAAATGTGAACCAGTCATAAATTTTATTACTAGTCTCAGGTCAATGTGAACAAGCCTCACATAGCAAAGACAAGTGGATATTTTAAAAATCTATGCTTCTGGGGATATGATACATAATGTAGTATGGGTAAAATGGTTGGAAACATCTTTTACAATCAACTAAACATGTTGAGTATATCATAAAAATGTCAAAATGCACCAAACTAATGTAAAATACATGACTAGATATAGATAGGGACAGAAAACACTGGTCTCAGAACAGAGCATGATGGGACAAAGACAAAGAGTTTAAAACAGAGCATAATCGGAACACAAAGCCAAGAACAGAGCAGAATGATGGATAGTAGTAACAAGCTCCAATCCCAGATATAAAGATTACATGGTGTGAAGCAGCAGAGCTAGATGGAACATAGTATTAAAGACTCTAATCTGTAAGTGACATTAACTCATACACAATGATTTATCTGAACAATTCATATTTCAAGGATTTCTAATGATTGATTTCAATGTATATAAATAAAGCAGTGCATATGAACTAATGGAAAAATGAAGTTTGTTCACATGATACAATGGAGACTATAACTTGCCATGATAATTATTACATTTATTGCCATAGAAAAAATGTGCCTGAACAAAAATCTGAACATAAAAGAAAAAGTACATGTGTCACATAACATGTACATAAATCACAATGATAAACAACAAAATAAAATATGTCAAGAAAAATAGCTCACTATCAACCAGTTAAGAATTGTACATGTATACAGACATCATTGTAAACATGTTTCTCATTATATATTTCAACATTACAATGATCATTAGTCTCATAAGGGTTTTTGAAGACATGGCAACAATTAACTTCAGCTGGAATTTGAAAAATATGGGGTTTTCCTGTGGTACAATGAATGTATCATAAAATGAATTGTATTTTTAATGAGAACAAAAGTCTTCATTTTGTGTTTGGAATTATCACCCATGATGTGTACAAAACATTTGGACATAAAAATAGTCATAATTTTGCAGTACCAATTAGTTTTGTATAGCAGAACTTAACTCAACCACACCTACAACCTATATGAGACTAGTGATCATTGTTTTACTATACAAAATGTACAATTATATACATAAACATATAAGATCACAACAATACCACAATCTACGACTGTTTGGAATATTCAATCAACAAAATATCCATTAAACATACGATACACATGTCTACTTAATCTAATTTCTCGTATCAAGTTACAATGATATATCAACTCTAAAAACTAGACCTATTTTAATCCTATAACAACAATTATTAATTCAATTGAACATTATTTCACATTCAAGCCCATTTCATTAACCCATCACTTACTGCTCTGCTATTTTTTTTAAAATTGTTTAGAAGATTGCCTTTGTTGCTTTGATAAAAGCAAGAAAATGTATTAACATAATTTTATTGCTGATACAAAAGCCTCACAAAAATGCATGAATTACGGTTAGTGGATGACATAACATCGGGAACAAAAACTAGCATGCTCTATAAAGAGTTAATGAAATGGGCCCTTAATCAAAGTTAATTATTTTAATCTCAACAACTTAGTATTATTTATTATATAAGAACTTATTTACTATGTTCTAGTATAATATTCCTGATAAGAAATATCGACAAATTGTCATAGCATACAATCAGTTATATGAATCACCTTTAAAATCACAGTGGACTCTTAGTTATTGAAACTATTTTTCGTTCATATTGATCAATATTCGTCATTTAAAATAGTAAAGAAAACAAGAGCAATCAATGGACAGTGCACTCAACTATTCTGTAAGCTTGAGAATGGTAACCCTGCAGACAAGTGTAGAGTCAAAATAAAAATGTATCACATGTATATATGTTAGATCTTAAAATCAGAGAGAATATCTCATTTAAACTGACTATATACTGGCTGAACTATGTCACGGCTATAAACTGTGCAATAGCAGAGTAAAAGAGTGAATGATTTACAATAAGAGCTTCATTAAGCTTTAAACAAGCTTAGCATGATTGACAATAGAGATAAATTAAGCTTTTAAAACTGAATTAAATATTTTTTTAAAAATTAAAATGAAAACCAAAAATCCACATACTGTTGCCATAGAAACAGAATTCTAATTGTTTCACTAGACAATATATTGTACACAATCTCTCTGTGGTTAATAATAACTAAGGGCTTGACATTAACAGTTGTCATATTGCCTGTGACAAACAAACTTAAGGTATAAAGTTTTTTGCTATTAATGTTAAAAATGAAATGGGTAATAAGAATATCTATTACTCTCTAATTTTTAAAGTACCATTTTTTTCAGGCAGCTACACATTTTAGTACAGGAAAGTAAAATTTCAAGTTGGTTGTCCTACTGAGCAACCTATTTCAAAAGTTAATGTCCAGCCCTGTAACTAACACAAAGTCAGAGGTGAAAAGTTGGAAATTTTCAAAATTCTGAAATTTCTGAATTTGATTTTTCAATAGTTATTATATATTATAACAGAACACTTTCTAAGGTGTACTTTAAGGGCAGTTCCAACAATTTCCACCAATCTAATCTTCAGTCAATTGTAGACAACCCTCAGAAAGATGTGTCAAAAGTCAAATGTCCAACGTCCAACGATCATGACGACTCAGTAGTATGGTTTATTAAAGGATTGAATTCCATAGAAGGTGAATGTCTAACAAATTTATAACAAGGTTTACACACAGGTACAGGTCTCTGGGAATCATGACCTTGTAGTGGAATGTTTCTAGCTATACATCTGGTACAAAATACATTACCGCATCTCCAGCAATGGAACTGTAATAGATGAAGAAAGAAAACATTATGGTATTTACATAGATCTTAAATGGACCTCATCGATTTATGAATGCAAAGAGGTTATTTGTCAGCTTTGGCTTAAGATTTTGTTTATTTCACTGAGTGAGCTCAAAAACATATTTTCAAGAGTGACATAGCATGTTTTCTGAGCCAATGAGTTGAAATAAAAAAATCTTTTTCCAAAATTGACATATTGATATATTCTGCTTCTCCTGTGTTCTGTATTTTACACAAATGTAATAGGATGTCATTTCTTCTCTGTAATGGCATCATTTATCTTCTAAGATGTTTCATTTTGACAATGAAATTAAAAGATAATATTTTCACAGTATTTTTTATCATTTATTTTCATCCAATAACACAGCATTTCACCATATTAAAAGCATGAAAGAAATGATGCCCTTCTATTACAAATTAGTTTGGTACATCACTTTCCTAGCATACATACATGTAACCACAGGTGACAGACTCAGATTCTCTATATATACTATAATAAGGAAAATTTGAGTCTGTCACCTGTGCATGTAACCTCTTAAAAGTTAAGTGTAGATTGTACTGTCCTTTAAATTCTAATACATTTTTATTTGCCTTGCATTTGAAGTGTATTATACAATGTATCTTTATAAACAAGTCAGACCCATGTCCCAGTTCAGAGGTAGATGACTTGCATTGATTGATTTCAGTGATGTTTTAGTTCTGAGAACAGATATCAAACAGCATGATGTTGTACATCCTTTTTAGCCTAGTTCAAGTAACTAGATATATGATAATCTTACTAGTTAGGCTAAGTAAAAATTATTTATTGTAATATATGCCATTTTTAAAAAAAACACCTTTTAAGTCAAACTGCTGTGTTCTGTCAACCTACTCACTGTCTCTGGATAGACATTGATCTCGTGATCTAAGCACATACCTTTTTAAGTAGCTAGCTTATGCTACAGTCCCATAAACATAAAAATAGCCGTGAGAGCACCCTACAGGTGCCGTGCGATCAAGCTCCGCAAGGACCCGTACGAACTCTTGCGTACCCGTACGGACTATTACGTTTTTATCAGGGTCTGTGAGATGAGCCCAGGATACACATATCAGTTTCAAAGACAAATCATGAACAAAATCGTAGCCAAGTATGGATTAAACATGCATATCTTCCAGCTACGGCTCCGTACGGAAATGTTGTTTTGTACCATGTGCGTACCATCACTTTAATACGCAAGGCTTCCCACGGCCTACGACTGTCTGCAAGTACGGGTCCGCAACAAGCCACGATTTTATGGGACTGAGGCATTACTTGAAACAAAGGTGGTAAGGATCACAGGTGATATAGGCGACACAGAGATATATATGTATAAGAGACACAGATAAAGATTGCCTGTGATAAGGATAACCTCACTAGTTCCTTGATATAAGTATAAATAGGTTAACAGTTATCTAATAAATGAATCATTTATCAAATAGTATACAGTGTATGTTAGGAAAAAAAACATGTAAATAAAACATGCTAAAAAAGTAGAAATTTTATAAAAATGGGCATACAAAAACCAAGACAAGATAAATTGATTGATAAGTCAGTGCAAACCTAGTTTTGCTCTGTCCCATCAAAATGGATCAATGGAATTAGAACCTATTTGACCAAGTTGATCAAAAGGCAACTTCTGTACCGAATCTTGGAAGACTAATTCAAGAAACAAACATTGGTTTTATCTGATAAGTTCCCCCGTTTTTGCATTGCCCAGAAATGATGAATTTGTACCCCAACTTCAAGTGTGGTACAGTTTGGATAACAGAACCCAGAGAAAGTGTTTCTGGATAATAGAACCCATCGTTTCTATCTAGTCTTCAAGAACATTTGAATCAATTTGTTTAATATAAGTACTGTGTAATAAATAAACAACAATATAAATACAACACCAGTTTGTTAAAGAATTAAAGGTAACAACAATGAAAAGTTTCATGCAGATTTCAGACAACAATCTAAATGCATGTTAATATTCTTTCTATTTTCAACACGACAAAATCTTCAGTTTCTGTTGAATACCAAATCATCTAGGAAAAACCAGAATCCCAATCTCCCATAAAGAAATTATCTAATAGACAACTGACATAGGATCTCCCAACATAGCACAAGGGGTCATGTTTACATGAACTTAGTGTTGACCAATCAATGCATAGCTTTATCTAGACAATATGCTTTTAATAGCATTGGAATTTTCAGGAATTCAATTTTTCTACTGGTTTTCAAGCTATTTAGACTGTCCATATTACTTATGGACTGTGATTGGATGATTTGCAAGTTGTGTCGTGAATATTTATAATACTAAAGGTCAGCTAGAGGTGACCTTTACTGTAATGTAAAATAAGCAAGCACATGGGTTGAACATTTTAAGTTGGTGTTCAATCAGATTGCCAAAATCCATGACTAAAATTAACAAACACTTTACAGTAAGAGGACAGTCTTTGTCCAGGCTAAATAATTCAGACCAGTAACATGAAGCTTATGGCTACAGAACCTTTTACTATTATACTATTGACTAGTGCATTCAACAATAATTTTACTATAAGCTACCAGGCAGATATTCATATTTTATAAATATCAAATAATCATAACTAAAGCAATGCATTATATATCATCACACAGACTATATGTCATGCATACAATTAATACTATTATTGTTTAACTGTTTCACAAAACTAATGTGTTACATTATAGGGCAGTAACTCAACTTGGAGATATACCAGTTAAAAAGTTAAGGAGTCTACTTTCATTTCATGTTTAACTGTCCCATGTGGGGTTCAAACCACTTAATCCCAAAGAGTGCATCCTACCACTGGACAACTGCTCCTATCTGGTAATAAGCTTAGTGGTGTAAATTTTGTAACATTGATCATGACAACATATGAACAAATATTTTCTTTTATTTGCCATATGTATTATCTTTGTAAGAGTTAAAGCTTGATTTTAATGTTATAGTATTATGCTATAAGGGTAAAGTATTCAATGCACACCAAGTCAGTTTTCTAAATAATATGAATCGTAATGATGCACATGATGGTTAAATTTTAGGTTCAATGAATGCAGATTAAAAATAAATTGCCTTTTTTACACCGAGTGCAACTTTGAACAAAATTACACCAGAACATTACCTCCAGATACTTGTGAAATATTGGAAAAACAACTCTGACTGCTTTGTTACTAACAATTTCAGAATAGATCCCAACACTATCACAGCAATGACATGCTTAAAGAGTAATTAGATTGTTTTCAGTGAAAGATATCATTTCTCAAGAATGTTTTGAAACCAAAACTTGTCACTCATCAGATGGCAAAATCCACAAAAAAACCCTGAGCTACCCGACCATCTCTATAATAGTTTATAAATCAACTGCCATTATGCTATCAGTCCCACCCCTACTACTATTCAAAATGTAACTTCTAAGCATACAAGTACACAAGTACATTTTGTATTTCACAAGGCTTCATCCACTCCATATGGATGCATTATGTGCAGACTTTACTATGTACTTAAGTACATCATATGATCATGCATATAATAAGATAATATATTCATAAATCATGCTGCATGCTATAAATATAATAAAAGTTAAAACATTCATGCAAAAGTATAACAAAAGTCTCATGAAATTTCATACAACAACTTTTCTTAAAAACCTTTTTTTAATTTTTTTATAAATCTCTACTAAAGAATAAATATAAAGGGGAGATTATATGTGTAGTTACAAGCCTGATCAAACTACATGATTTGTACAAAACTATGGCAGAAACAATTTCAATTAAAAAAGACTTGTTTAATAAATGTTTTTGAAGTAAATCTATTCATTATAATGTTCAAATGTTAAAATAGATATTTTATTTTCATTCTAAAAATTGTGACCAAATTTTCTAGTACAAAAAATTACTCCAGTAATTAGTTCATAAATGTATGTATCCATAAAGAACTATGACAAAATGGCTGTAAGTCGAAAGTTGAAAACAAGATAAGACTATAAATTATAAAAACTTCAAAGTTTAATTCTGTTAAAAATTGGAAAGCGTTTATGGAATGCTGAGAAAAGACAAAGCAAAATATCAAATATTTTGACTATTCATGCATGTGGTTCTTTTAAACACAAGGTTTTCAATTAAGAATAAACCCCGCAAAATAACGTTCATGAAACAAAATCTTCAAAATCACACATAACTGGTCACACTTTTCCATCAAAATTCTGTACAGGATTTAATTTGTTAAGGCAATAAATTAGAAAAGCAAGTCTAATTTTTTTTAAAAAAGTGAAATTTCATGAGACTTAAGCAAAGCTGGTCATATTTTATTACCATACACCTTAAAATAAATAAATTATGAACAACTCATGCTTCATATATTAGATAAATATAAAAACATGCACTAAAAACAAGAAACAGAAATGAAATAATTATGCAACTAAAAATTGAAATTATAAAACCCATAAGCTTGCCTTTTTGGTAAAATGGTCAAACGGCATTGCACAACTACATGTGTATATATTACGGAGAGAGGTCCAATCCACTGCTACAGAATCAAGCTCCAGATGTAACTGATCCAAATTAAGTTTTTCTAAACTTGCGGAATGGGAGATAGATTCTGGTTCAAAGGAGGATGTGATACGATCATCAATACCTGAACGAGACATCTGCGAGCACGATTCATCGAAACCCGACTCTGAATCACTCTTGGCTTGATTTGCGTATCCGTCGTTTTGTTTATTTTTGTCCAAGTTTTCTTTCTTGATAAAATCAGACTGGTTTATAAGGTTATTATGATTCTCAGACTGGTTCTCTAAATCTTTATATTTTTGACTGGTACCATCATCTGAGATCAAACCATCTATAGAGTCAACTGATACACAACCTTGTAATGTTCTATGTACGCTATCATCTGACTTCCCTAATACTTGACAGATTTGTGTCAATCTCTGAAAATATACATCAATATAAAAATATATGTGTACATTTACAATATAATCAGTATAAAATATTAGTCAGGAGGTCACTTAGAGGTTACAACTTTGGAAAAGTCACCTTTTTTAAAGTAAGATTTATGTAAGCATTATGCTGAATTCAATTTTTTTTCAGTCTGGATTCAATTCTTTTTCAGTCATATCACAATCAGTTTTTTTTTATCCACTATGGATGGGACAGGACAAGATCATAATCTCAAGTCAAAGAAGGTTAGAATCATAAATGAGCCCACTCTACAGATTATAAATAATTCACTCTATAGATAATACATAAGCCACTTAGATGGAAATTAGCATGGAAGAGCCTCCCCACCAAAATTCAAAATTGATACAGTAAATATTTGGAGGGGGTGGGGTGCGGGAGGCTTGTCAGTGACTTAGACGTTCCCTGCGTACAGTTTATCACCAAGCTTAGACAACAATCAAACTTGGTGTATGAAACAGTGACTTAGATCAGACCATCACAGAGGTCACATACAAAGGTCATACATTGTAACACTTACCTTCTCCAGTAGTCTTACATGATCTTCTAATGAACTACTATGATCTTTGGCAGCAGATAATATATCTTTGATTTGATCACGTGGATGTATACCAGTCTCAAATCTATTATACATTCCATGCCAAAATCTGTAAGATAAAACTTTAAGTAATAGCAAGGTTTTTAAAGTCTACTTTTTGTATCACTATTCAGTCAACTCTTTACATTAACTTCCCCATATCTCGAGTCACACATCAACTGTTAACATATGGCGCAGATTGCAGCCACAGCATACAGTGCATGCCCTTTACAGGTATCCATTTACACCTGGGTGGAGTGAAGCAATCGCAGAGGACATACTGTTTGTTATAGGAACTTTCAAAGAAATATTCCTAACCAAATTTCAGTAACATATTCAATTTGATGAAGTTCAATTACCAAGGGTATTTCATTACAGTAAAGTTCCACTTTCAAGACCATATTGGTTCTTGCAAAATCATGTGACCTTTGAAGATTTTAAAGTCCCTAATGCTTCATTTGAGAAGAAAATGGTCCCTATATTAAGATTATTTTGCTATTCAGACCATTGATTTTTATGGTCTCAATAGTGGAACTTCATTGTATTTTGCATTAAATTGTTTAATTTACAAGCAGTTGACTGTTGTATACCGAGGGATCAAGATGCCCAAGGTTTGAATTCTGCTAGAATCATCTTGTTAATTTTTTGGGAGAAGAAATTCAACTGTTATTTAGTCTACTTCACCTAAGTGTATGTAGGTATCTGTAAGGATGGTATAATCTTGATGCACATTTCATAATCAGTCCATTAAATTAATTTAAAAAACTCTTCCTGAAAAAACGATAGACTGATACCAGTACCTCTTCTAAAAAACTAAGTTAGAAATCCTGGAATGCTACAAAATGTGCTACAGACCCATTATAAATAGCTATAAAGTTTGATAAGGGGTGTAACAACATGAAATCTAGACTATGGAATATTCTAACTAGACTTACCTGATACATTGTGGATAAGTTTTTGGAATCAATATTGGTTGCATAACTTCATATTCCTTTTTAAACATTGGATTTAAATATTCTGTTTGGTGTTTAGTAAGGAAGCCCCATAGAGAATATGTTCTGTCAGCTAATCTGAAATCAATAACTACAAGATATCATCTACATCAAAACCTAAACATTAATCACTTAGTATTACATTATTAGATTGCTTAAATAATTCTATTTGATGTTTTGATGTCATTTCAACCTCATTATGCATGTGAAATCCACCGAACAAAGTAAATAGCAACTTTTATAAAGTGACTTAAAAAGACTTGAAAAAGTACAGAATTTTCACTTGTAATATAACAAGCATTTACCAGCAAGCTCAGAACAGCAACCACTTTAAATTTTCTGTATGTATTTTCAATTAAATTGTCTTCTGAAAGTACACAACAAGCAGGACAAATATAAGTTGTCATAAATGCTTTCAAAATCGAGCTAAAATTTGTATAAACTAACTAAGTCAGTAAAAAAATTACAAAGGCTCAATAAAGCAATGTTCTACTTACTTTAAATCAATTCTATCTTTTTCGCAGTTACCAATAAATGTACCAAACTGGCAAGAATAGACATGATCATGTAAAGTTATAAGAAATCTATCATTAAATTGGAAAGCACATGGGAATTGTTGCATCATCTGCCAGACACATTCTATAAACTGAGTAAATACAGGTGATACTTCTTTAGCATCTACAGAACTAAGAAATCCACAACGATCAGTAAACTTATGTCCAAATGATAACCATTCCTTCTCTATCAAAGCCTGAAAGTGTGAAATAAAAACTGAGTAAAAATACAATGATAACCTTATTAGTTAGAGTGTATAACTTGAATTATATCTTAAATGGAACTGTACCTTCCCAAAATTAACTTAATATTCAGTAAATTAACTTTGTACCCGACTTGAGAGTACATTTATTCACATTTATATTGCTAGTATTTTGTTTTTAAAATAGAACTTTACCATGAACTCAATTAAAATACAATGGGTAACAGCAAATACAATGCTTTCGGAGAGTTGCATAGTCCTTTATCACTTCAGACAAAACACAGCAGTTAAAAAAGATGCAAAATTTACAATCAGAATATAACTGAATCTTACAAATATAGCATATAGGCTCAAATTACATAAAATGTCTTTTATAAGTGAAGCTAGTTACAGCCTCATTGTTGTACATTAAAGCCTAATAAATTTTTGTCATATCTACATGTATCTGCTATTTTCCACCCACAGGGTGGGAGAATCAAAACATACATTTCTTTTCATTCATGGTCAAATAGAAGAGACACATGGAAAATATTTGAGATAATTCAACAAGGTGCCTGTTTGATTACATTTTGTATGTATGGTTTTGTTTTCCACCCTGACTAATCTAGAAGTAAGGCAAATATAACATAGTAACAAGTAGAAATAGACATATAAATGTATATATTACCATAAATCCTGATATAGTTCTATAATATGGATCTAACATTAAACCAGATAAACTACATGTCTGTGCTGTTCTATCCCAACCATCAGAACAATGTACTAATACACTCGTACCTTCTAGTACAGCCTAAAAACAATAACAACTATATTTACTGTGGATAACATATATAATAACAGGGTAAATATGGTCCACACAGAAATATACAATGTACATACATGTAAGCAATATAAACAATGGCAAGACACTTTTAAGTTAATACAGACACAAAAACAATTAATTTTATTTTTTAACAGCTGCAGGCATTTCATGAACTGAGTTAAACAGCAGGCAGCTAGATCTTCTGAATTTTGATCTCAATGAGACCCAGTTTAGGGGATACAAGTTCATGAGGTTATATGTTTTTAATTTGGCCTTTAAACGTTCAGGCCATGTCTTTCCACTCTTTCAGGGGCATGGTATCCTCGTGTTTGTGATAGTGTTGATGCAGGCTGAGGCTGAAGAATGCATCACATGATCATACCATCTTTAAGACATACAGAAATGGAAATAATGGATAATATACACGGTGTATAAACGAAAACGAAACTGTACGATCGCTGTTGATCGGTATTTTATGATTTTCCTCTATACCCAACCTAAACACTGAAAACTGAAGTAAAATAAGATTAAATTCTGTACGATGTCTGTTGATGTGATGTAAAATGATGTGTACGACGTCTGTTGATGTGCTTGTCCGACTACTGTTGATGCAAATTTTTGATTTGTTACATTCTGTACGATGTCTATTGATATTAATTTATGATAATATACTTGTTTCTTTATCATTTCCGCCACCGAAGTAAACAAGTAGACCATGTTGTGAAGATGTGCATAAAGAATATAACCTCTGGTAGAATTTTAGATAAGGGAGATATTTCACTTTAATTTTGTACAATAACAATTGTAGGCTTGAGAGCAATAGATACACAAAAATTTTCATACACTGACCACAAAAAAAGTATACAGTCCATTAAATTTTATTTTTTCTGCATTATATAGTATTTTATTATCTTCACTTTTGCTTTTGTAATTTTATTTTACATAGTGGAAAAAACAAGCTTAACATTTATTTATATTTCAATACAATAACAACAAAATCAATACAGGTATAATTGAATTATCATATTTCAATCAAAATTACAGGAGAGGTCCACGACGGCAATACAAATAACACTTAAACACAGTTAGTATTTGGTGTAACCCCCTACAACAATCCTGCGTGGCATACCTCTAACCAGTTCCTGGTACTTCTCCACAGTAGTTCCGGACTAGTCCGATTAAAGATTAGCTTCCAGCTCTGTAAGGTTACGTGAGCGATACTGTCGCACAGCTTTTTTCAACTTAAACCACAAGAGTTCAATAGGGTTTAAGTCTGGGCTCTTCGGGACCAACATATCAGTTCCATGATGTCATTATTCTCTTTCTGTTTATGCGTTCATTCATTCTCCTGCGAACGTAAAACCCACCATCATTCTGGAAGAGAGTGAATCTTGACTCATCTGTACACAGAACATCACTTCAGTCTACCCTGGTCCAGTCTGCATGATTGTTGGCAAATTCTCTCCGTTTTGCACGATGAACAGCTGTCAGGAGTGGTTTCTTCACTGCTCATTCTGCAATAGAAAAAAATGTTTAACTTGGGTCAAATAGGCAAAAGTGTAATGCACTTGGTTTCAGGTTCAATCTGATAATAACCCCAATCAAATTTCCGCTTGCATACTCGCTTATCCTGTACAACAACGCCCTACTGGATATCTGTTTACGAAGATTTTTTTAGGTCAAAACAACAATGAAAGTGAAAGAAGAAAGAAAATACTACGCAAAACCTCACCTTGTTACTCCCTTTCTTCGGCAAACTCGACAACAAGCTCCCTTTGCTGGAACTTGGCAGCACACTCAACCCTCTGTTCAATTGTTAGTCACATTATCACTTTACTTCTTGAAAATAAGTGTCAGGAAAAGTGAATAACTACCAATACCATTATCTTAAGGCATTTCATTCATTTGATGAGAACCAAAGTAAACAAAATTTTAATTCCCCCTCAGCAGAATACTGAAAAAAAAAATTCCTTCCAACCTATGAAATTGTGTACCGTAAGGAAATTACCCCTTATTTTTTTAATTTAATATACTCCTTTAATGGACAGTTATCTCCCTTCTTAGAATGTAATGTTTCGGCCTTCCCATGCAGAAAAACTGATGTTTGGTCATATTTTGTCTGTAAAATTAGTTTTAGACACTGTATACTTTAATTAGGTGGGAACAAACAAAGGGTACGTAAGTACAATTAAGTTAAATATAACCTGTTTTATGAATTATGCATAGCTTAAGATAGTGGTACATGACTAAACTCTTAAAACGCAATAATATCATATTAAATCACACAATTAAATCAAACAAAGTCGTACAATACTTTAAAGCCCGTGTCACATATTCGCCAGTTGGTACTGCGAGTTTCCGCGACGATGGGCGAGTTTAATCTCGTGGCCAAAATGAAAGAGTTGTCACGACATTTGGTTATATAGAGTCTTGCACGACATCTGCTCGAGTGTTGTACGACACTCACACGAGACGTCCACGATCATCGACGGTCAGCGACGATTTATAGCGATCGACATACGAGCGACATGTACATGATATTCTCTCGACATTTTACAACATTCATACGAGCTACTACGAGTTTCGACGATTTATCCCGATTTAAACACGACATGTTAACGAGTTCATTACGATCTGTGGAGAGAGTAGTGCGACACACATTTTTGATGACACGACATCTTGCGTAGGCTGTATACATAGCAAACAAAGCGCATGAGCACCAAAAGGTGAAAGACATGCAGGATGATCAGACTGGTGGCATTGATGGCGCATATTGATAAAGAAGATGCCGATATGAACTTGAAATATCAAGATTGATTTAAATTCGTTTAACAAGAGATAGTATTGGCAGAGCGCGCCGACAGTGTTGGGTTTGACCATGGATTACGAGATGGGTTGACTTTGGACATTATGACCGTCTGATGCGTGAGCTTGAAATGGCAGACAAAAAATCGTAAACCAACTTTCTGCGTTTACATCCAGAGATGTTCATCGAAATGAATGTTGACAGATTTCTTCCGAAGTATATATAACTCGCGATAATGTCGTGTGATTGTCGCAAGGAGGTCGCGCAAACTCGTGAAGATGTTGCAAAAACTCGCAAAGACTCGCTCACATCTCGCGGAGGTAGATTTCACGGCGACATGTGACGACATTACTACGACAAGAGTACGAGTTTTCACGACATGCATACGACATCCTCTCGACATCTACAGGAGATAAAAAGTTCGGCGATCCACCGCCAGAATTTTAAACGGTTTAAAATTGTCGCCGCGACAAGCCAAGACGCTGCGACATGTGGAGAGATGCATGGACATCAGTACGAGATTTACACGATACCAGCCGAGTTGCTGCGAGTTGCAACTCGCCGCAACTCGCGGTCAAATTTTTTGCCTGCGTGACACGGGCTTTTCAAAAAATCGTTAGTAGTCGTACACAATCATTTGTCGAAGTCGTACAGTATGTCGGCGAATGCACACGACACAAACGTCAAGTTTACACATAGTAGCATTCAATATTCTGATAAATTATTGATATAATACAATAAATAATTTATTTTATACCAAAAAGTGTTCATACAATAACATGAATGTGATTTGTTTTCTCGAAATCGAGTTTACAAGACTAGCTATGGATGTCAACTAAGCAAAATAGTTCGTGATTTGGAAGTGATTGTTAATGTTTTTACTGTAAAAGAACGATATGGAATCAGCAAAGCTGGTGCAAATAGTTTATCACGAGCTAAGGTTTATTTTGAAAATCTGTCTATGTACCAGAAGATTTGTTGTTCCATAAAAACTTATAAATTGTACCATTGTATAAATTCACTACCAATCGCAATCACTGATGTCGTACAGTCGTTTATACACCGTGATATATAAGACAGGAAATTTCCTAGTTTCAAACAGGCAAAAGTAAAAAATAAAAGATGCTGTATATCTTACATATCATTAAAATATATAGTGGGTTTAGGGGAAAATGGTCGTAACTCAATATAAGAAAAGAGTGAGTTACAACTGTTTTGCGCTAAACCCTCCATATGTAAGGTTAGTTAGAACTGGTAACAATATGTTCCACAAAAGATGATAAAACTAAAATTTTGTAGAACAGACATATTGTTTATTCTAACATAGGCACGTGCGTTTTCACTCTTTATTTAATGTGACGTCATCTATGCTTTATTATTCAACAAAATATAGCTCGTGACGGCTGTTGAAATTTTACTCCCCACGTTAAATGCGCAAAGCCGAAAATGGCGCCCGAGTTTATAAGGGTTGACTTTTACAATTTGGTTTCTATTCTATAATTAAGATTTTAATATTTTTTGTTCGGAATAAGAAACACCTATCCGTGAGTATTGTGTAAATAAATGCTATTTTCGGCCTTTGCACTGGGGTGGATTTCAACAGCATGACGTTTCTGACAGTTAAAAATAGTTCTATAAATATATCTTTTCTACGGATGTATTTTACGATGTTAGAATCGAAATAACTTACAGTTGTCTATATTTTGTTGTCTAATAAAATATAGGCACTCGTTTGATGCGCTTATTAAATCACTCGTGCTAAAGCACTCGTGATTTAATCATACGCGCATCACAACTCGTGCCTATATTTTATTAGACAACAAAATATAGACAACTGTAAGTTATTTCTTAAATAAAAATTACATACCGGTATATGAAGTAAATAATAATGTTGTACCTTAGCTATAAAGACTGATGTTTCCATTATTGCTTGTATATGTTTTAACCATCCACTTGCTTCAAGTCCAGATAAAAATGCATTCATTGATGGATTCTTTAATTCACATACTATAATAAACACAAAAGAAACATATAAAATGGCTGCAGAAAATAATTCTTCACCAATCACAATGAAAGTAAGCTGGTACTGTCTGGAAATGAAACCAATTACTGCTGGATTTTTGTCAGATGCCCTGCTAACTGAACCAAAATGCAATAAATATGGTTCTATGACAATGTTTTTTATTGTTTAAATTACAAATTCAACTCTAATCAAAGACTGTCAATAAGCATTTTATGAACACTTGTAGTGACAAGCCAGTTATTTACTGAAACAGGAGGAATACATAGCAGAGAGAACTACACCATTCACTGAATCTGATAAAATACCCCCCCAAAATGGGTGTTTGTCAAGAAATTGGGTGCTGAGAAAATGAGCTGACAAGATTTTTCATTAAAGGATCAAAACTCTGCAAAAATCAATCAACTGAAACCAAAATGGGATATGCACTTGTCTGCCTATCTAGTATATGCCTGATGTTTGAATCAAATCAGTAAAATAGGTGTTGAGAAATTGAGTTGACAAGGAAAAAGCTACAGACCAACCAACCAACAAGCTGACTCCTATATAGCCCCAAAATTATTTTTTAGGGCTATATTAATCTCAGTTAAGTATCAAGATGGGCACAAAATCTTCAATAATATTTGAAGTCTATTTAAAAAAACTTTAGACATTTTACATAAAAGTACCATATTTTCAAGATATAAAACTTCAATATTTACCATCAACTAATTTTTGTAAACTACCTCTCATTACATGTATATTTTCTATACCACAAAATTGAAACTTCATATCAGAATAGAATGCTTCATTCTCATAACCTTTACCAGCAGCTCTGTTAGCCATGGCATTTATCTGTAACATATAACATTTATAACATTTTATTTTTAACTACAGTCCAACTTGTGCTAACGGCCACCTCCGAATAGCGGGCACCTGCCGACAGCGGCCATTTCGATTTCCCCCGACCGAAAACGCTCTTAAAAAGGCCGTGAATAACGGCCACCTGTCGACTGCGACCAGCGGCCAGTCAAAACCATCCCCGCGGCCAGTTTAGAACTGTGAACAACGGCCAGACGATTGTTTGAAGACAGTATTTCGTATAAAGGCGATTTCGAAAGCAGGCCGCCATTTTTGTTAAAGTTAAGCTAAAAACCCGTAATCCGATTTTTTCCGGATTTTTCTTATTTTATTAGTTATTATCAAGCTGTAGACAATTTTCTCGTCACCTTATTATAAAAATATGTTAATGTATCCTTTTATTGTTAAATTTATTTGTAAATCGGGAGTAAATTACGTCTTGTGATGACACTTTGTTAATTAGTTTTGAATGTTTGGAGACTCCACTAGGTTTGTTTTTCACACGTCCGGCAGTTAGATAAATGTTTGTGACACGCTGTGTATTCCTAAATTCGTTCAACTGTGACCGCTATATACAGGTAATTTGACAACTGGGATATACAAAAGGTCAGAGTAGTGAGAATTTGTAGAGTGCATTTGTTAATGTTGAGGGCATAGCATAAAATGTAGCTGCAAACAAAAAATCACTGATTTCTTTGTTTTAGTCATTCTTTGTTCAAAGTTTTGTTTTATTCATTTATAGTCACAACTTCAATAATGATAATGTGAATAATGAATTAAGGTTGAAAATAAAAACAATTTTAAATATTAATTCATGCTAAATTCGTTCAACTGTGACCGCTGTATACAGGTAATTTGACAACTGGGATAAGATAGAAATACTATACAAAAGGTCAGAGTAGTGAGAATTTGTAGAGTGCATTTATTAATGTTGAGGGCATAGCATGAAATGTAGCTGCAAACAAAAAATCACTGATTTCTTTGTTTTAGTAATTCTTTGTTCAAAGTTTTTTTATTCATTTATAGTCACAACTTCAATAATGATAATGTGAATAATGAATTAAGGTTGAAAATAAAAACAATTTTAATTATTAATTCATGTTAATTATGAACTCTGTCTCTCAAGTCTGATGAAACATGGCCCGTTTGTTCCTCCCTCCGAACAAAGGCCACCTGTGAACAAAGGCCACTTTTCTCTTTTCCCTTGGCCGGCCGTTGTTCACAGGTTGGACTGTATATAGTAAAAACTAAATTATACATTTTTTTGTTCCGGGTTATTGCAGTCTACGAAATTAGAATATGAAAGTGGTTGCCCGAACAGGTCAATTTAGCATCAAGCACTATCTCTTGTTTGTAGAATTTTGGTTGCCCAAAAGAAATTTTTGGTTGTCCGAACTAAAAAGTGGTTGTCAACTGGACACCCACTAATTTGTAGAATGTTAATACCATAGCAACACATTGTATAGGTCTTATCACAGTGATCAGTGAACCTTCTCGCAGTTGTAGGAAAGGATTTAGCTGTTAACCAGTTACTAGGCACATACTTTGGTCAATGACTGACCACAGCCCTACACAATTTAGAATCAGTGGTAGGAGAAGAATGGCCATCAATGAAACATTTCATGACCAAGCTCCATGAAAGTATGCCCTGCTCAAATGTAGATTCTACAACTATCTATCAGTAGACTTGTGCCCTACCGACAGAGCTAGCATGGCAGCTACTGGGAACTTGTATTCATAGATAAATAAATTTTACAAAACAAACAACAACAAGATCTTACCTTAGGTCTAGTATCCACTACATACATATATGCACTTTTAGGATTAGCTTTTAATATAGCATGTAACATTTGTTCATCTTCTAAACATCTTGCACTAAATCCTGCCAATGGTTGACTACATCGACATATTGCAGCCTGAAATATCAGTACAGTAAGTATTTTAGTACAGTAAAGTTCTACTATTAAGACCAGCAAAATCAATGGTGTTAATAGTGAAACAGTCTTATTATAGAGACCATTTTGTTCACAAATTAATCATTTGGGTCTTAATAATTGTAAAAAATTGCATGATTTTGAAATAACAAAAGTGGTCTTAATAGCGGAACTTTACCGTATATCAGAAAAAGAGCCATCCATTGCTTAAGATTTCTTTCAAATTGCTCTTATTGTATTCATATTTGATACAAAACTGCCAGACTTTACCTATCAGAGGTATAGTAGATATATTCATATAAATCTCAGTCATAGAATTTAAATGGGGGTGGCCAAGTAGTTATGTCATGGTACTGGCAACCATTGGATAGTCACCTCAAGTAGTAATGTTATTAAACTAGTAATCATTACAAAGTCTGCTCCACATTGGTTCATATCAAGTCAAAAACCTATCTTGGGATTACCTTAAGTAAGAAACTATACTATCATTGTAATGGGCTACACAAAATTCTGTTTCTACTAGTACAAATGTTGGGACTCAAACTGCAGGTTTAGTGGAAAAGGGTTGTAACTCAATATAAGAAAAGAATGAGTTACAACCGTTTTGCGCTTAACCCGCGAAACATTTTCCCTAGATGACCAAAATTTGAGTTTTAGAGGCTGAGGTGACAATCATACATTGGTATTTGACCAAAATACAATCTTAAATATTTTTACAATATAACTTTAGATCAATTCTCTTTCTAGAAGATTTGTAACAATTTATCACAGAGACAGTAGACAAACTTACCTGATTTTTTAAACAATAATATGATAAGACAGGTAATCTTCCTCGACTTCTAAATTTAGAACTACCAATCAAAACTTGTGTGGCTGCACATGCTGGTACAAACAAATAACGTGGATAGGTATCACAGATCTAAAATATAAAGTTTGATAGGTATAACATCACTAAACTTAAATGTTAGGTATATGCATAACTTCACTTAATTTAAATTAATGATTAAAAGTAACATCTAATTCACAGATCTAAAATTTGAAGTCACATAGGTATAACACCACTAAATTAAAATGTTAGGTACAGATATAACACCACTAAATTAAATGTAAGATATACACATAAAATCACTAAATTGATACAGTAGATCGATGGAAGTAACTTTAACATTCCATTAGATCACAGGTCTAAATTATAATGTAAGATAACACCACTAAATTAAAATGTTACAGAGACGTAACATCACTAAACTTAATAAGATTGGCTGGGGGGAAAATAGACCGCTACACTGGTACTTTAAATTTGCTGTGACCATTCTTCTGCCTATTTTTGTATCAAGCAGGGCAGTTGTCAGTCGTTTTTATGAAATAAAAATCTTAAGAAGCAGAGAAAATTATCGAAACATAAAACTTCTATTTTAAATAGATCATAGATAGATATTTTAAAATTGATCATGACTTTACCTCATAATCTTTGTTTATATTTGACATAACCCATTGATCATTAGGTATTCCCATCCTCATAAATTCTGTCTGTGAATCAAACATATCCCAGCCATAATCTTTACTATAGTCACATGTCTGCTGGTAGGCAAATGCATATAGATTCTCTAAACCAACTGAAAGAAAACATTGAAATATGGTATATTACACATCGAGTTTGGAGAGAGTTAGAAATTTAATTAAAGAGTGATGAAGCTGATTTGGGGACAAGGAAATTAGTTTTGGGACTAATAAAATAGAGGAACAGAGTTTCTGTAAATATAAGTCTAACAGGTCTTTTATCTCTAAATAAGCAAAAAAAAAAAAAAAACATATTTTAGGCCCATGAAGTCTAGGACCCAAGGTTTTATCAATTTTTGGACCACTTCTTTTAGAGGTGCGCGGTATTACCGGTAACCATGGCATTTTATCTCGCGGTACAAAACCGCAGTATTTTTGGAAATACCGGTATAGAAAAACTTTACTTCTTTTTTGGTACATGTATGGCGTAATGACAAAATTTTAGACGGACCAATTCGTTTTAACCCAGGTTCGTTATTTTCAACTTTCATTACGTAATATCAAGTCAAGAAAAAACCTTAAAAAATCAAGAATGATTAAATTGTTATTGCTATTACCCATAAATAAGGGCTTTAGTGTTTTCAGAAGTTAATAAATGATCTTCTTAAAAGTGTTTATTTTATTTAATAGCCCTACTGCACATGGTAAAGGCTTATTTTGTGGTATATCGTGGTATATACCATGGTACTTAGTAAAAAACCGCAGTATACCGTGGTATACATTTCCTGGCAGTACCCAGCTCTAATTTCTTTTATAGTCTGAGTAAGTCTACTAAACAATATCTTAAAATTTGCAACACAATGTAGAAATAAGTGAAGTATTATTAAGTTAAAACTATCTGAATTTAAAATGTTTCAGTGGATTACACGCTTTCCGGAATTTCGAAGTAGGATTCATAAATAAATGAAAAGGCATCACTTTCCACTTCAAAATTATGTAAATTTAGCAGTTTATATTTTCACTGCAGGGAAAATAAACAAGTTTATATTTTCTCTATAAGTCATGAAATAACACTACATTTTCTCTTAAGCAGACAAGGAATTGAAAATTAGTATTTCCCAAAACCAACAGGGATAGCAAAAGAGAAATGATTTAAATCTTTAAACCAGTAGGGAAACAAAGAAATATTTTTAATTGAAAATAATAATTTATGAAGAAACAATTCAACTGAAGATTTCCCTTGTTGGTTTTATAGTTTTATTTAATCATACATTCACTGGTTGTTATTATGTTAAGTTGTCAAGCAGAGAAAATGGTGAGAATGCAGTTGGAATCACAAGAGAAATAAGAATGATCATACTGCACTTTAAACAACCAGAATATTTTTATCCTTAAAGATTAGCAATAAGTAAGGATACAAGTGACTTGGAAACCAACATATTTGAACTTTAGAGTGTTACTACTTTGTTTATTGTTGATGTTCTAGATTTCAAGTAGGAACAATAACTTCCAAAATAGTGTTACATAGAAATATCATAGTGAAAATATGTCTTAATAAGAAAAATACTTTATTTCTCAGGTCAGTGAGAACAAGCTATGAATCTTTTAACACAGTATATGTTCCTTCCAAGTCTCAAGTCTATATAAACAAGCTGTGAATGTTTCACACATGGTGTTTCATGTCTCAAGTCACAGTGTACCAGCTTTAAAAGACATACACATAATGTACTATGACACAGGTCACCATGTACAAGCACAATGAGTACCATGTTACCAGTCAAATTTACTAAAACTTTGAACTATGATAAAACACTTTTTTTATGGGTTTAACCCCATGTCAACATACAATTTAGGTCATTTACAGCATCTAGCAAACCTAACCTAGCTTTCCTGGACCCTTGTCTATAACCAGTACTCACCTACCCTTCCACAAGGCCGGAAACTTTTCCATATTATATAATCAATGGAGGAAAATTGACATTAATGTAAAATTTTCATAGAAGGGTATAACCTCCCCAGGTGGGACTCGAACCCGTACCCTGTTCGGCTATAAACACTCACCTGGTTTAGAGAGATCTAACAAGGACATATATACATCATGACAATCTCGTTCTCTAGGAATGATAAATGTTATACACATAAAATTTTTACAATGTAGTTGTAATGGTGAACCGCCTGTCGTTATAGGTAACTTCTCTATCTGGGATAGATGCATATGTAATATCTGAAAATATATGGAGAAATATATTACAAATAAAGTTTACCCAAAACTAAGCTCAGAAGTATCTTAATATTTCATTCTTTAAACTGTCAGTGGCACATACATTACCCCCCCCCCCAAATTAAATACTAACTACATTTCTTCTGTATCTATGATTAATAAAAATAGACACCCATATTTATGTACAGGGGCTATTGAACAAAAATCAAATATTTAAATCAGAATGGTTCATGTATGGACCACTGACAGTTTAATACAATTTAACAACAATAAGTCTTACTACAAAACAAATTCGGAAACAGTTTAAGTGTATGTGTTTAGTACAATGTTTAAAGTTTGTGTCTAGAGATCAATGCCTGTCTACAATCAGTGTGTAATACAACTAAAGATTTGTTGAAATGTGGGGGTAAAACATCATACATTTTTCCGGTACTTTACTTTTACACTCAATTCAAACAGTAATGAAACTCTTATGTTCTTTATTCTGAAAAAAAGCAGCAAGTGATGATTGATTATTTACTAGGGGTGTAACAATACGGTAAAAACCGTATTGCAATATATTGCAATACATGAAACCCGTATTTCAATATATTGCAATATATTTCGATACATATTGTTCTTTGTGCATACATGCATAGCATGAATTAATGCACGTGCATCGTCTTAATTTGATAAACATTGTACATAGATATTTGTATTTTCAAATGATCTACACGTATTATGCTAATGTTTGAATAAGTTAGAAAAAAGGTTTTGAATGGAATTTCTAAGATAATTATTGTCTCACTTTACGAAAAATATTTCAAGTTTTCGAACACATTTAAAAGTTTATTCAAACAGTTAAATTTCATACTCTGATAAAAACAATCAGTATGGAACATAACTAGAAAAACCGGTTCAGAGAAAAACGAACCGGTTAAAAACCGTCAGAAGTCGTATTGCAATATTAACCGATATATCGGTTAACCGTTACACCCCTATTATTTACACATAATACCACTATTGGAATTGAGTTTGATAGTATATGCAATGGTGTGTGTGTTTTATAGCCATATTTCCTATGTTTGCTGACATAAATATAAGTAATCACATGAAAGAAACATATCTGAGACTTTTGTGGTTGAAAGGCTACATTTTAAAGATGAAAAGTGATTCAGAAGAAGTAAATATTGTATCACATGAAATCATACAATTTCAGATTCTACATATCGAGGGTTACCCACCAGACTGTAGTAACTCGCTTTTAAATGCAATGCACTTACTACAGTCTTGTGGGCAACCCTCCATATATAATGTCACAAGACTGAGTAAAACCGGCATACACTATGTATAAACATGGTATATAAACATCAATCTTTATAATAAAGTCAAGATTTTAGTCTAGATCATTGACAATCAATGG
This sequence comes from Mactra quadrangularis, assembly GCA_025267735.1. Classification (NCBI taxonomy): domain Eukaryota; kingdom Metazoa; phylum Mollusca; class Bivalvia; order Venerida; family Mactridae; genus Mactra; species Mactra quadrangularis. Next base: position 15,912,192 of record CM046308.1, on the reverse strand, counting down.
TTTAGATGCTGAGTAACATAGACGCTTTTACCATAAATATGGCTGTAAAGTCAGTCTTGATAATTTACAGAGAACCCCATCTTAACAACCATTTTCACGAGACAGTGAAATTCCCTTAATGGCCACCTTTAATAAGAGCAACCTCTCAACATATCCCTTAACATCATATCTTTTCATTCATTGTCCAATTAAATTGACCTTTTTTCTACAGTCTTAAAAAAAAACTTTCTCCAATTACATGGAAAAAACGTAAAAATATCATTTCTGAGCTCAGCAGTTGAAAAAATTATTTCATTCAAAAATTGACAAATATTTTTATATTTCTTTCGTGCTTTTTTTCAAAGTACTGTTTAATAGTGAAATTTTTACACAAATATAACATAACATCATTTCTCCTTTCATGACATCATTTATCTATAGAATGACATCATTTGATCATTATATCTTCACTACATTTGAAATTATAAGTTAGTATTTCTATAGTATAATTTTATAGCATGTTTTCATGGAATAACACCACATATCACAGTAAAGCATGAAAGAAATGAAATGTAGTCCTGTGACTGGCTGTCTTAACAATGTCAATCCCTTGTCAAGAAAACCTCTCATTAAATCTGACAAATATATATTAGTATAGCATGATAGTTACTACTGTTATAATGTAAATCAATAGAGGTTATTCAGAACAGAAGCTTATGTTACATTATTCCAATATGAGGTACAATGTTTTTACTTTTTCTGCATTGCTGAAAGCATGCAATACAGAATTAATCATATTGTTCTCAGTACACCAAAATTTATTTTCATTGTAACACAACCTCATAGTACTCAGACTTTATGTTGACAATTTTTGTATGATAACAAAAACAACCTAAGCGCCAATAGCTCGGTCAAACATGGGTTTTGTTGGAGTATATGGCTTATACAACAAACTGAAGTAATACAATAGACCGCCCTCACATAAGTCAGATTAGATATACAATTATGTACATCAATTGCACAAAGACCATAAAGTGTGCTTGTTACATGTAACATGTAATGCAGACTACATTAATTGCTGTAGTAAACAAACCCTTTAATTGCACATACATGGTCTAAGTAATCCTCCACAGCAGATTTTGATACATTTTCTACAGTCTGCTACTTAACACTGGAAAACACTAAAAGTGATATAATAAGTCATACATTGCCTTTCACCTTGATCTGTTTAAGTATATTATTGCATCACATCATTTTTATGCTGAACCATATTAGAATAGTAAAATGTGATGTCACTGTATGAAAATGAAGGTTAACTTAATGTGACCTTCAGACAAAATCCTTCACTATTGAAGAAGAAAAGCAATGGAGTTACGTTTTTCTCTTTATTGGGTTTCATGTCAAGACATAACCTAGCTTTCCTGGACTTTGGTCTATAAAATGTACTCATCTACCCTTTCATAAGGATGATTTATCTTCTCCATATACCTTATTAATGGAGGAAAATCAATGTTATTGTCGAATTTTCATGAAAGGATATAACCATCCCAGCAAAGGCTAGAACCAGCAACCACTTCAGGAAACTAGTTTCAAAATCTTGCATTTAGCCTACTGTCCCAGGAACATCAGTGCAGTGCTATGTATTGATAATTTGATTATAATTGGATTGAATGTAACAGCAAAACCTTGTACCGTATGGAAAATCCCATAAGTTTGATACCTAAATAGAAGCTTATAAAAGTAACAGTAGAAGTTACATTTGTATATACCTCCTAGAAAACGCCCATAAATTTGATACCTGGATGTCTTTAAAAGTATATATAATGTAGAATATTTACCCATATTTCTTTCTTTCCATTACTATCAACAAATATAAGATGTGTTGTAGTTAGATATAATGTACCAATAGCTGTATTCCTGGCACTAAATCTGTCTAATAGTTTAACATTCTCAACCTGAAAATATATGAACATTATATAATATATATAATAACAACATTAAATAATATATATGTTTTATCATATGATAATACAACCATCATTATTATCATGCTGAGTTTCTTTTCAGTATTTGGGAATTGGGCAAGGGGTCACTTTTTGTAGAACATTTTGGGAAAATTTACAGCAAATTCATGGAAAGGGAAAGAAAAAATCAAGCTTTACTCAAAACTTGCATGACTTCAATGAAAAAGATTCTTTGCCAAGGTCTATAAATTTAAAGTAAAAAAAAAATAAAACATACTCGTGAACTCATTTTACAGTGAAACCATGCAATGAGTACAAAATAATAAATTTTCCCTGACTAAACTTTCCACAGTTGGACAAAAAAGTCAATAACTTCTAGGCATGATATCCTACTACATGTATACAACTTTCTTACATTTTTCTCTCAATTTCTAAGAAGATGTCTCACAGAAGATAATAATGTTACTGCAACATCAAATTTTATTATAGATCTAGTAGATTGTGTTTTCAATGGGATAGGAAAGTTATCTTAAGGCTAAAATACAATATTTTCACGAAAACACACAAAAAACGTCAATACGTAAATGGATCATTTTAAGGCAGAATTCCCATAATAGCTGCTGTCAAACTTCGGGCGATGTCGGGTCATGTCGACAAATTACGTAAGCAGTTTTCGTCGGTGTCGTTATCAATCGATAAAGATCGGATATACTTTTTTATTGTGTAAATGCCTTATTTTTTAAATATTATTAATATTTTTCTTATATTACCTCAAAACATTATTAATTCTCCCAATAATTTGAGAAAATAGATAGAATTCATGTAAAAAGTTTAAACCGGAAGTTTAAAAATCCAATTTAAACAATGGACGAAAAGATTCGTCCCCTAACAGATTCGTCCCCAAACAAATTCGTAATCAATAAGTTGTTGATGAATTATGCAATTAGACCGTATAATACCATTATTTTATCTTTAAATGGTCAATTTTGGCGTTTAAAAGTAAAATATATACTGTAAACAAGTGTTTACATCATATTAGAATGGTTACTAGAGTTTTGACTTTTTTTCAAAAAGGGGGTCGATGTATTAAAATGGCATTTTATTTAGTTATCTGTGGTGAAAGTTCTTTTTCTTTGCTTTATTCATTGCCATATGGTATAAGGTAAATTATTAAATGGGTAACTTGGAGTGCAGAAACTGTTTTCATAGTCAAAAGATAAGGATACAGATTTGTGGTTTTTAAAGCCAGTGAAAATCGTCCTATTTTCTGTTGGGTCTCCCTATGATTAACTTGGTATATGTGTAAAAATACCTAGGTAAATTTATTAAAGTTGATGTATTTGCATTCATTTACGTATTGTGAATTTTATTAAACAAGATTTCTGAAAATAATTTGATTATTTAATTATTTTTTACATTTTAAAGACATATACCCCTTCAAATTTATAGTGTGATTCTTACTCATAACTCAATATTCAAAAAGATGTTATAAAAAATTTATTTGTCGGTAAAAAGTTGAAATATTTTGCCAGTGAATCTAGGCTGTGATCCTGATAATAAAGAAAGTAGCAAAAAGCTTAATCCCTGATATGTGTATTATGGGTATTCTACCTTAAGAAAACAGATACGCATGATTTATTATTGGACTTACATCAATAAACAGAAATATTCTCTATGTAACAAAGTGCCCTATGTCTGAGATTGGTTTCCTATAGGCATCATTTCCATTATTGCTTTATTAACTGTATAGATATTTAGTTGTGCAATAAGAATATTTGATAAACCTATTGTAAGTATTGCCATTTCGTTTATACATCATTGTCAATTTTTGTGACTACATGCATGTTTACTAATCATTAATACTGAAGACATGGATTTTGGATACAGCAAAATATTGTGATTTAAAAAAATAGATTTCACTTCATTTATGAATAAAATTTTATTTGGTTCCTGTTTTCAGGTGGCTGGTTCACCTTTTAAGCAAATATTTGTAAAAACTTTTCTTTACTCGAATTATTAAAGACCTACCCAGGCGAAATGATGACCGTGGTCGACCATGGTCGACCATGGTGACCATGGTGACCACGGTTTTTGATGGTCGACCATGTTATAACATGGTCAACCATCAAATACTGTGGTCGAACGTGATACAGAACATGGTCGACCATGGTCAGAAAACTGCAGACCATGGTCGACCATGGTCAACCATGGTCGACCGTGGTCAACCATGATTGACCGTGGTCAACCAAGATCAGAGGAAACTGACCATGGTCGACCATGGTTGCAAACAGACAGACCATGTTCGACCATGGTCACACCTCTACAGACCAAGGTCTCTGGTTTTCTGAAAATGCTGTACTTATACATGTATCATATGAACTTAACTTTTAGTTATAATTAAAATATTACATTTACATATAAATATTCATTTCCAAATTCACATAGCTAGCATGTAAATCTACCTTAAAAAAGATTCCACTGTTTCTATAGAAACACAAATGCACATATATCCATAGTATATATTTGCCCTAATTACAGTTATCCTTCATAATCATAAGTTCTAAAGGTGTAAATATCGTAAACAGTTAAAAAATCAACACCTGAATGTATTACAAGTTCTTATTTTTTAAGTTTTAGTTAACATCCTTCATACATAAAAAGTACATGAAATTATATATAAGAAAACAGTTATAAGGACTGGGTCAATGAATTTTAAACCCAACAAAAAACAACTTGCCAAACCAATTTAATATAATTAATTCATATATATATAAAGTTTATCAAGCTTGTTTGTCAAGAAATTATATTTATCAAGGCATTTGAATTAATGCTAGTAAATGTCACGGGCAGGTTGTTTTTATGCACTGCTAAAAGGTCGCAATGTCGGAATGTTGTAGGCTCTGTTAGCGGTCTTTATGATAAAGAAGAAAGCTTATCAGGTGAGTTTTTCTACATTTATTAAGATAATGAATATGTTTGTGCATTTTGAAAAGCCATACGTGACTAAAACATAAATTAAATGAAAGTTATCTATAAAGTAATCTATCCTGACAGTCAAGGAGAAGTTCTGGAGAACGTGTTGGACATTGAAATGTTCGTCACATGTTATACATTTAGGTACTTATTCTCTTTGATAAGGTGTGATTGTGTTAATCTGATATAAGCAATTCTACATCGCGAAATCACTATTTGATCTCGTCGATAAGCTAATATTATTGACATCGATGAATCAGTGTTCGAAATTAGCGGCAGCCCGACGCCCGTGGCTTGTGTTTTTAAAGTCGGGCTTGTCAATTTTCTGTCTAGTAAGCCCGATCGGGCTTATCGCAAATTAAGTCACAACAATGGCCGAAAATCGCGCACATTTTCGACATAACTGCGCGAAAATCCCGTCCAAATCTCTTATTAAATCATAAACAAAATCTTAAAATTCCACACGAAATAATCGTCAAAACAAAACTTTTATTGTCATCATTAGCAACTTTATAACTGGTACTTTATTTTGTAAAAAGTAATTCCTTCAATCATTGTTATTGTCATAATTTCAAGTAGCAATCTTGACTTATAACGTCACAAATTGTCATGTACATCGGGGAGTCTATATTTTAATTGTTTGCAGCAATTAAAATCAATATTAATCCTTTGTTTGGTGAACAGAATGTATTCACAGTTTTAAAAGGAAATAGATGTGTCAGCATTTTTCACACTAAGTCGAAGTTTGCTAGCGTGATAATGACATAATTGCAATGTCTCATTGTGTAACTATGGAGTCTAATTTAATTGTTAGGTAGAATTAATTCTTAAAACAAGTGTGACCTAGTTTTTTAATTGTTGACTACATATTAAAGAAATAATCGCGGTTTTGAAAGAAAATGATATCGGCGATCGTAGGAAATCAAATTTTCTTTGTTTCAATTTACTTATAACTGTCAATTACACCCGTTTTTTTATTATTTAATTTTTAGAAAATTCAAACATTTCCAAGTTTGTTCACAATTTTTACAAAATGAATGGGTCGAAGGGGCGATTCGGGCGAAGAAGTCGCCCTCTCCTTTAAAAAATCGCTCTATTAGCATATCGAAGTCGCCGACATTTTCGGAAAATAAATAAAACAAATTATGACCCAGATTATGTCAGTCCTCGAGACCTCGATTTAACGACGGATGGAGTGTATGTAACATCCGCATTTCTTATGTAATCTACCAATCAACTACGCGGGAGTTGTGCTGTTAGTATACACGCTTCAAAAGCCGAAAATTAGTTACTCGATTGTTTATTGATGGCCCCTGTGTATATTGTCACCTTTAAGACCAACCAGCGTCCTCTTAAAAATCAATAGATCTGTATGAGATTGATATCGTAATTAAACGGTTGCAATAAACAAACACGTGTCAAACAGTGATACTACAATAATATAAGTAGATGAAGCTTTTTGGATGCTTGCCGTTAAATTGATAATTGTATTCAATTATGAGCATGTGATCAGGCGGTTGAATAGATGTAATTAGCAGTTTGCCAATGATTGCAATTATTTGTTTTCTAAGCGTGGTGTCATATGTTTTCGCGACCCACGCTATCGCCAATCAAATGAAACAAGGTTAAATCTACTTTAGTAATTTAATAAACCTTATTATTTTGTTAGTTCTTCTTTATTAAGCAATTAGTAACGGGGAAATTCCTTCAATTTTTCGATTTCAAGAATAAACTCCGTTTGGTTCAATTGAATTTATGAAAATTGTCAAAGTATTCGTCACGTAATCTACCAGCTAAATTCGGTTTGCAGACTCTAAAAAATCAATGATAATCATATATTGCTACATAATATGTTATATTTAAGAAAAGGTATGTTATTTACAGCAGAACTAATAAGATCAAAAATATTTAAACAAAAAAGGGTAAAAAATGAAGACACTGATAACATATTATCAAAAAAATGGCCTTTTATGCATTTTTAATCTCTTTTGATGAACATATACTGGCAAGTAAAAATGCTAAACCAAAAAGAATAACTTTTCATTGTAATGAAAATTAGATAATTTAAGATTACAATTTGATACAAAATCAACGTGTTCAGTGAATAACTCAGTAACCAAACATCCAGGTAGTATTTAATACTCACACTACTAGTGAGTTACAGCAGACATATTATTTACTAAATGTAATAGTAATAACATGTATTTAAAGGATAGAAGTTCTAGAAAAGTTAGCATTTGAGAAGTTTGTGAATACTGTTCAAAACATTCCATTTGACTCATCTAACTTTTCCCGCTTGTCTATCCTCCCAACTTCTCCCTCACATCACTGCACTTCTCCCTAAATTACTGGGAGGGAGAAGTCACTTCTCCCTAAATTTGGAACCCAGGCACATCCCTGTTTAAAATTTAAGGGTCTTTGATTAAATATTCGAAATTTATGTAATCATGAGTTTGTTACAAAGGAAATCAGTAACATTCTGTCAGTTTTGAACAACATGCATGTAAATCAAGATTTAAGTAACTACAAAGGCATTGCCATGGTGCGAGTAATTTTAAAAATGGGTCTATTAAATATGCTATCCATATCATCCATTGAGACTTTAACACATATATTCAAAATTCTTTGAGGCAAAGAAAAAAGAAGTAAGTGTTAGCTCTGGCACTCCTGGTTGGCAAAGTTACTCTTGCCACACAACAGCAAATTTAATGTAAGAAACATTAAATCTGGCACAGCCAAGAGGTGCAAAATGATAGATGTCCTGTTAAGACAAACTGTCAAAAATGAACAAATGCAGCATGCATGGCTTTGTTCTAGTCACATTTATAAATAATAAAAGGCTGTATTGATACAATAGCATGTGTTTTTATTGATTTTTATCTCATTGCTTAAACTTCCTCAATTTCCCCAATTTTCGATACTTTTAGAGTATGTTAAATCATCCTGTTATTCGGGCTTGTTAATTTTAGTCTGGGCTTGAGAAAATTGCAAGGTGACAAGCCCGAAGGGCTTGTGTCCAAAAATCCTAATTTCGTACACTGATAATGAATCAAGGTTTAGCTTTCTTAAATATGACATTAATCCACATTGGTGCCATTTTGACTTTGTTATATAAATGAAATTGTCATGAACTAAACATCGTATGTCAGTAAAGCTATAGTGGATAAAATTAATATCTTTTATTATTTATATCTGTGTTTCATTACAGAAAACACAAATTAAATCATGTTTAGATGCAAATATCTAGAAGCTGATGATGAATGTAACTGAAACCAGTGAAGAAGGTATGAATTTGTTTTTGTTTTGCATTGTTCATCTTAATGTAGACAATTTGTAGAATGTTTCATAATTCCATTTAAGATCATAACAGTTATATCAAATATAATATCATTTGTATCTATCTGAATTCTGATAATAATGCTTTCTGAATGCAACGATCCTAATTAACAATCATATTGTGATAATCAAACAGTAGGGTTGTATATAGTTTAAAAACACCATCTGCTTGATAAGCTCATTGGTGGAGCACCTAGCTAGCAAGCAAGAAGACATGGGTTTGAATCCTGCCTCAGGTTCTTAACTTTTTCTCTTATTTAATTGATGATGCAATGTCAAGGTTAGTCAAATTAATATGTGTTTTCGCAATATATAACTAAACTTTACAAAGAACAGTAATGTTGCCTGATTAGCTCAGTTTGTAGATCTAACACTTGACTTCCAGGTCATTATGTATTTTCTTACCTAAGCTTATTTTTGTTTTACAGTGATGAATATATTAACAAGAAGATGAATAGCAGATCCTTAAAGAAAGTTTTATTAAGTTCCAATTTCAATTTTAATTGGTTACATATGTCCTCAACTGAAAAGTATTGTGTTCAAGAAATGGCGAGAAAAAAGTCAGTCTAAGAGACAACAGTCAACAGAAACCGAAGAAAAGGTTCTATTGTTATTCAACAGCCCTCAACAGAAACAAAAATGTCGACAGAAACTGAAGCCACAGATAAAGTGGCTACTTCTGATCTAAGTAATGAGTGGATCTATATATCTTACCGAGTGCTATTTAAACATGTATTATTAACAGTCTTTACTGAAGTTGAACTGATACTGTTCCAAGGCTAGAAAGGTCAATAAAAATATGGAAGCTCCTAGACCTCTCATCAATCAGAACAAACTGGAAATCTGAGACAATTAAATTGAAACTACACAAAAAATTGAAAATCTGCAGTTAAGTTTGAGGAAGACAGTGACATGAAATAGTTATAATACCCTTGAATTAAGTGAATATTTGTGAAGTGACTTTTTTATTATGTAGATAAATAGTTCACAGATAGAAATTTTGTCACCATTTTTCCTTCCAACCAGAAAAATGCCCAGGATCAATATTTAGGATTGTTGATTGTTAATTGTTGTTCTGTCAGTAATCAATCCACATTAAGCTTTTAAGAACATTATGATCATGCAACTTCTATGTAAGTGTGGTCAGTGAACATGGTCGACCATGGTCAATGAACATGGTCGACCATGGTCGATTAACATGGTAGACCATGGTAGACCATGGTTATAACACCATTGCTGACCACATTTTGTTAAATGGCACCACGGTCATTGAACATGGTCGACCATGGTCACTGAACATGGTCGACCATGGCCATTGAACATGGTCAACCATGGTCATTGAACATGGTCGACCATGGTCGGCGACAACAGTTTGTGACCATGGTCAAAAACCGTGGTGCCATTTAACAAAACGTGGTCGACCATGGTTGACCATGGTCATATGACCACGTTCTACCATGGTAGACCATGGTCATATTAGCTTTCATTTCGCCTGGGTAATAAGGCCTGTAAATTAAAAGCTAAAGTAAAAAATAAAAAGCATGCTTGTGAACTCATAACTCAGTAAAGCAGAGAAAAATGGGTACAAAACAATAAGTTTTCCCTGACTTAACTTTCCACAGTTGGACAAAAAAGTCAATAACTTCTAGGCAAGATATCCTACCATACAACTTTCTTACATTTTTCTCTCAATTTCTAAGAAGATTTCTCACAGAAGATAATAATGTTACTGCAACATCAAATTTTATTATACATCTAGTAGATTGTGTTTTCAATGAGATAGGAAAGTTATCTTAAGGCTAAAATACAATATTTTCAAGAAAACACACAAACAAACGTCAATACGTAAATGGATCACTTTAAGAAAACAGATACACATGATTTATTATTGGACTTACATCAATAAACAGGAATATTCTCTACATAACAAAATGCCCTATGTCTGAGATTGGTTTCCTATAGGCATCATTTACATTATTGCTTTATTAAATGTATAGATATTTAGTTGTGCAATAAGAATATTTGATGACCCTATTCTACATATTGCCATTGCTTTCTAAGATTTATGGAAAAACTAGATGTTATTTGATAAAAATAAAATCTTATATATTCTTCAATATGACGTCATCTCAAAAGATAAATAACTATTTTCACTGGGATTAACACCATGTCAACACAAATATTTAGGTTATTTTATGGCGTCTAGCACACCTAACCTAGTTTTCCTGGATTCTTGTCTATAACCAGTACTCACCTACCATTCCACAAGGCCAGAAACTTCTCCATGTACCTTATAAATGAAGGAAAATTGACATTATTGTCAAATTTTCATGGAATGGTATAACGTCCCCAGATGGGATTCAAACCTGTGTCCCCTTTGAGGCACTAGATTCCAAATCCAGGTGCGCTACCAACTGAACAGCCGATCATTTTAGAAGAGAAAAGATGTCATGCTATAATATGAGAGTAAAATTATCTCTAACAGGCTGAGAACACAGAAACAAGCTTGAAACAAATAAAACATCAATCAAACTTGGAATAAGATCAATTTTATTTCAACTAATAAGCCAAGAAAATGACATTTTCAGACATGGCTATATCACTCTTGAAAATATGTTGAAATAAAATCATCTTAAACTTTAAAGTATAGTTGATCAAAAAACTTCAAAGTTGAGGCATATCCTCCAATTCTAAGAAAAAAAATAATTTAATGAACTCAACAATGGCCTATATCCTATGGTTAATGCTGGTATAAGTAATACTGAATCAAATGTTTCTATGATCAAGAAATACATGTATACCATTCATTGAGTCTACAGCCAATACCCTTACTAAAATTGGCAACATTGTCAGAGTGTTATCAGTTTATTGCCATATTCTTGCCAGACAAACTCCAGCTCGTAATATACTTTCAGATAATGCATAAATAAAAGCATAAAATTTCATACACATTTCTTAAGTTCTTGGACAAATAAATTCTGAGAAAAACTGAGTATGCATACCACAAGAACATAGTTTGAATCATATTCTCGTTGATAATCTAAACTACACAAAGCTGATTTTGGAATGTTTTTGGTTGTATTTGCTCAGATGACTTTTTGTGTCTTCTTTTCATGGATTATGTTGGATCAGTTTATCATAAAAACAGGATTTTGTCCAAGAACTTTTGAAGTGCACTGTATGTACATTTATGTACATTGTATGTGTATGTAAAATCTATCATGAAGAGTGACCATAAAATTACATACAATAGTTACAGATACAGTCATAAATATTATATATCAGAATATATCCCACAAAAAGATCAACTAGTACACTTTATACTGTATTTATAGTAGAACCTCTCTACAGTAACCAAATCAAGGGTTGCCCACAAAACTGTAGTAAATGCATAGCATTAAAGAACGAGTTACTACAGTCTTGTGGGCAACCCTCCATTAATAAAGTACTAGAATAAATTGGCTGATTGAGATATGTTACCTAGGTTGAACATGCTCTAAGCAGTGGCATTAATTGCTGTTAACCAACTACTATGCACATACTTACGTCAGTGACTGACAACTGTCCTCCATAATTAACAAGAAGCGCCGCAATGCGACGAAACCAGGTTTTCAACGACCAAGTTTGGATGTGACAGAAATGATTCATTTGAAAGCAACAAAATCAATACATGCAAAATGAAGCAATTATGTGGAAACTGAATTTCTAATTTAGCAACAGTGACTTTGACCTTGATCACAGACAATTGGGTAGCAATCCCAAGCTGTCTCTTGATATCAGCTACCAATACACCAAGTTTGGTGTCAATAGGTCAAAGCAAACTGAAGTTATTGAGCAGAAACTGAATTTCTATTTTTAGTGTCAGTGACCTTGACCTTGATCACAGACACCTGAGTAGCAATCCCAAGCTGCCTCTTGATATAAGCTACCAATACACCAAGTTTGTTGTCAATAGGTCAAAGCAAACTAAAGTTTTTAAGCAGAAACTGAATTTCTATTTTTAGTGTCAGTGACCTTGACCTTGATCACAGACACCTGGGTAGCAATCCCAAGCTGCCTCTTGATATAAGCTACCAATACACCAAGTTTGTTGTCAATAGGTCAAAGCAAACTAAAGTTATTGAGTAGAAACTGAATTTCTATTTTTAGTGTCAGTGACCTTGACCTTGATCACAGACACCTGGGTAGCAATCCCAAGCTGCGTCTTGATATAAGCTACCCATACACCAAGTTTGGTGTCAATAGGTCAAAGCAAACTAAAGTTATTGAGCGGAAACTGAAATTCTATTTTTAGTGTCAGTGACCTTGACCTTGATCACAGACACCTGGGTAGCAATCCCAAGCTGCCTCTTGATATAAGCTACCTATACACCAAGTTTGGTGTCAATAGGCCAAAGCAAACTAAAGTTAATGAGTGGAAACCAAAAGTTGACGCCCGCCCGCCGACTTCTGCATTACAATAACCTGGTTTTCGTTAAAAACCTGGTTAAAAATCATTGGTAGGAGGGAGAATGGCCGTAGAAATAATTTCATGACCATGCTCCACCAAAGTATGCCCACCCAGGAATGGAACCCATGACCCCTCGATCAGTAGACTTGTGTGCTACCAACGGAGCTAGCCGGGCAGCTATGTGCATCTATAAAAGCAGGCGCGTAGCTACCAGTACGCAGAGTACGCAGCTGCGTACACATTGGTCCAGAAAATCGTAAAAGCACAAACGCAAAATATGCAATAAAAATTTAGGCCTGAGGGGGTAGGAGTGTGTAAAACAAAAGTGTTTGTTATTTTATTAACCTTATGTCAAGTTACGTTTCAATGGGATTTGCCTTTTGTGAGTCGAGTTTACGGTTTAAATTCGTTGTTTGTCTTTAACTCCAGTCTATATTTTTGAACGCTGGTTGGAAATAAATGATAATTGGTACGAATGTCTTCCTATATTTGTTCCCGGAATGAATTATACAAACTCCTTTTGAATAGTTGCCAAATCGCTCCTGAGATGATATACAGAAAAACAAATTCGGGGTGGCATGCCCTTGACCCCATAGAATAATGCGTACACATTAAAAAGCCCTTGCTACGCCCCTGAAAAGCTATTAGTCTTAGGATGAATCACAGGACAACAGTCACAATTAACGGAGAGATCATACTACAAAGGTTATACAGTACACATCAATACAATACTACATCATCAGATCTCTATAACAAATCAAACCTTACAATACATTACAATACTACATATTCCTTACAGACACAAGAACATAAAAGAATCAATTCTCTTCATACTACAATACTAAACCTGATTACAATCATTTTACATGTTTTAGATATATATACAATATCTTTAATACTTTCTAAGGCTGTCCTGTTTCCAAGAAAACAGTTTCATGTTACTGTTTCTTTGTAAATTGTTTCTCAGAGAATTTCAATACAAACTTCTCTAAACTACAATTTCTGTAATACTAAACCATATCTGTACAAACTGCGTCAGAGTAAATTATGCTATGCAAGCCGTTTCCTTTTTTTTCAAAGTTCAATTTCTCGCAGTATTGTTATTACTGTTGCTCCAAGAGCTGGTTCTATTTATATAATGTGTTGACTAATAACAGTTTCAGCAAAAGATTTTTCTATAAAAGCTATTTCTTTATAAAAACTACATGTATGTCTACAAAAAATGTGAACAATGTCATGTATGAGCAGATGTCAACTGTGGTAGGAAGCACATTTAGGGATCAAGAGGTCCCAGTGTAGCAGTCTTTTTCCCCCCCAAGAAATTTACCTAGTTATTCCGCTCCACCAAGGTGTAAATGGATACTGTGAGGATCATACAAAATTGAAAATTCAGCTGAACATGTGGAAGGAGACTTTAAACTGCAATTAAACTTAACTCTATGTAAACTGTTTTATGTAAACCAGGGAGAATTTGAAAACTTTTTACTCGGAATATAACATATATCCAAAATAACCAGTACTATAGAGAGTTCATGAAATATTGTTTGTATCTTCTTTTATCTTCAATATTCAAAATGTTTTAAATCAGATTACTAGATCTATATAAACTATGACAACAACAACAACCAACAATGAAAAGAAACAATAAACCTTGATCCAGTAAGAAAGATGAAACAATGAATCTACATACAGTACAAAAGATGTTGACAATGTGATACACTGTCTTCATAAAGAAACTTTATTGATGATCAAACAACTTTCTTTACTCTTTCAGATCAGGAGCCAGTATCATCAAGATGTCTCAACTTATTGTGTATTGTATAAGTAAAGTACTGTGCAACAATTTCACTTTTCTTTATTACAAGCCAAGTTTGTACCAATGAAACTTCTAAGAATTCAACAAACATTGTTTTATGAGTAGATTGTTTCAGAGTAAAAAGGAAATAAGCATGAAAAAACTATCTTTAGAAGGAAGTAGTGTTTTAAAACAGTAACAAATAACTTTCACATCATTAACACAATAGGAGAAACAAATAGCAGACGTTAGTAAGAGCGTTAGACTTATTCCAATAGCTTGAAAGTATACTCAAGTAGGCCTCAGAAAGCATTTGACTTATTTTATGAAGGAGCAGTGGTCCAGAGGTAGGATGCCCGCTTAGGAATCTAGAAATCAAGGGTTTGAACCCTACTTGAGGCACCGCTAATTTCATTGAGCAAGAAATTTACCAACCCTTTTTCAACTCTATCCAGGTGTAAATGGGAACTGCGAGGGATCACCTGCCAGAAGGTGATTTCAATGATCAGGAGTCATCATGCAAAATTGTAAATTCGGCTGAACATTTATATGCAAGCATTTTTACTTTAAAACCCACTGTTCAAATTTTTTATTTCATCTGCTGGATAGTGAACAAAAATAACAATTCATTTAAAAGCCTTAAGACAATTCAGAGTGGATTTCTAGTTAACATTTCAATTGTTTCAAGTGCTAGAATTTGCATGAAAAACTTTAACTAAGAGTCAAAATGTACTAAAGGGACATAACTCAAAATTCATTGCAGAGTTATAAAACTTGGCATCTGACTTCAAACAAGTATTTCTTAACGACTGTAATATATGAATTTTCAAGTTAATCAATTGAGTAGTTGCAAAGACAAAATGCTGCACAGAAAGTGTTTTCCAAGTATTAAGCTACACAAAACTTGGGAAGGAAAGTCTCCAAAAAGTCAAGCTACAAGCCTACATATTGATTAAAACAATTGTTGAAGACAGTTTCTAAGAAATCCTCTATTATTATTCTAACAACATTTTGTACATGTGTCTATTCATATTTCTTAGAAAAGTGTTTTTGTAAGAGTATACAAAGTCTGCAAGGAATACATAATTTAAAATTTACTGAATTCTAAGCAAACAAAATTAGTCTACGAAGAAAGATCAGTATTCAATATAGATACATAACAGTATCTGAGTGAAAGGTTTCAGTGAATTCATCAAGTGTCTGAAGTCAGACCATGCTGTAGAAACAATTTGCATGATACTTCTCAGGGGTGGATCCAGGATTTTTTTTCAGACCCCCTGACCCCCCCCCCCCCCCGCTGGAGC
Organism: Mactra quadrangularis; assembly: GCA_025267735.1. Classification (NCBI taxonomy): domain Eukaryota; kingdom Metazoa; phylum Mollusca; class Bivalvia; order Venerida; family Mactridae; genus Mactra; species Mactra quadrangularis. The sequence goes on along the minus strand of CM046308.1, from coordinate 15,896,391 downwards.
CCCATATGCTTCTTTTAAATATTCAGTAGCTGCTATTGCAGAATATTATGAATTACATGCATGTATATACACTATATATTAATACATTATTTGAGCTATAGAACTCTCGAGAACTACAAAGGTCTGTTGAAAATATTTTTGAAATCAGGAGCAGTGGGGTCAGTACCATTGCCTCAAATATTAGCACTTGCCTATTTGCCAATGGTGACCGAAACTTTTTAATGAGGGGGGGGGGGGGGAGACCAAAGACTTTATAATGGAGATAGAACTGAGACTGCATAATATTTCTAAGTTGGTTGCAGATTCAAAAACTTCTCACATGTTATTTGTTATTTAGAATTATGCAAACAGGTCATATTGACATTATAAATAAATTGACTATAATCAATTCCAGCATTAGAATTCTAAGGTATAGTTATCAATAATCATAAGTCAAGCTGACCTCTTATTCTAGTAGAGTGTTTGTTCACTAATTGTTTTCCAGGCGACCAAAATACAGAGCTAAGGCCCAGGGGAAAGGTCAAAATATTGACCAAACTGACCACTTTTACTGAATGCCTTAATGAATTTCAATAAACCTATCAACCTTGAGAGGACAAGATTCACACAGAATCTTGAAGGTTATTATTAAGTATTTATGTAAACAGACATCTAATCTTATATTTTAAGAGAGAGACTATCTCTTCAATATTGATTAAAACACATCACTGGATGATCAATAGAATTAATGAACATGTTGGATATCATAGCTTAACTTAATTATTGTACTACAGGCATTGCCTTAATCAACTAATTTGAAGCCTGAAGCTAATCATATCCCTGGTTTAGCGCAAAACAGTCGTAACTCTCTCTCTTCTTATATTGAGTAGCAACCCTTTTAGGCTAAACCTGTGATATAATAATAATTATATGGATTTCAAATATTTGTGTTATTTTCCCTGCAGTACAAATAACTTTCACTGGTACAATGAAAACAAGTGAACAAAGAACAATAGGATTTAATCCTAATACATTCTACATTGGAGTTCAGAATAATGTCTACTGACTTGGGCTAAGTAAAACTTTCTTACTTCATACAGTCAAGCTAGTTGATTATTTTACTCTATCCTGATTATCAGTCATTGCCTAAAATCTACTCGAGCACCAGCCTTATTCGTTATGTAACAAGAAATGTAATGTGGAAACCACATTAAAGCCGGATTTAAAAACTTTAACGCAAAAATTACAAAGGGAAATAATCCATAATAAAGCCAGATAGAGTTTCGGTTATTTTCTAATTCTGTTCATCACATAGAATGTTATCATAGTATGAATTTTCGTAAAGATCTGACAATAAATGGCAGAAATATATGGTAAAGAAAAGAGTTTAACACAATTGTCAACGACACTGGACGCCCGCCCAAGCACCGACATGCGCGTGTTTCGACAAAATATTAGCTGATTTTTTTTTCGTTGAAAAAAAAAACAGCTAAAAATATCAACTAGCCTGACCACATGAATTATGTAATTTTCACAAGTCAAATTCAATTTTCACTAGTCTCAGCATTTGGATCAGTGGATCAAGGTGATAACTGTTTCGTACATAATAAATTGTGCTAGTATGTAAGAAAATTTAAAGCTGATGACTGTTACTAATAATCAAATTACACATTTAGACCTACCATAATCTGTGATAGTTTATTGACTTACTGACCATTCTATTGACCAGTGGTCAATAATTGTTTCTTAGAACTCTACTAATGAGTGGTTCAGAGATGAGAGAGAGATAATGACCATAGACAGAGTAAATATATGAATCAAATCTTGTCCTAGATTCTGATATATTTTGCAAATTTTCCTCTATTAAAACCACTAATTCAAAGCTACAGACATGTAATCACTGATTTTTTATGATCATAATACAGTAAGTTACTACTAAACCCTTATCTAATCTCAAAATTCAATTTGTGAATAATAAATACTTTTTAAACTGGAATTTCATATTATTTAATGTGAAGCACAATCAATATTTATATATGCAGACAAAATGAATTTTCATGCTGTATAAATGGCCCATGACTATATCACACATCCTACAAGAAGAAAATTGATGTCAGACACTCTGTTAATATACCAAACACAATAAACTGATCAATCAACTAAAACAAAACATAATGGACATCTAAAAACATCTTAGATCTCATAAACAATAGTCTATAAATGATACCATAATGTCTGGGAGTCTTGATCATCAACACATTCATACAGTGCAATTCAAAAGTTCTTAGACTAACAAAATTCTAAGACAAGAAATGTAATGTGGAAACCACATTAAAGCTGGACTTTCATCAAGATCTGACCATAAATGACTGGGATATCCAACATATTAAACACTTTAGTGCAAAAATTACAAAGGGAAATAATCCATAATAAAGTCAGGTAGAGTTGTGGTTACTTTCTAATTCTGTTCATCACATGGTACATGTATATTATCATTGTATGAAGTTTCATAAAGATCTGACAATAAATGGCAGAAATATATGGTAAATATATCTATAAACGCCCATCCACCAGGGTTTCGCCAAACTATAAGCCGATTTTTTTTGTTGAAAGATCCGGTTAAAAAACTGATCATACATTATAATGTAACTACAAGTAATTTTACTTTAATTATAGCTTACTCATGGAACAAAGTTTATATTTAACATTTATAAGTTTACTAAAGATGATTTTGGAATTGGCTGAATTTGCTAAAATAACTTTTGTTTCTTTTTTTCTCGAATCAATAATCAATATGTATGGATTTATCCTAAAAATAAGATTTTGTTCACAAACTTCCGAAGGGCACTGAATGTGCTTGTATATGTACATTAGGTTAACGTAAAATCTTAGATTTGCATGTAATGAGTTTGAAATTGCTCAGTAAACTATTAGTTTCTTATCCTTAAGCAAATGTGATTCTGATTAAAACCGAAATTGCTTCAATGACTTCTAGCAGGCACTGTATCTGTAGTCTATAAGACTGTATAGTACAAGATTGGCACCAGTCTAACAGAGGAAGCTATAATCATATTATGGAAATATGAATAACAAATTAGATTGAAATAAGTCTTCAAGTATCATAATAACTCTTGACATGTCTACAATAAAACATTCTACTGGGTCATTCCATCTCAAATCAACCAATTTTTGGAAATTTTCCCAGGTCACCCTCTCAGATCTGCTTGAAACTTTTAACATGTATTTGTACATCCAATTCATGGACAAAAATGAAATATTTAGTCAGTATCTTCAGTACTTAGGAAAAAATTGGCTTTTTAGGTAAAGGGGGGTAATTTTGCAATTTCTGAATTTCGTCCTGAGGCCATGTTTAGACACTTATATCTCTTCAAGTATTATTTCTATACTTCTGAAAGTGAAATATATTATGTACTTTTACCTGTAGAATACTAAAATGGTGCTTAATCAAGTGTAAAATTGTTACTTTTTTGTCTATAAACCTCCAAAAATCGAAAAATCTTAAATTTGTCATAAAATTTGCCAAATTTGAACATAATTTTTTTCAAAACCATTACATATTTAGAGCTCAAATTTATTTTACAATTATTTACATCTTGTAAGATTATTTTAAAGCAAATTTGAATCAAAAATTCTCATTTCCAGAGTTCACAATCTGCGTTTAAATTAAGCAAGGTCTCAAAATTTTACGAAAATTGCCTATGTTTGAACACCAAAATGGCCATGTCAAGAGTTCTCAATCTTTTTCAAATTTTGTACATAAATTTTACCACATTTAAAGATGACTTAATCAAAAATTTGTTTTGTTAATGAGCTTCTCCATGGAGTTTGACGTAATTTAAGAGATATTGAATTTTCAGTTCTCGGGGGCTAATTCTGTATATTTTGAAGTTGGTTATGTCCAGGGGTGTGACTGTATATGCTTGGAATAGACTTAAAAGTCCTCATATTATGTATGGAAATAACATTTGAATATTAATTTGCATCATATATCAATATTTCAACAAAAATGAAATTTTACTTTAACTTTAAACATTTATTTTGTTAGTTACCTCGGTGCTCAAGTCATCATTGGTGACTGTATTAAACTGAATGTCTCAGGGCCCCTATTCTTTTAGTATTGATAAGATGTTTGCAGGCAAAAACTTTTTGAGTTACATTTACATAGATATTTTTGTTATATAAAAGCTTCTATCTAGAATAAAAATAGTTTCTTTGTGGAATCTTGGGTGCTAAAGAGGTATTGAACTATTAGTAACCATTGGGGTTATTACAGTATGGGCTTTAAAATCATAATATCCCTTATGTTATGTATGGATTTAATATTTTATCATGTAATAATATTACTTCTCCATTGAGTTGTAAGGCACTTTAACGTGATATAAATTTTCAGTTCTTGTAGATAATTTGAACATGTTTTACACTGAAAGCAAAGTGCATTGACTAAAATGATTCCAAATTTAATTAAGAAATGATTTGTAAATTGGGGATACAAAGATTCTGGATCTTTGGTAAATTTGATGTTTTCAAAAACATTTTTTTAGATAAATATTTTCTTCACCTTAAAATATATAGTGCACATTCTGTTCGCTGACACCTAATTCATTATGATAAAACTGCCAGAATCAACATCATATTAAAACCTTAATAAATACATGATTATATACTTATAAGCTAAATACTTTTCAGTATTTTCTTTAGATCATAAATTACTTGATTTTATTCAAAAAAGCCTCCAGTGATTCAGATATTGAGGTTTTACTGTATTATACTTTTTTCTTGATCAAGACACACTGAACCTTTTTTTATAAATACCAGTACTATTTCAGACCTGCCATTGACCACATTTCCCCAAGCCTGAAATGTCCCTCCTTAACCTGTTAACTAACACACAAAGAAGACAACAGATGAAATCAAAACCCTGAAATCACGTCCAGGTCTGAAATATAGCAGGTCTGTATTTTAATTTAGACATTCATAATGTATAAATCTGGTTCTTGGGAAAAATATATTTCAATCATTACCGTATAATCTCTACAAGAGTGCTGTCAATCATGAAAGAAAAATATTTTTGCCAGTCTTACTTAACCAGTTTTGGCGGACACAATCTCCAGTGCAGGGCCATACCATTCTAAACCAGTGGGTAAGTGGGGGTCCAGACTCTATCTAGGGGGGGGGGTTCCCAACTTTCTAACCACAACCACATTATACACATTTTGCAGAATAAAGTAACTTATTAATAATAGTAAGTACATAACCATTAAATATATGTTAAGCACCGAGAAAAATGATTCATGCTACTTAAAAACGACTTACAGTCAGAAAATACACAAATGGACTGGTACATTTTAAAAATTCCAGAAGGTCTGGACCCCCCTAGATCCGCCTATGCCACCCTAACACTGTATGTAGAGAAATCGGTCTACAATGAAGTACAGTGGACAGTTTTCTTGACAAAGTTTTAACTTGGCTTTTAATAAAAAGGAACAATAGCTTCTCTCAACTTTTAATTTTCATGGTTCTAAGATCAAGGCATGTCACAACCAAGAAATTAAAAATGTCCACTCTGAATTTATGTCTAGGGGTGCAAAAAAAGTTGTCTTCACTAGACTTTGGAGCACATGAAAAGAAATATAGTTATCTGTAATTGGAACACAAATTAACTCTAAGTATTACTGAGAGACATTCTTTACAGGGACATTTCAGATGCTATCAGGACTCTTAAGATAATGTCATTTGTGGGCCTACATGATAAAATGTCTTAGTGAGATTCCCTGTACTGAACACTTGCTAAAAAGTGATAAAACCTGTATGTTTTTTGTTTGATCACAGATAAATATTTTCACTGTACCAACACAAAGGGAGATAAGTATAACTTGTTACTAAGACAAAAGGAGTGCATGTACATTGTTTAAGAATATTATAACATTGGTTTTATGCTTCTTTCACACATACTAAAAATCAATTCAAATTATCTTCATATGAAATTGTAGAACTTCATAGAAGTCATATAATTTTTTTAATTGTTGATTAATGTTTAAATTACATCAAATGTTCAGTTGTAATATTGTGAAAAGTGAAGAGTTGTATTATTAAAATAAATTTTCAAATTTAATATAAAAAGATTAATTAGTTAACAATGAATTGTATTTGCTAATAGAAACATCTACTAGCAGACTAAAGTAGAAGCGAAAAAAGGAATTAAATTTCTACTACATGTACTTATATGCTTAAAGTTAATAACTAAAACTGTTTTAATTCTAGAAAGAAGCTCCCATGTAAATAAAAAATAATAAGCATTTAAACACCTAATCATTACTAAAAGAATATGGACCCTGAGACATTCAGTTTAATACAGTCACCAATGATGACTTGAGCACCGAGGTAACTAACAAAATAAATGTTTAAAGTTAAAGTAAAATTTCATTTTTGTTGAAATATTGATATATGATGCAAATTAATATTCAAATGTTATTTCCATACATAATATGAGGACTTTTAAGTCTATTCCAAGCATATACAGTCACACCCCTGGACATAACCAACTTCAAAATATACAGAATTAGCCCCCGAGAACTGAAAATTCAATATCTCTTAAATTATGTCAAACTCCATGGAGAAGCTCATTAACAAAACAAATTTTTGATTAAGTCATCTTTACATGTGGTAGAATTTATGTACAAAATTTGAAAAAGATTGAGAACTCTTGACATGGCCATTTTGGTGTTCAAACATAGGCAATTTTCGTAAAATTTTGAGACTTTGCTTAATTTAAACGCAGATTGTGAACTCTGGAAATGAGAATTTTTGATTCAAATTTGCTTTAAAATAATCTTACAAGATGTAAATAATTGTAAAATAAATTTGAGCTCTAAATATGTAATGGTTTTGAAAAAAATTATGTTCAAATTTGGCAAATTTTATGACAAATTTAAGATTTTTCGATTTTTGGAGGTCTATAGACAAAAAAGTAACAATTTTACACTTGATTAAGCACCATTTTAGTATTCTACAGGTAAAAGTACATAATATATTTCACTTTCAGAAGTATAGAAATAATACTTGAAGAGATATAAGTGTCTAAACATGGCCTCAGGACGAAATTCAGAAATTGCAAAATTACCCCCCTTTACCTAAAAAGCCAATTTTTTCCTAAGTACTGAAGATACTGACTAAATATTTCATTTTTGTCCATGAATTGGATGTACAAATACATGTTAAAAGTTTCAAGCAAATCTGAGAGGGTGACCTGGGAAGCATTGGTTGATTTGAGACGGAATGACCCTACTTGCCAGATGGTATTACACAAGAAAATCAATTCCAAATAAGTTAGGATTGTTTTCTTGTTTTTGTTACTCAGAACTACCAGCATCAATTTTTGAAAACAGTTGGGAGTGTCATAATTATTTACTAAATAATTTGGATCAGATGTGCTATGACTTGACCCTGAGATAGGGGAAATAAACATATGATTTTGAGAGGGGAATGGGGCCCATATTCGGCCCCAAAATATGCCACATGAGTGCCCTGATTTTCAGTGTGATTTTAAAGTATATAACCTTTTTCCAGTTTTTAGATGGGGTCATTTTAGATCTTGAGTACTGGAGATTGCCAAGCTACACCAAATGTCAGTTGGATTACAATTTTACTCTCTAGATCGAGAGGAATTTACAAAATCTTAAAATTTCAGATATGGCCTGTCAAACAAACTCCATACATGTATTGGAAAACCTCTGGTAATTTAATAATCAAGTTGATTACATCACATCAGAAGTAAAACCTTGTTATTTGCTGAAGATCACAGAGGGATAAAACTCACAGAAATCAGCTTATATTGTATCAGCTATTTGATTGGCATCTCTGATTATAGCTTTCAATTTCATTTTCCCCCTTCCGGTATTATTTTTCATCTATCTTAATCAGCAGGCATTCTACTTCACCAGTTTTTTTAAGACTTTAATTTTCAGTGATTTTAAACTGAGATCTCCTTCACAAGGAGCTCTGATAACTAAACATATGGTGAAAACTCAACCATTTGTTCAATATTTAGCAAGGGCAGTGTATTTTCTGGCCATGCCCTAAAATTAGAACCTGGACCACTGGGTAATATAGCTACAACCTTGGCACAGTGGTAGAGAACAGTTTTTTTTAAATCTGGACGACTTGAGTCTGATTCCCAACTGCAGCAGGTTATACACGAATTCCATTAAAATTTTAAATTTGATATACAGGGGTAACAGGCCAATTTATTCCCCCCTGGCTAATCTTTCACAAATAACAATTCAAATAACAATGGGGGGAAAATTGGCCAGGAGGGGGGAAATTGGCCAAGATGTTTAATGAGATAGTATAATAACTACAGTTCCATCATTGCGGGGAAAATTGGCAAGGGGATAAAGATTGGCCGAGTTACGATAAAAAAGCATTATAATAACAGTTTCATCAATGGGGGAAAAATTTGCTCAAGGGGGGCAAAAAAGGCGTGGGCAAATTTTTTCCCCGGGGGAAAAAAGGTCAGGGCTAATCTTTCCCCAAGGGAAAAATTTGCCCAGGCATTTTTTTTCACTGTGGAAAGATTTGCAAGGGGGGGGGGGGAAATAGACGGCTACACTGGTAGATTTTCCTCAGCTGGTCTACAAAAGCTGGTTAGGTGAGTTGGCCATATAACATAACCTAATAAAGTGTTGATATTATTCGGAAGGACAAAATAAGGCAAGCAAGTTAAGAAACAAATTACAATAATTATTCTGTTAACATGTATCAAATATTTACATCCTATTAGAATTTTCTAGAAGGCATGAATATGATGATATATGATTTTATACTTCCACATGTCTCTAAGCTGATTATCGTATTATCCTGACGTGATGGGAATTTAATAGAACAGTATTAATTAGGAGAGCACCAGCTCTAAGAGATTTTCTGTTATTAAGACAAATTGACAACAACAATATGGACAACTTCTGATGGGTCAGAACAAATCTAGACAACCTCCTACAATACTGCATGTAGTAATGTAGCAGAGGAATAATAAGGTACTCCCTTGCCTTTAAGCTAGCTTTTATTGTGATGTGGTAGAGTGTCCACTAACGACTCAAGAGGTTGTGGGTTTGAATCTTAGTTCAGACCATGGATTTTTATCGGGTAACATTTGGCGCCCAACATAAATAACTCACTAGGAGTTGAGTAATTGCACCCTTAGATATTCCTACAGACAAGACTAACTCCAAAAATTAGAGAACAAATTCTGATAAGGAGGGGGTGTATGTAGCAGAGGAATTATAAGGCACTTGTACTCCCTTGCCTTCAAGCTAGCTTTTATGGTGACATGGTAGTATTCCAATCTCATTTCGGACCATGGATTTTTATTGGATAACAGTATGACTTGTGTTGCACTGACTCACCAAATCATATGGGTCAATTCATTTTTTTCCAAAACAAATTATTGGATAAAATCTAACAGTCCATAAAATAACCATCATTTTCAGTCACTCTGATTACTCCATATTTGGTATGTGTTGGAATTAATCAATTGTTTTTAAAGTATCTTCCACAAAAAAAACCAATATGAGGGCTTAACTTCAAACTAGCCACCCAGCTAGCTCAGTTGGAAGCACGCAAGTCGACTGATCGAGGGGTCGTGGGTTTGATTCCCAGGTGGAGCATACTTTCGTGGAGCTTGGTCATGAAATTATTTCTACGGCCATTCTTCTTCCTAACAATGATTTTTAATTATGTAGGGCAGTTTTCAGTCACTGACATTTTAAAGACTATGCACTTAGTAGTTGGTTAACAGCTAAATCCAGAAATTTTAAGACGTTTCAGGAGCGAGTAGGTTGACTGACTGCCATTATATGACCAATACAATGTGTTGCTACAGCATTAAACCCAACAAATAAACAAACAAACAAACAGACAAACAAACAAACTTAACTTCAAACTGTTGAAACTGATCATTTCTTTGAAAATGGGCTTTGTTATATTTGGCACAGGAACCTACAAAACATTTCATTTATAAAATACATAAAATACTCAGTACAAAATTAAATAACAAGACCAACAAATGGACTGTGAATTATATTGAAGTTACAACAGTCTTCCTTCAAGGCCTAGATTTTAGTTTATACATTAGGGCTGCAACGATTCGATTAGATACATCGAAACTCGATTGCAAGGGTGCCGATTCGATTTCGATTCCGGACCTGCGAATTTCGATTCGATACTGACTTTTAAAAGTGTCTACAAAGGTTATAACGATAAAAGCAAAGGCGCGCCTAAAAGTCAAAATATACGTTGACAGTGAAACTGGGTTTCTCTTTGTTACATTTCTGTTAAATTTCCATTACGATTTTATGTAGCATGATTGGAAACTCTGTTCCAAATATACATTCTATAGTATATGTCCCGATCCTCCGCCAATTGGGTCGGTGTGATTGAATTTTACCTGTTCTGACAAACTAGAAGATTTTAGGCTCCGCATGAGCAAGCCAAGTTTTGTTGTTAGTTTATTCAAATTTAAATAGTTTTGCATGTACAGTGTATGTTTAACTAATATGTACAATAGTATACCAAGAACTGCATCTTTCTACAATTTATGATCCATGCTGTCTTTACGTTTTAAGTCGATATTACATTAATAATACATTTTCGCGACCTTTACATTCGTACCCAATCAAATTCGTACTTAAATAAAGCAAATATTAATTATCAGATTTTTGAGTTTCATGTTATCCAATTTTAGTAACAATTTTATTTAAATAATATTATTTAGTTTTAAGCTCAAATATGTGTATAAATACATATTTATAGTAAATTGTATTAATAAAAGAATCGAATCGAAAAAAAAATAATCGAATCGCATCGAATCGACTTTCCGGTGAATCGTTGCAGCACTATTATACATCGCATTGCTGAATTTCATTCAACTTTCGGTGGCACATACATAACTGTGCTGATTTAAATACTCAAAATTGTTTCCACAGTCCCCAAACATAAATATGGTTACCCTGTATCTATTTTTATGGATAGTGTGGTCTGTGGCACTGTAATGAGTATTTAAATGAGCAGGGTTAATTTATGCACATGAATGCAACAAATCTGTCCTATAATTTTGTAGTTGTTGTGGTGTACAATATTCAATGATTGATCAAAACTATTTTACTGGTTAAAGTTTCACCATAACCCCACCCAGGCTTTAACCCACCATTTCAGGATATACTGGCAATAAATTTACTAAAACTTTGAACTTACTTTCATAGGTAGACATGATAAAAACATTTCACTGGGTTTAACACCGTGTCAACACAATTAAGGTCATTTTATGGTGTTCAGGGCACCTAACCTAGCTTTCCTGTCCAGATCCTTGTTTATAACTTGGTACTCACCTACCCTTCCACAAGGCCGGAAACTTCTCCATATTATCTAATTAATGAAGGAAAATCAACATTATTGTCTAATTTTCATGGAAGGGTATAACCTCCCCGGGTGGGATTCACACCCCTACCCCCTTCGGGACACAAGATTCCAAATCCTGGCATGATACCAACTGCCCTATGGATCCATTCCTCTACATCTATCATGAGGCATGCTAATAAACAGTTACAACCTATAGCTTTAGATATATATGAATATATTTTTATATATTAAGCAACTGAATATAAAACTTTAATTTGATAGGTCAGTGCATTACTTGTCTCAATCCTTAGCTTTTAACATGAAATTGGACTTGTTTTCATTCTGACGCATTAAAATGTAAAACAAAATTAAACAAAAGCTAGCAATCATTTCTCCAATTCTGGGAGGACCAGACTTAAAAATCTTTAAGTTTTTATAATTGGCAAAGTTTCAAAGAAAATGGCAAAATGCTTAGAAAATCCATTCTTTATCACATTTTGCCTGAGATTTAACATTTAAATCAAGGAATTCATGAGGTAAAAACAATACTGAAAACTATTGTTTTCCTTCGAGAACACACAAAACATATTTTTGTATATTTTGGTAAACATCCTCTTGTATTGATCTAAAGTATGACCTGCTGCCAAATATTGTTATATTTGTGCATGGATAACTTGTCAAGTTGTCATGGTCAGTATATTGGTTTATTTATTTATTGTAGCTTGATTGTGAAACAAGTTCTTTAACATTACTAAGTTTATTCACTTTTGAGACTGTAACCTGGTAAAAATTCATGATCCGAAATGAGATTCAAACCCACGACCTCTCGAGTCATAAGCGGACACTCTACCATGTTGCCATAAAAGCTAGCTTGAAGGCAAGGGAGTACAAGTGTTGTATCATACCTCTGCTACATACTTCCCCTCCTTAACAGAATTCGTCCATGATTGTCTGTGGGACTATCTAAGGGTGCAATCACACAATTCTTAGTGGGTTATTTATGTTGAGCGCCAAATGTAACCTGGTAAAAATCCATGGTTTTAACTGAGATTCGAACCCACGACCTCTGGAGTCGTAAGCAGACAATCTACCAAGTCGCCATAAAAGCTAGCTTGAAGACAAGGGAGTAAAAGTGTCGTATTATACCTCTGCTACAAGTTCACTTCTTGGTTCCCCAGTACTGAGCAAGTATGATAAAGTTTCCTTTATCAAAGAAACAAATAGAGTAGGTTTTAGTTTGGATTCAAACCAATCCTGAGCTAGCTAATCCAATGATTATCACACAGTCCAACATCAAACCCATGGCACTCAGCCACATCCAGTCTTATATTCACTTATAAGTATAAAATATATAGAATATTTGATTCATGCATAAACCTTCATAAAAATGTAAGTGATTATAAATAGTCAACAATAACATTTCTTAATTTTTTTGTGAAAAGGTGCACAGATAATATAAAGAAGTTTTATGGATCAAATTTATTCTGCAGTGTTCATGTAGGCCATATAACACTCCAGACTACAGGAGTCTCCAACAAAATATCCTAACCAATGTGCAATATAATATAAATGATTAATATAATACATATAAAACTATCTTATCCTACAATCTATACAAACATAAAATACAATGATAAGTATATAATACACTCTGCTGAAATATCATTCTACAATATTTGTCTGTAAATTTAGCAAGTTTGTGTTTTAGTCCAATGACTGCTCCAGAATTTTTCCAAGAGGTTATGAACACCAAAAGAATAATTTTGAATCTCATATCTATGTATTTTTTTGTATTTAAAAATGACCAAGAAAGTGAAAAGAGCGAGACCCTAAAGCTGCCATGGTATACATGGATCTAGGGGGGGGGGGAGGGGTTAGAATTTGGAAAATGTACCAGTCCATTAGCGTATTTCTTGACTGTTAGTCATTTTTAAGTAGCATGAAGCAATTTTTCTCAGTGCTTAACATAGATTTAATTGCTATGTTATGTTTTTATTATCAAAATGTTGCACTTTTTCTGCAAATGTGTATAATGTGGTGGTTCAAAAGTTTGGACCCCCCTAGAAAAATTCGGACCCCCCCCCAGAAAAAATCCTGAATCCGCCCCTGGTATACACTATAATGGTACACCATACATGTATGCTGTGATTCAGAATTCCTTGTTTAGACATTGGTAGTTAAAACTGTAGACAAGGTAAAAATGTAATGCCATTTTATGCCTGGATTATTCACAGTTACGATCAAGTACAAATAAGTCAGATGGTTCAGGGGTTTCAATGAAAAATGGGTGAAATTGTTTGAGATAACTTTACTACGAATCATACTGAATTCTTGGGCTGAATAACTTATTGCCGCTTGAACTTAACAATGAGAAGGGCAAACAATGGCAGTTCTTAGTAACCAGACCCTGGCCCTCTATGCTAGTCAAAGTCCCCAAAATTGTTTTGCAACCAAAGTTTTACATATTATCAAGGTCAATTCTTCCAAATTAATTTTTCTGGGCAGCAACATTTCTAAATACATGTACTAAGTTTACAGACAATAAATGATAGGAAACCCAGCATATAAGAACATCAGATAGCAAATTTAAACTAAAATCAAAGTGCTGTAAATGAACATATTAAATTAAAACAATTACTCTAAAATTAACACAAGACTTAAATTTAACCGAAGAACAAATTAATGTTTTTTATTCAATGAATGCTATGACTTAAGTATTATTAAACTTTAAAGTTTATTTATGTATGTGTTACAATGTACAAAAAACAATATTAGTTGATACCCTTTCAATCATAGGCAATTGATTTATGACCACACATTTTTCTATTACATTCCATGCACAAAGTAAGTCTGAGCACTAATTGCATAAAACACGACTAAAGTAATACCATTCCTGTCTTTAAATTAGTAACATGAGAATCCATGCAAAGTCAATTTAGTCTGGGTGCATATATGAACAGTGTAGTTTACTGTAATTATAAACATAGTTATTGTAGTGCCATCCTGAAGTCATTGAACAAAATCCTGTTTTTAGAATATACCGATTCTAATTTACTCATTAAATGAAAGAAAAGTCATATGAGCAAATTCCAAAATCATGAAAATCAACATTTATAATTAATCAATCATGGTTAAGCTAAACTATAGAAGAATTACTTGAGATAAGAGGGAGCCAGACAATTGGTCCCATTGACAACTGATCATTTTTGACTGGGGTAAACAATTGATCCCATCAAGTTTTGTCTGGCTGTACAACTGATCCCATCTCTGTCCATGGTATCAATTGACCTACGGTACATTCAAGATAAGCATGAAAAAGTTTTCTTAAAATTTCATTTGTCCCAGAACTTTTGGAGAGTACTGTATATTCATTGGCTAAACACTCCCTATCTACTGACTAATATAAGATTTCTCATTTCTTAATCATATATCTATTGATAGTATGTTAATATAGCCAAACAAGAAAACATAAGTTTTCTATTACCAAGAAAGTGTAATTTTCCTTAAAGAGAAAGATAATCTAGTATTCTATTACGTAATACTGAAGATAGACAATATATTTTCATCATTTCTCCAGAGATTTGACTTTGTCAGGAAAACAAAATGTCAGGAGGCTATAATTGTACCATCTTTAGAATAAACTATAACAATATCAGAGTAGAACACTTTACGTGAACAGTACTCTGAATACAAAGGAAGGCTAAACAATATGTTTGAATGGCTTGTCATATCCAGTGATTTTTTGCACCGGGAATTATGGATCCCCTCGCTTCCTTCCCCCGGATGGATCTGCATATACGTTCAGAATATATTATTGGAAATAATCTTATTCCATTGAGAGATAGTTTTTTTTTGTCTAACGTGACACTTCATGAGCTTTAAGGAGAGGAATTTATTAATTATTCACAAGTTTAAGTCAGCACAATTCATCAAGCATGTTTAGGGAATATTTTGTATTATACTGTGTTTGCTACAATTTTGGCATTACACAAAGTCACATGATCACCATAGGTAAACTGGGCTTGACACTTCACTAAAATATGTTCAATTCATTTTTACATCTACATAGATTTCACTTTGATAAGAACTGCAAAATGAAATTTACTAGAAAATACCAGCAGCTCAAGGTAGTCTGTAGGAGCAGTGATCCAGTGGTAGGACATGCGCTTGAGGATCAAAAGGTCCCAGGATTGATACCCATTAGGGGCATGGCTAATTTTCTTGAGCAAGAAATTAACCAATAATTATTCCACTCCACCCAGGTGTAAATGGGTACTGTGAGGGATCCCCTACCCGGAGGTGATATTGATGATAAGGGGTTATCCTACAATATTGTAAAGTCGGCTAAACATGAATATGAAAGCAGACTTCGAACCAAACCTTTTTTAAATTCATCAACAAACTAGTGTTTAAGCATTCACTGAGACAAATACAATTAAAATGTTCTTCAGCTTGAAAAGAAAGGTATACAACAATAAAGATATAAGTTTTTTATACACGTATTTCACGTAATGGATCTTTAGGGTAAAAATCTCTCACAACGATGATACTGGTCAGCATACTTAAGATTTCCTGCAGAAGCAAAGGAATAAACTTTAATATTACAGCCATCAACATGCATGAATATACCAATATTGTTATAACAGGGTACCTGCGATCAAGTCATAGTACCATAATATCTTAAATTGTTTAGTTTATACTTTTGTTCTACGTGAACAGTCAGTGTTGCCGAAGTATGAAGAGAACAGTTCTCCTAACCATCATTCTTGCAATGCAACACTACCAGACTCAAATGTTTTAATATCACTTTTTTGGCAAACATGACAGGGCCCTTTTAGAGGGAAAAGGGGCCATATTTCGGTCCCAAAATGACCCCCCCCCCCAAAGAAAAACACACTTGGCTCTCATCCACAAGAAGAAGCAACTGTCGACTTTCTCACATTAAAAGCCAATCTAGGTAACTGAACTGAAACTATGATCATCAATCAGTAACAGATTAAAGTGATTGAATATCTAGTACCATAACCATAACAATAGGTACATACTGAAGGAAATGTTGGAATTTAACAATACCATGATTCGCTGACTTGGTCCTTAGTTACGACTATATAACAATGTTGGTATGTAGGAGATAACATCTGCAGTATATGAGACAGTCAATGAGGTATGTAGACTTTATGAAATTTACAAATATATATGCAGATCCAGCACGGGGGAGGTCAGGGAACCAAGCAAGACTTTTCCTAGGAATTTTCAAAATACATGAAACTTATGTCTGAGTGAAGGTTACATGAAAAATCATGATTTGCCTATCTAGGCCCCTAAAAGCTATTTTTGTCTTGATGCTCAGAGAGTTGGTTTTAACTTATTTTTGATCTCTACTAAAAGTATACATAAACAAGTTGTGTAAAATGAGTAACACATAAGACTGCTACAGTTTTCCAACCTTACAGTTCATTTCTATCCAGGCATGAATGGAATTTAATTTTGATATTAAAAACGATTCGAAACCATTATCACTGATGTTCTGAACTGTGAGATGCCATTACATGATTTACTGTGGCAGTCCCAATAAGTTAAGAAACAGATATAAGAGAAAATATTGAGACAAGTAAGAATTTCAACATTCAACCAATACATTATAACAAATCATGATATTTGAAATAATAACACTGACTAAAATCGGTTCAACTGATTAATATGTAATGACAAGCTGGTCCTTAAAATAATTCTTAGAGCATAAATTCAGAATTTTTGAAATACTAGAAAAAAATGATTACATTAGAATTAACATTTTTATCATGTTAGCCTGGACCTGTCCTCTGAAAAATGCTCACAATTAGTTCTCCAAAAACAAATTTGATTCAAAATTGATTTGTTTTTACAGAGAATAATTATTCTACCAGACAATAATTTGAATAAAATGTCAAGTCCACACACTTTCTGACTGTCCCCTATACTATACAAGGGAGATAATCACAGTACAATAAACTTATAATAAAAGGGAGACAATTACAAAAAAATACATATTTCTTACAGTTAATTTCAACTTTTTAACATTTATACATAAGCTACAGAATTCCTGAGAAAACTTACTGCAATGACTGGAAGAAGATGCAGAGGATTCATTTTTATTTTTTATTTCCTTTAAATCATAATAGTTTAAACCAGAAAGTCCTAACAGCTTAAATTGCAAAATTCACATAACACACACTCAATGATAGCTTGTTAGCTAGAATATGAATATAGCCACTCATACTTCAAATAAAGAATTATTCTCAAGCCTAAAGGTGGACCAACACCAGAAATATAATCTTCAGAATACTTTCAGTTTTTAACTGTGAAATTGGACAGTTTCAAGTTCTGCCCAAAATTATATGTTAGATAATTACAAAAAAGTTTAAACTTTTAACATTTCGGAGACGGATGGCCATTGCGCATGCTCAGTCTCGCAGATCTAAATACGATCTGTCAGATCCCAGCTCTTACCAGGAAGAAAAGAAGTTAAAATGAAATTAAAATTTATACCGTTCAGTAACCTGTATTATAAAAAATGCAGTGGCTAGAATTACTGTACTAGGCTACAGTGAACTCGACAGTTCCGGATTATCGACAATTCCGGGTCACTTTTTTAAAATAGTACAAATGATTCCTAAATAATTTAATATTTTGATTATATGATAGTTAAGTCATGTACAATAACCACTTAGCTACCGTTACACAAACTTTCCATGTTAACATTTCTCTACCGGAAGTCTTAGTCATGAAACACTAAACAGCGTCTTTTCCAACCAATGCGAAAGTACGTAAACGTTTCGTCCATGCGTTCGAAAAAAACAGTGATTTATACCAACAATTTAGATCAAATAAGTCCTTATTGCACATCATTTTGCTGGAAATTTATCGGTGAACACGATTTAACTCATAGATTTTTTAAATCTAATTACTGTTTGACAATAATGAAGACAATTTGACCTGGTAAGCACGTGACAATTTCGGGTCAAAACTTAACCCGTATTATATACAATCATTTATTTTAATTAAAAAGTATTTTTTTAACATTTAAAATTGATTTTATACATAAATTTATCACATACGTAAGATATTTGTCAATTAAATACAATTATTGTTTGATATTTTGAGTTTTACTTTTTATACGCAACAAATTTTATTTATGGTACTTGTTTTTATATGCAATAGGTAATTGCAAGTGACATGATTAGATCTTTAATATAGAGCTTTATTTTTGTTTAACTTGGAAGAAAATATGAGATAAAGTCTTTATTGGCAAAAGGTTGGCTGTTTTATTGATTTTAAACCTGTTGAGACCACACCGGATTAAAGAGACAAGCATCTGTCACGTGACCCGGAATTGGCAAGTGCGACCCGCAACTATCAAGTTTGCAACATGCAATTTCGAAAATTGTAGGAAATTACAAGCAAATAAACACTATTAATTTATTATAGCATGGTAAGGTGGAAGTATTTGTTTATCAATTTATGCAGGTTTGATTCCCACAACTTTCGTTTTGAAGAGACACGCATCGTTTGTTTCGTTACTGACCCGGAACTGTCGAGTTCACTGTACTAGCTGTAACTCTAGCCACTACTTACAAAAAAATCTTCATATGATATGATGATAAAGATTTGATTTGGTTTTACAGACGCGTAGGAAGGATCTGAATATTAGAGCAGCAGATGGGGTGGGCACGGGAGGAGTGTCCCCTATTGACGGACAAGCTTTTCGTGGATGTAAGCCTCTGAAACTTGATTTCCAGCACTTTCAGAACCCCCTGTTTCAGAACAAATCTTTGTAATAGACCTCAAGATTTTCAATATGTGTCATGAAAAATTAACTTCAGTCCCATTGCTGCCGCTTGCCAGAATATTGGGGCCGCAGCCCCTGCGGTCACAGCTCCTACGCACCTGTTTTAGTCCCAACCTTAACATACATACTAGTTTATCTCCCTTACATAATTAATTATGATACCTCGATCACATTCAATGAAGCTTTCACAGTACAAATCACTTCTCATTGAAAAATAGGAAATCCAATTAAAATCCAATTAAGAAGTTATCACACATTACACGCGACCGGTCACCTGACCAATTGATAAAATTACAATTCAAGCATAAACACAATAATGACATCACTTAAAAAGTGCACAAACCAAAAAACGAAAATGACAACAAACAATATTTACACAAGATAGTCGTTTTCTTCTTGTTGAGAATATCTTCGTAAAAAATGAAAGTAAAAAATCTGCAATCATTGACATTTTGTACAAGCTACTGTAGCCAGTGTTTGCTATGAATTGAAAATAATCGTATCGATTAGCTTGTGACCTTTAATTAACATAAAATAAACATATCCGTTCATGTATGTACATAGTTAAAATGATATTTACCTTCGGAGTTTTTATTAGATCCATGCTGACATTTAATGGGGCGCTATTCTTTCACAGCTTAATTTATTCGTTGATCTTCGTCATGGCTAACAGTTAAACACAACCCATCGACCGATAACGTTCGGTACTCGTTATTTGGCAGACACTGGGAGTATGTGAACCGGTGTCGATGTAATTTTCTCCCGATTAAAATATACTAAGAGGAATTAAAATACGAGGGCGTAGATCGTTAAGAAAATCGAACATGTTAAAATGAACTTTCATTGTTCAAAGCCAAAATAGGCAGAAAATATGGTCCAAATTTTACTAAATGACACAGGTGTTTCAGTTTTACTGTAAGACTAACTGAGTCCGCAGAGGTTCCAGAGGATCGTACATTGTAAGTGGGGGGACTTGTGGTGTGGGACCCTGATACCCCTTCAGAAGGGGGGATTTTTCTTATTCAAAAGTCAATGTCTGACCGTGAATGGTACAATTCATTATGTTCACATGCGAAGAATTAAAATTATTACTTCTAAAGCTGCTTTAAAATCTCTGATCATTATGAGAAAAGCGTTCTTTTTTTGTCTTAACAGTTTAAAGTCGAGCATTCTGAACTGAATCATGTCCCTGGGTGAAAAATGGAATTATTGATTGTAAATGAGTATAAATTTGGCCTCTTCAAAAAGTACAATGCCTCATTTTGCTACGAGGAAAATCGCATTCGATTCCGTAAAATACCATTTGAAGTCTTAGTTATTTCGTGCACGAAAGAACAAAATAATAAAAAGCAATTCACTGCCTCACTCATCCTTTTATGACAAAAATAAACAAAATTTGCAATTTGTACGAGGTTTTTGAACATTCATCGGAAAAGGAAATAAGAGATTTTCTCGTAAGAAACAAGCTTTCTGCTTTCTCATTACGCGATTGTATTACTTATAAGACGGATTTAAACCAAGTTTTAAATATGAAAAAATGACAAAGTGTCGTTACTATATTAAAAAAGTTTTTTTTTTACTTTCCTGAAAAGTTGTACAAATCATCATACGAGATTTTTGAAGAAAAGCGACGATATATATACACAATTTATAAGTTAACGTAATTATGAATACTTTTTTTGAACAGATGTCTTAAAAATAATAATAATTTTAGTACTTCGAGGAATCAATGTATTTTATATTAACTAACCAAAGTTTCATGAAGTATATACATGTACATTGAAACTTAAATTAGTCTTTATTAATGATTTTAAGTACCAAATGATGAATTTTTGTGTAAAAGGTTCATATTTTGTTTCTATCCCGTTTTTAAGAGACCATATACCTTTCGATATTCTTAATAGTGGGCATTTAATGTAGAAATACAAATCATAAATCACAATACAACTAGGGACTTTAATCAGTTATTTCCCCTTGTGTACTCATCAAATAGGTAGGTCCACATAGTTGGATTACTCGGATTTTACCCTTACTTTTCAATGTCAATTTGCCAAAATTAATCTTAAATAACTTTTTTGTAAATCGTTTAATTTGTTTGAAATTCAAGCTAAGTATTTTTAGGGTAAAGAACTATCTAAATGTTACCGCTTCTGTTATTATCTTCATTAACAAGAAAGATATTAGATGAAATATTTTGTTACCCTTACATAGGACTTCAATGATAAAATCTGAGGATTCCAACTGTAAGGACCTACTTACCAATTGGATTGCTTCAGATTTTATCAGGAGAAGATAACTGACAAAAGTCCTTAATTGTGTCCTCCCAGATATTGGCCCGGTGTTTTCATTTTTAACAAACACACATTTCAATTAAGCCTACATATAATATGGTACCACATCGTTCCCCAACATTACTTTTCTTAGGCTGCCTGAGTAACATTCTCATACCCAAAGTCTAGTTAGATCAAGAATCTTGATAACCTCGGGGAACGAGTTGTTATTTGTTTAAGTTTTTCTCATTCTATAATAGACGGTAAAGTAAGACCGTTTGCGTACTTAACACATTTGTCTGGGATAACTCTTGCTCTAGAGCTAAAGGAAATCGATCCCTTATAAGAGATTTTTTCTTATTTGGTTTATAAATGTAAAACTATGCACAGATGAATCATTATATATGAAATTAACAGGGAATGAATGTTTAAAACAATATCCACCAAACTTTAAGTTATGTCATATAACGAGTTGGACTAGTAATAATACAGACATACAATTAAAGCATACAAAGTTGTTTCTTAAAACTAGAAGTCTTTCTTAACCATTACATGTACTTTCTCAGTTTTTTGGGAACAGGATTCAGACTTGAGGCTAAGTTATATAAGTTGCAAGAACAAGGTGAAACAGTTTTGTATAAACTATATTTTTTATGATTGGCCAACAGTCACCAGTTCAAACCACTTCCAGTTGACCGTTCCTGGTGCGAACTTTTATTTGAATAATAAAACAATTGCCCACAAACACTACCATTAAACATGTTAAAGTCATGGAAAGGTCAATTATGTTCATAGAAAGTTTATTTATGAATTTCTTTATTTTATTGGAAAACACTATTGGAGGTAACTGTAGAATTGTCATACAGATAGTTTACCCGTAGTTATTTTAAACAAGACACCGGTTATACATAACTCCATACTGTAGGCTGTTGTGAATTAGCTCTTCCTCGATTTCCGCCGCCCCCTCCCGGAAGTAATTCGGTACATTTGTTTATCTCGTACAAGCCTTATTGAGTGGTCTCCCCTTACTTAATTTGATCACCATTCGTTGAGAATATTTTGAACCTCTGTTAATGTAGTCATAAAAAATAAAAAAATATTGAACTGTTCTTAATACTATTGTGACGATTATTGGTACGGAGATACGGGTTTTAACATTGTCTAATGTGAGGTCAGTTCATCTGGGTAAAAAGATGCATTAGTACGTCTTTGTTTTAAGACGCTCATTAAATATAGTTGTTACGAAGAGTATAAAAGGAGAAAATTAGTCAATTTAAATCAGTCTGCCGTTGGCAGCAGACTCGCACGTCCGACACTCTGAGCCCCAGAATTAATTAATAAATATTTATCTACTTCCGGTCATATGTTTTACTGAAATTGTTAGTTGTTATAGTGGGTACGCGTATGTGATGGTTGGAGAGACAACGCCATAAGAATAACCTGGGATACCCGAAGTCAATTGTCCTCGTTGTTGTTTACCGCAACTCTGCCGAAGCCTCGCTTCCCCAGAGTGGTACTCAACTGGAGAAACGCCCGGCTCGCAGTAGTGTTCTATGGTTGTTGTTTGTGAATATTGTTGAGGCTGAGAGCCGTAATAAAGTTGCTGGCTTGGATCTCTTGTGTTAGATATGTGTCTATAAATGAAACTATTGTAGAGTTTCTGTGGTTGCCAGCTTAATGTTGTACTAGTTGAATAATATGATTGTTAGTGAAACAACACTATGGGAAATACCTGGGAGGACCGAAGCCAACCCTCATTGTTGTTTACCGCAACTCTGCCGAAGCCTCGCTTCCCCAGAGTGGTGTACAGCCGGAGAAACGCGCGGCTCGCAGTATTGTTTCATAGTTGTTGTTTGTGAATATTGATAAGGCTGAGAGCCGAAACATAGTTGCTGGCTAGGGTCTGGAGCCGTGTTAGATATATACCTAAAACTATTGTAGAGTTTTAGTGGTTGCCAGCGGAGTTTAATACTAGTTGAATAATGTATTATGTTGAAAGGCTGGAGACACTGTGGATTTTAGTTTGTGCTTTAGTGATTATGTATCGAAGAGCCAGTAATAGAGATTAGCTATCGGATATAGCATTGATTATTTTGGTGAGAAGCATTTGGTAGCTTGGCGTATTTTATACATCTCAAACCCACTTTATGTGTATGTTTTATACTGGTTATCGAAAATATTGTTAGTAACTCAGCGAAAGAGATGATCCACTCTTGTCGCTCGTCAACTTGATATATGCATGAGCTTATGTATATATTATAGCTCATCAGTATTGTAATACCGTCATTTGTATATCAGGTCCCACCTCTTTGTAGTTTATTAGTTAGATGACGGCTGCGAATGTTGTTCGGCCGTCCATAGATAATTTTAAGACGAGCTGATAGCTCAACTTCTGTAGCATATTTGAATCATTCCTGTTTGTCCCATCCCTTGTACTTTCCTTGCCATCATGTTTTGTCATATATAGTTCGGCGACGGAGACAGGTAACTCTGATCGTCCGTTCATTTGATAACAAGGACGAGCTTCGGAGAAGCTCTCGTCTATCATAGTTATCTATGTCATTTTGCAATGTATATAATTGTCCATGCATTTGTCTTCATTTGATTGTCTTACGTCGTTACTATATGTTGCATCATACTTAGTTTTGCCGTTTGTTGTATATGCATAGTTTGTTTGTCAACAATAGTTGATAATCTTGTATAATATTGTCTATTTAGCATCACTCTTGCTTCGTTGTCTTATGTATATATTTAGTGATTTTGTTTAACGTGGATTACTTTTGACCTTTTTATTAATCTTATGCTGTGTGATGCTCTTCATGCTCATGTATATCATTGTATATATAGATATATTGAATAGTTGATGTTGTTAAATTTGTCTTATAGTTCATGCCTTGTACATATATTTTTTTTATTTCATTTTACCAATCATTAAGCTAAGGAGCTCGAGGAAAATACATTTATATATAGTTGACCGCTCGGATGCACGTTACACTATGTTAGAGTTATGCCTCATGTGGAATTAACCTTTGAGAATTCTTATGAATTATAAATTAAAGTGATTTGCTCGCGTGTATGGTTACATTGATTCAATGAGTACAAATACATGCACTACAATTTTGAAAGCATTATTTCTTGAATAAAATGCACTAGTATTGGCTCAAATAAATGTTCTCTTGGAACTTCACAACACGGCCAATTTCTCATCCTTATCTGTGTATACTTTAGCCTTAGTCTCAGTAAAGAAGAGATAAACACAAAAACGATAGATTATGTCATATAAATTGTGAAATGTATAATCCTTTATTGGTATCATTTTCAATACAATCATGCATACAACAAATATATCCACACTAACTTTTTGTTTTGGTGGGATTTAGTGCCGAAGTAACACATTGCACAGGTCATATCACGGCTATCAGTCAACCTAGGGCCTACTTACTGTTCCTGGAAATGCTAAACCGCTGGATTTAGTTGTTGCATGATCTTGGCTCGGACATGAAACCTGTATTACTGGTATGTAAGCACCCCCGGGGAACCGAACCCAAACTTCGACAGAAGCATAGATTCTTAGTCACAGGTCCTACCAATTAAACTTACCAAACGGACATTCATTAAACAAGATAAAGAAAATTTACGGTAAATAGATCCACTGGGTCTGTAACCGCCACAAATCCATTGAATATTGACTTCAAAAAATGTTCCTGAAACATTCCTGCTCTAGTGCTTTTTGTTTTCATTCGTGTAATACGTCTAGATAATTATATTTTCAAATTAAGTATATGACCCTCAACGGTGTAATATAATATTGAATTTCAATTTTACTGTTTGTTAATTAGACATTTCATAAACAAGTCAATGTTTAATTACGTGCATGTTTAATGTGATACAAAAACAATTCTTAATGGAATTTTAAATAGAAAACCATAGCCCAGTACTGAATTTCTTTGTTACCCGCTTTATTTACACAAACCGTGTGACGCCAATTTATACAGACATTTTAAAATACAACAATTGCTTCACAGACCGAAATTGTTTGTCTTTGATGAACGTTTGTATTTGTACCTAATAATGTGATTATAGATTTTAAACACTTTTAAAGCCTTATATGAAGATATATTCATTAACAGTGGACTTGAAAACTGTTTTAAAACCACGAAGATATCAAAATATAACAGAGACGTGCAATAAGTTTTCTCTCTACAACATGACTTTATCTTAAACTTTCTGTGATCGAAACTATTCTTTTCAAGTATTGACAACCAAATTCTATCTCCGGTTTGATCTATTTTTACTTTGAAATGCAAAAAAAATACGACAAACATATTTAAGCAATATTTGCATTTATTTAAAAATTCTTTTTCATCAGAGGTGTATGAAATAAAAATGTCTAATTTCTTTGCAGTCCAAAAAACAGGGTTACTTTTGATAATAGAGCTTTAACTTTTTTTCACAAGTAAAAATATCGATGTCAAAAGTCCGCGAACTTGTATATTATATATTTGCATATCATATATACTGATACAGTTGCATTGTTTATTACAATATTCACCGGTTGCGTGGCGCAGAACGCTACGTGAAGAATTTCAAATCTAGTGCCCCGAAGTGGTCGCTCGCAAATTTTGAATCTATAGTGTCCCGAGAGGCAACTGGTTCGACCCCCAGGATAGTCGTACTTTTCCATGTAACTTTAACCATTTTGTTGATTTTCCTTTTTTATAAGGTACATGTATGTGGAGAAATTGTTCATCTTGTGGAACGAATTCTTGTAATAGACAAATGCCAAGAAAGCATCTTGGTTAACTGTAATGACCATCGTAAATACCTAAAATAACCATAGCTGTGTTGACACGGCGTTAAACTCGACCAAAAAAGATAAATTATATTCCCAAGACGTGACTGCGAAGTATGATGTTTACGATCATGGCGTCAAACTTCTTGCGTTTTTTACTGACAAGGTTTTTATGCGCGACCGTAGCAGAGTGGTAGAAGGTAAATTTCGTATATAGAGATCAAAGGTTCGATTGTCGGCCGCGGCAGGACATGTCCTATCATAGAATTTTGATATTTAATATTAAGTTTCCTTT
The DNA here is from genome assembly GCA_025267735.1 of Mactra quadrangularis. Classification (NCBI taxonomy): domain Eukaryota; kingdom Metazoa; phylum Mollusca; class Bivalvia; order Venerida; family Mactridae; genus Mactra; species Mactra quadrangularis. The sequence continues at coordinate 15,869,815 of CM046308.1, read as the reverse complement.
TATAAGAGAGAGCGTTTCTTCTGCGTTAGAAAAGGTAAGTGAGAGCAAGTATTTGTAAAAAATGTCAAGGAAACCTGATTTGTCGAGTCGGTTTGTTTGTTTGGGGTTTACGGCGCATCAACACAGAAATGTTATATCTCACCGAAAGCAATTGATAATACTACTAATTAATGCAACCGAATTATAAGGGTTTTAAGTCCTATATATATGATAAATATTTATTTCCTCCAGATAGTTTAGTATCGCATATGATGGTACAGACTGAAAAAGTTCTAAGTGTGATTGTCAAATTTCTGTGATTAATTTTGTGATACAGTATAATAACTATCTGGTGCATATTATACATCTAACATCTATATTCAATTATCTGTTATGAAACGTCTTGTTATTTTTTTCGTTGTACTGGTCTAAATCATATTTTATGTCATTATTGTTTTATCAATGCCTCTCTATGTCACGCCACCAACACATAGGGACCACAATGAAAATAAGGTCTTGCCCTTTTTTGTGCTATCCCTGGTGTTTGTGTGCTTGTCATAGTTAATTACAACATGCTGTGATATATGTTATTGTAATTATGCTATGTGTACACTATGCCAAATAAATATTATTATTATAATTGTGAGTTAACTTTAAGATATTTGTCACGGATGTATTTAAGATCATGACAGTCAATGAGAACGTGTTTTACATTGTAATACTCGTCACACGGTATACATTTAGGCGCTTCATCTCTTTCGAGAAGGTATGAATGTGTTATTCTGGTACTTGTTGAGTCGGAAGTATTGACAGCTCAAATTCAATAGAAATACAAAGAAATGTGTCGTTAGATCAATAAACACTGCATTTCTGCATGCTATTATCGAAGGATTATATAATTATTTATGTATTTACTTAGCCCTGAACGTCAGTAGTTGAGTGAATGGTTTTTATTAACTTAATAAAGGTGACACTTGTTACATAAGTGAACTGACAATATAACTATAAAACTTGTTTTTAAGCCGCTGAAAAATTATTCTATAAATTCTGACAGATTTTTGTGAGATTGTTCTTCTTAACTTCTTTAACTTTGTTCTTCTAAACAAAATGATACCATCCGATTGGTCAAAATTGAACACGTGACTTAAAAAATGTTGTTTTTTGTATAAACGAAGTTGTTAACAAGATGTCATTAATATTCATGACTTCGGCGCTTATGCAAATTAGATATCAGCAAAATGACAATTTATTTTCGATGAAATTCAGTTTCGATAATTTCCTTTCTTGCTTGTTGAGATAGTTTTCTTTGTTCACACATGAAGTAAAAGAAAAGCGATAGGAAACCAAGGTATAGAAATAACACAGGCCAAATACCGTGAGAATAAAATGTAAGCAAGCAGATGTATTGAACTTTTAATGAGACTTAATATTTATAAGAACTTGAGCTCTGCTGCTGAACAAAACGTCAAACAGCTCACAGACGCGAAGGAAAGATGAAGTTGCTTTTGGCTCTAACGGCTTTAATAGCTTGCGTATACAGCATAAGGGTGACTATACCTATTAACAAACATGTTATAGAAAATGCATGTTATGAGCCATACGGAATTCAATTACGGAGTTATGGAAAAATCCTCGAAGATACCGTATGTGCCTTACAATGTACGGAACATCCTTCGTGTATCTCATGGATGTATTCACCATTTGGACGTTGGTGTGCTATCAACCTGGAAACGCATCCAAATCGGACTGATGTAGGATGTCCCGGTATACATATGTACAAATATGGCGAAATTGGTAAGATTTTGATATTTAGTGCATGGGGCATTGGGCTTCCCTAAATTTAAATAATGTCAGAGAAAAGAGAGATTAAAAATTCAAACTTGAAAGGGGGTTAACATTACATTGTGCAACATATGGTACTAAATTTAAGTAATGTCAATTTTAGAAATGTTAGCTTATTGCATCGAAATTCATAATCAGTAAACTATTATAAAGTATACTTCTATTTTGTCATATTCCTGTAATAGTCTATGTACTCTTGTAATTTAAAAAATACTATTAAAGCGTATGAAGCTCTGTGACTTACTTTTGTTTCTTATAATAATAATTTGTTCTTATTATAAAATCATTTCTAAAAAAGTAAACCAAGACAAACATTATGCTATTCTGTACATAAATAAAATGTTTTGATCCTTTATGTTCACGTACATGTATGTTTTGATTCTGTTCAAATTATTTTCCATTTTAATATCAAATTATCATAAATAGTTGTATTTCAAAAGATTCAGCGGCAGGAAAATCTTGTTCAAATAAAATATGCGTTGGTTTGAAATTTATCCGGACTTTTCTTGATTCAGACACTATCCGATTTGTAATTTCCTGGGGACCAATACGGAACTAGTACCATAAAGCAACTAGTTTAACATCTCGACAATGACCGCTTTAGAAACTGAACAGTAATGGTTTACTTGTCACTTATTGTAGCTACAAATGTAATGTGTTAGTTCATTCATTTGTATTTGACGTGTAGACTTGGTACTAGATGTTAAGGATGACTTCTAATAACCTGTTTTTATTTATATTATATATTATATATATTTATTTCAGTTGGTTAGATGATGACAGAAGGATAACAGTTCGATTCAAATATTTTGAAGATAAACAGTGTGTGAAACAAAGATAATTATTTGGATATTAGACATAGAACTATGTATACTTTTGTATCGCCTACATGTATAAGAATTTTGTGTTTTGTACAACCAAAGTTGGAAATATCGTTTTCTGGAAACTAGAATAGACTCAACAAACTGAAGCTTTGTAAAACAATTTTATGTAAATACTTTTCCAAGTAACCAAGTGTCAAATTCTTAAATAAAAGAATTGATAAGTACGCAAAGTTCACACAAACTGTCTAACAAAAAAGCTTCTCTAGTTAACGTTTACCCAAAGTGAGACATTTATGTTCAATACCTTTCTGTACAATTTCGAAAATGAATAATTAAGGCAAATTTTATATTCTATGACCGTTGTATTGATCTTTGGACTTTGGACACAATCTTTGAATGGTCTAGTGACCAATATACATGGAACCTACACAAATGTATTGACCATGATTGGACATACTGTATTTTTGTCAATAAAGATTATTTTTCTTAAGACTTATATTTGTACTTAATTATTGAAGTTTCAAATTTCTTGTTTTAATTTGAACAACATAATCTATATCCATAATCAATTATTTGAAAATAATCAAAGAACTGAAAGCACTGAATTAACGATCAATTGAAAGATTGTCTCACTTAATCCAGGTTAGATAACAATGGATTGTTACTTGACTGTGTGGTATACACCTTACTCTTATATAAGAAAGTAAACATTCAAATCAGTGAAATCATTATTTGTTATTGATTATTAATACTTACACTTTATTAAAAGATTTCAGCACAGAACAGTGCTTTTGGTCATAGAACATAATTATTTACACACTTATATATACAAACAAGTAATAAATTACATCATACAACAAATGTATAAACATGAATAATAATAAGACATACATGGGCGGATCCAGCGGGGGGGGGGGGTTTCAGGGGGGTCCTGCCCCCCCCCTAGAATTTGGAAAATGTACCTGTCCGTTAGTGTATTTTTTGCCTGTAAGTCATTTTTAAGTAGCATGAAGCAATTCTTCTCGGTGCTTAACAAAGATTTAATGGTTATGTAGTTTTTATTATCAATATGTTGCATTTTTCTGTAAAATGTGTATAATGTGGTTGTGGAACTAGAAAAGTTCGGACACAGTAGAAAAGTTCGGATCCCCCTAGAAAAAAATCCTGCATCTGCCCCTGACATACATGTCTTATATGTCAAATGAAAATTAAATAAATATGAATGTCTGTATAAACAAATATCAATTTCCTTGGAAACAGAATAATCTAAGTAATAATGTTATGGTAGAATATTGAATGTACTGAAAAAAAATTGTGGGACAGCTAATTAATTAAGAAATTGTTTAGTAATTAGTAATTAGATAATCTACTACAGTAGCTCCCTTTTGGCGCGAAGAAGTTTTATAACATGTGAAATCTCCATTTTCGAGTCTACCATTGGCAATCACAATATTTTTTTCTTTACACAATGATAATAGTTAAAGTCCAAAGGAGTTTACCTGATTATATCGTAACATACGAGGTTGAATATTTAAATTATTTGTATCATCTAATGGCATGTGTACATAGCGATTAAGGACAATATCATCAATATAATCCTGTCTTAGTCCGATTCTAGCATTAAAATCCCCTGTTAAAAACACCTCCCCTAAGGTACTATAATGGATTATGTCCATAGACAGTTGATTAAAGAAATCATATTGATATAATTCACGTGATATATTTTTATAAACATTGGATTCCTCGGGAGGAATATAGCAAGTACAGAATACAAAATCATTATTAAGACCAAAATGATATTTTGGAAGTTTGAACCAGACAATACCGTTAAAATTAATCTTAATTAGCTCAAATTTGTTATGTAAAATAGACTTATAATAAATGACAATCCCCCACTGTGACGTTTGGCTTTTTTTATTGCATTTTGGTCTAGGACAGGATATGCTATGATAGACTTCTATGTTAATGTTACTAGTTTTTGAGTTCCAATTATCAGTTAATAATAATACATGATAGTTATTGATCGAAGAAATAAAGTCATTGTCATTGAGTTTAGAAACAAGTCCTTGAACATTCCATATAAGAAATTTTAACTGTCCATCAAAATCCTAGTGAGAATTGGCACTACTTGGTGTTGGTCTAAATGGTCTACCATTAATATATAAAGTGTCGTATACAAGTTTGGCATCCTTTCCTTCTACTTCGGCCTTCTTAAGCTCCGGAAGTAAATTTCTACGCTTTTCCTGGATCACTTTTGGAAACTGGTCACTGGTTTTTACACCAGTCTCATTTCTGAGATCAAATATTTTTTTGTTTAATTTCAAATTTGTCAATATGATAATTAAATTTTGCAACTATTGGCCTTGTTTTACCATTCACAAATTTGCCAATACGATGAGCTCTGTCGAGTATGATCCTTTCTTTGGCATCATTTATTCTAAGATCATTTGTAAAAAAGTTGTATAGTTTATTATATATGTATAGTTTTCAAGTCGACGTTCCCTCCTCAAAGTTATAAAAAGTAGGTTATAACGCATGGAACGTGATTGTAGATCAGTGATGTCATCCGAGAGTTTATCATTCTCAAGTTTCAGTAATGATAAAATAAATGATCAAATAGTATTTTTACAGTCACCAATCTAATTCTTTTTTAACAATGTTTCATTCCCCAGCTTGGTTCCAATTAATGATATTACAGCTGCGATTGGGTAAATTATAACGCTTTTGCAGTCTGATTATGAAACCCGGCTTTTATTGATAGACGGCAGAAAATTGGACATGTATCATAATTAATCAACGGACTGCGAGGTTAGATGGGTGATCGCCGGGGTTACCGATAGCTCGGCGCACGTAACAATTTATACAAATATACGTTTTAATGGTTGTAAATATATTGTTTATACTAAAATCAAATTCAAAAATGTTAAATACTTAGTACTGCCTAAATGTTGGAAATTAACACTGAACTCTGAAAAATGATTTTAAGGCCATTTTAATCAACGCTTGTTTAAAATCAACTTTAAATACCGATTTTTATGAAAGGGTGTGACTTTTTATGGCCGGTAATTGTAGCCGGGGTTCATTTCTTGTAAAACTATGTCTCAGTGATTTGACAGACATATTTGATCTTGGAAACTTTACATACAAATGGAGTAGAATAAATATGCATGAATGATAACTTTTAAGCGGCAGTTATTGAATTGTTTTAAGAATGACCCCTTTGACTTGTGGTGATTGCGTTAAAAAATCAGTAGTGTGTTCGCCTGTCCAGTTTACCTGTTGCATTTATAGGTCGGTTGTATAAAGTGTTTTCAACTGGAACAGTACTGGTCTGCCTATCAAACTAATATCACTGAACTGGTCTTTGTGAACAAATGTTTTGTTGAAACCGGAAATCAAATTCCACTTTTTAAACCCGAACAAATTCAGTGCCTTCAGCGCGTTGATAATTTGATATCTTCATGGTTGTTAAACAGTTTTCAAGTCCACTGTTAATGAATATATCTTCATATAAGGCTTTAAAAGTGTTTAAAATCTATAATCACATTATTAGGTACAAATACAAACGTTCATCAAAGACAAACAATTTCGGTCTGTGAAGCAATTGTTGTAAGACATACCTGGAAAGAAACCTAAAGCTATACAAATCCCTGATACCATTCAAAAATTTTAATTCGTACGTGGTGTGTAAAAAAAATCTTTCCAACCACTAGCTGCAAGTGCTTGTTGTTAGATTTCAATCCGATCTCACATGAACAAATCACATCAGTAAGAAGGCGAAGAAAGCCAACAGCGTTATGGGCTTTTTGAAGCAAACCCAAAATCCAAGTCTAACGCATACAAGTCGCTCGTTTGTCAAAACCTAGACGTACGGAACACTCACAAGAAGAACCATCTCAATAGTATTGTGATCGTCCAGAGGATGCGGCTACATGCGGCTAATTGTTGTACTCATTATCCCTGTAAAATAACAATGCTTACTGTTTAAAATTGATTGCTTCCCTTCGTTTGTAGGGAGACTGGTCAGGTTGAGAAACGTGCCAGGTTATGTCAGAAACTAGTTCATTAAAATAAAAAGGGTGCTTTCAAATCTCTTTGCCTGGGAATTAAAAGTCTGGCACCTGGTTGTTGGACCTGCAAATGTTAAGACTAGTTTCTTGTTCGCATGAAGAGTGTAGTTTTTTTCTCCTGTTTGTCTGCAAAAGCAACCAGTTTACAAGAAATGTTATAAGGAAATCACTTTAAAGTTGGATTTAAAAACTTCAACGCAAAAGTTACAAAGGGAAATAATCCATAATAAAGCCAGGATGAGTTGTGGTAACTTTCTAATTCTGTTCATCACATGGTATGTTACATAAAAATCTGACTATAAATGGCAGAAATATATGCTAAATTGAAAACTTAACGCAATTGTTAACGACACCGGACGCCCTCCCGAACGCCCTCCCGAACGCCCGCCCACCCGCTGGCCCGTGTTACGCCAAACTATTAACCGATTTTTGCTGAAAAATCCAACTAAAATTGTAGAATTGTCAGAAAAAAACTGGTTCACATTTCTCTTTGATAAAAACGTTTTACTTCGATGTATTCAGGATTGCCTATGAAAATATTCCATATCGGGCTGAAAATTGAAAATGTTTCGTACAATACTAGTGCGGTTCAAGCGGTTGTATTGCAACTCATTCCCAATAATTACTCATTATCTCTGTAAAATAACGATGCTTACTGTTTAAAATTGATTATATGTGGCATAATAAATTATTTGTGACCAAAACACGTCTTCATGTAAAAATATGTTGTAAATAATTGCAGACAGTTGTTTACATTTTTTTCGGCGCAGCTTTCTAAGCCAACTTTTGACTTATATTTTAACCAATACAATTTGCTCTACCGTAGCTGTTTGTCCAATGAAAATCCTTTACGGTATAAAAAATGGACAAAACACATGACACCATTGGCTATTTGCGGAAAACAGGTGCGTAGCACGTACAGTAGCTGCTGACTATTTACTCTGTGTATAATGAGTGACTCACTATGCTAATTGATCACACATTCGTCGTGGTACGCCCCTTGCGGTATAACTAAACTGCGAATATGACTGAAGCGCACGCTTGGAATGGGTTTTCATTTTGTCATAATTATGTAGGCCGCCATTTAGCATTTCTATCAAATTGTTTTATGTTCGCCATAAAAGTAACATAAATCGTTTGGTCATTCTGGAAAAAGGGGATTTTTAATCGAAAATTCAGGGCATTGTTATTAAAGATGTTTTTAATTTTAGAATCGGACAGATTTTCCAAATTGACAAATCAGCGAAGTGGCAATATATTCGGACAAAAATTTTCAGTTGAGGCTGAATTGCAATTCCGGACAAACTACATTTGACCTGTAGTTAATACATGTACGCCGTGAATGACAAACATTTATACTTCAAACCATTGAAAATGAACCCAGCAAAGCGCCGAATATCTTTTTTAGCTTACATTTTTACACTTTTGCAATTTGGTTGCTATAGCAATCGTTTATAAAAAAAAGAACAAAAGAAATACATCGGTTGACGTTTCTGATTAATGAAACGTATTTCTTTGATATATTCTGGGTGGTATGAGTATTAAAATTGCCCAAGAAAATATTCATGTAATAGACTGAAAATTGAATTTTTTTATCTACAATACTTGTTCTATCGTAGTTCAAACTCATTCTCTTTTAGTACTCATTATTTCAGTAAAATACCAATTTTGACTGTGCATAATTGATCATTTGTGACCAAAACACATCTTCATATTTGAATGTTACAAATCATCGCAGAAAAAATGAGTGATTTTACACTGTTTTGGTAAAAAATCATATTTTCCCGCCTTTTATGTACTTAGTTGCCATAGCAACCACATTTTTAAGACTGCTTTTGTTTGCTAGTTTATTCAACAAACGTGCATATACCGTTATATTATCAATTTTATTGTTACTCTTGTGTATTTCTTATTAATAAACTAATATTAATAAACACAATCAAACATCCGTTTATTCATGTTTTTTGGTCACTTTTGTTATTACCGTGGTCTCATTGACAACCAAAACTTACTCATTCCTAGTCAACAAAATTTCCTGGAAATAGCATTTTTTGAATCAGCAGGCATTTAACTTTACTAATCAAGAAAAATCTCATTTTCGAAAAAAATTACGCTAAGGTACCTTTTCACATATAACGGCTCATATATCATAAATACTAGTACAGATGCACTGTTTATTATAATATTCACCGGGTGCGTGGCGCAGTTCGCTACACGCAGTATTTCAAATCAAGTGCTCCGAAATGGTCCCGTGCAGGATTTTAGATACATTGTCCCGAGAGTTCGCCGGTTCGAAACCCATTGGGATAGTAATACTATTCCATGGAAATTTAACAATAATGTCGATTTTCTTCCTATCATAAGTTATACAAAGAAGCTGTGGCTTTGTAGAAATGTTGGTGAATTCTTGTTATAGACAAATGTCAAGAAAGGATAGGTTAACTGTGTAGCCATCGTAAATACCTAAAATAAGCATAGTTGTGTTGACACGGCGTTAAACTCGACCAAAAAAGAGAAATTATATTCTCAAGACGTGACTGCGAAATATGATGTTCACGATCATGGCGCCGAACTTCCAGGGTTTTTTTACTGAAAAGGCTATAATGCGAGACCGTAGCAGAGTGTTAGAATGTAGAGATTATATCTAGAGATCAAAGGTTCGATTTTCGGCCGCGACAGGACATGTCCTATCATAGAAATTCGTTATTTAATATTAATTTTCCTCTTATAAGAGAGAGCGTTTCTTCTTCCCCAGGAAAGGTAAGTAAATGTAAGTACTTGTAAAAATGTCAAGGAAATCTGATTTGTTGAGTCGGTTTGTTTGTTTGGGTTTTACGGCGCATCAACACAGAGAGGTTATTTCGCGCCAAAAGCAATTGATAATACTATTTATGCAACCGAATTATAATGGTTTTAAGTCCTATATTGATGATAAATATTGATTTCCTCTAGATAGTTTAGTATCGCATATGATGGTACCGTTTGAAAAAGTTCTCTAAGTGAGTTAACCTTAAAATGTTTGTCACGGATATATTTAAGATCCTGACAGTCAAGGAGAACGTGTTTTATATTGTAATTTTCATCACATGGTATACATTTAGTGCTTCATCTCTTTTGAGAAGATGTGTTATTCTGGTACTTGTTGAGTCGGTCGTCGTACATAACCTAAAATAAATGAAGTATTGACTAACAGCTTAAATTCAATAAAAAACAAATAACTACTCGTTGGATCAATAAGCACTGCATTTCTGCATGCAATTATCGAAGGATTATATAATTATTTATGTATTTACTCAGCATTGAATGTCAGTAGTTTAGTGAATGGTTTTTATTAACTTAATAAAGATGATACTTGTTACATAATTGAACTGACGGGAGGATAATTATCAATAATTATAAAACTTGTTTAAGGCCGCTGTAAAATTATTCTATAAAATCTGACAGATTTTTGTGCTTTGTACTTCTTAACTTCACTGATTGCTTGATTCAAATCATTATTTGTTATAAAAGTAGAACTTACAAACATGGTGGCTATTTCAGACTTTAGTAATTACATTGTAACTATAAAATCCGCAAAAAGCCCACCAGTATAAGAATAAGTGATAAGAATCATTGAGCGCGACGACTAAGCATTGCGCTCTTAATGTTATCGATTTTTATTTTGCCCCTGCGCGCGGAACATTTCGGCTATCATTTTCAGCGATCGTTGCTACGCATTTTCTCAGATAATCATAGGGCCGCCAATGGGCCGACTTGATTTGCCCGGGCGGCTTACGAACCGGCGTTAGCCGATCGCCGATCGGCTCGCCCCGGTGTGACATATGAATCAAGCGTTCCGACTAACTAATTACTGTTGCAGACGGTCGCATTTCAAGCATTGTGTGTAAATAAATCCATATCAGTAGTTGAAATTTTAAATTGTCTGGCGAGTAAAATGTGTACTTGTTATATAACTCAAATGACGCTTTAAAGAGTTTTATTGAACACATCAATTAGTATTTTGTCTTAGTAAATTTTTATAATAATGGTTTCCCTTGCACCTATTTTTAGCCATATTTGTCACACGCTCGCCGCTAGCCACTCAAACGAAACCGACACATTCGGCGTGCGCCGGTTGGTTGACCCGGCTCAATCTCGGAGCAAATAAAGCGAATCGCCGGTGTCCGTTTCTGAATCGGCGTATGCCGATTTAAGCCACCCGGGCAAATCAAGTCGGCCCATTGTTTTATACGGGTAATTAGCATAAAACATGTCGTCTCTTATTTCAGTAACTGTATAAACCCATACGCTTAAAAAACTAGCCGGACCTTATGAAACAAGTATTCCATTATTAAGGTATATGGAGAAGTTGTCGGCTTTGTGGAAGGGTAGGTGAGTACTAGTTATAAACAATAGTCTAGGAAAGCAAGATTATGTGAGCTGTTTTTCGTGAAAATCATTAAAATACAATGTATATTATTGGACAGAATTTTAAAGCATTAACAAAAAGGTTTTAAGCAATCATACCCGAAGTAGCAACAGTAAAAAATAGACTTTCGAAACATCAATAAGGAAAGAGGGATATTGTTTCAGATGTTTAACCCTTTGTTATGAAAGGGACCCCTAAAACAAATAACGAAAACAAGAATCTAAAAGGTTTTCGCATTGAAACGGTCCGTGGCAAAATAATTGTTACTGGCGGGGTGTTAATCCAGGTACTAGGTTGCACAAAAACTCACACTTGCTCCAAATGTTTAAAATGTTTCAAGAACAAATAATTACAGCCTAAACGAAATACTTCAATCCGATTGGTCATAACTGAACACGTGATTTAAATAAAATGTGTGTTTTTTTGTATAAACGCAGTTGCTTACAAAGTGTCATTATTATTCAGGACTTTGGCGATTAATATTCAGGACTTTGGCGCATATGCAAATTAGATATCAGCAAAATGACAAATAATTTTCGATGAAATTCAGTTTCGATGATTTAATCCTTAAATAATAACAATTTAGCCCTTTGTTGCTTGCTGTGATAGTTTTCATCACACATGAAGCGACATGAAACCATTATATAGAAATAACGCAGGCCTAATACCGTGATAATAAAATTTAAGCAAACAGATGTATTGAACTTTTAATGAGACTTAATATTTATAAGAACTTGAGCTCTGTTGCTGAACAAAACGTCAAACAGCTCATAGACGCGAAGGAAAGATGAAGTTGCTTTTGGCTCTAACGGCGTTAATAGGTTGCGTATACAGCATAAGGGTGACTATACCTATTAAACAACATGTTATAGAAAATGCATGTAATGAGCCATACGGAATTAAATTACGGAGTTATGTAAAAATCCTCGAAGATACCGTATGTGCCTTACAATGTACGGAACATCCTTCGTGTAGCTCATGGATGTATTCACCATTTTTACATTATTGTATAATCAACCAGGAAACGCATCCAAATCGGACTGATGTTGGATGTTTCGGTGTACGTATGTACAAATATGGCGAGATTGGTAAGATTTTGTTATTTAGGGCATGGGGCCTTGGGCTTCCCTAAATTTAAATAATATCAGAGTAAAGAAAGGATTAGAAGCACAAGCCAATGGTACTTTTAAGTAATGTCAATTTAAGAAATTTTAGCTTATTGCAACGAAATGCATATTCAGTAAACTATTTTAAAGTATATTTCTATTCTGCCATATTTCTGTAATAGGCTATATATGCTTGTTATTAGGGAATTAAAAAAAAATACTAATAAAGTGAATGAAGCTCTGTGACTTACTTTTTTATCATAATAATTACTTTAAAAAAATCATTTCAAAAGGAGTAAATCAAGACAAACATACTATTCGGTACATGAAAAAAATGTTTTGATCCTCTTTGTTTACATACATTGTATGTTTTGGTTCAGTTCATTTTTTCCATTTTAATATCAAATAAGGGACTTTAGTCAGTTATTTCCCCTGGTATACTCTTCAAATAGGTAGGTCCTAGTAGTTGGATTACTCAGATTTTACCCTTACTTTTAAATGTCAATTTGCCAAAATTAATCCTAAATAACTTTTTCGTAAATCATTTAATTTGTTTGAAATTCAAGCTAAATATTTTTAGGGTAAAGAACTATCTAAATTTCACCACTTCTATTAATATCTTCATGAACAAGAAAGATATTAGATGAAATATTTTGTTAACCTTATAAAGGATTTCAATGATAAAATCTGAGGAGTCCAATTGTAAGGACCTACTTACCAATTAGATTGCTTCAGATTTTATCAGGGGAAGATAATTGACTAAAGTCCCTCATTATCATAAATAGTTTTTTCAAGAGATTCAGCGACTGGAAAATATTGGACAAATAAAATATGCGTTGGTTTGAAATTTATCCGGTTGTTTTCTTGAATCAGACACTATCCAATTTGTATTTTACTGGGGACCAATACGGAACTAGTTACCGGTTACCAGTCCAACGTCTCGATACAAGCCTGATAACCTCGGGGTACGAGAATGGTCGACCATGACCACTTTAGAAACTGAATAGGAATCGTTTACTTGTCACTTATTGTTGCTACACACGTAATTTGTTAGTCCATTCACTTACATTTTGACATGCAGATTTGGACAACTTTCACGAAACAACTTAAGTTCATTTTTAAACTTAAGTTGTTGCTTAAGTCTAGTTTTTATCTCATCACTGTTTCACAAAAAAACTTAAGTCGGTTTTGAAACATAAACTTAAGACAAAACTTAAGTCACCTAGGGAGGTGACTAAAGTCTAAAATAGGTGACTTAAGACAGAAATTTCAATATGGCTGCGCCCAATGTTTTAATTCGAAGATGTCATTTAAGTAGGCCGAATGATTAGAATATATTTAACCCATTAGAAGTGTTTGACGATCAAATCTTAATAAATATGTACAGGTTATCCAGGGGCCACTTTCTCAAAAAATCTTAAGTTTTTTCATAAGTCAAGACTTAAGCTTGGACTTAAGTTAAAAGTTGTGGTGAACTTAAGTTTTTACTAAGTCAGTTTCTCGAAAAAACTTGAGACAATCTTATCTGTTCCTGACTTAAGTCTGGTCTTAAGTTTTGACTATATCAATGTTTCATAGCTACGCTGTTAAATCTGTCAATTTTAAACCGGTAATGTGTAAATCGTCAATAGAATGCTGTAATACATGTACACTCTTTTAGCAATGACTTATATACACATCACACAAACACATTAGATATCAATACACGATGTCCTCGTGTTATCCTTGTACAAACGGGGAACGAAAGTAAAACAAAAAGAGGTTGATGTAATATAATTAGTATATATTATGTACAGTTTGAAAAACAAAACAAAATCACTCAGCAGGCAAAGCTTTCATGAGTAATTAGAAAGCAGCCAAATAATTGGATTTGTGAGGCTATCACTGAAAAGGTAAATCAATATTTTCTTTTTTAAATTCTGCATTTCGTTGCTTCTAAACATTCACTGATGCATTATTTTTTTTTTTGCTTTTATTTTGCATTCAAACCTCAATTTTGTTATCGGGTAGCTTTAATCGTCATTACACGCATTTTTATTTGTACGCTTCTTCATATAAATAGTGGTACATGTATATATTTGAATGCCATTTATTCTACGAGTCATGTAATTTGAATTCTGTTTTAATTGCCAGTAGCATAGAACTTTAATGCAACAAGAACTGTCATGTAAACTGGCAAACTATGTGACCTGCTTGTTGGTAACTTGCTGTTCTGGGATAACCTGTACATATTTATTAAGTATTGGTCGTCAAACACTTCTAAATAGTTAAATATATTCTAATTATTCGCGGTCTACTCAAATGACATCTCCGAATTAAAACATTGGGCGCAGCCATATTGAAATTTCTGACTTAAGTCATGTGTTTAAGACTTAAGTCACCTAGGGAGGTGACTTAAGTTTTGTCCTAAGTTTATGTTTCAAAATCGACTTAAGTTTTTTGTGAAACAGTGATATGATAAAAACTAGACTTAAGCAAGAACTTAAGTATAAAAATGAACTTAAGTTGTTTTGTGAAAGTGGCCCCTGACCAGCAAGTTACTGCAAGATCACTTAGTGCAACATACAAGCAGGTCACATAGTTTGCCAGTTAACATGAAAGTTCTTGTTGCATTAAAGTTCTATGCTACTGGCAGTTATAATAGAATTCAAATTGCATGACTCATAGTAAGAATAAATGGCATTCAAATACATATATGTATCACTATTTCTATGAAAGGCGAACAAATAAAAATGCATGTAAAGACGATTAAAGCTATCCGACAACAAAATTCAGGTTTGAATGCAAAATAAAAGCAAACAAATTAAATTATGTAGCAGTGAAATTTAAAAAGCAACGAAATGCAGAAATGAAATAAGAAAATATTGATTTACCTTTTCAGTGATAGCCTCGCAAATCCTGTCATTTGGCTGCTTACTAATTAGTCATGAAAGCTTTGCCTGCAGGGTGATTTTGTTTTGTTTTTCAAACTCTTCATATATTACATCAACCTCTTTTTGATGAAGTTTCGTTCCCTGTATGTACAAGGATAGCACGAGGACATCGTGTATTGATATTTAATGTGCTCGTGTGATGTGTAAGTCATTGCTAAAAGATGTACATGTATTACAGCATACTATTGATGATTAACACATACCGGTTTTAAATTGACAGATTTAACAGCGTAGCTATGAACCATTGATATAGTTAAAACTTAAGACCAGACTTAAGTCAGAAACAGATAAGATTGTCTTAAGTTTTTTTTCGAAAAACTGACTTAGTCAAAACTTATGTTCATCATAACTTTTCACTTAAGTACAAGCTTTAGTCTTGACTTACGAAGAAACTTAAGAATTTTTGTGAAAGTGGCCCCAGTTGTTTAGTCTATCACTTAGTTTCTAATTAACATTTTTTCTAATTATGTGTTTTTTCTTTTAATTTCAGTTGGGTAGATGACTGGAGAGAAGGCAAACAGTTCAACTTAAACAAATATTTAGGAGATAAACAGTGTGTGAAACAAAGAGAATTATTTGAAATTAGATATTAACATATTCATACGTGTACATCGTCGGCTATCCCACGATACATTACTCCGCTATGCTGCGTTATGTACCGTGGGCCATTTAGTTAGGAAAAGCTCGTAATCATGAATAGTTAATGAGGCAGTTTCATTGGTTCCGTAAGGAAACCACTGCGGAAAACTAGCCAATGGAATTAGGTTTTATATCTTAGATTTGGTTTACCATTGAAAATGGCGGTCTTCGTAGGTGATTTTTCTAAAGCCTTTGAAGAAAATCCCAGTATGTCGTCATTGTTATTGAAGAGTATTTAATTGTAACGTGCGATTTTATTGTAAGAAAATTGGTCTCTCCTGCCTCATTCATATTCATGAAAACGAAATTTCGTCAGTCGAATTGCCCACGGTACGTAATGAGTGTAACTGAAGAAAGTACTGTGGTTGCCGACGATGACGTGTATATTAGTATATCGGTATAAGACTTTGTGCTTTGTACAACCACAGTTAGGAATATCGTTTTCTCAAAACCGGAATATTCTCTACAAACCGAAGCCTTAGTTTATAAAAACGTTCTATTAAGACTTTTCCTGGTAACCAAGTGTCAAATTCTTAAATAAAAGAATTGATTAGTACGCTAAGTTCACACAAACTGTCTAACAAAAAAGCTTCTCTAGTTAACGTTTACCCAAAGTGAGACATTTATGATATGTTCAATACCTTTCCTGTACAATTTCAAAAATGAATAATTAAAGCGAAATTTAAAGTAAAGGTCTATGGCCGTTATATTGATCTTTGCACGTTGGACTATTTGTGACCATCTTTGAATGGACCATGGACCATATTGGGTCCTTGATTGGACATACTGTATTTTTGTCAATAAAGATTATTTTTCTTAAGACTTATATTTGTACTTAATTATTGAAGTTTTAAATTTCTTGTTTTAATTTGAACAACATAATCTGTATCAATAATCAATTATTTGATAATAATCAAAGAACTGAAAGCATTGAATCAACGATCAATTGAAATTTTGTCTCACTTAATTCAGGTTAGAAAACAATTCGTTCTTTATTGACAGTGTAATATACTCCTTACTCTTATATAAGAAAGTAAACATTAAAATCAGTGAAATCATTATTTGTTATTGATTATTAATGATCAAATAGTATTTTAACGATCACCAATCGCATTCTTTTTTAAACAACGTTTCATTCCCCATCATTGCCCCATAAATGATATTACAGCTTCGATTAGGTAAATATACAACTTCTACAGTCTGATAGTGTAATCCGACTTTTACTGCCAGACCAACGAACATTTACATGTACAAATGTATCATATAATTAGACAAAGGTCTGCGGGGTAAGTTGTTGGATGGGTGACCGCCGGGGTTAACGATAGCTCGGCGCACGCAACATTAAATATATTTTTATTGATTGTGAACATATTGTTTATACTAAAATCAAAAGCAAAATGTTAAATATTTGGTGTTGTTTAAAATGTTTGAAAATTAATATAAAAATCCTTAAAGTGATTTCAATGCCATTTATCAGGCTTGTTTTATGTTATGCAATTCTTGAACAACATTCCCTGAAATTTGTTTTGCCAGTACTGCATACATATTCAACAAAGAGTCGACAACTCCCTTTAATGAAAATAAAATTTAAATTCCGATTTCTATGAAAGGACGTTACTTATTGTGGTCGGTAAACGCAGCCGGATACATTGGGATTTCGAATTTAGTTTCCAAAAGGGGGTGCCTGTTCGAATACCATCGGGGCAGTTATACCCTTCCATGAAAATTTGACAATAATGTCAATTTCCCTCTTTTACAAAGTATATGGAGAAGTTGCCGGTCTTTTGGAGAATGTTTCTGTCACGGCAGCTTAATATATCGCTCTAAAATTGCGATGCCATTAAAGTTCATTTAAATATTACATTTATAAATGGTAGGTATAGTCCAACAGAATTAACCTGAGCTTGACCTTTATGCAAGAATATATTAAACTCAGTATTTACATTCTATTTTTGTCTTCGGTTGTAAATCGCGTTTTATCGGAAGCTTTCGGCAAAATACACGCACTGAACAATTAATGTTGTTTTCATAAGAAAAACTACTTTGAAACTGTGCCATAATATTGCTGACTTACTTGATTCCCTAAAAAATAATGTGCCCAAAATTTAAAGTAAAATAATATGCCACTTTTAATAAATTGATTTATAGGCACATCGGTTGTTATAAGCACGTGTATAACCGTATACACTCATACGGAAACTCACGATTTAATGTAAGTGAAGTGTGTAATTATTATAATTAGGTAGTTCAAGCTCAGGTTAATTCTGTTGGACTATACGTACAGATGGCGTGTCTCGACATATATACAATGTACATAATGGTATTTTAACTCTGAATTGAAAATTTATCATGTTTCGACATACAATGTATTTTCAGGAATATCTCCCCGATCAATTTTTACCAGGACGGGCTTATCTCTTTTAAATTATCTATTCTCGTAATAATTGATATTAGGTTTACTATGTTTTTAAACTCTTTTATTGAAATAAATCTATTCATAACAATGCATTAATGCACAGTTTATTATACTTTAAAACACACAACAATTATTTCTATGCTCATTCTTCCTGATGTTATCAGCAAATATAAAACAGTTAAACTTTTATCATACCCGATTTCAGAGTACTTGTTATAAACAATAGTCCAGGAAAGCAAAATTATTTGTGCTGTTTTCCGTGAAAATCATTAAAATACAATGCATATTATTGGACAGAATTATAAAGCATTAACAAAAAGGTTTTAAGCAATCATACCCGAAGTAGCAACAGTAAAAATAGACTTTCCAAACACCAATAAGGAAAAAGGGAGATTGTTTCAGATATTTTACCCATTTTTTATAAAAGGGACCCCTAAAACAAGTAACGATCACAGAAATCTAAAAGGTTTCTGCATTGAAACGGTCCGTGGCAAATAAATTGTCACTGGCGGTGGGTGTTTAACCGGATACAAGGTTTGCACAAAAACAAATAATTACAGCCTAAACGAAATAATTCAATCCAATTTAGTCATATGCGAACACGTGACTTTAATAAAATGTGTTTTATTTTGTATAAACGCAGTTGCTAACAAGATGTCAATAATATTCAGGACTTTGGCGCATATTTAGATAAAGAAGCAACAGAAACACTAGTCCTATCCTTGGTCATGTCCCACATTGATTACTGTAATCTAATCTTGTATGGAATCTCAAAATGTGATCTTAACAAATTTCAGAGAATTCAAAACATGTGTGCCAAACTAGTATTAAGGCTTAGAAAATCAGACAGTTCAAAGGATGCTTTGTACTCACTGCACTGGTTACCAGTCAAAGCAAGAATCAACTTTAAAATATGTACTTTCATGTACAACTGTTTTTCTGGAACTGCACCTGCATACCTGACTGAAATTCTCCAAAAGCCTGTACAAAGCAGATCTGGTCTTAGATTTGCAAAATCCAAACACCTGAATTTTTTGGTACCAATGAATAAGAAAAAAAACATTCAGTGACAGAAGCTTTAGTACAGTTGGTCCTATGCTCTGGAATAAGCTACCAGATGATATAAAATTATCACCTACTTTGGATGTATTCAAAAAACGCTTGAAAACTCATTATTTCTCTACTTTCTATGATCTATTCTAAAACTGACATGGCTTGTTAATGCCTCACCTTACAATTACGGTAAACATACTAAGTGATTGAGTGAGTGCATTATGACGTGGGAATGAGGATTGCCTCGCTCTCGGTCATTTTATACCTTGTTTCATAAGACTGCAATGACAACCTAAATAAATTGTCCCTTTAAAGGTGATGTTTCGACACCTTTGGGGATGTATTAAGGGCCCTTTAAAGGTGATGTTTCAACGCCTTTGGGGAAATGTCTGGTTAACAGTGGCGTTATGTTACACTGTTCAGGACATGTCCGGTTAACAGTAGCATCATGTTATACTGTTCAGGACACCAATTTTCAATATAAAATAAATAGAAATAAATAAGACATTAGAGATAAAAATGTAAAATTAAGTCGAATCATGATCTGTGAAGGATATAGGTCCAAAAATATGAAATATAAAAGCTCAATAAAAAAACAAATAAATAAATAAACTTACACACTATATAACATCATGTTTGGTTTTTTTTTATTTTCTGTGTTATTGTATATACATCATGTTTTTATAGTGGAGGGTTTTTATTTACATGTATTTATTTTTTATTACATTCTTGTACAACGCCATTGAATATGTAATATAGAAATAGGCGTTTAATCAAATGAAAAAGTTTAAAGTTTAAGTTTAAAGTTTTGCAAATAAGATATTAGCAAAATGACAATTTATTTTCGATGAAATTCAGTTTCGATAATTTCATTCCTTAAATAATTACAATTTAGCCCTTTCTTGCTTGTTGAGATAGTTATCTTTGTTCACACATGAAGTAAAAGAAAAGCGACATGGAACCAAGGTATAGAAATAACACAGGCCAAATACCGTGAGAAGACAATGTAAGCAAACAGATGTATTGAACTTTTAATGAGACTTAATATTTATAAGAACTTGAGCTCTGCAGCTGAACAAAACGTCAAACAGCTCACAGACGCGAAGGAAATATGAAGTTGCTTTTGGCTCTAACGGCTTTAATAGCTTGCGTATACAGCATTAAGGTGACTATACCTATTAAACAACATGTTATAGAAAATGCATGTTATGAGCCATACGGAATTCAATTATGGAGTTATGGAAAAATCCTCGAAGATACCGTATGTGCCTTACAATGTACGGAACATCCTTCGTGTAGCTCATGGATGTATTCACCATTTGGACATTGGTGTGCTATCAACCTGGAAACGCATCCAAATCGGACTGATGTTGGATGTCCCGGTATACATATGTACAAATATGGCGAGATTGGTAAGATTTTATCTAGGGCATGGGCCTTGGGCTTCCATAAATTTAAATAAAGTCAGAGTAAAGAAAGATTACAAATTTAAGCTCGAATTGAGGTTAACAATACATTGTGCAACATAATAGTGGTACTAAATTTTAGTAATGTCAGTTTTAGAAATGTTAGCGTATTGCATCGGAATACATATTCAGTAAACTATTTTTAAGTATATTTATATTCTGCCATATTTCTGTAATGGGCTGTATACGCTTGTACGTAATTAGGAGATTTATAAAGACATTGCTATTAAAAATCATGAAACTCTTGTTAAAATATATTTTTTATATTTTTAATCATTTCAATTGGAGTAAATCAAGACAAACATTATGCTATTGGTACATGAATAAATATGTTTTGGTTCCTCTTAGTTTACATACACGGATGTTTGATTCTGCTCAGAATCTTTACCATTTTTTATATCAAATTATCATAAATAGTTATTTCAAGAGATTCTACTAGCTCCTACAAAGCAACTAGTTCAGCATCTCGACAACGACCGCTTCAGAAACTGAATAGGAATGGCTTACTTGGCACCTATTGTAGTCACAAACGTAATTTGTTTGTTCGTTCATTTGTATTAGACTTGGTACCAGATGTTTAAGATGTCTTTGCTTCTAATTACCTGTTTTCTATTTATTTCAGTTGGTTAGATGACTGTACAGAAGAATAACAGATCAACTTAATTATTTTGAAGATAAACACTGTGTGAAACAAAGATAATTATTTGAATATTCGACATAGAACTATGTATACTCTTGTATCGCCTACATGTTTAAGTATTTTGTGTATTTTACAACCAAAGTTGTAAACATTCTTTTCTGAAAACTATAATATACTCAACAAATTCATCTTTGTACAACAATTTCATATATTTTTTTCAAGTAACCAAGTGTCAAATTCCTAAATGAAAGAATTGATTAGTACGCAAAGTTCTCACAAACTGTCTATCAAGAAAGCTTCTCTAGTTAACGTTTACCCGAAGTGTGACATTATGATGTGATCTAAACCTTTCCTGTACAATTTCAAAAATGTATAATTAAGGCGAAATTTAACATTCTTTGACCGTTGTATTGATCTTTGGACTTTGGACTATTTGTGACCATCTTTGAATGGACCATGGACCATATTGGGTCCTTGATTGAACATACTGTATTTTTGGCAATAAAGATTATTTGTTATAAGACTTATATTTGTACTTAATTATTTAAGTTTAAATTTGAACGAAATAATCAATATCAATAACTAATTATTTCATAATAATCTAAGCACCGATTGCATAGAATGAACAATTCAGGTTAGATAACAATGCATTCATTCTTGGCTACGTGCTATACATTTTAAGTAAACATTCCAAACAGTAAAATCATTATTTGTTATTGATTATTAATTATCAAAAAGCATTTTTACAATCACCAATCCCATTTATTAACAATGCTTTGTTGAACCTCATTTTTCACAACCCGTGTTTTTCACAACTTGTGAAAAACGCGTAAGCATTTTTCACAACTTGTGTGAAAAACACGTTATCATACAAATTTCATACGAGCATAGAAACGCATTTTGCACAACTTCCAATGTGACGAAAAAAGTGTTTGAAAAATTTGAGTTTTTTTGGCACTAACGCATTTTTCACACATGTATTTTTTTTTTAGTTGCCAGCTGTAAGTCAGTAAGTAATTTTTTTTTCGTGACATGTGTTATGACAATATTACAAACATGAAAACAACATAAGAGTATTTACAGATAAACACCCGACCCAGTGGATGTAAGAACTACACCTGTATACAGATTTTTTTTGTGAAAAATGAGATTCAAAGTTTATTACAACCCGTTTTGTAATAAAAACCCGAATTGTAATAATGATTACAAAACGGGTTATTACAAAAGTAATTGAACATACAAACGCAATTTGTAATAAAATCCCAAAATGTAATAAAATCCCAAAATGTAATAAAATGTCTAGTCATATTAATTTTATCATAAAATATAGTACGATACTTTAAATTATTGGTAAGGAGAGAAAATTATGTTTTGCAAGCAAACATAGATGTTCAAATAGACAAATTACTTACAATTCGTCATGTTAATTTGAAGATTTCGTCAGAAAAACAAGATGTCATATTATATTGCAAAACGAGTTATTACAAAAGTGGTTGAGCTTACCAACCCGTTTATTATAAATTATTATTACAATTCGGGGTTTTATCAAACGTTGAAAATACAACGAGCGTAATTTTGTACAGGTTGTGAAAAACACGGTTTGTGAAAAATAAGGTTCAACATTTGAACCTCATTTTTCACAGAACTCGTTTTTCACAACCTGTGAAGAGCACGTTTGTGAAAAACGAGGATCAACATGGCAAACTTGCTCAATACTGGAATATATTGCCCGCCTCAATGTTTTATCGGCACACTTACATAGCAATTTTGTTACTATTCATACAATTTTATATGAATTCCAGTATTAAGCGGCGGTAAAAAATCTGACAATTAAATCTGAACCTTGAAATTGACCACTGTGTTACAATTCAAAAAATGTAACTCACAATTATCAAATGTTTGCATAAATAAAAATACACCTTGACCTTTACTTTTATATATCACTTAAATATAAGCTGTAATCATATTTATTTAAGTTTAATATGCATGCATCTTCCCAACATGTAAACCTATCACAAAAAGAATAATTAAACGGTCACTGAATGTGTTATTATTTAACTTCTGTTTAACCATTGACCAACTGATCCATATCAATTATTGATGATCTAACTACGTATGCAGTGATTTTGAATATCGGGGAAATAACAAGTACCAAAGAAATTACAAATATCAAATTCAGTGACCGTGTAATTATTTAAGTTGTGACAGGTTGATATAATAGAACTATATATCTTACCAAAATATGAAATACTGTTGAATCTTCATGTTGCCAGCTATGCATAAAAAATAAATATTATTGTCAGGGCGGATAATGGGTTATATGGACATAAATGTTACCATGGATATTCGTGCTGTTACTAGGGAGCGTAACATAGGATGCTAGGTGTTTGATAGAAGCATTAAAGTAATTACTATGGGCAATGAAACTGTTGCTAAGTGTGCTTGAGCAGCTGCTATGGACCTCGGGGCGATTGCTTTGAATGCGAAACTTGTTAATACGGACATTATAACGGTACCATGGGGCATGTGTGCTTACTACATGTATGTACCTTAAGATGGTTTCTCTATGCGCTTGAGTGTTTGCTTGCACGTAAAGGTGGTTAAATAAGGTACAATTCTGGCTGGTTGAAGACCTTAGGGTGGGTGCAACAACTTGCGTCCATGTGCGACGTTAACCATCATAAAACAATATTTGGAAAAAAAACCTGAAACATTAATTTCGTTTATCATAATATACTTTAAAATATACTTTGATATTGACCCATGTTGTGAAAATTGCGTTAGGACTAAAAATCGAAAAATATGTCTAACGTGATTTTCACATTGCTCATTTGTGAAAAACGCGTACGCAATCTTCACCACTTGTGAAAATTACTAACGTGTTTTTTCACAAGTTGTGAAAATTGCGTACGCATTTTTCACAAGTTGTGAAAAACACGGGTTGTGAAAAATGAGGTTTAACAATGCTTTGTCTTTAATTATTTGTAAATTATCGTAAATCTGTTCATCACAACTCAAAATTTGGTACACGATCTTTGTTTTATATAGCGAAAAAAAACCTCTTTCCTATACTTAAAAGACCTAATTTGCATACATCTGCATTTGGAAATCACCTCTGATAATGCTTAAGGTCGTTTCATGTAATAGCTGGACCCTACCAACATGGATGCAGACACACATTAAATTTTTATCATGATTAGCAACTGTATTTCGGTAATGACGGACTAAATTTGAATATCATACTAATTGTTCATGGGTGACAGGATGTTCTTACTAAATTTCTTAGTCAGCTATGTCCAAAAAACTGAATCATAATTATCCAGACCTCCACAGAATGCTAGACAACGGCATATATGTACATGACACCGTGCAATGTTTATTAACAATGCTTTGATGAACCTCATTTTTCACAACCCGTGTTTTTCACAACTTGTGAAAAACGCGTAAGCATTTTTCACAACTTGTGTGAAAAACACGTTATCATACAAATTTCATACGAGCATAGAAACGCATTTTGCACAACTTCCAATGTGACGAAAAAAGTGTTTGAAAAGTTTGAGTTTTTTTGGCACTAACGCATTTTTCACACATGTATTTTTTTTAGTTGCCAGCTGTAAGTCAGTAAGTGAGTAAGTAAATTATTTTTTTTCGTGACATGTGTTATGACAATATTACAAACATGAAAACAACATAAGAGTATTTACAGATAAACACCCGACCCAGTGGATGTAAGAACTACACCTGTATACAGATTTTTTTGTGAAAAATGAGATTCAAAGTTTATTACAACCCGTTTTGTAATAAAAACCCGAATTGTAATAATGATTACAAAACGGGTTATTACAAAAGTAATTGAACATACAAACGCAATTTGTAATAAAATCCCAAAATGTAATGAAATGTCTAGTCATATTAATTTTATCATAAAATATAGTACGATACTTTAAATTATTGGTAAGGAGAGAAAATTATGTTTTGCAAGCAAACATAGATGTTCAAATAGATAAATTACTTACATTTCGTCATGTTAATTTGAAGATTTCGTCAGAAAAACAAGATGTCATATTATATTGCAAAACGAGTTATTACAAAAGTGGTTGAACTTACCAACCCGTTTATAATAAATTATTATTACAATTCGGGGTTTTATCAAACGTTGAAAATACCACGAGCGTAATTTTGTACAGGTTGTGAAAAACACGGTTTGTGAAAAATAAGGTTCAACATTTGAACCTCATTTTTCACAGAACTCGTTTTTCACAACCTGTGAAGAGCACGTTTGTGAAAAACGAGGATCATCATGGCAAACTTGCTCAATACTGGAATATATTGCCCGCCTCAATGTTTTATCGGCACACTTACATAGCAATTTTGTTACTATTCATACAATTTTATATGAATTCCAGTATTAAGCGGCGGTAAAAAATCTGACAATTAAATCTGAACCTTGAAATTGACCACTGTGTTACAATTCAAAAAATGTAACTCACAATTATCAAATGGTTGCATAAATAAAAATACAATGACCTTTACTTTTATATATCACTTATATAAGCTATAATCATATTTATTTAAGTTTAATATGCATGCATCTTCCCAACATGTAAACCTATCACAAAAAGAATAATTAAACGGTCACTGAATGTGTTATTATTTAACTTCTGTTTAACCATTGGCCAACTGATCCATATCAATTATTGATGATCTAACTAAGTATGCAGTGATTTTGAATATCGGGGAAATAACAAGTACCAAAGAAATTACAAATATCAAATTCAGTGACCGTGTAATTATTTAAGTTGTGACAGGTTGATATAATAGAACTATATATCTTACCAAAATATGAAATACTGTTGAATCTTCATGT
Organism: Mactra quadrangularis; assembly: GCA_025267735.1. Lineage (NCBI taxonomy): Eukaryota > Metazoa > Mollusca > Bivalvia > Venerida > Mactridae > Mactra > Mactra quadrangularis. Next base: position 15,843,572 of record CM046308.1, on the reverse strand, counting down.
TGCCAGCTATGCATAATAAATAAATATTATTGTCAGGGCGGATAATGGGTTATGTGCTTCATGCCCCAAGAGTCGCTAGTTTGAACTTAAACGACCAAGGCTCAATAGAAGTTGCTATGGACATAAATGTTACCATGGATATTCGTGCTGTTACTAGGGAGCGTAACATAGGATGCTAGGACCTAAGTGTTTGATAGAAGCATTAAAGTAATTACTATGGGCAATGAAACTGTTACTTGAAACAGCTGCTATGGACCTCGAGGCGATCGTTTTCGATGCGAAACTTGTTAATACGGACATTATAACGGTACCATGGGGCATGTGTGCTTACTATGTACCTTAAGATGGTTTCTCTATGCGCTTAAGTGGTTGTTTGCACGTAAAGGTTGTTAAATAAGGTACAATTCTAGCTGGTTGAAGACCTTAGGGTGGGTGCAACATCTTGCGTCCATGTGCGACGTTAACCATGATAAAACAATACTTAGAAAAAAAACCTAAAACATTAATTTTGTTTATCATGATATACTTTAAAATATACTTTGATATTGACCCATGTTGTGAAAATTGCGTTAGGACTAAAAATAAAAAAATATGTCTAATGTGATTTTCACAATATTGCTCATTTGTGAAAAACGCGAACGCAATCTTCACCACTTGTGAAAATTACTAACGTGTTTTTTGTCACAAGTTACATGATCTTTGTTTTATATAGCGAAAAAACCTCTTTCCTATACTTAAAGACCTAATTTGCATACATCTGCATTTGGAAATCACCTCTGATAATGCTTAAGGTCGTTTCATGTAATAGCTGGACCCTACCAACATGGATGCAGACACGCATATTAAATTTTTATCATGATTAGCAACTGTATTTCGGTAATGGCGGACTAAATTTGAATATCATACTAATTGCTCATGGGTGACAGGATGTTCTTACTAAATTTCTTAGTCAGCTATGTCCAAAAACTGAATCATAATTATCCAGACCTTCTCAGAATGCTAGACAACGGCATATATGTACATGACACCGTGCAATGTTTGAGGCAAACTCCTACAAGATTTAACGTACTTTGAATATTTTGCATATCTTTCAGTATCATTAACTGATGTAATGTATATATTTGTATATATATATTTATATATTTGTATTTAATATATAAAACATTAGCGTAACAAACATATTTTACTCAAAATCTCAATGTGAAAACTGACGTTGATTTGTATAGCAAAACCGAATACTGTATTTCGTAAAATAACTAATTGGCATAAATTTGCATATTTGATTGATCTGATCAAGCTGAAATTAGTACCATGTGATAGATAGACCCTGAAAACATGGGTATGGATACATATTTTAAATTTGTATTCAAGTTAGTTAATGAGGTATTAGTGAAAAACGGAATTTCTATAATGGCGGACTTAATTTGCATATTATGACAGGATGTAATCACTCGGATTCTTATTCAGCACCTTCCAAAGATATAGAAACTGTAAAAAAACTTTGTGGGGACTCTTGAAAGTGCACGGTTCAACTTATATGCATTTTACTGCAGGACTATTTGGCTGAGCCTACACTTGTAAACGAAGATGCATCTAGGACAAGTTCAACCTCGTTTAATAATACTGTTGTCAAACCAACATTGCATATTTGATGTAATCATCAGTCACATGATACTATTACTATCACGTGATTTGTTTGATGGCAGTGGTTAAGTAGCAACTCGTGACGTATAGTGTGATAATATTGGATTTTATGTTTGGTGTCAAGATGAAAATCAATAAAAACTGCCATGATATTGTGTTCTGGAGCACTCTTTCAGAACACATTCATAAATTCAAAATGATATCAGCCCCGTGTTCAGTACCTACTGTAAGCTAACGTTACGGATGCGGGAAAACTCAACCGAAGACAACTCAACTCGTGCATAACTCAACTCAAGGTTGGGAAAACTCAACCCTTCAGTATGTGATTGAGTTGTCACGGATTGAGTTGTCTCGGATTAAGTTGTCTTTCGGTTGAGTTGTTCCGACACTTCCGTTACGGAACGTTCAAGATAATTGAACAGGATACAGGGCCATAGGTTATAAAACTTGACCGCGGACTCCATACTTAAAGCTGAATTAAGTTTCAGTAGATTTTAAAAGGTAAATAAGGAGACATCTTCGGAACCGAATAGGGGATATTTGTCAGTTATCTCATCTTGATAAAGACTGTGGGCATGCAATTGTCTAGTAGGTTCTTATTTGAAACAACTTCGGCAATCTTCAACGAATTTAACAAAGCTAGAGATTTATCTCGTTCGGAACACCTCGACCTTTCATGAATGAATGATTCGTAGCGAACGGTCGAGGAGTTCCGAATGAGGTTTATCTCAGTGTGAAGAGCTTGTCGAGGTAGTTCCAATTTCGTCAAAAGTAGTCAAAATTTTAAAGTCGTGTCTGGCGAGTAAAATGTGTACTTGTTGTATTACTCTTACACAAACGACGCGTAAGAGAGTTAAACACAACATTGATTAGCATTTTGTCCATAAACTTAGTAAATTTTTATAATAATGGCTTCCCTTGTACCCATTTTAGCCATATTTGTCACACGCTCGCCGCTAGCCGAGCTCATCCAGTTGATTTAAAACACAGGGAAAGTCATATTGTCCTGTAGCCTGTTCAATTACCCCGACAGTTTCGTAACTTTCCGTAACGCTAGAGACGGAACCACTCAATCCAAAGGCAACTTAACCCGAGGCGACTCAATCTCCTACTGACGGGTTGAGTTGACCCAACTTCGAGTTGAGTTGTCAACGGATAGAGTTGTCTTCGGGTTGAGTTGTCCCGTATCCGTAACGTTTGCTAACAGTCGTTACTGAACACGCTGCTGGTATTTAACGTCAATATTAACCTGATACAAGTTCTTCTTTCAGTAACACTGTGGCAAGGTCGAGTGGTTGACAGTCTGCAGCGTGGACGAGTGATTAAAACAATATTGGGGTGCATCGTCGACAACCACATTACTTTCTTCGGTTACACCTTCATAACACCGCATATATTATATAGCGGAGTAATGTATCGTGGGATAATCGACCATGATTGATGTGATTATCTTACTGAGATAACTACTTCGTAATCGGTGGTACTTTTCACAAAAATTCTTACGAAAAAAATCTTCGTAAGACAAAAGCAAGACACATTAATAATACGCTCATTCCTTAGCTTATCAATTCTAAATATTATACAAATTGTGTAGAATTGTGATTACCTTTTGAATAGTATAATTATCATAGTTATGCTTATTATCCGTCTGACTTTGAAGTACTAATTATATGTTAAATAACTTACGAAGATTTTTCAGCATAAATGTTTGTGAAATGCACCACTGTTGAAGCATTAAAGAAATAGACAAATAATTGCATTTAAACTTAAAATTGCACGTTTTACGAACTTAATAATTTCATAAAGTCATGATGCATATGTTTTCTGGTTTCAGTCGTTCTTTGACGATTAAAAGTGTGCTAGGCAAAGCAGAATAATAGCGGCGTCCGATGCATTGTACAAGGTATCAAATAGTTCCGTTTCTAAAATTGTTTTTAATTAAGGGAACCTATCGAAAATTACAGTGATACTTTAGTGGTTTGGTTACAGTTACATGATTGTATGTTAAATGAAGTATCTGGAATTCTAACCAAAAATAGTCAACGTCCGAATTGTGTCCACTTGGCAGAAATAGTTGTTGATTATACACATAATAATTGATTTCGAATGACTTTAATAGTACCGAACTCCTACTATCGTCCGAAAATGTGTATACAAAAAAAGAGAAAATCAAATTAAATTTTGTAGTCCACAGATGCCTTTGTGGGCGTCGCCATAATTACTAATAAATAGTAGTAAGGGGAAGGAAATCCAGACTATTTATAAAATAACGGGTTTCATTTCATTCAGAACACCTCGACCACTTATTGAATAAATCATTAATTATTCCTACTGAATGACCGTGGAGGTTCGAATATCGATCACTAATGCTTAGTCTGGATTACATATAAAACTATCGTCATCGCGTCAGGCAAACGGCCATCATGGCAGCCTCCTCAGTTATAATTCAGGTATTACGTTTTCTTAATCTTGCATGGTCATTTGCTGACGGTTGTTACTTTATTAGGACTTCGGTACTATATAGGTCATTCGATTTCGAATTTTCTGATTACACGTGTATTTAGCGAATGATTAACAAAAACGTGTCTCAGGTGAACACAATTTGGACGTGGATTATTCTCGTTAGAATTTCGGATACTTTATTTAGCATAAATATTACCAAACAACTAAAACGTATCCTCTGTACTTCTTGTACAATGATCCTTTGATTTAAGCCAGTGTAGTGAGAAATGTTGATTCGAAAACATAATTATCTAATACCTAATTCATTACATCGGGTGAGACCATAATCATGCTTTGCCTGACGTACTTTTACCTGTCAAAGTACGGCTGGGAACCAGACTAACTAATGCCTAGTACACACTGTCCAGCCCTGCGTTCAGTTACCGCGAACGTCACAAAACGTTCCGTAACGATACATTCGGAACTCCTATATCATTCGCTGCGAATAATCTCGGACATATTTAGACGCTATTTTGAAACTACCGGTGTTAAAATAAACAAATATACGGTCGTTTAGGCATTGAGTGACGTTTCATTTTTAGTCCGTAAATTTTGAAACATCACTCATTGCCTTAACGATCTCATATTTGTGTATTAGATTAGGTTATTCGCAGCGAATGGCCAAGGAGTTCCCAATGTATCGTAATGTAACGTTCTGTAACGTTTTAATTCAACACGCTACAGGTACATCCCGGTTAAGACGCCGGGACAACCGTAGCGTCGACGTGAAAAACCGCATTCAGTCGGGATCAATTGTATTGCATCGGCGATCACCGCGGACTGGTTCCGCTAATGTTATAAATTTAAATACCACCGGTAGCGTGTTCAATTACACAAAACGTTACAGAACGTTAAATAACAATACATTCGGAACTCCTCGGTCATTCGCTCCGAATAATCTAATCTAATACGCAAATATGCGATTGTCAAGGCAATGAGTGATGCTTCAAAATTTACGGATTAAAAACGAAACATCACTTAATGCCTAAACGACCATATATTTGTTTACTTCAACACCGGTAGTTTCAAAATAGCGTCTAAATATGTCCGATATTATTCGCAACAAATGGCCTAGGAGTTCCGAATGTATCGTCACGGGACGTTTTGTCGCGGTAACTGCACTCCCTACAGTTTTCACCGGATAACGAAACTATTACCGGCTTATTCACATGATATGTGACATCACCATAGCTCTTCCGGTACGATCCGTATCACCTACTTAAAGTTGCTAAGTGAAACTGTGATAAACCGACATGGCCTGTGTCTAACGAGGAGACCTCGTTCCATCTAGAATCCTTCTGCAGCGTGTTCAATTACACAAAACGTAACAGAACGTTACATAACGATACATTCGGAACTCATCGGCCACATATTTGTTTACTTCAACACCGGTAGTTTCAAAATAGCGTCTAAATATGTCCGATATTATTCGCAGCAAATGGACGAGGAGTTCCGAATGTATCGTTACGGAACGTTCTGTAACGTTCGCGGTAACTGAACTCAGCCCTGGCTTCTCCTGGTCCACCGACTCTTATTAAACTGCGACTCAATGGGGCATACACCGGGGCAGTGTGAGCTAGGCACTTTAGGCGTGTTGTTCGATTATGAAATTATATGGTATTAGTTATTTATATATCTCAATCCGTTTTAGGCAATTATTTGTCGATTACTTTAGTATAGTGCGTACATATTGACCCCGCTCTGACCTTTATGCAAGAATATTCATTACATTAAATACAAATGTAGTAATAAAGCTCGATTACACATGGACCGTGAGGATTATGAGCTAAAACACACAAACACACTTGTGCAACTTTACGATCTCTGCCGAAGTGTACAATAGGCGTGGTACTCACTTTCGTCGGGATATGTGTAGATAATTATCAGATGCAAATGTGAAAGGTCGGGTCGGGGTCAATATTTACACACTAAACAACACTAAAATCTGACCATTTAATGGCGTCTACACAACGTTCTAAGGAGTTTGAGGATTTAAATTGTATTAGAGTTCGCTTTTTTCTCAACTGCTAAAACATGAATAATTTCACGTTGAATGCGTTTGAAAAAATCATTGTCATTATTTACACTCATGAGTTTCCCAAAGTGTGAATTTTGATCAAGTAAAGCTGCTTATGCCGTATGATATGTTTTAGTCAAGATATATTTAATATCAATTAGGCCGCAAGTATAAAAACAATGCATTCTGTCACCGTGAAATTGTTCAAGCTTCGACAGTTGAGAAAAAAAAACGGACTACAACAACATCCCAAGAATTTGGCCATTTAACGGTCTATTGGATGGACAACATTCTATGATTTTGACAATTCCTTAATGCAAATTTTAAGCGAACAAACCATTACGCGAAATGGTAGTAGGGAGATATCTAACCGTTACATCATCAAGCCGCTAATAACTAAATGTGAACTAAGTGAGAGTATGGGCTATTTTCTTTTTCATTTCGACATCATACAACAATTCTTAAATGTTTTGCATGCGGACTAGAGGAAAATTTCGATAGAGCTTGACACTACACGTAAGAAAAACATGGTTTGGATATGGACAACTATGTCATGAAATACTGAGATGAATTAAGACTATAAAATGCATAAATAGGTACATTGAACTATCAGTATAACATATAACAAACCATGCTATGCACCTCTAAATTTATATCATTTTCAGAGGTGCATACCCTAGCTTGGTATTAGTTGTAAGGATAGTTCGAAGACACATTCTCTAGCTTGAAGAAGTAACAGTTAGTTATCTCCGAAGTAGAAAAGAAAGACAAACACTGAGATAGCACACCTTGTCGTAGAGCAATTTCTGCTCAGGTATGCTGAAAGACCATACAGTAATAGTTTAATAGATATAAAATACATGAAATAACACTCTGATCTTGTAGTCTTATGTACAAGTATAATGTCTTTAACTGTTGGTTTGTTTCTTGACCTCTTGTGGATTAACACATTGACATTTTCATCACACTTGGTCACGCTGCTCACATTTCGTACAAACCTGTAAAAATAATAAAAGCAACTTTTATTAATATTTCAAGACAAAGTAGTAAAGAATCCCATTGATATCAATTACAATTTTAAACACATTTTCAAAACATAGTTTCTGTTGATTAAATTATGTAAATGTTCGTTGATTACACATTGCTTGTCATTTAGCTTGGAATGTATTTCTAAAAAACAACAACATTTTTTCAAAGTTAGCGAGATTCCGATATCACTTCACTTTTGCTAATGAACATAAATATAGAATTTATATCTTTAATAAGTTAAGAAAAGTGCGCGTTAACATGATATATATATTCTGATACAATGTAGTCTTACAATGGTTTGTTAGTACTCGTAGGCACAGAAGCATGGCATGGTTTTAAGTCAATATCATTATACATGTACATGCAATGGGTATATCAATCCGATGACAGTAGTTGTTTACCCAAGTTAACAAATGGCCATTTCATCATAATAAATAAAACATTTTATAAATAACAGCTAAATGCTGTACGCTTAGCTCGTACGCTTTCGAATGACATCATAATCTGATGTGGCATACGCCGAATAATACAATACAATACAATACAATATTTCTTTATTTAGCATAATCTATACAGATCATTGCCTTAAACAAGGCGAACATGAATATCAGAGAAGAACATGACAATACACGAAACACACAAATAAATACAATAAATAAAACAATCACAAAAAAAGGAAGGAAAAAAACAACATGCAATAAGAAAATGAATGGAATTAAATGAAATCAAAAATAATACTAAATACCTAATTTAAATAATAAATTATAGGCTTATTGCAAACACCACAACAAACGCAGAACTTGTTAAGTCGGCCAAAGCATTTACATGTAGGCCCTAAATTGTGTTTGACTCAGTTGCCTACGACCATAGACATGGTTTTCTATTAGGAAGAATTTCGTTTTCATGAAGAACAAAACTTCAATACTTTGACAAATAAATTGCTGTAAATGACGACGTGTATGAACTACGAATCGAAACTCTATAATCATTTGATAAAAACCAATATCATAATTGGAAAACACAAAATCGACAGTTAATATGTATTGGAGGATTCAGATTGAAAGAATTTGCCAATGTGTCACATGAAACATATCCAAATGCCAATATCATTATACCACTTATTGGTAAAAAGTCTAAAGGCTGTAAGGCAGACATTACTGAAAGCGTATCGATAGCTCATCATAAATATTTTGTTTTTATAGATATGCATATTGAACATTCTCTTTCTAACTTTTTTTAAATAAGAAATGTATTTCAGTCAGAGTTGCCAGAATTTCCAGAACATCACACTACAAGATTAAAAATTCAACCATGAATTGAGTTCAGGTGGCACATGAACTAATTTCAAATTGGTCCCCATTAACCAAAAACTAGCATAATGAACTACATGTATCATCATCAGGATTTTTGTTCATAGGCCACATATAAATAATTAAACAAGAGCTCCGCTGGGCGGGGCATTATACGCCCGTGTGCGGTCCATGCTGTGTTCTATCTCGTATGAAGTCCCTGTGACCTTGACCAATGACCCCGGGATGTCAGAATAGGTCCCATCCTTAACTGGAGGGCTATCCAAAGCAAAGATTGTGAGAACCTAGGTACAGTCATGGTTGAGTTATCACCGACACAAAGTTTTCCCATACAAACTTCCAGTGACCTTGACCCTGGGGCCTCAGAACCAAAAGTTCTCGCCCTTGACCCAAAGAGTATTGATACATAAAATTTGGTGATCTTAGGTAAAGTCGGTTGTTGGACACGGTTTTTCCTCATGATTTTTCTTGTGACTTTGACCTTTAACCCAGGGGCCTAAAACCAAAGGGGAATATGCTAGACATTTAGGCTACCCTTAAATAAAATTTGGTAAACCTAGGTACAATCATTATTGAGTTACTGTCCAGAAACTGTTTCAATATAAATTAAGTCCCTGTGACCTTGACTTTTGACCCTGGGGTCTCTAAATCAAAAGAGAACATCCAATACCAAAGAGCTATCAACACATTACATCTTGACAAATGGGCTGATCCACATAAAATTTGGTTAACCTAGGTACAATCACTGTTTAGTTATTGTCAGGACAAGGATTTTCCATATGATGCCCCTGTGACCTTGACCTTTGACCCAGTTTTGACCCAAAACCAATTGGGAACATCCTTGACACATGGGCTACCCTCACATAAAATTTGGTGAACTTAATTCATGTTACTTATTAAATATAGCATTATTTCCATTGTTTGCCATTTTGACTTTATTAACATATTGATTGAAATTTGATATCTTCTGGTTGAAGGTTTAAACTTGACCCTGTTTCCCCAAAACTGATAAGGCACATCCTTAACACATGGGCTACTCTCACATGAAATTTGGTGAACCTAGGTACAGTCATTGTTGAGTAATTACCCGGACAATGTTTTTCAATATGATGCCCCTGTGACCTTGACCTTTGACCCAGGGGCCCAAAGCCAATAGGGCATAACCTTGACACATGGGCTACTCTCACGTAAAATTTAGTGAACCTAGGTACTTTGGTGGTTCAGTTATTGTCTGGACTAGGTTTTTCCATATGATGCCTCTGTTACCTTGACCGTTGGGCCTGGGGCCCCAAAACCTATTGTGAACATCCTTGACACAATGGCTACCTTCACATAAAATTTTGTGAACCTAGGTACAGTCGTTGATGAGTTATTGTCCAAACAAGGTTTTTCAATATGATGCCCCTGTGACCTTGACCTTTGATCCAGGAGCCCCAAAACCATTAGGACATATCCTTAACACAAGGGCTACCCTCACATAAAATTTGGTGAACCTAGGTACATTGGTGGTTCAGTTATTGTCTGGACAATTGTTTCATAGTTTGCCATTTTGACTTTATAAACTTATTGATTGAACATTTGAAGTCACAGCTTGAGCTTGGTAATTTGATATCTTCTGGTTTAAGGTTTAAACTTAACCCAGTTTCCCAAAAACTGATAAGGTACATCCTTGACACATGGGCTACTCTCACATGAAATTTGGTGAACCTAGGTACAGTCATTGTTGAGTTATTACCCGGACAATGTTTTTTAATATGATGCCACTGTGACCTTGACCTTTGACCCAGGGGCCCCAAAATCAATAGGGCATATCCTTGACACATGGGCTACTCTCACATAAAATTTGGTGAATCTAGGTACATTGGTGGTTTAGTTATTGTCCGGACAAAGTTTTTCCATATTATGCCACTGTGACCTTGACCTTTGAACCTGGGGCCCCATAAACCTATAGGGCACATCTTTGACACATGGGCTACTTTTACATAAAATTTGGTGAACCTAGGTACAGTCGTTGTTGAGTTATGGTCCGGACAAGGTTTTTCGATATGATGTCCCTGTGACCTTGACCTTTGACCCAGGGGCCCCAAAACCGATTTGAAACACCCTTGACACATGGGCTACTCTCACATAAAATTTGGTGAACCTAGGTAGATTGGGTGTTAAGTTATTGTCAGGACAAGTTTTTTCCCATATGATGCCACTGTGACCTTGACCTTTGACCCAGGGGCCCAAAAATCGATAGGGAACATCTTTGACACATGGGCTACTCTTACATTAAATTTGGTGAACCTAATAACATTGGTGGTTCAGTTATTGTCCGGACAAGTTTTACCTATTTTAAGTCCCAGTGACCTTGACCTTTTACCCTGGGGTCTCAAATTCAATAGGGAACCTCCTCCACCCAAGGGCTATCCACACATAAAATTTGAGGAACCTAGGTACACCCTTTCTTGAGTTATCATCCGGACAAGCAACTGTCCACGGACGGACAGACGGACAGACGGACAACAGCATAACATAATACGACCATTTTTCAAAACGGGCGAATAAAAATCTGAGATCTCCCATTCGAATGAACTGTCGAGATGCTGGTAAGTGGAGATGGAGATTGTATGGCGAGAAAGTGATTTAAATATATACAATGAATATATTCAACATTCAAATAATACGGGGTTTTTATAATGCACTTTGTCCATGAAGTTACCTATCAATTGTCAGTTAACTATACATGTCTATTCGTGGGATAATAAAAAGTTTATTCGGGGAATAAACAGCTCCTAATTCAGATGTCTATTGAAGTGTAATTGTGAAAACATAACCATGTATTCAAAAACAAATTCAAGACTCCGGTGTCGCAGCGTCAAACCAGCAGCTGTTTATAAAGAAGTGTATCAACAAAACTTGACTTGGCTATGCGTTAAAATCTATTTTCAAAATTGCTGCAATGCATTCCGAGGAGAATTAAAAATTCTATAAATGCGTTTCCGAACTACACTTATAACAGTTTTGCATTTAACCCTTAACAATCATGAGATTAATTCAGAAGGAATAAAGGCGTTTGTACGAAAACATAACTGAAAATTGTCAATGATTTTATCATAATTATTTCACATGCAATAAAACCACAAGGTTATGATATCAAAGATCATATTGAATCTGTCAGACTTAATTAAGCTCAGCCTTCTGTAAACTCTTTTTAAAGGTCAATACGGAGAAATGTTAGGAAATAATTAATGCCAAATTAATATACATGTACAGATATTTATTCTTTTAAAAATGTTTTTATAGATATACATTACCCACCAAAATTTTGAAGACAATTTCTGATTGTATATCTACAGAATAGCTTTATCTATATTTTGGCAACTGTTTATTCTGAAACGCTTTGTAGTTTTGTTTTATTTTTTGGTACTCGTCATAACTATAACTGAGACTACAAAATAGCATAAAACTATGTTATGGAACATAATCAAAAGTAAATATGGTTTTGGAGGCTTTATGATCGCAGATGCTGAATCTGATAAATGTTTTACATTCATGAAATTTGTTTTCATTATATTACAAACCATACTGAACTATATTAAAAATATTAATATTATAAAGATATTTATCAAAATTCATGAATTGTTGTAAATTTCTTTTGTCTCCAAACTTATGGTGGGTACTGTATGTATCTAAAATAACATATTGACGCATACATATCAATCTAAAGACTCTGAATAGATATTAAACGCACGTCCCGAATTCTTACAAAGAGTATTCTTCTGAATAGATACAGTGTTTTCGCAAATATACTTCCGAGTAGATTTCTGAACGAGCAGTTGTTCAGACGGCTCGGTACCAACATGACCAATAGACAAGAAGGGATTTTTAGCTATCTGAACGAATAGCAATATTTTTGTGATTTTCTTTGTGATATTGTGTCGAAAGAAATAAGAACTCCACTCTTGTGGGCGAAAAAACATACGCGCTTAAAAATCGATTCATCGTTTAGAGTCCGGACAAATTTCCAGGCAGGAAAGAAATAAACAAGACCGAACAAAAAGGTTTCTGTTTACACATTGACATGCATCTGATTATTAACGCTTGAATAAGCAGCACTGCATCAATAGACTTTTAGATTAAGTTGAGAACGCATAGCTATATTTTTGCGAATAGACATCTGAATCTGATTTGCTTACTCATAATCAGCTGTTCATTCTGCACTGCACCAATATAATTCTAAATTGTTTGTTGAACGCATATAAAGTTATATTTTGAAAAATAGAATTCTGTATAGATGCCTGAATGCACAGCTGTGCTTTCGTAAATAAACAATTTATACTTTGAATATACTTTTTAATCAACAGCTGTTTTCAGCACTTTGTCTAAACCATTCGTAAACAGTCATGAACGCATATAACTGGCTTTAATAATCTAAAAGGTTTTCTAAATGCATTTCACAAGAACTTTTACATAAACTTCTGAGTAAATTTCTGGATAAACAACTGTTAATTTCTGAATGAAAGTTAACTGAAAACCGATGGCTTACTAGATGGCCGCTTATTACATGTGACCGGTACACTTAACCAACTTTCATTATTTTATATTACACAATAGGATAATAAATTATAAACCGCAAAGTCTGAGTGACCATATATATGATCAAAATTTCAGAGAATTTCAATGTACTTACCACTGGAAGTTATATCTAATTGAGCCGTTTCCATACACTCTTCAATCCAACTCAAAATGGAACCAATTTGGTCTATTCTAATTTGTCTGAATCCGTAGACATCAGTGGCAATCTAAAATGGATAACATACCGGGATACTAATCATACATAAATGTTTCTTTATAATATGACTTCAGTTGCTGATCATTTGTATGATCATTTGTCTGGTTTCATAAATAAACTTAAGAGTAATTCAATAACAAACTAAAATGTTTTGTCAAAATAGCGTGTTAATCCAGTCAGTCGGAATTAATGTTATTATATGACCATAATTATGAAAATACATATAATATTTCAAAATAAAACATCATTATGTTTCATTATAATCTCAAAGCCACAAACTCAAATTTCACTTGATACTAACTTAACACTTCACAAACAGATTCAAATCAATATAATTGAATTACCTTGTAGAATTGTCTAGTATGACTTTCTTGATCCATGGATATCAGTCAGAATCTAAAATAGACAAAACACGAGAAGAGAAACCCGAAAGAAATATATTTTTGTTACTAACACGTACATCTTACCAAACAAAAATATGAAAAAGTGAAGAAAGAAATACTGAAAAAAAAACACAAATTAGTTAGGGACACGGAGTATGGGAAAACATGCATAGGGGACAGGGAGGGGCATGGGCAGGGATTTTTACACCATGGGGGTTCACTGGTCCGTTTAGGGCGGTCATTTCCGCTACCATTCCCACCTATACACCAGGGTTATAGAAAGTCTCTGATCACCATTATTCCAATATTGCTGACTTGCAAAAAATATTTGTTTTACTTAGTTAAGACAAAACATATCAATAATCCCTCAAAAGCACAGCCCAAACCTGAACCCATCCCATAGTATTCTTATACCCGAGAAATCCTCAACTTTGAAATATTTATATAACGTAACTCAAATTTTAATTAAACATAGATAGCCCCTATCAAGTAAGTCACAAATTTCCATCTTTCTCGAAGTAATAAAGTATATTCGTCTGGGTGTTGCATGAACTTCAGCCTCATTCTCAACACCTTTGTGGAAATAAATGTATTCACATTTATATACAATACCCCTGAACTTGTCTATAACTTCTAAAGAATACAATTTTCCACGCATTATATGCTCAAGTACAGTTCAATCAATTTAACCTGATAGAAGGACACGATTATCAGAAAGGAATATTTCTAGAATCGCTAGACATGCGAGTTTTATTGAATTTTGATACACACTTTCACAAAATTTAATTTATATTATTGGACAACCAGTCAATGTATGGTTGCTTCGAATTTAAATGAGGCTGATAATCATAATTAATAAAGTTGATAAAATTCTCAATCACTATTCTTTAATTCCCAAGGATCTGTTTAATAGAGCGTATCGACGGTAACAGCAAACTATCATTTATATGCATGTAACATTTAATTGATACCAATTGAAGCTTGATAAAAACTTCAATAATTTTAAATTACATTAACTAATCAAATATTTAAAAGACATATAATTTGAGTATTTATGAAAAGAAAATCATTTCAAATCTTTAAGTATTTTAAATTCAATCATTTTTTACATTATCTGTCGTAAATACTCTTAAGATTCCATTCATGGCCATTATTGTCTTCATTATTATTATGAATTAATTCACTGTCTTGTAATTTTATTATAATGTATTTACTCATTGTCTTGTAATTTATTTATTGTAATTCATTTTGTTCATTGTAGTGTTATTCATTTATTGTCCTGTTATTTATCCATTGTCGTGTAATTGTTTCATCGTAGTTTAATTTATTCTTTGTCATGTGTTTTGGTCTTTCTCATGTACATGTAATCTAATCACTGCCATGTATTACTTTCGCTTGTCATGTAAGTCATTAAGTGTTATGTAATGTGTTCTTTGTCGTGTCATGTAATATGTGTCATGTAATTTATTCATGTAATTTGTCTATTTCCATCTAATTTCCATGTGTATTTTCACTGTTCTGTAATTGTTTCATTGTCATGTAATTAACTTGTTTTCATGTTATTGTTTACGGTCATGCAATCTGTTCATTTGTAAAATCTATGTTTTATGTTTTCTGTACTTATGAATTGTAATTTTACTAATTTATATGTATATCCTTCTTATAAAAGGGAAATAAAATGTATATATATAAGGTCTAAAATTTCCAAAACAAAGTTTTTTCTTGCACAAAATACAACATTCATAGGAAAATACAAATATTAAAAATTTCCGCAAAATTAATTACAAGACTGGAACTACACTAATACAATGACATAACGTACAATAATTCAAGGTTAATGCCTTATAAGTATTTGTAAGATTGTAACATGACTGTAAAATATGATATATATCTAGATGATTTATCATAAACCCTGGAAAAGGATAGTTTAGGCTGGTTCTGTAAATGCGCCTGAATTCCTTAAATGGTCTTTAGGGGTCGCAGCAACCCTGGACCCCTTGGTCAAGGCTTTGTCCAGGACCAATAGTGGGTCCTTGAATACGCCCCAGACCCCATTCTGCTTGTTTATTTTCCACCCCCAACTTGAATTTTCCGCCCCCCGTAACTGGAAATCCTTGATCCGCCTATGACCAGGCACATGGTACGAACAAAACTTATACAATAGATGGAATATTACTGACTACTCAACATAAGATGCATTTGAAGTGTGGAAACATGACAGGTTTCAGCACCGACGAATACAGAAGAGTCACAATATCAAACAGCATTTTATAGAAGGAACTGGACTTGGCTATGAGGGAAGAAAAACGGCACTGAATGAATACCTGCTTATTACAGAATAAGCTTATGAATTGTTACCTGATAGCAAATAACTAACTTCATGGATAACACACACACAGTAAATTGTAACATGAAAAGAGTAAGTCTTATTTTGAAAAAAGAAGGGTTTGTAAATTTGTTCTTGTACTTCTTGTATTATACACTGCATTTATAACTTATGATATGCTTCCATTTGTTATATATAATAACTCTTTGTTGAAAAAGATTGTTTGTAGCATTATTTGATTTTTTTGTACATAGGGATGAGTATCTAAATGATAATAAATGTATCCGTTCTGTAACAATGGGCCAATGGCTGTGGGCCTAAATCATTTATATACTGTTTGATCAAAATGCAAAAGAATCATAAAACGGGTAAACATAATTCAAGATGTGATTTAAATATAATCATTGCTTGTTATTTGTAATTAGGCCGGTTAAGAATTGACAACAAATCTCAAAGAAACATTAAGGAAATACAAAGGGTATAAATTGTGTTTACTGACTGGTCCATATAGAAGGAACTGGACATGGCGATAAGGGAAGAAAAACAGCACTGAATGAATACCTGCTTATTACCGAATAAGTTTTTGAATTGTTATCTGACAGCTAATAACTAACTTCATGGATAACATACATACAGTAAATTGTAACATGAAAAGAGTAAGTCTTATTTTGAAAAAGAAAGGTTTGTAAATTTGTTCTTGTACTTCTTGTATTATACTTATAAATTATGATATGCTTCCATTTGTTATATATAATTACTCTTTGTTGAAATAGATTGTTTGTAGCATTATTTGAATTTTTTGTACATAGGGATGAGTATCTAAATGATAATAAATGTATCCGTTCTGTAACAATGGGCCAATGGCTGTGGGCCTAAATCATTTATATACTGTTTGATCAAAATGCAAAAGAATCATAAAACGGGTAAACATAATTCAAGATGTGATTTAAATATAATCATTGCTTGTTATTTGTAATTAGGCCGGTTAAGAATTGACAACAAATCTCAAAGAAACATTAAGGAAATACAAAGGGTATAAATTGTGTTTACTGACTGGTCGATATAGAAGGAACTGGACATGGCGATAAGGGAAGAAAAACAGCACTGAATGAATACCTGCTTATTACCGAATAAGTTTTTGAATTGTTATCTGACAGCTAATAACTAACTTCATGGATAACATACATACAGTAAATTGTAACATGAAAAAAGTAAGTCTTATTTTGAAAAAGAAAGGTTTGTAAATTTGTTCTTGTACTTCTTGTATTATACTTATAAATTATGATATGCTTCCATTTGTTATATATAATTACTCTTTGTTGAAATAGATTGTTTGTAGCATTATTTGATTTTTTTGTACATAGGGATGAGTATCTAAATGATAATAAATGTATCCGTTCTGTAACAATGGGCCAATGGCTGTGGGCCTAAATCATTTATATACTGTTTGATCAAAATGCAAAAGAATCATAAAACGGGTAAACATAATTCAAGATGTGATTTAAATATAATCATTGCTTGTTATTTGTAAT
The DNA here is from genome assembly GCA_025267735.1 of Mactra quadrangularis. Classification (NCBI taxonomy): domain Eukaryota; kingdom Metazoa; phylum Mollusca; class Bivalvia; order Venerida; family Mactridae; genus Mactra; species Mactra quadrangularis. Next base: position 15,826,052 of record CM046308.1, on the reverse strand, counting down.
TAGGCCGGTTAAGAATTGACAACAAATCTCAAAGAAACATTAAGGAAATACAAAGGGTATAAATTGTGTTTACTGACTGGTCCATATAGAAGGAACTGGACATGGCGATAAGGGAAGAAAAACAGCACTGAATGAATACCTGCTTATTACCGAATAAGTTTTTGAATTGTTATCTGACAGCTAATAACTAACTTCATGGATAACATACATACAGTAAATTGTAACATGAAAAGAGTAAGTCTTATTTTGAAAAAGAAAGGTTTGTAAATTTGTTCTTGTACTTCTTGTATTATACTTATAAATTATGATATGCTTCCATTTGTTATATATAATTACTCTTTGTTGAAATAGATTGTTTGTAGCATTATTTGAATTTTTTGTACATATGGATGAATATCTAAATGATAATAAATGTATCCGTTCTGTAAAAATGGGCCAATGGCTGTGGGCCTAAATCATTAATATACTGTTTGATCAAAATACAAAAGAATTAAAAAATGGGTAAACATAATTTAAGATGTGATTTAAACATATTAATTGCTTGTCATTTGTAATTAGCCTGGTTGAGAATTGACAACAAATCTTAAAGAAACATTAAGGAAATACAATGGAGTATAAAGTGTGTTTACAGACTGGTACATAGGCTTGCAATAATATAAATGCATGTTTATCTATATTGACTGTAATGCTAAAGTTGGCAAATAAAGGGCGCATACTAGTAATGGAATGGTGATTGTTCATGCGTATACTCTTAAGTTCTAATATAAATTATGTTCTTAATATGCTGTTCAAGAGCATTACAAGAAAAGGGACATTTGGAACATATTTTATATAACTATATCAATAGTACAATATATCATACACCGTATGCTTTATAATTGTATACGAACAAGTTAAATAATATTTAATCCAGCCAGAGAAAAAATATAATTAAATTAAGACAATATGGTCATTTGCACTGATTGTATGCACACGTTAACTATCTCTTTCAAAAATAAAAAGTATTGCAACATAAAATTTACTAGATAAATAACGATGATAACACAATATCTAAATTTAATAAAACTCCTGAATACGGTATATTATAACAATAACATTCCAGTAAATAAATGTATGTTCAGCAGCAATGAAGCATGCAGCTCTATATCAATTACCAATGTCTATGTACAATACAAACTATAGCAAAATGCTGGTATTAATAAACATATCCAAATCGACAAATTCATTAATTTATAATCTGAAAACCATTCAGTAAAGTTAAATACATGAATGTACTATACCAAAGTACCTTTCACATCCATGTTACCAACAACATCATTCATCATACATAGATTGTTCGTAGACATTTAATAAAAAAGCCCGAAAGTTTTCAATATTCTATAAATTTCATTGAAATTTGTTTTAAGCATATACATGTAAGCAGCACCCTAGCAAGACTTAGTACTATGAACACTTTGTTAATTTAACCATATACAGTAAATAGTACCTTATGTATTTGGTACATCATAACTGTTTTTTGAAAAAAAGTAATTCTGATAGTACCTTATGTATTTGGTACATCATAACTAATTTTTGAAAAAAAGTAATTCTGATCTAGCTATCCTCCCATTAAATGGGCCCTTCACTAGATTGCTCAGAATTGTGCGTTTAATGAATATGTATAATTCCGATCTAGCTATCCTCCCATAAAATGGGCCCGTCACTAGATTGCTCAGAATTATCTCTTTTCTCTCTATAATTCCGATCTAGCTATCCTCCCATAAAATGGACCCTTCACTAGATTGCTCAGAATTATGTTTACATATAATTCCGATCTAGCTATCCTCCCATAAATGGGCCCTTCACTAGATTGCTCAGAATTATGTTTAACAAATAATTCCGATCTAGCTATCCTCCCATAAATGGGCCCTTCACTAGATTGCTCAGAATTATCTGTTTTACCTCTATAATTCCGATCTAGCTATCCTCCCATAAAATGGGCCCTTCATTAGATTGCTCAGAATTATAGACGTGTTTCATTGCCTTTGCAACAAGAAATATAAAGTTATATACTAATCTCTTTTATCAAGTCAATTATCATTTAGTACATCGTTATCAAGCATCATTAGTACCTCTTACATGTATTAAAATGCTATCTATCTTTATTAAAGGATCGAAAACGTAATCAACGTACTATATACAATGAATATGTTATTAGATCTGTGAACGCGTAGGCATGAGTATAGATAATTTCTGTATGTTAAAAATATATTATTAAGCCATTATTTACAGGCTGTTTATATAATTTGTATTTTCGTAGAATTTATAAATTTGGTACGGAGTCAACAGCTTAAATGGCATGATGATTTCAGCAAGACTTTGTTCTCAATTGTTCTAAAATCCTATCATACTATGGCTGATATGGTCATTGAATATTATATAAAATACAAAACTACAACAAAAATATGATTTAGTGTCCAATCTTTTAATCTGTTTAAGTTACGTTAAATATAACAAATTCATAAAAAATATTGTGAACGATAGATCCAAAACGTTCTAGAATTTTTCAATGGTTTCTTGATATATTGATCATTGTGTACTTATATAAAATATGTGTTTTACATTTTTGAACTGCAATCAATATTTGTATATATGAATATATTGCACATGCTTTTTAAAAAAAACAAGAATGGAACCAAACTATACATAGAGACAATTTCACTTAAAATAGACAGCACAAAATTACGTGCAATCATAGTTTACGTTTATCTTCCTCTATCCGAGAGTAAGGACCTAATGTCCAATTGTGTGTATGTAATCTAATTGTAAGAAGAATACTTACCTGAGAATAAAGACAGAAGGAACAACATTTTATAGTACATGTAAGTTACCTTATTCAAAGATAGAAACCTACAGGAAGAAAGGACCAAATATGTATGTATGTTTCTTTTTAACATGTGTTAAACCTACATTAAAGTTATGATAGCATGACAAGCCCTATTGTACACATGTTATCTTAATTGAAGACAGATACTAACTTGAAAATTTGAAAAAATGACATGTCATATTGTGTGAATGTTATCTTTATTTAAGATAGAAACTTACATGAGAGTCAAATCGTGTATGTATTATCTTTAATGAAGACAGAAACCTACATGAGAGTAATGATAGAATGACATGCCATATCATGAGTATTTTTCTAAATTGAATACAGAAACTTACCGGAGAATAAAGATAGAATGACATGCCTTATTGTGTTATGCTATCTTAATTAAAGATTGAAACCTACATGAGAGTAATGATAGAATGTCATGTCATATTGTGTGTATGTTTTCTTTATTGAAGTTAGATATTCACCAGAGAATGATAATAGAATGACATGCCTTTTTGTGTGTAGGTATCTTCATTCAAGATAGATACTTACATAGGAGTATGGACATAATGACATGTCATATTGTGTGTATGTTATCATAATTGAAGACAGATACTTTCCTGAGATTAATGATAGAATGACATGCTTTAATGCGTGTATGTTATCTTAATTAAAGACAGAAACCTGCATGAGAGAAATGATAGAATGACATGTCATATTGTGCGTATGTTATCTTAATTAAAGACAGAAACCTGCATAAGAGTAATGATAGAATGACATGTCATATTGTGCGCTTGTTATTTTCATTGAAGACAAAAACCTACATGAGACCATCATGAGATTAATGATAGAATGACATGTCATATTGTGGATGTGTGTTATCTTATTTAACAACAGATACTTACCTGAAAATAAAGGAAGGAATGACATTGCATATTGTATGTATGCTGTCTTGATTGAAGACAGATACTTGATAATAAGGGAAGAATGACATGTCAAATCGTTTATGTATTATCTTTAATGAAGACAGAAACCTACATGAGAGTAATGATAGAATGACATGCCTTATTATGAGTATTTGTCTTAATTGAATACAGAAACTAACCGGAGAATAAAGATAGAATGACATGCTTTATTGTGTTATGCTATCTTAATTAAAGATTGAAACCTACATTAGAGTAATGATAGAATGACATGTCATATTGTGTGTATGTTTTCTTAATTGAAGTTAGATATTCACCAGAGAATGATAATAGAATGACATGCTTTTTGTGTGTTTTATCTTAATTCAAGATATATACCAACATGGGAGTATTGACAGAATGACAGGTCATATTGTGTGTATGTTATTATAATTGAAGACAGATACTTACCTGAGAAGAAAGGTAGAATGATATGCCTTATTGTGTGTTTGTTATCTTAATTAAAGACAGAAACCTATATGAAAGCAATGATAGAATGACCTGTCATATTGTGTGCTTGTTATTTTCATTGAAGACAAAAACCTTCATGAGACCTACATGAGAGTAATGATAGAATGGCATGTCATATTGTGGATGTGTGTTATCTTATTTAACAACAGATACTTACCTGAAAATAAAGGAAGGAATGACATTGCATATTGTATGTTTGCTGTCTTGATTGAAGACAGATACTTGATAATAAGGGAAGAATGACAAGTCAAATCGGGTATGTATTATCTTAAATGAAGACAGAAACCTACATGAGAGTAATGATAGAATGACATGCCTTATTATGAGTAGTTTTCTAAATTGAAGACAGAAACTTACCAGAGACTAATGATAGAATGACATGCCTTATTGTGTTATGCTATCTTAATTAAAGATTGAAACCTACATGAGAGAAATGATAGAATGGCATGTCATATTGTGTGTCTGTTTTCTTAATTTAAGTTAGATATTCACCAGATAATGATAATAGAATGACATGCTTTTTGTGTGTTTTATCTTAATTCAAGATATATACCAACATGGGAGTATTGACAGAATGACAGGTCATATTGTGTGTATGTTATCATAATTGAAGACAGATACTTACCTGAGAAGAAAGAAAAAATGATTTGCCTTATTGTGTGTTTTTTATTTCAATTAAAGACAGAAACATACATGAAAGTAATGATAAAATGACATGTCATATTGTGTATTTGTTATGTTAATTGAAGACAGATACTTATCTGAGAATAATGATAGAATAATATGCCTTATTGTGTGTTTGTTATCTTGATTAAAGATTGAAACCTTCATGAAAGTAATGATAGAATGACATGCTTTAATGCGTGTATGTTATCTTTATTAAAGACAGAAACCTGCATGAGAGTAATAATAGAATGACATGCCATATTGTGTATTTGTTATCTTAATTAAAGATTGAAACCTACATGAGAGTAATTATAGAATGTCATGTCATATTGTGTGTACGTTTTCTTAATTGAAGTTAGTTATTCACCAGAGAATGATAATAAAATGGCATGCCTTTTTGCGTTTAGTTATTTTCATTCAAGATAGATACTAACATGGGAGTATTGACAGAATGACGTGTCATATTGTGTGTATGTTATCATAATTGAAGACAGGTACTTTCCTGAGATTAATGATAGAATGACATGCTTTAATGTGTGTATGTTATCTTTATTAAAGACAGAAACCTGCATGAGAGTAATGATAGAATGACATGTCATAATGTGTGTTTGTTATCTTAATTGAAGACAGATACTTACTTGAAAATAATCATAGAATGACATGTTTTATTGTGCATGCTGTCTAAATTAAGGAAAGAAACTTACATGGGAGTATGGACAGAATAACATGTCATATTGTGTGTATGTTATCATAATTGAAGACAGATACTTATCTGAGAATAATGATAGAATAATATGCCTTATTGTGTGTTTGTTATCTTAATTGAAGATTGAAACATTCATGAAAGTAATGATAGAATGACATGCCATATTGTGTGAATGTTATCATATTAAAGACAGATACTTACCTGAGAATAATGATAGAATGATATGCCTTATTGTGTGATGCTATCTTAATTTAACATTGAAACCTACATGAGAGTAATTATAGAATAACATGTCATATTGTGTGTATGTTTTCTTTATTGAAGTTAGATATTCACCAGAGAATGATAATAGAATGACATGCCTTTTTGTGTGTAATTATCTTAATTCAAGATAGAAACTAACATGGGAGTATTGACAGAATGACATGTCATATTGTGTGTATGTTATCATAATTGAAGACAGAAACCTACATGAAATTAATGATAAAATGACATGTCATATTGTGTCTTTGTTATCTTAATTGAAGACAGATACCTTCCTGAGATTAATGATAGAATGACATGCTTGAATGAGTGTATGATATCTTAATTAAAGACAGAAACCTGCATGAGAGTAATGATAGAATGACATGTCATAATGTGTGTTTGTTATCTTAATTGAAGACATATGCTTACTTGAAATTAATGATAGAATGACATGCTTTATTGTTTGATGCTGTCTGAAGTAAAGAAAGAAACCTACATTGGAGTATTGACAGAGTGGCATGCCATATGTGTGTGTATGTTATCATAATTGAAGACAGATACTTATCTGAGAATAATGATAGAATAATATGCCTTATTGTGTGTATGTTATCTTAATCGATGATAGAAACGTACATAAAAATAATGCTAGAATGTCGTGTCATATTGTGTGTATGTTGTCTTAATTGAAGACAGAAACCTACATTAGAATTTTGATAGAATTACATGTCATATTGTGTGTATGTTATCTTAATCGATGATGGAAACGTACATAAGAATAATGATAGAATTACAGGTCATATTGCGTGTATGTTATCTTAATTTGACACATAGATCTACATGACAGTAAGGGTCGACACTTACTATTGTGTGTCAATATGAATTATCATTGAAGATAGGAACCTACATGAGATTAAAGACCAGAGATGTCAATTTGTATGCATTTTTTTAAACCTGAGAATAAGGACAAAAAGACATGGCATAGTTCCTTCACACTCCGCATTTTATGAAATATTACTTCCAAAATCCTATTTTTCAATGATCTATGAATTTAAATTGTGTTGATGCATTGTTTGACAATTATTTTGTCCCATTATTTAACTTATGCAATAAATGATTTGTTTTTATGAGCAGTTTGCTTCTTGAATTCATAACATGAGTCAGAAACAACTAATACATAAACTAGCATTGTATTCTCACAACTAGACAAATTTCCAAAAAAATGACTACACAAACTTTTGTCATCTAATTCTTACATAAACGAACATTTGGAATTATCAAGAATCATTCCCAAAATGTCTCCAATGACACTAAAGCAAAGTGTAACATGCAAAGTATTTCGAGATCCTGGCATCAGCATAACAGATATTGCAAAAGACGTTTGATTTTCAAGGTAAGTGGTTTTACTTAGGTTTTCACTCTTTCTTTCTTTTTTTAAAGAAAACAACACTTCTTAAATTCTATTAGCCTAAGTAATTTTGATCAAATACAGTTTAAGTTCTTTTTTCTCTATTTTACTGATATTATCCCTTTGTTTATTTTCAGACACTCAGTTTATGTCGCTCTTAGACATTTTGAAGAGTCTGGTAATCATGTTGACCGTGCCAGAAGTGGGAGGCCGAAGGTATCTACAGTTAGGGAAGATCGTATAGTTGTTCGAGAATCCCTCCAGAACAGAAGGTTGACCGTTCCAGACTAAATGGCAGCATGAAGACAGTCTGGAATACAAGCCTCCAACACAACAGTCTGTAGGCGACTACAAGATGCTGGATTACAAGGGACATGTTGCTATAAAAAAAAACTCTTCTCACTGCAAGGTATCGCCGTCTACGTTAGGATTTTGCCAGGGAACATGTACAGTGGACCTGAGTTGATTGGTCAGCTGTTCTTTGGACAGATTAAAGTAGATTCACCATCTTCCAAAGTGACGGTCCAACCTTTGTTTGAAGGCGCCCTGGTGAACAGTTTCGGAGTGACTGTGTTGTGCCGACTGTGGAATTTGGTGGTGGGGGAATAATGGTGTGGGGAGCCATGTTTTACCGTGGCACTGGATATTGGCTAGAATAACTGGGACCTTAAATGGAGAAGGATATATAAAATCCTTAGTGATAGCGCTGTGCCTTCTGCTCATTACCTTGGCTGCAGAGACAATTACTGGCTACAAGATGACGGTGCTCCATGCCATAGGGTTAAGATAGTAACTGAATGGAAGCATGAGCATGGCATTATTATGACAATATCATGTCCACCTCAGTCACCTGACTTAAACCCCATAGAAAACCTTTGGTGGGACATTAAGAAAGGGAGTCGTGCTTTAAGGAGTCGTAACGCTAATGACCTGGAGTTAAATGTAAGGCAGTATTGGGATGCAATACCAAACCAGAGGTGTGGAGAACTTATAAAGAGTATGCCTAGGCGAATTCAGACTGTTTTGAGGGCAAATGGTGGGTACACAAAGTACTGATCTTGATATTTTAGTAATTGGTGTTTTAAGCCACAACACATGATTTTGGGACACTTAATTTATGAAGTTAGTTCTTACATAATTATTTTACTACTGCAATATTTATGATGAACAATTATTGTTAATTGCAAAATAAAAATAAAGTGATCACTTCATTACTATTCATGTGGTTGTTTTTATATTGATTTTTATGTGAAATGTACGTAAATAATCAGAATATGTAGAGTGTGAAGGAACTTATGGAGGGCAGTGTACAATGTATCAGCGACAAACAGAAATGTTTGATATCCACAATTTTTTCTGGTAATATTAGATAGGCTAATCAGGAGGCATTTAACATCATATACAAAACCATTATATAGCAGAACCATGCTTACAACAAAGCAAATATTTTTGTATGTCTATACTCGGAGATGTTTCCACAGTCATTCAATTAAAATACATGTACATGTAAATGTGTAGGCTTATGTTTGACTACTTAATATATCAAAAAAAAAATTAAATGCTTAAATCTCACGCTTAAGACATTAAGTAAACAAAAGGCGATGTTGATTTCCTCATATTTTTAGATGCTTGCTACGGTGCTATACAATAGAATATAAACATACAATGATATTTTGCTGTATCATTGTCATTATGTCTGTCAACATTTTAATATCTAAATAAAGGGCACACAACTCGATCACCTGTTAATTACGAATTCAAATCACTTCAGTACCATGATATATTCATAATTGTGCATGGACTATGTTAATTGAAAAGCTCATTTTTGGAAAATTTTGATTTAATAAAAAAACCTACATTTAGTGAGTTATTATCTCCCTTTGATATGAATAGCGAGAGTAAACTATTATCTCCTAAAAAGCCTCATAGATTTACGTATGCCAAAAAGTTAAGTATATATAATAAAAAAACGCAAACGCGTGGTCAAAAATATTTTAGTGAATTCTTACTTTAAACTCATACTATGAAACTTTAGGAAAACGTGAAAGCAGATTCGTGTCAGTCGCCAATGAACACATCGTTATTTGTATGAAATAAAATCACATTTCAGACCTATCCTATTTAAAACCTATCTAAAATTATTCACTCGCATACTCGTCTTTTTACGACAACGGTCTTAAAGACACAACTTATCATAAATTTTGACACATGTATTGCATGCTTTTTCGTGGCTAGATATAACGGTAGAATTTCAGTGAATCACGTAGAATGGATATAATAATTGAGGCCCTGCAATGAGAGCATGAACCTAGTTCAAATGTAGTATTTAAATAAGTGGATCTTTGTATCGAACGGCAAAAATCATATCCCAAATTGACTACATTTTTTGCTGTTTTAGCTTAAGTTATAACCTAGATACAACTGAAATGATCAAATCCTGCCGACACAAACGACAAGCCATATGTGACCTTAATAGACAATAAAGAGGATTTGGTACCCTAAGGCACTTGGTGACAATATTTCTGTGAATGTTTTGTTTAATGTTTTGTTGAAATTCATTGACTAATTTTGATGGAATTGTGAATAGAATAATATTTCCCTATGTATTGCATATGTCTAATCGTTGACCAGCTACGAAGAAAACTGTCGTCTGCTCAATTAAATGGTGTCTTATAAATTAATCTTTTATCCATTGTTTTAAAAAAAGTGTGGAAATATGTTTGGATCCAGGCGCCGCAAAAACAATTTACTTACACAATTTTGTCAGAGATATTCATAAATACAGTACTAGTAATAACAATGCATGGGCCTCAATTTATTTCACTAGCTAGCAAACACGAAAAAGTCATGAAACATGTAGTACTTGAAATTTTCACCTCTATTATGATGTAACCACTATACTACAATTTTCTTTTGATGTCCAAGATTTATAAGTTGTGCCTGTTTTAAGGATATCTGTTTACTGAGATTGATTTAAAATACGTATCACTATAGTCCGATTTTATCCGGTGAGCCGTGACTGCACTTTTGTATTTATAGATTTTTGGAATATTCCTACAAAAAGGTAACACAGCTTATTAACCAACCAACTGATTACTGCCTTAATCATAATTATTCAAATTTGATCTAAGTGACTCAATAGTCGTGGCGGTAAGACGTTTGGATTGATAGACATTGCTTTTGCTACCCCGGGTTCGAATCCTGCTTAGTATCCTTTATTCTTTTTTTATTTTTTTATTTTTTTATTTTTTTTGCAAACATGGAAACGTACAACTCGAAATCTCTGTGCAGCACGAAGCCAAATGTATATAAAATAGAATATGCATATTTGCCCGAGTTTGTGCTTAGTTATTACTTTGATGTCATACACTTAACTGTCTCGACCGTGTCTTATAGAAATGATACTATGCACATGCATTTTATAAGAAAGAGAAGTGAAATGGAATGCATGTAACTTTGGCACATTCGTTCGATTGTATCCTAGTTTGATTTCTATTCAGCCACTGCATTTGAAGTCGAATGTATAATATAAATGTATTATTTTTCGGTACGATGTAAATTGCTGGATATAAAAAATAAAGAACAAGGAAATAAAACAAATAGAAATTAAACAAAATCAAATTATAGCACTACAATCATTATATGATACGGACAACTATACATGAATTTAATAATAAATTAAAAAGTGTGGAGGCGGTGAGGTTCGAACCACTGCAGTAAAATTTATGCATTGGCCATATGTTTCTGACTCGTTACCGACTGCGCTATTTTGAACAATGATTTTGAATTATTATATCATGCATATATACTTGAGATATTATAGTTTGTATTGATTTTTAGTGTAGTATTTACTGGTTATACCTATCGTCATGGTTATGATTAGACTCATCCAACCTGTCACGGCTCACCGAATAAAATCAGACTATACAATAAATATATCAGTCATTTGTTTAGAACACAGTCTCATTCGTAATGATAACATGATTAAGGTTTTAAAATGTTTTTTAAATATTTTGACAGACAAAAACACCACAGCCGTTACAAATCTATAGCGCCCCAAAAGAAAACTATAAACGTCCTCGTATTTCAGTAGTAACAATTCAATTCCCTGCATACATACAATGAAGGACTTTTTTAGTTATTTCCCCGTGTATACTCCCCGTGGATTTTACCCTTATTTTTTAATGTCAATTTGCCAAAATTAATCTTAATAACATTTTTTGCAAATCATTCAATTTATTTGATATTCAAACGAAGTATTTAAGGGTAAAAAACTTTCTATATTTCATCTATCAAGCTCTTCGATTGCTTCAGATTTTATCAAGGAAAGATAGCCGACTTAATTAAGTCCCTTATTAAACCAACACAATTACAGAATACCCTAAGTGAACTAGTCAATTTTCTGTACTTTCTGAGTAAGCCACAACCTACTTCCCTAGTTTTTCCAGTCTAGAACCCAAAGAAAATTTACATTGTTCTTAATTAAGCTCAATTTTACTTTACCCAAGAATCTTATTTCCACGGAATACTCCAAGCCAATAATTCCATTTTCTGAGTAAGCCTACACCTTTTTACCTTATTTTTCAAAAATAGAACCAAAAGCAACTTACAGTTCTAAAGTGAGCCGCAACTTATTCCACTTAAATAAACCCATCCACTATCCCCAATTTCTAAAAATGTTTTTCTTAACTAGATAAAACTGATACGAAGTCTACAAGTCAGCAAGAATACAAATAATAGTGACCAAAGAATTTCGAACCCTAGTGCTGGGGGATATGAAGCCAATGACTCTTAAAAACCCCAACGGACCGAACCCTCTTCATGGCGGGGATGGGACAGTTGGGAGGGATATGCATGCGGGGACCTGAGATATCGGTGCAAATCCCAGGTCAGACACGGACAACCTAAGGACCAAAGAAAAACGAAAACATATATTACAATAAATTAAACAACAATAAATGTAAATGAAGTAAAATGTAAGCAAAAGTTAAATGAACTAGAAATGTCATTTGTTAATAAACGCAGAAAATGCTATACTAGTTCATCAATTGGATAATGAATAAGTCAGTTACTGTACACAAACGAACTCACACACACCGGCATAGCTTCACACACGCAGCACTCACGCTCATACGACGCTTACAGGCACCACATCCACACACACTAAGAGAAACTGACTTATTCAATAGCCAATAGATGTGTCCATGTAGAGTTTTAAAGAAGGAATTTAAAGTTAATTAGGGTTTTTCCGCTCTACAAGGATGCATTAATGATAATGATGCGTAGACACCGGGATGTGACTCTTCATCCATGAAAGAGTGATTTTAGAGCCGAAAATGAGTCAAATTTTGATAAAATTTCTAATATAATCCATATTAGGTGTTATACTTATTTACAAAAATCTTGCCATTTCCGTTGTTGCCAAAGATGAGTTGTCTGCTGATTGCTAACTCAGCACTGGAAAGTTTTAACATTACCTTACATGGAAAATTAACAAGAACTAAAGTTTATAAACAAATGACATATCTAGAAAAAATATATGAATAAATAAATAGACACTCACCGATTCTTCACTGCTTGTGCTGAAATGTCCTCTAGCATGCTAGTCATAACCGAAGTGTTTCATATTTACCTTTCAAACCATACGAAAATTATTCAATGGCAGGTTTTGAAAACATCAGCTTTCATAGTAACCTTACTTAATACAACAGCGCCTCAACTACCATAAGCTGAAAAAAGGAATAGTTTAATCGTAAGATTTCTAGACGAACATCTGAAGTTAATCTTCCTCCTTAATTGATAAATAATGATGAAAACAATTGATTAACCTTGCACCTTTACACAAAAATTCTTACGAAAAAAATTATCGTATGTCAATTATAAAGTTTTTCAGTTCAAAGTCAGAGGGATAATAAAAACTATGATATGATATTTAAACGTTTTACAATATTCTACATAATTGAATAATAAATGGAAATGATTGGCCTAAAATGACCGCAGAAGTTTCTTGCTTTTGACTTACGATGATTCTTGTCGTAAGATTTTTTTTTGGTGAAAAGCGCCACCTAACGTTAAGAAAAAAAGGACATTATATTGCTACATGCATTTATATATGACATTTCTTCCTGCATTTCAACATTTTAGAAGAATAACAACGATCAGTGTCGGTATGAGCCTCGATCTCTGGGCCGATTCTGTTAAACCAAGCTAGACCTAAGCATTTTACATAGAAGCATACGTCAAACCCAAGGACACATTTTGGATAGGAAGTCCAAGGTTCGAATCCCGCAATTTTTCTTAAGTCTGGATACATCTGTGACCTACACGATGGTATATACGACATACATGAGTCAAGACTATAAAACAGACAATTTTAATATGCATAATTGAAAGCAGATTTGAAAATCCTACTTAGTTAAAAAGAACTTTAATGTCTAATAATATACTTCCTTTATCATTTAATTGGGAACATTAATCACACCAATCTATATATATAACAGTTAATTATATATCACAGTAGTGATTCCATAACATTGGTCCACTTCATGAACTCATACAATCTGAAAAATAACATATTGTAGAATTAAATACAAAATGTACATGAAAGAAAGGACAGTAGTACAATGTAGGACATTGATCTAGAGGTACCAGACTCGAGCCCATACCAAAGATACTATTTATATTCAATACCAAGATGTTTGATTATGATTGATTCACTAAACCCAGAATTAAATGAGTACTTTGATTAGGCCGTCAATGTGTCATTTCAAACAAGCTCAACAATTTAATGTGGTTACATAAGTTTTTTCATGATTCGTGTAAAAATAAAACAAGAGCATTCCCAGGAGAGCGTGTTCGACTTTACGAGTGGTTTATTTATCGCGAGGCAAAACTTTACACTAAAGTGATTTGAAGCCAATACTTGGCTTTCAACGTGTAAAACATTCTGATTGAGATTATAGATATTGCATTATAGACAGTGCGATTCATTGGAATATGAATTATAATGTTCTGTAAATTACTAAATGTTAAACAACTTTTAAAAATACTCTTAAGGTCTTTTAGTATTCTCATTTTTACAACAGTATATTGAATTTAAAACACTACCAACACATACATATAAGATGAAAGTAACTTTATTCATATTCTAAGACCATTTGGCCCATGAACAATGTACATTATATAAATATGTGACATACAATTATCATTACAAATAAGACAGTACAATGGCATACATATACAGTTATCATTACAGATTTTACAATACAATACAATACGTAACATGCATACACAATTATCATCGCTACTTTAACAATACAGTACAAAAACATACAACATACAAATTACAAATCAATACAGTACAATACAATACAATGATATACTCGTACATATACAATTATCATACAAATTTTACAAAACAGTACATTAACATACATATACGAATTACAATACAATACAACAATAAACAAATACAATTATCAATACATTTTTACAATACAAAGAGACAACATATATAAACAATTAACAATACAATTTCAAGTATGTGTGCAATAAGCAGTACAATTTATGTATGAACGAAGACATTACAGTGGGTTATTATCGATTATAAAAGCAAACTTGATGAATTTATATTTTTCTAAGGAGAAGGTAATAAGAAAATTTCTATAGATGTTTTTACACGGCAGGTTATATATTATGTAAGTATGAAGGTATTACAATATTACAGAATCGTTTCTAGTTTCAAACGCTTTATATACATAATTACTCAATTTGTTTAATAGACTTTTATTATCCGTTTTGATCAGTTCTAAAAATTTATACATGTTAGGTCTGTTTCTATAATAAAATGGTATATACTGTTTTCTCAAATCTTTATATAAATCACATTCTAAAGTAAAATGGTACTCGTCCTCTAAATTATTACAATAAAAACATTTTCTCTCGCTGAGTTCAATATTATTTTGAGACCATCTACCTGTTTCTATACTTAATCTATGTGATGACACCCTTAGTTTTGTTAACTCTATTCTATGTTTATCTAATATAATGATATCTAAATACTTTTGAAATTTGAAATCTGCTATTTCACGGTAAAATAACGCTCTGCTCGAATTATTTATTCTCGCATACCAGTTTTGCACAAAATTATCATTTAATCGTTGTTTTACGAGGCTCAAAAATAGATCCTTATCCCCTACTGTTTGTGTATACCATACTTCATAGAAACCGAGTGAGCTCAGTAAATCTTTAACAAGAGAACACCAATTAACTTTATTCGGCATGGTTTCTAAATCATTCTTGAGCATAGTGTATACTTTTTTAATATATTTATTGTCGGAAGTGTATATGATTTTTAGCCAATATTTAATGATGTTATTCATACGAAGTGTTTTAAATGATACACGACCCAGCTCACCGTATATGAAATCGTTTTGGGTAGTTTTCTTTACACCTAAGATATTTTTACAAAATTGTATGTGAACTCTCTCAATAGCAGTGCCGGCGTTAAATCCCCATACTTGGCTTCCGTAATTCAAGATGGGTTTTATTAATTTATCGAATAATTCCAGTCTATGTGAGATCGATATATTAGTAAATTTGTAAAGATATTTATTCATGGCGAAGATAGCTTTGAGAGCTTGACCAGCTAGCGTATTTTGTGCTTCAGTAAAAGACCCACCGGATGTGAATACAACCCCAAGATATGTGAACTTTTTAACGATTTCTAATATTTCATTATTGTAATAAAAATGTAGATCCCCAGGTAGTAAAACCCCTTTCTAAAAATCATTATTTTAGTTTTTGAAGAATTGACAGTTAATTTCCACCGCTGGCAATATTCTGACAGTTTATTTAAGGCAGTTTGTAATTCTTCGCTGGAATTAGCAAATACAATTATATCGTCGGCGTACAGTATGAGGAAAACTTTAAATAAATTAACATCGATGCCTTCAATATTACTATGAATAAAAGAATCCTCTAGGTCATTCAAGAACATTGAAAATAAGAAAGGTGAAAGACATTCACCTTGTCTGACACCTAATGAGCAGGTAAAAGTGTCGCTTAATTGATTTAAGTATTTAATTCTGCTTTTAACAGACTTATACATAGATTGTATGGTATTTAAAATATTACCCCTTATTCCCAATTTAATTAATTTATACCACAAGTTTTCACGAACTACGTAATCAAATGCTTTAGAGAAATCAATAAATGCGCAATAAAGTTGCTTGCCTTGATTTAACATATGATTAATGAGTCCGTGTAACACGAAAATGTTGTCAGTCGTACTCATACCGGATCGAAACCCGGCCTGAGCTTCGATATAAACGTTATATTGCTCGGCCCAGTTTGATAGTCTATTATTTATAATTCTTGAATATAATTTGCCTATGGCGCTCAGTAACGTGACCCCCCTAGAATGTTCCACATTATTTATGCTATGTTTCTTATGAAGGGGTATAATATAACCTTCAGTCCAACTCTGAGGGAAATAACCTCTTTTAAAAACAACATTGAATAAAAGCAATAGTGACTTTAGAAACACGTGTTTACCGTGTATAATGAATTCATTAAGTATATCGTCCGGTCCCCCGCTTTTGCCGTGTTTTAATTGATTAATAGCTGTTTTGATTTCTTGTTCTTTGATTTCATAATTCAATTCTTCAAACATGGCCATAAGTTCGTTTTTCTCATATCTGTTTATGAAATGTAAAACATCTTCGTCTGGTGAATAAAATGGGTCGGACGGGTTATTTACTGCTTTAAAATATTGTTCAAATGTACTTAGTGGTATGGTAGACTTGCTTATACCTGCAGTTTTCTTCAACATATTCCAATAAAGTTTCGCATTCTTTAATTTGGCTTGTGTGAGTTTTAATGTTTCTAACTTATCGTATTCATATTTATACTTTCGTATGCATGATTTATATTGTTTTCTTGCATGTACCATGTTTATTCTATTAAATTCACAATTATCATTTTTATATGCCTTTAAGTGCCTATGGAATATAATCTTATTTTCGTAGCATTCTTCATTAGACCAAGGTTGATTGGGATAGAGTATTTCCCTTTTATCTGACAAAATATTTTTCTTAAATAATGGTGATGCACTATCACATATCAAGTTGGATAACTTATCTACGCATTCATCAACTTGTGCATCTGTTTCTATCAATCTGATACTATCGTTAAAGCTGTTTAATTTCTGAGAAAATAATTCAGATGATATTTTTTCAACGTATTCCGCTTTATGATCATTATTCCATTTATACTTATGGTGAATTTTGTCGTACTCATTGGCGACATTTTTTGTAACATTATCAATATTATAAAAACATAATGTAAATGATATCAAACAATGGTCAGATAAAATATTGGGATCTGAAACCTCGAATAACTCAATATGATCAAATAAGTCACGTGACCCAATGACATAATCCACAACGCTAGAACCTCTGTGTTCTACGAATGTACATTTCCCTATACCCTTATCTAGACCGAATCGACCGTTAAAAATCCTCAGATCCGTTTGTTTACATAAATCAAGTAGTAATGAACCATTACTATTAATACGTCCTTTGTCGCGAGAGTATCTTAAAATTTCTTGATCAATATTGTAATCATCTGGCAAAATATCTGAAAGATGTGTATTATTATCGTCCGTAACATAATCTGGTAAGTTAGAGGTTCTAGCGTTCATATCACCACATAACATAATACTGTACTGGTCATGTTCACCATGTATACTGGTGATAAAATCTATTAATCTGTTGTATACATTGATATCAATCATATTTTGACGACTACTGTCATCTGGAACAACATAACATAAACATACAAACAAATCGTGATCCATAAATAGTTTGGTACCCTGTATTTTTATACAAATAATATCGTCCTGACTCTGGAAAACCAGTGTTTCATCACTTACTAAATTAGTTCTTATGTATATAGCAATACCTCCTGAAGATCGTTTTGTATTCTTTTTTATCGAAATCCTATTCAAAGAAAAGTGTTCAAAATTGTCTACTCTAATATCCGATAAAGAATTCGTCCACGTTTCCGTTAACATCACAATGTCATTGTTATTAAATACATTTAATAATTCTTCTGATTTTAACTTGTTTGTTCGTTTGGAAATCAAACCCTGCACATTAAGTAATGCACACCGTACCCTCTCCTCGTGTCCCTATGTTTTTTCTACTGGCTCACTATTCATGTGCACACTATTTTGGGAAAACCCACTTTCAGTACTATCAATTGTGGTTCTATTTTTAGAACTAGGTGAAACCCGTTCATTTATCGTATTGATTCGTCTGCCGTATGGGCTAGACGACACAACTCTACGTTTGGTCCTGTTTAAAACTCGTGAATTCCGTGATCTACCTCTTTCTGGGGATTTCACAATGTGTTGACTGTCCGACGGTATTTCACTCGGTGATGTATGGTTTGGCCCTGAAGACAGAGTTTGTTTGGATTTATTCTCCGTGGATTTATTGTTTGTTGGTTTTGTTGATTGTGTAACTGTGTCCATATTGGATATATTTTCCGAGGTAAGTAATGTGATATGTTCACTTGAATTCGTTGAATTCTGTGTATCATTAAGGTCCATTACGTTTTCATTTAAATTGGCAAACAATGAATGAGACTCTGTTGGTTTACACATGGCTTGTGTATCTAGACCGTGTAATGTTTGCCTGGCTGAACTTAAAATGTCACTGGTTGATTCTGGTTGACTTCCATGTATTAAACTATGCTCCATGTCATCATTTACCATTGATCTTGATATTTTATCTAGCCATTTGTTCCTATCATCAATATACATGTTACGTTGATGTTCCATGGGGTTACTGCCACTGATTAACCCAGTATTGTTCGATGATTTTGAGCTTGCACCGCGTTTATCTGTGATGTTATGTAAAAGTTCGAACCTATTGCCTCTAACTAGTCGGTTCCAGTCAGGTAGTTCATCCCATATAATGGTATTGTTCATAATCAGTTTGGCTGGGTAAACAATAGATACTTTAGATCTTGGATTGTTACGTTTACACTCCTTATAACGAGGCCACAGGCGCGATCTGGCTTCCTGTATTTCTTTTGGAAAATCATACTCAATTGATACACCACAGTTGGTGTTTTTTAACATAGTTACTTTGCTCATTATCAGATCTATATTGGTATAATCTCGAAACAGCACTATGATAGGTCTTCTATTAAAATGTCTACCAGGTGTCCTAGCTCCTAACCTATGTGATATTTCAATAAAAATGTCACCTGACTGTATATTCATATTGGCTGCCAAAAAATTTGATATAATATTGCTGCAATTTTCTCCTGGTTTTTCCATAAAGCCTTTAAATATCAAATTGTTTCTGCGTTGCCTCGCTTCTTGGTCAATTGATTTATAGGTGATCGTTTTCAATAAGTCATTCTGAGCATTACTGATCATGGTTAATTCCGACATTCTATTGTTCACTTTTTCAACTGAGTTTTGTAGTGAAAGCATACCTTTTGTACAGTTGGCTTGTTCGTCACGTATAACTTTAACATTTTCAAAAATGAGATTTAATTTAACATCCATGGTACTTGTTTCAAAGTTAGTGTCATTGACATACCAATTTTGTTGATTTACTGTTGTATTTTCATTTTGGCGCTCGGCCATTATTTCAAATCTGTTCTGAGTGTGAACTGCAAAATCGTAGTTTGATGCCATTTTCACACTAGAATAACACAGTTTACTGCCCGTGTTTATATTTATAATTCCTAGTGATGATTAAGACGTTGTGTAACGTATTTGTTATCCAAGATCAACACTAAGTTAATTCACTACAACTTTATATCCTCGCCGATATTTTGAATGACACAAAGGAAGTCACGTAAAAAGGTCAATAAATCCTTACTTATAATTCCAAATCAAAATTCAATTTCACCAGTGTAGTAATATTGTTGTTTTTCACCTTTTAAAACAATGTTTGGTTATTTAAACCTGTTAGTATAATAATAAATCCATTTTTCCTATTATTTTTTTTAGCGCTAATATTTTACGTACGCCATCTTAGTCTAAGATGTAATACATCACATATATATAATCATAGCTAATATGTTTCTAATTTTTCATTAAATGTTTTTCATTTTTACAACATCAATTTTGCATATGTTTCCTTCGTTTAATAAAATGTTTTCATTTGAATTAATTGCCGGCATCACATTGCATGTTTCTTGAGGAACATTTCGTGTATAATACACTGCTCTTGATGGAAGTATGAACGAGTTAGAGCATTTTGTATTTTACTATTTATGATGCATAACAAAGACTTCACTTGAACCAAAAAAGGTATCTGCCAGTATTTCACTCAATATAAATGTGAGAGTGACAAATTTGTTGACAGTGCATGGGTGGATCCAGCGGTGGGGGGGGGGGGGGGTATTGGGGTCCGGACCCCCCCTAGAATTTGGAAAACGTAAGTATGTAAGTAAATTTTATTTACAGTCAGCAAGATATAATAATAAGAAACATAAGCTTTAAAAAAAGCTTTTTTTACCGACTATCACATAAGTTAAAACAAATTACAGCTAACATAAGCATATACGTGGAAAATAATGACATATTCTAAACTAATCAAAATTACATATAGTAATTAATGGATAAAATATATATCAAATGAAATATCTATTAAAATCTATGTCTGTACATTAACACAATATTAAAATTGTTGTAAAAAGCTGATTAAAAGTTTAAAGCAAGAGCAGAGAATGCACACTCATGAAAAAAGTAAAAATGTGGTTATTGATAAAATCCATATTGCATATTAACATTAAATGAATATATAAAACGCATCTAAGGCTAAAAAACCACAAGTATTTTCTCCAGAATTTATACTTATACTATTTGAAATTAGCGATTAAACCCAACGTAATGACTGTACGGAAAATCACGGAACACAACGAACTAGATCGGAACATCCCGTCGTGGCTAAAAATAACCACAACTTCAAATCTGAAGTCATTTTGTATAGTGAATCCGTGCTAAAGCAAATTAAAACTCACGAAGTCATGTAAATAGTTCCATACATGAACGTATATTGACGGGAAAAAGAAACGAACCAATTAAGTATTACGTTATAAACAGAAACTTTGCCGATGGGCCACGTTCAGGTAGAATGAGCGTAACTAATTTTCATGGCAGTATCTACGCCACGTGTGGTGAAAGATAACCGTGTATGTTTCAAAACGAGTTTAAGCCACAACTCGATTTTGGCTAAGGTAATCTCGTGGACACATCACATATACTAGCTTTTGTGACAACGTTATGGAATAGTAACGACATACCTCACGTTGCGCATGTCCCCAAGGACTTCTTACTAAGTGACGACATTAATGTTTCCTTATATTATTCTTAATCACGAACGTTATGTACCTAGTTGAAATGAGGCGTTTCTTTTTAGCATCAGTTTAGATGTTTGCGTACTCAAAAATTACAAGCACTGATTTCTCGAGTAAAGCACTGAAAAAACGATATGACATATCCAACACTTTACAATTTGTATTAGTATTATTAAACAACTTTTAAGCTACTTGATTGGCTGAGAGGATATCTCTGTAATCTAATTTGCATGTTATAAAAGTACCGTAATAAACATAAGCAAAAAAAGAGCAAAAAATAAAATTGCACGAGAGAGATTAAAACATAAAGGAAAGACAATAGATTAATAAAATAAGTAGTTAAAACCAAAGCACAAAACTTAAAGCAAGGCAAACAGTAGGGCTCTACACCGGTATACGATATATATCGAATACCTGTATTGTAGGTTCGATAGATATATCGGATCGAACGTGTCCGTATCGAACAAAATATCGATCAATGACGGTCATACAAATAAAATCCATGGTCTGCAAATCACTTGATATTTTGCATCGCCAAATCGAAATTCTACTTCTTCCAATTAGGAATGTAATAATATGTGGACAAACAATATCATAATCTGACATTCCTTCAAGCAAATGTCTTACACCGTATACATCATATGTTTTGGCCTTTTTCAATCAAAGGGAAGTAACTGTTGCGGTTAGATTATCCAGTATATGTACTTTCGTTTTCAATTAGTCTGGGAACTACTAACGATCAGTAATTTTAATACAGATCAATTTTGAGAGCGAGAAGTCTCTTGGATTTGTTCGGGTAGATCCTCAATATAAAGAGAACTTGTTTGGCCAGAAGCGATATTTTTGTTAATTACTGAAGTACCGAAAGAGTATGTTTTTCCTTTTGGCGATATTTGTTTAGTGACATATAGATATGAATTACTGGAGATAAATCTAATTAAAACCAAACATCAACAAAATGATTTCATTTTATGTAAATCCTGCTCACAAGTACACAAACGATCGATTATCGAACGCATTCAGTCAATATTGATGTTAATTCACAGACTTTTCGTGTCACAAAAACTCGCCTGCACCATTACATTTGTCCGAGAATATGCTGCCTCCGAAAAATAAAGTTTGGGGTTATTATTTTGTACAAAAAGTGGACGGACCAGAGTGTACTATATGCTGCAAAAAAGTTGTAAGCAAAGGGGGCTAAACTTGGCCGTGCATGTCACCCTGTCAGCAGACAGATCATGTCTAGACACAGACTCACTCATTCTCATACTCAGAGGCTATCAAGATTTTCGAGTAAGATCGAGAAGATAACCTCTTGGTATGAGAATGAGACTCACTAGATGCAGTGTTATTTCTTATAAATGCAAACTTCAAAGACTTAAACATTTAAAATATTAATAAGACAGTATATCTAGTAGTATGGTGTTAAAACAATTGGTATAAATGAATAAAATATCACTGTTTTGCAGTTTTATAAAAAAATCTATTTATAATTAAAATATCATATGATATATCGAATATCGATCATTTTGTATCGATACGAATATCGTATCGATCATTCTGACCGATATAGAGCCCTAGCAAACAGAAACATGAATATCTAATGTACTGTAAATTCTTTAAAATCTGTATTGGAACAGTATCAATATTACTTTTTACTTTTTGGTTACATGGTATACAGCAGAGTATTGTATGCCTTAAAAAATTATGGCTTTCCATACAAAACCTATCTATCATGACAAGCAATACAGGTGCATTCAGTTCCATTCACGTACGTGCCCATTAGTAAATTTCTTGCTTGTAAGTAATGTTTAAGTAGTATGAAGCAAAATTTCTCGGTGCTTAGCATAGATTTAATGGTTATGTAGTTATTATTATCAATATGTTTCATTTTTTTTCTGCAAAATGTGTATGTAGCTGTGGCTCGGAACCCTCGAAAAGTTTGGATCCCCCCTAAAAAAGTTCGGACCCCCTAGAAAAATCCTGGATCCACCCCTGGCCAGCACATTTAAACAGAGTAAAGATTCGTACATAGATAGAGAAGTAAGAGCGGAGACCAGGATAAATGTCTGAGCCTGTAAACCCAGCATGTGTCAAAAAACATAAAGGTTAGACTACTTAACTTTATCTGCTCGAATAATAATGATACTATTATCAATTTCATTAAAACGTTATTTATCTTTTAATTTTGGCTCCAATACATATCAACTTATATTTAATCTTTTATCAGAGAAATTTTTATCTATGTCTATGCGCCCCCCCCCCAAATTCATTAAAACATCCGAGTATTTTAGAAATTGATAGATACACTTAGTAAAACTGTGTAATAAGGTATGTGGAGCAGAATGAAACATAATTTACCTTGACTTATTTAATCAAATTAAAAATATTCCAATTTCACTAATAAAGTTCCAAACATCCTTGCTTACACACAGTTTTCTGTCACACATTTCAAATTCAAAATGGCGATTAATGTTTTGGTTGTGCTTGAATGGATACCGGAATTGTGTTGATTTGAATAAGAATTCAAGTAGCCAGCGGTTAAAGTTCACAGGTGAAAATGTCATTCGGAACATCCTCGGCCATTCGCTACGAATAACCTCGGACATATTTAGGCGCCATTTTGAAACTATGTAAACAAGTACACTATCGTTTAGGCGATGACTGAAGTTTCGTTTTTAGTCCTTGAAATTACTCATTTCATTGGTACCGATGAACAATATTTGGTTCAATTTAAAACAAATAATTATGTTTAGACAAAGATATATGTGTAAGCTACAAGAACTATTTTGTGTAACCGTTACGTGCTTCGCCTCGCGTAGGTAGTAAAATTACCAAAATTCAGTGAAGACCCCCCATACGAAACCTTCCAGTTCAAAGTGTATGACCCTGAGCAAGCGAAATATGTTTTTATGATAAACCTTATTCGGAACTTCAATTTATAGGGGGTTTTCCATCCGTACACAGGCGGTACAAGTATAAGGTTTTACAAATTATTGTTGAAAAGTACGAAGCCTATTGTTCTTTTTAGACATATTTTCATTGTTTTTTCGGACCGCAAGGAAACCCTACAATATTTGAATTCCTAGTATAGACTATTTGTAGTCTACAGCTTGTGAGTTATAACAACTAAAGAGTCCGCTTCCTGGTACTTCCAAGTACAGAGCTAGTAGGATAAAGTTTATTGCCCAGGAAACATTGGGGTAGGTTTGGATGGGATTCAAACCAACGAGGTGCTGGCTACAGTCTAAAACTTCCTACAATACTAGTATGTAATCTGAAAACATTCATGGACCGAAGTGGAATTGGTCAGAGGATATAAGGAATACACTCTAACACGTCGCCATACATACAAGCATTAAAGTCAAAACAATACAAGGGTTGTATTATTTCTTGGCTAACAATTGAAATTATCCGAACTTAAACTTATCTATTTAGTACGTCACATGATGAGAAAAATATCCAGATTAATCGGTACTCGAACCCTAGTCAATAGGCCTTACAATAAGACCCCATGCAACGATTTTTTCATTTTGACATTTTTCTACAGAAAAACGACCAAATGATAAAATCATGTAGGGTCTTATATATAGGACTACTCGAACCCAGGATCCCCGCTAAAAAGGCGAGTACAGTCAATAATAAGCTATCAGGTCGCACTCTGTCCATAATGTGAACGTGTCAAAACCGTGACTCAAGAAAACTATGCTAGTAAATCCAGAAACACACAACAATAAAACACTCACTAATAATAGTGAAATTCCAAATACACTGAAAGTCTTGGTATAACATTGTCCCATATTACTGAGCAACGTGTTCCGAAGAAAACGCATAAAACCGAAGGAGAATATTAAAATAGTCAAATTCCTCCGTCACATTATAGTAACACAGGCGTGGTCAGAAAATAATCCCTAGCATTGAATCAAATTTTAACACATTATAAAAACAATTAATATCTAGCGTCTTATATCAACATTGCTCAAGACGTGTAAGTTTCCGTACTTAACAAACTTGTCGTGGTTACCTCCCCTATCATTCACATTTATATACACACATACTACTTGATTTAAGAAATAACTTACAGTTGTCCATATTTTGTTGTCTAATAAAATATAGGCACGAGTTGTGATGCGCGTATGATTAAATCACGAGTGCTTTAGCACGAGTGATTTAATAAGCGCATCAAACGAGTGCCTATATTTTATTAGACAACAAAATATAGATAACTGTAAGTTATTTCGATTCTAACATCGTAAAATACATCCGTAGAAAAGATATATTTATAGAACTATTTTTAACTGTCAGAAACGTCATGCTGTTGAAATCCACCCCAGTGCAAAGGCCGAAAATAGCATTTATTTACACAATTCTCACAGATAGGTGTGTCTTATTCCGAACAAAAAATATTAAAATCTTAATCATAGAATAGAAACCAAATTGTAAAAGTCAACCCTTATAAACTCGGGCGCCATTTTCGGCTTTGCGCATTTAACGTGGGGAGTAAAATTTCAACAGCCGTCACGAGCTATATTTTGTTGAATAATAAAGCATAGATGACGTCACATTAAATAAAGAGTGAAAACGCACGTGCCTATGTTAGAATAATCAATCAGCTATTGCCCATTTTATCAATTGTTAATCAAAACATGTAGTCCGATTTGTTTAACTTATTCCGATGAATTCACTAAACGTGCACTAAAATATTACTAACAATATATATATAAACTTGCTTAGGTTAATCGCCGTAGTAACACGTTGCATAAGATATTTTCTAATTATTTTTAACGTCGTATTCAACACATATTTAGGTCATATAGACTACGACAAGCTCTTCCTACTATAGGTTTCCATGACAATTTCTATCACTAGTACTAACTTACACTACCACGAGGCCGACAACTCATATAAAGGGTATGAAATACCACGACCGGACTCGAACCTGCGATGTCCAGATTCAGACATGCTGACCTGTACGCCACGGCCGCGGCTAGGATAAATTAATCACGATGGTTAGTCAACCTACTCACCCTTCCCTGAAAGGCTAAATCGCGGGATTTAGCGGTTAACCTTCTTGGCGCATACTCCCGTAAGTGACAGACACCAGTTCTACATAATTTAGAACCGGTGGTAGGAGGGAGAACAGTCGTAAAAATTACTAATGACCAAACTCCGCGAAAGTATCTCCCAACCAAGAATCGAACAAACGACCCCTCGATCAATAGACTTGAAGGTATGCAACCTGGGTTTATGACACAGTAGGCTACGCGCATGATTTCTATTCCAGTTGCTCCGATGGGGTAGCTGGTTCGAGTCACGCTAGATTATACCCTTCTATGCAAATGCATCAGTACTATCGTTTTTTCTTAATTAAATAAGTTTTTGAAAAAAATCGTAGGCTTTGTGGAAGGGTAAGGTTGAGTCTAGTCATAAACAATGTCTAGGAAAGCTAAGATAGGTGAACTGGTCACTGTAAAATGACTATAATTCATATTAACATGACATCAATCCAATAAAAACAAAGATTGTTATTTTTATTCATTTATAAAGTATTCTTAGTAGCCACAGGCATTCGACATGAAATAGTCCCCTCCCAAAAATATAGATGTAGATATTTTAGGGGAAGAACTTTTTCATGCCGAAAGATTGTGCCGGTAGCTAAAGGACTTATATCAGGTCATGATTATTTACACGTATGTACTAAAGTAAGGGACTTGTCCATTAAATAGGCGAATACAGTGATGCAAGTGCATCATTTAACTGATTTCAATAGACCCCTTTTACATTCAAAATAAAAATAAATAGAGCATAAAATTATGTGAATCGTAAATTGCATATGACGATATGCTAAAAAATGTTTAAATTAAAACAACTTTCAAGGTGCTTCGCCTCTACATATTGGAACCTGCCATGTATTTACATGTGTAATCTCATTGTTTACAAAAAACGAACTGTAGTTGTTTATATATTTATAACGTTATGCATACATTTATATCAAAACAAAACAGATGTACTTTTATTAAATAAACGTATATGTAAGTAATATATCATAAGCAAATAAAATGCATAACCAGTCTCGGAGTACCAACACAAACATCTCCTCACCCCATACACACTCTCTAACTCGAGGCTCGCACGCGCACACCCCCACGCGCACGCGCCCGACACACGCACGTCACACACAAACAGTACCTATAGCTACATCACGTAGCTTGCGAAAAATATACATATTACATAACACGATAGTAAAGACAAAAAGGCAAAATACAGGAAAAAAAAGAAAATTCTTACAATACACGATGAAATAATTAGCTTTGATCGTTTTTCTTCCATATAGTCAGACCACACTTACGGGACTCAAACTTTCGGCGAGTCAACCAACAATAATACAATGAGTAAAAGATGATAAAAGTATTTAAAAAGTATGGTAAAAGCATTTAAAATTACATGACATGTAGGTTTTTGGTAAACAATGCACAACCTGGCTGACATCCAGACTAAACTTGGGTCTTGGTAGTTTGACAATATTATCTGTGGATGTATTTTAACCATTTTCAAACAGGTGGTCCTCTAGTTAACCATTAAATTGTATTATTGGTAAACAAAATAAAGCCACATTTCGCAGGATGATAAAACACGAATTGCGCACGTGGTCGACTTACGTTGTTGAACAATCTGGGCTACACGCATACTATTTTGCTCATTTTAGGGTTACGTAATCATGCAATATCTACAAATATATTTACTATCATTAATATACAATTGTTAATGATTAAATTTGTAATTAAAGAATTATTAAGAAACATTTTAACTCACCATTCCATTTGGTTGTTTTCCGCAGCTAAACAACTCAACACAACTTAATTTAGATTACTCAGCTATTAGGCACACAAAACCCGTGATTCACGCTCTATGTACTCTACATTGAACCGTCAACGAATCGAGTTGAGTTTATCCGTTCCAACCCAGCGATCACTCTACACTTAATAATCAAACCCTATGCAAAATTTAGTCCATTTGTTTTTTTGTGTAATTTTAATTCAATATGTCATTGGCTCATACATTTGCCCCGCTAATTTAAATACTAGATTATAGATTGTTTGTACAGACATGCTGCAGTGAGTACTTATTGAGCCTAATCAATGAATGCACCAAGTACACTTGAATAAAATGTAGCAATGACATGTTTATACTTTGACTGAAAGTTTTGTATTTTACACCATCTTACCCACATTTTTTACCTGTTATAACAGTATGCAAATCTTAATAAGAACTGATAAATTGATCATGCTACTCCCGATAAATCGTAATTTACAACTATATTTCGAAAATATATAACAGTCATTATTTTGTGTAATTCATTGCTTCTTTCGGTTCTATTCAACAATGTTCTGTTACATTTTTGTTCAGAAAAAGAATTCGCAGGTAAATTTTGCACAGACCCGTAATCCGGTCCTGTAGTCACCCATCCAGTCAAGACGGCATAAGGTGTAAATTTACCCTATTGCCATCACAAATCTTGCTCAAGGAAACTAGCACTGGTATAGCGGAAGTTCTTCGATCGGGGATCAATCGATCTATCAATCAGTGTTGCATTTTGTTAAGTTATATCATACAGAGCATTAATAATTACTCTATTCACTCAACTGAGATTTCGAATCTAGGTTCGAATCCACCGGGATGGTTAACTTTTCCGTGAAAGTTTGGCAATACATTAAGTCAGATTTTCTCCATTAATAAAGTGCACGGAGAAGTTGCCGGTCTGGTGAAAGGGTAGATGAGTTATAGGCAAGGGTCTAGGAATGCTACGTTAAATGCGCTCTCTGCCGTAAAGAACCTAGATTGTTTCTAGGTTTCGACTGACTTCGGGCAAGGCATACTTCTTTCGTTAAATTTGGTCATGAAATCATTTCTACAGCAATTTTCCCTCATACCATTGATTCATGATGATGTACAGTTATCAGTAACTGGTGAAAGTATGACCCTATTAACTTGTAAACAACTTAATCTAAAGATTTAGCCTTCCTAAGATCAGTGAGTGTTAAACTGACCGTCATCATATGAGATATACAATGTTAGACCTATACAGCGTTGTACCAAACAAAAAAGACTTTTTATTTACGTAACATTTTCTTTCTGAATTATTCCCAACTATATTTTCTTGACAAAACATACTTCTAGTACTTAATGTGTCACGTGACTATTCATTTCCGGTCAGGAGTGAAAACCCTCTAGTACCCTAAAATATCATATGTCACGACAGTCAGGTGTTTACTTACTACAACCAATTGAAAGTTATTATCGTCGACCTGTCGACGATAATAACAATTATCAAGATTTGAGCATTCTTGTGTCGACACCGGCTGTCTTTAGCCAATCAGAACGTTGCATTAGAGGTCACGTGACCAAAATGATAACGTCGCGTAGCAAAAATAGGGGTGCGTGTATGGAATCGTCCACGGCTTTTATTATACGGTTACCTGTTTGTAATACACGCAAATATCATTATCGATATATGAACGGGTATCAATTTCAATGAGTAACAATATAAAACAAAAACAAACATTCATGCCTATTCGTAACATGTACATTTATTGAAGAAAGCTCGCTTTTGTTGAAAAACAACAACCTATCTTCCCTATTTCCGAGCGAGTTTATTAGAAAATTTGAACGTTCGATTAGCTGGCGGAATGTAGGGTAGAATATGTTCTTGAAACGAGCGCGGTCAGAATATGTCTGGACAGCACATGGTAATTCGATGGTTTTTATCTGGCCTTACAGTGTGTAAAATTACTGTAAAGACATGCACTGTTTGATCTGCTTATTGCTTGAATCTTTTTTCTCTATGCAGAATACACGGCTAAACGACGATTTCAAGCATTTTTGGAAATGCTAATACTTGTCTACTTTTATAATACTGCGTGACTATTTGCATTTGAAGCTCTAAATAGTCTTCTTTATTTACGTACTGTAGTAATCAGTTTTTAAAGCGAATGCGCAATAGCGCATTTTTACGTCATGGCTAGCTGTGCTTTATGTTACTTTTAAACGCTTTTGGCTCCTAAATAAAAGAAACAAATCACCCATGTTTAAGAGCAATGTCTTGGGTAAAATAATAAATTTTCAGCAAAGAGTCAACATCTCCCTGTAAGGAAAATCAATTTTTAATTCTGATTTCTATGAAAGGGCGTTACTTATTGTTGTCTGTAATCGTAGCCGGATACATGTTTTGTGTTTAGTTTTATCACTGTGAAGACCGTGATTCAACAGCCATATTTGATCATGAAAAAATATCAATATCTTCACCCACAGATATTAACTAAGTATATGTATAAATGGACATAAACGTTTGAAATGCTGAGCGATAGAGTCGAAGCGCTTGGTGTGCATTGAATTGCTATTCTAAATCTTAATCTCAGTCTTTTACAATAAGCCCAAGGACTGCACGAATAACTCTTTTGTCAAACTATGGATTATTAGGTGCCTATTCAATTACACCGATCGTTATTAAACGATTCGGTAAGGTTAGAATCGGAATAACTCGACCCAAAGACAACTTAACCTGAGACAACTCAATCCCATACTAACATTTTGAGTTGTCCAACCATGAATTGAGTTATCCCCGGGTTGAGCTGTCTTCGGGTTTCTGTTGTCCCGTATCCGTAACGTTCGCTAACAGTCATTACTGAACACGCAGCTGGTTAACACACGCTAAAGACAAAGGGATAATTGTCTCGTAAGTATATGATAAAGCATGAGTATCAGTCTTATATATTTCATATCAAACTGCTGCGGCTATTCTACTCGACTTTGACGACGGATATTAACATATTTATAGTTATGTACACTGATTTGTCAAGTTTAAAACACAAAAAATAGATAAAAATTCAAAACTTTATCGTGTGATATGAGATTTATCAGACACGTTTTAATCGATCTGATTGGCTGAGAGAAGACCACCGCCATCTAACGTCGACTACTTGTAATTTTACATAAGCACATAGATTACGACTTTGAGCATATTCAATACATACTTGAATTACTTTAAAAAGGTCCACATAAATAATTGGATTTGTCCAAATGCGTTACCACTTTAAATATAGTTTTTACTATTAACACAAACTGCATGTGTCTGATACAAAGACCAATATGATGTTTGCGTGGATATTTTTGTTTATATTTGTGTCTGCTTTGATAGTGACTAATACTGAAGAATGTGATTATCGATGTGAGTGGTCATCATGGGAACCATGGTCTTCATGCTCTCGTACTTGCGGTGGTTATGGATCTACGACTCGAGATAGAATGCTGTGCTGTAAAGATGGAATCTCGTTTGATGAATGCTTAAGGGATTGCGGTAAATACAGTAGTGGATTATATGGAGAAAGGCCATGTGGTAATACTGATTGTTACAATGAAGGCTGGTACAGTAATAATGGTTGTAATTGTTTATGGAATTATGACGGTAGTTGCTGCGAAATAGGTAAAATGTTTAACGTAAATGAATTATTCATATTATTATCTGAGCTATATGCTCGGGGTCTATGACGCAATCATTTGTATCCAGAGGCTATCAAGATTTTTGCACTTTAAGAGCAATATTTGAAGCTGTCCTAATAGAAACATTTTCTGTGTCATACATTGACTTTGAAACAATAAAATGGTAGCTTTAAAGTCCTGTCAACACAGTTTTTAAAAGCTATTCAACGACGGCCAGCGCACCTATCTTAGCTTTCCAGGACCCTTGTTTATAACCAGTACTCATCTACCCTCCAAAAGGCCGGCAACATCGAGACTCTTGATTGCCTCTGAGACCAAGCATGCGGCGCAGTTGGTACTACCACACCGGGATTTCGAATATAGTTTTCAAAAGGGGACACCTGTTCGAATACCATCCTGGGTGGTTATACCCTTCCATGAAAAATTGACAAAAATGTCAAATTCATTTTTATAAGGTATATAAAGAAGTTGCCGGCCTTTTGGAGAATGTTTTTTTCAGGACAGCTACAAATATCGCACTGAAATCATGGTGCGATTAAAGGTCATTTAGTATTTCATTGATATATAGTAAGCACATACAGATGGCGTGTCTTGATAATGGTATTTTGACTCTGAATTGAAAATTCATCATGTTTCGACAAACAATTTATTTTCAGGCATATCTCATCTATCAATTTTTAAGGAATGGCTTATCTCTTTTAAATTGTCTATGCTCGTAATCATTGGATTTAGGTTTACCTATTTACTTTTTTATCAAAAAGAATCAATTCATTAAATGCATAAATACTCAGTATATTAAACACGCTATGATTATTTCTATGCTCATACTTCCTGATGTTATCTACAAATCTAAAGCAGTTTAAACTGTTATCATACCCGATTTCAATATTCTACCGACTTTATTTTTTTCTACCACTGTTCAATACTTTCATAAGTTTCGTTATAGTATAGAAATACTCTTGACTTATATATAAATAGGTATACAGTTAAGTGTGTATATTGAAATATTTGTCTAATAAATACGTCTTTGGTCATTGCAGAATCATGCAAAGGCTGACAGTTTTTAAGTCCCACAAGCTGAATTTGAGAAGAAAAAGGCCCTCATATTAAGACCGTTTTGTTATTACGACCATCAATGTTGATGGTCCTATCATGTAATTATGTATATATTTGTTAAGAGAAAAGACACGTAAAATAGCCATCATATATTAGGGAACGTTCCTATCTCGAAAGGAACCTTATAGAACAAATTTACACCGGCAGGGAGAGAAGTGAACTTCGGTAACTGAATATTGAACTCAGATATGGTAACATTTTAATTAAAAACGTTATCACCAGTAGCCTGTTCAATTACACAAAACGTCACAGAACGTTCCGTAACAATACATTCGGAACTCCTGGTCATTCACTGCGATTAATCTGGGACATATTTAGGTGCTTTTCTAAAACTACCGGTGTTGAAGTGACACACATAATTATGGTCGTTTAGGCAAATAGTGATGTTTCGTTTTTAGTCCGTAAATTTTGAAACATCACTTATTGCCTTAACGCATGAATATTTGTGTATTAGATGAGATAATTTGCAGTAAATGGCCGAGGAATTGTTTTTTATAAGCGAGTGTTTAAACCTAGTGCTTCAAACCAAAAGAAGAAAGTTCAAAAGACAGATTAAAATCACCTCATATATTTTTTTTTAAATCAGAATTTTGGCAATTTTCTTATATTTTAAAAAATATGAATTTCAAAAGCTTTCTATAAGTATGAATATCATAAAAATCGGCCAACAAATGAAAAAGACATTTAGATTAAAAAAAAAATTCTGCTGCTATAAAATGTATGTAAACATTGGTTTCTTTCTGCCAACCAGTAAATCAGCCAAAATATAGGTAGCAGGTGCTTTTGACGTCATCCGTAAACTCGTCTATTGTAAAGATAATGGGCACTTACTGATAACTGATAAATAAAGTGGTTTGATAATATCGTGGACAACTTCATGCTTGTTTGACACTTTTATTGCACCTAAACACTTGGTGTGGGGTGTTGTGCATTAGCTTTATTTATCATATCATATATCATCGTCATGGGTTTATTAACTTTGCAGTAACTTTAAGAAAACGTTTCAGCATTTAATTTATACTTAGTCACTTAAAACACTGCATTTTACTCATTGTCTGCTTGACTGTTCTAGAGAGACCAAAAAGATGTTTGCATGGATAGGTTTAATTTTATTTGTGCCTACTTTGAGAGTGCCAAACACTGAAGAATGTAATAACATATGTGAGTGGTTGCCATGGAGATCATGGTCTTCATGCTCTCGTTCTTGCGGAGGTTATGGATCACAGAAACGAAGTAGACTGTTGTGTTGAAAAAAGCCTATTACAATTGTTGAATGCTTTCGGGATTGTGGTAAAATAATAATTGAATAGTACATTCAAGATTCTTTCAGAAAGTTTTCACAAAAAAATCTAAAATAAACATGTATAACTATATACAATAAAATATGCAATAACATGTATACTATATACAAGAGAGACACTTTTAGGGTATTCTAGAATTATACATGTGATATAGGTATTGTAAAATGGTCCCTCAACAAGCTTTAGCGCTAAGCTAAGCATATTTAACTCAGCATGTTCCCAACGTGCTACGCTCCAGTATCGCTGTTCATTAAGCGTGAAACGGGTACCTGCACTCCGTTATATACGGCAGGTAAACCCCATTTCTCTCATAATTCAAAGACTACATTTGTTGCCTCATTCCCATGGGAGGGAAAAGGAAATTCATCATATAAGATAAGGTGGAGGGTAGTTATATGCTTAGCCTCAGGCTAATTCAAATAATGACCCTCATCCAGGGCTAAAGCTTGGTTGAGGGACCATTATTTTTCATTTCGCCTTCGGCAGCGCATATTTAACTCAGCATATTCTAAGTATGGCAACAAATGAAACAAACAAATAGGTAAATTAAACATAACATTTAAAAATAATATAACCAATATTATTTCACAAAGGATATGATAAATGCCATATATTAATAAACCATAATACAAAAATCCCTCTCACAAAAAATTGAAATATTCATAACAAGTAAATACATGTGCCAAATAATGAAGCAAATCAATAGAAT
The DNA here is from genome assembly GCA_025267735.1 of Mactra quadrangularis. Lineage (NCBI taxonomy): Eukaryota > Metazoa > Mollusca > Bivalvia > Venerida > Mactridae > Mactra > Mactra quadrangularis. Next base: position 15,790,737 of record CM046308.1, on the reverse strand, counting down.
ATCTTATAAGATATTTGTATAATAAATTTTTCCAAGTATTGGAAAAAACACTAGTATTACCTATACAGTAAAAACTGCCTTAGCAAAGGTCATATCATGACTTTCAATAACAGATCTATGATAGAATTTAATGAAGGTACTGTCTGACTTCCAGCCAGCTGTATCAAGTATATTTTTAAAAGAACAGTTTCCTTTTAAAGCCTTAGAAACTGAAGCAGAGCTAAATGAGTGTGCTTTACAAATAGATACATCTATTCCTGCTAGCTCAAGGACACATTTAAGCCAACTGGCCAAAGTGCTAGAAGTAACTGCATAAAAAGTACAATAAGAAATAAACAGCTGAGAACTATGTCTTAGCTTCCTTGTAGTCTTAATATAATATCTAAAAGTATGATAAACACATAATTTTTCATTGTCAAAATGTTCTAAAGTTAAACAAAACGAGTCCCTCTTTCCAATCCTGGAATGCTTCAACAAATTTGGAAAATAGAATGTCACAGAATTATCATTAATCTTCATGTAGTCCAAATTTAAACTGACTAAAGTATGTGCCCTTGGGGCTGCTGCTAATGCTATAAGAGCCACTAACTTAAAGGAAAGTTGTTTCAATGTCAATTCTTTAAGAGGATACCATTCCTCTAAACATTGTAAAATTAATGAAACATCCCAAGTAAAACGATATCTTGGTAAAAGAGGTTTTTCCAGAAATAAACCTTTCATAAATCGTGGAATTAAAATTGGAGACTTGCACCAGTCGTTCCCAAGAATTAATAATGTTTGTAACAATGCTGATTTATGTGTATTCACCACAGAGTAGGATTTCTTTTCTTCAAATAACGAGAATAAGAAAGACATTACCGTTGTCTCAGTTGTAAAAGAGGAACACTTATTCCACCTACCACACCAAATGCACCATTTTTTCCATGCGGAAGCATATTGCTGTCATATTTCCATGATTGTAATATGATGTTGGTAACTTCTGGAGAAACTCCTTGTGCTTGTAGACTTTCCCACATAACATTACAGCGACCATCCTGAGACTCCTATTTAAAGGATGAATATCATTATTATAAGCAATAGTTAGCAAATCCTTGTGTCGTGGAAGCCTACGAGGTATAGAGATAAGTAAATCTAATACCAGTGGAAACCAGAATTGAGACCTCCATAATGGTAAAACCAAAATAGCCTCCTCTACCTGGTCCTCAACAATCTATTAATTACTTTACCAATTAACCCAAATTAAGGAAACATATATGGCCTAAATTCTGTCCAACAGAATGAAAAAGCATCAGCTCTATAAGCATATGGAGATGGGTACAAAGTAACATATTTTTCAACTTGAAAATTCAATCTTGATGAAAACATATCAATATCAGGATAAAAATATTGTAAACATATTCTTTCAAAAATCTTCTTTTTTAACATCCACTTTTTTAAGATCCTGAAAAATGCCTTAAGTGAAAATCTGCATAGACGTTTTTGGATCCTTCTTAATATGAAGCAGATAAATAAATATCTCTATCTATACACCATCTCCATATATCTAGTGCCAATAAGTTTAGGCTATCAGAGGCCATGCCACCCATATCATTTACATAGACCACTGCTGACACATTATCTGAATTAAAATGAATATGTGTGTCCCTTACATGATTATACAGGGATTTTAAACCAAAGAAAATTGCAAGCAATTCTAAAATATTGATAGGGTTATTAGCCTCCAATGAGGACCAACGACCATTCACATATTGTTTTGAGTCCTGGTCAAAACATGGCCAACCTAATAAAGAGGCATCTGATTCACATGAAAGTTTTACTTTAACCGGTCTTATTCTCTTACCATTTTTCTTAAAGACATTCTCTATCCTCTATCCACCACTTTAAATCTAAAATAGCATTATCATCCAACATAATGAAATTATCATAATCATTAAATTTTCCTAAACCTAAAATCTTACATTTTTCTAAATGCCTGTAATGTAAAGGGGCTTCTAGAACTGCAAAAAATGCATTAATAACCATCCCAATAAAAGAAGCCAAATTTCTAACTTTTACAAATTTTAAATCGAGCAACTTCTTTGCTCTCTCGATAATATTACTTATTTTTTCTTCTGTAAGAAAAACCATAAATCTAACCGAGTCCAAAATAAAACCAAAAAACAAAATCTTTTGGGTAGGAACTAAAACTGATTTTGTTTCATTGACCATATATCCTAATGATTCTAGAGTGTTACAAATGGTCAAAGCTTGTTGTCCACAAAATTCTTCGTTTTGATTCATATTAATAGAATCATCTATGTAATAACAGCATCTTATACTCATATATCTAAACCAGGCTTAAATTGGCTTTAATAACTTTGTAAAAACTCTTGGCGCGGCACTATACCCAAATGGTAAACAGGAAAAGTGATACAAAACTTCTCTCCAAATAAATATTAAATATTTGAAATAATCTTCATGGATAGGTACAGAGAAATAAGCATCTTTAAGGTCCACTGAACAGAAAAAATCATTCTCCTGAACCAAATCTAAAACAACTTTAAAATGCTCTTGTTTAAAATGTTCATAAACTACAAATTCATTCAGTTTTTTTTTAATCTATAATAGGTCTAAATGTGTGGTTACTCTTTTTGACCACAAATATATTTGAAACAAACTGGTCTTTTTCCAAACAAGTTTCATAATAGCACCTTTTTCTTAAAGCTTAGAAACTTCATTATCAATTATTATCATTTTTTCATCATCAAAAGGAATTTGTTTTGGCAAACAAGATTGTTTGGGCAAAGATGTGAACTCTAGCTTTTAACCTGTAACACATTCTAGAATCCAAGGATCATTAGTATATAATTTCCAAGTATGCAAATTAAATCTAATCATACCTACAGAACTTATTTTTCCCCGTTTGGGTCACTAGTAGTAGATGATTTAGAATTATTCTGCTTTCTTTGACCCCTGTATTGGCTACCATAATTGCCACGGTAATTCTGATAACTTCCACCATTGTAAGGTATATATCTTCCCCGACCTCTGTAATAGTTCCTCGGGTATCTCCCTCTGTTTTTATTGGATTGGTCCTTACCAAAATGGTATCGTTCCTTAACATAAGAATTACCAGCAAGGTTAACTTCTGTATCACAATTCTTAATTTCTTTAGAAATATTGTCACCAAACAATAAAGAGGTCACAGGAACATTAATATTACAAATGTTTTTTGTATTTCGTATTAATACTAGGTCTGATCAAATATCGGCGCCTAATGCTTAATTTATGTTGAACCTGACCCAACATTGTTAAAGCTTCAGAAACTAACTCTCTAGCTATGTCATTGCCCTTAAATTGGGATTTAAACACATCAATCAACTTTAGAATAGGAACCACTCCTGATGCAACATGATTTTGTATATAAAAAAATAACCGATCATACGACCTGGCTTTTTTGTCTAGCACCTTCCAAATTTCTTCATTAACTGACGGAGGGTTCAACATGTCACAATTCTCAGGAACACAATGTTTATCAATTAAATTGTCCACATCACACTAAGAAACACAAGCTGTATTAATAAGCCCAGCTAAGGATTTTGAAATAGGAGGGCCCTTGGGCTTAGCTTTTATCTTAGGAATTTTCCATTGACAACAATCTGAGTCATTCTCTTTATCATCATCATCATCGTCAAATATAGCTGAGGCTAACCTCTGTGAATTTAAATCAGAATCTTTCTTTTTCTTGTGAAAAGAAGCTCCAATACTGGAGTCTTCTGAAACTGTCTCATTTAGTTCTACATAAAGATTAGGAGCAGACCTTAAATTTACTCTCTCATCTGGCTCATGATTATCTTGGTAAAAACTGTCATCATAATTTCTTATACCCAATTTTGTCCTGAGTTCATTTAATTGTTCCTCAGATAAAAGATTCAAGTCAATATTAACAGGACATGACTTTGTGACTGCCTTCTTATTAGTGATTTTCTTCTTTGCACCTTTGGCTTTACTTTTGTTAACAACAACAGATTTCAATCTTTTTGAACCCGAGGTCGAGGTCCTTGGTTCTTCAGTATTCTCGAACCCCGAAAATTCAGACTCACTGCTCTCTTCTAACGACAAAATGTCCTGGGCTTTATCAGCCTCTTGTTGTTTTTTACTCATATTGAGCACAGACTAAAATAAAAAACAAAAGAAATGTAAACCATGGAGGTCTAATTATGTTTTATGTAAACACGCGGACACAACGTCCGGTGGGTATAAATCATGAGCAATGCAGTCAACAATGGAAAACCTGGACAAAACGTCCTAGGCATGAAATAAATGACACAAACATTTCAAAATTTTTTTATTATATCAGCGAGCACAATTCACCAAGTCACCTTTCAATTTTCCAAAACAGCGATAAACATCAAAACATGCCTACCGGAAGCGGACGCTAGAAAACTTTATGAGAGAAATGGGATTTACCTGCCGTATATAACGGAGTGCAGGAACCCGTTTCACGCTTTATGAACAGCGATACTGGAGCGTAACACGTTGGGAACATGCTGAGTTAAATATGCGCTGCCGAAGGCGAAATGAAAAATAATATATATTATACCAATTATAAATTTGTCAATATACATGTATGCAAATTACGTTTTAATCGCATCATTTGATAAAATACCCTTAATCAGTCGTGGAAGATTTCAAAATGAGTTTAAATAATGAAGTATGAACCACATCTAGATGTTTTAGATGCATTAAATGAGTCTTATGTCATTTCATTATACTCCTTATTCGACGTTTATATCAGCTTTATTAAAAATGCAATGCTTGACTATTTCTAAATTCAAGCCAAGCCACATGTACTAACTGTATGCGATCTTTCTAGATCTATCCAATTCACATTATCTGATAGCACATTTCTACCACGTTTATACACTAATATCTATTCTGTATTATTAGTTAAAGTATTAGAACCAATTATGTAAGCTACTTTTTGGGGACAATGTCCACATAAGATGTTGGCAGTTCATTTTTTATCTTTGAACTTTATTGTGTGCACTTTTAACTTTTCTTTCATGGATTTTAAAATACAAATCTATATAAAATGCGTAAATAAATGCTATATTTTAACTTTGCAATTGAAGGTGAATTTCAACAATATGGTTTTCCATCGTTGTGTAAATTGTTTCAACTTGTCTCGACAAAACATATCTTCTCTAGCAATATAATTTGTAATCTTAAAATTGTAGTGACTTACAATTTCTATGTTTTATCGTATTATGAAATATAAGCACTCGTTTGTTGCTCTTATGCACTCGTGATTTAATTCATACGCGCATCAAGCTCGTGCCCTTATTTGGAATGAGAGATGAAAATGGAACACAGTAATTATTTCTTGATTACTACAGTAATTGTAAATTTCATTCCTTTAATCGCTTGTTTATTATTATGTTACCGAGGTTCATTATTCTTCCTATCGATGTTCAATTTTTTTTACAGGATGTTTTTCGCCATAGAAGAAGTCTTAAATGCTAAGCATACTTATCAAATAAAAATACATACAGTTCTTTTTTAAAAGCCACCGAAATCATGTAATATTTGGACGATTTTAAGTCCCAAATGCTTGATTTTTAAATAAAAAGTTCAGTTTGTTCAAATGGTTCTACTATAAAGAATATCGATTTTGATGGTCCTAATATGTGTATATGTATATTTGTTTAGAGAGAAGACACGTAAAACAGCCATCATGGTATATTAACGAAGACTGTAGCAGTGATTTATGTAACTGGACACCGTGGGAATCATGGGGAAAATGTTCCGTGTCTTGTGGTGGAGGAGGAACACAACAAAGAGAACGGTTTCTATGTTGTCCTGAAGGTTATAGCTACGACTATTGTCTTGATAAATGTGATATATCTTCTACAGTCAGTAGATATGAGCATAGATTTTGTGGTGAAACATGTTTGTATGGTGGAAATATAAAACCTGAGAAATATGGTTGTGATTGTCTTGAAAGGTCATTTGGTCATTGTTGTGAACACGGTAAGAGTATATTAATTAAAGTTTCGAAACACGTGGTCGGTTGAACATGTATATAACATGATAGTGTTAGTATTAAGTCATGAACTAGTACTGTGGTTAAAAAAAACTAAAAATGTCCTGTATCCACCGCCTTGTATTCACCGCACTGAGATAGTTCTGTGTGTAATATAGATATAGGGTATTAGTTTACCATTATCTATGGTCTTGATCGCTTATGTAATCAATGACTACTTTATAGAATGATAATATGGTCAGGTGTTATATAGGTATATTAAGTATTAAGTTTATACAAGCTTACTTATAAACTACCACTGCGCATGCGTCATACTTTACTATAAGCTCCACCAACTATGTATTAGAGACACTTTGGTAGTCCAATAAATATAGTCAACATCACCTTGTTGTGTGTTTTCTATGTATGTTTCAATGATTATGATATCAGGAAGCAGAATAAACAGGAATTTAACAGTACATCATTATCCAAGGCTTAATCACTTTTGTAATCAATAACTACTATCTAGAATGATAATATGGTCGGTAGTGATTAGTTGGTCTGACATGGCAATATCGCTTTTAGAACACTCAGTAGTAAATAGCTATAAGTGTGGTCTAGCTCTATTGTGTGTTAAGAGTAGTTTATCCTTTGATGCATAAACGTAATCGAACCAGTTTAAGTTAAAATGCCGGAATGGGTTTCTTCATTAAATCCAAATTGACATAACTTACGCAGATAACCTATGTATTAAACATAAATTAAACACTTGCAATACGTAAATAATTCAGACAAAATTAATCATTTTAATTTGAGGGAGATAACAATTACAGATTGTGTTAATTACTAAATCGCTTTCGCAACAAGCTAAGTAAATAATATCTGATTCAAGGCGTGTTTCGACAAGCACAGAATTCTGCATACTGTGTGTACAAAACAGCATATTTAAAACATACTGGAATTGAGATTTCGTGACTAATGATAAACAATACATTTATATTTTCAGTTTTACCGGGATGTTTACCTTATCCATCAGATATCATCTTTGTCTTGGATTCGTCTGCCAGTCAAACGGTCAACCAATTCAAACGCCAGCTGGAATTCGTTAAAACTTTCATAGACAACGTCAATATTAGTGACACAGAATTTCAAATTTCTGTCGTCACATTTTCATGGGAAGCGCATTTGGAAATCCATTTCAACCAATCAGAAAGTAGAGAGGAGTTAAAAGCTCTGATAGATGAAATTCCTTTTCGACCCGGGGTTACCAACACACACAAAGGACTAAGAATGGCGATGGATGTTGCAAGAAAAAGTGAACGACGTAAAGGAATGGTAACATTTTCAAATGTCATCGTACTTACTGATGGAATGTCCACAAAGCGTTCTGAAACAAAATTTGCTGCTAAAGAACTAAAATCAACTGATTTTCGAGTCATTGCAATTGGTAAGAATTATTAAATCATTAGTTACTTTAATGACATATGTGACATCTTCCTATCTTAACGATTCCACTTTTAAAATTACGCACTCACTGAATTGATCCTTTGGTTTTATATCATATCTTATCTGTCAGTGATTAAGTTGACTATGAAACTAAATTTATCTTATATAACCGCTATTAGATGTGACGTTTTCACATAAAAGGAATAGTAAACGACATTTCCAGCCTTCTTATTACTCGACAATGTGTCCTTTTTAGATCGACTATTCGGAGAAAAGTGGGGCTATCCTACTCAGCTGTGCGTCGGCGTCGGCGTTGACTATGGCGTTGGCGTCGGCGTAACACTTCCCGGATAAATATAAGGTGCAACATTTTTGTATCTTTTATATCTCTGCAAGTACTGAAGGGATTCACTTAAAACTTTATTTGTACTTGGGGGTTTTCATTGGAGTTCTAATACAAAAGTACATAACACGAGGATGAATTTTGACTGAGTTATGGCCCTTATATATTTAGAAATTTCTTGGTTAAGTTTTGAGGTGTAACATTTTTTCTTTGCAACTACTGAAGGGATTCACTTGAAACCTCACACATCTTACGGGGTTACTAATTTACATCAAAACCAATGTGGATATCTCTAGCATAAACTTTGACTGGATTATGGTCCTCTAAATTGTTTGAAACTACAGAAGGGATTTACTTGAAACTACACAAATGCCAACGGTGTTAGGAATGAAGGTCAAATACCAAGTTGCATAACTCCAGCATGAGTTCCGATTGGTTGTTGCTGTCGTTTACACAAATACTCTAAAAAGTCGACCGCGCTGTCCGTGGACTGCTCTTGTTTTACTTGTAAATGTGTAAGTAATAGTGTAATCAATATAGGATGAACCAATCACTAAAGTATAATTTTAATGAATCAGCACAAACTAAGAAGTACGAGTATTACAATTTATGAAATTATTATATTTTACTTTTAGGTGTTGGCAATCAAGTATCACAACAAGAACTACGTGACATCAGTTCCCCGGGAGACTCTAATAATCCATCATATGTGTTTTCTGTAGGAGATTTTAATGCTTTAGATACAGTAACCAAACAACTTGTACATGCCACGTGTGATGAATGTAGACAGAGTTACGCATCAGATGTACAATTTCTTATTCTTGATGAAGAAATAGCCGCAGAAGAGTTTCAAATCGTCATTGATTCGATGACGCATATTGTTCGTAATATGAAACACTTCGGTATACAGAATGGTTCAAGAATAGGAGTCATTAGATCTTCTAACAAAATGCAATCTGTTACAACTTTACAGGAGTCAAAAACAATAGAAGAGTTACTCGTCATGTTTCAAACTCTTACAATAGCTGGTGATAATAATGTTTGTGAGAAAACCGACATCGATTGTGATGAAGAAAGGAACGTCACTCAGACGCTTGTTAAAACATTCAATGAAATTGATAAACATAAACGTGAAAATGCTAGACAATTTTTACTGATTTTAACCTCTGGCAGGTTTTCAGATATAGAAAAGATTAAGAACGAAGTTGAACTCTTAAGAAGCAAATCTGAGATTAAAATGTTCGCGATTGGTCCAGGACTTGATGTAGATATGTTAGGACTGTTGTCATTGGTCAATGAAGCCAGTCATGTTTATTTACTGCGGGATAGTGAAGATCTAACAAATTTAGATTTATTGCACACCGAGTTTTCGTACAATGTGTGTGTAAAGAAATGATGTGAAAAAGTCACATACTGTTTATAGTTACTATGATGATATGTGGAATATAACAAATATATGTTATAAGCTGTTTGTAAATTTGATACAAGTGATATTTTGATTATTACACTTGTACAAATTGGCATTGTACTTTACGCTGATGTGTGATATAAAGTTTCATATTGAATTGGCGTTGCACTGTCTGCAGACGTGTGGTTTAAAGTTACATTTAATTAATTCTATATCCCTTTTCTAAATGCGTTTTTGCAGTTATTTACGATTACCTCCATGAAAGAGTAACTGTCTTTAACAGTTTATTTAGCTATTTGGCCCCCGACCGTAGCACATATATATGTATTTATTTTTGGCTGAATGTAAAGATGATCATTGAAGCTTTTGGCACGTTGTCCACGTGACCAAATGTGTAGAGTTGAACGTATTTTGAAAAATCATTCGAGCTTCGGACAGGACAGCGAAAGCATCAGAAACTATTCTTTCATACTACTGATCCACCCACCCACCCACTCATCCATCTTCTCTCTTTCATTCTGTATTTCAATTTTAGAAATGAAATTATTATAATCTTTATCTTTTGCAGATATGACTTTTTGTATAGTCTGAGAATGGTTGAGTGAAATTGAATTGAGTGTGTTTTCATGAAAGGGAACAGTGGTTCTGGACACCTTTATTTCTGGAGAATATCATTCATACTATATGTAATAAGACAATGATGCCGATGTAACTACGGCAAGATTTTTTTTCAGGAGCCATTGTTCATGAGTGAATATGAAATGTTTGTATTAAAATGTATCAACGAATTTTACGAAATATATATACAGTACCTGTCCGGGCATACCTATTTATGAGTTTGTTATTTCTTGAAATAACTATCGAAAATAAATAATTTATGTTTGGCCTGAAGGCTTGAAGAGAAAACATAATCAAATATATTGAAGACATACTCTAATTGATATCAAAATACATTATAGAATTCCTTTTATCAAAAGCAAAATACAAATGTGTTGATAAATTTTTATTTGTGGACTTCGGTTTCATTTTGTTGTTTTTGTACTATTTCTATGGAATCTTAGACCTATCACCCTATATACTCCAGCTTGATTAGTTTAAGAGGAGATATTGCAACTGAAACATGGCGTTTTTAGCATCAACTGTATATCGAAAAAAAATGTTAAAATTAAATGAGGTTCATATCCGAAACATTGAAGTTTGTCAGAGTACAAACTATTATTACATGATCACTCTGTTAGACTTACATCTTTTTGACAAAGCCACTCATAAAGTACATAAAATGAAAAGGTGTAACTTACCGGGAAAAGAACCCGAGACCTCTTTATAAGTTATACGTAGAAACTGCACCATAGCCGTGATTCGATGGGAATAAAGACTTAAACATTTTTGAGTATTGATAAACATAAGTAAACACAACAGTTCTACAATAAATCAATTTTCAAAACTTGGCATGTTATTGTACTTTTCATTTTGAATTCATCCGTTTATGGAGGGAACACATGAGTCTACACTATTGTGAAGCAGTCTCAAGGTATTTGTTCTTGTGAAAACAAATTGTATTATGCAGTACGTGTGGCTCTGTGAATAAGAGTGTCGATAATACTCACTTGTTTTTAAAAAGACAATATAAGAATATTTCTGAAAAAATACATCCATCCATACTTTTGACTAATAGTTAAATTGTTAAATCGACGCGCCAAGATACAAATCCACTTATATTATCCATGTTATTTACATTTTCTGCTTTATTTAACATAATATATATGCGTCTTTTCCCTTTCTTCTTGTCCCGCTTTTTTATTATGTACATTGTTTGTTTGTTTGTTTGTTTGTTTAGTGCTTTTAATTTTCTTACTGTATACATTGTAATTGGCTAAGATGTCAGTATGTTTGTGCTATATACTGACAATAAAAACTATATTTTGTACAAGAACCGACACAAGCACGAAGTTGTGAATAAAACTTGGCGTAATATTGTGAAATTTAAACGATTATCAAAGAATAATAATTATTTTTAATTGCAAGAGAATACGTTCGTGGACAAATTCCTGATCTTAAATGTCTTTTAACTTGTCATTTTACCAAAAAACGCATACATTGGTTTTCACATATGTGTTTGTTCATGAAAGAGTATAAATCCAAACCTGATTAATCATTCTATTATTCTCTTCAGATTGTATCAATTTATATTGGTCACAAACTTTTATAACCCCAAACTTTATAAATTTGAAGATGAAATATGTATATTTGATCATTGAAAAATACAGTCCAACCTGTGAACAACGGCCGGCCAAGGGAAAAGAGAAAAGTGGCCTTTGTTCACAGGTGGCCTTTGTTCGGAGGGAGGAACAAACGGGTCATGTTTCGTTAGACTTGAGAGACAGAGTTCATAATTAACATGAATTAATCATTAAAATTGTTTTTATTTTCAACCTTAATTCATTATTCTCATTATCATTATTGAATTTGTGACTATAAATGAAAAAAAAAATTGAACAAAGAATGACTAAAACAAAGAAATCAGTGATTTTTTGTTTGCAGCTATATTTCATGCTATGCCCTCAACATTAACAATTGCACTCTACAATGTCTCACTCTCTGACCTTTTGTATAGTATTTCTTTCTTATCCAAGTTGCCAAATTACCTGTATACAGCGGTCACAGTTGAACGAATTTAGCATGAATTGATTATTAAAATTGTTTTTATTTTCAACCTTAATTCATTATTCACAATATCATATTGAAGTTGTGACTATAAATGAATAAAACAAAACTTTGAACAAAGAATGACTAAAACAAAGAAATCAGTGATTTTTTGTTTGCAGCTACATTTCATGCTATGCCCTCAACATTAACAAATGCACTTAACAAATTCTCACTACTCTGACCTTTTGTATAGTATTTCTATCTTTTCCCAGTTGTCAAATTACCTGTATAAAGCGGTCACAGTTGAACGAATTTAGGAATTAGCAGCGTGTCACAAACATTTATCTAACTGCCGGACGTGTGAAAAACAAACCTAGTGGAGTCTCCAAACATTCAAAACTAATTAACAAAGTGTCATCACATGACGTAATTTACTCCCGATTTACTGATAAATTTAACAATAAAAGGATACATTAACATATTTTTATAATAAGGTGACGAGAAAATTGTCTACAGCTTGATAATAACTAATAAAATCGTACTCGAGATGGTCTGTTTACGAAAATCCGGAAAAAAATCGGATTACGGGTTTTTAGCTTAACTTTAACAAAAATGGCGGCCTGCTTTCGAAATCGCCTTGATACGAAATACTGTCTTCAAACAATCGTCTGGCCGTTGTTCACAGTTATAAACTGGCCGCGGGGATGGTTTTGACTGGCCGCTGGTCGCAGACGACAGGTGGCCGTTATTCACGGCCTTTTTAAGAGCGTTTTCGGTCGGGGGGAAATCGAAATGGCCGCTGTCGGCAGGTGCCCGCTATTCGGAGGTGGCCGTTAGCACAAGTTGGACTGTAAATAAATAATTGCTTGTAAAAATTCACCTGACTGATTGCCTCTTAAAATGACTCTTATCAATATATGAACAACCATAATTTATTTGTGCATATGATGTGTTAATGTTTTGCATGCATGTAATACTGTGACTCTTGTAAAAGGTTGTCCCCTTTTAAGAAATGGGCACTTTGTCAAACTTGAAAACCAAATAGTTTGACATGTTCTTGCCAGTTGATTACATGTTATATTTCAATAACTTCATGGTTGTTATACAGTTTTAATGTCTAATGCTAACACATGGGATTTTACCTAAGCACTCAGCGTCTTTATTTTAAGAGTTTGTACGTGTGCACTGCATATTAATGAGCTGTATTCATCATATCATATATGATAGTTCATGGATTTATGAAATTTGTAGTAAAATTTCGAGCAAGAACTTGCGCATTTATTAATTACATGTCAATGTTTGTAAACAAATCATTATCAGCATGGTCTAGATGACTATGGTAGAAGGACAAATATGTTGTTGACTTGGATACGTTAAATTGTTTTTGTAACTGTTCAGATAGTTGCTGACGGTGAGAAATGTAATGATCGATGTGAGAGGTCACAATGGAAATCATGGTCGTCATGTTCCGCACTGCGGGCGTTATGGGTCTCAAAGTCGAAGAAGACCGTTGTGCTGTTAATTTGGAATATCAGGATTTGTAAGTTTTGGTTATAAGCAAGTGTTCCGGAAAGCTAGGTTAGGTGCTCTGATCGTCCTCAAATAACAGCGGTTAGTAGTATACTATATATGTCAGCAATAGGTTAACCAAGTTTAAACACACCGCAAGGGTCTTTAAAGATTACAAATTTGCGTACTTCCGGGTGTAAATGTATTAGCTTAAGTGTTTTGAAGTATATTATTGGCGTAATTATGTATTGATATGAATTGATTTATTCACTTATTTAACTTCTTATTATTTAAGTTTAACTTACGCGATATAAAATGTGTTTACACAACAGTGCTATTACATGACGAATTTATGAATGATATTGGTGTAATTATTGTGACACAATCAACAAATTTATCTATCTGATTGTAGCTTCACAGGTAAACATCAACGCCCCGGAAAGTATATTCAGACTTGCGGCGATTTCGTCGAAAGGCTTAAATAATACCACAAATAGAAAAATATCGACGAAAATGCCTGATTAGTCTTACCTGCGCAGTGATACATGCATGTATCCCTAATTTTCCAAGCAGTTAATTTCTAGGCGATAAAATAGTTCCATCACCTGACTCTTCATTGTTTTAATGATTAGTGACAGGTGTAGACTTATATTGATAAGCGTGTGGTAGGGGCGTAGTAAAATCTCGTTTATACACTAACAAGAAAACATAGTGATCAATCTAGTGTTTTACTGATCTTTGATTATAACCACAACAAATCGAAGGTTAACATTCCTTGTATAAAGTTTTTTTGAAGTAAGAGCGATAAAAATATTGGTAGTGTCTGTAGCCGTTTAATGTGATGATACTGTTGACATTCATTGTATTACTTGAAGTTCAAATGTACTGGTTCACAAATTTGGTCAAGATTGCAAAATACCATTTAGTGTCTGTAATTGTGTTAGAAATAAAGGCTCAATATCTAAGGACAAACTGACCCATAGATTGCAAGAAATATGCAATAAAAGCTACAAAAATGCACTAAAACTGTTTATACCGTGACATACGCGATAGATTTTTGCTACTTGAAACACCATCATTTGCACTTGTATGTCAATTTGCATTAAAATTGTCATTATCAAATCACTAATTTTCTGCTGAAAATGTTTCCAAACAATGTTGTTAGTTTCTAAACAAGTTGACGTTTAAGTTGAAATATGTGAATGAGTACCTTCAAGGTTTTTAATAGTATTGTACGATATCCATCATATTTATCTATACTAATGTACCAACAAAATTTGTATGCAAATTGTACAGGGGAAAACTGTACTTCAAGATTTTGTAAGAGACAAATAATGTCTTAATAATATTTATCCGTAAAACATGGTAGAATAAACCCTTTGCCCGCATTGTTTGCCCTGCTCGATTAGTACTTGAATCTAATGAGTAAAAAGGGTTAATCATAAGTATGGATTTGTTAGGTTTCAATGCGCACGAATATCTTCCTGTACTTCAATACTTTGATTACATAAAAAGGTGAACATCCATAGCTGAAAAATTTTATCACATATATTTCAGATTGTATAAAGTTGTATTTGTCTCTCATCTTATAGCCACAACGTTTATAAATTTGTAGATATGATACATATTTTTGATAATTGAAAAATAATAAAACATATACAAGTAAAATTTACCTAATACATTGTATTTTTAAAACAATTCGGATAAATTTATGAACTTCCGCAATTCATTAGTGCAAATTGTGTGCTAATGTTTTAGGCGCATGCACCACTAAGATTAGGTATAATGGTGATATTTCTTTTTGCTGTCAGTCCAGATGGTCGACTGGTAGTGGTAGAGTGATTCTAGATATTTAAGTTAAATAGATTGATGTCAGTATATAAGTTGTTTAGGGCTGTTTTATTGTGCTAGATCCAGGACCCTAATGGCAATGGTGTAATGATTGTATAGTGGTTTAAGTACAAATAATGATTAAATGAATATACGACATAGATTTAAATGAATTGATACCCTTTTTCATACAGTAAATTTATATTTTTACTTATTGCAATTGTCTCTTACGTACATGTATAGTGATTTATAAAGTCACATGATTGCTTTACTGTTCAGTTATAGTTCTTTTACATTAACCTGTCACAACTTAAATAATTACACGGTCACTGAATCTATTTTTTAAACCCTTTTCGAACTTGTTATTTCCCTCATATTCAAAATTGTCGCATAAATATATAGTTAGATTATCAATTATTCATATAGATTGGTAGCTCAATGTTTTAAAAGAGGTTAAATAATAACACATTCAGTGACCGTGTAATTATTCAAGTTGTGACAGGTTAATGTAATAGAACTTTAACCTTAGATTTAGATAAAGTAATATAATAACAATAATGTAAACTTTACTACATGTACTGTATCTGAAGTTTAAGCTTATGCATTAGGTATCGATTTTAGCTATACCTTATAGTGTGCTATTGTAAAAAACAATGGGCACTTAGTCAAAATTAATAATCGAAATGTTTTGATAGTTCTATTGTCGTTCTTATGCATGTTATGTTTCAATAATATCATGCTTGTTAGTCACATTAAATGCCTGGTGTTAACACAATCATTTAACTTGAACACTTGGTGCGGCGAGTTTATTTTCAAAAGCTTGTACGTATCCATTAGCTGTATATATGATATCTTATATTATCGTTATGGATTTATTAACTTGTGCATTTATTTAATACTTCAATTTTATATTTAAACACTTTATTATTTAAGAGGTCTACATGACTATGATAGAAAGACAAAAATGATGTCTGTATGGATAATTTTAATCCTATTTGCACATAATCAGACAGTTGCTGTAGGTGAAGTGTGTCACAATTTATGTGAGTGGTTTCCATGGGAACCGTGGTCTTCATGCTCTCTTACTTGCGGAGGTTATGGAACACAGAGTCGAAGTAGACCGTTGTGTTGTAATACATCATCTATAGATGAATGCTTACAGTATTGTGGTGGAGACTGGAGTGAAAAAAATGAAACCAGACAATGTGCAAATACTGTTTGTTACAATGGAGGCTCGTACACTTATTATGGTTGTAATTGTTTATGGAATTATGATGGTAGTTGCTGTGAAACAGGTAATATGTTATTCATGATAATAGGCGAATTTCAACTCTGTGGCTTTCCAGCATTGTGTAAACTGGTTGAAAGTATCTCTACAAAATATATCTTGTTTCTCAACATATTTTACATTGTTAGAATCGAAATTATGTACAGTTTTTATGTTTTATTGTATAATAAAATATAAGCATTTGTTCGTTGCTCATAAGCACTTGTGATTAGATTCATACGCGCATCAAAGATCGCGCCCTTTATTGTTATACGATGAAAATGGAATACTGTAAATTATTTCTTAAATACTACAGTACTCGTTGTTCATTTATATAATCTCTATGGAATGTAAGACATGAATATTTCATCTTTTCAAAATTATTTTCGTTGAAGTTTTGAAAACTTTAATTTTGAGATGTAAAATGTCAACTTAACTTTAACTTCAGCATACTTTTAAAGAGTACAGTCGTTTTTCCTCAACTGTCAAAACATGAATAATTTGCTTTTTGTCTAACATTCGTGGTATTGAGATAATGTGTAATCATTCACCGTGAAATTATTCAAACTTCGGCATTTGAGATAAATGGACTATAATTTCAGTGAATTAATCAATTTCCCTACCGGCGGGATTTTTTTCTATAAGGTTACTTATAAGCATCTTTAAACTTCCTTGTGTTAAGGTTTAAACTTAAATGTTACCGCACCTCTTGTTTATTATTCATTATTCCGAGGTTCATTTTTTCCTAGCGCTCTTCAATTTTTGATGTCTTTTTGTCATAGAAAAAATTATGAATACGTTATATATAGTTTACAGATAAGAATATATACAGTTCTTCTATAAAGACTACTTTAACTGTTGCAAAATCAAGTAATTTTGGACGATTTTAAATTCCATTTTCTTGATTTGTGAAGTGAAAAGTTTAATTTGTAGAACGGTCCTGCTATTAAGACCATTGATTTTGATGGTCCTAAAATGTATATTTGTTTAGAGAGAAGTCATGTTAAACAGCCATCATATATTAGAGAAGACTGTAGCCGTGGTTTATGTAACTGGACACCATGGGAATCATGGGAAGAATGTTCCGTGTCTTGTGGTGGAGGAGGAACACAACAAAGAGAACGGTTTCTATGTTGTCCTGAAGGTTATAGCTACGACTATTGTCTTGATAAATGTGATATATCTTCTACAGTCAGTAGATATGAGCATAGATTTTGTGGTGAAACATGTTTGTATGGTGGAAATATAAAACCTGAGAAATATGGTTGTGATTGTCTTGAAAGGTCATTTGGTCATTGTTGTGAACACGGTAAGAGTATATTAATTAAAGTTTCGAAACACGTGGTCGGTTGAACATGTATATAACATGATAGTATTAAGGTTAGTATTAAGGCATGAACTAGTATTAAGGTTAAAAAAACTAAAGATGTCCTGCACTCACCGCATTGTATTCACCGTGTGTAATATAGTTCTGTGTGTAATATAGATATAGGGTATTAGTACACAATTATATATGGCCTTGATCGCTTATGTAATCAATTACTACTTTCTAGAAGGGTAATATGGTCGGAAGTGATTAGTTTGTCTATGGTCAGGTGTTATATAGGTATATTAAGTATTAAGTTTATACAAGCTTACTAATAAACTACCACTGCGCATGCGTCATACTTTACTATAAGCTCCATCATATATGTATAAGAAACACTTTGGTAATCCAATAAATACAGTCAACATCACATTGTTGTGTGTTCTCTATGTATGCTTCAATGATCATGATATCAGGGAGCAGAATAAACAGGAATTTAACAGTACACTATTACCCAAGGCCTTGATCACTTTGTAATCAATTACTACTATCTAGAATGGTAATAATGTCGGAAGTGATAAGTTTGTCTGGCATGGCAATTTCGGTTTTAGAACAATCAGTAGTAAATAGCTATAGGTCGAACTCTGTTAGGTGTTAGGAGCAGTTTATCCTAAGATGCATAAACGTAATTACACCAGTTTAAGTTTAAAGTGCCGGAATGGTTTTCTTCATTAAATCCAAAATGACATTATTCACGCAGATAACATATGACCTAAACATATAATAAACACTTGCAATACATAAATAATTTAGACAAAAACTAATCACTTTGATCAATGGGAGATAAGAATTACAGATTGTGCGAATTATTAAATCACTTCCGCAACCAGCTAAGTAAATAATAATTGAGTCAAGGCGTGTTTCGACAAGCACAGGATTCTGTGTACAAAACAACATACTTTTAACATAATGGAATCAAGATTTCGTTTCTTATCATATATATATAAACTGATAATAATAATAACTGATAAACAATACATTTATATTTTAAGTTTTACCGGGATGTTTACCTTATCCATCAGATATCATCTTTGTCTTGGATTCATCTGCCAGTCAAACGGTCAACCAATTCAAACGCCAGCTGGAATTCGTTAAAACTTTTATAGACAACGTCAATATTAGTGACATAGAATTTCAAATTTCTGTAATCACATTTTCATGGGATGCGCATTTGGAAATTTATTTCAACCAATCAGAAAGTAGAGAGGAGTTGAAAGTTCTGATAGATGAAATTCCTTTTCGACCCGGTGTTACCAACACACACAAAGGACTAAGAATGGCGATGGATGTTGCAAGAAAGAGTGAACGACGTAAAGGAATGGTAACATTTTCAAATGTCATTGTACTCACTGATGGAATGTCCACAAAGCGTTCTGAAACAAAACTGGCTGCTGAAGAACTTAAATCAACTGATTTTCGGGTCATTGCCATTGGTAAGACTTATTGAATCATTAGTTACTCTAATGACATATACGATCTTCCTGTCTTTACGATTCCACATTCAAAATTACTTACTCTCTGATTTGGTTATTTGTTTTCAAATCATATCTTATCTGTCAGTGATATAGTTGACTATGAAACTAAATTTACCTTATATCCCGCTATTAGATGTGACGTTTTCACATAAAAGGAATAGTAAACGACATTTCCAGCCTTCTTATTACTCGACAATGCGTCCTTTTTAGGTCGACTATTCGGAGAAAAGTGGGGCTATCCTACTCAGCTGTGCGTCTGCGTCGGAGTTGACGTTGGCGTTGGCGTCGGCGTCGGCGTCGGCGTCGGCGTAACACTTCGTGGTTAAATTTTTAGGTGCAACATTTTTGTATCTTTTATATCTTTGCAAGTACTGGAGGGATTCACTTAAAACTTTATTTGGAGTTCAAATACCTCGGTACATATCTCTAGGATGAATTTGGACAGAGTTATGGCCCTTATATACTTAAAAATTTCTTGGTTAAGTTTTGAGGTGCAACATTTTTTCTTTGCAACTACTGCAGGGATTCACTTGAAACCTCACACATGTCTACGGGGTTACTAATTGACATCAAAAACAAATGTGGATATCTCTGGCATAAATTTTGACTGAATGGCCCTCTAAAATTTTTGAAACTACTGAAGGGATTTACTCCGAAACTTCACACATGCCATTGGGGTTAGGAATGAAGGTCAAATACCAAGTTGCATAACTCCAGCATGAGTTTCGATTGGTCGTTGCTGTCGTTTGCACGAATACCCCGAATAGTCGAGCGCGCTCCGTGGACTGCTCTTGTTTTACTTGTAAATGTGTAAGTAATGGTGTAATTTAGATAGGATGAACCAATCACTAAAGTATAATTTTAATGAATCAGCACCAAATAAGAAGTACGAGTAGTACAATTTTTGATATAATTATATTTTTACTTTTAGGTGTTGGGAATCAAGTATCACAAGAAGAACTACGTGACATAAGTTCTCCTGTTGACTCTAATAACCCATCATATGTGTTTTCTGTAGGAGATTTTAATGCTTTAGATACAGTAACCAAACAACTTGTTCATGCCACGTGTGATGAATGTAGACAGAGTTATGCAGCTGATGTACAATTTCTTATTCTTGATGAAGAATTAACTGCAGAAGAGTTTCAAAGCGCAATTGATTCGATGACGCATATTGTTCGTAATATGAAACACTTTGGTATACAGAATGGTTCAAGATTAGGAGTCATTAGATCTTCTAACAAAATGCAATCTATCACAACTTTACAGGAGTCAAAAACAATTGAAGAGTTACTTTTCATGTTTCAAACTCTTACTATAGCTGGTGATAATAATGTTTGTGAGAAAACCGACATCGATTGTGCTGAAGAAAGGAACGTCACTCAGACACTTATTAAAACATTCGATGAAATTGATGAACATAAACGTGAAAATGCTAGACAATTTTTACTGATTTTAACCTCTGGCAGGTTTTCAGATATAGAAAAGAATAAGAACGAAGTTGAACTCATTAGAAGGAAATCTGATGTTAACATTTTCGCGATTGGTCCTGGACTTGATGTAGATATGTTAGGACTGTTGTCATTGGTCAATGAAGCCAGTCATGTTTATTTACTGCGAGATAGTGAAGATCTAACAAATTTAGATTTATTGCACACCGAGTTTTCGTACAATGTGTGTGTAAAGAAATGATGTGAAAAAGTCACATACTGTTTATAGTTACTATGATGATATGTGGAATATAACAAATATATGTTATAAGCTGTTTGTAAATTTGATACAAGTGATATTTTGATTATTACACTTGTACAAATTGGCATTGTACTTTACGCTGCTGTGTGATATAAGGTTACATATTGAATTGGCGTTGCACTGTCTGCAGACGTGTGGTTTAAAGTTACATTTAATTAATTCTATATCCCTTTTCTAAACGCGTTTTTTGCAGTTATTTACGATTACCTTCATGAAAGAGTAACTCTCTCAAACAGTTTATTTAGCTATTTGGCCCCCGACCGTAGCACATATATATGTATTTATTTTTGGCTGAATGTAAAGATCATCATTGAAGCGTTTAGCACGTTGTCCACGTGACAAAATGTGTAGAGTTGAACGTATTTTGAAAAATCATTCGAGTTTCGGACAGGACAGCGAAAGCATCAGAAATTATTCTTTCATACTACTGATACACCCACCCACCCACTCATCCATCTTCTCTCTTTCATTCTGTATTTCAATTTTAGAATTGAAATTATTATGATCTTTATCGTTTGCAGATATGACTTTTTGTATAGTCAGTTAAATGGTTGAGTGATATTGAATTGAGTGTGTTTTCATGAAAGGGAACAGTGGTTCTGGACACCTTTATTTCTGGAGAATATTCTCCATACGATATGTAATAGGACAATGATGCCGATGTAACTACGGCAAGATTTTTTTCAGGAGCCATTGTTCATGAGTGAATGTGAAATGTTTGTATTAAAATGTTTCAACGAATTTTATGAAATATATATACAGTACCTGTCCGGGCATACCTATTTATGAGTTTGTTATTTCTTGAAATAATTATAGAAAATAAATAATTTATGTTTGGCCTGAAGGCTTGAAGAGAAAACATAATCAAATATATTGAAGACATATTCTAATTGATATTAAAATACATTATAGAATTCCTTTTATCAAAAGCAAAATACGAATGTGTTGATAAAAAATTTATTTGTGGACTTCGGTTTCTTTTTGTTGTTTTTATACTATTTCTATGGAATTTTAGACCTATCACCCCATATACTTCAGCTTGATTAGTTTAGGAGGAGATATTAAAACTGAAACATGGCGTTTTAGCTTCACCTGTATATCGAAAAGAAAATTAAATGAGGTTCATATCCGAAACATTGAAATTTGCCAGAGTACAAACTATTATTACATGATCACTCTGTTAGACTTTCATCTTTTTGACAAAGCCACTCATAAAGTACATAAAATGAAATGGTGTAACTTGCCGGGAAAAGAACCCGAGACTTCTTTATAAGTTATATGTAGAAACTGCACCATAGCCGTGATTCAATGGGAATAAAGACTTAAACATTTTTGAGTATTGATAAACTTAAGTAAACACAACAGTTCTACTATAAATCAATTTTCAAAACATGGCATGTTATTGTACTTTTCATTTTGAATTCATCCGTTTATGTGTGTGGGGGGAACACATGAGTCCACACTATTGTGAAGCAGTCTCAAAGTATTTGTTCTTGTGAAAACAAATTGTTTTATGCAGTACGTGTGGCTCTGTGAATAAGAGTGCCGATAATACTCACTTGTTTTAAAGAGACAATTATAAGAATATTTCTGAATAAATACATCCATCCATATTTTTGACTGATAGTTGAATTGTTAAATCGACGCGCGAAGATACAAATCCACTTATATTATCCATGTTATTTACATTTTCTGCTTTATTTAACATAATATATATGCGTCTTTTCCCTTTCTTCTTGTCCCGCTTTTTTATTATGTACATTGTTTGTTTGTTTGTTTGGTCCTTTTTATTTTCTTACTGTATACATTGTAATTGGCTAAGATGTCAGTATGTTTGTGCTATATATAATACTGACAATAAAAACTATATTTCGTACAAGAACCGACACAAGCACGAAGTTGTGAATAAAAATTGGCGTAATATTGTGAAATTGAAACGATTATCAAAGAATAATGATTATTTTTAATTGCAAGAGAATACGTTCGTGGACAATTCCTGATCTTAAACGTCTTTTAACTTGTCATTTTACCAAAAACGCATACATTGGTTTTCACAAATGTATTTGTACATGAAAGAGTATAAATCCAAACCTGATAAATCATTCTATTATTCTCTTCAGATTGTATCAATTTATATTGGTCACAAACTTTTATAACCACAAAGTTTATAAATTTGAAGATCAATTATGTATATTTGATCATTGAAAAATAAATAAATAATTGCTTGTAAACATTCACCCGACTGTTTGCCTCTTAAAATGACTCTTATCAATATATGAACAACCATAATTTATTTGTGCAAATGATATGTTAATGTTTTGCATGCATGTAATACTGTGGCTCTTGTAAAAGGTTGTCCCCTTTTAAGAAATGGGCACTTTGTCAAACCTGAAAACCAAATAGTTTGACATGTTTACTGCCAGTTGAATACATGCCATATTTCAATAACTTCATGGTTGTTATACAGTTATAATGTCTAATGCTAACACATGTGATTTTACCTGAGCACTCAGTGTCTTTATTTAAGAGTTTGTACGTGTGCACTGCATATTAATGAGCTGTATTCATCATATCATATATGATCGTTCACGGATTTATGAAATTTGTAGTAAAATTTCGAGCAAGAACTTGCGCATTTATTTAATTCATGTCAATGTTTGTAAACACATCATTATTAGCATGGTCTATATGACTATGATAGAAGGACAAATATGTTGTTGACTTGGATAAGTTTCATTGTTTTTGTAACTGTTCAGATAGTTGCTGACGGTGAGAAATGTGATGATCGATGTGATTGGTCACCATGTCAATCATGGTCTTCATGCTCCCGTACTTGCGGGGGTTATAGGTCACAGAGTCTAAGAAGACCGTTGTGCTGTAAACGTGGAATATCAGGATTTGTAAGTATTGGTTATAAACAAGTGTTCCAGAAAGCTAGGTTAGGTGCTCTGATCGTCCTCAAATAACAGCGGTTAGTAGTATACTATATATGTCACCAATATGTAAACCAAGTTTAAACACACCGCTTATATGGTTGCGAGGTTCTTTAAAGATTACAAATTTGCGTACTTCCGGGTGTTAACGTTTTAACTTAAATGTTTTAAAGTATATTATACGTGTAATTATGTATTGATATGAATTGATCTATTCTTATTTTTTTATAATCTAAGTATGGTAAAGTTCATGTTAAGTTGACATTTTACTTCATATCAGTGCTTAAATATCTAAAACACGAACAAAAATAATTTAAAAGAAATAAGATATACCTGTCTTACATACCACAGCGATTGAAAGATTGAACGATTGAACTTTACGAACAATGTAATTTTTAAGCAATAATTCACAGTTTTTCATTTTTATCGTATAAATAAGAGCGCGTGCTTTGATGCGCGTATGATTTAAATCACGAGTGCTTAAGCCTTAAAAGCATCAAACGAGTGCTAATATTTTATTTGGATTTTTTATTTAACTTACGCGATATAAAATGTGCTTACACAACAGTGCTATTACATGACGAAGTTATGAATGATATTTGTGTAATTATTGTGATACACATCAACAAATTTTAACTGTCTGATTGTAGCTTCACAGGTAAACATCAACGTCCCGGAAAGTATATTTAGACTTGCGTCGATTTCGTCGAAAGGCTTAAGTTATACCACAAATCGAAAACTATCGACAAAAATGCCTGATCAGTCTAACCTGCACAGTGATACATGCATGTGTCCCTGATTAATTACCTAGCAGTTAATTCTAGGCGATAAAAGTAGTTCTATCATCTGACTCGTCATTTTTTCACCGATCAGTGACAGGTGATGACTTATATTAATAAGCGTGTGGAAGGGGCGTGGTCAAACCTCGTTAATACACTAATCAGTGTACATTGTGATAAATCAATTATTATACTGATAAATATACCGATAGTGTATGTAGCTGTTTAATTTAATGATACTGTTGTCATGCATTATATTACGTGAAGTTTAAGTTGTTTAACAGTATTGTAACATATCCATCATATTTAACAACACTAATGAACCTACAGAATTTATATATAAATTGTACAGGGGAAAACTGAACTTCAATTTTTTGTATGGCAAGAAGAGGAAATGAAATCTTTATAATATTTGCTCGTAAAACATGGTAGAATAAATCCTTCGCCCGCATAGTTTGCCCTGCTCGATTTGTACTTGAATCTAATGAGTAAAAAAGGGTAATTATTAATATGGATTTGTTAGGTTTTTATTTGTTTGGGTCATCAGACCAAACAAATATTGGTAGCGAAATTGCAGACCCGAATGCTGATAATTGCAAATGCCGAAAGTAGCCGAAAAATTCAGGGGAGATCACTGCGTGAAGATTGTCAAATGGGCTGGTCCCCTGCGAACCATAATAGGACAGGGAACCAGATAAATAGTCAAATAACAGGCGCATTAATTTTCAAGCTTGCTCAGGGAAGAAAATATAGTTCCCGATTGGTCGAAGATTTCTAATATTTTGCAATTCTGTAACATTTCCGCAAATTACTGGTAATATATTGAGTCTATTTTGAACTCTTCAATTAAAAGGCGTTCGTCTATGGGTAAGTTTATATAACAAATTCAATTTGTCACGTGATCAAACCACGCTTAATAGTCAACAGAACAACCCACGGTGAGAAAGAAAGAGTTAAAGGTTAATCATTATGTATTTGTTCCTTTGTATATATGCCATGTTGACCATATTATATAAATATACTGTTATACTTGTTGTTAGATATGTTGGATATAATATTGTTATTTTTTCGCATGTTTAGATATAGGATGCTTTTTTGTATGTTTAGATAAGTTTTAAGATATTGAAATGTTACATTATTTTCAGTTCATTAAACTATAAATTTATAACCCTGTGTCATTGTTTCTTGAATTTATAGCATCTATATTACATTTGTATCTCGTTATTTCCACACAACCTTCACCTTTCTGGTATTCTAAGACCCAAACAAATTCAGCGCCTTCTGTGCTTTGATTTTTAAATGCGCTTGAAAGTCTTTCTGTATTTCAATACTTTGATTACATAAAAGGGTAGACATCCATAGCTGAAAAATTATACCACATACATTTCAGGTTGTATTAAGATGTATTTGTCTCACATTTTATAACTACAACGTTTAAAAAATTGTAGATTAAATATATGATTTCAATAATTGGAAAAATAATAAAATACAGGCTAGTAGAATTTTACCTAATATTAGCCTCTTAAAACAATTCTTATCAATTTATGAACTACCATAATTCATTAGTGCAAATAGTGTGTTAATGTTTTATCCGCATGCACCCACTGATATTAGGTGAATGGTTAAATTTCTTTTTGCTCTTGTCCTGATAGTCAAGTGGTAGTGGTAGAGTGATTCTAGATATTTAAGTTAAATAGATTGAATTGACTATATAAGGACTTTTTGATGGTGCTAGATCCAAAAACCTTATGGCACTGCTCTTATGATTGTATAGTGGTTTAAGTACAAATAATGATTAAATGAATAAACGACAAAGATTAAGATAAATTGATATTCTTTATCAAACAGTAAATTTACAATGTATATTTTTACATATCGAGGGTTGCCTGCAAGACTGTAGTAAGTGCATTAGGTTAAAGTGTGAGTTACTTATTATTTGCGGGAAATCCTAGATAATTGATATATTTGTAATATACCGGTTTCATAATTATCAAAGGGTATATAATTATATATCAATATTGATATATACCCTTCGATATTTATGAAACCGATAGGGTTGAAATATATGTATTGAAACGTCCATTTGAATTATGTTTGTAAATCAAATGGTTTGATAATAATGTT
The DNA here is from genome assembly GCA_025267735.1 of Mactra quadrangularis. Classification (NCBI taxonomy): domain Eukaryota; kingdom Metazoa; phylum Mollusca; class Bivalvia; order Venerida; family Mactridae; genus Mactra; species Mactra quadrangularis. The sequence continues at coordinate 15,763,855 of CM046308.1, read as the reverse complement.
AAAAACTTCATGCTTATTTGACTTTTTTGTTGTATTTAACCATTTGGTGTGGCGTGTTTATTTTAAGAACTTGAACATATGCATTAGCATATCTTTATCATATCATATAACATCGTCATAGATTGATTAACTTTGTAGTAAATGAAAGATAGATTTTGAGCATTTATTTTGTACTTAATTACTTTAAACACTGCATTATAAGCAAGGTCTGCACGACTGTTCCAGTAAGATAAAAATGATCTTTGCGTGGATAGGTTTAATAGTATTTGTGCCTACTTTGAGAGTGACTAATACTGAAGAATGTGATGATCGATGTGAGTGGTTGTCATGGAGATCATGGTCTTCATGCTCTCGTTCTTGCGGAGGTTATGGATCACAGAGTCGAAGTAGACAGTTGTGTTGTAAAAAGCCAGTTATAATAGATGAATGCGTACGGGATTGTGGAAAAGACTGGAGTGAATTCTATGAAACCATACAATGTGGAAATACTGATTGTTACAATGGAGGCTGGTACACTTATTATAGTTGTAATTGTTTATGGACTTATTATGGTAGTTGCTGTGAAACAGGTAATATAGTTACTAGTTTGTGTGTAAATTATATAGGAGGTTAATGTATGCGCCACTGATAGTTGAATAACATTGAACAATTATTTAAAAGACATTTCAATATAGTAATGTGCGTTTCCATTGTATAAACATACAATCTCGTATTATAGTTATTCACGTTAAATATAGAGTTGTTGCACTTTAATCCTCACGTTCATTTAACTTTGTCGAAATAGTTCTAACAGTTTATGATTTAACAATTTTAACCGGGCCTTGGACGTCCATTATAAATTTGTCAATAAATGCAAATTATGTTTCAATCGTTCATTGTTATGGTACAGAAAAGTAATGAAACCGGCAACAAACTACTATAAACAAAACCAAATTTTAACCCAGGTCGGTGAAGCTGTTGGTAGCGCCCCAGGATTTGGAATCTCGTGTCCCGAAGGGGGTGCGGTTCGAATCCCATCCGGGGAGGTTATACCCTTCCATGAAAATATGACAGAAATGTAAATTTTCCTCCATTAATAAGATATATGGAGAAGTTTCCGACCTTGTGGAAAGGTAGGTGAGTACTGGTTATAAACTAGAGTCAAGGAAAGCTAGGCTAGATGTGATGGTCGCCTTTAAATTACCTTAATAATGTTGACACGGCGTTAAACCCAATTCAAAAAAAATACAAAAAAATATTTAAAAAGGAATTTTATCAAAAATACAAACAGAAGAAAATGTATTTAAAAAACCAAAACCTTAGTAGATGAATTCCAATTCTTCAATGATACTGGGGTTCTTGTCGAAAATCTAATGCTAAATGTCCAATTTATCATAATTATCCCACAATTTAAATTCAAATGTCTGGTAATGAAACACCCAAATTGTAATGACTGAGCTTGATGACTGAAGAGATATGATTGACTATTAGTTGCCTCGGGACTAGGGGTCAATATCTATATCCATAGAATGTTCAAGAGTATAATAGAAACATCAGGGTAAAATAATAATTGAAAAGTACATTCAAGATTCTTTCAGAAAGTTCTATAAAAAAACTAAAAAATAAGAAATGATGCAATATCATGTATACTGTATACAAGAGAAAGAATTTTAGGGTGTTCTATAATTATACATGTAACATAGATTTTGTATATTATGTAGTATATACCAATTATAAATTTGTCAATAAATGCAACTTACGTTTTAATCGCATCATTTGAAGAAATATACTTAATCCGTCGTGGGAGATTTCAAATGAGTTAAATTAATGAAGTATGACCCACTTCTAGACGTTAAAGATACATTTAACGATTCTAATGTCATTTTCATTCTGTTCCTTATCCGACGTTTATATCAGCTTTATTCAAAAATAAATTCAAGCCAAGCAACTTGTACTAACTATATACTAACTATATTCTGTATTATTAATTGAAGTATTTGGCCCAATTCTGCGCAGCTACTTTTCGGGGTCAATTTTCACTTAAGATGATGGCAATTCATTTTTTATTTTTATTTTTAAACTTTTCTGTGTTCACTTTTTACTTTACTTTCATTGATTTCAAATACAAATCTTTGTAAAATGTGTAAATAAATGCAATATTCGACCTTTGCAAGAGAAAGTGAATTTCAACTATGTGGCTTTCCATCGTTGCGTAAATTGTTAAAACATATCTCTACAAAACATATCTTCTTTAGCAATATAATTTGTAATTTTAAAATCGTAATAACTTACAGTTTCTATGTTTTATCATATAATAAAATATAGGCACTCGTTTGGTGCTCTTATGCACTCGTGATTTAATTCATACGCGCATCAAATCTCACGCCCTTATTTTATTATACGATGAAAATGGAATAGTGTAATTATTTCTTAAATACTACAGTATTCGTATATTTCATTCATTTAATCGCTGTAGCATGTAAGACATGAATATATTTTTTCATCAAAATTATTTTTGTTCGTGTTTTGAATACTTAAACATTGAGATGTAAAATGTCAACTTAACTTTAACTTCAGCATACTTTTAAAGAAGAAATATCAGTGAATCAATCAATTCAAATTAATACGTGAATACACGTATAGTATACTTTTAAACATCTGATAATTATAATATTTCTCGTACTTCCTGGTGTTAACGTTTTTAATTTTAATGTTACCATACCGGAGTTCAATATTCAGTTACCGACGTTCATTTCTTTCCCTACCGGTTTCTATAAGATTACTTTTAAACTTCTAAGAGTTACAATTTCTCGTACTTCCGGGTGTTAACGTTTAAACTTAAATGTCACCACACCCTTGTTTATTATTCAGTTACCGAGGATCATTTTTCCTGCTAATTTTTTCTATAGGATTTTTTTCGACAAAGAAAAAATCATGAATACTATATATATATACGTATACAGATAAAAATATACAGTTAGTTCTTCTATAAAGACCACTTAGGATATCGCACAATCATGTAATTTAAACGATTTTAAGTTCCAAATGCTTGATTTGTGAAGTTAAATGTTAAATTAGTTAAATCGATTTTGATGGTCCTAATATGTTTTATGTACCTGTATATATTTGTTTAGAGAGAAGACACATAAAAGAGCCATCTTATATTAGAGAAGACTGTAGCAGTGATTTATGTAACTGGACACCATGGGAATCATGGGAAGAATGTTCTGTGTCTTGTGGTGGAGGAGGAAAACAACAGAGAGAACGGTTTCTATGTTGTCCTGAAGGTTATAACTACGACTATTGTCTTGACAAATGTGGTATATCTTCTACAGTCAGTAGATATGATCATAGAACTTGTGGTGAAACATGTTTGTATGGTGGAAATATAAAACCTGAGAAATATGGTTGTGATTGTCTTGAAAGGTCATTTGGTCATTGTTGTGAACACGGTAAGAGTATATTAATTAAAGTTTCGAAACATGTGGTCAGTTAAACATGTATATAACATGATAGTATTAACGTTAGTATTAAGGCATGAACTAGTATTAAGGTTAAAAAAACTAAAGATGTCCTGTATTCACCGCATTGTATTCACCGCACTGAGATAGTTCTGTGTGTAATATAGATAAAGGGTATTAGTGTACCATTATCTATGGTCTTGATCGCTTATGTAATCAATGACTACTTTATAGAATGATAATATGGTCAGGTGCTCCTCCAACTATGTATTAGAGACACTTTGGTAGTTATATAAATACAGTCAACATCACCTTGTTGTGTGTTCTCTATGTATTCAATGATTATGATATCAGGAAGCAGTATAAACAGGAATTTAACAGTACACCATTATCCAAGGCCTTGATCACTTTTGTAATCAATAACTACTATCTAGAATGATAATCTGGTCGGGAGTGATTAGTTTGTCTGACATGGCAATTTCGGTTTCAGAACACTCAGTAGAAAATAGCTGTAAGTGTGGTCGAACTCTGTTAGGTGTTAAGAGTAGTTTATCCGTTGGTGCATAAACGTAATTAAACCAGTTTAAATTTAAAATGCCGGATTGGGTTTCTCCATTAAATCCAAATTGACATAATTTACGCAGATAACGTATGTCTTAAATAAATTAAACACTTGCAATACGTAGATAATTCAGACAAAATTAATCATTTCAATCTGAAGGAGATAAGAATTACAGATAGTGCTAATTACTAAATCACTTCCGCTACAAGCTAAGTAAATAATATCTGATTCAAGGCGCGTTTCGACAAGCACCGGATTCAGCAGACTCTGTGTACAAAACAACATATTTTAAAAATACTGGAATTGAGATTTCGTTACTAATGATAAACAATACAATTATATTTTCAGTTTTACCCGGATGTCTACCTTATCCATCAGATATCATCTTTGTCTTGGATTCGTCTGCCAGTCAAACTATCAATCAATTCAAACGACAGCTGGAATTCGTTAAAACTTTTATAGACAACGTCAATATTAGTGACACAGAATTTCAAATTTCTGTGATCACATTTTCATGGGATGCGCATTTGGGAATCCATTTCAACCAATCAGAAAGTAGAGAGGAGTTAAAAGCTCTGATAGATGAAATTCCTTTTCGACCCGGGGTTACCAACACACATAAAGGGCTGAGAATGGCAATGGATGTTGCAAGAACAAGTGAACGACGTAAAGGAATGGTAACATTTTCTAATGTCATCGTACTCACTGATGGAATGTCCACAAAGCGTTCTGAAACAAAACTTGCTGCTAAAGAACTAAAATCAACTGACTTTCGAGTCATTGCCATTGGTAAGACTTATTAAATCATTAGTTACTTATACTTTAATGACATATGTGATATCCTCCTATCTAAGCGATTCCACATTTAAAATTACGCACTCACTAATTTGATCCTTTGGTTTTAAATCATATCTTATCTGTCAGTGATATAGTTGACTATGAAACTAAATTTAGCATATATCTCGCTATTAGATGTGACGTTTTCACATAAAAGGAATAGTAAACGACATTTCCAGCCTTCTTATTACTCGACAATGCGTCCTTTTTAGGTCGACTATTCGGAAAAAAGTGGGGCTATCCTACTCAGCTGTGCGTCGGCGTCGGCGTGACGTTGGCGTTGGCGTAACACTTCCCGGATAAATTTAAGGTGCACATTTTTATATCTTTGCAAGTACTGAAAGGATTCACTTAAAACTTTATTTGTACTTTGGGGGTTATCATTGAAGTTCAAATACCAAAGTACTTAACACTAGGATAAATTTTGACTGAGTTATGGCCCTTATATATTTAGAAATTTCTTGGTTAAGTTTTGGAGGTGTAACCTTTTTTCTTTGCAACTACTGAAGGTATTCACTTGAAACCTCTCACATCTTACGGGGTCACTAATTTACATCAAAACCAATGGGGATATCCCTAGCATAAACTTTGACTGGATTATGGCCCTCTAATTTGTTTGAAACTACTAAAGGGATTTACTTGAAACTACACACATGCCAACGGGGTTAGGAATGAAGGTTAAATACCAAGTTGCATAACTCCAGCATGAGTTCCGATTGGTTGTTGCAGTCATTTACACAAATACCCTAAAAAGTCGACCACGCTGTCCGTGGACTGCTCTTGTTTTACTTGTAAATGTGTGAGTAATGGTGTAATTTAGATAGGATGAACCAATCACTAAAGTATAATTTTAATGAATCAGCTCCAAATAAGAAGTACGAGTAGTACAATTCATGATATAATTATATTTTTACTTTTAGGTGTTGGCAATCAAGTATCACAACAAGAACTACGTGACATAAGTTCTCCTGGTGACTCTAATAACCCATCATATGTGTTTTCTGTAGGAGATTTTAATGCTTTAGATACAGTAACCAAACAACTTGTTCATGCCACGTGTGATGAATGTAGACAGAGTTATGCAGCTGATGTACAATTTCTTATTCTTGACGAAGAATTAAATGCAGAAGAGTTTCAAATCACAATTGATTCGATGACGCATATTGTTCGTAATATGAAACACTTCGGTATACAGAATGGTTCAAGATTAGGAGTCATTAGATCTTCTAACAAAATGCAATCTATCACAACTTTACAGGAGTCAAAAACAATTGAAGAGTTACTTATCATGTTCAATACTCTTACAATAGCTGGTGATAATAATGTTTGTGAGAAAACCAACATCGATTGTGGTGAAGAAAGGAACGTCACTCAGACACTTGTTAAAACATTCGATGAAATTGATGAACATAAACGTGAAAATGCTAGACAATTTTTACTGATTTTAACTTCTGGCAGGTTTTTAGATATAGAAAAGATTAAGAAGGAAGTTGAACTCATTAAAAGGAAATCTGTTGTTAAAACTTTCGCGATTGGTCCTGGACTTGATGTAGATATGTTAGGACTGTTGTCATTGGTCAATGAAGCCAGTCATGTTTATTTACTGCGGGATAGTGAAGATCTAAAAAATTTAGATTTATTGCACACCGAGTTTTCGTACAATGTGTGTGTAAAGAAATGATGTGAAAAAAGTCACATACTGTTTATAGTTACTATGATGATATGTGGAATATAACAAATATATGTTACTAGCTGTTTGTACATTTGATACCAGTGATATTTTGATTATTACACTAGTACAAATTGGCATTGTATTTTACGCTGATGTGTGATATAAAGTTATATATTGAATTGGCGTTGCACTGTCTGCAGACGTGTGGTTTAAAGTTACATTTAATTAATTCTATATCCCTTTTCTAAACGCGTTTTTTGCAGTTATTTACGATTACCTTCATGAAAGAGTAACTGTCTTTAACAGTTTATTTAGCTATTTGGCCCCCGATCGTATCACATATATTCAAATATATTAAAGACATATTCAAATTGATAATAAAATATAGTATAGAATTCCTTTTATCAAAAGCATAATACAAATGTGTTGATAAATTGTTATTTGTGGACTTCGGTTTTATTTTGTTGTTTTTGTACTATTTCTATGGAATCACAGACCTATTACCCCATATACTTCAGCTTGATTAGTTTAGAAGGAGATATTAAAACTGAAACATGGCATTTTAGCTTCACCTGTATATCGAAAAGAAAATGTTAAAAGTAAATGAGGTTTATATCCGAAACATTGAAATTTACCAGGGTACAAACTATAATTACATGATCACTCTGTTAGACTTTCGTCTTTTTAACAAAGCCACTCATAAAGTACATAAAATGAAAAAGGTGTAACTTGCCGGGAAAAGTACCCGATATCTCCTTATAAGTAATACTTGGTAACTGAACCATACCCGTGATTCGATGGGAATAAAGACTTAAACGTTTTTGAGTAATGATGAACTTAAGTAAACACAACAAATCTACTATAAATCAATTTTCAAAACATGGCATGTTATTGTACTTTTCATTTTGAATTCATCCGTTTATGGAGGGAACACATGAGTCTACACTATTGTGAAGCAGTCTCAAAGTATTTGTTCTTGTGAAAACAAATTGTATTATGCAGTACGTGTGGCTCTGTGAATAAGAGTGTCGATAATACTCACTTGTTTTTAAAAAGACAATATAAGAATATTTCTGAATAAATACATCCATCCATACTTTTGACTGAAAGTTAAATTGTTAAATCGACGCGCCAAGATACACATCCACTTATATTATCCATGTTATTTACATTTTCTGCTTTATTTAACATAATATATATGCGTCTTTTCCCTTTCTTCTTGTCCCGCTTTTTTATTATGTACATTGTTTGTTTGTTTGTTCCTTTTTATTTTCTTACTGTATATATTGTAATTGGCTAAGATGTCAGTATGTTTGTGCTATATATAATACTGACAATAAAAACTATATTTCGTACAAGAACCGACACAAGCACGAAGTTGTGAATAAAAATTGGCGTAATATTGTGAAATTGAAACGATTATCAAAGAATAATGATTATTTTTAATTGCAAGAGAATACGTTCGTGGACAAATTCCTGATCTTAAACGTCTTTTAACTTGTCATTTTACCAAAAAACGCATACATTGGTTTTCACAAATGTGTTTGTACATGAAAGAGTATAAATCCAAACCTGATAAATCATTCTATTATTCTCTTCAGATTGTATCAATTTATATTGGTCACAAACTTTTATAACCACAAAGTTTATAAATTTGAAGATGAAATATGTATATTTGATCATTGAAAAATAAATAAATAATTGCTTGTAAAAATTCACCCGACTGTTTGCCTCTTAAAATGACTCTTATCAATATATGAACAACCATAATTTATTTGTGCAAATGATATGTTAATGTTTTGCATGCATGTAATACTGTGGCTCTTGAAAAAGGTTGTCCCCTTTTAAGAAATGGGCACTTTGTCAACTTGAAAACCAAATAGTTTGACATGTTTACTGCCAGTTGAATACATGCCATATTTCAATAACTTCATGGTTGTTATACAGTTTTAATGCCTAATGCTAACACATGTGATTTTACCTAAGCACTCAGTGTCTTTATTTTAAGAGTTTGTACGTGTGCACTGCATATTAATGAGCTGTATTCATCATATTATATATGATAGTTCACGGATTTATGAAATTGGTAGTAAAATGCGAGCAAGAACTTGCGCATTTATTAATTACATGTCAATGTTTGTAAACACATCATTATTAGCATGGTCTATATGACTATGATAGAAGGACAAATATGTTGTTGACTTGGATACGTTTAATTGTTTTTGTAACTGTTCAGATAGTTGCTGACGGTGAGAAATGTGATGATCGATGTGATTGGTCACCATGGAAATCATGGTCTTCATGCTCCCGTACTTGGGGGGGGGTTATGGGTCACAGAGTCTAAGAAGACCGTTGTGCTGTAAAAGTGGACTATCAGGATTTGTAAGTATTGGTTATAAACAAGTGTTCCGGAAAGCTAGGTTAGGTGCTCTGATCGTCCTCAAATAACAGCGGTTAGTAGTATACTATATATGTCACCATTATGTAAACCAAGTTTAAACACACCGCTTATATGGTTGCGTGGGTCTTAAAATATTACAAATTTGCGTACTTCCGGGTGTTAACGTTTTAACTTAAATGTTTTAAAGTATATTATTCGTGTAATTATGTATTGATATGAATTGATTTATTCTTATTTTTTATAATCTAAGTATGGTAAAGTTAAAGTTAAGTTGACATTTCATCTCAGTGTTTAAATATCTGAAACACGAACAAAAATAATTTAAAAGAAATAAGATATACCTGTCTTACATACCACAGCGATTGAAAGATTGAACGATTGAACAATACGAACAATGTAATTTTTAAACAATAATTGACAGTTTTTCATTTTTATCGTATAAATAAGAGCGCATGCTTTGATGCGCGTATGATTTAAATCACGAGTGCTTAAGCCTTAAAAGCATCAAACGAGTGCTAATATTTTATTTGGATTTTTTATTTAACTTACGCGATATAAAATGTGCTTACACAACAGTGCTATTACATGACAAAGTTATGAATGATATTGGTGTAATTATTATGATACACATCAACAAATTTTAACTGTCTGATTGTAGCTTCACAGGTAAACATCAACGTCCCGGAAAGTATATTTAGACTTGCGTCGATTTCGTCGAAAGGCTTAAGTTATACCACAAATCGAAAACTATCGACAAAAATGCCTGATCAGTCTAACCCGAACAGTGATACATGCATGTGTCCCTGATTTACCAAGCAGTTAATTTCTAGGCGATAAAAGTAGTTCCATCATCTGACTCGTCATTTTTTCACCGATCAGTGACAGGTGTTGACTTATATTGATAAGCGTGTGGAAGGGGCGTGGTCAAACCTCGTTAATACACTAATCAGTGTACATTGTGATCAATCAATTATTATACTGATAAATATACCGATAGTGTCTGTAGCTGTTTAATTTAATGATACTGTTGTCATGCATTATATTACGTGAAGTTTAAGTTGTTTAACAGTATTGTAACATATCCATCATATTTAACAACACTAATGAACCTACAGAATTTATATATAAATTGTACAGGGGAAAACTGAACTTCAATTTTTGTATGGCAAGAAGAGGAAATGAAATCTTTATAATATTTGCTCGTAAAACATGGTAGAATAAATCCATCGCCCGCATAGTTTGCCCTGCTCGATGAGTACTTGAATCTAATGAGTAAAAAAGGGTAATTATTAATATGGATTTGTTTGGTTTTTATTTGTTTGGGTCATCTGACCAAACAAATATTGGTAGCGAAATTGCAGACCCGAATGCTGATAATTGCAAATGCCGAAAGTAGCCGAACAATTCAGGGGAGATCACTGCGTGAAGATTGTCAAATGGGCTGGTCTCCTGCGAACCATAATAGGACAGGGAACCAGATAAATAGTCAAATAACAGGCGCATTAATTTTCAAACTTGCTCAGGGAAGAAAATATAGTTCCCGATTGGTCGAAGATTTCTAATATTTTGCAATTCTGTAACATTTCCGCAAATTACTGGTAATATATTGAGTCTATTTTGAACTCTTCAATTAAAAGGCGTTCGTCTATGGGTAAGTTTATATAACAAATTCAATTTGTCACGTGATCAAACCACGCTGAATAGTCAACAGAACAACCCACGGAGAAGAAAGAAAAAGTTGAAGGTTAAACATTATGTATTTGTTCCTTTGTATACATGTATATGCCATGTTGACCATATTATATAAATATACTGTATACTTGTTGTAAGATATGTTGGATATAATATTATTTTTTGCATGTTTAGATATAGGATACTTTTTTGTATGTTTAGATAAGTTTTAATATATTGAAATGTTACATTATTTTCAGTTCATTAAACTATTAATTTATAACCCTGTGTCATTGTTTCTTGAATTAATAGCATCTACATTACATTTATATCTCGTTATTTCCACACAACCTTCACCTTTCTGGTATTCTAAGACCCAAACAAATTCAGCGCCTTCTGTGCTTTGATTTTTAAATGCGCTGGAAAGTATTTCTGTATTTCAATACTTTGATTACATAAAAGGGTAGACATCCATAGCTGAAAAATTATACCACATACATTTCAGATTGTTTTAAGATGTATTTTTCTCACATTTTATAACCACAACGTTTAAAAATTTGTAGATTAAATATATGATTTCAATAATAGAAAAATGATACAATATAGGCTAGTAGAATTTTACCTAATATTAGCCTCTTAAAACAATTCTTATCAATTTATGAACTACCATAATTCATTAGTGCAAATAGTGTGTTAATGTTTTATCCGCATGCACCCACTGATATTAGGTGAATGGTTATATTTCTTTTTGCTCTTGTCCTGATAGTCAAGTGGTAGTGGGAGAGTGGTTCTAGATATTTATGTTAAATAGATTGAAGTGACTATATAAGTTGTTTAGGACTTTTTGATGGTGCTAGATCCAAAAACCTTATGGCACTGCTCTTATGATTGTATAGTGGTTTAAGTACAAATAATGATTAAATGAATAAACGACAAAGATTAAGATAAATTAATATCCTTTATCAAACAGTAAATTTATATTTTTACATATCGAGGGTTGCCTGCAAGACTGTAGTAAGTGCATTAGGTTAAAGTGCGAGTTACTTATGTCTTGCGGGCAACCCTCGATAATTAATATATTTGTAATATACCGGTTTCATAATTATCAAAGGGTATATAATTATACATCAATATTGATATATACCCTTCGATACTTATGAAACCGATAGGGTTGAAATATATGTATTGAAACGTCCATTTGAATTATGTTTGTAAATCAAATGGTTTGATAATATTGTTAAAAACTTCATGCTTGTTTGACTTTTTTGTTGTATTTAAACAATTGGTGTGGCGTGTTTATTTTTAGAACTTGAACATATGCATTAGCATATATTTTTCATATCATATAACATCGTCATAGATTGATTAACTTTGTAGTAAATAAAAGATAGATTTTGAGCATTTATTTTATACTAAATTACTTTAACCACTGCATTATAAACAAGGTCTGCACGACTGTTCCAGTAAGATAAAAATGATGTTTGCGTGGATAGGTTTAATAGTATTTGTGCCTACTTTGAGAGTGACTAATACTGAAGAATGTGATTATCGATGTGAGTGGTTGTCATGGAGATCATGGTCTTCATGCTCTCGTTCTTGCGGAGGTTATGGATCACAGAGTCGAAGTAGAGAGTTGTGTTGTAAAAGTGGAATCTCAACGGATGAATGCTTACGGGATTGCGGTAAAGACTGGAGTGGATTTGGTGAAACCATACAATGTGGAAATACGGATTGTTACAATGGAGGCTGGTACACTTATTATAGTTGTAATTGTTTATGGACTTATTATGGTAGTTGCTGTGAAACAGGTAATATAGTTACAAGTTAATTATATAGGAGGTTAATGTATGCGCCACTGATAGTTGAATAACATTTAACAATAATTTAAAAGACATTTCAATGTGCGTTTCCACTGTATAAACATACAATCGCGTATTATAGTTATTCACGATAAATATAGAGTTGTTGCACTTTAATCCTCACGTTCATTTAACTTTGTCGAAATAGTTCGAATAGTTTATGATTTAACACTTTTAACCGGGACTTTGATGTCCATTATAAATTTGTCAATAAATGCAAATTATGTTTTAATCGTTCATTGTTATGGTACAGAAAAGTAATGAAACCGGCAACAAACTACTATAAACAAAACCAAATTTTAACCCGGGTCGGTGACGCAGTTGGTAGCGCCCCAGGCTTTGGAATCTCGTGTCCCGAAGGGGGTGCGGTTCGAATCCCACCGGGGAGGTTATACCCTTCCATGAAAATATGGCAGTAAATTTTCCTCCATTGATAAGATATGTGGAGAAGTTTCCGACCTTGTGGAAAGGTAGGTGAGTACTGGTTATAGACTAGGGTCCAGGAAAGCTAGGCTAGATGTGATGGACGCCTTTAAATGACCTTAATAATGTTGACACGGCGTTAAACCCAATTAAAAAAAAATACAAAAAATATTTAAAAAGGAATTTTATCAAAAATACAAACAGAAGAAAATGTATAATATAAAACAAAACCTTAGTAGATGAATTCCAATTCTTCAATGATACTGGGTTTCTTGTCGAAAATCTAATTCTAACGATGCTAAATGTCAAATTTATTATAATAATACCACAATTTAAATCCAAATGTCTGGTAATAAAACTCCCAAATTGTAATGACTGAGCTTGATGACTGAAGAGATATGATTGATTATTAGTTGCCTCGGGACTAGGGGCCAATTTATATATTCATAGAATGTTCAAGAGTATAATAGAAACATCAGGGTAAAATAATAATTGAAAAGTACATTCAAGATTCTTTCAGAAAGTTCTATCAACAAAACTAAAAAATAAAAATGATGCAATATCATGTATACTGTATACAAGAGAAACAATTTTAGGGTGTTCTAGAATTATACATGTAACATAGATTTTGTATATTATATAGTATATACCAATTATAAATTTGTCAATAAATGCAACTTACGTTTTAATCGCATCATTTGAATAAATATCCTTAATCCGTCGTGGGAGATTTCAAATGAGTTAAATTAATGAAGTATGACCCACTTCTAGACGTTTTAGATACATTTAACGATTCTAATGGCATTTTCATTCTGTTCCTTATCCGACGTTTATATCAGCTTATTCAAAAATAAATTCAAGCCAAGCAACATGTACTAACTATATACTAACTATATTCTGTATTATTAGTTGAAGTATTTGGCCCAATTCTGCGAGGCTACTTTTCGGGGTCAATTTTCACTTAAGATGATGGCAATTCATTTTTGATTTTTATTTTTAAACTTTACTGTGTTCACTTTTAACTTTACTTTCATGGATTTTAAAATACAAATCTATGCAAAATGTGTAAATAAATGCTATATTCGACCTTTGCAAGAGAAAGTGAATTTCAACTATGTGGCTTTCCATCGCTGCGTAAATTGTTAAAACATATCTCTACAAAACATATCTTCTTTAGCAATATAATGTGTAATCTTAAAATCGTAATAACTTACAGTTTCTATGTTTTATCATATAATAAAATATAGGCACTCGTTTGGAGCTCTTATGCACTCGTGATTTAATTCATAAGCGCATCAAAGCTCGCGCCCTTATTTTATTATACGATGAAAATGGAATAGTGTAATTATTTCTTAAACACTACAGTATTCGTATATTTCATTCATTTAATCGCTGTGGTGTGTAGACAGGTATATTTTATCTCTTTAAAATTATTTTTGTTTGTGTTTTGAATACTTAAATGTCAACTTAACTTTAACTTCAGCATACTTTTAAAGAAGTAACATCAGTGAATAAATCAATTCATATCAATACATGAATACACGTATAGTACACTTTTAAACATCTAAAAATCACAATTTCTTGTACTTCCTGGTGTTAACGTTTTAACTTAAATATTACCACATCCTTGTTTATTATTATGTTACCTAGGTTCATTCTTTTTCCTACCGATGTTCAATTTTTCTAAAGATTGTCTTTCGTCATAGAAAAATTCATGAATACTATATATACAAGAAAATATACAGTTAGTTCTTCTATAAAGACCATTTTGACCATTGCACAATCATGTAATTTTGGACGATTTTAAGTCCCAAATGCTTGATTTGTGAAGTAAAAAGTTAGTTAAATCGATTTTGATGGTCCTAATATGTTTTTATGTACCTGTATATATTTGTTTAGAGAGAAGACACGTAAAAGAGCCATCTTATATTAGAGAAGTCTGTAGCAGTGGTTTATGTAACTGGACACCATGGGAATCATGGGAAGAGTGTTCCGTGTCTTGTGGTGGAGGAGGAACACAACAAAGAGAACGGTTTCTATGTTGTCCTGAAGGTTATAACTACGACTATTGTCTTGACAAATGTGATATATCTTCTACAGTCAGTAGATATGATCATAGAACTTGTGGTGAAACATGTTTGTATGGTGGAAATATAAAACCTGAGAAATATGGTTGTGATTGTCTTGATAGATCATTTGGTCATTGTTGTGAACAAGGTAAGATTGTATAAATTAAATCTCCAAAACACGTGTTCAGTTCTACATATGGCATGATTGTGAAATATATTTTTCTTTATATATATGGGTAAATTAAATTGGCACATTTGGTCAGTTCTGCTTGTAATATAGTATTAAAAGTATACTATTATCTATGGCTTTGATCGCTTATGTAATCAATAACTACTATCTAGAATGATAATATGGTCTGATGTGGTTAGTTTGCATGTAATGACAGCTGGGCTTTGGAACACTCAGTAGTTAATTACTATACGTGCGGCGGAACTCTGTTAGGTATTAGGAGTAGTGTATCCTTAGATGCATAAACGTAGTGTAACCAATTTAAGTTTTAAGTGCCGGAATAGTTATCTTCATTAAATCCAAAATGACATTTTTCAAGCAGATAACATATGTCCTAAACATATAATAAACACTTACAAAACATAAATAATTCAGATAAAAACTAATCACTTAAATCTAAGAGAGATAACAAGTACAGATTGCGCTAATCACTAAATCACTTCAGCAATCAACTAAATCAAGAACATCTGATTTAAGGCGTATTTCAACAAATACAGGATTCTGTATAGTCTGTGTACATAACAGCATATTTTGAACATAATGAAATTGTAATTTCATTACAAATGATAAACAATTCATTAATGTTTTCAGTTTTACCCGGATGTCTACCTTATCCATCTGATATAATCTTTGTCTTGGATTCATCTGCCAGTCAAACTATCAATCAATTCAAACGCCAGCTGGAGTTCGTTAAAACTTTTATTGACAACGTCAATATAAGTGACACAGAATTTCAAATTTCTGTGATCACATTTTCATGGGATGCGCATCTGGAAATCCATTTCAACCAATCGGAAAGTAGAGAGGAGTTAAAAGCTCTGTTAGATGAAATACCGTTCCGACCTGGGGTTACCAACACACACAAAGGGCTGAGAATGGCGATGGATGTTGCAAGAAAAAGTGAGCGACGTAAAGGAATGGTAACATTTTCAAATGTCATCGTACTCACTGATGGAATGTCCACAAAGCGTTCTGAAACAAAACTGGCTGCTAAAGAACTTAAATCAACTGATTTTCGAGTCATTGCCATTGGTAAGACTTATTGAATCATTAGTTACTAAAATGACATATGCGATCTTCCTATCTAAACGATTCCACATTTAAACAAACTCACTCACTTATTTGGTTATTGCGATATTCCTATCTAAACTACTCCACATTTAAAAATACTCACTCACTGATTTGGTTATTTGTTTTCATATCATATCTTATCTGTCACTGATATAGTTGACTATGAAGCTAAATTAAGCTTATAAACCGCTATTAGGTGTGACGTTTTCACATAAAGAAATAGTAAACGACATTTCCAGCTTTTTTCTCAACAATGCTCCCTTTTTTCACTTGTACAAATTTCACTTTCACAAATGTACAAGTAATGGTGTAATTTATAAGCCAAGAATTCAGATTGGGTAAACCAATCACTATGATATAATCATTTTAATGAATTGGCTCTGGCTTTCAGCACAAACTAAGAAGTACGAGTAGTACAATTTATGATATAATTATATTTTTTACTTTTAGGTGTTGGCAATCAAGTATCACAACAAGAACTAAGTGACATCAGTTCTCCCGGTGACTCTAATAACCCATCATATGTGTTTTCTGTAGGAGATTTTAATGCTTTAGATACAGTAACCAAACAACTTGTTCATGTAACGTGTGATGAATGTAGACAGAGTTATGCAGCCGACGTACAATTTCTTATTCTTGATGAAGAATTAACTACAGAAGAGTTTCAAATCGTCATTGATTCGATGACGCATATTGTTCGTAATATGAAACACTTCGGTATAAAGAATGGTTTAAGATTAGGAGTCATTAGATTTTCTAAAAAAATGCAATCTATCACAACTTTACAGGAGTCAAAAACAATTGAAAAGTTACTTTTCATGTTTCAAACTCTTACTTTAGCTGGAGATAATGATGTTTGTGAGAAAACCGACATCGATTGTGATGAAGAAAGGAACGTCACTCAGACACTTGTTAAAACATTCGATGAAATTGATGAACATAAACGTGAAAATGCTAGACAATTTTTACTGATTTTAACCTCTGGCAGGTTTTCAGATTTAGAAAAGATTAAAAACGAAGTTGAACTCATAAGAAGGAAATCTGATGTCAACATTTTCGCGATTGGTCCTGGACTTGATGTAGATATGTTAGGACTGTTGCCATTGGTCAATGAAGCCAGTCATGTTTATTTACTGCGGGATAGTGAAGATCTAACAAATTTAGATTTATTGCACACCGAGTTTTCGTACAATGTATGTGTAAAGAAATGATGTGAAAAAGTCACATATTGTTTATAGTTACTATGGTGATATGTGGAATATAACAAATATATGTTATAAGCTGTTTGTACATTTGATACAAGTGATATTTTGATTATTACACTCGTACCAATTGGCGTTGCTCTTTCCGCTGATGTGTGGTTTAAAGTGATATTTTGATATCGTTGCACTGTCTGCAAATGTTTGGTTTAAAGTTACATTTAATTAATTCTCTATCCTTTTCTAAACGCGTTTTCGCGGTTATTTACGATGATCCTCATGGAAGAGTAAACCTCTCAAACAGTTTATTTAGCTATTTGGCCTCCGGTCGTAGCATATATATACAAATACAATGTAATACATATTCTAATTGATATTACAATACAATATAGAATTACTGTTATTAAAAGCATAATACAAATATGCTGCTACATTTTTATATGGATGTCACTCGATAATAAATTTTTTAATTTATGCAAAATTGGTTCAAAGGTAATTTTTTTCAGTATTTAGTTTTGAGATATGTACAAAGAGGACAAGAAGGTAGGAAGTGGTATTCAGTTTCAATAAAATATATACAATAGGGGCACAATCTTTCATTCCTATTTATACGTATAAGTATATATTTATTGAATCCTCCGCGTTGAAGATAATAACATATTTCAAGGGTATGCATATGTATAGTACATGTACATTGTATAATACAATTATATTAAATAGAATCCATGTAGATGTATGCAAAAACAAGTATGAAAATATACTATAAAAAGCATACCATTATATAATAGATGAAATCTACATAACAACATTACTTATACAGAATTTAGTATTCTATGATTTATGTATGACCATACTTCATCACATATTACTCTAATTAACAATAAATCTAATTTGGAACAAAATATTCATGTTGTGAAATTTTTTTTGATCATTGACAGTAGATATTCGTAATAATTCTCAGCACTGTTCACTGCAATTCAGCTGAATGAAAGATAAGAACAATGGGAGGCCGTTTAGTTCAAATATACTTGCCCACAACTTTAGGCGTTTATCATGAAGTTTATCACAGAAACACAATTCAATAATAATGATATTGTCAGTAAGGAATAAACATTTTCACATGTTCGTTTATACTGTTTCGACAAAAGCGTAGCAATAGCATGAATGATTATCTGTATATCGACCTTTACAATAAACACTTAATGAGAAGATGTGAAACTTGAAAGTGCTTTTCTTAATTCACTTTATTTATAAAACAAGAAATATCTTTAAAAAAGATATTCGGCGCTCTGCTGGGTTCAGTTTCAACGGTTTGAAGTATAAATGTTGGTCATGCACGGCGTACATGTATTAACTATAGGTCAAATGTAATTTGTCCGAAATTGAAATTCAGCCTCAGCTGACAATTTTTGACCGAATATATTGCTACTTCTTTGATTTGTCAGTTTGGAAAATTCTATTCTATTCTAAAATTAAAAACATCTTTAATAACAATACCATGGATTTTCGATTAAAAATCACTCCTTTCCAGAATGACCAAACGATTTATGTTACTTTTCTGGCGAACAAAAACAATTTGATAGAAATGCTCAATGGCGGCCTACATATGACAAAATGAAAACAAATTCCGAGCGTGCGCTGAGTCATATTCGCAGTTTAGTTATACCGCAAGGGGTGTACCACGACGAATGTGTGACCAATTAGCATAGTGAGTAAATAGTCAGCAGCTACTGTAAGTGCTACGCACCAGTTTATTACAAAGAGCCAATGGTGGCATGTGTTTATCCATTTCTTTATACCGTAAAGTATTTTCATTGGACAAACAGCTATGGTAGAACAAATTGTATTGGTTGAAATATAGGTCAAAAGTTGGCTTAGACAGCTGCGCCGAATTAAGATATGATTCACACTCAAACACCTTTTAAATCCAAAAAAAGCGATTTATGTTAGAGCTATTTTAAATTGACTGTACCACTTTTGTAAAAATTGGTCCCTAATGCTTGTCTCATAGTGATAAACGAATTTAATTCATTTGAAACATGTTGGTATAAATCCCATATATAACCAAATTCATTTTCAAACAAGTGGCAACGTAGCTTGGTAACCCAATTTATGTAGCCAAGTTCATCGTATACTTTTAACATGGACTTACACTTTTTACCCAGTCTGTGGTCAGACATACTAGGTATGAAGTGTACGAAGTCAGTTCTGGTTATAGACAAGAGCCAAAACAGCTAGGTTATGTGTACTGGCCACAGTAAAATGACCTAATTTGTTTTGATAAAGGGCTGGACTTAGCCAAAAACAAACAGTAGTCATGTTAAAAAACCTTTCTGTCAACCAGCCAAAAAATAAAGGGAAATAACTCAAATGGTAAAAACTAAATCTTAACCTAGTCCATACTAGTTACTTCCCGTTACAAGTCAATGGTCCTTAAGAGACCCAATGTATAATACTTCTGAGCTATCTACTATACAGTACAACTTCTTTTAAAAAACACATACTCGGAAGGACTACAATGTGGTGCTATTCAGATTGCTCAGATTGGCTCATTACAACAATAAATTACAGTGTCTTGATATATTCGTATAGCACGTCCAATGACAGAAAGTCCAATGGGTTGATATGAATATTTATTATTTTATCTTCATCTTGTCAGTTTTGTTGGTCTACTTCAAAACAGGCCTTTATCGGTTCATAGTACAATTTTAATACATTAACATAGCAAATACAATATAACGCATACAAGTTAGTGATAACATAGAGGTCACAAGCTATGTATATCATATGTACCATAAACCCCCATTTAAACGACCTACTTTATTACAACTTTTCTTTAAATCACTTCTAAACATCAGTAATCTAAATTTATTCATAGTCTTCATTTACTCATATGAAATATCCCTAAAAAACCTTCATCTCTTTTAAACGGCCAGTTAAGCACGATCATATCAATGACTGCTGTAGACGGGTTGTACTGTATTGTATACATACATAGTCTAGCGTAAACTGTATTAATACGGTCATATGTATATGTTGTTAGTAAAATAGTCATATCAAAACTTCATATCAAAATGAATGGATAAACTTGAAAATTATATTTTATAACTTTAAACAAAACTCAGTGGATTTGTGTATGTTGGACTACTCCGCCATTGGAAAGTTAAGTGTTTATAGTACAAGTTTATTATACGTTAGTCTCAATGGAATCTCGGAGATCAAATAGAACCAGCCAGTATGATGATGACAACGATGATGATGAAACTAGTAAGTTGTTACAAACCATTCCTCCAGGAATCTCAGCTAGGTAAGTCTTAATTAATGTAAGGTTATATATTTTATTTTCGCAGAGTTTGGTCACACACAATATCATACATGTGTATATTGTATGAATCATTCTCGTTCCTAGAGTCTAGTAGGATTCTCAATACTAGCTAGTATTGAGAATTCTTCTAGACTCTGGGAACGATAATGATATGTATGGATCAAAGTGGTGAAAATTGGGTGTATTCTATATTATGTAGTACAACGCGATAACTAAAGTTTTAAAGTAATGGTGAGTCATTCAAATCGTACAACTTTGCAAGTAATAAGAGGCCAGTCAAAGTGAAGATGCTTCAATAATATTGAAATTTTATTTAAATACCAGTTTTATGAGAACGTGCTTTACGATTATATCAAGACACTGTAATTTATTGTTGTATTGGGCCGATGTGAGCAGACTATAAATGATACTAGATTTGACTCCATGTCTTCGGTGTGTCTATGTTAACAGTCGGTTTACGATATTGATACAATAGTTCTTGTCACAGACCAAATAAACAAGCTATAAATAATTTTGTATTCTAAGATTTAGGTCAATCTACACAATGTATAAATGATATCAAAAGTGTATTTTGCTGTCCCAAGTCAATGAGAAGAAGCTATGGTCCGTTATTTCTCAACTGTCAAAGTTTAAATAATTTCACGGTGACTGACTACACGCTATTGCAAAATCACGACTGTTAGACAACAAAGTTAAAGTTAAAGCCAGGTTTGAGTCTACTTTTCTTTTCTTTTTAAAAAGTTTAAGTGCGGTTTAAAGTCTGCTTCCATATACATGTTCAGCCCACTTTATAATATTGTACCATTGTATCTCCTGGTCTTTGAAATCACCTTCAGGCAGGTGATCCCTCACAGTACCCATTTACACCTGGATGGAGTGGAACAATTGTCGGTAAAGTTCTTGTTAAGGAAATTATCAGTGCTTTTAGTGGGGATCGAACCCGAGACACCTCGATCCCTAAGGGCGCGTCCTACCACTGTACTACTGCTCCTACTCTTTAGGGCAACATGAACAAGCTATAGCATATCTATTCTTATAACTATTATAGAACACATAGTATAAGTGGAACACAGAGTCAGATATTAGAACCACCGGAAGTATATAAATCAAGATGGCGGTCTATACGAGTAATGTACCTGACAATGTTTCTAAGCAGTGTATCATTCTCTATATGTATGTCATCTTTATATCCATATCTTAAAATAGTAAGTATTGTTTACCTATTACTTAATATTTTCGGCACTGCTGTCTAAGCCAACTTTTGACCTATATTTTAAACCAATACAATTTGCTCTCCCATACCTGTTCGTCCAATGAAAATCTCTTCCGGTATAGAGAAATTGATAAAAGATATGGTACCATTAGTTATTTGTGATCAACGGGTGCGTAACACGAACAGTAGTTGCTGAATACTCTCTCTGTGTATTATGGGTGACTCGCTATGCTAATTGATAAAAATTTGTCGTGGTACGCTCCTGACAGTATGACTGAAAAGCGAATGTAGCTATTTATATTTGAAAAAAATGAACCATGCATAACGTTGAATATCTTTTTAGGATATTTCTTGTTACAATTGTCTTCTTTACGTTTATGCACGTATTGAAGTCTAAGTTGCGCCGAAACAAGCTCCAATGGGCACAGGGTCTATAGTCACATGATTTACAACAAAACTAATAAAACTGCATTGCGTTATATCAACTTAGCTGTTTGATAGATAGGTTCCTTTATTTCCCTAAATTCTGGAGAGTAATTTACTTATATACATTACATACATGCAATTATGCATACACAAACAATGACATAACTAATTCACTAAATATAAATGAAACATGATTTATGACATACATTTACGTGTAATTACTATGTATGGTACATGACCATCATAAGGAATACAGTATAACCTCTGCTGAGCGACCCTCCACTCAACAAATCCTCAGCACAACAACGTCTTACATGTATGATATTTCCCCTAAGCGTAATTGTAATATAATTTAACCTCTGCAGAGCAAGAGCAACAACACACTTTAGTCCCTCCCAGTGGGTGTTGTTCAAGAGAGGTTGTACTGTTTACATTGATTCAACATGTTATGAAGCATAAAAATTATTTTCTTTGACATGAATCATATTAACCGCCATTTCATTTAGTTACAACGGAAGACAACTATGATACCAAAACATTGTCTGAATTTTGTTTGTCTCCCCTGGAATCAAAACGAATTATATACGAGTAATACGTAAATAAAATACATACCAGTTTGACCAGGAATATTTAGTGAATATACGGTACGCAAAAGGAACTAATTCGAGTATGCCTTTATTTAGAGATACATTTATTATTGTTTTTCACCGTAATTGTCAACAAACTATTGTCGCCAATATCTTCAATTATTTGCTTATATTGTCCTTTCAGTTAGACCCATCAGCCAACACCAATTTTCTAGGTTGGGTGGTAGCTTCATATAGTGTTGGTCAACTTATTGCTTCACCATTTTTTGGTGCCTGGTTCAACTATAGATCTAAAACAAGGGAACCAGTGATTGCATCATTGTTTATAAATGTGCTAGCCAATGTTCTGTACATGTATTTAGAAAGTATTCATTCACAATCTAAGATTTTGTTGATGGTAGCCAGAGTGTTAATCGGATTTGGCGCAGGTAAACACCTATTTTTTTCTCAACAGTCAAAGTTTGTATAATAATTTCACGATGACTGAATACTAGGTGCGCTTTTCACAAAAAATATCTTACGATGAAAATCGTCGCAAGCCAAAAGCAAGAAACATACCAAATACGGTAATTTTTTGGCCAATCAATTCCAATTTGTTATTGAATTACGTAGAATATTGTATACTTTTCGAATATCATATCATGATTATCTTTATTACCCTTCTGTCTTTGTAATGCAAATTTATGATATTGACTTACGATAACTTTTTTCGTAAGAATTTTAATGAAAAGGTTCATAGGTGTGTATCCGCTTAATCTCATTTTAGCGGGACCCAACTCTCGTGTAATGTGGATTAGGCTAAAGCCGCTATGTCCAGACTTGCTAACAAACCGTTCTAGGTCGAGGCCCGAATACAACAATACGGTCTCTTATACAAATGCAAAGACAATGTTGATTCGACGAGCTGGGATCAAACGTAGCCATGAAATATGTCACTACTTTATGTAATTTATTAATACTTTTCTACAGTTTTGATGATGAAATATATAAAACATTGATAGCTAATTTATAGTTTGTACAAAAAACAAAGCCCTATTTATGTAAAAAAAACAGTACAGTTATGTATTAAACAGTACAATGAACTAATTTGCGACAGGGATGACAATGAATTATAAGTGTCCGGTTGGTGTAATGGCAAAGCGTTCTTACTTTACAAACATGATTGACTAAGAGGTTGGTGGTTTATCTGCAACACTTATTTTGTAAAAATGAACTATTCAACTTTATTGTTCAATGCTAGCTTACCTCTGGAATGGATTGCTTAATTTCAATATTTACACAAACATGCAATGTTATTTTGTGCGAACTATAAGTCTCTTAACAATACAATTTATCATATAATGTAAATACAGATCACACTTGACTTTAATAAGGGACCTTACTCAGTTATTTTCCCATGTATACTCTTCAAACAGGTAGGTCCTATTAGTTGGATTACTCGGATTTTATCCTTACTTTTCAATGTCAGTTTGCCAAAATTAATATTAAATATTTTTTTTGTAAATAGTTTAATTTGTTTGAAATTCAAGCTAAGTATTTTTAGGGTGAAGAACTATCTAAATTGAATCACTTCTGTTAATATCTTAATAAACTAGAAAGATATTAAATGAAATATTTTGTCACCCTTACACAGGAAGTTAATGACAAAATCCTAGGATTCCAACTGTAAGGACCTACTTACCGATTTGATTGCTTCAGATTTTATCAGGGAAAGATAATTGACAAAATTCCCTACTTGATAAATATATTTACATATCTAAAATATTGTATTGCTTATAAGATAACATTCATTGTAGCATTGTTTCATTGTCTCATAACATAATTGCAATTTATTAATTACTGATTATAAAGCCACCGAATGATTTCGCACTACAATAGTGATTGTTAACATAATCATTTTGTTGATAGGCTGACAAGATAAAAATCGCTACTTGCATTGTACATTTATAAAAAAACATGATTTCAATTTCATTGTGAGTAATAATGGTTAGCTCTAAATCCCCGCACATAAATTAAATTGAGCGATGAATTTGTTCATTTGTGCAGAGTATTCTGAGTAAAGAATTATAACGTACAGGCTGATGCAGACATTTTTGGACTAAGAATTGTGATTGTTATTCTATTTTTGAATATTTTATTTTCGGCTTCTGCAAAAGTTTGATGGAAATAGATGGACATAGTGGAGATCACGTAGCGATATACCATAAACCGACACACAAAAAGGCATGTATCGTAAAAGGCAAAAAAATGTGACATTAATATTACTAAAATATAAAAAGATAACCCAAACGATTTTACTATTAAGTAAAGTAACAAACGACAATGAAGCATGGCATAATACATTAACCATGTAACCATGGCGATCATAATCTGTTTTCTATTCTATTTAAGGTAATGTTGCTGTTGTAAGATCGTATGTATCAGGGGCAACAACTCTTACAGAACGTACAACAGCCATGGCTAACATGTCAGCTTGTCAAGCTTTTGGATTTATCATCGGACCATGTAAGCGTTTTCATAGTAAACAGCCTTAAAATACCAACTTTCGTTTTATTTCATCAATAAAAACAAGATACTGTCATCTTACAAATCACATTAACATTAATCTTTCTACGACCATTCTCCCTCCTTTCACTGTTCTTAATCATGTAGGGCAGATGTCAGTCACTAACGGATGTGTGCGCCAAGTTACTCGTTACATGTTTCAGCTTAATCCAGAGATTTAATATTTCCAGAAAAGATGGGTAGGTTGACTGACCGCCGTGATATGACCTATACAATATGTTGCTAAGGGTTAAACCAAACTTAACAAGCTTTATAGAATCTTCCTTTCTCATGTTGGTTTACTCAGTATGCGGAGTTAATAAAAATCATTAATTAGCAATGAGAGAAATTATTACAAGTTGCACGTTCAACAAGTGTACGCTCGTTCGAGTACTTTACATTTGTATATATGTCATAAAACACGATGAAATTCATCTAATATGAATATATAATTTCAAAATCTGTAAATACTTGTTTAATATCGTAAATAAATGCTGAATAGCCATAAAATGCAGTAGAGTTACAATCTATATAATCTCACTATCAACTAGTCTGTGTACCACAAATGCTGCCAGCTACTTAGTCGTTTCACCATGTTGTTTTCGGCGCAACCAATACAATTTGCTCTATCATTTTTGTTTGTCCAATGAAATTCTCTTCCGGTATTGATCAATGAATAAAATATATGAAACTATTGGTTGTCCAAAATAAAGTTTAATATACGGTCCCTGATTTTCAATATGCGGTCCATACTTAAATTTATCCCATACGCATTTATACTTCAAACAAACTGACTCTTGCACAGCGCCAAATATCTTTTTGAAGATTTCATTGTTTCTATGTATATTTCAGTAATACAGACAGCTATGGTACCTATAGGTTACCCTGGTATAGTTGACAGTGAAGCCTTACATTTAGATATGTATACAGCTACAGCATTATTTAGTGCCATAGTTGGTATACTTAATGTGGTTCTACTACTGGTTGTATTTAAAGAACATACTGTTAAAGACGACCAGTTCTCACCTACCAATATACAAACTTCAGGTAAGTTGTTCCTAAATTTGATTAAAAAAAAGGCTTGTGAACCAAACAGAATGACTATAATATAGTTCGAACAAAAAACAACAACAACAAAGCACTGTTTATAATAACAATACAATAAACTAATCCTCGACGAGGGACGCTCAGGGTGACAATAACATAAACATGTGATATGTTTCACGATTTTTTTTAGATGTTAGTGTGATGGAAAAGCGTTCTACCATTACAAGCATGATTTACCAAGCATTGGTGGTATCCATCATGCTAATTTTGTTAAAATGAATTACACACATTTTATTTTCAATACTGCCTAACCCTGAAATGGATTGTCACATTTCTAATGTTTACCCAAACGCGTTTTGTTTTATATACGCACTGATATTTTTATTTGTTTATTTACGGAGTGTTGCCTATCCACTCCATTACGACCACGACTTAAGCCTCTATTCTTAAAAAACCTAAAGCAACATTTATGAAAATTTACGATGTTATACATAACCTATAGCCTCGCTTGGCACCACCAATAGGCCCGCTGAAAGCGATGGAGTTTCCGGGACCCAAGTTATAGCCATTCATTCTAAATTACCTCCATTTCTCAGACGCTTGCTTTTTAACAAATGACAAATGTAATGTTCACCATTGACGAGTAATGTCAACCTCGGCTAAAGTCTCGGTTTACATTACTTGTCTCGGGTGAACATTCGGTCCTACGTGTATAGGATGTGATATTTATATAATACTAGATGGGAGCCCGTGCAAGCACGGGCTTTAGGTAATGACAGTTCTCGAAACTGTTCCTCGAAACAGGCATGTTTAAAAAGCATGGGTGAGTATGCCGTTTATGGGTATTATTTCGAGAACAAAGAACGCATGCTTGGTGAATATTCAAAAAATGGCAAGAAGGTTGCACGTATTCTGGGTGATTCTCCATGATAATACAGCAGTTACAGTCGTGTGACAGAGGCATTACATTCGATTCAGTTAAGATCAGAAATATTTTACTTCACGTCGAGAATCAAACTCGATTTTCAGGTTTGACGTCAAACTCCTCACAGTGCTTACGTCACGCTTTGCTTCTTAATTATTGATTTGATAAAGAGAGATAACCGCTGCGGGGAGTTTGGTTTGACGTGTCTATTTTTAGTTTTATCTAGAACTATTTTTAGACACAGATTTTTGTTGATTTTTGGCAGTTTTTGCAAATATCAAGAGGCTTTGTCAAAAAAGAATTGTCAACTTGATATGCCGGTAAATAAGTGCTCCAGCGACAAACAAAAGATTTATTCAAAGCTGGGCAGTTTCTTCCACAAAACAGGAAACTCGCAAATTTAATAGTATAGATATTATGTATCTTATCTGAGTATACATTAATACGTATGTCCGTATCTTCTATTTCAGAGACACTTGAACAAAATGTTGATATTGATGATAATGATAAACCAGATTATTTTGCTGTGATTTCTTCAATTACGTTATTTTTCTTTGTTCTTTTTATATTCGCAATATTTGAAACGTAAGTTTTAGATCAATAATCATTTTTAACTACATGTATTATATACACTTAGTAATTTAGTCCGCTGAAATTTGTGTTTTTTTACAGATTTCTTGTTCTAGACAAATAATTGAATGACATCGTGTTGCACATAAATAAGCTACATGTACTACATTTCTTTCCCAGAAAATTCTCTATTGATTCCATGAATATTTATCGTCAGCTTCGAATCCTCCCCACAAAAATAAAATCGAAATGTTAAACTGAGTGATTTGCAAACATATTTTGTGCAGAATATTCAGATTAAACAATGACAGTTCACAGGCTAACATGGCCATTTTCGGACATAGAAATTAGCTATTATATGCATTATTTGATTGTTTTCAATGTTTTGACTGCTGCAAGAATGTACAAATGTGGAGAAAAACACGAGTGTGTAAACATTCTGAGAATCACGTGACTATATACCTTTTAAAGGTACTAGTTCACAGATTTGGTTTATTTTTCTATAATTTCAAAATACCTTTCAGTGTCTGTAATTGTGTCAAAAGTTCAAAACAAAATCATTCTTATTATTTTAAGACAAACCGACTTATATATTGCAAGAAATATACAATAAAAGTCACAAAATGCACTAAGGGTGTCTATACCGTGACATACGGGGTAGAAATTTTCTACATGAAACACCATCATTTGTAGTTGTATATCAATTGCACTAAAACTGTCATTAAAATAAACTACTTTCCTGCTTCCAAAAAGTTTCCATACAATTTTGATAGTTTTAGAAAAAGTTGATATTTAGGTTGAAATCTGTGAATGAGTACCTTTAATTTACTTTAATTAAATGCTAAAACTATTATTTATTATATCTTCAAACGCAGGACATTTTTTGTAGCACAGTGCGGTTTACCGTAAATTTAAAGTGTAAACCACATTACTTCCATGTATGGTACATTAAACGTGTTACTGAAACAGTATGTACGACTTGTATACATGTAGTCCAATCATCTAAGCTTAGTTTGTACCCAGACTCTGGATAGTCTTATAGAGCTGGAATCTTAAGGCCATGTTGGGCTTGAGCCTTGCAAATTTCTGCAGTAGACTGTAGGACGTTGGCTCAAAACAAGCAATTTATATACATTATGTACATTCCGGTAGTTTGATTGAACTATACACTTGTCCACTAATTTGGTGTTGAACCCCGTTGTTGTAAAGATATGATTCATACAATGTCAGAAACACCGTTGTTTCACATATTTTCGGTATATTACTTAAATATCACATCCTACAGAGGGTGAAACAAACGGAATGATAGCCGAGGTTGACATTACTTGTTCCGGGTGAACATTTCGTTCTTTCACCCTCTGTAGGATATGATATTTATACAATATACCGGACAACTAAAATCAGAAATTGTGGACAATTGAATGGCACAAACCGTTTAATGTTATCTGTTTTATTTGCATGCCTCTGCGCAAGGGAGGTAATTCAAATTGGATGACTAATATTTTGAGTCCAGGTATTAGCAAACTCCAACGCAGTAGTCTCCCATTGCTTTAATCTGGCCGATATATGATGTAAAGCGAGGCCCATAGTTAATGTCAAGAGGAAGACATTATGGATTGTCACCCGGTAATATAGTAAACAGATCACGTGAGGTATAATAATAAAAGTCATATCTTACAAGCGATAAAGTTACAATCAAAAAGCAAAATAGTTTGAAATGTGTATTGTGTCCCTTATGCATATTATATTTTGATAACTTCACACTAATTGGAAATGTTTCATGTGTCTGAAAATGATTACAGCATATCTTCATAAAGTGGCTTTAAGAGATATTTTGACTCTACTTTACAGTATAGCCACGCCATTATGTATGCATATGTTTGCATGGAAGAAAGCCGAAGCCACCCTCTATGTCGGTGTCATGTTAGGAGGTGCTGGTATCGTTTCTATATTTGTATTTGGTGTTATAAAGATACTATCTAAAAGGTATTTCTTATGTTTTCATTCAGTTTATTTTGCTGGCATATACAGTGCAACCTCTCCTGAGCAACACCCACTGGAATGAACTAAAGTGTGTTGCGTTTCAGAGGTTGTTGCTCTGGAGAGGTTAAATTGAATTAAAATTACGTTTAGGGAATATTAAAAGATGTTGTTGTGCTGAGGATTTGTTCAGTAGAGAGCCGTTCTGCAGAGGATATACTGTACTATTATAGTGTACATCCTGTCAACTTCATCCTGAAAAACGAGTCTCATGAATTACTAGTAAACATAACTCTCTCCATATCAAACTTTTAACGATTGTAATCTTTCGCTTGAAGAAGATTCTAGGGTTAAACTCGGCTACCAACCATGGCTCTAAATGAAAATGTAGACACTTGGATATTAATTGTTTATATACTGGGTTTAATGCCGTGTCAACACATTTTTAGGTTTTTTACGGTGTCCATTGTACATAAGTTAGCTTTCCTGGACGCCTGTCTATAACCAGTACTCACATACCCTTCTACAAGGCCGGAAACCTTTCTAATCAATGGAGGAAAATTAAGACTTTTGTCAAATTTTCATGGAAGGGTATAACCTCTCCGGGTTGGTTCGAACCAGTACCCCCTTTGGGACTACTTGTTTATTGAGGATGGCAGCGTTTTTACTTGTTCATCGCAGTTAGATGAACGACAGTAAGGTGTATTAACCGAAGTTTGTGTCTTAGGACGTTGCAAAGGGCTGTACAGCAAAATACAGATAAAACTTTCCACGACATATGTATTTATGAATCTTTAGAGGTCAATATTTTTTTAATTATGAATGATAATACTGTTTTCTTTGTTTATTTAAGCAGAAGTGGTAATTAAGGTAGAACAAAAGGTTTAAAACTTTTTAAATACCTACATAAAATTGGTATCATTGAAAACTTGAACATATACCAATTTCTATTCTGTGTCTTGTAGCGGTGTATGTTTCTAAAGATATTAATATTATGTAGGTACAGTATAACCTCTCTTGAAAAACAACAATTTGGAGAAACTAAAACGTGTTGCTGTTCAGAGTTTGTTGCTCTGTAGAGGTAAAGTTTAATTAAAATGACACATAAGGGAAATATCAAAAGCTGTTGTTATGCAGGCGATTTGTTCTGTAGAAAGCCGCTCTGCAGAGGCTATACTGTATTCAATGTTTTTCTTAGAATCCCCTCGTATTTTGGTACGATTTTTAACATACATTTAACTATCTCCTTATGTGTTATCTGAAATTATTACAGATTCAATGAACGTTATTTACTATTTGGAGGATTTATAATGTGTTTTCTTGGTTTTGTTGTATATCTACCCTGGGGTCATCATTATCCTGCTATACAATATGTTGAGTCAAACATACCAGGTAAATACTATCATAAAATCATGTGTTCATTCATTTATATTTACATTAGAGATGAGCCAATATGACGATATATCGATACAATATCGATACGTCTGGCCACGATACGATTTTTCTATCATAATGGGATAATCGGTAAATTAAGATCTAAGCATGCATTTTGAATTTAAACTTCAACTTAGTTTCTTAAAGATTTCTTATAAATAATATGTTCAGTGTTTTACAATTTCAGTAGCACCGTCCCATCAGTACTGTCAGTACTTTGATTCTGATGTACTCTTGTTTTGTATTCAAATAAGCTGTAAAATTAGGTTATCAATAAAGTTCGTTTTTTTCTCAACTGTCAAAACATGAATAATTTCACGATGAATGCGTTTGTTAAAATTACATGTATCGTCGTGACACATTCATGAGTTTCCGGAAGTGTGTGTTATGATCGAGTAAAGCTGCTTATGCCATATGATATGTTTTAGTCGTGATATTTATTTATTTACAATTAGACCACCAGTACAAAAACAATACATTCAGTCACCGTGAAATTATTCAAGCTTTGACAGTTGAGAAAAAACGGATTATAATAATTACAACTTCAGTGTATTGAAAACTCACACGAAAACAAAGTTAACCCTCGAATATGTAAAGTCTACAATCGTGAACTCATATAATGACTGTCATACCATTGACTTGTGGTGTTTTTACATTTGAAGCATACAGTAATGGCGTACGCAATCAAATTCTTATTAAAATTATCAATATTTGTTTCTGTGACAAAGAAGTAGGGTTCATGTTGAACGTGCTTAGTCGATGTCCTGACCGGCTCCGTATCAATTATTTGCACTCTTTAGAGAAATTAATGTAATGGTGACAAATTCTATATGTGCAAGTATGTTTGGCATGGGAGGTTTATATACCAAATGGTGCCGGTATTGGTGCCGGAAGTTGTGCAACTATCAGGTCGGGTGTTGTTGCTAGTGCCCCCAGTCACTGAATTATTATTAAAATAATCAGTTTAATTTTCCTGACACTGGCTAAAACATCATCACGTGGGGGAAATATAATCCATGAGTATCAAGAGATACAGCAAAACTGTAGTTACCACATACATGTATTATAAAAATATTCAGACCTGCTGATGTACTACTTGAAATTGAAATACATTTTTTGAATTAATACCTTGGTATTAGAAACGATTACATACTCTGTAACGGTTGGGTTGGCGCAAAATCTCTAACTACATGCTGGGTAAAGAAAATGCAGGCTATTTTTGCGCTGACGTATCGAATCAAAAGAAAGCACACTTTCATTAACGGGTTCAACCGCATATACACGTTTGGTGGGCAATTCACAATAAACATTGCATTAGGTAAACATTAATTTATGTTGACACCCATGAGAAGGTTTGTTGAATGGATGCAATATTTGTACAAATGTATAGACTCAAAATGTTTTTTCAATGCATGCAATTTCAAATGATTCAATACAAATACTGCATCTATTGAACAGGCTTCCTCATTGTAATATTTTTTGTGTGCGTTCATTTATATTATTATTGAGTTCTGAATGTTGACAACCTATTCAAAAACTTAACTGTACGACGCCCATATCCATATTGGGTTCCATAAAATTGATATTTGAAGTAATCGTGAAATAGGTGACGAAAAATAAAATGTTGTACATGTTGCTTTATGCCACATTTTAACTATTATTTAGACATATCGGATAAGTAGTCTTCTAACTCGTAGTCAAAAGCTTTGATAGGCCCTCGATATATCATCGCCAATTGCCGACAACTGTTTCAATCGTTCTTGATACAAAAGTTAATATAGAAGAATGACCGTACAAACTATGTCATGACCAAAGTACTCAATATATATATCTAGACATGGATTTATTTTGCTTGGCCTTTTTTCAGTATTTGGTGCGGGGCGTTTCTTCTTTCATTATATATAACATATAGAACATTTGTCACATTTACGGGGAGGAAAAACCAGTAAACTCCAATTTGGAGAAAAACTTCATGATGTTAAAGAACTTCCAGGGAAAGGTGTCGTTTTTACTGCTCCTGTTATGTAGGGAAAAAGCTCTCAGTTTTATGACAACTTTACCACATTTACACGATACACAAGGGTCATGCTTATTTTGATATCCATAGTTTAAACATTTATTTCAGAAACAATAATAAACACCACATGGAATGACCTGAATCGTGATCTACATGATCAAAGACAGCGTAGATTTGCAACATTGGGCAAATCAACCATAGAACAGCTGCTCCGAAATTCAAGAACGTCAGACTTAGACAGCAGACTAAAGCATAAAAATAATATGACGTCACAAGACGACCACGTGTTACAAGTGCAAGCAGACACTTACAGTAAAACACTGTTATATGTTATAAGTCATAACCAAGTAAACAAAACTGAACTTAGAATTAGAAATACTAGTAAAGACTCACGAACAAAAGAGCATCATGGCAATTTCATTGTTGGAAGAAGGCCAAACCAGGAGCCAATGGGAGATAGTGATTTGGGCGGTATATTACAAGACATGCCATTTCACCCAACTAATTTCAGCACTAATTCTAGTACAGAAGCTGTGGGGTGTCCGTATTATTATGACTGGTGTTATCATACGCCAGCTATATTGTTATGGCAGTTTTTATTAGGAACATTCTTTGTTGCTGTTGGATACCCTACATGTAATGTCATGTCGTATACTATATTTTCAAAGATTTTAGGACCAAAACCACAGGTAATGACTTTTACTCAGGAATTTTTTATACAGGACTTTTTTTTAATTCAGTTAATGCCTACAGAAGTTGTATTCTTTTTTACCTCCTTAGGCAATATTCTGTCAGAGTAGTTAATTATTGAGGTTTCTGACTGGTATCAGTTCTTTCAAATAATTTCCTAACTAATTCTTGTGACTCCTTTTCATCAGAAGGTTCTCCGTAGTCTCTTTATACAAAGGACTATCACATTATTGTCAATTTTAGCGACTGATTTGCTTTGTGAACATGGCAATCTGGATTCGAAGTTCAGAAAATAATTATGTTTTATTATCACTGTCCAATCTTCATTAACACAGCTGTTAACCTTTAAGTTAAAAAGTCTATTCAATCTGTGCATAGGGCTTTGGCAGGGTTACTTTTTTGTGTAGCTTTTGTCTTTTGCCTTTACAATTCGAATAGTATTTTTCCAATTACAATACACTAATACGAGTATTATAGTAATTATATTGTAACAAAACGGGATGTTGCATAAATGAAGCTTAAAAGTTAATCTTTTCAACATTTGTTTCAGGGTGTTTGGATGGGTTGGCTTACTGCTGCTGGAAGTCTTGCTCGTTGTCTAGGGCCAGTGTATGTGAGTCAGGTCTATGATGCTTATGGGCCTAGAGTGACAATGATAACATTACTTTGTGTTATATTCTTAACTATAGTAGGTTTACTTGTTTCGTTCAGGAGATTGGTACCATTTAAATCTATTAATCAATCTATTATTGTTAATTCAAGTTAATTAAATGGTATGAAACATAACATTAGAATCCGAACTACTTTCGGACAGAAAATAGTTCGAACTTTACAAGTGTCCGAATTCCTCAGTTTTGTTTAATCTTTGATGTAAACAATGCGACTTAGAAAAAAAGAGTTTAAAATATAAATTGTTTACATAAAAATTAAACAAAACTGAGGAATATACCCTCGATATATGAATATACATTCAGTTACATATACTTATATATTGATAAGAATTATTTCGAAAAGCAACATTGATGAAAAACATTGTTGCAATAACCCGTGTACCCTGACAAAAGTTTTAAAATTTTAACATATTTTGTCATCTTATATTTAGGTAATGGCTAAAGGATTATTTTGCCACACCAATCAGTGTAGTTAAAATTACATATTTATTCCTTGTGTGACCAATTATTAATAACATGAGTATTTAACTGACGTTGTGATGCGCAGCAATTTGTACGCACTTTTTTGCTAAGCTTCTCGTAGTTATCATTGATATCTGACAGGAATTAAAAGAGTAAATGCTATTTAAAACTTAAAGTCAATGCAGATCTTTCACCATTTTCATCTACAAACCGTTACCATTTGAGTTGTCATTGCCACGTAGTGTTGCCACCGTGATTTGGTTCTTGGATCACAAATGTTCCAGGAGCGGAACTGTTTGGGAACAGTAGGAAATCTGACGAAGATTAGATTTCTTTACGCTGTTGTCAATAGAATGAGCGATCAACAAAGAAACACCAATTTGAATGAAATTACAGATTTATTACCTTTAATGGAATAAAAGAATTCTGATTTTCAGAATTTCAGAAGTGTAGGGTAACGTAATTGTGATGTAAATAAATTTATTTATTTGTCGATTGATTAAATATCTAGTCAAGTGTAATAATGTTTCATATTATTATCTCATCTGAGCAATATCCTGCTAAAATACTACATTTTCTAATTAACGTACAGTAATTTTAATGAAAATGATAAATCAGATCACAAATTATTTTCTTGACCGTTTCTACTCAGATGAGCGATATAAAGCTGCCGTTGTGCTTCTGTTACAAAATGTAATGGTGTGATGTTAACGCACAGAAGCAAGTTTTATTAGTACTCGTATAACAATTATTACTATGTATTTTTGATGTTGTTTAAAATAAAAATGTTGTTATATTTTGATATTCTTAGTTATAATTTTCTTTGCAAATGCTTTTGCACACAAGTAACCGGTGGGATCAGATATGCCATCAGCCATAACTAAATGGCTCCACGTGCCATTCCTTATACCGGCCATGAACAGCGTGCGACCATCCTCTCTCCTACCTGAAAGACACAAAAACATTCTCCATAGAAAGATAAGATCAGGAAGGAAGACTAGCATAGTTTTCGTAAGCCTGATGAAATACAAAATATATGTTAGTTTTTTTAACAAGTTTAATAGATGTTCGAAATCTCACAGCAGTTTGATCTGTAATTGCCGGGCAAGGTTTTACTAATTTTAGATTTGACGGTCTTCAAAAATAAGAGAACATGTACTAAGTAAATCGTTGTGTTCGTTTTTCTGGATACAGGTTTGAGTGAAACTCAGTAGATGAACGGAAATGGCATCTATCTGGCAAAAATAAAAGCCTTCGAAATAAAATTGAAATAATATTATTCGTAAAAACGCTATCCATTTTACGTAAACATGAAATGATATTTCGTAAAAAAAGAAACATTTTGTAAGGAACGAGTACTATTTAGTACAGTCTGGATATAATTTCGCGAACACGAAAACATATATCGTTAATAAGACGAAATTATACTGGGAATTCGTAAAATTGACAAATCCCTTCGTACAAATTTAATAATACTCAAAATCCTTATCACAAAGGTCGCTTTAGCGACTCCGTAGACATACATCAATATAAAAGTCCTTTAAAAGTTTTAGTCTTATTGATTCAAATAACTTCAACTCATTTTTTTAGATAAAACTAATACAAATACGTAGACAATCAATGCGTCAGTGCAGTGCTTTACAAAGACTGCATTTGAATCTTAAGAAAGACATTTTGTCGCAATGCAGACTGAATTAGAAAATGTAAAACTTTAATCAATTGTCCAGAGTAGTATTTCAAAAGAATGAGTCTAAATAATAGTCGATTTTTTGTTTATTTACTTTGCGTCTACTCCTTTGTTAATATGCTTTGATAATCAACGCCATGTGGGAGAAGTGTTCCAACGAATGTGATTATTATGCAGTCGTGTACTTCTCTTTCTGACATATTTCAAGTATCGGTTTAGAAGCTGAGCAAACATATTTAAAATTATTTGAGTACAATTTAAAGTGTATGTCCATGCCAATAATAAATGTAGGGCCGATAATTGCCACCAGACCCAGCCAGTGTGGAGAAACGCAATACCTATATGGTTCCTAACTCGGTAAAAATGACGACTAGATCCTAACACGGCAAAAATGGCGACCAGATCAACAAACTTAGATGAAAAAGACAAAGTAAATGACACTTATACGAATCCGATTTTTATCGGACCTAGTGCAGTCAAAGCAGCACAAAATTCTCTTTCCATCGGTAGTCTACCAACCCCACAACGGTTCTAAATTTCTAGATTATCTCAAAGTTCTTCCAAAATCTTTTGACTCGTTCAAAACCTCAAGGTAATTTAGAAAACTATAACGGTTGTTGGATTCCCCACACTGCCTACGTCGCGTATTAACCTCTTACACGTCATTCAAGTCCCTTTAAACAGTCCGTCCAGTTAGAATTATGGTACTGTAGTAGCTAAAAAGTTAATCCCTCTCAATTCGCATCCATTAAGATACCTTAAGCGATACTAAGTAAAAATACGTCCTCTCTATTGCTGGAGTTAGAAGAGGAACGTCGCTAGAAAAAATAGTGAAAATACATTATGCTTTAATTGCTAGCATGTTAGCCATCATTTCGGGAAAATGAAAACGTGTGGATTGAAGGAGTTAAAATTTGCAATTTCTTATTTTATTTCAACCATTTTGTCTGGATATGGTAACAAGACGGTTTGGATTATTTTTCTTCTAAGACACATAGCTCTCGGGATAAAATTATATTTCTGTAGCACAAATCGTGAAATAATACATCAAAGCATTACAGTATCTCTACAAGACGTATGTATATACATAAAATGTATAACAAGAACGTTTTAATTGCCATTTTTCTAGGCTAAATCAAAACCCCCCACAAATACTAGAACAGCTGCGTGTTCAGTTACGACTGTTATAGCTAACGT
This sequence comes from Mactra quadrangularis, assembly GCA_025267735.1. Taxonomy (NCBI): domain Eukaryota; kingdom Metazoa; phylum Mollusca; class Bivalvia; order Venerida; family Mactridae; genus Mactra; species Mactra quadrangularis. Next base: position 15,725,647 of record CM046308.1, on the reverse strand, counting down.
TACGGGTACGGGTCAACTCAACCCAAAGACAACTCAACACGTGTATAACGCAACTCAAAGTTGGGACATCTCATTCCGTTAATAGGGTATTGAGTTTTCTCGGGTTGAGTTGTCTTTGGGTTGAGTGTTCCGACACGTTTGTTACGGAACGTTCATGGTACCTGAACACGCTGCAGATCAGATGTTGAGTGAGAACAAACACCACCTACTTTCTGAATATCATAAAGCGTTCTAAAGGGTGGCGCGGTCAGTCTGTATGATATCTTCAAATATTGAAAGTTAGGCATCCGTGGTTTTAGTTCATCAGTACCCCATGCCACCACTGATCTCCATTTTAATCGACATAAAACAATTCTGTTGCATGATTTTCCTTAAATGCCAACCCAGTATTTTTTTAACGTCGCATTCAACACATATATAGGTCATATACACGACGGCCAGCTCTTCGTACTATAGGTTTCCTGGACACTTATCTATCACCAGTACTAACTTACCCTACCACCAGACCGACAACTCATATATATAGGGTATGACCTGCCGCGACCGGGTTTCGAACCCGCGATCTCCGGATTCGCCGACCCAGTATTGGTTGCTTTAAAGATTATAGTAACCTTCCAAATATATAAGTACATATAAGTACAGTATATTATAAGTACAGTACAGCGCTATTATTACAACGCTGAAAAATGTTCTATTGTTATATTCAATGAACATGGTTCTATTGATTATAACCGACATTTTTATATTGGAAATAAAACAATTAATACGGCCAAAGATTATACACATCTTGGAATATTATGTGATTCTTTCTTGTCAACAAGTAGTGTAGTAAGCAAAGCTTGTATTAAAATTAGAGGATCGTTCCTAAATATTTGTAATAGTGGTATCTACCCAGATGGTATTAATCCTCTATCTTCGAGAACTATTTATAATTCAGTTGTTTTACCTAAAGGCCTGTACGGTTGTGAGCTGTGGGGAAATATTTCATCATCCCAACTACTTACTCTCGAGAGAACTCATAGGTTCTGTGTTAAATACATGCAATCATTGAAACGTAATACTTCAACTGATTTTTCACTATGTGCTATTGATATGACACCAATAGAAACAATAATAGATTATAGAAAATTACAGTGTTTTGGTCAATTATGTAGACTTCCAAACATATATTTGGCTAAAACAATATTTAATGATAGAATTGTTCGATTTTCAAGTTTTGACAATCAACGTAATGGTTTTATACCGGAAGCTAACAGAATTTTAAAGAAATATAATATGGACTATTTTTTCGAACAGTATGTTACAACTGGAAATTTTCCATCTAAAGCAACGTGGAAACAAATATTACATGTTAATGTTATAAAACCCGTTAAACGTGGGTCTTTTGAACGTTTATGTGACGATAGTTCTCTATCTTATTTATCACAGACTTATTTACGTGATAATCTACCATGCATTATTTGGCCGGTGGCGAAGTCTAATCCTCAATACTTATTTACCTGTAAAACGCTTTGTGCAATTATCGGGTCATTGTATGACGATGATTTTCGACAAATTTGTTCAAAATGCTCTTTGGTAGTTAATAAAATAATTATACACAAACTTTGTTTCTGTACTAAGAATTCACAATTGCGCGTTAAGTTGTGGGATGAGTTTATAAACTCTTGTGGAATTAGTTCATATATTGAACTTATCAAACATTCGCCAAGTGCTCAGTGTGTATCTCTCTTGTGTTCAGTATTAAAGTATGATACTTCAGACAAAAGTATAAACTTTAACCTTGCATTAATTATGCAAAAAATGTGCATTTAAAAATAAACATATAGTATACGTATAATAGTGTATATTATGTTTATACATTGGTTCATTCACTCTGGCTATTGTGAGTTAATATGAATTATTAAAACCTGTCTTCCCCTGTAGATTGTCTAACTTGTTTCGTTTCGAAGTTAGGCAATCAACCACGGGGGATTGCAAGTTAATAGATTGTTCAATGTAATTTATGTGATTTATGTATATATGTTATATTTCTGACTTGTACATGTTTGTTCTTTGTTAATCTTCAAATATTGGAGGAAATAAAGTTTATATATAAGTACAGTATAATTATTTCCCAATGTTCTATGTCACGCAAAAAATAAGCTATTTGTACGTAACCCACACATCATTAGAACAAAATTTCTGAATTATTCTGGACTAATATAATGAATAATGCTTTACTTTCTAAATGTTTTGACCCCATAGTAGTCAATTAGGGACTTTGATTTGTTATCTTCCCCTGATAAAATCTGAAGCAATCAATTTGGTAAGTAGGCCCTTACAGTTGGAATCGTCGGAAATATATCATTGAATTCCTATGTAAGGATAACAAAATATTTCATCCCTTATAAGCTGTAATGACATTTAACATTTATCATACATTTAGAAAATAACAACGATTTAAACATATGTGATGCTTCATTACCTCAGAGTTTAATATTTCATATAAAATATACTTCATACAATAGCATCTTCATAGGGTCTTATAAAGGGTTTCATTATTTGCCATCTTCAAATCTTTTCATAAATTTGCATATGAAAATGTTTCATTGAATATTATTCATAGATACTACAATATAAATCATAGTAAGGTTTCTTTCATTAGTTGTCATCTTCAAAACTATACACAATGAAAGTTTTCTTAATGTGCCATTATAAAAAGTCAGAAAACATCAATTGTTAATGTCATTAAAATGGTATACTCGTATTATACGAGTATCAATAACCCGTCAGTAGAATATTCAAAACAAACTGATTAAAACTGATCTAAAATTCTTCGCTCGCCTACTCACTAATTTATGAACAGCGGCCTATAAGATATCTGTTTACGGAGATAGTTTCAAAACTTGACGCTGCATGTGATGATTTATATAAGAAATATACATGTAACTTGTTTGTGTTCATCTTGCAACTGTTCATCAATTTAGAGTTTCGCTTTCATCAGGTTTTGTACGGTTTAATTAAACATTTCTAGTATTGCAGACTATAAAGCTGTTCTGATAGACGTTTTTAATAAACATTTTTTCTGGTTCAATTTACTGATGATTTCCATAATGTACCTATGAAGTAAATCCGTGTTTCTAGGTTTATTGATGTTGTCTGTTTCTCGAAGTCGTGCAATAGGTTATTGTTAATTCATGTATGCTCAGTCATCAAAGGAGGCGTCAAACACAATTATTTAATTCGTCAATCATGGAAATATGAAGAGGGGGTCCCGGACACTATTAACGTATATACGCTCACGGCGTAAACAAAAGTCACCAATTTATCACGTCCTGCAGACGTGAATGTTTCAACTTGTTTTTTTATCCATTTCAGTTACGGCTGCAGCAGGGTTCTGAATTTTTGTGCAACCAGTTTCATCTTTGTTTTATGCCACTCAGTGAAAACTTGTGTGTGTCCATAAATGTAGGCAAGATTGTTAAAGCACTTCGATTGAAAACTAAAGCGTCACGTCTTCTAACATTCGCATCATGTCCGGTTTAAGTATATAGTTTGGGCATGTGACGCATTGGTAGTTCTAAAATGGCGTTAAATATGTCCGACGTTATTCCTTGTGAATGGCCGAGGAGTTTCGAATGATGGTCACATGCACGATAAAGGTTCAGGTAGAGACTTCAAGGACACATATGGTGCCGGAGAAGCGATTATCCAAGTTTCTCTAGGGGTTTAACCGGCGTGCGTTATTACGTGCGTCCATTGTCAAAGCATTCTATTCCTGTCAAAAACCATAAGCCTACAGTAACCACATTAGATAGTAGCATCAATTAAATGTTCTTTACAAAGATTGTTCGTATAATGCACATGAGGTCATTATTGATCCAGTTCTAAGGGCCAGTATATTTTAAATTGAGAAATGTATAAGAAATTTCTTAACCAGTTTTAACGTGCGAGGCTTAGAGATTCCGTATGTGCTATTTAGATTCACACTAAGGTCCTTAGCAAAGATTGTCCAAGTTATATTCCCGGGGTAACAGTTTGCCCTGCTCCTGGGGTCACGGTTATCATTCAGCGAATCATTAAAAAGATTTCAGTGTTTGTATGATGCTCTGAGAATTAAGCTCTCAACGTGAGCGGTACAGGATCCTCAAGATTTGTTAAAACATGGTCAGAAACACAGCACGGTAATAGAGCACAATCATTGATGATCGCCGATAAGCACGGATTTATAACAATGTTTGAGTTCCTGTTTTTGAGCGCAGCCCAAAGACTGCGTTCATTTTGACATGATTGTTTACCTGTATAGGCTTTTAATACTTACTTATACTCGTTTACAATTTATTGCTATGGACGATATCGTGGATGCTGAGGATATGTTGCTGGTTGCTATGAGTTCAAGAGAGGTTGCTTTGAAATCATATTTGTCCTATGTAGTACTTGTGTGTTATTTAGGCTCGATACTGTACCTCCCTACAAACTTAGTGTGGCGTTTAGCGTCAAGCTGGCGACGGTTAAAGTTAGTATTGCGAAGTTTAACGTCATTTGAGGCATTGTGACGTTTTTAACTCGTATAGCAATTAGAAAACATAAAAATAACGTCACGCGTAAATATTATACAATGTATATCAAAGACACAAAGTAACGATTTTGATGCTACGCTATAATGTGAAAATGAAAATTGAAAAAGAAGACGCCAATGGGCTGCATCGCAAAAGAAAAAAAAACAAGATGATAGTGAAAAGGTACGATAGACAAAATGAGATAAAAAACTGTCAATACCTTAAACAGAAAAAATGATTGTGGAAGAAACGTTGACCCGTTGAATTCATGAGAAATTACAGGATATCATGTTGTGAATGAACTGCATTATTAATGAACTGATTAAAACCATTATGTATATAAAGTTATTAAAAATGATGAATAAATGTTAATGTATTGAATGAACAATGTATGAACTGAATCAGTGAAAATACTGTAGTGACTGTTTTTTGTGAATACTGGTATTTAAAAAATTTTGTATTGAATTATTGACCAATGGACTTTATATATTTGTATTAAACTAATACTACTACAACAGAACGCGAACTTGACATGATGGTTAAATGAAAGAATGAACTTATGAAGTTATGAGTATTGATATGAAAGCTACCATAGAAATATACATGTGTTGAAACCTAATGGTTTCAATTTTAGATAAGAAAAACTTGCTAAAATTCTGAGCAGTGTCTTTCGGCGAGGTTCCAAATGGTAGAACAGGGCCACACTTTTCTCCATTTAACAAATTATTAACAATTTTAAATAAACGTTTTCTATCTCTGCCAGCAGCTTCAACTTTGTCTGAGAAATGATCTTTACGGGCTTCAATAAGAAGTTTGTTGTATACAGCACGTTGTTTTCAGTAATATTGATGATGAACTACAGTATGTTTTGAAACGGTTGGTATTGACAGCTTGCCGAAAACTTGAGCTACAAGTGACCACCATTGAGCCTATTTGACCATCTGCGCACAGTACATCCTTCTGGAGCGAACAGACGGATCCTCATATTTTCCTACTTAAACCATTTAGCAGGACTCGAATTTAACAAAAATATGGACTTTTTTTGCCAAATTTTTGCATAGAAGCACTCGCATTTTCCCCATATTTTAGTAGTATTACTATTCATTAATACATTAAAAGCAACATAGTATTAAAATTACATGGGACTGATATTTGCTGTCTTTGTACATATATATTAAAGGATATATTCTGTTAAGTCGAACAAAACTTCTAACGCCTTGATGCATGTGAGGATTGATTCATGATGTTTTAGTACATATATACTATTGGTGAAATTCTATTTAATATAAGCTTAATCTCCTTGCATCTTAATGTGTATGAAGATTGATTCATAATGTTTATATTCTTGTATGTATTGAGCTATATATTATAGAAACATGGCCTAACTGGTATTTATATGTTATACTCTATAGAGTCAGAACTTAACTTCTTAGATTTTAAAGTGCATTTAGAATGATTCATGATATATATGTGCATGTATAATATATGCTGTATATTCTGTAGGAAAAGAGTTATGAATGTGTCTTTATATGATTTACATTGATAATCACTGCTCATATGTTAATAGTTATGTTTATGTTATCTAAAGTAATAAATAATTACAAAAAAAATTACATGTAACTATAGATGAAACAAGGGCAAAATTGTGGGATATATTAAAGAATATCAAATTAGTACACTTCCGACGCAGCTTGTAGCAATACAGATATAAGTAGAGCCAAAGACGATATTGTCGAACTATCTGGCCGTTTCCATTCTGATTTGTACCTCATTAACTTAGACAGTAATAATTTTGTGGCGATTTCAACTCGTGAAAATTTGCGAGTTGAAATAAAAGTAACTCGCAATATTCAAGATCCGCTCGTATTTTTCGAGTATGCGAGCTTAAATTCGAGCCCAGCATTTAGCTATCGAATGTGTTTTGAAACTCTGTGTTCTGTGCTTTTTTATAGACAAGCCTGTTTATCAAAGCCTTATTTTACGATTATCAGTTTTGTTATATAGTGTACACCATGCAGAAAACCATGCACAGAGAAAGAATCAGTTGGTCAGTTTTCTAAACCTGTACAGAATACCGTACGTTGTTTCTTTGCTTAACTTTGGAAGGTAATTACAAAGATGGCCCGTTTAGTTCGCCATAGTTTAAATGGGATGATAAACTCATAGTTTCACATTGAATCTTATCAGTGATATTGTATTGAACGGGTTTACGTATGCAAATAGTGAGGTCGACATAGACTCAGCGTACATTAAACACTTGTTCGACTTTTATAATACCCATATAAGATATTGTGGCTATCTTAAACATGTTGACTTCGTAAATATTGAACAGTCTTGTGTACTAAGTTAAACATTTAGTTTGTGGCTGCGACAAACATTGTCTTAAAATGGATACGACATTTCAATATTGCTTGCTACATAGAAAGTAGTGCTGTTTGTATTCAGGACTTTTTTGAAGTGGCTGTTTTCAATAAGTATTGAATTTAACTTACAATTCAATTGATCATGCTTGTATATAGAGGAGGTGTACATAAAAAGTATTGATGCGCTGTGAAATAAACTCAAACCAAAAGGATTTTACGTGAAAGCCGACTGTTCATTGATTTTGGATGATTTATATTGATTCATAATTTGGATTAAAGAAACAAGTCGCCGCATTTACTAAAGGTAATAAAAATGTTGATAAGTTGAATTTGTTGTCACGTTTCATACATGCCGTTCATAATTGGTGATATTTTATATGAGTGATAAATTGAGGCAATTTTTTAAGTTAATTTCTAAAGAAAAAATTATCACCGCCATCAAATGTTATGTGCGAAGATCATAAGTCTGTACATATTAAAAACTAGGCTATTTTAAGGTTTTAATGATAAAATGGTGGTAGCAACTAGGGGGTAGCAACAAGTTCATAGCGACGATAAATAGATATTTCATTTCTGATTGTTTACTTAAGTATCTGAGATAAAGAGAAGGATACAAGATAATATAATATATCACTAAAACCTAAACGGTTTTGAACAAACAGATAATAACGTGAATACATGGGATTTCCCCACGTTATGTGGCGAATCCTCATTAAAATCCGCACGCGCAATTGCAGGGATAATAAGGGACTTTAGTCAGTCATTTCCCCTTGTATACTCTTCACATAGGTAGGTCCAATTAGTTGAAATACTCGGATTTTACCCTTACTTTTCATTGTCAACTTGCCAAAATTAATCCTATATAACTTTTTTTGTAAATCATTTAATTTGTTTGAAATTCAAGCTAAGTATTTAAAGGTAAAGAACTATCTAAATTTCACCACTTCTGTTAATATCTTCATTAACAAGAAAGATATAACATGAAATATTTTGTTATCCTTACATAGGACTTCAACGTTAAAATCCGAGGATTCCAACTGTAAGGACCTACTTACCAATTGGATTGCTTCAGATTTTATCAAGGGAAGATAACTGACTAAAGTCACTAATTACTACTGCAATAATTTAGTCCACATGGCGCGTTAACAAGAAGTCGAGATCAAAGTACATGTATATCTAATCTGGCTTATGTAAGGATAGGATCCATTGTATCGTTTTCCTTAGTTATATTAGCCATATACTCCACTAGAACCCTATGTCTGACAGCGCTATTGGCGCTTTGATTTTTATTGTGCACGCACAGGTTGCATTTAATAAATGAACTGACAAGTTGTAAATTAACTTGGGAATAGATTTAACCAATTACAAATATCTTGAATTTCATACTTAGCAACAAGCGAAGGGGGGAAATATGTTAGTTTTGTAAAGTATTTTATTTTGATATTGAACAACATATTGGGGGGGGGGGGGGTAATGGTACATTTTACAAAGTATCTTAATTTGATTATTAAGATACAGATAGGCGGAAATTAAATATGTATGTTCCGGTTGAAAATAAGATAAACACTTCATTTGCATTGTTTCCTATGTATAAGATTGAAACAATATACAATGTAAAGAAGGTAATATAAAGCATTAATATTCTTCATAAAATACTCGGATGTGTTATCAATTTGATGATATAAATAAAGTAAGTTTAAATTTATTCAAATTTAATTATCAAAATATATTATTAATTTGATACAACCTGAATAATTTACCATAGTTAGTACAGTTATAATATTCACTTATCTATAAAGTAGCATTGTTTTGCTCCATTGTATTGATACATAGTCACACTTTAGTCACCGCAGCAACAAATGCCAATATAGTTTAATAATAAAAGGTTAACTAGTCACGATTACTAGATAACCACTTAATTAACACGTTTTTATGAGATAAACTAGTTATGTACATGTAACTAGTTAACTAATTAACACTTATGCGCAATATCGCTAACTGGTAAGTTGGTATCTAGTTACATAAAAAGTTAATCACTAGTTAACCACTTAGCATTAAACAGGTGAAATAATACAAAAATGGCAGTTGTAGGCACTAACTTGCATTTATTTCCAATTATGATAATTATTATATTGAAAAAATTAACTAGTTTACGTGTCTAGTTAACCACATAATTAATTTGTACTTCAATAACACGTTAATTTTGTAGTTATCTGGTGGCAGAAATATGACACCATACATTGTTCATGAAAATGTGTACATGTCGTGGTGGTACAGTACAACCTCTCTTGAACAACACCCACTGGGAAGGACTGCAGTGTAGTGTTCAGAGGTTGTTGCCCTGCAGAGGTTAAATTCTCAATTAAAAAATATCAAAAATAGTTGTTGTGCAGAGGTTTTGTTCTGTAGTGGTCCTGCAGAGGTTATACTGTAATTGATAAACAGTATAACCTCTAAAAAGCGACCCTCTTCACAACAAAGCCTCTGTACAACAACAGCGTTCGATATTTGCCTTAAGTGTAGTTTTAATTGTTTTTAACCTCAGCAGAAAAACAATATCTGACCAGAATCATACAAAAAATTGTCGTTCACGTAACTATTGCGTATATAAACATAGCCAGTTTCATTACACACCAATATTTAGGGGTGTATTATTTTTATTGTTTTATTGTTTAGTTATTTGACACTTATTTTATAAACATACCACTATATAAAATTTAAAATGTGCATATACAGTATTAAAAATAAATGTTAAAAGTAAAATTGTATGCTTTAATCCGTAAAATGCTGTTCATGCATTAGCTTATTCACCTAGTCCAATGTTTAAAGTACAAAAACACGCATGACCTAGACTACGATCTGTACCTTAGTATCTCCAAGTGAGCGTCGTTCAAGAGAGATTGTACATGTATTGTATGTTAATAAATGATTGTTACCGATATCAACTAATATCTATATTTAATTTTGAGTATCAGGATGTACAAATGTATATATATATGTCCTGCTCATATGTTCGCATCCGAACAATATTAAAATGAATAACGGAAACCATAAAAAATTCAGTGCAATATTAGACTGCATCCTTTTTAATCTACTTTTAGTTAGACTAGTTTTGCAATGACCCATCGATTTTGCATTTTTTCGGATATGGAACTAGTCAGAAACTACTAAAACTGATTCTGTCAAGTGAAAAATATTGATTTCATTCTATCGGGCTGATTAAAATTTGGGCTTATTGGTATAGAATAGTTATAGTATGTACAGTATATGACGTGTTTTCACTAGAAGAAAATATATCACATCCAACAATATTTTGAATTCAGAACTTCTTTCTTTTCGAGTTTGGAAAAGTCATTCTCTTTCCCCGAGGTTATGAAGATTCTCGATCCTACTAGACTCTGGGTACGAGAATGGGAAAATGTGTTCTTTCCATTCTGTTGAGTATTGCATCGCCGCTCGATTGTATAAATGTTCCTTGATTAGCCCTTTTTGATTTTATAACCGTTTTAGTTCTCTTTTTTAAACAATAGGCCATTTGTACACAAACGGTTTTACTGACCTTTGTACGTAGACACTAAGCATCATTAATATTTTTTTTCCTGAAAACATGAGGCAATGTTTACATTCTAACAATTTCCCCTTAAACTGTGCTGAACAAATTGAATATATTTTTGACTACTAAATCTAATATTGATGCCCAATGAAGTATGCACGAGAAATAAAACCTTTAAAGGGATCCTTTCTCCTCTATACTAACGTGTTTGCATTAATGGATTAATACTCCTGAAGTCATAAGCCACCATTCATTTTACAATTAAAAATAATGATTGTATCAAAAAGCGTAATGTACAATGGGTTTGTCTTCATACGCCGCACAATATTCTGTACGTACAAAATCGCCAATTTGTGCGATGAGTATTCATCAAATATAGAGATACTTTTCATCGTTACGTATTGAATGTACACTCAGTTAATTATATAAGTTATTGCATACCTAGTCTAGTTAAAGGTAACCCATGGATTATTTAACCAAAATGTATATTTATACTTATATATATATAATATATACATATAAAGTACTCATTCACAGATTTCAACTTAAATATCAACTTTTTCTAAATTTATGCATTGAAACGTTTTAGAGCATAAAAACAAAGCTCTGATGATGACAATTTTAGTACAAATTAAAATACAACTACAAATGATGGTGTTTCATGTACCCCGTATGTCACGGTATAGACAATTTTAGTGCATTTCTTTTACTTTCATCGTATATTTCTTGCAACCTATATGTCAGTTGGTCTTGAAATATTAAGGAATAATATTTTGACACAATGACAGACACTGAATGGTATTTTGAAAATATAGAAAAAATAACAAAATCTGTAAACTAGTTCCTTGAACTAAATTAACAAAGTGTAGTAACTGAAACATGAAATATACAAATATGGCTCAGCTAATATGATCTGGGCCCCGTCATAAAATTATAATTGAAAGCGACTAGCTTATTTATTCTAAACAAAAATCAAATATGTATACATATATACATTGAATATTCCGGTCAAATGTTACATTATATATGTTCATAGAATATAAAAATATTAAACAGACATATTTGTGCAAAACTATGACATACATACATCTTTAATTAACTTATTTTTCAATATATAATAATATTATATTGGTTGTTATAAATATCTAACTACAGGTCGTTCACGTAAACATTGCGTTTATAAACATAGCCAGTTTAATTACACACCAATATTTAGGGGTGTTTTATATATGCAATGTTATAGTTTAGTTAGTTTATATTATTTTATGAAAATATATTTATATAAAGTTTACAATGTGCATAAACATTATCTGAAATAAACGTTAAATATCAAAGCGGGATGTTTAAACCAGTAAAATGTTGTTCATGCATCAGCTTATTCGCATATTTAATGGGCAAGTCCATTGTTTAAAGTACAAAAACACGCATGACCTAGAATATGACCTGTAGTACAAGTTATTGGTCCAGTGTTTATCATACCGACTTTTATACAATGATTTTATTACTTTAAAAGTTGAATAATAGTCTGTATACCTGATTTCATGACCTCTTTGTATTTCAATTACTTAAAGGCTACGATAGAGGTTAACAGGATGGCAAAATTGGACCGCTGGTATGAATAGTGTTCCGAGAGCGTTAACATACACTTCGCATATTACGCATGAAATTATATACCGGTCGTTTATCGGTTCAGAATTGTCATTCTTGTGTTCAGATAAACCAACCCTGAATCTAACACTCGGATTTTGAATAACCTCGGAGACCTTCCTTGCAGCTTTGCCTTTGACATCATAAGGAAAGAAAGTAGTTCTAATTTGGATTCTGCAGTAAATCTTAATTTCACTGAATGTGGATTATATTGTATGTTAAACATATCAGAACTACATTGTAACATAGCGTGTTTTCTAATGAAACATTTTTGCTAACAATGAAAATCTGAGTAATCAAGTGTATGTCAAACAATGGCAGCTGGTGGTGTTTCAACGTATATTTAGATAATCCTTGGCCATATGTAGTAGGGAAGAATTATTAAAGTTGTTTTGTAGCTAATAAGCAGAATAGCAAGCAGCGTGTTTGCTAACATTAACTAAGCTCGTCTATATATAAAACAATGATAGAACTACTTGTCAGCGAGTTATTCGCCGGGTTTCATAACTTGCTGTATTTCTACCACTATTAATATCCGAGGTTACCTAAAATATAGCTGCGTAGAAGAACTCCGAGGTCGTTCCCCGAGGAGGTTCTGAATATAATACAGGCTCACGTTTAGATAATAAAATGTAGGGAAACAGTGATATTGTTGACAAATCAGAAGACTCCAATATGTTATCGCTACTCTAGAAAATATATTTTATTTAATATTTTATATATTTTCTAAAGTGAAGCATAATATTATCTATCATTTTCGGCGCAGCTGTCTGAGCCAAATTTTTACCTATATTTTAATCAATACAATTTGCTTTACTATAACTGTTTGCCCAATAATATTTTCTTTCGGTATAGACAAATGGATAAAATATATTGTTCCATTGGTTATTTGTGATGAACTGGTGCCTAGCACAGACAATAGTTGCTGACTATTTACTCTGTGTACGATGAGTGTCTCACTATGTAACATTTACTTGAGTTTTCGTTCGCCGTTGAACACTTCAGGCGGTAGAACTGAACAGCGAATATGACTATTAATACTTGAACAAAATTAACCCTGAATAGCGCCGGATATCTTTTTAAAGATTTTTATTGTTATTTTTTTAAGGCGTATCGACAGCTTAGGCAATTTAGAGCGCATATATTTTATCAATACTTAGAAGCATAATGCATTTTCTTAGTTAAGTTTTGCAAAGTTTGTTTGAACAACCTTGTAAACAAATACTATATTTGCTAAACAAATATAATAATACTTTTATTTACATATGTGAGCATGAAATATAATTGCTATTTCTTTACTTTATTTCTGCGTTAGTTTTGTTTGTGCAAATTGGTCTGTAAAAGATCTCTACGTTACTCTCTTCTTAGGTAACTACTATACCTTTCATTGATTTAACGTTACTATGCAAATAATGTCTAAAGCATATTTGTTTTGTCTCGGGACGATTGTAACAAGCTACACCCATAAGCAGACTACAGTTGTTCCTTTTGTCGACAGCACATTTCAAGGTAGTAAAATATTCCTGAAGGAGATCGATAAATATTCATGTCGTTCGGAAGCTGCACATAGCTTATGTTTGTAATGTTGTTCATACCATACCGACAATAAAGAATTGTTTGATTTTGACTGCAAATCGTGGTAATGACCTTAAAGTTAACAGACGTAAACCAGATTGATACATGTACTATAGTAATTATAGCATGGCAGTTTTTATATCAAGTTATCCAAACACAAAAAGGAAACGTGATTATATCTTCTCTTACAAACTTTTGAAGACAGTATTAAATACAATTCGAAGGCTTTGATTAGATATATTGCTGTTTTGCCTCTTCGTGGTACCTAAGATATTAAATGTAATATTTTCATGCCGAATGTATATTGTGTATGTACTTAATTTGTATTTATATTGAGGATGAATATTTTCCGTAGTTAATTTTGTGATATTGACTAAACTGTGATACGTGAATATTTTCTGTGATTAATTTTGTACATATTATACATCCAACATCGATGTTCAATTATCTGTTAACTTATAATAAGTTTTATTATGTATTGTTATTGTTATTAAATTCATTGTATTGGTCTAAATCATATATTATTTCATTATTATTTTAACATTGCCTCTCTATGTCACGCCATCAACACATAGGGGTCACAGTGAAATAAGGGCTTGCCCTTTGTGCTATCCCTGGTGTTGGTGTGCTTGTCATAGTAAAATACCACATGCTGTGTGTGATATATGTGTTCTTTGAAATTTTGCTACGTGTACACTATGCCATACAGATATTACTATAATTATTATTACCGACTACGCGGGTCCTGAAGTTATTATTTCATTATTGTAATTTAGATATAATTTTCTATTTGCCTTACAGATATGAATTCCGGGACACGATGTAGAAGACGTTTTCCAACAATCAAATGTCTATTACTGCTAGCAGTCGTCTGGGTGGTCATGGTTGTACTGTACCTGAAGAAACCCAACCGTATAAACATTACAGAGACCGATGTTCAGGAATGGATAAATAACCCATATATAAGGTGTCAGGGCCATTTTAGGGGATATGCTAATGAGTTCGTCATATTAAAGCATGCGCGTTTCAACAAATCATTAAAATCGTTTTCAATACCATGCGAGGACGAAAGCATACAATACACTTTTCTGTATGGGAAAGAAGGAACAATATTATCAAAATGGCTAAATGAATTGCAAACATACCCTTACAGAGATGCGCTACATACAACGAATCAGATGGCAGAAAAGAAGACGGTAACGTTTGCTGTGAATAGATATGAGGCCCATAATTTGTACCATACTATGTGTGAATGGTATAATATTTATGCAATATCAAAGCTACTAAATGTAAAACCAGAAACAGCTGATATTCTGTTTATGGATGATCGACCACGTGGTCTTATGGACGACACGTGGAACACTTTGTTTGATGAAGTTTATCGATACTCAAACTTAACAGAGAAAACAGTTTTTAAGAATTTAATTTGGAATGCTATAGGCTATGAGAGCCCTATGAATTTTCATGAGATTAAAAAGGTGCCATTTATCGATCCATTTTATAAGTTTTTCTTAAATAGGTTTGGCATTAAGAAAGAAAAGACACTGGACTGTAAAAAAATAAATGTTACCATTATCTGGCGAAGAGACTACATGTCACATCCGGAACGGAAGGAAGAGACTGGAGGATTAATACACCGGAAGTTCCAAAACGAGAATGAGATTCTTACAGAAATTAGTGCAATATTCACTGGGCATACGATCAAAGAACTTGTTCTGGAGAATATGAGCATGAAGCAACAACTACAAGTTATTACACAGACTGATATACTGTTTGGGATGCATGGAGCTGGTATGGCACATGTGTTGTTTCTCCCACAGCATGCTGCCGTGTTTGAAACATTTCCAAATTATTGGGGATTCCAACGCCATTTTAAAGCGTTTTCACGATGGAAGGGAATTAAATATTTAGGTTGGCAAAACCAATCACCAGATAACGAGTTTGAGAATTTTTACACTAGAATTCCAATAGATGTCATAAGATCTCATATGTTGGAACTGAAGGAATACCTATGTCCTAACTGAATTCTGGTGTGATATAGTCACGGGTTACGGCATTTGGATTAGCAATCTCCTAGAACGGCCATATATCAGTTAGTGAAATTACATCCATTATATCATCAATTGAAAACAGTATTTTTCAAGCTTAGTTCATGCAAACCTTGAAGAAGATTCGAGAGTAACTGATCTTTTTTTTAAACGAATCGTGCAAAAATAAACTATTATTCCATTGCTCGATTGCTTAGATGCTTTATTGGCTTGCTACTAGGGTTCCAACAATACAATAAAACCCGTATTGTAATAAATTGCGATACGTATTTCTTTGTTTGCGTGGACTAGCGAAGCAGGAATTAACGCAAATGCATCGTCTAAATTGGATCAACATTACATACATGTATGTTTGTATATTTTCAAATGATTTCTCATATTATGTTTGAATGATTTGTGTAAAAAAAGACTATGTGTTAGAAAATGCATACATTAAAACATGCTTTCGAAAATAGTTATCATCTCATGCATTTTGGCGAATGTTTAACCTATAAAGTTACAAAAAATATTATTTCAATTTTTAAACATTTTATCATTTATTCAAACGTCAAGGAAAATCTAACTGGTTAAAACCACCATAATTTACCGGTATATCGGTTAACAGTTACATCCCTACATGTTATTATCATTTAATTAATTTTTCACTGACTTGTATAGTTCTATTACATTAACCTGTCACAACTTGAATAATTACACGGTCACTGAATCTGTTATTTTTAACCCTTTCGAACTTGTTATTTCCCAGATATTCAAAATCGTAGCATGTATAGTTAGATTATCAATTATTAATATGGATTTGTGGCTCGATGGTTAAAAAGAGGTTAAATAATAACACACTCAGTGAGTGTGTAATTATTCAAGTTGTGACAGGTTAATGTAATAGAACTATATAAGTTCTTAAGTGATTCTTGTACATCATACAATTATGGCAAATCAGTCGTAGCAGATATAGACAAAGCCCATACAATCAAATGTAGCTAGATGCTTATACACTTCCAAAATTGTTGAAGAACTAAGTTCATACAAACGCTTAAACAAATATGTGTATTATTTCGTTTTTTCTCAACTGTCAAAACGTGAATAATTTCACGGTGTCTTCTTGCTCTTTGTCTAACACTCGTGATATTGAGAGAGTGTGTAATCATACACCGTGAAATTATTCAAACTGACAGTTTAGAAAAATTGAACTATATTAGACTCGAATCTAAGGAGAAGAAAAAAAGCAGTAATTGTCAAGTGCAATATTGTCCCTTTTTTCCCTTTTTCATGAGTTAATAGTGTAAATCTGTATATCTTAAAACAGGATTTTGTTCAAAATCTTTTTTAGGGCACTGTATATTTATGTACATAGTATTTATTAGATTGTCTGATGTGCTATAAATATAAATTCTATCAAATATTTTGGAAAATAACTTGGGTCAAGAGATCTAAGCACATTCAGGGAAGTTAGTTAGACACTTGCCTACCGCAATATGAATTTGAAATGTGTTTAGCACCAAACGATTTAAAATTGAAATATCATAGTGGGGTCGATAAGTGTCATTTTTCACGACAATCTTTCACTTTGTGATACAAGCACCAAATTTGGTACAGTTGTTGAATATAGTGTGTAGTTTACAAAAAGCACGATTTCCACCTCCAAATTCAAGATGGCCGCCATTTTTTCAAGATGGCCGCCGATTATAGGGATTTTTGTCCTGCTCATCGTAAATAGTATTTTTTAATCATTTTTATTAACGTATTTATCAAATTAATTTCAATATTTTATGACTAATAAACAATTCTGTTAAATTCCTTAAAAAAATCCATTTAATGGCTGTCAATTCAAAATGGCGGCCATTATAAGACGCCAAATAATTTTATCACTAACGCTTATTCTCGGATGAAATTCATTGCATTTAATTGATTTAGAACATTTCTTATTCATAAGAATATATCTCGAAGTAAAACCAATGCATCTGGTGACATCACCACAGTTAAACATTGGCATTCGGCACGGTATCGGATCGAAAACATTACTTATATGATCGCCTGTGCTGTGATACTCAGCATGTAGATCAGTGTTAGTTTATAGTATGCTTACTGCTGTATTGGCACAGGACATCTTTCTTTGTTTGCGTGCCGTTAAACTAAAATAGTTTTCTCCAAACTATATTTAAGTGTCCCAAATGATACCTTAACAACCCCTTTTTATATTATATAACTGTCGTTAGTCGACGTAAAGGAGCCAATGTTAACAGGGCTTACCACAATAGTGTACAGCTCACACGGAATTCAAATAATACTGAATGAATTATTAGGTTAGATGTAGGATACTTTTTCCATTTACACACATTTGTGACATTGAGGAATGATGACCCCGGACTACTATGAATTTAATTCAGTGGCGTTCGTATCAATTAGTACAATTCAGAAATTAATCCGTTATCATCCATGACTACGGTTTGAATCAAAACTACTTTTTAACATATTCAAAAAGTACTACATATCTCAGTAGCTACATATCTATTTTAGTCAGTACTCAACCGATTTCCTTCTTCTGTAAATGTGTGGCCAAGATATTTAAAAACATACATTTGTATATCGATAGTTGTATCACATTATCTCAATGTGCTATTACGGTAAAGCAGTAAAAAGATTCACTATAAAGCAGAAAATGTCTACAAAATCCATCAAGTATTTCTATAAAAACCGATTTGGAGAAGTGCTGCTGTCTCTATCAGACACATACAAAGTTCAAGTCTCCCTCCCAATTGTTAGTAGCCCAAATGAATATTCTATATTAACTCAAAATCTATCACCCCTTCATGGGACAATTCATAATGTTTTAGGTTCAACCCATCTTTGTTAGACGATAGAGCTGGTGTTAATGAATCTTTGTAATGCAATAGTGCAAAGTATTACGAATTTTCCTTCATCAAATGATTACAATTTGCAAAATTGAACATGCTAGAAAACGAGCAGTCTAATAGAATAGTTATTGTAGCCACACAAACAGCAAACTCTATACAGGTCAGAAATACTTTTCAGACTACGATCATAATACATGACAATCAACCTATTTCCGATGCAATTTTTATTTATGGATTCTTGTCCGTACATTCCTTTTCTTAGAAAACATTAAGGGCCTTTGGATAATATGCTGTTAAAGATTTGATTACATAGGTGCATGCGTATGAATCAAATATATAAGGACGTACACATTAGTTTTTGATGTTTGCGAGTGTCAATTAGATGCAAAAGAGAGCGCCATAGAGTAACAATTAAACCAAAGTTACCACCAATTGGCAAAAAGTTGCACGTGATAGTGACAACAAGAGCGAACTACTTAGGGTTCTGATCTGATAAAATACTAACCGTGTGTTTTGTCATGTTGTTGTTGTGACAAAATGTGAGATTTCACTATCAATGCATCCATAAGTTTTACAATAAATGAATACTTGTAATCAGGAAGGATAAGATTCAAGCCACTTTATACTATAAAGCAACGGCAAAATCTGTTATAATATAGCATGTGTGACTGATGATGATGAAATAAACGTGTTTGTATCACTAAAAATGTGCAGATTTGATAAATATTGGATTAAGTTTGGTCTGGGGTAGTTAATAAGGAGGTTACCAATACAAAAAATGACGGCTCTGAAAAATATTATAGAATTTTGTTCTTTCACGACTTTACTGGTAGTCATTTATGTCAGTCTTTGAAAAAGCTACGTCAATATTTACCAAACAGTATCAAGATTTCAAAACACTCCACATATTTGTCATAATTATGTGCAATTAGAACAGTCTTTAGACAATGTTGCGACGTTAGATTGACTTGTCTGCCCAACAGCAGATATCATCTTATGGTGCAATTCCACATACAAGGGCGTCTCTATCAACATGTCAACGGTCCTGTCTTCCACGCTGCATGTATTTTGGGTCAATTGATGGTTATCAAGGTCAAAATCCAGTCGACTGGCTCTGGTAAAACAAAAGCGAATGGTAAGAGCTATTGGCCAACCTTTTACCAATTGCCAAAAAGTTGTCATCAGTTAACCAAATGTGGTGACAAGAGGGGATGTCATGAGCGATGCAAATGCTACCGAGTCAGTTTTAAATGAACACGTTTATGTGCTTGCATGTGCAAATAATGATCATCACACAGACAACCATGTATTGTTTGCATTCATATAAGTATCACAACATTATTTGAACTATCTATACGACATTGACCTGAATTGTTGACTTCTAGACATGTGTGCATCACGCATTATTGTTGAAACTTTAGTTATTATCAATGATCATAAGAATCCTTGCATCATTTTTGTAAATTGTGTTAAATGTCTGATAAAATTACTTTATGCATATACCTTATATTTGAATTGACCTTTGACCTACACAACATGTGGACAACATTAAGCATAAACATAGTAAACATTTGATGAAGGCAATCCAATATTTGAACATGTATTCATATTTCATTGTCAAAATAATAGTCTCAAATAAACTAATTGATTGATTATCTAATTAGTACTTACGGGGTATTAAAACCCTCCTTGGATCAAGGTCTAGGTCACGGTAAATGTCAATTATGCCCTCAAATTTGCTGAAGATTGTATCAACTTAATTTGATTAATACCTTTTTTCTAATTGCATCTTAAACCCTACATGATCATTAAAATGATTCAAAAAGTTTGAAACAACTTTCTCTTGTATGTTACCTTTACCATGACCTTGACCTTGACCTTGGAATTATATCACATGATATAAATCGATGTCTTAACGTGTTTAACATTTGTAGTATGCAAAAACACTATAATATACCATCCTATATTACATTTAAAACGACAAAAAGAAGTTTAATCGCTTTGGGATACTGATTCCCAGGCGCATGCGCATAAACGACGGCCATCTTGAATTTCGAAGTGGAAATCGTGCTTTTTGTACATGGTAGACCATGCTGGTTATCTGTGCCAAATTTGGTGCTTGTATCACCAAGTGAAAGATTGTTGCAGTTATCGACCCCACTATCAAGGCTGTTTTTGGTAACGAATGTAGTGCCATTACACTTTTAAGTCCTGCACGGGTACTTGTAAGCTTCAATCAATTGTAAAGCTGTCCAGATGTCAGAAAATCATAATCTGGATTACCTACCCGTTGGCCGTTACCATTATCGTTGATAGATCAGGCAAAGCACAATAATGGTGGCGCCCCAAGGCATCTTCAAATTTTCATTTATCTTCTTTTATTTTCTGACGATGGTCAATATGGTGGTAGTTAATATATATGTCATTAAAGGTCGATTGTTCTTTGTGCACTTAAATTTAGAGAATGGTTTAGCAACAATCATGCCTGCAAGCTAGACACGATTCGGACGTTCATTATTTCTCGTTGAAATTTCGGATACTTTAGTTAGCACAACTAAATAAGGTATCCATTGCAATTCTTGTGCTACATTCCTTTGATTAAAGCCTATATAGTGAGAAATTTTCATATGAAAACAAAATTGTCCGATACCTTGTACAATACATCGGGCGCCGCCATTATTCTGCTTTGCCTGACATACTTTTATCCGTCAAAGTACGACTGGGAACCAGACAAAGAAGTTCATATCATGTCGAACAAGAATAGTAGACTACATGTGAATCACACAAATTGGTCTCCCTAAACATGTCAATAATTTGTGGTATACGTTATCTTTGGTTTACATTTGAATCATTTGAATTTTTATCTTAGCGATAATGGCATGAATAACATTTTCTATTTAAGTTCTCTTTTTAAATTACTTATCACTGAACTTTAAAGATAGCGAAAACCAGTAGCCTGTTCAATTACCCTGAACGTTCCAAAAAGTTGCGTAACGTTAGGGTAGGAACAACTCAACCCAAAGACAACTCAACCCGACACAACTCAAATCCTCCACTAACGGGTTGAGTTGTCCCAACTTTGGGTTGAGTTATCCACGGATTGAGTTGTCTTCGGGTTGAGTTGTCCCGTATCCGTATCGTTCGCTAACAGTCGTAACTGAATACGCTGCAGGTTATATCCATCAAACTAAAACATTGCAACGAAGAATCTTACGTTCAAGTCATCATAGCCCTCGTGATTGAAATAAATTCAAGTGTTGAGATTGTTTTATGAATAATTTTGTTTGCTTATCGTATTATACTTGCACATTTTGTATACTAACTGAAATTGACTCTACAATATTGTTTACTTTATAGTGTTTACTCTTTAATTTATTTAGTCTCCTCTCTGATACTAAATGACCATTACAGCGTCAATGCAGACAACTAGTGTTTGATTTTATACTTAATATCGTTCAAAGTAAACAGTATTTGTTGTAAAATATGTTAAATACTTTAACTTATAAAATTGACACATTTTTATAAAGCGATGTCACTTTTAAGCTCATAGGAGTCCTAGAATATATTGGAGAAGTGTAAATATTTGAGGATGTTACTATTAAAGGTCTAAATTCTAAACTCTGATCAACTATGTATTGGTAAGCGGAGTGGTTTGGTACAGGCCACATTTTTAACGTCTGAGAGCAGATGAATGAGAAATGAAAGAGGCGTTGGCGATGAGTTTCATTATTTGATTTAATATAATATTCTTTAAGTCTGAAAACATATCTGGAACAACAAAAGTAAAACAAAAACACAGACCTTCCACACGCCAATACCGCTTGTTTGTTTTGCATTTAAGAACTTCTGAAAACGAACTTAAGGGGTTTCCGTCTTGAAATGGACAATCATAAGTTTTTGTTAATGCATGTAGTTTATTTGAAATTAAGATTTTTGTGTGAATGCGTTAAGCAGAAAATTAAGAATGCATCTTTGCCTGCAAGTTTGTATGTATGAATGATGATACCTTATTACATGTCATGTGATTTATGTAAATATATGAACCATTTTGTGTATGATTTCATTTGTATTTCAATGTATCATTGATGTGAGCAAATATAGTGTATGTTCAGTTCTGTATACTAAACACTTTTGGTTCAAATTTAGCTGATACAGCATTTGAATTATTTATTTTTCATTTATGTATTATTTCTTCACTTTGTTTTTATTGCTTTAATTGTAGTTTTAAATCACAAACGTATAAAAATGCCAATAAAATTGTTAAAACTTTAATTTTATTTACTCGTTTTTCTGCTGGACGCTAAAAATGAATGCTTGTGTTGCAGTTAGACGACATTTAATACATGTATACATACTCAATTAATATATATGGACAGGTAGGATTGCTCCTTGTTTCACAGTACATTCCTTTCATATAGTCAGAATTGTATGAAGCAGAAAATTATTCTATTCTTGTTAATAACAGAAACCGGTTCTTGATTCATTGTTATATAATCCAAGTCTATCTATCTTTTATAACGTTTATAGAACATGAACCAACTTGCATGAGACAACACAATGGGTTGATTTTGTTCGTGATCTGACTCCTCAGTACTGACTCTACTTCTTCTATTTCATACTTAGTCAGGATCTGTCTTATAGTTTACACAGCTACTACAGGTCTGGATCATGTGGTCAAATTACGTGTCTAAACATTTCAATTTGATAAACATAATTATAATACGACTTAATACCCAGATACATGCAATTATGTAGTAATTTAGTATTTATTTGTCTACTGTAGTATTTGATCAACTAGCTACCCGGCTAGCTCAGTTGGTGGCTCGGAAGTCTACAGATCCGGGGGTCGTGGGTTCGATTCCCGGGTGGGGCATACTTTCGTGGAGTTTGGTCATGAAATTATTTCTACGACCATTCTCCCTCCTACATATGTTGCTTAATTATGTAGGACAGTTGTCAGTCATTGACGAAAGTATGCGCCCAGTAGCTGGTTAACAACTAAATTTAGAGATTCAGCCTTTCCAGGAACAGTGAGTAGGTTGACTGACCACTGGTTTATGCCCTATACGATGTGTTGCTACGGCGTTAAACCCAACAAAAAGCAAAATTTGATCAACTATCCAGACAAGCGTGTCACTGGTTACCATAAATATTTTCATCAAATGACCAGTGATTATATAATTTTTATGATTCATGGCATATGTCAGCAAATGTCTACTTTCTCACACAGAAACTAGTCTAGAAATAACAGCTCAATACAGCGATAGGATACGATTGCGAAATGTACGATCAGCAGTTCCTCATCATCATCTAATTGTATTTAGAGTGTATACCTTTCCAAATATATACAAAGTAGTTTGATAAATGTATTAGTTTAGACAGAAATTTCAAAAAGGCACTGCTTTAAGAGTCTGGTGGCATTTTTAGTACAAGCAGGTAGTCAGCGGTTTTAACATATTTCAGGTATGCTGATTCCATCTTTTGCTCTACCACGGCTGTATCTTGCGTCCCTGACCTTCAAAAGGTCAATTCAAAATGGCCACCAATTTTTCATTTCAGTTACACTTATATTGGACATTGTTGAGATAAAATCGGTCAAAAATTAATTAAAACCGTATATGATGTATCGTTCTATGCCAGTTTATAACCAAGTAAAGATATACAGGTAAAAAATTGAAGTTGTGAAATCCGGACATTTTTGAATTCAAAATGGCCGCCATATTCCACTTGATGTCAGCAAGCTCATTCAAACGACATTTACTCCAAAATTACCGGACCAATCATGCTTAAATGTTGCAGAAATGTTTCTGGTGTAAATATCTTTAGTTCTTTGAATATCATGAAAAAGTCTGGTTACCATGGTAACCTAAAGGTGAAAATGTAAAAAGCTAAAACAACTTCTTTGCATATAGCTCCCGTATTTTGCATTTAGAATTTTAAGTGAAAAATCAAAGGAAGTCAACATAGCTTTTTGGTTTACATACATCCACTTGGTTAATATTATTAATGTTCACCCGGTCAATGCGTGATGGCCTATGCGATTTATACCTTGCGTCGTTTGGGCTTATGTTGCCATATTTTGCGCGATATGATCACTTAAATTATGCTCGTTGGGTCCAATATACCTTACAGAGATGCATCAGATTCCCCAAGCAGTTTTGACCGAGTTTAAACGTGGCAATTTTGTGAAGAAACGTTCTGGAAAGAAGTTAAACCAAGTTGATCCTGATCAAGCACAAGAATGGTTGAACTGCACCGGTAAAACAGGTGGCGGTATTGTTGGTATTACTAAAACACCTTCAGCTCTAAGTAGATGGGCTTTGTAATTAGTTTTAGTTTAAACATATTTATTCTCAGAATATCACAAAATTACAAGAATATACAAATGTACAAATAAGATATTCATTGAAAGGATTAGAACGAAAGAAAATTCTTATATAGTTCTCCTTTTGTAAATGATTGAACACTTTTCTTGGTTTAGACTGTTTAAATGATCCGAGAAAATGAAAAATGAACTTTGGAAAACATCAAACAAAAAAAAGAGATGGAGGGGTGAGAAGTAGTAGTGACTAATTCTATTTGATTACTAAAAGAATCTTTTTGTTTTTGCTAGGTATAACTGGGCATAATGGAATATTTTTGAGTTGTCATTGTCTGTAAGATTATGGTCGCCAAATAGTAGATTATCCAGGCTTTGTAATTCAACGTGCGGTCCGACATTTTATCAGCAAATTACGACATGTTTAAACTTAGTCCATCTGAAACCAAACTTTCTACCGAAAGCAGTAAAGCAAGACAATCTCGTGATAAACAAGATGAGTCACCACTTTCCGCTATATTACAACGTTTCAATATCTTTACTCAGTTTCACACCCAGATACTTTGCAAAACATTGCAACTAAAGACCTTGCTACACAACGCATTCAAGAGTCATTAGTCAATTTGCAGAATCTTGCTCAGCCTGACATGACAGAATATTTGTAAGCAAGATTATTGGTTGATGATAGTCGAGTTCCAATACACGCTCCTCTCAGAAAGAATAACCAACAGACATTTGCCTCGCTGTACGATATTAACAAATGTAACAAGCCCAGAAGGAGCGAGAAAAGGGCAAAGTCATAAAAGCCGATAGGACGGTTATTCAACGCCTTTTAACTGCTTATGAAGCTGGCCGAGATGTAGATTTGAAAGCAATTTTAAAACATGAACTTATGCCCGTATCGGTTGCCCTAGCAGAATGATTGGTACACTTCGAACCTGTAATAAATCAGTACTTGTTGATTGTTTAACAGACGGATAGACCTGTCCCGATTCAGTCATTCAAAATCACCCAGCGACAATGATCATTGATGGTAGTGCTCTTATTGTTTCTGTTGGGAAGCCAGTTGGGGCTCTCTTATTTGGTGACTTGGCAGATACCTTCTGCAATGCTTTGCACAAATTGGTCGCTCCTACACGAGAAATGATGTTGTGTTTGACAGATACAATGATAAGTCAATCAAAATTGGGACACGGCTTCGTCGTAACAAAACCTGTCAGCCTATACACCGTCTGGTGGAAGGCCGTGATGTACCTTTACCACAAAACTGGGCAAACTTCCTTGAACTGCCTGACAACAAGGTGGACATTGCGAATTTCCTATCGCATTAACTGATCCGGCAGGCTCCACGTGATAAGGAAATTGTCACAGCTGGTGGCTTCGTAGATGAGCTTGAGGTAAAATCATCAAATCCTACCATTACTAATTTAGTTCTTCTGAAAAGTTGCCAAGAAGAGGCTGACACACGTCTTGAATTGCATGCTGTAAACAGCAAGGCGCAAGATGTTGTTGTGTGGTCGAAGGACACTGATGTGATGATATTACTTCTTGCTCACTATCCAAAAGCCATTAGTCAAAATATATGGTAATTACTCGGGACAGCCAGAAAACACCGATACATACCTATAGGTCAAATGTTCCGAAACCTTACACCAAATTCATTTGAGGCATAACTGGCTTTCCATGCAATAACTGGATGCAACACATTATCCTTTTTCGCGGGCCATTCAAAGAAGTCTGCATGGAAAACATTCCAAGATAATTGGGAACTACTGTTAGAGCTTGGACATGGAGCCTTAACCGAACAAACCCTTGCAAATGTGGAAACCTTTATATGTAGAATGTACAACATCAACTCAACTAACTCTGTAGATGAGTGTCGGGATATCCTGTTTCCTAAAGCAAGTAATTCTGAGATACTTTGTCCTACTCAGAATGCTCTTTAATTCCATATCAAGCGCTCACACTTCCAGACTATGATGTCTCTTGATCCTATCCCAGAATCATGTATCCAAATGGTGTACTGTTCATGCAAAACAAAATGTAGAAATGGGCGTTGCAAATGCAAAAGGGCCAAGATAAATTGCACAAGAATGTGTGCTGGTAAACAAGTGGGTGGATATTTGGATTCTGCATGAGGTATTAGCAGACACCTGTCATTAATCAAAACATTAAGTTCATAAATATTTAATCAACTTGTCAACTGTAGTCAGTAGCACAATTGGAAGTGCGTAGGATTTCGAACCGTTTTCATGAATACCCTTGCATGAAAATTTCACAATAATGTGGATTTTCCTCCATCAATAAGGTATATGGAGAAGTTTCTGACCTTGTGGAAGGGTATGTAAGTACTGGTTATAGACAAGAGTCAAGGAAAGCTAAGTTAGGGGCGTTGACCTCCGTAATGTAACCTTAATTTGTGTTGAAATGGCATGAAACCCATTATTAACAAGTTGTAAGGTCAGACAGGTTTTCGTGACTTTGATAAGAATACGAAGCACGAATTCATATGAATATAGCATTCCGAAACGTAAATTACAAAGCTGCAGTCGTTTTATGGTTTTGAGAATACTGAAATCAAACAATTCAGTGCAATTCCTGATGCACATTGTGTGACAATGCGGCGAAAATTTGACAAAACAGTATTTTTTCATCCATGTTTCTTAAATTGCCATACGATTAATCATTGATCACCAGCGCCGCGTTGATTCGAACACACTCGAAAACTCGTTGTTTCCTACATAAAGAAACATTATCCCACTAACTAAGTTATGGGGGACTAGGAAGCAGAATCGACAGTGATTTTTATAGGTAGTAAGAACTTGTTTCACAATCAAGCTAAATTATATTAGTAAAATGGGGCAGTCTGAAAGCATATCAGGAACAGCCAGAGTAAAACAAACACAGACCTTCCATACAGCCAAAAAGGGAGATGTTTTCTATTTTCAAACTTTTGTTATAAAAGGACGCCACAAACAAATAACGAAACAAGTAACTGAGGTGTTTCCACCTTGGAACAGAAACAAAACAGGAACAAAATAATTGCCACTGGGTGTTTAAACCAGGCACCCAACAGGCTCATGTAAGAACAAACAATTACAAATTGTCTTGGTGAAAAAACTCAACACACCCTCAACTCGACATCGTTGTGTGCAAAAGCGCACAAACACATGAAAAAAAATTAAACAATCTTTGTACGGCAAATACGGATGTTTAGGATCTGATGGTCAAATATTTCCTTTAGGTTATAAAACGCTATGAATCGTGTGATGCAGGATTGATATTCTGACTCCATGGGCTTAATTTGAACAATCTTTGTACAGGATATTCAGGTGATGCTACATGTCAAAATGAATGCTGATCATTTTTTGAGATTTGTACAATTTTACTTTTCTGTTACCATGGTAACCAAACTTTTATATGGGATTCCATGAACTATTTTTAAAGATCTTTACGACAGGAACATTTCTGCAAAATTTTAGCAAGATTGGTGTGGTAGTTTTGGTGTAAATGTCGTTTGGATGAGCTTGCTGACATCAAGTGGAATATGGCGGCCATTTTGAATTCAAAGATGGCTGCATTTCAAAAGTTCAATTTTTTCCCCTGTATATTTTTCCTTTGTTATATACTGGCATAAAATGATACATTATATACGGTTTCAATTAATTTTTGACCGATTTTATCTCAACAATGTCCAATATAAGTGTAACTGAAAGGAAAAATTGGTGGCCATTTTGAATTGACATTTTGAAGGTCAAGGACGCAAGATACAGCCGTGGTAGTGCAAAAAATGGAATCAGCATACCTAAAATATGTTAAAACCGTTGACTACCTGCTTGTACTAAAAAATGCCGTCAGGACTTTATTTTCATGAAAATCAAACCAGACTATATGCTAAAATTACTAGTACTTCAAATGCCTAAAGAGTACTTAATATAGTTAAAGTTGTCATATCGCTCTTCTATTGAAAAACGCGGTTCCGTAGAAAGGTGCGGGCTAACAATAATTTTTAATGCGTATCATTAAAATGGAGTAAGGGAGACAATCAAAACTAAAGTAATCCAACTTTTCTTATTTATAATGTCCCTTGTATACTATGTTAGTTTACATGATCTTACCACTTGTCTGGTTCCAAGTCGTACTTTGATGGGTAAAAGTACGTGAGGCAAATAGAATAATGGCGGTGCCATAGCTTGACTTGATGCGCTTCACATCTCTAGCGCCAGTGTTTTATACTGCACCATGGAAATCCTACGCGCAACAGCTGCAAGTCGTTGTCATTTTCTTCTAATAGTTGGTGTTTGGAAAATAATCGTTGGTTTTCCATTGTGTTTGCAAAAAGTATAAAACTGACGTTTGAAACGTGATTTGCAGCAAATATATTATAACCACTTATCTGCTTAGCCTCGCATTGGTAACATGGAAATCTGACAAGATATAAAATGCTTACAGCTTTTAAATGTTTGAGTCGAAGCCGATAGTTTATCTTTTTCTTCTTGCAGTCAGTTTTTATGATTGCGGTAAATAAATACAATATAACCTCAGCAGAGCAGCCCTCTACAGAACACATCCCCTGAACAACAACAGCTTTTAATATTTCCCTTAGGCCCAGTGGGTGTTGTTCAAGAGAGGTTGCACTGTATATATCTTCGTGTGGTGACTTTATTTTTTTCTTTATAAATATATTATAATCACGTGAAGAAATTAATGAATTCATGTCACAACGCATCATTTCTAATAACATCAAATTTCGAAGTGTTGTCAGCATTCTAGTACAAGTACTGTTTATGCCACGTCCTTGAAGTCATCGTATTCGGTACATTTTTTGTGATTGCATTACATAACACAATTGTGTTCAACCTTTCTTTCAATTACCTTACATCTTGAAACAACGAATTCAACTTTGTGCTTCAGGTAATTGCTTTTTTAATGTGACATTGAATAAAAGTACTTGCTTATTTCACGACATTAATTAAGTACATCTACACATTTACATTTTGTTAAGATTGCATTACAAAATCCAATTTAAATCAATGCATAAAAATATATATGAATATCAATTATGTCACAAATTATATTGTAATTATTTCTCACGTATTTTAAAGTTCAATGCTAGTTTTGTAAATCATGACATAATAAATAATTTTTGTCAATAATGTTAATTATAATGTTATATTGTTTTATTATGTTCAAAGTTATTCAAAAGGGAATATACTAGTATTACATATATAAAATAGTAAACACTTTCATCGATATTTCATGAAAATAATTTCTTGATAAAGGCTTCGATGATGGAGTTTACTATTGAAGATATAATATAATATATAAACCCCATTTGCTGTGAATATAATAAGCCACAAAAGACACGTCGTTTAATCTTACATAACATTATATTACAACGTTTAAATGAATAAAATTTCAACCCGGGTCGATAGCGAAATTGGAAGCGCGCCGGGATTTGGAAGCTCGTGTCCCGAATGGGGTAGGGGTTCGAATCCCACCCGGAGAGGTCATACCCTTCCGTGAAAATTTGAATATAATGTCAATTTTCCTCCTCCATAAAGTTTCCTGTCTTGTGGAAGGGTAGGTGAAGACTGGTTATAGACAAAGGTCCAGGAAATCTAGTTAGGTGCGCTGGACGCCGTAAAATGACCTAAACTGTGTTGACTCGGCGTTAAACCCAGTAAAAATATAATTTCAAATGCCTGTAAGAAGTTTGGAAAATTTAGGTCTTTGCCTTGACCTTTCGGACACTACATAGTGGAAATTGTATCGAAGGGTAAGATACTCGTAATGTACTTAAAGGTTATATTATTTAGTTAGCTTTTACATCTATATCTATGCGCGGTTGTGATCACAAACTTGTGAACATGCTTTAATCTTTTTTACGTCATATTCAACACATATTTAGGTCATATACACGACGGCCAGCTCTTCCTTCTATAGGTTTTCTGGACACTTTTCTATCAACAGTACTAACTTATCCTTACACGAGGCCAACAACTCATGCATAGGGTATGATCTACCGCGACCGGGTTCGAACCCGCGATCTCCGGATTCGAAGTCAGACATGCTAACCACTACGCCATGGCCGCGGCATGTTTTAATCTGAACCATAGCTTATAGAGGGGTAGATATTTAACGATTTCTTTAATAATAAGCCATGGAGAAACTATTTTTACAATGTAAAACATAATATATAAATGACAAACCAAGTATTTACATCTTTACAAGAACACCATAGAATAGCTTACATATATAAGATATTAAAATTTCGTGTCTAGCTGAATGGTCACAAAAATACGTTTAAGCGTTTTAGTCTAACATTCGGACCCGTAGGTTGTCCGAAGTTGCAAGTTATGAACTACCGACAATTTTTGTCCAAATACATTGTCACTTCGCTAATTTTGTCAAATAAAGATATCCGACTGATTCTAGAATTAAAAGCATTTTTAAAGCCACTATATGAAGATATTTTCATTAACAGTAAGCTTGAAAACTGTTTACAGTCATAAAGTTATCAAAAAAAAAACTTGCATTCAAGACACAATTAACAGTTCAAACCATTCTGCTCTCTAAGTTTGAGTTTGACAAAGTGTCCAATTCTTATAAAAGTAGGGTACTTTTATAAGAACACACTATATGCGTTTACGCGCTGATGTTAAATATACCTGAAAAAAAAATAGTTTAAAAGCTAATTTTGTAATTCGGAATAAGTTTTTTTTCTAATAAGACTTCATCTTTAACATACTGTGATCAAAACTATTGTTTCAAATATTGACAACCACTTTCTACTTTCGGTTTTGATCTACTTTCACTTTGAAAAACAATAAATAACATGAACATATCTAAGCACTATTTGCATTTATTTGGAAAAAAAAGTTCATTAGAGGTGATTGAAATAGTTAAATGTCTTTTTTCTTTACAATTAAACAACAACGTTACTTTTGATATAGGGGCTTTAATAAAAAAACAATGTAGTCTACCTACGATTTCAAAAAAACCCTCTAGAAAATGTAAGCGTAGGACATTTTTGTTAATGCAAATCTAATGGTTGATTCATGTAGCTGGATGCCTCCCTGATATCGTACGGGGGATGTATTAAATCTAAGTCGCGTTTAAGTCCGTAATCTAGGTCAAAGGTCAACTAGGTGCATTTATTTTTTATTAGACCCTATGCTCTTTATACTAAAATCTCAAGAAATTTAATCGGTAAAGTGGAGATTTTCTTTGTTGAAAACTAATGTATTATGATTAAACTTTATTTTTATAAAACAATTTGAGTGTTTGATTACATGATTACTTCCCTTTTAAGCATTTTGTCGCGAAAATAGGTGACAATAAAAAATCGTATACAATAGTTAACTAGTAGAACTACAGTTAGTGTTTATGGTTTAAATCTACTTGAATTGTGTTTATTGATGCTTCATGACATTTTTAGTAGATATTTAATACTCGATAAGGTTAAAATAATGTCACAGTGGTGTAAAATTAAGGGCGAGTGGTAAAACTGTTTTTAGAGATTTTTTGACAAATGTGGAAAACTTTTGAAAAGGCAGTTCATTATTTAATTCAGGTTGCTAGATGACTTACTGAGTCACATAGAGAATGTTTAAAAACATATTTTGTGATAAAAATGTGTTATTTAGGTCAAAGGTCACCACAATGCATTTTTTATTATTAAAGCTATGTTATCATTGTACAGTATATTTCTTGCAAAAAGTCATGTAAATTTATAATACAAAACTTTTAAAATACTTTCATATTGTTCAAAAGATTTTTAAATGTGTCTGGTTACATGATTACTTCCCTTTATGTAAATTTTGTCGCGTAAATAGGTAAAAATACAGCTCCCATTTAGCTCAGTAGGTAGCACGCTAGTCTGCTGATCGCGAGTTTTTTTATTTCTATTCCCGGGCAAAGCATATTTTCATGGAGTTTGTTCATGAATTGATTTCTATGGAAATTCTCCCCCCTACCACTAATTCTTAATTATGTCAGTAACTGACGAAAGTACATGCTTAGTAACTGGTAGAGAGCTTAATCCAGATATTTAGCTTTTCTAGGACGGCCGTGATATGACCTTTACGATGTGCTGCTACGGCGTTGGACCCAACTAAACGGGAAAATACACAACAAATCAACCCTTACATGACAAAGTCTAAATAAAGCATCGGTGGGAAGTAACGGTAGAATATGAACTGCACTGCGAAGGGAGCATAGTTGGTGACAACCAACTTGGGTGCTTAGTCACATTGTCTACAAACAACAAACTATAAATATGCTTGAGTATTCGTTTATTTCCTCTAAAATAACACTACAGCGAGTTGTAATACTATTCTTTGCTCTAAACGTTGTTCTCAATCCATCTCTTATATCTTGACAACCTTAGATGACCAACGAAGCCAAGATCACATTGATACCCAAACTGAATAATTCCCATCTGATAGATGTTGAATTTTCTATCATAACATACTAATGGTCCTCCGGCGTCTCCCTGAAATGCAGAAACTTCTTGTCAAACAAAAACTGCTGTAAACCAAAAATTCAATTTTTTAATTATTACAATTTTAAGCCATTTTAGGATCTGTGTTTAGCCAGTGGCGTATCCAGGCATACTCCCTGTACGACCGGGCGTACAAATCGAAATTAAACCTCAAAAATAGAAAAGGCTTAAAATGAGAAAAATGCAATAAAAGTACTGCCTCACCCGGGTAAGGGTTGTTTTTTCAGACCTTCGCTTCTTTAGGAAGTGCAACACAGACACACACAAAAAGTTTCAGTAAAACTTGTGTAGATCTACGTTAATTTTTAACCACAGTTTGCGAAGGTAAGTTTATGTCGCGAGATAATCTATTACGTTCTATTGATACGTCAGTCATCTATGACGTATATCACTGTCGACTTTGTGTCTGCTGGCCTGTTAACATGGTTAAAGAGTGGTCCATTGGAAACAATTTATGAATATCAATTTTCATGACGATTAATCATTTCACTCTATACACATTACCAACTGACGATGGGATACGAATCGTTGAATCGGACTCGATGAGTACTTGACGGAAACACAAGTTCTCAAAATAGGCGTGCCGCGAATGTGATGTTTCCGCCAAGTACGACGAAAGTCTGATACACGATTTATCCCACCGTCAGTGAGTAATGTGTTTATTACATGTCTTTATTTTATATCTAAGAGTAAAATATACACTTTAGAACATAAACTTAGCCCGATCGTAAGCTGTTTCGTATTTTATCTGATCGGATTTAGTTTTTCTTTAAGCAGATGGCATATCGGAAAGCTAATAACGCGTTAAAAGAATGGATGCCGTCATGCTTAGGAAAACTAGAAAAAACAAGGGGGAATACCCGATATCAGAGAGAGGCATATAACAAAAGAAAAATATTAACATTTTTATAGCTTGTCATTGGTAATTGAGAATTTTTTCTCGTAAATATGTACCTCATAAAACTGTCCGATAGTTGCCAGAAATGCTCTAAAACGCATCTCCAGCGATGTAGAATTCAAAAATTTTCCGGGGGGGGGGGGGCATGCCCCCTAAATCCCCCTAGATAAATGGTGAGTACATTCAATTTTCGTCTAGCTACGCCCCTGTTAGCGGTAGGATGCGCGCAAAGAAATCGACAGTCCTGGGTTCAAACCCCACTACGGACACTGCTAATTGACCTACAATTTTTCAACACCACCCAGTATCAAATGGGGGATGCCTTGACTGAAGGCGATTTCAATGATCAAGATCTCTATTGCATGTCCGATATTTACTGTGCGCCAGTTTGATTTCAGTCAACGAGGACGAGTCCATTCACGTAAATTGTCGAACGACTACGGAAATTGGCGGAATCGGATAGAAACAA
The DNA here is from genome assembly GCA_025267735.1 of Mactra quadrangularis. Lineage (NCBI taxonomy): Eukaryota > Metazoa > Mollusca > Bivalvia > Venerida > Mactridae > Mactra > Mactra quadrangularis. The sequence goes on along the minus strand of CM046308.1, from coordinate 15,690,879 downwards.
GTTAACACGTCATTCGCTTCAGCGACACACGATGTCCATCCAGCAATGGCGTAAGTAATTGAACACAATTTGTGAATGTCTGTCAAAATACCAATTGTGCAGCTATGTATAATTCTAACATAGGCACGTGCGCTTTCACTCTTTATTCAATGTGACGTCATCTATGCTTTATTTTTCAATAAAATATAGCTGGTGACGGCTGTTGAAATTTTACTCCCCACGTTAAATGAGCAAAGCCGAAAATAGCGCCCGAGTTTATAAGGGTTGACTTTAACGGAACCTTGGAACATGTCAGTAAATGTAAAACATGTAATAACCTCTTACTTGACCGAAAATGGTATAAACTGAATTTAAAACGATTCTAGCATAAAAAGACCTACTTCAACTTGAAGTTCAAGATGTTTTTTAAGTCCCAGCATTTCCCGGTTCCGTTGTCTCATTTCATCCTGTCCTTTATCCGACGATCATGCCAGCCATTATACGAAAAATACAAAGATTGACTATTTAATGAAAGCCAAACTGTGCATAGCATAATATAATGGAACTGGCTACGTGTATTCTTTCAAGCTCGTAATCATCCAAGCTGACACGAGCAGTGCTGATTTTCCGAAAATCTAACCTTCCTTGGGCTTGACACACGTTCATAAATCCATCAAACTGTCTGATAACACACTCCTATTCAGTTAACATCCAATTATTTAAGCAGTATTTGCAATATTCCGCCGAAAACATCGAACTTAAATGCTTCATCATCGTGTGTATATAAAATGACACTCACTAAGGGCAAGGTCGAATGTTTATTTCACGGCGCTTATTTTAAAGAATGATGTTTTACACACAAATAAAACTATGACAATTCGTATTTAGTTTTGGGTTCATTTTTTTAAAATTAAGATTTGAATATTATTTGTTTGAAAATAGAATCAATTATCAATGAGATATGTGTAAATAAAGGCTATTTTCGGCCTTTGCACTGGGGGGCGGATTTCAACAGCATGGCGTTTCTGACAGTAAAAAATAGTTCTATAAAAATATCTTTTCTAAGGATGTATTTTGCGATGTTAGAATCGAAATAACTTACAGTTGTCTATATTTTATTGTCTAATAAAACATAGGCACTCGTTTGATGCGCTAATTAAATCACTCGTGCTAAAGCACTCGTGATTTAATCATACGCGCATCACAACTCGTGACTATGTTTTATTAGACAATAAAATATAGACAACTGTAAGTTATTTCTTAAATATTGTTAATTTACATCACACTAAGAATGTAATACTTGAAAATGTATAACACAGCCCGTTATATGTACCCTATATATTATCCTGTAACTTAGCCGACTAATGGAACATATTAATATATTATAACTATAAGTATTACAAAGCATACGTACAAGACAAGCTTGTGATTTACGTTCGTTGTATGTGCACATCATTTTCGGTGTTAGCTCATGCTCATTATAGCTATACAATATCTTGCACAAATCTCTACTTGCTATTGGAGCAATAGCTTCTCGTTTTTGCCAAGCAAAGTCAGTAGCATTTACTGAAAAAACATAATTAAGTTCAAAGTACATAATATGAAACTATAACATGGTTGTATGAATTTGAAAGGTGTTTTAGGAATTATCATCATAGATAATGTATCAGAGATTGGTGAAGTAATTTATACGACAAACCTCTATATTCCTGTTTTAAAAAACTGATTTTACCAACTTGAACCAATTTAGATACCTTGTGGCCTATAACTTACTTTGTCATGATGACGTAACACGTGACCAAAATAAACCCGAAAAAATGCAGATTTCGGCTTGGTTAAACCCATATTTTCAGAAATGTATCACAGTTGTCATTTCCCCCAAAATAATCATATAGCCTATTACGTGCTCATGCTTTCCCGATACTTGCTTTGCTAATTCTTGAAGAAGAATCTTTGAACTTCATAAGTTTGTGAGCATCAACAATGCAACGTTGAAAAATATACAAACTTAACAAGTGTTCTCATGAACAACTTAACCCCAAAACAAGATAAAGGTGTCAAATTCGATCCTAAAGTAACTGCCATATGATAGGGAACATTTCGTATTGAACAAAAATCAAGAAACTACACAAATACCTAAAATCTGGTTAAGACGAGGAAAAAACTCCCCATTTTTAATTATTTTTGGTCACGTGTTACATCACCCTGTCTGTTAAAATGCTGTTTAGTTATGTTTAAAATTTTGTTATTATTCTACCTACAAACGTATTCGTCAGGCAAATAAATAAAAAAATATCATTCAAGCTTATTCCGTCATTTAACTCATCTTGTTTGCTATCTAAAATGTTCCGATTCATCCTGTGGTAACAACAATTTAAAATATGCCATTCTAAGAAAAGCACGGAAATGCTTAAAATTTATGTAATCCACCTTTGGACATTAGAAAGCTAGCTTTTGACATAAGAAATGTATGTTATTTATACGCCTAGCACTGTATCTAAATGACAAGTGTTAGCGAGGGCATGTGCAAAATACTAGAAGAAGTTTTGGTCCAAAGATTAAGGCATGCCTAAGGACGCTGAGTAAGACGATTTATTGCTTCTATTTGACGAACATGTGTTGCAATGTGTCAGTAGCACAACCATCTAAAACCAACAGGTCAATAAAAATGTTATTCAATTTGAAACAACACATTATAAGAAGTGTTACTTAAGTGGCTATGCCGTTCGTATAATAGCCTTTATACTTCTTTATATACATGTAGAAGCTATGTTTTAGTATGATCATTCAAACCATTGAAAACGCATGATGTTTAAAAACACAATTTTGCATTGTGTACATGTAAAGATCAGTATTGTGCATACAGTTTGACCCCGACTTGACCTTTATGCAAGAAAAGTCATTACATTGAATACGAATGAAGTATTAATGCTCGATATCGATCGGAGCATATCGTCAACGCTCGAATGTAATTATTACACAGGGATTAATTTTTTAAATAAACTATGCGTACGTGCCGAAAAGTAAAATAGGCGTGGTATTGACTTTTGTCGGGATATGTGTAAATAATTATTAGATGCAAATGTGAAAAGTCAGTTCGGGGTCAATATTTACGCACAATATAACATAACACAAATAATTATAAAAAAAAACATACCATCCGTCAAACCCCATCCAACAACGAAGCAAAAGTTGAAGTCGGTGATTAAATCATCTTTCCATTTTTCTGTTCAAATATAAGGACACATTTAAGTTTAATTTTTGTATATGCAATTAGAAACCATATTGTGTAAATATTTAACATGGAATTTACTAGAAAGTTAAAAATATAATAAATAAAAGTGCGGATGTCTTGCTTCCATATGCTAGTAGTCGTAACCTAGTACATGTTCAGCCGACTTTAAAATCTTTACGATAACCCCTGATCATTGAAATCTTCTTCAGGCAGGAAATCCCTAAAAGTACCCATTTACACCTGTATGGAGAGGAGCAGCTGAAGGGGTAAATTCCCAGGATGAACGCCAATAAAAATATGCTATTTCCCATTTGATACTAATTATACTTCATGTACTTTGATACTAATATTATTTAAGAAATTAATATTAAAGTCCCTATATCAAAAGTAACACTGTTTTTAGACTGGAAAGAAAATAGACATTTATCTATTTCAAAAACCTCTGGTGAACAATTTTTTTAAATAAATGCAGTTGTTGCTTGGATATGTTCATGTTATTTATTGTATTTCAAAGTGAAAATAAATCGAAACCGAAAGTAGAATTTGGTTGTCAAACAATAGACACAATAGTTTTGATCACAGTATGTTAAAGATGAAGGCTTATTACAGAGAAAACTTACTTTTTAATTACTTAATTAAGCTTTTAAACTATTTTGGACCAGGTATTTTAAACATCAGTGTGTAAATAAATATAGTTGGCTCTTATAAAAGTATCCTACTTTTTTAAGAATTGGACACTTTGTCAAACTCAAATTTAGAAAGCAGAATGGTTTGATTAGTTAATTGTGTCTTTAATACATGTTTTATTATGACAACTTCATGGTTGTAAAATAGCTTTAAAGCTTATGCTAGGTTTACATCTGGCCACGATCTCCCCGATTAGCCAGAGGCTAAAAAATCGGGGAGCTCTACGATTAAATGGTATACTCCACGTTCTGTTACGCTTCCTTACCAAATCAGCACGTTTTGTTGCGCTCTACTGCGCTTTGTTACGATCGAGCCCACGATTTGCATCACGATCTGTTACGCTTTGTTGCGAGCAACACGATTGGCTTCCACGCTCCACCACGTTCCATTACGTCCTGTTAAGATCTCCCACGACAAAGCCGCTTTGTTGCGATCTCCTGCGCTTTGACCTACGATTTGAGTCAAATGACCACGTTTTACGTCACGATTTGATATTTAAACAAGAAATAATTCTTTCCCAGCGACGCGGGATGAAAAAATGTGTCCACGCTGGTCCCGATCTGTTGCGATTGTACTCCACGTTCTGTTACGTTCTGTTACGCTTCGGTACGTTCCGTTACGTTTTGTTACGAAGGCCACGCTCTGTCACGATTAGAAAATGAATAAGGGCAATCGTGGTGAAATTTAAGTTTGATTTAAAATCTGTCCCGATGCCCACGATGTCCCCTATTCAACCACGTTCCGTTACGCTCCCCCACGATCACCCCGATTCGACTCCACGCTCTGTTACGTTCGCCACGATGCTCTGGAATCGGGGACATCGTGGTAATCGTGGCCAGATGTAAACCTAGCATTACTGTTAATGATTATGTCTTCATATAGTGGCTTTAATTTTATGAAAAAAGTATTCGATTCAAACTTGTTACATAGCATGACGATAGAGAAATCTTTAATCTCAAAATCTATATCGATGGTTTCATTCAGTTTCAAGTGAAATAAAGAAAATAAATGTTGGGACCGTACCACCTACTGTAGAAAACGTTCAGTACCATGTGAATTATATGAAAGTAGTGTACATGTATACGAAGCAGTCATATTTACAAGACAATTAAGAGAAATAAAGGAATGTGAATACACGATCAAGATAATGGATAAGGAATATTTTTTTAAAAGGTTGTGTCCCAGGAGATATTTGAACCTAGGACACTCTGCGGTGTAGTTAGCTTATGCCTCAGTCCCATAGAATCGTGGCTTATTGCGGACCCGTACGTGAAGACAGCCGTATGCCGTGGGAAGCCTTGCGTGCTAAGGTGACGGTACGCACATGACACAAAACAGCACGCCCATACGGAGTCGTAGCCGGAAGATTTGCAAGTTTAATTCATACTCGGCCACGATTGTGTTCACGATTTGACTTTGAAACTGATACTTAGTACGTGTATCCTGGGCTCATCTCACAGACCCTGGTAAAAACGTAACAGTACGTACGGGTACGCAAGAGTTCGTACGGGTCCTTGCGGAGCTTGTTCGCACGGCGCCCGTACGGTGCCCTCACGGCTATTTTTGTGTTTATGGGACTGTAGCTTTAGCTAGCCATTGAGCTATCTGGTAAAACATTTGATCATGTAATACTGAATATAATTGTAAAATATAATTTACCTGGTATCACAACTGGTTGAACTTTATCATTGAAAGTAATCTCGCGTACTGTCAGAAGAGCAATAGAATCGACAAAGGAATCACCAAAGATGTATTTCGGGTGCTGAAATAAATATTTACCGTAAAGAAATTTATATCAAAACGAAATGAAAATTTTTTAATTTATAACCACGTTTAAGGTACATGCATGTACAGATAAAAGTGAAATGAGGTAGTAAGCCTCGTCTTTGTACTATATACTGTTGTATGAATACTTAGATATAATTTGTTTTCAATTACGAATTAATCATTAATTTTCTTTTTCAATTAATTAAAACCAGTTTCAATTCAATTCAATTCAATTCAATTAATTTGTTATACACCAAAGTATGGTTTTGTAAATGCGCTGATGTAAGCAAATCAGAATCAGCCAATTGTAGATAATTTCGTGTTATGAGTTTACGACCCGGGTCTGTAGCCCCGATATTTCACATTTAGTGCCCTAAAGGGGGTACGGGTTCGAATTTCATATGTAGCTGTAATTATATACTATGAAAAATAGACAATAATGACAATTTTCTCCATTTATATGGTATATAGAGAAGTTGCCGGCCTTGTGGAAGCGTATGTGAGTATTGGTTATAGACAAAGGTCCAGGAAAGCTAGGTTAAGTGCGCTGACCGCCGTAAATGTCCTTAATCATAACAATATGTTTACACTAAATATTTTACATTAGACTGACAACTTCATAATTGTCGTTCTATACTTTCACATAATTAAACAGATTAATTGTAAACAATTACTATTAATATATTTTTAACGATACGTTTTTCCTCGGCACTATCTTTTCCAACACGTCTGTGGTCTCCTACTCTGACTGTGTACCTTCCATTTCTGATAATAGATCAACAATTCATTAATTTATGTAATATTTATACTCGGTCTATTAGATTCGATAAACGTACATAGTGTGATCCCAAATAAATGCCGACCACAAACTGATTCAAACAACAAACTTTTGCAAAGTATTCGTATATTTTAGTAAATAAATTTAAATTTATTACATGAACTTTTCTCAAGATGTAACTACAAAATAGCCATTGAAGCATAAACAAATGATATTTAAATTAATCAATATGAATACAGCATGTTTTGTGTAACAATTGCGAGGGTAAAATCACACACATACATATATATAAAGGATGTATACAAGTGAATTCAGTGGTAAAATGTTCAAAGAGCAAGAGCTAACAAGTTTTTGATGAGTAGAATGTTACATTGGGTCATGATCAATGAACAAACATTTTTATACTGTAGTCTCAATGATGTTGGATCATTAAAATCATATAATTTTTATTTAATTAGATCTTACCTATCAGTAATAGCTTTAAACACTCTGGTCTGATTGCATAATTCTAGTCTAAAGATAACCTCAAGTTTAAACCAGAGTTTAAACCCTGTCCATTGCATAAATGTAGTTTAATTAGTCTCAGACTAAGCAAAAACCTGGTTGGATTGCATAAATACAGTTTAGGCAAAACCTGAGTTTATATTTAGTCTAATACATGTACATCATTAAAATTAAACCTGCGATGGGGGTAGTTTAAGGCTGAGTTTTAGAAAATATATAAGTTTTGTAAGTTGAAAAAATGACTACCCACATATTGCAACGGATAAATTTCAACTCGTATTTGAGAAATTTAACCTTTGTGTGTAAAAAGTTCTTACAACTAATATTAATCACTTTTATGCAAGATTCCTTCTCCGGTACTAAGCAATAAGAATAAAGTTTTTGTGCATAGAAAAAAAGAAATGGCTTCAAAACAAGATTCGAACCAACACCGATGATACAAGTCTACCGTCATAGCTGATTAGCTGCTGTCACACATCGGGGTAAACTACCCTTTGTTTTTTTCGCTTGCCCTTCGCTGAGTCAAGACAATCATAGAAAGAAAATCAGTTGCACATAAATGATAATATTTTTATTTCAATAATGTTTACATTAAATTTATTTTTGCATGTATTTGAAAATAAAACTGTTAATCGACCGATTCAAATTTTATACAAAATAATCAATGGTTAAACACGAAATTTTCGTGATTAAGTGGTATTTTTTCGGTGCAACGAAAGAAAACTTCAATAATAGTTTATCCTACCTGAGGACTAAGTACTAAATAATTACAAAGCTCAAGTTTTGTTATCCCGCGGATAGCTAGTCTTAGACTAGCCAAAACAAAATTAAACTTGAATTATGCAATTGAGAGATAAACTCAAGGCTAGTAAGCCTCGGACTAGGGCTTAAACTAGACTCAATAAAACTTGAATTATGCAATCGGCCCTCTTAGTTTAATTATACAAAACCATCCTACTTACATCTGATCAGAGTCATAATTAACACAGTAAGCAGCTGTAATAATGGTGTAACTATTGTATATCGTTCCAGCACAAAAGAAATTATCGTTATACTGTAGTAGATTGACACTACGTAGTTGTGCATTCCATAAGGCACGTAGTCCCCATCAATTATGCGAGGATCAGCTAAGAATGGCGAATTTTCATTAATTGCTGCTTCGGACCTCTTAACTCTGCTCTGCTCAACTGACTCAACGCTATGAGCCACAACGACTGAAACAGATATTTGGTTTTTAGGATTTTTAGTCGAAAACAACTTTTTTTTAAAATACATGCATAGAGATATAGTTTATTGTACCTCAAAATAAAGTAAATGTTTTATAGGCGTATATATTGAAACACGTTTACACACCAATAACAAAAGATTTTAAATGTATGACACACTGACAAAAGATCATAAATTTTGACAAAACTTACTAAATTACCCTTTAGTTTGTTTTGAAAATTGTCGTAAGGCCTGTTGCTATGAGAAGCACGGAATGCTGTTTTCCTTTAAAAAGGTATTCGAGAAGAAAATTGACATTACCATTATCAGTTCTGGATGGTATAACGATTATTATTAAAATGTCTTTAATTGTAAAATCTATTAACAAAAAACGTGAAGAATTAAGTGATTGCTTTTGCATTGAACAGTTGTTTTCGTAAGCTAGAAATATATATGTAGTTTTCGAAAACAACGGTCATTATGTTTTGGATATTCTAATTAGAACATTAAACAACTATATAAAATTATATGATACTTTAATATTAACAAAATATTTTATTTCATACATGAAGTTGAAACAAATACATGTATTTGATAAAACGCACTTGGCTGTTTTAGCATAGAAACTATTACAACTATAACAATACATAAACCAGTAGCCTGTTCAATTACCCTAAACGTTCTAAAACGTTCCGTAATGATACACTCCGAACTCCTCGGCCATTCGCCGCAAATAATCTAATCTTATAAAAAAATATACGATCGTTTAGGCAATTAGTGATGTTTCAAAATTTATGGACTAAAACGAAAAATCATCCATTGCCTAAACGATTGTATATTTGTTTAATTCAACACCGGTAGTTTCAAAATATCGTCTAAATATGTCCGAGATTACTCGTAGCGAATGACCGAGGAGTTCCGAATGAAACGTTACGGAACGTTTTGAAACGTTTAGGGTAATTGAACAGGCTACAGTATTTATATCCACAACTACTGGAATCTAACCAGCTTGTCAACCTTACTGTCCATTGAAGCAGCCTCTACTGATAATACATGCAAATGATGCAATAATGAATTTGACAAATACCAAATTATATCATGATTTTGTTATTTATTATACATAATTATTTATTTAGATAAGATGAATTGAAATGTCATATGGTTATAAAACGAACAGTATTTCAGCACATAATGTTATGTACGAAGCCCCTAAAATGACGATTTGATATCGTTTTTCTATTTTCACCATTATTTCGTTTATACGTACTTCATTGTGTTTCTTTATTATTTCGTTTAAACGTAGCATTATTTTGCTTTTACGAAACAAATATTACACTATTTTATTCAAACGAAACAACTGTGAATATAAAAAAGTATTTCAAAATGTATCTTTTGGGACTCCGTACAAAAATAAATAAAATTTAAAGTACATTGTACAATGAAAACATTACTATACAAAATTTAACTACAAAATATTAAGACTAAACAAAAACTTACCCAAAGCAAGGGAGAGTATTAAACAACGCATCTTGTCTTGTACGACAGACTGCAGATGTTTGGAGATATTGATTTGACGACAGCTATATATACATTATGACCAGGTAAAGGGCCATTCAACATGTAGAACATTTCTCTTAGTAATTACCGAGTCATTTCAGCTTAGATAAGTTGATTCTTTTACCTCAATTGTGATACAAATTCTTCAATTAATCGACATCGAGTATACATCTTGGTCCGGCATTACCGAGCCAGTGATCTGAACCAATGTGGTACTGCCTATCCAATAAATACCAGACCAATATCTTAACAATGTAACACATACTAACTCCATTTAAGTGTGACCAATGGTTTCATTTGAACTAGCTTACACTTGTCATGACATAGATTTTCTTGAACTTAAAAGTGTCTATTTAATTAGAGACTTTTGTCAGTCATCTTTTCCTGATTAAATCCGAAGCAATTCAGTAGGTAAGTAGGTCCTTACAGTTGGAGTCCTCGGATTTTATCATAGAAGTCCTATGTAAGGATAACAAAATATTTCATCTTATTTCTTTCTTGGTAATGAAGATATTAACAGAAGTTTTAAAATTTAGATAGTTCTTACCCTGAAAATACTTAGTTCAGTTTTCAAACAGATTTAATGAGTTAGAAAAATGTTATTTGAAAAGTAAGGGTAAAATCCGAATTATCCAACTAATTGGACCTACATATTTTAAGAGTTTACAAGGGGGAATTAACTGACTAAGTCCCTTATTGCACTTTATGGATTGTTAATGTTATTGTACTAAATACGCCTGGAACAACATTATGTTCTATTGTACGCATGATACATTGTATTACTCCACCAATTATCTTTGCTTGTCGTATCTTACCCAAACTATGAGGACCTTTACTTGGCACATTATTTGTAGGTGCTTTGCATGCTGTCTATTAGTCTTGGAATGTTTGTATCAGATTCGTTTTAATGTGCTAATTACTATTATACGTGTAAGCTTGTTTTTGTGGCTATTGTCGTTTCCTGGAAATACCTTGTAAGTGTTAGTTTTCCGACAAATTGCTATTATTATTTACTGGCGCCGTGCTCACTTATGGGAGGTAACTTTTAACGATATTTTTATTGCCATATCATTGTTACATTTTAACCAGCTCTTAGAGGCCCCGCATGCATTAACCCTGCTGATTTAAATACAGGAATACAGGAGTAAACAATTAAGTCAACGGAAATTGAGTATCCACGGCTGACAGTTGATAATAATTAACGATTATATTCAATTTTACAATTAATATCTGAAGTTTGAAAGGTAAATTATGAACTCTGAATATGAATGTTGCTTGATGGTATGTTCTTTGTATTTTCTTAACATCCCCTGATAATACAATGTTTGGTATATAAACTCCTCCTGTCCGATACCTGTTAATTGGTTTCACAAATATCAATTAAAATTTTAATGATAATATTGTTGATGTACTACAACTTTAACACTTATGTAATAATGTTTTTAATTAGTTTTTGTAAACATGAACTTTTGCTGATCTTTTTAAACTAAATGAGTAAATTAAAAGTACGTTGTTTTCTTTCCAATAAGACCCGTGTATGCATACATTAAAGTAATGTAGTAAATATATCATAAAAAGTAATTGCATTTTATAGTCTAAGTTTCATGCTTACGCACGTTCGCCGACTTTACAGCCATATTACCCCTGGTCATCTGGCTACTGGTATCTATCTATCAATCTCCCTGGGGAGTCTTTTAACTCCGCTTAGTGCAGCCAACACTTTGGCGCAACAGAATTATACCACCCTCGCAGGTACCCATTTACACCTGAGTGAAATGAAGCAATCGCAGGTTAATTTCTTGCTCAAGGAAATTAGCAGTGACCCTGGTGGTTTTCGATACCGCGACTTCTCGATCCCTAAGCGCGCGTCCTAACATTGGACTTCTGCTCCTACATATTGTGATACTTATACATTTTTATTTTCTTACCTGGTCAGAGCCAATGTCGAGCTGCTGTGATTAATCGCAATATTATTATGGAAGTCCTAGAATCGATCCCTGTTCGTAGCCGCCGCTTATATCAAAGAAATTTAATCTCAGCTGAGTCTGAGACCGTTTGTGAATACCATTTTGAAAGTTTGCTCTAGGAAGTCAAAGTCTAAGTTCAAAACTGAGTTTGAGTCTGAGCTTGAGATTTATTTTGTGAATATGGGCTCTAATCAAGGAATAAGGGGCCAGTTAATGTGGATTTTGCATGTATGGATTGTTACTTGGATCACTTACAGTAGCTGATGATATAATTTCGTGTTTTATTATATTAACGGTTTGAACAAAATGTTAGACTTATATGATATGTACTTAAAGAAATTGCGCGTTGAATCTAATCCTAAGAAATGCGTTGTTATGGTGTTTAATGAATCACCTCGTCATCGGTCTCAACGAGTGTTTTTTTTCTTGATGAACATACCATTTCAGAGAGTAAATCATATACACATTTGAGTAAGACTTGTGATATGTTTTTGACTGAGAAACAAATAATTGACAATGCTTGCAACAAACTCCATGATGGTACTTTTCTGGGTCCATGTAACAGTGGTTTTCATCCAACTGACATTAACTCCTTAACTTGTTAAACGTTGTACAACTAATTCCTTGTATGGGTGTGAACTGTGGAATTCATTGTCTAGTACGGAGGTTGTTAACCTTTAACGTCCACATCGTTTTTGTATTAAACATATACAAGGAGTGAAGAAAACACTTACTAGTACATATTTTGCTCTTTCTATGTCAGATATGGATCCGATAGAAACTATTATTAACTATTGTAAATTGCAATTTTTCGGTCATTTTTTTAACGTCGCATTCAACACAGCTTTGTCGTCTGTCATACAAATATTTAGAGAAGCATGTAATTTATCAAAGACTACGTAAACGTAAACGTAACGATTATTACGCAGGTTTTGTACCCGATGTATGTAGGTTGTTCAACAAGTATGACTTATCCAGTTTTATTGAACTCTATTTGTCTTCTGGGTTATTTTCAATGTACTTGGAAAAACCCTCCTATATAAAAAGTTACTGTTACCAGAACGCCGGTCCAGATTGCAATCTGCCTGTGACCTATTACCTGCTGTAGATCTGCATGCAGTATAGGTAGCTGGAAAACCATGCAAGATTTGTCATTATCACTTCGTTGCAATGACTTCTCTTTGACATTTAGTCAGTTTCTGCGTACTCGTATTCTAGGTAGATTTGTTTATCGTTCATATGTAGTGCAGTGTAATCATTGTGGTGACCTAGTCACAAATTCTGTTCAACATCAGTTATGTTTTTTTTTCTTTCTAACAACCACATTGTAGATAAGTTAAGTACTTTTGTCTCAGCAGGACACTTTGATACATATAAATTCACCTCTGTTCATACAGGGTGCTCACATTTTTCCACTCACTCTTTCTTATTAAGATCATTAACTCTGTGTTTGACATTTCGTACCGTTTTTGTTATGTTTAACATTGGTTAAAAACAATGGTACCTGTTTATTCATTCCATCTCAACCGTGTTTTGCTTTCGCCCAGGAGTGAGATGGTTCTGGTTGTGAACTATTAAATACTTAATATGTACCTAATGTGTTCATGTTTTAACATGTAAAGGTAGATGATCCGTTGCCTTTAATCTTTTTCAAGGTCTACTTTTTTACTGTTTGTATTTGTATTTCAGTTTGGTTTTGTTGTGTGCTTGTACAAATGTATACATTAATGTTATCATAAATTATACTCTTCAGTAACTGGAGGAAATAAAAGTAAAAGTCAAATACATTGCGTAAATTTTTACCAAAACCTTAAACCTACAAAGTGTAAATTCTAACATCTATATTTGATATTTGAATTTACCATTCTAGATCTCTGTATTGCTTGTTAAGAAATAAACATTCTTTAGTCTATGTATAGTGATGAAAACATTGACGTAGGTTTGAACATTGAAGCTTGACATTCTGTATCGTACTTAAATTAAAGATAAATCCTTCTTTATTTCAAATAACATGATTCAGACAAAAAACAAGTGAACACAAGTATAGGCTTATCATTGTTATTAATACGTGCATACATGTAATATGAATATTATTGAACCAAAGTAATTACCATTAATATTTGTTGTAAATAATAATAGAATCTATCTATATTTAAAATTCTAATTGCATTAAAATGTGCATAGATTTATATGATAAATGAATGGGTAACACAACATCATTAAGTAATTCTACTTTTGATATAAATGCACTTTTTTTGGTTTCAGAAACGTTTTCGTTGTAGTTACTAAAAATTCGGAGTCTTGCCTCTCATTAAAACGCAATAAAAACACTTCCGAAGTTTAATAATGTCAGAGTTTGAAAAGTAATGTTCCAAACATATTAAACACGAATAAGCTTAATACATTATCTCGAAAAATGGAGGTAAATGACAACTTTAAGATTTATAGTTTCGAAAATTCGTACGACGTTAAGGAGTTTTTTTTAACTAAACGTAAAAAATGGTTGAAAATGAAATTGCAATTAAAAAGTACAATAGAGAAAAAATAGGTATCTCAATGTTTTGTCTTTAAGCAAATAGAAGAAAAAATACACATGCGTGTACATGTTAACAAAGGCTTGGTGTTATCGTTGCTACAGACAAAAGAATGCATTTTCATCCACAGGATCCCCAGGTTGACATTGGAAAATCCCATCACAAATATCTTGGTAATCAATACAAGCAGATCCATCTTTGCAACTTAAACCTGATGGACATTCCAACGGTGTTGGGCATGGCGACTCCTCAGGGCACGGTTCACATGTAGATGTTGGGCATGGCGTCACCTCAGGGCACGGTTCGCATGTAGATGTTGGACATGGCGTCTCTCCTGAATATAAGACAAAGACAATATCATAATAATAATACATCAAAATCTGACTGTAAATTTGACTTGTTCATTCTGAATGCGTTTAAAGCCTTTACAAGCAATTGAGCAATTGTGATTTCCTTCGCCAGTGCATATCCATATGGTTACAAATAAAGGCGGGTTCACTGTAGAACCGTACCAACTGACTTAGGTAATGATTGTGATCATTTTCTATATTAGTAGCGCTATTCAACTTAGCAAGTGGTTATAATTGGATTGATCTCTCTGCATCGTTCTTATAGAAATAACAGAGTATAAAATTTCTCTTTCCATGATTTAACAATTTTCAACAAATTCGAAGAGGCGTAGTCCAAGCGTGACATCCCATTTTAATAAAATTTGGCCGGCCCATCTTAACCCCCTTCAAATTTGTTCACAGACGTATTTTGCCAAGTAATGTCACACTCACAAGATGATGTTGCGGACGATATATGTAACAAAGCCGCATTTTCTCTATTGTGACTCCGTTTTCAATACATATACACCAGGTTCATTTTTGGATGAATTTAAGAAAAACAACAACAGCAAAAAACTTTCGATGCCAGCGCTCCGCCAAATTTGTAAAGAACGAACAACATACAAGAACATGATCCAGCAGAAAACTATGTATATTTTCAAACGTAGATTAGTTGAAAAAAAGATAATTTTGGAAACAAACTACTAGGCGCAATTCAGTGACTTAATACTGTCCTACATAATTACGAATCAGTGGTAGGAGGGAGAATTACCGTAAAAATTATTTCATGATTATGCTCCACGAAAGTATGCCCCACCCTGGAATGGAATATACGACCAATATGAAACAAAGTTGACTATGAATGATAAAGAGATAATGATGGATATCTTAATTGGGACTTTCAACTTTTAAAACCGTTCAAACATTCCTTCCAACAGTATTTTGATTTATAATTTTTGTCGAGTCGCAGTTATTTGAGATCTCAAGATTGGGTCACTGTGTGGGTTTTAAGCCCCATACATCAGCAATGAAACGCGCAATACAATATTATGTAATGGAGGTATAGGATCTTCAATAACTTTGAAACGTTCAGTTCTTGCTGAATAATTTGCGAATATGTAATTTGAAAAACTTGCTTTCAATGTCTGTATATTGACCTTCTAGTTCAGGATTTTGTTCAAGCCAGTATCAAATGCACAAGTGGATTTATTGGAAAGAATGATTCTAATAAGACTTTGAAATCGTCCTTAACTTCAAATACAAACATGTTAAATGATATCGAAGGCGAATAAGAAATTCAAGCTTACTTTGACGTCATTGTTCGATAACTTATAACAAAAGGATAGTAAAAATATCAATTTGTCAACAGTACGATTGATTTTTAATCGGTTTAGACATTAAACATTGACCATGAAATGGAGGTTTATACGCAACGAAATGGTATTGAGAGATTATTCTAGGGTAACTCAGTATGTATTCCATATTTATTATCATAACATGCGAATTGGCTGACTTAGAACAACAACATGATTAACAGAGAGGTATTACATAATGGCAAAAATATAACTATAAACAAACTGAATCATGTAAATTTTAGGATCAAATAAAATCTTCATTTTGAAAATGTTTTGAATGTGGAAGTGATGCATCGTATTTAACAAAATGAAACATGAATTCAAGTCACCGAACTTTTCTCAAGCACTATAGTGCTTTTATTTATATCAAACATAAATATAACTCTTCTAAAACTACGATCTGAGAATTTTTTATTTATTTAAGAGAGCAAATTTCAATTTACCAAAACAATTAGGTTTGGAAAAGTAAAAAAACCAAACAAACAATGATTGTATTTTCATGTTTGTTAAGAAAGAATGTACATTTTCACATATTAATCAGCAAATGCTTCAAAGACAAAATCAATGTTTATTTCAGCTTCTTATCATTATGAAAACTCCAACAGCAATTTGGCAACACCTTACCTTAAATTGAATAATGAACCTTTAGAGCAAGTTTCGAGGAAAAAACTATTAGAGGTACATATTGACAAAAACCTGAACTGGAAGCTCCAAGTAGAAGCTACACTAAAACTATGTAATAGATTGTTATACCTACTTCTTAGAATCAAACAATTTCTTTATATACATATCAGAAAACTCTATTTCAATGCTTACACCCTTCCTCATATTGATTACTGCTGTACTATATGGAATTATTCAAACGATTAAATTGGATGAAATTTGCAGACCGTGTTGACTACAAAAAAACAATTCTTGTCTACAAATCCCTGAACAACTATGCTCCTGGTTACTTAAATAGTAAATTTGTTTTTGCAACAACTCCAAATTAAGGTCAAATTCTAATAAACAATTGCAAGACCCAAAACCTAAACTTGAATTCTTCAGAAAATCTTTAACATATTCAGGATCAGTTATATGGAATGAAATTCCTCTTAACATTCGACTCGAGAAAAGTGTAACATCATTTAAAAATCAATACCTTAAATGGAAATCTCCTTAAATGAAAAAATGGTCTTTGTCCACTGTTAATATTCACTCTTTTATTTCAGGCTTGTTCTTCTTTACTTATCATGTTTCAATTTGTAAATTTATTATATGTTTTTCACTATATAAATATTGTAAATAACTTGTAGATGTTTTATAAGAAGTCCACATGGAAGATTGGATTTATCCAAATGTGTAGCCTTATTAAATATAGTCTTTATTATTATTATTTTTATCATTATTATTATCATTATAATAGTTTATTATTCAGGATTACTCACCTAACCAGCTTTATCAAACTAACTTTTAACACTGACTATTTTCCACTATGCAATAAGTGTTCAACATCTCGAAAAACAGATAGCAATCAATGGCAACTTAAATCATAACCTTAACATTAGTTTCGTCACGGTTATCTTTTCCAAAACTAAAATCACTGCCTCTTGAAAACTGTAGAAACTGCACGGGCTTTATTCTCATGTACACAATCATAAAATTTAATCATCTTATTGCGCTTCTCACTGAATTCATACATGTCTTCCAAAATTCTTTCCTAGAAATGTCGTCCAGTGGAACAAACCCCTAGACAATATAACACCAACAGACAAACTTGACAGCTGACGTTCATACATACAATCATATAAAAAGAAAATTTTCTGTAAAGTGTGAATACATGTGTGTTTTTAATACTCGGTATGTGACTGACTATACTATAACTGGTTCAACTCTCCACGTGTAAGTATTTTGTTATTGAATTCCTGAATCCTTACTGAATGAAGTAAAGATGTTAAACTACATTTTATCCATGACATTACCATCTGCATCTCGTCGACAATATATGCCTAGTGGATTCTTTTACGAGTAAGGTTACCAAACACATATAGAACAAGTAAAAAATTGCTGCGAATGCAGCAAAGGGATTGTCACGGCAAACAAAAATTATTAAGTATAATCTAAAGGTAACTCAAAAGCATTATATTGAATTGTCACGTTAAGGTTTTTCAGTAATTAAGGTAACTTGTCATAAAACGTTTTCCTGTTCAAATGTAACACTCTCATTCCAAGAGCCTAGTAAGATTCTCGATACTAGTTAGATCGAGAATCTTGACAACCTTTGAGTACGCGAATGGTCTGGATCTAGACACCATCTTTATGCCGACAGGATGTTTGGTTTTAGTTGGATTTATTTCCAGTAATTCATATTTGCATGACGCTTAAAAAGATCGGCAATAGGGAAAACATAGTCTTTCAGAACAGAAGCTATTTACATGAATTATCGCTTCTGTTTAGTCAAGTGCTCCTTACATTGCGGATCTGTTCTTACCAATCCATGTAACCAATCATCTAACTAATGCATAACTGTCCAACATCTTTGAACTTCGACATTTTGATATTACAGGCGTGAACATTTCTTGCATTTATTTTTTAATCACGAGACAGTCATGCAATCTAAATGTGTGTGTCTCTGCCTTGAAGTAGAAATATCAGTTAGCGCATAGTATTTAAGCAGAGGTAGAAAGTCAACGAGTGAATCTTTCGAACCGGTGTATTAGAGAGTAGTCATACCTTTACTTGTTACGGAAGAATTTTGTTGCCGGATACACGAAAGGATTTAACATGTATTTTAATTCCAAAAATATGCACTTAATTACAAAAGGCAAGCTATTTCGTATAGAAATCGTTTTTCTTAATAATGAATTTACTCGGACTCGAGAAAACATAATCCATTCGAACAAATTAAAAACTGGCGAGCTTTTCACCTAGGTGTAAATGTCCGTCATTTTAACTCTATTAAAATTACCTGGTCCGCTGCTGTGATACGTCTGGTCAATAGTCCGTCAATATAGTACCAAACTTTTCATAATTAAATAAAGCCCGCAAAAATAATCTTACATCTGCTCGATCTATAACCAGAAGCAAGTTCAATTATACAAAACGCTACAGTACGTTACATAACGATGCATTCGGAACTTCTCGGCCATACATTTGTTTACTTTAACACCGGACATTTCAAAATAGCGTGCAAATATGTCCGAGACTATTCGCGGCAAATTGACGAGGAGTTCCGAAGGTATCGTTGTGGAACGTTCTATAACTTTCGCAGTTACTGAACTCAACCATGGTCCGTTACTCTTACGCTCTTAAAATTAACTGGTCCGCTGCACTTAATCATAGTTAGAAAAGATCGCCAATAGAACTCAGTAAAAGTAAGAATTAAAAGTCAATGCTGCACGATTACGTTTCTTTATTTATACAGTCGGCTAAAAGAAAAAAAAGTATATTATTAAAACATTATATTTGAATCATATCAAATTAGTTTTCAAATGATAAAGGCTCTAACAGTTGAAATGTATACTATATATTTACAACAATATGTGATGAAGCAATCGACAATTCTTTTAATAGTTAAAGTCTGCAAAGTTCTTTCTTAAAATATAATTTCGATATTGGTATCTTATCTTTTTAAATAAAATATTGGCAAATATCAATTATATATTATTATATTATATTATATTTTATTATATTATATTAATATTATATATTCATTATGATACGCATATTTGTTAAACTGTATCCGTATACTAAACTGGTCTGCTGGTCCGGTTGGTTCGCGATTTATACCTACCACTTTACGTGTGATTCGAAAGGATTTGCGGAAATGAGTTGATATAAAACACTGATTTTTCGTGTGTTGCATTGTTGCAAGAAAAATTGTTTATATGGTTTCCCCCAAAAAATGCTTTTTCTGTTTAACTTTTAACGCAAATGGACTGTACTATGACTGCATTAAAACAATACATTTGTCGGCAGTGGAAATCGAAAGGATTTTTATCACGTGAATTTTGCCCATTGCTATCAAAATCTACCCACCACAATATCACGGCGTTGAGACGCCGTGAAATAGTTACTCATCAATGTTGACAAATGAATAGTTATAAAAATATTAAAAAAGTAACAACATGTGCAAAGAACAGAACAGTCACATAAAAATGTCTAAATGATAAAAAAAGTTACATAGGGTCTTATATTTAGGTCTAAGAACAGAACGTCAAGCTCGCTAGTCTTTATTTAAATCTAAACTATACGGGAACATTTGTGCAAAGTTATATTAAAATCCGGCCATGCATGTAAAAGTAACGCTCGGGTGACAGGTTCTACAGTGCGCCCCTTGTGTCGCAACGCAAAACAGCGTCCAGATTCGCTTATCCGAAAACCCAACTACTTAATCCGTTCTCAGATCGGCACGCAAAGAATACTGTAAACATCAAGTTAAAAGCAATGAAATAGCACCACCCTGATTTATAATCTCATATAGTATTATGCTGCAATATAATAACCATACAAACATTATGATTGTAAAAAACAAAATGTTCATATATTAGTGAGATACGTACCTTTCTTTGTTACGCAAGACTTGTTGTTGTGGGAAAATCGAAAGGAATTTACACTAAGTTCAATTCCGAAAAAGTGCCCCTAAATACAAAATGCAAACTATTCGGAATAGAAATCATACTTTTTAAGAAACAAAATAAAATAACATGACAGCAAATATAGAAAACTTAGAAATGTAAGGTCTAAATGACACTTTTACACGTGAAAACAATTACTCGGAGACGAAAAAAATCCATTCGAACAAATAAAAATACCCATGAAGCTTTGCTAGTAAGTCGAAAGGATTTGCGGAAATGTGATAAAAAAAACCCCCTGATATTTCGAGTGTTGATCAAATATTATTTACATGGTTTTGAAAAAAATGCTTTTATAAATTTTCTGTTTCAGTTTTAACAGAAATTGGCTGTACAATGATTGCATTTAAAATCAAAGCACTGAAAGTACTGATGGGGCGGGGCTCTTGAAAATTTTAAACACTGATCATGACACTACTATGACGTTATGAGAAACTAGCCTTAAAGTTGCCCTTTTCCGATTGGACAGATGAATTTTCAACTTTTCTCATAATGATTGTGTCAGATAAATTGAATCATTGTTTATCGTCATGATGCTCTATTCAGTATTGGATTCTATATAATCAAAGATTAATTTTAAAACAAAAAAGGAAAGAGCTGTGAATAGTAGTCTATAGTGTCTGACTTTATTGCTGTTACAAACTTCCCTCCTTGATGGTCATAGAATTAATCTTTATCCTTTTTACAAGGACCAGTCTTGTAACTTTTAATTTGTTGCATAGACCTTTGTCCCTATAAAGCTTTAAACAATCCCTGTATCAGTCATATATTTCTGCCGACTCATCCACTCCACCACTAACAAACAAGGAGTATGCACTTGAGATACCGATATTTATGAATTCAGGAACCAACTTCATGCTCTTTTACCCAGTGTTCTTCGTTGATATACAGTGCCTACCAAAAGTTTGGAGACAACAGAAATTTATTATATCTTGATTCCAGTAATTGATTTTTTGAAACTATCGTTTTAATACATCACAGATTATCTATGATAAAATTAAAGCACATTTCATGAATGCACCACAATTAATAGGTTTAACATCTGATATTTCAAAGCCTCAAAAATTAAGAGCAATGTAATTATTTTCTATCACATATTTTTAAGTAGAACTAAAATTAAAAAAATAAGCAAAACTAACAAGTATTTAAAAGCAGTTTTGAAATATTTGTATCAGCTATTCAATAGGCCTACAAAGTGAAAATGTCTCCAAACTTTTGGTGGGTACTGTATATCGGCTGGCCATATTTGAGGCCAGATGCATTTGTTAGCAGTGTTTGATGATACTCGGATACAATGGCAAGTTTTGAGCACTAAGTCTGATCTCAAGTTACATGAACTTTTCGTCTTTAACACGGTTCTTGGTGGGTTAGGCATAACCTTGACAAGCAATGCATGCTTAAGTATATTGACAGAACAGATTTGTTTGTAATTATTTATTACTATTAATTACAACACTTCAGTATGAAATGTACAATATATACATACATTTTGAATGAACAATTTCAGGTCTCCAGCAGATACAAATGTAATACCAGGTAATAACAGTAAATAGACAAAAAAGTTAATACTGTAGGGTGACAATTCACTAAATCTTCTCAGTACACACTTATTTTTAAATGATGACTTGTACACTTCCATGGAATAGGTATTTCAGCTGCGACATTAAAAAATAACATAAAGTGCCTAAATATAACCAGTTCTTCCTTAAATTCTTAAAGGTTTGATAGAATCTGAAGTTAATAATGATGCTTACTGTACATTTTACTAATAGAAAAGGCTGTTTCTAAATTAATTCAATTACTATAATGTCTAACCATTTACAATTCATCAGGGTTATGAGGAAACTTCTCATAAAATATTAGAAAAAATCCATGGTGTACTATTGATTATTACACATCATGTACATATATTAATGCAGTTCAAAATACATTTAAATGTTTATTTACACAAATACCAAACATATGTGAAATAAAATACCTCAATGATACACTATTTTGCAACAGATTAAACAATAGCTTACTTAACATATTTCATGTTTTATATATAGTTATATACAGCAAATCAAGGATGACTTCAACGCAATGTGTTATATATGTTTCATTGCACATGTAACAATATGATAAAATGTTGTTAGCTTAAAAATTAATATCAACATAACCATTAATTATTACAATACTAGCTATGCTTTCTACAACAGAATTTCATCTCAGTCTAATGTAAATGATAATTTCTTTTTTAAATCAATTGATTATTTTCTTAAAACAGACATTTAAAAGTTGGTTAAATATGGAAAGAGAATATTTGTTCAATTATATCATGCATATCATGCAAATTGTTCTTTCAAGAAAATAAAATGATTTTATTCTCTGAATCATCCTTTCCACGTGAATGTGAGCCTTAAATATGTTCTCCAATCAACACGCTTGTGATATCTGAGCTCTATCCGGCCCTTTGAAATATAGGTTGAGGAGTTTAACACCTTTCTTTTAAAATCGACAGCAACACTAAATCCACAGTCAGCCAGCACAGAATACCTAGATTGTAAATCATTGGATATGGCACCTCAAAGCAATTCCAACCCAGGTTTGTGGAAAAAAATAACTGAGATTTGGAGATATTCCCACCAAGAATTTAGTGGAATCATAGTGTTTATAATTCGAAAAGTATCTTTCAGTGCATCCGAGTTAAATGAAGTTCTGATCATCAGTTCAGTACAGTCCACTACAATCCATAAACTTTCAAAACACCCAGCTTTGTCCAAGTCAGATGACTGCATTTCAAAAAGAAATCGATATGGGTAGTGAGAATGCTTGATACATGAACTAAGCTGATGTCAAATATAAGGCCAAGTCTTCATTAAAATTTCCTGTTCTTAATTTCACTAGTACAATGAAGAATTTCTCTTCAAATGAGAGTTTTCTATCTGGTCCTCTCTTGTTCAATGCCGATTCCTTACCAGTACTTTGGCCCTTCCAATAACACAAATTCTCATTATTTATTCTTGTCTTCAAATAAGAACACAGGGCTTCAAAAACATCATAATTGGGTAAATTGGTCCAAAACTTAAACTGTTCTGGGCTGTCCGTAACGTTCTTTAGCCCTAACTGCTTGGATTTGATCTTGGAATTCTCTTGCTGAAGAGATTTGACAGTTACTTCAAGTTAGTAGGTTTGAGGATTGACATAGTCATGATCTGAACACCTAACTGCATTATGGTTATCAGAACAGTAATCTAGTTTCTTTGGTCTGCCAAGTTCTAGTAGGCATTTATGATTAAGAGGTTTCTTCACTTGTAGTGATGGAGTGAACTCCTCTGGAAAGGTAAAGACATAAACATCACCATTCAGCACAAGTATTTTTAAATCAATAAAATTGCCCATAACTTCATATAAATTTACATAAAGTAAATGGCATGAACTTGGGGTGCACATTCTAACAAATATTGTTGAATACATATTTTGTATTTTTGCAACAATCTGTAGTCATGAAATAGTGATAAATTAACCCACTAGACATATAATCAAGTGACATAGGTTTTATATGTGGCTCCAACAAGTCTTACTATTCTATAAAAATTAGTGAGAAATGTTTTTTTTTCTCAGTTTATGGAGTAGTTATCAACTCTTTGTGGAACAGTTATCTAGCATGAGTAAAAGAAAAGTAGTCAAGTTGTTTAGAAATGCAATAATTGTCATGGCGACGTCCTCAAGATGTTTTAAATTTGTTGTCATAAATGTAAATATTTTCCGTCATAATTATCAGATTGTTGTAATTAATTGTACACAGTTTAATTTTGTCTTATTGAATATACCTGGTAATATATATATATAAACTCTTAATTTTCTTCTGGAAAGCATATAAAACGTGTAAAATCAAAATCACAGGTACTACTCATTCACGGCTTCTGCTCGCATACCAGTATTGATCTTATTTGACAACAAACAACACATTTAATTCTTTTCAATTCAACTCATTCTCACCTGCTATAACTGATGTCTTTGTTTTCCCTTCTTTGTTGAATTTCTTGGGAATACAGTTGGCACATATACTGGATGGCTTGCAAAGTCAACCTTGATTTCTGAAATAATACATGGTATAAATTACAGTTTAATTAAAAGTAAGACACAACAACATATATCATACATACATAGATAAAAAATCGCGAAAACAAGAAATCTGGTACTCTTTACAAGTTGACATCTGTCAAATTCAAATGGAGCTTTCATCAATTCCAACGATATCACTGTATTTATGTGACTAATTTTCTAATGTAAGCGGAAACAGGAGTGCTGTCCTAATATTGACTGATATGTCTAAAACATTGACGGCACCCCCATTGAGAAAATAGCTCTAGTCAACCCAAGCTATATTATTCATAATAAAGGATTATGGAGACTTCGGTAAATGACTAAATCGGTAAATTGATTTTATATAGGAAATCGTTTGGAGAGATCGGTAAATTGATATTGTATAGTGTAATTATTTTGAATGT
This sequence comes from Mactra quadrangularis, assembly GCA_025267735.1. Classification (NCBI taxonomy): domain Eukaryota; kingdom Metazoa; phylum Mollusca; class Bivalvia; order Venerida; family Mactridae; genus Mactra; species Mactra quadrangularis. The sequence goes on along the minus strand of CM046308.1, from coordinate 15,665,875 downwards.
GTGATAATCAATGTTCACTATGATTTGTTTGTATATTATTTTTTGAAATTGTTTGTTAAATGTTGTTATATTTCAATAAAATCATAATTTCTCATTATTGAATAATCTTTTTTTCTTGATATATACTAGTGATTTATATACGTCATGGAGTTCAGATCAAATTGCATATTTTAAAAAAAGATATAAGAATAATAAATAACAAACATAAATTCATCTATTTTATTGTTTTATTCAAATATATCATGTACTAATATGTCATATTAACAACAAAATAAATAACAGTTGATAGCACATCGTGAAACAATTAATTATAAAAAGATTACATTATATAAATAAATAATTTAATCCAATATTTTCGACGGGAATCTTACCAGACCTGAAATAAACAAAACAACATTAGATCAAAGTATAAAATAATACATATAATATATGTATTGTTTATAATATAAATTAACTCATGTCATTATAAAAAGAACATTGTATGTATCAATTAATAAATCGTTGTATTATATCGACGGGAATCAAACCATGCCTGAAAAAAACTGATAAAAAGGTAAATAAAATCATATTTTTCTATAAAATGTTAATGAATTCAAAAGATATTTGAATGAATTTATTAATTAATCCACGGGAATCGAGCCTTAAAACTACATAAAAAGTATAATATAATACAGCTTTTTTTAGAAATATATTTATCAAACCATGTGATAATAGGCCTAAAAACTACATCGTATGTATTTGTTATAAAATGCAATATATCTTCGAAATTGAGCCTGAAACATAAAACAGTAAAAAAAACTGGAGTCGAAAATGTTCACTCAGAAGATAAATTGCCATTGATGACTGCCAATTATAAATGATATTACAAATGTATTATACTTTATTCCTGTTGCTGGCAATGTATCTTCATTGTTTTCTGTAATAGTAAAATGAAAAACAACAACAGCGTGTAATTGTTATACATGTATTTATAATAGTAAATCGTAAATAAAATCTCTTAATTTCAAAATTAAAACTGTCAAATAGGACAACTTAAATAATAAATATTTTTAATGTAAGTACATTTGTATATTAATTCATTTTTATTTAATCATTAGCCACAAGCACTTATACTATTATCCACACCTACTTAATTTACACTATACAATATCAATTTACCGATCTCTCCAAACGGTTTCCTATATAAAATCAATTTACCGATATATTCATTTACCGAAGTCTCCAGATACCATAATAAATATACAACTATAATTAGTTTATGTCAACATAAATGGTCTGTGTAGAACTGCAGAGAAGGTATCAATATATATCGGTGTAACCTTGATATTAATTTCACAATATATATGGATGTCGTTGATATGCGTTAGCTTAATCAATGACAGCTATGCTATCAAAACGAATGCTTCCATACAATTCGGTCAATAGCAGATAAACATGTATGGACCGAAATGTGATCAAACCCAAAACCATCTGAGTTTTGATATTATTTTATGTGGTCTTAAAATATAGCTGACTGTTGTATACCTCCATTACATAAACCAGAACTAACTTATTGTAGTCAACAAATATACCACTTTACCAAAGTGTCAAGCTTAAAACCCTTAAGCTTCGTGCACTGTGGATGACTTCCGCAGTTCCAGTTAGAGAAATATAAGTCAATTCGCTATCAATCCGATTGAAATGATATAGAAATATCAAATAAAGGTGGCTTACCTCCAGTTAAGTGTTTTGAGTAAATTCTAGAGAGATGTTTTAGTTCAAAAACTTTTCCATCATCGACCTCGTTCACAGTTCCACGGCACAGCGAATTCGATCCAACCAAAGTTGTCTTCGTATTCATTCTTTAGGGATCTGGTGAATGATATTTTCTTCATTTCACGAGCACATTTACTCCTTGAATTGTTGCAACCAGGCACGCAACAAAAATCTCAAACATAACCACGATAACGACCTCTAATACGAGACGATTTCTTATGTTTAGCGTCATAGAATTTAAACCGGAAGTCCTGTTCTCGCCATTATGCGAAACTGTAATTAACCGAATTAGGTCGACTTGTCAATTCTCCATTGCGTGTTTTAGTCGTTGCTCTATTGCCGGATGAAAAATCTAATCTATGGAAATAAGTCGCAGGCGATTATCATGATAACATACTAACCCGAAATATCCGAATCAATTTTTGCAGTAATGATATGCGGAGTGGATCGGGTTTTTTGCTTAAATTCAATGCTCGGAGCCGAAATTACGGTTTGTTAACTCTGGACGTGGCTAAAGCCCCGCCCAAAAACAATATAATGTCGGAAGTGGAAATCGAAAGGATTTTTAAGGATTTTTGTCACGTGACTTTTGCCCATTGCCACCGAAATCTACCCACCACAATATCACGGCGTTGAGACGCCGTGAAATAAAGACGCATTATTTAAAAGTTTAAGACGTACCTTGACAACCCAATTCGTCCCGTCCATTAATACAATCCACAGTACCATCGCAAACCCTGTCTTCATTGATACATTCTACTTGACATAAATTGTTAACAGTCCTTACATCACAGACATATCTTCCCATGCACGAGTCTTCAATGAAAAGGTTTTATACAATGTTATTTCAAACTATCAGTAAGTCTAGGAATAGAGTGTATAAAACGTTAACTGCATTGTTATGCAAGGTATGTAAAATGAGAAGTTCACAAGTGTATGCAACATTAAAATGGACATTTTTGTACTCGTTTCAATAATACCAAAGCCGGTATATTTAATAATTACTATGAAGACTTATGCATTTTGTTATCGAGACTTTTCTAATAGTATAACCTTTCTTGCGAACTAGGACATCTCAAATTGTCATAAGATATTCAACACTCTCATATCAAGTTGTATGAACACTCTTGACAAATGCAAAAGGTTTTGACACTTGGAGCATAATTTGTTCAATACTTGTAGTGGACATTAAGACGATGCCACATGCCAAACATGGAAGCTTGTTTTCTTACGGTTTAAAGGAGGAACATTTGTTAACATTTCTTATATAGCTATATATGTAAACTGTATAACCCCATGGAGAGGAGCAAATTTTGATCACAAAAACATAACTTGGACAAACGTTGTTTGATAATAATGCTACATTTATTTAAGATATGGTACTTTTAGGTTGGTTTCGGACATATAGACTTTGTTTTCTTTTTCTATATTTCCGACAGCTAGGATCAATATTGATCACAGGGGCATAATTTTATTAAACTCCGTTGTGGTCCTTGAGATGATGATGCATGCTTAATTTTGTTTAGTATGCTTTATATTTTTAAAGAAGAAAACATACCAAGGTAGTGTATCAAGCATTGTACCAGCTACAGAGAAAGTGGTCTGGGTTAAAATTATATACCTGTATATATGCGTAAAACGACTTACAATGCATAGTGATTCAAAGTTTCTTGGATAATATCACCATACTCGCTTAAAATATCACCTGGTTATTTATATTTTTGTGGTCGTTAAAGTCAACTTAAATTACATCTAACCGATGAAAAGACAATACAAATTCGGACAAAATACATACAATGTATATGAATGTCAATAATAATGTGTACTTACACAACTGACTCTTCAAATTCATCAACTTTTCCCTTGAAGAATATGAATTCGGGCCAAGATTGTACCTACTTCTACCACTACCACGCCTGCCTCCTTGAACTAAGGCTGCGGTTACAAGCACAGCAAGAACAAGTCTCATCTGTGAAATAAAACATGTTATTGGTGTGTTAACATTGCCAATGAAGCCAATCAAAATTTTTATATTTTATGTTTTATATACAGCAAATCAAACAATTATTCAATATTAGTAGTTTACTCTATGAACTACTAAGTCAATGACTGAATAAAAGCAGTCTACCCAAATACGGAGGGAATTGCTCTACGCAATGCGCCCGGTGCTTACATTCATTTCTCGTTGAGCATTACCGAAGGACTGCTAGGAGCCGCTGCTTGGAGATGTAAACTCAGAGGTGATTATATTTTTTCGAGATTCTTATTTATTTTTTGAAAATGTGGAATCACTCTTTGCCCCCTAATTTGTTTAAGAATTGTTCCACAAAGCAGCCTTTAGAATTAACTCTGTAATAATATATATTTTGCAGAAATTCTGCGACCAAACATCGTTGGAGAAACGCAAATGTTCTGGTTTTGGCTCGTTATTTTGCGTTTTACTCCATATCTACCTCGACAATCTATCAGTGAAGTACTTTACTTAAGTACAAATTGCGTATCACACTATTCATTCTAGTATTTTATTCTTTCTGGAAATGGGCTTTTTCGAGGATACACCAATGCTCTGCAGTGGATTATTGATAAAGGAAATTAGCAATATTTGGTATTGGGTTGATTCAAACACCTTACTTTATATCTTCATAAAAATGCTTTGTTATGACCAATGAACTTTGTTTCTTGTAAATGTAAAGCAAATAAATTCTCTTCAGATATCGTATCTGTTATTTTGACTGACAAGACATTAAAAGCGCTGTAAATATGTTTGAATTTGTCCTACTAATTATAAGGGCATTTTTATTGCACAGCAAACATTTTAGTAGTATGCTGTTAAAAAGCGATTTTTAATTTGTACTGAAAACTTGTAATACAAGAACTACTTAAGTGTTATCTGAACTCTTTATAAAAAACAAGAAAATGACGATTTGTACTTTATATGAATGTATTTGCTTTACATTTAATAGAAGCAAAGTTATACCGACTCGCTACATTCAACTTATTTATACTTATTTTAAATTTATGTTCATCAACAAATTGCAAAATAACTCCTATCTGCACGTATTCATTTTTCCACTGCAAAAAAAGAAACGTTTGTTTTTCTGTTCTAGCCCAAAACCTCATTCTTACACGTGTCGCCGCTTACCGATGATAACATTTCAAGCTTAAACATGTTTAACCACTGACTTATTTTCTTTATTTAAAGCAGCACAACACTTAAACAATTTCTATTTGGTATTTCAACTGAGTCACTTTGAGACATTTTAGTACATATTATTGAGTTTGTGTATGAATAACAATATGTCCATAAACAAATGACGCTAGACTTCTCTTCTTTGTACAATATGCAAGTCTTAAATACATGAACAATATTTCTGATTATTCTAAATGAGCTGTAGTAATTAACCTGTAAGACCTTTATTTCTAGTATAGATGCTTTAAAATGTTTAACAAGATACGCCTGTGAAAGACATGTTTTGTCATTCGAAACAACCTCAGCGATCATCTACGAATATATAATGCCTCAGCTATCAGACGTTGTAGGAATACAGTCAGGTTATAATGCTGATAAGGTTCCGCGATTAACTCGCTGCCAGCTTGTTCTATTATTGTTTATACATGAGCGTGTAAAAGCAATAAACAGTTTAGATGGTATATTACTAATAAGCCTCAAAACAACATTCTAAGTCTTCATCAGAGCAAGTGGCCATGGATTGCCTACATACATTGTTTGTAAAGTTTGACCCCGACCTGGCATTTATGGCAAGGATACTCATTAAAGTAAATTCGAATGTAGTATTAATGCTCGATTACACCATGGCCGTGAGGATTATGTGTTGAAATTTAACAGATAAACATACTTTTATAATTTTACGATCGCTGCCGAAGTATGGAATAGGCATGGTACTGATTTTTGTCGGGATATATGTAAGAGAATTATAAGATGCAAATGTGAAAGGTAAGAACGGGGTCAAACTTTACGAACAATACCTTGAAATCATCAACACAATGTATCACACGTCGTATATTGATCAGTGTAGTTCAGACTAAATTACCACAGAAATCAAATCTAATCAAAAAAGTTTTCTACCGAATCCATGTTAGATCTACGTTCTCACCTAATGGTATCTGAGGTTATCTGCGTAGAATATCGCCAATGTAGTTCGGAATGTGTTTTTGGTTCAAACAGAATACAGATTTAATGTGTTAACATTACACTTACCGTTAAATCCTGTCTAGCCTAAGATAATTTAAACTTAATCAAAACTTAATAAAAACTGTTCTGCAGCTCATTTGCTTATAATTATATACAAAACATTTGGCGGAAACAGGAAAAACTGACCAAAATTCAACTAGCCCCGGGACCGTTCAAAGTTAATGTATATTGATAAAGAATCGATAACTATTTTATAAAATCTAAAACTGATTATTATTCAATATAAGGTAAATTAAACTTAAACTTTTTCATTTGATTAAACGCCAGGGGCCTATTTCTATATTACATATTCAATGGCGCTGTACAAGAATGGAATAAGAATAAATACATGTAAGTAAAAACCCTCCACCATAAAAACATAATGAATATACAATAACACAAAAAAAAACAAACATGATGTTATATTGTGTGTAAGTTTATTATTTTATTGAGCTTTATTATTTCATATTTTTGGACCTACGTCCTTCACAGATCATGATTCGACTTAATTTTACATTTTTATTACTAATTTCTTATTTATTTCTATTTATTTTATATTGAAAATTGGTGTCTTGAACAGTATAACATGATCAAGAATTATATTTTAGTGCCTAAGAGCCGAATGCATTGTAGTGCGAAATAATCTTGGTCGTACACAGGTCTTTCATGCCAGCCGTCAGCCATTTTGTTCTCCGATTGGATGCAATTTTTCAAGGGTTTAATGTCAAAACAGAACCAATTATATGCAAAGAAATGTAAGTAATTGGATTTAAATTTGTATAAAAAGACCATTTAAAGGGAATCTAAGATTGTGTAGTTTAAAAAACGTGTAAACAAGTTGAGAGTTTTACACTTTCCCGTGCGTTTATCAAGGTCGAGGTCAACTAGCTATTTATAGTAAAGATGAAAGTGAAACTGAAATGTTTATTTCGGTTAATATAATATATTTCTTAATCTATTTTCAACGTGATATTATCGGACCATGTTTCATGCTTTCGATGACTTACTTTTTTATTGACATGCATAGCTTTTGTTTTGCATGTGACAGCGCTAAAATAGAGTTTTCATTCATGAAATTAGTACCGGTATGACGTGATTTAAAGTCATGAATATTAATGAATTCTTGTTGGCAACTGCGTTTATACGGATATAAAAACACATTTTTTCAAGTCACGTGTTCAATTTTAACCAATCAAATTGTATTATTTCATTTAGGTTGTAATTATACATGTATAACATACCTGTAAATGTTTCATTTCTTTATGCTTAAACAAACAAAATACAGTGAATAACTAAGTGCAAGTTCATGCAACATTAATAGGGTTGAAAAATGTATTTTTCATATACTTTGATATATTCTGTTATAATAGTATAGTATTATGTTTTAATAATTAGGAGCTTAATTGTTAGTTGTTAAATTGAATGAAGAGAGTCTTGATTAAAAGATGGTATTCATAGAACATGTACATTTAGTTAGATGCAAATAACAAGTTTAAAATAGAAGGTGCGTGAAGTTAGCTGCCAGTTGCCAGTTGCCAATTCAATCGGCAACTGGCAACTGGCAGCCAACTTCACACCCAGCTGCCGATTCATTTTTTTTTGTTAGCAAGCACTATATACAGGCACTGCGACGAACGTTCCGCGCGGGTGTTTTGAATCGGCAACTGGCAACTGGCAGCCAACTTCACACCCAGCTGCCGATTCAATTTTTTTTGTTAGCAAGCACTATGTACAGGCACTGCGACGAACGTTCCGCGCGGGTGTTTTGAATCGGCAACTGGCAACTGGCAGCCAACTTCACGCCTCAGCTGCCAATTCGATTTTTTTAGATTTCGGCGCAGATACGTCGCCCTATGCACATGTACTACGATGAACGTCCTGCTCGGGTGTTTTGAATCGGCAACTGGCAATTGGCAGCCAACTTCACGCCTCAGCTGCCAATTCGATTTTTTTAGATTTCAGCGCAGATACGTCGCCCTATGCACAGGAACTGCGATGAACGTTCTACACGGGTGTTTTGAATCGGCAACTGGCAACTGGCAGCCAACTTCACACCCAGCTGCCAATTCATTTTTTTTGTTAGCAAGCACTATGTACAGGCACTGCGACGAACGTTCCGCGCGGGTGTTTTGAATCGGCAACTGGCAACTGGCAGCCAACTTCACGCCTCAGCTGCCAATTCGATTTTTTTTAGATTTCGGCGCAGATACGTCGCCCTATGCACATGTACTACGATGAACGTCCTGCTCGGGTGCTTTGAATCGGCAACTGGCAATTGGCAGCCAACTTCACGCCTCAGCTGCCAATTCGATTTTTTTAGATTTCAGCGCAATTACGTCGCCCTATGCACAGGTACTGCGATGAACGTCCTACACGGGTGTTTTGAATCGGCAACTGGCAACTGGCAGCCAACTTCACACCCAGCTGCCAATTCATTTTTTTTTGTTAGCAAGCACTATGTACAGGCACTGCGACGAACGTTCCGCGCGGGTGTTTTGAATCGGCAACTGGCAACTGGCAGCCAACTTCACGCCTCAGCTGCCAATTCGATTTTTTTTAGATTTCGGCGCAGATACGTCGCCATATGCACAGGTAATGCCACGAACGTTCCGCGCGGGTGTTTTGAATCGGCAACTGGCAACTGGCAGCCAACTTCACGCCTCAGCTGCCAATTCGATTTTTTTTTTAGATTTCAGCGCAAATACGTCGCCCTATGCACAGGTACTGCAATGAACGTCGTACACGGGTGTTTTGAATCGGCAACTGGCAACTGGCAGCCAACTTCACACCCAGCTGCCGATTCGATTTTTTTGTTAGCAAGCACTATGTACAGGCACTGCGACGAACGTTCCGCGCGGGTGTTTTGAATCGGCAACTGGCAACTGGCAGCCAACTTCACGCCTCAGCTGCCAATTCGATTTTTTTAGATTTCAGCGCAGATACGTCGCCCTATGCACAGGAACTGCGATGAACGTTCTACACGGGTGTTTTGAATCGGCAACTGGCAACTGGCAGCCAACTTCACACCCAGCTGCCAATTCATTTTTTTTTGTTAGCAAGCACTATGTACAGGCACTGCGACGAACGTTCCGCGCGGGTGTTTTGAATCGGCAACTGGCAACTGGCAGCCAAGTTCACGCCTCAGCTGCCAATTCGATTTTTTTAGATTTTGGCGCAGATACGTCGCCCTATGCACATGTACTACGATGAACGTCCTGCTAGGGTGTTTTGAATCGGCAACTGGCAACTGGCAGCCAACTTCACGCCTCAGCTGCCAATTCGATTTTTTTAGATTTCAGCGCAGATACGTCGCCCTATGCACAGGAACTGCGATGAACGTTCTACACGGGTGTTTTGAATCGGCAACTGGCAACTGGCAGCCAACTTCACACCCAGCTGCCAATTCATTTTTTTTTGTTAGCAAGCACTATGTACAGGCACTGCGACGAACGTTCCGCGCGGGTGTTTTGAATCGGCAACTGGCAACTGGCAGCCAACTTCACGCCTCAGCTGCCAATTCGATTTTTTTAGATTTCGGCGCAGATACGTCGCCATATGCACAGGTAATGCCACGAACGTTCCGCGCGGGTGTTTTGAATCGGCAACTGGCAACTGGCAGCCAACTTCACGCCTCAGCTGCCAATTCGATTTTTTTAGATTTCGGCGCAAATACGTCGCCCTATGCACATGTACTACGATGAACGTCCTGCTCGGGTGTTTTGAATCGGCAACTGGCAATTGGCAGCCAACTTCACGCCTCAGCTGCCAATTCGATTTTTTTAGATTTCAGCGCAGATACGTCGCCCTATGCACAGGAACTGCGATGAACGTTCTACACGGGTGTTTTGAATCGGCAACTGGCAACTGGCAGCCAACTTCACACCCAGCTGCCAATTCATTTTTTTTTGTTAGCAAGCACTATGTACAGGCACTGCGACGAACGTTCCGCGCGGGTGTTTTGAATCGGCAACTGGCAACTGGCAGCCAAGTTCACGCCTCAGCTGCCAATTCGATTTTTTTAGATTTTGGCGCAGATACGTCGCCCTATGCACATGTACTACGATGAACGTCCTGCTAGGGTGTTTTGAATCGGCAACTGGCAACTGGCAGCCAACTTCACGCCTCAGCTGCCAATTCGATTTTTTTAGATTTCAGCGCAGATACGTCGCCCTATGCACAGGAACTGCGATGAACGTTCTACACGGGTGTTTTGAATCGGCAACTGGCAACTGGCAGCCAACTTCACACCCAGCTGCCAATTCATTTTTTTTTGTTAGCAAGCACTATGTACAGGCACTGCGACGAACGTTCCGCGCGGGTGTTTTGAATCGGCAACTGGCAACTGGCAGCCAACTTCACGCCTCAGCTGCCAATTCGATTTTTTTAGATTTCGGCGCAGATACGTCGCCATATGCACAGGTAATGCCACGAACGTTCCGCGCGGGTGTTTTGAATCGGCAACTGGCAACTGGCAGCCAACTTCACGCCTCAGCTGCCAATTCGATTTTTTTAGATTTCGGCGCAAATACGTCGCCCTATGCACAGGTACTGCGACGAACGTTCCGCGCGGGTGTTTTGAATCGGCAACTGGCAACTGGCAGCCAACTTCACGCCTCAGCTGCCAATTCGATTTTTTTAGATTTCGGCGCAGATACGTCGCCCTATGCACATGTACTACGATGAACGTCCTGCTCGGGTGTTTTGAATCGGCAACTGGCAACTGGCAGCCAACTTCACGCCTCAGCTGCCAATTCGATTTTTTTAGATTTTGGCGCAGATACGTCGCCCTTTGCACATGTACTACGATGAACGTCCTGCTAGGGTGTTTTGAATCGGCAACTGGCAACTGGCAGCCAACTTCACGCCTCAGCTGCCAATTCGATTTTTTTAGATTTTGGCGCAGATACGTCGCCCTATGCACTGGTAATGCGACGAACGTTATGCGCGGGTGTTTTGAATCGGCAACTGGCAACTGGCAGCCAACTTCACGCCTCAGCTGCCAATTCGATTTTTTTAGATTTCGGCGCAGATACGTCGCCCTATGCACATGTACTACGATGAACGTCCTGCTCGGGTGTTTTGAATCGGCAACTGGTACCTGGCAGCCAACTTCACACCCAGCTGCCGATTCAATTTATTTTGTTAGCAAGCACTATGTACAGGCACTGCGACGAACGTTCCGCGCGGGTGTTTTGAATCGGCAACTGGCAACTGCCAGCCAACTTCACACTCCAGCTGCCAATTCGATTTTTTTAGATTTCAGCGCAGATACGTCGCTCTATGCACATGTACTACGATTAACGTCCTTCTAGGGTGTTTTGAATCGGCAACTGGCAATTCGCAGATAACTTCACGCCTCAGCTGCCAATTCGATTTTTTTAGATACCAGCGCGGATACGTCGCCCTATGTTCAGGTAATGCGATGACGATAAGCGGCGACGATACGCTACGGGGTGTTGCGCTCTCTGAACGTGGCACTCAACTACCTTTACATCTTAGCTGCCGATTCAATTTTTTTAGATTTCAGCGCGGATACCATGCGCTTTGTACAGGTACTGTGAGGAACGCACTATACAGGTACTATGACTAACGTACTATATACAGGCACTGAGAGGAGTGTTTCATAAAGGTATTTTGAATCGGCACCTGGCAACTGGCAGCTTACTTCATACCCCACTCCGATTCGATTTGTTTAGAATTCTGATCGGATACCACGCACAGGCACTGTGTTGTGCATTCAGGACGGGTGTTTTGAATTGGCGACTGGCAGCTAGCTTCAGATTCTATCTCTGCTAATTTCAGCGCTGATCCTAAGCGATATGTGCAGATCTTGTGCAGAACGATACGAAACATCGTCTCTGTAAGATATTTCGATTCGGCATCTGTCAAATGGCTGCCAATACGTTGTACTGTTGAAATACTGCGTCAATACTTTCTTATTTTATAGGAGCTCGGTATTCTGGTGCTCCGTTGGACAATTGGAAAATAGCTTCATATTCACTGGAAAACAGTACTAATACTAGGTCCAATGTGCAGACGCTCTTGTGAACGTTAAGAAACATCGTTTCTTGATGAATGCTACAACGCCTAATGTGCAGGCGCTCCGATAAAGGTTTTCATATAAATATTTAGGGATAGGCAATTACTCACACAGGATTTATTTCTGATACTTTACCAAGTATATAGGCATTCTCATGGTCTAATGGTCAGAGTCTGGAATAATTGGATCGAAAGGTTTTCATCACTTTCGAATAATCTCTCAATACAGAGAAACAAGCTAAACTGCAAGTCTTACGTAAGTAGCCGAAGGAGCACATGTTCCTCATTGTACAAGGGCAGCACTGACACATAAATCAAAACAGGTTTTTAAATTAATATCATTTTAATCAACAAACATAATGGATCTCTACCTGAGCAACTGGTAAAACACAAGGCCAAAAGTACAACAAAGTTAGATAAATAATTATGTACGCACATCATAGTCTAGGCACAGACCATAATGGGTAATTGGACGGACAAACTTTTTGTGGTCTATACCACTGTATCATGGACGCTAGATCCTGAAATATTGCACTTAACCAAATTTGCATGTTCATTGTGACTAGGACCTTGACTGGTTTCAAAACCAGGCAATATATTTCCAGCTCATGCGGCGGGAGATCAGGAATACTTTTAACAGATATATATTAAGACATATATTAATATGATTTTTACTCGATAATTTCCTGTTCTGGACCAGGTAACGAAAATATACCCAACAAACAAATTAAAGGGTCAAGAACACCATTTTTGATTCTCTGCATAAATGTCAATTGTGTTTGTTGTCGGAAATTTTGACACAAATTGTTCAGAATGGTCTATAAGATTTATATGATTTTGATGAAAATTTTGAATTTGAAAATTTTCAATGGCACAAAAAACATGCATTTCTGGAAGTACCGATAAGCCATATGGCTGTGGTCAAATGCAGCATTGCAGGGATTGATATGAACACAGGACGTTGTTGCTGTAAAAAATTCAGTCGTGCATGCAAAAATAGAAGCTTTCCTTCATTAACAAAAAATCTTTTCTGGGAAATTCCAGGAATTTGGCTTTTCTGCGGAATTACCTGCGAGATCAATGCCAAAACCTGTTTCAATGCTATGAATAGCATGTTAAACAACACCAAAGTGTTAATTCAATACTATCTTTTGCTATTGCTGATTTACAGTTAGCTAATTTTAGCATGACCCTTTAATATTTTTGTTGAGTATATTTTTTTTTTTAAATTGTCTCACTCAAATGTTAAAATGTACAACAGATACATTGAATAAAAATATCAACATGAGGGACATGAGCTATTAGGACAACAATAATAAAGTATCAAAACAATTTAACAGTACAACAAAGATGAAAAATAAATATATAAATAAAAAAAAAGTATAACAAAGGAAATAAAATTTAGAAACAAAATTATGAACAAGAATGTCACTGGAAGATGACATTGCCCCAGATGGAATATGGGACAGAGATCTACAAGCAATTAAAATAATGGGTCATAAAACAATCAATCACAGTGTAATGTATGGAGTTTTGACAGATATATCCTGGTCCACAATACAAACATGTACAAATGTAGCCTATCATATTGACAGCCAAGTTTTGAGACATAAGCACCCTACAACTCCTTTTAATGCTGAGAGAAGCTGTCTAGATGATGAAGCCATTATCTGTTGAACAGAGACATGCATTGCAGCAAGATTGTCATAATATCTTTGGCAAAGAGCAAGAGACAGATACTTATGAAGTTCAGAACACTGCAACATAATCATGTTATGAGAAAAAATCAAAGGAATGGACATATGTACAACATAATTTAAAACGTCATGAGCAAATGTCAAATGAATGAACACAAATCCTATGGCAGCCAATTACAAAAGGCTACAACATATAATAATGTTAATGGCACATTATGGCAAGAATAAAATGAGTGGACCTATATTATGGCAACAAGACAAAGTTCAACACTACAAAATATAACAATGCTACTGGCATATGGCAAGAATAAAATGAGAGGAAATAAAAAATGGCAGCCAGGCAAAGTTCAAAAATACAAAATCTAATAAAATTTTGGCATATGGCAAGAATAAAATGAGTGTAAATAAATAATGTCAGCCAGACAAAGTTTAAAACACAACAAAATAGAATAACGTTACTGGCATATGACAAGAATAAAACAAGAGCTCCGCTCAGGCGGGGCAATATGTGCCTGTTGCACAGTCAGAGCAAAATTTGCTAACACACATAGATGCCTTAATTCTAAAATGTCGTATAAGCAAGCTAAAGTGGAGATAAAATACGACCGTTTAGAATAAGGGCCATGATATCTATCAAATGTGGGAATAATTCAAAGTCAAATGAAAAATTTTGAATAATCTGCCCTTTGCGCACAACTAGGCATCAATACCAATAATCTGAGCAAGTTTGAGGAAAATCAGTCAAGAAATGAGGAAGCAGTTGTCGGCACAGACAGACGGACGGACAGACAAGCAGCACCATTACATGATACGACCCGTTTTTCACAGGGGCGTATAAAAATGAGTGGAAATAAATAATTGCAGCAAGACAAAGTTCGAAACACTACAAAATTAATACTGTTATTGGCATATGGCAAGAACACAATGAGTGGACATAAATAATGGCAGCCAGGCAAAGTACAGCATATAACAACATTATTAGCAAATGACGGGCATCAAATTAATGGACCTATACTTTGTAGCCAGGCAAAGTTCAAAACAATGCTACATATTAAAATAATACTATTGTCATTATGGCGAGCATCCATTGAGTTGACATATATATGGCAGCCAGGTAATCATGAATCGTAATCTGCTATGCCATATCATAATGCTATTCACAAATGACAAACATCAAATGAGTTGGCACATAATTTGCTGCCAGGTTGTCACTGTATTTAGTCAGCTTCCCTTTCAAGCCATCATAAAACACCCAACCATGTTTTCCTGTTTTCATTGCTCCGGTGTAATGTCCTGTTCTGTATAAAGTCCCTCCGATCAATCGATATTGTTTATTCAAAATGTTAACATTTCCTTTGTATGCCCTGATGTCCTTAGGAAACCCTAATTTTTCCACAAACTCATAAGTCCGCAGGCATACTATTGGCGGGTGTCGTCCAATCAATTCCCGATGGATTTGTCTGATACCATTGCAGCAAGGCTGTTCCCTAATAAAAGAGTACAAATATTCAGACTTAAATTTTACATAACCTGCTGTATCACATGTATTTGCTGAACTGTGTTGCTGGTAATTCAGGCCATTAAATAATGAGCCAAAAACCACACTTTCACGCCTATTATGATAGGTAGTGCTGGACCTTTTCATCGATGCAACATTTAGATTGGTAACAGTAAAATGTTATCTGATAAATAAACAAGTGCGGATCAAATTGTTTGTATCACAAACTTTCAAAAAAGTCTGGTTAAAGCAAACTTCCACTAAATAATGCCAGATGACTGTCCGGCCCCCAAACCACATTTTGATCTTCCATAAGCTGCATCTTTCCACACAAAAATATGGCTAAAACCTGTGCATATGGCGACGTATCTGCGCCGAAATCTAAAAAAATCGAATTGGCAGCTGAGGCGTGAAGTTGGCTGCAAGTTGCCAGTTGCCGATTCAAAACACCCGCGCGGAACGTTCGTGGCATTACCTGTGCATATGGCGACGTATCTGCGCCGAAATCTAAAAAAATCGAATTGGCAGCTGAGGCGTGAAGTTGGCTGCCAGTTGCCAGTTGCCGATTCAAAACACCCGCGCGGAACGTTCGTCGCAGTACCTGTGCATAGGGCGACGTATTTGCGCCAAAATCTCAAAAAATCGAATTGGCAGCTGATGCGTGAAGTTGGCTGCCAGTTGCCAGTTGCCGATTCAAAACACCCGCTCGGAACGTTCGTCGCATTACCAGCGCATAGGGCGAAGTATCTGCGCCAAAATCTAAAAAAATCGAATTGGCAGCTGAGGTGTGAAGTTGGCTGCCAGTTGCCAGTTGCCGATTCAAAACACCCTAGCAGGACGTTCATCGTAGTACATGTGCATAGGGCGACGTATCTGCGCCAAAATCTAAAAAAATCGAATTGGCAGCTGAGGCGTGAAGTTGGCTGCCAGTTGCCAGTTGCCGATTCAAAACACCCGCGCGGAACGTTCGTCGCAGTACCTGTGCATTTGGCGACGTATCTGCGCCGAAATCTAAAAAAATCGAATTGGCAGCTGAGGCGTGAAGTTAGCTGCCAGTTGCCAGTTGCCGATTCAAAACACCCGCGCGGAACGTTCGTCGCAGAACCTGTGCATAGGGCGACGTATCTGCCCCGAAATCTAAAAAAATCGAATTGGCAGCTGAGGCGTGAAGTTGGCTGCCAGTTGCCGATTCAAAACACCCTAGCAGGACGTTCATCGTAGTACATGTGCATAGGGCGACGTATCTGCGCCAAAATCTAAAAAAATCGAATTGGCAGCTGAGGCGTGAAGTTGGCTGCCAGTTGCCAGTTGCCGATTCAAAACACCCGCGCGGAACGTTCGTCGCAGTACCTGTGCATAGGGCGACGTATCTGCGCCGAAATCGAAAAAAATCGAATTGGCAGCTGATGCGTGAAGTTGGCTGCCAGTTGCCAGTTGCCGATTCAAAACACCCGCGCGGAACGTTCGTCGCAGTACCTGTGCATAGGGCGACGTATTTGCGCCGAAATCTAAAAAATCGAATTGGCAGCTGAGGCGTGAAGTTGGCTGCCAGTTGCCAGTTGCCGATTCAAAACACCCGAACAGGACATTCATCGTAGTACATGTGCATAGGGCGACGTATCTGCGCCGAAATCTAAAAAAATCGAATTGGCAGCTGAGGCGTGAAGTTGGCTGCCAGTTGCCAGTTGCCGATTCAAAACACCCGAGCAGGACGTTCATCGTAGTACATGTGCATAGGGCGACGTATCTGCGCCGAAATCTAAAAAAATCGAATTGGCAGCTGAGGTGTGAAGTTGGCTGCCAGTTGCCAGTTGCCGATTCAAAACTCCCGCGCGGAACGTTCGTCGCAGTACCTGTGCATATGGCGACGTATCTGCGCCGAAATCTAAAAAAATCGAATTGGCAGCTGAGGCGTGAAGTTGGCTGCCAGTTGCCAGTTGCCGATTCAAAACACCCGCGCGGAACGTTCGTCGCAGTACCTGTGCATAGGGCGACGTATTTGCGCCGAAATCTCAAAAAATCGAATTGGCAGCTGATGCGTGAAGGTGGCTGCCAGTTGCCAGTTGCCGATTCAAAACACCCGCTCGGAACGTTCGTCGCATTACCAGTGCATAGGGCGACGTATCTGCGCCAAAATCGAAAAAAATCGAATTGGCAGCTGAGGCGTGAAGTTGGCTGCCAGTTGCCAGTTGCCGATTCAAAACACCCGAGCAGGACGTTCATCGTAGTACATGTGCATAGGGCGACGTATCTGCGCCAAAATCTAAAAAAATCGAATTGGCAGCTGAGGCGTAAAGTTGGCTGCCAGTTGCCAGTTGCCGATTCAAAACACCCTAGCAGGACGTTCATCGTAGTACATGTGCATAGGGCGACGTATCTGCGCCAAAATCTAAAAAAATCGAATTGGCAGCTGAGGCGTGAAGTTGGCTGCCAGTTGCCAGTTGCCGATTCAAAACACCCGAACAGGACATTCATCGTAGTACATGTGCATAGGGCGACGTATCTGCGCCGAAATCTAAAAAAATCGAATTGGCAGCTGAGGCGTGAAGTTGGCTGCCAGTTGCCAGTTGCCGATTCAAAACACCCGAGCAGGACGTTCATCGTAGTACATGTGCATAGGGCGACGTATCTGCGCCAAAATCTAAAAAATCGAATTGGCAGCTGAGGCGTGAAGTTGGCTGCCAGTTGCCAGTTGCCGATTCAAAACACCCGAGCAGGACGTTCATCGTAGTACATGTGCATAGGGCGACGTATTTGTGCCGAAATCTCAAAAAATCGAATTGGCAGCTGAGGCGTGAAGTTGGCTTCCAGTTGCCAGTTGCCGATTCAAAACACCCGCGCGGAACGTTCGTCGCAGTACCTGTGCATAGGGCGACGTATTTGTGCCGAAATCTCAAAAAATCGAATTGGCAGCTGATGCGTGAAGTTGGCTGCCAGTTGCCAGTTGCCGATTCAAAACACCCGCTCGGAACGTTCGTCGCATTACCAGTGCATAGGGCGACGTATCTGCGCCAAAATCGAAAAAAAATCGAATTGGCAGCTGAGGCGTGAAGTTGGCTGCCAGTTGCCAGTTGCCGATTCAAAACACCCTAGCAGGACGTTCATCGTAGTACATGTGCATAGGGCGACGTATCTGCGCCAAAATCTAAAAAAATCGAATTGGCAGCTGAGGCGTGAAGTTGGCTGCCAGTTGCCAGTTGCCGATTCAAAACACCCGAGCAGGACTTTCATCGTAGTACATGTGCATAGGGCGACGTATCTGCGCCGAAATCTAAAAAAATCGAATTGGCAGCTGAGGCGTTAAGTTGGCTGCCAGTTGCCAGTTGCCGATTCAAAACACCCGCGCGGAACGTTCGTCGCAGTACCTGTGCATAGGGCGACGTATTTGCGCCGAAATCTAAAAAAATCGAATTGGCAGCTGAGGCGTGAAGTTGGCTGCCAGTTGCCAGTTGCCGATTCAAAACACCCGCGCGGAACGTTCGTCGCAGTGCCTGTACATAGTGCTTGCTAACAAAAAAAATTGAATCGGCAGCTGGGTGTGAAGTTGGCTGCCAGTTGCCAGTTGCCGATTGAATTGGCAACTGGCAACTGGCAACTGGCAGCTAACTTCACGCACCTTGAAATAGATTGTGTTAATATCTTCTCAAAATATTATTTTTTTTATTGAAAACAGAACTGATTGATTACAACACAAATTAAGCTACTTAAGTTTTTGCCACATTAAAAATCAATTATATAACTTACTATTCTAAGTATAATGTATAAAAGTACAATTGAGACCTTACAGTTGTAACATTCAATAATATGGTCTTTTATTCTTATAAATCTTATATCTTTTTATAAAGTTTACTTGTAACCTGTAATCATTTGTATAATTTATTCAAAGTTAATGTAAAAGCAATGGTTTTGAAGTCTTCTATTAGTATCACTAATCAGTCGACTTTTGACATTAACAATCTCGGTCTTCGAGACAAATACCAACAGCAAATATATGATTTCGTTGACAGTAACAAGCGTTAGAAACCATATCTCTAAAAACATGTATACTACAAGAAGAATTGCGTACGGCACATGTGAGTTAAACTTAAAATGAATACGTAGTATTTCAAATAATTTTTATGACGAATACGTTAGCAAGCGTATTTAAGATAAATTTTAGATAAACGTTTTAGAATTTTAAACTTATGTGTTTGAAGTGTCTAGTACCTAACAAAGGGTGCTACTGAATCGCACCATTCTCTCATATATCCAATTCAAAGTAATGTATTATTTAAGAAATAACTTACAGTTGTCTATATTTTGTTGTCTATTAAAATATAGGCACGAGTTGTGATGCGCGTATGATTAAATCACGAGTGCTTTAGCACGAGTGATTTAATAAGCGCATCAAACGAGTGTCTATATTTTATTAGACAACAAAATATAGACAACTGTAAGTTATTTCGATTCTAACATCGTAAAATACATCCGTAGAAAAGATATATTTATAGAACTATTTTTAACTGTCAGAAACGTCATGCTGTTGAAATCCACCCCAGTGCAAAGGCCGAAAATAGCATTTATTTACACAATTCTCACAGATATGTGTTTCTTATTCCGAACAAAAAATATTAAAATCTTAATTATAGAATAGAAACCAAATTGTAAAAGTCAACCCTTATAAACTCGGGCGCCATTTTCGGCTTTGCGCATTTAACGTGGGGAGTAAAATTTCAACAGCCGTCACGAGCTATATTTTGTTGAATAATAAAGCATAGATGACGTCACATTAACTAAAGAGTGAAAACGCACGTGCCTATGTTAGAATAATTATTTTAATTTACAAAAAATGCTGAATTTATATAAATACAAAACTAAGTAAAATATGATGAGGAAATGCTAGAAATTAAATATATTTCAAATGTTAAGTAAACAAATTATGCCTGAGGACTTTTGATAAATTTCACTTTTATTTTAACTAAAAGTACACATTTTTAGTAAATTTATAGGGATGGTTTTTGTTTTCATAACGTACAAAACACATGTTTTTAACCATAGTAGCACGTGTTTAATTATACAGTATAACCTCCTTCAGCAGTCACCTATCAACAACAGCCACTTCAAATTCCCCCGTATTTTTTTCAACAGTAATGAACCTCTCAATAGCGGTCACCTTCTTTCGCCGGTCAACAGCCAGTTTATCATATGCCAACAATGGCTATAAATCTCCCGAACAGCTGGTAAAATTTTGAAAATACAATTTACAATCATAGAGTGTCATCACCAATCATTATTTATATATATACTGTATATCTGGTTATCAATATGTTGTTAATATACAAGTGTTATAATAATAATAATCATCATCATCCACCACCTTCATCATAGTAACCATCATCATCATCATCCACCACCTCCACCATAGTAACCATCATCATCATCATCATCAATACCATCATCATCAATACCATCATCATTTTCATCATCATCATCGCTATCACCATCATCAATATCACCACCATCATCATCAAAACCATCATCATCATCAAAACCATCATCAATATCATCATCATCAATATCATCAATATCATCATCATCACCATCATTATCATCATCATCAATACAATCATCATCATCATCATCATCACCACCACCATCATCATTATCATCATCACCACCACCACCACCATCGCCACTACCACCACCATCATAATCATCAAT
Source organism: Mactra quadrangularis (assembly GCA_025267735.1). Classification (NCBI taxonomy): domain Eukaryota; kingdom Metazoa; phylum Mollusca; class Bivalvia; order Venerida; family Mactridae; genus Mactra; species Mactra quadrangularis. The sequence continues at coordinate 15,644,994 of CM046308.1, read as the reverse complement.
ACCACCATCCCCACCAACACTACCATCACCATCCTCATCATCATTATTATCTTCACAACCATTATCATTATCATCATCACAACTATCACCATCACCGACACCACAATCAGCATCACCAACATCATCATCATCATTATCATCATCATTATTATCATTATAATAATATTAAATCTTTTTTGTACGGCGCCATTGAATTAGTTACATAGAAATATATGCGTTTAATCAAAAGTTTAAGTTAAGGTTTAGTTTAAATAATTATATAATATGAATATGTACTCACGTACTCGCTAAAGCCTACCGTTGCTTTTAAAGTATGCATGACGAAATCATTTTGTGTAGGAACTAGTTTACATCCTCTTCGTCACGCATTTTGAAAAGAGTCAATCACCAATCACAGCCTGTTGATAATGTCATCGTCAAATTTGCTCGCATCTCTAGCTCCGTCAAAAATTAAACTTTCAGGAATCAAGATGATGTTTAGATGCAGGCAATTATAGTTATTTCAAAATAACATGTTTCTATAAACATAAAAAATGAACCAAACAATTCTAAAGGTACGCAGTATTAAAAATAAAAGTTGTTTAGTTCTTTTAACAAAATAAGTGTGGCGGAAAAACCACAGCCTCTAGGTCAATCATGCTACAAGTAATGGTAGACCACTTTACTATGACACCAAAATGACACTCATAAAACATATGAAAAATATATACTGTATTTCATTTTCATCCTTGTTTTCTCTAGTCGTGGATAAGTTCACTGTATTGTTTTTAAACATATTTTTTTTTGTTCGCACTATAGTTTAGAGATTAACAAAATGTTATGGAAAGGGAAGTAAGTGGTGTTTAACTAAAATTAGGTAAACTGAATTTGTCTCCCTTCCACGACTGCAGTCAATTACAGACAAAATGTTTAATTTGAAAACCGAATTGATTACATTTGTATATATCATTTTTCCAAATTTTTGGGAAACAGTTTGATTAAAATGACACAAACATTTTTCAATGGCAAGGAGGCCCAAACGTAAACACTTCGTTTAACGATAGTACATGTACCCTTTTTGTGTCACCCATCATGGTCAGGAGACATACATGTATAGGTATTACTTGCGGAGTGGGTGTCTCTTGCTTGTCCGGGGCATAACTCTGATACTAAAAGAGCTTTTTTCATGAAACTCTGAATGTTAATAGATCCCATTATGTATAAGTGCAGTGCTTAAGAATTGCAACTCTGTCTTGCCAAAGTTTGCAGTTATAGTCCTTCTTTTGTTACACCGTAAACTTTGTCTGCAACATAACTCTGAAACTACAAGAGGCATCAGCATGAAACTTTGAAGGTAGATGGATCTCATCAAGCGGAAATGCAATGCATAAGAACTGTAACTCTGCACTGCATAAGTTTCGTGTTATTGTTCTTTTTGGGTCGCCTGATAAAGTTTTTAATGTAATTTTGTTGTAAAATATATCTGCAGTATTCATGAAAACTGATGCTGCATTGTCTCGAATGCCCTAAAATATTTTTGCGCACCATACATTCTTAAGAACCCTATAAATTTTTAACTACTGGTCAAAATCTTCTGAAATTTCACAACTTATGTTTGAAAAGTTCCATTTTCAGAAAATGTTAATATCTAAATTTGTGATTATTTAGCCAATAGACTGTCTATACAGATTTCAATATACTTCCCTTGTTAAAATCTGTATAGACTGTATATACGGATTTCAATATACTTCCCTTGTTGAAATCAGTATAGACTGTCTATACAGATTTCAATATACTTCCCTTGTTAAAATCTGTATAGACTGTCTATACGGATTTCAATATACTTCCCTTGTTGAAATCTGTACAGAATGTCTATACAGATTTCGGTCTAAACAGATTTCAATACACTTCCTTTGGTGAAATCGGTCTCTACAGATTTTAATATACTTCCCTTGTTGAAATCTTTATAGACTCTATATACAGATTTCAATATACTTCCCTTGTTGCAATCTGTATAGACTGTCTATACAGATTTCAATATACTTCCCTTGTTGCAATCTGTATAGACTGTCTATACAGATTTCAATATACTTCCCTTGTTGCAATCTGTATAGACTGTCTATACAGATTTCAATATACTTCCCTTGTTGGTGTTGAGAAGCAAGAAGGTCCGCACGGCTAGCCCAGTTTAATCATTTAATACCGACGGTAGTACGCTATATTTGATTAAACCAAATTGATACTTCAAAGGAAAAGATGCAGAGAGAGTTACAAACTTTCCTACATGGAGCAGAAAAAGAACTTTGCATAGATTTAAGAATGAAAGTACATGTTAGTGAAGAAGTGTTTGGAATAACTTAAAGAAACGGATCCTGCTCGACTAACACTAAATGATGTATGTTAAAACAATGTTTTTTCTGAACGTAGAAACGAACATGTTTTTGTTAATAACTTACGAGATTTTAATCAGATTATCCCTGTCCGAAAAAGGAAACAATTTTCTCCACAGATTCATGAAGAAACCATGGTAATCTGTCAATCAATTTACCGACACAGTATGTTTCCTGAGTATAAACTTAATTAAAGTTACAACAATAAATTGATGCAAACCCAATCATTAATTTTGATATTTTGTACTTTATGCGGGAATATGAATAGTCCCCGTTTGTGTTTTTAATCAGTTGGAGAATATTTTCCTTGCATACTTCTTGTGAAATATTACTGTAAAATTGCACTAATAGGACATTTACAACCGATTTTCTTTGTGGTGGAACGGTATTAAAATAGTGACACTTTTATTCTCAAATTAAGTACTCGAGACGAACAAACCGTTGAAAAATTGCATGAGTTTGCAACAACTAAAGTGGACTCTATAGCCGAATTTTACTGTAACACTAACAAATATAACAAGATACTTTAAGTTAGCAAAATTAAACATCTACGTTCAATTTAATTTCAAAAGGAATGTTCTTGTTTTAAAAAAATCAACAATTTTAATTTTGATAATTCAGCGAAGGCTTTTACATCAATCTGATTAAAACTCGACCTAAAATTTCAGCTCACCTTCTCCAGGGTGGTGAATCACATGACCTGTATGGTTCCTAACACGGTTAAAATCAATCTGATTAAAACCCGATCTAAAATTTTCCGCTCGCTAATTTAGATCTGGCCTTTTTCAAACGAAGGTCACGTTCAGGCGACCTTTTCTCATCATAATATTCATGACGAAATTGTTATGATACGTAACTTGTTTACATCGTCTACGTCACGCAATTTGAAATTAGCCGCCCAATCGCAGACTGTGAATAATACCGCTGTTAAATTAGCATGCAAAACTTGGTCTAAAAATAGAAATTACGAAATCAAAATGTGATTAATAGTGTTTTCGTCTAGATAAAAGCTACGCATTGATCGGTCGAAACAAAGTTCATCTCGACGTGACCTACCACGGAGAAAGTAGGGATCCTGTATGACAACGCTATACAGGATATCTGTTTACGGAGATTGGGTTAAAATGACAAACAGATCAACAAATTTAGACGAAAAATCAACGTAAATGACATTTATATCTTCCAAAAATCTCTCGATTCGTTCAAAACCTCGAAGTAATCTAGAATCGTTGTTGGGTTGGGAGAAATGCCGCTAGAAAGAGATCTTTGTGCTGCTTAGACTGCACTAGGTCTGATAAAAGTCGGTTACGAATAAATGTCACTTACCTTGTATTTTCCATCTAAATGTTTTGTCTGGTCGTCATTTTGTTAAGAACCATATAGGTCACGTGGTTCCCCACACAATGTACTCGCTAATTTAGATCTGGCCGTTTCGTTATGAGGGTCACGTTCAGGTAAACTTTTCTAATGTTATATTCATGAGGCAATCATTATGTTTTATTCGCCTTTTTACATCCTCTACGTCAAGCAATTTGAAATGAGCCGTCCAATCACAGACTGTGAATAACTAGCTCGAATCACAGACTGTGAATAACTAGCTCGCAAACCTTGGTCTAAAAATAGAAATTACGAAATCAAACTGTTATTAATAGTGATTCGTTTAGATGAAAGCTTCGCATTTTTGGTCGACACAAAGGTAATCTCATCTCACCGCAGCGACCACCATACTATATTGTAGGACAGCGCTATACAGTATATTGGTTTACGAAAATGATTTTACATTTTTGACTAATCTTTTTCTACATTTACTGTAATACAGATAACGTGAAAGTTTTCTAAATATAGGTTTGTTCGATCGTTCAATTTACGTGTGTTTAACGCCTAACCATAAATTACTCATTATTACAAATAAAGCTTGTCAATGCCACATTATAGTCTGTCAATACCACAAAACCAATTTTGTCTGAATTTGTTCTATCCTGAGAATTTCTAACTGTGTGAAGAATGACAATAAGTCGTCTTCAAATTACCAAATACAGATATTTGGCTGTCGATTAACATTTCCAAAGATAAATTGCAGCCATTCGTTTCCTTGACGCATCACGTCGTAGGCAAGCCGTAAAAGAACATCGAGATATTTTGGGAGACGAAAACAAATCAAGACGGAAAGCCCAGTTAATGTCAATCGATAAACAGACTGTTTTTATACTAAAATTCTTTTGCTATTTTTGGTCATAAAACTGTTCCAATGATTTTTTTATTTGAAAACCGAATAAAATATATAGAGTAGCACCAAGAAAATGCATTTCTAATTTTTGTGCCGTAAAACAACAACTCTATAAACGATAGTAATAGTACGAATGCATATAAAATCTGTATTAAATATGTTTTCAAATGTATCATGATGAACATTTATAGAAGTTATTGTAACTTTTACTTAGTATGGCTTTCAGCAATAGTGTTTCAAACTGTTTCCAACAGCTCTACCACATGCATGTATCAGGATTGCCGGGGGGTTCATGACAATCATTTACATAAGTTATTCTAATTGTTACATAGTATGGCTTGGAAGAACAGTAAATATCAACATCATTTGTTTAATTGTGTTTTATTCAGTATATTCTTCACTTACAGTTAAATATTATCAGCTAATCATCAGAACTTTGGGGAACATTTTCAATATTGTAACAATATTGAAAACGTCCTCCATAATTTTTATTATCTCCCTTGAAATCAAAACTAAAGGGAATATCATATCTCCTAAGCAAGAACTCCAAGAGAAAATCCTGTTTTCTAAAAAACAACAGCCTTAGCACTTCTAACAATGATTTTAGCACAATAATCTTCCATATTGTGACAAACATGTGAGGACATATATCTAACGTTTTGAAAAATCTTGTTTAAAGACTTTTAAATGAGAACAACTTGAATAACCAGATCTTGCTCCAAACAGGAAACATTTACCACAACTGTTACATTTTGTGCATTTACGAATTGACGAATCACTTATTTGGTCTCGAGAGATGTATTATCGCAACCAACGCGATTCCAAATATCGGAAAGTTGACCTGTATTTCAAGATATATTTTTACTCTTCTCTCACAGTAGGTCACTTTATATTTTCAAATGTTCAGAACTACAAATATGTTTTCTTCTCTATTTAACGTTGCGTGTATCTACGCGGAATTCAGTATTCAGAACAGATTTCTCAATTACATGTAATTAGGTAATGCATCACGTGATTTTAAGTAAAAACAATAATTACCGATCGGAGATAACAAAGGTTATAAAACATTAACCTATATAGTTCACACGAAACTCTTAGACGTTGCAATAGTAACAGTTTTTCTACTTAAGTAATATATCAAAAAGAATTGCATTGGTAATTTAACGTCAGCTAGAACTTGTAATTTTGTAAGATATATCTTATCAAGATTTGAGCATTTTGTAAATATAGTTCCTTGCTACCAAATAGCAGAAATAATTCTAAAGTCTACCATAATATTGCTGCTTTATGTGCGCAGTCGGAACATGTCCCGGACAGCGCCTGTTCATTCGATGGTTAAATTCCAGGCATTCTATAAATAGACAAGCGACGGTCTTAAACACTGACACATATTGCTTAAATGTTTTACTAAAGGAGATGTCATATACGGCTAAACGGCGATTTCAAGCATTTTTAGAAATGCTAATACTTGTTTGAATTACAACTGTTTAGTATTCAGATGGCGGTATGTATAATATCTTGTGGGTGGTTGGACCATTGGTTTGTTTGTTTGTTTGTTTCTTGGGTTTAACGCTGTAGCAACACATTTTATAGGTCATATAACGGCGGTCAGTCAACCTACTCACTCCTCCTGGAAAGGCTAAATCTCTGGATTTGGCTGTTAACCAAATATTAAGCGCATACATGTCAGTGACTGACAACTGCCCTACATAATTAAAAATCATTGGTAGGAGGGAGAATGGCCGTAGAAATAATTTCATGACCAACCTCCACGAAAGTATGCCCCGCCCGGGAATCGAACCCACGACCTCTCGATCAGTAGACTTGCATGCTAGCAACTGAGCTAGCGGGGCGGCTTTGGACCATTGGATGAAGTACGTAGTTAATATGGCGTTGTAAATACATGTACTATTTATACTTATTTTGGTGAAGTTATCGTTTCAATCAACGCAAATACGTATAAAGAGTTTCGGTTAAATTGGAATTAATTAAACTTTTATTGGTTGCTCAAAGTATATAGAAAAGTTCAAAATCATAAATCTACACTCTATATAGCGGCAGTAGGAAGTAACGTATGGTATTCATAGAGCTGCGAATAGAGCGTATTATCGAGATTTGTTTTCCAGAATTCATAATTTCAATTCTGGGGTTAATTGTAAATTCAAAATTTCATTAAAGAGGGAGGCGCTGAGTTAAATATTAGAATCGTGGAAAAATGTAATACACATGTAACAAAGCTATAACTTCTACATATAAAGGTATAAAACTTAAAAAATTGCCTGTTCTAGAATGAAAATACAATCTCTGTATCCTGTGACAGATATCCATAAAATTTGATTTATTTTCATTAATTATTTAATGAAACAATCCCTAAAATACAAAGCGATACTAGAATAGAAACCAATTTGGCATTTGGTGTTACCTAATGTTATGATAAAACAATTTGCAACAAGATTGTATTGTAACACTGTCTTAATATGGATTACTGGAGAAAATGTGATGAAACAATACATAAATGTACTTGAATAACTACGTGTATAATACATTATACAATCATCTAACATTTTAGGTGTAGATAGAGATAACTAAAAAATGATCAGAAAAATCCACACAGACATAAGAGTTCGTAAGTTGCGAGTGTCAAATGGTGTTGAAGGCATCAAACGCTAATGTCCACTAAACCACTAAACATTACAATGATACTGTTGATTTTACCTGGTTAAATAATCCATATTTAAATTTGCATTGAAATCAATGTACTTATTGTTCATATTTTTCTAATAATTATGATTTAACAAAGGACAAGATGTCAAAACATTATGTGAATGTTTCATTTACTGCACTCTACACTGCGCCAAAAATTTCATCCTGTCTGATGCTGACGAGGTGGTAGGAAATTTGGACGACATTTGAATGTTTGAGGAGCACAGCTCCACTAACACTTCTATTTCAGTTGGCGTCCATTTTGCCTTTCTTGACTGAGCCACCATTATTGTTGCTCAAATCATGTGACCAAAATTAGACGGCTTCACCTTTTTCTGTTGACTTAAGTCAAAACTTAATGTAGCTAAGATTTTCTAATTACGAGATTGTCTGTGAAACACACTTATTGTAAACTCTAAGTTTAACCTAATAAGTAACGATAACTTAGCTATTTTGCTTAGATTCTTTATGAAACGGTCCCAATTTTTTGAGTCTTCTATATTAGCTGACCTATCAGCAAACGCATTGTTTCAGACGTTTTCTGTTGATGTGTCTAGTGTGTGACATTTTTAGTCCAGACCTTCCAGCAAATCTTATCAAGAAATGAAGTACTCTGTTAAGCTACTATATATGCCGTTTTGCTAAACTTGTGTTTCTGTGTTCCAGCTCACACGTGTTAGTAAACAAATGTGTTTCATTTTCATTATTAATATCAAGGCAGCGACGGGTCACAGCAGTAATGCCAATTCTCTTCGTATCAATAGACGTATCAAGTATGTACATTTCGTCGTATATAAAAATGTCTTTATTCGTCATACTTAACTGCAGAGTTAGTTATCTTTAAATCTGCATTTTCTGTTAGACAAGCATCGTTGTCTAACCAATGTGTAGTGTTCATTCTAACATGAAATAAGTTGCGTCTACAAGCATTAAATCAATAATTTTCTTATTTAAACTAAAATGTAACGTGTCTTGTCAATTACCGTTATCTAATTAATAACTTAAAAGACATGCCATGTTTGGAATTAGTTTTCTTGTAATTAGACGCTTAATTTTAATTTAATTTTCAATGATTTAAGACGCTATTTAGCGGCAGATTGTTTACGAGACACAATTTCATGGTGGTAATCTAATATTTCTGTCTGTGGCAAAATTTATTGTTGGCACATATTTTGTGTTTCTTGTAAACGATGATTAGTGTTTTACTGGTGGTTATTTTATTACATGAAGATATTTTGTCACATTCGATTGCAGACAAATAGCAGCTTCAAGCAATTTTGGAAAAATCGCACTGTTGTGCAATTGCTGTGTTCAGTAAACCTACAAAACCAATATAACAATGACACCATATTGAGATTTTCTTTACAGGCGTAACAACTAGCACTAGACATTTCGAGATCATCGTTTCTCATTTTCCAAAGTGTATGGAACGCTTGGCAACATAATTTTGCCCCCAACCAGTCTTCATGCACAATAAAACCTCAGTCCTTTCTTATATTTTATTTAAAACTTCAACTTGAAACTCCTTAAACTTGTCCATGCCGAAAAATCACCCGCTTTGGAAAATCACTCATGGAGGTCGCCATTATTAATGGTAAACCAAACTTTAGATATAAAATGTAATTTGATACTAGGCTAGTTTTCCTTGTGGAACCAATGAAAGTGCATCATTAATTGTTCATGGGTACGTGTTTTTCCCAACCAAATGGCCCACGGTACATAACGCAGCATAGCGAAGTCATGTATCGTCGGATAACCAACAATGTTTTAAACAGGATGTCTTACGATTGAATAATCGTATTGAAGCATACGTGATAATTTTAATTTAAATGGAAACAAGAAAACAATGTAGCATGCAAACATATTCTCATTAATCTTCATTAAGAATGTTATTTTAAAATTCTTTATGTCAGTTCTTTGTCATGAAAAACTTCTTGAATTTCTTAATTACATTTGTAATCAAGTTTTTGTAATAAAGATTTTGCAATCATTTTTAATTAATCAAGGTTTTGGAACAAAGTTTTTGTTATGCTATAATATTACTAAAAGATTAGTTTTCTATTATAATGGTATGCCCTATATTGATTGATCTAGATTGTTAAATACATTATTCTCTTAAACTTACATCTTGAAATTATTTCTATGACCATTCTCCCTCCTACCAATGATTTTTCATATGTGGGCAGTTGTCAGTCACTAACGAAAGTATGATCTTAGTAGTTGGTTAACAGCTAAATCTAGAGATTTAGCCTTTCCAGGAGGAGTGATTAGGTTGATTGACCGCCGTTATATGACCGATACAATGTGTTGCTAATGCGTAAAACCAAACAAACAAACAATAAATCTCTAAGAAAAACAACGAGTCCTTACCTGTAATCATATCTTCTACCTTACATTCAAACTTAGGAATTATCTTAAAAAACACAAAATGCATTGATGTGAAACCTCAACAATATTTGTATAGCTATGTCGTGATCTAAAATGCCCTTTTTACTAATGTAAGCGGAATCAAAGTTTATTCACATCATTGGAATTTTGTTCAATGTTGAAACAATTTCTTGCTCAGAAAGTCTTAGTTGTTCCGATTCAAGGTGAGTAGTCTCATTTTAAGAAGTGGCTTTTAGCTACTAATGGGTGTGAAGCTGAAGAACTTTTCCTTCAGACACTCGGGATGATTCAATGATTTTAACTACTCATCAGACAAATCCTTGTAATTTTTCATTCAAGCCCCCCCCCCAATAACATATCGTATATCGTGAGTGTTATATAATCTGTCATTTTGAATGACATTCAATGAACGCCAAGATCATTCTGCCATAGACTTACAGAAGTAAGTGGGCAGGGCATGGAAATAAAACATATTTGTTTTTAATTTATTCATTGTCATATTTCATGTTCAAATAGCATTGGTAAAACAATGGTAATGCATTTGTAGTACCAAGAATATCTTATCTATTGATACTTAAGTTACATACAATACTCTTTGATGAGCTTGAACGACTAATCGAACTTGCACGTAAATCTAGAAACGACACAAATCTGCATGGAAAACTAAAGCACTGAAATAACTCTAATACAAACTATTGCTTGTCACAATGTTTTCCGCTTCATCTCTATACAATGTCTGACATCGTGTAATAAAAGAACACATTAAGGATACAGGATTACTATGCACCGGATGGTAAAGCGGTAAAACTTAATTAACTAGACGCCTAAACATTCTAAAAATCGTAAATCTAGATTTATCTAAAGCCTACGTAGGCTTAACTGTTAGATCAAAAGTATAAACCTTTGATAAGATAATACATTTTGCTAAACTCGTTGGAAAATGTAGGCGTTTTGGCATTGGTGAGTGAGTGTCTAATACGTTTAACAGACATATCATTTATGCTTGGCTGAGTGACATATAAAGATACATGATCAGAATTTAAATAACTATTTGTATTGAACTTAATATTGTGTTCAGCAGCTAATATGTTATATGTAGTTAAGCTCACATTCATCAGAAAGAGGCAAAGTACGACAACACACGATTTGGAGAACTTGTGTTTAGACCCTTTTGATATTTTGAATATTATGTTCCATGAAGATGACTGTGTATACTAGTTTAATTAAACAGTTTTATTTCAACAATACTATATATGCATATATAAAAAAGTACGATTGGCGAACGTATAAACGACACTGAAGAACAAGGAAAATGATAAAAAAAACTCAGAGCTAAAGAGAAAAATAAAATATTTGCGTGCACAAAAACAGTCGTAATCAAAGAGTATCCGTACAATAGGTAAATAAAGTGTGAGCAGAACAATGATACGGGTCGAAGAAATGTTGTTCTCAGTACATTATGAAAAATGGAGTAGGAAGTTACTTTCAATTGGCCACAAGAACATGATGAGGTTTCCTACGTATTTTTTCTAACAGATGCAAATTTAGTGAGCTACATTCGCCACTTGCCACTTGCGTTCCTCGACTTAAAAAAATATGGGAGTTTTACGTGTGGTCGTTAATGATTTGATACTTGTTTTAAATGGCACAACCGATGGAGATTTAATTTCAATAGGTAAGGAATTCCAAGCGCGAATGGTAAACGAAAGTAATTGACTAAAACTTTTGACATTTTTCAATCACAACAATGGCATTGTTAAAAGAGAAAATATATACGCGCTAGAATCAGTTCTCAAATTTCATTAATATTTAATACAAGTATACTGAATTGATTTCTACGATGTTATTCCTCAGACAGTTATTCATCCGTTTTTACTTATCTGATTTCCCTTTCATTGCAAATGCTAATTTTGTATTCAACAACATTTCCGAATGAAATTTATAAACTGGAAATGATTTATGTAAGTCATCATTGTATGGTAATGTTGAAAACAAAATTACTGTTTTTGACATCAAGTGACTTATACTTTGATAATTTTATGCTATCCCAATACTAAGATCGAATAATCACTTCGAAACAATTAGTAATTGGAAGTGTTTGCTTGGCACTATGAAACTTTTCCTCTTGAAATCTTAACACTGCAACATTTTTTATTGATTGAATTTGACTATAAGTATTGAATGATCGTCTTTATGTTCAATATTTACCCATTTAATACTTGTTCACCATTCTGCTATAAATAAAACACAATAAAAATAAGTTTGATAATAAAAAATATCGACCGTTCAACGCGGGTTTTTTGTAAAACTGTTTTGTTAAAGACATTTCTATAAGAAGCATGGTTTATGTAAGACAAAACTTATCTGATTGACTTCAACTAATCATTTGTCGATTGCTAAGGCTTATATTAAGTCTGGTAAGCCATTTGTTCTTGACATGCAGCCGAGGAATTAATATTATGGTCGACAAATTAGTTAAACAGTTTTCCACTTTCTGTCGTTTGTTATATATTAACTTGATGACAAAAGCTATCGCATCGTAACGCCTTTTACTTGACAATAGTACTATGTTAATGATAGTATATTGCTAAGTGTTTTGTACAGCCGAATATTAAACAATACATGGTTGTACAGAGTTTGGTCAACTTTGTGATCATCATTAAACCTTCTTTTCGTGAACTGTTGTGCTGTAACTTATTTATACTTTGTCTTTCTTGATAAGGAAAGTTCAGCTTATTTCACTGAAGAAATAAAAATGCGAAGGTATAAAATACAATAGTCGCATCAGAGCGACGGCGCTGCTTGAAAAATTGTTTCTGTCTAAAAGAAGCAGCAATAGCATGATTATCAGAGCTAAATTCACCAGATTAATGAAAACATGACACCAAAAAAATATTAATTAATGGCTAACTGACACGCAAGTGGTCGCTTTCATTTCCTGTAATAATTGACCGGATGGGACATAAAAGCCCTCGATTGGCGTAGAGACAAATACATGTGATAATGAATTCAAGATTTGTCGTCAACAATCTGAAATAACACGTAGTAGTTAAGTGTGTTCTATCATGAACATTTATTTCCTAATAAGAATATACACTCTTAAGCTATAAACAGTATATTTTCTTATCAATACTTCCTGACAAGAAGCTTGTATAATACCTATTATGATATTTGATGCTCATCACCTGGCTTAGTGAATGTAATCTTGATATAATACCAGCATTTGAGCAATCATAGCAAAAGAGATATTTTTATTAGCCACGGTGGCGTTAAAGACATGTACTAAATGACATAAACATAAGCAATTATCAGTAAGTCAGTAATACTGGAAAAAATAATACTAGTGTTCTATAAAATAGTTAATTGTAAAAGGTCAAGTCTAAACGCGTGGCATTAACAATGTAGATGTAGTTGCTAGTTTCTTTTTATATTTGTTGCTTTAACGTCGATCTGCATAAGTTTTGTACATTGTTATCAAATATAGTTTTACCAAATTCTAATTGTTACAAAAAGTTTAAGAACGCTTTGTTATTAACCTGAACCATGTTCTAAACCAACCATTTGATATTTTACTATCATTGTTATTTCAATTTCTTCAAACTTATAAACCCATTATTACATCACTCGAAAACTAATTCCTGAATATTTGTTTGGGTTGTTAATGCATCATAATAGAAGTGTCATAATAAATATTATCCATGGATATCCATAACCACATAATTAAACTATGGTCGAATTAAGCATTTGCGTTTATCAGACAATAAAGGTAAATAAACAATAATAGTCAGTAGTTTTGACATTTGATAACATCAAAGTGAGCAAATCATTTATACAGAATTATGATAGAATTTTCCATTAAACATTTTTATGTTTTGTATATGATTCAATTGTTTAGACTTCGGCTAATTAAGTTTTCTACTCATTAACATTTTTAAAACATTTTGGAATGTATTTTATCGACGCACAACTCCCTTTTTGTTTCTACTCTATCCAAATTGTGATACAAAGCCAGTTACTGGTATCCAATGTCTGATTTTTTATACTCATATTAAGCAAACATTATTGACAGAACGTTATTACATTTAGCTGCTTAATGAGCGTTATTATGTTATTTGCCTTTGAAATAAAATAGTTTAATTCAACCACACCGTAGTTAAATGTGAAAATGAGTGTAAAGTCATAGAATTGAGGAGCAATATTAACGAACATAAATAATAGAGGTGGAAATATGAAATACAAAGAGAAATGATTACCAATTATTAGAGTAAACCGTTGACAAACAAATTTTGCGAAATATGTATTAACTTTTGTAAAACAATACTTCCATTAATATGTTCAATTAAGCTCTTTAATGAACACGATATCATTGATGACAATGGTTTTTATGATGGACTTAATCAAATAATTGAGATAAATATTATTATGATTGATCGTTATATGAATATATTTAATTGTTTAGCATTAAATGACTACCAGTTTGGTGATTAATGTTATTTGTCAGTTTAAATTAATGTTTGGTCTGTTGCTTCTAAGTAAATAAAACCACCCACTTTGCCCAGTTGAGATTTATTGTGTAGTTAGATCCGTTTGCAAGTGCTGATTTCAATTTGATACCAAACTAAAATCTAATTTAATGTACATATTATTTGTATGCATGTTAAATGCACTTACAGACCAAATGAATGCAATTTACCGGTCATGTTTAATCAAGCAGTATTCTGATTGCATGGTGTTGCAAATATAAACGCAATACTACAATAGAGAAAAAATAGCTTGTTAGGGATACATTAAACTTTGGTTACATAAAATATCGTACTGATTTATCTCAAGTTATGCTAAACGACCCGGAGAATTGACTCTTTCTCATGAAAACGTTATCAGGATAATCATTTTGACAATTTTATCGTTTCTGGAATTTGATAGGTCATTGTCATTTAGAAATCACATTTCTTACAAATGATAGAATAACGGTAATTAGGGACATAAAGGAAACGCTACCAGACTAATTTATATTTGGTAATAGGAGTTTTCCGGTTGTTCATCACGAACGAGTAGATTGCCAAATTTATGTAATACGACTTGATGTTTTGTCCACGCAACCGGTAATTTGTTTTGCCTCATTCAAATCATGATCATTGTAATAAAGACATTCAAGTGGGAGTTTTACTTTTCAAGCAAATAATTATGTGAAAAATGCAATATTTTTCCGAGTATCAGTTTAAAGTGTTCACCTCGATGGTGGACTTGGAATAGCTTCACGAATTTAACGTTCGAAATTTAACGGTCATGCAAGCTCTATGATAAATACATGTATATGATCAGTATTTTATCAGATTCATTTGATTACTTGTATGTTATGTATACAATTGGAATCCCTTTCAATATTTACATTTTATAAGTATTGGCAGTGGAAAGGACGATATTAAATGAATTCATTTGGTAGCAGACGTCCTAGACATATATAAAAACTTTATGAAAATAAAATGCCACTAAGAGTATTACATTTCACAGTAACATTTTATGAAATTTTTTTGTTTGATTTCGCTAAGCCAAATTGTTACATCAAATAATTTTGAAACAAACCCTTGTAATATACACTATGTATAGTTTTTCTTTCTCAACTTGGACACACGCCATGACAGTAATAGCTCTGGAATGGAACAATTAAATTTGAAATTGTGATTCATTTAATCTTACAACTCTTGTATATACATACCTTTTATTGAAATACAAAATTGGCCAGATAACAATTTTATAATGTATGTCATTCCCACTGTACATGTATTAAAATGAGGACCAAGAAAGACATACAGTGCAACATGCTATATCCATTCAAAGTTGTAAGAACAGAGATTGCCATGCATAGAAAAGTGCTATCCTTATTTAAATGGATATAACGCCAATGGTAATGACTGTGGTACACAAATGAAAAACATGATAAGCTTTCTAACAGATTGTATAGCAATTGACACTTTTTCTGCAATTCGTTTGATATTTGTCAACGTCAATGGAATTTCATGTTATCACAATTGAAAAAAAAGATAAAACTTCCTAAGTTTTGTGAAGAGATTGACTCTTTTACGACTGAAAACTGCCTTTGGAATATTCTTTTTATGCCTGAAGCGTTGATGCTAAGAATTCACAGCAAAGCAATATATTCGGCCGATGAAGTGATTATTCCAGAAACATTTATATTGCCTGAAATAAAATGAAAACGTCTTAGTTCGATATTTAATCAATTCTGAACTAATAAAAGTTCTCAGATGGGAGTTGTTCGAAAATGTAATAAAACGTGGATTATCCAATTTTCTACTGTTATTGTGGAGATAGTTTAGAGTTATGTTCACTGGAGGATTACTTGATGAATTATCGAATCATGAACGTGTTGATGAGAATGTAAATTGTGTTATAGAGAGGTGTCCTAAGGATAATCTAGATAATGTCAATTCCGTAACGTAACATCGCATGCACACAATTGGAGATGGAAAAAGTTACCTATAACTGAATTTGAACAATAGCTGTATTACCGACCTGCAGCACTTGTCTAAGGAAAATAATCTAAATTAATCGCCATACGATTTTCGTTTTGCTATATGTATTGTATTGTTTTTTTCAGTGATAATAAAATTCCTTCTTCAACGTTACTAGTAAGTTGTTCCCATTTGTACAGAAATAAATCTTCTATTGCAATTTCTTTGTTTCAATGTTGGTACTATATTGCATATAAACCATGAACAATTTGCTGAATTGAAGACGAATTCAAATTGGTAAAAAGATGAAATAACCTGAGATGTTAAAGAATAAATGCTTCGGAAAAGAGTATTCAAGAAACGTTTTTAACAGAATCCTCTAATCTTGTAATTATTTTTTGTTATTGGGTAAGATATTTTAGATTGACGAAAAATGCCATTTTGATTCCGTTTTGAATTAATCTGCCTACTGACATGCAATTATGTGTTTTGAAAGGCAAGGTGTTATCTCATATCAGTTTGATTATTACGTAACGCAGCACAAGTTATAAAATGTTGATACACATCACGTCGAAGTTTAAGCAATCCTAGGGCAACTGAGTTACACTAATGATTGTAAACATACATAATGCCGGTACGAAGCTTTTTTATACATTGTTTCATTTTGTCAATTGTGTTTGTCATCTTTCGCTTGCACAGTCATTAGTCATTACTTATATGATTACAAGTTTTCACAATGATAATGGCTATAATGCCAAAGAGAAGTTGATTTATTCGCTAAAACACGTGACAAACATATTAGGAGTTTGTACTTGAGCAAGTTGTCTCAAACATGATTTATACATTGTACATTTAGATGCTTGAAACATTGAGAACAACTTTAATCAAATGTTAACAAAGTCATTGCTATAATAAAAAATATAACTGAGGTGTAACAAATTATTTTATTTCATATCATAATCTAAAATATATTTTATTGCAAACATTGGACCAGATATCAGGCATGTATTGCCTATATATATGCTCTCTATATTTGTGGTCAAACAAAAACAATATGTAATGTTAACAATGTCTGATGCGTTCGTATACCTCTTCTATGTTGCTTAATGTTTTTACAGTACTAGGTCATGTTTGTAACTCTTGATTTAAAAAAGGCTTATTGACTGTTAATTTTGACATCTTCTTTGCTCTCGCATAAAAACCAGATTGAACTTTTAATACGCTTTGGAGTTTCTCAAGTGTTTTCAAGTTTTGTTGCCAGTTGATAAAACTTAATTTAACTGGTTTCTGTTTTCTGATTTTTGTCAGTATTTATTTTACATATTCCTAATCCCAAACATTTATTTAATTTTCAATAAGATTACAGTATGTATCTGTGAAATTGAAATGTCGAAATGCCACAAAGAATCGCAGTATAGATTAGAAAACAAATTTAGGTAAATAATTGAATTGTTCGTTTCTACATAGAAAATTCGTTTAACATACGTAATGTAATATTCGTCAGCATTCGTAATGTTTAGTTATATTAACTGCTTGTGGAATATATGTCTCTTCATACTCCGACAATTTAGCCATTTAGGAAATAAGATTTACCCAGCACAGATAAAATACTATTTAATCTTATGTATGTACCTAAAATGTATTTCCTTATCAGGCGATATGCTTCTGAAGTACTAATAACAATATAATAAATATAAATATTTAATTTACGCCATAAAAACAGAGGTTTAGGATGAAAGTATCTAAACGCATATGCTATCTTTCAAACATTGAACCGGTCTATATTTCAAAACAGTCATTAGCGGTAAGTAATAAATGAGAAAAGAGAAAAATAGACAAGAACAAGAAGGATGAAAAGAAAATGAAATAAAATAAAGTTTAAGTATTTTAGTATACCCTTTCTAATACAGAATTATTTTACTTCCAACGTGGGTTTTAATCCCTGAAATATGATCATTGAAATGGTGAAACAACGGTGTACCAGCAAAATATTTTCAAGTAATCCTCATTACTAAATTCATGATTGAATTTGAGAAACGAAATGCAGAACATTTTCATCTTCCATCGCATTTCTGTGTAAAATACAAATATTTTTAAATATTTTTTACTTATATTGATAAGTGTCTGTATCATATATTTATTAATTTCATATTTTACGACATTGACATGGTAGATCTGAATACAAATACTATGTTCTTAAGATATTTCATATCAGAAAGAACAATTAGCTTATTTTAACAATATATTACATCAAAATGGTATTGCCAAACGGTAAATTGGAAATTGACAATAATGTCACATCTCGTTCTACCTAAATTAATTGATACGAAAATCACGTAGACAAAATATTAAAAGTTCATTTGTCATTGCAAACATTGGATTGTTGATACACACGTAGAAATATCATAGACAGCGCAGATGGTTTTTGTATTATCAAGTGCAATATCGACATTAGTAAAGAAATTACCTGACGACTTAATGTTAGACCATGTACCTTGATATGGCATTAAATGACTTTAACCGATGGAACAAAAACGCCCAATCGTAAATGCAATATGTCTATTTATATCGTAGAGTCAAAAAGTGCAAACACATCGCTCGCCAATATTGAAATCAATTTTTAATAAGATCAAATGTGTAAAAATTGCTAATAACTGAGGCCACTGAGTGCGTTTTCGCGCATATGTATTGGTAGTTATTGAACTTTGTATCAACTTATTTGTTCTAAGTAAACATATCACTTGATAGATAACCACGTCTCAAGGAACATAATAAGAAACTAGATGGGAGCCCGTGCAAGCACGGGCTTTAGGTAATGACAGTTCTCGAAACTGTTCCTCGAAACAGGCATGTTTAAAAAGCATGGGTGAGTATGCCCTTTATGGGTATTATTTCGAGAACAAAGAACGCATGCATGGTGAATATTCAAAAAATGGCAAGAAGGTTGCACGTATTCTGGGTGATTCCCCATGATAATACAACAGTTACAGTCATGTGATTACATTCGATTCAGTAAAGATCAGAAATATTTTACTTCACGTCGAGAATCAAACTCGAATTTTACTTGTGGTGGCAGTGGTTATTGATTTGATAAATGGAGATAACCGCTGCGGGGAGTTTGGTTTGACGTGTCTATTTTTAGTTTTATCTGGAACTATTTTTAGACACAAAAAACACTATTTTTGTTGATTTTTGGCATTTTTTGCAAATATCAAGAGGCTTTGTCAAAAAAGAATTGTCAACTTGATATGCCGGTATATAGGTGCTCCAGTGACAAACAAAAGATCTATTCAAAGCTGTGCAGTTTCTTCCACAAAACAGGAAACTCGCAAATTTAATAGTATAGATAAGTGAAGCAATCATCTTTTGTATATTTTAAAATCTCAGCAAAAGCTACACATAACACTTCACGCAGATAAATCTTTTTGCATCTATATCAAAAGAGTAACTTCAATACATAATAAAGTATAAACCTCAGTGATAAGAATGTAACAATAGGTATGCTTGTGTGTAAGTCGGTGTTAAACCCAACAAAAATAGAATTGTTTGTCTGGACTAAATCCCAGGAAACCAGAATTTTAAATGAACATTTGAATAGAACATTTACATGCCAAATCATACCTGCTTAAGAGAAATAAACATTAGCTGATAAACGACCTCTAAATGTAATATAGGCTCTGGTAACAATAAATCTAAACATTGATAATGAAGCAGCACAAATCGATGATAGGGGAAGTTAATGGCAAGAGTCGACTGAATAGTGTTACTAGAAGTAGACTTCAAAAAACCTTGTTTTAACTTTAACTTAAAGAAATATTCAAATATAGTCAAGTTGGGTAAAACATCGTGCAATAAATGAATGCAGGAAATACTTTAGTGCTAGTACTTTCGTACACACTAATTACCATTGTTCTCTCGTAGAAAGTAAATGATCTGATTACATCTACGCCATGTTATTTGAATGCAGGGATTGCAGGATGCCTTCAGAATCATGACTGGCCTTAGTAGTGGATATGTGTATCAGGCTGAAATCAAATTATAAACAATGGAGTATATTTATCTTATTTTGAAAAGGATAGTGATTAAAACATTTTATTCTAAATGTAATTCAATATTAAGCATCTTCGCTATTCTTTGCGCTTCTCAGCCTTTCAACAAACAAAAAAGTAATGATAATACGGATTCTCGTTTTAAAATTTAGCAGGATATTTCGTAATAAAAATGTTCAATTATCAGTGGAAAGATTTAAGTCCATGTAAAATGTTAACAATTTTGTTGGGTGAAGAATTTACGCCATTTTTTAATTGTAGTTTATTGTCTTTTTACCCGGTGCTTTCTTTTCTATTATCCTTGATTATTCTCATTTATCTTTCTATGTTAAATAACGATCTGAATCTAGTGATGTACTATAGACAAAAACATTTATAACGGAACTATTAGCATCTAATGTTTTTTATATATGTTGATGGAATGTTTAGAACTTTTATTTAAGATCATTTAGTGCCTTACAAAGTCATCAGGCAAGGCAAATTTGAGAATAAAAACAGTAGATAACCTCTTTTAACACTTTTATTTTAAATCTGATTTTCAAAACATTATAAAAACTTAAGGTGGGTCGGTACCTTACTCGGAGAAAAAAAACAATGTACTTGCTTGCCTGTTTATAGCGCGAACCAGTGTGACGTCCGTGACGTCGTGAAAAAAAACGACAACGTCGCTAAGGTTACCAGAAAAACAAACAAGAGGCACGAAGGTTTCTGCCTGCCTACTTTTATCATAATCAGTGAACATAATATTGTTTTCGTTTTTTTTTCTCCGAGTAAGGTACCGACCCACCCTAATACAGAACATACTATTAGAGAAAGCATATACATGTATAGACAACATAAAGTTTACTATTAAAAATATAAATAAACAAACAATACCCATGGCTGACGCTATTGTGTTTAAATGACAAAGGTTTGCGTTACGTGATATAGACAATGAATTTTAAGCAAAACAAAAAATCAAATTATTCACAGAAATTGTTTTGGAATCTGTATTGACTTAGTTTGTGACATTCCGACATTTACAAATCTCGGAAACATATTCAAACAAACATGCATAAGCTTTTGGAATCTATAAAATTTGAGATAAAACATCACGTCAAAATAGATTGTTCAATAATGAAATACAGAGCTACGGGATTGCATAAACAAATCTACTCAAGTTCATTCATCTAGAATTACAAATACAATAAACAAATGAAACAATGTTGCACCTCTTCGAAATGTATAATGATTTTATTTAATAATTATTAGAGAATATGATGTTAAGTGTCTAAGAGATATAAACTTATGGTTACACTCGTATAGTGTTTTGGTGCAACAAATTGGTAAATTTCTATCGATATCAAAACATGATGTATTTACAATATCAATATAAAATTCCCTAGAATACACCAACAAGGTGACCGTTAGGTGAAAGGCTTATTTACGTTCACATTATATATATACTTGGGGAAATATCTGAAAGATGGTTATTGGTTATCAAGTGCGATATTGACATTAGTAAAATCACTAAATGACTTAATGTTAGACTATGTATATTGACATAGAATTAGAAGGCTTTTACTCAGTGAACAAATGCCCTCCAACGTTAATGCAATGCGTCTATTTATATCGAAGTGTCAAGTGGTGCAAACACCTCGCTCGACAATATTAAATCAATGGTTAGTAAGATCAAATTAGTAAATATGTTAATGATTGAGATCACATAGTGCGATATCATTGTGTAGAGATTGAACTTATTTCTTGCAAACCTAATATTGAATATAATGTCTATTGCCAATCAGACATATGACTTTTCTTTAGTGTTCATTGCCTGTGAAGCAATTATCTTCAAAAGACACATCAATTCTTAACAGAGGCATAAGAAGGTTACCACTTATGGTTAAATCGCCTTGCAGCAACCACCTACCAACAAACATCAAATCAGCACATTTATACAAAAGATTGTCCTGTAGAAGTAAGAGCGCATATGTTTATAAGTAGTTGGTGGTCGTTATGGAATAGAGCCAAATCAGAAAGGTATAGCTTGTTTTTGTAAAAAAGTGGTGACGTCAATGTTCGACATTCTCTTCTTAGTTAGCTTGTGTTTTATTACACAAGTCTGTAATTTCGTTGCGAATTTCCTACTTATTTCTTTGGGGGACCCCAAATGTTATAATTTTCGGTTTAAAGATTAAATACTACGAAAACAGCGAAATAATGTTGTTTGGTGAATAATTACTTGAAAACGTATTTTTAATTTTATATTTCTGTCTTATCATCCGGTGCATTCTGTTCTATTTCCCTTGATTTTCTCATTTATTTTTATCGTTAGTGATCGAGGGATGACCTTTAGACAGAAAACATTTGTAATGGGACGTTTACATCTAAAACCTTTGTTTTTTTATCTGATTGATGTTGATGGAATTTTAAGATTTATATCTTCATTTAAGATCATTTGGTGCGCTACAAAGATATAAGGCCTAGTTAGGGAAATGCATTAAGTCATCTTAATATTATTAATCTCTTTTTACGTTGAAACTAATTACGTTACCCTTTTTAAGAAAATAGAACTTACAACCTTCTGTAGATGAACAAACAATACATTCAGATGACAGTGTTTTAATTATATGGCAAAGGTTTTCGTTATATGAATCAGCAAAATTATATATATATAATCGAAAACTAAACCTATTTTATTGCTTCTGTCCTTGTGCTATTGATTTCAAAGAGCTCTAGTATCTGTAAGGCAGTTGAATACTTGCCTTTTACCTTAGCAATGTCATTCCTATTTTGTTCTACATGTCTGTATGTTTTGATTTATGTTTATCATTTATTGTCTATTTATAAGTCGGTACTACCAGTTTATATAACAACCTTTACTACAATGATGCACTACCTATACTGTGG
Source organism: Mactra quadrangularis (assembly GCA_025267735.1). Taxonomy (NCBI): domain Eukaryota; kingdom Metazoa; phylum Mollusca; class Bivalvia; order Venerida; family Mactridae; genus Mactra; species Mactra quadrangularis. Next base: position 15,621,899 of record CM046308.1, on the reverse strand, counting down.
ACATTTTATCTTTGCATTGTACATAACATTGTTTTGAACATGATTCAAATAGAATTTTATTCCATTTACTTTTTTCATTCATTGTCTATTTGTTATTGTCATTACCAAAAGTATATCAATCAATTGATACAAATTTTACTTTTTTAATTGAATCAGATAGAAATAGTTCTACTGTAATTAACTGTTTCAAGTGAAAGGTAATGTGCTTATTCAATAATTCCACTTCTTTTATTTTACTTTTCATTGTACTTTACTTGCGTGATTGTTGACATTAGATCAAGGGTTTTCTCATCGTTCGAAAACCATTATACTATTGTGTTTAGCAATTAGCAAAGTACATTTTACTATATTGGTATGGCACTTCTTTTCTGAAAATCGATAACATTTCTATAGACCTATTGACAACATGAAGCGTTTATATTGAGAACTTGTAATAATTGACCTGACAAACTTTATGAACGAAATGAGGGATGATTTATAATAGCAAAACAAAATAGCTAATCTAACTTTCACATACTTTAATGATTTAAACGAACCTCTTAATGTAGACAATTACTGCTGATTGATACTAAAATCGCTAAATAAAGCTAGTGGATATGTGAAATAGTTCATTGCATATTGAATGTATATTCTGTTAGTATAACATGTTCTGGGCTGGGGAAGTTATTTCAAATGAACATTTCTTCAAATTTTCTTCACATTAATGAGTGTTAATTGGATAACCAGGTCAACATTGATTAAATATCGCATTGAGTGTTTCTTATTTAATTTCAGGCAATTTAAATGTTTCTGGGGTACTTGGTTCATGAGCCAAGTATATTACTTTGTCGTGAATTCATCGCACAAATGCTTCAGGCTTAGTGAATTTCTTATTGTGATATTCAATGAACTATTATTTTCTGTCACTGAATTTAATTTCTCCAGCTCATAGCAAAATTGCATGTTTTATCATAAAATGCCATTTCCATCGACATGGTCTCTATCTCTATATCTGATAGTTTTTATGAGATAACCTTGTACATGAATACATTTGCATATCAATACATGCATCTGCTGTTGTCGCTAAAAGTCACAAAATCATCACAATTACAAGAAGAATGACATTTCAAGGTGATTATCAGTTTAAAACTACTGAATTTAGTGGTAGAATATAGCTCAAAATCATCGACTGTCATCACCACAAATCTTGCTTTTGACATAGCTATTGCTCTTTGATGAGTTTTTAAAATATGTTTACTTTTTTGGTTTTAAACAGAAAAATAAAAACTCACAATATATTCATATGTAGATCACTGATTTAGAAAAGTAAAGGTTGTAATTATATATAAATAATGCTGTACAAAGATGATGTTTAATCATTGAATTAGCTTCCTGCAAAACTTTTGTAGTTTTATTACATATTCAGTGTTTAACCCCAAAATATTTTCTGTTTGCAATAAATTACGCATTTGATAGCATAACGAATTTTTAACTCTCACAACAATCAAATTCCTCTTTTTATATTGCCCACATTGACGATGAAGCATTAAATAGCAACTTTGAAAACAATGAATAATATACACAATTAATACAAAAGTTCACTGTGTCCATATAAGAACAATAAAAATCATAAAGAAATTTGCTTATGTCTGGATTTTAGCCCAATGTACAAATTGGTTTATACTATTAATGTCTTCGTGGTAATAAATTTCCCCGTAGTAATGAGTTATAGGGTTCATGTCGGGGACATTTTGGTTACAGATTATAGAAGGTTGTAGCTTAAATATAACTTCTGTAGGACGGCAATACACTCTTTATTTAAATTACTTAAATCCTATCGTAAACAGTAAATATATGTGTAACTGATTTTACATTATTTTTAAAACCCAATATCGTATTCATACATAAGATAATACAGCACTGACAACCATTGATGTCAAGTGGCGTACTAGCCTCAAGTAGATTACACCAAGCAGTTATTCCTCCAAATCATTATAGACTCAAAGATATTCGTTTGTAATTTGAAAAGCAATATTATCAGTATAGTACATTTTAGGTTAAACATATATTATATAATATGGGTTCGATTAAGGAAGGGGCTGAAATGAGATACTATGTAATATGCTAGGTTACACAAAAACTGCAAGGAAGCTACAACATGATGTTTAAATATTTTTTATAGACTAATGATACCAAATGTGCTTAGCGATTACCATCCACAATAAACCTCTCTAAATAGACAGGATAAAGATGACTTCTTAGAGCCGAACACAATAAAACTATGTTCTAAAATTTCTTTCTAAGGTTGAACAAATGAAATGCAAAAAATACATAAATCGACTTGATGTAAACTTAATCATTGCCAAGATGACAAAATACGTTCGTCATACACACGTTATGACTTCAACAAAAATACGAACATTTTGTCAGTGAAAGCGTTCGTTCAAATGATTACTAAAGTTCTATAGTATTTTAGAATTCAATTTCAAAGTTTTTCTGACAATTTAGAAAGTGCGATACTATATGAAGATTCTTATTTGGTATTGCATTGAGAATTTAACTGTTTTTCTTTAGTTCCTAAATGTTTTGTTATCAAATCCTCGTCTTCAGTTACTATATCACGCAAAAGAAACATAAAACGACCCTTTATTTGCACAGTTTTGCTAAATAAGAAGAAATATTGTAAATACGGTAAACATCATACTAGTATTTAAACTTGAAAGTCATTTAAATTTCAGTTTGAGCCGCTGCAGACAAAAACAATTTAAATGAGAAAACTGTGCACTTTCTGGTATTTAAATGGTATTGAAGTAAACCAAAAACAATCAAAGAACTTTCTTGTAACTGTATAAAACTTTACCAAGTGATGTTATATGTGTAAAATGCATTATTGCAAGCCTGCTGGAATCAAACTAAAGAACCATTTTTATAATAAAATAAAACATCATGGAAGTTATTGAAAACTCTTCAGAATGGATTCAATCTTCGTAAACAGATATCCCACAGAAACCTGTCGTATAGGATCTGTTGTCTTTGTTTAGGGGGTCACGAGGCGATATTCTTTGTGAAATCAATGCGTAGTTTTCATCTTGACGTAAACTTATTAATAGCACATTGATTCTTTAAATTAGATAGAGGTTAGAGAGCAAATTTGCAAGTTTCATTCACAAATTGTCCCCCATTAAGTGGAGTAAATTAGCTAAACCGGGTCAGCATTTATTAAATATCGCATCGAGTGCTTTTCATTTAATTTCAGGCAATTTTAAAGTTTCTGGGATAATCGCTTCATGAGCCAAGTATATTGCTTTGTTGTGAATTCATCGCACCAATGCTTTAGGCAAAATGCAATTCTTATTATTGTCTGTCAATGAAATTAATTTTCTCGACGAGCTCTTAGCAAAATGAATGTAAGATAGTTTGCATAAGGTTATAAGAATCAGTTTAAAACCTTTATATAAGACATTAACATATTCTTATCCATTTCAATTTATATATGAAGTTACCAAGTTAATTTATCAGAAACAACATTTAATCAGACTTGATGTTGTACGAATTTCTGAAATTGTAAGAACGATGGACGTTTATGCAACACAAGTAATTATATGTCTATCAGCGGATAGTCTACAAACTTTTTTAAGAAAATTGTGTAGGGTTACAGTTATAAAGCATTAAGTTCATGTCACGAACCGAGAATACAAAAAATCACAATCATTTGGTCTGATATATATTTACATCTAAAAGTTCTTTGTTTAAATTATTTTTCTAAGTACAATTTCCATCCAATTTTCAGTAACAAAGGACCATACATGTGGGGTACGACAAAATCTTTAATACACATACTCATTCACCTTCTAGATTACCCAAAACTAATTAGTCCTGTCTTAAATATTTAATTGTTTGCGTATAGCTAAAACTTTTTTATTGTATGATTTAGTATAAGCTGTGATCATAAACGTTCCTGGTATTGCAATATCGATTTAGGTTTGATAATGGAATTAGTCTGCATACTTGAACACCATCCACGTACAAATTGGCAATTTATGAAAACTAACACACATATGGTAGCTTACCGACAGAGTACATTTATAAGTAATTACTTTTGAGTTTGTTCATAATAGAGGAATGAATGTTTTATAATGACATAGACAACGAAATTAAATTTTAATCTAAAGGCCAGTCATTAGAAAGTTGTGGATACATTTTATATCAAATTGGCAAATTCGTTTAGTAAAAGTTCATGTCTTGATAATTTTCTGGTGCTATTTTAAGCAATATTAAATAAACATTGCTCTCTAAATTAGTGTACAAGTAGCGTTTGACTTGCATGGGTAACTGAATGTCTGATGTATTCATAATGTAACCTGATCTTGAAAACAAAACAATATGACCAGTCAGCGAGCTTCTGCGTAAGCAGAGAAGCCATTTCTTTGTTTGATCTCATTAGCAAAATTCAGTACAATGTATAGAAGAAACCAACTGTATCAAATATTTGACACTTGTCATGATAACCTCCAATCGTAAAACCCCAGTCAAGAGATTACCGACAACAATTAGCATAACATGAAAATGTGTTAATTTGGTTACGGTAGTTATCAAGCTATAACTTAAAGACAACGTGAATTACTGTGCAAAATCATTGGAAAATGATCAAATTGATATAATGGATTAAAAACAGCGATTTTTTAAAGTTCAATAATACAAAAAGAAAGTTTGTCGAGGAGTAAGAACTCGCATAAAGTTTCAACACCAATTTCGTGCAGTTTGACGGTAACGTGAATGAAAGCTGAATTATCATCAGTATTGACACAAAGGTCCATAATGATTTGTATGAATATGCTTTTAATGTATTATAGATACAATATCATATTTTAAAAGTATGATTTAACAGCGCCTTATCAATACATATGTCAGGCTTAACGTATTTAACTTTTGAATAAATTGAATTGGTTGAAATTTGAAGCGATAACTCCAGAAACACAACGCTTCACCGGAAACATAATGAAAACATTTTAACTCTTCATTCATTATCACTCAGTTAATGTATTCTCGAGATAATTCACTTAATGTAATAAAATTATAAATATTATTTAATTTACATATGTAGGGTAAAGATAATTTTGTTGCAATGATCAATTTGGAATTGATGCTGACGAGCTGGTAGGAAATTTGGACGACACATGAATGTTTGAGGAACACAGCTCCACTAACACTTCCATTTCAGTTGGCGTCCATTTCGCCTGTCTTGACTTAGCCACCATTATTGTTTTGATATGACGTGTACAGGTGCTCAAATCCTGAGACCAAAATTAGACGGTTTCACCATTTTCCGTTGATTTAAGTCAGAACGTAATGTAACTAATTCAAATTACGAGAGTGTCTGTGAAACACTCTTATTGTAAACTCTAAGATTAAATTAATAAGTTACGATAACTTAGCCATTTTGCTTTGATTCTTTATGAAACGGCCCGGGCTTTTTTCGAGTCTTCTATATTAGCTGACCTAGCAGCAAACGCAGTGTTTCGGATGTTTTATGTTGATGTGTCTAGTGTGTGTCAATTTTTAGTCCAGACTTCCAGCAAATCTTATCAAGAAGTGAAGTTCTCTGTTAAGCTATTATATATGCCGTTTTGCTAAACTTGTGTTTCTGTGTTCCCGCTCACACGTCATTATTAATATCAAGGCAGCGACGGGTCACAGCAGTAATGCCAATTCTCTTCGTATCAATAGACGTATCAAGTATGTACATTTCGTCGTATATAAAAATGTCTTTATTCATCATACTTAACAGCACGAGTTAGTTATCTTTAGATCTGCATTTCTGTTAGACAAGCATGGTTGTCTAACCAATGTGTAGTGTTTATTTAAACGTGGAATTAAATAAGTTGCGTCTACAAGCATTAAATCAATAATTTTCTTATTTAAACTAAAATATAACGTGTCTTGTCAATTACCGTTATCTAATTAATAAAAGACATGCCATGTTTGGAATTAGTTTTCTTGTAATTAGACGCTTTATTTTAATTTAATTTTCAATGATTTTAGACGCTATTTTGCGGCAGATTGTTTACGAGACACAATTTCATGGTGGTAATCTAATATTACTGTCTGTGGTAAAATTTATTGTTGGCACATATTTTGTGTTTCTTGTAAACGATGATTAGTGTTTTACTGGTGGTTATTTTATTACATGAACATATTTTGTCACATTCGATTGCAGACAAATAGCAGCTTCAAGCAATTTTGGAACAATCGATACCGTTGTGCAATTGCTGTGTTCAGTAAACCTACATAACCCATATAACAATGACGCCATATTGAGATTTTCCTTTCAGGCGTAACAACAAGCACTAGACATTTCTCATCATTTCTCATTTTCCAAAGTGTATGGAACGCTTGGCAACACAATTTTGCCCCCAACCAGTCTTCATGCAAAATAAAACCTCAGTCCTTTCTAATATTTTATTTAAAACTTCAACTTGAAACTCCTTAAACTTGTCCATGCCGAATTAATCATCCGCTTTGGAAAATCACTAATAGACGTCGCCATTATATATAGTAAACCAAACTTTAGATAAAAAATGTAATTTGATAGGCTAGTTTTCCTTATGGAACCAATGAAAGTGCCTCATTAATTGTTCATGAGTAAGTGTTTTCCCAACCAAATGGCCCATGGTACATAACGCAGCATAAAGAAGTAATGTATCGTCGGATAACCAACAATGTTTTAAACAGGATGTCTTACGATTGAATAATCGCATTGAAGCATACGTGATAATTTCAATACAATGGAAACAAGAAAACAATGTAGCAATGCAAGCATGCAAACATATTCTCATTAATCTTCATTAAGAACGTTATTTTAAAATTCTTTGTCAGTTCTTTGTCATGAAAAACTTCTTGAATTTCTTAATTACATTTGTAATCAAGTTTTTGTAATAAAGATTTTACAATCATTTTTAATTAATCAAGATTTTGGAACAAAGTTTTTGTTATGCTATAGTATTACTAAAAGAGAGTTCGTTTTCTGTTATAATGGTATGCCCTATATTGATTGATCTAGATTGTTAATACATTATTCTCTTAAACTTACATCTTGAAATTATTTCTATGGCCATTCTCCCTCTTACCAATGATTTTTGATTATGTTGGGCAGTTGTCATTCACTAACGAAAGTATGCTCTTAGTAGTTGGTTAACAGCTAAATCTAGAGATTTAGCCTTTCCAGGAAGAGTGATTAGGTTGATTATGACGCCGTTATATGACCTACACAATGTGTTGCTATGGCGTAAAACCAAACAAACAAACAATAAATCTCTAAGAAAAACAATGAGTCCTTACCTGTATTTATATCTTCTACCCTACATTCAAACTTAGGAATTATCTTTAAAAAAAACACAAAATGCATTGATGTGAAACTTTCAACAATATTTGTATAGATATGTCGTGATCTAAAATGCCCTTTTTACTTATGTAAGCGGAATCAAAGTTTATTCACATCATTGGATTTTTGTTCAATGTTGAAACACTTTCTTGCTCAGAAAGTCTTTGTTGTACCGATTCAAGGTGAGTAGTCTTATTTTAAGAAGTGGCTTTAGCTGCTTATGGGTGTGAAGCTGAAGAATGTTTCCTTCAGACATTTGGGATGATTCAATGATTTTAAAGACACAACTTATAAATCAGGAACATCAAAGGAAAATTGTAGTATAGTGGTTACATCATAATAGAGGTGAAAATTTCAAGTATTACATGTTTCATGACTTTTTCGTGTTTGCAAGCAAGTCAAATAACTTGAGGCCCTCGCAAAGGTATATTGATAATATTACTAGTTCTGTACTTATGAATTTCTCTGACAAAATTGAGTAAGTAATTTGTTTTTGCGGCGCGTGATTCCCATTCTCGTTCCCAGAGGCTATCAAGATTCTCGATACTAGTTGGATCGAGAACCTCGGGGTACGAGAATGCTGGTTCCAAACTGATCGTAATTCAGACAATATTTCCACCATTAAAAAAGGATAAAATATTAAATTAGCAAACAACATTTAATTAAGCAGACGACAATTCTCTTCCTAGCTTGTCAGAGATTAGACATGTATAATAAATAGGGAAGTATTTTCTATTCACAATTCTATCTACGCTTGTCACTGGAATTCAAACAAACTTTCACAGAATTATTGTCACCAAATGCCCTAGAGTACTAAATCCTTTTTATCGATCGTATATGAGTCACATATGACGGTATATACTACACGAGAAAACAGATTAGTTAAGTCCGGCTTTTCAAAGACAATATGAGCTTATTACCAATGATTAGTATCACTCAAGTGTCGGCATCTGATGTCTCGCCATTTGTTTTGACACGCTTTAATACATGTAATCACTTTAGTTGTATCAAAGATTTTAACTTAAGTTTACTCAAAACATCAAAAATTGTAGTCCATTAGGACATGTTAGTTCTTTGCTATTCTATAGATTCATTTATGTAAACGCTACATTTGAACTGGGTTCATGGACTCATTGCAGGGCCTCAATGATTGTATCTATTCACCGTGACATACAGAGATTTTACCGTTATATCTCGCCACTAAAAAGCATGCAATACTTGTGTCAAAGTCTGTGATAAGTTGTGTCTTTAACTACTCATCAGACAACTCCTTGTCCTTTTTCATTCAAGCCCCCAATAACAGCCCATATGTCGTGAGTGTTATAATCTGACATTTTGAATGACATTCAATGAACACCAAGATCATTCTGCCATAGACTTACAGAACTAAGTGGGCAGGGCATGGAAATATTTTTTTTAATTTATTCATTGTCATACTTCATGTCTAAAATAGCATTGGTAAAACAATGGTAATGCATTTGTAGTACCAAGAATATCTTATCCATTGAAACTTAACTTATTTACAATACTGTTTGATGAGCTTGAACGACTAATCGAACTTGCAAGTAAATCTAGAAACGACACAAATCTGCATGGAAAACTAAAACACTGAAATAACTCTAATACAAACTATTGCTTGTCACAATGTTTTCCGCTTCATCTCTATACAATGTCTGACATCGTGTAATAAAAGAACACATTAAGGATACAGGATTACTATGCACCGGATGAAAGCGGTAAAACTTAATTAACTAGACGCCTAAACATTCTAAAAATAGTAAATCTAGATTTAACTAAAGCCTACGTAGGCTTAATTGTTAGATCAAAAGTATAAAACTTTGATAAGATAATACATTTTGCTAAACTCGTAGGAAAATGTAGGCGTTTTGGCATTGGTGAGTGAGTGTCTAATACGTTTAACAGACATATCATTTATGCTTGGCTGAGTGACATATAAAGATACATGATCAGAATTTGAATAACTATTTGTATTGAATTTAATATTGTATTCAGCAGCTAATACGTTATATGTAGTTAAGCGCAATTTCATCAGAAAGAGGCAGAGTACAGCAACACACGATTTGGAGAACTTGTGTTTAGACCCTTTTGACATTTTGAATATTATTTTCTATGAAGATGACTGTGTCTACTAGTTTAATTAAACATTTTTATTTTAACAATACTATATATGCAGATATAAAAATTATGATTGGCGTACGTATAAACGACACTTAAGAAATTGATAATATACAAAAAAAACTCAGAGCTAAAGAGTTAAAAAAAAAATATTTGCGTACACAAAAACAGTCGTAATCAAATAGTCTCCGAAAAATAGGTAAATAAAGTGTGAGCAGAACAATGATACGGGTCGAAGTACTGTTGTTCTCAGTACATTACATTATGAAAAATGGAGTAGGAAGTTACTTTCAACTTAGCCACAAGAACATGATGAGGTTTCCTACGTATTTTCCTACAGATGCTCATTTAGTGAGCTACATTCGCCACTTGCCACTAGCGTTCCTCGACGTAAAAAAATGGGAGTTTTACGTGTGGTCGTTAATGATTTGATACTTGTTTTAAATGACATAAACGATGGAGTTTTTAATTTCAATCGGTAAGGAATTCTAAGCGCGAATGGTAAACGGAAGTAATTATTTGTACAATGTATTAATACTCAACGAAAACTTCAGTGAATGTTTTGAATATTGTCCCTGGCTGTGTATAATGGTAGTATACTGGTAATAAGTATTAAACTAAACTTTCAATTTACAATATGGGATACATATAAGACAAAATTATATAATACGAAGAAATAAACAGTCAATAATATAAATTACAATTAAGTATGGGAGAATTGGGTCGTATGAGTACGAAGGATAACTAGTGTTTCATTTTAACATATTATGAGAAATATCAATAACCACCGAACATGACTGTGATTTTTCAACAAATGACTTAAACTTTTGACATTTTCCAATCACAACAATGGCATTGTTAAAAGAGAAAATATTTACGCGCTAGAATCAGTTCTCAAATTTCATTAATATTTAATACAAGTATATTGAATTGATTTGATTTTCACAATGTTATTCCTCAGACAGTTATTCATCCGTTTTTACTTATCTGATTTCCCTTTCATTTCAACGGATAATTTTATATTCAATAACATTTTGAAATGAAATTTATAAACTGGAAATGATTTATGTCAGTCATCATTGTATAATAAGATTGAAAACAAAATTACTGTTTTTGACATCAAGTGACTTATACTTTGATATGCTATCCCAATACGAAGATCGAATAAACACTTCTAAACAATAAGTGTTTGAAAGTGTTTCCTTGGCACTGTGAAACTTTTCCTCTTGACATGCAGCCGAAGAATTAATATTATGGTCGACAAATTAGTTGAACAGTTTTCCACATTCTGTCGTTTGTTATATATTAACTTGATGACAAAAACTATCGAATCGTAACGCCTTTTACTTGACAATTTATGATAGTATACTGCTATGTGTTTTGTACAGCCGAATATTAAACAATACTTGGTTGTACGAATTTGGTCAACTTTGTGACCAACATGAAACCATCTTTTCGTGAACTGTTTAACTGTAAATTATTTATACTTTGTCTTACAATTGATAGGGAAAATTCAGCTTAATTCACTGAAAAAATTGTGCGGAGGTATAAAATGGAATAGTCGCATCAGAGCGATAGCACTACATGAAAAAACGTTTCTGTCTAAAAGAAGCAACAATAGCATGATTATTAGAGCTAAATTCACCAGATTAATGAAAACATGACACCAAACAACATTAATTAATGGCTAACTGACACGCAAGTGGTCTCTTTCATTTCCTGTAATTATTGACCGGGTTGGACATAAAAACCCTCTATTGGCGTATAGACAAATACATGTGATAATAAATTGAAGATTTGTCGTCAACAATCTGAAGTAACACGTAATAGTTTTGTGTGTTATTTTATGAACATTTATTTCCTTATAAGAATATGCATTCTTAAGCAATGAACAGTATGTTTTCTTATCAATACTTCCTGCCAAGACGCTTGTATAATACCTATTATGATATTTGATGCTCATTACCTGGCTTAGTGAATGTAATCTTGATATAATACCAGCATTTGAGCAATCATAGCGAAAAAGATATCTTAATTAGCCACCATGGCGTTAAAGAAATGTACTAAATAACATAAATACATGTATAAGCAATTATCAGTAAGTCGGTAATACTGGAAAAAATAATACTATTGTTCTATAAAAATATTTAATTGTAAAAGATCAATTCTAAGCGCGTGGCAATAACAATATAGATGTAGTTGCTACTTTCTTTTTTGTATTCGTTGCTTTAACGTCGATCTCAATATTTTTTGTACATTGATATCAAATGAATTTCAAATTCTAATTACAAAAATTTAACTACGCTTTGTTATTAACCTTTTTCCTGTTCTAAACCAACCATTTGATATTTTACTATTATTGTTATTTCAATTTCTCCAAACTTATGAACCCATTAACTCTATTACATCACTCGAAAACTAATCACAATCCTTGAATATTTGTTTGGGTTGTTAATGTATCGTAATATCAGTACCATAAAACAAAAATGTAAATAGTATTAATTCACATTCATAACCACATAATTAAACTATGGTCGAATTAAACGTTTGCGTTTAACAGATAATAAAAGTAAATAAACAATAATAGTCAGAAGTCCGGACATAATAACATTATCAAGTTGAGCAAATCAGTTATACAGAATATATTATGATAGAATTTTCCATTAAACATTTTTATGTTTTGTATATGATTCAATTGTTTAGACTTCGGCTAATTAAGTTCTCTACATATTAACATTTTAAAAACATTTTGGAATGTATTTTATCGACGCACAACTCCCTTTTTGTTACTACTCTAACCAAATTTTGATACAAAGCCACTTACTGGTATCCAATGTCTGATTTTTTATTATCATATTCAGCAAACATTATAGACAGAACGTTATTACATATAGCTGCTTAATGGGCGTTTATTATGTTATTTGCCTTTGAAATAAAATAGTTTAATTCAACCACACCGTAGTTAAATGTGAAAATGAGTGTAAAGTCATAGAATTGATGAGCAATATTAACGAACATAAATAATAGTGGTGGAAATATGAAATACAAAGAGAAATGATTACCAATTATCAGAGTAAACCGTTTACAAACAAATTTTGCGAAATATGTATTAACTTTTGTAAAACAATACTTCCATTAATATGTTCAATTAAGCTCTTTAATAAACACGATATCATTGATGACAATGGTTTTTATGATGGACGTAATCAAATAATTGAGATAAATATTATTATAATTGATCGTTAGATGAATATATTTAATTGTTTAGCATTAAATGGCTACCAGTTTGGTGATTAATGTTATTTGTCAGTTTAAATTAATGTTTGGTTTGTTGCTTCTAAGTAAATAAAACCATCCACTTTGTCCAGTTGAGATTTATTGTGAAGTTAGACCCGTTTACAAGTGCTTATTCCAATTTGATACCAAACTAAAAACTAATTTAATGTACATATTATTTGTATGCATGTTAAATGCACTTACCGACCAAATAAATGCAATTTACCGTTCATGTTCAATCAAGCAGTATTCTGATTGCATGGTGTTGCAAATATAAACGCAATACTACAATAGAGAAAAAATAGCTTGTTAGGGATACATTAAACATTGGTTACATAAAATATCGTACTGAGTTATCTCAAGTTATGCTAAACGACCCGGAGAATTGACTCTTTCTCATGAAAACGTTATCAGGATAATCATTTTGACAATTTTATCGTTTCTGGAATTTGATAGGTCATTGTCATTTAGAAATCACATTTCTTACAAATGATAGAATAACGGTAATTAGGGACATAAAGGAAACGCTACCAGACTAATTTATATTCGGTAATAGGAGTTTTCCGGTTGTTCATCACGAACGAGTAGGTTGCCAAATTTATGTAATACGACTTGACGTTTTGTCCATACAACCGGTAATTTGTTTTGCCTCATTCAAATCATGATCATTGTAATAAAGACATTCAAGTGGGAGTTTTACTTTTCAAGCAAATAATTATGTGAAAAATGCAATATTTTTTCGAGTATCAGTTTAAAGTGTGATTCACCTTGATGGTGGACTTGGAATAGCTTCACGAATTTAACGTTCGAAATTCAACGGTCATGCAAGCTCTATGATAAATACATGTATATGATCAGTATTTTATCAGATTCAATTGCTTACTTGTATGGTATGTATACAATTGGAATCCTTTTCAATATTTACATTTTATTAGTATTGGCAGTGGAAAGGACGATGTTAAATGAATTGATAGCAGACGTTCTATAAATATATATAAAAACGTCATGAAAATAAAATGCCACTTAGAGTATTACATTTCACTGTAACATTTTATGAAAATTATTCGTTGGATTTCGCTAAGCCTTTGTTACATCAAATTTTTTTGAAACAAACCCATGTAATTTATAGTTTTTCTTTCTCAACATGGGCACCCGTCATGACATTTATAGCACTGGAAGGGAAACGCTTAATTTGAAATTGGTATTCAATTAATCGTGAAACTCTTGTATGTACATACCTTTTATTGTAAATACAATATTTGCCAAATAACAATTTTATAATATAGGTCATTCTCACTGTACATGCACTAAAATGAAAACCCAGAAAGACATACAGTGTAATATGCTATATCCATTCAACATTGTAAGGACAGAAATTGCCATTCATAAAGTGCTATCCTTATTTAAATGGATATAACGTCAATGGTACTGCATGTGATACACAAATGAAAAACATGATACGCTTTCTAACAGATTGGATAGCAATTCACTCTTTTTTCTGCCATTCATTTGATATTTGTCAACATCAATGGTATTTCATGTATTTCACAATTAAAAAGACAAAAAAGGATAAACCTTCCTAAGTGTTGTGAAGGGATTGACTCTTTTACGACTTAAAACTGCCTTTGGAATATTCTTTTTATGCCTGGAGTGTTGATGCGAAGAATTCACAGCAAAGCAATATATTCGGCTGATGAAGTGATTATTCCAGAAATATTTATATTGCCTGAAATAAAATGAAAACGTCTTAGTTCGATATTTAATCAATTCTGAACCAATAAAAGTTCTCAGATGGGAGTTGTTCGAAAATGTAATAAAACGTGGATTATCCAATTTTCTACTGCTATTGTGGAGATAGTTTAGAGTTATGTTCACTGTGGGATTACTTGATGAATTATCGAATCATGAACGTGTTGATGAGAATGTAAATTGTGTTATAGAGAGGTGTCCTAAGGATAATCTAGAAAATGTCAATTCCGTAACGTAACATCACATGTACACAATTGGAGATGGAAATAGTTGCATATAACTGAATTTTAACAATAGCTGTATTACTGACTTGCAGCACTTGTCTTCGGCAAATAATCTAAATTAATCGCCATACGATTTTCGTTATGCTATATGTATTGTATTTTTTTTCAGTGGTAACAAAGTTCCTTCTTCAACGTTTCTTGTAAGTTGTTCCCACTTGTACAGAAATAAATCTTCTATTGCTATTTCTTTGTTTCAATGTTGGTAGTATATTGCATATAAACCATGTACAATTTGCTGAATTGAAGACGAATTCAAATTGGTAAAAAGATGAAATAACATGAGATGTTAAAGAATAAATGCTTCGGGAATGGGTATTCAAGAAACGTTTTTAACAGAATCCTCTAATCTTGTATTTATTTTGTTATTTGGTAAGATATTTTAGATTGACGAAAAATGCCATTTTGATTCCGTTTAGAATGCCTACTGACATGCAATAATGTGTTTTGAAAGGTAAGGTTACATCTCATATCAGTTTGATTATAACGTAACGCAGCACAAGTTATAAAATGTTGATACACATCACGTCGAAGTTTGATCCTAAGGCAACTGAGTTACACTAATGATTGTAAACATACATAATGCCGGTACGAAGCTTTTTTATACATTGTTTCATTTTGTCAATTGTGTTTGTCATCTTTCACTTGCACAGTCATTAGTCATTACTTATATGATTACAAGTTTTCACAATGATAATGGCTATAATGCCAAAGAGAGGTTGATTTATTCGCTAAAACACGTGACAAACATATTAGGAGTTTGTACTTGAGCTAGTTGTCTCAAACATGATTTATACATTGTACATTTAGATGCTTGAAACATTGAGAACAACTTTAATCAAATGTTAACAAAGTCATTGCTATAATAAAAAATATAACTGAGGTGTAACAAATTATTTTATTTCATATCATAATCTAGAATATATTTTATTGTAAACATCGGACCAGATATCAGGTGTGTATTGCCTATATACATGCTCTCTATATTTATGGTGAAACAATATGTATTGTAAACAATGTCTGATGCATTCGTATGTTGCTTAATGTTTTTTACAGTACTAGGTCATGTTTGTAACTCTTGATTTAAAAAAAGCTTATTGACTGTTAATTTTACATCTTCTTTGCTCTCACATAATTAATCAAAAATCCAGATTGAACTTTTAATACGCGCTGGAGTTTCTCAAGCTCCTTCAAGTTTTGTTGCCAGTTGATAAAACTTAATTTAACTGGTTTCTGTTTTCTGATTTTTGTCAGAATTTATTTTACATGTTCCTAATCCCAAACACTTATTTAATTTTCAATAAGATTACAGTATATATCTGTGAAATTGAAAAGTCGAAATGCCACATACTATCACAGTATAGATTAGAAAAAAATTAGGTAAATAATTGAATTGTTCGTTTCTACATAGAAAATTCGTTTAACATACGTAATGTAATATTCGTCAGCATTCGTAATGTTTAGTTATATTAACTGCTTGTGGAATATATGTCTCTTCATACTCCGACAATTTAGCCATTTAGGAAATAAGATTTACCCAGCACAGATAAAATACTATTTAATGTTATGTATGTACCTAAAATGCATTCCCTTATCAGGCGCTATGCTTCTGAAATACTAATAACAATATAATGAATATAAATATTTAATTTACGCAAAAAAAACAAAGGTTTAGGATGAAATTATCTAAACGCATATGTTATCTTTCAAACATTGAACCGGTCTATATTTCAAAACAGTCATTAGAGGTAAGTAATAAATAAGAACAGAGAAAAATAGACGAGAACAAGCTGGATGAAAAGAAAATGAAATAAAATAAAGTAAAAGTATTTTAGTATACCCTTTCTAATACAAAATTGTTTTACTTCCAACGTGGGTTTTAATCCCTGAAATATGATCATAGAAAAGGTGAAACAACGGTGTTCCAGCAAAATATTTTCAAGTAATCCTCATTACTAAATTCATGCTTGAATTTGAAAAACGAAATGCAGAATGTTAATGTTTGACGATAGCGTTGCTCATACAATAGTCATTTTTTTCATCGCATTTCTGTGTAAAAATACAAATATTTTTAAATATATTTTACTTATATTGATAGATGTCTGTATCATATATTTATTAATTTCATATTTTACAACATTGACATTGTAGATCTGAATACAAATACTATACCCAAACGAAAAAGAAACGCAGGGTAAAATGATATGGAATAACTTTTTATCGCCTTTGTGTAAGATGATGAAAATTGGTCAGATTATTATCAAGGCATCTATTTACTCAACACATAATGAAAAGTTACTGAAGCATGAAACGTTCAGTGTCACGTAATACAAGCGAAGAAATGCAAAAATTTCGTGCAGAATAAATTTGATAATTTCTTCAACACATCTTATCATATCATCCAATACACTAGACATTTATACACAGTTTTCCGTATTAAAACTCTGTTTTAACTTTCTACGTTAATGGCAAGGCTTACTGACGTTCAGCGGGGTCAGGTCATTACGTTGCTAATGCAAGGTCAAACGCAACAGCAGGTGGCTATGCAGTTTGGCGTGAATGTTTCGACCATAGTGCGACTTGTTCGTCGACTTAGGGAAACTGGAAGACTTGCCGACCGGCCTCGGACAGGGCGTCCGCGCGTCACGACACGACGTAAGGACAGGGCTAAACGTCTCACACACCTATGTAATCGTTACGTTACTGCCACTGAAACTGCTAACAACACAGTAGGCAATCATAACCGTCGTATTCACTCCCAAACTGTAAGGAACCGATTACGTGAGGCGGGTCTTCGTTGTAGACATGCATTGGTTTGCCTCTTACTCCTCCACGTCGGGCGCGTCGAATGACTTGGTTAGCGGCACATTCCCCTCGGGAATTACACAAAAAGTAAAGGTCAAAATCCAACGAAAATTTCCAAATTTAGTTCACGAAAGATAGTTCTTGATAAATCAATATCCCAATTTTAATATCATTCTTATAATTCACCATAAATCACCACTGAAGTTTACCCTGCGTTTCTTTTTCGTTTGAGTATATATTCTTAAGATATTTCATATCAGAAAGAACAATTAGCTTATTTTAACAATATATTACATCAAAATGGTATTGCCAAACGGTAAATTGAAAATTGACAATAATGTCACATCTATTTCTACCTAAATTAATTGTAGACAAATAATTAAAAGTTCATTTGTCATTGCAAACATTAGATTGTTGTAACAAACGTAGAAATATCATAGACAGCGCAGATGGTTTTTGTATTATCAAGTGCAATATCGACATTAGTAAAGAAATTACTTGACGACTTAATGTTAGACCATGTACCTTGATATGGCATTAAATGACTCTAACCGATGGAACAAAAAAACGCCCAATCGTAAATGCAATATGTCTATATATATCGTAGAGTCAAAAAGTGCAAACACATCGCTCGTCAATATTGGAATCACTTTTTTATAAGATCAAATGAGAAAAAATTGCTTATAACTGAAGCCACTAAGTGCGTTCTCGCCCATCTGTATTGGTAGTTATTAAACTTTGTATCAACTTATTTGTTCATAGTAAACATATCACTTAATAGATAACCACGTCTCAAGGAAATATAAGTTATACATAGTAAGGAATTAGTGAAGCAATCATCTTTTGTATACTTTAAAATCTCAGCAAAAGCTACACGTAGCACTTCACGTAGATAATTCTCTTTGCAACAGACATCTATATTGAAAGAGTCACTTCAATACTTAATTATGTATAAACTTTAGTGATAAGGATGTAACTTATGTAAATTTGCTGGTGTGTAAGTCGGTGTTAGACCCAACAAAAAAGAATTGTTTGTCTGGACTAAATCCCAGGAAACCAGAATTTTAAATGAATAGAACATTTACATGCCAAATCATACCTGCTTAAGAGAAATAAACATTAGCTGATAAACGACCTCTAAATGTAATATAGGCTCTGGTAACAACAAATCTAAACATTGATAATGAAGCAGCACTAATCGATGATCGGGAAAGTTAATGGCAAGAGTCGACTGAATAGTGATACTAGAAGTAGACTTCAAAAAACCTTGTTTTAACTTTAACTTAAAGAAATATTCAAATATAGCCAAGTTGGGTAAAACATCGTGCAATAAATGAATGCAGGAAATACTTTAGTGCTAGTACTTTAGTACACACTAATTACCATTGTTCTCTCGTAGAAAGTAAATGATCTGATTACATCTACGCCATGTTATTTGAATGCAGGGATTGCAGAATGCCTTCAGAATCATGACTGACCTTAGTAGTGGATATGTGTATCAGGCTGATAACAAATTATAAGCAATGGAGTATATTTATCTTATTTTGAAAAGGATGGCGATTAAAACATTTTATTCTCAATGTAATTCAATAATAAGCATCTTCGCTATTCTTTGCGCTTCTCAGTCTTTCAACAAACAAAAAAGTAATGATAATACGGATTCTCGTTTTAAAATTTAGCAGGATATTTCGTAATAAAAATGTTCAATTATCAGTGGAAAGATTTAAGTCCATGTAAAATGTTAACAATTTTGTTGGGTGAAAAATTTACGTGTTTTTTTAATTGTAGTTTATTGTCTTTTTACCCTGTGCTTTCTTTTCTATTATCCTTGATTATTCTCATTCATCTTTCTATGTTAAATAACGATCTGAATCTAGTGATGAACTATAGACAAAAACATTTATAACGGAACTATTAGCATCTAATGTTTTTTATATAATATTATGTGATGGAATGTTTAGAACTTTTATTTAAGATCATTTAGTGCCCTACAAAGTCATCAGGCAAGGCAAATTTGAGAATAAAAACAGTAGATAACCTCTTTTAACACTTTTATTTTAAATCTGATTTTCATAACATTATAAAAACTTAAGGTGGGTCGGTACCTTACTCGGAGAAAAAAATAATGTACTTGCTTGCCTGTTTATAGCGCGAACCAGTGTGACGTCCATGACGTCGTGAAAAAAAAAGACAACGTCGCTAAGGTTACCAGGAAAACAAACAAGAGGCATGAAGGTATCTGCCTGCCAACTTTTATCATAATCAGTGAATATAATATTGTTTTCGTTTTTTTTTCTCCGAGTAAGGTACAGACCCATCTTAATACAGAACATACTATTAGAGAAAGCATATACATGTATAGACAACATAAAGTTTACTATTAAAAATATAAATAAACAAACGATACCCATGGCTGACATGTTTAAATGACAAAGGTTTGCGTTACGTGATATAGACAATGAATTTTAAGCAAAACAAAAAATCAAATTATTCACAGAAATTGTTTTGGAATCTGTACTGACTTAGTTTGTGACATTCCGACATTTACAAATCTCGGAAACATATTCAAACAAACATGCATTAAATAAGTTTTTGGAATCAAGAAAATTTGAGATAAAACATCACGTCAAAATAGATTGTTCAATAATGAAATACAGAGCAACGGGATTGCATAAACAAATTTACTCAAGTTCATTGATCTAGAATTACAAATGCAAGAAGCAAATGAAACAATGTTGCACCTCTTCGAAATGTATAATGATTTTATTTAATAATTATTTATGAGCAAATGAGATGATGTCAATGTAGTGTTTAAGAGATAAAGTAATACAGCTATTCGGAAAAATGGTTACACTCGTATAGTGCTTTACCGTGAAATTGACTGGAACAATTTTGGTGCAACGAATGGGTCAATTTGTATCGATCTCAATACATGATGTATTTACAATACCAATAGGAAATTCCGTTTAGGAATACGTTTTGCATACCTAGTATCAATCATGTTTGATGTACTTTTATGAAAATCCTAAATATGAACATATGAGAATATAAGTACTGGTTCTGATATTTAGGTTGCATATAAATCACACTAACAAGGTGACCGTTAGGTGAATGACTTATTTACGTTCACATTATATATATACTTGGGGAAATATCTGAAAGATGGTTATTGGTTATCAAGTGCGATATTGACATTAGTAAAATCACTAAATGACTTAATGTTAGACTATGTATCTTGACATAGAATTAGAAGGCTTTTACTCAGTGAACAAACACCCTCCAACGTTAATGCAATGCGTCTATTTATATCGATGTGTCAAGTGGTGCAAACACCTCGCTCGACAATATTAAATCAATGGTTTGTAAGATCAAATTAGTAAATATGTTAATGATTGAGATCACAAAGTGCGTTATCATTGAGTAGAGATTGAACTTATTTCTTGCAAACCTAATTTGGAATATAATGTCCATTGCCATTCAGACATATGACTTTTCTTTAGTGTTCATTTCCTGTGAAGCAATTATCTTAAAAAGACACATTCATTCTTTACAGAGGCATAAGAAGGTTCCCACTTATAGTTGAATCGACTTTCAGCAACCACCGTCCAACAAAAGTCAAATCAGCAAATTTATACAAAGGATTGTCATATAGAAGTAAGAGCGCATATGTTTATAAGTAGTTGGTGGTCGTTATGGAATAGAGCCAAATCTTAAAAATAAAGCTTGTTTTTGTAAATAAAGTGGTGACGTCAATGTTCGTCATTCTCTTCTTAGTTAGCCTGTGTTTTATTACACAAATTTGTAATTTCGTTGCGAATTTCCTACTTATTTCTTTGGGGGACCCCAAATGTTTTAATTTTCAATTTAAAGATTAAATACTACGAAAACAGCGAAATAATGTTGTTTGTGAATAATTACTTGAAAACGTGTTTTTAATTTTATATTTCTGTCTTATCATCCGGTGCATTCTGTTCTATTTTCCTTGATTTTCTCATTTATTTTTGTCGTTAGTGATCAAGTGATGAACTGTAGACAGAAAACATTTGTAATGGGACGTTTACATCTAAAACCTTTGTTTTTTTTATCTGATTGATGTTGATGGAATTTTAAGATTTATATCTTGATTTAAGATCATTAGGTGCGCTATAAAGACATAAGGCTTAGTTAGGGAAATGCATTAAGGCATCTTAATAGTATTAATCTCTTTTTACGTTGCAACTAATTACGTTACATTTCTTAAAGAAAATAGAACATTTAAGCAAATATTCAATAACTTACAGCCTTCTGTAGATGAACAAACCATACATTCAGTTGACAGTGTTTTAATTATATGGCAAAGATTTTCTTTATGTGAATCAGCAAAATTATATATATATATAATCTAAAACCAAACCTATTTTATCATTTTCTGTCCTTGTGCTATTGATTTCCAAGAGCTCTAGTATCTGTAAGGTAGTTGAATACTTGCATTTTACCTTTGCAATGTCATTTCCATTTTGTTTTATGTGGTTGTATGTTTTGCATTTATTGTCTGTTAATAAGTCGGTACTACCAGTTTATATAACAACCTACCTTTACTACATAACATTGTTTTGAACATGATTCAAATATAATTTTATTTCATTTACTCTTTTTAGTCATTGTATTTTTGTTAATATCATTACCAAAGGTATACAATCGATACAAAGTATTACATTTTCAATTGAATAAGATAGAAAATGCTTTACTGTAATTTACTGTTTCAAGTGAAAGGTAAATGTGCTTATCAATAATTACACTTCTTTTATTTTCCTTTTCATTGTACTTTACTTGCGTGATTGTTGACATTTGATCAAGGTTTCTCTCCTCGTTCCATTATACTATTGTGTTTAGCAATTAGCAAAGTACATATTACTATATTAGTATGGCACTTCTTTTCTGAAAATCGATAACATTTCTAAAGACCTATTGACAACATGACGCGTTTATATTGTAATAATTGACCTGACAAACTTTATGAGCAAAATGAGGGAAGATATATAGCAAAACAAAATAGCTAATCTAACTTTGACATACTTTAATGCTTGAGACGAACTTAATAATGTAGACAATTACTGATTGATACTTAATTCATTGCGCTAAATAAAGCTAGTTGATATGTGTAATGGTTCATTGCATATTGAATGTATTCTATATAAATGCTTTAGTATACTATTCTGTTAGTATAACATGGTTTAGGGCAGGGGAAGTTATCCCAAAAGAACATTTCTTGAAACTTTCTCCACATTAATTGAAGTAAATTGGATAACCAGGTCAGCATTGATTAAATATCGCATTGAGTGTTTTCATTTCATTCAGGCAATATAAATGTTTCTAGGGTAATAGCTTCGCGAGTCAAGTATATTGCTTTGTAGTGATTTCATCGCACCAATGCTTCAGGCGTAGTAAATTTCTTAATATGGTATCCCGTGAACTATTATTTTCTGTCAATGAATTTAATTTTCTTGAGCTCATAGCAAAATGAATTTCAGATAATTTGCATGTTATATCATAAATGCCATGTCCATCGACATGGTCTCTAAAATGATTGGTGTTTTTATGAGATAATCTTGTACATGAATACATTTGCATATCAATGCATGTATTTGTAATGGTCTCTAAAAGTCACAAACTTAACACAATTACAAGAAGATTGACATTTCATCATGATCATCAGTTTAAAATGTGCTGAATTTATTGGTAGAATATAGCTCCGGATACACTACTGTCATCAACACAAATCTTACTATTGAAATAACTATTTTCCTTCGATGAATTTTCAAAATATGTTTCCTTTTTTGGTTTTAAATAAAAAAATAAAAACTCACAATATATGTATATGTAGAAAAGTAAAGGTTGTAATTATATATAAATAATGCTGTACAAAGATGATGCTTAATCATTGAATAAGCTTACTGCAAAACTAATTAGTAGTTTTATTACTTATTCAGTGTTTAACCCCAATTTATTTTCTGTTTGCAATAAAATACGCATTTGATAGCATATTGAATTCTTAACCCTCACAACAATTAAATGCCTCTTTTTATGTTGCCCACATGGACGATGCGATGAAGCATTAAATAGCAACTTTGAAAACAATGAATAATTAATACCATTAATACAAAAATTCACTTGAACTGTGTCTTACGGTCCATATAAGAACAATAAATATTATAAAGAAATTTGTTTATGTCTGGATTTTAGCCCAATGTACAAATTGGTTAATACTATTAACGTCTTTGTGGTAATAAATTACCCCGTAGTAATGAGTTATTGGGTTCATATCGGGGACATTTTTGTTACAGATTGTAGAAGGTTGTACACTTAAACAAGCATAAAGATAACTTCTGTAAGATGGCAGTACACTCTTTATTTAAATTACTTAAATCCTATCGTAAACAGTAAATATGTGTGTAACAAATTTTACATTAATTTTTAAAACCCAATATCGTTTTCATATATAAGGTAGATCTAATACAGCACTGACAACCATGGATGTCAAGTGGCGTACTAGCCTCAAGTAGATTACTCCAAGCAGTTATTCCTCCAAATCATTATAGACTCAAAGATATTCGTGTGTAATTTGAAAAGCAATATTATCAGTATAGTACATTTTAGGTTAAACATATATATAATATGGGTTCGATTAAGGAAGGGGCTGAAATGAGATATTATGTAATATGCTAGGTTACACAAAAACTGCAAGGAAGCTACAAAATGATGTTTAAATATTTTTATAGACTAATGATACAAAATGTGACTAGTGATTACCATATACAATAAACCTCTCTGAATAGACAGGATAGAGATAACTTCTTGAAGCCGTACACAATAAAACTATGCTCTTAAATTGCTTTTTAAGGTTGAACAAATGCAATGCAAAAATTACATAATAAAAATTATATATAAATCAACTTGATGTATACCTAATCATTGCCAAGGTAACAAAATACGTTCGTCATACACACGTAATGACTTCAACAAAGATACGAACATTTTGTCAGTGAAAGCGTTCGTTCAAATGATTATTAAAGTTCTATAGTATTTTCAGAATTCAATTTCTAAGTTTTTCTGACAATTTAGAAAGTGCGATACTATTTGAAGATTCTAATTTGGTATTGCATTGAGAATTTAACTGTTTTTCTCTAGTTCCTAAATGTTTTGTTGTCAAATCCTCGTCTTCAGTTACTATATCACGCAAAACAAACATAAAACAACCCTTTATTTGCACAGTTTTGCTAAATAAGAAGCATTATTGTAAATAAGGTAAAACATTATAGTATTTAAACTTGAAAGTCATTTAAATTTCAGTTTGAGCTGCTGCAGACATTAATATTAACAAAAAACAATTTAAATGAGAAAACTGTGCATTTTCCGGCATTAAAATGGTATTGAAGTAAACCAAACAACAATCAAAGAACTTTCTTGTAACTGTATAAACTTTATCAAGTGATGTAATATGTGTAAAATGTATTATTGCAAGCCTGCTGGAATCAAACTAAATACCCACTTTTATAATACTATAAAACATCATTGAAGTTATTGAAAACTCTTCAGAATGGATTTAATCTTCGTAAACAGATATGTCATAGAAACCTGTCGTATAGGATCTCTTGTCTTCGCTTAGACGGTCAGGCGGAGATATTCTTTGTGAAATCAATGCGTAGTTTTCATCTTGACGTTAACTTATTAATAGCACCTTAATTCTTTAAATTAGATAGAGGTTAGAGAGCAAATTTGCAAGTTTCATTCACAAATTGTCCCCCACCCATTAAGTGGAGTAAATTAGATAAACCGGATCAGCATTTATTAAATATCGCATCGAGTGTTTTTCATTTAATTTCAGGCAATTTTAAAGTTTCTGGGGTAATCGCTTCATGAGTCAAGTATATTGCTTTGTTGTGAATTCATCGCACCAATGCTTTAGGCGAAATGCAATTCTTATTATTGTCTGTCAATGAAATTAATTTTCTCGACGAGCTCTTAGCAAAATGAATGTAAGATAGTTTGCATAAGGTTATAAAAATCAGTTTAAAACCTTTATATAAGACATTAACATATTTGTATCCATTTCAATTTATATATGAAGTTACCAAGTTAATGTATCAGAAAACATTTACTCAGACTTGATGTTGTACGAATTTCTGAAATTGAAAGAAAGAGCTATTTTATGTCTATCAGCGGATAGTCTACAAACTTTTTTTACAGAAGATTGTGTAGGGTTATGTTTATAAAGCATTACACAAGTTCATGACACGAACCGAGAATCTAATAAAAACCACAACCATTTGGTATGATATATATTCACATATAAAAATTGTTTGTTTAAATTATTTTCCTAGGTACAATTTCCATCTAATTTTCAGTAACAAAGGACCATACATGTGGGATACGACAAAATCTCTAATACACATACTCATTCACCTTCTAGATTACCCAAAACTAATTAGTCCTGTCTTCAATATTTAATTGTTTGCGTACAGCAAAACTTTTTTATTGTATGATTTATTATAAGCTGTGATCATAAACGTTCCTGGTGAAGCAATATCGATTAAGGTTTGGTAATGGAATTAGTCTGCATACTTGAACACCTTTCCAAGTACAAATTGGCAATTTATGAAAACTAACACACATATGGTAGTTTACTGACAGAGTATATCAATAAGTGATTAGTTTTGTGTTTGTTCATATTAGAGGAATGAATGTTTTATAATTACATAGACTACGAAATTAAATTTTAATCTAAAGGCCAGTCATTATAAAGTTTTGGATACATTTTATTTCAAATTGGCAATTCAGTTTCACTTCTTGATAATTTTCTGGTGCTATTTTAAGCAATATTAAATAAACATTGTTGTCTAAAATAGTGTACAAGTAGCGTTTGACTTGTATGGATCTTGAAAACAAAAATACTACCAGTCAGCGAGCAGCTACGTACAATAGAGAAGCCATTTCTGAGAACCACAAAAAGGTGAGTTTGTTCAGAAGAGGTTCATGGCTTATTCTTTTATCTCATTAGCAACATTCAGTACAATGTATAGAGGAAAACAACTGTAATTAATATGTGACACTTGCCTTGATAATGCCCAATCGTAAAACTCCAGTCAAGAGATTGCCGACAACAATTAGCATTACATGAAAATGATCTAATTTGGTTACGGTAGTTATAAAATCATTGGAAAATGATCAAATTGATATAATAAATTCAAAAACAACGATCTTTTTAAAGTTCAATTATACAAAAAAAAAATTGTCGTAGAGTAAGCACTCATATAAAGTACCAACACCAATTTCGTACAGTTTGTACCGTAACGTGAATGAAAGCTGTTTTATTATCAGTATTGACACAAAAATCTATATGATTTGTGAATATCCGTCTACATTTTTGTCAATATCAAAAACGAAATTGGAAGATTTATTTTGATAGAATAGTTTATATCTGAGCAAAAAAACGGAATATGATTACAAATATAACTTAATAGCTCGCAAATATTTATGGTACCACTGAACATAAATCATTTAGCATGAGGTTAACAACAAAATCGACAAAACAATTAACGCACAATTAAACTCGACTTCATGCCTCCCTATTTTGTTTGCAATGTTTCAAGAACAAATGCAATGGCTTCACTATCAAGCAAATAACATTGCTATTAAAGCGATTACTCCAGGAACATTAACGAGGCTTGAAATAAAACGAAAAGCGTCTGAAGTCGAGATTCAATCAATATTTATGTAATTAATTCATTGATATGGGTATTTTCTCTAAACGCAAAAGCATGCAGACTATCAAATGGCAATGCTCATTTTTTATTATCACAGCGGGTTCTTTTTTAGATTTGCTAATCTAAATGTCATTGATAAAAGTGTACTTTTTACAGATTAGAACTAAATCACCATGTCGGCTTCAAAAACAGTATCTTCTTTAAAAGGTAAACCGCTATAGTTGAGTTCATAAAACAAAACCATACTCATTTTCGTTTCTATTCTTCAATTTTGAGATAAAAACATTTTCATACGCATTGTGTATTTTTTACGTTCAATTCAAGAATAACCCAAGTTGTGATTTTGCGATATTTTATATACGTCCCCGTCAAATTTGCTTTCTCTGCTTAAGTTGAAAATGCTCGAACTTATCTATTAACCGAGTTAGTTTCCTTTCAAATAATTATTAAATACCGCAGTATTTTTGCTATAGTCTTGTAAATCATGCCACATAAATGGCAAAGAATATCACAGTAATTCTCTACGGAAACTATTATAGTTTCTTTTTTTGTGAATTAATGCATTATCTTTCCACAAATTTCTTCAGGGAAACCTGATTTGGGTGAGAAAGTTTCGCGTACCCGCCAATTTGGGAGATTGTTTTTGCCATATTCTGCACAGCGAGTATTACAAGACACATTTTATCAGCAGAATTGAGATAGTTTCAGTCCGTAAAAATATATCACATTAAGTGCAATTGCACCAATAATTATACAACTTCAGTTATTTATCATTTTATCAGAATTTTAAAATTTAGTATTCATATTATTTCGAAAATTTAAATCAAATTATAAAATTAACTCTTAATAATTAATCAAATATTAATACTATAACTGACCTACATAAATCTCAGTGTTTTGAAAGAAATTGCTGAAACTATTTCATGACCAAGTTCCGCGAAAGTATGTTTGCACTCATGACCCCCTCGGATTAATAAACTTGCTACCAACTCGTCTAGCTGATTGGGTTAATTCTTTTATTTTAAACAGTTTACAAGTCTTTTCTAAATTGTAATTAAGTGATAGCTGAGAATAAAACAAAATAATCAAAAAAGAATATGAAATAAACTAATGTTCATGTATTTTAGTTGATACTTTCAGTTAAGAAATTATTATGCATTTTACACAGGCTTAATCTTTGATCTGTCTATTTAAACATTGATATCACAGTGCACATCCTGCAATATATTTACGAGTAATGGTCATTATGATTACAATATTGTGTAATTGGAATTTAGCAAAGACACTGTACATTTAAAATTGAATTTATGAGACATCTATATCCAAGCCACATCAAGTGATACGACAAAAACACGTTGAAAAACGTTCAAGAGAAACGTTGGCATGCTAATATATCTTAAAAAGCTTAGATGGTTATTGATTTTTAAGTGCAATATCGACATTAGTAAAAAGTACTTTATAGCTTAGTATAGGACACTGTATTTTGATATAGAACAAAAAATGATTTAAACCATAGGAAACTCTATTTGTATCATAGTGTCAAATAGTACAAACACATCGCTTGACAATATTAAAATTTCTTATTAATAAGATCAAACGAGTAAAAATGTTAATAATTGTGGTCACTTAGTACGATCGCGTATAAGCATAGATTGAGCATGTTTTATTTGTTCTTAGTAAACATATCAGCTAATAGATACGATAACCTTGTCTCGAGAAAAGACAAGTAATCCGATATACAAATAGTGAAACAATAACTTTTAAAATACAAACTTTCTTCAAAAATGCCACTTACATGTATATAAAAAAGACTGATAAATTGGTTGCTGTGCATGTCTTGGCTACCCCCCCCCCCCTCCAAAAAACCAACTAAAACTTCAAAATACATTACCTTTTAAAAACACATTTATGATATGTCAGACTTCATCAAGAAGAATACAAATTAGCGGATGGACGAACCTTAAATACTATTTGGGACATGAAACAACCAGATATATACATTATAGAAGAAGCAGCATCTAAAGTATCCAGTTAAAGACCAGTCGTTATATCTTAGGACAAGATAATATTGTTGCAGTGAATATCGACGTGTCTCCTCAAACTGTGAGTAGTTTGAGTAACCGCTGTTATATGACCTCATACAACGTTTTGATACGGCGTTAAACTTACAGAAGAGAATACATTTACAATGAGATAGATTCATCTTAAACCTTTGTTTCTATTGAGGTAAATTAAACATCGTTTTTATTGCTTCATTTAAGATTGTAATGCGCTCTTCAAAGACATAAGGCTTTGTAAGAGAAATACATGTATACACATGCATTGCAATTAATAGCCTTTTTATCTGTAGGAGTTATTTCTTATTTTCTTAATGTTCAAATTGTCTGACGTTTCAATGTATAAATAAAATTAAATTTAAAATAAAAACAGTTTAATTGGGCGAACATATCAATTGCTGACAGCGTTTTGATATCGTGTAAGTTCGACAAACTGTTTCAAATGGAAACCGCAAACTTAATTATTTACAAAAATGCTTTCTAATCTGTACTGACATAGTCTGTGGCATTTCAATTTAACAGAAACATACAGTAATCTAATTGAAAATTAAATAAACCTTTGAAACGGGAAATTGGAGTTACGTAAAACATATTGACAAAAAGTCAAAAACAGAACTTCGGAATTGCAGAAACCAGCTAAATGAAGTTTTACTACCTAGAAATTAAGATTGAAGTAGCAAATGAAGACCTTCAGAGCGTATTTAAAGTTCATTCTGTTTTTTATCAATTTGATTAATTATGTTAGAGCATAGAGTGCCAAAGTTAACAGTCAATCAGCTTTTAATCAAAAGTTACAAACAAGACTTAAAATTGCATTAAAATCTAGGCAACATAGAAGAGGTAAAACGAAAAATCATACACAGTTAATAACAATGTTTTATAAAGCAGGATACAGTAAAAATACACAAAGCTGTCAATTTCATTATTTTATCTTTCCGGTACACTCCATACTTACCGTTGGCAATTTGATTGGCAAAATCTCGTTTTCATGAATATGCATGAGGCAGGGAAGACCAATCTTCTTCCAATGAAATCCCATTTACAGTTAAAACTCCCCAATAACAATGACATCATTCTGGAATTTTCTTACTAAAAATATAAAACCAACGCATATGTTAATTTTCTCAAAATGGTTGCGTAATTTCATTGGCTAGTTTTCCGCAATGGTTTCCTTCTGGATTAACTCATTAACTACATGTACTCATAATTTCGACATTTCCCTTACCAAATGGTCCACAGTACATAACGCAGAATAGTAGGGTAATGTATCGTGTGATAACCAACGATGTCTTATCAGGTGAGCATTATTATATTATTATTATGTATAAAACATTATCAAAATAAAGTTATTTAATAATTTGGTAATGCTAGCTAAATTATCTAAACTAAAATAGTACAATATCTGCTCTGTTGACATTTGATATTTATATTGTACGTTATATTATTTTGAAACTTGATTTAAACTATTATTACATTCCATTTATTCTCTCAACATCCAGGAACTATTATACTTTTGCATTTAGCAATACACTTTACGAAAATGGATACGTAAGGGTTAAGTAATCAAGGGAACATAACTCCAAGCTACCTCCAGATTAATTGGAGTTAATTGAATATTAAATATTTGTGTATACAATTTTAAACAACTCCCATCAAAGAACTCTTTTTAGGTCAGTAAAACTATAAACTTTGAAGATCCCACAAAACAAAAAAAAAACTGCATGTCCAATTATTTACGTATCAAAAGTACAAGAAAATATTTCGATAAAGATGCAACCGAAAAACTAATCCTATCTTTGTTTATGCCCCAAATTGGTTACTGTAATCTGATCTTGTATGGAATCTCAATATGTGATCTATGCAAATTTCAGCGAATTCAAAACATGTGTGCCAAACTAGTACTAAGGCTAAAAAATCAGACAGTTCAAAAGATGCTTTGTACTCACTGCACTGGCTACTAGTCAAAGTAAGAATCAACTTTAAAATATGTCCTTTCATGTGCAACTGTTTTACTGGCACTGCACCTGAATACCTGACTAAAATTCTCCAAAAGCCTGTACAAAACAGATCTGGTCTTAGATCTGCAAAATCCAAAGATCTGGATTCTGTGGTACAACTAAATAAGAAAACAACGTTCAGTGACAGAAGGTTTAGTACAGTGGGCCCCATACTATGGGGTATGCATTGCTATATATCATTTTATGAATATCACTTGAAAAGTTGTAAATTACTAAACGCTTTAATGATTAACTACTAGTAGATAAAACTCATTATTACGCTAAACAAAATCATGCCTCCATGATATTCTTGCAATGATTATAACATTAATGCATTGGATTCATTATCAAACAAACAACATTGCTAATGAAGCGATAACTTCAGCAGCATTTATTTGGCTTAAAATAAAACGACAGGTGTCTTTTGTTGATATTCAATCAATAGCAATGAAATAAATTCTCTCAAATGGAAATTTCCACCAAACCTTATAGCATTATCATGCAAACTTTATAGTTAGATACTGCCAGTGTAGTGAGTACTGTTTTCAGATCACTTAAGTACGGATTGCTCAAGGTGATGTTTTTGTTATGGGGACACTGTCCGTTGTGTGTCACATTTAAAAAAAAATATCTCGTAAAAACACTAGTCTTGTCGATACCAAATTTGGTGTGTAGAATCACCTCAAAGTCTTCTACAAGATTGTTAAAATTATGTCCCTAAGGTCAATATTGACTCCTTTCTAGATGTCAACAGATTTAAATAAGGAAACACCATTAGCGCTAAGGATATAGTTTATAATTGCACAAAGTCTGTATATGACGTTTATTAATGGTCCGTGGTCTGTATAGTTTACATACATCCTTGATAAAGCTATGAATCGCATATTATATAAGTTAAGTCCAGATTCAGAGTAGTGTTTTAACTTTCGTGTTCGAGCCGCTCATCGGTGCTCAAACTTATTCAATAAATATTTATCATAAACTACATGTTTCAACCATGACTCCCAAAAGCTGATTTGATATACATTTATTATACATTGATATACAGTGCAGATATACATTTGGTATATTGACCAAAGTATGACAGACGTGCATAGATTCAATCTGTCAATCTTCAATCTGACACCGTAACGCAAGTTACGACATAAAACATATTTTTTAAATGATAGGTCAAGTGACATTGATATTTCCCATCAGACATTTGATACAATACAGCTTGTCTTGAAGTTGTCCTTTATTTATAAACTTAAGTGTCCATGAGTCATGAGCTTATAGATTATCTGCAATGTTTACGCAGACAGAAGTAATCTAAATTATTGCTTTATCTCGGTGTATAATTACGTAAGTGGTTGTACGCTACATTTATTCGTATTTTGTAGAGATAAAATGATTAAATTGACTAGAAATAAAATGGCATATCTAGAGCACTTTACGATGGTTTTCTTATACAAAGGCTAAAACGTTTGTACTTTTATATTTATATCGACAATATAATAATTTCAATGAGACATGATTTCGGTCTAGTTTAGTTGGCATTGCAATCAGATGGAAACCCGTTCTAAACTATTCACTCGCGCACTTGCGGTCTATAGAATTCCTGTTTACAAATATTTTTGGCATTGTTATTTGACTGGAAAATAGCAACGCTGACTCTTTTCTCTTCCATGAAAAGCTCAGTAACGCAGATTCATTATAGAGTTTGTTGTTAATGTTCGCACAATATGAAATCCTTAATACATTATTTCTATAAGACTTACATACATAAACCGACTCAGATATCTACATTTAAAATAGTGTTTACTAACGACCGAAGATGCTGTTTCTCTGCCAATGATAAAACATTTAATGATACAAAACCACATTTGTTCGTGTATTTAGTTACTAAGTGCTAATTTAGTTTTACACTTGGTGTCTAGATAAAACTTTAAAAAGTGTAAAATATAGCAACTCCAAGCAATGTATATGTCTTCGGGCTAATTTAAGCATAGTTAGTCACCTGCTGGTTTCCCAAAGTTAATTTGCAGTTCTTTAAATATTTAATCATTTAAGCGAAACAATGTCGTAACGGCTTTAGATTTATTTTCTCTTGAGGTAATACATTTTCTCAGTTTGGTTTTACAGATCAAGTTCTGTCGATGAAATAAGTGTGTACTAGCGCACCTTTCTTGAAACATAATTAGAAAATTGTCAAAATGAATACATTTTCGCCAACTTACCGACGGAGTATATACATAAGTAAATACTGACAATATATTATATGTCAACGGGCGTTTCTGTAAGTGAGTGTATGAATGACATGAATTATATAATATGCACGTGTATTCATGCTGTATTTAGTACTACGTGAGGTGGCACAGTTATAGAGCCTGGGTTTGATTCCAGACCATGCCATGTTATACATATAATAACAACGTGAAATGAATAACGACGAGGGCCAAAGTTCATATTTTTATATGATGTATATTTTATTTCAAACATAATCTAAGTAAGTACAACAAGGTGACCCAGTTTTTGTGTTGTAATACGTGTTGTAATAGTACGAGTGTAAATATTGATGCTTGCAGTTTGTGAAATAAACAAGGACTAGAAAGTCCCTGCAAGACGCAGGAATCAACAAAGACTAGAAATTCCCTGCAAGGCGCGGATATCAACCGTGGATTTCACCATCCGAATGACCCTGCCAGACGAGTTTGTTACCGAGCTTTGCTGGTTATTTCAATGATTCCAGACCATGCCATTTTATACATATATAACAACGTGGAATGAATAACGATGATGACCAAAGTTCATATTTTTATACGATGTATATTTTATTTTAAACATAATCTAAGTAAGTACAACAAGGTGACCTAGTTTGTGAGTTGGAAAACGTAATAAAATAGTGCAAAACCTACACCGTTGTTTCTTTGAGCAAGAAACATTATCCTACTAAAAGCTTGGTATTGGAGGTCCATGACGTGGACTCGAAAGAGATAAATCTTAGTTGTGAGAACGTGTTTAACAACGAACTAAAATAAATTAATATAAAACACATTGTGCAGATTTGAATGATTATATCAGTGCAGTTCCTGTTTAATTATTCGATGATATAGATTTGAATTATTTGTCAAAATACGTGATAGTTTCATTCTGGCTGATACGCCTGTCTTCTTTAACTTTTACACGACAAGAGAAAAATGTGCTTGGAAATTAATTAAATACTGAATACATATTATGTTTTGTAACAGATACATACTCAATGGCAAGTGCTATATTCAGATTCTGCACAGTATCAAATCGCATCTCCCGCAGGGGATGAACATAATTACTTATAACTCAATTAAACACGTTATATGTAATCGACTTGTGACATGTGTCATCTGGATTTCATCAAATTGAACTCGTTTATACGAAGTGTCATGCTTTAGGTACAGCTTTGTGTTCATTTTAATTTAAGGTTACATCACCATTATTCCAGAGTTAACGTAATAATAAGAATTGCTTTCTTCGGTAACTTTGCTTGTAGCATTAGTATAACGTTTATGTTACGTTTTTCCTCTTGCAGATAACCAAAATATATGGAAAGCCATTTTGGTAATACATTAATTTCGCCAGAGTAAATAAAGTTGTTTAAACTACAAAACTTGTTTTATTACAATTTTTCTCTTTCCTTTGTTAGTTAAATAACATTAGGTGAAGAATCATCATCTCAAGAAACTTACGAAATTATTTAAACCACACACGTAATTGGTTTGTAAAGTGTTTTTTATTTCAAAGACAAGTATGTGCTACATCCCAGCAATGTATAGGTTTGTTTAACAAGGAGAACATTGCTTTACAATTCGTTTATTTTCTTAATATTCAATTATAATCACATGATTTATAATATTCATTTGTTTTATTTATTATCATTTTTAAACATGTTTTCCTCGCTGGGGAATATTCTAGAACATGACTAAAATTGGAATGTTCAGAACAAATTAATTCATACAATATAATGCAATGTTGTCTGAAATGTTTAGTTGGACTCCTTTTGTATATAACAACTCTATAGTCTGTATAGCCTTTTTTTATACACATCTATCCTTGAACACCTAATGGACAAACAGTTCAACTTCAGTATGAGGTTTATAACAGGTCAGTATCGATTAGATGACTTTGTATTTGATGTTCCTTTAAAAATATAAACTAGTCTTTTCGATGATTAATATTTCTATGGGCTTTATTATTTTATTGTCATGAGCATTTATGGCGTCGATAATATCTGCAAATTAAAGTATTTAATCATTCCTTTTTACAGTCACGATTCTATAAATTGTGTCAATAGACGTTAATGGATCAAACACAGCCTTGTTCATTTGTAATAATGAATGCATGATTATTATATTAAACACTGCTATTATAAAAATAATACTCCATTTTAAAATTTTACTTTAACATAGACTAACGACATACAGTGCTCACAAAAGTTTGCTGTTAGTTCAAACATACAACATATCAGGTTCTGTACTTAATGTATATCAATCAATTCCGTCGTTAGATGTTTCATTGCACCGCATGAGACAAGCAAACTACAAATGACGCTGTGACTATTCCTTTATTCTTATTTGGAACAGCAAACCACGTTTTATCCGTGCCTATTTGTGTATCAGTTAAAAAAAGTGTAGATGATCAGTTATAAAAAGTGTCGATGTCTCCAGGTTAGGAAATGAATGGTAAAAATTTCGACATTGACGAATGGAGTAAAGTAAGACAATGCAATGATTATGTCATTATCTGCAATATACAGACAATAGTATGAGAACCTGCAATGTAAGATAAATGTTGTTTCTGGACCTGACAACATGATTTATAGCATGTTTGCGTGTCGTTTTCAATTACATATCAACATATCAGATACTTTGAGTAAGCAGGCGTTAGACATGTCTATATCTGCCGATATTCAACAGGAGTAATGCTTACTTCTTGTAGAAAATATCATTATTCAAATACAAGTAATTTTATAAACGCAAAGAAAATGCAAAACTATTTTTAAGTTTATGCTTAGACTAGTATGTACTACAGAAATAAAATTGAAGAAACTAAGCAATTCAATCGATTAAATATTTAACTAAGATGTAGTTTTGATGTAAACTCTTATAATCATGACTAAAGAAAAAGCTGAAAAGTAATACCTTTGCAGCTGAAAATAGGTATTGACAAGTTAAATGTTAGTATCAAAATTGAGTTGATAGAGAAAACTAAATCTAATTTATCTCCACATTAATATCAAACAAATGCAATCCATGTTCGTATTCTGAAGCACATCGTTGATATTGTAATCAAGTTATTTTGAAATCAGACATATTTTTGTTATTATGCCAGTGTTACCATCTGCATAAGTAATCATATCAAACATGCCAGCTAGAGAATTAAATTGCCACTTTATTGCAGACTTTGGCTTCTCTTATAATGTTCATTTTATCATGCATACATGCAGTTTCTGCACGACGTACGCAGATAAGTTTGTATCACCAATATAACGTTATCATCGTAGTTTAAATCATTTACAATGCTTAGATTGCAGTGTTTCTCATAGCTAAATGTTTGTTTTAATGGCTATCCAAATCAAGATAAAATGAACCAATGACGAATGTCACAAAACGTTACTAGTTTATATTCTGATTTGCAAATGCCAACATGAAACGTTTCAATAAATAATTGTCATAGCATCTCCATCCAATAAATACATTATATCAGCATGAGACAATATCAGATGAATTTGGATGCGGCATAGGCAGATTAATTTAGACCATATATTGTTGTTATAAATTTTTTATTACATGTACTTTTATAATAACTGGCTTTATAATATTTAGAGTTATCAAAAGAAAACAGAAGGGGCAATTTTTACTCTGACAAGCCTGAAATGAAATGCCATTATTTTGTTCCGTAGCCATGGTTACTTCTAACTGCGCCTGATTTATTCTTATAGAAATCACCATATTTGGATAATTTACATGTATATATGAGTTTTTGCCATACATTTTATTAATGAACAACTATGATGAGTCGTACAATTTATAATCTAATTAATTTCAAGGTTGTGATTGTATAAAAATTATTTATCTAAGAGATGAAGAAAACTCTCAAATGTATTTACTTCTAGTACTACCTTCCAGATATTAATTTCACGCTATAAATGACCATGAAATAATTAAAAGTAGGACTTTTTGACAGAACAGTCATGTTGTCGTAGTGTCTGATATATCCTGCATTGGTGAGTTTGACGAACATATTATCGAACTAACTGGAGATATTATCTTTTAATATGCGAAAGTATATGCGTCGATATCAGAAGCACTTGATTATTGATATATATAATAAATGGTAGCTCAAAATGTTCTATTTGATTCTAATTAGGAACTTTTTAATACAAAAGGCTCAACACTATTTCGTCTGATGTTTTACACAACATTGTTTTTACTTTGATGATGTTAGTGATGAATAAGTATCAAATATCTAACTAGTGATTGTTTTATCAATCAATGTATTGGGTATCTCTGCTCAATAGTACATGATACCGTTGAGTAAAGGTTTTCATCAATACACATTTCCAAGTTCTTTAATCTCGATTTAACTTTTCCTAAAAGGCGTTGATAAAAACTCAAACTAACTCACATTCATCATTTCTTCGATAAAGCGGCCGTTCGATCAAAAATTATCGTTCAATTTCACGAATTTCTACTGATATTCGTATTATATAATCTTTATTAACAGTTTCGTTTATTGTTCAGCATAAAGAATGCATATGCACGCACTGTTTTACATTTAAAGACAGAAACAGATATAAAATAACTATAAAACCTGATACAGGGTAACAGAATATAAGGCAGAACTGCAGCAGAATGTTTTGTCTATTAAATTCCTAAAATCCTGTTTGGTTATCCACAGTTGCAGATGATTGTTTATTTTCACAAAACCTTGTGATTTATTTCATTTCGAGCCCTATCTAAGAAAAGATATATTAGAAATGCAATGATCTTGCTGCTCTTTCAAAACAATTTTCAAAATGTTAGGAATAATATCTTCCAAAACAGTAAATAATTGATGGCAAAATGTGTTATGTTCTATCTTGGTTATTTCAATCGTTAATTTCCTTTCTTGGAATATCTTTTTTTGTGCGTGAAAATTCTTCTTGACAGCCAATACAATCGAGTGGTGTGTGCAATTTAAATTGTCTTCACCAAAATAACATCAGTAATACAATAGCAATTCCTATATTCAAGGTCTGTATAATATCCTATGCATAAATTATGGAATAACGTGACATGTCTAATGTTTCAATAAAATGTTCGGTACGCTTTAAGTAAGCTCATTCTAATAGGGTTTTAGCTTTAAGCTCAAGTCGAACAAATTTAAAAACTTCATTTGTTGTTTAATTTAAGTTACATCAATGGTTCAATCAGTACTGGCTCAGGGTATCATAAGTATATCTTAGTATATATTATGTATATTCATATAAAGTGTTATTCAACCAAATTCAACACTCATAATATGTAATTATCTATGTATGAGTATACGTTTAATTGTTCCTACTAGTATTGTTCAGCGCGGTTCAATTAATGAACTTACCAAAGACCATACATAATTCATGAAATCAATTCTAGTGTTGAAGCAATAAACTTTGATGATGTCTTCAAGTCGCAAATGAAACAGAACCAGTGATTGTATATATGCTACAAAGAATGTCTAGCTGTTTACAGACTTGGTTTTATATACGTGCTGTATTTCAAACCAAGAACACAGTGTTTCCATGCATGAAACAAATACAATCATATGTGTCTTGAAATGCGTATTTACAGTTTCAAATTAATCGTGTGTTACCTTAAAGCTTTCATTTGACCTGCAGTTCTTATACCTAGTGCTATAACATTGATTTCTACTTTTGCAGGTTCACACGTTTACATTTTGTAAATGCATGTAATTATTAATATGTTTGACAACAAACCAATAAATATGCATTCTGACATTGAAGTATAAAATAAAACATGGTAAGGCAATGATTATGTCATTGCTTTCAATGCATGGCCAGTAATATCACATATTAAAAGTCTGCATGTACAATGATTGTTTTCCCATGACTTGATGATAAAAGCTATGACGTAATTGTATCTTTTTACGAACATTAGAGCCTTGGCATAAACCAATGTTTTATCAATTCTGTTTCAATATTTATAAAAGTTGTAGGAAATTATTCATTGCCTATCTCTAGATTTGCCTTCTAAATAAAGTTTATGTTCCTGAAAACTCGTTTTGAAAATCATAGAGAACTGGTTTTGTTTTAGCAGTATTTAGGAATTATGACAACATCATCTTTGTGGAATTATATGTTTTTGTAAATTTATGTCGAGATATGTAACTTTTATTCTCTATTAAACTTAATATTACCAAAATGTTATGGTATTTTCTATGAAAGCAATTACATCGAAAACGAGTTTTAAATCACTGTAAGTGCAGAGCTAGTGATTTTTAAAAATGTAAATATGTTTTCAGAAAAAGATAATTCATCTTTGCACGTCATTCGTTTTGGTTTTGTTTTTGACAAAAAATCGAAAATTATTTTTTTTGTTTTGTCTGTAAAGGGATATTTCTAGTCTGGCTAAAAACAGGTAGTGGACATTTTTATATTGACAAATTGAGGTAAAAAAATGCAAACTGTTTGGGCATTATTTATATACTTATGGACTTAACATGGTGATAAATGTCTAAAATATAGAACTAATGACAACATTCATGGTTTAATTGAGAACCAACTGTTTTTGTTTTTGGCAACTTACAGGTATAATTAGGACATCATATACTCACAAAAAGACACACCTTTGACAGCATACAAATGTTTGCGAGAATAAACGAAAGTAATATTCAATTTTACCTGGCCGGATTTTGATAGTTATATTGGTTTTTTTAAATAGTTAATAATAGTTAATATTAAGGTCGTAATTATAGTATAGTAAAATATCCATTCATTTAAATTTTATCAATTTTTTCACCAGAGTAGGAGCATTTAGTTATGTAAAAACATTGTTTGATGATATATTAAAAGTTAACTTATCTGCGATCAGTTTTGACACGATATACCTGTAGCCATGTTGTCCCAATACAGATGTACATATTAAACCGATCGAACCTAAGTATGATAAAATATTTATTATTCGTAGCTGGAAAACCAAAATGGTGACATACTTAAACCATACGGCAGAGTTTTTCTGACGAGTTTCGTAATGTAAAAAATAGCAATGTAATTTATTGCAAATAAACAATGATTAGTTTTATTACCTGCGGATAGTACAAGTATCTCATAAGGTAGTCGGTAGTGTCACAGATGTTTCCATTACTTGTGCAGACGTTCGATTAACTGCGCACAACGTGTACAACATGATTCGTTCGGGTTTATAATGAATTAATTATATAAATGGAGTACGCGTCATGAGGGATATATTTGGTCCATCACACACGACTGCTGTGCGGTCCCCTCACACCTTTGCATAATATGTTTACATGAATATCAGTTTTGTTGTATGTTTATGTATAATTAATTTTGTTTATACATACAGACCTAATAAAATGTCAAATGTCAAAAATGTATACAAATGATATATTAAATATAACTTGGTGTTCTTTGTTGTTTGTGGGTTGACTTTAATGCATCCGTTAGCAGTCTGACTATCTTAGAATATTGTATTTGGATATTGCAGAACCTCTGCATATTTGTAATTTGGTGATGTGTAATCGACTGGATTTTAGCACACTAGGATAATCCACAGGTTCAAACTGATTCGATAATTCTATCAATTAAACAGCCATTTTATATTAACTGAAACTATACTGTATAATTATAACCATTATTCCAATTTGCTAATAGTACAATCAATGAAATTGAAAATACATTTAGAATTTGACCACAATACTAGTATGTACAGTACAGTAAATAAGAAGTCACAATTGATTGTAAACATACTTTCTTACTTTAATAAAACGTGCCAATCAATGTACTGTGCCAATCCCTTTACTTTTACAATTCTATAAATTGTGTCAATAGACGTTAATGGATTATCAAACAAATCCTAATCTATATTTTATTATAAATATTAAATCGGGAAAAAACAAAGCCTCAATGAAAAGTGAATTGTGTAGCTTGTATTCGTCACATAACGCATAAGTGTTTGTTAAAAGTTTTAATAAAACAGAAACACATTGACATTCATAGATACTCAATGATAAAACATATTATCAACTCTATTATATACATGTTATGTTAAATTGAAGATGACGGTGATGTATTCAACCAAATGCATATAGTTTATCAATGTCCTAACTCTGAAACACGTTTCACACGCCATACATTGTACATGGAAAAAGGCCAATTTAAAATTTGAAACAAATATTGATATTTAGGTATCAGTATATTCAGCGCACAACGTCATTTGATATTTCCTTCTAACTTCAAAGTTGTTCATAGGTATAATGATGATAATTTTATTTCGGTAACAATGACATGACACATGGCATACAGATGGTTATTGTCACTGTATGTAAAATGCCATATGTTATGCACATCAATACCGGGGATGACACAAACATTAGATAAATATCTTATTTTCATTGTAATCTCCGACACCGATGGCATGACACTGACATGGATGCATGCATCTGCTGTAAACAAAATAATTGGTATATAAACTAAAACAACATAACAACGATAGATCTTAAATGTTCCTAGAAATTTAGTTCTTGGAAAGTTAAATTAATTATCAGAAACTACCAATTAATAACTCATTTCTATCGTTTATGTTTTCCTATAAATGATAAAACATTATTCTTATGAAAATACTTATTTAAGCTATGATGAACATCGAATAATGATAATTTTGTCTAGTAAATTTACATACATGTCAAACCTTCAAATCCATTCAACGAACAGTGAACGCCACTGTTCTTATACAAACCGCAAGTCCAGAAATATGAATGATCTATTGTTCAAACAGTGTTAAAGTCTCTAGTTTAAGAAAACATACGGTGCCTATTTTGACATTGATGAATGGAGAAGGGTTAGATAATG
This sequence comes from Mactra quadrangularis, assembly GCA_025267735.1. NCBI lineage: Eukaryota > Metazoa > Mollusca > Bivalvia > Venerida > Mactridae > Mactra > Mactra quadrangularis. The sequence continues at coordinate 15,579,415 of CM046308.1, read as the reverse complement.
CAACGATTATGTCATTATCTGCAATATACAGACGTTCGTCGCATGTGATAAATAGTGTTCTTTGACACGAGTTTGCAATTCTGAGCATGATTGCACGTCGTTAACAGTTTGTTTAAACGTATTAGTGCAAGTACAGACTTCGGGGAATTCATCGATATTAGCTTTTGGCGTATTTCCTTTTTTTATGTAAAAAACGTCATTAATATTGTCTAATGAAATTCGAGAATATGCGGAAGTAAGGCGTGCAGCTTCCAACGCGTATAACACTTTAACTGTTTAAAATAATGAAGTAACTATTAACTGCGTATCTGTTTTAAAATCATGTTATATATTATTAAGTGCATATTTTATATTGTTCAGAATTTTACTAAATCGGAAAAACATTTTATAGTAATGCAAAAGAATCCATGTGGATCATATGTTATTATATCCAGCTTATTAGCAGGTTAATTTAATTGCATCTTCATTCGTGTTTTGGGATTCGCAAACTTTCGTACCATAACCACATTATACACCGTATGATAGTAATAAAAACTACTTGTATACTACCATTAGATATATGTTAAACACAAAGGCGAGCTAAACGAACCCAATTAAAATGCTCTTTGTTACTTGAAAACGGTTTACAGTAAAAAAATACACTTATGGTTGGGTATATCTTGGAAATTTCAAGGGGATACTCAAACCCCCGACCCCACCCCACCCCAAACGGACATTATTGTCAAATTTACATGGAAGGGTATAACCTCCCTCAGTGTAATTCGAAACCGTACCCCCTTCGGGACACGATATTCCAAATCCCGGCGCGTTACCAACTGCGCCACCGACCCGGGTTAGTTATGTCGTCATAAGACATTACCAGCAGAAATTGATAAGATATAAAGCAAATTTAGACATGATGAATATAATTGTTGTTTTTTGAGATTTTGTATTTGAACAATGATTGTATTAGAATAAACAAATCACATTATTGTCATGAACGCAATATTAATACAAAAATTTCAACAACATAGCAAGCGATATAACTAAATATTGACATCGAAGCCTTTTCTTATGAGGACGATGTTATATAATAAAATGTTATAATACAATTACTTATAAAATAATAAGTCATACACTATATATCTTACAACATAAATTATATGATACAATTTTTATTAGTTTTCATCCATTTTCAAATTAATCACGATTCATCATTTCTTTGATGGATTGTGTGCTGTTTTATCTAAACAAAAGCATTCGACGTCTCTTTGATACAACAGCAATATAATGTAAAACAAACAATAGATTTATTGTCTCGATAATGCTAATGTTTCTGTAGATTTTGCTGATTGATGGATTCATGTTCAACTTTCTGCAATTTAAGTGCATATGATAACGAAATTTATACTGAAATAGGAGATAAACACACGTTTAGAAACAATAAAACAATATATGGCTAAATTCGCTTCATATTTTTGCCAATTTAATTCCTAAAATCTCATAGAGATATCGGTAGTTGCAATTCAGCAAAATTGTCACTGAACAAATTCAAACCTTATTTTATTACAATATTCTTTCATTGCATACCAATAATTTTTCAAAATTACGAAACTAATTATAGAAATTATGTCTTCTGAAACAGTCAATATTGATTAAGAAATACGTTAAGTTCTATTTCTGTCAACGTCTTTAAATCATTTATTTCCTGTTTTAGATTGTTTCACATGCAAATTTTTGCCATTGGGTCAATAGCGGATATATATTATCATGTGAAGTGTAATGATAAAACCATTAGATAAGTAAATGTAGAAATGTGCATCACGTGTTTATAAAGTTATTTTTTCCACAATGTAGTGGACGACATAAAAAACTGCTTTCGAATTTCGCAATATGATGATCGGCTGCGGTATGCTAGGCACAAGTTTCAAGACTCCAATGCTCAAAACATGTACAATCTAATTATTAATACAGACGACAATTCAACGCAGATCATTTATAATGCATGCTATAGATTCATTTAATCATATTAATGTCTGTGCATTACAAATAATGGAGTTAGTATTTCCATACTCCATTTATCAATGTCAAAATATTCATTCACTGCTTTGTTGATATAAAAACGCTTTTCATTACTTAAATGTTAAACATACTTAAAATGCAACGGCAGTCTGGTGGCGCTTTTTGTTAAAGTTTAACACCTAACGTATGCGATGAATAAGTAGCAGTTGAATTTGTTTTTCGTGGTACTTTGGAATGGTGTAATATGATTATGTTATATATAGGATATGGCAGAAACTAAGATAGTCAGGAAACGCGCAGAACTAATATGAATGAACTAGAGTAAATGTATAATTACTACCTGGACAAAAAATGAGCTGTCAACTCTACTGTACAAAAGTAAAATCGACTTGATAATCTTTGTTTAGGTTGACCAAAATACTTGAGATGGTCTTTGATTACCAAAAGCTTAAGTTCATATTTTGTTTTCTAATAGACTATACACTAGCTATCTAATTTGTAGTGACTTTGAAACCATGGCATTGTAGAGTGCAAACCTTCAGTTAAATTTGCCAGCATCTATAGAACAGATGCACATGCATTTGGTAATACTATTATACAGGTTTATTTATTCACATATATCAAGAAAATTTAGATAAAATATATTCAAATTAAAATATACAGTTTCATTACTTTGATTGTTTTAACCTAATTTAAAACTTAAAAGTATCGAGGATGTTAATCTCATTTTTCAAGAAAAATAATCATTTCCAACCCCCTGAGGTTCTTTGCTTTTTTAACGCTATTATTAAGTTTGTTTGTTTGTTTGGGTGTTACGGCGCATCAACCCAAAAAAGTCAAATTGCTTAAGAAAACATACGTTGTTTTTTTTTGGATACGAAAAAATATGAATGTAACGTATTTAGAAATACTCTGATCCGAGACTGCAATACAGCAAGTAAACAAAACCAAAGCTATATTATACTAAAACACTTTCTCTAGTATTGAGATATACGATAACATGTTCTATTTTATACCCACTCAAAGACGTCATAGAGTCCTATTATCTTCAGCATACAGGACTGAGATCATGAATAATGTATAAAATAATCTCAATTTCATTTCTTGAACGACGTCGTACAATATAAGCAGGAACCATACATATTACATATTCATATGATTATTCTTTGATACGAGTACAACGTACAAAATAATTTATACTGTAAATAACAGGATACCACAAAACAATACAATTAGGCTTTTGGGTACTTATTTGAATCATACTTTGTTTTGATATAACATTGGTGGAAGTGTTTCCTGAAGTTGAAACCGTTACAAAGGGTATAATGCACACAATACGAGTGTAAATATTGATGCTTGCAGTTTGTGAAATAAACAAAGACTAGAAAGTCCCTGCAAGACGCAGGAATCAACAAAGACTAGAAAGTCCCTGCAAGACGCGGGAATCAACCGTGGATTTCACCATCCGAATGACCCTGCCAGACGAGTTTGTTACCAAGGCTTTGCTGGTTATTTCAATGATTCCAGACCATGCCATTTTATACATATATAACAACGTGGAATGAATAACGATGATGACCAAAGTTCATATTTTTATACGATGTATATTTTATTTTAAACATAATCTAAGTAAGTACAACAAGGTGACCTAGTTTGTGAGTTGGAAAACGTAATAAAATAGTGCAAAACCTACCCCGTTGTTTCCTTGAGCAAGAAACATTATCCTACTAAAAGCTAGGTATTGGAGGTCCATGACGTGGACTCGAAAGAGATAAATCTAAGTTGTGAGAACGTGTTTCACAGTCGAGCTAAAATAAATTAGTATAAAACACATTGTGCAGATTTGAATGATTATATCATTGCAGTTCCGGGTAATTATTCGATGATATAAATTTGAATTATTTGTCAAAATACGTGATAGTTTTAATCTGGCTAATACGCCTGTCTTCTTTAACTTTTACACGACAAGAGAAAACATGTGCTTGAAAATTAATTAAATACTGAATTCGTATGTTTTGTAACAGATACATACTCAATGGCAAGTGCTATATTCAGATTCTGCACAGTATCAAATCGCATCTACCGTTGGTGTTGGAAATAATACTTATAACTCAATTAAACACGTTATATAGAATCGATTTGTGACATGTGTCATCTGGATTTCATCAAATTCAATTCGTTTATACGAATTGTCATGCTTTAGGTACAGCTTTGTGTTCATTTTAATTTAAGGTTACATCACCATTATTCCAGAGTAAACGTAATAATAAGAATTGCTTTCTTCGGTAACTTTGCTTGTAGCATTAGTATAACGTTTATGTTACGTTTTTCTTCTTGCAGATAACTAAAATATCTGGAAAGCCATTTTGGTAATACGTTAATTTCGCCAGAGTAAATAAAGTTGTTTAAACTACAAAACTTGTTTAATTACAATTTTTCTCTTTCCTTTGTTAGTAAAATAACATTAGGTCAAGAATCATCATCTCAAGAAACTTTCGAAATCATTTAAGCCACACACGTAATTGGTTCGTAAAGTGTTTTTTTTTATTTCAAAGACAAGTATGTGCGACATCCCAGCAAAGTATAGGTTTGTTTAACGAGGAAATCATTGCTTAACAATTCATTTTTTCTTAATATTCAATTATAATCACACAATTTTTAATATTCATTTGTTTTATTTATTATCATTTTAAACATGTATTCCTCGATGGGGAATATTCTAGAACATATCTAAAATTGGAATATTCAGAACAAATCAATTAAGAGGCTGTCCACGAAAAATCAGGCAGTCAGTGTTACATGCTATCTCTCAGAATTTGATGATTTTGCTGTCAGTTGATCATATTGATGCAAATATGAAGAAATTAGGTTTAGAATTTCATTTGCATCATTTGGTTGCTATAGCAACACGATTTAGTGTTTTGGCCATTTTTAGCATGAAATGCACTTGAAAAAAGGGTTTTTTCATATTTTCATCAATCTCCTGGGCAAACAACGATGAAAGAATTACAACAAACATACGTTTATATCATTATATATATTCAAATAACTATTAAAACATAATATTCACAAGTGACACAGGTTAAAGTTCATAGAAAAAAAATTGAGTTCAAAACACCATGATTTTCAATTTTTGAAATTCCTTGAAAACTGTGCATATGGCCATGCTCATAATTTCCAATATGACGCATGAAATAGAATTACATAACTAGCAATGTAAAGGCGAAATATGGTGTAACAAAAAATTAAAATAAAAAAGATGGAACTCTCAAAGAGGATAAAGAAAAATAACGATAAAAATTGGCAATTTGCCAAAAAATTGGCAATTTGCCAAATACTTTAAAAATGTTATTTTTTTCAAAAAACAAATATTTTTTCAATAAATCAACATTTGTATATGATAAGATACTTTATTACATAAGTTGTAGTGCATTAAATGACAGTTTCCATGGCAACGGTCAAAAAACAATTTACATTATTTTATCAAAATTAATGAATTTCATTTATTTTTCTTTTTTTCTGATTCTATTCTTGAAAGTCAAAGAAATTACACCATTTAAAAGCTGGATATTAATCAGATTTAAATATCAAAATATTTACAGTAAGTAAATATTAATATATCATACTTAAAATCAAAGCTATAATCTATAAATGATGTAAAATTCATACCCCACCCACTTTATTTAACATTGCAAATTCTTTACCACCACACCTTATTATTTGTTCAAAAACTTCCAAATAACTTTTAACAAGTTAAATTATAATGTGCAAGTTTTAAGCAGTATTCCAATATCAAAACTTAAAATTTGATTTGGTTGCCATGGTTATGATTAAATATTTTGAAATCATCTGTTCATGGGACACCACTTACTCAATTAACAGAATAATAAATATTTATCCTTATAGATACAGAATAAAACAACAATCACATGTTGATCATGATATAACGAATGTCAATTATACATTTATCTTTATGTCATGAAGTTATGTGTGGATCAAGTAATGGAATATGTCTTTAAAATGTTCTTTTTGTAACAAAATGTTCATTATTCTTCTGTCTCAGAACCAGTAACATTGAGAACATTAACACACACTTTATGAGACATCTGTGTTGTCATTCTGAAATAAACAAATTTCATTTTATAGCAACATACAAAATGATTAATGTTTACCGTAGTAAATAAAGTAAACTAGAAAAATAACATTACTTATATGATTTGAAGAATATATTATTGATAGTAGCCTAAGTTGGAAAAACATTCCTGGTAATTGAATTTCATATGATAGTTTTAACTTGTGGTGACTGAGCAGTATGCAGATTAAACTTACACACAAGAAATAATGAAACGCATTAAATAAGATGTTAGATTCAGCAATTTTTGTCATTTTACAATGATAATAAATTAAAATCCCTGGTTCAAACAATTTTTCCAAGAGACTTCCCATGCTTTTGTAGAAGAACATACCTTGTTTCTATGATTTGTTATATCAGCATTATAGCAGATCTATGGATACTGTATAGTTGATGCTTGCAAATATTATTAATATTATTATTTCCTTTCTCACCATTATTTCCTGAAATAGCAAACAAATATGACTTATTAGTTCAATAATGAAGCAGTCTTAATACATATTTTGCAAGTATAAATTAAAGGTAAACACAATCAAGTATATAGCCATTCTCCAAAAAATATATCTTACATAATATATCATGATTTACATCGGTGGATCCAGGATTTCTGGTTAGAGAGGGCGGAAAATTCTAGTTAGAGGGCTGAGGGGGCCTAAAATGAATAAGCAGAATTGGGTTCCAAGGGCCGTAAGGCCTCGAATGGTCTCGGGAAAACCCTGACCAGAGGACCAGGTGACCGGCGGCCCTGGAAATTCCTTAGATTTGGTTATTTCTAAGGGATTCAGGCATATTTTCAGATCCTCAACTATCCTTTTCTTGAGTATAAAATATAAAGCATCTAGATAATTATATCCTATAATTTTCTAAAAGCCGCTGAATCATGTTTTAAACTCTTAAAATAATGAAAGGAATTGTTTTATAATGTATGCTACGTTGCAAAAAACTTTGCTTGGGCAATTTTAGGGGGGGGGCGTACGCCGGGTCCGACCCCCCCTGGATCCGCCTATGATTTACATCTCAAACAAAAACACTAGGCAACAAGCAGCTTGTTCATGTAATAATAAAATGTAGTGACAAATCTGCCTAAATTCACCGGGCTAATGCCTCTCAAGGTCTTAAATATGAAGACAGAAAAAATTAATTTGTTGAGTTCAAGGTCATCCACACCTCAATATTTTTTCCTATGTTCTCAGGTGAATCCCACAAATAATCAATGTTCAATGCTTAGGTTCACTGTAAAGATCTCTAATCAGTCAGTGAACGCCAATCTAGTTTCATTATTTTGGGTCATATGCCTCAAGACTTACGAGGAAGCCAAAATCACTTTCCACGTTCTGATAAACACCTTTTATCAGTCTTTTTACGTCACAAATTCCGTCTGATTTGAAACAAAAACATATAAATGCCGGTGTAAAATAATTCTTAATTAAACTAAATTTACTTACCTTGAAATTCACACAAAAGACGACGGTTTCCTAGAAAATATTTGTCGGTAACAACTTGTTTTAGTTGTAAACAAAGTCAGATGTCAACAATGTGCAAAATTGCAAATGGCGTATACAAACCAAGGGAGATAATTCATGACAATTTTGTTAGACGAAATATTTTTTCGCATTTTGTCGAGAGAAACATGTTCAAATAATCATTTAATATATTTTTTTCTCTTTAAATGTATATCTGAATTTAATGAAATGAAAAAAATATAACTTTGACGCGAAGTATGAAAAATTGGACCACAAGTAAAAAAAGACATGTATGACAGTATGGACAGAGTTGCCTCCCTTTGATCAAAAGTTGAAAAAATATGATAACGATTTACGTAATTACAATTCATTGAAAGAGTGTTCCATCTTTTTTTCTCGTTATGATTAAAATTTAACCTGTCTATTAATGTTATTTTATGCTTTCTATAATTTTCAAGCGTCATATCAGGAGTTACAGGCATTTATAAAAACACACCTTACATTGAAATAAAGAGCAAAAGTGAAAAAGTCGGAAATTTTCAAAAATAGCATTTTTTCACTGAATTTCGAAAATACAGTCAAAATATTTTCAGGAAATGTTTTTGACTAAGTTTATGAACGACTGAAACTAAAAAAAGGTGAAAATTGAAAAATCAACTGTAACACATTTTTAGTGTATCCTGCCTGATTTTTCGTGGACAGCCTCTTAATACAATATAATGCAATGTAGTCTGAAATATTTAGTTGGACTCATTTAGTATATAACAACCCTATAATCTGTATAGCCTTTATTTTTGATACACATCTATTCTTGAACACCTAATGGACGAACAGTTCAACTTGAGTATGAGGTTTATAACAGGTCAGTATCGATTAGATGACTTTGTATTTGTTGTTCCTTTAAAAATATAAACTAGTCTGTTCGATGATTAATATTTCTATGGGCTTTATTATTTGATTGTCATGAGCATTTATGGCTTCGATAATATCTGCAAATTAAAGTATTCAATCGTTCCTTTTTACAGTCACGATTCTATAAATTGTGTCAATAGACGTTAATGGATCAAACATAGCCTTGTTCATTTGTAATAATGAATGCATGCTTATATATTAAACACTGCTATTATAAAAAATACTCCATTTTAAAATTTTACTTTAACATAGACTAACGACATACAGTGCTGCTCACAAGAGTTTGCTGTTAGTTCAAACATACAACATATCAGGTTCTGTACTTCATATCTGTATATCATACTGTATATCAATCACTTCAGTCGTTAGATGTATTATTGCACCGCATGAGACAAGCAAACTACAAATGACGCTGTGAATATTCCTTTATTCCTATTTGGAACAGCAAACAACGTTTTATCCGTGCCTTTCTGTGTATCAGTTAAAAAAATGTCGATGATCAGTTATAAAAAGTGTCGATGTCTCCAGGTTAGGAAATGAATGGTGAAAATTTTGACATTGACGAATGGAGTAAAGTAAGATAATGTAATGATTATGTCATTATCTGCAATATACAGACAATAGTATGAGAACCTGCAGTGTAAGATAAATGTTGTTTCTGGACCTGACAACATGATTTATAGCATGTTTGCGTGTTGTATTCAATTACAAATAAACATATCAGATACTTTGAGTAAGCAGGCGTTAGACATGTCTATATTTACCGTTATTCAACAGGAGTAATGCTTACTTCATGTAGAAAATATCATTTTTTAAATACAAGTAATTTAATAAACGCAAAGAAACTGCAAAACTAAGTTAAGTTTAAGTTTGTGCTTATATTATTCTGTTCGTTTGATAAAAACTACAATGATAAAACGGAAGAAACTAACCAATTCAATCGAATAAAAATTTAAACTAAAAAGTAATCATGACTGAAGTAATAACTGAATAGTAATACTTTTGTCACTGAATATAGGTAATAACGAGGTATTTGTTAATAACTGTGTTGATAGAGAAAACAAACTTCAATTTATCTTCACATTAATATCAAACAAATGCAATCCATGTTCGTATTCTGAAGTACAGCGTTCATATTGTAATCAAGTTATTTTGAAATCAGACATATTTTTGTTTTGATGCCAGTGTTACCATATGTATAAGTAATCATATCCTACATGCCAGATAGAAAATTAAATTGCCACTTTCTTGCAGACTTTGGCTTCTCTTATAATATTCATTTTATCATGCATACATGTAGTTTCTGCACAGCATATGCAGAGATAATTTTGTTTTACCAATATATCGTTATCATATAGTTTGAATTATTTTCAATGTTTAGATTGCAGTGTTTCTCATAGCTAAATGTTTGTTTTAATGGCTATCCAAATCAAGATAAAATGTACTAATGACGAATGTTACAAAACATTTCTAGTTAATATTCTGAAATACAAATGCAGACATGAAACGTTTCTATAAATAATGGTTCTAGCGTCTCCATTCAATGAATACATTATATCAACATCAGACAATATCAACAATATCAGATGAATTTGGATGAGACATGGCCAGATTTATCTAGACCATTAATAGTTGTTATAAAAGTTTCATCATTATAATAATAACTTATTGGCTTTACGATAATCAGGGTTATCAAAAGAAAACAGTTCAGTGCAATTTTTACTCTGAATAGCATGAAATGAATTGTCATTATTTTTTTCCATAGCCATGGTAACTTGTAACTTATAGAAATCATCATATTCGGATGTTCTACATGTATATATGAGTTATTGCCATACATACTTTTAATGGAAAACTATGATAAGACGTACACTGTTTAAAATTGTTGTGATTGTATAAAATAACTCATCTAGGAGATGAAAAAAAACTCTCAAATGTATTCACATCGAGCACTGCCTTTGAGATATTAATTTCACGCCATATGTGAACATAAAATAGTTAAAGAATGTCCTTTTGACAGATCGGTCATGTTGTCGTAGTGTCTGATATATCCTGCATTGGTGAGTTTGACGAACCTATTATCGAACTAATTAGAGATATTATCTTTTAATATGCGAAAGTATATGCGTCGATATCAATAGCCCTGGATTATTAAAATATATAATAGATGGTAGCTCAAAATGTTCTATTTGATTCTAATTAGAAACTTTTTAATACAAAAGTCTCAACACTATTTCGTTTGATGTTTTACACAACATTGTTTTTACTTTTGATGATGTTAGTTATGAATAAGTATCAAATATCAAACTAGTGATTGTTTTATCAATCAATGTGTTGGGTATCTCTACTCAATAGTACATGATACCGTTAAAGGTTTTCGTCAATACACATTTTCAAGTTCTTTAATCTCGATTTAACTTTTCCTAAAAGGCGTTGATAAAAACTCAAACTAACTCACATTCATCATTTCTTCGATAAAGCGGCCGTTCGATCAAAAATTATCGTTCAATTTCACGAATTTCTACTGATATTCATATTATGTAATCTTTGTTAACAGTTTTGTTTATTGTTCTACATAACGAATGCATATGCACGCACTGTTTTACATTTAAAGACAGAAACAGATATAAAATAACTATAAAACCTGTTATAGGATAACAAAATATAAGGTAGAACTGCAGCAAAATGTTTTGTGTATTAAATTTCTTAAATCCTTTTTGGTTATCAGCAGTTGCAGCTGAGTTTTTTTCCACAAAACCTTGTGATTTATATCATTTTGAGCCTTATCTAAAAAAAGATCTATTAGAAATGCAATGATCTTGCTGCTCTTTCAAAACAATTTTCAAAATGTTAGGAATAATATCTTCCAAAACAGTAAATAATTGATGGCAAAATGTGTTATGTTCTATCTTGGTTATTTCAATCGTTAATTTCCTTTCTTGGAATATCTTTTTTTGTGCGTGAAAATTCTTCTTGACAGCCAATACAATCGAGTGGTGTGTGCAATTTAAATTGTCTTCACCAAAATAGCATCAGTAATACAATAGCAATTCCTATATTCAAGGTCTGTATAATATCCTATGCATAAATTATGGAATAACGTGACACGTCTAATGTTTCAATAAAATGTTCGGTACGCTTTAAGTAAGCTTATTCTAATAGGGTTTTATCTTTATCTTAAGTCGAACAAATTAAAAAAACTTCATTTGTTGTTTAATTTTAGTTATATCAATGGTTCAGTAAGTACTGGTAAAGGGTTGCATACGTATATTTATTATATATTATATGTATATTCATATAAACTGTTATTCAACCAAATTCAACACTCATAATAAGTATTTATATATGTATAAGTATATGTATAATTGTTCCTCCTAGTGTAGTTCAACGTGGTTCAATTAATGAACTTACCGAAGCCCATACATAATTCATGAAATCAATTCCTGTGTTGAAGCAATAAACTTTTATGATGTCTTTAAGTCGCAACCGAAACAGAACCAGTGTTTGTATATATGCTACAAAGAACGTCTGTTTACTTTCTTGGCTCTATATACGTGTTGTATTTCAAACCAAGAACGCAGTGTTTCTAGCATGTAGCATTCACATTTAAACAAATACAATCATATGTGTCTTGAAATGCGTATTTACAGTTTTAAATGAATTTATTAACATGTTTTTGTCAACAAACTAATAAATATGCATTTTGACATTGAAATATGAAAAAATCATGGTTAGGCAATGATGATGCCATTGTTTTCAATGCATGGTCAGTAATATCACTTATTGAAGTCTGCATGTACAATGATTTTTTTCCTTGAGATGATGATAAAAGTGATGACGTAATTGTATCTTTTTACGAACATTAGAGCCTTGGCATAAACCAATGTTTTATCAGTACTGTTTCAATATTTATAAAAGTTGTAGGAAATTATTCATTGCCTGTCTTTATATTTGCAGTCTTGTCTTCTAAATATAGTTTATGTTCCTGAAAACTCGTTTTGAAAATCAAAGAGAACTGGTTTTGTTTAAGCAGTATTAAATAAATTATGACAACATCATCTTTATGGAATGATAGTTTTTTTTGTAAATTTATGTCGAGATATGTAACTGTAATTCCCTATTAAATTTAATATTACCAAAATGTTTTGGCATTTTCTATGAAAGCAATTACATTCAAAAGGCATTTTAAATCACTGTAAGTGCAGAGCTAGTGATGTTCAATTTTAAATATGTAAATATGTTTTCAGAAAAAGGTAATTCATCTTTCACATCATTCGTTTTGATTTTGTCTTTGAAAAAAATCGAAAATTAATTTTCCGTTTTGTTTCTTGAGGGATATTTCTAGTCTGGATAAAAAAAACAGGTGGTGGACATTTTAACTTTGACAAATGCAGGTAGAATAATGCAAACTGTTTTTGTCATTATTTATATAAATATCAACTTAACAAGGTGATAAATGTCTAAAATATAGAACTAATGACAACATTCATGGTTTAATTGAGAACCAACTGGTTTTGTTTTTGGCAACATACAGGTATAATTTGGACATCATATACCCACAAAAAGACACAACTTTGACAGCATGCAAATATTTGCGAGAATTAACGAAAGTAGTATTTAATTTTACCTGGCCGAAATTTGATAGTTATATTGTTTTTGAAATAGATAATATTAAGGTCGTCATTATAGTATAGTAAAATACTCATTCATTTAAATTTTATCAGTTTTCAACCAAAGTTGGAGCATTTAGTTATATAAAAACATTTTTTTGATGATGCATCTAAAGTTAAGTTATATGTATTGCCATCTACGATCAGTTTTGACATGATATACCTGTAGACATGTTGTTCCCATACAGATGTACATAAAACAGAACGAACCAACATATGATATCATATTTACATATCTATAGCTGGAAAATCAACATGGAGACATACTTAAACCATACAGCAGAGTTTTTCTGACGAGTTTCGTAATGTAAGAAATAGTTATGTAATTTATTGCAAGTAAACAATGTTTAGTTTTTGGAACGATGTCCTAAGACATCGTTCCAATGGTAACAAGAAAGTATAAGATTACTCTTTTCATTATTAACTGCGGATACGTTTTCTTCATCGCTCTGTTGTAATGGTTCGAGAGTTGATTGATCATCATGTATGTATTACATAGCTGACAGGTACATGTAATAACATAACCGAGTACAAGTATCTCATAAGGTAGTCGGTAGTGTCACAGATGTTTCCATTACTTGTTCAGACGTTCGATTAACTGCGCACAACGTGTACAACATGATTTATTAGGGTTTATAATGAATTAATTATATAAATGGAGTACGTGTCATGAGGGATATATTTGGTCCATCACACACGACTGCTGTGCGGTCCCCTCACACCTTTGCATAATATGTTTACATGAATATCAGTTTTGTTGTATGTTTATGTATAATTAATTTTGTTTGTACATACAGACCTAATAAAATGTCAAATGTCAAAAATGTATACAAATGATATATTAAATATAACTTGGTGTTCTTTGTTGTTTGTGGGTTGACTTTAATGCGTCCGTTAGTTTCATTATGAATATTAAATCGGGAAAAAAAAAACTTCAATAAAAAGTGAATTATGTAGCTTATATTCGTCACATAACGCATTAGTGTTTGTTAAAAGTTTTAATATGGCAAGAACACATTGACACTTATAGAATACTCAGTGATAAAACATATTGTCAACTCTATTACATACATGTTATGTTAAATTGAAGATGACGGTGATGTATTCAACCAAATGCATATAGTTTATCAATGTCCTAATTCTGAAACACGATTCACACGCCATACATTGTACATGGAAAAAGGCCAATTTAAAATTTGAAACAAATATTGATATTTAGGTATCAGTATATTCAGCGCACAACGTCATTTGATATTTCCTTCTAACTTCAAAGTTGTTCATAGGTATAATGATGATAATTTTATTTCGGTAACAATGACATGACACATGGCATACAGATGGTTATTATCACTGTATGTAAAATGCCATATGTTATGCACATCAATACCGGGGATGACACAAACATTAGATAAATATCTTATTTTCATTGTAATCTCCGACACCGATGGCATGACACTGACATGGATGCATGCATCTGCTGTAAACAAAATAATTGGTATATAAACTAAAACAACATAACAACGATAGATCTTAAATGTTCCTAGAAATTTAGTTCTTGGAAAGTTAAATTAATTATCAGTAACTACCCATTAATAATTCATTTCTATCGTTTATGTTTTCCTATAAATGATAAAATACTATCTTTTAAGCTACGATGAAGTAATCAAGTAATAATAATTTTGTCTAGTAAATTTACATACATGTCAAACTTTCAAATCCATTCAACGAACAGTGAACGCCACTGTTCTTAAACAAACCGCAAGTCCAGAAATATAAATGATCTATTGTTCAAACAGTGTTGAAGTCTCCAGTGTAACAAAACATACGGTGCCTATTTTGACATTGATGAATGGAGTAAGGTTAGATAATGCAACGATTATGTCATTATCTGCAATATACAGACGTTCGTCGCATGTGATAAATGGTGTTCTTTGACACGAGTGTGCAATTCTGAACATTATTGCACGTCGTTAACAGTTAGTTTAAACGTATTGGTGCAAGTACAGACTTCGGGGATTTCACCGATATTTGCTTTTGGCGTATCTCCTTTTTTATTTTGAAAACACCATTAATATTGTTTAATGAAATTCGAGAAAATGCAGAAGTAAGGAGTGCAGCTTCCAACGCGTATTACATTTAGAATAATGAAGTAACTACATGTATTAACTGCGTATCTGTTTTAAAACGTTATGTATTCTAACGTGCATATATATTATTTTATATAAATAAGACTTTTTGCTAAATCGGGAAGACATTTTATAATAATGCCAATGAAACCATGTGAATCATATGTTATTATATCCAGCTTATTAGCAGGTTAACTTAATTGCATCTTCATTTGTGTTTTGGGATTTGCAAACTTTCGTACCATTACCACATTATACACCGTTTGCATATCAAATTTATGTTAAACACAAAGGCGAGCTAAGCGAACCAAAGTAAAAATGCTCTATGCTACTTGAAAGTGGTTTACAGTAAAATAAACACATGATTGGGTATATTTTGAAAATTTCAAGGGGGAGATCCAAATCCCCGTCCCGCTGGATCAGTCTATGCTAACCTTATAGACCTCGGAATACAAGTAAACCTGTCAATTTTCTTTGTATGGGGGTTCGTTTGTCTCCATCACATATAATGAATAAGTTATTATATCATTTCATAAGACATTTACAGCAGAAATATATGAGACGTGATGCATATAATTGTTTTCTGAAATTTTGTATTTGAACAATGGTTGTATTAGAAGAAACGCATCACATTATTGTCATGAACGCAATATTAATACAAAAATTTCAACAACATAGTAAGCGATACAACTAAATATTGACATCGAAGCCTTTTCTTATGAAGACGATGTTTTATAATATAATGTTATGATACAATTACTATTAAAATAATAAGTCATACACTATATATCTTACAACATAAATTATATGATACCATTTTTATAAGTTTTCATCTATTTTCAAATTCATTACGATTCATCATTTCTTTGATGGATTGTGTGCTGTTTTACCTAAACAAAAGCATTCGACGTCTCTTTGATACAGCAGCAATATAATGTAAAACAAACAATAGATTTATTGTCTCGATAATGCTAATGTTTCTGTAGATTTTGCTGATTGATGGATTCATGTTCAACGTTCTGCAATTTAAGTGCATATGATAACGAAATTTATACTGAAATAGGAGATAAACACACGTTTAGAAACAATAAAACAGTATATGGCTAAATTCGCTTCATAGTTTTGCCAATTTAATACCTAAAATCTCATAGAGATATCGGTAGTTGCAATTCAGCAAAATTGTCATTCGGAACTACCTCGGCGATTTTCCACGCAAATACACCTCGGATATCACGAGGAGCGAAAATAGTTCCATCATAGAATCTAGGCTCGTTCCCGACGTTTGGAACGCTGGCACACACCAAAAATGACGGACGATTATGGGCAGTTAAATCTCTTCAATGCCTGTAACTGATATTCACTCAAATCAAAGTTGATCCTCAAACATTTTTGTGTACTCGATACTTTCTGCAAAATGATCTGCCATGTTGATTGTTTACATCGGCACTACTTAACCTATGAGGTTAATCCCCTGACCTCATAACTTTGTTGTATTTCTACTACGATTGATATCCGAGGTGTATCTTCGTAGATGATCGCCGAGGTCGTTCCGAATGCAAAATTGTCACTGAACAAATTCAAACCTTATTTTATTACAATATTCTTTCATTGCATACCAATAATTTTTCAAAATTACGAAACTAATTATAGAAATTCTGTCTTCTTCTGAAACAGTCAATAATGATTAGGAAATGCGTTAAGTTCTATTTCTGTCAACGTCTTTAAATCGTTTATTTCCTGTTTTAGATTAACAGGCAAATTTTTGCTATTGGGTCAATAGCGGATATATATTATCATGTGCAGTGTGATGATAAAACCATTAGATAAGTAAATGTAGAAATGTGCATCACGTGTTTATTAAGTTATTTCCACAATATAGTGGACGACATAAAACACTGCTTTCGAATTTCGCAATATGATGATCGGCTGCGGTATGCGAGGCACAAGTTTCAAGACTCCAATACTCAAAACATGTACAATCTAATTATTAATACAGACGACAATTCAACGCAGATCATTTATAATGCATGCAGTCGTTTCATTTAATCATATTAATGTCTGTGCATTACAAATAATGGAGTTAGTATTTCCATACTCCATTTATCAATGTCACAATATTTATTCACTGTTTTGTTGATATGAAAACGCTCTTCATTACTTAAATGTTAAACATACTTAAAATGCAACGGCAGTCTGGTGGCGCTTTTTGTTTAAGTTGAACACCTAACGTATGCGATGGATAAGTAGCAGTGGAATTTGTCTCTAGTTGTACTTTGGAATGGTGTAATATGATTATGTTATGTATAGGATATGGCAGATAGCCAGGAAGCCCACCCAATTAATATCAATGAACAAGAGCAAAAGTATAATTACTGCCTGGACAAAGAATAAGCTGTCAACTTTACTGTACAAAGGTAAAATCGAGTTAATACTCTTTGTTTAGATCGCCAAAATGCTAGTGGTGGTCTTTGATTGCCAAAAGCTCGAGTTCATATTTTGTTTTCGAATAAGCTATACACTAGCTATCTGATTTGTTGTGACTTTGAACTTAAATATAAACGAAAATATATACGACCATGGCATAGTAGAGTGCTAACCTTCAATTACTTATGCCAGCTTAGAACAGATCTACATACATTTGATAAAATTGTTATACAGGTTTATTTGTTTACATATATCAAGGAAATTTAGATAAAATGTTTTCAAATCAAAATATACAAGTTTCCTTGCATTGATTGTATTAACTTAATTCAAAACTTAATGGCATCGAGGATTATTAAGTTAAAGAAGCTTAAGAAAACATACGCTTTTTGGATACGAAAAAATATGAATGTAACGTATTTAGAAATACTCTGATCTCAGACTGCAATACATCAAGTAAACAAAACCAAAGCTACATTATACTAAAACACTTTCTCTAGTATTTAGATATACGATAACATGTTCTATTTTTTACCCACTTAAAGACGTCATAGAGTCCTATTATCTTCAGCATACAGGACTGAGATCATGAATAATGCATATAATAATCTCAATTTCATTTCTTGAACGACGTCGTACAATGAAAGCAGGAACCATACATATTATATATTCATATGATTAATCTTTGATAATAGTTTATACTGTAAATAACAGTATACCACAAAACAATACAATTAGGAATTCATTTTGTTAAGTATCATAGTAACGTAGATTACGAAAATGTATATATGTATACATGGTGCATTACAAAAAACTTAACTGTATGAGTTAACGGTACATGTTATAGTTTTGAAAGTAAGAATGTTGTCCACACGAAAGGCTTTTAGGTACTTATTTGAATCATACTTTGTTTTGATATAACATTGGTGGAAGTGTTTCCTGAAGTTGAAACCGTTACAAAGGGTATAATGCACACAATACGAGTGTAAATATTGATGCTTGCAGTTTGTGAAATAAACAAAGACTAGAAAGTCCCTGCAAGACGCAGGAATCAACAAAGACTAGAAAGTCCCTGCGGGAATCAACCGTGGATTTCACCATCCGAATGACCCTGCCGGACGAGTTTGTTACCAAGGCTTTGCTGGTTATTTCAATGACATTTACGTCGGCCTACAAATCCCGTGTACAATGGTTAAATTTCCAGATAGTTTCATAGCCTTGCTCATGGAAAATTCCTTTCGGTCCATGTTACTCTTGTTATTCTAGTGGGAAAGTTGTCAGTCTCTAGCGCAATGTCTTATTTATTGGATCTAATATTTAATATTCAGACTACAGTAAAACTTGGATATAACATACTCGCTGGGCCAAAGAAAAAAGCTATGTTATAACCAAGGTATGTTATATCCATATAGCATACTAAGTATGTTATATACAAAATATGAAAATTGGGCCAGGAAAAATGGTATGTTATAACCGAGTATGTTATAACCAAGTTCTACTGTAAAACGTTTAATATGCCGAATCGATGACAGTGAGTAGGTAACCAATAATGATGTTAATAAAATTGCTTTGTACTTTGATTCATTGAGTTTTGCTGCGTACCAACACTGAGTGCTGCATCGGACTAAAATTGACAGAAGATAAACATTGAAATCATCTTACTGAAATTTCAAATAAATTTTTACTTGACTTTGTAAATCATCACCATCAGACTGATTGTCTGCATATAAATGTTTCCCAATGGGACGTCATGATTCTTTGGTTAAAGGAGAAAAAGTATGAACGTTTGGGTTTAGAATGACTCATGTTTGTAAATACGAAATCTTTCTTAAACAATATTATTTGTAAAAAAAAGAACGAAAAAATAATACGTTCAAACAAACAAAGTAATCGTGAAAATAAAAATACTATTTTATAACGTCACTTTACCAATCTGATTAAAACCCGATCTACAATTTTACCGCTCGCATACTCGCTAATGTAGATCTGGCCTTTTTCAAACGAAGGTCACGTTCAGGTGACCTTTTCTCATCATAATATTCATGACGAAATTGTTATGATACGTAACTTGTTTACATCGTCAACGTCACGAAATTTGAAATGAGCCGCCCAATCGCAGCCTGTGAATATTACCGCGGTTAAATTAGCAAGCAAAACTTGGTCTAAAAATAGAAATTACGAAATCAAAATGTGATTAATAGTGTTTTCGTCTAGATGAAAGCTACGCATTGATTGGTCGACACAAAGTTCATCTCGACGTGACCTCAAAGGGAAAAAGTACAGATCCAGTACGACCGTGGTCTACTGGATATGTGTTTACGCAGATTGTCACTTTACAGGCTCCGTATTTTTCATATCATCGTCAATATTCCTCTTGTTTTATTTGTTTTTGTCTGTATTTTTTTCTTCATTAGCATTTTTCCTCTAATGAAATGCAAATCGTTTGTCTGAAATTTGCATTTTTCAGAGCATTTTATGAGACAATAATGTTCTGCTTGATTTTTTTAACAAACATTATTGCGTGTTAGGTCGGTCATATATTGGTCATGTTTCTTGGTTGAATTAAACATGAACTTTGATGCCATTTTGTAGCTAAGTTTGTACCCAAAAATTAATAACAAGTAGTTAATCATGATTATATACAACTTTAGCAGAAAAATATTCAAAGCTGGAGTTTACTGTCAGAACGTAGAACGATGGGCATGTATTAGAGTTAAGCAACTGATTGTAAGGTAGGTGGTTAGATATGTGACCATCATTGATTATTGTGAGCTCGATGCGCTTTACAATCAGAATGCTTGAGGAACGATGACTTAAACAAATTTATCATTTAATTTCATTCCATAGCAAAATGTGAATATTATATAATCATTTCTTGAATTTGGTTCTTTTTGTTTGAAAATATTTTTTTCAGTTTGGAATAGTTTTTCTGTAAATAATTGTGTAATTTCTAATTCAATTCAATAAAGTTCAACCCGGGTCGGTGGCGCAGATTTATTGCGTTCAACACAAGAATTGATCTCATGAGCTATGTATCTAGGCTTTTGCAATTCAATTTATTGGACCGCGTAGAACAATACTAGCTGGAACAATTGTCGATAGCGCAGTTGGTAGCGCGCCAGGATTTGGAATCTCGTGTCCCGAAGGGGGTACGGGTTCGAATCTCACCTGGGAAGGTTAAACCATCCATGAAAATTTAGCAATAATGTCAATTTTCATCCATTAATAAGATATATGGAGAAGTTTCCAGTCTTGTGGAATGGTAGGTGAGTACTGGTTATAGACAAGTATCTAGAAAAGCTAGGTTAGGTGCGTTGGGCGCAGTAAATGACCTAAATTGTGTTGACACGGCGTTAAACCCCTTTTACAAAAACACAAAAAAACGAACAAAAAATAATAAAATCGTTCAAAATTCCTTCCAACAGTACTTTCAGTACTTTGATTTATCTTTGTTTCTCTCCATGCTCTTATCTATTCTTGTGGTAATATGGGTACCACTATTTTTGACCGAACATGACTACATTTAACGTTGCTTCACATTTGTATGTATGAAGAATGAAAAGCGAAAAGCTTTTTCAATTATTGGTTTAATAAAACTAACGTAGGCAGACATTTCTATAATGAATATAAACCATTGTATAATGCCAATGAAAACTTAAATGAAGTTGACGAATGCATTGATGAAAATACCTGCAACATTAATTGTTGCAACATGTCGTAAGCCAGACAGTAATAAAGTTGGAGACAATCATTGTATTTCTTTCAACAAACAACATCAATCTTGTAAATGTATTGGCAAACACTGATTAAACGTCCAACTGAGACGTTTACATTACAATTAGTTTATTCATTCATCAGCCACACGCAGAAGTATTCCATCATAAACTGAAAATCATTGGGACGACATTTTGTGCAGCACAACGTCTCTGAGGTTGTAGTTTTTGCAGCATGTTCAAGACGGCTTTTGTGCAGCACATCATCTCTGAGGCGTCTGTTATGCACTATGTTTTAGGTGGCATTTGTGCAGCATGTTTAATGCTTTTTTGTGCAGCACATCATCTTTAAGGCGGCGATTTGCGTCGCATGTTTGATGCGACTTTTATACAGCATGTTTGAGTCGGCTTCTTATGCAGCACAATATCTTGAAGGCGGCGATTAGCGTCGCGTGTTTGAGGCGGCTTTTTGTGCAGTATGTTTGAAGCGGCTTTTTGTGCAGTATGTTTGAGGCGACTTTTTTGTGCAGCATATTTGAGGCGACTTTTTGTGCAGCATGTTTGAGGCGGCTTTTTGTGCAGCATGTTTGAGGCGGCTTTTTGTGCAGCATGTTTGGGGCGACTGTTTGTGCAGCATGTTTGAGGCGGCTTTTTGTGCAGCATGTTTGAGGCGACTTTTTGTGCAGCATGTTTGAGGCGGCTTTTTGTGCAGTATGTTTGAGGCGGCTTTTTGTGCAGCATGTTTGAGGCGGTTTTTGTGCAGCATGTTTGAGGCGACTTTCTGTGCAGCATGTTTGAGGCGACTTTTTGTGCAGCATGTTTAAGGCGACTTTTTGTGCAGTATGTTTGAGGCGGCTTTGTGTGCAGTATGTTTGAGGCGGTTTTTTGTGCAGCATGTTTGAGGCGACTTTTTGTGCAGCATGTTTGGGGCGACTGTCTGTGCAGCATGTTTGAGTTGGCTTTTAATGCAGCACATCATCTTTAAGGCGGCGATTTGCGCCTCATGTTTGAGGCGTCATTCTGTGCAACATGTTTGATTCCGTATTTTAAGCAGTCTGTTTGAGGCGGCATTTCATGTGGTCGTAATCATTTATCATTCTATTCGTGTTCTTAATATGTTATCATGGCAAATAAGACTGTATTTTCAGTACTTGAAATCGACGTAATATTCATACGATGCACAACCAAAACCCATCAACAAAATTGGTCTCATTGAATATACGTTTCAGTAGACCAAAGTAATAGTTTATTTACTACGTTTTAGGTTGAAAAACGATAGGCGCACTAAAAAGACAAAATATACGATATTTAAACGAGCTAGTCTCTCAATTCAATCCACTATTACCATACACTGATTCGTATTGCTCTAACTTTGAATGCAAATGAAGAAAATAAATCTAAATCTCATTTAGAGACTACCGATGTTTATATGAACTTGGTATTCAAGAAATTGATGTTCATGTTTACAATGAGAAAACAAATTTTGAGAAATTGATTTATTTGTTACATGTATGGCTCATTATACGTATATTTAATGTAATATATTACTGTAGCGACTATATTGCTCTTATTCCTTTTGTATTAAAGGTATTAGTTCACAGATTTGGACAAACTGATCAATAGATTGCAAAAAATACAATACAATTCACAAAAATGCAATAAAATTGTCTATACCGAGACATACGGGGTAAATTTCTACAACTTGAACACCATCATGTTTATTTATATGTCAATTTGCACTGAATTGTCATTATCAAATCACGAATTGTCTGCTCAAAATGTTTCCAAACAACTTTAATAGTTTCAGAAAAGTTGATGTTTAAGTTGAAATCTGTGAATGAGTACCTTTAATTCATTTAAATTAAAATTGCATTCCTAAAAATATTAAGTTATAAATGAATTTTGTTTTAAGTCTCATTTAGGCTTGCCTACCTTTTGACTTTAATGTTTTAACTAAGGCTCTTTAGTGCATGGTAATTAAGCCAGAAAAAATGCTTTCCGTCCCTTAAATATGACATTTACATATTTCATGAGATTTTATACCCTCAATACGTATACATGTATATTTCGTTCCTTTTACAAAAGCATTTTCAACTTTGAGTTGAATTTCAATAACAAGATTTTAAGAAAAGAAATGAATCCGTCTTACATTTTGTAACAATAATGCTCAATGTAAAAGGAGTTGTGTTCTGTTTGTTTTTGTTTTATCCCTTTGTAAAGATCATTGTCATAGCAACAGAAAAAATATGCATTTATCAATCAATAGAAAACGGCGACCTTTCGCGAAAATTCATTTGATTAAATCATGCGTGCTAACAGTGAATTAAGAGTACATCCAGTCCATGCATTGACTAAAGAAGAGTACAAAACTATCAAGTTTGTTAATTACGAACAAGAATCATACAAAACAAATTATTACTCTTATTGTAAGCTAAATACTGGCACACATTAACCAGTCAAAGGAATCGATAGAATTTCCTTGACAGGCACAATTCATTCCTGTACATTCTATACAGCTCTAAGACATTAAAGTGTTTTAATTTATTGATTTTACACCGCAGCCGCAGCATCAACTTGGTTTATTCTTGCAAAATAAACAACAACACAGTTTAGAGTAATGTTAAGCAGTTTACCAGAATCAGTGATAGGTGAATAGGCATTTCTTATATTAGTAGCTACTGTTTTGTATGAGTAAGCATATATACAATTGATTAGGAACACGATTTCATATTAATATGTGTCTTTTACATATATAACATCAATTTTGATTATTTCAATCATATTACTTTAGTGCTGACATATTTTCCTCGGCCATACCTCCGCCTACCAGTGCATGTAATTTATACCAATTAAAATAGCAATGCTTTATGCTTGCCTTTATGAACATATACAACAACAACAACTTCATTGGTCTGACCATACATTATATTCATAATATATAGTACTTGGCAACATTTCCCATCAGTCTGTCCAAAATTGGGTTTTAATGAAACACCAAAACCTATACCAGAAAACCAAACAATAAAACAGTCTCCGAAGTATTTATACAATCAAATTGTCTTATTGCTCAACGATTTATAAACGTCATGAGATCTCTCGTCTTCACCAGAAGGACTAGCATTATTAATAATGCAACAAAGACCTTAATTATACTGCCTGAACCAAATCGTACAATACAAGCAGGAGTAATAAACATTATATATTCATGCAATAGCTCTTTGATATAAGCATATCGTCTACAATGTTAAATGCAGTGTGTTATATAATGGCAATAAAATCATGTTGCTTTAAGTATGTGTTTATGTATATTTAACCTAATTATACAAAACTAGCGTGTGCCATTAAAGTTTTGGCCAAAATCTATGACGAGTTCAAGCGTAATGATGGTGTTATGTTAGTTTGTAAGAAGAAAGTTACCGACAGCGGAGAATGATAGTTCGTGATAAAATTTCCAACAAAAAATATATTATTATATTATATTTTGCTAGTCCTCAATAAGATAAATATGTTTCATTATATTGTTTAATTGTTTTAATTGGTTGAAACGTATGCAGCGCCTCATGTTTATGTATATAGGTCATGTTTTTGGTAAATAAATGTATCTTTCTACTCACAGTACCTAAAATGTTTGACCACAATATCACGTAGTTAAAAACAATATCCATTCATTCAACTTTAACCATTGTATTAGCAAGTTCGATCCCATTGATGACTTTATTTTATTCAATTCCTAGAAAATGACGTGGAAATAATTTATTGTTCTTGTTTATTATATCGTCAGGTTCTCGTATAAACGCAAATATACAAATAGTGTCTAGCTCTTTTGTACAGCGTTTTAGATTAAATATACAGTAGTATAATTTAAAATGCGATGCAATGTGTGTCTGACATTTGCATGTTATGGAGCATTTGGGAGACAATAATGAACCGACAGGTTGAACCTTAGAAAAAACATTAGTGCGTGATAAAACTATAGGTCTTATATCGGTCGTGATGTTTTGAATAAAACATAAACAATAAATAGCAATTTTGTATCTTTGTTTCTACAAAATAAGCAATTGATAAAATACATATTAATAGGGTTTTGTTTAGTAATCCATTATCTTCTATTTACACAAATCTTAAAATGTTTGAATGAACGACGATGTATAATTGATAAATGCAGAACTACTCTTTGTGGTTAATGTTATATTCATAAAATGCTCACTTTGCTCTATTTTGGAATTTAAAGTACACTACGACGCACGAATAACTTGAAAATGAATACGATTCTCATACGCAATACGTACGTACCATATACGCAAGTTATTATACGATTCATACGATACGTTATGCGTTTTATACGCACTGCTTACGCACTATACGATGTGTGTTATACGTTTTATACGATACGTTCGATATCTGTTATACTTTCATTACGAAGCGTACGATAATGCCGGTTGATAATATATTATTTTAATTCAATAGGTTTTTATATTGTTATTTTCAATCCGTTGATTATAATTGGGCGGTCTCTAAGTCAAGTGGGTGTACCCACGTTGAAAAGTTAGTCTATTATTCCTTCATCTACTAACGAAACTTAATTCATAACAAACCGGAAGCAAAATAATGACGATAGCTTGACTTATTTGTTACAGCTTACAGTACGGAAAAAAACGTTTCTAACCTGTCCTAAGTCGTTTTACATGGACGGGAAATATACTGCAACGTAGAAGACGTTGATACCGACTCGATTTCTTTGCGCTATTCTAATGTAAATTGAAATTATTGGATTGACAACGGATTTTGGATTCTTGAATTGATGATTGAATTAGAGATAAGCAGGCCCATTTTGAAAAGAGAACTTGGCATCATTCTTAAATCGGACATGGTGTGTTGTTTGATTTACTGATACATCTGTCTAGATTTATGAATCAAGCCATATTTGCTGCTAAACCTCATCTTCACAAGGACACAGCTACTTCTTGTAGATCTCAGGTCAAGCATCAGACTCCATCTTCCAAGCAATGACATCTTCATGATCTTGCGATGATGAACTGAAAATGTCATGTTGACCAAGAAAATCAGTACTTGAATGAGATAAACGTTTGTATAAAATCTCGGATCAAATTCACTGTCTGCGGATTTGGTAAGTGGAAATTTGACAAGCCAAGACAATTTAATCAGTAACAGAAAACAGGTCAAATGACATGTAAATGTTGTATTTTCAACTATCATACGTACATAGTGGTGACTTTGTTGGTACGGGCTGTTACAAAACCAAGCCCTCGAGTGATTGACAACAAAAGATCAAAGTAATTAACAAAATAAAGCATCTACGCGGGTATCCGGATTTGTAGGATGTCCAAGTTTGTAGGTCTCCAACCAGTATATTCTTAGTTACTTTCTTTCTTTTGTAATAGTGATCACCACTAATTATTAGGGTCATGTGGCCGATGGGTTAAAAGAATCAAAATGTTTAAACAAATATATTAGAAACATAACTTGGAAACAAAAATGCTCTCATAACATTTAAACTTTAGTTTGCGGAGTAAAATGTAGATAGCATATCCTGTTTAAACAAGTGACTAATTCTCAAGTTAAAACTATGTACAAAGACATTTCACCTTTCATGATCAAAATAGTCTGCTTTAAAGAGTCAACAGTACAAGTAGTAGACAGTCAACATGGTCAAGTCATTCCATTTCTGTGTTAATGTAGGAAAGAATGAATATTTGAAACATTTTGTATGTGCTAACTGTCAATTTGAATAAAAGGGATGACATATTTGAAATGTCATATCAATAGCTGTTGTAAAGTACTACTTATTATAAATTTTAAAAAGATAGTTGGGATTTTTATAGGAAATGATAAGGTTGTGACTTGTTTTCTATGCTCTAGACAATCCAAATTTTAGTTTATTAACATGATACCCACTTGCCATGATCCACACAACCTTCAACATACCCACCTTGCTGCTGTATACTGCTGTCACTTTGACCATTCCATAAAAAAATCTACAGTTTAATAATTTTACCCCAATTTAAAATTTGAAAGATAATTCCAAATATTTCTAAGCTATAAGATGATAAATTGTAAATCAATTAACTAATAAATGTTATATATTTTAAACAGGTTGAGTTGTCTCTTCAAACAGCTTGAACTGTGAATGTCACAGCTACGGTTTGAGAGAACCGAGCCTTGTCACTTGTGTTAAAAGTTGAACTGGACCCATTTAGGTGTGTTCAAAAATAAATACATGGAAATATAAGCTGTGGCCAGGAGATATATCAGTATTTTTAAACTTATACCTCAATATAAATGGATAAAAAGTCCACTGACCTGACAAAAAATGAGCAATAATAAGAGGGTTATATGTTTGAAACACTAAATAAATAGCCATAAGAGTTGTTTGGTTACCCTTGTGTACTGTGGATAACTAAGTAATATGACGGACAGTTTACCTGACTATCCTTTTTTGAAATCATTAGTTCAAGATTTCTTGTAAGTGAAAGGTAAAACTCCAGTAATTCAATTTGTAAGCTGGATATATGTTGATGTATATTTCCGGTCACGTGATGGTCAACATTGTTTTGAATTTCGCTCCGAAAAAAAAGTGATTTTTTGGATTTAATGTGACTTATTGGAACTAAAAACTGGATTATTGTTGACAAAATGGTAATAAACATTATTTTCATTGAATACAATGGGCAAAACTAGTAGAAAAAAGTCGAATAAACGTAAAAAGAGCAGTAATACTGACGAAGAAGATAACCGTAACAAATCTTATAGAGTGAGAGGCCCGGCCGAAAAATCTGTCAGTGATGTTTTAAATGAGACTAACTCTGTTCTATATGAAAGTTCATTGTTCTTGGATGAAAGTAACCTTGCTGATAATTCTGGTCTTGACGATTCCAATATGGCTGCAAATAGTTCATCTGATTCATCAAAATTTGATCGTCTTTATGATGTTTTAAATAAAATGGAGAATAAGCTAGAAACAATCGAGAAAAAGTTACAAGTCTTGCCTGGTCTAGAGCAGAAAGTTGATAAGTTTGATAAAGATCTGAAAAAGCTATGGACATTAGTAAATGATACAAACAAGAAACAAGAAGAGCGACTGTTACATGTTGAAAGTAAGGTGGAACATTTAGATTTTCTTGGAGCTAGTAATCAATCTCAATTACATGAACTAGAGAAACAGAATGAACAGTTGAAATCTGATATTATTTACGTAAAGTCTCAAAGTATGAGAAATAATCTGATATTTAGCGGTATTGTTGAGAATCCCGGTGAAAAGCCTGTGGACACTGAACAAAAAGTTCGTAATTTTCTGATAGATAAGCTCAAGATGGCTGAGGATCAAGTTCGATCTCTTAAAATCGATCGTGCTCACAGGATGGGTAATATACGGAAGTCATCAGACGGCAATATCATCAACAGAAATGTTGTTGTTAAATTCACTGAGTACAAAGACCGAGAGGCTGTATTTAAGAATCGTTTCGAGCTCAAAGGATCAACACTCTCGGTGTTTGAGCAGTACCCCCAGGAAATAATCGATAGACGCCGGAAGCTGATGCCTAAACTACATGAGGCCAAGAAAGATGGCAAGCGCGCCTGGCTAGTATATGATTCGTTGTATGTGGATGGCAGAAAGGTGAGCAGTGATTAGGGGTCTACGGAGGATGACGTCAAGGTTATGGTTTGGAACTGCAACGGACTGTCGGAGAATAAACTTATGGATAATGATTTTCGAAGTGTTTTTATCGACTATGACATAGTTTTCTTGTGTGAATCTTGGACAAGCTCTGACTCGGATGTTGATATTGACGGGTTTTCATGCTTTAATTTCCACAGAAAATTTAGACATAAACGTGCTAAAAGAAACAGTGGAGGTATTGTTTTGTATGTAAAAAATGATATTAAAGATGGTGTAACTGTTGTAAAAAATAATTTTGACACTATAATCTGGTTAAAACTTGATAAAACATTTTTTCATTTAGACTATGATATATACGTATGTGGTTTATATCTATGGACTGATGACTCGCCTATTAATGTTGTATATGATAGGGATTTATTTGATATTTTAACAACTGATGTATCTTACTTTCAGGAGTTAGGTAAAATATTCATAGCTGGAGACTTTAATTGCAGAGTTGGAGTAAAGGCTGACTATATACAACATGATAACATTGTTAATAATTTAGATCCTGATGAATATGTCCCAGATACACCACTTGTACGGGCCTCTGATGACAAAATATGTAACGCGCGTGGAACCCGTTTGTTAGATTTTTGTAAAGCTAATTCATTACGTATTGTTAATGGTAGATTAGGCGACAGTTCAAATTCTGGGTCGTACACATATTTTTCTACGCATTCTTGTACTACAATAGATTATGTGTTAACGCATAGTCACAATTTTTCATTGTTAAAATCTTTTATTATTGAACCATTTAACATGTTTAGCGACCACGCACCTTTATTGTATTCATCGAGGATTAATACGTCAAAATACGAGTACCTTGAGAATGTTAATAGTTCTCAATCAACAAGTCATACTTGTTATAAATGGTCGGATGAGTTTAAATCATGTTTTCGTCGTGATATCATATCCAAGTTGCAAGTTTTTAACGATTTATTCAGTAATGTCGATATCTCCGATTCTCTCAGTATTGTTAGATTAGTAAACGGATTTTCAACAGTTATAACAGAGTGCGCTGATTCTTATTTCAAAAAAGAATTTAAAAATGACAATTCTTCTACTTGTTCCCGAAAGTATGATAGTCCGTGGTTCGATTTCGAATGTCGACTTGCCAAGAATGAATATCTAGGTGCGTTGTCTAGTTTCAGTAGACTTAAGAATGGTGTAAATAGATCTATACTATGTAGCAAGAAAAAAACATACAAGCGATTAGTTAAACGCAAAAAGTATGAATATAAGCTCAAAAAGTCGTCAGAACTAGTTAATCTTCGAACTAAGAGTCCACGTGAGTTCTGGAATCATTTTAAAGGCAAAAAAAGTAATAAACCTTGTTGCATTGATACTAATGAACTGAAAACCTATTTCTCGAGTCTGTTAAATAATATACGTTCTGTACAACTACCGGAAGTAGAAAATCTCGTTAATGATCCGTCATTTAACCAAAGTAATTCAACTTTCGATTGCTTAAATGTTCCAATCTCTACAGATGAGGTAAGGGCAGCGGTTAAAAATTTAAAACGTAATAAATCTTCATGTCCGTCTGACAATTTACTCAACGAATATTTCATTGAATGTTTGGATATTTTGGTAGGTCATTTAACAGATCTTTTTAATATTGTCTTTAATTCTGGATACTTCCCGGAATTATGGGCACATGGTTACATCGTACCTATTTACAAAAAAGGTCAAAGGTCAGAAGCATCGAATTATCGTGGCGTGAGTCTTTTGAGTAACTTGGGTAAGATATTTACAAGCATATTGACAAAGAGAGTCGAGGATTGGTCTAGCGAAAATGATATTCTATCCGATGCCCAATTTGGTTTTCGTAAGGGGTCAAGCACAGTTGATGCTGTCTTTATACTTCACTGTATCATCCAAGAAGCTTTATTATCAAAATTGAGACTACCATGCGCGTTTATTGATTTATCTAAAGCATTCGATTCCGTATACAGGAATGCACTATGGTACAAACTATTTCATTTAGGCTGTGACGGCAAAATACTTACAATTTTTAGAGGAATGTATTCTATAGTAAAGTCTTGCGTTCGTAACTGTGGTACTCTATCTGATTTTTTTGACATTTCTATTGGACTGAGACAAGGTCAAAACAATTCACCAATATTATTTTCTCTTTTTATTGACGACCTCGAACTATTTTTGCAAGACAAGCCTGGTTGTGGACTAACAATGAAAGAGCTAAGTTTAGTAATATTACTTTTTGCCGATGACATGGTGATTCTTGGCAATTCCGTTGAGGATTTACAAACAAGACTTGATATTCTGTATGAATACTGCAATAAATGGGGTTTAGAGGTGAACATCGATAAAACCAAAATACTTGTATTTAGAAACAAAGGACCGCTTAAACGTAATGAAACCTGGAAATATGGTGAAAATACTTTGGAAGTAGTTGACGATTTTAACTATTTAGGGGTTGTTTTTAATTATACAGGCTCTTTTGTTTTAAATAATCAATATATACATGGAAAAGCTATCAAAGCATTAAATGTCCTTATAAATAATATGTCTAAGTATGATATCCAGCCAAAAATAGCTCTACAACTATATGATGCATTTGTCGGGTCTATACTAAGCTATGGAAGCCCTGTATGGGGATTCACAAAATCTAAAGACTTAGAGCGGATACATCTGCGTTTTTGCAAGTATGTTCTCGGGGTACGTCAAAATGCTTGTAACGCTGCGGTGTATGGGGAGCTTGGGCGATACCCAATGTACATTCATAGATATATACAAATATTAAAATACTGGTTTAAGGTTAAAGACTCGAGTAATATTATTCTTAACTCTATGTATAAATTATCAAAGGATCGTTGTGACAACGGCTACAAGTCCTGGGCTCTAAATGTAAAAAAAATACTAGATGAGTTTGGATTTTCAGATGTATGGACATCTCCGTCATCAATCAATGAAAAAAAGTTTATAGGTGAATTTAAACAAAGAGTTTATGACTGTTTCTTGCAGAAATGGCGATCTGATGTGAATAATAATCAAATTTTGAGCACCGTTTACTCTCATCTCCATGAAAATTTTGGTATGGCGAAATACCTTTCAATTTTGAATAACCATTTTTATAGATCAAATTTAGCTAGAATACGTATATCTGCTCATCATTTAAGAGTACAGACTGGTAGATATGGGCAAAATCGAATTCCAAGAAATGAACGGTCGTGCTTTTTATGTGGTTCTTCGGAAGTCGAAGACGAGTACCACTTTATTTTGATTTGCTCTAAATTTGCTGATATACGAAAAAAATATATCGATTCATATTACTGTAAAAAGCCAAGCATGTTTAAACTCATCACTTTATTGAACCAAGATGACAAAGTTATACTCTCAAATCTCTGTATTTTTTTTAAAATTTGCACTTCTAAGAAGAAATAGTTTAATAGGCACTATTACTTAATGAATCCATTGTTGTTGTTTGTATAATAATGAGATCTACTTTTGTATGTGTTTTTTGTTCTTTTAATGAAGTACTTGTTTTTATAAATGATGTCATTCCTCCAAAACATTTCCTACAAAACATTTGATCCAAACTTTCTCATTACTATATTATGTATGTAATTTTGATCATGTATTAACACATTTTGATCGTCATCATGTGAACTAACTCATTTTATGTAATTACTTATTTACATTTGTATATACATAACATGACATTGTAATTGTACATGACAAGATGTCAAAATGACATAAGTTGAATAAAAATATTCTATTCTATTCTATGTTTAATTAAGCAGCTTTATCCAGTGGGTAATATATAATTGGTCTAAATTGTTTTTTACACTGATGAAATTATGAATTGAAAGAGGATAGTGATTTAAAGTTTGAAATTTACATTTTATTGTTACAGTCATCATGAAGTTCACTTTTCAATATTTTGATGGTTTTCAACTTGAGTTTGAGCTTTATCTTTGTGTCTTTTTAATGCAAAATTTGCTATAGTTATATAGAATGGTTTAATAAGTCCAATATTTTTCACTTAGAGAAATTTAAATCTTAGAAGGATTAAAACATCCATGTTGTGGGATGGTTTTGAATTTTGATTATCAATCTGATGTACATTTAGTAATCACACAATAATTATGTGATATAGCTTACAATAATGATTTTCAGGATTTGCAAACATATGATTTTGCATACCTCATATTTGAATTTCTTCATTTAGGTATGATAGGGTCTAATTGCTTAAATGTATCATTGTTGCCATGGTGTGCAAATGTCAGTACATGTCTGGCAGTATTTGATACCAGATTTCTATGTAACAGCTAGCCAGAACTACACACCAACAATGATATAATTTAGTTCCTACAAACATTTTGATCAAATAGTTTCATTTTTACAATGTCATGTAACCTTTGACAGAACTCTGTGAGACATCATGCCAACACCATGGATATTTCAAACAGTAATCCATGATGCAAAATCTGAAAACTGAACTGTAGCCTACAGTTGTAAGTGACTTTCATATGTATAGATTACTTTGTTATGTGCCCATAAATAAAACATTAAGGTTGAGCCGCAATGCACATACACAGTTATGACTATTGGGTCTCTATTCCTTAGATTATGACCCTTGGTTTTGCACTCAATACCCACTTGTGTACATATGTGCATGAAACAGCACCCTATTTTGTCACATTGTAGTACAAAAAATATATTTCACATAATAAGTTAACATGACTGTTCTTTTCTCTAAGACTCTTACTTTCTCTCAACCAAACTGTTTTTGCAATATTGGTACAATAAATAAGATTATTTTAAGCATTTCAGACTTAGATCATAATCATATAAACTTAATTATTTGCTTCATTATTGAGTGGCCTGTCAGTGATTTGCATTTTTATATTGGATGTGACTGTTTGGGCTTTCTGTTAGTAACAAAGACAAATATAATAGTGCTGTACTATTATCAATCTCTTCTCATTTAGTTGTCATTTTTACTGTTACTTTTATTCAGTTAGTTATTAATGGACCCGTATATTAGTTTGCAGACCGCGTTCTAAACAATATCGGTCGAACGATTACACTCGATTTTCGCGTTTTAAAGTTCACAAAATACCCGAAAATCGTTATGTATGAATAATGAACAGATGCAACAATCAAATTTTCACCTAAATGTAAATAGAACCCATAATGTTTTCAAAAAAGCGTATTTGAATCAGTTGAAGACAGTCGTCCCGTCAAAAAGATTCGCTCGAGAGTTGTAGTTCATAGTTGAATAAAAAAGTTTAATTGTTTGGATTGCTATGACAAATAAATAGGTCAGAACTCTAAATTTAAGTCGATTTTTATCATGTATTTGCCATTTGCCTGTCCGTTTCTTTTTTAACGGCGTCACTACGAGCGTTTGATTTCCTACAGCCCCCTCCTCTCTGCCATAGTATAAGCATACGATTCGTACGATTGATACGAAGGGTCGGTTTTTATACGTACCATGCGATGCGATGCGATATACGAACGATGCGCAAATCGGATATTTTTTATACGATACGAACGTACGATATTCGTACGAAATGCGTACGAAATACGCAGATTTTTTCAAGTTATTCGTGCGCCGTAGTGTACGTTTTCTTTTATTCAAACAATGGAAGCAATAATCGAAATAATCAGACTAGCTGATATAAGTCCAATGTATATGAAGATATATTTTGCATACATACAGTTAGCATACAAGACAAATGGGCATTAGTGCTGAAAAAAAGTTGAAGTTTAAATGCAGTTTAAAGTCTGCTATCAAATACATGTTCAGCCGACTTTGCAATTTTGTATTATGATCCTCGATCATTAAAATCACCTTCTGGCAGGTGATATCACTCTGTGTTCTTTTACACCTTGATGAAGTGGAACAACTAACGGAAATTAGCAGGATCCCAGTAGGGTCATCATACGACTGGAACAAGAAACGAATATATAATAAATACCATGCTAACTACACCTTAATAGGCAAATAATTAGAAAAAAATACATTGGATCTGCAATCATTTATTCATAATATTAATCATCTTTTTTATGCAGGCATTGGGAGACCTACAAAATGGTACACGAAACAACACAACTTTGTGGTGCATTATTTGATTTACAAATAATATCACCAAATAATATATAAACATAAGTCACAATTTTATGTAATCATTATGTTCAATTGACCTTACAGAGCTCTACAAATTTATCGTTTCCCCACTGGCACCAGAGTCCATATCTTATGATTATAATGCGTACGTCCCTATATATAGTTCTCTGTACATACATATATAATACTCATGGTATTGAACGTTTTCTACAGTGCATACGGCCCAAACCGTTTTTCTTCAGTTCGACTTGTACCTGAAAGAAAATGTCGGTCTCAATTTAAAGATTAAACATTACTCTAACATCAGGCAAAGTTACAAGTTTGTATCTGATACCGTTTTCATGAAATTTACATTAATTTCAGAATCACTAGTTTGCAGCGATTCAACGTCACTACTGACTTCCGGTTTAACTTAACCTGGTTCCCTGGATATTAATGATTACGTAGACAGACGCAGAACATATCATTGATTACGTATATATTCTATTTATAGAACTTGGGACACGTAAATGTTTACCTAGGCAGTGCGCTCCGATTGGGTTTAAATTTGGCGCGCTTCATTGACAAGGTACGGGAAAAGTCTCGAGGAGTTTATCAACCAATCAATTTACGCTGGTAAACGCGTCATAATTAAACCGGAAGTGAACAGTGACTCTCAATCGCTGCAAAATGAAAGTATTGAAATTACGATTAATTTCATAATAACCGTTTAAGATATAAAGTTTTTGAATAGTCAGTTTTGTAAGGAAATGTTTAATCTACAAAACGAGACCGATATTTGCATCCAAATATATTGGTAAAGGTAAAATAAATCTGTCAGACCGTACCTACTGTCAAAATGGTTCAATACCATGTGAATATTATAATGATTGTATAGATCTTGACATAACTCGAACACGGTGATTAATACGGGAGCGACTTTTAATTGTGTTTGTTGACAAAATATAATATGTACGTGTATTTTAAAGAATGTGAGGACTCTAGTGCCAGTGCGTTTCCCATCTTTTTTTAAATAGCGCAATTGACTGCACGCTATGTATTTTGTAAGTAACAGCGACAAATACTCTAATGTAGCAATGAAAATAATGCAAACAAAATAAAAACGTACGCTGGTAAATATAAATACTATTTGCTATTGCACGATACACTATTGATGCATATCAATCAGTGACTCGCCTCGTAGTTGTTCAGAAGATAGTATCAATTTGTTTGCCTCACAAAAGAAATAAATTGATACATTTTAAACATCAATAAACTTTTCAATTAAATTTGCTACATACAGAAACAATAACAGCATTGAATGTTAAAACATGTCAATCAGCTAGCAGTAATATATTGAACAATAAACTAATCATTGCATTATACAAACACATCTATCATAGGAATGTAAAAGTAAAACAATGCTTATTTAACAAAGAGAAACACATTACTTTTAAATTTTAGCAATGTTTATGTTCATGGAGATATTATTCGTGCGATAAAAGTAACATTTAATTCTGAAATAATAGCAGAAATAATTCAAGCATTAAATCAAAATTATTACGGTGGCATTCTGCATGACATTTTCTAAGACGTTTTTTTGTTCATGACTGTTCAATTCGACCTGCTAGTTATAAAACATAACATTTAATAAAGCTTTTCAACTGAAGTACATCTATATCGATCATATATCCAAAGAGTAGAATAAAATTCTTATGTAGTAGTGATATAATGGTTAAGATGTGCTTGAAGGCAAGGGAGAACAAGTGCCGTACTATACCTCTGCATAACTAATTTTCTCAGAGAAAATGTATAATTCAATAGTATCTATGGTTATGGATAAACAAAATGTATCAGTTTCACATATCAGACAAAATACGATATTCAAATGAGTTATCAAATCTTTATTAGTACACACTAATTCGCATTGTCCTAACATACATAGAATGCAAATGATCTGATAATAAAAACATCTACGCTATGCCTAATTTATATGTTAATATGAACTTCATATTCAGAACCGAATACAAAATAAATGTTTAACCTTGATGTAGTATCATTATGCAACCATATTAAAGTACACATTATGACTTCATTTTGAGTCTATGAACGCGCAACATTCAGTTTATATTTCATCAAAGCAATACTATTTTCTGCATTAATATCGTGTTTGTTTTTAAAGATACTTTCAGCCATGTATAACTTAAGGCAATAAGAAATGTAAGAGAAACATATTGCTGGATAAAGCCTTTTACCATCACCAGCCAGCTTAATCCGACAGGCACCATTAACTCTTGCATTAACTCCACATTTCAGCGATGAGCAATATTCAAGACTCAGGACATTGACTCACCTGGCTTATCGGGTTCACTGGAAAGTTTGGCTCACACAAGTATATATTTGAGTCTCAGAGTTGGCTATATCTGGAGAAAGCCAAGATATTTTAACAAAAATAGCATCTGCTCTTATTGAACCAATACTTATATGCAGTTCAACTCTTTTTATTATAATAATTGGCATTTGGCCCAGTCCAAGTTTAGCTACATTAATTAGGGTGTCGTCACTAAATTTATGAAACTTGATAAAAAATATGGAAACTCTAGTTATATATGACCATATAAGAAGATAAGATATAAGATATGTAGTTACACAAGTTACATATTTACAGACAATGTAGAAATGAACAAAATGTGAACTAGTACATCACAATACTTAAAGAGAAAAACTCCAAAAATCAACATACATCATGTTACATGTATCATATATACAATCTAATTATACTGATTAGGAAAGCAATATACATGTATCTATAAGAAATATCCCTGTTCCTATCATTCATCATTTATATAATGTGTAAGTCTATTCATAAGCATTTGTTTCGGTGAATATCCACTTAAAAATTGGTAAAATTAACCAAGAAAAACTATTTTTAACAACTTTTTAGTGTTTATTGAGCAAATGTGACAATGATTTATCATACAATTCAATACACAAAATATCAGGTGGTGTGACATATGCAATTTTATTCTGTTTGTATGCTACACTGTTCACATGTCACTCCTGCATATGTCCATATATGTCGATAAGCTTTGTTAACTACCAGCAAAACGAATATAAAATAGTAAATGACCTTTACAATACTTGGACACAGTACACTATGGGTGTCCGAAATCTCTAATATTTCCCTGTAGGTAAGAGTCAATAATTCTGACTTCATCGCGACTATAATTAAGATACTCAACATAGATGTATATATTAAATTGATTAGTTTTTGGAAAATGTATAAAAGTAAAATTTATTCAAGAATGAAGTAAAACAACCATAACGTACACAAATACCAAAAGAAACAATAAAAAAGAAATATAACGCATATCTTCTTTAGACATTATATATGACAAACAATGTATATGGCTGCATTCCCAAGTAGCATTAAAGCAGATAATCATCGCAAAAACCATTACCCAATAGCTTTGTCTAGAAACATTAGATAGGTTCATTGCTCGCATGATTTTGAAATATTCATCCACACAAATTGTGTTATTTCTTTCTGTTTCAACATTAGCTGTACTTATTTTTGCGTATGATTAGGTAATTCTTGGACATGGGTCTAGTCATTTCCAGTTGATATGAGTAGTAGGTGGACACTTGTTCATTACAAAGGGAAGCACGACTACATACGTACTGAATATTGATGTATCCAAATCTGGGACGAGTGTTTTTTTCGGAAGGGTACTGACATTATTGATCTTGAGTGGACTCTCTAACCAAATATGAATCAAACTTTTCAAAAACTCGCTTGAACAATCAGGGGTTGTTTTCATTACATACTTGAAGCAGAACTTTCAATTAGACCCGAGTATACTACTTTCACACGGCAAACAACTTACATCATTTATCTTTTCTTCAAAAGCGCTTCGTAGATCGTTATGAAAATTATGCCATATTAGATCGGCCTCAATATCCGTGTTGATGCGTAAAATGACACTGTAAACATCTGTAGATGAAACTGTAAAGCTTCTGTACATATCTTCACATTTTCCCGCCACATAAAAGGACGATGATGGACACGTGACACCTATACATGTTGTCTGTAATGTATGAAATATAAACGATGAAAATATTAGATTATAGTTTCACTACAATTAAAATACAAATTTTA
Source organism: Mactra quadrangularis (assembly GCA_025267735.1). Lineage (NCBI taxonomy): Eukaryota > Metazoa > Mollusca > Bivalvia > Venerida > Mactridae > Mactra > Mactra quadrangularis. Next base: position 15,540,058 of record CM046308.1, on the reverse strand, counting down.
TATGTTCATCGTTATTTTTTCATCGAATAACACATTCTACAGTAAAGCTTGTCAACATCATTTTCTTTTATTCTTTTTGATTTGGAGAGCGATGGATGTATATAATGTACTTACCCAACAAATCCAGTTGCTATAAACAAAGCGTAATAAAACAAGCTGATGTATAAATGCTCACGATAGGGTATGAATTATTATTAGTAATACAGTCACTTGCTAATTAGAAGCCTGGTCAAATGCTTTGGAAAGATACATTTTTGCAAGTCGCAAAGTCGAATATTGACCTTGGTTTGTTGTAATACTCAATCAACCTCACGCATGGATATTTAACTTGTAAATCTGGTTCCAGTTCTTTATCTGGACAACAATTACCAAATAGTTAACAATCTGGTTCACATGAACATGTCTGACAACATGGCACCAAATCTGTTTCATTTGGATTCAGGGTCTGGAAGGACAAGATTTTAATCAAGTTGTTAATCGTACAGGTATCATTACAATTCAAAGTAAAGTTATCAGTGAGTTTCAATTGCTGAAGCAAATCAACCGCAGCATTTGTAATTAACAAAGATTTACATAATGTGTTTCATAATAAAATGAATATTGTGATGGGTGACATTATGTAAATTTGTAATGGTGAGATATTTTTTTTGCACCGCGTGTAATCATGTAACACTATCTTTGTTATAAGTACCAACAGAAGTGAGAATATAGCAACGCACTATACTAAATTTTAGCACACTTTATATCTAAGCAAGTAATTTCTGATCACGTGTGTGAAAAATGAGAGGTTGAGTGTCAAAAGAACATTTTATATGTTGAGTACTTTCTCAGATTGATAATATCAAAAACCATTATAGCATCCGAAAACTAAACACGTCAAATGTTTATTCCATTACTTTGGTTTACACCTCATATGATACTACATGAAACGTGAGTAAACAAGGATAGTTACATAAATGTACAACGTACATGTATAAATAATTAGTACATTAAATATTTATTTGGAATTAGTCAAGGGTTTTAAAGATACATCATTATGAACAATACCTAACATATATTTTATTGAATAACTAATTGCTAAATAAAATTTACAAACGTAATCTCAATTTTACAAGTATATACAAGTATTTCTCGTACATCTTTAGTTCGTACAAAAACCTAAAGCTTGTTTATATAAACAATACAATGAACTTATCCACGATAGGGAATGTTCAGGTTGACAATAAAATATTATACATTTATATAACTTTCAAAAGTTTGTATGAGTGTCTTGTAGGTGTAATGGCCATGTGAATTACCAGACTCCCATTACAAGCATAATTGACTAAGGGATGGTGGTTAATTCGCCTTTCTAATCAAACTAAACAACCTTTATGTTCCTTTGGAATGGTATTATTTTAATGTTTCCACAAACACGTTATCTTTTTTGTACGAACTATAGAACAAGCATAATATTATAGACTACAATGAAAGTTAAATTCATGTGACACTTATTTGTTCTAAAACACAATCAATAGTTAATTATATAAATATATCAATCATTAATTTATAATATATAATTAATTGCTGATTGCCTATAGTGTCGAAACGGTGAGGGATCGCGTTTACAGCAAAATGTTAAGTAAACTTAAATATGAAAATATATTGCAATTTCGTTATATTAAAACAAATACATTGCACCACAGTCTCAGTTGGAGTTCAAATTCCATCAAAATCTTACCCCGATGTACCTTGAACAAGGAACACCATCTTACTAGCTCAGTATTACAATAGGAGACCAAGAAGTGGACTCCAAATTGATTTTTCTCAGTTGTAAGAACGTTTTCACAATTGAGTAAAAATAATTTGTATAAACTAGAATAACCATCGTGTAAATCATATTGTAAACGCTAAAACAGAAATGTCACCCCACAAAGAATCAAACGATAACAATAATGTACAACATAACAATCGGAGATATAATCAAAACAAAAACGAGTCCGTTTATACTCTCTTGCGTTAAAACAATTTAATCAGAATCATAGTGATACATTAGATACAATGTACATGTATATAAATTATATAATAGAAGACACCTTTGTTGCCTTTGTTGTACAGAAATCTGTGTACGGACATAAAGTAGCCAAGTCTGGCAACTTACTTTCCACTGCAGGTAAAATAAAATTAACGAGAAAAGTAATGAAAGCAAGCCGCGAGTTCCTCATCGTTGAGTCGGAGTATTACAGGATCATCAAATGATTTACCATATTTATAACAAATATGCCATTGACTTGAAAACTCGTAAACAGATTGACCAATCAACTCATTCTCTACGTAGTGTTCCACATGTTACTCTAGAGTTGACGATATTTTGTCACCTTAGAGCTGAAGGGCTTCACTACACTAGTAATATGATTCGATTTTGAGTTTCACTAGAATTACAATATGACACGATTTACTGCTATATACTATGAGTATACGTGATGTCAATATCAGAGAACGCCGCGACAAAAGTTATACTTGTCTCTTATTAACAGCCGATGGCAAGCTAGAGGATACTAATTATAGCTTTGATTCTTCAAATATGCATATGTATACTGCATGAAATTGAAGCCCCTTTAATCTATTGTTCTTGCATCTTTATGCAATACTTTGAATGTACATAATATTTCATTTTTTTCAAAAGATTTTTTCATTGAAGTTAAGGGAAAGTAGGAGGTACCCCTAATGTTAAGTATACAATAGATCAAACGAGGAAGAAAACGAATCTCCTTAGATCTAAGGTAAAACTGACAAACCTAATGAAGCGTTTTTTCCTTCGAAGCTTAATGAATACGGACAATTATCCTCAGCTTTTACCATATATGTACCATTTCATTATTGCCTATACTATTCTTCATAATCACCTCAATTTCCCCATACACAATTTCGACTGTTTTCTGACTCTTCTCACTAAGTGTCAATTAATCTGAATCGTTGATTCAGCATATTACATTACAAAAATCGTTTAATTCCCATTGATATTTTATGTGTAACTGTAAAATGAACGTGGTTAAAATGATCTGGAACCTTATTTCCTTGTATTTGTCAGCCTGAATTATATGTAGCTTTATCTTTAAAAAGTTCATTTTCGCTACGTATTTATTTGTGTTAATGTATTTACTTCCTCGTATTGTTGACAATATCAATTTTTTTGCTCTGCCGATTAATTATATTATACTTTTCTACAGACTAAACTAAACTAAAGCACAATCTCACGTCTAGAAGTAAACTTTGCACATGTTGTTATCATGGGATTTATTATCCGAACCGTCTAGCCATAAGCTGTATGTAATCTTTTTGTAAGTCGTCGGAGACATCTTGATAATTGACATTAAAAAAGATTACATAAATTTAAAATTATATTTTTGTGCGAAGCAAAATAACAAATTCACATGGCGGTTCTGATAATGATTAAACTAAACACTTTGATGTTAACTGCTTAGGATTTATTTAATACTTAATTAAACTGCAAGTAGACCAGTCAGCTAATATAGTTATACACCCAACATACCAATCTATCAAATCATGATCCAATGTACGTTGATTCAATCAATAATATTATTAATAATAACAATTTTATATTCTTTAGTAGGTTTGATTTCATTGTTCAATTCAAATTTGCTAATGCCTGTCACGTGTTCGGATAAACTTATAGTTTAGTTTTCTTCTAGTCATAGATTTTGTCTACTAACAACTTAAGTTATATAATAAGCAGTGTATGTCAATAGATTACATACTTGTTTATTTGTCTGCTTTTTCCTGTATTATGCCGTTCTGGAATAACCTGTTAGTTATCAAAGAGTCAACGATTATTTGGCAATTTATCATACTTTGATTCGTGTTGATTGAGACTAATTATCACCAAGTGCAGTTTATCATACTACCATTTTTATATACATATATGTAGCAAGTAATGACGAATTCATTGCATACCCTAACCCAACACCATTTGTCAATGTCAAAATGTGCACCGTCAGTTTTCGTTAAACAGGAAAAACCAATATATTTTTATTAATAAGTTCAAAAAACACTCACTTATGGAGTCAACACTAAACCAAGAAACAACTGTCATTTGCCTTCTCTTAGGTGATGAATTCATTTTACTGAGCTGATCATTGAACTCACCTTAAGGCAGGATACCCAATGGCATGTAAATCCTGATTGAGTGGAACACTCGTAGGTTAATTTATTGATCAAGTAAATAAGCATACATCAATTTCTTTTCTCTGCAATGATAAAAGTACCATTAATAATGATTATGTTTTATCATTCTTATGGAAATTAATCTAAATATCAAACAACATTTCAGACATTGTGTCTAACAAATTACAATACACCCGTGTTTAATTTCTAAAGCTAACCAGGCATTTTGCTAAATATTTTACCATCTGAGGAATAACTTACAAAGTAACCTAATGTCATGACGGGTGAAACGTTGAGATATCAAACGGAAGATGTCCACGCATTTTTGCAACACGAAATAAACACGAAATAAACAGAGGCAACGGATTTTTTATCAACAATTGAGAGGAAACGACTGATAGTAACATTTACATTAATTAAATGCACCCTAACACCTGTAGATCTAAATTCGATTATTTGAACACTAAGTTTATGTCCCATTGGGATTGGAACTGAATTTTTTTTCCATGACGTCATTACCCCTTTAAGAACAAATTATTATTGACGTGCTAGACACAATGTATCTTTGCACTACACGTCTGCTATAAATGTGTGCCTTAAGCATTACTGCCTAATCAATTGCTTACTTTCTTGGCAACATGATACACATAATACGATTTTTATAATCCAACATCGATCCACTTTTCGGAGACACTATTTTATCTTTTATCTAATGATATTTCGACAGTTGTCATATCATTATTATATGTCTAAGTATGCTTTTAAAATAAATTGTGTTCTAGTTTGTATGTTAATTATTAATTGCTTCGAGTGACTTTTAGAGATATTTGAAGGTTTCCACCAAGGGCATGTTCAGCCATTGGGTCTTTAAGAGTTTTAAATAATATTTCTTTGCTCACATGTTTAAAATGCGCTAAAATTCAATATCTGAAATGACCTTTAGTCCAATACGTTCATTGAAACATACATATTTAACTATTCGTTTACTGTTACTGAAAATTAGAATACAATATGCAACATATACAAGTTAAGAAGAAATTTCTTACGGAATGCAACTATCGACCTAATTTTTATTATCAATTAACTATTAATCAAGAAAGATATGCGTGTTTGAAATGTACGAAGTGTGTGTTGCTTTAGCGGCATTTAAACATTAATTAAACTATATTTCGATTGAAAGCTATCCTACTCACCGTCTCTGGATAGGATTTTATGATGTTTTAACCCAAGCTTATAACCTAGTTCTAGGCACATGCTCTATCCAGTGCCTGACAACTGTCCTACAAGGTACAGAGGTAGGCAAATACAGAAAGACGATTGTAGTATTTGAAATGCTTTAGTTGATATATGTGAATCATACAAACAAGTTTTACATTGAACCATAAACCTGACCAGTGATCAGACATCGTACTCACAGCCTCTAGATAGGATTATATCTCTTAACTCAAACATTTAACATAGTACTTGACACATGCACTATCCAGTGCCTGATAACTGTTTCTACATGATACGTATTACATAGCAGTATGCCATCTTAAAACATAATGTGTGAATTGAGCATTCAGATTAACTATTATTTCTATGAAATTAAGGTCACCTTAATCTGTGATATGACCTGCAGCATAAACATTATTGTCAAATGATCAGATTTTATTGCACCTAGATGACAAATGTCATTGGTTGATAATACATGTATATTATATGTATAATTGAGTCATAGGTGAATATTTATTTCTCCTTTTAGGGACACAAGTTATTACTTAGTTGATATGTACATCACACTGTTGCCATAAGTCACTTTTGTATAACATAAAATACGTTTCTATGTAGAATTATAGTAAACAACTGTGGCTGAGTTTTACGATACACACACACGTATGTATATATTAATCATTTTAAATCAGAAAAATCATTTGTTGTTGCAATTAAACGATCGAAAATTATACCTTTTGTTCCCAGTTTTCTGTCACCACGTCTATGTCTGATAGTTATTCTAACCTTCTACAAGGCAATTATAACATCTATTTGTTGATAATTATCAGTTCTTCGGTAAAACCTACGTTAATAACTACCTATCACCTGATCTTCAACTTAAACCATATACCATTTGCATTAATGATCTTAATATCTGTCATTATTGCCTCAATTCCTCCAGATAAAATTACATCTGTTACTCGACATCTCTCACTAAATATCAATCAATACGAATGATAATTCAAAATATCTTATATTTAAGATACATTAATAGTGAACGTGGCCAAATGAACGAATCACAATGTTCCGGTCTTTGTCAGCTTTAAATTAATGCTCATGCAGTTAAACATTGGTGCGTCATACAGTGCTCAAAATCATTTTTAGACGCCAGTGCAGCGTGGCATTCAGTTTAGAGCATCCTAAGTAGTATACTTATTCTAAATATAAAAATGAACATTTAAGGCCATGAGTGTGAATTCATACGTGCAGATTCAGATTCGTAATTTCTTTCAAAAGCATACTAAGTTACTTAGCATTTTTCTTATTTTTTTCTATCTAAGGAATAAAGAATAAAATTACTTCATCTCAGTATTCGTGAAAATCTATTATTACAAAATGAGTTTGTACATACATTTTGCAAACACGAAATGATTGGAGGCAAACGGTGCTTTATCATCAACTGAAAGGAAATAAAAGTAATAACTTTCCCATTAATAATATACATCCTAACGCTTGTAAGCGCGATCACTCAAACAATAGTACCGATGTTTCATTCGGAACATTGGAACTGAAAAAGGTGTTTGCTTGACGTCAGTACACCCATTTTAGAACAAATTATTATTGACATGCCAGACACAAAGGCTTTACATGTCTTCTACAAAAGTGTGTTTCAAGTATAACTTTTTAATCAATAGTTTACTTTAGGTACGTCTGGTAAACATAATACGATTTTATTATTCAACTAGAATCCATGTTTCAGCGACACAGTTTGCGTCATAATTAAATAAAAGTTTGACGACTGTCACGTAACACACTTTAAGGCTAAGTATGCTTTTAAAAGGTCAAGCATGGCTTAGTTTGCATTATCTGGGGTACATGGTGTGTTTACAGAAGTATTGAAGGTTTTCACCAGGGGACAATGAAATGGTGAAACATAGTACCTCTAGGTATTTTGTCTATAAAACATTGTTATTATCATATAAATTGTTTCTAAAACGTTGTAAAGTCTAGAGCTAAAATGCAATTCTGTATTCAATTTGTATTCAATTGAATACGTCTATATGTATTTGTAACAAAATTATTTACACAACTTTGTGTTCTGTTTATAATGATAGGAATAAAATATTTAAAATGAACAAATGAACGATACGAAACTATAAAACATATATTATCGCAAATAATATCACTATGTGCTGAGATACAATTTTTTAACATCAATAAACTACTGACCATCACAAAGGTACGCGTGTTTGAAATGTTAATATGACATTGTGATGCTTTGAGTTCATTAAACACCTTTTTAGCAATACATCGGTGGTCAGACATCCTACTCACATACTCACAGTCTTTCGATAGGATTATATCTCTTAACCCAAACCTTTAACCTAGAACTTGACCCATGCACTATCCAATGCCTGATAACTGCTTCTACATAATACAGAGGAAGGCAAATAAGGACGTGCGTTGCATTCTGATTGTTATTAGTTGAATGATGTAAATCGTATAAACACGTGTTACATGGCACTATACCATTTTTTTAAAAATAATGTGGGAAGTGAGCCTTCAGCTTAACTATTACTTCTATGAATTTAAGGTCACGTAGACCTGTGGTATGGCCTACAGCATGCACATTATTGTCGAATTATAAGATTTTATTGCACCCAGATGACAATTGTCACAGGTTGCTAATTTAATATTCAGGCGAATATTTCCATCTCCTGGGGAAGACGCAATAAGCCACTTTGTTGATTATTTACATCACGTTGTTGACATTGGACGATGTTCTATCACAGGATATAAATCACAATTAATTTAATCTCATTTTCAACATATAATTACAAAGGGTCTTTGGCAACATGTAGATTGTATATATTTTATTGTGTTACTTGAACAATAACTTTGAAGTGGCTTTCCTAAACTTTGTAATGGAACATTATATCATGGAGTACACACAAAATACATCCATTATCAATAGTCATATTTATAAGCAATATTTATAATATATAATAACTATTATCAAAATCTGAATGTTGATAGTATGGTCAGTTTGGCCTGAAACACTCTGCATAGTATAACATTGAGTGTTGGAAACCTGACTGGATTTTAAGCTCAGTTTAAAATACTGTATCAATGCACAAACGAGTATTTTTTAAATCCATTGAACTTCGTAAGTAATGTTACAGAGATAAAATAATTAGTTTTTAGTTGTTCGAAGAACAACGATATTCGCCAATATTGAGAAATTAGTATAGCAAGATTACTACAAAATCTAGGTACATGAAGGAACTCAACTCTTCAAGCATGTGTATAACTGAGAAAGGTTTTAATGATTGTAATAATTACATTTAACCAAACACTAAAATTATATGCAACAGTGAAGCTTCCCTGTGGTGAATCCCAATTTGAAAGGGCGTGACGCATTAATCTTTTATTCTATACGTAGACGATAAAACATGTCTTGACTCAGACGCTAAACTCATATCGCACACCAACAACGCACGGGAAGTAGTGCGGCGTAAACATATATTTAAAACCGCTGTATGTTCTTTTTTTAAATATATAATCATGATGATTAATTGTAAGAAAATGCTGGCTAATAACTGCAGGAATACCTACCTATAGATACAAGGTGCTTTCAAACCTCAATTGGTATTATCCGTAGCGTATCCTAATTTCATTTTCAAAGGTCTGTGTAATGATTGACTGATGTAAACACTTTCAAGGAGATTAAATGACCAGCATAAAAGGTTTATTTAACGTGCATATTACTTTTTTGGATAGCAATATCATATTGCGAAATCTCAAAAACGTATTTCATTTATTCAGTACTTGATTATAATTACACTTAGTTTATTTTTACAATATTTGATCCGGTTTTGGTCTAACTGAATAAAGAGGTTTTATATGGTTTTTAATTACCAGATGGCGATGTAAATAATAGAGGGTAGACATTAAAACACACATCTAAATTAGTTTACTTCAAAGAGTGCTTCTTTTTCTCCCAATGGGATTATCAATATCCTGAATCAAACGTGAACGAACTGATCATCAGGTCGCATTCGAAAGTCAATAAATTCACATAACCGTACTAAATGATAACTATAAAATAGAACAAACTAGTCCAAACTAGATTACCACAGCTGTAAATAACTAACAAACCTAAATATGTCAGTGCCTAATGGTAATTGAAATTATTGGTAATGTTATAAACAAAAAAATGAATAAAAGCGTGTACGAGTATGTCACACTAGAAAGGAAACTGATAGTAATGAGCTTGTTTTTGCTGTGGTTCCTGGCATACACAGTGCACTAGTCTAGTTGTCTCCAAGAAACAAAAATAGACGTAAAGAAATCGTCTTTGGTATTTGTTGCAATTTATAGTGTTGTTTTGTCAACATCTTGGGAATATTTTTACCCATAAACCAATTCACAAAATTAGATTAGATATGTATGCAGTAATAGTCTCGGAAAGAAAAACGCACCAATTAATTCGCAAAGTTTCTTCAAATAAACACACCAGGGACATTAAGACCACACACACATGACTAAATAATCTGGTCAGCAGAATCGATATGATTTTCTGTATCTGACAGACGCTATTCATTCTCCAAACGTTCTCCAGAGACTAGCTATACAAAGAATTGTATTGATTTTACACCACAACGCCAACTTGCATTTTACGGGACAAAATAATTTAAGGAAAGGTTGTATTTGAATAAGCGAGTATACATTGTTCGACTCTTGTATTGCTTTTTGTCTAAATAATATAGTACATGTATGTATATGATATATTGTGACGCCAAAGGTGCAACGTCTCAATTCTCATTTTATTTACAATTTTGGCTTGGCTTAAATCTCTGTAATCATATCATCATGATGCAGAACAAATTCGTATAAAGCTTTTTTTGATTGATTAAAAAACGTTTGAAATACTTAGTGTTCTTGATTTTGCTATCGTAACCAATATAATTATGTCATGTAAATTGTGCTCCATTTAGTAGCTTTTATCGCCTAATTATCTCCTGGCGCAATTTTTACTAACGATATAAGTTATATTTTCTTATTTAGAAAGGCAAAATAACCTGTACATTTTTATAACAAATTTAGATGATGATGCATGTGTATGCACGTATTTAAGTTATAGACGAATAAAATATATATGTATATGTGTTCCATTGATTACATTATCGCGTAATTTTAGTCCGGCAATATTTGTTTGTATAACATCAACGACCGTTTCACCATATCCTATTTGGTTCAATAGTAATTAGAATACTGAGGCAAGACATTTCTTTCACAACAGTAAGTGTAATAACTGTCGTAGGATGATATTAGGTTTTAGGATATGAGGACTTACATGTTTTTATTTCCAATTCAGTAGACAGTTGATGCTATTTATAGAATCTAAATCTCATTTTTGCTGTTATAAGGTACTGTTTTATTAACATATTATCGGAATTCGTTGAAAAAAAACAGTGATCATTTTTTGGGGGAGGGGAGTTATTACCATATCAACACATTATACAGGTCGTATCATGGCGGTCATTCAGTCAACCAACTCGCAGTTTCTGGATAGGCTTGAACGGTAATCAATTACTAGGCGCATACCGATCGTGCCCTGCATATTTAGACACAGAGATAGTAGAGGAAATGGCGGTAGAAATTATTTTATGACCAATCTCTAAAAACGTATGCCCTGTCCTGGAATCGAACCTGTGACTATTCAATCAGCCGATTTAAGCGCTACCGACTGAGCTAGCTAGGTGGCTTGAATTCATCAATATTAATTACACGTGTACGTTGTTGAATATAAATCTACCAACCTACGTATTTTTTAATTTGTTAAGAACGATTGCACAACGAACGAAGACGTTTAGTCGATATGAATATTCCTGCAATCATTTCATCAACCAGACGTGATACTGGATAAGAAATGCAATTCTTGAATTATTGAAGCGTGAAATAGAAAAGCATTGAGGTGGCATTTGATAAAGTGTGTTCGTGTCGTTGCTAAGTCGATGTTGTTTTATATGCGATCTCTTAGCTGCATTTATTATTATGGGAAGTGCATGTTATCATCTGAAGTCAATTTCCATCGCAAGGATTTCAGTAGATATTACCCTTTATCTGAAAATCTCATGAATAATATTCATATGAATTCTTCTTTAATATGTATTATTAATTGTTACCATGGCTACCAAACAAACACAAAAACAACACAAAATCACACCATTTAAATAAAATAATTTATAGAAACGCAAATTACATATTTAAGTATCGGTATATTTACGTGGTGGAACGCATTGATACTTGTGTGAACCTGTTACTACATTGCAGGAATGATTCTGTTACATTGTAAATGTGATTATGGTTATTGTTGAAAACTCTTGCTTATGATTCATTATGAATTATAATTGTCAACTAAAACCATATGAATATGTAAGAAAGGCTCAAATGAATCTAGTATAATAGTTCAATGAAAACATTTTGGGTACATGTCACTTTTTGTCAGGTATTAAGGCGGTTTTAATCAAGCTTGCGGAATCAATACGATTGCTGTATTTGACAGGCGTTATTCATTCCAATACAATCTCTCGTAAAGCAAGAACAAGTAAATGTATTGATTTTACACCACAACGCCAGTTTATATTATCTAGTACAAAAACACGATTTAGAGAAGTAGCGTATTTGAATTGGTAATTATCTTTCCTACGCTACATGTTATTTTTACTTGTAAATAATATTATTTTATAACAAATTGTCCTGCTCAAATACTGTAATAATGCCATATTAACTGTGATATTAACTGAAAAAAATATATAAATGATTAAGGGCTATGTAAAAGTTGAAATTACAGAAAGGCACCTATAAGTACCGGCCCTCAAAAAGTTGGTTAGGGTAAATGCAGCGCTAAAAATATCATAATGTTTAATCATCCCTCTTGCCTGAAATCTTTTGGACCAGGCAATATTATCGTAGGTACTTCACATCACCTGTGAATACAGAAATAAATACGTTATTTTCTGTGCAAGTTTCCTTTAATTCTAGCGAACAATTTCAAAAAACATATGCAGATATTGAATGCACTAATATTACTCTAGATGCACTGAGGCTTACATTTTCTATATCTGTGACTGAATTTACATATATGAACTAACAAAAAAGTGGGCTCTGTAATCAAAATTTGGGCGTCCATTTTGTGTGTATTAAAAACTTATTCATTACACATCTTTGCGGAAGTCAGGGGATAATCACAAAAACGTGTGTACATACGCGAACTGAACTTCTATCTACAGATTGCAAGATTTCGAAGAAATGTCTTAAGAATGGTTTATTTTTTATGAAGTTATTACTATATATGTCTGTAGATTTGTTGATTTATTGTTTTAAGGTATTTATTTGACGCCACGTGGGAACTTTTTTGTGCCTAATTACTTTATTTTGACATCCATGTGTTCCGTCTTAAATTGGTCGATGTTTTGTTAGCAGATGACCATTTATTGTGTCATACCATCTTTGTTTAAATTGACCGTGAATTGAAAAATCAAGAGTATGGTGGCTCGGTATAGCCCTCGTGCATTTTCTTCGAGAGCTTCTAATCTCCGTTTGTGAAATTGTTCGTTGAAGTTTGTGGAACATATTGTATTCTTTAAATGTTATGTAGTTTATAATGTATTGTTGACAACAAATCATGTGACCAAAATTTGAGGGCTTCACCACTTGTCGTTGGCTTAAGTCAGATCGTATTGTAGCAAAGATTTTAAGTTTCGAGTGCGTCTTTGAAATTCTCTCATCGTAAACGTAAGTTCAACGTAAGTAAGTAATTTCGGAAATTTCGCTATCTTACGTGAGATTCTTATGAAACAGTCCCAGTTCTTTATCAGCCCTGCGTTCAGTAAGCATTTAACGTTAGTCAATCACCGTTACCGTTATGAGCGGTTAATTGAACGATCCGTTGAAGCGCGATTGTTTAAAGATAGCGGACAAGAGAATCTTTACTTCAATTTATTAGAAGAATTCGGAGAGAAGAAATTCTTATCTTGTTTACTTGTTTATTGTAAATTTATTGATCTTAATCAACGGGAGTAACACCGCCGACTTCGTTGTAATGGCAGTTACTAATTTGCACAATATACTGGAACTATTTTTTTTCAGGCTGTTACATACTCGCGTACTATATACTTAAACCGTTAGCTGTTTGCCTGAAACGTTTGCCGCTAACAGACCGTTCAATAATGACATTAGTGAATAATACCTATTTTAAGTGTGTATCTTTCATTACCTGTGTCCATTATTGGACACCGTACTTTTTGTTTGTACTACTTCTTTTGTGTAAAGTTGTATTTTGGACATGTTGAAAATTATGAATTTTAGTATATAGAGATATTTTATTATACCGATTTCAGACAATGTATAAATTAATTTTATTTTTAACTCTCAGTGCATCTGTACGGGGGTGTACACAATCTTATTGGAAGATTCTATTTTATCTGTTTACACTGTACTTCATGTAAACTTGCACAAAAGTTTACATGTTTAAACTCACTTTTTTCATAAAAACATAAATATTACTAAACCACTTTTTTGATATTTTTCTATTAAACTTACTTATTTATTTCATTACGATTAAAATGAAAACTGAAATTTATGAAAATTATTTGTAAATTTCAATTATTGCAACCACACCTATTTTAAAGTCATGAAGAACATTCGTAAATTACATAGTCCTTAAGCGTATTATTATATAACTAATGCATACATGCTTTTTTGTTCGCAAACTAACATATTCATATGTTTATCAATAGATATATGTAATGTAATTATGAATGCATTTCGTCACATTTTAACGATATAGTACGCCAGTTCTACTCACAGTCGCTGACCAGGCAAATGTATTTAGACCAAGGCGTTTGACTTAGAACTTAGCACATAACTTCACCAGTAGCTTTCAGAGGAAAACCATGAAACATTGTATAACCAAATTCCACATAATATTATATATATGTACGTTTCGCTTTGGAATCGAACCAGTGACCCTTTGAATTGTGATCAGATGCGGTACCGACTAAGCCTACCAGGCGGTTATAAGTATGCGTGTATACTTTTAAAATGCTAAAATGTTTTTGATTACTTTGCTACGGTTTGCACATTCTTTGCAATAAGTGCTTATTTGATAAGTCCACTCACCAATACAAAATCTTAATATATTGAGGCACTCATTGTCCCATTTATTTAATCCTGGGACATATCTATTTCTTGATTTATTATCATACCTTTTGTTTTTATAGCTTCAACGTATACACATTGTTATATGAGCAATAAGTATTGACCCATTTTGCATTTTTAAGCATTTTGTTGGTCGATTAAACTGTTCGGTTCAGTTACACTTGATCAGTATGCAACCACACATTTAACGACTACTTTTGTCAACATGCATTCGTATAAATAATAGCTATACTCTGGTTGATATTTTAGTTATTTGACACTTCTGACAAATATTCTTAAATAACTCTAATGTTGTAATAATTCAAAATTACTTTTAATATAGAAGAGCAAAATCATTTCAAAATTGTATACTTAACTAGTTATCGTTTTAGATGTAAAACTTTATGTCAAATTAGGTGAACTGACATGTCTTTAAAATCTGCTCACAAAGTGAATAAAAAAATTGCTGTGTAGGCTTTTATAAGATTTCATACGACTGTTAAATTAATGGTTGTCACAATTCATTGTATTGTACGCTGATATTCAATAAGACGGGACAATTAAGATTTGAAAAATGCAAAAAATAAAGTTCTGTCAATTTTTGTTTTGACTGATTTTACAAGCTGTATGTATGAGGCTTGATATTATGCAAGGGTTTGAACAATCTCGGACTAAATAAATTTTTACACATATTTGAATACAAGCACATATTTTCTATAGTAACGTATGTTTCTTTACGGAACACACTAATAAAACGCATATTCTTGGTCTGGTTTTGTATGTTTGTCTATGATTTAAGCAATTATAAGAAGGCAAGGGGATAGTACTTGAAATACATACTTCAAAACGATAAATTCAGAACACAAAATTGCTCAAATATGTCTTAAATCTTTGAACAACGTATGCAAATTACAAAACTAAATTAATGACCCTTGATACAATGACTTTCCAACTTGGAACAAAGTTCAAAGAGAACTAAAGTACAATGGCCGTAGAAAATCAACATTACTGAATACATTTTAATAGTTTGTATACTTTACCCACTGAAAAATTCATAATCATGAACGTCTAAAGAAATAACTAGTTAGTAACGTATGTTACAACAACACTGTTTAAACTATCATATCCCAGTGTTATCAGTCACACCCAGTACAACAGTTTAAAAATTTAAATGGTAGTACTTACTATTTTCTATGTACTATGTCATATCTATATAATGTTAATAGGTTTGCCTTCAAAATTAAGTAAAAACAAATTTAAAATTAAGAGGTAAAAAGATTACGAATTAGTCTCAAAAAATCAAAACAGTTAAATCGTATTTAAAGTTCACATAGTAATTCACTTAAATATACAATTGAAATAAACATTGCAACATTCTCCAGACATTTCATTAGGTATTGGCACACTTATTTCATAAAACAAATCATTTGACACCCAAATTACAGCCTCATAGGTTTGCCATTGGATGAGAGGTTGGCGCTGTTTCATGATCGATGTGTTTGCTTCCTTATCATTATCGATTTGTAGCAATGTGCCATGTTCCCTTAAAAAGTTCTGCAACAAAATCTTCCGCGACGTATTCTAGTTCATCTTTGACAAAAAATGAATTCTGATATATGTTGTCTGTGTCGTCAGGAATTACAACAGCCTGTGGTAACGTATGTTTATAAAGGTTTTTTCGCTGCTGTTGAATTTGACTGACGTCCTGTGTTCCTTTACACTTAAAGACAGGATATAAAAGAAACAATCAGGACTTGAACGTTCGGAGTTTCAAAAAATAAGCGAAACATAGTGAAACAAGTAAACTAACAATCATCAACTAAGATACATTTCATATGAAACATACGTTACCAAACGTAACGTATGTTTCAATTCACAAAACCATGTCTTATTGAATAAGAAGCGAAAAAGGACGAATGAATCAGATTTGTTAACATCTAGTAAGTATTGAAGTAGCAAATAATTTGCAAAAAGCATTTATTTGAGTATTGCTATGTAGGATTTTATGCTTACATTGCATGCAATGGTTAAAAAATCTTCAGACTCATTAATTTGTCAACGCCATTGAGAGGCACGCAATTTCAAGTTTTTTTCAGCTTGGTTGATGATGTCGTATATTTTGCAATGAGATAATGTCATCGTTTAACCCTTTGCCACATTGTAAGATCGGTTTATCATTTTAACGGTAACGTATGTTACATCACGTATGTTACATTTGATACTTTAGACAGCAGTATCTCTAGACGACCCTGAGCAATGACAAAAGTAGTTATCATAAAATGAAGAGTTCATTAGAGTGACTTATTAGAAAATATTAATTCAACTAAGATATTTACCATTCGTTGAAAAACCATGGTCACGTATGTTTCATTCTTAAAAGTCTACCCGAAAATTTTGGTAAAATGTGATGATTATTGAAATGCCTGTGAATACTTAATGACAATCGTTTCTATTTCATGTATATTCATATCTGATCTTATGATTTTATATATTTTACAATTATAATATCGTTTTGAAATTTAAAAAAAAATGGACCTTTTTCACGGTCACGTATGTTTCCACACTCTTGGCGACAAAGTTTAAGAGCTGTGTGTAAGTTTATATTTCTGAGGAGCAAGATAAAAATCTTATTCTTACATACAGGCACGATGTATGTGTTAAAAAACAAGTGCATTAAGACTACCTTATGTGCCTATTCTTCGTAGTCTGCGCTCAAAGTCAGAAAATTGAGATGGCGACAGTAACGTATGTTACATTTTGGGGTACTTATGAGACCAGTATGAACACATACTTGTGTATATTTCAAAAATCTTTCTTGTCCCAAATGCCCACACACCATTCTGTACACAAACGGTCTGACTGACCTCTGTACGGAGACGCCGCGCATCACGGGTAAAACTGTTTATTTACCTGAAAACACGTGGCAATGTTTACATTCTATCAATTTCCCCCTTCAAGTATACTGAACAAAAATTGAATGAATTTTGTGTCTACTCAATAAAATTTGACTATCCAACCAACTAACCTCATTAAATTAAACTTTTATACCGGTTGTTAAACCTTCGTCATAACGTGTTTACATCTGTCATTCTTTACACAGTAATTTGAATTCGAAACTAGGTTACACGGTTTAACTATGCACCTATACCTACAGAGGTTTAAAAGTACTTTGTATTGATAGATTTATGATCCTGTAGCTATGAGTGATCATTTATTTTACATTTCAACAACGAGTCTGTCAAAAAACGAAAAAATGCAACGATTTTGTCTTCATCCGCCGCACTTTATTCTGTTGCGTACCAAACGCCGAATTTTGAGACGGTTGCGCGTCTTAGTATAGAGGTGATATCTTCACCGTCTATTTATAGAATGGCCCACACACAGCATACAACTTTTGCATTATAATTCAATTCACAGTCTATTCGTATTTACTCAGTAACTCATGGAACATTAAATGTTCCATCTTATTGAATATGAGCGTGTAATTCATAGATGAAAACCAGTGCTTACGTATTTTTGTTTTAAATAATTAATAATTCGGAAAATTACTTCACTTTTCTTTTATGACTACATTTGACCATGAATGATATATTTGTTCTTTGGGTTGCCTTTTGTTGAGGATGGTTGATGGAAGACTCAATATAGTACTAAATAAATAAGCTATTCACATAAATTGTTCTTCAAATAAGGTTAAATAAATCATAATTGCAACAACACTGGGGAGTTATTCAACAAATTACAGTGAAATATCAACACCATAATGTAGTTAAGGTAATATAAGTTATAACTTGAACAACAATGTAAAGTTAAGTAAAACAAAGTACAGAAAAAAATATGAACACCATGACAATGCAGTAAAGCTTAAATCAATTGTAACCTCAACAATACTGCGAAGTTACTTGACAAATGAAATACTTATAGTGAAGTATTATTACCATTGCAATGCATGGAACATAAACCATTTGTAATGGTACATTAAGTAAGTTAAATTTTGAATGTGTTAACAATTGTCAAAGGTTTATTTATAATATATAATATGTCTAATTGAATTATATATGCATTTTGTTATACCTTAAGAAAACCATTATGCTCTACATTTAACTGTCTATAATGTTATACGTTACAGTGTCTGATTTTGGCATTGTTCTCATTAGTGTTGCCATCATTAATGCCATCGAGAACTAAACTTTAGCGAAATCTATGTTCTCATCCAAGTCACCAAGATTCACTTATTTATGATGAAATTCTCCAGTGACTGTAGTCACAAATTATCTGGGGCCTTGCTACATATAGATAGGATAATACACACTACTACATTGTGTGAACTATTCTCTGCTGGAAATATATATTAGATCAGTGCTGATTAATTATCGACCTAAGACATTTTTATTGTGTCATTTCGAGATATTAATATGCCAAGAGGGATCACCTCATCATATTAATTGTTTTATTGTGAATTCATTGATATGATACTCTTGAATTAAAAGAGTATGCTGCGAGCGGCTTTAGTATTTTCAACCACTAGTCAGTTGTCTTTGTACAATTTCGTAGCATTGAATGGTTGTCAACTTAATTGATTTTGGTTTACCTGATCACTTTGGTATACATTCAATAGTAAGAGTCTAAGTGTTAAAATAGTATGATGTGAGTAGCATTGAATAATTTCATTTATTGGTACATTGGTGTGAGGTCTTCCTTCTCGATCCACTGGGTATAGTTCATGAAATGGAACAAGTCATTATCTACAGTGCTCGTTAATAATATTATCCATGACTTTTTGTCAATAATTTTCCGGAAAGTAGTTCACGATTAGTAATATTTTCTGTAGTGACGGAATTACAAAATACATAGAAAAACTTGTCAACTCAGAAAAATGAAAAATGTTTTCTTTTCTTTCGACAATAGTTCAGTCTATTAATCCATTGGGATTTCAGTTGGGAGTAAACTAAGTACATCTTTATCAAGTCTCGTTCAAGTTCCATTAACATTGCCATATCACGCCAAAATAGTCCATTTTAAAAATTGAAATGTTTTCTACTTTTGGAATGTTCTCGATGTTCATTCAGGGAAATATTACGAACAATTAATTATCTAGCCTAGTCTCGTCATTCAATGAGCTCATTAGAGGATATGAATGACGAGAGATGTTATTTTAAACTTGAAGACTATTATGTTTCTTTGATATATCGTACTTCAGTTAATTCCTTTTTTGTAATGACACACTATGATCAAAACGATGTTTCATTATCTATATAATTTCACTGTTGTAACAATACTAACATTTTGAATGTGGCATACTGTCACCGTATAGTATGATATAATTACACGACGTTTTACCCTGAATCATGAAACGAATGAAAGTAACTTTTTTACTTTTCATATTTAATTTTATATTGTAACGGGTAGGTTTCGGCAGCATGGGTGAAAATTATATGACACGTTTTTTCTTTTATTTCTACTTCCAACGGTTCATTTCAGGCGATCAATGTACGCCCATTTCCAAAACTTACATAGACAAAAATTTGTTAGTTTTTTTCAAAACCATATAACCAACATTTTTATCAATAATCCAAAATGTTATTATCGGTATCCACTTCAATTTTCTTATGAGGTGCTGCAAAATAACTCGACAAGTTGTCTTGTCTTTCATTAGAGTCATCTTTTTACGGTTTAATGACTCGACATCTTTCTGATATTGGATCTCGTGCACTGAAACCTAGACAGTTGTTTGCTTGATAAGCGATGTTAGTATCAACATGGGAGTTTTTCCAATCAAAGACAACATTAGTTATTTGTGTTCTTATGATTGTACAAGTGTGTTATATTTCTGTAGCATTATTTGATTTTTATACATTAACGACCGTTGTAAAATCTCCAATTTGATCGAAATCAAGTAGAAAAACTGCGGTTTGACAACTTTCTCATAACAGTAATCGTATCCTGATAATATTTGTCAAAGGGCGATATTAAAGTAGGCTACTTATTAAGTTACAGGTTACGAGTTCCAATTTTGGAGGCATTTGGTGTTATTTGTATAACCTAAAATTCATATTGTTGTCAGAAGTTACTGCCACGAGGTTTGTGTTATATAACAACATGGTATCGATTTTTTTGGATAAAAATCATCAGTTCATACTATTTTTGTTTGGTTCAAAGCCGTAACAAGATGTCTACATGTCATATCATGGCGGACAGTCAGTCAACCTACTGATCGTTACTTGAAGTGTTTGGATTTAGATCAGTTGACTTGTGTACTACAGAGTACTGACTGTGCTACATACGGTTTAAATTTTCAGTGATAATTGAGTAGTTATTATATAACAATAATTATTACAATATTAAGGTAGCCGCCCGACTAGCTCAGTTGAGCGCACGCAAGTCTAATGATCGAGGAGTCTTGGGTTCGATTCCCGAGCGGGGCATACTTTCGTGGAGTTTGGTCATGAAATTATTTCTACGGCCACTCTCCCTCCTACCAATGATTTTTAATTATGTAGGGCAGTTGTCAATCACTGACGAAAGTATGCGCTTAGTAGTTCGTTAACAGCTAAATCCAGAGATTCAGCCTTTCCAGGAGGAGTTAGTAGGTTGACTGACCGCCGTTATATGACCTATACAATGTGTTGCTACGGCGTTAAACCCAACAAAAACAAAACATATTAAGGTACAGGTCGTCCACGTAAACATTGCGTATATAAACATAACCAGTTTCATTACACACCAATATTTAGGGGTGATTTATTTTTACAATTTTATAGTTTAATTAGTATACACTTATTTTATAAACATATCATTATATAAAAAATAACAATGTGCAAACACACTTTTTAAAATAAATGTTACACTTAAAAATGGCCTGTTTAAATCAGTAAAATACTGTTCATGCATTAGCTTATTCAACTATTTATTGGGCTAGTCCATTGTTTAAAGTACAAAACACGCATGACCTATAATACGACCTGTATGTACGTTAAGTACCATTCGAACATTCTACGCTATTAAATTAAACACCTCCTTAACACCTTCATCGGTAGAACTGGTTAGATCAGTATTGATTGCACAACGAATGAAGAATATTCGTACAGTCATTTCATTATCCAGACGTGTTGTTTGATTAGAAATGCAACGCTTAAATGTTTTAGCGTAAAATGAAAAAAGCATTGATGTGGAATTTGATAGAGAGTTCAGACGTCGTTGTTCAGTCGAAGTTATTAATATTGAGGTGCAGATCATCATCCAAGTCAGATTCCATCGTAAGGATTACATTAGAAATACGCATTTATCAGAAAATCTCATGAATAATATTCATATATTTTTTTAATGTTTAGTATTAGTTGTCACTAAGGTAACCGAACACAAAAACAACCCAAATAGTAAAGCGGCTGCCAGATAAAGCACGCCACTGGAATGAGTTCATTTTCAGAAATATCAATTATAATTGTAGGTCGCCATAAAGCCTTGTTTTTAAAGTTGACAGAATGGATATTTGTAACTTTCTGCACATTTTGAGACAAATAACAAGTAATTCATTGTAGAAATAGTTTCGTTGCGTATATATGACAACGCAATTGTGAATTCATTTCCTTTTTAAAGTTAGATAAAGATAATGCATGTTGAAAGCGGTAAACTTGGTAGGTTTGATGGAGTCAAAGAAAGTCACATGTTCAAACGTGCCTAATTTTATTAGAATGTTTAATCTTAAAATCAATCTTAATGTTCTATTCTGTTCTGTTCTTAAATTGTTTGTTTATTGCATCTGTGGTTAAGTATGTTAGTCAGAAATATGATGTGATATTATGTCTGCTAAGCTATCAAGTATTGATTGATTTGTCGATGATACTTTATGTCGTCCAATTACATGTGTAAATTTAACTTTTTTACTCAAAAAGGTGCATAAATAAGAGGTTACAATTGTTAGCGGCCAAGTATAGTACATTAATGTACAGTAATTACATAAATGGTTTGTTAGGTGTCTTTAAATGGGAATGCTTCAGAAAAAAGTAAACTCAAACTTTATTCCAAACTGCCCGCTTTGTTTACGTTTTAGACTAGCCGCGATAGTATATTTATGACGTAACAAAACAACGTGATAGGCCACCGTGATAAGAAAAGTTATAAAAACTCTAATGTATAAACATCATAAGGCATCGAGTGAATTTTGGTGAATTAATTTCTGTATACTGTCCTAACTAAACTGAGTGTCAATGTTTTAGTTTTCTAGTTACCTCCCTCTGGTCCTTCTATAAATCAACTAAAAGGGAGATTACATATCCTTATATATCTGTTAACTAAATTAACATGTTCGAAACGCTTGTGGTTCCTGTGCTTACTACTCGTTGCATTGTGGGACGGTAGGACCAAGACACACAGTTGAGAATTTTAGGCCTTATAAAGTTAAGAAGCAGACAATGACAGAATGGAGATTTAAATGTTTAAATATATATAGCCTCTACGATCAACTAACTACATCACTTAATTGCATGTCTTTTTCCACCAGTAGGCCATGCCATTAATTATATTTAACATAATCCTTATCTCAATTCTGTTTCCTAAGCTAGGTTGGCAACAGCAGTTTTCTGCATTCAACATTGAGACCATGTGCGGTTTGATAAAAAATGTTGTTCAATTGAAGAGATAAGCTAACCAAACAAGGAACTAGTAGAGTTTCATCCTGTGTGGTCTTAAATTTAATGATTCATTTATATTTAAGAGTTTAATCAATCAATCACCATTAGCTGTATTGGAGACGAGATTTTTTACCATTTATATCGCTTTTAACATGTAGTGAAATTAATGCATTAAACATGAGAATGACATTTCAAAATAGCATTAGAATGGAGCTTTTGGTTTGGATAAAACATTTTACTTATTTTTGAAGTATAAACTTTAAAACATGTAAAACAGATGATAATGTGCTGTCAAATTATATTTTCTTCTTACATTTAAATTAGTGACTTTTGGACGAAATTTCACATGTATATGTAAGACGTATGTTTCTATTTAAAACAGGCAATATTGGTTTTAAAGAAGATGTTTTTTTGAATATTTCCTTGTGTAAATCTACGTAAAACTTGTGACCACTTGGGTTGGGACAAATATTGACCCCAGTGACATTATTTACAAACGCGTGTACAGGACCTTGAAAGTATTTGACACACACATGCCATTTATGATTTTGATGAGAAGATTTTATTCATACCTACAAACTCTGCAATCGTTCATAGTGCGATATTGGGTAAATAATAATCCAGTACGATTGCCCGCCTACCTAAATATGTCACAGGTTTATATCTATAAAATTCGAAAGTAATATTATTCCTTCTGTACAACACTATTATTTATGCTAGTCATAATTTGACGTCTGACATTCAACAGGTCTGGTCAAGTTCTTGACATTCCTGTGGCAGATATATCTTGAGACAAGACATTGCAAATTGTGTTATAAATGACATTTAGTAAGGGTATTTTTAAGCTGGCCAAAATTTTATATCACTGACTACCTAGATACCACCTTTAACCAAGCTAGCTTGAATAAATGCTGAGTGACCCCTGACATTTTGACTATTGTTGTTTCTACATCAACCTTAGTTTTGACAAAAAGAACAGTGCAATATCTACACATTGCAACCTATCAGTTTCCAAATAGATGTTGTAGGTGCGGATGGATACAATTGTTTTCAGGATTTTCTGACAATTTCTGTAACCATAGCAACCAATATTTTTACATAGAAAACTAAAATACAATCACAAGCATAACTAACTCATTGTACTATATTAGCATACCAAGTTTTATAAAAAAAGGCGTGTTTACATTTTAGAATCGCGGCATTCATATATTGCCGAAAGACAGACATATGGACAAATAGACGAAAGCCGCCCCTTTATCGTCTATTCCTTTGTGCACACCGTCAAAGGAATAATGAAAAAAATGGGATACCTGTCACTTCTTGTCAGGTATTAAGGCGGTTTTAATCTATCTTGTAGAATCAATACGATTGCTGTATTTGACAGGCGTTATTCATTCCAATACAATCTCGCGTAAAGCAAGAACTAGTAAATGTATTGATTTTACACCACAACGCCAGTTTATATTATCTAGTACAAAAACACGATTTAGAGAAGTAGAGTATTTGAATTGGTAATTATCTTTCCTTTATTTTTTACGCTACCTATTATTTTTACTAGTAAATATTCTTTGTTTGCTATGACAATTGTCTCGTTCATATATTTTATTCAAGCTATCATTTTTGTGTTAATAATTAATAAGAAAAGCACGCATGACTTAACGTGTTATTATAATACTGATCAATGTAAACATGCCTATTTGTTCGAAAACTACATCATATTTATGTTTTAAGGATATATATGTGTAACATATTGTTTGATTCTTTTCAGTGCATTTTAATCACAGTGGTCCTACGCACGGTCGTTCAACAGGCATAGATATTTAGACCCATGCGTTTAACTAAGGACTAAGCACATGCCTTCATTGTCAGACGCGCCGATACCGACTAAGCCACATGGAACTCATTAACATAGTAAGCTATACTTTGCTATAGTATGTAATACTTTCATTTAAGTGGTATTTGATCAGACAAACTATCAGCCGCTCGGCTAGCTCAGTTGGTAGCACGCAAGTCTACTGATCGAGGGGTCGTGGCCCGTGGGTTTAATTCCCGGGCGGGGCATTCTTTTGCGGAGCTTAGTTATGAAATTATTTATACGGTCATTCACCTCCTATCTGTTTTTCTTAATTATGTAAAGCAGTTGTCAGTCACTGACGAAATTATGCATTTAGTAGTTGATTAACAGCTAAATCCAGATATTTAGCCTTTCCAGGATCAGTGAGTAGGTTTACTGACCTATGCAATGTGTTGCTACTGAGAGGTACCCAACAGAAACAAAAACAAAACAAACAAACAAACTACCAAGACAAACTTAAAGTATACTGAAGATATCTTTGTTTCGTTTAGTTTCTCAGAAGCATCTATATATTGATTTACTTTAATACCGTTGTTTTGCTTTGAACATTGGATAGACAGCTCCGCGTTCATTTGAATCCCATTCAAATTCTACCCCGTTGTTTCCTTGAGCAGGAAACTTTATCCTTTAGTCTAGAACTGAAAGACCAGAAAGCGGATTGGAAAGTGATAAATCAAAGTTGATAATAACATTGTAATAAATCATTTTCCAGAAAATAATAATAAGTATAACAATAGCTTTAACGTATACTGAATCGCTTTCAAAATATTTTATAGATCTGATGGCACACTCATGTTATCTGATACCTTTGAAATATTTGTTTTAAAAACACTTAACATGTGTTGTATGAGAGTTTTTTTATTCCAGTTCCTTTACGTGTCTCGTTTTAGAGGTAAAACGTCAATAAGTGAATTATAAGTGACTTTTTCATACCCCAAGGATGATATAATGCGGCACGTTGCAGTATCTAATATGTGATAAATTTCAGCGTCTCAAAATGACAAAATGTTACATTTTGGAACTCAACTCTAGGTTAATCTATTTTGTCATCCATGTCATCAAGACTCACTTATTCATGATGAAATTCTCTAGTGACTGTAGCCACAAATTATCTGGGGCCTTGCTACTTATAAATAGGATGATGTACATTATTATATCGTGTGAACGATTCTCTGCTGGAAATATTTATTAGATCAGTGCTGATTAATTATCGACCTAAGACATTTTTATTGTGTCATTTCGAGATATTAATATGCCTAGAGGGATCATCTCATCGTATTAATTGTTTAATTGTAAAATCATTGATTAAGTGCCCTAGAGTAAGAAGTGTGTGCTGCAAGTATAATGTAGCATTTTGTATTGTCAATTTCTAATATAGATATAGTTGTCGATAAAACTGGACCATTCAAACTGTACTTATCTATAAAACTACAACAGCGACTGTGCTTCGATTTTGCTAACAGTCTTTATCCCGACTTTCCTTTCTTAGATTAAGATTTTTAGAATTCTAAGGAATTCACAAAATCTTATCCATAGTGTGTTATGCAAAATACTTGCTTTTTTCATAAAAATCCGTCGGTATGGATAAAAAAGAGTTCTGATTGTAACATTGTAATAATACATTGTATTTATACAAAATCTCGTTAACTCACTGTGAATTTGACGTTTAAATAAACAGTCGACGGTCTGTATATTTGCAAAGTGGAGACCGTCATTTACTTATGCTTGTGATAGAGCATGTAATTCGGAATACCTCGACCATTCATTAATGAATGATGTCGGAAGGATTCGTGAGGGTCCACCAATGTTACTGGTTTTTTACTACATACGCGAGGCGAAGCACGTAAAGATTGTTCAAAATAGTTCTTGTCGTAAACACATAAGGCTTTTAAAATACATTTCATACGATATACGTGTATAATGTGCCTATATATTCTTCAGTGGATATTTTTTAATGCATTTCATATCTATGGACAAACATAGACATTTATCAACGCCTAAACGATCGTGGATTGACTTACTTTAGCCCGGTTAAAGTATTTGTATGGGCATGCGACACAAAGTTAGTTCCAAAGTGGCGTCCTAATATGCACGAAGTTATGTGCCTAGTGAATGGCCAATGAGTTCCAATGTGAGCATGTATGAAATTTTAAAGTACTGTTTAAATTAATTGGATAATCATTTAATTCAGGGTTGGGACCTTATATTTAGCAATATTTAGTACCTACTGTTACATGCATATGGCGGTTCTGATTTTGGGGCGTACCCATATAACAAAACCCACTTTTTTGGCTTCAAAATTTGTATTGCTTGTCAAAGGACGGTACGTTATGTTATTGAAGAGAATTCTGATTTTTTATCTTTAAAATAAAAATGCTAGTTATGAGTATATAGTAAATTTTAGTTGATTCTATTTAAAAGTAATTGAAAATATTTTATGCTTTAGGCGTCCAGTTTTAGCGCAAACTCTCTATACAGTGCCTTCGTGCGAACTTGTAACAACACATATTGTCAACACTGTTTTTGGTATTTCTACCCTGTCTCTTTGGTGTAAATTCATTGATTCGGTGCCTCAGTATGAAAATAGTATTTTGTGAGTAGGCTTAGGTATTTTCAAAACTTGTACATTGGTTTGTGGTCTTCCTTCTCGCTCACATTGATATCTTTCATGAATTTGAAAAAAGTCATTATCTACAGCGCTTTTCCATCGATATTATATCCATGATATAAAATTGTTTCTATAGAAACCTCATGAATAATATTATCCATGACTTTCATATGTATTTCCCGGAGAGTAATTATGATTAATAAACTTCTAAGAATTACAAAATACATCGCACGAAAACAAAACTTCTCAATTCAGAAAAATACAATGAATGATTTTGCTTTCAACAATAGTACGATACATTAATCCATTGGGATTTGAAATGTTCCCAAGACTGATGGGAGTAAACTAAATATATATCAGACCTGACTAAAATTCCATTAACAAAACCATATTATACTAAAACAAGTCGAATTTTGAAGTTATCATGTTTTTTTTGTAGTTTTGAAATGTTGTTGATATTCATTCAGTGAGACTTAATAAACAAATAATTTTCTACAGCAGCGTAGCTACGTTTTTTGAATAAAAAGGATCGTGTTTAAAACTTGAATACTATCGTTGTTTCTTGAGGCACCCGATCGATGCATTAGTTTCTTAATAATTTAACTCAGTATCAATTCAAACATGTTGAATGCGTAAACATGTTTACTTGTTTGTTTTATAAGGTTTAAATGTACATCAACATACTGTCACCGTATACTTTTATATAATTACACTTTATGTTTTAGCCACCCGGCTAGCTCAGTTGGTAGCTCGAAAGTCTACTGATCGTGGGGTCGTGGGTTTGATTCCCGGGCGGGGCATACTTTCGTGGAACTTGGTCATGAAATTATTTCTACGGCCGTTCTTCTTCCTACGAATGATTCTTAGTTATGTAGGACAGTTGTAGGTCACTGACGAAAGTATGCGCTTAGGTAGTTGGTTAACAGCTAAATCCAGAGATTTATTTAGCTTTCCCATAAGTAGTAAGTTGACTGACCGCCGTTACATGACCTATACAATATGTTACTACGGCGTTAAACTAAACAAAAACAAACAAACTAACACTTTGTTTTACAATGAATCTTAAAACACAGAAAAGTAATTTCATTTTATAGCATATACAGTATAACCTGCATTAAGTAGCCAGTGTAGGGAAGTGACTTAATTGGCTGCTTACAGTATGAGACCACTTAAACCAGGTTCAGATAAAATGCTTTAATTAGTTCAATCTATATAGTTGATTATCCATGCAGTTTCTCATTTAATGATCTTCAAAAAAGAGCACAAGTGACATAACTACACATGCATTTTAAACGTGAAATATGGTAAATCTTTAATCACCGGCGCCCAGAATTAAAAGAAGCGCAAAATCGGCACTATCAAAGAGAAACCTCTCGACTTAATTTAACTGTAAAATCATTCATCTGATAATTTTAAATAATTGCGGACGGAAATTATTTTTCCAGGAAACTGTCAATGTTTCGGTTTCGGTCAAATTAGTTACGTAAAAGGAAGCATACTATTAAGCTATATACATGATTAGAAAAAAATAGTTTCACTTTGATATTTACTGATATATTTATACTGAGTTTAACGCCGTGTCAACACATTTTAGGTTATTTTACGGCGTCCAGCGCACCTAACCTAGCTATCCTGAACCCTTGTCTATAACCAGTACTCACCAACCCTTCAACAAGGCCGGAAACGTATCCATATACTTTATTAATAGAGGAAAATGACATTACAATCAGATTTTCATGGAAGGGTTTAATCTCCCAGGTTGGAGTTCGAACACGTACCCCCTTCGGAACACCTAGTTTCGAAATCCACGCACTTCTAACTGCGCTACCGACCCGGGTATTTACTGATACTGATCGTATTGCTTTCTCAAGAGATTGTAGCATTGTACTCCAGTATTATAATGACTGAATGAAGGAAAATTGACATTATTGTCACATTTTCAAGCAAGGGTAAAACCACTCCAAGTAGAATTCGAACCCATGTCCTCCTCAGGACGTCACACTAGATTAAAAATCCCAACACGCTACTAAACTCCGCTACATATCCGGGTTGAGAAGTAATCAATAAGGTGGTACAAAGCTGAATTAGCATTTACCATATCAAGAAAAACCCATTAATTGTTACTTAACTGTGCGTGTTTTATTTTTCTAATTACAACCTTACGTTTTATATCAAATGAATGAGATCAGATTCAATATGCTTCTGTTTGCTCTGATACAAAATCATATTCAGCAAACAGCTACTTTCATTGTTTCATTGAAGTAGTTTTCACATAAGTTTGTTTTCTGATTCAATATTCAAGCAGCAGTGACTGGAAACATGTGTCGGTATGGTGTTTGTCAGAGAAAACATCCTGGATACAATTGTCGTATATAACAAAATCTGTGTTGATTGTAACAGTGGAAATTACGAATGCAAGGAAGTTTGGTGAATTCAATATTGATCGCACAGAGAGCCATCACAATAGTTTGACAGCAGCTTTGTATCGATAAAATTCGCATACTCTCTCTCTCTCTTTCTGCGTAGCGTGTCAGTCTAGCTTTACAATACACTTCATTGCGATTGGATTTTCTAAGTTTCGTTCAATCAGAGTGGTTAGAGCTTTCAATAGTGACGGAGTTCTATTTATGAGTGGCTGCCGGCATAAAAGGGAATGGATTTATTTGTGAGATAGTCCAAGCTTAATAACTACTAATTGCAGTTCGTGCTTTCATCGAAAATAATTGGCTAGGCACTCGAAGGAATTTATACTTTATCGGATAAAAGCTCATTATTTTAGAACTTTTTAATGGATATATTAATAGAATCAGAACTATGATTGACAATTTAAAATAACGCAATAAATATTAAGTTAAAAAATTTCAACTTTTTGATAAACAAGAGACTAACAATTCTGAAGCAAAAATGTCTGACACAGCATTTCCTGATATTGTGGAACTGAACGTCGGTGGTGTGTTTTATACAGCCGCTCTGAACACTTTAACAAAAGATCCAAATTGTTTGTTAACTCAAATGTTTGGAGGTGAAAGTTCCACTAAATTAATAAAAGACTCTAAAGGCAAATACTTTATTGATCGAGATGGAGTCTTATTCAGATATATTTTAGACTTTCTGAGAAACCAGAAACTTGTTTTACCGGAGAATTTTCACGAGAAAGACAGACTCCGAAATGAAGCAGAACATTTTATATTACCAGAAATGGTGAAGACAATAACAGCAACTTATTTAAGCGGTCGACTGAGTCCTGTATCACAACATAAAGCGCTTTCATCCACTACTTACAATTCTATACATTCTACAACCAGCGAAGGAAGATCAAGTGGCTATATTACACTCGGCTACCGTGGAACGTTTGCATTTGGGCGAGATGGTTTGGCGGATGTTAAGTTTCGCAAACTGAGCCGTATTATTGTATGTGGACGCGTCTCTCTATGTCGGGAAGTGTTTAAAGACACATTGAATGAAAGCAGAGATCCTGACCGTGGCTGCTCTGACCGATACACCAGCAGATTCTTTCTGAAACACAGTTTTCTGGAGCAAGCATTTGACATGCTACAAGAGGAAGGATTCAGGTTGGTGGGATGTTGCGGCTCGGGAACAAACAATGCCGGTGAGATTAAACCTGGCATGGACACAGAGGAAGCCAAATGGCAACATTACAATGAGTTCATATATGAGAGAAAATAACTTTTAAAGACTGTGTATCAAAGTAGGCATTGATGGACCTTGATGTTCAGTCGTACTGACATTGTAGTCGGCATACATGCCGTCTTTAGCATACATCATACATGTATGCTTACCCATGGTAACATTTTAAATGTCAAGTTTTCTCCTACGGAACATCAATGAAAATGTCATAAAATTTATCATTTAATGAATGATTAACTATCTCTTTGCAATAAATTTATGTTTATTTCTCAATGTGTTGGTAATGAAGCTAATTGTGTTAGACACATACGTGAAACGTTTTAACTGTTTAATTATATGATTGGATTTAATTGACTTGTAATAACATAATTGTTTCAAAATCTAATTAGGATTGTGTATTCACTTCCCGTATTATTATAGTGGCACTGCACTTATCAACGATGTTTTAGACATTAGACCTCACATACTGTGAGATGAAACATTGCTAATTATATAAATGTTTAGTGAAATTAGTGATTTTACTTTTAAAATATTGGAAATATATGCAAGAAGTATAATGTGAACTTTAATGTAATATATATGATTGAATATGTATATGTCTTAATTAAACGTAGACAAAATACTTCTAGCCTAATGTTCTCTTTGGATATACATGAATGGGCGTAAAATATGAGGCTGAAACATTAGAACAAAGGTTTGTATAAACATGTTAAAATGTTCGAATGAAAGTAATTAGTCCATGTTGCTACAAACATCAATATACCTTACACCTGTTCAATCAATTAACAACAAATACTTTGTAGTAAACAGTAAAGAATTTTATCACAGGGCTTCTCGCGTAAATTAGCGTATTAAATCAATTAATACCTTAATAAATTCCAGAGTTATTAGATTTAACGAGCGTTCTTACCTTGAAAAAAGGAAGAGTTTTTTATGTTTACAAAACAACTTAGCGTCATAGGATACCAACCAGTGTTGGCATTCATGTTAAATATTTCAAAGTAAATAGTAAATGCCAAGGTAAATACATTAAGCCTCGGAGAACATGATTTTTGTGGGATTTTACTTTGGCATTTCGTTTGTTTATATATTGATAATATTTTCAGTAGAAACATAATAACACGCGTTCGAAAATCTTGATAAAAATATATAAGTTTGTTACCCTGGGGATTTATCGGTATGAACACATTTTGTGATTATTTGTATATTTCAACAAATAATCCTAGACACTAATTGATGTAATCTAGACCGGGGCTCAAAATATTGTTGTGTTTTACTTGCATTGCTATTGTATAAACAACGAATTTTACACTATAGTACTCAAAAATTAAAAAAAAATAAGTGAAACTTAATTAAAATCTTATGTGTACGCATATGGTACAACATAACGGTAAAATTTAATGTTTGTTGTGTACCACAGGGAAATTCCCCATAAATTTGAATTTTGGATGAAATTTGTTTCACATAACTTATATACGTCTATTTATTACCCCACACATTGTACTTTTTGCTAAGAAATGAACAAACCATTAGCATTTGTCTGGGAAACAATTCAATTCTAAATTTAGAAACACCCAATCAAAAATAAAACTTGTTTTATAAATATTGAAACTCCATTAAATTCATGCTACATGAAAAAATACGTTTGACGTACTCAATAATAGTTTTATTTTAATCTAATGCATACCAAATTGTGATTCTCGTTTGCAGTTTATTATTTAGTACATACTACAGAAAGTGAGGTAAATGCTAAGTCATAATAAAAGGAATATGTTCTAAAGCGCGATAATCTAGTTGTTTTGAAACTCTAACTCCTTATTAACAACGTATATCATATGATATGTTGGTCCCGATAATCGTGTGTGGTTTGTGATAGGAATGATAGAGTGAAATCAAATTTATGAGTTTTCCTCGAAGTACAACCAGCATGAAACATTACAATATATACACGTTAAAAAGGACACAAGGCGTAAGAAGGATTATGTTTTGGTGTTTTTCAGCATAATGTTTCATTAGAGTTCAATGAAAAGATACACACCATTTTGAGCTCCTGATGGCATCAGATATACCTTTACTGTTGTATCCGTACACCTTTATTTCATGAAAGCAAGTATATACGCGTGTATGCCCATAATGCTAAGTGGCTTTCTACAGAACAAATTCTTTGCACAACAACAGTTTTTGATATTTTCCTTAGGAATGAATTTCAAAGAATTTAACCTCTGCAGAGCAGCGACCTCTAAGCAAAAAGTCTCTACCAATGGATGATCTTCAAGTGAGTTTGTAACGTATGCAATGTTTTTATTCATTTCTGGCATCATCTGCAGACTAAAAATTGCCATTTTCCTTTGCAATAATGTCTTGAATATGTTCCTATTTTCCTCTGCAATCATATGTTGAATGTTGCCATACATTATTTACGTTGACAACTTGTCATATAACATCAATCCATCAATCGACGTATTGATTCACTCACTAAGTATATACACTCAATGTATGACAAGTCAACTAGAACGGGAAACAAGATTTCAATCAATCAAATGATGAACAAGGACGTGTGAATGTGTTTGCTTATTTCATATAATAAATTCAATAAAACTGAAGGAGTGGTCGGTAAACTCAGTTCAAATAGGCGACACAAATATCGGGAGAAATATTTTGAAATGGAATCGAGGTTGTGTATGTTATAACTGTTTATTTAGATATAGTCCCAATCTCATGAATAGCTTTCATGACGGTTTGTACAAGGATATGTAGATTTTATAAAATTTAACCTTTTTTACACAAGTCAGTAATGAGACAATAGCAGTTTTGCTTATACAGAGAGATATATTCACTAGTCTACGTCCAGAATTAAATGGGGATACTGCCCTGAAAACAACCAACAATCTTCTGTAACAGTGGTGAATATGTAATGCATAAAACAAAAAGTAAGAAAAAAAAAGTTTTAACCGTTGTATGACTTTTCAGCAATAAGATGCAACACATTGTTAGTACTCTGGAGTACGAAAGGTAACCCCAATATGTTGAGTTCCATATTACATCTTTTCTTTCATACATTATTTGACATTCTCATTTAAACTTGCATGAGGTGATTGATAATATCAAATATATGTTTAGAGGTTGTTATAACTAGGATGTGATAGACAGTACCTACCAAAAGTTTGAAGACGTCTTTGCCTTGTAGGCCAATAGTTTAATTAAAATTTGATAACTGTCAATTTTGAAATGATTTTCAGGTTTGCTTTGTTTTTTGATTATCATTATAATTATAACTGAGACTACACATATAACCTAACAACATGGTCATATAAATGTATTGCATTCATGAAATTTGTTTTCTATTTATTACAAACCCCACTTAAATTGTAGTTATTTTGTTTGTTTTATTGTAGTTATTTGTCTTTTGTCTCCAAACTTCTGATGGATATTGTAGATGAACTTGAGCTGTAGTCGGTAATTATCAAAGAATTTTATGACATATGCCGTTAAAATTGTGTTATGTAGGTCATACCTGCTTAATTTCAAAATTATAGATATAATCGGAGAATGCAATCCATAATCAATTTGCAAATTTGTAAAATATTTTTTTAACAAACACTTGGAAGATTTGATTCCAATTACATTTTCTGGCAGAGTATTGCGTGCAGATAATTTATCTGTAAGTTCCATTATTAAAAATGTATTTTAAATGTAAATATTTATCCTGCAAATCATCATAATGAATCGAACAAGCTGATATTAAATTCAAATCAATTTTAATCTTGAACAATCAGCATGGTATCCCGAAGAATGCCATGATAATGTTCTGACAAAACACTCATATCCTGTCTGCATGTAATGTGTAGATAATGAACATCACTACAGCTGTGAGCGTGCCTAATTTTGATAAATGAGCTAATTTGTCCGAACATTAAATTATCATTTTGGAGATAGGTATAAAGTGATTAGCTTCTCTTGGTACCTTCAATCATTCATTCTCCGTTGGATTTTTTTAAAGATTATTAAAGTTCATGTCCTTGTTTACGTACTGCGTTGAAACAATGTGTTCAAATATAAATAGTTTTTACCATTTATTAAGACACCTACTATTGAGTCAAAACTGGATTGTTTTGCTTCTTATATTTAATGTAAGGGTACTGCATGCAAGAAGTGTGTCCCACATATCGACATTAACCGGATTATTGACTGTCAATGTCAAAGTGCGCTACCACTATCAACTTAATAAGAACACTAATCCTTAATAATCCATGACGCTAATTCATGATGACCCATGGCAAGTGTAGTCCATTATAACAAATCAATCGATGCTCCAGTTACCTAAGTCTACCACTAAAAACACAAGGTATGTTAAAGTCATTAGTTTTTTTCTTCATCTTTCTATCACTGGGCAAGATCCTTCTCGGGGTTATTGTCGCACAGCACAGGTGAAAGGTTAAAGACGTTGTGTGGCTCAAAAGTTAGTATGTTGAGTATTGGTATACATTGAGTTCAAATGTGAAACAAGCTATAACAATATGTTTTAATATATTAATAATGTTTATGTCTACTACTTAACATTTTTAGGTCTAAGTATAAGAAGATGCGATACAAAAGAAAAATGTCTGACTCTACGTGGAATTGGTTATATACATTACTTGTATATTTAGATAGAATTATATCATACAGATAACAAAGGGAATTTTGTCATATTTTGCTTCAAACTATTGCTACATTATAAGCCGTGTCAGTAATGATCAAACACGTCTAAACTTAGATCCAGTGTCTATTTTGTGAAGAAAGACTTCCAAATCAGAATTTAAACTCAGGTATAAAATATATCTTGTAAGACAATTCAATTTGACTTTTACAACGCTTCTGAATACAAAATGGCGAGTACCATACAAAGTATATTTTGCTGCATACACTATGCCGTTTTCAGTTTCCATAAAGTGAATTCAAACATATCAGAAATTATTACTGCTTTACTCATCGTGTGAATTTAATCTGAAGTAACATTTTAAAGTTATATATTTTAATTTCTAAGAGAATTCTATGTTGAAGATTTGATGAAGAACACTAAGAACTATTTTCTACAGACTCGAGTTGTTATTTCTCGGTATAAATGGAACTACCAATACTAATTAAATGTGAAGTATAATAATTGACGGTTTCCTTCAGAAACATATTCTGCGGAAACCATAGCAACGTAGCTAAATAATTATACCACGAGTTTCTCTATGCCTCGAGTTTTTGCTTGTCAAAGTGTATTATATATAGATAAATGTTTTCGCTGTGAGGTTTTAATGAATGCAATTGGACATGATGCATTACGATACATTAGAGAGCATTTTCTTAAAAGTATCAACTTTTCCGGGAGAAGTGTAAATTAAATTTGACACCCAAATATAAGACATGTCAGAAAAGGTATTGGATTATATCTGGGAACGGTAACAAAAGGGTATATTTTGATAGATTTTGCCGAATCAAATTAAAATGTGTAAACTTCATTGATCTTATTTACTAAAAACCAAAGATGTTTTTCTAAAACATATAATAAATGTAATTAATCTACAGACTGTGGCTAAATACATAAAAAGTTTATAGATCTAATACTAGTGTTACAAAATCGTAGTATACGGTTTGCATTAAATTACTTTTGCGCCGTCGTATATATAACCTAAATATTTGTTGAATATACGACTTAAAAACAATTCAAAAAAAGAATTACTTTTGCAGTGTCAATAACACCATTAAGAGGTAAGATACATTATTGATAATATGTTTCGAACATTTGCTAGTATAGAAATTCAATCACGCGCCTTAAACGGAACGAATGGCAGCTAAGTACGTAAATCAATACAATTTCAGCAATAGAGGATTAGTGCTGTATCCAATAAAATATTTAACACGAACAGTTCCGGGTTGACAACGTCGCACACCGTTTATCAAAAAGATAAAGCAACTATTTTAAGCATAGTGCGTTGTTAAATTGTTCATAAACTAGCGTATCTATAATTGAAATTACACAGTGATATAAAACAAACCCAAAAAATAAGCTCCCAGGTGTAATTAAATGTGCTATTAAAACAGCAACTTTTACATTTGCTTTACATCGGTTTTTGCTTCGGCTTTTTTCGTCCATTCAAAAGCGTTTGAACAAAATGAAATGTACAGTTTTCCAATTTGCTTATCCACTTACTCTGGCAAAAAACAAACAAACAGTTCTTGTACTTGTGATAGATAAAAGAACTACTTACTCGAGGGACAAATCAGTACTGCAAACCTTTTGAGATATCTGCTTAATATGCTAGTAGCTCATTAAAATTACCATCGACCTATCAAACACAAAATTCAGTGCCTTCAGCGCTTTGATTATGTATACCATCATTTTTTGTTGTTAACATATTAATTTGGAAAACGCTTTAGACTTTCCATGATTAAATCATAATTTCCTATAAAATATAATGTGACATAAAACATTATCAGAAATCGACCATTGGGAACTCATTAGTGAAATGACCTGACGTCACCATCCAGGGATACAATGAATTAAATCATGCAGTAGTTTTATCAATATTGTGTGAAATTTCAGGCAACTGTTTTATAACTAGCTTTATCATGAAATATTGACAAAATCAATATCCGCTAGAGTCTCGTCAGGTTAAAGCTACTGGTTCACACATTTCAAGTGAAATTTCACACAAGTTTTCCTAAAGTTTCCAAAAGTGTATACAAACATTTTTGAATCAGTTAAGCTGTGTTCTGATAATGTATATTCCAATGCAAATTAACATATAACATATAAGACGATGATTTTATGTATAAAATTAACACTGACTGTAGGGAAGATTTTAGTTATTTATGAAACTTCTTCAAATTTCTTAAAGTAGATATGGCAACTTGCTTTGCCGTAGTAAATTATGATATTTTAATTTTCTAACACAAGTACATCGGGTAAGTGGCGCATGTGGAGGCGCGCCGGGATTTGGAATATTGTATCCCGAAGGGGATACGGATTCGAATTCCCCCCCCCCCCCGAGGAGGTAATACCCTTCCATGAAATATTTGACAATTATGTCAATGTTCCTCCATTAATAAGATATAAAGAGAATTTGCCGGCCTTGTGGAAGGATATGTGAGTACTAGTAATAGACAAGGGTCCAGGAAAGGTAAGTTAGGTGCGCTTGACGCCGTAAATGACCTTACATTGTGTTGACACGGTGTTAAAACCAATAAAGAAAAAATAAAACAAGTAAATATGCTGGCTGTTCATTGATAAATATAAATACATTTTAACCAAAATCTGTGAGCGAGTAGCTATAACAAAAATGTTCAGTAGTGTATGACAATCTATAATTATACATTATATTCTGCCACAGTAAACACTATCTACTCATCTAAAATGGATACGTTGACACGATACATGTCATATAGCAATTTAATTGAGCAGCCGGCTATCGAATGGCTTCGAAGAGCTAGGATGTCGCTAAAATGGCTATATAATTCTTATGTAATTAATAGACAGTGTTCTATATTAAGACTACATTGTACTATAATATTAGACCAATGAATATCTCAACTAATGAGAAATATTGCCTTAAGTGAATAAACACGTTGTCGGAAATTAAGTGTTATCTCAAAGGAAATGCCTTTCAACATAATTGGTCCAATACTTGAAGACTTTGAGCTACTTAAGGATTTGAAGACAATATAAACCAAAGGAATGACGTTATTATGATATTGCTGATGAAATGTATTGCATAATTATGAGTCAGATGTCGTTGACAAAG
The DNA here is from genome assembly GCA_025267735.1 of Mactra quadrangularis. NCBI lineage: Eukaryota > Metazoa > Mollusca > Bivalvia > Venerida > Mactridae > Mactra > Mactra quadrangularis. Next base: position 15,500,986 of record CM046308.1, on the reverse strand, counting down.
GGCTTAATGATTAATGACAACATTGGTACGTAAAGTTGTTAATAATAGAGAGATTGTGGGTTATATACGTACGGATGGGGTATACTTTCGTGGAGTTTGGTCATGAAATAATTTCTTCGGCCATTCTCTATCCTACTACAGATTTGACATCATGTAAGGCAGTGTGAGTCACCGACAGATGTATGCACCATGTAACACCATGGTTATCAACTAAATCCAAAGGTTTAGCTTTTTCAGTCACGGTAAGTACTTTAACTGACCGCTGGTATAAGAGCTAATCAATGTTTTGCTACGACGTAAAGGACAATCGTTAAGTGGTATAAATAAAAGCGTGCATATCGCTAAGGACAGCAGAATATCGAATGACATACACTACAAAAATGTACCACAATAAACTTCAAAATATGTAATAACATACCGACAAACAGGCATCAATGTACCACATATTCCCACCTTTAACCAGAGTAACTGTAACATAACATTTGATTTATCTAAATTGTCACACCAGCACTTTCTTCACCAGTCATATATTACAGTACAGTAGACGTTTATAGAATTAATCAAATATATATTCGATGGCAAATTCAACCACATTGTTATCTACGAGACACCATTACTCTGGTGTGTAGTTTCTGGAACATATTGTTTTATATAATTTTATTGTATTATGCTTACTGTCATAGTCTCTGGAAAACAGAGATATAAACATGTCTAGAAGGTCTATCAAAACATAAAATGTTATTATAAATAATCAAATAAACTGCATCCTCTGCTTTGTGTCTTAAATAAATGGTATTTATTGGTATCCAAAAGGTTTTATATAAAATTAGAATAATAAGAATTGTATGTATACGTTTTGGCACCATATAATAAAATGTACACGTTACCCAGTGGAAAGGGGGTACGCTGTAATGTCTTTGTGATAGCATTATTTTTTTAGAACGGTAACCGTACGGAATTTACTAATGATAAGGGCATATAAAACAGTTTCGCTAGTTTGTTTGCATGAAGGAATAATTACAACCATTAACACCGCTTCAAATTGCCTGATTGCTAATGCTTGCAATAAATAGAATGTTTTACAATAGTTGTTATATATTTTTATTTATTTATACTTGGTTAAACGCCGTGTCAACACGATTGTTTAGGTTATTTACTGAAACTTGTTTTCCAGTACCCTTGTCTATAACCAGTACTTACCTTAACTTCCACAAGGACGAATACTTCTCCATATACCTTATAAATGGATGAAAATTGTTCATATGGTCAAATTGGAAGGGTATAGCATCCTGGGTTGGAATTCGGACCCGTACCACCTTTATGAAACTAGATTCGAAATCCAGACGCGCTACCAACTGCGCTTCGACCTGGGTTAAAATATGAGTTATAAAGTATTGGTATTAAATGCACGATCAAGTCAGGATATTCTAAAACACACCAAATTTGAATATGCCTTAAACTTAAATAAAACTATTACCTAGACCTACATTGTCCCTTTAAAGTCCATGTCCAGTAACACAATCATATTGAAATGTTAAATGTATGCCATAGGGCTGATTTAAAACATGTAATAAGGTGATAGAGCAGTATTGAATTTATCAGAAGAAATGTATTCACTACACAAAAAAAATCCGGCGTATAATATGAAATACAAAAACTGGTTTACAAAGTAGTATTGTGTCTAAGAATATGGTAATGAGGAGGAAAAAACTGTCAGCTATTCAGTGGAAGAAAAACCAGTCTTTAGATTAATTTCAGAAACTTCTTTTATCTGCAGATGATCGATAGATGATACTGAACTTAATATAAAATACATTTCCTTTATACAGATAAATACAGGAGATTCTCTTTCGTATATAAACGAGGAATCCTTTCTAAAGAAACTAAGATACTTCAGAAAAATTGAACGGTAATTCTGGATGAAATTCTCAAATGGAATAACTTGTCTTGGCGTGTTTTATTCACATTGTATTATCCGAGATAACTTGAATAAGCTGGCGTAGAACTGATTTGTGTTTGCTTTCTTGAATTTGTTATAACGAAAGTTAAGCCAGACATTTCGTGCATTTAAATGCAAAACGATCCGGATCAGGAGAAGACGAAGTTTTAGAAATCTTCATAAAGGAGAATGTGCAACCCCTGAAGATAGTAATAAAATTTTAAGATTTTAGGCCGATTGGTGACTTTGTTTCATTCATTTTGTAGGGGTTAGTCCATTAAACTGTCCCTGCTGAGGCATGGATCTCTTTTCATACCTTCGTATGAGAATATTAACGAGAAAAATGCAAAGGGTATGCAAGTCCCATCCATGTATCGAATCCACTACACTGATTTATTTAGCTAAATAGTAAAACAAATTCTTACAATTGAGATTGATCACTCACGATTCCAATTCCTGGTTCTCCATAACTAAGCTTGTTTGGTGAAGTTCTCTTACTCGAGGAACCAACGAGGCAAGTTTTCGATGTGATTTCACGCAGCGAAGAACTTGTAATCTATTTTGCCACTCCAACATCGTAACCACTTAAACTTACAGCACCTAGACTCGTGGTCAGTCGAACCATGTGGGTCTCAAAAACTACAATCTACCGGGTATTATGTAAATGATTGATAAAAAGTAAATCATAGTATTTCAAATAGTTTATTATTACAGGATTTTAACAGAAACATTACGGTATATGCCAACTGAAACCAAAAAGCAAAAAATCTAAAGGTAAAATATAACGTTGTTTTATACTGAGCGCTGTCTTGCCTACACAAATGTCTAAATATTAAGAGCTAAAAACATTTATGTCAGAAAATTCGTACATTAGACATAAAATAACAGTTACTCTGAGACATAACGGCACAGAAGAAAAAACGTATGCTGTTAACAAATGTTAATAAGAGCCACATAAAATACAACTGTACGATTTCATCTTATCTGTACGACCATAACAGCAGTATACAAAAATCATCCAAGTTAAAAAAAGCAAAAGCCCTCTGAGGACCTTCGGATTATATATTATTGTACGTATAGGTATAGCAAAATATAACAAACCGTTTATTGACCATGCGTTCCCAGACAAACGAGAAACATGTTTGTATATAATTTAAGATCTAAACTGCTCGCTTATGTCAGTCCGTAGTGCTCATCACTATGAATCCGGGGCTATGGGTTTTATTACTGTGTGTAATCTACGATCGTGGAATTTGGCCATTAGATAAAGTCTACATCTATTTGCCCACACCACCTGTATCAACTAAGGTAACTGTCAGCCATTAGTGACTGTACGTGGTCAGGGATAGATTAAGAACACACCCGCCCGGCTAGCTCAGATCGTAGCACACAAGTCTACTGATTGAGGGGTTGTGTGTTCGATTCCCGGGCGGGGCATACTTTCGTAGAGCTAGGTCATGAAATTATTTCAACGGTGATTCTCCCTCCTACCAATGATTCTTAGTTATGCAGGGCACTTGTCAGTCACTGTAGTTGTTCAACAGATAAATCCAGAGATTTAGTCTTTCCAGGAACCGTGAGTAGGTTGACTGACCGCCGTTATATGAACTATACAATGACCCAAACAAAACAAAGTCAAGGAATTTTAGTTCAGAGATCTTAAGCCTATCCAAGGAAGCTGTGCAAGATGGATTGCCGCAATACGACTGAAACAAAATTGAATTCCGGCATAAAGAACCATTTAATGCAGAGAATGACTTCTACTTTCTAAGCTTAATCAAATAGCCGTAGCGAATTCAATTCATTATAGATAACATGTTTGCAATTTAGCCATCGAGTATGATTAATTGCAAAATACAGCAAAGACCTGATAATCTTGACAAATCGATTCCAATGCAAATGTTTCTTTTATGAGCATCTAAAGCACAAGAAAATTGAATATTCTTTGAACATAATTCGTTTTCTCAAAGTAGTCCAGGTTCATCCAATATTGATGCAACATAATACGAATTTTAAAACATGTTATCTTTAGAAGATTATATACTTAGAGGCAATGCATCTCTCAATGTCACGCATATGTCCTGATATTTCTCTTGAAGTTCAGTAGCTTCTGGATTATAGATTCATTAATTAGGGTTATGCATAAAACCTTTAGTATTAGAATAAACGCAACTTGATTTAAGTAATCAATATACTGATGCAGCACGCAAAGTAGGTCATCCGCACTTATATACTTCGTACTCTAACTTATATACTTGTCCACTCAATTCGTTAGGTAAATAGTGTAATGTACGTAAACCTTTCCATTAATTTAATAATATATCTTTTACGCTGAACATTCATTTCGGATAGGGTACATGTATGCATTTGTCCGAGATAATGCGGCCTCCGAAAAGCAAAGTTTGGGGCCATTTTGTAAAAACAAATTGAACGGAGCAGAATATACAGTAAGCTATGATATGTCCTAATAATTTTTTACTGTCAAAACCGGTACATACTTCTACATTTGTGCACATTAGCTCCTGAGGCCACTTCAGTAGCTTCTAAACAGGTAATTTTATCCTCAGGATACAATCCTGTCAGCAGAAGGGTCATGTCTAAACCCAGACTCACTGGATGCAATGACATTTCTTAAAAAATGCACATATCAAAGTCTTTAAAATGTAAAATATTAATAAGTCAGTGCACATAGAAGTAAGGTGCTATTACAATAAATGAATAAAACAACACTGTTTAGCTGATGTTATAACAAATATATTTATAATTATAATATCATATGATATATCGATTAATTTTTTATAATATCGATCGTTCCGACCGATAAAAACCCCTAATGGAAATGCCTTTTTGCTTTGCCATAATAAATATTCTATTTTCCTAACACAACTACAGATACTGACATTTAATTCTAAAATATCAATACATTTTAACCAAAATCTGTGAGCAAGTAGCTATAACAAAAATGTTCAGTAGTGTAAAACCATCTATAATTATCTCATTCATTATATTTCTGCCACAGTAAACACTATCTATTCATCTAAAATGGATACGTTGACACGATACATGTCATATAGCAATTTAATTGAGCAGTCAGCTATCGAATGGCTTGGTAGAGCTAGGATGACACTAAAATGGCTATATAATTCCCATGTAATTAATAGATAGTGTTCTATATTAAGACTACATTGTACTATAATATTAGACCAATGAATATCTCAACTAATGGGAAATATTGCCTTAAGTGAATAAACACGTTGTCGGAAATTAAGTGTTGTCTCAAAGGAAATGCCTTTCAACATAATTGGTTCAATACTTGAAGACTTTGCACTACTTAAGGACTTGAAGACAATATAAACCAAAGGAATGACGTTATTATGATATTGCTGATGAAATGTATTGCATAATTATGAGTCAGATGTCGTTGACAAAAGGCTTAATGATTAATGACAACAGTGTTACAATGTACATAAATTTGTTATTAATAAAGGGATTATAGAGGGATTGTGGGTTCTATACTTACAGGTGGGTATACTTTCGTGGAGTTTGGTCAATTAAATAATTTCTACGGCCATTCTCTATCCTACTACAGATTTGACATCATGTAGGGCAGTGTGAATCAATGACAGATGTATGCGCCATGTAACACCATGGTTATCAACTAAATCCAGAGGTTTAGCCTTTTCAGTCACGGTAAGTACTTTAAATGACCGCCGGTATAAGAGCTAAACAACGGTTTGCTACGGCGTAAAAGACAATCGTTAAGTGGTATGAATAAAGCGTGCATATCGCTAAGGACAGCAGAATATCGAGCGCCAACTTCAAAATATATAATTATATACCGACAAAGAGGCATAAATGTACCACCTATTCCCACCTTTAACCAGAGTAACTGTAACATAAAATTTGATTTATCTAAATTGTCACGCCAGCTCTTTCTCCAACAGTCATAAATTGCAAGTCCGTCCAGTAGACGTTAATAGAATTAATCTATTATCTATTCGATGGCAATGTCAACCACATCGTTATCTACGGGACACAATGACTCTGGTGTGTAGTTTCTGGAACATATTGTTTTATATAACTTTATTGTGTTATGCTTACTGTCATAGTCTCTGGAAAACAGAGATATAAACCTGTCTAGAAGGTCTAGACAAAACATAAAATGTTATAATAAATAATCAAATAAACTGCATCCTCTGCTTTGTGTCTTAAATAAATGGTATCTGTTGGTATCCAAAAGGTTTTATATAAAATAAGAATAATAAGAATTGTATGTAAACGTTTTGGCACCATATAATAAAATGTACACGTTACCCAGTGGATAAGGGGTACGCTGTAATGTCTTGGTGATAGCTTTTTTTTTAAACGGTAACCGTACGGCATTATCTAATGATAAGGGCTTATAAAACAGTTTCGCTATTTTGTTTGCATGAAGGAATAATTACAACCATTAACACCGCTTCAAATTGCCTGATTTCCAATGCTTGCAATAAATAGAAGGTATTACAATAGTTGTTATATATTTTTATTTATTTATACTGGGTTAAATGCCGTGTCAACACGATTGTTTAGGTTATTTACTTATACTTGTTTCCCAGTACCCTTGTCTATAACCAGTACTTACCTTAACTTCCACAAGGACGAATACTTCTCCATATACCTTATAAATGGATGAAAATTGTTCATATGGTCAAATTGGAAGGGTATAGCATCCTGGGTTGGAATTCGGACCCGTACCACCTTTGTGATACTAGATTCGAAATCCAGACGCGCTACCAACTGCGCTTCCGACCTGGGTTACAATATGAGTTATAAAGTATTGGTATTAAATGCACGATCAAGTCAGGATATTCTAAAACACACCAAATTTGAATATGCCCTAAACTTAAATAAAACTATTACCTAGACCTACATTGTCCCTTTAAAGTCCATGTCCAGTAACACAATCATATTGAAATGTTAAATGTATGCCATAGGGCTGATTTAAAACATGTAATTAGGTGATAGAGCAGTATTGAATTTATCAGAAGAAATGTATTCACTACACAAAAAAAATCCGGCGTATAATATGAAATACAAAAACTGGTTTTACAAAGTAGAATTGTGTCTAAGAATATGGTAATGAGGAGGAAAAAACTGTCAGCTGTTCAGTGGAAGAAAACCTAGTCTTCAGATTAATTTAAGAAACTTCTATTATTTGCAGATGATCGATAGATGATACTGAACTTAATATAAAATACATTTCCTTCATACAGATAAATACAGCAGATTCTCTTTCATATATAAACGAGGAATCCATTCTAAAGAAACTAAGATACTTCAGAAAATATGGACGGTAATTCTAGATGAATTCCCAAATGGAATTACTTGTCTTGGCGTGTTTTATTCACATCCCAGCAGGCACACGACGTTGATTCAACGTTGTTACAACGTTAAAAATGAGACAGTACGTTGATCAACCAATTTTAAACCACAAATAAATATTTTATCATCGGATGTTGATAACCGACGTTGAAACAACGTTGATAATGGTTGTAGTATATTTTAAATTGTTTTTATATTTTTTTATAATATTGCGATTATTTAGATGGTATATTATCTTCACTTAAAGTATGCCCAAAATATTTTCTATTGACTATGAAATATAGAAACTGTTACTCTTCAATATCTTGAATATTCTCTAACGAACATTCTAGAAAGTGCTTTTCGCGCGTTTAGAAACTGCGCATGCGTGCGTGACGCATTCAGAAACGCACAGTGCAGACCTCGACTTTCTAAAGCGCTGACGAAGATCTAGTCTAGAAAACATTAGTTTGAAGGTATGTACAACAATATTATACTAACATACTATACCTGTCATTGTTCAGTTTATAGATATCATTTGTTTTTAACACCCACGACTGGTTTAAGAGTTGAAAATTATGTGTGTGTTCAAGAAAACCTTGTCGGCGCCATTATTCAAATCAAATATTCTATTTTCTTTGTCTTACGCCTGCAAATAACATTCTATTAAATACATTCTGTGTTTAAAAATTATGTCCGAATTCTGTTTGTTGAAAAATTAACAGAAACTTATCCATTGTATAATGTAAACTTCAAGTAGGTGGGTTTCAGACGTTTTGTCCCGATGTCATTCGACCCAATATGCCAATTTGCACGGAGGCGATTCGACCCCATGCCGATTTAACCTTGGCGTTATTTGTAGAACAGAGTTCTTTTTGTATTCTTATGATTCATATTTTTGATTTCAGAGTCAGTTTTACAGAATCACTAGGGAGCCACGAAGTGCAAAGTCAATGGAACCATAATGAAGTTTTTAAAATATGCCCCATCAAGGTCTGGAGGTAGGGGCAGAAGAGACCAAGCTGAATATTTGTTACTTATAGTTTTATACAGTTTTTAGTTAAGTGTTTGCTTATTTGTATGGGTTAATGACCCATTATCATTGACATAGTAATTAAATTGTAAAATTATTGGATCTTTTCTCATGTTTTTTTATTTGTCCTTGTTATACAGTTTTTCAGTCGGCAGATATCTAGATCAAATATATATCTAGATCAAACTCTGAAAAAGGGCTAAATACAGCTTATATTCAACCTCCTTCAACTATAGTTCAACTAAAACCAACCTTAGATCAACATGGAATCGACTATAAATCACCCTAATAACAACCAATTATCAACCAGATTTCAACCATCAACCAACCTAATGAGCGTTGAAGTAACGTTGAATTAACCTTGTATCAACGTTGAACACAACGTTGAATCAACGTTGATATTTCAACGTTGGCACAACTTTCAAATCCTAAAATAAATCCAACGTAAAAACAACGTTGTGGTTCAACGTTGAAACAACGTTGTTTCAACGTCGGTTTGCCTGCTGGGATTGTATTATCCAAGATAACTTGAATAAGCTGGCGTAGAATTGATTTGTGTTTGCTTTCTTGAATTTGTTATAACGAAAGTTAAGCCAGACATTTCGTGCATTTAAATGCAAAACGATCCGGATCTAGAGGAGACGAGATTTCAGAAAACTTTATAAAGGAGAATGCGTGTCACTTTGTCAGTATAGATTACATTGAGCTATCCAAAATGAAATTTGAGATTTGTGTTTTTCCCTTTTGGTATTTCTAGTATAGTTGTTTGAGAATTTGGCAAGTTACGCTTTAATGGATAGACATTGAATGACAATAAGACTGACGTGAAAGTCGAAAAGAATTTTATCTCAGAAATAACTTCGAAATTTACGAAATCGACCCTTTGTACGAGTATTTGTGCGGAGGCGGCTGATACTATGTGCAACCCCTGAAAATAGTATTTTGTTTGTTTGTTTTGTCGCGCCGAAAGCAATCAATGATACTATTAATTTAAACGAAATTAATAATGTAATGCTTTAAATCTTATTAATATATACATTTATTTCCGTCAAAAAGTTAAGTACAGCATATGATGGTACAGACTCAAAAAGTTCTTTGAGTGAGTTAACTTTAAAATGTTTGTTACGGATGTCTTTAAGGTCCTGACAGTCAAGGAGAACGTGTTTGACATTGAAATGTTCGTCACAGGGTATACATTTAGGTGCTTCTTCTCTTTTGAGAAGGTGTGAATGTGTTAATCTAGTATGACCAATTCTACATCACGAAATCACTATTTGATCTCTGCGATTAGAAAATCTAATTGACGAAGATGAATTAGGGGTTGGCTTTATGTCACGTAATTTATTTAAAATTGCATTGTTCCACAATGTTTGCCATTTTGATTTAATTAACGTGTTAATTGAACATTTGAATTCGCTGCTAGGTAATTTGATATCTACTGGTTGAAGGTTTAAAGATTCTTTGGCAAAAATATCAACTTTTTCATTTCCTTGTATACCAATATGGCTTGGTATCCAGCAGAGGTGTACTGTTTTAGATTTTAAAATTTCATGTAATTTTAATTCGATACTTTTGATAAGAATATTGTCTGAATTACGATTTTTTATTGCCAATAATACAGATAGAGAATCTGAAAAAATGATAAAATTATTATTAATACTATTTGATATGTATGATAAAGCAAGATCTATTGCTTTGACTTCAGCTATAAATATGGATGCCTGGTCAGGCAATCGCATTCTTGCAACAAAAGAATTTCCATATGCAGCGCAACCAACTTTGTTACCATCTTTAGAGCCGTCAGTAAATAAATGTGTACAATCTATATATTTTTCTAAGATGTTTACGAATTCCGATTTGAAGGCCTCTGGGCTGGTAATAGATTTACGAAAGTTTGACAAGTCAATATTAATGTTTGGTACGTTGTAGGTCCAAGGAGGGACATTTTCATCAAAGTTCTGTAGAACGGTAGAGGTGTTAATATTAAGCATTTCTAAGTCCTTTTTAACGCGCAGGTCAAATGGTTTAATTTCGTTTGGTTTGTTGTCAAATTTATCAATGTAATTTGGTTGAAAAACAACTTTTCGCGCCGGGTTACTATTGTCAGAAGATATTCGAGTTGCGTATTGTAATGAAAGCTTTTGTCGACGTAATTTTAATGATGGCTCGTTAGCTTCAACAACAAGACTTTCAACAGGTGAAGTTTTAAATGCACCAAGGGCGATACGTAAGCCCTGGTTATGTATTGTATCAAGCATTTGCAAGTACGATTTACGCGCTGATCCATACACAATTGACCCATAATCTAGTTTTGAACGAACAAGACTTCTGTATAATTTAAGTAATGTTTGGGAATCAGATCCCAAATCAGTATGTGAAAGTACTTTAAGTAGATTTAAAGCTTTGATAAATTTTGTTTTTAGAAACTTTAAGTGTGGTATAAAAGAGAGCTTTTTATCAAATGTAACGCCTAAAAATTTAGCTTCATTTACAACAGGGATTTTTGAGCCAGAAATGTAAAGTTCAGGATCATTATGATGCTTTCTTAATCGACAAAAATGTACACATTGTGTTTTTGACTTGGAAAATTTAAAACCATTTTCTGTTGCCCACTTTTGGATTTTATCCAAGTTTTGTTGTAGTTGGCGTTCGATACTTCGAATATTTTTAGATCGATAACAGATTAAAAAGTCATCTACATACAATGAGCAATCTGTACCAGGATTTATGACCTTAAAGTACAACTCAAAAGGGGGTCTAAAAGTATGTGTTTCTTTTACTTATTTGAAAGAATAATATGTAATTAGATCATGGACCTTTAAAGTTGACATATCCAAAAGCGGTCTGGTACCTAATTTCTTTGTTAAAACCCCGATTTTCGAGGGCTCGACATGACTGATCTCCCCTTAATTCGGCGTCCGTTGCTAACGAAGCAAGGGAGATAACTCTTGCCAGAATCAGTTATGAGTAAACATGGCGGCATTGTTTGTTTTTTTAACGTCCTGTCTCAGTTCGATTTTTTCGAATTGGGATATATAATTGGTTTATTACCGGGTTGAGTTGACTCCGGATTTTAGGTGTGTTTGGCCTGCTAAATAAAAACATGCATGACCGCTGATAAACGCTGGAGACTGTACTGGGTTTAGTCAGATACAACGATGAACAATTTGTCAAACTTGCGATCTTGTCCAGCATCCAGAACCAGATGTTTGATAGTTAAGAAGTAAAATTTAGGATATGACAGTAGTTTTATTACACAGTAAGTATCGATTTCATGTAGTATTATCGTAAATAAGTATTTTTTAATTCACAAAACCATTTTGGATTCGTCCTAAATACTTTCGTCCATGTTACCATTATTGGTCAAACCTAAATAAACCTACTTTAGTGCAGTCTGTGTACTTTTTTATTTGCAGTAATAATAAGTAAAATTTAGTATTTAATAAAATCTGACCATAATATTGATGTTTCACATGATTGATACCTCGATTTGTCCGTGTGAAGCACGTTCAAATTGATGGGGTGGAGGGGTACTGTCTGTTGTGGGGCTTTTATAAAAACATTTAATTTTGATTATTAATTAATTTATTTGAAGTCAACGCCATCTGATCTAAACATGTTTACTTGTAATCGCTGCACCAAATATTTCAATGCTCCAGATGTAGATAGCTTATCTCTCATAAAATAACATTCAAGGGTGGGACTTTTATTAAGCAAATTTGCACACAGTTATGATCGTCATTATTTGTGCAATCTTTTTGTGACAACTTATTATTCCATTCAGGTGTTATGATTATACGTCATCAAGTTTTATTATTGTTTAAATAATGTGTTTATTTTGTTCATTGTAGGAGTAGGGTGATGTCAATAAAATACTTAATCCAGGAAGATAAATAGCTCCTCTTGTGTACTAGTTGGATTTATACAATCATGTAGATGCTCAAAATATAAATACATGTTTTTTAGCAGCAGCATTTTTTATTCATGTAAGTATTAAATATTTGTTTGGTTAATGCAACACTGCCCTAATACTAGTTGACAAAATTTTCATCAGGCTTGAAAAATATGGCACATCTGTTTAAATTTTGATCTTAAAGGAAAAAATCAATCAGGTTGTGTTGTCACTTAAACAGTCAACTCTGGTTATACCCTTATATTTTCATGTAAACCATGGAATTAAGTTTTAAATGTATGAATTATTTTTGAAACATAAATTAGAGCAGTGTTGCAATAATAATAATCTAACAGGTCCTTCAACATTTGGACTGTTACAGTACAGTGGTTATGCAAAAAATTATTTTAGTCTGAACATGATACATCATGCTTACTTTCAATCAAGAAAAGTCTATGTAATAAATGTGAAGCACAATATATCTGTGCTTTTTCTAGATATGATGAGGAACTTGGATGTCTCTTCAATAAGAAAAGGGTAACTAACTATTCATGGACCCCTTTATCATCAGTTGTCCAGACAAAATGATTTTTTGAATTTAAATGAGAAAAAACACAACTTAATTTTAAAATATTTATTTGTCAACCAAAATTCAAATAATAATTCTTTCAACTGCTTATGTGAATTATCATAAGATAGCATTTAAAAGGTTCACACAGGTTTGATATTTTATTATTACTTAAAGTTGACTAGCATTCCAGGAGTCAGTTATTGATGTATCATCTTTTTGTCACCATAAAGTAATAACTTGATATGTACATTCCAATGATGTGTCAAGTTTTTTACAGCAGGTTTACTACTCTATCAGCATCCTAACTTGTTAAAAATAGTCTGTCTGAAAAAAAAAGAAAATTAACATAAAAGAATTATTTTCATTTTGTAATATATCATATTCACAATAATTTATAATTTCAGGATGTGCATCATCAACAAACATCAGAGATTTTCTGTTTCAGTTGTAAGAAGATTATATTAAGATGAGACAGCATTCATTTAAAAGATTTAAAATATCAGAAGTTCTCCTCAAGTCATTTTTACTTATATCATTCAGCTAAGAATAGACTAGCTTAAACTGATAATTGGCTGCATTATTCGCAACTGTGCAGAACATTTCTAGCCATTTGTGATCATTTGTTTTACAGTCCAAGCATAGCCATGTTTATCACATTACTACATTTGTCATTTTTATAAAAATGTTTATAGTTTTGATATTAGAATATAATAATATAGTGATTTGTGTTTGTCTTTCTTCACTACTACGTGGCCGAGCCGAGTTAACGAAGTGCATTATGGGAATGCACGGACTGTACGTGCAAAGGGAGGTAACTCCAAAATCAAGGGCAGGTAATACACTTAGCAACGCTAAAAGAACGACTTTTAACGGCCCCTTGTGCCGTTGCTAAACGATTCCTGACCAAAATACATGCGTCATATATCTTAGAATTGTCATTTTTATTGTATCAGCAAAAAACCTAGGCATGTTTGACATCGTGTTGAGTTCTACTTTAACAATATTATTAATTTTAAGACCAAAGAGTGTAACAGATAATATACTGTCTTGTGGCACGCCTTGTTCTTGTTTGTGGCTCTCTGATAATGTTGATCCTAATTTTACTTGAAAATTTCTGTCAGACAGAAAACTAGAAATTAACATGAAAATAGTAATTAAATGTTAAGATTTCAGGCCGATTGGTGGCATTGTTTCATTTATTTTGTGGGGGTTAGTCCATTTAACAGTCTCTATTGAGCCTTTAATCTCTTGACATACCTTCGTCGGTTGCTGACACCTGACCTACTTGGTACTGAGGAAGAACAGGTTTTTAAAACCAATGTCAACGAGAAAAATGCAAAGGGTATGCAAGTTCCACTTAGGTATCTAACTCAATCCATTGACTTATTTAGCTAAATATTAAAACAAGAGTTACAATTTAGATTTATCACTCTAATTTGATACTCCAGCGTCGTAACCACTTAAACTTACAACACCTAGACTCGTTGTCAGTCGAACCATGTGGGTCTCAAAAATTACAATCTACCGCGTATTATATAAATAATTGATATAAAGTAAACCATAGTATTTCAAATAGTTTAAAATTACAGGATTTTAACAGAAAAAATACGGTATATACCAACTGAAACCAAGAAGCAGAAAAAACTAAAGGTAAAATATAACGTTGTTTTATACTGAGCGCTGTCTTGCCTACACAAATGTCTAAATATTAAGAGCTGAAAACATTTATTACACAAAATTGTACATTACACATAAAATAGCAGTAACTCTGAGACATAACGGCACAGAAGAAAAAAACGTATGCTTGTAAACAAATGTTAATAAGAACCACATAAAATACAACTGTACGATTTCATCTGATCTGTACGACCATTAAAGCAGTATCCAAAAAATTATCAAAGTTAAAGAAAGCAAAAGCCGTCTGAGAACCTTCAGATTCTATATTTTGTACGTATAGGTATAGTAAAATATCACAAAACGTTTAACGAACATGCGTTCCCAGATGAACGAGAAACATGTTTGTATATAATTTAAGATCTAAACTGCTCGGTTATGTCAGTCCGTAGTGCTCATCACTATGAATCCGGGGCTATGGGTTTTATTACTGTGTGTAATCTACGATCGTGGAATTTGGCCATTAGATAAAGTCTACATCTATTTGCCCACACCACCTGTATCAACTAAGGTAACTGTCAGCCATTAGTGATTGTACGTGCTCAGTGATAGATTAAGAACACACCCGCCCGGCTAGCTCAGATGGTAGCACACAAGTCTACTGATTGAGGGGATGTGTGTTCGATTCCCGGGCGGGGCATACTTTCGTGGAGCTAGGTTATGAAATTATTTCAACGGTGATTCTCCCTCCTACCAATGATTCTTAGTTATGCAGGGCACTTGTCACTCACTGTAGTTGTTCAACAGATAAATCCAGAGATTTAGTCTTTCCAGGAACCGTGAGTAGGTTGACTGACCGCCGTTATATGGACTATACAATGACCCAAACAAAACAAAGTCAAGGAATTTTAGTTCAGAGATCTTAAGCCTATCCAAGGACGCTGTGCAAGATGGATTGCCGCAATACGACTGAAACAAAATTGAATTCCGGCATAAAGAACCATTTAACATAATTCGTTTTCTCAAAGTAGTCCAGGTTCATCCAATATTGATGCAACATAATACGAATTTTAAAACATGTTATCTTTAGAAGATTATATACTAAGAGGCAATGCATCTCTCAATGTCACGCATATGTCCTGATATTTCTCTTGAAGTTAAGTAGCTTCTGGATTATAGATTCATTAATTAGGGTTATGCATAAAACCTTTAGTATTAGAATAAACGCAACTTGATTTAAGTAATCAATATACTGAAGCAGCACGCGAAGTAGGTCATCCGCTTTTATATACTTTGTACTCTAACTTATATACTTGTCCACTCAATTCGTTAGGTAAATAGTGTAATGTACGTAAACCTTTCCATTAATTTAATAAGATATCTTTTACGCTAAACATTCATTTCTGATAGGGTACATGTATGCATTTGTCCTAGATTATGCGGCCTCCGAAAAGCAAAGTTTGGGGCCATTTTGTGAAAACAAATTGAATGGAGCAGAGTATACAGTAAGCTATGATATGTCCTAATAATTTTTTTACTGTCAAAACCGGTACAGACTTCTACATTTGTGCACATTAGCTCCTTAGGCCACTTCAGTAGCTTCTAAACAGGTAATTTATCCTCAGGATACAATCCTGTCAGCAGAAGGGTCATGTCTAAACCCAGACTCACTGGATGCAATGACATTTCTTAAAAAATGCACATATCAAAGTCTTTAAAATGTAAAATATTAATAAGTCAGTGCCCTTAGAAGTAAGGTGCTATTACAATAAATGATGAAAAACAACACTGTTTAGCTGATTTTATAACAACTATATTTATACTTAGAATATCATATGATATATCGATTAATTTTTTATAATATCGATCGTTCCGACCGATAAAAACCCCTAATGGAAATGCCTTTTTGCTTTGCCATAATAAATATTCCATTTTCCTAACACAACTACAGATACTGACATTTAATTCTAAAATATCAATACATTTTAAGTTTTTAACCAAAGTCTGTGAGCAAGTAGCTATAACAAAAATGTTCAGTAGTGTAAAACCATCTATAATTATCTCATTCATTATATTTCTGCCACAGTAAACACTATCTAAACATCTAAAATGGATACGTTGACACGATACATGACATATAGCAAATTAATTGAGCAGTCAGCTTTCGAATGGTTATCTCAGCCCGTAGTGCTCATCACTATGAATCCGGGGCTATGGGTTTTATTACTGTGTGTGATCTACGATCGTGGAATTTGGCCATTAAATATAGTCTACATCTATTTGCCCACACCGTCTGTATTAACTCAGGTAAATGTTAGTCATTAGTGATTGTACGTGCTCAGTGATAGATTAAGAACACACCCTCCCGGCTAGCTCAGATGGTAGCACACAAGTCTACTGATTGAGGGGTTGTGGGTTCGTCTCCCGGGCGGGGCATACTTTCGTGGAGCTTGGTCATGAAATTATTTCAACGGCGATTCCCCCTCATACCAATAATTCTTAGATATGCAGGGCAGTTGTCAGTCACTGCAGTTGGTCAACAGCTAAATCCAGAAATTTAGCCTTTCCAGGAACCGTGAGTAGGTTGACTGACCGCCGTTATATGACCTATACAATCACCCAAACAAAACAAAGCCAAGGAATTTTAGTTCAGAGACCTTAAGCCTATCCAAGGCGCTGTGCAAGATAGATTGCCGCAATACGACTGAAACAAAATTGAATTCCGTTATAAAGAACCATTTAATGCAGAGAATGACTTCTACTTTCTAAGCTTAATCAAATAGCCGTAGCGAGTTCAATTCATTATAAATAACATGTTTGCAATTTAGCTATCGAGTATGATTAATTGCAAAATACAAGAAAGACCTGATAATCTTGACAAATCGATTCCAATGCAAATGTTTCTTTTATGAGCATCTAAAGCACAGGAAAATTTAATATATTCTTTGGATATAATTCGTTTTTCCAAAGTAGTCCAGGTTCATCCAATATTGATGCAACATAATACGAACTTTAAAACATGTTATCTTTAGAAGATTATATAATTAGAGGCAATGCATCTCTCAATGTCACGCATATGTCCTGATATTTCTCTTGAAGTTCAGTAGCTTCTGGATTATAGATTCATTAATTAAGGTTATGCATAAAACCTTCAGTATTAGAACAAACGCAACTTGATTTAAAGTTATCAATATCCTTATACAGCACGCAAAGTAGGTCATGCGCACTTATATACTTTGTACTCTAACTTATATACTTGTCCACTCAATTCGTTAGGTAAATAGTGTAATGTACGTAAACCTTTCCATTAATTTAATAAGATATCTTTTACGCTGAACATTCATTTCGGGTAGGGTACATGTATGCATTTGTCCTAGATTATGCGGCCTCCGAAAAGCAAAGTTTAGGGCCATTTTGTAAAAACAAATTGAACGGAGCAGAATATACAGTAAGCTATGATATGTCCTAATATTTTTTTACTGTCAAAACCGGTACAGACTTCTACATTTGTGCACATTAGCTCCTTAGGCCACTTCAGTAGCTTCTAAACAGGTAATTCTATCCTCAGGATACAATCCTGTCAGCAGAAGGGTCATGTCTAAACCTAGACTCTCTGGATGCAATAACATTTCTTAAAAATGCACATATCAAAGTCTTTAAAATGTAAAATATTAATAAGTCAGTGCACTTAGAAGTAAGGTGCTATTACAATAAATGAATAAAACAACACTGTTTAGCTGATTTTATAACAACTATATTTATAATTATAATATCATATGATATATCGATTAATTTTTTATAATATCGATCGTTCCGACCGATAAAAACCCCTAATGGAAATGCCTTTTTGCTTTGCCATAATAAATATTCCATTTTCCTAACACAACTACATATACTGACATTTAATTCTAAAATATCAATACATTTTAACCAAAATCTGTGAGCAAGTAGCTATAACAAAAATGTTCAGTAGTGTATTACTATCTATAATTATCTCATTCATTATATTTCTGCCACAGTAAACACTATCTAAACATCTAAAATTGATACGTTGACACGATACATGTCATATGGCAATTTAATTGAGCAGTCAGCTATCGAATGGCTTGGTAGAGCTAGGATGACACTAAAATGACTATATAATTCCAATGTATTTAATCGACGATGTTCTATATTAAGACTACATTGTACTGTAATATTAGACCAATGAATATCTCACTTAATGAGGAATATTGCCTTAAGTGAATAAACACGCTGTCGGAAATTAAGTGTTGTCTCAACATAATTGGTCCAATACTTGAAGACTTTGCACTATTTAAAGACTTGAAAACAATATCATCTAAAAGAATGTCGTTATAATGATATTGCTGATGTGGTGTATTGTATAATTATGCGTCAAATGTCGTTGGCAAGAGGCTTATGATTCAATGACACTATGATTGTTACACAAAGTGTTTTCTACAAATAGAGTGGTCGTGGGTTCTATTCACGGGCGGGATATACGTTTGTTGAGATTGGTAATGAAATGATTTCTATGACTAGTTCCCTCTCCTACCAATGATTCTACATCATGTATGGCAGTTGACAGTCACTGACAGAAGTTTGCGCCTTGTAAAACCATGGTAAAAAATAGATCTAAGCCTTTCAAGGAACGGTAAGTTCTCTGACTAGCCGCCGGTATAAGAGCTATACAATGTATTGCTACGACAATAAACTTCATCAAAACGTTGGTACAATATGAATGTGCATATCGCCACGGACAGCAGAGTATCAAGCGCCATGGTAACAAACGTGTCAGCGCAAAAATGTACCACAATAAACTTCCAAATCCTAAACAAAATACAGATTAACAGGCATTAAATGTGCCCCCAAGTTCCATATTCTACAGAATAACTATTACACACATTAGGATTTATTTAGATTGTCACATCAGCACTTTCTCCAACAGTCATATATTATATTACAGTCCAGTAGAAGTTTATAGAATTAATCAAATATATATTCGATGGCAAATTCAACCACATTGTTATCTACGGGACACCATTACTCTGGTGTGTAGTTTCTGGAACATATTGTTTTATATAATTTTATTGTATTATGCTTACTGTCATAGTCTCTGGAAAACAGAGATATAAACATGTCTAGAAGGTCTAGACAAAACATAAAATGTTATTATAAATAATCAAATAAACTGCAATCTCTGCTTTATGTATTCAATAAATAGTATCCAGGAGGTTTTACATAAACTAAGTATAATAAGGATTGTATGTAAACGTTTTGGCACCATATAATAAAATGTACACAATACCGAGTGGAAAGGGGGTGCGCTGTAATGTCTTGGTGATAGCATTATCTTTTTTAGAACGGTAACCGTACGGCATTATCTAATGATAAGGGCATATTACAGTTACGAAAGTTTGCTTGCATGAAAAAACAATTCAGACTAACAACATCGCCTAAAATTGCATAATTTCCAATGCATGCAATTAATAGAACGTAAGATATTACAGTAGTAGTTATAAAATATTTGTACAAAATGCACGATCGATTCGGGATATTTTAAAACCTACCCAATGTGTATATGCCCTAAACTCAAAATAAAATGTCAACTTGACCCCATTGTCCCTTAAACGTTTGCGTCCAGTCACACAGTCATATTGTTAAATGTATGTCATGGGATAGATTTAAAACATGTATTTGTTTGTTTGTTCGTTTGTTGGGTTGAACGCCGTAGCAACACCTTGTATAGGTCATATAACGGTGGTCAGTCATCCTACTCACTCCTCCTGGAAAGGCTAAATCTCTAGACTTAGCTGTTAACCAACTACTAAGCGCATATTCGTCAGTCACTAACAACTGCCCTACATAATTAAAATCGTTGGTACGAGGGAGAATGACCGTAGAAATAATTTCATGATCAAGCTCCACGAAAGTGTGCCCCGTCCGAGAATCGAACCCACGACCCCTCGATCAGTAGACTTTTGTGCTACCAAGTGAGCGAGCCGGGCGTTTTTAAACATGTAAAAAGGACGTTAGAACAGTATTGCATTTATCAAATGAAATGTATTCACTACAAAAACAGAAAATCCGGCGTATAATATGGAATACAAAAACTGGTTTTACAAAGTAGATTTGTGTCTAAGAATATGGTAATGAGGAGGAAAAACTGTCAGCTTTTCATTGGAAGAAAACCTAGTCTTTAGATTAATTTCAGAAACTTCCATTATTTGCAGATGATCGATCATAGATGATACTGAACTTAATATAAAATACATTTCCTTTATACAGATAAATACAGCAGATTCTCTTTCATATATAATCGAGGAATGCTTTCTAAAGAAACTAAGATACTTCAGAAAATATGGACGGTAATTCTAGATGAATTCCCAAATGGAATTACTTGTCTTGGCGTGTTTTATTCACATTGTATTATCCGAGATATCTTGAATAAGCTGGCGTAGAATTGATTTGTGTTTGCTTTCTTGAATTTGTTATAACGTAAAGGTTAAGCCAGACATTTCGTGCATTTAAATGCAAAACGATCCGGATCTAGAGAAGACGAGGTTTTAGAAATCTTTATAAAGGAGAATGCGTGTCACTTTGTCAGTATAGATTACAATGAGCTATCCAAAATGAAATTTGAGATTTGTGGTTTTTTCCTATTGGCATTTCTAGTTTAGTTGTTTGGGATATAGGAGAGCTGCGTTTTGATGGATAGACTTTGAATGACAATACGGCTGACGTGAAAGTCGAAAAGAATTTTCTCTCAGAAATAACTTCGAGATTTACTAAAGCGACCCATTGTTATTGGGCGGATGCGGCTGATAATATTTAAAACCCAAAAAGATAGTAAATTAATGTTTAAATCTTTAGGCCGCTTGGTGACATTGTTTCTTTTATTTTGTGGGTATAAGTCCATCTTACTGTCCCTGTTAAGGTTTTGATTTCTTGACATACCCTCCTCAGTGGCTGACACCTGATCTACTTGGTACAGAAGAAGACTCGGAATTTCCATGAGAAAACTCTATAAGGCAATGTTAGCCCAACCTGGAAATCAAACCCACTACACTGAGTTATTGAGCTTAATTGTGAAACAGAGTCAACAATAACAATTTAGACATATCTATCTCCAGTCCAATTCCTGGGTGTCCCATACAATGCTTGTATGGTAAAGCTTTTTTACTCGAGAAAACAACGATGGAAGTTTTTTTTATTTTACCTCTCCATCGTCGTTATCACTCGAAATCACGACGCCTAGGCTGGTATTCAAAGGCGATTAATCGAGTTTACTATGTGGGTAAACAAAATTTGCTTACTACGTAATATATAAATTGTTGATATGAAGGCGATCTTAATAAAACTATTGATTGAACATAAAAAGATTCTATACGACAGCGCTTTATAGGATATACGTTTACAGAGCTTGATAGAAAAGAAAATCATAGTTTTTCAAATAGTTTATTATTATTGAGTTTTAACTAAAGCACCACGGTATTCACTATCTGAAACCAAGAAGCAGAAAACCTAAAGGTATATGGATAAATAACATTGTTTAATACAGAGCGCGGCCTTGCCTATACAAATGTATAAATAGTTCTAGACATGAACACATTAATTCCGGAAATACAAATTCATGCATTACACATAAAATAGCAGTAACTCTGAAACATAACAACACAGAAGAAAAAACGTATGCTGTAAACAAAATGTTAATGCTTATTTACTGCTTAGAAGAACCTAATAAAATACAACAACTGTACGATTTCATCAGATCTGTACGACCATTAAAGCAGTAAACAAAAATAATCCCTCAAGTTAAATAAAGCAGACGCTCACTGCCGATCTTCCGGCTGAAAATTCTATTTTATTGTACAGAATAGCAAAATACCATAAACTGTTTCACGGCCAAGTGTTCCCAGACAACTAAGAAACATGTTCGTATATTTTAAATCTAGACTGTCCGGTTATGTCAGTCTGTAATGCGAATGAATACGAATCCTGCTCGGTGCGTTCAACAATGCGAGCGCTCGAGCGAGCGCCTGCTACGCGGATTGTTAGGCAATTGAACGACTGCAAGCGCTCGCTGTAAAATCCAAGATGGCGTCAAACAACACATTGTTGAAAATAGCGGGTGGGGGAACAATTATTTCTGCTGATACATGAGATCTTTTACATTGTTTATATTATATGAATCATTATGAGACAATTAACTGCACCAAATAAATTATATTATATGCATTGCGTGGATATGTTAAGTGGAAAAAGTAACACACAAGTTTGCGTCCCACTTTCCAGGGATAATTCTTTGGGATAAAAATTTAAATTTTTAAAGCCGCCATCTTTGATATCTAAGCAAAACACCTCGAATCGCGAGTACTTGCATGGGCGCCCGCGTTCAGGTAATATAATATTGTCTACAACTATTTACCCACCAACTGTTTCAATTGAGGATGTTGTCAGTCATTAATGAATGTGTGTGTGGTGATATATTAATAACACGAATCTAGTTATCTTTAGCCAATCCAGGGAACGTGTGTATGAATGAGAGAATGCCACAATACGACTGAAACAAAGTTGAATTGCAGCTTAAATAAATATGTATGGCAGAGAATGACTTCTACTTCCTAAGACCGATTAAAATGCCATGGCGAGTTCAATTTATTATTAATAATATGTTTGCAATTGAGCCATCGAGTATGATTAATTGCAAACTACAACAAAGACCTGATTTGGTAATCTTGACAAATCGATTCCAATGCAAATGTTCCTTTACTTTCAATATTGTTATGGGCATCTAAAGCACAGGGAAATTGAACCTTCTTATTGAACATAATTCACTTTCACTAGGTAGTTGAGGTCCATTCAATTCTGATGCAACATAACACGAAATTAAAAAAAACTACTTTGTGGTATTCGCATCAACAAAACTTGATTTTAAGTAATCACCATAGCTCTGCATTTGAGCCATCGAATATGACTAACTGCAGAATACAACACAGACCTGCTCTGGCAAACTTGACAAATCGAGTCCAATGCAAAGGTTCCTTTGACGATATCGTTATGAGAATCTAAATCAGAGAAAATTCAATGATGTTCATTCTATCTGGGTAGATAAAGTTCATCGAATGTTGATTCAACACAATATCAATTTTAAACCAGTTATCTTTAAAAGATTATATACTTTATGGTAATGTCACACGAATGTCTTTATATTTTCTCTAGAAGTTCCAGTAGCTTCAGAATTAAATATTCACTAATAAACTTTATACATAAAATCCGTAGCATTGATATCAACGCATCTTTATTTAAAGTAATCGATAGTCTTATATAATACGCATATTTGGCCATACGTACTTAATAATATTAAATATTATGTATTAATGTACTCTCAAAATTGGACTTGCCCAATCAATATTGAAATGATGCGCATACACAATTTAACTTATTTAAAACATCCCTCTAGGGTACATGTGTGTATTTATTGTATAGTGTCTTTTGTGAATTGAGCTCCTAACAATTATCTTTAGTCTGTAAGTCAATATAATGTGTTCCGTCATCAGTATAATTCTACGATTGTATTTTAGATCATAATCCATTATAGTTATACTGTACTGTCCGATCACTACGCTAGTTTCTAACGCTTGTTTGATCAGCCACGACTCTTACCAACGGATGCGCTACTGAAATCTAACTGGCTCGTGATTTTAAAGAACTTTTTCTAAACTTAACATTGTACCAACGTATATATGTAAACTTCTCAATCGACAACTCGTGTCTTAATATGACATACGTACGCTATAAACTAATGAATTATTGTTGTATTATCGTTGAACTCTTTTGAAATATTTATACATTGAACAAACCATGTTTAAATGCATTTACAGTTGAAAGACGTAGTCAATCAATATACTACTCGCGAAAATTGATTAAACTGTGTTCTTATTGAAGATGACTCACTCTGCATCAGATTCAATGTATATAGAAATTCATCGGATGGCTCCTATCCCATCAACTTCCATATTATCGATGGATTGTAAATAACTTGACGTGCACATTACAAAATTTAGATATAGTATGGCTAGACTTAGATTGTCCTCACATAGATTACACATTGAAACTGGTAGATGGAACAAACCAATATCCACACCAATTAATGAACGTCTCTGTACCAGTTGCCATGTATTACAAGACGAGTTTCATTTCATTTTAGAATGTACATTTTATTCCGAATTAAGAAATATTTATATTCCTACATATTATCGTAATAATCCTAGCATGTTTAAACTGATTGAACTCATTAATACTGAAAATAAAGCTTTAATTATTAAGCTTGGTACTTATATACATAAAGCTTTCGAAGTAAGAAACGCTCTTATATATGCTTAATATGTTTAAAATATCTTATACTTTACAGCAAATAATTGTTTTTCAATGAAAGATTACACGATGTATGTTGTTTATGTGTGTGTGTGTGATACACATATATATTTGTGTGATTTTCCATTGAATATGTATATCTAAAATTAGATGGATACCCGAGAGTCAGTTTACAAAGATGATCGGGATTGTATTTATATATATATATTTATCTATAAGCAATATTTATTGCTCTTTCTTTCAATAACGGGTTCTGAAAGAGGTGATTAATTTTTGTTTGTTTGTTTTGTTTTGTAATTTGTTTCTTTTTGAAACACCTATAACTTATACATATATAATGACATGACCATATATTGTAATCCGATAAATATACTATCTAGCAACTAACTCACTGTCTAGATCGTGAAACGGTGGCGATTTTCCGTGTTACGGAGTAGCCACACCAAGATGGCGGAAAAACAACCAACCAAAACGTACGTGTAGCTTTTTGTATGATATTTTGAGAAATTGAATTTGATCATTTGATCCGTAAATGTACAAACTAAAGGCGGGTGTACTCACCTGACATGTCACGAAGGATTTATGTGACTTAAAGCCACCAAAGTTGACGAATGACCGTCAGTCAAATTTGAACCGAGAGAAGTGTATGACTTTTGATAAAATCGCCGTTAGTACGGCACTTACAAAGTTATAAATACGTTTGTGAGATAGTGTATATGCATGCAATCATACCTTAAAATTGTACAAGTTCTAATTTATTTAGTTCTGTCAAAACATGCCTACTTTCGGTTTTGTCTAAGCAACGGTTGAGATATTAGCCCCGGAGAAGATTTTCCGTAAGAAATGACTCGGTGTTGCCATAAGAAATGGACACGGTGTATACATTTGCGTGAAAGTGAACACGGTTCGGATACTCATCCAAAGGTTAAACGCAACCATATCATTTGAAGTAAATCACATTGGCATTATCCTTCGTATTTTGCTATACAGAAAAGCCCAATGTGTTCAATACGTAAATCTTTGCAGAAACAACGCTATTATTTTATTTCCACTATTCTAGATCGTCACCTTTCGTATTGATACTTAAAAATAATGTAGTATAAAAATACGAAACTAATACTTATAAAAGCCCTTTTGTGATAAGACTAAAATTATAATTTTGTTCTACCCAGTGTCAAAATGGAAAAAGTCTATAAATGCTACTGCTGTAAATTTTCGAAATCTGATCTCTTAGCATGCATTCACCATTCATTAGAAAAGCATGCCAAATTGCAGATAAAATGACCAATGAGATGATTTAAAAAGTATCAACCGGCCGATATAACCTTCTGACGATAGACTACAGACTAACACCAAATTCAGAACTGCAAACTGGGGAATATTTCAAAGTGAATCAACACATATCTACATCCTTTCTAGAAAATAAGAAGTGTCCTTCTAAAAGAGCTAGAAAATATACAAGAATCTAAACAAGATATTTCTGTTGATACTGATTTAATTACTTCCCAGTCCAGATGTGAAAAACGTACAAAACGTCAGCATCAATAAGATCATTCGACAGTGTAACTTTAGCATCTCCCTCTCAGCAAACGTTAATTCCATGTACGAGGAACTTGATGAACAGTAAGAAGATTTAAATTTGTTTACGATTTGACCAAATCCGTATCTGTGTTTTAACAATTACTGCTACGTTTTGCCTTGTCTACAATTCGACTGTATAGCAAATGGTCTTGTCGCATTTCAAACGTTTGAATGAGTGTCGTAACCGTGTTCTATTTAACGCAAATGTATACACCGTATCCACTTTTAATGGCAACACCGAGTCATTTCTTACGGAAAATCTTCTCCGGGGCTACACTACGGCGCACGAATAACTTGAAAATGAATACGATTCTCATACGCAATACGTACGTACCATATACGCAAGTTATTATACGATTCATACGATACGTTATGCGTTT
Source organism: Mactra quadrangularis (assembly GCA_025267735.1). NCBI lineage: Eukaryota > Metazoa > Mollusca > Bivalvia > Venerida > Mactridae > Mactra > Mactra quadrangularis. The sequence continues at coordinate 15,474,256 of CM046308.1, read as the reverse complement.
TATACGCACTGCTTACGCACTATACGATGTGTGTTATACGTTTTATACGATACGTTCGATATCTGTTATACTTTCATTACGAAGCGTACGATAATGCCGGTTGATAATATATTATTTTAATTCAATAGGTTTTTATATTGTTATTTTCAATCCGTTGATTATAATAGGGCGGTCTCTATGTCAAGTGGGCGTATCCACGTTGAAAAGTTAGTCTATAACTCCTACATCTACTAACGAAACTTAATTCGTAACAAACCGGAAGCAAAATAATGACGATAACTTGGCTTATTTGTTACAGCTTACAGTACGGAAAAAAACGTTTCTAACCTGTCCTAAGTCGTTTTACATGGACGGGAAATATACAGCAACGTAGAAGAAGTTGATACCGACTCGATTTCTTTGCGCTATTCTAATGTAAATTGAAATTATTGGATTGACAACGGATTTTGGATTCTTGAATTGATGATTGAATTAGAGATAAGCAGGCCCATTTTGAAAAGAGAACTTGGCATCATTCTTAAATCGGACATGGTGTGTTGTTTGATTTACTGATACATCTGTCTAGATTTATGAATCAAGCCATATTTGCTGCAAAACCTCATCGTCACAAGGACATAGTTACTTCATGTAGATCTCAGGTCAAGCATCAGACTCCATCTTCCAAGCCATGACATCTTGCGATGATAAACTGAAAATGTCATGTTGACCAAGATAATCAGTACTTAAATGAGATTAACGTTTGTATAAAATCTTGGATCAAATTCACCGTCTGCGGATTTGGTAAGTGGAAATTTGACAAGCCAAGACAATTTAATCAATAATAGAAAACAGATCAAATGACACGCAAATGTAAATGTTGTATTTTCAACTATCATACGTACATAGTGGTGACTTTGTTGGTACGGGCTGTTACAAAACCAAGCCCTCGAGTGATTGACAACAAAAGATCAAAGTAATTAACAAAATAAAGCATCTACGCGGGTGTCCGGATTTGTAGGACGTCCGAGTTTGTAGGTCTCCAACCAGTATATTCTTAGTTACTTTCTTTCTTTTGTAATAGTGATCAACACTAATTAGTGTGGTCATGTGGCCGATGGGTTAAAAGAATCAAAATGTTTAAACAAATATATTAGAAACATAACTTGGAAACAAAAATGCTCTCATAACATTTAAACTTTAGTTTGCGGAGTAAAATGTAGATAGCATATCCTGTTTAAACAAGTGAATAATTCTCAAGTTAAAACTATGTACAAAGACATTTCACCTTTCATGATCAAAATAGTCTGCTTTAAAGAGTCAACAGTACAAGTAGTAGACAGTCAACATGGTCAAGTCATTCCATTTCTGTGTTAATGTAGGAAAGTATGAAAATTTGAAACATTTTGTATGTGCTGACTGTCAATTTGAATAAAAGGGATGACATATTTGAAATGTCCTATCAATAGCTGTAGTAAAGTACTACTTATTATAAATTTTAAAAAGATAGTTGGGATTTTTATAGGAAATGATAAGGTTGTGACTTGTTTTCTATGCTCTAGACAATCCAAATTTTAGTTTATTAACATGATACCCACTTGCCATGATCCACACAACCTTCAACATACCCACCTGGCTGCTGTATACTGCTGTCACTTTGACCATTCCATAAAAAAAATCTACAGTTTAATAAGTTTACCCCAATTTAAAATTTGAAAGATAATTCCAAATATTTCTATGCTATAAGATGATAAATTGTAAATCAATTAACTAATAAATGTTATATATTTTTAACAGGTTGAGTTGTCTCTTCAAACAGCTTGAACTGTGAATGTCACAGCTACGGTTTGAGAGAACCGAGCCTTGTCCCTTGTGTTACAAGTTGAACTGGACCCATTTAGGTGTGTTCAAAAATAAATACATGGAAATATAAGCTGTGGCCAGGAGATATATCAGTGTTTTTAAACTTATACCTCAATATAAATGGATAAAAAGTCCACTGACCAAAAAATGAGCAATAATAAGAGGGTTATATGTTTGAAACACTAAATAAATAGCCATAAGAGTTGTTTGGTTACCCTTGTGTACTGTGGATAACTAAGTAATATGACGGACAGTTTACCTGACTATCCTTTTTTGAAATCATTAGTTCAAGATTTCTTGTAAGTGAAAGGTAAAACTCCAGTAATTCAATTTGTAAGCTGGATATATGCTTAATTAAGCAGCTTTATCCAGTGGGTAATATATAACTGGTCTAAATTGTTTTTTACACTGATGAAATTATGAATTGAAAGAGGATAGTGATTTAAAGTTTGAAATTTACATTTTATTGTTACAGTCATCATGAAGTTCACTTCTCAATATGTTGATGGTTTTCAACTTGAGTTTGAGCTTTATCTTTGTGTCTTTTTAATGCAAAATTTGCTATAATTATATAGAATGGTTCAATATGTCCAATATTTTTCACTTAGAGAAATTTAAATCTTAGAAGGATTAAAACATCCATGTTGTAGGATGGTTTTGAATTTTGATTATCAATCTGATGTACATTTAGTAATCACACAATAATCATGTGATATAGCTTACAATAATGATTTTCAGGATTTGCAAACATATGATTTTGCATACCTCATATTTAAATTTCTTCATTTAGGTATGATAAGGTCTAAATGGTAGTTAGGATGTTTTCTCAGGAGTGTTGTAAAACAATTCTTAATGGTGGTGTTGTTTAAGAAAGTGTTTTAGAAATAACATGCTTGGCTTATTAAACATTATTGATTTTGAATTGCTTGAATGTATCATTGTTGCCATGGTGTGAAAATGTCAGTACAAGTCTGGCAGTATTTGATACCAGATTTCTATGTAACAGCTAGCCAGAACTACACACCAACAATGATATAATTTAGTTCCTACAAACATTTTGATCAAATAGTTTCATTTTTACATGTGACCCTTTGACAGAACTCTGTGAGACATCATGCCAACACCATGGATATTTCAAACAGTAATCCATGATGCAAAATCTGAAAACTGAACTGTAGTTGTAAGTGACTTTCATATGTATAGATTACTTTGTTATGTGCCCATAAATAAAACATTAAGGTTGAGCCGCAATGCACATACACAGGTATGACTATTGGGTCTCTATTCCTTAGATTATGACCCTTGGTTTTGCACTCAATACCCACTTGTGTACATATGTGCATGAAACAGCACCCTATTTTGTCACATTGTAGTACAAAATATATATTTCACATAATAAGTTAACATGACTGTTCTTTTCTCTTACTTTCTTTCAACCAAACTGTTTTTTGCAATATTGATACAATAAATAAGATTATTTTTAAGCATTTCAGACTTAGATCATAATCATATAAACTTAATTATTTGCTTCATTATTGAGTGGCCTGTCAGTGATTTGCATTTTTATATTGGATGTGACTGTTTGGGCTTTCTGTTAGTAACAAAGACAAATATAATAGTGCTGTACTATTATCAATCTCTTCTTATTTAGTTGTCATTTTTACTGTTACTTTTATTCAGTTAGTTATTAATGGACCCGTATATTAGTTTGCAGACCGCGTTCTAAACAATATCGGTCGAACGATTACACTCGATTTTTGCGTTTTAAAGTTCACAAAATACCCGAAAATCGTTATGTATGAATAATGAACAGATGCAACAATCAAATTTTCACCTAAATGTAAATAGAACCCGTAATGTTTTCAAAAAAGCGTATTTGAATCAGTTGAAGACAGTCGTCCCGTCAAAAAGATTCGCTCGAGAGTTGTAGTTCATAGTTGAATAAAAAGTTTAATTGTTTGGATTGCTATGACAAATAAATAGGTCAGAACTCTAAATTTAAGTCGATTTATATCATGTATTTGCCATTTGCCTGTCCGTTTCTTTTTTAACGGCGTCACTACGAGCGTTTGATTTCCGACAGCCCCCTCCACTCTGCGATAGTATAAGCATACGATTCGTACGATTGATACGAAGGGTCGGTTTTTATACGTACCATGCGATGCGATGCGATATACGAACGATGCGCAAATCGGATATTTTTTATACGATACGAACGTACGATATTCGTACGAAATGCGTACGAAATGCGCAGATTTTTTCAAGTTATTCGTGCGCCGTAGTGTAATATCTCAACCGTTGCTTAGACAAAACCGCAAGTACGCATGTTTTGATAAAACAAAATAAAGTAGAACTTGTACAATTTTTAAGTATAATTGCATGCATATACACTATTTCACAATCGTATTTACATCACGCTAAGTGCCGTACTTACGGCGATTTTATCAAAAGTCATACACTCTCTCGGTTCAAATTTGTCAAACGGTCTTACCGTCAACTTTGGTGGCTTTAACTCACATAAATCCTTTGTGACATGTCAGATGAGTACACCCGCCCTTTAGTTTATATATTTACATATCAAATGAAACTTTATAACGCGCTTGGGCCCGAATATTTCTTAAACTATCATGCAAAAAATACGACACGTACCTTTTTGATGGTTGTTTTCCGCCATCTTGGTGTGGCTACACCGTGACACGGAAAATCGCCACCGTTTCACGATCTAGACAGTGTAACTATTATACTATGTATAAGTTATGATCATTTATATTGTACTGACATGTCAATGTACTTGTATTTGCCGCTTGGGTCTAAGACCTTCCGGTGTTTATATGAATAAACTTGTGAAACTTATGTTCTTTCTAGACTAATACGTGTATGGAGCTGATATATGATGATAAAGATATAAAAGGGAAATAATTTCGAGACATCGCATGATCTCCTTGAAGAGTCTAAACAGGAAGTACTGGCAATCAAATGAAAGACACGATTACTGGGTAATTTGCGTCTGTAATTCGAGAAACCTATTTGTTGCCATGTAAAGCAAGGGCATAAACTTAGCACGTTTTAGTACATTTCTGAACTCACTGCTCTGCACTTTTAGTATGAAAAGAGGTGTACACGTACTATGATAATGTGCAATATTACATTATTTAGTATAAGTTACATGTTAAATTACGTTTATCTACTTAACAGCTTCTACCCCTGGTCACAGTGTTACTGGTACATATTTTTCAATTTCTGAAGTATTTTACTCTGTAAAACATGACTTTTGTATATGCTGCCGACACATTTACCAAATGCATTTGTACCACCAATTTTCATATATAACACAGTCCGGAATACGTTTGCGAATCCGGAAATCTTGCAAACTTACTTTTTTTATTTTTCATCCGATTTATTTCAAATTTTCAATAAATGTAGATCTACACATGGGCATTACACCAGTAAACTTTCATCCAGATATCTTTACTAGAAATATGTTTAATTTCAAGTCAAAAGTCAAAATTCCCATGGGAATCAGCGAATTCCCATGGGAGAATGGCTCACCCATGGGAATCCCATTTAGAATGTGGGAATTTTCTCCCATGGGAGAATTCTCTCATTCCTAATTCCATTAATAAAGGTCATAACAAGGTAAAAATACAGATTTGGCATCATACTGATGTTCTGAACAAGAATGTGAAAAAAAATATTTAAAAAGTCCAAAAATAAAAAATTCCCATATTTTTGAATGGGAGAATTCTCCCGTGGGAGAAATCCCATATTTCAGAATGGGAGAATTCTCCCGTGGGAGAAATCCCATATCGCATATGGGAGAATTCTCCCGTGGGAGAAATCCCATTTTCAAAATGGGAGAATTCTCCCGTGGGAGAAATCCAATTTTTTCAATATTAGGGAAATTTGATATTGAGCTGAAGTTTCTTTGGACGACTTGTAGATAATTTGAATGATTTTTCAAGTCTAAAATAGTAAATGCTTTTTGTTAATTCTTTTTCATTTCTTAAATAAATATATATTTATTTATTTTATTTATTTATGGGAGCTAACACCGTGTCAACACAATTTAGGTCATTTTACAGCGTCCAGTGCACCTAACCCAGCTTTCCTGAACTATTGTCTATAACCAGTACCCACCTTCCCTTCCGTAGGCCGGAAACCTCTCCATATTATCTTATCAATGGATGAAAATTGACATTATTGTCAAGTTTTCATGGAAGGATATTACCTCCCCAGGTGGGATTCGAACCCTCACCCACTGGGACATGAGATTCCAAATCCCGGCGCGCTTCCAACTGGCTATCGACCCGGGTTTTCTATGAAGTTTTCATTTAAAAAATTACCACACTTTTTATGATTATTTGGTTGTAAATATATTACATGAATGTAAATTTGTTAACCTGCTTCTATGAATACATATGTAGATGAGCATGTGCAAATACTTGAAAACAGGCTTCCCAAAATTTTAAGTTTCATAAAAAAATAAGGAGTAGAAAACACTATTATTCTTTTACTTTATACCAGTCATCAACTTGACCCACTAGCCTGACTCCAGGACTTGAATACATTGATACAGGCTTGTAAAATCTACTTGATAAATACAATTGGGTTAAATAATAATTTTGCCTTGAACTTCATATCATTAATAATGGACCAAGTGCTCGAGAAAATTTAAGATGGCAGTCATCAACCTAACCCACTAGCCTGACTCCAGGATTAGCATATACATGTATATAGATACAGGCTTGTGAAATCTACTTGATTCATACAATCAGGCTAGTTAATACTTTTGCCCTAAGATGCATAACTTTTTCAATGAACCTAGAGCTCTAAAAAATTTAAGATGGCAGTCACCAACAAAACCCACTAGCCTGACCCCAGAACTAGCATACTTGGATGCAGGCTTGTAAAATCTACTTGATTCATACATTGGGTTAGCTAATAATTTTGCCTTGAACTTTATAACATTATTAATGGACCAAGTGCTCAAAAAAATTTAAGATGGCAGCAGACATCAACTTAACCCACTAGCCTGACCACAGGACTAGCATACATATAGATACAGGCTTGTGAAATCTAGTTGATTCATTCAATCGGACATATAAGCTTACAATTTTGCCTTGAACTTCATAACATTATTATTAGACTTAGTGCTCAAGAAAATTTAAGATGGAATTCATCTACTTAACCCACTAGCCTGACCCCAGAACAAGCATACATAGATACAGGCTTGTAAATCTTCTTGATTCATACATCAGGCTAGCTAATGATTTTGCCTTGAACTTTATAACATTATCAATGGATAAAATGCTTGAGAAAATTTAAGATGGTAGTCATCAATTTAACCCACTAGCCTGTCTCCAGGATTAGCATATATATAGATACAGACTCTAAATCAACTTAGTTTATTCAATCGGGCTAGCTAATAATTTTGCCCTGAGATTCATAACATTTACAATGAACCTAGCGCTCGAGAAAATTTAAGATGGCAGTCACCAACTTAACCCACTAGCCTGACCCCAGAACTAGCATACTTGGATGCAGGCTTGTAAAATCTACTTGATTCATACATTAGGCTAGCTAATAATTTTGCCTTGAACTTCATAACATTATTATTGGACCTATAATGCTCAAAAACATTTAAGAAGGCAGTCACCAACTTAACCCACTAGCCAAACCTCAGGACAAGCATACATAGATAAAGGCTTGTGAAATCTACTTGATTCATACATCAGGCTAGCTAAAAATTTGCCCTGAACTTTATTACATTATTAATGGATAAAGTACTTGAGAAAATTTAAGATGGCAGACATCAACCTAATCCACTAGCCTGACTCCAGGATTAGCATATATAGATACAGGCCTGTGAAATCTACCTGATTCATCCAATCGGACTAGCAAATAATTTTGCCTTGAACTTCATAACATTATTAATGGACCTAGTGCTTAAGAAAATTTAAGATGGTAGTCATCAACTTAACCCACTAGTCTGACCCCAGAACTTAAAGCATTATTGAAAACCAAATACACATTTTATCTTAGGATATTTTTAACCAAATCAACAGAATTTAAGTTGAGGTAATAAAATAGTCAAATGATTCAATCATACAATGTAATCAAAAAGATTAGGGCTGTGGATCGTCGATCTAGTAGCGATTGGATCCAAACTGTGATTCATGTGTAACAATTTACAAATCGAATCTTGATTCAGTTGTAAATGGAGAAGCATACAGGAATTCATGTTAATATAATATAATTGAGTGAAGCAATCTCAAATATATTTAATGCGCAAGGAAATTAGCCCTAAGCAAGGGTCCACTTGCTACCTAAGAACGCGTCCTATCACTAAATCTCTGCCCCCATGGATTAAACGTGTTTAATTAAAGTTACAGGCAACGACGTGCAAGTGTTTATTATGTATGTAATACTGTTTTGAGTACAACAGATGAAATAGACTCGTATATTTTCCATTCAGTATGCTATTAGAACATTTTCCAATAACTAACCAGGTAAAACCTTACAATTAAATCTCTAAGAAAACGTATTGCCACACAAATTCCCTAGTAAGTAATTAAAATATTTTTGTTATAGTTAAAACAGACTTTATTGACGTTGTTTCTAAGTAATATGATTCCAGTAGTATCTTGAGGTCGGAAAGACAGCAATAAAGTTGGATATAAAACCATGTTCTATTGTCTTCAGATGTCGTTTTTAATTCATTTATACATTCGTGGAGTTTGGTCTGGTAATAATTTCTACGGTCGTTATTTCGCCTACTTCTGTATCGAGTGAGGAAGTTACCAGCGGTTTGTGAGGGTGTGTGCTTAGTACTCGACTGAAAGCTTAGATCCGAAGATTTAGACCTGTAACTCAAGCAAATAATACCCTTGGGCGTCTGTATATGACTGATCAAATGTTGGAAGTAGTAGCCGTACTTTGTTTTTTGGTAATCCAATCACAGACATATTTTTCCAAGAAAAAATATAACAAGTGTATGCTTTAACTTCCATACAATTTATCGTTTAGTATACTCACAGTGACGATGGACTGATTCTATATAAGCTTTTAATAGTTTAATATATTTAAGGATAAAAACATTAAAGTGTGGTTTAAAGTCTCTTCTACATGTATATTCATGATTAGTCAACTTTACAATGTGTTCGATAACCTCTACATAGACGCGAAATACTAAATAAATATTTCACATTGTGATAGAAGCACCATACTTTGCACAGATAACTTGCCTTATAACAAAACTTCAGACACACTTGTGTACAAATCCCTGCGCGCTGACAATCTTGAATTTGAGGTGGAAATTATGCGTTGTGTAGATGATGTACCCTTAAAATATCTATCCCAACTTTGGTGTTTACAGCATCATGTGTGATATAGTACTGTTATCCATTAACACTGACAGGCAATGACAAAAAAACTTAAAGCTTAACTGTTGTTTTAATTTTATGACAATGAACATGTTTATACTATTTCTTTAAAACTTCAAAACTACGCAGTGTTATTTCGTTGGCAATATTTCGATTTTATTCTTTCACTTGCAGTTTATATTATTAGACTTACATTCGTGTATAGATTTATGCAGTCTCTACGAGACTGCAGAGCGTTACGATGTTGGTGAATATTTATGTCTCATCTATCTAAAATGGTAATTAAACTCATGGTGTGCTTGAGGAAATTGTAGACGTTAACATGACAAAGACAGAAATAAACATTCCGGAGACAATTTTCTCAAGAAAATCGTAGGTTTATGATATCAAGTCGTCAAACTTTTTAAATCAGTCTGTTAAAGTATACCTAACCGAAATATAACTTCTGAAAGTTGACACAGGGTGAACGGTTTTAATTAAATTCATTCAAGATTGTGTATTGCACTAGCATATTATAAGTCGAAGAAAGGTTTATGATACTAGGTAATCAAAGATTTTAAATCGGTCTGTTCAAGACTACCTAACCAAAATATTACATCAGAACGTTGACAAAGAAACGGTGTGTTATTTAGGGCATTAGATGGAGTCTTTGCAAAAGCTAGCACTTGCAAGTTTGTATTTACATATACAAGCATATCTATTATTAAGCAGTGTTTTAAGACAGTGTTTTCAGCACAAATCAGGCATTGTTGCTAATATGTTATTTATTTAAGGATAAACACGAGGCATTGGACAAAGCATATTTGTGCCCCCTCTGATTTCTTGTTAAGAGCGGAAAGGTCTTAATACAGGGACATTTCTCTTCTCAAATGTTAGCAATAGGTACATAAAATTGTCAAAAATCGCATGGTGTTTGCAATTACTATGGTAGTCCTATAGCTGAACTTAACTTTACAACATTAGTTATTACTTAGATATTTTGTAATTGTTTTATCGTAAATTTCTGACTGATTCTCTTTTTACTCTTTACAAGTACTTGTACTAGCTAACCTTCAACAAGCAGCAGTCAATATGCTATTATAAAAGCAAGATAAAATTAATAGTAGCTTCTTATCTTTTGTGAAAGATAAAACTGCTTTGATATGTAATTAAACTAGGATTGATGTTGTTAAAATCGTGCGTTATATACCTCCAGGTCTGTATAACTATCAGCCATGTAAACATATTGCAACACGTTATGCAAGTATTAGTGAAAACTTTATGATAATTCATATTCATAGGTTCAATAAATTGTTTTGATAATTAGTGTTCATTGGATGAGACAACGTCAAACTTTATAACACCAAAAATGCTCATTGTCTACGACCAGAAACATAAGTTATGAGGGTAATGCCATCATGTTTCCAAATATACTATTTTATTTGATTATATAGTTGCTGGTGGCTAGACATGCATAACTTTTTACTACCACTATGCAGGCACGTGACGCGTGTAATTATTTCAAAATTGTTCAGTTATACCAAATGTAATATTATTCCAGGAGAAAGGTAGACACAAATCCAACAATTTACTGAAATCATTGTACCCAGAGCGTACATATATTTACCTTAAAATGTTCCATCATGATGTATACCAGATATGACTTGTTTGTTTTATGTAACAATATATTCCTTGTATATGAACAGGACGGCCATGATGGCCATCTATCGCTCATCTGAGTACCATTGGTATATACGTGGTTCAGATTAAATTCAAATCAAATCTTAAACTAATTTTCAGAATACTTGGATAAAAAAGTAGACACTACAGTGTTAACAAGATGTTCCTTTGTTAGCTCATGTGACCTTGTTTTTTTATCAAAATGACCCATGTTAAAAATTATACCAGCAATTAGACAAGCATCCTAACCAAGTTAAATGAAAATTGAGTAAAATTGAATAAATAATGTAACAACTAAAGTTTTCACAAGATTTCTCCATCGTTGGGCTGTGTAACTTAGTTTTTGATCCCAGTTTAAGCTCATACGAGGTCTTACCTAGACGAACATCGTCACAAAGATAAATAACAATTGAAGCAAAATGTGACAACCAGATTGTTCACAAACAAATGTGGATAAACGAACGACGTCGGACATTCAATGTTACAAAAATCGCTCATCCCGAGCTAGTTCAGGTGAACTAATAAATGCATTATTTAACACTTTTCTTTTACTGACATAAATAAAATCTGCTACTGAATGGACCATAATATGTCTACCAAGTGTTTACATAATTCTTCAAAATATTAATAATCGTAGTCTTGGTAGTTTTGCAACAGTTTGCAAAATATTATTGTTCATTTTTGTTCACTTGACAGTGATATAGTTGCATACAATAAGCCCGCTTATATAAATGTTCGGTTATATATTTTATCGACAGTGAGGAGGGAAGTAAGTTGCAATGAGTATTTAAATCAATGGAATGCTGAATGCGCAACTGACTGTAAAATAAAAATGTATCAATACCACTATGACGTTATTTACCTACACATACATGTATAAAAGTATGAATAAAAGTACAGTACGTATCTTGGACTTGCAAAATGTATTTGTTAGTCCGTGCTGCAAGAAACGTCAGGTTCTGAAAATATAAAGGTCATATATGATACGGAATTAATGTTTTCTTTGGCAGATTATTCATTCTTAGATGCAATGCATTTCTCTTCGTCACGCACACAAATCGATTTTTCTCTTGAAAATGATCAGCTTCAGGCTTATGATTATTTTTAAAAAAGATTATTTATAAAGCACGCGTTTATAATAATGTGTTTATAATTATAGATTTTGGCTCGATTGTATCAGCACGTTCTTACATTATCGACTAATCACTGTCCAGTACCCATGTCCTGAGCTAGTTGGATTAGGTTTCTGGCTCAAAGAAACAACGGGGTAGGTTCTTGAAGTGATTTTAGTTTGATTTTTGAGGTTTTTTTGTCGTCTTGTTGATCAATATATATCTGATAACTTAAGATGACACTTGTTATTCTGAATGCTGTTATTGTAAAAGTGTGTTTCACTTCAATATGATACTTGCTATTTAAAAAAACTAGCCGTTTCTTAATTGTTAACTCTTAACTAGTTGCGACATTGGCAATATTGGACCTTTTACTTAAATGCAAATCTACGCAATAGGGCTATTTCAAGATGTTTTTAATTCATTATTAATTGACGGACAGATATGGAACTTTGCCAGGTTATTTTCTGGGTAATTTTGTTTTGAAAATGACCGTTGAACCCCGATCTCATTAAGCATGGTAACACTTGGCGGAGCAAAAAGGGTAAATACTACATTTTGCTCTATTGCAACCGAAACTTTTCATTTCATTCAGAATATTATCCCACAATTATGTGCCGGTACTTTACAGAAACTCAAAACATGTTTTCTTATAACCATTTTGTTCCATTTTTTCTGCGATGAGGGACACTGCGTACCCTTGAGGGGGGCATATCCTCATAGGACTTCACTGAGGCACATTTTGATTGGTGAGGCGCACGTAAAAAAGTAATCTTTATGACAACTTTCCTGAGGTAAAATTCATTAGATCCAGTTAAAAACACTATTTCAAAGCCTACAGTGGCCGTTAAGGAGGGATCCCGACAGGTAAAAACGCGGAGTAATCAGTTATGGGTTAACACACAACGTGTAAGATGTTGTACAGATATAACTAAAACGAGAAAACAAAACTTAGTGCGCGATGTGATCGCTGTAGACAAATTCTTGCTTGCATCAGTCTTACTCATTTGCAGTCTAATAATATCGAGACATCGCGTGATCTCGAGGCCAGAGGAAATTATTAGCAATCAAGTAAAAGAACTTATTAGATTAATTTGCATCTGTGATTGTAGAAACTCATTCAACGTCATGTAAAACATGGTCTATACATTCCTAAACATGGTTCATAACAAAGAAAGTACACCATAACATGTTGACTGAATTAATAGGCTTGTATATCCCATGTATATACCGCATTTATATAGCGCTATTTTCATATTGAATATATGTTCAAAAGCGCTTCACAATAATATCCATAATTAGGAAATACGAGTTTAAATGAAAATGAAAATAGTTAATGATTAAGATAGAGATGATAAAATATAAAAGTATAAAAAGAAGACTAATATAAAACAAAGAATTAGTAATCAATAAAGTTCTCATAGTAGTTAAAGACAACAACAAAAAATAAGTGGATTTTTAACTGTAAAAGATAGTGAATAAGTTGTACTGGACTGTGGGGAATCAGGCTAGATGCCCTGAAAATCCATGATTGTGAGGTGCAAAGTTGGATTCAATTTAATTTAAATATGTTGCCAATATTGCACCATTAATTTTTGCTGGAATCTGTAGGCAAGCGGTAGGATTTATTGATGCTTCTCAACATATTTAAAAAAGCACTTGGTTGAAATAAGATAGCTGGTCTTGTCATACAAAATGAACAAAACCCTATTCCATTTACATCACTTTACTAGAATTGCGCGGTTTATGACAACTTTTACAACATTTTTTTTAATTACTCAACAATTACTTGATTTATACATTGTATCTATAACAATGCATACAAACAGCTAAAGTGATATTGTACGAGTTTACTACGATACATTTAGACTGTTTAGTCGCACTATAGGTCAAAGAAGCAGTTTTCTATTACTGTAAGCTTTTTTAAAATATAAACATGTAAGTTTTATTTAAGACGTATAACGTCTGTACTGATGTTCTCCAACATTATATATTTAGAGGTTAATGATTAGTTGCTACTCGCCATTATAGTCCTGCAGTAAAATGCCATATTTTAGGTGAACCGTGCACTTGAGTCCCCACAAAGTTTTTTTGTAGTTTCTATATCTTTGAAAGGTGCTGAATAAGAATCCGAGTGATGACACCCTGTCATCCTTGAGCAATTTGCATAATATGCAAATTAAGTCCGCCATTATAGAAATTCCGTTTTTCGCTAATAACTCAATAACTAACTATACAAATTCAAAGTGTGTATCCATACCCATGTTTTCAGGGTGTATCTATCACATGGTACAAATTTCAGCTTGATCAGATCATTTAAATATGCAAATTTATGCAAATTAGGTATTTTACGAAACACAATATTCGGTTTTGCTATACAAATCAACGTCTGTAAGTTTAACATTGATATTTTGATGAAAATATGCTTATGTTAAGCTACTTTTATATATATTAAATAAAAATATATCAAATAAGTACATTTAATCAGTTTATGATACTATAAAGATATGCAAAATATTCAAATTACGTTAAAACTTGTAGGATTTGGCCTCAAACATTACATGATGTCATGTATATTTATGCCGTTGTCTATCATTCTGTGAAGGTCTGGATAATTTTAATAATTTTAATTCAGTTTTTGGACAGCGTAGACTAAGAAATTTAGTTAGGACATCCTGTCACTCATGAGCAATTAGTATAATATGCAAATTTAGTCCGCCATTACCAAAATTCCGTTTTTCGCTAATAACACAATTACCAATCATGATAAAAATTTAACATATGTGTCTGCATCCATGTTTGTAGGGTATAGCTGTCATATGATACGAACTTAAGCATCATCAGAGATGATTTGCAAATGCAGATGTATGCAAATTAGGTCTTTCAGTAAAGGAAAGTGTTTTTTTCTTCACTATATAAAATAAAAATCATATACCAAATTTGAGTTGTTATGAACAGATTAACGATTATTTACAAATAATAAAGGACAAAGCATTTAGTTAGTATATTTAGTGTGAGGACACACTTGAAAAAAATCATAATAATTATCTCAATAACCATCTATGACAAACATGAATAGTATGTATTTACCTATATATATGCTTCCGTGGCATTAGTTTGATTTGTTTTATGTCGGAGAACATATACTAATATTATAACGATCATGTGATTTGGATATGTATACTTATGCAAATTAGGCGCATAAAGTAAAGGGGTATCCATTTTCTCTATCCAAGTTTAAGTCAGTTAAAGAACAAAGGTATTCTACATAAACTAAGAGCATGCATTGCTTATTATATATAAATTTTATATAATTAAGATACGTGGTTCTTACAGCCATTAGACTGTAAAGAATATTGTTTTTTGCCCGTAATTTCTCCAATGATTTATTTCCCCTACTAAAAATATGTTCTGTTATCATTTTTTTTTATATAATAAGGAAGATAAGTAAGGATGCATTCAAATGATTGTAAGAACATACTATGCAAAACAACTTTTAGTCAAAATAAAGTCGAAAATTTAGCCATAAAAGACAAATTAAGTAGTGTAGCCATGATCATGTACAGCACACTCCGAGGTTAGATATCCCAATTCAATTTTTGCAGATCATGACCTTTCGTGGTAGTCCAAAATACCCGGTTAGTCTGATTATCATGGCGTTACAGAATTTAGATTCCTGCTCACCTTGCAATAACCAATTATGATATAAACATTCATACAAATGCTCTTGTCATATTTATGATTCTGAAAAGTTGAAAAGCAACTAATATTATTGAACATGCTAGCTATAGATTTATGTATACGACGTTCCTTAAAGCTGGCATTGTTATTAGAGAACTAGAACGTTCTATCTTATCTTGAGTAAATTAATTAGTGGAAACTATGAGCAATTGAATAAAGTTGAGAGGTCAAATCTGCACGAAAATAAGTAAGACTTTCCAGCTTCTACTATTGCCATGAAGTACATGTATATCAATCAAATAGATGCTTAAATTATGTCAACGACAGGCTGTTTTTATGATAAGAAAACGCTTTTGAATTCAGTAGCTTTTTACAATCAATTTTACGATGTTCTATTCAAATTAATGATGTATTGTTCTTCCTTTCTTCGGTTCTGTCGTAAAGGCACACCACTTCAAAATGTTATATTGAGCAGAAGGCACAAGTGCGTAGGCCACACGGTAATAAGTAACACATTATAAACATACAATTTAATATTTATACATTGATTAGGTGTGGTATATGAATGGTCTCATAATGTGGACATTCTGGACATTGAAATCCAACCGAACATAAAATTGGGTCGCAATCGACAGATTACTTGATTCAATTATATTTCCTGGAAAATTTCCTCTTTGAAGTACTTAAATTTGAACAAAATAAATTAACTTGAAAAACAGTTCATTTGAAAAACATTTTTGCATACATTTGCATATGCAAATCATCTGATCATACTGCATGTGGTATCATATGATAGCTAGACCCTATAAACATGGGTGCAGACACATATTCTAAAATCTTATCATGATTAGTTATCGTGATATTAGCAAAAAAACGGAATTTCGATTATGGCGGACCAAATTTGCATATTATGCTAATTGTTCAAGGATGACTGGATGTCATCGCTTAATTTCTTAGGCAGCTATTATCAAAGGTATAGAAGCTGAATCAAAATTATCAAGGCATCAACAGAATGCTAGACAATGGCATAAATATTCATGACACCATGTAATGTCTGAATCAAAATCCTACAATTTTTAACGTAATTTGAATATTTTTCATATCTTTATAGTATCATAAACTGATTTAATGTAATTATTTGATATATTTGTATTCAATATATATACAAAATTAGCATAACATAAACACATTTTACTCAAAATATCAATGTAAAAACTACAGACGTTGATTTGAATAGCAAAACGGAATATTGTGTTTCGTTAAATACCTAATTTGCATAAATTTGCATATCTTAATAATCTGATCAAGCTGATATTAGTACCATGCGATAGATAGACCCTGAAAACATGGGTATGGGTACATATTTTAATTTTGTATCTAAGTTGGTTATTGAGTTATTAGCGAAAAACGGAATTTCTATAATGGCGGACTTAATTTGCATATTATGCAAATTGCTCAAGGATGACAGGGTGTCATCACTCGGATTCTTATTCAGCACCTTTCAAAGATAAAGAAACAGCAAAAAAACTTTGTGGGGACTCAAGTGCACGGTTCACCTCATATACTGCAGGACTATTATGCGATAATCACCCGATGAAGTCCATAATAGCCTGAGGGCCTTTGGCCCGAAGGCTATTATGGACTCGAGGGTGATTATCGCATAATGGCGAGTAGCAACTAATCATTAACGTCTTTAATACGTTTGTTCAGAATCCGGACTCGATTTTTTAGTAAACTAAAAACATTTTATTCAGGGACGAATAAATAACTGACGAATTTTCCGAGGACGAATCAGTACTTTGATGACGTAAGAAAACAATGACGTAGAATCTAATGTAAACTTTGTTGTCAAATGGCGGTCATGTTTTTAAACGTTTGTGACGAATATACGTTCATTTATCATGGATTAAAACGATATTATCAGGAGACTGGAACGTAATTACTAGTGTATACGTGTTTTTCAAACTTTAAATTGACGATATGGATGTAAGGATTATGTATGGAAATACACAAGGCTCTGAAAGGAAGGGATGAGTCATTCAATGATTCATGGATTTTCCGAAAATGGCATAGACGTTGTTGATTATTTCTAGAAACCAGTTCCATTATATTTAATCTATGCATGGCTTGGCTTTGGTAAAACAGTAGTCAACCTACGCATTTACTGTATAATGGCTGGATATTCGTCAAATTGAACACAGAAAGGAATTCAGTTCGAATTTCGGAGTTTGGTATTTGACAGCGTCAACGGTTGAGTGTCTGTTGAATTTGAATGGTGAAGTAAGTGATTTATAATGAAATTATGTATTTGTAAAATCTCAGATAAATCTTTTTTGTGTCTTATATTTTTGTATAATCTATCCTGACAGTGAAATTCTATTTGACAAAGACTCAAAAATTCTTTCGGCCGCCATGTTCGAAGCTAATTACGGCTACTTGATGACGTAATCAGTGCGCGTGCAAGCACTCGGCGCCTATTATGCATAATGGGCGAGTTGCAGGCGGCCAAAATCGCATAATACGGGAAAAAGTCGCGTAATGTCCGTGTAGACTTGTCACATTTGTTACTATATATAGTAACAAACGTATTAAATATATGTATGACATAGCACATTGACTTAAGGTATACAATCCCTAACGTCATTCACAGTTTAAAAATATGTTTTTAAGTAATGCTATGAAAAAAGGCTTTCAAAACATGGTGTGTTCATAAATTACAATATGTTAATCACTTAGTTTTGATTAGATTGTTTACATTAGACTTGCCGAACCAAAAACAGCATTTGATAGAATCGTTTACAAGAGTAAGTTATTACCCCCCCCCCCCCTCTCCTGCGTATGAGAAAAGAGTAACTTTGAAAATGTCGATATAAAATCTGCTTTGATATTATTTGCATATCAAAAAGGTGAAAAGTTTAGAAATATTGTGTACATATAAGTTAAACTATTTCAAAAAAAAATTTAGCTGCCATATAACATATGCTTTTGTCAGAGATTGGTCATTTCAAATATTGCAAAAGCAACGAACTAATAAATATGCCATTGAAACCAAACTTTAATTAAATTCAAGAAGAATTATATATGGCAGATTCATGACTAAACAACATAACAATTACCAGATGCATTGTGTGAAGGAAAATTTAATTAACATTGGCATATTTAAAACAACTTTTTAGACGTAATTCTGAAGAAATATGCTTCAAATAGCAATCGAATGCCAAAATCAAAGTACGGAACCATATTAATTGTCAACTGATGCTATTTGATTCTATGTTTACGGTCACACACAAAATTAACAATCCCAAGAGACACAGGCAGCAATCTGGTGTCCTACATGCGGGATATTGATTCAAACACGCTGTTACATTTACATACCTAAATCTCTGACATTGCATTTGGTTCATTCCCAACAAAGATGAAACATGTAAACTACTTATTATGTCTGTACTGGATTTAATAAACTAATATCGGAATTTGACAATATTTTACGCATGCTGAATCATGTTTCTGCAACTCGTCGTCAGGGTCGTTCAATAGTTTTCGTTTTCTAAGTTGCTTAAGACTACAATGGTACCAAACGAAATGGTGTAGCAACTCATTGTATAGGTCAGACAACCTTTTCACTGTTCCTGGAAAAGCTAAATCACTGAATTTAGCTGTTAACCAACTACTAGCGCATACTTCCGTCAATGACTGACTACTACTCTACATGATTTAGAATCAGTGGTAGAAGGGATAATGGCCGTAGGAATAATTTCATTACCACGAAACCCCTCAATTAGGCTTGTGTGCTACTGACTGGGCTAGTCGGGCGGGCATTAAGACATTTTGAATGAAAACGATACAATTATACAGCATGATGCTGGATGAGTTTAGTAAATTTGTTTACGACAATCAGTAAAACTTATTCAGGTTAGTTTATTGTCAATAGAAATGCTTCACCAGGTAATAAAATTGATGTGCTGAATTATCATTCACGTGATTGACATTCGTTGTTGGACATTATTTAAATGATATCAAACTACAAATACGCTTCTATATTGTGAGTATATTTTTATGAATAATTTGAAGCATAGTAGGTGATCTTTCGACGGTAAAGTGCACTGTGAATTTGCCATTCTATGCTATAATATTTTATTACGGATACTAAACTGTAAAACGTCTAGCACTAGAAAATAATGGCATTACTTATGCAGGCATGTGAACACTATTTCCAAGCATTATTCCTAATTTGATAACATCGTCTCTAGTGGCTAGACTTATCAAAATTTAATATCACATTATGCAGGACAATTGTATATGAAACGGACAAAACGCCAAAGGGTTTTGCTTTATATCAAGTTTATGTTTCACAACAAAACCTAATATCCAGTTTAAATCATTGTAAAAACTTTCTTACACATACAGCAAAAATAAAGATACCTCGAAGTTCCGGAGTTTCTCGCCAGGGGTTTTCCTAAAATTTGTAAGATGTGATAATGCATTGTACACTAGGGACAGCGTCATTCGATTTTACATTTTTACTCAGCACTTAAATGGAATATAAAACTGTCCATCAGTGATGAATTTTTTAAAAAAGTTTTTCGTATTGTCAAGTGTACTCTAACACAAATA
Source organism: Mactra quadrangularis (assembly GCA_025267735.1). NCBI lineage: Eukaryota > Metazoa > Mollusca > Bivalvia > Venerida > Mactridae > Mactra > Mactra quadrangularis. The sequence continues at coordinate 15,453,969 of CM046308.1, read as the reverse complement.
AAAATGTATTACAGTACTCGATAATTCCACACATAATATAATAACATTTTAATTCAAAACTGATTCGTTTATTACATTTTTACAACCAAATTGTCTTAGAAGCTCTTTTATGACATTTTAAAATTGTTTTAGAAGCTCTTTTATGACATTTTAAAGTGTTCAATACTAAACGTGGTAAATAAAACAAAGAGGAAGCATTTTAAAGGCTAACAATTCTACTAATTCAGAAAAAGGTGACTGCAATAAAAAACGAAAACTGTCAGATATCAACACAGTTTGTCACGTACTAAAATATTCACAACATTATGATCAACAAAATTGATATCTTTACAAAAAGTGTCTTATTTGGAATATGTTGAATTTTAACTTAATACCAATTTTCAATACAAAAACTTCTTCAAGAGAAGCGTCTAATTTTGAAACAAACATTTTTAAAACTGCATCTGCAGTTATTTTCTGTTAACTGCTATTAATACAATGTTAGACAAGTATATGTTGTCTAATTGATCATAAATCATTTTGTAGTCAAACAAATGTTCTTAGTGATAAATGATTAAGTCAATGATACGTAGAAGTATTTTTTCACAAAGCATATTTTGTTAATTTGATTTTAAATAGTGGAAACTTCGATGTCTTGATTTGCTCTTACATAAGTCCACGGTCACTTGACTAGCGTAAAATTACCATTAAAATGTAATCTGGTTACGACAAGGCCTTCAGTTTCCATGTTTGTAGTATGGGAAACAAAGACAAGGTTGTTTATTAAAATAGTATGAACAAGAATATAAATTTATATCAGACAACGAACATTTTTCTGCTGTAGTATTATTTTGGTCATATACAAGAGTCTAAAGTTTACCCTACATCATTGTATCTACTAGTGTAAATACTTCAGCTTAAAAAGAAACACTCGTATCTACTGAATGTTTGCTTAGAATCAACATTCGTAACTTGATAATACCTTATAGTTGGTGTTTAAACACTTATTTATTTCGTTAAATTAAATCAAATGTTAAGATTCCGATATAGTCTTCATTAGTACATTAACTTCTGCCTAAGCTCCGGTGATACCAAGTATACGTCAAACTGACGTGACAAGTGCGTATTGATTGAGATAAAATCTTTATGGCGTAACGATGTCGTTGAATATTAATGTATCATCTATGTAAAATGGTAATTAAACTCATAGTGAGCTCGCGGAAAAATGTAGACATTTACGTGACAAATACAGAAATAACAAATCAGAAGAATACAATCTCCCAGAAGCAAAGTCTGACAAATACTAGTCAATATATCATTGGAACTGTCTTACAATGAATGTCTGTATAGGAAAGAACTGCTGAGTTATAGCATGGACTGCTGTAGTTTCGCTGAGCTTAATGGTACAACGTGCTGCTTTTCTGAAAATTTGTTAGTCATATCCCGGTGTCCGCAGCACTAAATAATACTATACCCGTTTGAATGTCTTCATTCAAACTGTTATATATAACTGAGCAAATTTTTCACAGTAAAAGTGCGATATGCAATGGTACATGTAGGAGACTATTTATGGCCAAAGGAAGTAAAATATATCTCACGTTGCGTGTATACATAATTTAGCCAGTTTTAGAATTTAAACTACTGTCTGCAGTAGTAAATGTATAGTTAACGAAACTTCTAAGTACATGTAACCCGGTTTCCATACTGATATTGGAAGATTTCTAATTTCTTGATTTAATAGGGGGAAAAAAAACTAGAAATCTTATATTTGCAGGTGATGCATCGCCTTGTAAAAGACCTATGACAATTTCTTGTTTTTGTAATGACACTCGAGCAATTTCTTTGTTTTTTTATTTGCGCGTATCAACATACCAATGATTTTTACAAAACCTGACGTGGATTTTTACTCAAGATATACGTTCCCATTTTCGTATTTCAACACAAACCCGATAAAACCGGTTTTGCATCAATAAAGAAGCATGAGAACAATGCAAACAGATGATAATTTGGTCCTATATACATTTCTATTATCCATCGGACATAAAAGTTTAAAAATAAACATTTCCTACAATATAAATGGGGGTACTTAAGTAAAGGAGACGATTTATGGCCAAAAAGAAGTTAAATATATCTCACGTTGCTATTCATTCTAAGGTGAAACCTAACATTGGTGCAGTGTTTGAAGTAAGAATGGAACATTATTTATTTTATGTTCTGGTAAATTCAAGTAAATTCATATAAGTATACGGTAAAAAATGACGTGAGTGTTAAAGTTATTATGTTACACTTCAGTCACAATACTTCGGAAAAATCTTTTGATGTCAAAAATATCATGAATATTTTATCGAGTTATGCATACGCTTGAGCTTTTTTAATGTACACTGTATATATACTTGTCCATTGATGTACTTTAAATAAGTCAATCACTAGTTAGTTTATAGAGTTTATCTGCATTAGTAAAAGCATCGTTAATATTGCATCTCTATGGGAAATATTCACAAACAGAACATGACGTTATCTAGGTGTTCTCCATTGCTAAATATAAACAATCTTACGAACAATCTCTGCAATTGATTCTTTTCTATTCGCTTGAAATGCATAATGCATTACAATGCAATTACTGACGCATAAATCAAGAACATTGTGCTAGCGTAAACGTTGAAGTTTTTTTCTAAAATGATTTATTGTATGCAAAATACAAGGAACTCGCTGTCGTTTTGCGAATTGTAAATAATGTAGTTATTCTGCAAGGCGAGTTTGTAGTATCGTTTTACATATTGAAGTTTAGAAAATGTTCGCAAGTCATTCCGTTAGTATTTACGCTATTATGTATAATAATAGTTTTAAACATTGCATTATCAATACCGCACTATATCTACATGTTTTAGACAATAACCTGTATCATACGAGATCCTATTTTCTGTGAAATGCATTTTGCGTATTTGTGTACCTTTTAAAAGTTTTACAAGCTATTGAAAACGTATTGGCAAAAACGAATGCTTTTGGTACACATTCAACATTGTACATTAAACACCATTTATTATGCTGTGGTGATACGTGTGACAACTTCAAATTTGGATTTTTGTCTGTCTTTTCAATTAGTACAAATATATGTCAAATTACAGTCGTCATGAGTATGGCCGGATAAATATAGTTAAGCAAAGTCGACCCTTTGCAATGTTTACTTTCCACAAACAGATGATTGTCTTAGTGTTTTGTTATATTTAAATTTCACTTAAAAGAACACCAAACGACCTAATGTAGTAACGTATTATACAAACAGTATTATTTACTTTGACATAAATAAGCCGAGTCAAAATTGGTTTATGTAAACGTCGACAAGATAAAGCATGATTTCCCTAATGAAACAACAGTCCTTCAAGTGCAATATGACACCATTGCGAATAACAGCAGCCCTTATAACATTGACTTTTTTGCATATTGTATATAATTTTTATTTCTTTCATTTTATTATCAAGCAAATGATAATAAGTAAAGTTCACTTAAATCTAAGTACGTAATATTTAAGAACATTATTATAACGATCAGGACGGATGCTAAATGATTTGTTACGTACTTTTCCTACGTGTAACCAGTACTCATGGAAGTATATAATATTGATATTATATCACTTCCAATCTCCTGTCATGATGTCAGTTTATTGTCAATATGAAATCAAATTATAAACGTCAGTACATCTAGTTGCCACTTACGATACCACCAAACTATGATGTATACGCGAGAACATTGTTGACAGAGCCGCATTTGTTACGATACACATACCTCAATAATAACTAAATAGGCGTCACCGAATGGATCAATTAAAGCATCTATTTCAGTGTTTATTTGAAATATATCCAGACGTAAAATAAAACGAGTATTTTCGAAGCCAACCGTATTTGTTAGGCTATAAATTGTCATTTGATCTCCCAAGAGAGACCCATATCAACACTTTAGTAATGGTATGTGTCAAAGTGTTTCTATGAAAAATGTTTGGATTACTTTACACTTTCTTTGAATGTGATTTTGATAAAATTGAAGTTAGAGCTCTCTATGTGTAAATATACCTATTTTATCTATATTATTTATGATATAAACTTACAGATTCTTTAGTTTATTCACTGTTGCCTGTACCAATTTGTGTTCATATATACATTTTGGCTGTTCAGTCCCATCGAGTATGCCTAAATATTAATTATATTTACATTCGTAAGTAGCGCTATGGTTCTTTTGTTGGTTAGGTAAGACACGGTGTTGTACATTTATGTACATGCCGAAATAAGCTACATAGGAAATATAAAAATTAATAGCTATACTTAGAATGTCCTTACATACAATGCATTTCTAAGCATGAGACTTCGTTAACTAATTCAATATTTAAAATACTATCTTCTGTGTTCTGTATAATTTTCCCTTCCTCGAAGGAGGACTATGCAGGTGCACATAAAGCAATATGTCAAACATATATATTAAGTATATAATTAACGAATTATCAAAGTCAGAAATAGAGAGCTTCCAATTCCACGATGAGAAGATGACTTTTGATGTTAGAACAATTAAGATCAATAGAAGCTTCGTCAAAAAAACCAACGCTGCAATAAGCAATCAATTTAAATTAAATTGTTTAATCAGTTAATAACATGGAATACAAGCACGAGTGTCAATGAATAATTCATAATGTACTGGTTAGACATCAAAAGAAAAATCTGAACGAATTAAGACCAGATCGAATTCATGGATTCTGGTCACGTAAGCAATTATCTAATAATAAGCGAGGGGCATTGGCAAGGACTTCGATATATAGAAATATGTGTAGGTCGTTATGTACAACAAGTCGAATACGTATTAATGCACTTGCTTAAATCAACGGAAAATGCACGTTGCTATATTGCTCGAATAAAGGTCCTTAATCCATATGTTACACCACCAAAGAATCATTTATCAGAGAAAATATTATGTAACAAGAGATGGTAATTGAAAACTTATGTAAGTAAAGTGTCGGTCTGTGGTGCATATTTGTTTTAAAACAATCAAATTAAATGCACACAGTGCAGTTGTACAACGGCACACAAGCTGTTGCAGATGACGAAGTACTACTATAACACAGGCAAATACAACTATTTACAAGGTTCATGTTACAGAGGTTGGTTGTGATGGCCAAACGAGACACAGCTAATCGATACCGAACAATACGGGTATAATGTAGCACATGTTTATTTATATGGTCCGCTTAAGTATCGAACGTCAAGTTGGAAGACGTTCTCTCGTTAAGAGAAAATGTCAATATTAGATTACACATTTTAGATAATTTATACGGTACGTTGTTTTAATAAAGGAATAGTGTTCATGACAACATTAAAATATTCAGGCTAGTTTATTGTCAATCGAAATGCATAACAAGGTTATAAAACTGATAAGTTTAATTAGCATGCACGTGATTGACATTCGTTGTTGGACATAATTCAAATGATATGACACTACAAATATGTTTATATGCAGTGTATATGTTATGATAGAGATGAAACATTATTGGGGACACCTCAACAGTTAACTGCACTGTGAATTTGTCATTCTATGTTGTACAAATTTATTACGGTTACTGAGCACTACAACGTTTAGCACCAGGAACCATTGGCATTACTTATGCAGGCCTGTAAACACTATTTCCAAGCATTATTCCTTTTTTGGTTTCATCGTCTCAAGCGGCTAGACATACCAAAATGTATTATCACATTAAGCAAGAAAATGGTATATGAAAATGACACAAAGCGAGAAGGGTTTGCTTTGTATCAAGTTTATTTTTTTACAACAAAAGCTAACATCCAATTTAACTTATAGTGAAAACTTTCTTCCAATTACAGCAAAAAATATACCTCGGAATTTCGGAGAATGCTACCAGGAGGTTTCTTAAATTTGTAAGATGTAGTAATGCATTGTACATTAAAGACAGCGTCATTACATTTTACTAAACATCTTCTAAAGTCTGCATCTAAATGTGCCATAACACTGTCCATCAAATAGTGACAATTTATGTATTGTCATGTATTTATTTATTGTATACTCTGACACAAATATAAAGTGTATTACAGCAATCGATTTATTCAGACAATGATATAATGGCATTTTAATACAAAACTGATTTCTTCATTACTTTTTTACAACCACAGTCAATTTACAAATTCTTATATAATGACATTTTAAAATGTTTAAAACTACATTTGGAAAATGAATTATAAAGATAATGGCTAATAATTCTATTTATTTCGAAAATGTTGACTGCAGTAAAATACATAAATTGTCAAATATCATTACAGTATGTCATGTACTAAAATCTTCATGAGCACAGTTTAAAATCGATATCTTGTTCAAGAAGAGTCTGATTTGAAATATGTTGAATTTTAACTTAATATAAATGTTCAATACAAAAACGTCTTCAATTGAAACGTCTTATTTTGAAACGCACATTCTTAAAACTCTATCTACACTTTTTCCCGGTTAAGTACGAATAAAAATATATATTTATATATATTTATTTATAACTAAATAAGTTCAGTGTTTCTGCGTCTGTTGTCTGATTAATTATTTGAATGTTTTTGAATTACATTTATCTATTATCATGTAGTATTAACAATGATACAATTTGACGTTAAAGAAGTGATAAGGAACGCACCAGTTGGCATGTTTTGAACAGATTTTTTTAATAAGTAGCTGATATAATTATGATAGTCTGCAATGTTACATATTGCAACATTGCAAAGTTGGTATTTTTTCGTTTCATTTATGACATTATCAGACTTGCGAAAAAACATAAACCATACTTGGCCCTATGCAGGAGTTTTTTGTTTAAAGTATAAATATTCACATGCGCTGTTAAGTCATACCGCCAGGAACGTGCCACAGTATGTATGTATGATCAATTAGCATAGTGGATCACCCATAAAACACAGAGTACTCAATACCAGACGAAAATTTTATTCGACAAACAGGTATGGTAGAGTAAGTCTTAATAGATAATATTAAGGTCAACAGTTGGCTTAGGCAGCTGTGCCAAAACGTAACTTTAGATTTGCATATCGTACAATTATTTGATGTATTTTCAAACTATAGAACACAATAAAACTAATTCATCATATAAGTATCAGTAATAACATCAAGGGAATTTCTTTGTGATTCAATTAATAGCATATCAAGTTTATAAATGAAATGCATTTCCTTTGAGTACAATATCATCATCAAGAAAGAGTCATGCTTCATTATACCATTTATTGTTGCGACCAAACCATCAATAGCGTGACATTTTAATTTAGTTGGTTGTAAAAAATATCATGTTGAAGAAATGCATATGACAAGACGCTATTAAGTTTTCAATAAAGCCGAAACAATATGAATTTTCGAAGAGCTGTAACATCATTATAAATATCATAATACATAAATTAAAACATTCAAAAATTGTTTAGACAATATGTCGTATAAGAGCTATTGTATTGTTATGTGACATGTGATAATGTGTACTCAAATATTCGTTAGACGTTTTGTGTGTGCTGTTTACAATAAATGAATAAGGCAGGGCTGTCAACTATACTTTCGAATTTACATCTCAATTATGTATCGGATTGTATATTACACGTGTTTAATATTTTTTACAAACAAGGACCAGGTCGTTCATTAACATTTTCGGAACAAAAATATACACATATATGAAATAAAAGGAAAATGCTGCTTTGACCACATTTTGGTTTGAATTGATCATGTAAATATTCAACCTGCATCAAAACATCTCCTGGTGCAAATACTTCAGTTAAGGAATGAACATTCGTATCTACTGAATGTTTTTTGATAAACAACATTCGTAACTAGAGTATAACTTATAGTTTGTGTTTAAACAATTACTGATTGCGGTAAATTTAATCGAATGTTACGATTCTTATATATTCTACACTCGTACATGAACTCTACCTAAGCTTCGGTTATACCAAGTACACGTCAAACTGACGTGACATGTGCGTATTGATTGAGATAAAATCTCTATGGCGAAATGTTGTCGTTGAATATTTATGTCTCATCTATCTAAAATGGTAATTAAACTCATAGTGCGCTCGCGGAAATTGTAGACATTTACGTGACAAAGACAGAAAAAACAAATCAGAAGAATACAATCTCCCAGAAGCAAAGGCTGACAAATACTAGTCAATATATCATTGGAACTGTCTTACAATGAATGTCTGTATAGGAAAGAACTGCTGAGTTATAGCATGGACTGCTGTAGTTTCGCTGCGCTTTGTGGTACAACGTGCTGCTTTTCTGACAATTTGTGAGTCATATCCCGGTGACCGCAGCACTAAATAATACTATACCCGTTTGAATGTCTTCATTCAAACTGTTATATATCACTGAGCAAATTTTTTACATTAAAAGTGCGATATGCAATGTTACATGTAGGAGACTATTTATGGCCAAAGGAATTAAATATATATCTAAAAATATATCTCACCTTACGTGTATACATACATAACTTAGCCAGTTTTAGACATTTAAATAACTATCTGCACGTGTATACATACATAACTTAGCCAGTTTTAGACATTTAAATAACTATCTGCAGTAGTAAATGTATAGTTTACAGCCGCGGCCGTGGCGTGGTGGTTAGCATGTCTGACTTCGAATCCGGAGATCGCGGGATCGAAACCCGGTCGCGGCAGGTCATACCCTATACATGAGTTGTCGGCCTCGTGGTAGGGTAAGTTAGTACTGGTGATAGGTAAGTGTCCAGGAAATCTATAGCAGGAAGAGCTGACCGTCGTGTATATTACCTATATATGTGTTGAATGCGACGTTAATAAACAAAACAAAAAAACAACAAAAACAAAAAAAAAACAAATGTATAGTTCACGAAACTAGTACATGTACCCCGGTTTCCATACTGATATTTGGAGATTTCTAATTGCTATGATTAAATAGAAAAAAATTACCAACTAGAAATCTTATATTTGCATGTGATGCATCGCCTTGTAAAAGACCTATGACAATTTCTTGTTTTTGTAATGACACTCGAGCAATTTATTTTATTTTTTATTTGTGCGTATCAACATACCAATGATTTTTACAAAACCTGACGTGGATATTTACTCAAGAAATACGTTCTCATTTCCGTATTTCAACACATGCACGATAAAACCGGTTTTGCATCGATATAGAAGCATTAGAACAATGCAAACAGATGATAATTTGGTCCTATATACATTTCTATTATCCATCGGACATAAAAGTTTAAAAATAAACATTTCCTACAATATAAATGGGGGTACCTAAGTAAAGGAGACGATTTATGGCCAAAAAGAAGTTAAATATATATCACGTTGCTATTCATTCTAAGGTGAAACCTGACATTAGTGCAGTGTTTGAAGTAAGAATAGAACATTATTAATTTTATGTTCTGGTAAATTCAAATAAATTCCTATAAGTATATGATAAAAATGCCATACTAATTGTCAGTGTTAAACGTAATCATGTTACACTTCAATCACAATACTTCGGAAAAATTTTTTGATGTAATAAATATCATGAATTATGCATACGCTTGAGCTTTTTAAATGTAGTATACACTGTATATATACTAATTCATTGATAAACTTTAAATAAGTCAATCACTAGTTGGTTTATAGTGTTTATCTGCATTAGTAAAATCAACGTTAATATTGCATCTCTATGGGAAATATTCACAAACAGAACTTGACGTTATCTATGCGTTCTCCATTGCTAAATATAAACAATCTTACAAACAATCTCTGCAATTGATTCTTTTCTATTCGCTTGAAATGCATAATGCAATACAATGCAATTACTGACGCATAAATCAAGAACATTGTGCTAGCGTAAACGTTGAAGTTTTTTTCTAAAAATGATTTATTGTATGCAGAATACAACGAACTCGCTGTCGTTTTGCGAATTGTAAATAATGTAGTTATTCTGCAAGGCGAGTTTGTAGCATCGTTTTACATAATGAAGTTAAGAAAATGTTCGCATGTGATGCTGTTGGTATTTACGCTATTATGTATAATAATAGTTTTAAACATTGCATTATCAATACCGCATTATATCTACACTTTTTAGACAATAAACTGTATCATACGAGATCCTATTTTCTGTGAAATGCTTTTTGCGTTTTTGTGTACCTTTTAAAAGTTTTACAAGCTATTGAAAACGTATTGGCAAAAACGAATGCTTTTGGTAAACATACAATTTTTTCAAACATGTTCAGCTTAATGTGTAAATAAAACAACATTTATTATGCTGTGGTGATACACTGGATGTGACAACTTCAAACTTGCATTTTGTCTGTCTGTTCAAAATATGCTGTGATTGTTCAGAAATTTATAGAATTGTTTCGAAAGTGTTTTTATTCTTTAAGTATATTAATGGCAGATATAAACTGTAACGTTAATTAGTACAAATATAAGTCAAATTACAGTCGTATGAGTATGACCGGATAAATATAATTAAGCAAAGTCGACCCTTTGCAATGTTTACTTTCCGTAAACCGATGGTTGTCTTAGTGTTTTGTTATATTTAAATTTCACTTAAAAGAACACCAAACGACCTAATGTAGTAACGTATTATACAAACAGTATTATTTACTTTGACATAAATAAGCCGAGTCAAAATTGGTGTATGTAAACGTCGATAAGATAAGGCATAATCTCCTTAATGAAACAATAGTCCTTTAAGTGCAATATGAATCGTTAGGTGCGTTTTGTCACGTACATTTGATATAAACATGAATCACTTGCACAAAAAGCAAACATCCTTGTACTACGATAATGGGCGTTAAATAACAACTCAAACTGAATAAGACAATTGCTATGTTTACAAGGAACAGTAGTTCCATTTTGATTTGTATTGATGACAACAAATTACAGGAGTATCAACACCATTGCGAATAACAACAGCCATTGTAACATTGACTTTTTTGCATATTGTATATATTTCTTTCATTTTATGATTAAGCAAATTATAATAAGTAAAGTTCTCTTAAATCTGAGTACGTAATATTTAAGAACTTTATTATAACGATCAGGACGGATGCTAAATTATTTGTTACGTACTTTTCGTACGTGTAACCAGTACTCATGGAAATATATAATATTGATATTATATCACTTTCAATCTCCTGTCATGATGTCAGTTTATTGCCAATATGAAATCAAATTATAAACGTCAGTACATCTAGTTGCCACTTACGATACCACCAAACTATGATGTATACGCGAGAACATTGTTGACAGAGCCGCATTTGTTACGATATACATACCTCAATAATAACTAAATAGACGTCACCGAGTGGATCAATTGAAGCATCTATTTCAGTGTTTATTTGAAATATATCCAGACGTAAACTAAAACGAGTATTTTCGAAGCCAACCGTATTTGTTAGGCTATAAATTGTCATTTGATCTCCCAAGAGAGACCCATATCATCACTTTAGTAATGGTATGTGTCAATTTGTTTCTATGAAAAATGTTTGGATTACTTTACACTTTCTTTGAATGTGATTTTGATAAAATTGAAGTTAGAGCTCTCTATGTGTAAATATACCTATATTACCTATATTATTTATGATAGAAACTTACAGATTCTTTAGTTTATTCACTGTTGCCTGTACCAATTTGTGCTCATATATACATTTCGGCTGTTTAGTCCCATCGAGTTTGCCTAAATATTAATTATGTTTACATTCGTGAGTAGCGCTATGGTTCTTTTGTTGGTTAGGTAAGACACTGCGTTGTACGTTTATGTACATACCGAAATATGTTACATAGAAAAGTATAAAAATTAATAGCTATACCAAGAATGTCCTTACATACAATGCATTTCTAAGCATGAGACTTCGTTAACTAATTCAATATTTAAAAAATACTATATTCTGTGGTCTGTATTATTTTCCCTTCCTCGTAGGAGGACCATGCAGGTGCACATAAAGCAATATGTCAAACATATATATTAAGTATATAATTAACGAATTATCAAAGTCAGGAATAGAGAGCTTCCAATTCCACGATGAGAAGATGACTTTTGATGATATAACAATTAAGATCAAAAGAAGCTTCGTAAAAAACCAACGCTGCAATAAGCAATAAATTTAAATTAAATTGTTTAATCAGTTAATAACATGGAGTACAAGCACGAGTGTTAATGAATAATTCATAATGTACTGGTTAGACATCAAAAGAAAAATCTGAACGAATTAAGACCAGATCGAATTCATGGATTCTGGTCACGTAAGCAATTATCTTATAATAAGAGAGGGGCATTGACAAGGACTTCGATATATAGAAATATGTATAGGTCGTTACGTACAACAATATGTATTAATGCACTTGCTTAAATCAACGGAAAATGCACGTTGCTATATTGCTCGAATAAAGGTCCTTAATCCATATGTTACACCACCAAAGAATCATTTATCAGAGAAAATATTATGTAACAAGAGATGGTAATTGAAAACTTATGTAAGTAAAGTGTCGGTCTGTGGTGCATATTTGTTTTAAAACAATCAAATTAAATGCACACAGTGCAGTTGTACAACGGCACACAAGCTGTTGCAGATGACGAAGTACTACTATAACACAGGCAAATACAACTATTTACAAGGTTCATGTTACAGAGGTTGGTTGTGATGGTCAAACTAGACACAGCTAGTCGATACCGAACAACACGGGTATACTGTAGCACATGTTTATTTATATGGTCCGCTTAAGTATCGAACGTCAAGTTGGAAGACGTTCTCTCGTTAAGAGAAAATGTCAATATTAGATTACACATTTTAGTAATTTATACGGTACGTTGTTTTAATAAAGAAATAGTGTTCATGGCAACATTAAAATAAACTAGCCTGAATATTATTCAGGCTAGTTTATTGTCAATCGAAATGCATCACAAGGTTATAAAATTGATAAGTTAAATTAGCATGCACGTGATTGACATTCGTTGTTGGACATAATTCAAATTATATCACACTACAAATAGGTGTATATGCTGTGTATATTTTTATGATGGAGATGAAGTATTATGGGGGACACCTCAACAGTGATCTGCACTGTGAATTTGTCATTCTATATTACACGAATTTATAAGGGTTATTGAACACTACAACGTTTAGCACCAGGAAACATTGGCATTACTTATGCAGGCCTGTAAACACTATTTCCAAGCATTATTCCTTTTTTGGTTACATCGTCTCAAGCGGCTAGACATACCAAAATGTATTATCACATTAAGCAAGAAAATGGTATATGAAAATGACACAAAGCGAGAAGGATTTGCTTTGTATCAAGTTTATGTTTCACAACAAAAGCTAACATCCAATTTAACTTATTGTGAAAACTTACTTTCACTTACAGCCAAAAATATACCTCGGAATTTCGGAGTTTGCTATCATGAGATTTCTTAAATTTGTTAGATGTGGTAATGTATTGTACATTAAAGACAGCGTCATTACATTTTAATAAACATCTTCTTAAGTCTGCATCTAAATGAGCCATAACAATGTCCATCAATAGTGACAATTTATGTATTGTCATGTATTTATTTATTGTCTACTCTGACACAAATATAAAGTGTATTACAGCGCTCGATTTATTCAGACAACGGTATAATGGCATTTTAATACAAAACTGATTCCTTCATTACATTTTTACAATCACAGTCAATTTACAAGTTCTTTTATGACATTTTAAAATGTTTAAAACTACATTTGGAAAATCAATTATAAAGACAGCATTTTAATGGCTAATAATTCTATTAATTTCGAAAATGTTTACTGCAGTAAAAATACGTAAATTGTCAAATATTATCACAGTATGTCATGTGCTAAAATCTTCATGAGCACAGTTTAAAATCGATATCTTGTTCAAGAAGAGTCTGATTTGAAATATACTAGAACGAAAAAGAAACGCCGGGTAACCTATAATGATTGTTTTAAGGGATAAATTGTATTATTGGATTATTATATTTATTTTTGTATGAAATGTCATCTGTATGGAACCAGCTGTTGAAGTTTCAATCGATTTCCGATGCTGATTATGTGAAAAAATACCCCCTTTTAACGATGACCCTTCTTGTTTTGCGAAACACGGCCGGACATGTGTTGCATATTTTATGTACCCGGCGTTTCTTTTTCGTCCTAGTATATGTTGAATTTTAAGTTAATATAAATTTTCTATACAAAAACGTCTTCAATTAGACTTGTGCGGGTTAAAACCCGATGTGAACATGAACAGTGGTTATGAGAAAAGAATTGGGGGTTTTCTCAAAGGAATACTATACATATTCTTATTGAACCCCAATTCAAAGGCTACGGTTATTAACCATTTGGCATTTGTGTAGACAACGGTGTTGCCCCTCAGCAAATTAAAGCGCTTAACAAGTGTAAAGATAAATCGCACACTACACGGTTAAAGTGATGGAAACATCACATCGCACATCGTTTTCCCGTAATTTACTCGAGAAACCAGCGCGTGAAAGTCTAGGGACTTCACACATGATTAAACTAATGCAAAAAGAAACGCCTCTTACAACTCGGACATATTTTCATAGTTTAGACTTAAAAGACAACACGAAATTCCGCTTGCAAGTTATATTATCTAAAAAAATACGTGGTCATTATAAGAATATTTTAATGTCACAATTTATAAAGACAATACAAATTGTCTAACATGCAGATATCGTTAGATCCTATCTCAATCCACATCCTGAAAGTCAGCTGTTGTTAACGTAACCGCCGTTTAAGTTAGATCCACAGGTGTTCAATCAAAGTGTAAAAATAGATAATATTAGCTTGTGTTCACTTTTAAGTTATTGTCGCTCGATGTCATTTAGACAAAGTCATTGCCAAAATATAGAGGCATTCACAGGACGTAATAGCTGGCCGATGTAACGTCTATCACACAATGACCAGACCACAATGACCATAATTTAACTCTGCCACCACTGTAATAAGGATTTTTCCTCGAAAGTTCATGACATCGATACCGGTACGTCCGTTGACGTTCCATAAGCCGACATTCTGCCGACGCTAGCTGAGATTGTAACGAGCCCACATAAATTGTTCTAATTTTAGATGGTAACCAACATTTAGATGAGTCGTTTCTTTTTCTTGTCAGTATGTATTTATGTATAAAGCTATCTACGCGTAATTATGACTTTTAATAAGTTTTCGCACGAAATTCACTACACAAAACTTGTATGATTTAGGCTAAATAATTTTATTTTGAGTTTTACATTACTTTATAGCCGTTGGTGTGTAAATATGTGATAAAATAAAAATAAAAATATTGGATTTAACGCCGTGTCAACCCAATTTAGGTCATTTTACGGCGCCCAGCGCACCTAACCTAGCTTTCCTGGACCCTTGTTTATAACCAGTACTCACCTACCCTTCCACAAAAAGCCGAAAACTCCTCCATGTTATCTAATCAATGGAGGAAAATTGACATTATTGTCAAATTTTCATGGGAGGGTATAACCTCCCCGGGTGGGATTCGAACCCGTACTCCCTTCGGTACACGAGGTTTCGAATCCTGACGCGGTACCATCTGTGCTTTTGACCCGGGTTTAAATAAGTAAACAGTAGGCGTAATTAACAAATAGTTTTATTCAATTCGCCCGTTGTCAAAACAAGATAGAAAAAATCGCGCGGACAAAGACATACAAATGTAAAAGAAGTATTTTGGAGGCATCCGCGTAGCATACTATCCGTATGGTATTTGTGTTGCACTAGTATGCAGACGGAAGGATATGAGACGTAATTATTGGTAGTATTGCAAATAATTTAACATGTGGTTAACGCATTACATGTCATTTTGTATTTTTCCATGAAGATGGTAGTTTGTCTTCTGATATTGTTTATGTAGTTATAACTTTTTTTGATGTTTTAAACGAACGCCTCGTAAAATTAATACCCTTACAGCTGATTAACTGACATTTATGTCATTTTGTATGTAAAAATATTTTTGAGATGCCCCCTCATAAATCTTCGGAATCGACTGTCCATGTTCACATTCCACCTTCGTCCGCACAAGTCTATTGAAACGTCTTTTTTTAAACGCACATTCTTAAAACTGTATCTACATTTTTTCCCGGTTAAGTACAAATATAAATATATATTTATATGTATATATTTAAACCAAAATAAATTCAGTGTTTCTGTAACTGTTGTCTGATTAATTATAAGAATGTTTTTTAATTACATTTATCTATTATCATGTAGTATTAACAATGATACAATTTGACGTTAAAGAAGTGATAAGGAACGCACCAGTTGGCATGTTTTGAACAGATTTTTTTAATAAGTAGCTGATATAATTATGATAGTCTGCAATGTTACATATTGCAACATTGCAAAGTTGGTATTTTTTCGTTTCATTTATGACATTATCAGACTTGCGAAAAAACATAAACCATACTTGGCCCTATGCAGGAGTTTTTTGTTTAAAGTATAAATATTCACATGCGCTGTTAAGTCATACCTCAAGGAATGTGCCACAGCAAATGTATGATCAATAAGCCTAGTGGATCACCCATAATACACAGAGTACTTAATACCGGAAGAAAATTTTATTGGACAAACAGGTATGGTAGAGCAAGTCTTATTAGATAAAAATTAAGGTCAACAGTTGGCTTAGGCAGCTGTGCCAAAGCGTAACTTTATATTTGCATATCGTACAATTATTTGATGTATTTCCAAACTAGAAAACACAATAAAACTAATTCATCATATAAGTATCAGTAATAACATACAGGGAATTTCTTTGTGATTCAATTAATAGCATATCAAGTTTATAAATGAAATGCATTTCCTTTGAGTACAATATCATCATCAAGAAAGAGTCATGCTTCATTATACCATTTATTGTTCCGACGAAACCATCAATAGCGTGACATTTTAATTTAGTTGGTTGTAAAAAATATCATGTTGAACAAAATGCATATGACAAAACGCAATTAAGTTTTCAATAAAGCCGAAACAATATGAATTTTCGAAGAGCTTTAACATTATTATAAATGTCATAATACATAAATTAGAACATTCAAAAATTGTTTAGACAATATGTCGTATAAGAGCTATCGTATTGTTATGTGACATGTGATAATGTGCACTCAAATATACGTTAGACGTTTTGTGTGTGCTGTTTACAATAAATGAATAAGGCAGGCCTGTCAACAATGTTTTCGAATTTACATCTCAATTATGTTACTTCAGATTTAACAGCTAGACATACTGACGTTCATTACTATAATATGCAGGCAGATTGCAGACTATATATCATTGTTTAGATCCCGTATGTTTCTTGAGGAAAAGTAAGACGTAGAAAAGTTCATGCTATAATTATTGTTAGAGAATAAGTTGTTGAACGATTGAAGTGCAATATCCTTAATATTGATAACAAATCACGACGCCTTACAGCAAAAATTGTGTGCACAAAGTGTCAGCATGTTAACTTTTTTACTGGGTTTAACGCCGTGTCATTTTACGTCGTCAAGCGCACCTAACCTAGCTTTCCTGGATCCTTGTTTATAACCTGCGCTCACCTACCCTTTCACAAGGCCGGAAACTTCTCCATATATCTCCCTGGTTGGGATTCGAACCCGTACCGCCTTCGGAACACAAGATTCCAAATCCAAGCGCGCTACCAACTGCGCTATCGACCCGGATTGTATATTACACGTGTTTAATATTTTTTACAAACAAGGACCAGGTCGTTCATTAACATTTTCGGAACAAAAATATACATATAAATGAAATAAAAGAAAAATGTTGCTTTGAAAACATTTTGGTTTGAATTCGTTATGTAAATATTCAACCTGCATCAAAACATCTCCTGGTGCAAATACTTCAGTTAAGAATGAACATTCGTATCTACAGAATGTTTTTTGATAAACAACATTCGTAACTAGAGTATAACTTATAGTTTGTGTTTAAACAATTACTGATTGCGGTAAATTTAATCGAATGTTACGATTCTTATATATTCTACACTCGTACATGAACTCTACCTAAGCTTCGGTTATACCAAGTACACGTCAAACTGACGTGACATGTGCGTATTGATTGAGATAAAATCTCTATGGCGAAATGTTGTCGTTGAATATTTATGTCTCATCTATCTAAAATGGTAATTAAACTCATAGTGCGCTCGCGGAAATTGTAGACATTTACGTGACATATACATATCTCCCAGAAGCAAAGGCTGACAAATACTAGTCAATATATCATTGAACAGCCTTACAATATATGTCTGTATAGTAGACATATGTAGAATTATGAAATGGACTGCTGTAGTTTTGCTGATTTTAATGGTACCACATGTTGCTTTTCTGACAATTTTCAAGTCATATCCTGGCGGCCGCAGTATTAAATATAATATACACGTTTCAATGACATAAAGCCAAACTTGTACACATAAATATGGAAGTTTTCGACATTTACACTGCTGCCTGTAATGGTACATGTAGAGGTGGATTGAATGCAAAGGAAATTAAATGTTTCTTACGTTACAATATATTTCAAAATATATGTACATACAGTATATATAAAGGAACTGTGCAATTTATGGTGAAACCTGACATTGGTTCTGTGTAAGAATAGAACATTATTTATTTCAGGATCTGATAAGTTAAAATTCTTCAATGACACACCTTACAGGTATGTGAAAAAATAAAAACACTCCCACTGTAAGTGTTAAAACTAATTGTGTTACACTTCAATTACAATACTTTAGAATTTTCCTTTGGCGATAAAATATTATGAATGTTTATCGAGTTATACATACGTTTGAGCTATTTAATGAAGCATATACATGTATATATATACTACTTATTTGATGAAACTTAAATAATTCAATCAGTAGTTTGGTGTATTGAGAATATCTGCATAGGTTAAAACAAAATTAAAGTTGCATCTCTTTAAGAAATATTCACAAACAGGATCTGAAGTTATACCATGTGCTCTCCATTGCTTAATATGCACAATCGTACGAACAATCTCATCTCTATAAGGGAATAGTGTGTATTCGTTTGAAATACAAAACGCATGACAATGCAATTACTGACGCATAAATCAAGAAATTCGTGCTAGTGGAAACGTTTAAGTTTATTTCTAAAATGATTGATTGTATGCAGAATACAAGGCACTCGCTGTTGTTTTGTGAACTGTAAATAATGCAATTACTGTGCATGGAGAGTTTGTGGTATCGTTTTGCATAATGAAACTTAGAAATTGTTCCCTGTGTCAGTCAGTTGGAAATTACGCTATGATGCATAGTTATAGTCATTAAACATTGCATTATCAATACTTTACAATAACTACACTATATTTAAACGTTGACTTATATTATGACTTTTTTCTCATAAATCTGTGAAATGCGTATTTGTACACCTTTAAAATACTTTACGATATATTTAAACGTATTTGCAAAAGTAGATTCACGTGGTTAACAAATTTATTTAAACATGTTTCGGCATAAATTTGTACATAAAAAATAATAGGCTGTGGTGATACACTTGTTGTGCCTACTTCAATTTTGTTTCTTTTTTGTCAGACTGTTAAATGTATGCTGCGCTTGTTCAGAAATTGCTAGAACTTGTTCAAAAAAGTGTTTTAATTCAATAAGTTCAACAATGGCAAATGTATATTGTGATGTTTATTAGTACAAGTATACTCGTAAGTCATATTTTAGACATCATGCGCATGGCTGGATGAATATAAATAGGCAAAATTTAACCATTGTTGTTTTAGTGTTTTGTTTATGACATTTAACATTTAACTGAAAGAATAATCAATCACCTTATGCATTTACGTATAAAACAAATCGACAAGATAAAGCATGATGCAGTTAATAAAACAACAGTGCTTCAATGCCAATATGACTCATTTGATGCTTTTGTCACGTACATTAGAAATAAGCATTGTTCTTATGCACGATGAAGAAAAAAGCCTTTACTTTACTACGACGCCTGTATTCTTGCTGGTAAAGTAAAATAATATATATAAGCTTCACCGATTAGATAAATTGCAGTATCCTTTTCAAAATATTTTCCATTAACTTTGTGTTTTTATGAAATTAATCCAGAAGTATACTAGAAAGAGTATTTCCGAAGCTAATTATATTTCTTAGACATAAATTGTCATTTAATCACCCACGAGAGACACATATTAACACTTGTAAAGATATTTGTCGAAGTGTTTATATGAAAAATGTTTGGATTACTTTACAATTTCGTGAGTATGACAAAAATGAACTAAGAACTATCTATGTGTAAATAGGGCCTACAACTATATTATCTGCATGTATATTATTTACGATAGAAACTTACCGATTCGTTAGTATATTAACTGGTGTCGTTATCAATTTCTTTTCATATATACATTTTTGGCTGTTTAGTCATATCGAAATTGACTTTAGAATTGTCACTTTTATTTGCAGTCGTAAGTAACACTATGGTTCTTTTGAGGGAACCTAAACAATATGAATGACAATGTGTTTAGTATTTATGAAAAAAGCAAGTTGAAAACGTATTGATGCACTGGCTCAAATTAACGGAAATGCATGTTGCTTGTAATGTTTGCATAAATATTTTAATCCATGTGTTACAACACTGAAGAATCAGGTAACAGAGAAAATATTATGTAACAAGAGATATTAATTGAAAACTCGTGTAAGTAAGTTGTCGGTCTGTAAGGAATACTTGCTATAAAACAATCAGGTTTAATGAATTCAGTGCAGTTGTTCAATATCTTACAAGCTGTTGCAGATGAGGTATAACATAGGCAAATATTATCATTTTAAACATTTATGTAAAAGATGCAGTTGTGATGTTCAACGAGATACAGAAAGTCGATACCGAACAATACGGGTATAATGTAGCACATGTTAATTCATATGTTTCTATGAATAAGTGCCGTACGTCAAATTAGAAATTGTTTTCTCCTTAAGATACGGTTTTGGTATTAGATAAGATATATTGAAAAATATATGGTACTTTGTTTTATTTTAGCCTGTATTTTCGTCACCGGCCATATTCTTTGGAATGAAATTTCAACACCATATATATTATATACGCAAATCTCACTGAATAGTTGTATAGAAAAAGTTATGTAGCTAAATTAATATAGAAATAGTATTCATGAGTCGAACTTAGTATCTGGTTGTGTCAGATGATATATTGTTTAGTTTTTCAGAATATCCATATTGTCACAAACATTTGTGGTCATAATTTTAAGGTGTTTTAGATGATACTTTTTTACATTTATATGTTGTTATTTGCCATCATTGTAAAAAATATAAACATAAGTAGAACAAAACTCATAAACTGAGTAATCTTTATCAAACTTAACTTTGTTCTTACAGGCTTGTATAAAAATTAATAATTGAAACAAATGTTCATTTCCAATACATGTTACACTAAAACATTGACTCTTCCCTTCACTAAGCTTATGCCAAGTAAACAAACCAGCGTGACATGTGTGTATTGATTTAGACAGACTCTAGCGTAACGTTCTGGTTGAATATTTATGTATCACCTATCTAAAATGGTAATTAAACACATAGTGTGCTCGCGGAAATTGTAGACGTTTACGTGACAAAAACAGCGTGACAAGTGTGTATTGATTTAGACAGACTCTAGCGTAACGTTCTGGTTGAATATTTATGTATCACCTATCTAAAATGGTAATTAAACACATAATGTGCTCGCGGTAATTGTAGACGTTTACGTGACAAAGACAGAAATTGGGAATCTAGAAAACACAGTACCATAGAAGCAATGTCTTAAAAACTTGGTACATGTATCACTGGAATTGTCCTATAATATATGTCATTATAGAATATAATTTTATACTACAGGATTACTGGACTGACCTAACTTCGATTGATTTAATGGTGCAACACGCAGCATTTCTGACAATTTGCCAGTCATATCTCGGTGGTCGCAGTGACTATAGATATAATACGTTTGGATGTCTAAACCAAAATCTCTTTTGAGAACTGAAAAAGTAATATGTCATTTAACTGCTCTTTACAATGGCAGGCGAAACAAATAGGAAAGAAAACTCACCTAACTTGTATTAAGTACAATCATAAATTTGTAAACATGTGAAGGAATTATTTATTGTTAATGTAAAACCTGGCATTTGTAATATGTCTAAAATAATTCGTGTAATAACTAATATTAACTTAATTGTCTGACAAATTCAAGCAAAAAATATATTACATATACGTGGCAAAATAAAAACAAACCTAAGTGTAAAATCTAAATATGTTACAATTCACTTAGAATACTTTGGAATAGTCCTTTGATGTATTATAAATATTTTATCGAGTCATGCATATGCTTTACGTATTTCAATTTAGTATTTATCTCGTACTAGTTCTTTGATGAAAGTAAAATAGTTAATTCACAAGTCGGTCAATTGAGTTCATATCTATTATTTGGAGAAAAGTTGAAGCCCGCTTGGGAAATATACACAAACAATACTTTAAAATATACATTTTTCGGTGTGTTTTTGATTGCTCAATAGGATCACACGCTTGTTAGAGCAATCTCTATTATGGATTCTTGTGCATTCGCTCAAAATGCATAATGCATGACAAAGTTATTATTGACGTATAAATCAAGAAACTCTTGTTATCGTAAATGTTGGAATGGATTTCTTAAAACGATGCACTGTGTGCAGAATACAATAAATTCGCTGTTGTTTTGCAATTTATAAGTAACGTAGTTATTCTGCAAGACGAGTTTGTGGTATCGTTTTGCATAATGGAATTTAGAAACGTCGCTCATGTTAGCATGTTGGCAATTACTCTGTAATGCGAAGTAATAGCTTTAAACTTTGCACAAACAAGTATATAAAAATGGCACATAATATAAATGCACTTTATTTAGGCGTTCACCGTCATCATACGAATGTTGTTTTCAGTTTATTTTTTTTTTTGTGTTATCATGTTTGAGACAATACATACATTGTTTGTGTACTTTTCTTATGCACAACTCTTTACTCAAAGCTGATATAAATCATTGGTATTATGTCGCGTCAAGTCTGCCTGCATTATCCAGTAATAAACGTCAGTATATCTATTCTCTTCCAACGATATAACAAAATTAAGATGTAAATTCGAGAAGATTGTTGACAGGCTCACATTAGTGGTGATAAAAGTCTCTCGCCAACGACTTTCTATATGTCTGACATAATGAAAATTGACACTGTCACATCACACAATTTGTCACGAAACAAACTGAATACGTTAAAGCTGAGACTATAATACTGGTAATGATGAGATGTATGAGTTGAAATACATGCAAATGGGCTTATATGTGATTATGATGCAACCAGCAGATCAGACATGAAGAATACTTTTGTATAATTGTATGAGTTTTGTCAAAAGAAACTCCTCTAGCAGCGACTTTTTACCATATACGACTTGTAGACATTGTTTTCTAGCAATTCAAAATATGTGTATAAATGTACTCCAACAAAATGTATACAACTTATCGATAACTGTAATATATCTTTAACTTCTTTGAAGGAAACAAAAACATTTCTAAATACATATTCATGATATTTAAACATCAAACCAATATGTCAAAACATTAAAGTTGTAGTCATAAATATTAACAAGTTATAATTAATGGTATGTTTCTTATTGATTATACCATAAATGGCAAAACGTTATGAAGCGTGGGTAATTATTCAACATACTATATAGGAGACGTTTGATCATAAAACATTTTTAATAATTCATATCTATCTTAACCTATTGACTGTTTTAGAAAACATGCGACAAAAAGTTGTTCAAAATGACCAAACATATGTGTTGCATGTAAACCCACAAATTGTTTGAGGCTATATTCTTTTGATGTCAATTAACTAGCAACAAAATGAGTGATATGATGTAAAAATGTTTTATGAATGATTTTTAGATGAAATGCATATAAAATTTTGAACAATAATGTTATGAAAGTATTTGAAATATAATTATACATACAAACTCTTAGGTGATGTTGTTGTTTACTTTTCGCTAATCTATAATGTAACTTTTGATAAACATGCAATCTCCATCTTTATCACGGGTTGTACAGATTCAATTGTCTATGTGCTACATGATGTTGAAAAAAGAAATATAATTCAATATGATTCACTGTAAGAATTTATATACAGTATGATATTGAACTTTTTTAACATTTAGACTTTCTTTTTGCTAAACTTGGAATCATTCAAATACACTTTTCCCACCCGAGGAGGTTATACCCTTCCATATTAAATGTCAATAATGTCGATTTTCCTCCATTGATTAGATAATATGGAGAAGTTTCCGGCCTTGTGGAAGGGTAGGTGAGTACTGGTTATAGACAATAGTCCAGGAAAGCTAGGTTAGATGCACTGGACGTCGTAAAATGATCTAAATTGTGTTGACACGGTGTAAATCTAGTAAAAAAATTAAAATAAAAACACTTTAGTGTTTATTCCTTTTTCATAAGCTAATAGAATTTTTAAAGTTGTACCTGTATTTATATGCTTGCTTAAACAAACTAACGGAATATGTCGGTTGCTTTTACATCTCTATTAATGTCATGATATCCATATGTTACCTCACCAAAGGATCAGGTAACAAAGAAAACATTATGTAATAAGAGAAAGTAATTGAAAACTTATGTAAGTAAACTTCCTGTCTAAAGAACATATTTGTTTCAAATCAATCAAATCTAATGAATACTTTGCACTTCTGCAACGGCTTACCACCTGTTGCAAATAAAAGAACCACAACAAAAGACAAATATTATTTTACAATGTTTATTTAACATTATATAAATATATATAACAGAAGTCATTCGAAAGTGACTTCACATACAAAATTATTTAATTGTATTTACCAATTCAAACATGTTTCGCCTTACGTCTCATAAGTTAATATTTATAAATAGAATATAGATGTTATTTGATTTTGTGCACTCATTCATGCAGATGCCACTTTGATGTTTTGTTCTAAACTGATTCTGTGTTACTTGTGCATTTTTCGTTGCTTTGTTACACTTGACCTAGTAAGACTTTGGTAAGATATGTCAGTAAACAAACCAACAAATGCATCAACCCGCAGCTAAGTAGATTGTGCTTTTGACGCACTGCAATGTCAATAAAGTTGAACTAGTTTACTCTTTTTCTCTATATAAATATCAAGTAAAATAATCCCGTACGTAAATTAAATAACTTTCTAGGAATAAGGCATTAATTCAAAGAGAAAATGTAAACTAATCAAATTATGAAGAAACATAAACACCTCGACAATATAACATATCAAAGTGTTTTCAATATATAGAGAGCCTGTGTAAAATGTTGATTTTATTAATATTGACCTAGAATTCCCTGCGAATTAATGATACTTCCCTACCAATCTGATTAAAACCCGATCTAAAATTTTCCGCTTGCCTACTCGCTAATTTAGATCTGGCCTATTTCAAACGAGGGTCACGTTCAGGTGACCTTTTCTCATCATATTATTAATGACGAAATCGTTATGATACGTAACTAAGTCTTGTTTACATTGTCTACGTCACGCAATTTGAAATGAGACGTCCAATGGCAGACTGTGAATAATACCGCTGTTAAATTAGCTTGCAAACCTTGGTCTAAAAATAGAAATCACGAAATCAAAATGTTATTAATAGTGTTTCGTCTAGATAAAAACTACGCATTGATTAGTCGACATAAAGGTTATCTCGACGTGACCCTGCATTGAGAAAGTAGAGATCCTGTACGACAATGCTCTACAGGATATCTGTTTACGGAGATTGCTTCATTACAAGAATATAGTGTTATATTTATGACCCATGATGACAAAAACTAACAAGAACAGTTTAATTTAGTCTTAACGACTAGTGTCTTGTTTAATAAACGCTTTAATTTATCATATCAGCTTAAATTTTAGGATAATAATTCAAGAATAATAGAAAGTACTAAATGATATCTACTCAACATTTTGAGAAAAATATGATATCGTATGCTCAGACGGAGTCATACCTCGTAACTATGTACATACTTATGTGAGTACATGTATTTGAAAACATCATCTATGTAAAACAAATAATCATTCGTGCGTGTTTTAGCGATAAATGTTAAAACAACTTGAATAAATCCAACTTTTAAAATGGAATTGATTTAATAAATGAGGACAATTCTTCGATATTAAAAACAACAATGCCAGCGGAGAATCTCCTTTATCAAGTTATGACAATAACATCATGATATTATGTTTGAAAATTTGCAGTCGTAAAAATACACGAAGCAAAAAGATTTCAATTTCAACATTAAATCCTGTGGGAATATTGTATTGGTGTAATTTTTCTGAACTGTCCCCGTCTTCAGTAATATTCTGTGGTTTTATTGTGAATGTTGGCTTTGTTATTTTGAGAGTAAAATGAAACACTATTGTAAATCCCTTTTATTTTCAAATTGAGTTACAATAATGTTTCGTTCAGCCTTCGATTTTTTCGGTTAGTTTCCTGATATTGTTAGAAAGAGTAAAAAAAAGTAACGGACATTTTAATGCATTTGACACAGATTAAACTAATGCTGGAAATATTAATAGCATAGGATAAAGTAAACCATAAAGTTGATAATGTCACCAGTTGGTGACACAGAATATGATCATGCGTCTGTTTGTGAATAAAAATATCAATAACTTAAATTGGAAAAAATGAAACACGCAATTCAAAATCTATTTCAAGTAATGCAAACATTCAAAACAGTTCCTGTTTCTAAATCAGACAATTTTCAATTAATCGTGCAAGCAAAAGTGTTTAGATATGACAAAGTATGCCTTGTCCGTCAAATGTTACATCAAAGAGTAATGTAACAAAGAAAACGTTTCATACCAAGCGATTTTAATTGAACTCTAATCTAAGTAAACATTACAATATTGACTTACTGTCTTTCTGAGTACTATCAATGGAAATAAATCATATCTGATCAAAGACAATGACACGCCTTCTGTCACAGTGGCAGATTATTGCTTGAAAACAACTTGAACTTACAAATTCTATTTTAAACATTATATGCCGCTTTTGCAATCTTTCATGGATAAGAACATCAAACTAGATAACAAGTACAAAATTGCTGAGAAATGCAGCAGTGTGATTGTCACGGCGAAAAACAAAACAAAGCAGTTAAGTACAATCTTAAGGTAACTCAAAATAGCATTGTGTTGAATTGTCATTTTATCTGTTCAGGTTTTTCAGTATTATAATGTAACTTGTAATAAAACGTTTTCCTGTTCATATCATATGTAATGGAAACTAAGAATTTCGCTCAAAATAATGAGACATGAATTCTTAACGATGTTTGATGTTGTGGATGTTAATACAGATACAAAGTCATACCTAATGAAATCGTTAAACCTTAATCCATTCAAGACAAAAAAGTTACGAATTATTTGTTACCCTGCGAAGTAATTAACGATATTTCAGCAATATCTATGAACATTTTTATTTTTTTCCGATCGAAATAGTGGCGTGTAATGTTAATGTCCGCTTTTAAATTAAGTGGTGTGTAGCCTGCCTTAACGTCCGCTGCAATCATGTCCGCTATTTACTGTCCGGCAGCTTGATTTCAGTATAGCTTAAATACCTTTACTTGTTACGGAAGACTTTTGCTGCGTGATACCCGAAAGGAATTTACACTTATCTCAATTCCGAACAGATGCGCCTAAATACAATTGGCAAGCTATGTTATAATACAAATCATAATTTTATAAGAAAGAAAAAAATAACATGCCAACAAATATAGAAACGTATAAATGTAAAGTTCAATAGACATTTAAAATACACGTGGAAAGATTTACTCGGACACGAGAAAACATAATCCATTCGAACAAATTAAAACTTGCAAGCTTTTCAAGTGTGTCGAAAGGATTTGCAAAAATGTGTTAGTAAAAAACGCTGATATTTCGTGTGTTGGTAAAAATATTGTTTATAGGGTTTTGAAAAATGAATGCTTTTTCTATGTAACCTTTTTCATGAAAATGGGCTGTACAGTGATTGCATAAAACCAATAAATTGACGGCAGTAGAAATCGAAAGGATTTTGTCACGTGACTTTTGCCCATTGCTACCGAAATCTACCCATCACAATATCACGGCGTTGAGACGCCGTGAAATTACTTTAGGACAAAATGTAAGCAACAACTTTTTAACACAAGTGAATGATGAGTCATCTTACATTTGTCCTTAGCTGTCTGCGTAAATGATGCTCTCTTATTCTTTTCAGTATCGATTAAAGCCATATGTCGGTTGTTTATCAGGGAAGACACTGTTGCACAATGATAAATGCTTGCAACCACATAATTATCAGTAATTGTGTACTTCAAAACATAATTTATGAAAGCATAACCTGCCCAAAATAAGAACATAGCCCAAATATAAAAGGAAATTGAATACGATTCCCAAAAACAGTTATATATTTTTGCAAACACCCGGGAAAACCTACTTAAGGCAGTCGTATTCAAAATAGGGTGACGACTTGACAATGTAGCACCCTGGTTTTCCAAGGTGTTTGCAAAAAGTTTAAAACTCCTGTTGGAGATGTGATGGGCAGCGAATAATATACACGCTTAGGTGTCATTGAAACCATTTACAAAAAAAACCTTACAGCTCTTTAAAACTTCGAGTCGAGGCGATTTTGTACTGAGTTCTTCTTGGAAGCGTAGCATTTGTAAAAATCACAATCACCTAATGGGATATGAATACATAATTACAGTCACCTTATCAAATCTATCAACATTATTTGTGACATATTTTCACAATTAATAAATCAATTACAATCATAGGTAAAATAGACTTTATCTATACAAACATTTATTCAGTTTTCTCAATCATAATATATATCTGTAGCCCGAAGGTGCGAACATAGTTAAGCTGATTTAAAAATATTTAACAGTTCTAACATGGTCCTTCAGGACTCAAAATAGCGCAGATTGGTGAGCGGAGGAGAAAACAATCGGTTGAAATAACCAGCCACAAGGATCGCTGGTTCAAAACCTGGAATCGCCATACTTTTATATCTAAACACATAAGTAATATATACATGTATGAAACATTAAGAATTTGGGATATATACACTACACAGCAATACATAGAACCTAGATAATAAGAAAACTGAAGGGGCATTGGCCTAAAGTAACCACATAATTGCTAAAATCGGTTGCTAATTAATAAGGGAGACTTTAGAAAGGTATACGTCCTAACCTAGAGGTAATTTTTGTCTCTGTTTACAAGTTTGTGTGTTTGTGTGCCGTCTATAGAACTGACAAGATTGGGTAGTATCCCGGCTACAAGTACAAGTTTAATGCTTATTTGTAGAAGAAAAAAAAAAAAAACAATATTTTACGTTAAACATGACATTTGTTTCATCAAATAATAATCTCTGTTTGACGTTTGCCATCAAGATGCACACAGAAATCAAACAAAATACTGTCAGTGAATTATTGAATCTGTTACTCTACCCAACTAATGAAACAATAATGTTATTACAATTGAAATTTATGATTGATCGTAACGGTGCTTTGATTAGAGATTTTAATTAACGACAAGACATTAAAATTACATTAAGATAATAGCACACAAATAATATTAATTGAAAATTAATATTTTTATTATGGGGTTTTCACTCCAACTATCAGACGTTAAACATCATTACGTTCGTTAAAATGAAATATAGCTTTTATTAACCTTGTGCATGTTAAATGAATTTATTCATTTCATTAAAACAACTCGCGTTGGATCAAATTGTGTAAAATTTGATATTAAAACAGATTTGCATGCTACTAATATACAGATTGTTATTAAAAGTACCATGTGTTTATTTGACAAAATTGATATGTTGCTGACAAAAATCACAGTATGTAAATTGATGATAAAAAATTAAATAAATTGACTATGTATAACGATGAATAATTTATATTACATTGCGTTGTACTTTTGTATCATTAAACCATTGTTTTGTATGTATTAAAGTATGGGTTTTGCTCCGGTACAACACAAGAGTCGCGGTATTTACGCAAAGCTAAATGGTGTTGCTTTTTATATTTAAATTCATGGAAAAGCTAAACGGTTTCTCTAACATTATTGATTTAGATATACACTAACGTAACAGTATGTTAATCAAACAAAATTATTTTATTTTCTATAAATTGAATCCTTGTGCGGATTATGATTTCATTTCTGTTAGTCTGCATGTTAAATGGGTAATTATGTTTGTTTCGATTTACTTCTTGATGCGTAACCTAAAAAAATCATAACATTCATGATTTACATTTTTAACGATAATGCTATTATAAATGAGTTTGTACTTTTGAAATTACTTTCATCACTTTAAAATTTCCGACTCGGCGATTAATACACCAGAATGTCTGCAAACTATCTGTTGTATAAATGAACGTCAGAATATCTAGTCACTTGGGATAGAACGAAATTAAGATGTACATTTGAGAAGATTGTTGACAGGCCCGCATTTGTCATGATGGAATTTTCTCGTCTACGATTTTTCCATTGTCTGACATAATAAAAATTGACAATGTCATGTCATTCAATTTATAACGACACCAACTGAATACGTGAACGCTTAGAATAGATATTTGGGATGTCATGTATGAGTTAAAACACACTGCTTATTACTACAGTAAGGTTCCACTATAAGGACCATCAAAATTTGTGTTCTTAATAGCGGCTTATCTTAATATAGAAACTTTAGTCTTCTTAAATTTGGGACTTAAAATTATCGAACATCGCTTTAATTTACAATAATTAAGGTGGTCTAAATAGCGGAACTTAACTCTATAGAGATATTTAAACGATATAGTTTTAAAGTAACATAAGATATATCCAATACAACCCCTCTCGAACAACAAGCGATGGATGGTACTGAAGTGTGTTTCTGCTCAGAGGTTGTTGACCTGCAGAAGTTAAATGCAATTATAATTACGCCTAAATTAATATCAAAAGTTGTTGCTGTAACAGAGGATGTGTTCTGTAGAGGTTATAATGTACCATAATACATTACTTATGGATACTTTAAACATTAGACGTATAGTTCAAAGCACTGTAGTAATATTTATATACATTTAATAAAAATCAATTAGTTTTAAATTTTCAACAAAAAAAACCGTACATCTACATTTTTATCATAACACAAAATAAATTTTCATCCACATATTTATACTAGAAATGTGTATATTAATACGTCAAAATACAAAAAAATCATTATTGTTCCAGTAAGATATCAAAGTTTCAGCTGTACTGTTTACGTATGAATGATCAATGTTTCTTCATGACTGAAAAATATTGTCGAATTTCATGCAACAAAATGTCATCTATTTGCTACATCTTGTTTACTAAGATTTATCACTTTCGTAAATGTAACGTCGTTAAATGTTTCTTTCTGAAAGGTTATGTATTTGTGCTATTACTATACTCATATATCTAAATATATTTTTTTTCAGGAAAGCACATACTTCGATCGTTTCATAAATACATTATTAACAGTGCTTCAGACGGTTGTCTATGTTTACTCTATATCTCTATGGTGTTTTAAAATACTTTTATGAAAAAAGATCAAGGGCAACTGTGCCTGAATAACCTTAAAATATCATTGGCTCTGAAATAATTTGGGTCAACAGCTGCATAAAACACACCGATGCTTAATTAAGTAATTAATTTGAATTAAGTTATTTAAGGCATGATACAGCAATAAATACGAACACGCGTGTGATAATGAATAATTAATTTATCTATTGATAAGAACATCAAATGCAAAATCTGAACGAATTAAGACCAGTTTAATTCAAATGGAGTCTTGTCACGTAAGCATAGACATATGAGTGTAAATAGGGTCGTACAATTCTGTTTAATTCTATATGGTGTTTCCTGGTCATTGACTGTGCAAATGATTAAACGTATCAATGCATTTGAAAACAGAACTCCCAATTGCATTGTTATACACCACAAATGTCAAATTGAAACTATATTATTGAATGGGAAGCAGAAATGAAAGAAAAATAGTCAAATTATACTCTTCCTTTGTACATGATTGACATTATCATGTACATTCATGCATTCAAGGTGATAATGCTGGTGGAACAATCGACCAATCCGTTGCATTGCAGCAACAGAGAAACAATATATTATTTGATCAGCTTATTTGTTGATTTCGAGGTCCATTTCCATGTACACAACCATGCAGGTATTCTTCCTAAACAAGGCCTACATTTGAGGCGTATTTGGTGTCATGATGGAAGGTGTGTTAGAACAATAGCCAGATAAATATCGTCATATGTCTACATATACAGATTCTTATTTTACTTTGATTCATGTATATTGTTAATGGTATTCAGGTAAGTGATAAAGGGCCACCATGGCCCTTTTAATGATGGCCCTTTAATATGAGTACGTTGTCAAACTTATATCCCTGACCCATGATGGAAAATATTATAATAATAAGTGTTTAAAGTATATGCATCGCCAGTTAATTTCATTTATTGAGCTCATTTTATCAAAAGGGTTGAAGTTTGGATACACATACTATATTTAAACGTGTTTTGAAATAATGAAGAAACGAGTACAAACTTTAAATTACTCAACATTGAGAGGATTTCGTGTTTCCGTATGCTTATAAGAGTTTCTACCGAGAACAAAAATGAGTGATGAGTGCCATGCTCATAGAAAATCTATGTATTAAAACATTATGCATGGGCAACAATTGAACAATTGATAATTCCGCTGTGTTTCTAACAATTAGATTTAGCAGAAAAAGATTAAATCCTACGTTAAAACAAAATTAAATTACTGGATGAAGACAATACTTTAATAACAAACACATATATTAAAACATAGTATCTCTTTAATGAAGTTACGGCAATAACCTCATATTATCCTGCTTAGAAACATTATAATATCAAAGTTTACATATTTTATTACCAAAATAATTAAAGTCGGCAAATTAAATAAATCCTCTGGGAATGGTATATGGGTGTAATTGTCTTGATATTTCTCTGTCTGCATTGATACTCTGGTTTATTTTTTTGTGTTATTTATCGCTTTCTTGAGGTCGTGTCAAACTGTAATAAAAGTATGTAAACAAAACAATATTGACATACTTTCGATATGAGTACCATTAATGCAAATAAATATTGCGTGTTTTTCGAGAAATGGTACACCGCTGATTGATTTTTACATGGACAAAAATAAGAAAAGGTTGCCAACAATTAATATTTTATATTAGACACATCATCAGATAAAGTAAATACAAATACTACCAATTATCATTTTCTCAAAACTAAATAACTTTTGCATTTTACACGTGTATGTATCAAGTACAAACAAGAAAATATTTTATTATTATAAGATATACATGTATTCGGCGCTTAGCAAGGTTCGTTTTGTTGGGAGACAAAAGCCATAATTTAACATTTGCAATTAAAGTAAATAAAGATAATCCCATACAAAGTGTAATTTGAAAAAAAAAACCACTCATACTCGCGAATATTTGCTATATTCATTGTGACGACCGTAGAACTATCGAATATAGATACATGTATAAGCAGAATAGTATAATGTTAATCACATAAATCATTTTTATATGAATTTCTTCGAACTAAGTCTTGTTATGAAAGAGAATTCCGTTTCTGTCATTCTCGCTTCAACTGTTCCGGAAATATCAAGATAGATGTGTAATTTAATTAACACGAGTGTTTCGCTCAGCCGTCAAAGCTGGAGAAATCAATAGTTTTCTTGAAGCTGTATACACTATAAAATAGCATTTACTAAACTTACATTAAAAC
Source organism: Mactra quadrangularis (assembly GCA_025267735.1). Classification (NCBI taxonomy): domain Eukaryota; kingdom Metazoa; phylum Mollusca; class Bivalvia; order Venerida; family Mactridae; genus Mactra; species Mactra quadrangularis. Next base: position 15,420,113 of record CM046308.1, on the reverse strand, counting down.
TAATATTGTGTTTTCGTTTTGTTTACCGCTGACGGTTCGTTCGCATGCTAATATCGTTAAATTCTAGAAAAGTAATCCAAAGACTTTACAACATTATATTTACAATACATATTTAGGATCTGTTTGTTGTGTGTTTGCCAATTAAGGTATTTGGTATTCTGATTATATGTTAAAGATGTGCCGACACATGCATGTTTCTAATATCTGGGCTAGACCGGTGAAAGGTTACAAAATACACCACTTTATTTACTTTACTCTTAACCCTATCTTGTCACACTCGTTGTTTTCTTAGAATTGTCTTGTTTGCTCCTAAGGCACTTTTTACGCCTAGACAAAGATCAACAGGTTAATTACAAGCATTTTTCATTGTATACACTTTTTGTTATAGGCTTGTGCTTCATATGTATAGTTTACCCAGGGCAAGTTTAACATATACTTTTTTACAGTTTTTACTGCTCCTGTGTAAAAAAGTAAGCTTACTTTTACATTGTTATATATCCGACTACATACTAGTAAACGGTAGTGTAAATTATAATGTAGAAGGAGTGCCTTTTGTTTCTATATTAAATTTGTTTTATCAAATTATTTTTCATAAACCCAAGATTGAACTGTGATGGTTTTCCAACACAGCATTTGACTTTTATTGCTTTTATACGTTTCCTGGCAACACCATGCATAATTTATTTGTACATAATTAACCAGTTGAAAGTGTTGCCTAAAATCACGTTTTACTTAAAATGTAAAATTAAACAATGACAATAAAACTTGCATAATAAAATCTTTAAGTTGTCAAACTTCGTAATGATAGCTTATACCAAATTTATTGATATAGAGAAAAATAATGTATTTTTTGAATGTGCAATCAGACAAAAACACATGTATCAATTGCCTCGTATAAAATATTTAAGTCAATTTCATGGATGAATTATACGAAATGTTATATCAGAGTCGTATAAATGTTTGAAAACTTATAATAATTGACGTCTGCTATAGCAATTACATTCATTAATTGGTATACATACAATGTCAGCACGATAACACAATGCAAATCATTTTATAGCAATCAAACCTGGGTCAAAAATATTTCACAAATTTAAACATGAATTGCTCAAGATATCAATGAAAGTAATTATGCCGCCGAGTTATGTGTTACAAAATACAAAAGTTCAACTCCTTTTGCTGCTGAGATATTAGACACATATACCAAAACAGTCAACATAGCATTAAATAATAATTTCAGCTGACAATTTAGTAGATAAAGTATATAAAGTAAATTATGTTTCAATTAATTTCACATAAGTGTTAATGATACATTAATATGATCGGGGTCATAGTTGTTTTGTTTCTGCATTATTTTTGGCAAAAACACTAAATTACACAGAAATGTTATGACAGCAATATACAAAGGTATAACAAGCATATGCATTTCTCTTATGTAAAGTATATTAATGTCATAGTGATATGTTCCTCTTCTTAGCTTATTTGTGTATTTAATTGACTTTGTTATCGTTTTAGAAACAGTAATAATTTTGTTTCCAGTTACAAATGGAACTGTGGTATATAACGGTGCAACCTAAAGTAAAGTTTGTTTGTCAAATGTAGATGTGAAAGTATATAATACTGGAGTCTTTGATATGTCTTTTTTGTCCGTATTCAATACAGCGTTATCAAATTGATCAGATATTCCAATAAGGCGCGTAATCATCTTTGTAACAGTCGGTACAATTATAACTGCAGAAGGAATTAACAAACTAATAACAGATAGAGATATTTTGATGATACCATGAATTTTAATTTAAGGAAGTATGAATATGTAGGATTGCATTTTAGGTGAATGACTTTTGTTGTTTCCTGAATAGGAGTTGATGATTTTATGAACAGATGCAAAATTTCTTCACACATTACAGCAGTGTAGCAAGATTAAATTTAATCTAGTTAATCAATTGGTTAGTTAATGAAACAGTTCCGTCGGCCATCCTTGATTGTATTTTTGTACTACAAAGCCTCTTACAAAACTGTCCATTATAGTAGATAATTTTAGGCATAGATTGTAATGTTACTCAAGGGTATATTTTAGTCCGTTGTCCACGGCGATAACACAGATAAATCATCAGAAGATGTACAAAAACATTGTTTAAATAAGATTAAAATGGTCCAGGATGTCGCGGCTCTATTTTTAACAGTTACATCTAGTTAGTAAGTCCGATTGTCTGAAAATGTAAGGACATCGCTTTAAATTGAAAAGTGTTCCACTGAATTGGATACATAAACATGTCAAGAAAACGTCTATAATTTCCCCAAATACACATTAAATTGTACTACCAATTTATGTCGATGACGCAAAACATTCGAGAAGGACGTAACACACAAATACTCAATCTTAATCAATAAAAACCTGTCCGTCAAAATACTTGGTTAATATAAGGTGCTTGTGTAGAATCAAATCAAAACATCGTTTATATTCGTTTTCTACAATTTAATCCACTTCGTAACTGAAATACATTATTCTTTGAAAAACTTATCAAAATTTCTAAAAATGAGCATTGTTGTATTTTTTACTCATTGCATAATGAAAAGGATATATAAAAGGACATGTATTGTTTACAAATGCTATGTAAGACGGTACATATTTGTTATCTAAGCAGTATAGTGCGTACAAGTTGACCCCGACCTAACCTTTATGCAAGAATATTCATTACGTTGAATACGAATGTAGTATTAATGCTCGATAACAATCGGATTATATAGTCATGGCTCAAATGTAATTATAACACAGGGATTAATTTTAAAGTACATTTGAAGCGTGCAATGAGTGTCTATTACACAAAGACCGGACCAGAGAATTATACGATGAGGCTAGCTACCAATTTAAAGGTTGTGGGTTCTAGCCCCACAACTGCCACCCCCACCCATTTTATTATTACTTGTAATTAAAAAGGTAAGACCACGAGTTTCCCGTTTGAATGCATTTGAATCGTGAGTTGTTATACATGCGGGCTATACTCTATACTATATTGTTAGACTTATACACGTTAGCCATGGCCGACATCACACCCTCAAACCTTTGAATTCCAAGGACCCTGTATAACATATTGATAAATATAGGGTCCTTGGCTTGACTGACAGGACCATTGGGACGGAGTTTTTTATTGATTGCAATACTGTGTCGTATGCCTTGCTAAAATTATTATTGATATAATTTCCTAAAGTGAATTTCACTAAATCCAGTTAAAAATACCAATTTCAAGGTCCATGGCAGCCATTTTGAAGGGGACCCAGACACATAAAAATGTGGGATTGACCATGCATGTTAATAGTTAATCTGTGCTATTATGGATGCAACAAAAACGGCCAAAAATGTACCAGAATGCACGATTTTATACCTTCTTTTTTAAGATTTCCGGGGGAGGCCCCCCGTACCCCCAAAAGGGAGGGGACATCCCTCCCATACCTACCCAAAATTGGGTCTACCAGCCCCATGCAACCCTACTCTGTAAACGCCGCTGCTATTTACATGGGGGGCTTTTTTTAATACGTAACGAGCCGAAGTGTAGAGTAGGCATGGTATTGATAGGCACATATGTCTAAAGCAGAATAACTTATTTTAAGCATACGTGTGTACTTTTAAAATATATGTTAGGCATCATTATTATGCAAATCCTTCAATTAAATGAGGATTTAATATTCAAAGAGAGAACTTACTTTATCTTCCAAATCATCAAGTGTCGCATCCAATGCATTTTAAACAAAGAAATTATACAATTGCGAATTGCTTGCCATTTATTTTTAGTAGTTATTTTAACCACTTATGAGACGAAGTCACATTACAATGTAATGTATTTTTAAATACACATATGCAGAATGATCTCTCACCAAATCGAGGTATGCGGTTCCAATGATAATAAAAACCAAAGCACATTTAAATTAATAAATGAAAATAAAATCCCTGGCACTTATTAAAGAATATTGTAATATTCAAATTAAACATAACCGTTTGAACATGAGCATTTCGTTTCTTTTTGTTGTCAGTTTTTATTATTGCAAACTGTGTTTATTCCGCATGATTCTGAATAATTGAACTTGACATATCTACAAATTGAATCTTGGAATGAGTGATTAAATATTTCCTGATTTCAAGTCAATGTTTCATAGACAAGTGAATTCGTTTCATTTATTTTAGAAATTCGCAAATAAATTGTCACTTACAGACATTAAGATATATTTTTATAGATTAAAAGTAACACAATTTACTGGAAGCTTATACTAACCATTTTGTTGAACTTGTAAATAAATCCCCACGACGAAATCCAAAATAAATTGATATTCAGTATACATTGGATATCATGCAGCATGCGTAGTTATGTCAACAGAACGGTATATATACATGTATATATCATATTAAAGAACCATAGGCAATGCAATATAGAAGATGAATCGCCCAAATACTTAACGTTCTTAATACGTCTTCTTTACTGATAATATCTACGGGACGTAAGTACACGTTTTTAAATATTGCAAATGGTACGCTGAATTAAATACTATTCTTAGACTAGGATTCAGCATTAAATGAAATTTATTTTTACAAAATCTACTTTGTCTTACTGTTGTGTACATGTAGGTAATGTTCCTAATTCAGCCCACACATCCTCGAGGAACTTTTTATTGTCGTCTTTGTTTCATCAATAAACGTTTTGAATAACCACAAGCGTGCCAGGAGTTTAAAAGTTTTTACTCTATGATGTGAGTTGCTGTAAATTAAAAAAAAAGAGCAGATATAGTGCCTGCATTATTTAGCAATGAACTTTTATGTGTCTAGCCGCCATAAGCGATATGACAATATTAAGGTGTTTAATTCGAGTTATTGTTGATAGGCCCGCATAAGTAATGACATAAGCTTCAGGGCCAGACATTGTACTTTTCTAGCGAACTAAATTCAGATGAAGACTTGTCTAAAATATAAATAAAACATACAGCAGCTTAGCCTAAACTTCTATGGAAAGCCAATAACAAAACTGATAAATCTTTCGACCAGCAAATTATCACGCTTTTTAGAAATTAAATTAAAAAATGCTATTTTCTTCTTAAAATAAGGCGACGTTGTCACGAAGTAGCATTTATAGTTTACGTATATTTTTAAGTGGAAACAACAATCACAATTGAATAATACTTCTAATCGTGTTATCGGTATATTGACTTTAAAATTGACATCATCAACAAACAGGTAACAACTAAAATCGTGAATCATTCTTTTGCAAAAAAAAAATTATTAATCATTTTTTAAAATTGTGTGAATTTAAATAATTTAACATTATCCAAAAGAAGTTTAATTTTTTTCGAAGTATACGACAACACTGGAATAAGCAATCTATATAACCTATCTTACAGTGATACTAATTTACACAGAGTAAATGTAATTGACCAACTATTATCACTAGGCGCTGCATTATTATTTTCGCAAAATGATCTGTAGTAAGGTTTCTAAATCATATTATGCCATAATGCAAACCAACTGTAAACTTTGCTTTGCAGCATAATTATATACTTTATTATCTCAAAACAACGAGTGACTTGTTTTCTGCATTGTGTGAGATAAGAACATCATTACTTAAGCTAAATTATTTCTTAATGTATGCACCGTATCATTTCATTGTCGTTTATACAGATAGAGATATTTACTAATTGAAAATCAGAACTAATGTTCTTAATTTCGAATTTTGAACTATCTGCCACAACTTTAAATTCCTTCAATAACATTGTGTTATTATTTATTTATACTAACGCTGTGAATTTTGTTGGCCTAATCAACTTTACAAGTTTCATTTTTTAACTAATTAAAAAGCAATCAGGCATAAAAATATCTCGCTAAAAGTAACTTAAAGCAAGATATTAACCAAAAGTAGTTAAAACTCGCTTGAGAAAATAGTTATTACAACAACGATTCCGACGAATTAATAGCATCATTTAGATAATGAATTATTTATGCCGCTTTAACAAACATGTGGGTTGAAGGTACGAAATCAATTTCAATAAAATACTTTAAAATGATCCAACACATAATGATAAGGAGACTTAATACATATAAATTGTAAAAAATATCATCGAAAAAGTTTAATAGAAGCTCATTTCAAATTTGAATGGTTTTGATATCGTAAACTAAATCCCCTGGATATCGTTGGATATTTTTAAGAGTGCATGTGAACCACATCATTGATTGATGATAATGGGTGTTTAAACCATTGTGGTTGACATGCCAGACGTTAATACCGACAATCATATTCAATTTCTGGTCGTAACAGAACATAACATTTCATAAAACATCGACACTAGATTTACTTCGCTCTGCATAATGATTAACAACTGGTAAAATTGGTTAAGTGTAATGAATCATACGACGAAAATGAACTATTTACTATCATGAAACAAAGTCTACAAAATCAATTGTTAAGGCTATATACACTTCTTTAGACTTAATGCGAAAGACCTTTAACTACAAAAGTGGATATAAAATCATTCATGCTTGGTGATGTACGTGTTTATTTACAAAGTCTTAAACAATAAAAATAATGGAAACCTGGTTTAGTATCTCGTTTCAGAAACTGTTTTTTTTTCAATTCATCGATCAAAAATGAAACTTAAAAAATACGTATTGCTCTCACAGGATTTATCACATCGTAAAGGCGTTTTGTTTGAACATTTTTGTAGAATGGTTATTACAATACCCATATGGCTTAACATTGTAAAAAACAATCACGTCATGTGATACTTACTGAAGATTTAGAATATGATTCTTTCTGTATCACGAACATCAGATGTGCCTTTTAAAATACATTATGTTTTATGCATGGAATTGACAAATGTATGTGTTAAAACAGTTTATGGGGTTAATGTACCTTGTATTTAAATTTTCTTGGTAACAATCTTCAATACAGACAAGTTTTCAAGTAATCGTCTATTTAAAAAACACCTTATATCTGCATTCAAATCAGTAGAAGAAGAAAAATGTAAACACATGCATCGCTTTATGAAATATTGAATTAAATTTACTTAAAACATCAGGCACTGGGTGGATTAAAAGTGTTTAAAGCGCAACATTTCCTATTTGACAATGCTTCCTTGGAAACGATGGATAGTATGCTCAGTAAGTCAATATCATATTGACTGGCTCATGTTACGATTTTCTTTGTGGGAAATTAAATATTTGTGCATTTGTAATTAGGGTTTATCTACTCTAGAACAGTAGTTATTCGTAATGCACAAATGCTAGTATTGATAAAGTTTACATCAATGAAAGTACATCAGTACTACTGTTTTGATTTGACCTTTCAAGACATCTTGAAATGTTTTTTTGTAATATAGAGCAAATTGCATGCATTACGCAAAGAAGCATGCCATTTATGTTGATGCCATTACTTTAAAGCAGTTAGTGATAATTGGTTTGTGCAATAAAATTTTCGAGTTGAAGTAAAACACTCAATTTACGTTGGTACCGGAGATTTTATTACACGAAAAAAAAAACTTCCCCAGCAAGAGTATTTTAAGAATCAATGTAATAAGCATGATTGTGCATGAGGTTAAATGTCACAAGAAACAATCCCAAATGTAGAACGTTATGTATCAGTTCTTGTTTTCTTTGATGCGATGGTGTGCTAGGTTTTGGTAAAAGAATTAAGATATACAATGCTTGATTTACATAATTACAGGAATTCATATCAGACATTCGCTGTTTTGTCGTATTGTTAGATTTATTTAAAAATAATTTGATTTTGACGTTTACATTGAATAATGGTTTTATTATAATCTGGTATCTGACAACTGTATTCAATTAAAACTTCCATTTCTATATTATACAAAAATAACCGTACATATTATACAAAATGCCATAAAACGACTAACTTACAGTTATTGCGTTGGTTCTGTATGTTTGAATTGTATATACCACATAAACAACTATATAAACAGTGGGTCTTTTGGGTAACATTACCATATGATTTACGGTAAGTTTCTACCATGAAGTATAATTTATCTGATCAAATTGGTAGTTTGTTTTATATAAACCAAGATAACTAAAAACCAACTGTTTATGTGTCTCCTGAGATAATGATACAATACTTAAATATATTGGTTGTCAAAACAATACATAATTACGACAAAATAAACGGTTATTTCGAAGATATTTTTTCAGGCTTAATGATAATATATTGCCTTTAACAGTAACATACTACATAATAAATGTGAATCATATGTTGCTATGAGTAGTAAACATTTCTAGCTGAAACAATAAATTAGTACTACAGATTGTAGAATTATACTAGGAAGATGGTCAAAGGAACAAGTATACTTAAGTTAGCATCTAAGTAAGAAACCGCAACAATTAACTAAAGGATGCAGTATTTTAATAAATAGACTTACAGCAAACTTTAACATATAGTCCATTTTTTCTCAACTGTCAAAGTTTGAATAATTTCACGGTGAATGATTACACACTCTCTTAATATCACCAGTGTTAGATAAAGAGCGCGAAGTCACCGTGAAATTATTCATGTCTTGACAGTTGAGAAAAAACGAACACACATAGCGCGTAAGGTATAAATTGACGATATTTATATATACCTAATTATCTGAGCCAATTAACATGTCTAAACTGTTTTACAAGTAAAACGTTGTACATAAAAATAGTTACTTACATGTCTTGGCTATTACAATCATGTTTCATTCTAATATATTGATACAATAATGTGGTAATGCATTCAAACTTGTATGTATTATACTTATGGATAAATATATATTTCATTTTATTTAGTTTACATACGTACTGTATTGAATTAACTGTACATTGAAATACCCAGACATACTCAGTTAATGTTTCTGAGGAATACTTGCAAACTTTACCTAGTTGTACAAAAAATATATGTTGTCATTGCAACTTCGCTGTACACTGTTTTTATCAAGATTTTTGTGATAGTGTTTTGCTTTAAGGAATATCCATTGTTCATTGTACGAAAAATGCATAAAAACCAAATCCAATTACATTTCAGAGTATTTAATCTAATATTTTATTTTCAGAATATACACGACTTCCCGCAATTTTTGGAATTAAGTTAATTGTAGCTATGGAATGATGAGTCGATCACACTGGTTTACTTAAAGTGCGCTTCTTAAAAAGTGCGCTACTTTATTCCCTTGATTAAATGCAATTCTCGCAGGAAATTATTTGTATATGTTTAATCAACATTGTATGATTATATTCCCTTTCAATAATGAACAACTAGGATTTCATTTATTACTACCAGATATATAATTTAGGAATCATTTTTTGCCGACAAAATATTGTGTTGTTTCAGCCAAGACAACAACCTGTGTTTAGAATGAATATGGGATTTAATTTTATTTTAATACCTTTTTTGTTTTGAGGCATCTCGATATATTTATTGACATTGTTTACTTTTGCCTCAGAAAGGCGTTCAACTCAGTTGGAAACTTTAGCATATTGAGAATATTAATAGATTATGCTAAATACATAAAACATACTTTAGTCGATCATGCGATACTTACAACTGGATCAACATCAAACATTAACATAAATATGCTATAAAAGTGGGTAAAAACACTCAGAAACTAAGTAATATAAACATATGCAATATATGTATCAGTTTAGGATATAACTTCATACTACAGGATTAATGGACTGACCTAGTTTCGATTGATTTAATGGTGCAACACGCAGCTTTTCTGATAATTTGCCAATCATATCCCGGTGGTCGCAAGGAATATAGATATAATACGTTTGGATGTCTAAACCAAAACCAAATCTCTTTCTAGAACTGAGAAAGTAATATGTCATTTAACTGCTCTTTACAATGGCAGAAGCAAGAAATATGAAAGAAACTCACCTAACGTGTTTTAAGTACATTCGTAAATGTATAAACATGTGAAGGAAGTATTTATTGTCAATGTAAAACCTGACATTTGAACTGTGTCGAAAATCATTAGTGTAATATTAACTTAATTGTCTGATAAATTCAAGCAATAAAATACCTTACATGTACGTGGAAGAATAAAAACAAACCTAAGTGTAAATACTAATTATGTTACAATTCAATCAGAATTTGGAATAGTCCTTTGATGTATCATGAATATTTTATCGAGTCATGCATATGTTTAGGTATTTCAATTTAGTATTTATAAACTAGTTCTTTGATGAAAGTTTAGTAATTCATTCACAAGTCGGTCAATTGAGTTCATATCTATTATTGGAAGAAAAGTTCAAGTCTGCTTGGGAAATATACACAAACAATACTTTAAAATATACATTTTTCGGCGTGCTCTCGATTGTTAAACGGGATAACACACTCTTTAGAGCAATCTCCGTTATGGATTCTTGTGCATTCGCTCGAAATCCATAATGCATGACAATGCAATTACTGACGCACAAATCAAAGAACTCTTTTTATCGTAAATATTGAATTAATTTCTTAAAGTGATGTTTTGTATGCAAATAAAAGACATTCATCTTTGTTTTTCATTATGTAAATAACGTTATTATTCTGCAAGACGAGTTTGTGGTATCGTTTTGCATAATGAAATTTAGAAAAGTTGCTCATGTTAGTATGTTGGCATTTACACTATGGTGCGAAGTAATACCCCTAAACCTTGCATAAACACGTTTAAAAAGTGGCACATATTATTAATGCACTTTATTTAGGCGTTAACCGTTATCATACGAATGTTGTTTTCAGTTTATTTTTGTGTTATCATGTTTGAGACAATACATGCATTGGTTGTGTACTTTGCTTATATACAACTCGTTACTCAATGCTGATATAAATCCTTGGTATTATGCCGCGTCAGATCTGCCTGCATTATCCAGTAATAAACGTCAGTATATCTATTCTTTGCTTGCGATATAACAAAATTAAGATGTAAATTTGAGAAGATGGCTGACAGGCTCACATTAGTGGTGATAAAGGTCTCTCGCCAACGACTTTTTATATGTCTAACATAATGAAAATTGGCACTGTCACATCACACAATTTGTCACGAAAAAAAAACTGAATACGTTAAGGCTTAGACTATTATACTGGTAATGATGACATGTATGAGTTGAAATACATGCAAATGGGCCTCAGTAACATGTGATTATAATGCAACCAGCAGATCAGACATGAAGAATACTTTTGTATAATTGTACGAGTTTTGTCAAAAGAAACTCCTCTAGCAGTGACTTTTTACCATCTACGACTTGTAGACATTGTTTTCTAGCAATTCAAAATATGTGTATAAATTTACTCCAACAAAATTTATACAACTTATCGATAACTGTAATATATCTTAAACTTCTTTGAGGGAAACAAAAACATTTCTAAATACATATTCATGATATTTAAAAATCAAACCATTATGTCAAAACATTAAAGTTGTAGTCATAAATATTAACAATTTATAATTAATGGTATGTTTCTTATTGATTATACCATAAATGGCAAAACGTTATGAAGTGTGGGTATTTATTCAACATACCATATAGGAGACGTTTGATCATAAAACATTTTTAATCATTCATATCTAAAACATATGGTTTACTTATAATGCCAATGTGCGTTCGTATCTGTAATAAACTTTACTTGAAGTATAGTTTCAGATCTAAAAGCCTATAATATTGATAACAGCAGATCTTGTTAAATATCCGGTTGTGTTGTGTAACACATTTATGTCTTTTTATGTTTGAAATATGATTAATTTTCAAATTAATAAATTAGCGTCGGAAACACTGATTGACTGTTATAGATAACATGCGACAAAAAGTTGTTCAAAATGACCAAACATATGTGTTGCATGTAAACCCACAAATTGTTTGAGGCTTTATGCTTTTGATGTCAATTAACTAGCAACAAAATGAGTGATATGATGTAAAAATGTTTTATGAATGATTTTTAGATGAAATGCATATAAAATTTTGAACAATAATGTTATGAAAGTATTTGAAATATCATTATACATACAAACTCTTAGGTGATGTTGTTTGTTTACTTTTCGCTTTTCTATAATGTAAGTTTTGATAAATATGCAATCTCCAATCATGAATAAGGCTTTATAGATACTATAAATAAAACTTACCGATCCCTTATTAATAAAACTGTGTTCGGTATAAGATTAAGTATTTGACTATCATATTCAAAACTAATCAAATTCGTAGTACGATTTTTAAACATTCAAAGTCAGGATTATGGAGCATCCAAGTCAAAGATGAGACGATGACCTTTGCTTGTATTGCTATCTGGATCAACATGAGCCTCTTCAGAATAAATAACAATGCCGACGCTGCAGTGAGCAATAAATTTAAATTAAATTGTTTGATCAGTTAATAACATGGAATACGAGCAATAATGTTGATGAATTATTCATCATATATTGGTTAGAACATCAAAAGCAAATTTCTGAAAGAATTAAGGCCAGATCTAATAAATGAATTCTAGTCACGTAAGTATTTATCTAATGTTAAGAGAAACATAACTGTTTTATATTAAAACCTGATTGATAGCTCGTCACGTACAGACATGTTCAAAATTATTTAGAGAGTGTATTGTACTTGCTGAATATCAAAATATTATGTATACTAATGAATCGAAATTAAGCAACTCAGTTGGTAGCACGCTAGTCTACTGATCAATCGGTCGTGTGTTCGATTCCCGGGCGGGAAATACTTTCGTGGAGCTTGGTCAAGAAATAATTTTCTACGGCAATTCTCCCTCCTACGAATTTATGCGCTTAGTAGTTGGTTAACTGCTAAATCCAGAGATTTAGCCTTTTCAGGTGAGTATGTTGACTGACTGCCGTTATATGACCTATCCAATGTTTTGCTACGGCGTTAAATCCATCAAAAATAAACAAAACAAACAAGCAATTAAGCGATTTGAAAACAAAAGACTTACGTCTTTAATAATTTCACTACTGAAATTTCATTTTGAAACATACACAATTTCATGAAACGAAATAAAAAATCAATAAACGAGCTCATTTGTTCAGTGCGTATATGGCGTCCATTCACTGCAAACCAAATTGAAACTTTATTTAAATATTCACAGTTTGGTTTGAATATCTTCATCACTGGTTGTACAGATTCAATTGTCTATGTGCTACATGATGTTGAAAAAAGAAATATAATTCAATATGATTCACTGTAAGAATTTATACACAGTATGATATTGAACTTTTTTAACATTTAGACTTTCTTTTTGCTAAACATGGAATCATTCAAATACACTTTTCCCACCCGAGGAGGTTATACCCTTCCATAAAAAATGTCAATAATGTCGATTTTCCTCCATTGATTAGATAATATGGAGAAGTTTCCGGCGTTATGGAAGGGTAGGTGAGTACTGGTTATAGACAAAAGTCCAGGAAAGCTAGGTTAGATGCGCTGGACGACGTAAAATGACCTAAATTGTGTTGACACGGTGTAAATCTAGTAAAAAAATAAAAAAACAACACTTTAGTGTTTATTTCTTTTTCATAAGCTAATAGAATTTTTAAAGTTGTACCTGTATTTATATGCTTGCTTAAACAAACTAACGGAATATGTCGGTTGCTTTTACATTTCTATTAATGTCATGCCATCCATATGTTACCTCACCAAAGGATCAGGTAACAAAGAAAACATTATGTAATAAGAGAAATTAATTGAAAACTTATGTAAGTAAACTTCCTGTCTAAGGGACATATTTGTTTCAAATCAATCAAATCTAATGAATACTTTGCACTTCTGCAACGGCTTACCACCTGTTGCAAATAAAAGAACCACAACAAAAGACAAATATTATTTTACAATGTTTATTTAACATTATATAAATATATATAACAGAAGTCATTCGAAAGTGACTTCACATACAAAATTATTTAATTGTATTTACCAATTCAAACATGTTTCGCCTTACGTCTCATAAGTTAATATTTATAAATAAAATATAGATGTTATTTGATTTTGTGCACTCATTCATGCAAATACCACTTTGATGTTTTGTTCTAAACAGGTTCAGTGTTACTTGTGCATTTTTCGTTGCTTTGTTACACTTGACCTAGTAAGACTTTAGTAAGATATGTCAGTATTCGAACCAACAAATTCATCTACCTGCAGCTAAGTAGATTGTGCTTTTGACGCACTACAAGGTCAATAAAGTTGAACTAGTGTACTCTTTTTCTTATATAAATATCAAGTAAAATAATCCAGTGCTTAAATTAAATAACTTTCTAGGAATAAGGCATTAATTCAACGAGAAAATGTGAAATAACCAAATTATGGAGAAACATAAACACCTCGACAATATAACATATCAAAGTGTTTCAATATATAGAGAGTCTGTGTAAAATGTGAGCGTTGATTCTTTTTATATTGACCTACAATTTCCTACGAATTTGTGATACTTCATTACAAGAATACATGTATAGTGTTTGGTATTCATGACCCATGATGACAAAACGTTAAAAGAACAATTTAATTAGTCTTAACGACTAGTGTTTTGTTTAATAAACGCTTTAATTTATCATATGAGATTACGTTTTAGGATAATAATTCAAGTATATTAGAAAGCACTAAATGATATCTACTCGACGATTTGAGAAAAATATGATATCGTATGCTCAGACGGATTCCTACGTCGTAACTATGTTAATACTTATGTAAGTATATGTATTTGAGAAAAGCATCTTTGTAAAACAATTAATCATTATTGTGTGTTGAAAAAAATTTAATAACTCCAACGTGGAAAATGGAATTGATTTAATAAATTAGTACAATTTTTCGATATCAAAAACAAAAAATACCAGCGGAGAATCTCCTAAATCAAGTTATGACAATAACGTCATGATATTATGTTCGAAATCTTGTAGTCGTAAAAATACACGAAGCAAAACCATTTCAATTTCCACATTAAATCCTGTGGGAATATTGTATTGGTGTAATTTTTCTGAACTATCATCGTCTTCAGTAATATTGTGTGGTTTTATTGTAAATGTTGGCTTTGTTATTTCGAGAGTACAACGAAACACTATTGTAAATCCCTCTTATTTACAAATAGAGTTACAATAATGTTTCGTTCAGCCTTCGATTTTTTTCGGTTAGTTACTATACGCTTTATAATAAAATTTGCACAGACACAATAAGAGCATCTGGTGGCTCAACAATTGCGGTTGCAAACTGTATCCCTCAACGACAAATTCAGATACGAACTAATCTGCAAGCCGTAGCCGTTGAAGTAACTTTGCACAGACCTATAACAATATGCTCATTATATCTCCCTCCCAATTTATCTATAACTGTTGAAGACTTAGAAAATTTAACTAAACAACTCCCAGAACCATTCTTTTTACTCGGCGATTTTAATGCGCATAATCCAATATGGGGAAGTACATCTACGAATAATAAAGGCAGCATTACAGAAAAGTTCATTGATAATGTTCAACTATGCCTTTTAAATAACAAGTCACCAACTTACTTACATCCAGCCACTGGAAGTTTTTCTTGTATAGACCTCACATTATCACATCCATCAATATACTTGGATTTTACTTGGTCAGTGCTTGACGAACAATATGGCAGTGACCACTTTCCATTGTTGTTAACTTTAAACGACTCTGTTCCAGTAAACAACCACTCTTATTACAAATTCTCAAAAGCAAACTGGGAACAATTTAACAAATTGTGTTCTGATGATTTAACAAGCCCGAATTTTTCCAACTCTTCGGATAAAGCTAATCTCTTTGCGTCCACTCTATCAAAGATAGCTGATGAGTGTATTCCTAAAACTTCAATGAAAAACTCAAGTAAAATTAAAAAACCATGGTTCAACGATGAGTGCAGAAGATCATATCGGAAACGAAAAGCAGCACTTAAAAAATTTCAGGTTTGCCCTACAGCTGCAAATCTAGACAATTATAGAATCCTACGAGCACAAACTCGTAGAACATTTAAGTTTTCTAAACGTAAATCATGGCAGTCATATGTTTCTAAAATTAACGCCAACACTCCAATTGAAAAAATTTGGGAAGCAGTTCGTAAAATTAATGGTAAACACAAAAAAGTTCCTACTGCTCATCTGAAACGTAAAGATTCGAGCGTAGCAAAAACTACAAAAGATATAGCCAACACGCTGGCAGAAACTTTTGAACATAATTCTTCTTCAGCACACTACACTGAAGAATTTAAAAAGGTCAAATCTAACGCGGAAAAACAAAATATTAATTTTCATTCTAACAACGAAGAAGAGTATAACACGCTCTTTACAATTGACGATTTAACCGATTCTATTAAGCATGCCAAAGATACAGCTGCTGGCCCTGATGAAATTTATTATCAATTTTTAAAACACCTCCCATTGGTATCTCAACATGTATTGCTCGATATTTTTAATGATATATGGATATCTGGTAAAATTCCAGATTCCTGGAAGGAAGCTTTAATAATACCAATACCGAAACCGGGTGAAGACAATACTGACCCCCTTAACTACCGACCAATATCTCTAACTAGTTGTATTTGTAAAACCTTTGAACGCATGGTTAATAAAAGACTTATCTGGTATTTAGAATCTAACGGTATAATAACTAATTTCCAATCTGGTTTTCGAAAACAGCGAAGTACAAATGATCATTTAGTACGCCTCGAAACATTCATAAGAGAGGCTTTTGTCAATAAACAACATGTAGTTTCAATTTTCTTTGATCTTGAGAAAGCTTACGATACAACTTGGAAATATGGTATTCTCAAAGATTTAAAAGATGCCGGTCTAAACGGTAGACTACCAATGTTAATTTCTAGTTTTCTGTCTGACAGAAGTTTTCAAGTTAAATTAGGATCAACATTATCAGATAGCCACAAACAAGAACAAGGTGTGCCACAAGGCAGTATATTATCAGTTACCCTTTTTGGTCTTATAATTAATAATATTGTTAAGGTTATAAATCCTGGTACAGATTGCTCATTATATGTAGATGACTTTTTAATCTGTTATCGTTCTAAAAATATTCGAAGTATCGAACGCCAACTACAACAAAACTTGGATAAAATCCAAAAGTGGGCAACAGAAAATGGTTTTAAATTTTCCAAGTCAAAAACACAATGTGTACATTTTTGTCGATTAAGAAAGCATCATAATGATCCTGAACTTTACATTTCTGGCTCAAAAATCCCTGTTGTCAATGAAGCTAAATTTTTAGGCGTTACATTCGATAAAAAACTTTCTTTTATACCACACTTAAAGTCTCTAAAAATAAAATGTATCAAAGCTTTAAATCTACTTAAAGTACTTTCACATACTGATTGGGGATCTGATCCCAAACATTACTTAAATTATACAGAAGTCTTGTTCGTTCAAAACTAGATTATGGGTCAATTGTGTATGGATCAGCACGTAAATCGTACTTGCAAATGCTTGATACAATACATAACCAGGGCTTACGTATCGCCCTTGGTGCATTTAAAACTTCACCTGTTGAAAGTCTTTATGTTGAAGCTAACGAGCCATCATTAAAATTACGTCGACAAAAGCTTTCATTACAATACGCAACTCGAATATCTTCTAACAATAGTAACCCGGCGCGAAAAGTTGTTTTTCAACCAAATTACATTGATAAATTTGACAACAAACCAAACGAAATTAAACCATTTGGCCTGCGCGTGAAAAACGACTTAGAAATGCTTAATATTAACACCTCTACCGTTCTACAGAACTTCGATGAAAATGTCCCTCCTTGGACCTACAACATACCAAACGTTAACATTGATTTGTCAAACTTACGTAAATCTATTACCAGCCCAGGGGCCTTTAAATCGGAATTCGTTAACATCTTAGAAACATACAAAGATTGTACACATTTATTTACTGACGGCTCTAAACGTGAAAACAAAGTTGGTTGCGCTGCATATGGAAATTCTTTTGTTGCAAGAATGCGATTGCCTGACCAGGCATCCATATTTACAGCTGAAGTCAAAGCAATAGATCTTGCTTTATCATAAATATCAGATAGTATCAATAGTAATTTTATCATTTTTTCAGATTCACTATCTGTATAATGGGCCATAAAAAATCGTAATTCAGACAATATTCTTATTAAAAGTATCGAATTGAACTTGCATGAAATTTTAAAATCTAAAACAGTACACCTCTGCTGGATACCAAGCCATATTGGTATACAAGGAAATGAAAAAGTTGATATTCTGGCCAAAGAATCTTTAAACCTTCAACCAGTGGATATCAAATTGCCAAGCAGTGACTTCAAATGTTCAATAAACAGGTTAATTAAATCAAAATGGCAAGCGTTGTGGAACAATGCAATTTTTAATAAATTACATGACATAAAGCCAACCCCTAATTCATCTTCGTCAATTATATATTCTAATCGCAGAGATCAAATAGTAATTTCGCGATGTAGAATTGGTCATACTAGATTAACACATTCATACCTTCTCAAAAGAGAAGAAGCACCTAAATGCATACCATGTGACGAGCATTTCAATGTAAAACACGTTCTCCTTGACTGTCAGGATCTTAAATACATTCGTGACAAACATTTTAAAGTAAAATCACTTATAGAACTTTTTGAATCTGTACCATCATATGCTATACTTAACTTTTTGAAAGAAATAAACGTTTATAATAAGATACAGAATTTTACATCATTAATATAGTTTGAATTATTAGTATCATTAATAGCTTTCGGCGCGATATGACCTTTCTGTGTTGGTGCGCCGTAAAACCCAAACAAACAAACAAACAAACAAACAATTTTCGGTTAGTTTCCTGATATTGTTAGAAAGAGTAAAAAAAAGTAACGGACATTTTAATGCATTTGACGCAGATTAAACTAATGCTGGAAATATTAATAACATGGGATAAAGTAAGCCATAAAGTTGATAATGCCACCAGTTGGTGACACAGAATATGATCATGCGTCTGTTTGTGAATAAAAATATCAATAACTTAAATTGGAAAAAATGAAACACGCAATTCAAAATCTATTTCAAGTAATGCAAACATTCAAAACAGTTCCTGTTTCTAATTAGGCAATTTTCAATTAATCGTGCAAGCAATAGTGTTTAGATATGACAAAGTATGCCTTGTCAGTCATATGTTACATCAAAGAGTAAGGTAACAAAGAAAACGTTTCATACACTAGCGATTTTAATTGAACTCGAATCTAAGTAAACAATACACATTTGACTTACTGTCTTTCTTAGTACAACCAATGGAAATAAATCATCTCTGATCAAAGACAATGACACGCCTTCTGTCACAGTGGCAGATTATTGCTTGAAAACAATTTGAACTTACAATTTCTATTTTAAACATTATATGTCGCTTTTGCAATCTTTCATGGGTAAGAACATCAAACTAGATAATTACTTTAGGACAAAATGTAAGCAACAACTTTTTAACACAGTTAAATGATGAGTCATCTTACATTTGTCCTTAGCTGTCTGCGTAAATGATTCTTTCCAGTATCGATTAAAGCCATATGTCGTTTGTTTATCAGGAAACACACTGTTGCGCAATAATAAACGCTTGCAGCCACATAATTATCAGTAATTGTGTACTTCAAAACATAATTTATGTTAGCATAACCTGCCCAAAATAAGAACATAGCCCAAATATAACAGGAAATTGAGTACGATTCCCAAAACCAGTAATATATATTTAAAAACACCCGGGAAAACCTACTTAAGGCAGTCGTATTCAAAATAGGGTGACGACTTGACAATGTAGCGACCTGGTTTTCCAAGGTGTTTGCAAAAAGTTTAAAACTCGTGTTGGAGATGTGATGGAGAACAAATAATATACACGCCTAGGTATCATTGAAACTATTTAACAAAAAAAAACCCCCAAAAAACTTACAGCCCTTTAAAATCAATTACAATCATGGGTAAAATAAACTTTATCTATACAAACATTCATTCAGTTTTCTCAATCATAATATATATATGTAGCCCGAAGGTGCGAACATAGTTAAGCTGATTTTAAAATATTTAACAGTTCAATCATGCTAGGTCCTTCAGGACTCAAAATAGCGCAGATTGGTGAGCGGAGAGAAAACAATCGGTTGAAACAACCAACCACAAGGTTCACTGGTTCAAAACCTGGCATCGCCATACTTTTTATTTTTAAAACATAAGTAATATCGAGGGGTTATTGCCAGAACCTGCTATGTCCATATTTTGAAATTTTTCAGGAGGAACATTTTTCTGTTTCAAATGATAAAAAAATGATATTTTGAAAATTTAACGCAGTGGAGTTATTTATATTTATGTCATTGACAATATGATATATGTTTTTTAGCATTATCTTTATTACCATAGTCACAAATAGCTAAAATTGTTCTGGCTCTGAAAATAGGCACCCAAATATGTAATACATTCATGCCAAAACATGCTATAGTCGCATAGCTGGTTTTGGTTGAATGAAATTTTTAATTTCTGTTTAAAACTTATTGTACCAAAACATTCTATAAAAAGATAGCATGCATTAAAAAGTATATTGGAATGGCATGAATTGTGCCAAAACATTCTATATATTGATAGGTTGTTTCGGCAGAGATACTTAATGTAGAATATAGCAAATAAACAGGACCAGAACATTACACAAGCTTATAGCTGCTTATGGCTCAACAATGAGGTGTACTTAAACAACAGATTAGAGTCAAAAAGATTCTAAATAGTGCTATATTGCATTCTTGTAAGGCACATCCAGTCAAATACCCAAGTACTTAGACAGTCAATTCTCAAAATCTAATACATGTACGTGATATTGTGACTCATAGAGCTGTTGATAAGGTTTTTCAAGTCTCAATATGTATATTTCTTAAAATTTTCCTAAGTTTTCTTGTGTTTTTTAACACCAGCAAACTACCTTTTTAACACTGTTTGAAGGTAAATGTACATTTTGTCATTATACTAAAATAATTTAGCTGGTTATTTCTTTGCAAAGGTCCTTTCTGTCAAAATCTAAAGTTCAGCAGAAAACTTAGTAACTTGTTTAGCATTTGTCAGTGTTGACTAGTTTTTATTTGTATTTGATTTGACCAAGAGAATATCTTCATCAAATGCTTTTTACCTTAAGAAGCAAGCACCAGGTAACATTGTAAAATCATTTTGAATACAGCTTCTCGTGAAGCTAGTTTCTAAACTTTAACAGAAACTTACTGAAATGAAACATGACATACTTTAAATGGATAGTATGACTTTTTACCAAACTATTTGTAACACAAAATGAAGCTGGGGTGAAACGATATTAGTTGATAATTATAATGTTCACAAAATGTACCTCTATAATGTCTGTATAAATACTTTCATATAATTGGAATATTATAATTGAAATTCCTATATAAAAAATTATGTGCTTTAAAAGGATATACAAAAGAGAGCTTGGTGTGGTTAACATATGTTTTTATTCCTATGTCATAAGCCACAGTTATCTGAATAAAAAACATTAATCCCTACTATAGTGACTGGAGAATCATTTTTGATCAATATTTACATTAGAGACCATTTCCCATCTATATATGACCTCATAAAACAACTTGCCATTTCCATACTCAAACTGGACACAGTTACATTTATTTTAAAAATGTCTTTGAGATAATTTGAAGCCTACATTTTTTCTTATTTTTGTATTTTATTGTCTTTAGCTTGTTGCTATTTCCATTTATGATATATATGGCAAATTAAGTTTAATAAATCTCCTGTATTTGGTGAACAAATGTTCTCTTTGAGTGCGATATCTTCATCATCTGACTATCTGATTTAGATATGTCGTCCAAGCATTGTCTGTCAATCCATTTTGTTACCAGAGATTTATGTGCTTACCATTATGTTCGTTTCTTTTATTAAATATTTGCCTTTTTGTGTTGATGTACAGAATGTTATGATTTTTTTTCGTTATATCAATCTGTGGGTACATGTTTCCATTCAGTAATCCGTAAAGTGATTTATATGTTAATGCTTCTAATCATCAGTGAAGTAGCTTCCAGGACATTATCTGGTGTTGTTTGCTTATTCGTCATTTCTCTATACGGTATTAAACAATTTTAATGATCTGGTGACTTTGGACAGCAGGTTAATTTTCATGTATTTCTGTGATTAGTTTAAGACCAATCATTTCATTCTTAATTCATCTAAAATACAAATAGTATGGGTGCTATTATCCAACAGAAATTAAGTTATTAGGCCTCATTAGTTACAAAATTGACTAGTTGTTTAAAGTAAAATCCCAGATAAAAACTTAACTTTTCTTGTTTACGAATATATACAAAAAACATTATTATTTGGATTTTGTTTAATTTGAAAGATATAAAATATAATAAGTTCATGCCATGAGGAGTCCTATTATACATTTACAGAAAAAATCATCTATGTATACGAAAAGTAAGAAATCTTAAAAAATAAAATTATGCAACCCTACACAACTTTTGTTGTTAATATTTAACAGCTTCATTGAGTTTTTTAAACCAATATCATTTTGTAAAGTCCTTCCCAAAATTATAGCATAATCAGTATAATAATGTTTAATGCCTGGAAAGCATTTTGTTTACAATTAAACATTATTGTTATTTATAATAGCTTCTTATCACTTCCTATTTATCAAAACAAAGCAAACTGACCGCTAGGTCAAACTGACATTTCTTAACATAACTGGTTAAGAGCACCAAAACATAACATTAAGTTAAAGATGTGTTTCTGCCAAAAAGCTCTATCCCAATGTAGATGGTTTTAGCTGATTAAATTACTGCTATAGAGTATAAGTGTGGCAGCTATATCAATATAGCTTGTTTTAGCATTAACAAATGTTTCTAAGATATGTTCCATTCTGCCAAACAAAACCACCTATCTGATGATAGCACGTTTTGGCATTTTCAAAAGTATTATTTGATATTAATACCCTTCATGCCAAAATGAGCTATCTTGTTATAGAATGTTCTGGTTCCATTAATTGTTGTTTCAATGTTAAAAGTTACCAGCTATGTACATATAGTCTGATTTGGCATATAGGTATTACAAGGTTAGAAAGATAGCTGGTTTGGTTTATATTACATAATGTTAGTTGTAATTAAGATATGATCTTGTGAATTAGTGCAAAATATGCGGATTGAAATGCACTTTCAGAAAATGTAAAAAAGTGAAATTTGGAAAAAATGGTATATAGCATGTTCTGGAAGTAACCCCTCGATATATTCATGTATGAATTATTCAGAAATAGGGATATATACACTACACAGCAATACATAGAACCTAGATAAAAAGAAAACTGAAGGGGCATTTGCCTAAAATACCCACATAATTGCTAAAATCGGTCGCTAATTAATAAGGGAGACTTTAGAAAGGTATATGTCCTAACTTAGAGGTAAGTTTTGTCTCTGTTTACAAGTTTTTGTGTTTGTGTGCCGTCTATAGCACTGACAAGATTGGGTAGTATCCCGGCTACAAGTACAAGTTTAATGTTTATTTGTAGAAGAAAAAACATTAAATAAACAATATTTTACGTTACACATGACATTTGTTTCATCAAATAATAATATCTGTTTGACGTTTGCCATCAAGATGCACACAGAAATCAAACAAACAACTGTCAGTGAATTATTGAATCTGTTACTCTACACAACTAATAAAACAATAATGTTATTACAATTGAAATTTATGATTGATCGTTACGGTGCTTTGATTAGAGATTTTAATTAACGACAAGACATTAAAATTACATTTAGATAATAGCACACAAATAACAATAATTATAATTAATATTTTTATTATGGGGTTTTCACTCCAAATATCAGACGTTAAACATCATTACGTTCTGTTAAAAAGAAATATAGCTTTGATTAACCCTGTGCATGTTAAATGAATTTATTCATTTCATTAAAACAACTCGCTTTGGATCAAATTGTGTAAAATTTGATATTAAAACGGATTTGCATGCTAAAATTATACAAATTGTTATTAAAAGTACCATGTGTTTATTTGACATAATTGAAATGTTGCTGACAAAAATCACAGGATGTAAATTGATGATAAAAATTAAATAATTTGACTATGTATAGCGATGAATTATTTATATTACATTGCGTTGTACTTTTGTATCAAAAAACATTGTTTTGGTATGTATTAAAGTATGGGTTTTTCTCCGTTACAACACAAGAATCGCGGTTTTTACGCAGAGCTTAATGGTGTTGCTTTTTTTATATTTAAATTCATGGAAAAGCTTTTCTCTAACATTATTGATTTAGATATACACTAACGTAACAGTATGTTAATCAAACAAAACAGTCTTTATTTTATTTTCTATCAATTGAATCCTTGTGCGGATTATGATTTCATTTCTGTTAGTCTGCATGTTAAATGGGTAATTATGTTCGTTTCGATTTACTTCTTGATGCGTAACCTAAAAAAATCATAACATTCATGATTTACTTTTAAACGATAATGCTATTATAAATGAGTTTGTACTTTTGAAATTACTTTCATCACTTTAAAATTTCCGACTCGGTGATTAATACACCAGAATGTCTGCAAACTATTTGTTGTATAAAAGAACGTCAGTATATCTAGCAGTCACTTGGGATAGAACGAAAATAAGATGTACATTTGAGAAGATTGTTGACAGGCCCGCATTTGTCATGATGGGATTTTCTCGTCTACGATTTTTCCATTGTCTGACATAATAAAAATTGACAATGTCATGTCATTCAATTTATCACGACACCAACTGAATACGTAAACGATTGGAATAAAAAACGGCACCCTGGTTTGTGATGCCACGTATAAGTTGAGACACAAACAAATGGAGAACATTGCCCAGCAATAACTAATAAAATAAATTGCTTATTACTATGGAGATATCTTACGTCATACTTTAAATGTAATATATAATATAATATACAGTCTTGAACAGCAAGCAATGGGAGGGATTTTACGGAGTCAAGCGCACCTAACCTAGCTTTCCTGGACCCTTGTCTGTAACCAGTACTCACCTACCCTTCTATAAGACCGGAATCTTCTCAATTTTATTTAATCAATGGAAGAAAATTGACATTATTTTAAAATTTTCATGGAAGGGTATAACCACCCCGGGTGGTTTGTGAACCCGTACCTCTTTATGGACACGAGATTCAAATCCTGGCGCGCTACCAACTGTGCCACCGAGCCGGGTTCCAATAACTATTTTTTTTTTACTACTATTTTTACTATTTACTATTTTTTACTTGAAATATGTTTGATTCTAAGTCAAAATATAAAACAAAATACATTTAGTTTTTTCTAGTTATATGTCAATGTTTCAGCTGAAAAGGTTACGTGACATGGTTCAATGTTTCTCTTTGACTAAATGTTTTGTCAAATTGTAATCAATTTATTTCTCAAAGAAAAACGTCGTTGAAATTTTCTTCCTTAAAATTTATATATACAATTTGTACGTACAATTGCCGTATGCATGCATTCAGGAAAACACACACTTCGACGTCACATAAATGCATAACAAAAAAGTGCTTCAAACGATCGTTTCAACTCCATATCTAATCATCGACTAATGGTGTTAAAATACCTTTTGAAAAAAAGATCTAGGACAAGCGTATGTTTCATCTTAAGATAGCTTTGGTTTTAAAACAATTTGGGTCAATAGATCCATTAAACACACCAATGGTAAAGTAAGTAATTAATTTGAATTAAGTTATTTTGGGCAAGTAATAGCAATGAATACGAATACGCGTGTGGTGATAAATAATTAGTCTTCTATTGATAAGAACATCAAATAAAAAATCTGAACGAATTAAGACCAGTTAAATTCAAATAGAGTATTGTCACGTAAGCAAAGACATATGAGTGTAAATAGGCTCGTAAAATGCTGTTTAATGCTATATGGTGTTTCCTGGTCATTGACTGTGTAAATGATTAAACGTAAAAAGCACTTTCCAATGAAATGTTTTCCACCACAAATTTCAAATTGAAACTTTATTATTGAATGTAGATAAATAATGAAAGAAAATCAGTAAAAATACTCGTACATGATTGAAATCATTCATGCATTCAATGTGATAATGCTGGCGGAACAATCGATCAAGCTGTTGTATTTCAACAACAGAGAAACAATATAATAATTGTTAAGGGTAATTTAATGATTTCCAGGTCTAGTTCCAACACATGTTATATAAATGCAACGCCTATATTGAGGTATTTGGTTCGATGAAGATGTGTTTAAACAATACTCAGATAAAGCTCGTCATATTTCTGCATCCAGCTATTTACTATTTGCAAAAACTAATTTATAACTGGATAAATAATTTACTCTGATTCATGTATATTATTAAAGGTACTCAGGTGAGCGATAGAGAAATGGCCCTCTAGTTTATGTATGTTTTCCAATTTATTTCCCTGGCACTGAATGACAGACATCACATTAATAACTGTTTAAAGTGTATGTATGGCCAGTTGATATCTTTGTAAGCATGAATTCATTTTATTAAACGGATTCAAGCTTGGATACACTTACTTTATTTACACATGTCCTGAACAAATGTAGAAACGAATAGAGAGACTTTTGTGTTTCCGAATTTTTCCGTATGTTTAGGAGAGTTTCTTCCTAGAACAACGATAACATCCATGCTGATAGAGAATTAATGTATTAAAACATCTTTGTAACAATCAGATGTCGCAGAGAGAATAAATTCAACGTTATTTTAAAACAAAATTAATTTACTGTGAGAAGACAATACTTTCATAACAAGCACAGTTATGAAAATATAGAATCTCTTTAATGAAGTTACGTTAATAACATATCATCCTACTTAGAAAGATTATAATATCAAAGTTTACATATCTTTATTACCAAATAAATTAAAGTCTACAAATTAAATAAATCCTCTAGGAATGGTGTATTGGTGTAATTGTCTTGATATTTCTCTGTCTGCAGTGATACTGTGGTTTATTGTGTTGTTGTGTTATTTATCGCTTTCTTGAGGTTGTGTCAAACTGTAATAAAACATCAAGATAGTAACAGTCGGGAGAATAAAGTAATTTTTTCTCAAAATAGTAACAGACATCGTATAAATGAGAATGGTTACTTCGTATTTTATTAAACATACATGTATATCAATTGACATTATTAAAACAAATTTTAAAAAAGAATATCACGTAGTTCCAATTTAACTATTCCACACATTAAAATCAGTTACAGTTCCAAGTCATGTCATTTATAATTTAGCGATCTATATTGTTCCTATATGGAAATATAAAACTTCGTCACCAGTCTTATGCATCGACGGATATAGTAGAGATGTTATTTGAATACTAGTATAAGTGAACAAACAATATTGACTAAATTTCGATCTGAGTACCATAAATGAAAATAAATATTGCGTGTTATCGAGAACTGGTACCTATTGCAGTTTTACATTTTACATTGACAATTAATAAAAAAATCTACCTACACACACCATTTTAGACTAGATACATCGTCAGCTAAGGAAAATACAAATACTTCCAAAACTAAAAAAATAGGTTTTTTTTGCATTATTACACGTATCAAGTACAAACATAAAATGTATTTAAAAAGACATTCGACGCTAAGTAAGGTTCGTTTAGTTTAGAGTATAAATGTAGGCTATGTACGACGCAAAAGTCATAATCAGTGGTTAAAATTTTAACATTTGGAATTAAAGTAACAAAAGATAATCCCATACAAAGTGTAATTTGAAAAAATAACGGCACACTCATACTCGCGAATATTAGTCGTATTCAATTCAATGTGAATATCGTAGAACTAACGGATATAGATACATGTATGAGCAGAATAGTATAATGTTAATCACATAAATCATTTTTATATGAATTTCTTCGAACTAAGTCTTGTTATGAAAGATAATTCCGTTTCTGTCATTATCGCTTCAACTATTCCGGAAATATCAAGATAGATGTGTAATTTAATTAACACGAGTGATTCGCTCAGCTGTCAAAGATGGAGAAATCAATAGTTTTCTTGAAGTTGTATACACTATAATATAACATTTACTAAACTTACATTAAAACTAATATTGTTTTTTTTTCGTTTTGTTTACCGCTGAAAGTTCATTCGCATGCTAATATCGTTAAATTCTAGAATAGTGGCACAAAGACTTTACAACATTATATTTACAATAAATATTTAGAAACTGTTTGTTGTGTTCTTGCCAGTTAAGGTATTTGGTATTCTGATTATATGTTAAAGATGTGTCGACACATGCATGTTTCTAATATCTTGGCTAGACCGGTGAAAGGTTACAAAATACACCACTTTATTTACTTTAATCTTAACCTTATCTTGTCACACTCGTTGTTTTCTTTGAATTGTATTGTTTGCTACTAAGGCACTTTTTACGCCTAGACAAAGATCAACAGGTTAATCATAAGCATTTTTCATTGTATATACTTTTAGTTATAAGCGTGTGCTTCTTATGTATAATTTACCCAGGGCCAGTTTAACATATACATTTTTACAGCTTTTACTGCTCCTGTGTGAAAAAAGTAAGCTAACGTTTACATTGTTATATATCCGACTACATACTTGTAAACAGTTGTGTAAATTATAATGTAGAAAGAGTGCCTTTTGTTTCTATATATAATTGTTTTATTAAATTATATTTCATAAACCCAAGATTGGACTGTGATGATTTTCTAAGGACACAGCATTTGACATTTATTGCCTTTATACGATTCATAGCAACGCCATGCATAATTCATTAGTATATAATTAACCAGTTGAAATGTTTGCATAAAAACTATATATCTATCACGTTTTACTTAAAATGTAAAATAAAACACAATAAAACTCGCATAAGCAATGTTAAAGTTCTCAAACTTTATTGATGTAGATAAAAATAAGGTACTTTTAAATGTACAATTAGACAAAAACACATGTATCAAAGTATCTCTTAAAAAATAAAATTTCATAAATAAATTATACGGCATGTCATACATGTATCAGAGTCGTATAAATGTTTGAAAACTTATAATAATTGAAGTCTGCTTTAGCAATTATATGAATTGGTAAACATACGATGTCAGCACAATGACTTAATGCAAATAATTTTACAGCAATCAAACCTAGGTCCACAATATTTCTCAAATTTAAACCTGAATTGCTCAAGATATCAATGAATGTAATTATGCCGCCGAGTTATGTGTTACAAAATATAAAAGTTCAACTCCATTTGCTACTGAGATATTAGACACATATACCAAAACAGTCAACATAGCATTGAATAGTAATTTCAACTGACAATTTGGTAGATAAAGTATATAAAGTACATTATGTTTCAATAAATTTCACTTAAGTGATAATTTGTATAGTCGGGTTCATAGTTGTCTTGTTTCTGCATTATTTTTGGCAAAAACACTAAATTACACAGAAATGTTATGACAGCAATATACAAAGGTACAACAAGCATATGCATTTCTCTTAAGTAAAGTATATTAATGTCATAGTGAATTTTTTCTCATTTTAGCTTATTTGTGTATTTAATTGACTTTGTTGTCGTTTTAGAAACAGTAATAATTTTGTTTCCAGTTACAAATAGAGCTGTGGTATATAACGGTGCAACCTAAAGTAAAGTTTATTTGTATGTCAAATATAGATGTGAAAGTATATAATACTGGAGTCTTTTGTCATGTCTATTTTGTCAGTATTCAAATACAGTGTTATCAAATTGATCAAGTATTCCAATAAGGCGCGTAATTATCTATGTAACAGTCAGTACACTTATAACTGCAGAAGGAATAAACAAACTAATATAATAGCAAACAAATAGATTTTTTGATGATGCCATGAATTCTAATTTAAGAATGTGTGATTATGTAGGATTGTATTTCAGGTGATTGACTTTTGTGGTTTCTTGAATTGGAGATGAAGATTTTATGAACAGATGCAAAATTGCTTCACACATTACAGCAGTGTAGCAAGATAACAATTAAATTTCATCTAGTTAATCAATTGGTTAGTTAATGAAACAGTTCCGTCGGCAATCCTTGCTTGTATTGTTGTATTACAAAGCCTTTTACAAACTGTCTATTTTAGTCGATAATTTTAGGCATAGATTGTAATGTTACTCAATGGTATATTTTAGTCCGTTGTCCACGGCGATAACACAGATAAATCATCAGAAGATATACAAAAGCATTGTTTAAATAAGATTAAAATGGTCCAGGTTGTCGCGGCTCTATCTTTAACAGTTACATCTAGTTAGTAAACCCGACTGTCTGAAAATGTAAGGACATCGCTTTAAATTGAAAAGTGTTCCACTGAATTATATACATAAACATGTCAAGAAAACGTCTATAATTTCCCCAAATACACTTTAAATTGTACTATCAATTTATGTCGATGACGCAAAACATTCGAGAAGGACGTAACACACAAATTAATCTTAATCAATTAAAACCTGTCCGTCAAAATACTTGGTTAATATAAGGTGCTTCTGTAGAATCAAATCAAAACATCGTTTATATTTGTGTTTTACAATTTAATCCACTTCGTAACTGAAATACATTATTCTTTGAAAAACCGAACAAAATTTCTAAAAATGAGCACTGTTGTATGTTTTACTCATTGCATATTACAAAGGATATATAAAAGGATATGTATTGTTTACAAATGCTATGTAAGACGGTACATATTTGTTATCTAAGCAGTAATACGTCCAAAGCACATATGTCTAACGCAGAATATCTCAATTTGAGCATACGTGTGTACTTTTACAATATATATTAGGCATCATTATTATGCAAATCCTTCAATTAAATGAGGATTTAATATTCAAAGAGAGAACTTACTTTATCTTCTAAATCATCAAGTGTTGCATCCAATGCATTTTAAACAAAGAAATTATACAATTGCGAATTGCTTGCCATTTATCTTTAATAGTTATTTTAACCACTTATTAGACGATGTCTCATTACGATGTAATGTATTTTTAAATACACATATGCAGAATGATCTCTCACCAAATCGAGGTTTGCGTTTCCAATGATTATAAAAATCAAAACACGTTTAAATAAATAAATGAAAATAAAATTTCTGGCACTTATTAAAGAATATAGTAATATTCAAATTAAATATAACCGTTTGAACACGAGCATTTCCTTTCTTTTTGTTGTCAGTTTTTATTATTGCAAACTCGGTTTATTCCGTATGATGCTGAGTAATTAAACTTGACATATCTACAAATTGAATCTTGAAATGAGTGATTAAATATTTCCTGAAATCAAGTCAATGTTTCATAGACAAGTGAATTAGTTTTATTTCTTTTAGGAATTCGCAAATAGATTGTCAGTTACAAACATTAAGATATATTTTGATAGATTTAAAGTAACACAATTTACTGGAAGCTAATACAAACCATTTTGTTGAACTTGTAAATAAATCCCCACCACGAAATCCAAAAATTATTGATATTCAGTATACATTGGATATCATGCAGCATGCGTAGTTATGTCAACAGAACGGTATATATACATGCATATATCATATTAAAGAGCCATAGGCAATGAATCGCCCAAATATTTAACGTTCTTAATACGTATTTCTTACTGATGATATCTACGGGACGTAAGTACACGTTTTTAAATATTGCAACGCTGAACTAAATACTATTCTTAGACTAGGATTCAGCATTAAATGAAATTTATTTTTACAAAATCTGCTTTGTCTTACTGTTGTAATTTTCTAATACTAATACTTTTCCTAATTCAGCCCGCACATCCTCAATGAACATTGTATTGTCGTCTGTGTTTCATCATTAAACGTTTTGAATAACCACAAGCGTGCCAGGAGTTTAAAAGTTTTTACTCTATGATGTGAGTTGCTGTTAATTTAAAAAAGAGCAGACATAATGCCTGCATTATTTAGCAATGAACTTTTATGTGTCTAGCCGCCATAAGCGATATGACAATATTAAGGTGTTTAATTCGAGTTATTGTTGATAGGCCCGCATAAGTAATGACAGGAGCTTCAGGGCCAGACATTGTACTTTTCTAGCGAACTAAATTCAGATGAAGACTTGTCTAAAATATAACTAAAACATACGGCAGCTTAGCCTCAACTTCTATCGAAAGCCAATAACAAAACTGAGCGATAAATCTTTCGACCAGCAAATAATCACGCTTTTTAGAAATTAAATTAAAAAATGCTATTTTCTTCTTAAAATAAGGCGACGTTGTCACGAAGTAGCGTTTACAGTTACCGTATATTTTTAAGTGGAAACAACAATCACAATTGAATAATACTTCTAATTGTGTTATCGGTATATTGACTTTAAAATTGACATCATCAACAAACAGGTAACTATTATAAACGTGAATCATTCTGTTTCAAAAAAATATTAATCATTTTTTTAGAATTGTGTGAATTTAAATAATTTAACATTGTTCAAAATAAGTTTAATTTTATTCGAAGTATACGACAACACTGGAATAAGCAATTTATCTAACCTATCTTACAGTGCATACTAATTTACACAGAGTAAATGTAATTGACCGACTATTATCACTAGGCGCTGCGTTATTATTTTCTCAAAACGATCTGTAAGAAGGTTTCTAAATCATATTATGTTATAATGCAAACCAACTGTAAACTTTGCTTTGCAGCATAATTATAATCTTTATTATCTCAAAACAACGAATGACTTGTTTTTTGCATGGTGTGAGATAAGAACATAATTAAGCTTGAATAAGTTTCTCAATGTGTGCACCATTCCATTTCATTGTAATTTATACGGATAGAGATATTTACTAATTTAAAACAAGAACAAATATTCTCGATTTCGAATTGTGTTCTATTTGTGCAACATAGAATAACTTCACTTCGTCTATACTGTTTAAGATGTCACAACTTTAAATTCCTTTAATAACATTGTGTTATTATTTATTTATACTAACACAGTGAATTTTGTTAGCTTTACCAATTTTATAAGTATCATTTTTAAACTAATTAGAAAGTAATTAGGCATAAAATATATTAAAAGTAACTTAAAGCAAGATATTTACCGAAAGTAGTTAAACATCGCTTGGGAAAATAGTTTTTACCATACAATTCAGACGAATTAATAGTGTAATTTAGATAACGAATTATTTATGCCGCTTTAACAAACATGGTGGTTGAAGGTACGATATCAATTTCAATAAAATACTTTAAAATGAACCAACACATTATGATAAGGAGACTTAATACATGTAAATTGTAAAAGATATCCCCGAAAAAGGTTCATAGAAGCTCAGTTCAAATTTGAATAGTTTGGATATCGTAAACTGAATTTTCTCGATATTGTTGATTACCTTCTAGGAGTACACGTGAACCACATCATTGATTGATGATGATGGGTGTTTAAACTATTGGGTTGACATGCCTGACGTTAATACCGACACTCAGAGTCGATTCCTGGTCATAGCAGAACATAACATTTCATAAAACATCGACACTAGATTTACTTCGTTCTGCATAATGATTAAAAACTGATTAAACAGCAATTTGAGTGTTAGATGAACCACACGACTTTATGAACTATTTACAATCATGAAACAAACTCGTCTACAAAATCTTTTGTTAAGGCTATATACACTTCTTTAGACTTGATGCGAACGACCTTTAACTACAAAAGTGGATATAAAATCACTCGTGGTAATGTACGTGTTTGTTTACAGAGTCTTAAACAATAAAAGTAATGGAAACCTGGTTTAGTATCTCGTTTGAGAAACCGTGTTTTTTTCAATTCATCGATCAAAAATGAAACTTAAAAAATACGTATTGCTCTAAAAGGATTTGCTACATCGTAAACGCGTTTTGTTTGAACATTTTTGTAGAATGGTTATTACAATACCCATATGGTTTAACATTGTAAAAAACAATCACGTCATGTGATACTCTTACTGAAGATTAGAATATGAGTATTTCTGTATCACGAACATCAGATGTGCCTTTTAAAATACATTATGTTTTATGCATGGAATTGACAAATGTATGTGTTAAAACAGATTATGGGGTTAATGTACCTTGTATTTAAATTTTCTTGGTAAAAATCTTCAATACAGACAAGTTTTCAAGTAATCGTCTATTTAAAAAAACACCTTATATCTGCATTCAAATCAGTAGAAGAAGAAAAATGTAAACACATGCATCGCTTGATGAAATATTGAATTAAATTTACTTAAAACATCAGGCACTAGGTTGATTAAAAGTGTTTAAAGCGCAACATTTCCTATTTGACAATGCTTCCTTGGAAACGATGGATAGTATGCTCAGTAAGTCAATATCATATTGACTGGCTCATGTAACGATTATCTTTGTGGGAAATTAAATATTTGTGCATTTGTAATTATGGTTTATCTACTCTAGAACAGTAGTTATTCGTAATGCACAAATACTAGTATTGATTAAGTTTACATCAATGAAAGTACATCAGTACTACTGTTTTGATTTGACCTTTCAAGACATCTTGAAATGTTTTTTTGTAATTTCGAATATAGAGCAAATTGCATGCATTACGCAAAGAAGCATGCCATTTATGTTGATGCCATTACTTTAAAGCAGTTAGTGATAATTGGTTTGTGCAATAAAATTTTCGAGTTGAAGTAAAACACTCAATTTACGTTGGCACCGGAGATTTTATTACACGAAAAAAAAACTTCCCCAGCAAGAGTATTTTAAGAATCAATATACTAAGCATGATTGCGCATGAGGTTAAATGTCACAAGAAACAATCCCAAATGTAGAACGTTATGTATCAGTTCTTGTTTTCTTTGAAAATGTATTTTAAGTCAAGCTTTTGGAGAAAAAAGATCAATACAGTAGTAAGCATGTTAGAAACAAAACATCATAAATGCGATATTAAATAAATCTCAGAAAGAGGATATACATGTATATATGTGTATGTATAACTGAGTGTTTACTGGATGCGATGGTGTGCTAGGTTTTGGTAAAAGAATTAAGATATACAATGCTTGATTTACATAATTACAGGAATTCACATCAGACATTCGCTGTTTTGTCGTATTGATAGATTTATTTAAAAATAATTTGATTTTGACGTTTACATTGAATAATGGTTTTATTATAATCTGGCATCTGACAACTGTATTCAATTAAAACTTCCATTTCTATATTATACAAAAATAACCGTACATATTATACAAAATGCCATAAAAACGACTAACTTACAGTTATTGCGTTGGTTCTGTGTGTTTGAATATTTTAAATTGTATATACCACATATACAACTATATAAACAGTGGGTCTTTTTGGTAACATTACCATATGATTTACGGTAAGTTTCTACCATGAAGTATAATTTATCTGATCAAATTGGTAGTTTGTTTTATATAAACCAAGATAACTAAAAACCAACTGTTTATGTGTCTCCTGAGATAATGATACAATACTTAAATATATTGGTTGTCAAAACAATACATAATTACGACAAAATATACGGTTATTTCGAAGATATTTTTTCAGGCTTAATGATAATATATTGCCTTTAACAGTAACATACTACATAATAAATGTGAATCATATGTTGCTATGAGTAGTAAACATTTCTAGCTGAAACAATAAATTAGTACTACAGATTGTAGAATTATACTAAGAAGATGGTCAAAGGAACACGTATACTTAAGTTAGCATCTTAGTAAGAAACCACAACAATTAATTAAAGGATGCAGTATTTTAATAAATAGACTTACAGCAAACTTTAACATATAGTCCATTTTTTCTCAACTGTCAAAGTTTGAATAATTTCACGGTGAATGATTACACACTATCTTAATATCACCAGTGTTAGATAAAGAGCACGAAGTCACCGTGAAGTTATTCAT
Source organism: Mactra quadrangularis (assembly GCA_025267735.1). Lineage (NCBI taxonomy): Eukaryota > Metazoa > Mollusca > Bivalvia > Venerida > Mactridae > Mactra > Mactra quadrangularis. The sequence continues at coordinate 15,384,247 of CM046308.1, read as the reverse complement.
GTCTTGACAGTTGAGAAAAAACGAACACACATAGCGCGTAAGGTATAAATTGACGATATTTATGTATACCTCATTATCTGAGCCAATTAACATGTCTAAACTGTTTTACAAGTAAAACGTTGTACATAAAAATAGTTACTTACATGTCTTAGCTATTACAATCATGTTTCATTCTAATATATTGATACGATAATGTGGTAATGCATTCAAACTTGTATGTATTATACTTATGGATAAATATATATTTCATTTTATTTAGTTTACATACGTACTGTATTGAATTAACTGTACATTGAAATACGTAATAAATAACTCTGAGATTCCCAGACATACTCAGTTAATATTTCTGAGGAATACTTGCAAACTTTACCTAGTTGTACAAAATATATATGTTGTCATTGCAACTTCACTGTACACTGTTTTTATCAAGATTTTTGTGATAGTGTTTTGCTTTAAGGAATATCCATTGTTCATTGTACGAAAAATGCATAAAAACCAAATCCAATTACATTTCAGAGTATTTAATCTAATATTTTCTTTTCAGAATATACACGACTTCCCGCAATTTTTTGGAATTTAGTTAATTTTAGCTATGGACTGATGAGCCGTTCACACTCGTTTACTTAAAAGTGCGCTACTTTATTCCCTTGATTAAATGCAATTCTCGCAGGAAGTTATTTGTATATGTTTAATCAACATTGTATGATTATATTCCCTTTCAATAATGAACAACTAGGATTTCATTTATTACTACTAGATATATATTTTAGGAATCATTTTTTGCCGACAAAATATTGTGTTGTTTCAGCCAAGACAACAACCTGTGCTCAGAATGAGTCTGGTAGTTAATGTTACTTTAATACCTTTTTTGTTTTGAGGGATCTCGATATATTTATTGACATTGTTTACTTTTGCCTCAGAAAGGCGTTCAACTCAGTTGGAAACTTTAGCATATCTAGAATATTAATTGATTATGCTAAATACATAAAACATACTTTAGTCGATCATGCGATACTTACAACTGGATCAACATCAAACCTTAACATAAACATGCTATAAAAGTGGGTAAAAAATCACTCAGAAAATAAGTAATATAAACATACATGTATGCAATATATATATATATATCAGTATAGGATATAACTACAAACTATAGGTTTACTGGACTGACCTAGTTTCGATTGATTTAATGGTGCAACACGCAGCTTTTCTGACAATTTGTCATATCCCGGTGGTCGCAAGGAATATAGATATAATACGTTTGGATGTCTTAACCAAAATCTCTTTTTAGAACTGAGAAAGTTATATGTCATTTAACTGCTCTTTACAATGGCAGGCGAAACAAATAGGAAAGAAAACTCACCTTACTTGTATTAAGTACATCATAAATTTGTAAACATGTGAAGGAATTATTTACTGTCAATGTAAAACCTGACATTTGTACTGTGTCTAAAATCATAAGCGTAATATTAACTTAATTTTCTGACAAATTCAAGCAATAAAATATCTTAAATGTACGTGGCACAATAAAAACAAACCTAAGTGTAAAAACTAAATATGTTACAATTCACTCAGAAATACTTTGGAATAGCCCTTTGATGTATCATGAATATTTAATCGAGATATGCATATGCTTGACGTATTTCAATTTAGTATTTATATACTAGTTATTTGATGAAAGTTTAATAGTTCATTCTAGTCGGTCAATTGAGTTCATATCTATTATTTGAAGAAAAGTTGAAGTCTGCTTGGGAAATATACACAAACAATACTTTAAAATATACGTTTTTCGGTGTGCTCTCGATTGCTAAATAGGATCACACACTCTTTAGAGCAATCTCCGTTATGGATCCTTGTGCATTCGCTTGAAATGCATAATGCATGGCAATGCAATTACTGACGCACAAATCAAAGAACTCTTTGTATCGTAAATATTGAATTGATTTCTTAAAATGATGTATTGTATGCAACTGAAAGACATTCACTGTTGTATTGCATTTTGTAAATAACGTAATTATTCTTAAGACGAGTTTGTAGTATCGTTTTGCATAATGGAATTTAGAAAAGTTGCTCAAGTTAGTATGTTAACAATTACTCTATGGTGCGAAGTAATAGCCCTAAACCTTGCATAAACACGTTTAAAAATGGCACATAATATTAATGCACTTTACTTAGGCGTTAACCGTTATCATACGAATGTTGTTTTCAGTTTATTTATGTATTTTGTGTTATCATGTTTGAGACAATAAATATATTGGTTGTGTACTTTACTTATGTACAACTCTTTACTCAATGCGGATATAAATCCTTGGTATTATGTCCCGTCAGATCTGCCTGCATTATCCAGTAATAAACGTCAGTATATCTATTCTTTTCTTGCGATATAACAATATTAAGATGTAAATTTGAGAAGATGGTAGACAGGCTCACATTAGTGGTAATAAAAGTTTCTCGCCAATGACTTTCTATATGTCTGACATAATAGAAATTGACACTGTCACATCATACAATTTGTCACGAAACAAACTGAATACGTGAAGGCTTAGACTATGATACTGGTAATGATGACAAGCATTAGTTGAAATACATGCAAATGGGCTTCAGTAACACGTGATTATAATGCAACCAGCAGATCAGACATGAAGAATACTTTTGTATAATTGTATGAGTTTTGTCAAAAGAAACTCCTCTAGCAGTGGCTTTTTACCAATTACGACTTATAGAATAGTCATTGTTTTCTAGCAATTCAAAATATGTGCATGAGTTTACTCCAACACAATTCATACAACTTATCAATATGTGTAATATTACTTTGAAGGAAACAAAAATATTTCTAAATACATATTCATGATATTTTAACATCAAACCAATATGTCAAATCATTAAGGTTGTAGTCATAAATATTAACAAGTAATAATTAATGGTATTTTTTTCATTGATTAAACTATAAATGGCAAAACGTTATTAAGCGTGGATAATTATTCAACATACTATGTAGGAGTCGTTTGATCACAAAACATGTTAAATCATTCATATATAAAACATATGGTTTACTTATACTGCCAATGTGCGTTTGTATCTATAATAAACTTAACTTCAAGTATAGTTTCAGATCTAAAATACTATAATATTGATATTACAGCAGATCGTTATTAATATGTGTCGTGTAACACATTTATGTCTTTTTATGTTTGAAATATGATTAACTTTCAAATTAATAAATTAGCGTCGGAAACACTGATTGACTATTTTAGATAACATGCGATAAAAAGTTGTTCAAAATGACCAAACATATATGTTGCATGTAAAAAAGTGTTTGGGGCTATACTCTTTTGATGTCAATTAACTAGCAACAAAATGAGTGATACGATGTAAAAATGTTTTATGATTGACTTTTAGATGAAATGCATATCACATTTTGAACAACACTGTTATGAAAGTATTTGAAATATTATTACACATACAAACTTTTAGGTAATGTTGATTGTTTAGTTTTTGCTTACCTATAATGTAAGTTGTAATAAATATGCAATATCCAAATATGAATAAGGCGTTATTGTTACTATGAATGACATTTATCGATCCTTTCTTATTAAAACTGTTTTCGGTATCCAATTGAGTATATGACTACCACGACTACAAATTCAAAACTAAACAAATTCGTAATACGAGTTTTAAAAAATCGTAGTCAAGATAAGAAAGCATCCAAGTAAGAGATGAGACGATGACCTTTGATTGTATTACAATTTGGATCAATATGAGCTACGTCAGAATAAAAACAATACCGACACTGCAGTGAGCAATAAATTTAAATTAAATTGTTTGATCAGTTAAAAACATTGAATATGAGCGATAATGTTGATGAATTATTCACCATATATTGGTTAGAACATCAAAAGCAAATCTTTAAACGAATTAAGGCCAGATCTAATAAATGAATTCTAGTCACGTAAGTATTTATCTAATGCTAAGAGGAACATTACTGTTATATATTAATAATAATGTATAGCTCGTCACGAACAGACGTGATGAAAACGTTTCAGATAATGTTTTTTACTTGCTGAATATTAAAATATTATGTAGAATAATGAAGCACAATTACGCAAATTGCAAACAAAAGTCTTACGCTAATAATATCACAACTGAATTTAATTTTGAAACATACTTTATACTCTGGAAGACATTATGGCTTAAGTAGAGAAGAGTGTACATGTTTTACTGTGAAACAGCAGAAGAAGAATTTCATTTTACTCTAATCTGTCCATTGTATAATGATATACGCTCACAATATATTCCATCACTTGATAAATTTTATTCTTTAATGTCAAGCACCAATGAAATTAGAAATTTAGCCATGTATCTTTTATATGCATTTGAAAGAAGGCAAACATTTTTGGATACTATTTGATTGATTTTTGTTTTAAAGCAAATAACCAATGTTTATTTTCATATATGTATAATTAGCTATTGACATATTCATGTTTACATGACTGTATCGATATACTATATATGTATACTTTATATTACTGTATGTTGTAAAATGTTCATGGGCCGGAGGCCTGAATACGTTATGAATAAACTACTTAAACTACTTTATGACAATTAATAAAACCAGTTAACGAACTCACTTGTGTCAGTGCGTATATGGCATCCTTTCGTTTGGTTTGAATATCTTTATCACGGCTTGTACAGATTGAATTGTCTAAGTGTTGACAAAAGGAATATAATTCAATATGATTCACTGTAAGAATTTATCGATGAGATTGAACTATTCTAACATTTAGACTTTCATGTAGCTAAACATTGCTTATATGCAATTAAGAGTGTTTAAGTGATTCAATGTTTAGCTACATACAAGTCTCATCTATAAATTCGTTTATATCAGGTCATGGTGATAGATTTTTTGAATTTGTACATGTACATGTATTTATATCTTGCTTTAACAAACTAACGAAACATGCTCATTGCTTTCACAAATCGATTAACTCCTTGCCATCCATATGTTACCTCATCAAAGGATCAGGTAACAAAGAAAACATTATGTAATTAGAGAACTGAATTGGACACTTATGTAAGTTAACTTTCAGTCTAAATGCATACTTGTTTCAAATCAATCAAATTTAATGAATACGATGCACTTCTGCGACGGCTTACCACCTGTTGCAAATAATTAAAAACCATAACAAAATAAGTTAATATTTATGAAATCAATAAAATATAGATGTTGTTTTATTTTATGTACTTATTCATGCAGATACCACTCTGATATGGACGTTTGTTTATGTGATGTACCATTAATGGGTATAAAAGCTTATTTAATAGTTTTGAATATAGTTTTACAAAACAAATAACTATATATTGTTCGCGCGTAATTTATATTACCACTTGTAATGTAACTTTGACTTTTTGTTGCTTTGTTATATTTGACCTACATTTAATATATTTTAATAAGTTAGGTCTATATTCAAACCAACGAATGCATCAACCCGCAGCTAAGTAGATTGTGCGCTCGACGCACTACAAGATCTATAAGTCGGACTAGTTTACTCTATTTCTCTAAATAAATATCAAATAAAAATTCCCGGACGTAAATTAAATAAGTTAACTTTCTTGGAATAGGGAGGCACTTAAACGAGAAAATGTCATTTGATTGAATTATTGAGAAACATAAACACCCCGACAATATAGTTTGTCAAAGTGTTTCAATATAGAGAGCGCTTATGTAAGCGTTGACTTGATATAATTGACCCAGAAATTCCTTAGTGATAGTTCATTACAAGAATGAAGTATCTCATATTCATGGCTCATGGTGACAAAAACTGCATAGAACACTTTAATTAGTCTTTATGACTAGTGCTTTGTTTAATTATGCTTTAATTCAACAAATTGACTAACGTTTGAATATAATAACAGTTTTCACCACCGATTTGATTAACTAGTATAATAGAAAGTCCAAAATGATACCTACTCAACATTTTGAGACAAATATTATAACGTATGCTCAGGCGGAGTCCTACTTCAAATGAAATTACTTATACACATGTACTTATGTAATACATGTATCAAGAATCATTGTCTACATGTATGTCCAACAATTGATCATTCGTCAATGCATCTTGCGATTGAAGTTAACATAAATGTAATACATTCAGTGTTCAAAATGAAACTGATTTAATAAAGAAGACAATTATTCGATATCAAAAAACAAAAATACCAGCGGAGAATCTCCTAAATCAAGTTATGACAATAACGTCATAATATTATGTTCGAAAATTTGTAGTCGTAAACATACACGAAGCAAAACCATTTCAATTTCCACATTAAATCCTGTGGGAATATTGTAGTGGTGTTATTTTCCTAAACTATCCCCGTCTTCAGTAATATTCTGTGGTTTTATTGTGAATGTTGGCTTTGTTATTTTGAGAGTAAAACGAAACACTATTGTAAATCCCTTTTATTTTCAAATAGAGTTACAATGATGTTTCGTTCAGCCTTCGATTTTTTTCGGTTAGTTTCCTGATATTGTTAGAAAGAGTAAGAAAAAGTAACAGACATTTTAATGCATTGACACAGATTAAACTAATGCTGGAAATATTGAAAGCATAGGATAAAGTAAGCCATAAAGCTGATAATGTCACCAGTTGGTGACGCAGAATATGATCATGCGTCTGTTTGTGAATAAAAATATCAATAAATTAAATTGAAAAAAATGAAACACGCAATTCAAAATATATTTATAGTAACTCAAACATCCAAAACAGTTCCTGTTTCTAATTCAGGCAATTTTTATTTAACAATGCAAGCAATAGTGTTTAGATATGGCAAAGTATGCCTTGTCAGTCATATGTTACATCAAAGAGTAATGTAACGAAGAAAACGTTTCATACCTAGCGATTTTAATTGAACTCTAATCTAAGTAAACATTACAATATTGACTTACTGTCTTTCTGAGTACCATCAATGAAAATAAATCATCTCTGATCAAGGACAATGACACGCCTTCTGTCACAGTGGCAGATTATTGCTTGAAAACAATTTGAACTTACAATTTCTATTTTAAACATTATATGTCGCTTTTGCAATCTTTCATGGGTAAGAACAGCAAAGTAGATAATTACTTTAGGACAAAAAGTAAGCAAGAACATTTTAACACAAGTGAACGATGAGTCATCTTACATTTGTCCTTAGATGTCTGCGTAAATGATGCTCTTTTATTCTTTCCAGTATCGATTAAAGCCATATGTCGTTTGTTTATCACGGAACACACTGTTGCACAATAATAAACGCTTATAGTCGCATACTTACCTAATGTGTACTTCAACACATAATCTATGTTAGCATTACCTGCCCAAAGTAGGTTAAATTAGAACATAAGTTTTATATAGTTTTGCAAACACCCGGAAAACCTACTTAAGGCATTTGTATTCAAAATAGCGCGACGACTTGACAATGTAGCGCCCTGGTTTTCTAAGGTGTTTGCAAAATGTTTAAAACTTGTGTTGGAGATGTGATGGACAGCAAATAATATACACGCCTAGGTATCATTGAAACCATTTACAAAAAAAAATTAAAAAAACTTACAGCTCTTTAAAACTTCGAGTAGTGGCAGAGTTGTACTGTGTTCTTCTTGAAAGCATAACATTTGTAGAAATCACAGTCACCTAATGGGATATAAATACATAATTACAGTCACCTTATCAAATCTATCAACATCTTATTGTGACATACTTTTGCATAGTTTTATACTTATAAATCAATAACAATCATAGGTAAAATAAACTTTATTTTTACAAACATTGATTCAGTTTACTCAATCATAAAATATATCTGTAGCAAGAGGGTGCGAAAATAGTTGAGCTGATGTTACAATATTTAACAGTTCTAACATGCTAGGTCCTTCAGCACTCAAAATAGCGCAGATGGGTGATATGAGCGGAGGGAAAAGAATCGGTTGAAACAACCAACCACAAGGTTCGCTGGTTCAAAACCTGGCATCGCCATACTCTTTATTTTTAAATCATTAGATATATATATATGTATGAAACATTAAAAGAACTTGGGATATATACACTACACTGCAATACATAGATTCTAGAAGAAAGAAAAATAAAGGTTACCTGGCCTCAAAAAATACATAGACTGGCCCACATAATTACTAAAATTAGTCGCTAATTAATGAGGGAGACTTTAGAGAGGTATAAGTCCTAATTAAGAGGTAAGTTTTGTCTCTTTTTTCAAGTTTGTATGTAAGTGTGCAGTGTGCCGTCTATAGCACTGAGAAGATTGGGTAGTATCCTGGCTGCAAGCACAAGTTTAATGTATCTGTATGCCGAATAATGTAACATCACTAAATGTGTAAGTCGCCTATATTTAAGATACAGAAACTGTATTAAAAGTATTAAGTCCGAAAAGGACACATAGAACAAAAATGCACAATAAAAACATTATATTATAAATACATACATGAAAAAGCTGAAATTAGTACCCTGAAACATTGGGTACAGATACATAAATAAAATTTCTATCACCAGTTGGTTCTTGTGTTTAAATGTAATTAGACAAAAATGGAATTTCGGTAATTTCTTGATCAGCAACTTTCAAAAATATTAAAACTACAAAAACGCTGTAAGAACTAGAGTGCACAGTGCACCTAAAACATAGCATTTTCTGCCGCACTTAATCTAAACAAACATATTCATATCGCAAATGTTTTAGCATAGCTGACTTTGAAATATGTATTTTTTAACATTTATTTATTCATCATAATACTCAACAAAAACATGAACGTTGGATAAACGAAATCTAAGACAATAGACACTACGATTATTACATCCAAGCTTGTCGCGACATTCTAAATACATAATTTGTAGAAGAAAAACATTAATTAAAATATTTTATGATGCACATGTCAATTGTTTTATCAAATAGAAATCGCTGTTTGACGTTTGCCTTCTAAATGCACACAGAAAACATACAAGGAATTATAAAGGAACCAGGGAATTATTGAATCTGTAACTCTACCAAACTATTGAAACAATAATGTTTTTTACAATTGAAATTTATGATTGATCGTTACGGTGCTTTGATTAGAGATTTTAATTAACGACCAAGACATTAAAATTACATTAAGATAATAGCCCACAAATAAAGTTAATTGAGAATTAATATTTTTATTATGGGGTTTTCACTCCAAATATCAGACTTTAAACATCATTACGTTCTGTTAAAATGAAATATAGCTTTCAAATTGATTAATTTTGTACATGTTTAATGAATTTATTCATTTCATTAAAACAACTCGCTTTGGATTAAATTGTGTAACATTAATATTAGAACAGATTTGCATGCTAAATGTTTATTTGAAAAAGTTGATATGTTACAGACAAAGAAGTCTGTAAATTTATAGTATAAATTAACTTATTTGACTATGAACGATGAATAATTTATATTACATTGCGTTGTACCATTTTTAGCATGAAAAGAACATTGTATAGGTATGTATTAAAGTATGGGTTTTGCTACGGTACAACAAAAGACTTGCGGTTTTTACGCAAAGCTAAATGGTTTTTTTTATATTTAAATTCATGGAAAAGCTAAACGGTTTTTCTCTAACATTATTGATTTAGATATACACTAACGTAACAGTATGTTAATAAAACAGAACAGTATTTTTTCTATAAATTGAATCCTTGTGCGGATTATGATTTCATTTCTGTTAGTCTACATGTTAAATGGGTAATTATGTTCGTGTCGATTTACTTCTTGATGCGTAACCAAAAAAATCATAACATTCATGATTTACATTTTTAATGATAATGCTATTATAAATTAGTTTGTTGTACTTATGAAATTACTTTCATCACTTTAAAATTTCCGACTCGGCGATTAATACACCAGAATGTACGCAAACTATATGTTGTATAAATATATGTCAGTATATCTAGCAGTCACTTGGGATAGAACGAAATTAAGATGTACATTTGAGAAGATTGTTGACAGGCCCGCATTTGTCATGATGGGATTTTCTCGTCTACGATTTTTCCATTGTCTGACATAATAAAAATTGACAATGTCATGTCATTCAATTTATCACGACACAAACTGAATACGTAAACGCTGAACTAAAGAATAAAATACTGGTTTGTGATGCCACGTATAAGTTGAGACACATAAAAAATGGAGAACATTGCCCCGCAATAACTAATAGAATAAATTGCTTATTACTATGGAGATATCTTACGTCATACTTTAAGGTGGGCCGGTACCTTACTAGGAGAAAAAGACGAAAAAACCTCGGACATTCAATACTTTAATTATGTGGGTTTAATAAACTTGCATTTCTGTTTTTAGCGCGAACCATTGTGAAGTCAATGACGTCGTGAAAATAACGACAACGTCGCCAAGGTTACCAGAAGAACAAACAAGAAGCATGAAGGTATCTGCCTGCCAACTTTTATCATAATCGGTGAACATGATATGTTTTGATTTTTTCTCCGAGTAAAGGTACCGACCCACCTTAAAGGTAATATAAAATGATTATAATATACAGTACAACCCATCTTGAACAGCAAGCAATGGGATGGATTTTACGGCGTCTAGCGCACCTAACCTAGCTTTCCTGGACCCTTGTCTATAACCAGTACTCACCTACCCTTCCATAAGACCGGAATCTTCTCAATATTATTTAATCAATGGAAGAAAATTGACATTATTTTAAAATTTTCATGAAAGGGTATAACCACCCCGGGTGGTTTTTGAACCCGTACCTCTTTATTGACACGAGATTCCAATTCCTGGCGCGCTACCAACTGTGCCACCGACCCGGGTTCCAATAACTATTTTTTACTACCATTTTTACTATTTACTATTTTTTACTTGAAATATGTTTGATTCTAAGTCAAAATATAAAACAAAAGGTATTTAGTTTTTTCCAGTTATATGTCAATGTTTCAGCTGAAAAGGTTACGTGAGATGGTTCAATGTTTTTCTTTGACTTAATGTTTTGTCAAATTGTAATTAACAGCATGTCAAGGACAAGCGTATGTTTCACCTTAAAATAGCTTTGGTTTTAAAACAATATGGGTCAATAGATGCCTAAAATTACACCAATGGTAAAGTAAGTAATTAATTTGAATTATTTTGGGCAAGTAATAGCAATGAATACGAACACGCGTGTTATGATAAATAATTAATCATCTATTGATAAGAACATCAAATGAAAAATCTGAACGAATTAAGACCAGTTAAATTCAAATGGAGTCTTGTCACGTAAGCAAAGACATATGAGTGTAAATAGGCTAGTAAAATGCTGTTTAATTCTATACGGTGTGTCCTTGTCCATTGACTGTGTAAATGATTTAACGTATAAATGCATTTTAAAAAAGCACTTTCCATTGAAATGTTTTTCACCACAAATTTCAAATTGAAACTATATTATTGAATGTAAATTAATAATGAAAGAAAATCAGTAAAAATACTCTTCGTTTGTACATGATTGACATCATTCATGCGTTCAAGGTGATAATGCTGGTGGAACAATCGATCAAGCCGTTGTATTTCAGCAACAGAGAAAGAATATATTAATTGTTAAGGGTAATTTGATGATTTCCAGGTCTAGTTCCAACACATGTTATATAAATGCAACGCCTATATTGAGGTATTTGGTGCGATGAAGGTGTGTTTAAACAATACCCAGATAAAGCTCGTCATATTTCTGCATCCAGCTATTTACTATTTGCAAAAACTATTTTATAACTGGATAAATAATTTACTCTGATTCATGTATATTATCAAAGGTACTCAGGTGAGCGATAAAGGATTAATAAATGGCCCTCTAGTTTATGTATGTTTTGCAATTTATTTTCCTGGCACTGAATGACAGACATCACATTAATAACTGTTTAAAGTGTATGTATTGCCAATTGATATCTTTGTTGGCATTAATTCATTTTATTAAAAGGGTTCAAGCTTGGATACACATACTTTATTTACACATGTCCTGAAAAAATGTAGAAACGAGTACAGACTTTAAATTACTCAACATAGAGAGACTTTTGTGTTTCCGAATGTTTCCGTATGTTTAGGAGAGTTTCTACCTAGATCAACGATAAAAGCCATGTTCATAGAGAATTAATGTATTAAAACATCTTGCATGGACAACAATTGAAACTTCCGCTGTTTTTCTAACAATCAGATGTCGCAGAGAGAATAAATTCAACGTTATCTTAAAACTAAATTAATTTACTGTGTGAAGACAATACTTTAATAACAAGCACAGATATGAAAAGATAGAGTCCTTTTAATGAAGTTACGTTAATAACATCATATCATCCTGCTTAGAAAGATTATAATATCAAAGTTTACATATCTTAATTACTAAAAAAAATTAAAGTCGACAAATTAAATAAATCGTCTAGGAATGGTATATTGGTGTAATTGTCTTGATATTTCTCTGTCTGCAGTGATGCTGTGGTTTTATTGTTTTGTTGTGTTATTTATCGTTTTCTTGAGGTCGTGTCAAACTGTTATAAAACATCAAGATAGTTACAGTCGGAAAAATCAAGTGATTGTTTTCTCAAAATAGTAACTAACGTCGTATAAATGAGTATGGTTACTTCGTATTTTATAAATCATACACGTATTTCAATTGACATTATTAAAAACTATATTCTTATTAAAAAATATATTCTAAAAAAGGAATCACGTCGTTCCAGTTTAAGTATTCCACACATCAAAATCAGTTACTATTCCAAGTCATGATATTTACAATTTGGCAATCTATGGAGTTTTCCAATATGGAAATATAAAACCATGACACCAGTCTAATACATTAAATGATATGGTGAAGATGTTATTTGAATACTTAAGTAAGTAAACAAAACAATATTGACATACTTTCGATATGAGTACCATTAGTGCAAATAAATATTGCGTGTTTTTCGAGAAATGGTACACCACATATTTATTTTGAAATGGACAAAAATAAGAAAAGGTTGCCAACAATTAATATTTTATATTAGACACATCATCAGATAAAGAAAATAAAAATACTACCAATTATCATTTAACTCAAAACTAAATAACTTTTGAATTTTACACAAGTATGTATCAAGTACAAACAAGAAAATATTTTATTATTATAAGATATACATGTATTCGGCGCTAGGCAGGGTCGTTTTGTTGGGAGTCAAAAGTCATAATGAGTAATTGCCATATTTAACATTTGCAATTAAAGTAACTAAAGATAATTCCATACAAAGTGTAATTTGAAAAAACACACTCATACTGGCAAATATTAGTCATATTCATTGTGAAGACCGTAGAACTAACGGATATAGATACATGTATGAGCAGAATAGTATAATGTTAATCACATAAATCATTTTTTTATGAATTTCTTCGAACTAAGTCTTGCTATGAAAGATAATTCCGTTTCTGTCATTCCCGCTTCAACTATTCCGGAAATATCAAGATAAATGTGTAATTTAATTAACACGAGTGATTCGCTCAGCCGTCAAAGCTGGAGAAATCAATAGTTTTCTTGAAGCTGTATACACTATAATATAACATTTACTAAACTTACATTAAAACTAATATTGTTTTTTCGTTTTGTTTACCGCTGACGTTCATTCGCATGCTAATATCGTTAAATTCTAGAATAGTGGCCCAAAGACTTTACAACATTATATTTACAATAAATATTTAGGAACTGTTTGTTGTGTTTTTGCCAGTTAAGGTATTTGGTATTCTGATTATATGTTAAAAATGTGCCGACATATGCATGTTTGTATTATCTGGGCTAGACACATTGAAAGATAACAAAATACACCACTTTATTTACTTTACTCTTAACCTTATCTTGTCACACTCGTTGTTTTCTTAGAATTGTATTGTTTGCTCCTAAGGCACTTTTTACGCCTAGACAAAGATCAACAGGTTAATCATAAGCATTTTTTATTGTATGTACTTTTTGTTATAAGTGTGTGCTTCTTATGTATAGTTTACCCAGAGCCAGTTTAACATATTCCAGGCAACTCCATGCATACTTTATTTGTACATAATTAACCAGTTGAAAGTGTTGCCTAAATTCACGTTTTACTTAAAATGTAAAATTAAACACAATAAAACTCGCATAAATAATCTTTAAGTTGTCATACTTAGTAATGATGGCTTTAAAAAATATTGATATAGAGAAAAATAATGTTTTTTTAATGTAAAATTAGACAAAAACACATGTATCAATTGCCTCGTATAAAATATTTAAGTCAATTTCATAGGTGAATCATTCGAAATGTCATATCAGAGTCATATAAATGTTTAAACACTTATAATAATTGAAGTCTGCTTTAGCAATTATATGAATTGGTAAACATACGATGTCAGCACAAAAGCTTAATGCAAAGCATTTTACAGAAATCAAACCTGGGTGTAAACTATTTCACAAATTTAAATCTAAATTGCTCAAGATATCAATGAAAGTAAGTATGCCACCGAGTTATGTCTAACATAAGATAAAAGTTCAACTCCATTTGCTGTTGCGATATTAGACACATATACCTAATAAGTATACATATAATAATTAATAAATCCAGCTGACAATTTGGTAGATAAAGTAAATTTTCAATAAATTTCACTTAAGTCTTAATGATAAATTTATATGATCGCGGTCATAGTTGCTTTGTTTCTGTATTATTTTGGCAAAAACACTAAATTGCATATTAATAGGAGCAATATGCAAAGGTATAACAAGCATGTTCATTTCTCTTTGGTAAAGTATATTAACTTCACAGTGGTATTTCCTTGTCTTAGATTATGTATGTATTTAATTGACTTTGCTGCTGTTTTAGAAACGGTAATAACTTTGTTTCAAAAAATTTAACTTTGGAGACCAAATAATAAAATGGGTAAAATTATTTTATACTGACATAACAAGTGTAATTACAAACAACGGACACATGTCTGAATCATTCCCTATAAAACGAGGAGTCAGACAAGGTTGCCCATTATCATCACTTATTTTTATACTCTGCATTGAAATATAATCAAACACAATTGAAAAAAATAATCAGATAAAAGGCATTAACATTGATGAAGAAGAAATAAAGCAAACGTTATTTGCAGATGACGCTACCTTCTTCATAAATGGAGAAGAGGAATCACTGCAATCACTGCTAAATACTATCAACAATTTTTCAAAAATTTCTGGCCTAAAACTCAATACTTCCAAATCTACTGTTCTAAAAGTGGGCTCTTTAAAAAACTCGACAATAAACCATATCAAAGATAGTAATCTACAATGGACTTCCCTTAAAGCAAAAACATTGGGCATAGAATTTTACAATGATTCAAAACTAAATTTGATTAACAACATAGTACCAAAAATACAAGAATTCAAAAACTGTCTAAAGAGATGGCAGCACAGAAAATTAACACTTATAGGTAAAATCACTGTTTTAAAAACATTTGCTATACCAAAAATAATATTTGCACTATCTGTTCTTACAAACCCACAAAAATATATTTTAGATGACATAAACAAGTCAATATTCCAGTTTATATGGGATAATAAACCTGATAAAATTAAACGAGATAGGTTAATGCAACAACTTGATCAGGGTGGACTCAGTGTACCATGTATACACAATTTCAATAAATCAATTAAAGCCTCGTGGATTAAACGAATCACAAATCAAAACAATAAATCATTTATACAATCGTTCTATATGAAACAATTACAAAAATATGGATCACACCTTATATTTGAAGGAAATCTAGAGGAACAAGACATATCAATAAATTTCAACTCCAATCAATTTCTTAAAGATATTTTATCATCATGGTTCCAAATAAAGAAAATATATGATAAAAACAACATTGAAAATAAGGAAAACATAAACATCAATATTTGGAATAACAGTAATATAAAAATAGAAAACAAAACTGTCTTTTATAAAGATTGGTATGATAAAGGTATACAATACATTGAACACCTATTTGACTTCAGAAGCAAACAATTCTATTCATTCAATTATTTTTCTCAATTATATAATATTGAGGAGGAACAATTTCTTAAATATTTCCAAATCATCACCTCAATCCCACAATCAATAAAACTCATGCTGATGAGATATGATATTTCAAAAGCAAGACCTAACAATGAAACACTATATGAAAAATTAATTAAAAAAGATATCAATCTAAACAAATATTTATGTAGCATTTTAACTTCTAAAATAACTACAACTCATAACAATGAACAATTTTGGGAAAATCAATTGATAATCAACAATATCAATTGGACTGAAATATACCAGATGCCATTTAAAGCAACAATAGACACATACTTAAGAAGTTTCCAGTATAAATTATTACTTAATATATTACCAACAAATATCATATTAACAAAAATGAAAATAAAAAACAAAACAACATGTGATCTTTGTAACATACACGAAGAAACAATAATACACCTTTTTTGGGAATGTCAATACAGCAAAATGTTATGGTGCAAATTAGAAGAATACCTTCATTCGAAGGAAATCATTATAAAAATTACTAAAAATGAAGCATTCATAGGAATATTCAATCATAGGTTTAAACACATCTTGAACTATATGTTCCTTTCAGTAAAAACATATATTTACAGCATGAAATCACGAACAAAAATTCCGAATTTCGAACATTTTCCTCAACTACCTAAAATCTAAACTAAACATAGAATCCAAAATTGCACTATCAAACAATACATATGAGCTTCACTTAGATAAATGGAAAATTTTCACTGAATAAAAATAATAATATAACGTAAAAAGGGTCAATATCGTTAGAATATCTTCTTTAACTTGATTTTATAAACTCCACTTAGAATTCACAATCAAAATTATATTCGACTTAAGTAGGGAAAGCATACCAACCTCCAGTAAAATATGTTGTATATATATGTTAACAAAACTGTTTTTCCCCTCTCTCTCTCATCTTTCAGTTGTTTTTTTTTTAAACCAACAACTATTCTATTCTTTCTACTGTTCTATGAATTCAAAAAATTCATCTCTACTTCTCTTTAAAAACATTCTTATATTTTATAAGAAGAATTTTTTTTCAATAAACTTACAAGTTAGCTAAGACGTTATAAAGAATTGACATGTATACATGGTGCATTATATTTATATATACAATATTCTTTAGATTAGTGAATTGTACAAGTAATACTATATATATATATATTGAATCATGTAATAATGTATGTTTTTGGTGTTTCTTTTCACTTATATTCTTTTTGTCTTGTATGTAAGAATGTATGATTATGATTTCTTCTTATAAATAAAATTAATTAAAAAAAAAACTTTGTTTCCAGTGACAAATGTAACTGTAATATATAACGGTGCAACCTAAAGTAAATTTTATTTGTTTGTCAAAATTAGATGTGAAAGTATATTACATTGGAGTATTTGGCATGTCTTTTTTGTCTGTACTTCAATAGAGTGTTATCAAAATTGATCAAATATTCCAATAAGGCGCGTAACTATCTTTGTAACAGTCGGTACAATTATAACAGCAGAAGGAATAAACAAACTAATAGCAAACTGAGATTTTTTGATGATGCCATGAATTCTAATTTAAGAATGTGTGATTATGTAGTATTGTATTTCTGGCGAATGGCTTTTGTGGTTTATTGAATAGGAGATGATGCTTTTATGAACAGTTGCAAAATTGCTTCACACATTACGGCAATGTAGCAAGATAACAATTAAATTTAATCTAGTTAATCAATTGGTTAGTTAATGGAACAGTTCCGTCGGCAATTTAAGATTAAAATGGTCCGAGTTGTCGCGGCTCTATTTTTACCAGTTACATCTAGTTAGTAAGTCCGATTGTCTGAAAATGTAAGGACATCGCTTTAAATTGAAAAGTGTTCCACTGAATTGGATACATAAACATGTCAAGAAAACGTCTTTTATTTCCCCAAATACACTTTAAATTGTACTACCAATTTATGTCGATGACGCAAAACATTCAAGAAGGACGTAACACACAAGTAATCTATCTTAATCAATAAAAACCTGTCCGTCAAAATACTTGGTTAATATAAGGTGCTTGTGTAGAATCCAATCAAAACATAGTTTATATTTGTTTTTATTTTACAATTTAATCCACTTCGTAACTGAAATACATTATTCTTCTTATTATTTCTAAAAATGAGCACTGTTGTATTTTTTTACACATTGCATAATGAAAAGGATATATAAAATGATATGTATTGTTTACAAATGATATGTAAGACGGTACATATTTGTTATCTAAGCAGTAATACGTCTAAAGCACATATGTCTAAAGCAGAATAACTCATTTTGAGCATACGTGTGTACTTTTAAAATATATATTAGGCATCATTTTTATGCAAATCCTTCAATTAAATGAGGATTTAATATTCAAAGAGAGAACTTACTTTATCTTCTAAATCATCAAGTGTTGCATCCAATGCATTTTAAACAAAGAAATTATACAATTGCGAATTGCTTGCCATTTATCTTTAGTAGTTATTTCTACCACTTATGAGACGATGTCACATTACGATGTAGATAATGTATTTTTAAATACACATATGCAGAATGATCTCTCACCAAATCGAGGTTTGCGTTTCCCATGATAATAAAAATCAAAACACGTTTAAATTAATAAATGAAAATAAAATTTCTGGAACTTATTAAAGAATATTATAATATTCAAATTAAATATAACCGTTTGAGCATGAGCATTTCGTTTCTGTTTGTTTTCAGTTTTTATTATTGCAAACTGGGTTTATTCCGCATGATGCTGGATAATTGAACTTGACATATCTACAAATTGAATCTTGGAATGAGTGATTAAATATTTCCTGAAATCAACTCAATGTTTCATAGACAAGTGAATTAGTTTTATTCATTTTAGAAATTCGCAAATAGGTTGTCAGTTACAAACATTAATATATATTTTGATAGATTAAAAGTTACCCAATTTACTGGAAGCTAATACCAACCATTTTGTTAATTTTGTAAATTAACCCCCATCTTGAAATACACAATGAATTGATATTCAATATAACTTGGATATCATGCAGCATGCCTAGTTATGTTAACAGAACGGCATACATCATATGAATGAACCATAGGCAATGAAAATGAATCGCTCAAATACTTTACGTTATTAATATGTATTCTTTACTGATGATTTTTACGAGACGTAAGTACACGTTTTTAAATATTGCAATTGGTACGCTATACTAAATACTATTTTAGGATTTAGAATTAAATTAAATTTATTTTTACAAAACCTACTTTGTCTTACTGTTGTTTAGGTAATGTTCAGCCCACACATTCTCGAGGAACATATTATTGGTGTCTTTGTTGTATCATTAAACGTTTTGAATTACCACAAGCGTGCCAGGAATTTAAAAGTTTTTACTCCATGATGTGAGTTGCTGGTACTTTTAAAATGAGAAATTATGTTGCCTGCATAATGTAGCAATGGACTTTAGTATATCTAGCCGCCATAAGCGATATAACAACATTAAGGCGTATAATTCGAGTTATTGTTGATAGGCCCGCATGAGTAATGACACCAGCTTCAGGGCCAGACATTGTACTTTTCTAATGAAGTAAATTCTGATTATGACTTGTTTAATGTAAAATATAAATAAAACTTGCTGTTGCCGAGATAAATCTTTCGACTAGCAAATGTTCACGTTTCATACAATTTATACAAAAACAAAATACTAACTTTCTTCCTAAAATAAGGCGACGTTGTCATCTTTGAAGTAGCATGTATAGTTTACGTATATTCTCAAGTCGAAACAACAATCACTATTGAATAATACGTTTAATCGTGTTATCGGTCTTGGACTGACTTTAAAATTGACATCATCAACAAACAGGTGACAACTAAAGATGTGAGTCATTAAAAAAACACATTCTTTTTAAAAGTGTGTGAATTTAAACAATTTAACATTGTCCAAAAAAAGTTTAATTTTGTTCAAATTATACGACAACACTGGAATAAGCAATCAATCTAACCTATCTTACAGTGGATACTAATTTGCATAGAATAAATGTAACTGACCAAGTTTTATCACTAGGCGCTGCGTTATTATTTCCACAAAACGATCTGTAGGAAGGTTTCTAAATCATATTATGCCATAATGCAAACCAACTGTAAAATTTGCCTTGCCGCAAAATAATATACTTTATTATCTCAAAACAACGAGTTATTTGTTTGCTGCATCGTGTGAGATAAGAACATCATTACCTAAGCTTAAATAAGTTTCTCAATGTATGCACTGTATCATTTCATTGTCGTTTATACAGATGGAGATATTTACTAATTTAAAACCAAAAGGAATATTCTCGATTTCGAATTTTGATCTATCTGCGCAAATTTGAATAACTTCACTTCGTGCTTACTGTTCAAAATGTCGCAACTTCAAATTTCTTTAATAACATTGTGTTATTATTTATTTATACTAACACTGCGATTTTTGTTAGCTTTACCAACTTTATAAGTATCATTTTTAACTAATTAAAAAGAAATTAGGCTTAAAAATATATCTCACTGAAAGTAATTTAAAGCAAGATATTAACCGAAAGTAGTTAAAAATCGCTTGGGAAAAATGGTTATTACAATAACGGTTTCGACGAATTAATAGTGTCATTTAGATAATGAATTATTTATGCCGCCTTAACAAATATGGTGGTTGAAGGTACAATATCAATTTCAATAAAATACTTTAAAATGAACCAACACATAATGATAAGGAGACTTAATACATGTAAATTGTAAAAGATATCACCGAAAAGGTTTTATAGAAGCTCAGTTCAAATTTGAATGATTTTGATATCGTTAAATTAATCCTCTGGATAATGTTGGTTATCTTTAAGGAGTACATGTGAACCACATCATTGATTGATGATAATGGGTGTTTAAACAATTGCAGTTGCCATGCCAGACACAACCTACAATCAGATTCGATTCCTGCTCGTAGCAGAACAAAACATTTCATAAAATTTGACACAAGATAATCTTTGCTCTGCATAATTATTAAAAGCTGGTGAAACAGCAATTTGAGTGTTAGATGAACCATACGACTTAATGAACTATTTACAAACATAAAACAAACTCGTAAACAAAATCAATTGTTACGGATATATACACTTCTTTGGACTTGATGCGAAAGACTTTTAACTACAAAAGTGGATATAAAATCATTCGTGCTTAGTGATGTACGTGTTTGTTTACAGAGTCGTAAGCAATAAAAGTAATGGAAGCCTGGTTTAGTATCTGGTTTCAGAAACTGTTTTTTTTCAATTCATCGATCAAAAATGAAACTTAAGAAATATGTATTGCTCTCAAAGGATTTGACACATCGTTAAGGCGTTTTGTTTGAACATTTTTGTAGAATGGTTATTACAATACCCATATGGCTTAACATTGTAAAAACAATCACTCAATTTGATACTCTTACTGAAGATTTAGAACATGATTCTTTCTGTATCACGAACATCAGATGTGCCTTTTAAAATACATTATGTTTTATGCATGGAATTGACAAATGTATGTGTTAAAACAGATTATGGGGTTAATGTACCTTGTATTTAAATTTTCTTGGTAAAAATCTTCAAAACAGACAAGTTTTCAAGTAATCGTCTACTTAAAAAAACACCTTATATCTGC
This sequence comes from Mactra quadrangularis, assembly GCA_025267735.1. Lineage (NCBI taxonomy): Eukaryota > Metazoa > Mollusca > Bivalvia > Venerida > Mactridae > Mactra > Mactra quadrangularis. The sequence continues at coordinate 15,362,545 of CM046308.1, read as the reverse complement.
ATTCAAATCAGTAGAAGAAGAAAAATGTAAACACATGCATCGCTTTATGAAATATTGAATTAAATTTACTTAAAACATCAGGCACTGGGTTGATTAAAAGTGTTTAAAGCGCAACATTTCCTATTTGACAATGCTTCCTTGGAAACGATGGTAAGTCAATATCATATTGACTGGCTCATGTTACTATTATCTTTGTGGGAAATTAAATATTTGTGCATTTGTAATTAGGGTTTATCTACTCTAGAACAGTAGTTATTCGTAATGCACAAATACTAGTATTGATTAAGTTTACATCAATGAAAGTACATCAGTACTACTGTTTTGATTTGACCTTTCAAGACATCTTAAAATGTTTTTTTTTGTAATTCCGAATATAGAGCAAATTGCATGCATTACGCAAAGAAGCATGCCATTTATGTTGATGCAAATACTTTAAAGCAGTTAGTGATAATTGGTTTGTGCAATAAAATTTTCGAGTTGAAGTAAAACACTCAATTTACGTTGGCACCGGAGATTTTATTACACGAAAAAAAAAACTTCCCCAGCAAGAGTATTTTAAGAATCAACGTACTAAGCATGATTGCGCATGAGGTTAAATGTCACAAGAAACAATCCCAAACGTAGAACGTTATGTATCAGTTCTTGTTTTCTTTGAAAATGTATTTTAAGTCAAGCTTTTGGAGAAAAAAGGTCAATACAGTAGTAAGCATGTTAGAAACAAAACTTCATAAATGCGATATTAAATAAATCTCAGAAAGAGGATATACATGTATATATGTGTATGTATAACTGAGTGTTTATTGGATGCGATGGTGTGCTAGGTTTTGGTAAAAGAATTAAGATATACAATGCTTGATTTACATAATTACAGGAATTCACATCAGACATTCGATGTTTTGTCGTATTGTTAGATTTATTTAAAAATAATTTGATTTTGACGTTTACATTGAATAATGGTTTATTATAATCTGGCATCTGACAACTGTATTCAATTAAAACTTCCATTTCTATATTATACAAAAATAACCGTACATATTATACAAAATGCCATAAAAACGACTAACTTACAATTATTGCGTTGGTTCTGTGTGTTTGAATTGTATATACCACATATACAACTATATAAACAGTGGGTCTTTTGGGTAACATTACCATATGATTTACGGTAAGTTTCTACCATGAAGTATAATTTATCTGATCAAATTGGTAGTTTGTTTTATATAAACCAAGATAACTAAAAACCAACTGTTTATGTGTCTCCTGAGATAATGATACAATACTTGAATATATTTGTTGTCAAAACAATACATAATTACGACAAAATAAACGGTTATTTCGAAGATATTTTTTCAGGCTTAATGATAATATATTGCCTTTAACAGTAACATACTACATAATAAATGTGAATCATATGTTGCTATGAGTAGTAAACATTTCTAGCTGAAACAATAAATTAGTACTACAGATTGTAGAATTATACTAGGAAGATGGTCAAAGGAACAAGTATACTTAAGTTAGCATCTAAGTAAGAAACCGCAACAATTAATTACAACTGGATCAACATCACACCATAACATAAATATGCTATAACAGTGGGTATAAAAATCACTCGGAAACTAAGTAATATAAACATATGCAATATATATATATATATATCAGTATAGGATATAACTTCATACTACAGGATTACTGGACTGACCAAGTTTCGACTGATTAAATGGTGCAACACGCAGCTTTTATGACAATTTGCCAGTCATATCCCGGTGGTCGCAAGGAATATAGATATAATATGTTTTGATGTCTAAACCAAAATCTCTTTCTAGAACTGAGAAAGTAATGTCATTTAACTGCTCTTTACAATGACAGAAGAAATAAGTATGAAAGAAACTCACCTAACTTGTTTTAAGTACATTCGTAAATGTATAAACATGTGAAGGAAGTATTTATTGGCAATGTAAAACCTGACATTTGAACTGTGTCGAAAATCATTAGTGTAATATTAAAAACTTAATTGTCTGATAAATTCAAGCAATAAATACCTTACATGTACGTGGAAAATTAAAAACAAACCTGTAAAACAAAAGTGTAAAATCTAATTTATACAATTCAATAAGAGTACTGTGGAATAGTCCTTTGATGTATCATGAATATTTTATCCAGTCATGCATATGTTTGACGTATTTAGTATTTGTATACTAGTTCTTTGATGAAAGTTAAATAGTTCATTCTCAAGTCGGTCAATTGAGTTCATATCTATTATTGGGAGGGAAGTTGAAGTCTGCTCTCGATTGCTAAACTGGATCACACACTCTTTAGAGCTATCTCTGTAAAGGATTTCAGTGCATTCGCTCGATATGCATAATGCATGACAATGCAATTACTGACGCACAAATCAAAGAACTCTTTTATCATAGATGTTGAAGTGATTTCTTTAAACGATGTATTGTATGCAAATGAAAGACATTCAATGCTGTTTCGGAATTTTTAAATAACGTAATTATTCTGCAAGACGAGTTTGTGGTATCGTTTTGCATAATGGAATTTAGAAACGTTGCTCATGTTAGCATGTTGGCAATTACTCTTTGGCCATAGTAAAAACCTTTAACTAAGCAAAAACAATTATATAAAAATGACACATGCACTTTATTTAGTTGTTATTCGTGATCATAGGAATGTTGTTTTCAGTCAATTTTTGTTTTTGCTGTTATCATATTTGATACAATTCATATATTGGTTTGTGTACAACTCTTTACTCAATGCTGATATAAATCCTTGGTATTAGGTCGCGTCAGATCTGCCTGCATTATTCAGTAATAAACGTCAGTATATATGTTCTGTTCTTGCGATATAACAAAATTAAGATGTAAATTTTAGAAGATGGTAGACAGGCTCACATTAGTGGTGATAAAAGTCTCTCGCCAACGACTTTCTATATAATGACATAATGAAAATTGACACTGTCACATCATACAATTTGTCACGAAACAAACTGAATACGTTAAGGCTTAGACTATAATACTTGTAAAGATGACATGTATGAGTTGAAATACATGCAAATGGGCTTTAGTAACATGTGATTATAATGCAACCAGCAGATCAGACATGTAGAATACTTTTGTATAATTGTATGAGTTTTGTCAAAAGAAACTCCTCTAGCAGTGGCTTTTTACCATTTACGACTTGTAGACATTATTTTCTAGCAATTCAAAATATGTGTATAAATGAACTCCAACAAAATTTATACAACTTATCGATAACTGTAATATATCCTAAACTTCTTTGAAGGAAACAAAAACATTTCTAAATACATATTCATGATATTTTAACATCAAACCAATATGTCAAAACATAAAGGTTGTAGTCATAAATATTAACAATTTATAATTAATGGTATGTTTCTTATTGATTATACCATAAATGGCAAAACGTTATGAAGCGTGGGTAATTATTCAACATACTATATAGGAGACGTTTGATCATAAAACATTTTTAATCATTCATATCTAAAACATATGGTTTACTTATACTGCTAATGTGCGTTCGTATCTATAATAAACTTTACTTGAAGTATAGTTTCAGATCTAAAAGCCTATAATATTGACAACAGCAGATCTTGTTAAATATCCGGTTGTGTTGTGTAACACATTTATGATCAAAATGACCAAACATATGTGTTGCATGTAAATGATTGTCAATTAAACTAGCAACAAAATCAGTGATATAATGTAAACATGTTTTATGAATGAGTTTTAGATGAAATGCATATACAATTTTGAACAATAATGTTATGAAAGTATTTGAAATATCATTATACATACAAACTCTTAGGTGATGTTGTTTGTTTACTTTTCGCTTTTCTATAATGTAATCTCCAATCATGAATAAGGCTTTATAGATACTATAAATAAAACTTACCGATCCCTTACTAATAAAACTGTGTTCGGTATAAGATTGAGTATTTGACTATCATGAGAACATATTCAAAACTAATCAAATTCGTATTACGATTTTTAAACTTTCAAAGTCAGGATTATGGAGCATCCAAGTCAAAGATGAGACGATGACCTTTGCTTGTATTGCTATCTGGATCAACATGAGCTTCGTCAGAATAAAAAAAAAACAATGCCGACGCTGCAGTGAGCAATAAATTTAAATTAAATTGTTTGATCAGTTAATAACATGGAATACGAGCAATAATGTTGATGAATTATTCATCATATATTGGTTAGAACATCAAAAGCAAATTTCTGAAAGAATTAAGGCCAGATCTAATAAATGAATTTTAGTCACGTAAGTATTTATCTTATGTTAAGAGAAACATAACTGTTTTATATTAAAAACTGATTGATAGCTCGTCACGTACAGACATGTTCAAAATTATTTAGAGTGTATTGTACTTGCTGAATATCAAAATATTATGTAGAATAATAAATCGAAATTAAGCAACTCAGTTGGTAGCACGCTAGTCTACTGATCAATCGGTCGTGTGTTCGATTCCCGGGCGGGAAATACTTTCGTGGAGCTTGGTCAAGAAATAATTTTCTACGGCAATTCTCCCTCCTACGAATTTATGCGCTTAGTAGTTGGTTAACAGCTAAATCCAGAGATTTAGCCTTTTCAGGAGAGTATGTGGACTGACTGCCGTTATATGACCTATGCAATGTTTTGCTACGGCGTTAAATCCATCAAAAACAAACAAAACAAACAAACAAGCAATTAAGCAAATTGAAAACAAAAGACTAACGGTTTTTATAATTTCACTACTGAAATTTCATTTTAAAACATACACAATTTCATGAAACGAAACAAAAAATCAATAAACGAGCTCATTTGTGTCAATGCATATATGGCGTCCATTCATTGCAAACCAAATTGGAACTTTATTTAAATATTCACAGTTTGGTTTGAATATCTTTATCACGGGTTGTACAGATTCAATTGTCTATGTGCTACATGATGTTGAAAAAAGAAATATAATTCAAAATGATTCACTGTAAGAATTTATATACAGTATGATATTGAACTTTTCTAACATTTAGACTTTCTTTTTGCTAAACTTGGAATCATTCAAATACACTTTTCCCACCCGGGGAGGTTATACCCTTCCATAAAAAATGTCAATAATGTCGATTTTCCTCCATTGATTAGATAATATGGATATGTTTCCGGCCTTGTGGAAGGGTAGGTGAGTACTGGTTATAGACAAGGGTCCAGGAAAGCTAGGTTAGATGCACTGGACGCCGTAAAATGACCTAAATTGTGTTGACACGGTGTAAATCTAGTAAAAAACAACAACAAAAAACAACACTTTAATGTTTATTTCTTTTTCATATGCTAATAGAATTTTTAAAGTTGTACCTGTATGTATGTGCTTGCTTAAACAAACTAACGGAATATGTCGGTTGCTTTTACATTTCTATTCATGTCATGCCATCCATATGTTACCTCACCAAAGGATCAGGTAACAAAGAAAACATTATGTAATAAGAGAAATTTATTGAAAACTTATGTAAGTAAACTTCCTGTCTAAGGGACATATTTGTTTCAAATCAATCAAATCTAATGAATACTTTGCACTTCTGCAACGGCTTACCACCTGTTGCAAATAAAAGAACCACAACAAAAGACAAATATTATTTTACAATGTTTATTTAACACTATATAAATATATACAACAAAAGTCATTCAAAAGTGACTTCACATACAAAATTATTTAATTGTATTTACCAATTCAAACATGTTTCGCCTTACGTCTCATAAGTTAATATTTATAAATAGAATATAGATGTTATTTGATTTTGTGTACTCATTCATGCAGTTACCACTTTGATGTTTTGTTCTAAACAGGTTCAGTGTTACTTGTGCATTTTTCGTTGCTTTGTTACACTTGTCCTAGTAAGACTTTACTAAGATATGTCAGTATGCGAACCAACAAATACATCAACCCGCAGCTAAGTAGATTGTGCATTTGACGCACTACAAGGTCAATAAAGTTGAACTAGTGTACTCTATTTCTCTATATACATATCAAGTAAAATAATCCAGTGCGTAAATTAAATAACTTTCTAGGAATAAGGCATTAATTCAACGAGAAAATGTGAACTAATCAAATTATGGAGAAACATAAACACCTCAACAATATAACATATCAAAGTGTTTCAATATATATAGAGTCTGTGTAAAATGTGAGCGTTGATTCTATTTATATTGACCTAGAATTTCCTACGTATTAATGATACTTCATTACAAGAATACATGTATAGTGTTCGATATTCATTACCTATGATGACAAAAACTAAAAAGAACAATTTAATTAGTCTTACCACTATTGTTTTGTTTAATAAACACTTTAATTCATCATATGAGCATACGTTTAAGGATAATAATTCAAGTATAATAGAAAGTACTTAATTATATCTACTCAACATTTTGAGAAAAATATGATATCGTATGCTAAGACGGAGTCCTATGTCGTAAGTATGTACATACTTATGTGAGTACATGTATATGAAAACATCATCTATGTAAAACAATGAATCATTCTTGTGTGTTTCTAGCGATTAACGTTAACAAATTGAATAAATCCAACGTGGAAAATTGAAATGATATGATAAATGAGGACAATTCTTCGATATCAAAAACAAAAATGCCAGCGGAGAATCTCCTAAATCAAATTATGACTATAACGTCATGATATTATGTTCGAAAATTTGTAGTCGTAAAAATACACGATGCAAAACAATTTCAGTTTCCACATTAAATCTTGTGGGAATATTGAAGTGATGTAATTTTTCCTGAACTATCCCCGTCTTCAGTAATATTCTGTGCTTTTGGAGCAATTTGGCTATGATATTTTGAGAGTTAAACGAAACACTATTGTAACTCCCTTTATTTTAAAATGGAGTTACAATAATGTTTCGTTCATCTCTAAAATTATTGCATTTGGTTAGTTTCCTGGTATTGTTGTAAACATGAAAGTACATAGTAGCTTACTCAAATTAGTGTAAGTTAGAAAAAAACATCGGATATTATAATGCATTTGAGTGAACAATTATTCTAAATTTGATAATGCCACCAGTTAGTAACACAGAATACATGTATGAGCATGCGTCTGTTTGTGAATAAAAATATCAATAACTTTAATTGGGAAAATAAAACACGCAATTCAAAATCTATTTCAAGTAATTCAAACATTCAAAACAGTTCCTGTTTCTAATTCAGACATTTTTCAATTAATCGTGCAAGCAATAGTGTTTAGGTATGACAAAGTATGCCTTGTCAGTCATATGTTACATCAAAGAGTAATGTAACAAAGAAAACGTTTCATACCTAGCGATTTTAATTGAACTTTAATCTAAGTAAACATTACAATATTGACTTACTGTCTTTCTGAGTACCATCAATGGAAATAAATCATCTCTGATCAAAGACAATGACACGCCTTGTGTCACAGTGGCAGATTATTGCTTGAAAATGAATGAATAGAAAACAACTTGAACTTACAATTTTATTTTAAACATAATATGTCGCCTTTGCAAGCTTTTATGGATAAGAACATCTAACTAGATAATTACTTTAAGACAAAATGTAAGCAACAACTTATTAACACTGTTAAATGATGAGTCATCCTACATTTGTCCTTAGATGTCTGCGTAAATGACGTTTACTTATTCCTTCAAGTATCGATTTAAGCCATAAGTCGTTTGTTTAACACGGAACACACTGTTGCACAATAATAAACGCTTATAGTCGCATATTTATCTAATGTGTACTTCAACACATAATCTATGTTAGCATTACCTGCCCAAAGTAGGTTAAATTAGAACATAAGTTTTATATAGTTTTGCAAACACCCGGAAAACCTACTTAAGGCATTTGTATTCAAAATAGGGCGACGACTTGACAATGTAGCGCCCTGATTTTCTAAGGTGTTTGCAAAAAGTATAAAACTCGTGTTGGAGATGTGATGGACAGCAAATAATATACACGCCTCATTGAAACAACTTGCAAAAACTTAAAGACTTACAGCTCTTTAAAACTTCAATTCGAAGCGGATTTGTACTGTGTTCTTCTTGAAAGCGTAGCATTTGTAGAAATCACAGTCACCTAATGGGATATAAATACATAGTTACAGTCACCTTATCAAATCTATCAACATCATGTATTGACACATTTTCGCATATTTTTACACCTAATCAATCAATTACAATCATAAGTAAAATAAACTTGATTTATACAAACATTGATTCACTTTATCAATCATAATATATATCTGTAGCCCGGAGGTACGAAAATAGTTAACAGTTCTAACATACTAGGTCCTTCAGAACTCAAAATAGCGCAGATGGGTGAGAGGAGAGAAAACAATCGGTTGAAACAACCAACCACAAGGTTCACTGGTTCAAAACCTGGCATCACCATACTTTTTATTTTTAAAACATAAGTAATATATACATGTATGAATCATTAAGAACTTGGGATATATACACTACACAGCAATACATAGAACATAGATAAAAAGAAAACTGAAGGGGCATTGGCCTAAAATACCCACATAATTGCTAAAATCGGTCGCTAATTAATAAGGGAGACTTTAGAAAGGTATACGTCCTAACTTAGAGGTAAGATTTGTATCTGTTTACAAGTTTGTGTGTTTGTGTGCGGTCTATAGCACTGACAAGATTGGGTAGTATCCCGGCTACAAGTACAAGTTTAATGTTTATTTGTAGAAGAAAAAAACATTAAATAAACAATATTTTACGTTACACATGACATTTGTTTCATCAAATAATAATCTCTGTTTGACGTTTGCCATCAAGATGCACACAGAAATCAAACAGAATACTGTCAGTGAATTATTGAATCTGTTATTCTACCCAACTAATGAAACAATAATGTTATTACAATTGAAATTTATGATTGCTCGTTACGGTGCTTTGATTAGAGATTGTAATTAACGACAAGACATTAAAATTGCATTAAGATAATAGCACACAAATAATAATAATTGAAAATTAATATTTTTATTATGGGGTTTTCATTCCAAATATCAGACGTTAAACATCATTACGTTCTGTTAAAAAGAAATATAGCTTTGATTAACCTTGTGAATGTTAAATGAATTTATTCATTTCATTAAAACAACTCGCTTTGGATTAAAACAGATTTGCACGCTACAAATATACAGATTGTTATTAAAAGTACCATGTGTTTATTTGTCAATTTGCTGACAAAAATCACAGTATGTAAATTGATGATATAAATTAAATAATTTGACTATGTATAACGATGAATAATTTATATTACATTGCGTTGTACTTTTGTAGCATAAAACCGTTGTTTTGGTATGTATTAAAGTATGGGTTTTGCTACGGTACAACACAAGAATCGCGGTTTTTACGCAAAGCTAAATGGTGTTGCTTTTTTATATTTAAATTCATGGAAAAGTTAAACGGTTTTCCTAACATTATTGATTTAGATATACACTAACGTAACAGTATGTTAATCAATCAAAACAGTCTTTTTTCTATAAATTGAATCCTTGTGCGGATTATGATTTCATTTCTGTTAGTTTGCATGTTAAATGGGTAATTATGTTCGTTTCGATTTACTTCTTGATGCGTAACCTAAAGAAATCATAACATTCATGATTTTTAACGATAATGCTATTATAAACGAGTTTGTACTTTTGAAATTACTTTCATCACTTTAAAATTTCCGACTCGGCGATTAATACACCAGAATGTCTGCAAACTATATGTTGTATATATGAACGTCAGTATATCTAGCAGTCACTTGGGATAGAACGAAATTAAGATGTACATTTGAGAAGATTGTTGACAGGCCCGCATTTGTCATGATGGGATTTTCTCGTCTACGATTTTTCCATTGTCTGACATAATAAAAATTGACAATGTCATGTCATTCAATTTATCACGACACCAACTGAATACGTAAACGCTTAGAATAAAATACTGGTTTGTGATTCCACGTATAAGTTGAGACACAAACAAATGGAGAACATTGCCCAGCAATAACTAATAAAATAAATTGCTTATTACTATAGAGATATCTTACGTCATACTTTAAATGTAATATATAATATAATATACAGTCTTGAACAGCAAGCAATGGGAGGGATTTTACGGAGTCAAGCGCACCTAACCTAGCTTTCCTGAAACCTTGTCTGTAACCAGTTTTCACCTACCCTTCCACAAGGCCGGAATCTTCTCAATATTATCTAATCAATGGAAGAAAATTGACATTATTTTAAAATTTTCATGGAAGGGTATAACCTCCGCGGGTGGTATTCGAACCCGTACCCCTTTCTGGACACGAGATTCCAAATGCCGGCGCCCTACCAACTGCGCAACCGACCCGGGTTCCAATTACTATTCATTCAGGTATTTTTTACTTGAAATATGTTTGATTCTAAGTCAAAATATAAAACAACAAAATGTATTTAGGTTTTTCCAGTTATAAGTCAATGTTTTAGCTGAAAAGGTTACGTGAGATGGTTCAATGTTTTTCTGTGACTGAATGTTTTGTCAAATTGTAATCAACAACTAGTCATCTATCTGATGTATTTTATTTCTCAAAGAAAAACGTCGTTGAAATTTTCTTCCTTAAAATTTATATATACAACTTGTACGTACAATTGCCGTATGCATGCATTTAGGAAAACACACCGACGTCACATAAATACATAACAAAAAAGTGCTTCAAACGATCGTTTCAACTCTATACATGTATCTAATCGTGTTTAAATACCTTTTGAAAATAAGATCTAGGACAGGCGTCTGTTTCACCTTAAAATAGCTTTGGTTTTAGAACAATTTGGGTCAATAGATACATAAAACACACCGATGGTAAAGAAAGTAATTAATTTGAATTAAGTTATTTTGGGCAAGTAATAGCAATGAATACGAACACGCGTGTGATGATAAATAAATAATCATCTATTGATAAGAACATCAAATGAAAAATCTGAACGAATTAAGACCAGTTTTATTCAAATGGAGTCTTGTCACGTAAGCAAGGACATATGAGGGTAAATAGGCTCGTAAAATGCTGTTTAATTCTATATGGTGTTTCCTGGTCATTGACTGTGTAAATGATTAAACGTATAAATGCATTTTAAAAAAGCACTTTCCATTGAAATGTTTTTCTCCACAAATTTCAAATTGAAACTATATTATTGAATGTAAATTAATAATAAAAGAAAATTAGTAAAGATACTCTTCGTTTGTACATGATTGACATCATTCATGCATTCAATGTGATAATGCTGGTGGAACATTCGATCAAGCCGTTGTATTTCAGCAACAGAGAGACAATATATTAATTGTTAAGGGTAATTTGATGATTTCCAGGTCTATTTCCAGTACATGTAATCAAGGTAATAGGAATACAACGCCTATATTAAGGTATTTGGTGCGATGAAGGTGTGTTTAAACAATAACCAGATAAAGCTCGTCATATTTCTGCATCCTGCTATTTACTATTTGCAAAAACAGTCATGTCTTCATAATCACGCACTCATTTATCAAAAGGGTTCAAGTTTGGATACACATCCTATATTTACACGTCTCCTGAAATAATGTAGAAACGAGTACAAACTTTAAATTACTCAACATAGATATAACTTTGTGTTTCAGTATGCTTAGGAGAGTTTCTGTCTAGAACAAAGATAAGTGCCATGTTCTTATAAAATCTATGTATTAAAACATCATGCATGGGTAACAATTGATCATTTCGCTATGTTTCTTACAATTAGATTAAGCTGAGAGAGAATAAATGTAACGTTAAAACAAAATTAAATTACTGTGTGAGGACAATACTTTAATAACAAGCACATATATTAAAACATAGTATATCTTTATGAAGTTACGGCAATAACCTCATATTATCCTGCTTAGAAACATTATAATATCAAAGTTCACATATTTTATTACCAAAATAATTGAAATCGGCAAATTAAATAAATCCTCTAGGAATGGTATATTGGTGTAATTGACTTTATATTTCTCTGTCTGCATTGATACTGTGGTTTATTGTTTTGTTGTGTTATTTATCGCTTTCTTGAGGTTGTGTGAAATTGTAATAAAACATCAAGATAGTAACAGTCGAAAGAATCAAGTGATTGTTTTCTCAAAATAGTAACTAACGTCGTATAAATGAGTATGGTTACTTCAAATTTTATTAAGCATACATGTATTTCAATTGACATTATTAAAAACTATAGTCTAAAAATGGAAATCACTTTGTTCCAATTTAAATATTCCACACATGAAAAACAGTTACTATTCCAAGTCATGATATTTACAATTTAGCAATCTATGGAGTTTTCCCATATGGAAATATAAAAACATGACACCAGTCTAATACATCAAATGATAATGGTACATATGTTATTTGAATACTAAAGTAAGTAAACAAACAACATTGCCTTACTTTTGATCTGAGTACCATTAATGCAAATAAATATTGCGTGTTTATCGAGAAATGGTACTCCGCATATTGATTTTGACATGGACAAAAATAAGAAAAGGTTGCCAACAATTAATATTTTATATTAGACACATCATCAGTTAAAGAAAATACAAATACTACCAATTATCATTTAACTCAAAACTAAGTAACTTTTGCATTTTACACGTGTATGTATCAAGTACAAACAAGAAAATATTTTATTGTTATAAGATCAGGTTAAAAGTCATAATGAGTAATTGACATATTTAACATTTGCAATTAAAGTAAATAAAGATAATCCCATACAAAGTGTAATTTGAAAAAAACACAATTATACTCGCGAATATTAGTCATATTAATTGTAAAGACCGGAGAACTATCGGATATAGATACATGTATAAGCAGAATAGTATAATGTTCATGACATAAATCATTTCTATATGAATTTCTTCGAACTAAGTCTTGTTATGAAAGATAATTCCGTTTCTGTCATTCTCGCTTCATCTGTTCAGGAAATATCAAGATAGATGTGTAATTTAATTAACACGAGTGTTTCGCTCAGCCGTCATAGATGGAGAAATCAATAGTTTTCTTGAAGCTGTATACACTATAATATAACATTTACTAAACTTACATTAAAACTAATATTGTTTTTTCGTTTTGTTTACCGCTGACGTTCATTCGCAAGCTAATATCGTTAAATTCTAGAATAGTGGCCCAAAGACTTTACAACATTATATTTACAATAAATATTTAGGCCCTGTTTGTTGTGTTTTTTGCCAGTTAAGGTATTTGATATTCTGATTATATGTTAAAGATGTGCCGACACATGCATGTTTCTAATATCTGGGCTAGATACATTGAAAGATAACAAAATACACCACTGTGTTTACTTTACTCATAACCTTATCTTGTCACATTCGTTGTTTTCTTAGAATTGTATTGTTTGTTCCTAAGACACTTTTTACGCCTAGATAAAGATCAACAGGTTAATCATAAGCATTTTTCATTGTAAATACTTGTAGTTATAAGCGTGTGTAACTTATGTATAATTTACCCAGGGCCAGTTTAACATTTACATTTTTACTGCTTTTACTGTTCCTGTGTGAAAAAAGTAAGCTAACGTTTACATTGTTATATATCCGACTACATACTAGTAAACGGTAGTGTAAATTATAATGCAGGAAGAGTGCCTTTTGTTTCTATATTTAATTGTTTTTATCAAATTATTTTTAATAAACCCAAGATTGAACTGTGATGGTTTTCCAACACAGCATTTGACTTTTATTGCCTTTATACGTTTCCTGGCAACACCATGCATAACTTATTTGTACATAATTAACCAGTTGAAAGTGTTGCCTAAAATCACGTTTTACTTAAAATGTAAAATTAAACACTGACAATAAAACTCGCATAATAAAATCTTTAAGTTGTCAAACTTTGTAATGATAGCATATACCAAATTTATTGATATGGAGAAAAATAAAGTATTTTTTGAATGTGCAATTAGACAAAAACACATGTATCAATTGCCTCGTATAAAATATTTAAGTCCATTTCATGGATGAATTATACGAAATGTTATATCAGAGTCGTATAAATGTTTGAAAACTTATAATAATTGACGTCTGCTATAGCAATTACATTCATTAATTGGTATACATACAATGTCAGCACGATAACACAATGCAAATCATTTTATAGCATCAAACCTTGGTCCAAAATATTTCACAAATTTAAACATGAATTGCTCAAGATATCAATGAAAGAAATTATGCCGCCGAGTTATGTCTTACAAAATATAAAAGTTCAACATTTGCTACTGAGATATTAGACACATATACCAAAACAGTCAACATAGCATTAAATAATAATTTCAGCTGACAATTTGGTAGATAAAGTATATAAAGTAAATTATGATTCAATAAATTTTACTTAAGTGTTAATGATACATTTATATGATCGGGGTCATAGTTGTTTTGTTTCTGCATTATTTTTGGCAAAAACACTAAATTACACAGAAATGTTATGACAGCAATACACAAAGATATAACAAGCGTATGCATTTCTCTTAAGTAAAGTATATTAATGTCATAGTGATATTTTCCTCATCTTAGCTCATTTGTGTATTTAATTAACTTTGTTGTCGTTTTAGAAACAGTAATAATTTTGTTTCCAGTTACAAATGATACTGTAATATATAACAGTGCAACCTAAAGTAAAGTTTATTTGTTTGCCTAATATAGATCTAGATGTGAAAGTATATTTAACTTGAGTCTTTGGCATGTCTGTTTTGTCAGTATTCAAATACAGTGTTACCAAATTGATCACATATTCTAATAAGGCGCGTAATCATCTTTGTAACAGTCTGTACAATTATAACTGCAGAAGGAATAAACAAACTAATATACTAACAAAATGAGATTTTTTGATGATACCATGAATTATAATTCAAGAATGTGTTAATATGTAGGATTGCATTATTGGTGAATGACTTTTGTGGTTTCCTGAATAGCAGTTGATGATTTTATGAACAGATGCAAAATTGCTTCACACATTACAGCAGTGTAGCAAGATAATAATTAAATTTAATCTAGTTAATCAATTGGTTAGTTAATGAAACAGTTCCGTCGGCAATCCTTGATTGTATTGTTGTATTACAAAGTCTCTAACAAAACTGTATATTTTAGATGATAATTTAAGGCATAGATTGTAATGTTACTCAAGGGTATATTTTAGTCCGTTGTCCACGGCGATAACACAGATAAATCATCAGAAGATGTACAAAAACATTGTTTAAATAAGATTAAAATGGTCCATGATGCCTCGGCTCTTTTTTTAACAGTTACTTCTAGTTAGTAAGTCCGATTGTCTGAAAATGTAAGGACATCGCTTGAAATTGAAAAGTGTTCCACTGAATTGGATACATAAACATGTCAAGAAAACGTCTATAATTTCCCCAAATACGCTTTAAATTGTACTACAATTTTATGTCGATGACGCAAAACATTCGAGAAGGACGTAACACACAAATAATCTATCTTAATCAATAAAAACCTGTCCGTCAAAATACTTGGTTAATATAAGGTGCTTCTGTAGAATCAAATCAAAACATCGTTTATATTTTTTTTACAATTTAATCCACTTCGTAACTGAAATACATTATTCTTTGAAAAACTGATCAAAATTTCTAAAAATGAGCATTGTTGTATTTTTTACTCATTGCATAATGAAAAGGATATATGAAATGACATGTATTGTTTACAAATGATATGTAAGACGGTACATATTTGTTATCTAAGCAGTAATACGTCTAAAGCACATATGTCTAAAGCAGAATAACTCATTTTGAGCATACGTGTGTACTTTTAAAATATATATTAGGCATCATTTAATGCAAATCCATCAATTAAATGAGGATTTTAAATTCAAAGAGAGAACTTACTTTATCTTCTAAATCATCAAATGTTGCATCCAATGCATTTTAAACAAAGAAATTATACAATTGCGAATTGCTTGCCATTTATCTTTAGTAGTTATTTTAACTACTTATGAGACGATGTCACATTACGATGTAATGTATTTTTAAATACACATATGCAGAATGATCTCTCACCAAATCGAGGTTTGCGTTTCCAATGATAATAAAAATCAAAACACGTTTAAATTAATAAATGAAAATAACATTTCTGGCACTTATTAAAGAATATTGTAATATTCAAATTAAACATAACCGTTTGAACATGAGCATTTCGTTTTTTTGTTGTCAGTTTTAATTATTGCAAACTGGGTTTATTCCGCATGATGCTGAGTAATTGAACTTGACATATCTACAAATTGAATCTTGGAATGAGCGATTAAATATTTCCTGATATCAAGTCAATGTTTCATAGACAAGTGAATTAGTTTTATTTATTTTAGAAATTCGCAAATAGATTGTCAATTACAAACATTAAGATATATTTTGATAGATTAAAAGTTACCCAATGTACTTAAAACTAATACTAACCATCTTGTTGATTTTGTAAATTAACCCCCATTACGAAATCCACAATGAATTAATATTCAATATAAATTAGATATGCAGCATGCCTAGTTATGTTAACAGAACGGCATACATCATCTGAAAGAACCATAGGAAATGAAAATGAATCGCCCAAATACTTAACGTTCTTAATACGTACGTAATCTTTACTGTCGATTTCTACGGGACGTAAGTACACGTTTTCAAATATTGCAAATGGTACGCTGAACTAAATACTACATTGTATTCTATGATTCAGCTTTTAATGAAAGTTATTTTTACAAAACCTCTTTCGTTTACTGTTGGTTAGGTAATGTTCAGCCCACACATCCTCGATGAACATATTATTGATGTCTTTGTTGTATCATTAAACGTTTTGAATTATTACAAGCGTGCCAGGAATTTAAAAGTTTTTACTCCATGATGTGAGTTGCTGGTACTTTTAAAATGAGAAATTATGTTGCCTGCATAATGTAGCAATGGACTTTAGTATGTCTAAACGCCATAAGCGATATTACAACATTAAGGCGTATAATTCGAGTTATTGTTGATTGGCCCGCATGAGTAATGAATTCAGTTTCAGGGCAAGACATTGTACTTTTCTAATGAAGTAAATTCTGATTATGACTTGTTTAATGTAAAATATAAATAAAACTTGCTGTTGCCGAGATAAATCTTTCGATTAGCAAATGTTCACATTCCATACAATTTATACAAAAACAAAATACTAACTTTATTCCTAAAATAAGGCGACGTTGTCATCTTTGAAGTAGCATGTATAGTTTACGTATATTCTCAAGTCGAAACAACAATCACTATTGAATAATACTTTTAATCGTGTTATCGGTCTTGGACTGACTTTAAAATTGACATCATCAACAAACAGGTGACAACTAAAGATGTGAGTCATTAAAAAAAACACATTTTTTTAAAAGTGTGTGAATTTAAACAATTTAACATTGTCCAAAAAAGTTTAATTTTGTTCGAAGTATACGACAACACTGGAATAAGCAATCAATCTAACCTATCTTACAGTGGATACTAATTTGCATAGAATAAATGTAACTGACCAACTTTTATCACTAAACGCTGCATTATTATTTTCACAAAACGATCTGTATGAAGGTTTCTAAATCATATTATGCCATAATGCAAACCAACTGTAAACTTTGCCTTGCCGCAAAATAATATACTTAATTATCTCAAAACAACGAGTTACTTGTTTGCTGCATCGTGTGAGTTAAGAACATCATTACCTAAGCTTAAATAAGTTTCTCAATGTATGCACTGTATCATTTCATTGTCGTTTATACGGATGGAGATATTTAATAATTTAAAACCAAAACGAATATTCTCGATTTTGAATTTTGATCTATCTGCGCAAAATTGAATAACTTCACTTCGTGCTTACTGTTCAAAGTGTCGCAACTTCAAATTTCTTTAATAACATTGTGTTATTATGTATTTATACTAACACTGAGATTTTTGTTAGCTTAACCAACTTTATAAGTATCATTTTTAACAAATTAAAAAGAAATTAGGCTTAAAATATATCCCGCTGAAAGTAACTTAAAGCAAGATATTAACCGAAAGTAGTTAAAAATCGCTTTGGAAAAATAGTTATTACAATAACGGTTTCGACGAATTAATAAGGTCATTTAGATAATGAATTATTTATGCCGCCTTAACAAATATGGTGGTTGAAGGTACAATATCAATTTCAATAAAATACTTTAAAATGAACCAACACATAATGAAAAGGAGACTTAATACATGAAAATTGTAAAAGATATCACCGAAAAGGTTTATAGAAGCTCAGTTCAAATTTGAATGATTTTGATATCGTTAAATAAATCCTTTAGATAATGTTGGTTATCTTTAAGGAGCACATGTTAACCACATCATTGATTGATGATAATGGGTGTTTAAACAATTGCAGTTGACATGCCAGACATAACCTACAATCAGATTCGATTCCTGGTCGTGGCAGAACATAACATTTCATAAAATTCGACACAATATTAACTTTGCTCTTCATAATGATTAAAAGCTGGTTAAACAGCAATTTGAGTGTTAGATTAACCATACGACTTAATGAACTATTTACAAACATGAACAAACTAGTTTACAAAATCAATTGTTACGGATATATACACTTCTTTAGACTTGATGCGAAAGACCTTTAACTACAAAAGTGGATATAAAATCATTCGTGCTTGGTGATGTACGTGTTTGTTTACAGAGTCGTAAGCAATAAAAGTAATGGAAACCTGGTTTAGTATCTAGTTTCAGAAACTAGTTTCTTTTCAATTCATCGATCAAAAATGAAACTTAAAAAATACGTATAGCTCTCAAAGGATTTGCCACATCGTAAAGGTGTTTTGTTTGAACATTTTTGTAGAATGGTTATTACAATACCCATATGGCTTAACATTGTAAAAACAATCACGTCATTTGATACTCTAACTGAAGATTTAGAATATGATTATTTCTGTATCACGAACATCAGATGTGCCTTCTAAAATACATTATGTTTTATGCATGGAATTAACAAATGTATGTGTTAAAACTGATTATGGGGTTAATGTATCTTGTATTTAAATTTTCTTGGTAAAAATCTTCAATACAGACAAGTAAATCGTCTATTTAAAAGAACATCAAATTTTCGCATTCAAATCAGTACTGGAGAACATATGTAAATAAATGCATCGGTTTATGAAATATTGAATTAAACTTACTTTATAGATCAGACACAAGGTTGATTAAAAGTGTTTAAAGCTGAACCTTTCCTGTTTGACCATGATTCTTTGGAAACGATGGATAGTATGCTTAGTATGTCAATATCATATTGACTGGCCCATGTTACGATTATCTTTGTAGGAACTTAAATATTTGTGCATGTAGTTATGTGTAATGCATAAATACTAGTATTGATAAAGTTAACATCAATGAAAGTACATTTATTTATTACTATGTTTCTGATTTGACCTTTCAAGACATCTTAAAAAGTTTCTTGTAATTCCGAATACAGAGCAAATTGTATGCATTACGCAAAGAAGCATGCCGTTTATGTTGATACCATTACTTTTAAGCAGTAAGTGATAATTGTCTTGTGCAATAAAAATTTCGAGTTGAAGTAAACCACATAATTTACGTTGGCACAGAGGATTTTATTACATGTAAAAAAACTTGTTCTTCCCAAGCAAGAGTGATTTACGAATAAATGTACAAAGCATGATTGTGCATGAGGTTAAATGTCACTAGAAACATTCCCAAATGTATAACGTTATGTATTAGTGCTCGTTTTTTGAAAATGTATCTTAAGCAAAGCTTTTGGAGAAAAAAGGTCAATACAGTTGTAAGCATGTTAGAAACAAAAGTTCTTTAATGAGATATTAAATAGATCACAGAAACTACTGTATATAAAAGATATACATGCATGGACGTTCATTGTAGAATTGAGTGTTTATTGCTTGCAATGGTGTGCTAATTTTTGATAAAAGAATTAAGATATACAATGCTTGATTTACATAATTTCAGGAATTCACATCAGTCACTCACTGTTTTGTCGTATTGTTAAATTTATTTAAATAATTTGATTTTGACATTTTCATTGCAAAATGGTTTTATCATGGTATGACATTAACTATATTCAATTAAAACCTCTATTTCTATATAATACAAAAATAACCGTACATATATACAAAATGCCATAAAAACGACTAACGCACAGCTATTGCGTTGGTTCTGTGTGTTTGAATTGTATTTACCACATATACAACTATATAAACAATGAGTCTTTTGGGTAACATTACCATATGATTTACGGTAAGTTTATACCATGAAGTATAATTTATCTGATCAAATTGGTAGTTTGTTTAATATAAACAAAGATAACTAAAAACTAACTGTTTATGTGTCTCCTGAGATAAATATACAATACTTAAATATATTGGTTGTCAAAACAATACATAATTACGACAAAATAAACGGTTATTTCGAAAATATTTTTTCAGGCGAAATGATAAGATATTGCCTTTAACAGTAACATACTACCTAATAAATGTGAATCATATGTTGCTATGAGTAGTAAACATTTCGAGCTGAAACAATATATTAGTACTATAGATTGTAAAATTATACTAGGAAGATGGCCGAAGTAACTAGCATACTTAAGTTCAAACTCCTCACAGTGCTTACGTCACGCTTTGCTACTTTAATCACTGCCAACACGTAAATTACGTTTAACTAGTAATACCATCTATTTATAGAATGCTCAAACGTCTCACAGTGCTTACATCACGTTTTGTTATGTTTACATATTCTTAATTCAATTTTTATCTATATGTACTTTGATCATCATAATTTACTACAAGGAGACCCAATTTGTAGAAAATATTGAAATGTAACAGAAAAGATGAAAAAAATATTCGGCTCTCTGAGTGACGAATTTACTTGTGGTGGCAGTGGTTATTGATTTAAAAAGGGAAATATCCGCTGCGGGGAGTTTGACTTAAGTTAGCATCTAAATAAGGAACCACAATCATTAATTAAAGGATGCAGTATTTCAAAAAATAAACTTACAGCAAACTTTAACATACTTGTATCACACATAGCGCGTAAGGTACAAATTGATTTATGTATACCTCATTATATGTGTCAACTAACATGTCTGAACTAAAACGATGTGCATAAAAATAGTTACTTACATGTCTTAGCTGTTAAAATCATGTTTCATTCTAATATATTGATACGAATATGTGGTAATGCATTTAAACTTGTATGTTTTATACTTAAAGATAAATATATGTTTCATTTTATTTAGTTTACAAACGTACTGTATTGAATTAACTGTACATTGAAATACGTAATAAATGACTCTGAGATTCCCAGACACACTCAGTTAATATTTCTGAGGAATACTTGCAAACTGTACCTCGTTGTACGAAAATATATATGTTGTTATTGCAATTTTGCTGTACACTGTTTTCATCAAGATTTTTGGGATAGTGTTTTGCTTTGAGGAATACCTGTTGTTCATTATACGAAAAGTGCATAAAAACCAAATCCAATAATATTTTTAGAATATTTAATCTAATATTCTATTGTCCGAATAAACATTACTACCCGCAATTTTACTTCGAATTAAGGCAATTCTAGCTATGGACTGATGCGTTGTTCACACTCATTTATTTAAAACTGCGGTGCTTAATCCCCTTGATTAAATGCAATTCACGGAGGAAATTATTTTTATGTTTATCACCATTTTATGATTATAATTACCTGCAATAATGAACAACTAGGATTTCATTAATTACGACTCGATATATATATCAGGATATATCACTTTTTGCCGACCGAATATTGTCTTGTTTCAGCAATGAAAACAACCTATGCTCAGAATGAGTGTGGGATCTAATTTTAAGACTTCTTTTGTTCTGAGGCGTCTCGATATATTTTTTAAAATTGTTTACTTTTGCTCCAGAAATGTGTTCAACTCAGTTGAAAACTTTATCATGTTTAGAATAGATTATGCTAAATGCATAAATATATTAAACATACTATAGTCGATAATGCGAGCTACAACTGAATCAACATCAAACCTTAACATAAATATGTTATACAAGTGGCTAAATAAAATCCATAAGGAACTAAGTAATATAAACATATTCAAAATTTTAGTCGCACTAAATTTTTAGTATAATATTATTTGTCCAGTTGAAATACAAAGTTTAACAATTTCCGATTTTCATAATGAAATAGTTGAAATGCCAATATCCGTCATACAAAATGGCTGTAAAATGGCTGATACGCTCAATTGTGCATATGGACATCATTAACTTGTGTCTCCCTAGAGAATCAATGTTTAATAATTGCTAATTGATAATAATATTATAATAGCAAAACGAATGATAACCAATAATATATACTATATTTAATTTGTATATGTATATATATATTTCCAATACATTGACACATTTCGTATTACAAACAGCCGTACTACATAACTGATTGTAATTAACTAATTACAATATTATAAAATAGTCTTCTTAGGATTGACAAATTAAATTAAAATTTAAAATCAACATGATGATATTTTGGACGAAATGTACAAATTAATAAATAAATATGTATTTAAATTGACTAATCTTCCACGTTTACCTCGACACTTAAATTACCAGTGCTGGCTTAACGTATGAAAAGGAGGCGACAACTATATATTTATACAGAAAAGACTAGTTATTCACTAATGATTGACGTGTAAGAGATTACCTTAGAATCAAACTTCTCGAATCGTATTCCTGGGTCTCCGCCACTTTGCCACAGACTTGCAATGGAGACACAAGTGACAGGATTACGATTCGAGAGGTTTTATTCCCATATTTCTGAGTTGAGTATGAAAACTTTTCTTTATACAGAGAAGACTCATTATTCACAAATGATTGACGTGTAGGATATTACATTAGAATCAAACCTCTCGAATCGTATTTCTGTGTCTTTACCACTTCGCCACAGACTTGCAATTGAGACACGGGTGACAGGATTACGATTCGAGAGGTTTTATTCCCATATTTCTGAGTTGAGTATGAAAAATACAGATTATTTAACATACCAGATATCAACACAAAGACGTCGAGGGTACTTGAGATTATTCAATACAAGCCCTGTACACTTGAAATGAAGCTCAATTAGCTTGGTAAAAAAATGTACACAATTATTTTTAATGTACACAATACGCACGTACAAAACGATATGAATATTTTATTACTGAACTTTTGACCTGAGTTAGAAGTTCGCTAGAAGAACATGTAATTAATATGTTTCAAACTCAATTTAAACAACATTTACATGTCCATGTCCTACAGAAAACATTTCAACTAATGTGTTTTTCAATTTAATTTATTGCACTGATCATTTTTAATTGTCAATCAATCAGACTTTACTGGTTTACCTAATTTCAAGACAGAACATAAACCAATCTGATCTTAATTGAATGTAAAAATGCAAAGCAAAACAAGATTTATTTGAAACTACCGCATAAAAATGGGATTCAAATAATTCATGTCGAATCAGTGGACAATGTGACTATCTTTGGAATCAAGAGAAATTGATATTTAAATTTTTAACACGTGAAACTATTTATTATCATGAGTGTGAAAAAATCGAATAGCCAAAAACAGGAGGAAATTTAATGATCTTAATTTTCTGTAAAACACATTCAAAAAATGGAACATTTTCCAAAACGGCATGTGGAATATGTAGCTAAGTAAGAGTAGTCACGAACACAAAATGTACTGACACTTATCTTAATCAGTGCATCTTTTTAATACTAACAGAGAAAATCCTGTTCAATGGATATGGTATTTTTATTTATTTATTTAGGTCTAGTCTATGTACAGCAACTACATAAAATATATATGAAAATTAATAAAAAATATACTTAAGAAATCACATATCAGCTCTGATCAGATCAGAGATAATTTGATTAGCATTAATTAGCTATATTCAATTACCAAATAAATTATACTACACTTACATGCATCTTGTTAAAATGAAACATTATTTACATGAATATATTGCCACTTTAAGGAAAATTTAAAATAGATAAAAATAAAACTACTTGGATATTAAGGAACTGCGTCTTTCTGGCAGAACATTGTATTCACTATAAAGGGCGTTGAACTGGTGGGTAACACAAGGTTAGAAGTAGTGTCAAAACAATTTACGTTAATTTTAACTCAGATAATTTGTACTGACAAGAAAGCTTAAACTAGACAGCAATATCGCGTTAACATAATAATTACGTTGGAACCAACCTGAGGTTTGTTTTGAATGTAAACACTTCTTGGAATTGATTTTGTGTATATGATTAGACCAAACGCGATACGCTGTCTGGACACATCAATCATAAATGGTTTAAAGATATTTTCTATTTCCTGAACATGTTTATTTTAAATACCAATCGGGTTTTAGTGTTAGCGTTAAATATATTTAACAACGTATTAACAGGAATTATTGTTATTTGGATGCAACAACTAAAACACACACGCACATTGTAATTTCATACTTTTAGTGTCAAGTATTGTGTTATTATCAATGTTCAGTTTATTCGCCACACTATTAAACTATGCAACCTTTTGTTTCAATACCTGCTCATTTTTTGAAATGGATTGGTTTATTCTAATATTTACAAAAACAAGAAATTTATTTTACATATTATATCTATTCTATTTTAAAGTGGATACCAATTTGCATAGAGTAAATGCAAATTATCAACTATTATTACTAGGCGATGGAAAATTATTCCACAAAATGATTGGTAAGAATGTTTCTATATTGCATTAGCCCATTATGCAAACCGATTGTAAACTTCTTCTTGCAGCATAATTATACACTTTATTATTTCAAAACAACGAATTACTTGCTTTCTGCATCGTGGAAGATAAGAACATCGGTTTTTTAAAATGAGTGTCTCAATATATACACCATAACATTGCTTTGTCGTTTCTACGCATTATTGTGTTTACGTGTTTATAACTAGAACGTATATGTTTGAATCCGATTTTCCATCCGTGCAATATTAAATAACTTCACTTCGTTCTTACTGTTAAAATGTCGCAACTTTTAATTCCATTAGTAATGTTATGGAAATATTCTTCTGTTAATATTGTGTTAACTGTTTAGCTTCACTAAATTTACAAGTTTCATATCCTTAATAGAATAAAAGCAATTCAGCACATACATTCCCACTAAAACCATAGCTAATAGCAAGATATTACCCGAAAGTAATAAAAATCGCTTAGGAACAATTATTAAAATAACGATACCAACGAATTCATATTGCCATTAAGATAATGGATTAGGTATGCCGCTTTAACAATTATAGTAGTTTAAGGTGCGATAACATTTTCAATAAATTACTTCAAATGAACCAATACGTAACGATAAGTATACTTAATACGTGGATATTGTAATAGATATTACCAAAACAGATTAATAGAAGATATGTTCAAATTTGAATGGTTTCGATATCGTAGACCTAATTCTCTGGAAAGTGTTGGTTATATTTTAGGATAGTGTGTGAACCACGTCATTAATTGATGAAAATAAGTGTTTGATATAAAGTGGTTGAACCCGGGTCGATAGCGCAGTTGGTAGCGCGCCGGGATTTGGATACTCGTGCCCGAGGGGGTGCGGGTTCGAATCCCACCCAGGGAGGTTATACCCTTCCATGAAAATTTGACAATAATGTCGATTTTCCTCCATTGGTTAGATAATATGGAAAAGTTTCCGGCCTTAGGGAAGGGTAGGTGAGTACTGGTTATAGACAATGGTCCAGGAAAGCTAGGTTAGGTGCGCTGGACGCCGTGAAATGACCTAAATTGTGTTGATACGGCGTTAAATCCAATAAATAGAAATAAAATAAATATAAAGTGGTTGACACATACGCTGATACCGACACTCAGATTCGATTCCCAGGCGTAACAGAACATAACATTTTATAAAACATCGACACTAGATTTACTACTTTCTGAGTTATGATTAAACCTTGGTTAAAAAGCAATTAGAGTGTAAGATGAGTCATACAACTTAATGAACTATTTACAATTATGAAGCAAGCTCGTCTACAAAATCTATTTAAGGACTATAAACACTTCCTTAGACTTCATGCGATTTTTTTAAAGATGGTGGATATAAAATCATTCGTGCTTGATGATGTGCGTGTTTGTTAACAGAGTGTTAAACATTAAAAGTTATGTGAACCGTGTTCAGTATTTTGTTTCATAAAGAGTTTCTTTTAAAAATCAATAAAACATGGAACTTGAAAGAGAAGTTTTGCTCTCTAAGGCGTTTCCACATCGTAAAGGCGTTTTATTGAAATATTCTTGTAAAACGCTTGTTACTCGTTGAATACTCGTTTGGCGGCACAGACAGACAACCGCGTTACTTAATACAGTAATTTCATATTTAGTAAGTGCATATGTTTTTGTTTCCAGCATTTCAAAAGTAAGAGTATAGACTTGAAACAATTCATGTTTACTGTTTAGTAAATAATAGGAGATGATAACGTGTGTTATTGTTAAAAATTGTTTTATTACTTTTCGTTTGAATTTAAAACTTAACACATTCACACATTGACAAAATTCTGTTTGAAAATGGCAAAACTTGAAGTTTATACTAATAAAGAAGCACAAAAAACTACTGGATATACAGTCCTTACTACAAAATATAATACGCGTATATCAAATTATTCTTTATGTAATTAAGTTAAAATTGTTTGTGAATATTAATTATTATTTAATTTCAAATGGTTTGTGTACTGAATATTATCACTTTAAACAATACAATATTTTCAGGGAAATGTTACATTAATCTCTTTTGAATATGTGTGCATTTTTAAATGGGGTTTGTATTTAGTATAGATGCTAATGCTATGGTATTTATGAAATGTAAATCTATCGATCAGAATTGCTTACATTAATGTGAGTACATGAGTGTCATGTAATTCCGAATAACGGGAATTCTATATTCATTACGCGAAAAAAACATGACTTGAAAAATGATACCATTTCTTTAAAGCAGTTAGTGATAAATGGTTTGTGCAATAAAGTTTTCTACTTGAAGTAAAACACTCAAATTACGTAGGCACCAGAGATTTTATTTCATAGGGAAAAAACTTGTTCTTCCCAAGGAGGAGTAACTTAAAAATAATTGTTGAAAGGTTGACTGTGCTTGCGGTTAAATGTCACTAGAAAAAGCACTAAACGTATTGTATCTCTACATCAAATATGGAGCACATTTCGACATTTTGCATCAAAGAATACATGTAGTAGTAATATTGTATTCAATATACATGTGGTTCTGATATAAGTTAGGATTGACAATTTGAATTAAAATGTAAAATCAACATTATGATATTTTGCGCGAAAAGTATAAATAGATAAATATGTATTTAACAAAACGTTAATTGTGTTAGGTACGGCGACTGACTGATCTTCCATGTTTACCTCAACACTTTAATTACCAGTGCTTGCTTAACGTGTGTAAAGGGGGCGACAACTTTTTATTTTTACAGAGAAGACTCGTTATTCACTAATGATTGACGTGTAAGAGATTACATTGGAATCAAACCTCTCGAATCGTATTATACCACTTCGCCACAGACTTGCATCGGAGACACATGTGACAGGATTACTATTCGAGAGGTTTGATTCCATTATATAATGTTGAGTCTGAAGAATACCGATTATTAAACATACTACTCGTAGATATCAACACAAAGACGTCGTGAACGTCGAGGATACTTTAGATTATTCAATACAAGCCTTATACACTTGAAATGAAGCTCAATCAGATTGGTAAATAAATGTACAAAATTATTATACACGTATTAAACGATATGAATATTTTATTACTGAACTTTTGACATGTGTTTAGAAGTAAAATAGAAGAACATGTAATTCATATGTTTCAAACTCAAATTTAACAACATTTACATGTCAAAGTTCTACAGAAAACATTTCAACTAATAATTTTTTACTATAAATTTTGTTCCACTGATCATTTTTAATTGTCAATCAATCAGACTTTACTGGTTTACCTAATTTCAAGACAGAACATAAACCAATCTGATCTTAATTGAATGTAAAAATGCAAGGCAAAACAAGATTTATTTAAATATACCGCATAAAAACGGGATTCAAATAATTCATGTCGAATCAGAGGACAATGTGATTATCTTTGGAATCAAGAAAAAATTGATATTTAATTTAACCCATGAAACTATTTATTATACTATACTGAGTGTGCAAAAATCGAATGGCCAAAACAGGAAACTACTTAAGGAAGTTAAATGATCTTAATTTTCTATGAAGCGCATTCAAATTTTTATCGCATTTTTCAAAACGGCATGTGGAATATTTAGCTGAGTAAGAGTAGTCACAAACACAAAAAAGTACTAACACTTATCTTAACCAGTGCATCTTTTCCAAACCAACAGAAAAAAATCTTGTTCCATTGATATTGTATTTATGGTAAAGGGCGTTGAACTGGTGGCTAAACAAAGTTATAATTAGTGTCAAAACAATTTACGTTAATTTTAAATCAGATAATTTGTACTGACAAGAAAGCTTAAACTAGACAGCAATGCCGCGTTAACAAAATAATTACGTTGGGACAAGCCTTAAGAGTGTTTTAAATGTAAACACATCTTGGAATTGATTGCGTGAATATGATTAGAAAAAAACGCAATACCATGTCTGGAGACATCAATCATAAACAGTTTCAGGATATTTTCTATTGCCTGGACATGTTTATTTTTCATACCAATTACAGTTTAGTGTCAGCGTTGAAAATATTTTCAACAACCCATTACATTGTAAATATTCAAAGGAATTATCGTTACATGGATGCAATAACTAAACCACATTTATATGAGCATTTTTATCACTTTGACTAAAACAGAAAATTAAAAAAATATATATTTATAACCAAGCGTGAATAATATTGTAGAAAATTTAATAGATACTCGTCTGTACGTAAATTAAAAACTTTAAAAGAATACTATTAATATTACATAATGATAAAACAGGTTTAAATTGTATTTTGCCTAGCAGGTACAGTGCACGTGTGAAATAATTCCATTCTTCATTTCTAGTGTCAAGTATTGTGTTATTATCATTGCGTAATATATTAGTCCAGTTATGATTTCTATCAGTTTCGTTTATTATATTTCACGCGTATGGCATTGTATTAACAAATGTATATCAACACTGCTGTTAAATTGACAAATGATATTATTCTTGTAACAAGTAAATCATAGACAAAATATGTTTAAAGCTAAGAGTGTTCAACGGATGAAGACAATAAATGTTTACAGCTATTATCATAAGTACTTAACTTATTTTAGGCTTAAGTTTTGTATTCATCAAATGTATACATATTGATTTCTACATTATATTGCATTAAACTTCAGATTCCATTATTTAAAAGCCAATCAGCAAGTATATAGACTATTTAAAGCTAGGTGTATATAAGTTAAATGTTATGATTTGCATAGTAGCCAATATATTTGTGAAGTGCGACAATATCATGTGCATTTCTTGTCAATAAAATACAGTTTGTGGAGAATATTGATAAATAAGCATACATTCGTCTTTACTGGTTTGTCCCTATAATAATATCACTATTTGTAGTAGTGACAACATAAGTAACAGAAAAATGATCTAAAAGTATCACATTGCTTGCAACTGTAAACACAATTTTAGATTTTGTCTTTTGACTTTTTAGCTTATTTATTTCTCTCTGGATCACATCGTGACAAAGTAGCGTTGTAACTGAATTACCCGGTTGTTTGGCTGAACGCGTTCATGACTATTCTATACCAATGCATACATAAAACGCAGAACATCAACATTTCAAAGATAAGCAGACGGTAAACTGTATTGATTTAGCTCTTCGACGATAAAACTAATAAAAGTGTGTTAATTCAATTACACATTTATCTCTGTATTCCCTTAACAATTGAATCGGAATGACAGAAACGCAATAATCATAGTTACGTACGTTGACCCGTTTCATAGGAAATACAATGTCGATATTATTGTGTGATACGCACAGTAGTCTGCGTAGACAGATCTAGTTAATTTATCATTAATTTCAAAGAATCAATAAATCACTTTGCATAGAGATTCGGCTGATAAATTGTTCTAGTTCAGAAGACAGCTGCCTCACATGGTATGGAAACGATTGAAAATAATATTATAGTTCATCTGTTAAAAGCGATCATGCACACCGTAATCGTTATACTAAATTTTAAAATCGTCTAATTCTTTGATTTTGAAATACTTCGGTTTCATCAACTGCTTTTAGAAACACAGATAGCGGTCATAATCGATGGAACAAGTAGTTTGCAAAATGAAACGTCAGCATGCGTAGTCCGCTTAGACTGATCTAGCCAATAATCATTTTAATTTCAAAGAAATATTCAAGCACTTAGCATAGAGATGCGTCCCATTAACTATTCTAGTTCAGAACGCTGTCGCTTATAGTACTACATGTAATATAAAAAATTGCTGTTCATGAATTACGTCTATTTTTGTTAGATTGAAAATAATAATATCATAGTTTATATGTCTTGCGTTCAAACTCTTTCATGCATACCCTAATCGTATTACTTATAATTAAAATTACCGGCACTAGCTGTTTTAAAATTAAAAAAATCACAACTATTCCGTTTCCTACAATTGCTTTCGTAAGCAACACAGACAACGGTCATAATCGAACGATAAGGAAATTTTATGGAATAAGTCAATTGCAAAAACGATATGACGATGAGCTTATTGTACTAATTTCAAAACATGAATTTTCCCATTCATTGAGCGGTCAGTTGAATGCATGGGAAATGAATAAATATACTTCTTAAAATTTATTCACTTTAGTGTCTAGGTAATTAATAGCATTAACAACTTTTGTATGAAGTCAACGTACTATGCTAATACCAATAAAATATTTTGACTTGACTGGACCTATAAGTAGACAACATAAATGAAATTACAGTTTACGTCATGTAAACAAGTTTAACAATTTGTCCATGCATTGGTTAAAACATACACTAGAACACCAGTAAGAACATTTCCATTGTTTGTGTTACGAATGCTTGCTTAAAAATATAATATAAATGAAATCTATATTCGAGTTTAGTCAATAATTTTGTATAAACTGCCTATGAAACACCGTTTTCTTTTGTCAGAAAACTGGTATTAAAGCAAAAAAGATACATGATAAAGTTTCTTGTCTAGCGACATTAAAACGAACTAATTCATACTTCAGCTTTAAAATGTTTCCATTTAGAGCACTAATTCAAACAAACGGATGTTTAAATAATTTTTAATCGATTTCGCTAACGCATTCCTTATCTCTGCTTTATTTTCAAAATCGATGTTGACATAAAAGTGTATTTAGCACATGAGGTTTTTGTTAAGTTCAATTCATGTTAATCAGCTTGGTTTTGTGCAAGTCATTCAGGTACTAAATTTGGCTTACTATATTCGTTTTTGGACAATTGCAGACGAACTACGGTCTCGACTTTTTGTTTCACGAAAATCGATTTAGGTGCCGTCAAAGCTGTTGGACAAGATTATGTATTATGATAAGCTGATTTACATGTACCTATACAAAGGAACATTTGAGGTAATTTATGAGATAATCAATTGAACATATTTGTCACCGTTTAGTGATAAGGAATCTCCGAAAAGCATGAACATCAGACCTTTAATTAAATACAACTTTATATAGATAAAAAAATGTGTCTTTATTACAAATATAAAGCTTGTTGTAGCGACGAAAGTAGAACAAGCTTATACCATGTAAGTGTCCGGGAATCTAATAAAAAAGACTATTAAAGTTATGTATTTTTCAAAGCAATCCGATTGACATAGACAAAGAGTGTGTCAGCGCAATTAAATATGGTATACCTTCGTATCTGTATAATTGTCAGATAACTGTATATCGTCTTTGGATAATAAAAAACATTCAAATTTTACGGCAAATGTTAATACTGTAAAACACTTAGGTTTCAATGACTCAAGGATTTCCGACAATTTAATTGCCAACAAAAGAATAATTATTGACGGAGTATAAACATTTACTTAATTTAGTGAGAGGTGGCTGAACTTAAACATATATTGAACTGACTGTTTATGCATAGATATATTCATCCGCAAATTATGATGAATTGAAAAAAGTGTTTTCTAAAATTTCTCATTTCTTTTATATTCGAATGCATATGAAGTTTGTTGTACTTTACAGAGTAAACAATGTTAATGTAGATATGCTGTAAGCGGAAATACTCTGCGTTGACATTTCATGGTAGAATTTTGAACTGTCATTATATTGTTGTCCGGCTAAATATCACGTGAACACTGCCTGTACAACAATGTGTACCTAATTATTGGCAGAACATTGTTATCACTACAATCAGCCTTGTCATAGTTAATTAACTTATGTTATGTGTCTTATTACGATGAAAAGTGTAAATAACTTATAACTAAATGCAATACATACGATACAATACGTTTTAATGCACATTTCTTGTAAACTAGATTTCAGCGGAAAACTATTGAATAAGAAATATTTGAAATACAGAGAATAATCACCTGTGTAAATTAAAGCTTAAGCATGATATTCTCATTGAAGTATAGGTCAGAATGAGCGAATCAAACATCAAACGAAACATAAGTACATAGATAAAAGGAAATCTGATATAATGATATTGATAAAGCCAATTATTTGCATGATCAACACAATGCCATCTCCTGATTTGTTGTCGAGTTGGAATTGTATTATGGTTTAACTGTGATTCTAAGCCAGACTTTCATTTCTTTAAGAATTAATTAATCACTTGGCCTTGTTATGCAATGTAAATGGTTGTTTTCTTTGAGGGGTGGGATTTGCAGAAGCTATGCTTTAACAAAATCAATACAATTTCAACGCTAGTTTTTCAAGCAAGCCATGATGATCCGTCGCTTGTATCTGCATTCTTAGATAATACATTAAGACATAATCTTAATCAATTGAAAAAAGCATGTAGGAATTAACTATAAAATATGCAAGTGAAAAACAACTGTTTGAAATTACTGCGAACAAATGTGCTTTAAATAATTTATGTTGAATCAGCAAATATTGTGATCATCTTTGAAATCAATAGAAAATAATATTTTTATCTAAGCTGCACAACTATTCATAGTACTGAGTGTGCAAAACATAAAAAACAGAAAACGACCTCTAGAAGTTACCAACTATAAATTTTACTTAAAATATATAAACGTTTAGTGACTTTAACGGAAAGGCAAATAACACACATCGCGTATTCCCGGCATTTTCTGGAAATAATCCAGATAACCTCATTTGTATGCAGACATATTAGTTGGCAATTTGTCTTCACATTAGCGAAATAACATTACCACATCTCAATTATATTATTCATTGTCACATTAACGATAATAATGTTCCTTTTTCTGGTATAAAGTAGCGGATTGGTAATCGTCTGTCACATAATAATAGGTATGATTTTCTTGCTAATTGACTAGAACTGTTAAAAGTTTAATAAAATAACGTTTAAGCTTTCGTTTCCAGTTTCTTATAAAGCCATTTTGAAAATAAATCAACTGAATATAAAAACATGATGTTACGCAGAAGATGAAATACAAGAATTAGTTATTGACATGATTGTTCAATACGTGTAAGACAATAAGTGTTGTTTAACTTTGTTTTACACAACGTCTTAATAACAATTAATACATGTAAAATAGCGGCGGTCCACCAGCCTACGCATTGTCATTGGAATGATTTAAATATCTAGGCCACGAGACTGTTGCAAGCTCAATGCACATATATTGATAGTTAACTTTTACCAACCCTATTTGATACTTAGGTAAAAATAATGAACACGGGCAGTATTTCATAATCCAACTCTATGTAGGATCGCCCATTTCGCTCTTTGTGTATAGAGTCACACAAATGGAAACTGTAATGGAAGTTTTAAAGAACAAAACAAACACACGCGTTTCTTTTTGTGGGTTTTGAACTGTTGGATGAGACATGTTTAAAAGGTGTCGAAACAATTAACGTCAGCTGTAACACGGGTAATTTACATTGACACTACAATTAAGACTCAAACAAAAATATTTATAAAAAAAACATTGACTAAGTTAAGACAAGGCTATATTTTTTTTAAGAATGAAAACACATCTTGCGAATGAATGCTTTTATTGATTATGCCAAACACGATACGCTGTCTTGACGAATTAATCATTTATGTTTTGATAATGTTTTTAGTTTTCTCGTCATGTTTATGTTCAAAATTGTCGTTTACTGTCAGTATTTTGAATGCCAATCATCAACGCCTTACGTTTCTGTATATCAAAGGCGATATTTAAACGTAATTGGGAATTTTGCCACAAATGAATTTTGTCAATACTCTCTTTGACTAGAACTCTATTTAGTATTTCATATTGTTCACTAAACTTGACGAAGGTTATTTAAAGTGTTATTTTTTGAATACTCTTCTAAACATAAGTCCACAATAAAACCTTGACAGAATGTCATTCATATTACATTATACTATGACAAAAACGTTTTATAGCATACTTCTTGATACATGTTAACAAAACTGTAAACTACAAGAATCTATGTGAAACCATATTTCATTCCATATGTCACTCATAGTGTGATTATAGGCGCGTAACATATTGATCCGTTTGTGAGTCTGTATCCTTATTGTTAATTAAATCACACGCCTATCAGATTCATGCGAATGTGTATGAAAGTTATTGTAAAATTGACATAAGCTAATTATTTTGTAACTTGATACCATTATTTTAATTTCATAGACATAGCTTTTTTAAATGTAAATTGTATTGATCAGCCCTAATGTATTCAGGTATGGTCACAGTTTCTAAACTTCGCATTATTTTAATTTTACAACGTTGAAACTACAAAACAAATTTAACTACAGCAACGAGTTAGGATCAGTTTAACAACACTGTTCTCCAAGCAAACCTACAAAGCCAATTGTCATGGAACATTTAATCCAACACATGCTTTTATAGTACTACCTGCAACACATCTATTCTATAGCATATTTGTATTATACACCGTATACAATTGTCATATAACACCAGGTTCAAATAAGCACAAATCAGTTGAAAAGTGTTAATTCTGACACCGAAACAGGCGACATCTTTTAGAGTTCAACAGTAACCATTGACTGTGGGTCCAGCTTAGAATAATGATATTGCTTTGTGCGTTGCCACAGTGTTCTGGTGATTGATCCCAATTTATGCTAAAATGATTATTACATGTATTTGTATTAAGTTATTAACATCAGTTTTGTCTAATATACAGGAAGAAAACAACGATATGCTTTTCAATATAAGTAATGAACGACACTTTATGTTAATTGCTTTTTCTATAGTATAAGGTCTGGTCTATAGCTCAGAAATAATGCATGTGCTCTAAATCCCATAGTCAGATATAAAATATTTAACTTAATTGCAAAAACATAATCAGTTAATATGCAGCATAAATTATTTACTGAGTTCTCATTATATTCTCGTTAGTTTGCCATTTCTGACATTAAATGCAGATATAATCAAATACCCACACAGCACTACGCATGCAAAGGGTACAAATAAACATTTGATTTGTTTAAATGAACTTGCAAAGGGAACATTGTACTAAGGTAGGCCAACATGGTTTAATTGAAAGGCAGTGACAATTAAATTAAACTTAATTAAGTAACGTTTATGCTGATTATCGTAGTTATATGCCATGCTCATAAAAAGGGCATTCTTAGTGTAATAGACATCGGGCTCTTCTTGGGACTAAAGCATGTCCTCCAAATCATTTTTATTTGGCTACATAGCTAATTGTTTTGTACGTATGGTATTCTTTGCATTTGCAAATCGCAATGTATGTGTTTCCTTCTGCATTAAAGCCACACAAAATTTGTCTGTCTGAAATTGTTTATATTCATTCCAATACAACGCATAACCTACATCACTAGTAGAAAGACATACGAGATGTAAAACTGTATTGATTTGGTTTTTATCGAAGATTGAACGAACTAAGTGTGTTAATTTAATTATACATTTATTTCTGTATTCCCTTCTGACTTTAATCGGAATGACAGAAACGCAATTATCTATCAAACTTTGACCCATTTTATAGAAAATACAATGTTATTGCGATTTACTTACAGTAGTTCACGTGAACTTGATGGTTTATCATTTATTTCACAGAAACATCAAATCACTTGAAATACAAGTAGAGGCTAGAACACAGTCGATTTATATCATGTATATTTTGTCTTGAAGGTATACGTCTATATCGGGTTTTGTAAACCTACTGTAACGTTTGTGTATTTAGAATTAGGCATAAATCAGACATACATAACTTATAAAAATACCATAAGAGATGGGCTTTATTATGTTATCTTAAAATAATTACCACTTGGAATCGTGCACATGCTTTCGTACAAGTATCGAACAATCACGAGGATTAACCGGGTAAAGGCATTTACAGTAACTACACCATTCACTTGAGCATTTGCGAAATGTCATCATATTCTGCTTCAAATTATTGTTCAATTAAACCAACCATTGATAATGATATTATGATTATCAATCAGTTTTTGTTTGCAAAATTTGTGAAAAAGTTTTGTGCGATGTTTGGATACATGCGAAACATATAATTATATTTTTGAATACATACATGCTACTCGATCTATGAGCAATATACCCTTGTCTACCCTTTAACATTTATTTAGAAGCCACGTGAAAATTGGAATTACAATGCATTACAATGAATAAATGAAAACCCTTAAGGACGATTTCGGTAGTTTTTTGTGCGCATCGTTTTTCGCATATCTCAAAAACGACGTCAACGTTGAAATAAGTAATTTATTTCGATGAAGGGAGGTGTTTTTCGGCGGTTTTTAATTAAAACCCGCAAAAATATCCGTCCGGTAACTAAACATTCCCTATAAACAAGGGAATTCACTCTATTTTCTTTCAAAGTATATTAATTCCCTTAGATTGGCGTACGCCATTTGCTATATGAGTTTTCTGTTTGCGATTTTCGGACATTAACCAGCGACTTTACGAGTTGATATTTGGTAACTCACTCCTTTTAAAATATAAATGCTGGTGGTAATTAATTAGGTAGGTATTAAAGTTTACGAATATCGTTTTATTTTATGACTGTAATTGTTTAATGACCTAAATTTGCCGTCAAAAATGAATGAACTTGTAAAGGTCGAGGACGACGGGCAGAACGTAAATAACGTTTTTCTTTTGATATTTCAATCAGAACGTGCTCCACGTTTTATTTGTCGAATATTATTAGAAAAAGTATAAACAAAATTATAGTGTGGCCCAAAATTTAATGCCAATCTATTGTGTTGACAATGTTCCGACTGAATTGCAGGGGTTGATCCAGTTGTTTGTTGTTGTTTTTTGGGGGGGGGGCTAAAATTTGTTCAAGCGAGGTCCAGAGACATATTATACTATTGCTTGAAATACTATTTCAATGCATTTTCCCATTTGCCTGTGTAGGAATATTGTTTATCTACTGTTATTGCCATTGCATTGAACATGGCAGCATGAAATAACCAGAAATGAGACCATCTAATCTACATACATAGTGAGATAGCCTTTTCTTTTGAGAGAAAAATGCAATTTAGAGTGTGTTTTTTTTGCCTGTGATCCTTACAAATAATGTTTTACAGCCCACTCCCCTTGTTAAGACTATAGATCCATAGTTCTATATTTCATTAATTAACCATTCAACACCTTATTGATGGTTTTATTTTATTTTTTTCAGATAGTGAGCAAACAAACAACACAAGAATGATAATATGATGTTGAATTATTCACAATAAAGTATGTTATGCTATTAAAAATGTTCGTTTTATTAGATAAATATTGGATAATAATATGCATTGGTGAAAACATATAACATAAATCAGTCTGGC
The DNA here is from genome assembly GCA_025267735.1 of Mactra quadrangularis. Lineage (NCBI taxonomy): Eukaryota > Metazoa > Mollusca > Bivalvia > Venerida > Mactridae > Mactra > Mactra quadrangularis. The sequence goes on along the minus strand of CM046308.1, from coordinate 15,324,515 downwards.
ATATAATTTTTGGTTTTGAAGTGATTGCATGAATTAGACTTCAAATAGTATTGTTTAATCGCAACTTCAAAGTACGTTACTTAAAAGCATTTTGTTAATTAAAACATTTGAACAGGAGCAATGCATGATAAGGATTCCTGTCAAGCTCCAATAATACTTGCCAATTATATCAAAGAATGTTTTTGGACCACTCTCTCTTGAAAACGGATGTTTAGTATGTTTAATTAATTTCCCCTATAAAATTTTGACTCAGAAGTTCTAAATCGAGAATAAAACGCTTTGAAAATACGATATTATTTAAACTCGAAGCATTGATTGACTTTTAGCTTGGGAAAGATGAAAAGGTTGTCTTAGAAGGAATTTAACCTGTCATAGAACTGTCCAGTTCAACTTTTCTGGTTATTCTAATACACTAGAAACGTCTAAACGGAAATGTGTCAATGAAAATACGTAGTAACCTAGATATTTCAATTAGTTATAAGAAATAGTGTCAGCGTCGAACTTGCTCTTGCTCTCGTGTATACACATCTGAGCTATCTATATTAAATTGCTGTAATTGGTAACACATTTTCCCTGATTACTATTGCTCTTGTTGGTACATAAATCGTGAAGTTATATGTAAGTTTGTATAGATTATGGATGATGTATGGGATTTATTCATTTTGACACACAAAAGCAAGCAACTGGAAAATATCATCTTGAAAGTTTATGATGTGTTTCAATGAATGCTAAGGAAACACTAATATGATTTGCAAAAATATAACCATAAAAACACTTGAATCAATTGTAACGTTGTAATATAGACAGTTGCTCGTCTTTGGAATATTGTTTTTGAATTAAATACATCTTTGAAATTCATAGTTACTGTCAAAAACATTTACAAAATGTGTGTCAAGCGTTAATCGATTAGTCGTAATGACTAAAATATCATTATATGATTGTGCTTGGACTGTTATGATTATGTCGTAAAAATATTATTAAATCGTTTATTATCACCTAAGATTGGTCAGTTGACACTTAATGTATGAAACATATCATGAGGGTTTTTTTTCAATTAAACAAGCAAAACTGTTCACTAACTTGGAATAACTTCAATGCATTGGCCAGGATTTGTATCTGAAATATAATATAACATTTTAAATACTGGGTCAGTTATGCAAAAGTAATTGATGCCAACTGCTGAACGTCCATCGCGAACAATTATTTCGTTGCTACTGCAATTGTCCTAAGTAACATAGAAATAATGCCTTAACAACCTTTGATTTTCGATCTCATTTAACATCAAAATGTTTTCTGATTTCACAATCGTTCTGGTAGACATATATTTACATTATAATTGGAATTCTCTGAATACCTAGAAGTATACTAATAACAGACGTGTGAAACCTTATCATTACACAGACTAATTGATTGAAAAATATACAGACAGGAAATAAATAACAATAAATCACTAAAGGCTATTTTATAACGTTTTCCAATATTTTCATCTTGTGAAAAAATGAAGATACTCAAGCGTATAGACGCATTGAATGTTTAGTGAATGACTTCAAAAGTCCATTTATTGATTGTAATTTAATTTATGTAGTTTTTTTTAAATGACAACGTGTTGAACAACAACTACTATATTCCCATTTTAACGCACCTAAGTATCCATTGATGAAAAAGAGATACAGCATGTATATGATATATATGAGTATGTATGTCTCATAATCACGCTTTGTGCTCATTATTAATTCGATAGTGATACATGTCTAATGAAAAAAACTTATGATCATATTAGAGATAGAAATCAATTCGGGGACTTCCATGTTTTTGACTTTGCTGGCCTTGATAAAAAATTATGCATAATTATCTAAACACACTTCTTTTACATATTTGCAATAGTTTAGCTGCAAGAGATTAAGACTAATTAACTTATACCGTCAACTGAAGTAATGTCTTTATTTTCTGATACAATGCATAATGAAATTAAAAATAACAAAACAACTAAGGATATTTTGTATAGATTTTATCACTTTAGAACTGATATCAAAACATGCTGCTTTAATTAATTAAGAATGCAGACATACGTTTTGTCTCAATATGAATCTCCGTGATTAATATCAATTCAAGTATTATAACAACCACTTTAATTAACCACGATTATCCGAATATGCCTTAAGAAATCCACATTTCATTAGCTATCTTTGCCAAGAAAATTAAGACATTGACAAATTAAGTGTTATAGTCAATGTCATTTTATTACATCTACAATTTAAATTAGACACCATTAAATGATACTGCACGTAATTGAAAAAGTTTTTGTCTTATTTAAATGAAAATTCCCTTCGGTAATAAAGTTGGTACTTTGTAACGTTTCGCTTTTTAATTATACTTGTTTCACAATCTTACATAATATACAGTTAGTATTTAATTATGTTTTTCATTACACGGTGCCTAGATAATATAACTAAAGAAATTATCATAAACAAAGCTTGTCTAAGTTGAATATACAATTTGCAGGAGATAAACGATTATATCAAATATGAAAACGAGTTTCAGACAATTAACAACGATTTTTAATGCGGTTATTGCTTGTATCAAGAGAAATTGATGATTAAATATGAGCCATAAAACTATCATAATGTGTGCGCCAAAAGAGGACATCAGCATGCGGGAAACATCTTTGAGAAGTTAAATGATCTTTAAATTCTTACATTCTTGCAAGCACTTAAGAACTTGTAATAAAGCGGTATGCTGAAAACGTAGCTGAATAGAAATAATCACGACAACAAATAGGAAAAATGTAAACAATCGTCTTAAACCTTCCACCTGAACGTGAAACTGATTAAGATTGACTGATTAAAATGCATGAGAATGTGATTTTGATAAAATTAATTTGGTCTAAAGAAACAAAGCATTGGCTATTTCATTTAATTAATATGCAATTAAGTAGTTTTTCTTCAAAGCAATAATGAGTTTAGGCAATGCATAATTAACACTTTGTTACGATATATGGCACAAAAGAAGGTATTTCTTGCATTAGTGAAATATAGAAATGTAGATGCAAGCGATCAGTTATGTAGATATTTTATCAATAAAATAATACTTTAAATGCTCATAACTTTCTATTTAAGTTCCACTATATTCATTACGTAAACTGGACAAAAAAGGAAAACCATACTCGTTGCACCCTCATGGCATTTTCTGGCAAATGTCCAGATTGACTTATTTGCATGCAGACATGTTACAGCACATTAATTAATAGTTTTCTTCACGTTAGCGAAATAGCACTACCATACCCTAATCATTTTAGACTATGTAACTCGAAAATGGCAACATTTTTGTTATATGTTGAGTGTCTGCACGATTGTTGTCTGTCTCGTAAGAATTGGAGCGGGTTAACTTCCATGAATTATTTAATACTGAATCAAACGAACATTTAATGTTAATTCTTATCACGTACTGTAATATGACAAAAATATAAGTATACATACAAACATTCTAAACGATGGTGTGCAAGCCACATCTTGGTTCTAGAGAAAGTTTGAACAGTTTTGAAACTGAAATACAGATATATAGGACTATTGTCATTAACTAGTTTAATAAATATCTAATTCCCGATCGTCGTCGTCGAATAGTTGGATGGAACAAATTAGGAAATAGTATTTAAACATTGTTTGTTACCAGTAACTTGGAGATTTTACCTTCGGTTTAACTGTTACCAAGATAACGTAGATTGACAAGGAAGCTAAAATCAGACAAAACATGCCAACGTCAATTGGTAGAGCGTTTGTTGAAACACAATGTAGCATTGCCGGTAAATTTTAACTTACGTTATAATAACGAAATTGTCTTACTGATCAGATCTATGTTCATTCTATTACAACACATACATATGCATCACTTGTTAAAGACTTATTACATGGCGAACGTTATTGATTTAGCTAAATTCGAAGCTTGGACAAATCATACTAGTAATTAAATTATAAACTTATCTCCTTATTCCCATATGGCTTTAATTGGAATGACAGAAAACCAATTATTATGCGTACTTTGACCTAATGTATAGAAAACACAATGCCTTTGTTGTTGAGTGATGAGTACATCTATCCCCATAGTCATACTAGTTCTATTTCATACTTAGTTTGCCTTCACGTTTATTTAGTAGACTCTAAGACAAATATCATTTCAAAGTACTTCATGTAAAAGAAAGTTATTATTAGAACTTGGGTTTCAACGTTTGACCTAATTATCCAACATATATGAAAATCGATTTTGCACACATAACGTAAATGACCTTTCATATAAATTATATTTGAGACATAAGTCCAATACATGATTTTGTTATTGCATTAGTGACATAATACATTTGAAGTAGCTAAGTAATAATGATACTTGAAATTTATTTTTGAACGCATGCATACTTGGACGTACAAATACTAATAATGAATGACATTATTGCATGTCTTATGTGTTTCACCAATGCATGGACTAATCAAATATTTATCATATAACAGGAATACTTGCATATTTGTATAATATTGTTGCGACCGTTCATATGTTCAAATTTGGCATTGACTAAATTTCAAATATTATTTATCGCAACTTCACTTCAAAGTAGCTTCAACTATTGGAATCATCCAGATAATGTTGATTTAAACAAACTCGATGCATGGTAAAGTTTCCTGTCTTGCTACAATAGAGCGGAACAGGTCATACTTGTAACAAAATGTTTCCTTTTTGACTTTTAATTCATGACAAACGGATGTTTACTTGGTGTAAAATATCTAATGCATTCGTGGAGTACAATATAAGAACTATATCGATATCTAAACGCTTGGCAAGTACGCTTCAATTGGTATTCGATCAGTCACATTATTTTTAAGCTTTTCCAGTGTCATCCAGGGACTGCTCTCGACTATTTACGCATACGTATTTATCTCAACGTGGACTTAACTATCTATTTTATATTTTGTTCAAATTAAAATCTAAGTTGAACTATATTATTTTTCACTTTTTGAAACTCTATTATTGATTTGTTTTTACCTATATATTCTTTTTTATATTTAATATTTTCTATTCGTCGTTTTATAATTCTTTGACATTACATAGAGTACTCAAACAGGTTTCTATGAATTGCTTTTGTATGTGTCTGTTAATTTTATTGGTCTTTTAACAATTACACTAACAATGTGTCAGTAATTTATAACTCGCCCTTAATCAATTTTACATCATTCTATGATGGTGTTTGTACAGTTATAACTGTTCATAAACGACATTACAGACGCTGTTTATTTTGCGCGTGTGTTCAATGACTGTAGTGATGTTTTTAACAACGTTGTATTATCAATTATCCTTGATCGTGTGCTGAAACATTAAGCAATGATTAAATTTAACTTTTTTATATTTGCTCTGACATTTATATTGTAATCATTGGTGCCAATATTCTCAAATGTGCATTATATTGACAATTTACTTTCGTCTCGCATGCATTGGTACATTAAACTGTATCGTAGCACAGTATCATACCTCGTTATCACAAAGGTAACAGTTTGTATTTTTTTATTAATGTAATGTAGTCACAAGAATCAAAACATGTTTATCTTATGACCTTTTTATCTAGTAGTGCCAAGAAATATTTTTTAGTCAATATGTGTTATATCTGCAATGGTTGTAATGTGAAAATACCTAATTCATTACAATATAATCATTTAATGAATAACATGACGATATTTACAGCAAATCAGTCCATTTTTATTATCAAAATGTTCAAGGTGACGAACAAAGGTCAGATGAGGAGTAGGTAAGAACGTTTTGCAATTAATTGTGATGTGATAATCTTCAGACATAATCAAAAGTAATGGAATAGTTTTATCATATATTCTTGCTTAGAAACTAACATATTCAAATAGTAGGCCTAATATGAGCTCCAAAGCAATAGTATTAAATTTTGTTTACTTTGACAAAAAACATAGTAATTTAGCATAATTGAATTTAATATATGCAGTTTCTAAAATAAGATTATGGACATGCCAATAAATGATAAAAGCAAACATGCAATACAAACAAGACAAATCGATATTGACAACGGTACTACAAGTTGACAAATACACCTTATAAAGAGATCTGTCTGGAGATTGTTTTCATGTAAACAAAGAGTGGCACCAGTAGTTTAAACAAGATAGGAAAACAAGACAAGATTTCCGGACACATCAATCATTTATAGTTTTTATCCTTGTAGTTGTTATTTCAAAACGGATGTAATTCATTTTAGCTTTAGTAATAGTGATATATAGAACAATGTAATGTTATCTAACTGAACAGAGAATAGTTTTTTCCAATAATAAACTATGGGGTGATTAATCATGACGCATTGAAGTAGTAGATATTGATGCATTGAAGTAGTAGATATTGAATAAGATGTCATACTCTTAGACTTTTTTTATAATGGAGACGTAAACATATTTGTTTCTGTAATTTGTTCGGTAGCTCTGTAGAAATGATTATATAACAAAAAGTAATTTCTGTATTTCTTAATTATTCAGGTATTAAAAAAGCCAATACATATATATAGGGAAACGGTATTTTTGAAGTTAGTATACATTACGATCAACATAATACATCCTTTGAAGAAAATCATTTGATGTCAAAGTAGCATAATATTGACCAGTCAGCTAACAAAGAAGCGACAGATTGAAAATACGGGTCATAAGTTAAACAATAAGTATTCAGTATATATTCAGTTTAATTCTCACACACACATATATATGTTTGTGTATTTATAACTACCCACGATGTACCTTCATAAAGATTGTAAATAAAGTAAAATAATGTAAAATAGGGTACATCAAGCAATGATTTATCATGTATTATTTACTCTTACTCGTCAACATCAAATATTTTTATTTGTTCTACCATCGTTCTGTTGTCATATCATCTTAAGAGTGTTCGCGTTATTGAACCGTAAGTACATTATAATGTGGAAATCACTGAATCACTAGAAAGAAACAGATAAGAGACGTGTGAAACCTTATGATTACCTTGACTAATTGCTTAGAAATGATACAGACAGGATATAAATGTCAATTACTGGCTATATATTGTAATGAAAAGCCATACTCTTTATTTCTACTTGGAGGACAAGTTAGTTATAGCCTGAAGGTAAACGCTTTTTTAACATGCAGCGTAAGTAACGAAATTCGACCACATCTAGAGTTAGTATACCTTTGTTTGGTGATAGTTTAAACGCAAATCTTCAAAATTTCAAAAGGAATTATAATACTTTGTCTCTAGTAAACAAAATAATGCGGATATACAAATGAAAGTCTCAACACAAATAGTGTTGTTTTTCACATACAAATATATTGAACGACAACAACAATGTTTCTTGTTTATCGTAACAAAGTATCAAATGATGAAAAGAGACACTTATTATGTGACCCACTGATAAAGTAGTTATCGTTATCACGCAATGAGTTCATTCTCAATAAACACATCTTTTTCTTCTAGCATGGGTTTATATTCACGATTGCACTATTGACAAACTCAATCTTCATTAGAAATGTTCCGACAACAAGAAAGCAATACAATTATAAAATGATGTCAGCTATACGTGTAGTTGTTTCTTCATTTGCTATTTAAATACCATCATCAGGCAAAACTTGTAAAACTTACTTGCTTTGGTGCAATTTAGTACAAAGATCAAACCATAGTTTAGTGGCCTTTTAGACATAAAGACAGGAGTGTTATTTTCAATATGCCAGGTACGAAAAAAGCACTAAATACCCAAATACTATGACTGCCTGCGTAAGCATCACAAACAATGGTCATAATTTTGATAACGAAATTTTATAGATTTAGTCGATTGCAAAAAAACCCCAATAACATTCGTTTTAACATGCGCGAATTATCGTCAATTTCGCTTTAAAGATTATATAGGTCAAACATTAACAAGGATATGACAATCAGCTTATCCCATCAATTCCAAAACATGTATTTTTGTATTTACATGTGTTGCGATCAATTGAATGCATGGCCAATGAATAGTTATACCTCTTGAATTTACTTACTTTAGTCTATAGGTAATACATAATCATAATCAACACCTTTATCAAGATTATGTACTAAATAACGATAAAATATTTGGACTTGACAGGGCTATACAATGAGACAACATAAGTGAAATTACATTTTACGTCATTCAGATGAAATAAGCATTCGTATTCAATTTGTCCGTGTTTTGGTGAAAACAAACTATAGAACATAAGTAAGAATATTTTTACAGTTTGTGTTTATTTAGACGTATATGAATCAAATATAGATTTGTGTAAAGTCATGAATATCGTATAACATAATTAACTACCTGAAACACTTTTTGCTAGGAAACTGGTAATTTAAAAAAAAAACGCATGATAAAATGTCCTGTCTAGCGACAATAACACAAACTAATCCATACTTCGGCTTTAAAATGTTTCCTATTAGAGCACCGATGCAAACAAACGGATGTTTAACTATAAAACGTGTTGTAGCGACCAACATAAAACAAGCTTATACCATATAATTGTCTGGAATCTTATTGATAATACTAATGTACTAAGTTGTTAAATTTCAAAGCAATTTTATTGACATAGACAATGAGTGTGTCAGTGCGATGATATACCTTCGACTATGTATAATTGTCAGATAAATATACATCGTCTTCGCAAAAAGAAATTTTAGGGCGAATATTAAGACTGTAAAACACTTAGGTTTCAATGATTTAAGGATTTCCGTCAACTTTATTGCCATTGGAAGAAGAATTATTTACGTAATATAAACATTTACTTAATTTGGTGATAGGTCGCTGAACTTAAACATGTATTATACTGCCTGTTTATGCATTGATATATTCACCCGCAAATCACGATGATTTGAAAAATTGTTTTCTAAAATTTCCATTATACTCAAGTCAATATGAAATATTTGTACTTTACAGGATGAACAGTGGTAATGTAGATATGATGTTAGCGATAATACTTTGCATTGGCATTTTCATTGCTGTGAAATTTTAGCTTTCAGTATTGTGTCGTCCGTCTAAATATAACATGAACAATACCTGCAACAACGTGTACTTATTTATTGGCATAACATTGTTATCATTACAATCGAACTTATTATAGGTAATTAACTTGTGTTATGTTACTTGATACGGTGAAAACTGTAAATGACTTGTCATTTAATGCCATACATACACTCTAAAACGCTGTAATGAAAATTCCTTGTAAGATAAAAATATTTGGAAACTATTGAATAAGAAATCTGAAATACTGAGAATAATCACCTGTGTTAATTAAAGCTTACATTGATCTTGATCTTCCATTGAAGTATAGGCAAAAATCAGTGCATCAAACATCAAACGAAACATTAGTACAGGGTTAAAAAGAAATCTGATTTAATGATGACGTCAATTATTTGTTAAAATAACATCTCGTAGACTAGTTGGTATTGTTTTATTATTTAACTGTGGCTAATTAATCAATCACTTGCCCTTGTTATGCAATGTAAATGTTTTCTTGTGCAGAAGCTATGTCTTAAAGAAATCAAATATAGTTTAAATGCTAGCATTTCAAGCAAGACATTATGAACCGTACATTGTGTATGTATTATTTGATAATAAACTAAGAAACAAACTTAATCAAATGAAAATAAACAACGTACGACTTGTAAAACAAAAATTAACTATAAGATATGCATTGGAAGACGAACTATTTGAAATTACTGCGTTAAAACGTGCTTCAAACAATTTATGTGGAATCGACAAGTAATGTGAATATATGTGGAATCAAGAAAAATGATATTTTAATCGAAATCGAGAAACTATTTATGATACTGAATGAATGTGCCAACATTGAAACAGACAAAATAGAATATGACTTCGAGAAGTTAAATGATCGTAATTAACGTTGATACACATTCAAATAATGAAGTGTTTACAAAGCGGTAAGAGAAAAATGTGGCTGAGTAGAAATAGTCACGAAAACAAAATGTAATACTGATCATTTAGAAAATCTAAGTGAAACTGTTCAAGACGTTATTAACGACAAAGATTGTTACTAAAATCAATCAAAGCGACTTTAACGTTAACGCAAATAACACACATCGCGTTTTCACGGCAGTGTCTGGAAATTGTCCAGATTACCCAACTTGTATGCAGACATATTATCTTACATTAGTTGAAAATTTGTCTTCACGTTAGCGAAATAATATTACCTCATCTCAATCATATTAGTCATTGTCACACTAACGGGAACAATTTCTTTTTCTGATTTAAAGTAGCGGAGTGGTTATTGTTTGTCACGAAATAATAGGTATGATATTCTTGATGAATGAATAGAGTTGTTATAAGTTTCATCATATTAAGTTTACGTTTTTGTTTTCAGTTTTATAGAGCCATTTTGACAATAACAGAAGGAATTATAAGTACATAATATAACGATGAAGATTAAAATAAATATAAATCATTATAAATTTCTTTACATGTTTGTTACACACCAGTCTATAACAAAATTTATTAATATAGCACTTAAATGCACACATATTGACAATTTACAATTTATTATTACCAACCCTAGTCGATACTTAGGTACAAAGAATGTCCACGAAAAATATTTCATTATCAAACTCAATAAAAAGGTTAATTATTTCGTCCCTGGGTATAGGGACATTTCTTTAATTTGAAAATTGTTATGCAAGAACAAAACAAACCAACGGTTTTCACTAGTCAGATAATGTTTTATTCATTGTATTTGGCTATGAACTGTCGGATGAGCGATTTAAGAAATGGTGTCGAAACAATTAACGTCAGCAGAAACCCCGATAATTTCAATTGACAGAATTATTTAGACTAGACACAAAATATCGTGAAAAAAGTAACCAAGTTGGGACAAGACTGACGTTTGCTTTTCATGTAAACACATATAGCAAATGGATGTTTGTATATGATTATGGCTCACACGATACGGTGTCCTGACAAATTAATCAGTTGTGGTTTAGGAAAATATTTTGTGTTTCCTAATTATGTTTATTTTTCAGTTTACTGTAAGCATTTTCAATTCTAATCATCAGCGCAATACAATACGTATATTACAGGCAATATTGACACGTAAAGATGAAACTAAAACAAAATCGAACTTTGTCGCTCTCAGACTTCATTGAAATATTGTTAACGAAACTTGATACATTGTATATGTTAATGTGTAATTTTATAGATACTTTTCTAAACACATACCCTCAATAAAACGTTAAAATAATATCATTTATAGTACATAATGATATGTTAATTAGATTTTTATAGTTTATTCCTTGAACACATGTTCTAGTGTCATGCATAGCGTGATGATAAGCGCGTAATATATTGATTCCTCACTGAGTCTTCATCCTTTCTGTTAATTAAATGACACGTCTATCATATTTATACAAATGTTTATGAAATTTGTTGTAAAACTGACATCAGCTAATTATATTGTAACTTGACACCAGTATTTTATAGACAGTCAATTGTATTGATCAACCCAATTGTAATTGTGTACATGTATTGTTGCAGCTTCTAAACTAGGCATTATTGTAGTTTCACAACGATGATACTACAAAACATCTTTGGCTAAAGCAACGAGTAAGGATCAGCTAAAAAATAATGGTATCCAATCAAATGCAAAGTCATTAGTCACAGAGCATTTAATGCAACTCATGCTTTTTAAGTACTAACTGCAACATATCCTAACTATTGCATATTTGTCTTATACACCGCATGCAATATAACACCATGTTCTAAAAAGCACAAATCAGTTGGGAAGTATTCAATTTATTCTGACATCAAGGCAGTCAACTACCTACAGCATAGGGCCCAACAGTGATTACTAACTGTGGGCCCAGCTTAGCATAATGATATTGCTATATGAGTTGCTACAGTGTTCCGACTATTGATACCAATCTATCCTATAATGAAGTGATTATTATTTGTAGTTAATTTACATCTTTTTTGTCTTATGTACATACAGGAAAACAATGAGTTGCTTTTTAAAGTAAGTAATGTACGACACTTTATGCAAATTGCTTTTAACTTTAGTACATGTATAAGGTCTGGTCTATTGTTCAGAAATAATGCATGTGCTCTTAGCCCCATAGTCAGATATAAAATATCTAACCTTTTGCAAAACATAATCAATTTATATTCAGCATAAATTATTAACTCAGTTCTCATATTATTCTCATTAGATTACCATTTTCGGTTTAAATGTAGACATAATTAAATACCCACACAGCACTACACGCGCATTGGATATAAATAAACTATTGATTTATGTCGAAGTGTGTCGTGTTTTAAATGAACTTGTAAACGGAACATGGTACCTAAAATACATGGAATATAGTGAACATTTAGTTGATCTCAATTAAGTCGCGTGTATGCTGATTGCCATAGGTATATGCAATGCTCATATAGATGACATTTTTGGTGTTATCGTCACCTGGTTCTTCTTAAGGCCAATGCATGTCCTCCAAACTATTTATCATTTGACTACATAGCTAATAGTAAAATGTTTTTTACGAATAATATTGTTTGCATTTGCAAATGCAATTTAAGTGTTGCGTTTCCTTCAGCATTAAAGCAACGCAAAAGTTGACTGGTTGAAATTGTTTATATTCATTCAAATACAAAACATACACAAACATTACTAGTTGAAAGACATATAATATGGTAAACTGTATTGATTTGGTTTTTATCGAAGATTGAACGAACTAAGTGTGTTAATTTAATTATACATTTATTTCTGTATTCCCTTATGAATTGAAACGGAATGACAGAAACGCAATTATCTATCAAACTTTGGCCCATTTTATAGGAACTACAATGGTATTGCGTTCTACTTACAGTAGTTCACGTAGTCTTGTCTTGATGATTTATCATTTATTTTACAGAAACATCAAATCACTTAGAATACTAGTAGAGAACATGCTAATTCAGAAATCAGTCGATTTATATGATACGCATTGCGACTTGAAGGTATACGTCTATAACGTTTTTATAATAATAAATATAATACTCGTATTAATAAACCTACTGTAAATATGTGTGTTTAGCATTAAACATAAATCGAACAAACCTAACTTGTAAAATTATCATAATAAATGGCCTTTGTTTTGTGATCTTGAAATGAACACTTTCTTTTCCCGCACATGTTTTCGTGTTTACAAACTTTTACATTTGAAATAATGGAACAATCCCGAAGATCGACGGAATAAAACATTTTTACATTAACAACGCCATTCACATCAGCATGCGCGAAATTCCGTCACATTCTGCTTAAAAATTATATTATTGTTCTATATTGTTCTCTGAGCGTGCATCGCGAAAAACTCTTTTGATATATTACATTGACTGCAATGGTTCTAAATCAAAAAGAAAGTATACCTAAAACTTTTCGAACTCATTGAATATTTAAGATGTTTTCCGATTTCACAATCGTTCTGGTTGATATACGTTTACATTATACTTGGAAATCAGTGAATACCTAGAAGTACACTGATAACAGACGTGTGAAACCTTATAATTACACAGACTAATTGATCAAAAGAGATACAGACAGGAAATAAATGTCATTTAATAACGAATGGCCATTTTATTGCTCCTTACTATCCATTTATTGATAAATTGTAGACAGTGAAGCGTGTAGACCCGTTGAATGTTTAGCGCACGATTTTAAAATTTTAATTATTGATAGATTGGCAAGGTTTCTTATATTTTACATTTCCAAGTTTTTAAAAAGAAGAAAACGTACGTGTTGCAAAAGTAAAAGAAAATTGCTTGCATTCGGTTTTGAACTAATGGAAATCTCTAACAATAGGTTCACATTGTAACACAAATTTGTAAATTCGTGACAACTTTATAAATTTAGAAAGATATTTTATTTCAAAAAGGCAATGTAGAAATCTACCTATCGTCCTACAATATATACAACACAATAGTCAATGACTTCTAATACAAAACAGTTAAAATACTGCATAATGTTACTATAAATAATATACCATATAATTATATAGCAAAACAATATTAGAATTTTAAGAAATCTGATTTAAGCTGTATTAACTTACAAGGTCACAGTTGATCAACACATAGTTACATCATGGGACACGCCGATTACGTATTTCTCGTAATCACGCAATGTGTTCATTATTTATACGACAGAAAGTTTGTATTTTAGCTTGATATAATATAATTGCTTACATTGTCAGTTTGTTTTTGTTGGGTTTAACGCCGTAGCAACACATAGGTCATATAATGGCGGTGAGTCAACCTACTCACTGTTCGTGGAAGAGTAAATCTCTGGATTTAGCTGTTAACCAACTACTAAGCACATGCTTCCGTCAGGGACTGACAACTGGCCTACATAATTAAGAATCATTGGTAGGAGGGAGAATGGCCGTAGAAGTAATTTCATGACCAAGCTCCACGAAAGTATGCCCCGCCCAGGATTCGAACCCACGACTCCTCGATTAGTAGACTTGTGCGCTACCAACTGAGCTAGCCGGGCGGCTATTAATTGCTTACATCGTAGGCAAGATTTCTGCGATACTGGTTTAATTTATAGTACATGTTTAATGACATAAAATATAAAATATATCCATATTATAGAAAACCTTCGAATTTAATCAAGGACTTATATGAGTTTGACTTCACTGTCCTTGATACATAAACAAGTCTTATTATCTTAATGAGAGTAATTACACATCGCAATAGTTTCACTACAAGGAATACGGTTTTCACTTAATATACTATCAACTGCAGGAATGCATAATAAAACAATATCACTATTGAAATTTCCATATATTTTAACAATTTAGAGCTGATATCAAAACGAGCTGCCTTAATTCATTAAGCATGCAGGCATACATGTTGTCTCAATATGTATTCAAACGTAATTCTCTGAGGTGAATATAAATTCAGGTATTAAAACAAGCGATTTAATTAACAACGATTAGCTGTATATGCCTGAAGAAATTTATTTTTAATTAGCTGTAATTGTCAAGAAAATTAAGACATTGACAAATTAAGTGTTATAGTCAATTTCATTTCAACACATCTACAATTTAAATTAGACATCACTAAATGAGACTGTGCATAATTGAATTAGTTTTTGTCTTATTTAAATCTATAACTAGATATTCCTCTCAACAATGAACTTGGTAATTTGTAACGTTTTGCTATTTGATTTTACTCGTTTCACAATTTCTAATAATATACCGTTAGCATTTAATCATGCTTTAATTACACTACTTAGAAAGTTTCCTTAAAATTCAATTTCCGAAAATATCAGAAAGCTATATAAATTTACTGTACAATTTGCAGGCGAAAAAGGATTTTGTCAAAACTTAAAACGTGTTTTAGACAACTTTATGTCAGACATATTGTAAATGCTGGGTATTGCTGGTATCAAAAGACATTGATATTCAAATTCAAGCCATAAAAGTATTTGCTATACTGTGTGTGCCAAAATTGGACATCGACATGCGGTAAACGTCTTTAAAAAGTTAAATGATCTTTTAATTCTAAAACAATTATAAACTTTTAAGTATTTTAATAAAGCTGTTTGCTGTAAACGTAGCTGAATAGAAATAGTAACAAGAACAAGAGTGTAAACAATTGCCTAAAACGCACTGAACGTGAAACTGATTGGATCGTTAAATTAAAAAACAACAACATAAGAATGTGATTTTATACAAAATAATTTAGTCCGAAGAAACAAAAATATATTGAATTAATAAGCGATTTTGGTCTTTCTACAAATAATAATGAGTTTAGGCAATGCATATAATTAATAATTCGCTATAATTTGTGGTAAAAGAGACAGTATTTTTGTATAGTGTAATTAATAAAATGTATATGCAAGCGAGTGGTTATGCAGTTTGGATTAGTGAAAGGATAATTGTAATGATTTAAATGCTTGAAATAACTTATTATCAGTTTTCTAAAACTGAACTAGTAGAAAAATCATTGCGCACTCACGGGATTTTCCAGAAAATGTCCAGCTTGAAGCTTTTGTATGCAGACATGTTACATCACATTTATTGAAGTGCCTGAATGATTGTTGTCTGCTACGTAAGAATAAGAGCGAGTTTCTAGTTGAATCTCTTGAATTATTTAATTCTGAATCAAACGATCGTTTACTTATACTTCTTCTCAAATAATATAACACAAAATACAAGTATTTATAAAAGCATTCTTTACGATGGTGTGCAAAACCTATCCTGGGTCTAGAGAAAGTTTAAATTGTTATGAATTGCAATACAAATATTTAATATTTTTTTCAAAAGCCAGTTCAATTTTAACGTAAGTTATAATAATCATATTGTCTGGCTGAGCCCGTTTATGTTCACCCTAATACAACGCATATACATAAACATCACCTGTTTAAAAACCTATCAGATGGTGACTGTCATTGATTTCGCTAAATCCAAAGCTTGGACAAATCATATTAGTAATTAAATTATAAAGTCATATCTTAATTCCCATATGAATCGAAAAGGAATGACAGAAAATCAATTAACATGTGTACTTAGATCCAGTTCATGGAAAACACAATGTATCTTCTGTTGTGTGATGAGTACACGTCTCCCTATGGGCTGGTCATGATATAAATTACTAACTTCAAAGAGCATTTAATCATTTAGCGTTGAGTTTTTTCTTAACACATGAAATGTTATATTTTATGACACTTTTGACGAACGGCATTTGAAGTTACTTTGAAGTTGCGATGAAATAATGATGTTTGAAATTTAGTCCATGTACACATGAACACACATTCGTAATAACTATGATAATAAAATGGCAAGACTGCCTTTTGTATGTATTTCACTAATGCATGGAACACTGGAGTACTTATCCAATAATTGACAAGTTTTCATTTATGCAGAATATTGTTACTACTGAGTGTTCATGGGTTCAGATATAGCATTGACTAACTTTCAAATATCATTATATATTGTAACTTCAAAGTAACTTCAAACATTACATTCGCCCGGATAATGTTGATTTAAACATAATCGATGCATGGTGATACTTCCTGTCTAGCTACATTGTACAGTAAAGCGGGATAGTTCATGTTTGTATTTAAATGTTTCCTTTTTGAGCTTTAATTCATGACAAACGGATGTTTATTTGTTTTAACATTTTTTCTAATGCATTCGTGGACTACAATTCAAGTACTAAGCCGAAATTGAAACCTTTGGCAAATACGCTTCAATTGATATTCGATCATACATATTACTGTTTAACTTTTTTTCAGCGTCATTCAAGGGATGTTCTTGGCTAATAACACATGCATAATCTCTCAAACTTTGACTTAACCTTCTTAATTGATATTTTGTACGAACGAAAACTTGAATTAAACTACGATATATTTCACTTTTTTGAAACTCTATTATTGCTTTGTTTTTACCATAGATATTCTTTTTTATATTTAATATTTCATTCGTCGTTTTTTAATCCAAAAAAAATACATTAAGAATTATACTCGTTTCTATGAATTTCTTTTGTATGTATATGTTAATTGTATCGGTTTTTAACAATTACATCCAACAATATGTCAGTAATTTATAACTCATAAATCACCTTTACATTATTCTATGATGATGTTTGAACAGTAATAATTGTGCCATAAACGACATTACAGAAGTTGATTATTTTGTGCGCGTGTTCAACGACACTAGTGATGTTTTAACAACGTCAATTATTTTTGATCGTGTGTTGAAACATTAAGCAATAATTAAATTTAACTTTTTATATTTGCTCTGTCTTTTATATAGTAATCAGTGGTGCCAATATTTTCAAATATGCATTACATGGACAATTAATTTTCGTCTCGCATGCATTGGTACATTGAACTGTATCGCAGCACAGTATCATACCTCATTAGCACAAAGATATCACTTTGTAATTATTAATAAATCTATGTAGTCACATAAACGTAAAACTCTAGAAGTGCCAAGAAATACATTTCAGTCAGTATTTTATAATGTGTTATGCCACAATGGACCTTTCCATGACCTTACCTATTAGCATATTTAACAAAGGTTTACAGTTACTTTTTGTCCCACAAACAAGGTGTTAACAAAATAGCACACGCTTATATTTGTGGGTAAATGTATTGTTATTCAAATAAAAAGGTCGCACTCGGAACGGTCCATTGATTTAATATGAAGTTAACGAATTTATTACAATATGATAATTCATGAATAATATAACAATATTTATAGCAAAGTAGTCCATTTTTATTATCAAAATATGCTAGGTGACGAACATAGGTCAGATGAAGGTTAAATAGGTATGAACGTTTTGTAATAATTTGTGATGTGGATATCTTAAGACATTATCAAACCTAGTGAAATAGTTTTATCATATAAATTAGTTTAATCTGTATTAATGTTCCAAAATAATATTATTAAATTTAGTTTTGCTTTCACAAAACACAAAGCAAATAAGCATACTTCAATTAAATGTATGTATTTTCTAAAGTAAGATTCTGAACGTACAAATGATTGATAAAAGCAAACATGCAACACAAACAAGACAAATCAATATTGACAACGATACTACAAGTTGACAAACATACCTTATAAAAAGATGTGTCTAGAGATTGTTTTCAAGTAAACAAAGAGTGGCACCAGTTGTTTAAACAGGATCGGAAAACTAGATAAGATATCCGGACACATCAATCATATAAAGTTTTTATCCCTGTTATTGTCATTTCAAAACGGATGTAATTCATTTCAGCTTTTGTTATGTTAATAAAGATATCAATGTTATATCATTTAACTGATCGGAGAATAGTGCTATCTTCAACAATAAACTATGGTCTGATTAATCATGATGCATTGAAATAGTGAATATTGAATAAGATGACATGCTCTTAGTTTTGTGGAGTAGAAACGCAAACATTTCCGTGTTTGCATTTCGTTTAGTAGCTCTATAAAATGGTTATGTATCATAAAGTACTTTTCTGTGTTTCCTATAATCATAAGTTCAACCATTAGGTATTCAAGGAATAATTCAGTTTGAACTCGAATGCCCTTCGTACGAACAGATAAACGAATAACAGAATTAACAAAAGAAATGTGTAGTAATAACTACCAACAATGTACCTTCAAAAGATTGTAAATATATTAAACAAATGTACAATAAGGTGCACTATGCTTTATCTTGTTTTATTTATACTTACTTTTTAACATCAAATATTTTATTTGTTCCACCATCGTTCTGTTGTCATATCATCTTAAGAGTGTTCGCGTTATTGACCACAAAGTACATAATAATGTGGAAATTACTGAATCACTACAAAGAAACAGATAACAGACATGTGAAACCTTATCATTACCTTGACTAATTGCTTAGAAGATATACAGACAGGATGTAAATGTCAATTACTGGCTATATACTAAATGAAAAGCTATAGTCATTATTTCCACTTGGAGACAAGTCGGTCATAGCCTTAGGGTAAATACATGTTTAATGTTAAGCGTACGATAACAAAACCCGGGTATTTCTAGAACTAGTTAACCTTTATTTGCTGAGTGGTAAAATCAAGTCTTAAAAACGTAAAAAGCTACAATATTTTGTATTGATGGACACCTCAAAACCGAGTAAAGTTGTTTTTATCGGCAAATGCATTGAACGACTACAACAGCGTGTCTTGTTTATCTTAAAAAGTCTCCATCGATGACAAAAGAGACACATTATGTGACAGACAAACTTACATATTGAAAGCCAAAGTCAACTTCATTTTGACACGTCTATAATTGGAAGTAGAATTCACTTAAGGAGACTGCACAAAATTTAAGAACGTTTTGTCTTACGATTTAAATAATTTAATTGGAATTCCTTTCGATAAAAAATTGTTAGTTTGTAAGCTTTTGTTTTTCATTTTACTTCTTTCAAGAGTTTAACCTAACGCTTAACTTAAATATACATTAAACATTTTATAATGATTTTTATAACATTGCTAACAAGAAAATCATAAGCTTAATGATTCATATATTGTGTATGGCAAGTTTAGGAACTAGTAAAATGAGTGTGTCTAAAACACTGTTCTGTTATAAAAACGCACATTTCATATTTAACATGTCCACTTTATACTACAGGCTATGCTTTTATTTTTTTTAAATGCTGAATTCATAGAAACTTCCTTTATAACACTCCGTATTTAGTACATCACCGAGTTAACACTTCTTATGTTAAATGCTGTGTTATGCTGTTAAATACATTTGCGTGCCCATAAAATAAACGCAGGTGCAGTCAACTGACAGTTTGACTGAATGAGGAGAAACGCCGAGGAAATATAAGCGTCAAACAATTGAGATTGATTTTGAAACTTGGTTAGTTGTCAGTAATCGCAAAAAAGGTGATTCGAATTGTTTTGCAAACAAATCTATCGATACACCAACTATACGAAGTCAATTATTGATTGTGATACTCTTTTGTATGTTATCATTGTTTTGTTTCAGACTGATTTAATTTTTCTTCGTTGATAGTTTAAGGAAGCATTGCATTTTGGATCGGAATTTAAGGATGAAAAAATCCAATGCCACTCGCATGAATGGCATCCATGTCAATCATACGCATGCAGTAAACAACATTTTGGAATTAAACAACACTGCAGTGTTGAAGTTAAAAATGAAACAAAAACATTGGTCTATGGTCTGTTTTACATTCTTTCATGATTGTTTTTCACTATAAGTATAGGAAAATGTACCAAAATTTAGGTCTGGTTATCTCGTTTTTTGTTACATGACATCAGTTATTTCCTATACGCATATGCGACCTACATTTGCTGATCGAAGTTCTGTTTTTGTAATTAATTGTCTCTTTCCAATATAAATAGATTTATTACCACTTTAAACAAAGAAAACGACAAGAACATACGATAGAGTATAATTTCATGATATTAATGTTATTATTACAATGCTCTTGGTTATAATTACAGCCAATTTGGTATAAATATTTCCATTTCCAAGTACAATATATTTAGACATTTATTTTATTTATTTATACTCGTATCATGTAATTACTTTTGTATTCTAATCACATACACAAACATATTGTTAACTAAAATAGTTTAAGCAAACGCCCATACATTGTTTGTGTTTTTGTTGCTCGTAATAAAATGACTTTAAATATAGTAAGATTACTATTTCATTATATATTAGTGTCTTAAATTTATTATACTTCACTCAGATAAATGTCAGCTTGTGTTATTTCTGTCATTTCTCAAATGATGTGTAATATCAATCATTTAACCATCCAGAAGCCGAGATAAATACAGGTCTTGAAACATACTGTAAGTCATTCATTTGACAAAATGTAACCTAGCGGCTGAACGTAACAAAATATTTAAACGAGGACAAATCAGAAATGGTCTAGAACTTCATTGCAGCCTCGGCAAAAGCAATAATTAAGGAAAGCCATATATTTATATACTATTGATACACAAATATTTTAGATATTATATAAACAACCCGCATTGCACGTATTTCCATGCCTTCATTGTATGAAGAACGAAAAGAATGGCAGTCCAATACTAATTATTTTAACCAATAAAAAGATGCACAGTGAAACTTCAAAAGTATGATGTTCTCGATGAATCCGTTCAATATAGAGTAATAGTCATCATCTTTACATCATGGTTAAGTGTCCACAATTTATCATTAAAATTGCTAAAGTCTGATCGAACAATAATTGTTACATTTTCAAACAATAAATAGTATAAATTACAACACTACTATATCCCTCGCTTTTGGGACGGGTGTCAATACAGAACGTCTCCAGGGAAATTTGAAAATTCAAAGTGATTTAGCGAACTTTCATGGCTTAAATTTACATGTACGTGTTTGTGAACTAATGATCAATCTATATGTTGGATTTAATTAGTGAATAAGTGAACGTTCTTGGAAATATTGGAATAAAACGGAAAACAATAGACTGTAAGGGATTTTTGTTCACATATGATTGACAGTTATTGATATATATGTGTATTTGTTTTACTAATCCGCTTATAGTCGCCATAACTAACGATCGCCCTGTGGCTAGTAAAAATAACAAAGGACGATTTACCATCATAGTATACGTTCACTCGTCAAAAATTCGTCACGCTCTAGCGACCAGTATAGTCGTTACGGAATGGACTTGGATTATCTAGGTCCTGGGAACTTCGATACCATGAATGATGCTTCGTCGGATCTACAAGAGCTAACTCCGGTCATGTTGAGCGATAACACAATGGTCAAGGTACCAGTAGCTCGATCCCCTGTCATAGATACCGAGGGCAACATCAGAAGTGGACAAGCTAACTACTGTCCTGACAACAGTGTGTCAAATCCAGAAATATTCTGCACTGATGATGTCGTGTTCGATAGATTAGACATAGAGCTACAAGGACTACCGAAAGACTTGTATATACAGAATCTAATAGACATTACTCAATCATCAGATGAAATGATTGCTAATTATCGAACTGAATTATCGAAACGTGCAAAAAGTGGAGATCTAGAAAATCCACCAATGGGAATTCTGAAAGATAGACGCAAATCCGTGAAAACTTCTCTTGCTGAAAAATATGCACAGGATTGCTATCAAATACAACAATATCTGAGTAGTAATATATCAGATATCGGCGATCTATATCGCAAACAGCCAATCACGCCATCACATCCCACAAATTCACAGAACTATATTCCTGATCGCAATGAACTATTTAACATAAAAGACATAGTTTCATGCTTGCAGGCAGATGTGCTATCAATGAAGAAACAGATTATAGAAAAAGATAATAAAATCGAATCAGTATGTAAGGAACTTAGTGAAATAAACTGTGAACTGAAATTATGCACAAATCTCATTGCTGAAAGTTTCCAAGCATCTCTTGACGGGGAAAACGTGAAACTATCCAACGCCTTGAAAATCATATCAAATAAAATAACGCGGATGGAAAGCTTTAGAAATGACGTCATCACATACTTTGAAGCTTTGCGTACGTTAGTAAGAGATAACAACTCAAATATCACTAGTCTAAATGACAATAAGTATGCCGAGAAAAACGCACGAAAACTGGATATCAAAGACCTATCTGATAACATGGAAGTGCAAATATCTAACATTAAATCATCTCTAGTATCCAAGGATGAATTAGAGTGCACAGTTAAAACTTTTAACTCTAAATTAAAATCTTACGAGAATAAACTTAACCCAGACAATCCATCTACCGTCATTGATAAATCTCTTAAGTCATTCTCTATCAGTCTGTGTGAACAGTTCGACAGCCTTGGAAAACGCCTAGAAAACTCAATCGGCAATGTTTCTAAAGATATCCAGAAGTCACTGCTAAATCGTGAGTCATCACACAGCAAAGTCTGTGATCAGATAGATTTAACACAAACGAACGATGTCGATGTTATAAACGTTCCTACCACACGTTCGACACCGGCTACATCCTGCGATGTTACTATTGAAATATCCGATCAGGTGCCTCAACCCACGTCACGTGACATAGAACGTCATACAATAAATATGCCACGCAGACTTAACTCCACAACAGATATTCCTCGGGATCACCGTGTGCTCTCTCAGATTCAACCGGCACAGCGTATCTCTGGTAGGGATGCAACCCGCTCATCATCGTCTACTATGAACACTACTACTTCCGAACTTGACTGCTCACAAAGTCGATTCAATGGTGTATTACGAAAACGTGCCAAAACTTACGTTGTAACAGGCATCTCACTTGAAAGTAATAAGCAAGGTTTAAACGATATTCTGACTAGTTTAGATATTGTCTATTGTACGACACAATTCATATACTCTCAAAGAACCGACTGTCAAGTTGCTAAGATCACAGTGGATGCAGATCAAGCTCACATCGTTGAAGATCCTCAGACATGGCCCGAGGGCGTATATTGTCGCCCTTGTCTCTCCGTAAATGAATACAAGGACAGACAAAAACGCTATCGAGATCGCGCTGAACGCGATCGCAATTAACATTTATAGACATTTTATTACTAACCTCATGGATCTTCGCATTTTCTCGTGGAACGCTACTGGAATCATGACTGGTATTCCATACCTTACTCGTGAGTTAAACAACAGGAACATTTCGATATGTGGTATCTCTGAACATTGGCTACTGCCACATAATGCAAATCTACTTGATTGTATTGATCGTAATTACTATGCTCATACTGTTACGTGTAAAACTCCTAGTACTTTTAACAATTATATGATAGGAAAAGGTGGTGTCTCTATCATCTGGCATAAATCATTGAACAACTTCATTGAAACCGTTGATGTTGATTGCGACAGGATATGCGCAATCAAACTAGTATTGCAACATTTATCATTAATAGTGCTACAAGTATATCTACCGTCAGTAAACAATGGTATAGACATATTCAAAGAAACAGTCGACAAAATGAACGACTTCTGCTCTATTCATACAGACTGTAACATTATTGTGATGGGTGACTTTAACTCTCGATTTACTGGCAAGCTGAGACCAAGAGACTCATATATTTCAAAATTTGCTTGCTCTTTTAACCTGATACCAATTATAGATACTGATATATGTGCTGGACCAAAGTGTACATTCTTTCCTTATAATGATGCAAGCCCGACCTGCATCGATCATATACTTGTTGACGAAGTATTACTGGACTCCGTATCCGATTGTTGTGTGATCGATGACGCTCCGCTTAATGTTTCTCGCCATTTACCAGTGTATGCTCATATAAAAATTTCCAACTGTATGTCCAACAGTGTGATATCTGATGAATTCATTAAATTGAAATACTTGTGGACAAAGTCGTCTGAAATTCAGAAATATAAAGCCCTGGTCACACAAAGACTTGAAAACAATGTAATTAACTACGATGATATTGACAAGACCTACGATTATATAATCTCTGTTTTGTCAACTTCAGCACAGAAGTCACTATCAACAAGAAAGTTTAGACCGATGCTTAAGCCATACTGGTCCAACGTGCTCCGTGACCTACATAAAAAACTAAGACTCGCATACGCGACGTGGGTCTCAAACTGTAAACCTAGAAGTGGCTCTATATTTGAATTGTACAAGCGCCATAAACGAGACTTCCGTCGTCATCTTCGTTCCGCAGCACGTCGATTTGAACGTGATGAGTTCGAACGAATCGATAAACTTCACGAAATCGACCAAAAGGGGTTCTGGAAGGTTATTAACTCAAAAAAGTATCGAGGTTGTAAAATGAAAGGTCGTGAAATTGTGTTCAAAGGCCAAAGGGAGACTACTATTGACGGAATACTTACAGGATGGAACAATTATTTTACAGATCTGTATTCATTCTCCAATGAACAATCTTTTTGTAACAAATTTAAATGTCATGTCGATGAATCTATAGACAAGTTTTTGAATCCTGTTTACGACTGCAACGATCAGACTAACGATGAGTCGAAATTGGTAGTCTCATTAAAAGAATTATCAGAGATAATAAATAAACTCCCGAATAATAAAAGTGCTTCACTAGACAACATTTCATATGAACATATCAAATACGGCGGCAATTCTGTAGCAAAGGCTCTGACAAGCTTGTTCAATAAAATTATTACGAAAGAATACATCCCACAAAAAATCAAACGCGGGCTTACTGTTACGTTACATAAGGGTAAAGGCAAATCATTGAAAGAACCAAATTGTTACAGAGCCATATCACTACTTCCAGTGATATCAAAATTATTCGAAAAAGTAATATTGACTCGTATTAAACGTTTAAATATACAAGTAAATGATATGCAACATGGTTTTCAAGAGGGCAAAAGTTCCAAGATGGTTTCGTTTTTGTTACAAGAGTCACGTGACTACTGCTGCGAACGTGGAAGTCCTCTACAGTCTTGTTTTCTCGACGCCAAATCAGCCTTTGATAAAGTATGGATATCTGGGTTATTATACAAACTTCATAACATGGGTGTCAAAGGTAAATTGCTGCGCATAATAAACTATTCTTTGCGTGGCTCAACCAGTAGGGTACTTCTAGATGGTCACTTGTCTCAGCCGTTTCCAATAATGCAAGGTACCCGACAAGGTAGCATCTGCGCCCCGTATTACTACACTATATTCATCAACGAACTACTAGATAAATTACAGAAATCTCAGTCCGGATTTAAAATGGGCGAGATATTACTTACGGCTCCAACACAAGCAGACGACATTGTATTGTTATCGACGACCAGACGTGATTTACAAGTCCTTATAAATATTTGTCTTGAATACGCTAACAAATGGCGTTATACCTACAACGCGTCAAAATGTGCCTCCATGTACATGGATAGAAAGACAACTCGTATACATGAACCAAAGTCACTCACATATGGTAATACCAATATATCAGAGGTATCCAACTATACACATCTAGGAATTGTCCAATCAACTGAAGGCAGGTACCCATACGACATAGACATCGTCCGTCAATCTATCAGGGGTACTTACTTTTCCCTGGCAAATCCAACAAGTGGCTGTGATGGTGTGAACCCACATATTATGTCAAGACTTTATACAAGTTGTGTTCTGCCTCGCTCACTGTTTGCCTGTGAGTTGTGGAATCCTCTGAAGAGGTCGGACATAGTTAAATTAGAATCAACTCACCACATGTGTTTGAAACATGCTCAAGGGCTACCTTCCCGCACAAGATCTGACATGGTTACTGGCATGCTAGGCCTCACGTCAATCGAAGCTTACATTAATCTACAGAAACTTTTATTCCTAGGTACTTTGTGTAGACTTACATCGAATGAACTAACAAGTAAAGTTTTCATTGCTCGACTTTTTCACTACAGAACGACATTAAGCTCGACATCGTTAGGTTTCATACCCGATGTTATACGTGTCCTTGACAAATACAAACTTATTGATTATTTAGACACTTTTATGTCAAATGGTACATTTCCAAGTAAATATTTATGGAAAAGATATATAAGAAATGCAATTTTAACTATAGAACAAACGGAATGGCGTTTTCGAATGCAAACCAGTGATGACTTTAAAATGTTCAGAACCATTCACGTCAACCTAAGACTATCTAATATTTGGAAAGCGGCCGCAGATTCTGTTGGTGTTCTGAAATTTGTAGCCTCGATACTATGCAAAACTACATATGAACAAGATTTTACATGCCATAAATGTCTCCAAAATACCTCTGACGAACTCAATCACTTACTATTTGAATGTAATTACAATCTATCAACTACCAAAACGCAACTATTTTTTGATATTGTAGAAAATCAGTGTAATAAACCGCTACGTAATTTCCTAGTGACATTAAACAGAACACATTTTTTGAAGTGCTTATTAGGATTTGTAGACAGTGATATTGCAGCATTAGTGCCAATTGACCATTATTCGAATTTTCTAATTATATGTGCTAACTTCTTAAAGTCAATTTTCAACTAGATACATAATTTATGCATTGAACTATGACACTTGATATTCTTTCAGGACAATAGGATATTTTCGTCATTAAAGCATAGTAATATTTTTCGCTTTCGATTTACTATGCTAAAACAATGACAAAAATATTCATTATATAATATAAAGATGTATCTGAAACTGACAAGATGTCTAATACATGTTTTATTAGGTAATTGTTTCAAGATCATTTATATTCTTTATACTGCTGTACATGTACATATAATGTTCATTTTCACTTATTGTAATAATCTACTCATGTAAGTCAATGTTTGTACATATTTATTATTATTATCATTATTATTTGAATGTTCTATGTTCTATTATACTATAAACTGTAAATCTTCAACTATCTTGGAGGCAATAAAGATGTATATAATTATTTCGTCACTATGAATCTTAATATTTTGTAGTTTGTGATGTTAACAAAATCGCGGACGATTGTAACTTTATTATCTTTTCATATTAAATCTTACTTTTCGCATTAGTGTCAAGACAATCTGAAATAGTTCAAATAAAAACACGCACACACTGTACATGATTTACTATTTGATGACACACATAAAAAGAGATGCATCAAAACCAGAAAAGCGAGACCGCCAATAAATATAATTGAATGCACAAAGCTGGAAACGTTAGTTGATGGGACTATTAGGATATATGTTGTAGAGATAATCGTAAAACTGGCATTAGTTTGGGTGTAGATAAATTAAATATGGCGCACCATGGTAGACTGTTAAGTATGCATTACGACCACTAATATTTTATGTAGTCGGAAACTCTATCGTACATACAACATACCAACAATTAACATGTACATAATTTAAGTACATGGATACGACATTTTGGTATAACTATCAATAGCAATTTAATCTCTTTAGTTTACTGGGTTTAATACCGTGTCAACACATTGTAGGTCATTTAGGTATCCAGCGCACCTAACCTATCTTTCCTGGACCCTTGTCCATTACCAGTACTCACCTACCCTTCCACAAGGGTCGGAAACTTCTCCATGGAGGAAAATTGACATTATTGTCAAATTTTCATGGAAGGGTGTAACCTCCCCGGGCGAGATTCCAACCCGTATCCCCTCAGGACACGAGATATTCCAATTCCCGGCGCGCTACCAACTGCGCTAGCGACTCGGGTTTGCAACTTAAGCACATATCTAATTTTGATGATGTTTTAGATGTAAACGTTGATAGAAATGGAAAGCAAATATTGCTATCAAGAGCAAAATGTTACTTTAAGGGTAAAATACAAAAAAATAGTATCATAAATGTTATTTTTGACATGAACAAGAATACAGAGTCTCGGTAACAATAGTTTGTACATAGCTTTTAAAATACTTTTTATCTAGTACATTCAAGAACTTTGTGTTTTAATTGAGCAATCGATAAATGCAATTTAACAATTTTAATGAGCATATAAAACTATCATAATTTCTGCAACCAGATAAATTTCTAGTTTACTAGTTATTAAATAGTGACATACATATAACACCACTCTGCTAACATAAACGCAAATAAATTGAAAACAAAGTATTAGATAAGGCTACTATACATGTATAGTTCATATTCAGAGATACACAAAAAGTTGTAAAACAACATTTAGTGTATTTATATTCAAAGTTATAATGTCATTTAATTGATTTCTCCAGATTGCAAAAGCCAAGCTTCAAACAAATAAATATATGGCGTTAACAATCATTTTCAATATTATATTCATATAGTAATTTCATACTTTATGTTCCCATGCTGTTTATAATAAGGTAAATAATCAGATTGTTTGATAAGATTATGACAAAAGAGACATATAAAGCCTACCACTTGCTGTGAATATGACTTTGATGAAATATACGTTTTACTGAATGTATGTCAAACAAGTGCATTCAAAGAACCTTACACAAAGAATTATATTTTCTTGGTATATATAATTGGCATTTAACGATTTACAAAATAAAATGTCACAACATTAAACACACAAAGAATTGTCGATCAGAAATTGCATCAAGGAAATTACATTTAGAAAATACATTTTATTGTATAAATATCTTCATATTTTGTGAGCTCGTGATACTATGCGTTAGGCCATGCAATGTCGAGTGGGAAGCTAAGGCAAGTTTTTGTTTGTCTTTATAATACTTATACTTTTAAAACATAACAGTTGCATACTTTTCTACAAAGTTAAGCTGTTTACAGTACAATTCTTATAGTATACAATGTATTGTCTTCTATATCAAATGTCTATAAGTTCTTGTTTTCAAGCATATTAGATTCATTGCTTGGACACTTGATATACAAATGCACTGTACCAGATGTAATGCGTTTTCTTCAGAGCTAAAACTTCATAACTATTTAGCAATAACGCCTCAAAGTATCATACAGCCATCAGTTTTATAGCTAATTTGTTGAAACTACAGCATTTTCAGAAAATAATGAACGCATGAAGCCCTAATTCAAACGCCACAGTAAATTCTAAGTAATTTCGTAAAAACCTAATGACTACTAAAGTAATGACGTCAAATCAATCAAAACTATCACTCGTTGTTATCGTTTGTTTTGTCTCTTAAGACACTGCACATAAACTAAAACTAGTTTATGTAAAAACCAGCTACAATTCGGCATACGCTTAAAGTGGGAAAGTACAACAATTGGGATTCTTGGTTTTGCTTGATTAAGTGAAAATATTTATACATTATGATATGCGTTGGCAATGTAAAATAAAGTACAATACCATATACTTAACTATAAATTTTAAATCACAAACACGACAAGTTTATATTAAACACATACCACAACATGACGTTATAGTTTTTTAACATGATACTTAAGCTGAGTCATGTCTGGGGATTGTTTTATTGTAAACAAAATGTTTATCTCTTGCTTTTGGTTGTGTGGGATTCTTGTGTTATTACTGTTGCCATTCTGATAAGTTCTCAAAGTTTCTAAATCGATTGCAATTCATTATTTACTTTGGTAAGGTAAATCAATCTTATCATTAATGAAGATATTTTCTGAATACATTACGCCTTTGATAAACAAACACTTGACTTGTTAACTAATACAAGTTAACTAAAAAATGTATAAGGTAAAATACCGCTTTGATACAGTAACCAACTCTACGTTTTGGTAATGCACCAAGTAATATCAATCTTTTCTAAGTATCAATTCATGATTGTGTTATAAGGAAGCGTGAATTGTTAATTGAAAATGGTAATGTGCAATTCGATATTCATTACCTCAAAAGTGTTTCCTATTTATAAATGATATATTCAAATTATATCCATAGGGAAAAGGTATCTGAGAATAAGATAATTAGAGAGCGTCAAGCTAGTGACATTGTTCCAATATACTATTTTTTCTATGAATGAGAACCGTTTGACGTCAAAGCAACAGGAATTCAGGTTAATCATTGTATTGAATGGAGAATAGTCTTTAATAATCACTTAAGGTAGAATACCCATAATACACATATCAAGGAATTAGCTTTTTGCTTCTTCCTTCATCATCAGGATCACAGCTTAGATTCTCTGGCAAAATATTTTAACTTTTTACCGTCAAATAATTTTTTTATAGCATTTTTTTGAAAATTGGGTAATGAGTAAGAATTGCACTATATATTTGAAGGGGTATATGTCTTTTAAATGTAAAAATGAATTTAATAATCAAATTTTTTTCATAAATGACGTTTAATAAAATTCACAATACTTTAATGAATGCAAATACATCAACTTTAATATCTTTACCTTGCCATTTTTACTTATATAACAAGTTAATCATAGGGAGACCCAACAGAAAATGTGACGATTTTCATCGGCTTTAAAAAACACAAGTCCGTATCCTTATCTTTTGACTATGAAAACAGTTTCTGCACTCCAAGTTACCCATTAGATAATTTACCTTATACCATTAGGCAATGAATAAAAAAAGAAAAAGAACTTTCACCACAGATAACTCCACAAAACGCCATTTCAATACATCGACCCCCTTTTTGAAAAAATGTCAAAACTCTAGTGACCATTCTAATATGAAATAAACACTTCTTTACAGTACATATTTTACTTTTAAACGCCAATATTGACTATTTAGAGATAAAATAATGGTATTTTACGGTCTAAATTCATAACTCATCAACAACTTATTGATTACGAATTTGTTTGGGGACGAATCTTTTAGGGGACGAATCTTTTCGTCCATTTTTTAAATTGGATTTTTATACTTCCGGTTTAAATTTTTACACGAATTCTATCTATTTTCTCAAATAATTGGGTGAATTAATAATCTTTGTAGGTAATATAAGAAAAATATTAATAATATTTTAAAAATGAAGCATTTACACCATAAAAAAGTGTATCCGATCTTTATCGATTTATAACGACACCTACGGAAACTTCTTACGTAATTTGTCGACATGACCCGACATCGCCCGAAGTTTGACAGCAGCTATTATGGGAATTCTGCCTTAAGTACATTTATGTGGGAAAACTAAGAAACCTCCATGACATTTATATCTTACAAGTATTTTACCTTATAACTAGTTGATTATAGTCATTAATTCACCTTTATGTGTGGAGATTCTTACAGCGAACGGTTAACTATTTTATAGTGAAGTTTTATATTGGTATTTGGTACACATATTTTAATGTTTGTATAATGTTTTGAGTTTATTTGTGTATCTATTTGATTGTATTTATAACAGTGCATTTTCCGTTTTTTATTGCAAGAATTTTCGCGCGATGACGTTAGGTTATCGTGTTGTTTCCGATTGTTGTAATGTTGTTTATACCAGAAGAAGACTCGTACATGCAAAAAGTTGTATTTAAACAATAATAAAAGAGTTAGTTTAGCCGCGGCCGTGGCGTAGTGGTTAGCATGTCTGACTTCGAATCCGGAGATCGCGGGTTCGAGCCCGGTCGCAGTAGGTCATACCCTATACATGAGTTGTCGGCCTCGTGGTAGGGTAAGTTAGTACTGGTGATAGAAAAGTGTCCAGGAAACCTTTTGTAGGAAGAGTTGGTCGTCGTATATATGACCTAAATATGTGTTGAATACGACGTTAAAAAAATTAAAGAGTTATGTGTTGGTAGTATTTCTATTTAATATACTATGTAGTTTGATAATCTTATTGAAAATATGATGACGACTTTTATGTGTTACGTTACATAATGTATATATTTTGTATTTATCTTTTGATTTAAATGTAATATAATCAGACATTTCTCTGATATTATGTCTCTATGTTTGTCATTGTCATTGTATAATCTTGTTCACCCGTGTCATTGTAATTTTGTCATGTCTTGTAATATTGTAATATTTTCACGTCATTGTAATTTTGTGATGTTGTCTTATCATGTTATGATCGTTTTGATTGTGATGTAAGCATTGTATTGTTATAATTGTTAATCACTAGAAACTGTATAGTTTTTGTGAATAAATGTATGTTCTGTTCTGTTCTGTTCATAATGTGTCTACAACTTAAACTGTATAAAAACAAGTATTTAAGCACCTTTGGGATGTACAGCAAACATATAATGGAACTTGTATTTTGATGTATGTACTTGGGTATTTTTTCAGACAAACATATCAAACAAAACAAACAATATCTCACTTCTATTTTGTTTCTCTTTTTCAATTTAAATATATGTTGATAATGTTATTATTCAACTTTATTGCCAAAATGTTGATAAGTACAACGTGGGTACCAAAACATATAGCAGAGGCTTCTTAGCCGAAACGGACGGAAGTGATTGTCAAATGTAGCAAAGCAAAATTCATTAGGCATAGTCCTAGATGAATAAAGTCAGAAAAAAACACAATTTACGTTATATACCTACATTTAGATGAATTTGCCGAGGGGAAAGTACTTTTATTCTCTTTTTGACAAGGCAATTTAGGTAATGATATAAGGTTTAAAAATACTTATTTTAATTCATTTACGATTTCAATTATACTTAAATAAATGAGTCGGCAGATAATGGTCTAGATTTTGCTAATTAAAGTTCCTAATGTTTTTTGTTTTCACTTAATTTCTTTTTTCACAATTTCTTATCGATCATTACTTGAAAACGATGCTTAGATTTTACATTTTTGTTCATTACCAAGTTTAAGGACTGTAGCACAAAAATATACTCGATTTATTGAAGTGTTCACCATAGATAGGTTTTAAACACAGTCGTTTAAATGCTTGACCATCACATAACATTTTTGTCATAGAGTGATAAATTAAAACTTGGTACATTGTACACTACATTGTCCAAGACATATGTGGTCTCAATCGTTTATTCAGATAAATTGTGCATATGAATATACTAAGCTAGAAAATTGAAGAAAGGTAGGACGTTATGTAATACAGCAATACAAGCTGTAAACATTAATATACATGTAAATTTGCCTCATCAATTAGGCACTATGTTAAGATTGCTTTTTAAGGAGTAGACATAGAATTTGCCATTTGATATACTGATTGTTAGCCATATAAATACATTACTGTAGAGTTTACGCAGGTGCTGTTATCTGACAGCTTGACAAAAGACAAAACGCCTACAGAAGACGTACGATCCGTTTGCCGACTGACAGAAACTACTTATGGTATTTAATTGTTGCAGCTTTAGAAACCGAAGGCGTTTGACTACGTCAAGTGAATATTCTCTGTTTCCTCGAACTACTTGTAAACAGTCTAACAATGTTAATGTCTTGTACAAACTGGAATTTAAGGATGATTGCCTTAAACGATATACATGTACTAACAACGTTGAATTACTTCGTATAATGTGTATTGAATTTAGTTATGCGTAACTGTTCCATGTTACTTACCCAGTCAGTTTTTACATTCAATGTATTTTATTAAACTAATCACTATGCCCTCTCGCTATATTAGACAAAGACTTAAATTGCCCTTTTGTGACTCATATTATATTCATTGCCATAAGTTATCTACTACTCGTATATACAGCTGCGTCCTAAATTTGCTAATTGGAGATCTGGCGTCTGTTATTAATTGTCTCGTTTGCTATCTTAGTAGTTTTATAACCATTAAGAACAATAAACTAAAGCGATTTTCTCAATTAGGGTGAATAATAAGAGTTAGTTTTTGCTGGGAATATTCATAGAAATACGAGCAGATGTTAAAACAAAAGAAAACTTGTTTTACCTTGAAACGAATTATATTTTCTTTAATTCAGATTTACTTGTTAGGAATCAAACACCACATATTTTCCTACTCACATATATCAAACGATAGATTTATTTCAGACAATGAAATAATTATAACATATATATTGTTGGTATATACAATTACATATACAATTGTGTGTTTTAACACATGAATATCATAAACGTTTGTATCGTTTAGTCGTTCGACGATGACATAATGTTGATTACTCAAGGTTTTTACAACTGTCAATATTTGAAAGCGATACATTTACAAAACAAGACTATTTACTTTTATTTGTATTTTTTATCATTAAATAATCACAAACTTTTAAACAATTAGGTCAACACCAATCGTACCAATGTATTTAAATGTATATATTTCATTCAATGTAAGGAATTGTTACAAGTATACCTTCACTGAGTTACTTTGCGAAGATATGATGAAATACCATCTGAAATATACAATTCATTTGGAAAGCATACCATTACGTATTCTGAAGACAGACAATGCTTCTCTCATTTGTCTCTCATTTGCTTACAGTTCACACATCATTAACGCATTTACGTTTTTTTCCACTATGACAATGAGTTTTCAGACGTCGTTAAATGTTTCTGGTTCTCTCCAGAAAATATATATTGCATTGAACAATTTGAATACTGACATCTGCTGGATTGTATATGTGATATTCAAATGTAGAATATAACATTTCATCAATAAACTAACATTGTAAAAGAAATAACGATATCAATTGGAATACAATTCACCACTAGTGATATATTCCTTTCATATTATATTGGCACGTGACACAATACAATTATCTTTCACAATTTTTATCGTAAAAATCAAATCGTCGCCTCGCTCTAACGATGTCGTAATTATCATTGTATACGGCGGAATGGACTTCAAAAGTTCAAAAGGTTATATCTTCGTTGATTCGATATGTATAGACATGAGGCTTGGCAGTCATATAAAAAAATATTTTAACGCATATTATGAGGAATATTATTGACATACTATGAGTAATAATACAAAAAATACAATAATGTGTTTGGAGATAGAACAAAATCACATAATATGGTTGATGCATCTAGCTCTAATATTGTGCTATATTCAAGGTGATAATGCAATGATACTTTAGCGCATGTTCTGAAATTTGCAACACTGCCTATATTACAGCGTTAATGTTAATACATGTATATAACGGTCACCAGTGTCAATGAAGAACAAAAACAAAACGATAACCAAATTACGTACTTCGGACTGGGCGTAGCGATGAGAGCATTAAATCGGACAATGAATTGATGCATCTTTTTATTTTTCTTATCTTGATAATACCGTACAAGAAACATAGTTACTTTATTAGAAATACATAGTAGTTAAATATCATAGACTATATTTGTGTCAGGATTGAATGGTTGAGTTCATTGTCAGTTTATATTATTTCATCAAAACTGTACAATGGTGAATAGTACCAATCACGTAACAATTTTAATGTCGTGATAAATATAGGTCCCGAAAATACTACAGAATTATAAGTTGTTTGAATATTGATTTGTCAGTAGAACTATATATCTTCTCTGTGATTCAATGTTACACGTATGTGTTCAACAGATATAAAAACATAAACCAAGGAATATGTCGAATTACAAATCATTGAATTGTAATGGTAAATGATGGCATTTTGAACGTGAATTTTGGTAATAAAATATTTCTGTTTTCCAAGTTACCACTGTTTTTTCTATAAACTTGTTTAATCCTACTTTCTCTCAAGCAATTAAAATAACATTATTATGAAATACCATTGAAACATTTTTAAACATCATTCAAAGCACCTTCAGACAAGTTTATATCTCTAGTTAGCAATAACTTATGTAATTCTATTCGCAAAGTAATTACATAGTTTGCGTCCCCATACGTGTCTCGATAAAACTAATTAGATTTTAAGACCAGGTTAATGACAAGGAACACTTATTACACAAACTGTGAATATGTCTTTGACAAAAAAAATATTCATTTATTCAACGTCAAACAAGTGCATTCGCAGAATATAAACATATAAATGAGTTTATGAAACATTGATTTTTTCAATCCAGCAGAACAAAAACACACACTATAAGTGGTCGACTAGACAATGTATGGAGAATTACTCCCGAAAACGTCATACGATATAGAAAAGGAATAACACCATTCATTTTTCTTTATCGTACACTATTTCCCAATTGATAAATTCAACTCAACATGTATCAATGTAAAAACGTTATCATTGATATCATTAAGAAGCGCCAAGAGAATCAACCTTCCTCCATACACTTTTATTCATTGTAACTCGTTTGACGTCAGAACAGCAAAACCTCTAGCTAATTGGTTCATTGAAAAGACATTAACCTTAATGATCAATTAAGCGCAGAAAGAAATCAACTTTGAATGACACATTTACAAAACTACATACTGGTGACAAAATATGGATAACAAATGGAATATATAGAGGATATTCGCCAATTTTGGTGTAAGATCGATTTATATTTCACCGAGTGAGCTTAGAAAACATATTTTCACGAGTGGCGTAGCCACGAGTGAAAATGTCATTTTCTGAGCTCACAAGGTGAAATATAAATCGATCTTACACCGAAATCGGCGAATTTTCTGTTTCTTTCATGCTGTTCACCTGAAAAATGATGCAAGACTATCTAGATCTACCTGTGCCAGTTCATGGACAGACCGTATGACTCATTATTAATGTGATAGAGCGAAAATAAGTAGTTCCAGTGTGCATAATTTATTGTAATATAATCGTTCATTTCTTAAGACACTACCCATCCAAATTTAATTAATCCATGTTTGTTACATTAAAGAAGTATGAGGGAAAACAATTTTAAACTCGAAAATCGTGTAACAGTTTCCTCACGCGGAAGGAGACAAATGTGTACTGCATGAACAGTCAATGTCAAGGTAAATGTGTTTACGTCTGAGTTGGTCTACGCGAATTTTAAATCAATACAGTTTTTATTGTGATGTCATATTACGCGGTTAAACGGAAGGATTTAAACGATATTATCAAGCGACTGGAAAGTACATGTTTCACAATTATGATATGGATATAAGGATAATGTAAGGAAACACATAGATCTAGAATCTAGATCTACGCGCTGAAGGGATGTTTCATTGATTTGTCAAAATGGCGAAGACTCAAGAAAGCCGATGATTTTTAGCCAGTTCATTATATCTAATTTATGCACAGATTGGCTTGGATTTATACTAGCCAACCTTTGTATTTACCGTATAATGACTGGATATTCGTCAAATGAATCAACGAATGGTATCCAATGGCAATGCACACGATGCAGCTTTGATACAGTCAACGTTCGGACATGTTTGAGTTTTTCCTCGCTGGATTTGAATGGTGACGTAAGTTATTCTAAGATTTGTAATGAATTTTCTCATGAAAACCTGTATCAGACTATTCATTAAAAGCGCGAAACTCTCGCATTTGACCCCAATTATGTACAAAAAATCTCCATTATGCAGTCGCGTGATTGCCGTGTAATCTGGACTGAGCTGTGTCGACTAAATTTGTAGACTTTCGTTTTAAAAATTAGTTAGCAACAGGATATGTTGGATTTGTTTATATCATCTCCTGCTTTAGCATCAACTAATGCATTTGTCACCATTGAACTCGCTTATATGATGTTTGAAAAAGCTCTAGCTTGTCTGTCTCCCTTGAAAAAAGTAGTCCGTCATTTTTTATATTTTCACCGTAGTGAAAATATAAACCGATATTTTCATCGTTTATTTTCATCGTATAACACATCATTTCATCGTAAAGCATGAAAGAAATAGAGGATATTCGCCAATTTGGGTGTAAGATCGATTTATATTTCACCGAGTGAGCTTAGAAAACATATTTTCACGAGTGGCGTAGCCACGAGTGAAAATGTCATTTTCTGAGCTCACAAGGTGAAATATAAATCGATCTTACACCCAAATTTGCGAATTTTCTGTTTCTTTCATGCTTACACCTGGAAAATGATGCAATACTTTATTGATTCTACCTGTGCCAGTTCATGGACTAGCTGACCGTATAACTCATTATAAATGTGATAAAGTGAAACCAAGTAGTTCCAATGTGCACTATTTATTGAAATAAGATCGTTCATTTATGAAGACATTACACATCCAAATCTAATTAATCCATGTTTATTACGGTAAACAAGTATATGGGAAAACAAATTTAAACTCGACAGTCGTTTAACAGTTTCCTAACGCGGAGGGAGACAAAATGTGTACTGTAGATTAACAGTCAAGGTCGAGGTAAATGTGTTTACGTCGGAGTTGGACTACGCCAGTTTTAAAATCAATTCAGATTTTATTGTGATGACATATTACGCGGTTAAACGCAGGGATTTAAACGATATTATCAAGCGACTGAAAAGTGCATATTTCTATTTCTAACACTGATTTGTAAATCACGAGATGGATAAAAGGATAAAGTAAGGAAACACAAAATCTACGCACTGAAAGGATGTGTTATGGATTTGCCAAAATGGCGAAGACTCAAGGAAACCGATGATTTTTTGAGCCAGTTCATTATATCTTATTTATGCACAGATTGGCTTGGATTTGTACTAGTCAACCTTTGTATTTATCGTATAATGACTGGATATTCATCATTTGAATCACAGAATGGAATCCAATGCACATGATGCAGCTACAGTCATCGGTCGGACATGTTTGAGTTTTTCCTTGCTAGATTTGAATACGTAAGTTTTTTTAAAGATTTATAATGAATTTTCTTGCGAAAACATGTATTAGACTATTGTATGTTTTATTTTTTACTTATATTAAAAGTACGAAACTCTCGCATTTGACCTTAATTATGTATTGTAGAAAAAAACGCCGTCATAATCCCATACTGTATATAATAGTCGCGTGATTGCCGTGTAATCTGAACTGAAGCTGTGTCGACAAAATTTGTAGACTTTCGTTTTGAAAATTAGTTAGCAAGAGGATAAGATGGATTTGTTGATATCATCTTCTGCTTCAGCATTAACTGATGCATTTTGTCCCCTTGGTATTTGCTCACATGATGTTTGAAATAGCTCTATCTTGTCTGTCTCCCTTGATAAAAGTAGTCCGTCATTTTTTATATTTTCACCGTAGTGAAAATATAAACCGATATTTTCATCGTTTATTTTCATCGAATAACACAGCATTTCACCGTAAAGCATGAAAGAAAAATAGTTATTCACCATGTTCGAATACACTTTTCTTTTATTGTGAGTCGTTTGGCGTCAAAACAGCAAAACCTCTAGCTAATAGGTTCATTGAAAGGACATTAACCGTAATGATCAATTAAGCACAGAAAGAAATCAACTTTGAATGACACTTTTGCAAAACTGTATACTGGTAAAATATATGGAAAACAGAAAGAATATAAATAGTCATCAATATATTCCAATACACTTCTTTTCAATAATAATCGTTTGACGTAAAAAAGCAGACTCTGGTTAATTACAATATTGAAAGGACAAAAGGATCTATAATAATCACTTAGTGTATTTAAGGTGAAAAAATAGGAACCAACTTTATCGATAAATGGTATTTTACCAACGTATATAGTCGTATTAATTTACCAAAATAGAAGCTACAATTAAATCTCTACATAGAGGCCTTCTACAGAACAAGTCTTCCGCACAGCATCTTTTGATAGCTCCCTTCGGCATATTTTATTTGTATCTAATCTCTGCCGAGCAACAGCGTCTAAACAGGAACACAGAACAATTCCACCTAGTATCTGTTTTTCAAGATAGGATGTACTGTATATTGACAATTGATAGTTACTGACAATGCTAATGAAACAATACGGTCAGAAAATATGTGTCAATAATTAAAAACAATAAAGTTAATAAATGGTATTTTTCATGATGTTATATTTACGTTAAAACAAAATGTATGATTTATAGAAAGTTATTATACCGTGCCTTATACGAAACGCAAGCAATAACTATCTTGTTAGCAATAGCCTTTATTAATGTCTAAACATGCGTATATCGTAACATTTGTCTGCGTATATTTTAGCAGCATTACGCATTACTATTTTAATTTGATATATTTTGCAACCAACCCTGATACAAGTCTTTCTTCTGTAACATAACTAAATAGTAAAACAATAATTTTCCCATACAAATGTTTCTTAGTCAGACGTACATCCCCCATTACATCACAATTTGTCTTAATACTTTCTCAAACTAATTATTTTTCCATTGCTGGCATATGTCTTCTTTTTAGATTTCTTTGGTAACAATCGATTACTAGAATCTACGTTGTGTCCATTTTTGTATAAAACCATCAATAGGTTAAGTGTTTCTTGTCTGCTACGTGTACAGATTTCAAATATTCCATTTCTTGTCATTAAATAATGAAATCCTACCAACCACTGAATATGATGGTTGGTTATATTGCATCCATTGCTTACTCGTTAAATAAAAATCAATCTTACACCGACATAGACATAGAAATAGACAAATATCCTCTTTTTGTATTTAAAAATAAAAGTGTTGATACTTTTGTGCCTTTCCACGTTTTTTTCAACTTGTATAAAACGTTTTAGATGCAAAATCAATGCTTGCTGATAAAATTATACAATAAAATCATGAGTGCTTTTTGAAATTTAGACACCAATCATTACCAAAAGAGACACACCTTGATTCTTAAATTCATATATGAAAAAGTTATTACATTGATAACATTTGTTGTTATTCCATCTGAAGACAGAAATGATAAGAATGTACAATTATGTCAAAGTTAATGGATTTTCTGACACAGCTATTATGGATTAAATATTGTAGAGAAATTATTAGCCGCAATATATATAACGTGTTCAGAGATCATTTTTCTTGAAGTAATACTGATTAGTTCACCCAATGTAGCTGTATTAGTGAGACTTCGCGCATATTTATTGGACGATGTCAATGCTAAAATGTATTCAACACGCTATCTTATAATATTCGTATCCGTATGAATTTGTCATTGAAAATAATTTATTAACCAATAGGCAATACTTCAACTTGTCTAAGCTGTTGTTCTG
This sequence comes from Mactra quadrangularis, assembly GCA_025267735.1. Taxonomy (NCBI): domain Eukaryota; kingdom Metazoa; phylum Mollusca; class Bivalvia; order Venerida; family Mactridae; genus Mactra; species Mactra quadrangularis. Next base: position 15,282,782 of record CM046308.1, on the reverse strand, counting down.
TAAGAGATTTAGTATAGTCACTGTTGTAAGAAAGCAATTTATGTGACGTTGATTAATTGTTTTTGGGATAATTGCAAAGGCCGGTGACCTGCTATTAAAAGATTTATATCATTTTGGACATGTGAAGTTATATTAGACAACACCCGAAAGGATAACATACTGGATGTCGTGATGTATAAGAAACTTTAACTAGTGACATATTTTAAGTGTATAGCACAAAAAACAACTGCATATATTTTTATTAGTACTGACATCTATGCTAGAAGTTTTATTTCTTACCAAATATGTTACTTGTCGCTTTTGTTATTTTTTGTAATCCAATTATTATGTTTTTATTGACATATTAATACATTTTATTTATTGCTCAAGGTTTGGGGTCAACTAAAGATTTGGAGAAAACTATCGAGAGTTAAAGAATAGTAAATCTTGCTTCAGCATTACGTATCATCCACTGCTTCGTTTTATCCAATATAAAATATGGTGTTTACTGGCAATTTGAAACTGCTTCAGAAACGCCGAAGAAACCTGATTCACCCCCTTGCCTGAATATAATAGAATGTACTTGCAACTATCTTCTGTGAAAGCTAAATGTGTCTACCATATTCAAGTAGATAACATCATTAGATCTTAAACTACAATTTATTTGTCTTAGAAAATGAATTATCTGCGAAAAATTTAATTGTTATTGTTAACTAAACATTTTAACGACGTTAAATTTTAATAACTTTTACCCTTTCGATGCTTAAATATAAATGGTCATTACAACTTGTAATGCATAGCACTGGAGACAAACTATTCTACATTGAATGCATCATTGTGATATGGCATTGGTATTTTAACTTATTTGTTATTTACTATTATGTTTTACTCAATATGTTATTAATTGGTGATTTGACTCCCAGCACATTAAAATGGGAGGCACATATCCTTCCCCGTGATATAAATGAACCGTAAATGTGTTGTCAAAATCTAACAAGTGATAAAACATGGTGTGATCAAATTTAAAACCTACAGATGATTAAGTTGAGCGTGTTTGCCCTACAAGAAACCCAGTTTAGTTTCTGTTTTACTTACGCAATAGGTATCAATATTTTTTGTTAAACGAATCAGCTGTGCCTTCTCATAGTCTTGTCACTGTTTGGAACAAAATAATTTGACAATCGTTTACTAAATCCGCGTCCTAAGCGGTTCATTCTCTGTTCAATGATCAGTTAGTTACTTTATACAGCTGCGTCCTACATTTCCTAATTGAAGTTCTTGTGTTGGTAATTAATTGTCTAGTTTCCTATCTGAGAAGTTTTATTTCCACTTAGAACAATAAATTAATGCGATATTCTCCATTAGGGAGAATAATAAAGCTTGTATCGTGCTTAGAATGTTCCAAATAACAGTAGAAAAAACGGGAAGTGAAGTTTTATACTGCATGACATTATCTTATCTCTCATGCTAGATGTTAAAGGTTTCATGAGTACTCGTAAGGGACAATACTCCGCATATGAAACTAATAAAGAAGTGCTTAGAGAAAAAAAAAATGCAAATGTTATTAAATAATTGATGGTGAAAAAAGTAACATGCACAATTAATATGTAATGAGTATTAGTAGTAGAATATTGTGTATCGTTAACTTTACTCATCGATGCCAAGTTATTGCTCATACATGCAGAAAACATATTTTCCGCTTAATATTAGTGTTTTTTATAAAGAAAGTGTTCAAATCATCTGTTTTGTTTCCAATACTGATCGTGATAAAATAATATATAAAAACCAATTAGTTCATTAAGAGTATATGGTTCAAGATATAGTTGTGGCATACGATTGAATGACTGGATTCAAGGCTAGTTAGTATCATGCATGTATGTATAAATAACTTCATTCAATCAATATATGTCATCCTACGGTCTGTATGATGAAAATAGAGTAAATCTTAGGGAAAACTGTAAAATTGTGTCTGATTTGAATATAGAATGTTCCTGTATTTTACTAATCTAGAAAAACACGTTAATATGAAATAAGAACAAACATCATACACTAAGAGTAAAAATATTTGTATATCAATACAATTTATCAGGTACGTGCACATTCGTTAAGCTGTTTTTTAGAATGCGTTAAACAAAATTAATTTCTGCATGAGCAGTTGAAATGTGGTGTATTAATCATAAATGTTTTTAAAGTAAGCATTGTACCACTACGAACTTTTAAACAACATAGCCTTATGTCAAAACTAGTCGTTTTTCCTGTTCATTAAATGTGTTACAAACCATGCCCAGTCAAAACACATAATATGAGGGTACATGTATAATATTATACACCATGAGCCACCACTAATTGATTATGAACATAACTAAGAAGCGTCAAAAACAGCGAAACGAGTCAATAAAAATGCATCTTATAATCATTCTTTGATGGGGTGCATCAAGATACATATTAAAGAAACCATTCAAACTTGGAAAACAGTCATAAGTCTGTCAGTAGGTAAAATAATTCAATAAATAATAGGGAAGAATGTGAAACATTTATTAACACCATCAACTTTCCACTGAGTTGTAACATTATCGGAACCACCACGTACTAACAATTAACATGTTTTAATTATACAAATGCGACCGCAAGATGTCATATTAATTTATAATGTTGTTTAATGTTGCAGATTCACTCTGAAATGCGTAAACTTTAAGAAAAGGTTAATGTATCAAGGACAATGAATTTGGTAAAGATAGGTTACTAAGTCGAGTCAAAGAATATCTTAGAATATCCTTAAACATTGACACGAATCAATACTAGTGTTTATAACCACGTAGGTTATAGTTTGAATTTGGTGACATTGTTATACAAATATAATATACCATAGAAAAGAGCCAAACACTGTTGAAGATTTTGATTTTATCGATAAAATAAATAAAAAGAATTAACAAAAAATTCTAAATGATAGAAAAAGTATAATATAGCATAAACCGCTTACCTGTGATAATAATATAAACAACAATAACATTCAAAGGCATGCTTACTTATAAGTTGCAAAACGATTTGTACCAAAAAACGAATTTTTAAAAAGGTCTTAAGTTTTGTATTGAATAAATATGCAATGATGATATTGACCGTATAATTCCTTCTTTTGCTTGCAATGCAAAACAATATTTACTATTTTGTGGTCGTAACAATTTATTTTATTCATAACCAAAAAATCATGAAATAGCTAAGAGGGAATAGAGGTTTTGCAGATTTTTTAAAAATTACCGACCAAGAAAAGATATGAAATGTCAGTGAACTGATATTATGGCAATTTTGCCATCCGGCTATTTTCCAGAATCAGTAAAATTAATGTCGGAATGTACATTAACTCTCAATTTATCATTTACTTAGTAATTACATAGAATATGCTCCCTGCTATTTATAATGGCACAAATGATCAGTTTGTATAATAAGATTATGCCAAACAATACAAATCATATATACCACTGACGGTGAAATTGACCTTTGGTTTATACATTTCTTAGGTGGATTTGTGTCAGATGCGAATTATTATAGGCTGTCATGATCCAAATAATAAAACTTATTCGGAAAAGTCATACCGAATCATATTTTTTAATACATGTATAATGTATTTTTACTATGTAGCCATAATCGGGGAACAAGCCGCACGGTCTAAGTGCAAATGTACCTTTACTAAGATAATAGCAAATACTGCATTGTGCAATAACTAGCAAAAAACAAATTAAAAATACCTATAATGGCATTATCATTTTTATCAGAAAACTCAAACGCAAGGACATTTAGAACGTGATATTCGATCTTGCAATGATGATGTTGTTTTGATATCATAGCTTTTATTTTTTATGTAATTATTTGTCCACTATTTTCTGTTTCGTTTACAGTTTTATTCCTTGCATAAGGGAACACGTTTATTACAATCGGATTATACCGCATCCGTTTTTCAATGAATCTCGAATTACATCAAGTAGAGCATTATAAATAAACTTCAATTTCTTGTATTATGTAACTGAGCATGCAGATTTTGATGAATGAATACTATAAATAACCAGACAAGTGTTCCATATTATAACATTTATAATCTGTCAATTGGTAAAAACTGTTATGATATATCGCTTGACAGAATATTGTCTCCATTGAATTGTATTTCTCTCTTATTGATTCTAAAATTTTAAACTTAAGCATTGTACTGTTTCCTTAGGAAAAACTTTATCGTAAATGTTCAATGAGTAAATGAGTCAATTTTACTATTTACGTCTGATTGACATTCTTATCGAGATTTTGTTTGATATTCCGTAGCAAGGGCACTTCAATACATCCAGCAACTGTTATGTTTATTTTCTGACTTCAAGTTTTAACAATTATAATATTATGATCATTAGTTAAAGTTGGCCTATGCGCATATTTTCACATTATTTCTATGCTCTGTATGCTAAAATCAACATAATAGCGTTATAAAGGATCCCAAGCAATAGTCCTGAAGCTATATTAAACCTCCCTTTACCAACGCTGTCATTTAAATAAAGCGGTTTTAAATTTTATTTTCTAAAAAAACTGCCAGTTTTTTTAAGCCGACCGGAAAAATCCGAGTGTACACGAAGCGAAACGAAGACAGCCGACTACTCCGTGACCTTTTGTGACACGCATAAATTACAGTATACGTGTGTTTACAAAATGGTGGAAGCGGGACATATAAGAGAGCGTCACTTTAAAATTACTGAATCTGTGAAAAAAAGCGACGAAAACAAAGTTGCTATACAAACTCCGAGAGATTTAAATGTGCACAGAAAACGGAGTTTGTGAGATGGCACCAGTAAAAGCTCAAAATTGCTGTAAAGACGAGTGAATAGCTAGCAAAATTGTCGCTTGAAAATGAAAGGTAAGGCTTCGTCGAATTCTAAACTAAGAATAAGAACGTTTTTTTATCAACGAGTAATATCATTATGTTGTTCGCAGTTATATTATGTTTTTCCATTTGTTTAGTTAATATCTGACTGTATGAAGCAGACTAGACGGCTGTAATGTAGGTCGTCGAAAGCGTGGCGCTTCGTCCCAAAACTTTTCGACCCGCTCATTGTTTACTTGAGAAAACTTACATGACCTATCCGTATTTTATGTTTTGTAATAGAGTATAATTATGGTTTATGTTATTTTGATGTTTCTATTTCATGTGTTCGTTGTCTCAATATATTCCTGAATGTGAAAACATATCAACCCAAATGAAAATATTTCACGTTCCAGTTATTAACCTTGTTTACTGTCAACCCCGTCATATAAGGTACTTCTTGAGATGTTCTGGTTTGTTACTGTTTCCAGTAATGTATGTCTTCTGTACAAGTTTATAATAGCAGATATATATCATTTTGCATAACTAATTGACTAGCCCTTTTATACTTAAGAGATTTTAGTTCTGCATGCACATTTTAATTTTTATCATATGAAAGTATCCACTATAAATTTCTTTCATCTCAATATGATTGCCTATCTATCATTAAGGAAAAGCATCCCAATTAGCTGAGTGGGCTATCCATGGATTGCTAAAAGCACACAAAAAAAATCACCAGTACTGTGTATTAACAGCTCTGTATTTGAAGAAGCACTGGTACAGGCACTTATATTCTCCTTGACTTCACAGTGCCATAGAGAAGATAAAAACTGGTATGCATTTTCATAATACATGTACTTGCATACAAATACAAGTACAATGTCCCTCATGTCTTATGATAGTGTATATTACATGTACAGATATGATGTTGTTTGATGGAATGTGAAAATATTTTTGTATGACCATGTAATGAATAATGTTTTATTTAACTTACATTTTTCAGACCTGAAGGTGAAACTATGAAAGTATTTTTAATTGTACGAGTTAATGGGAGAAGAAGATGTCATCATTGTTTGTTGACCCATTTGAGTAAGTATGCCTACTACTTTTATGTGCTGTTTAATAAAGGCTGTATTATGTCACGGTGTTGTCAGTCTACAACAGCTGTATCTTGGTCCACCAAGTATTAACTGTGGATAGGTCTAGAGTCAAGGAATGCCAGTTGATTTTGAGGATCCAGGATAAGTGGGAATTCACATGGAAATATTTCGTGCAGATGATAACTCTTAAAAAATGTACTAAGTTTCCCCGTATCATTACAGTGGATAGCGTATATTGTTGACTTCTGATGTAATAGAATGGCACGCTGTGCACACTAACTGTTGATTCTCTATCCCTCTATCATGATGTAAATGTATTATCATTTTGGATAGAGCTTAAAATAGTATTAATTACATGTGTGCACATAGGTTATTGTATCATAGTAGTTAAAATTAATTAGAGAAATCAAGTATGTTTTAGCAATTTCTAAATGAGGTAAAAGTCATATGATGTGGCAGTTTACCCCATATTTAAAATAAATCATTACTTTAATAGCATGTTCATTTTACAGGTTTTTTGGTAAAGTTGCCTGAATCTTAACACTAATGAACATGAATGGATTCTTTCGGATGATGATGGTACAATTTCGTGTTTGCATGAACCACATTGAACTCAGAAGATATATGGGACAGACCTTACTGAATGCTTCTTCAGATGCCCTGTTAATAAAAAATCTAGATGCTGTTTTTTACATGAGACTTTTGAATAAAATCAGTTACTATTTCAACTGCAGGTAATTTAATTTTGAATAATTTTTAAATTATATTTTTATGAGTACTTCTGGCTACAAAGTCGCCCGGTTAGCTCAGTTGGTAGGAAGCAAGTCTACTGATTGATTCCCAGGATTTCTACGGCCATTCTCCCTCCTACCAATGATTTTAATTATGTAGGGCAGTTGTCAGTCACTGACAAAGTAGGTGCTTAGTAGTTGGTTAACAGCTGAATCCAGAGATTTAGCCTTTCCAGGAAGAGTGAGTAGGTTGACTGACAACCATTATATGACCTATACAATGTGTTGCTACCGCATTAAACCAAACGAACAAATTAACCTCTGGCTACATGTATAAAGACAATAATAGTACTACATACATGTACTTTTTTATCCGATAAATTGTAAATCTAAATATGACTTGTTGCTAATATGACTATGAAAATGTAATAATTTTGAATAGGTTTCCTAATATTTTTTGTGACAATACCAAAAAAATGAACTGTATTGTCACAATTACTGTTTCATTTTTATACGCCCGTTTTGAAAAAACGGACGTATTATGTTATGATGTTGTCCGTCTGTCCGTCTGTCCGTCTGTCCGTCTGTCCGTGGACAATTGCTTGTCCGGATGATAACTCAAGAAAGGATGTACCTAGGTTCCTAAAATTTTATGTGTGGATAGCCCTTGGGTGGAGGAGGTTCCCTATTGATTTTGAGACCCCAGGGTCAAAGGTCAAGGTCACTGGGACTTAAAATAGGTAAAACTTGTCCGGACAATAACTCAACAACGACTGTACCTAGGTTCACAAAATTTTATGTAAAAGTAGCTCATGTGTCAAAGATGTTCCCTATTGGTTTTGGGGCCCCTGGGTCAAAGGTCAAGGTCACAGGGGCCTCATATAGGTAAAAAACTTGTCCTGACAATAACTGAACAACCAATCAATCTAGATTCACCCAATTTTAGGTGAGAGTAGCCCTTGTGTCAAGAATGTTTCCTGTAGGTTTTGGGGCCCCTGGGTCAAAGGTCAAGGTCACAAGGGCATCATATTGAAAAAACTTGTCCGGACAATAACTCTACAACCACTGTACCTAGGTTCACAAAATTTTATGTGAAGGTAGCCCATGTGTCAAGGATATGCCCTATAGGTTTATGGGGCCCCAGGTTCAAAGGTCAAGGTCACAGAGGCATCATATGAAAAAACTTTGTCCAGACAATAACTGAACCACCAATGTACCTAGGTTCACCAAATTTTATGTGAGAGTAGCCCATGTGTCAAGGATATGTTCTATTAGTTTTGAGGCCCCTGGGTCAAAGGTCAAGGTCACAGGGGCATCATATCGAAAAACATTGTCCTGGTAATAACTCAACAATGACTGTACCTAGGTTCACCAAATTTCATGTGATAGTAGCCCATGTGTCAAGGATGTGCCTTATAAGTTTTGGGGAAACATGGTTAAGTTTAAACCTTCAACCAGAAGATATCAAATTACCAAGCAGTGACTTCAAATGTTCAATTAATATGTTAATAAAGTCAAAATGGCAAACAATAAAAAACTTGTCCGGACAATAACTGAACCACCAATGTACCTAGGTTCACCAAATTTTATGTGAGAGTAGCCCTTGTGTCAAAGATATGCCCTATTGGTTTTGGGGCCCCTGGGTTAAAGGTCAAGGTCACAGGGGCATCATATTGAAAAACCTTGTCCGGACAATAACTCTACAACCACTGTACCTAGGTTCACCAAATTTTATGTGAGAGTAACCCATGTGTCAAGGATATGCCCTACGGGTTTATGGGGCCCCAGGTTCAAAGGTCAAGGTCACAGAGGCATCATATGAAAAAACTTTGTCCAGACAATAACTGAACCACCAATGTACCTAGGTTCACCAATTTTTATGTGAGAGTAGCCCATGTGTCAAGGATATGCTCTATTAGTTTTGAGGCCCCTGGGTCAAAGGTCAAGGTCACAGGGGCATCATATCGAAAAACATTGTCCTGGTAATAACTCAACAATGACTGTACCTAGGTTCACCAAATTTCATGTGAGAGTAGCCCATGTGTCAAGGATGTGCCTTATTGGTTTTGGGGAAACAGGGTTAAGTTTAAACCTTCAACCAGAAGATATCAAATTACCAAGCAGTGACTTCAAATGTTCAATCAATATGTTAATAAAGTCAAAATGGCAAACAATAAAAAACTTGTCCGGACAATAACTGAACCACCAATGTACCTAGGTTCACCAAATTTTATGTGAGAGTAGCCCTTGTGTCAAGGATATGCCCTATTGGTTTTGGGGCCCCTGGGTCAAAGGTCAAGGTCACAGGGTCATCATTCAAATGTTCAATCAATATGTTAATAAAGTCAAAATGGCAAACAATGGAAATAATGCTATATTTAATAAGTAACATGAAATTAGTTCACCAAATTTTATGTGAGGGTAGCCCATGTGTCAAGGATGTTCCCTATTGGTGTTGAGGCGCCTAGGTCACAGGTGAAGGTCACAGGGGCCATCATATGGAAAAACCTTGTCTGGACAATAACTTAACAATGATTGTACTTAGGTTAACAAATTTTATGTGGATCAACCCATTTGTCAAGGAATAATGTGCTGATAGCTCTTTTGTAGAGGATGTTCCCTTTTGATTTGGAGACCCCAGGGTCAAAAGTCAAAGTCACTGGGACTTAATTTGTATTGAAACATTTTCTGGACAATAACTCAATAATGATTGTACCTAGGCTCACCGAATTTTATTTAAGGGTAGCCTAAATGTCTAGCATATGCCTCTTTGGTTTTAGGGCCCTGAGTGAAAGGTCAAAGTCACAAGGAAATCATGAGGAAAAACCTTTTCCAACAACCAACTTTATCTAAGATTAATCACCAAATTTTATTTATCAATACTCTTTGGTTCAAGGGTGAGAACTTTTGGTTCTGAAGCCCCAGGGTCAAGGTCACTGGAAGTTTGTGTGGGAAAACTTTTTGCCAGTTATTACTCAACCATGGCTGTACCTAGGTTCTCAAAATCTTTGCTTTGGATATCCCTCCAGTTAAGGACCTATTCCTGGGTCATTGGTCAAGGTCACAGGGACTTCATATGAGATAGAACACAGCATGGACTGCACACGGGCGTATAATGCCCCGCCCAGCGGAGCTCTTGTTTAATATTATTGACAAGTTCATACAGTGGAATTATTTTAGGTTCCTAAATTGTGATTGTTTCAATTGCAGATGTACAACTGAATTGTAAGACAATCACTATCATCTTTTTATGTACATGTATTGTGTCAACATATTATGTGCTTATTTATCAACCATGTACAGAGTGTGAAATGTGCTGGCTTTATTAGATAACGTGTTGGTTGATAAAGTGTTGAACAAGGAAGGATCAGAAAGGTATCACGTTTCATTGAGCTTAATTTAATGAATTATTTACATGATTTACATCCCTGCTAGTCCCACAAGATATGATGTTTATTTTGGATCCAATATACTATACATTTATATGAATTAGTCTAGCATATGTAGAATTACTCTTGCTCACTCACATTGGGGCATCCAGATACTCTGAATGTCCATGTATGGCTAATAATAATTCTTTAGGCATTTAATTACTATTCATTGAAACTAATTTAAGTAATCAAGAGTATATAAACAGGTAACACACACATTCTCAGAGCATCTTTTAGACATGGACACTATTAGTTGATGTTATATATAATGAAGCATGGATTATTGCATATTGGCTTATATCTATTTTGTTATATCTTTCAGCCTCCAGAGATTGTACAAATAAGAAGTGGAAGGTTGACAGCACATACAGTTTAAGAATACCATGTTGCAAAATATCTGATATGAACATCTATAATTGGTTGATAATATTGTTGTTCTCATGTTCTCATAAAATAGATTTGAACTTATATGTTTTAAACAAGTGACTACAGCTTTGTAATTACATCACCTCCATAGATATATAGATATAGCTTACATTATGAACTATATAATATTGTAAAACCACTACTTGGAAAATGTAGCTTCATAGAAGTAATGGAAATTCTGGAAGATCTATTTGTTTTTTAATTCCTTCATGTCAAATAGTTGTATGCAATAATCATTTTCTTGTGCTTATTTGTTGGACATTGGTAATGTCATGACAAGTCTAAGAATAGTGCTCCTTTTGTCTATGTTTCAGGAATTAACATATGATATTCAACAGCAAGAGCTGTGGATTTTTTTAATGATTACCCTCATTTTGTGTTTATAGCTCGACTTTTCTAAGAAAAGTAGAGCCTATGCTGTCACTTTTGTGTCTGCGTTGGTGTGGCTTGTGAGGGGTTTAGAAAGTATTATATCTTCAATAGTATCCATGGTATTTTTTTGAAAGTTGGTATTCTTATTACATTACCATTACATGAAAGCACATAACTCTGACTATGTTTATATTGTATGTCATGTGTAGGAGGCCAGTGGCCTATATCTCAATGAACTTATTTGATTTGATTTGAATGGATTATCTATGGATGTGTTGCCCTTTTATACTTAAAACTGCAAAATAAATGGTAACAGATTTTCATATAAAGAATATCTTCAATACTAATCAAATTCAATGTATTTGACTTAGCATTTGCATACTTTTTTGGCGATACTGTATCTACAGGAAAATGAAGGGACACAACTCTGGATCAATAATTTTTAGCTTGACTTTATAAAGTAAATGGTGAGCTCTCCTACTCGCCCTAGCTTCAGCGTCCCTATTTTTTATTTAAGTTTTGTGCAGTAAAATATTTTTACTATAATGTTTTTATTTCTTAAGGTATCAACTTCAAAAAATTTTTGTTTTCTGCAACTGTTTTATTTCTTAAGGTGTATGCTTCAAACTTAAATATATGTTCCTTATTATTATTCTCGTCTCATGTGACAAGTTTCATAACTCCAAATACATTTTTTTTCATAATTACTCCCCCTTGAACCTAGAGTTTTCTTTAAAAAATGTTTGTTTTTACTGCAACTGTTTCATTTCTTTATGTATTAACTTAAAACTTTAAATGTGTCTTCCTTATTATCAACCACATCTCATGTGACAAGGTTCATAACTCAAAATACATTTTTTCAGAATTATCTCCCATTAAACTTAGAGTTTTCTTTAAAAAAAACATGTGTTTTTACAGCAGCTGTTTTATTTCTTTAGGTAACTTCAAACTTAAACTATACATGTATGTTCCTTATTATTAACCTTATCTCATGCAACAAGATTCATAACTCCAAATACATTTTTTCCAAATTGTCTCCCATGAACTTAAAATTAACTTAAAAAAAGCTATTTATTTTTTTTTACTTTAGATTTGTTAAGGTTATATTTTCAAATTCTAAAATATGTATGTTCCTTATCACCACATGAATATTTTTGGCATTATGCCCTATATAAACTTAAAAAGAATGTCAAAGTGAAATATTTTCAATACTGATCAAGATGCTTAAATAAGAGTTATCATACTTATTTATTGGTACTGCATCTAATCAAGTACATGTATAAAGGAACACCATTCTTGAAGAATTATTTTAAGATTTAAGTCCCTTAATAAATACTTAAATGTTAAATGATCCAATTAAGTTATCATAATTGCTATAAGCTTAATAGCCTTCTTGACAGCAATTTTGTTTAAAAATGAGCCTTGCCATATAACACTTGAAAAGTGGAGCACCCTGTCCTTGGACTGCTCTTTTTCTGTGTTATTGTTGACCTCAATTTCAAGTAAATTGTTCTATATAATATTCACAAATTTCTATTTATCATTTAAATGAAAAAGATGTGCTAGACTACCTTGAGAAAGTATAAATAAATAAATTTCAATCCTAAATATGTTGATGGCATACCTGTGTTGGGCTTAGAAAAAATAAGGGGAACACAGTATTTCTATCCTTTTTATACGCCCGTTTTGAAAAAACGGTCGTATTATGTTATGCTGTTGTCCGTCTGTCCGTCCGTGGACAATTGCTTGTCCGGATGATAACTCAAGAAAGGATGTACCTAGGTTCCTCAAATTTTATGTGTGGATAGCCCTTGGGTGGAGGAGGTTCCCTATTGATTTTGAGACCCCAGGGTTAAAGGTCAAGGTCACTGGGACTTAAAATAGGTAAAACTTGTCCGGACAATAACTGAACCACCAATGTACCTAGGTTCACCAAATTTAATGTAAGAATAGCCCATGTGTCAAAGATGTTCCCTATCGGTTTTGGGGCCCCTGGGTCAAAGGTCAAGGTCACAGCGGCATCATATGGGAAAAAAACTTGTCCTGACAATAACTTAACAACCAATCTACCTAGGTTCACCAAATTTTATGTGAAAGTAGCCCATGTGTCAAGGATGTTCCCAATCGGTTTTGGGGCCCCTGGGTCAAAGGTCAAGGTCACAGGGACATCATATTGAAAAATCTTGTCCGGACCATAACTCAACAATGACTGTACCTAGGTTCACCAAATTTTATGTAAGAGTAGCCCATGTGTCAAAGATGTGCCCTATAGGTTTATGGGGCCCCAGGTTCAAAGGTCAAGGTCACAGTGACATAATATGGAAAAACTTTGTCCGGACAATATCTGAACCACCAATGAACCTAGGTTCACCAAATTTTATGTGAGAGTAGCCCATGTGTCAAGGATATGCCCTATTGATTTTGGGGCCCCTGGGTCAAAGGTCAAGGTCACAATGGCATCATATTGAAAAACATTGTCCGGGTAATAACTCAACAATGACTGTACCTAGGTTCACCAAATTTCATGTGAGAGTAGCCCATGTGTCAAGGATGTACCTTATCAGTTTTGGGGCCCCTGGGTTAAGTTTAAATCTTAAACCAGAAGATATCAAATTACCAAGCTGTGACTTCAAATGTTCAATCAATATGTTTATAAAGTCAAAATGGCAAACAATGAAACACTTGTCCAGACAATAACTGAACCACCAATGTACCTAGGTTCACCAAATTTTATTTGAGGGTAGCCCTTGTGTTAAGGTTATGTCCTATAGTTTTGGGGCCCCTGGGTTAAAGGTCAAGGTCACAGGGGCATCATATTGAAAAACCTTGTTTTGACAATAACTCATCAACGACTGTACCTAGGTTCACAAAATTTTATGTGAAGGTAGCCCTTGTGTCAAGAATGTTCCCAATAGGTTTTGGGGTCCCAGGCCCAAAGGTCAAGGTCACAGAGGCATCATATGGAAAAACCTAGTCCAGACAATAACTGAACCACCAATGTACCTAGGTTCACTAAATTTTACGTGAGAGTAGCCCATGTGTCAAGGTTATGCCCTATTGGTTTTGGGGCCCCTGGGTCAAAGGTCAAGGTCACAGGGGCATCATATTGAAAAACATTGTCCGGATAATTACTCAACAATGACTGTACCTAGGGCCAGCAAATTTCATGTGAGAGTAGCCCATGTGTCAAGGATGTGCCTTATCAGTTTTGGGGAAACAGGGTCAAGTTTAAACCTTCAACCAGAAGATATCAAATTACCAAGCAGTGACTTCAAATGTTCTATCAATATGTCAATAAAGTCAAAATGGCAAACAATGAAACACTTGTCCAGACAATAACTGAACCACCAATGTACCTAGGTTCACCAAATTCTATGTGAGGGTAGCCCTTGTGTCAAGGATATGCCCTATTGGTTTTGGGGCTCCTGGGTCAAAGGTCAAGGTCACAGGGGCATCATATTGAAAAACCTTGTTCGGACAATAACTCATCAACGACTGTACCTAGATTCACCAAATTCTATGTGAAGGTAGCCCTTGTGTCAAGGATATGCCCTATAGGTTTATGGGGCCCCAGGTTCAAAGGTCAAGGTCACAGTGACATAATATGGAAAAACATTGTCCGGACAATAACTGAACCACCAATGAACTTAGGTTCACCAAATTTTATGTGAGAGTAGCCCATGTGTCAAGGATATGCCCTATTGATTTTGGAGCCCCTGGGTCAAAGGTCAAGGTCACAGTGGCATCATATTGAAAAACATTGTCCGGGTAATAACTCAACAATGACTGTACCTAGGTTCACCAAATTTCATGTGAGAGTAGCCCATGTGTCAAGGATGTACCTTATCAGTTTTGGGGCCCCTGGGTTAAGTTTAAATCTTAAACCAGAAGATATCAAATTACCAAGCTGTGACTTCAAATGTTCAATCAATATGTTTATAAAGTCAAAATGGCAAACAATGAAACACTTGTCCAGACAATAACTGAACCACCAATGTACCTAGGTTCACCAAATTTTATTTGAGGGTAGCCCTTGTGTTATGGTTATGTCCAATTGGTTTTGGGGCTCCTGGGTTAAAGGTCAAGGTCACAGGGGCATCATATTGAAAAACCTTGTTTTGACAATAACTCATCAACGACTGTACCTAGGTTCACAAAATTTTATGTGAAGGTAGCCCTTGTGTCAAGAATGTTCCCAATAGGTTTTGGGGTCCCAGGCCCAAAGGTCAAGGTCACAGAGGCATCATATGGAAAAACCTAGTCCAGACAATAACTGAACCACCAATGTACCTAGGTTCACTAAATTTTACGTGAGAGTAGCCCATGTGTCAAGGTTATGCCCTATTGGTTTTGGGGCCCCTGGGTCAAAGGTCAAGGTCACAGGGGCATCATATTGAAAAACATTGTCCGGATAATTACTCAACAATGACTGTACCTAGGGCCAGCAAATTTCATGTGAGAGTAGCCCATGTGTCAAGGATGTGCCTTATCAGTTTTGGGGAAACAGGGTCAAGTTTAAACCTTCAACCAGAAGATATCAAATTACCAAGCAGTGACTTCAAATGTTCTATCAATATGTCAATAAAGTCAAAATGGCAAACAATGAAACACTTGTCCAGACAATAACTGAACCACCAATGTACCTAGGTTCACCAAATTCTATGTGAGGGTAGCCCTTGTGTCAAGGATATGCCCTATTGGTTTTGGGGCTCCTGGGTCAAAGGTCAAGGTCACAGGGGCATCATATTGAAAAACCTTGTTCGGACAATAACTCATCAACGACTGTACCTAGATTCACCAAATTCTATGTGAAGGTAGCCCTTGTGTCAAGGATATGCCCTATAGGTTTATGGGGCCCCAGGTTCAAAGGTCAAGGTCACAGTGACATAATATGGAAAAACATTGTCCGGACAATAACTGAACCACCAATGAACTTAGGTTCACCAAATTTTATGTGAGAGTAGCCCATGTGTCAAGGATATGCCCTATTGATTTTGGAGCCCCTGGGTCAAAGGTCAAGGTCACAGTGGCATCATATTGAAAAACATTGTCCGGGTAATAACTCAACAATGACTGTACCTAGGTTCACCAAATTTCATGTGAGAGTAGCCCATGTGTCAAGGATGTACCTTATCAGTTTTGGGGCCCCTGGGTTAAGTTTAAATCTTAAACCAGAAGATATCAAATTACCAAGCTGTGACTTCAAATGTTCAATCAATATGTTTATAAAGTCAAAATGGCAAACAATGAAACACTTGTCCAGACAATAACTGAACCACCAATGTACCTAGGTTCACCAAATTTTATTTGAGGGTAGCCCTTGTGTTAAGGTTATGTCCAATTGGTTTTGGGGCTCCTGGGTTAAAGGTCAAGGTCACAGGGGCATCATATTGAAAAACCTTGTTTTGACAATAACTCATCAACGACTGTACCTAGGTTCACAAAATTTTATGTGAAGGTAGCCCTTGTGTCAAGAATGTTCCCAATAGGTTTTGGGGTCCCAGGCCCAAAGGTCAAGGTCACAGAGGCATCATATGGAAAAACCTAGTCCAGACAATAACTGAACCACCAATGTACCTAGGTTCACTAAATTTTACGTGAGAGTAGCCCATGTGTCAAGGTTATGCCCTATTGGTTTTGGGGCCCCTGGGTCAAAGGTCAAGGTCACAGGGGCATCATATTGAAAAACATTGTCCGGATAATTACTCAACAATGACTGTACCTAGGGCCAGCAAATTTCATGTGAGAGTAGCCCATGTGTCAAGGATGTGCCTTATCAGTTTTGGGGAAACAGGGTCAAGTTTAAACCTTCAACCAGAAGATATCAAATTACCAAGCAGTGACTTCAAATGTTCTATCAATATGTTAATAAAGTCAAAATGGCAAACAATGAAACACTTGTCCAGACAATAACTGAACCACCAATGTACCTAGGTTCACCAAATTCTATGTGAGGGCAGCCCTTGTGTCAAGGATATGCCCCATTGGTTTTGGGGCTCCTGGGTCAAAGGTCAAGGTCACAGGGGCATCATATTGAAAAACCTTGTTCGGACAATAACTCATCAACGACTGTACCTAGGTTCACAAAATTTTATGTGAATGTAGCCCTTGTGTCAAGGATGTTCCCAATAGGTTTTGGGGCCCCTGACCCAAAGGTCAAGGTCTCAGAGGCATCATATGGAAAAACCTTGTCCAGACAATAACTGAACAACCAATGTACCTAGAATCACTAAATTTTATGTGAGAGTAGCCCATGTGTCCTGGTTATGCCCTATTGGTTTTGGGGCCCCTGGGTCAAAGGTCAAGGTCACAGGGGCATCATATTGAAAAACATTGTCCGTGTAGTAAATCAACAATGACTGCACCTAAGTTCACCAAATTTCATGTGAGAGAAGCCCATATGTCAAGGATGTTCCCTATTGGTTTTGGGGCCCCTGGGTCAAGTTTAAACCATCATCCAGAAGATATCAAATTACCAAGCAGTGACTTCAAATGTTCAATCAATATGTTAACAAAGTCAAAATGACAAACAATGGAAATAATGCTATATTTAATAAGTAACATGAATTTAGTTCACCAAATTTTATGTGAGGGTAGCCCATGTGTCAAGGATGTTCCCAATTGGTTTTGGGTCAAAACTGGGTCAAAGGTCAAGGTCACAGGGGCATCATATGGAAAATCCTTGTCCGGACAATTACTAAACAATGATTGTACCTAGGTTAACCAAATTTTATGTGGATCAGCCCATTTGTCAAGATGTAATGTGTTGATAGCTCTTTGGTATTGGATGTTCTCTTTTGATTTGGAGACCCCAGTGTCAAAAGTCAAGGTCACAGGGACTTAATTCATATTGAAACATTTTCCGGACAGTAACTCAATAATGATTGTACCTAGGTTTACCAAATTTTATTTAAGGGTAGCCTAAATGTCTAGCATATGCCCCTTTGGTTTTAGGTCCCTGGGTTAAAGGTCAAAGTCACAAGAAAAATCATGAGGAAAAACCTTGTCCAACAACCAACTTTACCTAAGATCACCAAATTTTATGTATCAATACTCTGGGTCAATGGCTTTGGATAGCCCTCCAGTTAAGGATGGGACCTATTCTGAGATCCCGGGGTCATTGGTCAAGGTCACAGGGACTTCATATGAGATAGAACACAGCATGGACTGCACACGGGCGTATAATGCCCCGCCCAGCGGAGCTCTTGTTACTTACATTTTTTACAGTATTCCAATATGTTCACCCATTTGTCACAAATGTATTCTATATGAGAATTTGTTCAAATATCATATTTTATAATCTTGTTGATTGTATTTTAATTTATTATATTTTCATATTCTGCTTCCATTGCAACCAAAAGTTTCAATAGCAAAACATCATTTGTCTGTGGTATTCATACAGAGTACATCTTTGCTTGGCTTATCAGTATTGTGGCAAGAATCGAATCTCATCTTTAGGATTTTTTTACTTGTTAAGTTTCATGGAACCACTGATTTTTAGACAAAGATGATATAGATTATATGATGATATATTTGCATGCTACTATTACAGTATTACTCATGCATTTTCTCTAAATTTTGATCTACTTGCAAATAGAAATCCTCCGAAAGCTATAACATGCTAGTAATTCTTGATAACTGTATAATTTCGAGCTAGTCAGTGCCAATGTATTAATGATTGTTCTGCTGTCACAATTCCATTAAGGAAATGAGATTAAATGCCACATTAAACTTTTGAAGAACTATGTATGTTTAAATATTATAATTACAGAAAGAATGATATTTTTCCATGACAACAATAATACTAAAACATAATTTCTTGGACTTTTTTCAAACATGATGACATTACAAGAAATTTAGATCTATGCGTGCATTTTATGTCAAAACTACCATAATTCATATTGAGACTCTCTACTATTTTTGTTCAGATATTCATTAAACAAATCATGACCATATTTTTTCCATATCCCCCATCAGGGTAGGATTCTGGCTTTACTGAGGTTATCACTCAATGTTTCTTGTTTCACTTTATATGCTATTCTCGCAAAGAAAATGGCTAATTAGTTTTGCCAAAAGTTTTATTTTATAAGCCAGTCTTTAGAAGGATGGATCATATTATGTTATTATATACCCTGTTTGTTTACAAATAAAATGAACAATTAAATGATTGTGTTATCTCTTGTATAATAAATTTACCTGAGACAAGTACTGAGACTTTTCATTTAAAGTTAACAGCTGCTTGGTACAGTCCCTCTGCAATAGTTATGGCAACTATACTAATAAGATTTAATTTAGCCAAAAGTGTATTACAGTGTTTTGAGTTTCAATTTGGGATTAAATCAATAGAGACTCTGTCATCCCTGAGGATTTTTAAATTGGAAAGTTGAGCTATTTTAGCTTGGACAATGAGGCCTAGATGGCTAGCTAAGTCAGTTGCACAAAAGTTGTTGGTTTGATTCCCGGGTGGGACATACTTTCATGGAGCTTGGTCATGAATAAATGTATACGGCCATTCTCCCTCCTACCACTGATTCTAAATTATGTAGGGCTGAACTCGGTCACTAACGAAAGTATTCCCTTAGAAGTTGGTTAACAGCTAAATCCAGAGATTTAGCCTTTCCAGGAACAGTGCGTAGCTGGACTGACAGCAGTGATATAACCTATACAATGAGTTGCTACGAGATTCAACCCAGCAAAAATATAATCTGTCAACAACTGGCAATCTCGTGAATGTCAAGATGAAGAATGAGATCTTCCTTACCACATAAGCATCTGGTAGGGATTATAATTTATATTGGCTAAAAGACATAACCAATAATTGGTGTCATTGACTACCATCTGATTCTGTTCAGTGACCAACTTAGGTAACAACATAATAGATTATAACAGTGTTAGTTTCATGAAATGGGATTGACAAACATTAAGAAGAGCAAACAGCAAATATGCACTGCACTGAGACAATAATTTCTTATTTAATTTCTGACTTAAATATTGCTAGTTTAGTTTACTCTAGTGTACTATCCTAGGGTAGGAAGTACAGGTATAACAAAGATGAATATAAATTCAAACAATTTATTTTTGGGAAATGAGAAAACAAATTAATGTACATGTTTACCAATCATTGGTTTATCAATCCAATAACTTGATGTAAGCATGTCTTAAACATATTATTAAAAACAAAATAATTCATAAAGATATTTCAAAATGTTGTTTGAGTAAAAAAAGACTTAGAAATCTTATGTAAACCCATCCACAGAAAATATTTTTGACAGCCATACTACAGTATTGTCTTCGATAAAATGCTTGTTGAGGTTATAAATGGACAATTTTGTACAATTTCTACATGGATTTAAAATTAACTAATTATACGTCAAGAGTTTCAACTTCTATGCAAACCAACTAATATATTAATCATGTAGAAAAATATCAGTACCCTCCTGATGTTTTTAGACAATTTAAATTTAAAAAAAGTAATATGGCTCATACTTCAGTCTTCAGGTAACGGGTGTATGATACATGTATGTATCCTAACAATCTAAGAAGAAAACAACATTTCTTCATCGCAATTACATTATATAACTGAACAACACCTTCATCATTGGTAAATTACATGACAAGCTTATATATCAAATTAATAAATGTTGTGAAAAAATCTTCAAATTTGAGTTTTCATTTTCAATACCTATATCACTAGAACCAGAATACATTTTTCATATTCTAAGCCAACTATATTCATTCCCTAGGCAAAACTTACACATAGAACAAGTTATAAGAAAAGAATCTTACATTAAAATACATATATCATCATGCATATCAAAATAAATAACCTGAAATAAAAAGCATTTATACAATCATATAGCATACAGGGTGAAAAAGTTTGCCAAGATGATAAAGAAATAGGACTTTAATCACAAAAATAATATATTATGTTCATGTAGCAAGCCTGTGTGGATATATACATTTTCAAAGTTTTTTCGAGCTTATTCAAAAGTAGAAAATAGAGTTTTTATGTAACTTGAAATAACTCTATAGTAATGGGATTTAAGTAAAGTGAGGAGCAGAATCCTTGTTCTATCCCCACTAGAGGCACCGCAAATTTCCTTGAGCAAGAAATTTACCAACAATTTTTTACTCAACCCAGGTGTAAATGGGTTCTTAGAGGGATCACCTGCCTTAGGGTAATTCCAATTATATGGGTTTATTGAACAAGATCCTAAAGTCAGCTGAACATATATAAGGAAGCAGACTTGAAACCACAATTTTTTAAACTTTAAAGTTACAAACAGAATGAAAAATTATACATGATAAAATGAATATCTACAGAACTGATACTAAAACTGTCACAGTTATTTCCGTCTATGTACATGTATAAGAAAAAATAAAGCATTTAATGTGAAATTCAGTCCTTAAACATTAAGAAAAAAAAACTTCAGAACATTACAACAACACTGAATTTAAGCACTTTCTGTGGATTCTGTCAATAATCCACAGCCTAATTACAAAGAAAAATATATCCATCACAAATCCAAAAAGAGACAGTAATATAAGGCTAGCACAGTATTAAAAATGCAAGAATATCATAAAAAAATATAGGAAATGTATAGATAAAAAATCATTATTGCATACCTAAATATAGGAACATAATACTTTGAAACAGTGATTGTATGTAAATAGGGCTTGAGAACAATTTCCAAGACTGAAACTAAGGTTCCTTCTCAACCTGTCCTTCAAATTTAAAAAAAAAATGACTAATAGAATTACCTATGAACAAGGTATTTTGATTGCTGCTTTTTAAAATAAATGAGGTACTTCAAAGCAGTGTTCATTACTAGCACAGAAATCAAATTTTCAGATTAAACAATTGAGAACAGAGTTTTCTCTCAAACTTGACAAGACAGGTCACATTTTATCTATTTATTTATTGAAGTTAACGCTGTGTCAACACAATTTTAGGTCATTTTACGGCGTCCAGCGCACCTAACCTAGCTTTCCTGGACCTTTGTCTATAACCAGTACTCACCTACCCTTCCACAAGGCTGGAAACTTCTCCATATTATCTAATCAATGAAGGAAAATCGACATTTTTGTCAAATTTTCATGGAGGGTATAACCTCCCCGGGTGCGATTTGAACCCGCACCCCCTCGGGCACGAGTATCCAAATCCCGGCGCGCTACCAACTGCACTATCGACCCGGGTTTTTATCTCCTTGTCTGCCATTTTCTAGATTCTAGTAAAAAATAAGACAAACTTAGTAGACCAAGACTTATATGACTTACATAACTACATATACTCATTTTTAAATGAAATTATTTGAGTCTTAAGTGACAAGGGCACTGAGTAGTTGCTACAAACAACAATGATTCAAAATGATGTCTAGGATAGCAGTACAGAGAAATCAAATAATATATTGCATACCTAGTATATGGATCGGTTGTTAATAATTTTACATTACAATTTACCATTTATTAAAAGTTGAACTAACAAAAACTGCCAATGAATAACAATAGAGTTTGTATGCAGTGAGCACTAGTTAATTAAGTTTATTCATAATTAAATGAGTAAGATTAAACTTCAATATTAAATTGTTAACTTTTTGCATACAAATAGATGACAAAAGTTCTCTTCTATAATATGAATAGACATTTTATTAAGAATGAAAACCACAGTATCTTATATATCTTCATCATATTTTTTTTATTCTTCAAGCATGATTAATATATCTATCTTCTAGCATCTTCCTTGTTGATTTGCTCAAAAATGTTACAGTGAGTAACTCTTTGAGAATGAAGTGTGTAAGTCAAACTTTTGAAGTATATGGTACATGTCAGGGATAAATCCATTATGCTGAGTGTCATAGCTTTATACCTTACAAGTCTTTGATTTATTATATTTAAAGCCAGATAATAGTTGGCCAGTCTAAATAATTGTCCATAGAATAACTCTTTCCTGTCGTGTGGGTATTTCGCTACAGTATGTACATGCGCCAGGCTCACTGTCTGGTACAGGAAGATTATTTTCTGAATGGAAATCACAGGGTTATCTCACTGCTGGTCTACTTCTATAATCAGAGGTGGGCATTTCTCAACTTTCCAATAATGTGCTTTTACATTCATCATGGTTCATCAGCCTGAAATAATAAACATAATATAAATCAAAGTACTTAAAATCAAGGCTAGCATCACTATTGATATACCATCTTTACATTGTTAATATCATTGTATTTCAGTTTGTAAGAAAAGCAGTCTCTTCTAAATCCAATTCAAGACAAAAATCATATTTTTAGTCTTGACACCTATAAAAAGAACTATTTCACATCTGTGGGTACCTGTGAGGGTAAAGTGTCAGCTGCACTAAGCGGAGTTAAAAGACTCCCCAGGGAGATTGATAGATACCAGAAGCCCAATGACCTGGGGTAATAGCTGTAAAGTCGGTGAACGTGCGTAAGCACAAAACCTAGACAATAAAATGCAACTACTTTACTTTACTTTTAACTTTTATTTTTGTCACATGCCCTTTAAATAGGACAAAGTAAAATCAAATATTCCAAAGCTGTCACCAGTAAAGTTGGGACCAAGGACCCTGTATATATATAGGGTCCTTGTTTGGTAGCACGCAAGTTTACAGTTCGAGGGGTCATGGGTTTGATTCCCGGGCCGAGCATACTTTCGTGGAGCTTGGTCATGAAATTATTTCAACGGCCTTTCTCCCTCCTACCAATGATTTTTAATTATGCAAGGCAGTTGTCAGTCACTGACAAAAGTATGTGCTTAGTAGTTGGTTAACAGCTTTATATTTCCCTTAGGTGCAATTTTGATTAAATTTAACCTCTGCAGAGCAACAACATACTATAGTCCCTCCCAGTGGGTGTTGCTCAAGACAGGTTGTACTGTAGCAGTAGGCCCCTTATAGAGACCTATGTCTCTGCCTCCTAAGTAGGGCATAACAATCAACATATTTGGCCTAACACCAGGCACATTGCATTTCTTCATTCTTTCGCACTATTGAATGCAGTATAAAAAATGTCTCCATGTCATGTTACATATACTACATATCGTAATTTGAACGCTCATTGTGATCTAGAAGTGAAGAACCCAAAATGCATCAGACAGATATGTAGGAAGCATAATACGTGACAAACTCATAAAACTATTACAAAAGTTGATAATGCAACACATATTCTTTCACAACTAAGATCAGTTTAATGCAAAAGAACAATGTTTAGATCTACTTTCAGTTTCATTTCAACACAGCACTCGACATATGCCGTATACACGTAATCGACCTAACATGCCTCATTTTGGAATATTAAACTACATAACCGAGTTTTCTTCACTTAGTAAACAGCACATTATGTTATCTAAACGAAATATCATGATCTCAATATATAACAATTAACTTTACTTACATAATCCATCAGGAATCGGTAGGTAAAAGTCGCTTCCGTCATGATTTGTTTACCTGTCGTAAAAATCTCGCCTACCACGTGACCTGTGCGTGGCGAATTAATTAAAAGGTCATGTGAATATATTTAGCATCGGGTGATGTCGGTTAATCGAGAGGGAGTCAAAATGCGCTATTTTCAGTCGCTCGTTACTCGGCTTTATGTGGCCTGTTGACACCTATGATATTTAGATCGGCTACATTATTTAATAGACAATACGTGGGAAATAAGAGTAACTAAGGTTTATTTTGCTTTTGGATGCGTATAATATATCTTTAATACTTTCAATAATACATTCCAAATTAAATATAGCAACGACCAATTATGCACCAAAATTGTTAAAATACAAAACAGAGTCAATGTGACATCACAATTGAGACCATTTAATTCAATCAAGTATAATTGATTTTAAGTCATCTTCTTCCCATATTAAAAGGTGTTGTTTCCTAAAAAAGATATGCTTGTATGCTAATACAAATTAATGCAAAAACTAATTTTTGAAACGATCGTTGTTTCATTAATCAAATTATCGCACATTATATATTTAATAAACTATATTACAGTTCGTGTGCATTGTCATGCTTTTTAATGTATTTCTACCCAAATAATATCATATTATAGTCCGACAATAATAACCTGAGCTTGACCTTTATGCAAGAATATATTAAACTCAGTATTTACAGCCTATTTTTGTCTTCGTTTGTAAATCGCGTTTTATCGGAAGCTTTTGGCAGAATACACGTACTAAACAATTAATGTTATTTATAAGAATATATACTTCGAAACTGTGCCACAATATTGCGGACTTAAAGATGTAGGCACGCATACGGAAACTCACGATTTCATGTAAATGAAGTGTGTAATTATTATAATGAGGTAGTTCAATCTGGGGTTAATATTGTCGCACAATAACACCGCATAAAGCAGTTACAATAGTGTAACGCTTACGATGCATTCTAATCAATAGATCTATATAATATGCCAATACATTGCATATCGTTTCATGTACATATTATCAATGTGTTTGTCTGTTATACAATCATGCGTTATGCTATATCACAACATGATGTCTTTATATCGTTATTAGGTTGGTGCAATCGATGACATCAAAAAACAATTTTAGAAACATATATATTGAAGGCAGACACATATTATGTAATTGTGTTCCTAACGTCGTAATAGTGCCGTTCCGTAACAATAAACTAGCGTCTATTGTTTTTAAATATACACCAGCACGAACAATACACACTATATCTGATCATAAAGGAAACATATTTCAAAACTGCAATGTATATGTTATGTTGTTTAAAGTATTGACTTTAAATACTTAATAAACCTACATGTTCTATTTTAACATGTAACATGTGTTACTTAGAATAAAATTTGAATGCTTTTTGTGATCAACAACTTTACAAAGCTATGACTTAGAAGCTTATTAAACATTCTGCATAAAGATCGATGTCCTTATACTAATGTACTATTTGACAACAATGTATCGTAGTTGTGTACAACAAAGTTCTAAATACTGATGGTTAGACTGTAAACATTTGCAGTGAATAATGTTTGCTTATTAAACATTTTAACGCCGTTCTTTTAGATTAATCATTTCGATGCTTAAATATAAATGGTCATTGCAACCTGTAATGCATAACACTGGAGAAATATATCCACTTGATGTTCCTAAGGACTTATGAAGTAATCAACATGCTACATGGATTAGATCATTGTGAAACAAATGACAATGGTATTTAAACTTTTCATTAATTGGTGCTTTGACTTTAAGAAGATTAAATTGAAAGGCACATATCCCTTACCCATGATAGAAATGAACCGTCATTATGTTGGCAAAATCGAACAACCGATATATCATGATATAAACAAAATGATGGCCTATATCAAACATTAAACATTAAACAAGTGGACCTATTGATGACGATTAAGTTAAAGGTTCTGCTCTACAAAAACACATAGTTTCTATGCTTAAATTACGCTTTAGGTATCAACGTCATTTTGTTAAATGAAAAAGCTGCATATTCGCATAGTCATATCACTGCATCGAACAAAACATTTTACTACGTTTACTAAATG
This sequence comes from Mactra quadrangularis, assembly GCA_025267735.1. Taxonomy (NCBI): domain Eukaryota; kingdom Metazoa; phylum Mollusca; class Bivalvia; order Venerida; family Mactridae; genus Mactra; species Mactra quadrangularis. The sequence continues at coordinate 15,256,379 of CM046308.1, read as the reverse complement.
CAAGCCCTGAGGGGTTCATTTTATGTTCAATGACATCAGTAACCTACTTTATACAGCTGCGTCCCACATTTGCAAATTGAAGTTCTAGCGTTTGTTATCAACTGCCTTGTTTTTAATCTAAAGATTTTTATTTCCATTTAGAACAATACATACATGTTGTTATCTCCATTTTTTTAGAATAATGAAAGCTTGTATCACACATAGACTGTTAAAAAGTAATAGAAGGAAAACAGGATACAAATGTATATAGTTTTATAATGCATGAACTCATCGAACAATAGTCTAAATCATCTGTTTTGTTTCTTATGCTTAACGTAAAAAAATACACAAAAATTCCTTATTAATAAGTAAAGTAGTTTAATGATCCAAGAAAAAGTTGTGACATGCGATTAAATGATTGGGTTTAAGCCCAGTTAGTATCATTTCATCCAATTAATACAAATCATCTTACTAGTACGGTCTGGATGTTGATGTAAAAATAAATCTTAGAAAATACTATAAAATTATGCCTGATTTGAATTTTCGTTCATTTTACTATTTATCTAGAACAGAAAATAACGTTTGTATGGAAAACAGTGACAACATCATATGTTGAGATTAAAGTATACTTTGATATCAATATTATGTATTAGGGCCTCGTATTATCAAGCGTTTATGACTGATTTCAGTCGTAAATCCTTCTGTATTGTATTGATAAAAATCGTAAGATTGTTGATAACACACTACTCTGGTGTTGTTCGCATTCGTTAAGTCGACCTTTTTTAAGAATAAGTCTTACAATATTATAAACGTTAACATGAGCGGAGAAGTTTGGAATATTTATCATAAATTAAATTAAAGTTATGCATTGTATCACTACGATCTATTTTGCAACGTTGCCATGTGTCAAAAATAGTACCAAATACCATGTTATTAAATGCGTAAAAAAACAAAGGTAAGCCATACCAACAATAACGATTTGCTTATTATTTTCGTCACTATGTCATACATTTTAGCATTTGTCAAAAACAAAAGGCAGAAAAGTGATCTTTTATCATGCCCAGTTAAAACACTGGCGCATATCAATAAAATGGAATTGCATGTATAACATCGTACACCATGAGCCACCTCTATTTAAAAACCAGAGTGACGAAGCCAAAACAAATTGCACCATATTATTATCAGATGAGGGGATGCATTAAGATACATGTTGAAGAAAACATAATGTAACCCAGCAAACTATTTCTAGGAGTAATAGAGTAGTCTGTGAAACATTCATTAACACCATCAAGTTCTTATTGCGGTGTAAACTAAACCGTACAACCATATACCAGCAGTTAACAAGTACTTATCACTTTAATGCGACCGAAAGATGTCTACCAACATTAAAATAAACACCATCAATTTCGCATTGTGTTTTAAACATTATCGTAACAACCACGTACCTACAATTAACTTGTATTCATCACACAAATGCGACCCCTGTAATCGTGAATTAGAACAACATTTTTGCTGTTTGTTGAAATGTTGATTCTTAAAAAGATTATGTTTATTCAGATGAATGCATGAGATTTTTGTTCAACAGAGCATTGTTTTATATATTAAAACATTGCACATGATGTACTATATAAAATATATTACGGTTTGTATACCATGTCATGGCTTTTAATGTATTAATGTTTTGTTTTATACCAAAATGATATAACATTCACTCTGTTTTAAGCACCAACATTATTGTAATGTTCACAATGTACACTTATCAATGTATATCTACGCGTATATTAATCAAATCGTTACAAAAAACATAATGGATATTATAATGTGTTTATATCGATATTAGGTTGGTGCATTCGATGACATCAAAAGACAATTTAAAAACATCTATTTTGGAAGAGGCAGACAAGTATGATATGTAATTGTGCTCCTAACGTCGTAAAAGTGCCGTTCTATATCATAACAGTAGCGTCTTTAGTAATTAAATATACACCAGCACGAACAAAACACAATAAACACCAAGACTGATCATAAAGGAAACGTATTTCAAACTTTATGAACTCATGTCTCATTTCAAATTGCACTTAACACTTAGGTTGAGAAAAAACGTAGTTATTTGTAGATTCAGATGAAATATTAAGAGTATGTTAGTCAACTTATTGCCCTCAAAAATGGTTGTGCTGGAAGAGTTTATTTTATCTTCACAAGTGTGCGTTAAGGTGCATTAGTATTACATTTATCACGCTTTGTTTCGCATTGGAACATCATCAAAACAGTTTGTTACATTGACGACAACAACTTATCATTGTTCTGTATTTCAAAGTGCTAAATACTGATGGCAAGATGTTACTTACAAAAATATCAATGATGAAGTAGTGTAATTCTAATTCTAGACAAAGAAAAGTAAGCCATGTCTGTGTTGATTAGTTTTTTCTGAGACTATTTTATGTTGATATATGACCTAATATCGGAATATACTCAGTTTGATATATTTCTAACCACATGAAACATGTGAACCAACATTTTTCCGGACATTTAGTTCCGTTCTCTAACACACTATGTCAAAGGCTGATTGAATGCTTTAGATAGAAAATTGATGTAAAGGCATACGAAACAACAGTATATCAATGTATATATTTGTCATGAACAAGCAGGACCGCCTGCAATAGAGTGTTCAAAAACAAGATATTATCGTATCGAAAGAAAAGATCACACAGCATGATGATTCAACTTTACTGAATAAAACAAATCAGAAGGAGATACAACGACATCTAATTTCAAAAAACAGGTCCGAGCTAACATGTTTAGAGAAGAAAGAATGTCGTACTGTAATTGTAAACATAGTTGCAGGTGTAAATAATCAATAATTAGCCATACAATTTTATAGATCGCAACTTGTATGGTAGCATCTCGAAAACATCAAAATTCAAGTGAAAAAAGTAAAAGTCTTTGCTTGACTTTTCTAATAAAAGTGTATACCAATGTTCAAAAACAATATAATAATGGGTCCATCTATTTTTTTTTCTTGTAAAACATATTTTATTTACCAATTATTCAGGCATTTTAATACGTTTTGTTAAATAAAATGCATACTATAAAGTTTCAAAAATGGTCATAGCATAAAGTGGTTTATATTCTGCACACAAAGTATTTTTAAGCAGTAGCAAATAATTAAGCATAAGACAGGTATCAAACTATTGGAAACGCGTTAAACAATTCATTTTATTTTTATCAAATAATACAAACACATTGATGTTGTTGAGTACCCTAGCAAGGTTATTAGTTAAATAAGCTTGATCATTTGCTATACATGTATATATATTTGCATCTAAATCATCAACATATACATGTGCATACTGATTCCAGCACCATGTCATTTTCCTATCTACGGTAAACATACCCACGTGAATCCATAGTCCGTGTTATATACCTCTACTGGCAAATCAACAACCAGTTTACTTGCAATATTAACAAAATATAACAGTATTTTCTAAGACCTGCACTTACCTCTGACATTTGGTTTGTTAGATGATATGTATTATACACCATTTGAGAAATGACAGAAATAATACAAGCTGACATTCATCTCAATCAAGTATAGTAATCTTATGACACGAAAATATATTGGATTGCCACACTTTGTCTATAAAGTTCTACAAAATGTTCTGTCCTTAGTTTTCAGTCTGTGCTTAGGAGAAAGAATGATGACAATTGACCTCTACCAAATTGATATTTTACAGTAAATGTCGGGTATATAAGTGAACAATCATAATTCTGGCAAAGGGACTTCTGCTATTTAAGTGTTAAATTGTTGGTTAACTTTTAGAACAGCAAGCAAAACGACTTCGACTCTCCTCTTCTAAATCGATGTATCTTGATATTTACCAAATGCCACAATAGTACAAATGTGTTACAGATATAGTATATAAAAGAAAGATAAAAGCCAATGAGAAAAGTAGACGAACATTTACTGATTAATATTTATAGAATAACAAATTTCAACATAAAATCCAAACATCATAATAATTGACAACAACTGAATAGCATTAGATGATAAATGTAACGTTAATTCAATTTACATGAAGGCTAGGTTACAAAAGAGTAACAAACCTAATGAAGAGCAAGGTCCATCACTAACATCACTTGAAAAGCTGTCTTAAATAGTCTGTGTTGGATATCAGACAGTTAAAATTCATGGCACAATGAATAACTCTAGCGAGTTTATTGTCTATCATAAAGAAACAGTAACTAAGATGCAAACTATCAATGAATTTAGCTTGTGATATATTTGGCAGACATGCAACAGTAGAAATTTATTACCCGCCTCTTGGTTTTAAGAGATTTTTATTTCCCATTTGCTGTAAAATAATACAAGGAACTACAATTCCCTTATCAATACATCATAATAAAATATGACATTTAAAACCTCTGCATCTCTTAACTTCCCTTTATACTGGTAGCACACATTATTAAAACTCCTGCCTTTTTATGATGACAAACTGAACATGAAATATTTGTACAGAAAATGTCATTGGTTTTATTTTGTTGGCGACACGTGTTTGTTCAGCAGATTGGTGTGTATTAATTAGTTAAATATCAGAAAACACGCAGCGTATAGCTATGAGTTCCTTTTTGCGACGTTGCTCCACTGTACTTCAGTAGGCCTACATCCCAATTTCAACTAGAATGTGCCCTAAAATTCATTCTTCATATGAAGTATACCTTTGTGCTAATCAATCTCTTCTACGCTTAACTAGATGTTTTTCATGAATACACAACAAACAACACAATATGTCCTATTGATCTAAATCATTTTATAACACTACTGTGTAACCTACTACACTTGGTCATGTAATTGCAACAGAGTAGTATATGTCTAATTCTTCTATAAGTTAATCATGTTTTACGTCGTCGAAAGCAAGCCAAAATTACAAAATTACAATAGTACTTTAAAAGACATATTAAAAATAATACAGCCTCTATGATTTAGGCGTACTTAAAACCCGGTTTTGACATTATAATTCGAACATACCATTTTCTAATTTTGGGTTTCTACATCATTACACGTTTCTGCATGTCTGAAGGCAATATGTCCTTTAACTCACAAGTAAAAACCCATATATTTTCAATGAAACAGTATTAATTCCAGGACCTGCAATTACCCCGACATCTAGTTTGTTAGATGATATGTATTATACATCATTTGTTAAATGACAGAAATAATACAAACTGACATTCATCTCAGTCATGTATAGTAATCCTATGACACAAATATATAGTTTAGTTCAGCAAAGTTCTACATATTTTATCAAAAAAGTCATTACCATAATAATCAGTTTCTGTCACGATCAACGAAAAAGAAAAGATGATTGTATCGTAGGATATTTATGAAAGGGTATCTTAGTAGTTTTAATATTTAGTTTATCATCTACAGAGAGTATATCATGTTCAAAGCCTTAGCAGTCATACACTGAATGTTGAATAGTTTGTTCAACAATATTATCAATTATAATACACAGTCTGATACCGATTCTACTTTGCATTAGTACATTCATATTAAACAGAATAGATGTTTTAGACAGTTTTGTTCTCTATGTTTTTAGATAAGGAATAAATGTACAAAATGTTAATGCATCAAATTAACACATTTATTAGTCTATTCAAATACACGACCAACTTCATTTATAAGTATGAGTCCGTCTTTAGCAATGCAACGACTCTTATTCAAACATTGACAGTCTGAAAGGTAATTGTATTGTAAAGGGGGCTATTTCAACCATTAACGATAATTGTGGTGCAACAAAAGTCATTAGTTAAATGCTACATGTATGTTTCGACAGAGATGCGGCTGTGGAAATATCAACAATGTATGAACACTTGTCTCATTAAAACAATAATTTCAACTACATACAAAGTTGACAAATCTTAATAAAACACAAATACAAAAAGAAATTCAATCACAAACAACAGTATAAAATAGTCAATGTGATCTCAAATATTCTCTCACATTTTTGTATTGAATGAATTTTGTAGTTCAGTGAAGACTTGAAAATTACAAGACAGTATAATTGGCATGATAAGTATATACTGGAGACACTTGAGACTGAAGATATCACAAAATATGTCGACTTCGTTGTTTAACATGACTGTATTCAGGTCAACAGAGCCACAAGTATCACCTCTATAAGTCTTACTCCGACTAAAATGCTCTGATTGAAATGTTTGTAATCAAAACTATCCTGTTTAGTTCTATTCGCCTAATTGACATTCAAAGTAACTTAAAGCTTTCACTAAAAAAGCTAAGGATACGCTTTGATTTTATATTGCAATCGTGACAAGACTTAGAAAGAATACCTTAAGCGTAATGATTACCCAAATGAGATTGAATACTTATACAGTAGTATGATTAGATAAAACATGCTCCATTGTGTGCCTACGTAAAATATTACACTAATGAAACAGATCTAGTTTTCGTGCTGAATTGTTTCATTGGATGTCCGTTATACTTAAGGATTATACTTGAGATGTTCGTGATATTCATCATACAAAACATATATTTTCTATTTATTTCTGAGATCAATTCACAGATTTAAGTTATTGTTGGACATTTAAAATATCGACTTAGATACGATTTTTTTTCTAATTATATCTATTTAGACGTGAAAGAAAAATGAACTTCTGGTATATGTTGAAACACTTAATTTGTTACTGATAGCAAGTTTACTTGTTTTAAATGCATATATGATTTCACTAAATCTTGCTAATAGTGATTCAGAAGGTCCGCAACATTAGACGCAAATATATTCTAATTTATTTGACGTATCTGGCAAATATAACTCAACGGGTTCATTAGATATAGATAAAGCGTTTTGCGTTTAAACAAGATAAAAAAAGAAGTCTAGTTACTTGCTTTGTGAACGTTCCGGTCTTCATGTGTCTCCGACTAACGGTGACATGTGTTCAAATGTTCAGAAAATGGCGAATGATGCAAACAAAGTATTAATTAATGCTTATTATTCACACTTATGCCAGTTTTGGAAACTGAAAAAAGAAGTAACACATTTTGAAAGAGTCACCTGCTGTGCGCTTTTAACTAAATTTGTTCTCATCTTAGATGTAGATATGTATTAAACTGTTCTTTATTATCTTAGGTACTTTAATAGTAAAACTCTTAGTATATCATGACAAAATTATTATTACAATTTCTATGTTCGAATATATTGTTATTGTAACATTCTAAATATATATTTGTGTCAAAAGTTGACTTTACCTAATAATAATAAACGTCGGTTTGTATTAGTCAAACAATTTCTCACATGCTGTATAATAAGAATAATCAAGCAATCAAAATAACGCGGAAATAACAAGGAAGTGCCATATCAACACAAATAGGTTGTCTTTAGTGTTACAATTATAGTTCCAAGCACATACCAACTATTTAAAACCATCATAAATGTGTATTTTAGAACTTTGTGAAACAGTTATTTTGTCTCCGTTTCCATTTTATGTATCCAATTTTACTGATAACGTCTATAACTATGTCAACAGCGTATGTATATAATTTGCTTTTTCCCTCGTTTTCATTTCTTAGTGCATTTGAGTATGTGGAACTATAAGACTATTTGCAATATAAAATAGTGTAAAACGTAAAGGCAAAGTGTTACTGTTTTGAATGGACGAAAGCCAGACATGTTGCAATCAGTAAATATACGACTGACGAATATGATGAAAAAAACAATTGGCCCAATATGCTGACGATGTGAAAGAAAAAAAGGCTAACATGTCGTCAAATAGCTAGCTAGATAACATTTCAAACGTAAACTAGTACTTCAGACATAAAACATAATATAATTGGTCCTGATGTGCTCCAGGAATATCATACGAACACAGTTAAAATTTCCAACTTTATTATTAGCTGATGATCGATCTATCTGTATACCATTTTGTGATCATTCTACCATCAACATGTTTAGATTTATCTAAGAAAATAATAATTGTTCCATATGATTTATTTGACAAATTCAGAGAAGAGAAAAATATCCGCCTCCAGTTTTTAAGAGATTAATATTCGTCAATCTGTGAAATATTATACCAGGAGCTACATTAAATGTATCAATAAATCACGATCAAAGATGACATTGACAACTTTAAGATCTCTTAGATTCTACTTAGACTGGAACTTGACATTAATAAGTCATTTATCATAGGGTCGTTGATAACGTTGTTGCTGTATTAATGTATTAGGATCTAACTCATGTATCAAAATAGCTGTCATTTAATTCCTATTTTATCATACCTAAGCTGTGTACTATAGATGTTATCCAGAATTCATCATATCAGTGTTTTCATTTGCTCTTACAGTTTACAGTTCTATATATTTAAACATGAGTTACCATATAAGGTAGATGAAAATAATGCACGTGCTTCACCTTAATCATCTACAAATTATGATTGACCTAATAAACGATTTGTACCGTAGTAATGCGTTTACGTTGATTGTTATTATTGGAACTTCAGCAAATGTATTTATATGACTTTATCATTGTTTGACATACCGTTGAGTTTTAACAGAAACGCTTTCATATTTAGTTTGTAAAGTAAATTTTATTTGTTGTTCTTTATATAAACGGTTTTACTTTACAAACCGATTATCATATTATATTTTATTGATTAACACTTAAGTTAATATACTATTATATATTAATTGAACTAATTTTACTGATGCCCTGCGGACGGATTGTACCTGATTTGAAAATACACGCATTGTACCTGATTTGAAAATACACACATTGTACCTGGTTGGAAAGTACACGCATCGTACCTTATTTGAAAATACACGCATCGTACCTTATTTGAAAGTACACGCATAGTACCCGATTTGAAAATACACGCATTGTATTCGATTTGAAAATACCATCGACACTTATAAAATTTGTAAAAATACTATTAAACGTAATCAATAAGACCACATGCCACATTTTGCTAGTTCTCTGACACTGTCTATTGATATATGACTTATTGTCAGAAGATTCTCAGTTGGATCACAGTTGTAACTACATAAACCACGTGTACAAACATCTTTCTTGACAATTTGTTCCGTTCTATAGCTAAAAGAAATGATAGATTGTTTACTATACCGGGACCGCTACTAACAAATGAGAGTTATAGCGTTAAGGCATACAATTGTATAGCACACGTATATATGTCATCTAACGAACAGTAATGCTACGATGTAATCACTAGAATTGAGCAAATCACCAAATATTTTCGCAACGGGTGTTTATATGGCCGAATGATGCACTGAATTCAAATATGACCTTTAAAATTATCTGCGATGACGTATTAGGTTCACGTATTGCAAAATATCAAAATTGAACAACAGTTATAGGGTCAACAGAACAATAAATTGAGAAATAATCTTTAAAAAAGGCAATATAACTGAGGAATGAAGTCTGAGAGAATTTTGAAACAAAACTTAATTCTAATCACTTCGTGTATTACGAAGTGTTTGGGTTTTTTTAATAATGACAGCGTTTTATTTTTAAACATTTTTTGCTGTACACATGGATGGTTAATGTGATCATTCAGTTTTTAAAGCATATTCAATTAGGTTACATGTTAACCCAATATGTTATTATTCTTAAACTAACAAAGCTTTAATATGTAGCTTCAACCAGCGATGTCTACATAGTGATTGTTACATCGTCTTTACTAGCATCAAAATAGAAATATGACGACTACAATTCCCTAGGGCAAAATATAATTCATATATTTATCGTATGTAATCGATCTCAGATTGGAAAGTTGGTCTATCGAGTCTTGCTTATCGTTATTATCAATATTATTTTGTTATGATGAATGGATAATCAACAATAGATATACCAGCGTCTCGACTATATTGATATAAACTGAATTTATTCTGTACATTAATTACAAAATGTATTTTGAATTATTAAAAATAAATACATTTAGATGTATTGTTGTTATCATAATTGGGCTGTTGAGCATGAATTATGATGTGTCTAGAAAATAATATTCGTTTCTGACATAATTTGTTTAAAAGACATTTTGGTTACTTTATTTGCATGCGTCAGACATGATTATCGGATGGCGACGCATGTATGAATCAGGTGATCTGACTAATGACCTACACTTGTAAATACTCAAGAGCATTGAGAGCACACATTTTAAAAGCAATCATCTTACTTGTCGATGTCGAGGAGAAAACGTCAAAAATATTCTAAACCTTAGCATAGTCTTTGCTCCCTTGTGTATAATATATGTCACGAATAATCATTACAAACTGTGCCTTTATGATCTTAACCATCTAAACAAACTTTATGTTTTATGTTTAGTTTTTTAAGGAATATACTGCCAATTTTCACCGATGACATAAACATCGTAGATAATTATGTCGTCTTCCCTATATTCAAATGATCAAGTAGAGACACATTTAATAGCATGTTTAACATTCATAGTAATTGTAGGAAATTGTAATTCAGTTTTGCAGTCAACGATATCGTCTTTATTTATACTTATAATACGTATTAAGTTAACATTTTAGCACTACATCTGATACAGCATTCAACTGTGTTTATACATAAATTACAAATTAGATTTCTGGGCTTTCAGAAAAGTTGAATAAAAAGTTAACAGTTCCAAGCAAGTGAATGAATATTTTTTATCGAATGATAAATAAAACAAACATGAAAAACATATATTAATTGAGTTAAAAAGGAAGGTGCTGAACACAATCTATCATACTTGAGAATCAACGTTCATGGATTTAAATAAATGAAAACCTTAATTCAATTTAAATTGTTATTGTCTCTCAGATATGACATGTTATAAATAATACAATGGAATGTCTCAATGAAATCAAGATTTTCATTGATTTAGACATAATGTGTATCATCGGAAATTGCCTTAAAAGGTCCATGAAGCGTGTGTTTATTCATGTTTCTGAATTGGTCATTTAAAATTTGTCTTTGAAATGATGTATTCAAATGTCAATCAACTAAGATACACTAACTCTCATCAAATTCTTTTATTACGTATATCAAACGCATTTATTGCATCAAAATTTCATAACGTAAACAAATACCGTGGCATAAATATCAATTTGTTTTACCATGTTCAATCACCGGAAATTAAAGATAGCTTATTTCAAATAATGTAACAATTATTTGTCGAATTTTTTCGAATCAATTGACCATTTTGAGATGAATAGTTGACATGTAGTCAATTATGGTATATACGTTGATTTACGATAATTGAGATGACATATTCATCAAACTGATCAAATCTGCATAACTATATGCTTTGGTTAGATTATTGTATAGGAAACAGTACAATAGTGGTGTATTTTCATTATATTAGTAGCATTTGTCAATTCAATTTAAATATTGAAAGCAGTCCTCAATATGGTAAACGGCTAGCATTTATAAGAATATACTATTGTGGTGTAGATTGTTACTTACTTAATCATGTATGCTTTTCGGGTGATAGTTTACTGAATAATAATTATAGATGCTAAATTAGTATTGTTCCCTGAATCAACTCAATCAATGGCTCTTTATCATAATAATTAAACTGCTGGGAGTCATTTAGTTGTCAACTATAGCGTGTACACCAAGCATAGTAATCTAAGTATAAAAGAGGCATTAAGAAGACGTTGACCTAGACAACATGAAATAAATGATGCAAGTGACTTACATTAATGCCTTCGGTCTTCCACCGTTAGTAATATTGTTTATATTGTCTAGATGAAGCCGATCAAATACGTACTAAAGTAAATAAATCTTTTTCTGGTCATATATATGTAACTAAATATACAATTATTTATAGTGATAGGTTGCTTTATTTTTATGGACCTAGAATCGTCTAAGTAAAATGGAAATGCTATTGTTTGTGTGACATTTTCATGAGCAACACCATTTCTTTTGAGCAATAATCTTGAGCAATAATACAATGATGCGAGATGCGATAACTAAATTGCCACGTAGAACAAATGTTCATCAAAACTCAATTCCTTCTTGATGTTAAATATTCCACATGTCATTTTTAAGCGCATGCTTGGTAACTTTGTTACCTACCTAAACCATCCGCTTGATAACAGAAATGTCATTCAACTATAGTCTGGTAGATTGGATAACGCAGCTTAACTGAGCTGTAACTGTAAGTTTAACAATAACCAGACGATTTAAAGTCTTATATATTTCTTCTTTTATTTCTATACAGGGCATACAATGTATCTAGGTTCCAAATAAGCAATATTGTAATTATTTATATTTACTGATATCATACTTGTCACATAGTAATTTGATTTGGGACTTAAAAATCAGTGCATGAATCTAAAGAGATTTGTTTTAACCAAACAGAGTTATGAATGACTTTTATTCATGTAATGGGATTATGAGCGGCTTTATACATGATCTGCATTATTTTATTGATATCAATTGCCATTTGTATAGATTATTAAGGAAACGCTTAAAGGATATAAACATCAAGTTGCCTTAACTAATTCTATTGAAAACCTTTGATAATTTTAAATTTAGTACATGTTAAAACATTTTAAGCCTTGAAGACTTGAAAATAAAATATTGTACATTATTTTAGTGTTTGTTTAAGTTGTTTAGGTAGTCTGAATTTGAGTGTGCATGGGATTGCTTTCATTGTTACGGGACACAAAATGAATGAAACAGCGACAAATTGCAATGAACAAATACATTATTATTTGACAATAAATGATATAAAAATATATTCTAGATGTTGCTTTAAGTAGATTATTCAGCACAAAACATATATGATCAATCAATACCACGTGTCGCTTTGTTATTATTCTTGCACAAATATGTGGATATAAATGTCAAAAATAAAGTATTAAAACCGTCTGACTTTTTGGATATTTGCTCGTTAATAGTTTCTGCTGCTGATAATGTATTGTTTTATCAAACAAGACGACTGAGATTGCAGACTTTTGATTCATACATCAAGTTTGTTTGTCTAGTTTTTAACTACATTGTGAATGATACAGTTAAAGCAGACGAACCGAGCTGCAGGATAAATACACTGAGACATTATCACATTAATCTCAGCTTGAATTGCACTAGTGTTTCAATCTTATAAATCTTTTTACATAATAGAAATATAAAATATGGCTTTTATCATTACTGTATTTACATGTATATGAAGTAGAGTTCATTTCACAAAACACGTATATGTATTTTGAGAGTGTATAGTGGTGATATTATAAAAATATTTAAAAAATGTTTGTAATGCAGAGTTCGGTGTATCTCTTTCTACCAACTATTATTAATGGTATTTATGGTTTTTCTCAATAGGACTTGCTGTTAGTTTTGCTGCTTTGACATGTGACAAGTCTGAATTCATAGAACATCGGTGTGAAATTGCTAAACCAATCTTGCATGAGCTTTAAAGTATTTTTATTACTGTATCATTACATACTTTTGTTACAATTGATATGTTTGATGCTACGAAAACATATGCTTTAAAAAGGTGCGATTGTATGTGTGCGATCGCAGGAAAATAATCGGCAATAATTTTCATAACATTGTGTGTGAACGATATGTTGGACAATTAATTAAAATGTCAGATATAAGTCATTTTCTCGTGTAATAGGTTTTGTTTTACACATTCTAGATTTTACTTCAATTTCCAGATTATAACACATATCGTATTGTCATTTTACAAGCAATACGATTAATTTGTCACTTTAATCTCCTAAAATATTTATATTCAACATAAAAAGTGCAATCAATAATGTAATACTATAATCATTTTGAAGCACTGTATGTTATCATTCATATTGCCATTCCCAGAGAGATAATGGAAGATTGTCAATCATCAGACTAGAATTAATTTAAAGCTGGTGATGTGAGACGATTTTCAACATAAGCAATCTCTGGAATAAGTTAATAGAATAATATCGTCGCCTATGTGATATATAAGATAACTTAGTCCTATCACATTATAGTCTATCGCAACTAGGCCTTGGGTGATATGTCCAATGATAAATAGTTTGGTCATACTCAATGTCGGTGGAAAAAAACAACGATTTCGATTCAATAAATGGAAAGTCAGTGTTTGGATAAAGTTTTGGTGGGGATAAACAGAAATGGTTCTAAAATGTAACAGAGAAGAAATTTATTCATGTACATCTTTATAAAGAGTTGCTTCATTTCACTTAAATATTGGCATAGGCTAGAAAATGATGATGTACATATTGGAAAGGAATATTATAATTGTTTTTAAGGTTTAATATTAATATAAAGAATTTTGAAATGTGTAATTAAATTTTTGATAGAATATTTGATAAAACCGATGTCTTATTTGATAAGTGTGAAAGTCCGTTTAATTAAACATCTTATTAGCAAAGTTAATTTGTGTAAACTGAACCGCTAAATAGAATGTAAAAGAAATCAACTGCATTTTACTTAAATCCATTTTGAATATTGAGAAATGCATTATTTATCGACATAAAACGTAAACCGACCACGTACGATTTAAATCGTTATGAATACGTATATTTTCTTTATGAAAATATGAAAGGAAACGAAGAAATAAATCATTAATCGTCTATAAATATATAAATAAGAAAGGGTAAACTATGAAAATTTAAATACAAAAAAATATCTTTTAAATTATGAACTCAAACCTTTAATCTATAAATAATGATTCAATATGATTTTATCAAAACTTCATTTCAAGGAACCAAAAGTATACTTCAATTAATATAAATCATCATTCTTTTAATACCACGTATTGTGTCTCTAAATGTAAAAGTAAAATATACAATTTCATATATTCATTAAAAATTAGAAACACAATTATATATGTCTAGTATAAAAGTGATATATTTCGTTTCAATAAGGAAAGTACGAACTACATATGGTTTTGTTTATTGAAGTTTTAACAAATGAATTAATACAATTAGATAATTATTTTAACCTGTATCCTATATTTGTTAATTACATGCAACTTATGAAACAAATAGATGGAATAAAGGTAAGCGTGTCCGCCCTCGTTCTTGTGAACAATGTTGACAACTTCTAGAAATACATCGTTTATGTCATTTATGATTGAGTATGCAGACAGTGTTATGAAACTATTCGTCATGCTCATTCGTTAAGATTGTATCGACAAAGTGAAATATATGGATAATAAGGAAACTGACATCGATGTGAAAGATATATCGCTGATTTATTACGGCGAGGTTTGCGTTGGCGATTCGATATCTAACTTATGACTTAACCATGAACTTAATAGTTTTATGGTATATCACTATTCACCTTGAGTGACAAGTCTAATAATTTACAGTTTGGTGGATCTTGATGTTTGTGAGAAACAATGATAACATTTCTGTTACATGGTTAGTCAATGCTTCGATTTTGGACTTAGATCCGTTGGCTATAAACTGTGTTACAGTAAATGATTAAATCTGTATTTTTAATTTAATACATATTTTAATGTATACATTGAATCGAAAAACAGGCATGTAATGCCTATATACATCCTCCCCATAAAATTATGGATTGAAATTTTTAACATAGAACAAGTTATATAGTTCACTACAAATGAGTATTAACTTGGCAAGAGAACATGATGATATATGTAAAGCAAAGCAATAAATACTTCTTATTGAGAATCAATGTTTAAATGAAGGATGGCAAAATATGTAATTTTTCGATGGAGCTTTATTATAGAAGTGTACATAATATATAAAACTAGATAATCATAAAAATAAATTGTTTATTTCTGACGAAAAAATTGAGTAGGCAGACATTGTTATGGAACCATTTGTCATTGTTCATCTATCAACATGTTATCGACATTGAAGTAAACTATATGGATATAAGGAAACTGACATTGATGCGAAAGATATAAAGTTTGATTTATTACAGCAATGTTTGCGTGGGTGATGCAATATCTAACTTATTTCCTAACCTAAAACTTTATACGAAATTGAGTGGTTAAACCGCAATGCGTTTTAAAAATGATATAACTAACGTTTTATTCCTTGTTTACAAACATTTTGATTTTGTGTTAAGTGTTGTGTACAGTTTTTACACAACGCATTTGCTTATTACAAAATCACTTCTTAGTCCCAAATAAGTTACAATCGATGCTATTCCTACTAAAATCAATGAGTTACGTGTTTAAAAAATTGCCAATGTGCATCAAACGAAAGTTACAATTGGTACATAAACTGATCTCTGAAATAAAGCACATTATCCGAATAGTTGTGTACACACGAATGTTTTGTAACCACGTTGTGTGTCATTAGCACATACATTATTATCTCGTTATGTCAGATGACGTGTAATGTATAACTGGAAGCTAAACATGCATATATACATGTACAGTTGTGTATAGTTGTATTTAGCTAAAGATTTGATAGATCGTTTTATTAGGTTTATTTCCTGAATCGGTAGCTCTTTAATTAAAACAAACAATGCATCTAATTTAAATGTCAAGCGATATCTGTCCAGTCCTATATTCGGAAATTAAAGGGCTATTTTATATAAAGACAAAAACACATTACGACTGGTGTGTTTACCAATTTTAGACAAAAAGGAAATTACAGGAAATGACGAAGTGTACATTGATGTTATAAATGAGGTGTCAGGTTTAACTCGGGAAGAAATATGTCTGGAATTGTATAATTTCTGGAACCACTGGAAAGTTTTTATTCCAGCGTGAATAAGACTTTCATGCATGGAATGACGTAAAAGAAACAACCCATCATTAATACAAATACATGGCACGGATAATGACTGAAGAACTCAAATCTATATTTTTGTCACAAAATCATTAGCAGATGTCGATTAAATGCATGAATAACATAGATTTGGAAGAGTATATCCATAACAGAATAATATAGTTAACTAGTCTTACAAGTTAGATAAGTCACTTTTGAATCCGTCTTTTACATCCAAGTTCTAAACACTAAGGATAACGTTGTTTGCTCAAGGAAAAGGGTGGGGTTTGAAAATGGTTTTTAAAAGCTAATGCGAATTTCTGTATAAGTTTGTATGTCTGTATACAACGAATTGTAAGCCAGTTATGTGCCAAATGTGTCTCACGGTAACGTCTTGATTCTACTTTACAAGAATGTTATGTACGGAATAATCAATTGATACCATCTATCGGCTATGTTGAAATGTTTGTGCCTTTTTATTGCTTTTTGCCTTCACAAAAATCTGTTTTTTTCTGCTTAACAGACAGCAAATGTATTGTTATTTCAATGAAGCTTTATATATCAGTTGACATGATGACTTGACTTTCGAAGTTCACATTAATTTGTCTAGGTTTTTATTAAATGGTACAATGAAAGAAGACGTAAAACATATGGAGTTATATTGGATATTCCTCCAAGTTAGAATTGTTATAACACAGATGTCTCTAGCAAATCAATCTTCTAACCTTTCAAAGCAATTGATTTACTTTAGGTTCATGTTTAATCTTACTTTACTGAATCCCGTTCAAACTTATAATGGCTCTTACCGTCATTAGAATTGCAGGCAATGGGAATATGAGGCAACGTTCCAGTATATGAACTACAATTATATATTTTGACCAAACATATTTCTAAGCTGATGGATTTTTCACAAAATAGTCACTGTTTGGAACGATAGCAGAGTCACAATGCCAGCAACGCTTTCGTAATTAGGGGAACGAATACATAATGAAAAGGTTGACCATACCATTATAAAATTAGACGAATTGATGTCACTGACAGATCTTGTTTCCTGTTTGATTATCTGGCAATATCAAGTTTAAGTGAAGCAGTAATTACATTTTTATTGTGACTGTACAATAGCTAAAAGAGTACTATCCAATTGTTCCTTGATTGATTTATATTTGAATATTTATACGCCAGTACATAGTTTATCAACACAAAACATTACACAAAAGTTTACAAAAATGTGTACGTTTTGTCTGCTTTAAAGACATTGTTGCGAATATAATATTTAGTTCGTCTAAATAAATACATACAGGAACAATGTTAAATAGCACAAATATAAATAATGAAGCAGAAAAAAACAATTACATGAACAGATAATGTATTGGATGATTGAACATAAGGCAAACAGTCATTATAATAAAGAAAGTTATAAGAATATAAAATTTGTTCTGAATGCTATAAAAATAACACCCACCAAATACTGAATCAATATTTCTATGACAGATTATTGTGTTAATGTAATTTATTTGTATTCGTAGACTAAACGTCGCAGTAGAACAATGCTAGATTACATTCTTTAACAACAGAGTTGTGACAGTCCAATACTAAGATTACAGAGACATGCCAATCGTCAATTGTTATGAGACTATTTGAAACGCTTGCAATCTCAGTAGGCACTTACTAGATTAATTATCGACGCCTTTTTGGTTCTTTATGATAATGGCGTCATTACATTATTGTCAAGCCAGGAAGTATGTACATTTTTGTCCAGTGATTTATAATTTTGCATTACTACATTTCGCTGAATGTCGCTTCAATTGCTATTTATTGAATTACATAGATAAACCAGGATTTATGGACAAAGCATGGAATGCGTATTCTCCAACCAGGCGATTTTTAATCTTTTTTTTCCTTAAACAAATTTCGTAAAAACTGAGCCAGGTAATATCTGTTTGACATGCATGAATGATATGAATGCTGACTCAGCAAAATGTTTCCACGTGATTACATCAACTATCAATAGGATGTGATTTATCACAGAACTAATTATATTATCTGAGATTACTTAAAAGAGAAATGATTAAATCACTCCGAATCTGGCGATAAAAGAGTTATAAATCAATCAATCATTATGGTTTAAAACAAATTTTGAACGACTGTTATGTACGGGAGAGTTGAAGCCATGTTGTCCTTATATAGAAATGCTGCAGATTAGATAGTTTTCATTACAAAATACCATGATTTGATTACAAAAATATTGATTAAGAATGGAAACAGTTGTACTGCTTTATTCTAAGTTGTTCTATCGTGCATTGCCCGAGACATGGTACAATACAATGACACGTAATAAATTAAATAAAAGTCACAGACTTTGCTTGAATCGATGAAATTGCCTTTCTGGTATAAAACTGATATTACACTGACACGATTTACATACGTTTTATAACAGTTAACAGTTTATTTGAGGATTGAAGCCTCTGGTCCCTAACATGAAAAATACATGTGTGCTAACATATTATATGAAAATATGCGCATTATAATGTATAAAGACAAGTATAGAAATATCACTTGACAACATTAAATACATAATTACGATTATACTTTACTTCAATGTCAGGATTGTTACGATGTGCTCGATTCATTGCTATATAAGTAATGTAAACAATAATAAAAAGTCATTGCAATCATAAATAGATGAACATTTCAGATATACTTTGTTTTATAACTTACTTAGTTGTCAAAATGATCTAAATTGAGCATTGCTACATAATACATTGCAATGATCATTTCATTTCAGCAGTCAAACACGTAGTTATCTGATACTGTTTCGTTTACTCGTATAGTAGTGTATTACGCTAATTAATGTGTATAATAATACAGACAGCCTTACAATGGTTTGAGACAGTATTACCAAACTCAACTAAGTTAGACAGATCTAGTTGGTTAATCGAACCATCAACCAGTTAAAGTGTAGTCATAGATGCTATTGTATGAGCTATTAAGACAATCACTATTTTAATATTGGCACATGACAAAAAAGTATTTATACACATGAATTTAATGCAGCAGACATAACGTATAAAGTACTAATTGCATACTTCGAGTAACCGTTGTTTACAGAAATGGGGTTATATTTTATGTTTGTCTGTTTGGGTTTTACGGCGCACCAACACAGAAAGGTTATATCACGCTAATATTTTATACACAGTTTGAAAAGGACGCTGATATCCCCAATCTACGTAAATTGTCTCATTGTCTCATTGTGTCATCTATTCTATTTCTCCAATTCAATTGATACAGCCAACGTAGTCATTTTTGTTACATCGTAAAATACACGGTTAATAATGGAACTGCCAGTGAAGATTGTTTCGTAGACAGTACGTCGCAACTTATTGAAACTTTTATTGTTAGTTATAGTTTGGCTAGAGGATATAACGGCGACCATACACTTTGTTCCAACTATCTAGTCATGATACTGAACGATAGACTTGGTAACTTACAAAATCGTATTGTATACTTAACAAACTATGATACTAGTGTATTAGGATTGTTGGCTATTTTGTTTGTTCCTAAATAATGTTGGGCAAGGCCTTCATATTTAATTGTAGACAATGAAAATTTTTAGCGACCGAAGGTAAACTTCACAAATATAAGTCACAAGTTTTATAATATGTGTATCTTTATATTTGTAGTGAACTCATTCGTATGTCGAGACTGCATAATTCTAAAAAAAGGTAATGATGATTCAAAAAATGACATACCACCTTTAGAGAAGCAAATACGGACGAAGAACAACGGGATGATCAGAAGATGAATCGAACATATAACTAAGTTGTGTTTTACAAGGTGTGCTTGAGAGGGCGCACGAACTGTAATTCTCGTCTAGGCTTATCTGTAAAGGGCTATGGGAAATGGCAATCATTGTATTAGAGAATATCTACGCAATATATTATAAGGCATTAGCCATAGCTTTATTAGATGACTATAATCAACGTACTGTTTGCATGTAATGTATGGCATGTATGGCGTTTTTTAACTGTACAAACCAAATTATCTGACACAGCTAAATAAGGAAATGTTTTAATTAACCACGCTCTAAATATGCTGTGTTATAAATCAATTGATTATTCTAGAAGGAAACAAGTTTGAATGTGTTTGTTTATAGGATATGTAGAGACTTTAAGTCTGAAGAAAGACATCATAATGAATAAAAATAATTTTTAAATTGAACCTAATGTTTTTTTATTGCATGGGTATTTTTCTATTAAAAATAAGATGATTATATTTCTGAGCAATTACATATGGACAAAGAATTATGGAACAATCTTAAAAAACTCGGTGCACGTTTCCAGATTCCTATTAAAATGTTTTGCACGCTGACTTTGTTCCATGATTGATGATACTGTAGAAAACGACTTCAGATAATAACTATAAATGAGAGAGAGTATTTCAATGTGACATACTGATTACAAAAAACTGCAAACTCCTTTTTGAGAACTAAATATTTCATTTTAGCGTACTTTTTTAATAAAACGAGTCATCATTAAATCTTATAAACGCCATGTGTGAAGAAGAAAATTCATTGTAGATTACTGTAAAAGCAATTCATGTGTGTAAGATTGAATATTCAAAGAGTGGGAGAGGCAAATGCTCTGTTGGATACTTCTTAATTATTGCCAGCATGGCAAAAGTAATAATGAATGAGAACTATAATCGATAAAAAATCTTAATTCCAGAAAAAAACAAGATAAAATGGGTTTTTATTAAAGAAATATAATAGCCATCACTTTCTATTTTGATTAGCACGATGCTTTAATATGACAATTTTATTAAATATAATATCTTTGAAGATTCGTGTTTCCATTTTTCTTGTACCAGATTTGCCATTTCATTTGCAGAATGTCTAAGTTTTTTATGTTTAATGATAAAAGATTTGTTAAATGGCTTGATTTGTTTCTAGTTATTTCACTATTCATCACTTTCATTTTGTTTAACAAAAACGTATGTGTATGACTAACAACCATGTTTAAATCCCAAACTAAGGTTTATGTTGATGCTGATGACTCTTTTGGTCCACACTATGTTGCCTGCCATGTTAACATTATGGGTATGAAAATGTTTTCCATAATCAAACATAAACTGTATTGGTTGAAAAATAATTAGCAGTTACTAACTGTTCATTGCGTGTGACCGTAAAATAAATGATGACTTGAGCAAGAAGTCACAAACGAGTAATTGGGATCATTAGGACATTGAGGAAAATCCCATTTTCCCATAGAAATATGTTTGTTACTGTAAAAGAGTGTCAAATCTGATATATTAGCCAGAGGCAAATATTATACAAAAAGTATTGAACATGTCTGCGATTAGTAAATCACTTTTTGTCATTTTGGTACGTAAGTTGTTGAAAAATAGTACAATTACAATATACAAAACTATTAGGCAAACCTGTTACAAAGTAAGATATTATTGCTGAGTTCCCTTTATATGACTAAAAGCCAAAGACTGAGTAAGACTAAAAAACGAACCACTTAATAAATCAATATGTCTCCGGTGAATACAAAATTACTTACAAATACCGTCAGATAAATAAATAAGTGGTCTTTGCAAACGGCATTTCTGTGTGAATGACGATATCATGATTTACAGATTGGTTTAACCTGAAGTGACATGAAAATGTTTAATAGATGATGATTTTCAATCATATATCAATTACATTTCCATCGAAGTAAGCATTAAATTTCTCACAATATTCATATTCAAAACAGTTTTGGTATTATTAGTTACACAGTCAGTTACAGACCGGATACGGTGTGATACCGGGTCAGTAAATTAATATTGGGTGAGAGCGTAGCTCGAGCCCAATATTTATTCACTGACCCGGTATCACACCGTATCCGGTCAGTAACTGACTGTGTAACGAATTTATCTTACCGAGTACCCCCATCTGAGTAGAAAAATAAGGTTTCGTCAGCGCTATCATTTATAAATTTTGTTACTGACTGGATATTAGAATCTACTGACCTTATATGGGATAATACATGGTCAGCACGTGACCGCTCTCGGCCAATGAAAAACGAGTATTCTGTACGAGGTAAGATAACATAAAGTACATTACCAAAAATGGTTTTCATGATGAATATCATAACTTGTCTTTTAATATTTTACCGTGTTCCTTTTAGTGAGAACAATAACCGTTTTGCTGTTATTGACAAAACATTTGTTTTAATGTCTTGTAAAAGGCATTAACACACATGGTAATTTAAAATTTGCACTCAAATGTCGCATGTATTTGACTAGACGTTTACCAGAATTTCCATTGCAGACTACAGCATTATCAGAAAAATTATCTAAGTAAATAGATCCTCAGTAGGAAGTATTAAATCGCATGATGAAATTGTTTGTACATTTTAGAGAAACATATAAAAGCATTCTTTTGGTATTACTGATTTTACAAAACGGCGTACGTCGGTTAGAATTTGGTAACGGTACGAGTGAATCGTTTACCAATTAGAGAAAAAAAGACAATTCTGGGAAATGACGGAGTAGAATATTTATAATATCAACGAGGTGTTTTGTTTTTCTTGAACAAAAATGTGTATGGTATTGAAATATTGATGGACCTGTCTGAAATATAAATTTGATAACTGACATAAAGGATAGCAAATGTCGTCACTAAGAATTAGTATGAAGGCAAACAAAGACCACTAAAGTTGCTAGCAGTAGTGACTTCGCTACATGTACAAACTTGAATACTTTTGTTTAAACTTATATACTTAAATATATATGATATATATACTTTATTGTTCTAAACTGTATGTGTACCTTGATTAAATTCATATAGTTAAACTGCACTAAGCTTAAATACACATACGTGTACAAGGATTATCCCATTTACAAGTCAAAATAATGAAATTAATACATTTATTTAAATCTAACATACATTTAAGCAAACGACACATTTAGCGATGTTTCTATCATGTCTTCCACTATACAAATATTATTTAAAACACGTTCAGTTTTGTAACAATCACCACAAACAGGTTGGCATCGAATTAATAAAATCAAAGATTGTGAAAAGTGTCCAAGAATGAAAATGTAATTTTACAAAAGATCCCAACAAAATATCTTATTATTCAAAAAGCAATTATTCTATGTATGATTAACAGCTTATATTTTGGTATTATTTTCACCATCAATGTAGACAGTTTAAATATCAAGTTATATCTGTCCGATCCAGTAATCGGAAATTATAGGACACTATGAAATGGAATATAAACACAATAACACATTATGTATGATTATTATTTAACAATTTGATACAGAAAGGAAATTACAGGAAATGACGAAGTGTTTATTGATAATTTAAATGAGGTGTCAGGTTCATCTTGGGAAGAAATGTGTCTGGAATAGTGTTATTTCGGGAACCGTTTATAGTATCAAGCTAGCCATTATCAAAACACATAACATGTTGAGAACTATTTAATGTGTTTAGATACGTCTTGTTTCTGTTAAACAAAATTTTCCAGCACAGATTTATAAATAATTTGATAACATGCATTGGACCGTTGACATGTTTGTGTCTTCTCTCTTATTGCCACTGTCCGGTCTAACGTAGAAACCTTTCGAGTTGTTAGTTTCGTTGTTAGTTTGCGGCGTTTTTAATTTAAATATAAAAAACTCAATCTACCCCCTTCTTTGGATTTCTCTATGTAGGATGTGCGTGTTTTTGACTACAAGGTTCTGGATATATCTCCAGATATCTTTTTAACAAAAATATGTGTTTTCTTCTATTATTTATTGTTTTGTCACAGAAGTACAATACATTAGCTAGCATGATGGCTTGAACTTCAAATATTACATTTATTTGTCTAGGTTTTCTTGAAATAAACAAAATGAAAGCAGACGTAAAACGACATTGAGTTATTGTGATATTCCCCTAGTAAGAAATATTATATAACATAGATGTCACAATAGAATTTATCATCTGACTGTTAAAGCAATATTTTATTCTTAGTTTACGTTTAAAGATATATTATACGCATCCAAAAGCAAAATAAACCTTAGTTACTCTTATTTCCCACGTATTGTCTATTAAATAATGTAGCCGATCTAAATATCATAGGTGTCAACAGGCCACATAAAGCCGAGTAACGAGCGACTGAAAATAGCGCATTTTGACTCCCTCTCGATTAACCGACATCACCCGATGCTAAATATATTCACATGACCTTTTAATTAATTCGCCACGCACAGGTCACGTGGTAGGCGAGATTTTTACGACAGGTAAACAAATCATGACGGAAGCGACTTTTACCTACCGATTCCTGATGGATTATGTAAGTAAAGTTAATTGTTATATATTGAGATCATGATATTTCGTTTAGATAACATAATGTGCTGTTTACTAAGTGAAGAAAACTCGGTTATGTAGTTTAATATTCCAAAATGAGGCATGTTAGGTCGATTACGTGTATACGGCATATGTCGAGTGCTGTGTTGAAATGAAACTGAAAGTAGATCTAAACATTGTTCTTTTGCATTAAACTGATCTTAGTTGTGAAAGAATATGTGTTGCATTATCAACTTTTGTAATAGTTTTATGAGTTTGTCACGTATTATGCTTCCTACATATCTGTCTGATGCATTTTGGGTTCTTCACTTCTAGATCACAATGAGCGTTCAAATTACGATATGTAGTATATGTAACATGACATGGAGACATTTTTTATACTGCATTCAATAGTGCGAAAGAATGAAGAAATGCAATGTGCCTGGTGTTAGGCCAAATATGTTGATTGTTATGCCCTACTTAGGAGGCAGAGACATAGGTCTCTATAAGGGGCCTACTGCTACAGTACAACCTGTCTTGAGCAACACCCACTGGGAGGGACTATAGTATGTTGTTGCTCTGCAGAGGTTAAATTTAATCAAAATTGCACCTAAGGGAAATATAAAGCTGTTAACCAACTACTAAGCACATACTTTTGTCAGTGACTGACAACTGCCTTGCATAATTAAAAATCATTGGTAGGAGGGAGAAAGGCCGTTGAAATAATTTCATGACCAAGCTCCACGAAAGTATGCTCGGCCCGGGAATCAAACCCATGACCCCTCGAACTGTAAACTTGCGTGCTACCAAACAAGGACCCTATATATATACAGGGTCCTTGGTCCCAACTTTACTGGTGACAGCTTTGGAATATTTGATTTTACTTTGTCCTATTTAAAGGGCATGTGACAAAAATAAAAGTTAAAAGTAAAGTAAAGTAGTTGCATTTTATTGTCTAGGTTTTGTGCTTACGCACGTTCACCGACTTTACAGCTATTACCCCAGGTCATTGGGCTTCTGGTATCTATCAATCTCCCTGGGGAGTCTTTTAACTCCGCTTAGTGCAGCTGACACTTTACCCTCACAGGTACCCACAGATGTGAAATAGTTCTTTTTATAGGTGTCAAGACTAAAAATATGATTTTTGTCTTGAATTGGATTTAGAAGAGACTGCTTTTCTTACAAACTGAAATACAATGATATTAACAATGTAAAGATGGTATATCAATAGTGATGCTAGCCTTGATTTTAAGTACTTTGATTTATATTATGTTTATTATTTCAGGCTGATGAACCATGATGAATGTAAAAGCACATTATTGGAAAGTTGAGAAATGCCCACCTCTGATTATAGAAGTAGACCAGCAGTGAGATAACCCTGTGATTTCCATTCAGAAAATAATCTTCCTGTACCAGACAGTGAGCCTGGCGCATGTACATACTGTAGCGAAATACCCACACGACAGGAAAGAGTTATTCTATGGACAATTATTTAGACTGGCCAACTATTATCTGGCTTTAAATATAATAAATCAAAGACTTGTAAGGTATAAAGCTATGACACTCAGCATAATGGATTTATCCCTGACATGTACCATATACTTCAAAAGTTTGACTTACACACTTCATTCTCAAAGAGTTACTCACTGTAACATTTTTGAGCAAATCAACAAGGAAGATGCTAGAAGATAGATATATTAATCATGCTTGAAGAATAAAAAAAATATGATGAAGATATATAAGATACTGTGGTTTTCATTCTTAATAAAATGTCTATTCATATTATAGAAGAGAACTTTTGTCATCTATTTGTATGCAAAAAGTTAACAATTTAATATTGAAGTTTAATCTTACTCATTTAATTATGAATAAACTTAATTAACTAGTGCTCACTGCATACAAACTCTATTGTTATTCATTGGCAGTTTTTGTTAGTTCAACTTTTAATAAATGGTAAATTGTAATGTAAAATTATTAACAACCGATCCATATACTAGGTATGCAATATATTATTTGATTTCTCTGTACTGCTATCCTAGACATCATTTTGAATCATTGTTGTTTGTAGCAACTACTCAGTGCCCTTGTCACTTAAGACTCAAATAATTTCATTTAAAAATGAGTATATGTAGTTATGTAAGTCATATAAGTCTTGGTCTACTAAGTTTGTCTTATTTTTTACTAGAATCTAGAAAATGGCAGACAAGGAGATAAAAACCCGGGTCGATAGTGCAGTTGGTAGCGCGCCGGGATTTGGATACTCGTGCCCGAGGGGGTGCGGGTTCAAATCGCACCCGGGGAGGTTATACCCTCCATGAAAATTTGACAAAAATGTCGATTTTCCTTCATTGATTAGATAATATGGAGAAGTTTCCAGCCTTGTGGAAGGGTAGGTGAGTACTGGTTATAGACAAAGGTCCAGGAAAGCTAGGTTAGGTGCGCTGGACGCCGTAAAATGACCTAAAATTGTGTTGACACAGCGTTAACTTCAATAAATAAATAGATAAAATGTGACCTGTCTTGTCAAGTTTGAGAGAAAACTCTGTTCTCAATTGTTTAATCTGAAAATTTGATTTCTGTGCTAGTAATGAACACTGCTTTGAAGTACCTCATTTATTTTAAAAAGCAGCAATCAAAATACCTTGTTCATAGGTAATTCTATTAGTCATTTTTTTTTTAAATTTGAAGGACAGGTTGAGAAGGAACCTTAGTTTCAGTCTTGGAAATTGTTCTCAAGCCCTATTTACATACAATCACTGTTTCAAAGTATTATGTTCCTATATTTAGGTATGCAATAATGATTTTTTATCTATACATTTCCTATATTTTTTTATGATATTCTTGCATTTTTAATACTGTGCTAGCCTTATATTACTGTCTCTTTTTGGATTTGTGATGGATATATTTTTCTTTGTAATTAGGCTGTGGATTATTGACAGAATCCACAGAAAGTGCTTAAATTCAGTGTTGTTGTAATGTTCTGAAGTTTTTTTTTTCTTAATGTTTAAGGACTGAATTTCACATTAAATGCTTTATTTTTTCTTATACATGTACATAGACGGAAATAACTGTGACAGTTTTAGTATCAGTTCTGTAGATATTCATTTTATCATGTATAATTTTTCATTCTGTTTGTAACTTTAAAGTTTAAAAAATTGTGGTTTCAAGTCTGCTTCCTTATATATGTTCAGCTGACTTTAGGATCTTGTTCAATAAACCCATATAATTGGAATTACCCTAAGGCAGGTGATCCCTCTAAGAACCCATTTACACCTGGGTTGAGTAAAAAATTGTTGGTAAATTTCTTGCTCAAGGAAATTTGCGGTGCCTCTAGTGGGGATAGAACAAGGATTCTGCTCCTCACTTTACTTAAATCCCATTACTATAGAGTTATTTCAAGTTACATAAAAACTCTATTTTCTACTTTTGAATAAGCTCGAAAAAAACTTTGAAAATGTATATATCCACACAGGCTTGCTACATGAACATAATATATTATTTTTGTGATTAAAGTCCTATTTCTTTATCATCTTGGCAAACTTTTTCACCCTGTATGCTATATGATTGTATAAATGCTTTTTATTTCAGGTTATTTATTTTGATATGCATGATGATATATGTATTTTAATGTAAGATTCTTTTCTTATAACTTGTTCTATGTGTAAGTTTTGCCTAGGGAATGAATATAGTTGGCTTAGAATATGAAAAATGTATTCTGGTTCTAGTGATATAGGTATTGAAAATGAAAACTCAAATTTGAAGATTTTTTCACAACATTTATTAATTTGATATATAAGCTTGTCATGTAATTTACCAATGATGAAGGTGTTGTTCAGTTATATAATGTAATTGCGATGAAGAAATGTTGTTTTCTTCTTAGATTGTTAGGATACATACATGTATCATACACCCGTTACCTGAAGACTGAAGTATGAGCCATATTACTTTTTTTAAATTTAAATTGTCTAAAAACATCAGGAGGGTACTGATATTTTTCTACATGATTAATATATTAGTTGGTTTGCATAGAAGTTGAAACTCTTGACGTATAATTAGTTAATTTTAAATCCATGTAGAAATTGTACAAAATTGTCCATTTATAACCTCAACAAGCATTTTACAAGTCTTTTTTTACTCAAACAACATTTTGAAATATCTTTATGAATTATTTTGTTTTTAATAATATGTTTAAGACATGCTTACATCAAGTTATTGGATTGATAAACCAATGATTGGTAAACATGTACATTAATTTGTTTTCTCATTTCCCAAAAATAAATTGTTTGAATTTATATTCATCTTTGTTATACCTGTACTTCCTACCCTAGGATAGTACACTAGAGTAAACTAAACTAGCAATATTTAAGTCAGAAATTAAATAAGAAATTATTGTCTCAGTGCAGTGCATATTTGCTGTTTGCTCTTCTTAATGTTTGTCAATCCCATTTCATGAAACTAACACTGTTATAATATATTATGTTGTTACCTAAGTTGGTCACTGAACAGAATCAGATGGTAGTCAATGACACCAATTATTGGTTATGTCTTTTAGCCAATATAAATTATAATCCCTACCAGATGCTTATGTGGTAAGGAAGATCTCATTCTTCATCTTGACATTCACGAGATTGCCAGTTGTTGACAGATTATATTTTTGCTGGGTTGAATCTCGTAGCAACACATTGTATAGGTTATATCACTGCTGTCAGTCCAGCTACGCACTGTTCCTGGAAAGGCTAAATCTCTGGATTTAGCTGTTAACCAACTTCTAAGGGAATACTTTCGTTAGTGACCGAGTTCAGCCCTACATAATTTAGAATCAGTGGTAGGAGGGAGAATGGCCGTATACATTTATTCATGACCAAGCTCCATGAAAGTATGTCCCACCCGGGAATCAAACCAACAACTTTTGTGCAACTGACTTAGCTAGCCATCTAGGCCTCATTGTCCAAGCTAAAATAGCTCAACTTTCCAATTTAAAAATCCTCAGGGATGACAGAGTCTCTATTGATTTAATCCCAAATTGAAACTCAAAACACTGTAATACACTTTTGGCTAAATTAAATCTTATTAGTATAGTTGCCATAACTATTGCAGAGGGACTGTACCAAGCAGCTGTTAACTTTAAATGAAAAGTCTCAGTACTTGTCTCAGGTAAATTTATTATACAAGAGATAACACAATCATTTAATTGTTCATTTTATTTGTAAACAAACAGGGTATATAATAACATAATATGATCCATCCTTCTAAAGACTGGCTTATAAAATAAAACTTTTGGCAAAACTAATTAGCCATTTTCTTTGCGAGAATAGCATATAAAGTGAAACAAGAAACATTGAGTGATAACCTCAGTAAAGCCAGAATCCTACCCTGATGGGGGATATGGAAAAAATATGGTCATGATTTGTTTAATGAATATCTGAACAAAAATAGTAGAGAGTCTCAATATGAATTATGGTAGTTTTGACATAAAATGCACGCATAGATCTAAATTTCTTGTAATGTCATCATGTTTGAAAAAAGTCCAAGAAATTATGTTTTAGTATTATTGTTGTCATGGAAAAATATCATTCTTTCTGTAATT
Source organism: Mactra quadrangularis (assembly GCA_025267735.1). NCBI lineage: Eukaryota > Metazoa > Mollusca > Bivalvia > Venerida > Mactridae > Mactra > Mactra quadrangularis. The sequence goes on along the minus strand of CM046308.1, from coordinate 15,225,779 downwards.
ATAATATTTAAACATACATAGTTCTTCAAAAGTTTAATGTGGCATTTAATCTCATTTCCTTAATGGAATTGTGACAGCAGAACAATCATTAATACATTGGCACTGACTAGCTCGAAATTATACAGTTATCAAGAATTACTAGCATGTTATAGCTTTCGGAGGATTTCTATTTGCAAGTAGATCAAAATTTAGAGAAAATGCATGAGTAATACTGTAATAGTAGCATGCAAATATATCATCATATAATCTATATCATCTTTGTCTAAAAATCAGTGGTTCCATGAAACTTAACAAGTAAAAAAATCCTAAAGATGAGATTCGATTCTTGCCACAATACTGATAAGCCAAGCAAAGATGTAATCTGTATGAATACCACAGACAAATGATGTTTTGCTATTGAAACTTTTGGTTGCAATGGAAGCAGAATATGAAAATATAATAAATTAAAATACAATCAACAAGATTATAAAATATGATATTTGAACAAATTCTCATATAGAATACATTTGTGACAAATGGGTGAACATATTGGAATACTGTAAAAAATGTAAGTAACAAGAGCTCCGCTGGGCGGGGCATTATACGCCCGTGTGCAGTCCATGCTGTGTTCTATCTCATATGAAGTCCCTGTGACCTTGACCAATGACCCCGGGATCTCAGAATAGGTCCCATCCTTAACTGGAGGGCTATCCAAAGCCATTGACCCAGAGTATTGATACATAAAATTTGGTGATCTTAGGTAAAGTTGGTTGTTGGACAAGGTTTTTCCTCATGATTTTTCTTGTGACTTTGACCTTTAACCCAGGGACCTAAAACCAAAGGGGCATATGCTAGACATTTAGGCTACCCTTAAATAAAATTTGGTAAACCTAGGTACAATCATTATTGAGTTACTGTCCGGAAAATGTTTCAATATGAATTAAGTCCCTGTGACCTTGACTTTTGACACTGGGGTCTCCAAATCAAAAGAGAACATCCAATACCAAAGAGCTATCAACACATTACATCTTGACAAATGGGCTGATCCACATAAAATTTGGTTAACCTAGGTACAATCATTGTTTAGTAATTGTCCGGACAAGGATTTTCCATATGATGCCCCTGTGACCTTGACCTTTGACCCAGTTTTGACCCAAAACCAATTGGGAACATCCTTGACACATGGGCTACCCTCACATAAAATTTGGTGAACTAAATTCATGTTACTTATTAAATATAGCATTATTTCCATTGTTTGTCATTTTGACTTTGTTAACATATTGATTGAGCATTTGAAGTCACTGCTTGGTAATTTGATATCTTCTGGATGATGGTTTAAACTTGACCCAGGGGCCCCAAAACCAATAGGGAACATCCTTGACATATGGGCTTCTCTCACATGAAATTTGGTGAACTTAGGTGCAGTCATTGTTGATTTACTACACGGACAATGTTTTTCAATATGATGCCCCTGTGACCTTGACCTTTGACCCAGGGGCCCCAAAACCAATAGGGCATAACCAGGACACATGGGCTACTCTCACATAAAATTTAGTGATTCTAGGTACATTGGTTGTTCAGTTATTGTCTGGACAAGGTTTTTCCATATGATGCCTCTGAGACCTTGACCTTTGGGTCAGGGGCCCCAAAACCTATTGGGAACATCCTTGACACAAGGGCTACATTCACATAAAATTTTGTGAACCTAGGTACAGTCGTTGATGAGTTATTGTCCGAACAAGGTTTTTCAATATGATGCCCCTGTGACCTTGACCTTTGACCCAGGAGCCCCAAAACCAATAGGGCATATCCTTGACACAAGGGCTGCCCTCACATAGAATTTGGTGAACCTAGGTACATTGGTGGTTCAGTTATTGTCTGGACAAGTGTTTCATTGTTTGCCATTTTGACTTTATTAACATATTGATAGAACATTTGAAGTCACTGCTTGGTAATTTGATATCTTCTGGTTGAAGGTTTAAACTTGACCCTGTTTCCCCAAAACTGATAAGGCACATCCTTGACACATGGGCTACTCTCACATGAAATTTGCTGGCCCTAGGTACAGTCATTGTTGAGTAATTATCCGGACAATGTTTTTCAATATGATGCCCCTGTGACCTTGACCTTTGACCCAGGGGCCCCAAAACCAATAGGGCATAACCTTGACACATGGGCTACTCTCACGTAAAATTTAGTGAACCTAGGTACATTGGTGGTTCAGTTATTGTCTGGACTAGGTTTTTCCATATGATGCCTCTGTGACCTTGACCTTTGGGCCTGGGACCCCAAAACCTATTGGGAACATTCTTGACACAAGGGCTACCTTCACATAAAATTTTGTGAACCTAGGTACAGTCGTTGATGAGTTATTGTCAAAACAAGGTTTTTCAATATGATGCCCCTGTGACCTTGACCTTTAACCCAGGAGCCCCAAAACCAATTGGACATAACCTTAACACAAGGGCTACCCTCAAATAAAATTTGGTGAACCTAGGTACATTGGTGGTTCAGTTATTGTCTGGACAAGTGTTTCATTGTTTGCCATTTTGACTTTATAAACATATTGATTGAACATTTGAAGTCACAGCTTGGTAATTTGATATCTTCTGGTTTAAGATTTAAACTTAACCCAGGGGCCCCAAAACTGATAAGGTACATCCTTGACACATGGGCTACTCTCACATGAAATTTGGTGAACCTAGGTACAGTCATTGTTGAGTTATTACCCGGACAATGTTTTTCAATATGATGCCACTGTGACCTTGACCTTTGACCCAGGGGCTCCAAAATCAACAGGGCATATCCTTGACACATGGGCTACTCTCACATAAAATTTGGTGAACCTAAGTTCATTGGTGGTTCAGTTATTGTCCGGACAATGTTTTTCCATATTATGTCACTGTGACCTTGACCTTTGAACCTGGGGCCCCATAAACCTATAGGGCATATCCTTGACACAAGGGCTACCTTCACATAGAATTTGGTGAATCTAGGTACAGTCGTTGATGAGTTATTGTCCGAACAAGGTTTTTCAATATGATGCCCCTGTGACCTTGACCTTTGACCCAGGAGCCCCAAAACCAATAGGGCATATCCTTGACACAAGGGCTACCCTCACATAGAATTTGGTGAACCTAGGTACATTGGTGGTTCAGTTATTGTCTGGACAAGTGTTTCATTGTTTGCCATTTTGACTTTATTAACATATTGATAGAACATTTGAAGTCACTGCTTGGTAATTTGATATCTTCTGGTTGAAGGTTTAAACTTGACCCTGTTTCCCCAAAACTGATAAGGCACATCCTTGACACATGGGCTACTCTCACATGAAATTTGCTGGCCCTAGGTACAGTCATTGTTGAGTAATTATCCGGACAATGTTTTTCAATATGATGCCCCTGTGACCTTGACCTTTGACCCAGGGGCCCCAAAACCAATAGGGCATAACCTTGACACATGGGCTACTCTCACGTAAAATTTAGTGAACCTAGGTACATTGGTGGTTCAGTTATTGTCTGGACTAGGTTTTTCCATATGATGCCTCTGTGACCTTGACCTTTGGGCCTGGGACCCCAAAACCTATTGGGAACATTCTTGACACAAGGGCTACCTTCACATAAAATTTTGTGAACCTAGGTACAGTCGTTGATGAGTTATTGTCAAAACAAGGTTTTTCAATATGATGCCCCTGTGACCTTGACCTTTAACCCAGGAGCCCCAAAACCGATAGGACATAACCTTAACACAAGGGCTACCCTCAAATAAAATTTGGTGAACCTAGGTACATTGGTGGTTCAGTTATTGTCTGGACAAGTGTTTCATTGTTTGCCATTTTGACTTTATAAACATATTGATTGAACATTTGAAGTCACAGCTTGGTAATTTGATATCTTCTGGTTTAAGATTTAAACTTAACCCAGGGGCCCCAAAACTGATAAGGTACATCCTTGACACATGGGCTACTCTCACATGAAATTTGGTGAACCTAGGTACAGTCATTGTTGAGTTATTACCCGGACAATGTTTTTCAATATGATGCCACTGTGACCTTGACCTTTGACCCAGGGGCTCCAAAATCAATAGGGCATATCCTTGACACATGGGCTACTCTCACATAAAATTTTGTGAACCTAAGTTCATTGGTGGTTCAGTTATTGTCCGGACAATGTTTTTCCATATTATGTCACTGTGACCTTGACCTTTGAACCTGGGGCCCCATAAACCTATAGGGCATATCCTTGACACAAGGGCTACCTTCACATAGAATTTGGTGAATCTAGGTACAGTCGTTGATGAGTTATTGTCCGAACAAGGTTTTTCAATATGATGCCCCTGTGACCTTGACCTTTGACCCAGGAGCCCCAAAACCAATAGGGCATATGCTTGACACAAGGGCTACCCTCACATAGAATTTGGTGAACCTAGGTACATTGGTGGTTCAGTTATTGTCTGGACAAGTGTTTCATTGTTTGCCATTTTGACTTTATTGACATATTGATAGAACATTTGAAGTCACTGCTTGGTAATTTGATATCTTCTGGTTGAAGGTTTAAACTTGACCCTGTTTCCCCAAAACTGATAAGGCACATCCTTGACACATGGGCTACTCTCACATGAAATTTGCTGGCCCTAGGTACAGTCATTGTTGAGTAATTATCCGGACAATGTTTTTCAATATGATGCCCCTGTGACCTTGACCTTTGACCCAGGGGCCCCAAAACCAATAGGGCATAACCTTGACACATGGGCTACTCTCACGTAAAATTTAGTGAACCTAGGTACATTGGTGGTTCAGTTATTGTCTGGACTAGGTTTTTCCATATGATGCCTCTGTGACCTTGACCTTTGGGCCTGGGACCCCAAAACCTATTGGGAACATTCTTGACACAAGGGCTACCTTCACATAAAATTTTGTGAACCTAGGTACAGTCGTTGATGAGTTATTGTCAAAACAAGGTTTTTCAATATGATGCCCCTGTGACCTTGACCTTTAACCCAGGAGCCCCAAAACTTTAGGACATAACCTTAACACAAGGGCTACCCTCAAATAAAATTTTGTGAACCTAGGTACATTGGTGGTTCAGTTATTGTCTGGACAAGTGTTTCATTGTTTGCCATTTTGACTTTATAAACATATTGATTGAACATTTGAAGTCACAGCTTGGTAATTTGATATCTTCTGGTTTAAGATTTAAACTTAACCCAGGGGCCCCAAAACTGATAAGGTACATCCTTGACACATGGGCTACTCTCACATGAAATTTGGTGAACCTAGGTACAGTCATTGTTGAGTTATTACCCGGACAATGTTTTTCAATATGATGCCATTGTGACCTTGACCTTTGACCCAGGGGCCCCAAAATCAATAGGGCATATCCTTGACACATGGGCTACTCTCACATAAAATTTGGTGAACCTAGGTTCATTGGTGGTTCAGATATTGTCCGGACAAAGTTTTTCCATTTTATGTCACTGTGACCTTGACCTTTGAACCTGGGGCCCCATAAACCTATAGGGCACATCTTTGACACATGGGCTACTCTTACATAAAATTTGGTGAACCTAGGTACAGTCATTGTTGAGTTATGGTCCGGACAAGATTTTTCAATATGATGTCCCTGTGACCTTGACCTTTGACCCAGGGGCCCCAAAACCGATTGGGAACATCCTTGACACATGGGCTACTTTCACATAAAATTTGGTGAACCTAGGTAGATTGGTTGTTAAGTTATTGTCAGGACAAGTTTTTTTCCCATATGATGCCGCTGTGACCTTGACCTTTGACCCAGGGGCCCCAAAACCGATAGGGAACATCTTTGACACATGGGCTATTCTTACATTAAATTTGGTGAACCTAGGTACATTGGTGGTTCAGTTATTGTCCGGACAAGTTTTACCTATTTTAAGTCCCAGTGACCTTGACCTTTAACCCTGGGGTCTCAAAATCAATAGGGAACCTCCTCCACCCAAGGGCTATCCACACATAAAATTTGAGGAACCTAGGTACATCCTTTCTTGAGTTATCATCCGGACAAGCAATTGTCCACGGACGGACAGACGGACAACAGCATAACATAATACGACCGTTTTTTCAAAACGGGCGTATAAAAAGGATAGAAATACTGTGTTCCCCTTATTTTTTCTAAGCCCAACACAGGTATGCCATCAACATATTTAGGATTGAAATTTATTTATTTATACTTTCTCAAGGTAGTCTAGCACATCTTTTTCATTTAAATGATAAATAGAAATTTGTGAATATTATATAGAACAATTTACTTGAAATTGAGGTCAACAATAACACAGAAAAAGAGCAGTCCAAGGACAGGGTGCTCCACTTTTCAAGTGTTATATGGCAAGGCTCATTTTTAAACAAAATTGCTGTCAAGAAGGCTATTAAGCTTATAGCAATTATGATAACTTAATTGGATCATTTAACATTTAAGTATTTATTAAGGGACTTAAATCTTAAAATAATTCTTCAAGAATGGTGTTCCTTTATACATGTACTTGATTAGATGCAGTACCAATAAATAAGTATGATAACTCTTATTTAAGCATCTTGATCAGTATTGAAAATATTTCACTTTGACATTCTTTTTAAGTTTATATAGGGCATAATGCCAAAAATATTCATGTGGTGATAAGGAACATACATATTTTAGAATTTGAAAATATAACCTTAACAAATCTAAAGTAAAAAAAAATAAATAGCTTTTTTTAAGTTAATTTTAAGTTCATGGGAGACAATTTGGAAAAAATGTATTTGGAGTTATGAATCTTGTTGCATGAGATAAGGTTAATAATAAGGAACATACATGTATAGTTTAAGTTTGAAGTTACCTAAAGAAATAAAACAGCTGCTGTAAAAACACATGTTTTTTTTAAAGAAAACTCTAAGTTTAATGGGAGATAATTCTGAAAAAATGTATTTTGAGTTATGAACCTTGTCACATGAGATGTGGTTGATAATAAGGAAGACACATTTAAAGTTTTAAGTTAATACATAAAGAAATGAAACAGTTGCAGTAAAAACAAACATTTTTTAAAGAAAACTCTAGGTTCAAGGGGGAGTAATTCTGAAAAAAAATGTATTTGGAGTTATGAAACTTGTCACATGAGACGAGAATAATAATAAGGAACATATATTTAAGTTTGAAGCATACACCTTAAGAAATAAAACAGTTGCAGAAAACAAAAATTTTTTGAAGTTGATACCTTAAGAAATAAAAACATTATAGTAAAAATATTTTACTGCACAAAACTTAAATAAAAAATAGGGACGCTGAAGCTAGGGCGAGTAGGAGAGCTCACCATTTACTTTATAAAGTCAAGCTAAAAATTATTGATCCAGAGTTGTGTCCCTTCATTTTCCTGTAGATACAGTATCGCCAAAAAAGTATGCAAATGCTAAGTCAAATACATTGAATTTGATTAGTATTGAAGATATTCTTTATATGAAAATCTGTTACCATTTATTTTGCAGTTTTAAGTATAAAAGGGCAACACATCCATAGATAATCCATTCAAATCAAATCAAATAAGTTCATTGAGATATAGGCCACTGGCCTCCTACACATGACATACAATATAATCATAGTCAGAGTTATGTGCTTTCATGTAATGGTAATGTAATAAGAATACCAACTTTCAAAAAAATACCATGGATACTATTGAAGATATAATACTTTCTAAACCCCTCACAAGCCACACCAACGCAGACACAAAAGTGACAGCATAGGCTCTACTTTTCTTAGAAAAGTCGAGCTATAAACACAAAATGAGGGTAATCATTAAAAAAATCCACAGCTCTTGCTGTTGAATATCATATGTTAATTCCTGAAACATAGACAAAAGGAGCACTATTCTTAGACTTGTCATGACATTACCAATGTCCAACAAATAAGCACAAGAAAATGATTATTGCATACAACTATTTGACATGAAGGAATTAAAAAACAAATAGATCTTCCAGAATTTCCATTACTTCTATGAAGCTACATTTTCCAAGTAGTGGTTTTACAATATTATATAGTTCATAATGTAAGCTATATCTATATATCTATGGAGGTGATGTAATTACAAAGCTGTAGTCACTTGTTTAAAACATATAAGTTCAAATCTATTTTATGAGAACATGAGAACAACAATATTATCAACCAATTATAGATGTTCATATCAGATATTTTGCAACATGGTATTCTTAAACTGTATGTGCTGTCAACCTTCCACTTCTTATTTGTACAATCTCTGGAGGCTGAAAGATATAACAAAATAGATATAAGCCAATATGCAATAATCCATGCTTCATTATATATAACATCAACTAATAGTGTCCATGTCTAAAAGATGCTCTGAGAATGTGTGTGTTACCTGTTTATATACTCTTGATTACTTAAATTAGTTTCAATGAATAGTAATTAAATGCCTAAAGAATTATTATTAGCCATACATGGACATTCAGAGTATCTGGATGCCCCAATGTGAGTGAGCAAGAGTAATTCTACATATGCTAGACTAATTCATATAAATGTATAGTATATTGGATCCAAAATAAACATCATATCTTGTGGGACTAGCAGGGATGTAAATCATGTAAATAATTCATTAAATTAAGCTCAATGAAACGTGATACCTTTCTGATCCTTCCTTGTTCAACACTTTATCAACCAACACGTTATCTAATAAAGCCAGCACATTTCACACTCTGTACATGGTTGATAAATAAGCACATAATATGTTGACACAATACATGTACATAAAAAGATGATAGTGATTGTCTTACAATTCAGTTGTACATCTGCAATTGAAACAATCACAATTTAGGAACCTAAAATAATTCCACTGTATGAACTTGTCAATAATATTAAACAAGAGCTCCGCTGGGCGGGGCATTATACGCCCGTGTGCAGTCCATGCTGTGTTCTATCTCATATGAAGTCCCTGTGACCTTGACCAATGACCCAGGAATAGGTCCTTAACTGGAGGGATATCCAAAGCAAAGATTTTGAGAACCTAGGTACAGCCATGGTTGAGTAATAACTGGCAAAAAGTTTTCCCACACAAACTTCCAGTGACCTTGACCCTGGGGCTTCAGAACCAAAAGTTCTCACCCTTGAACCAAAGAGTATTGATAAATAAAATTTGGTGATTAATCTTAGATAAAGTTGGTTGTTGGAAAAGGTTTTTCCTCATGATTTCCTTGTGACTTTGACCTTTCACTCAGGGCCCTAAAACCAAAGAGGCATATGCTAGACATTTAGGCTACCCTTAAATAAAATTCGGTGAGCCTAGGTACAATCATTATTGAGTTATTGTCCAGAAAATGTTTCAATACAAATTAAGTCCCAGTGACTTTGACTTTTGACCCTGGGGTCTCCAAATCAAAAGGGAACATCCTCTACAAAAGAGCTATCAGCACATTATTCCTTGACAAATGGGTTGATCCACATAAAATTTGTTAACCTAAGTACAATCATTGTTAAGTTATTGTCCAGACAAGGTTTTTCCATATGATGGCCCCTGTGACCTTCACCTGTGACCTAGGCGCCTCAACACCAATAGGGAACATCCTTGACACATGGGCTACCCTCACATAAAATTTGGTGAACTAATTTCATGTTACTTATTAAATATAGCATTATTTCCATTGTTTGCCATTTTGACTTTATTAACATATTGATTGAACATTTGAATGATGACCCTGTGACCTTGACCTTTGACCCAGGGGCCCCAAAACCAATAGGGCATATCCTTGACACAAGGGCTACTCTCACATAAAATTTGGTGAACCTAGGTACATTGGTGGTTCAGTTATTGTCCGGACAAGTTTTTTATTGTTTGCCATTTTGACTTTATTAACATATTGATTGAACATTTGAAGTCACTGCTTGGTAATTTGATATCTTCTGGTTGAAGGTTTAAACTTAACCCTGTTTCCCCAAAACCAATAAGGCACATCCTTGACACATGGGCTACTCTCACATGAAATTTGGTGAACCTAGGTACAGTCATTGTTGAGTTATTACCAGGACAATGTTTTTCGATATGATGCCCCTGTGACCTTGACCTTTGACCCAGGGGCCTCAAAACTAATAGAGCATATCCTTGACACATGGGCTACTCTCACATAAAAATTGGTGAACCTAGGTACATTGGTGGTTCAGTTATTGTCTGGACAAAGTTTTTTCATATGATGCCTCTGTGACCTTGACCTTTGAACCTGGGGCCCCATAAACCCGTAGGGCATATCCTTGACACATGGGTTACTCTCACATAAAATTTGGTGAACCTAGGTACAGTGGTTGTAGAGTTATTGTCCGGACAAGGTTTTTCAATATGATGCCCCTGTGACCTTGACCTTTAACCCAGGGGCCCCAAAACCAATAGGGCATATCCTTGACACAAGGGCTACTCTCACATAAAATTTGGTGAACCTAGGTACATTGGTGGTTCAGTTATTGTCCGGACAAGTTTTTTATTGTTTGCCATTTTGACTTTATTAACATATTAATTGAACATTTGAAGTCACTGCTTGGTAATTTGATATCTTCTAGTTGAAGGTTTAAACTTAACCATGTTTCCCCAAAACTTATAAGGCACATCCTTGACACATGGGCTACTATCACATGAAATTTGGTGAACCTAGGTACAGTCATTGTTGAGTTATTACCAGGACAATGTTTTTCGATATGATGCCCCTGTGACCTTGACCTTTGACCCAGGGGCCTCAAAACTAATAGAACATATCCTTGACACATGGGCTACTCTCACATAAAATTTGGTGAACCTAGGTACATTGGTGGTTCAGTTATTGTCTGGACAAAGTTTTTTCATATGATGCCTCTGTGACCTTGACCTTTGAACCTGGGGCCCCATAAACCTATAGGGCATATCCTTGACACATGGGCTACCTTCACATAAAATTTTGTGAACCTAGGTACAGTGGTTGTAGAGTTATTGTCCGGACAAGTTTTTTCAATATGATGCCCTTGTGACCTTGACCTTTGACCCAGGGGCCCCAAAACCTACAGGAAACATTCTTGACACAAGGGCTACTCTCACCTAAAATTGGGTGAATCTAGATTGATTGGTTGTTCAGTTATTGTCAGGACAAGTTTTTTACCTATATGAGGCCCCTGTGACCTTGACCTTTGACCCAGGGGCCCCAAAACCAATAGGGAACATCTTTCACACATGAGCTACTTTTACATAAAATTTTGTGAACCTAGGTACAGTCGTTGTTGAGTTATTGTCCGGACAAGTTTTACCTATTTTAAGTCCCAGTGACCTTGACCTTTGACCCTGGGGTCTCAAAATCAATAGGGAACCTCCTCCACCCAAGGGCTATCCACACATAAAATTTTAGGAACCTAGGTACATCCTTTCTTGAGTTATCATCCGGACAAGCAATTGTCCACGGACAGACGGACAGACGGACAGACGGACAGACGGACAACATCATAACATAATACGTCCGTTTTTTCAAAACGGGCGTATAAAAATGAAACAGTAATTGTGACAATACAGTTCATTTTTTTGGTATTGTCACAAAAAATATTAGGAAACCTATTCAAAATTATTACATTTTCATAGTCATATTAGCAACAAGTCATATTTAGATTTACAATTTATCGGATAAAAAAGTACATGTATGTAGTACTATTATTGTCTTTATACATGTAGCCAGAGGTTAATTTGTTCGTTTGGTTTAATGCGGTAGCAACACATTGTATAGGTCATATAATGGTTGTCAGTCAACCTACTCACTCTTCCTGGAAAGGCTAAATCTCTGGATTCAGCTGTTAACCAACTACTAAGCACCTACTTTGTCAGTGACTGACAACTGCCCTACATAATTAAAATCATTGGTAGGAGGGAGAATGGCCGTAGAAATCCTGGGAATCAATCAGTAGACTTGCTTCCTACCAACTGAGCTAACCGGGCGACTTTGTAGCCAGAAGTACTCATAAAAATATAATTTAAAAATTATTCAAAATTAAATTACCTGCAGTTGAAATAGTAACTGATTTTATTCAAAAGTCTCATGTAAAAAACAGCATCTAGATTTTTTATTAACAGGGCATCTGAAGAAGCATTCAGTAAGGTCTGTCCCATATATCTTCTGAGTTCAATGTGGTTCATGCAAACACGAAATTGTACCATCATCATCCGAAAGAATCCATTCATGTTCATTAGTGTTAAGATTCAGGCAACTTTACCAAAAAACCTGTAAAATGAACATGCTATTAAAGTAATGATTTATTTTAAATATGGGGTAAACTGCCACATCATATGACTTTTACCTCATTTAGAAATTGCTAAAACATACTTGATTTCTCTAATTAATTTTAACTACTATGATACAATAACCTATGTGCACACATGTAATTAATACTATTTTAAGCTCTATCCAAAATGATAATACATTTACATCATGATAGAGGGATAGAGAATCAACAGTTAGTGTGCACAGCGTGCCATTCTATTACATCAGAAGTCAACAATATACGCTATCCACTGTAATGATACGGGGAAACTTAGTACATTTTTTAAGAGTTATCATCTGCACGAAGTATTTCCATGTGAATTCCCACTTATCCTGGAACCTCAAAATCAACTGGCATTCCTTGACTCTAGACCTATCCACAGTTAATACTTGGTGGACCAAGATACAGCTGTTGTAGACTGACAACACCGTGACATAATACAGCCTTCATTAAACAGCACATAAAAGTAGTAGGCATACTTACTCAAATGGGTCAACAAACAATGATGACATCTTCTTCTCCCATTAACTCGTACAATTAAAAATACTTTCATAGTTTCACCTTCAGGTCTGAAAAATGTAAGTTAAATAAAACATTATTCATTACATGGTCATACAAAAATATTTTCACATTCCATCAAACAACATCATATCTGTACATGTAATATACACTATCATAAGACATGAGGGACATTGTACTTGTATTTGTATGCAAGTACATGTATTATGAAAATGCATACCAGTTTTTATCTTCTCTATGGCACTGTGAAGTCAAGGAGAATATAAGTGCCTGTACCAGTGCTTCTTCAAATACAGAGCTGTTAATACACAGTACTGGTGATTTTTTTTGTGTGCTTTTAGCAATCCATGGATAGCCCACTCAGCTAATTGGGATGCTTTTCCTTAATGATAGATAGGCAATCATATTGAGATGAAAGAAATTTATAGTGGATACTTTCATATGATAAAAATTAAAATGTGCATGCAGAACTAAAATCTCTTAAGTATAAAAGGGCTAGTCAATTAGTTATGCAAAATGATATATATCTGCTATTATAAACTTGTACAGAAGACATACATTACTGGAAACAGTAACAAACCAGAACATCTCAAGAAGTACCTTATATGACGGGGTTGACAATAAACAAGGTTAATAACTGGAACGTGAAATATTTTCATTTGGGTTGATATGTTTTCACATTCAGGAATATATTGAGACAACGAACACATGAAATAGAAACATAAAAATAACATAAACCATAATTATACTCTATTACAAAACATAAAATACGGATAGGTCATGTAAGTTTTCTCAAGTAAACAATGAGCGGGTCGAAAAGTTTTGGGACGAAGCGCCACGCTTTCGACGACCTACATTACAGCCGTCTAGTCTGCTTCATACAGTCAGATATTAACTAAACAAATGGAAAAACATAATATAACTGCGAACAACATAATGATATTACTCGTTGATAAAAAAACGTTCTTATTCTTAGTTTAGAATTCGACGAAGCCTTACCTTTCATTTTCAAGCGACAATTTTGCTAGCTATTCACTCGTCTTTACAGCAATTTTGAGCTTTTACTGGTGCCATCTCACAAACTCCGTTTTCTGTGCACATTTAAATCTCTCGGAGTTTGTATAGCAACTTTGTTTTCGTCGCTTTTTTTCACAGATTCAGTAATTTTAAAGTGACGCTCTCTTATATGTCCCGCTTCCACCATTTTGTAAACACACGTATACTGTAATTTATGCGTGTCACAAAAGGTCACGGAGTAGTCGGCTGTCTTCGTTTCGCTTCGTGTACACTCGGATTTTTCCGGTCGGCTTAAAAAAACTGGCAGTTTTTTTAGAAAAGAAAATTTAAAACCGCTTTATTTAAATGACAGCGTTGGTAAAGGGAGGTTTAATATAGCTTCAGGACTATTGCTTGGGATCCTTTATAACGCTATTATGTTGATTTTAGCATACAGAGCATAGAAATAATGTGAAAATATGCGCATAGGCCAACTTTAAACTCATAATACATAGTTATGTAATCAATTATATACGCTGTTGACCATGTCTAAAAGTATACGGACATAAACATCTTTCGAATCGCAATCAACATTCCAATATGCATAAATCAATCAATCCGTTTACTTGAAAATCTTACATTTTGAACAAACCCAATTCCAAACTGATGATTTTACCGAATACATGTAGTCTCTCAACTAATGATAGTTGTTTGTCGCGTATGATAATGAAGTCACCATGGCATCTAGGCGTTCGGTATTAAGGTGAGTGAATGCATAATGATAGAGTTGACATTGTCATAATGAAGTTGGTCAAATTGCGGTTATTGACCTAATTATTAGATTTAGCGGTTATTGACATACTTTCTTTGTATTAGTTATTGTCTAAATAGAGAAGCGTGGGTAGTTTCTTCGTTTCTCATTTAGTGGCTTTACGATTAATAGCTTCGCGTTGATTGGAAACATCCAAGTTATTTTACCTGCAGCTTGTGTAGTTAATAATTGATTGACCGATACAAGAATTTAAAGTTGTGTATGTAAATTAAGAATATCATAGTTGACAAATTATAACACATACTCATACGTGATATTATTATTTGATTTTTTGAATATGTGTTTTGTTAGTTCTTTTTAGTTGAAGATGAATAATAGTAATACTGTATATATAAAAAAACATTGAGTGGAAGTTAAGAACGTTGGCAAATATCTTTTTAAACGAATAGCATTTACATTTAATAAATTAAATGTAACGAGGACAATAATCATCACAATTAGGTAGTTTAAAATCAACTTGATTTGATATCTTCATGGAAGTGAAAACAAATACTAGCGCACCTAGTAATTTTTATTGAAGTAATGCTTATCCTTAATTCGTAGACTCCACGTCGGAGCAGGACAATGGTAGCTTCTATCACCATTTAACACAATAGTCACGGTCCAGTATTGAGATAATATAGACATGTCAATCATCGGTATTGTTTTGAGGCTATTTGAAATGCCCAAGATCTCTGTAGGCACTTACTAGATTAATTATCGACGCCTTTTTGGTTCTTTATGATAATGTTTTAATCACATTATTGTCTAGCGAGGAGAAACTTGAAACGTGTTCCAGTGATTTACAGTTCTTGTGAGCCAAAATATCGTTGAATATCGCTACAATTGCTATTCATTGAATTTCATAATGATTAAAAAACTATGTACAAAATCATTGGAGTAATGTGCATGGAAGTAACAGCCGGAAAGCATGTTATCTTGTTATGTCGATAACAAATGACACATCTTTAGCTTAAAAATCATTACGTCGGATACTAAAGAAAATTTCGGCTCCATACCACCATAATATGTTCATGTAATGCGAATTCCACAAATAGGCTATGCATCAGCCTATATTTTATTTTCTAGGACAAATGTCGTATTTTCCATGAAAAAATATCTTATTTCGTTTCTTCCCATAGCAGTAAACTCACTCTAAACTGATAATTGTTGTTATGCGTGAATAATATAATTGCCAACTAATCGAAATGTTTCCAACTGATTACATGAACTATCAATAAGATGTGATTCATCACAGAACCAATTAACCTATCTGAGATAACTAAATAGAGAAATGTTTAAATCACTCCGAATCTGGTGGTGTAGGAGTTATTTATCAATCAATCATTCTATCTGGAAACCAATTTAACAGGTCATTTGTATATAGGAGAAGTCAGAGACGTTTTGTCATATAATTTTAATCAGTATTATCCGGTGTCATATAATAATAATCAGTATAGTAGAGTATCATATGATAATTAAAATCAGTATAATGCAGTGTCATATGATAATTAAAATCAGTATAATACAGTGGCATATGGTAATTATACTCAGTATAATGCAGTGTCATAAGATAATTATAATTAGTATAATACAGTATCATATGATAATTATAATCAGTATAATGCAGTGTCATATGATAATTATAATCAGTATTAATTTAAAGATATTCCACCTTTTCCGCTGTAACAAACTGATTCTAAAATTAAACGATTTTCTGGCGTGTTTACACTTTGATGCCTAGGGTTAACAATGCCTAATTAATTCCAACTGATACCAACATTAAAGGAAAAAATATTATAATAGAAAAAGGCATTCAAAAACAGATAGCACATTTAGACATACGTATGATAATCTATTTAAACAACGTAACAATAATTTATGTCAAAAGTATATGATGGCCCCCCGACTATAGTGTCACTAAAAACAACGATGTATGCTGGTCAGTCAATATTAAGCTTTGGCTAAATGTTTTACCGATTGTTAAATAAAAAAAGCCAATTTTAGTCAAAATTGCATACTCTTGTGTTTATGTTGTTTTCAAACACTTATGTTTACATTTGATAAGTTTTCTTCAAAACTAAACATATTGTAAACACAACAGCCTTTTTTCAAAACCAATAATAAATAAACAATCTAAAGTGTATGATAAATGTAAGTGTTGCGTGATACAGAGGTTTTTTTCCTTCTTATACTTTTATTTTGAGAAACGATCAACATTAGACATAATTATGCCATGAACGGTAACTTCTATGAGAGGAAACGATATCGTAACATACAATTTGCGGAAATAATATGCCAGGTACTTAAATGTTTTTGTTTCCTCTAAAACCACAGAAATAAAACAATAATGACGTTGTGAACAAACAAAGAAAATGTTCCAGAAAATCTTGTATGCAGCATCCAATCTAATATATAGAAGACAAACACTCGGTCTATATTTACAATTATCGGCTAAAGCTTCTACTGAGAATGCGATTATGCAACAAACTAAAGGTTGATTATAAAATGTAAACTTGACCCAGACTCGGTAGACAGGACGTAACAATTTGTCGAGCTGAGATTGAATATTGAATAACATTGGAATGAATGATGTTATGTAAATTACCTTGGGAAATACATCCCCAGACATCACAAGGAAGGTTTTTAGCTCATGGATACTCCTGACGGCTTTTCGGTCCCGTTTGTGCTTTCTGGAAAATATATTTTGTTATCTTATAAAAATGTATTGTTATATTTAGTATAGTATAATCTCTGCAGAGCGGTCCTCTGCATAAAAATTGCCCTAGATTGTGTGTTTGTTTGTTTTGTTTTACGGCGCACCAACACAGAAAGGTCATATCGCGCCGAAAGCAATTGATGATACTATTATATAATTGCCCTTGAAAAAAGTGTCTTTAACATTTAAGCGTAATTTAAAACGATTATCTGTAAATGACAATTACGCGAGTTCAAAGGACATAACCAAACGCACCAATACTATTCCTGCTGTGGTATCGAGCGAACGTCAAGTTGAGTCTTATGTAGATTCGCTACCATCTGAGCAAAAACGGGCGTCTAACGATGCCAAGGACGTCAGAAACTATTTATTCATGAAATATGTAAATACATGCTATAAACATAGATGGGCAAT
Source organism: Mactra quadrangularis (assembly GCA_025267735.1). Lineage (NCBI taxonomy): Eukaryota > Metazoa > Mollusca > Bivalvia > Venerida > Mactridae > Mactra > Mactra quadrangularis. The sequence continues at coordinate 15,208,069 of CM046308.1, read as the reverse complement.
ATTTCACACCAAGTTTGAATATAAAGGGTGATGTTATTATTCTATGTTAATTGGCTTATTGTGCCATATTATATTTCCCCAAGTCAATTTATACAGCCCACAATCAATTCAGTTACATCTTAAAATGCCCGGTCGATAATGAAAATGCCAGTCAAGCTTATTTAATAGATGGTACGCTGTATTTCCCTAAGTCAATTGATACAGCCAACGTTATCAATTCAGTTATATCGTAAAATACACGGTTGATAATAGATATGCCATAGATGGTACGCTGCAACTTATCGAACATTTTATTTAGAGTTATATATTGGCGAGGGAATATTTTGTCGACTATAAACTTTGTTTAAGACAAGCCTCCAGCCATTTTGTAGCCAGTAAAAGTAAGATAATCTTAATACGCGTAGACTTAGTAAATAACCAAGAGGTCCTGTATAAATCCAATAAGAAGCAGAATGTCAATCCCTGGTACTGTTTGGTTCCTTAACCAAGATAGGAAATACTATTTAATTGCGGTCTTAGAATGCAAAAGAGACCACCAAATATATTACCAGTCGGAAAACTTGTAATCTAGGCATTGCCATTTTTGCAATGAAAACCTCTCTATGTCGAAACTTTAAGTTAAGGTAGTTCTAGCAATGACAGTATCAAGTGCAATGCTGAATTTCATTTATTGCATCACAGTGTATAGACGCAATGATATGTATGTCATGTTCCATGATTTATTACATTAAACCTTTTAATGAAACACTATGAAATGCTAATCTAGCGTTATGTCTACGAACTTTCCAGACCTACCAATATGGTGTTTTTATACTGTACAAATTTAATAATCTGACATTACTAAAAAGAGAAATGTTTAAATTAACCTGAACATGAGTGTGCTGCGTTATTAATCAATCAATCATTCTAGATGGAAACAATTTTGAATGTATGTTGTTTATGGGATAAGTGGAGACATCAAGTCTGAAGAAAGACATCCTGCAGAAAAACATTTTCTTTCTTGATTTGATAAACGCGATGGTTTAATTACAAAAAATCAAATTCTTTTTTAAAAAACAGTTCACAAGATTATACGTATTATAAAAAATCTGATGAAACTCAGTACACGTTTTCAGATTTAAAGGTGAAGTTTATGCACTCTGAGTTAATTCCTTGATTGATGATATCGAAATTTAGAAAACGACTTCAGAATACTTAATAAGAGTATTGAAACACTCCATAAAATATATAAAAAAATACATTCACATCTTTTTTCCATGAAGAACCCATTGCTTCTTATTATCGTTTTAATCGTTTTTAGTAAAAGTGATTCACGTGACTAAAATTGAATAGTTTACTAATTGGGTGAAGTAAATGGTCCGTTAGATGAATGGTAATTATTACCAGCATGAGAACAAGTTTATGGGAAAATAAATGAGGTACAAAGAAATCTTATAAGAGAAAAACACATTGATAAAATGCACTATTTTAACAGAAACTTTAAAGGTAGGCCAACCATTCTCTAATAAATATTTTATGACGATTGTATAAGACTATCTATAAGACAAGTATAATATCATTAGAAAAGTTGCTTATAACATAACTTTCGTCTTGTATTTTTTTGTTGTTGACAGAACATTCAAGATTTCAGGCATGCTTAATGATACAACGTTTGTTAATAGTTTAGCTAGATGAAGTTAATATATGGTACTTTGCAGAGTTTTATTTGTATGTAATTTGCTCTAATAAGAAAGCTTAAAGAAGGTACATTTGTATATTCTTACACAACGTTCGTTAACAAAACCTAGTTCATCTTTAATCACGGTCATTTTAAAACCTCGTCCTAAGGTATACTGTAAGGCTGTAAAACGTCAACAATGATGACTCTATCCGTTGTAACTGCGGCGACTTTCATGTGTTCAGTTACAGAGGTGGAAACGGTTCCACTATCATGGTATCATACCATCTTATTTTGTAATTGTATCAACAAAGGTTACTACGACCATTTCAGAGCATACCAAATCAAATTCAATCAAATCGTGAATGTAAAGAACAGGAAAACATCCCAAACTACTTACCACCTTTTCTTTAGTAAGTTTTAATTTAGCAAAATATACTCATTGGTATTGATATACATGTAAAGTTGCTATCATTATGAGAACAGTTATTCAAGGTCCATCAGGAATTAGTTGCCAGATGACTTCTATTGGTAGACCTGACAGAAACAAACCATCGTCATACCACATTTTATGTCAACTTTCTCGTGAAGGCGGAAACTGTCCTAGTTAAAATATCTTAAGCAGTAACTTGACAATAAAGCGTTCATTGCGTGTGGCCGTTAAATAAATAATGCCTTGAACAAAACGTCACGAACAAATGATTTGTACATTAGTACAATGGTAAAAAAATCCCATTTATCTGGAAAAATGTGTTTTACGGTCAGCAATTGTCAAATACTGATTGATTAACTGTAGTTACCAAGTAAATGTCATGGAATAGTGAACAAGTATGAGAGCAATAAAACATGTGAACGCGATTCTGGATGATATCTCTGGGCAAGCAAACAATAAACGTTTCTTCATAATTTTGATACCTACATGTACTCTTTGGCGTTTAGTTATGATGAGCGTGACGATAATTTGACAATATCTAAATAAAACAAATGTTGATAGGCAATATGTAAAGACTAGATTTCATTTACACAACGAAAGCCCAAACATTGAGTAAGATTTGAAGTACAAAAGTTCAAATAGATAAACTTGTCTCATGTCAATATCTAAAACTTATACAATTTTATCTAATTATGTGGGGTTTTGACAAATAACGTTTTTCGTTTAAACGGAGTTAGATTGATTTACAGATCTGTTTAACCTTCGGTAAATGCATAAAAATTGTTGATTGGCAACCTTAGAATCATTGTTTGTTTTGTTGGGCTTAACGCCGTAGAAACACATTGTATAGGTCATATAACGGCGGTCAGTCAACCTACTCACTCCTCCTTGAAAGGCAAAATCTCTGGATTTAGCTGTTAATCAACTACTAAGCGCATACTTTCGCCTATGACTGACAACTGCCCTACATAATCAAAAATCATTGGTAGGAGGGAGAATGGCAGTAGAAATAATTTCATGACCAAGCTCCACGAAAGTATGCCCCGCCCGGGAATCAAACCCAGTTATATGCACTTATTTCTAACAATATTTACATTCAAGACATAATAATTAGAAAGACAAATGTTACAACTAGCCTGTGTGGTGTATGTTTGAATATTTTTATTGAGCAACGAGAAAGTCATTACATATATTCAATGAACTAAAAAATAAAGTAATTTGAAGTTCTTGTTAAATTACCAAGGCTACACGAGTTGTAGCATTAATATGTTTTGTAAAATCGTTCGTCTTAAAAACAGAGCAAAAATCTCATTTGACTTAAGACAACGTTCCTGTTTTAGTCACAGACATATCCAAGTTATTTTCTCTACTGATAGTGTAATTCAATTATATGATAAGCCAGATTTTTTATGAAAATGTGGTATATGGTCAGAATTGGTAGACTCTTGTCAATACTTTTCCAACAGTGATTGATTACATATATAAGAAATGTGAACTGTAAATTGGCCAGGGAATCAATTACTTCTTTAACCTTCAGTCTAGTCTAAAACCATCGCATGAAAGACAACATAACTATGTTGATAATTTTGCAATCACTCTTCGAGTAAAACTGACTTGGCAGGGCGTTTTATAGAATTTTAAAATAGAGGAAAATTACATGCACTTGCCCGTATGAGGTCATAAACTGCAATCATATTTCAATCATGCCACAATTTGGAACTTTTTCTGCATGCTTTGTTATTCACCTAGACAAATATAAGCAGTTTAAACACGTAATGAAATTACATGTCTGGCCAGAAATGGTTTTCATAATTAATATCAGCTTTGTCTTTTAATAGTTTACTTACACAAATACTCTACTGTACATAAGCAAGTTTTGTCTACATGCTTTAACACCTTTGTTGTTTACTGACTGATATTATTTCATCATTCATATTGTTCATGGGATACTGAGAAATTAGCTACAAAACTGAATTTAAGTATAATATTACATATCAGATGCAATTTGAAATGCACTAATCCTGAAATATATTGACTTAAAACAAAACCGTTGACAGTGGCTTCATGTCTTATCTATAAAACAGCCAGTAATTCATTTGTTATATGTTTTCGGAATGGGATAAAGGGTTAATTACTTCCGATGACTTCTCTGTAATGTCTGTGCTTTTTTCTCAGTTATTACTTTCCCCAAAATATGTTTATTTACTGTTATTGACAGAATATTTATGCCAATGTCTAGTAAAAAACATTTACACCTAAGGTAATTTGAAATACACATACAAAACCCATATTTGTTTGTCTAGAATTTATACAAGAATCAGGATTGTTAATGCAGACTTCAGTAGGTATGGAAATATAGGAACATTAATCCAAGGGAATTCAATTATTGCATTACTGACAGCAGTAAGTCTTTAGTCGCATGTTTTGCTGTTTGAATGCTCTAGGGAAACATATGTATAAAAGTAATATATGGGAGGACTTACTCGCAAAATGGCTTTTGTTGGTATTTAAACGAGATATTAACGCAATGTTTTATTTCATAGCATCGACGAGATAACTGGAATGTGTTGTGTGCTTAGTCTTGAGATGATTTTAGGCTACAACGTATGTTCTATGGATTCGCTCGCACCCTAATTTTGACGGTTTTGACAAAAACAATATTTCCTCGCTCGCTCATAAAAACTTGTTCAAATCTCTATATAAAGCAACTAAATTAGGATTTTTTTCTTCGCTCGCTCGCTCGCCCAATTATTTACAGAAAAAGTCGTAAAACATTCTATCTATTTGTTGTGGCCTGATCGTCTGAGTAAAAAACGTGAACCTTCATCTTTAAAGTCTTAACAATGCTTCAGGAACACAACGTCTGATGTCTGAATTTATATTTCTTACTATGAAAGCCTTAGATAATATATTATCTATAATGGCGTTGCTGGAAAATATAGTTAATGTCAAATAAGAAGACCTTATAAATATACGCATTTTGAAAACCATTTATCAATTTAATTCGTCTAGCATTGGCTTTTCATATACAAATGTATATTGCGAACAATGTCATGGACCTTTGGCCTAGACTGCAAAAATACTTCAATGCATATTTGACTTTTCTCTTGTGGAGTAACTTTGCATTGTACCATTTCATTTCATTAACAGTTGATGATATTCATTGCAAAATAATATCCAGTAGTCCAGAGTCAATCTTACAAAAAAATCAATAACCTAACAGTAATTTATTGTCAATTTATTCCTCATATAACAGTTATCTATACCAATTTTACTGTATATCATGCTGAATGAGTTGAGATATCAAAATACAAGTATTAAGACAACTATAACCGAAGTGGCAATATTGTCCACTTTTGCACAAAATTCTGGCTTACTTATGCGACGACATATGGACTATAAAATATATGAAAGTATTTAGCTGGTTCAAATAACTTGACTGAACTATGAAATTTGTCAAAGGTTTTTTTTTACTTTAAGTTTGCTTATTCATTTATTTTATTATTTGGGTTTCAAATGAAAATGTTCAACGAAACCAAAAGTGGAATTTAATAATTAATTCTTAAAACACTATTTCTGATCATGCGTCATGTCAGATCAATCATTGTGATATTATAAACTTATTCCAATTTATATAAATACCCTCTAAAATTGAAGGCAAACATTAAGTCTGTATTTACAATTATCGGCTAAAGCTTCTACTAAGAATCCGATTATGCAACAAACTAAAGGTTGATTATAAAATAAAAATTTGCTCCACAATCGACAGACAAGACGTAACAATTTGTCGAATTGTGATTGAATATTGAATTACATTGGAATGAATGATGCAATGAAAATTACCTGGGGAATAACATCCCCAGACATTACAAGGAGGAATATAGCTCATGGATACTCATGACGGCTTTTTTGTCCCGTTTGTGCTTTCTGGTAAATATGTTTTGTTATGTAATAAAAATATATTGTTATATCTAGTGCAGTATTACCTCTGCAGAGCGGCCCTCTTCATAATTAATGTCCTAGAAAAAGTGTAACATTTAAGCGTAAATAAAAACGGTTATCTGTAAATGACAATGACGCGACTAAATGACATAACCAAACGCACCAATACTATTCCCGCTGTGATATCGAGCGAACTTCGAGTTGATTCTAAGGTAGAGCCGCTACCATCTGAGCAAAAACGGGCGTCTGACGAAATAGTGTTTATCAAAACAAAATATTCTTAATTAGCAAAGGACGTTAGAAATTACTCCTTCATTGCAATATGTAAATGTTATAAACATAGATGGGCAATATTTCCTACCAAGTTTGAAAATGAAAGCTAATGTTATTATTCTACTTAAATTGGCTTATTGTGTCATAGTCTATTTCCCCAAGTCAAATTATACAGCCCACAATCAATTCAGTTACATCTTAAAATGCCCGGTTGATAATGAAAATGCCAGTCAAGCTTATTTAATAGATGGTACGCTGTATTTCCCCAAGTCAATAGATACAGCCAAAGTTATCAATTCAGCTATATCGTAAAATACACGGTTGATAATGGATATGCAATATATAGTACGCTGCAACTTATCGAACATTTTATTTAGAGTCATAAATTGGCGAGGAGATATTTTGTCGACTATAAACTTTGTTCAAGACAAGCATCCAGTCATGTTGTAGGCAGTAAAAGTGAAATAATCTTAGAAAATAACAAAGAGGTCCTTTATAAACCCAATAAGAAGCTAAATGTCAATCCCTGGTATTGTTTTGGTTCCTTAACCAAGATAGGAACGACTATTTAATTGCGGTCTTGAAATGCCAAAGCGACCCCCAAATACATTACAAGTCGGAAATATTGTAATCTTGGCATTGTCATTTTTGCGATGAAAACCTATGTCGAAACTACAATTCAAGGTCGATCTAGCAATGACAGTATCAAGTGCGATGCTGAATTTCATTTATTGTATCACAGTGTATCGACGCAACGATATGTATGTCATGTTCCATGATTTTATTACATTAAACCTTTCAACGATACAATTATAAATGCTAATCAAGCGTTATGTCGACGAACTTTTCAGACCTACCAATATGGCGTTTATATACTGAACAAATCCAATTATCTGACATTTCTAAATAGAGAAATGTTTAAATTAACCTGAACATGAGAGTGCTGCGTTATAAATCAATCAATCATTCTAGATGGAAACAATTTTGAATATATGTTGTTTATAGGATAAGTGGAGACATCAGGTCTGAAGAAAGACATCCTGCATAAAACATTTTTTTTCTTTTTTTAACAAACGCAGTGGTTTAATTACAGGAAATCAAATTCTTTTTAAAAAAACAGTTCACAAGATTATACGTATTATAAAAAATCTGATGAAACTCGGTACACGTTTTCAGATTTAAAGGTGAAGCTTATGCAGTCTGAGTTAATTCCTTGATTGATGATATCGAAATTTAGAAAACGACTTCAGAATACTTAATAAGAGTATTGAAACGCTCTATAAAAAAATTAATATAAAAAATAACTGCAACATCTTTTTCCATAAAGAACCCATAACTTCGTATTATCGTATTAATCGTTTTTAGTGAAAGGGATTCACGTGACTAAAATTGAATAGTTTACAAATTGGTAAAGTAAATGATTCGTTAGGTGAATATTAATTATTACCAGCATGAGAACAAGTTCATGAAAAAATAAATGAGGTACAAAGATAGCTCTTAATAACTAACAGAAAAAACATTGATGAAATGCGTTATTTTAACAGAAACTTTACAGATAGGCCAATCATTTTCTAAAAAAAAAGGTTTATGACGTTTCTATATGACAATCTATAAGACAAGTATAATATCATTAAAAGGTTGCTTTTAACATAACTTTCGCCATGTATTATTGACAGAACATTCAAGTTTTCAGGCATGCTTAATGATACAACGTTTGTTCAAGCTTAGCTAGTGTGAAGTTAATATGTGGTACTTTGCATAGCTTTATCATTGTGTAATTTGCTCTAACAAGAAAGACACAAGGTTCGTTAACAAAACCTACTTCAGCTTGAATGACGGTCATTATAAAACCTCGGCCTTAGGTATAAGGCTGTAAAACGTCAACAATGATGACTCTGTTCGTTGCAACTGCGGCGACTATCAAACGTTCAGTTAAAGAGATGGAAACGTTTCTACTAGAATGGTATTATACCATCTTGTTTTGTAATTGTATCAATTGAACTTACTACGACCAATTCAGAGCATACCAAATCAAATTCAATCAAACGGTGAATGTTAAGGGACAGGAAAACATCCAAAACTACTTACCACCTTTGCTTTAGTATGTTTTTATTTAGCAAAAATACTCATATTATTTATAAAATAAGTATTGATATAAAGTTGCTATCATTATAATAGCATTTATTCAAGGTCCATCAGGAATTTGTTTCCAGATGACTTCTATTGTAAGAACTGACAGAAACAAACCAACGACATACCACATTTTATGTTAACTTTCTCGTGTGGGCGGAAAACTGTCCTCGTTAAAATATCTTAAACAGTAACTTGACAATATAGTGTTCATTGCGTGTGGTCGTTAAATAAATAATGCCTTGAACAAAACGTCACGAACAAATGATTTGTACATTAGTACAATGGTAAAAATCCCATTTATCTGGAGAAATGTGTTTTACGGTCAACAATTGTCAAATACTGATTGATTAACTGTAGTTACCACGAAAATGTCGTGGAATAGTGAACAAGTATGAAAACAATAAAACATGTGAACGATATTCTGGATGATATCGCTGGGCAAGCAAACAATAATCATTTCTTCGTAATTTTGATACCTATCTGCACACTTTGGCGTTTAGTTATATTGAGTTAAATGACACAAATGTTGACAGGCAATATGTAAAGACTAGATTACATTTACACTACGAAAGCTCAAACTTTGAGTAAAATTTCGATAGCGCAGTTGGTAGCGCGCCAGGATTTGGAACCTCGTGTCCCGAAGGGAGGTTATATCCTTCCATAAAATGGACAATAATGACAATTTGCCATTGATTAGATAATTCGGAGAAGTTTCCGGCCTTGTGGAAGGGTAGATGAATACTGGTTATAGACAAGGGTCCAGGAAAGCTAGGTAAGGTGCGCTGGACGCCATAAAATGACCTAAACTGTGTTGACACGGCGTTAAACCTAGTAAAAAGTAAGATTTGAAGTACAAAAGTTTAAATAGATCAACTTGTCTCAGGTCAATATCTAAAACGAGTACAACTTATCTAATTGTGTGTGGTTTTAACAAATAAAATTGCTTTTTTAAACTGAGTTAGGATGATTTACTGATCTATTTAACCATCGGTAAATACATTAAATAATTGTTATTTGACAGCCTTAGAATCATTAATGAGTTACAAGCACTTTTTTCTAACAATATTTACATTCAAGGCAGAATGGTTAGAAAGACAACTGTTACAACCAACCTGTGTGGTGTATGTTTGAATATTTTTTATTGAGAAACGACAAAGTGATTTCATATATTCAATAAACTAAAAAATAAAGTAATTTGATATTATTGTTAAATTACCAAGGCTACACGAATTGTAGCATAAAAATGTTTTGTAAATCGTTCGTCATAGAACAAAGCAAAAAAAAAACTCATCTCCCTTAAGACAATGTTCCTATTTTAGTCACAAACATACCCAAGTTATTTTTCTACTAATAGTATAATTCAATTATATGATAAGCCAGATTTTGATGAAAATGTGGTATATGACCAGAAATGGTAGACTCGTGTCAATACTTTCCCAACTGTGATTGATTACATATATAAGAAATGTGAACTGTAAATTGGCCAGGGAAATAATTATTTCTTTAACCTTCATTCTAGTCTACAACCATCGCAGGAAAGACAACATAACTATGTTGATAATTTTCCAATCACTCATCGAGAAAGCCTGGCATGGCAGGGCGTTTTCTAGTATTTGTAAAATAGAGGAAAATTACATACACTTGCCTATATGAGTCCATAACTGCAATCATATTTCAATCATGCCACAATTTGGAAATTTTCTGCATGCTTTGTTATTCACCTTGACAAATCTAAGCAGTTTAAATACATAATGACTAATTACATATCTGGCCAGAAATGGTTTTCATATTTAATATCAACTTTGTCTTTTAATATTTTGTCAGCACAAATACTCCACTTTACATCTGCAAGCTTTGTCTACATGCTTTAACACCTTCGTTGTTTACTGATATTATTTCAACATTCACATTGTTCATATGTTACTGAGAAATTAGCTACAAAACAAAACTGAATTTAAGTATAATATTACAAATCAGATGCAATTTGAAATGCACTGATCCTGAAATATATTGAATTAAAGCAAAATCATAGTCAGTGTCTTCGGAGAATGATTTAAACTTCATGCTTTATGTATAAAACAACCAGTAATTCATGTGTTATATGCTTTTGGTATGGGATAAAGGGTTAATTACTTCCGATGAATTCTCTGTAATGTCTGTGTTTTTTTCTCAGTTTTTACTTTCTCAAAATATGTTTATTTACTGTAATTGACGGAATATTAATGCCAATGTCAAGTGAAAAACATTTACACCCAAGGTTATTTGAAATTCATTGTACACATTTAAAAACCATATTTGTTTGTCTAGAGTTCATACATGAATCAGGATTGTTAATGCAGACTTCAGTAGGTATGTAAATATAGGAACATTAATCCAAGTGAATTCAAGTATTGCATTGCTGACAGCAGTAAGTCTTAAGTCGCATGTTTTGCTGTTTGAATGCTCTAGGGAAACGCATAAAAGTAATAAATGGTAGGACTAAAATGGCTTACGTCGGTATTTAAACAAGATATTTACGCAATGTTTAATTACATAGTATCGAAGAGATAACTTGAATGTAATGTGTACTTAGTTTTAAGATGATTTAAGGCCACAACAAATTGATCGTGTGTTCTATGGAATCGCTCGCACCCTAATTGTGACGGTTTTTACAAAGCATATTTTTATTTCCTCGCTTGCTCATAAACATTTGTTCTAATCTCTATATAAAGCGAATGAATCAGGATTTTTTTCTTCGCTCGCTTGCCCATTTTTTTCCAGAAAAAATCGTAGACCACTCTATCAATTTCTTGTGGCCTCATCGTCTTAGTTAAGAACGTGAACCTTCATCTTAAAAGTCAAAACAATGCTTCAGAAACACATCGTCTGCTGTCTGAAAATATTGTTCTTACTATGGAAAGGCATAGATAATGTATTATCTATAATGACGTTGCTGAAAATGAAAAGAGTAGTTGATATCAAATAAGAAGACTTTACTAATATACGCATTTTGAAAACCATTTATCAATTTAATTCGTCTAGCCTTGACTTATTATATACAAATGTATATTGCGAACAATGTCGAGGGCATTTGGTATAGACTGAAAAATACTTCAGTGTATATTTGATTTTTCTATTGTAGAGTAACTTTGCATTGTACTATACCATTTCATTAACAGTTGATAATATTCATGCAAAATAATATCCAGTAGTCCAACATCAATCTTAAAGAAAAAAAATCAATTACCAAACAGTAACTTGTTGTAGAAAATGCTGATAGACGATTGTTAAGTTTCTAGAATAAAAATCGGTGCCATTTTGATCCGAAATGATTTCCTAGTACGTGGTTGTTGTGGATGGTTGATAGTGTATAAATCAATGAAACGAATCAATGGTTATTTTAATACAAAATCAACCTGGCAGAGATAACTGGAAATAAGTTTGTCCGTTTATTTTTTTAAAGCGCCCCATCAACACATAAAGGTCATACTTTGTATCGCACCGATTTTCGATCATTAAAATAAAAATATATCAGGTATTAATTAGTGTATTTTGAAGGAAAAAAACGCTAGTCTCTTTCAAACAATTATTAATATCCTTCGGAGATCACGCTGTGTTCATCTTTGAAATATTATATTATTTTATAATGAAAAAATAGTATAATTTGATGATAGGATACAGTCAATACGTTATTCTGGTTGGTTATTTTCCAGAAATGACAGTGTGCCAATTTATTCCTCATATAAGAGTTTATCTATACCAATTATATTGTATGTCATGCTGAATGTGTTGATTTGGGTATATTAAAGTATACCAAATGTTCAAAAATGCATGATAATGATTTAGCATGATATATCCTAATATTAGGTAAACAATATAACAACAAGTAATGATTTTTTAATTACTTACGGAAAATGGTGTATGTAAAAAGCTGGTGGACCGTCGGGCCACTAACATATTAAATGTCACTGGACCGAGGGCAATTTTGATGGACTCTGTTTACAGTCTGGTTAAATTCGAAGACTGCATACACATACGTGAAACACAATGTTTTTGGCAAAATTATTATGTCTCTAATGCTAGTAAATTTACTTCAACTTTACAGATACAGATTTAAGAGAGATTTCATATCTGCTGGAAATGAACATTTCTTCGTAATGGGGCTTTAAGTTATTCAACAAATCCACAACATAATTGCTGACTTAGCGAAATGTTTCCATGTGATTACATCAACTATCAATAAAATGTGATTTATCACAGAACTAATTAAATTATCTGAGATTACTAAATAGAGAAATGTTTGAATCACTCCGAATCTGGTAGCGTAAGAGTTATTAATCAATCAATCATTCTTGATTGAAATAACTTTGAATGTGTGTTGTTTACGGGATAGGGGAGACAGTTAGTCTGATGAAATACATCTTGCAGAAAAAACAGTTCATTCTAATTGAATGAACCCAACGTTTTTAATTTAAAAGGAGTCTGTTTCTAATATTAAATACATTATACATGAACATGCATTTACGGCCACATGGAAGAAACATGGCGAAATAAATGTTTTATAAATATAACTGTTACGTAGTCACGCCACAGCTTATGACATGTGAATGTGGCCAACTTGTCCGACTCATACGTGGACAAAACTAGAAATGCGACAACCCCTGGTGGTCATGCATTAGTTGTTATGGCCATACAGTAGTTAAAACATATGTGGATATCGAATGTAGATCATTTGTTAGGGGTTTTCTCAAACGATTTTCAAACAATTGTATACACAGTGTAAGTGTCTCATGAGAACCGCGAATTTCACGTGAAACCCTTTTTTATTTTATGATGAATATCACGCTAGACGAAATATGATTTCCACAAGTTAAAGTTGCCCTAGGGTGTTCCAGTTGATAAAGTTGAGAAGGGAGACAACTTGTACGGTACTAAACACTTTTTGTAAGAGTTGCATTTCTTGTTTACAATTTAATTGCCCAGTGGAACTAATCGTTTTTGAAACACCATCGCGGCTATGCAATCTTTTAAGGCCTTGCAAAGTGGTAATTGGATATCGCAAGAACAAGTCGGCAAGTGAACATTTAAGACGAACTTATGCACATTTATCTAAAACAAACGAGATGAGAATGACGCGAGTCCAAATGACATTACCAAACGCCCCAATACTATTCCCGCTGTGGTATAGAGCGAACGTCGAGTTGATTCTTAGGTAGAGCCGCTACCATCTGAGCAAAACGGGCGTCTGACGAAATTGTGTTTATTTAAACAAAATATCTTTAATATGCCAATCACGTCAGAAACTACTCCTTCGTTGCAATATGTAAATACATGTACATGTTATAAACAAAGATGGGCAATATTTCATACCAAGTTTGAAAATAAAGGTTGGTGTTATTATTCTACGTAAATTGGCTTATTGTGCCATATTCTATTTCCCCAAGTCAATTTATACAGCCATCATAATCAATTCAGTTACAGCTTAAAATGCACGGTTGATAATGAAAATGCCAGTCAAGCTTATTTCAAAGATGGTACGCTGTATTTCCCCAAGTCAATTGATACAGACAAAGTTATCAATTTAGTTATATCGTAAAATACACGGTTGATAATGGATATGCCATAGATAGTACACTGCAACTTATCGAACATCTTATTGTTAAGTTATAAATTGGCGAGAGGATATTTTGTCGACTATGTACTTTGTTCAAGACAAGCCTCCAGCCATTTTGTAGGCAGTAAAATTAAGATTATTTTAATAGGCGTAGACTTTGTAAATAACAAAGAGGTCCTGTATAAACCAAGTGAGAAGCTTAATGTCAAACCCTGGTATTGTTTTGGTTCTTTAACAAAGATAGAAAAGACTATTTAATTGCGATCTTAGAATGCCAAAGCGACCCCCAAATATATTACAAGTCGGAAATCTTGTAATCTAGGCATTTCCATTTTTGCAATAAAAATCTCTTTATGTCGAAACTACATTTTAAGGTTGGTCTATCAATAACAGTATCAAAGAATTTGTTAGTATTTATTTTAATAACCTATAATGAATATTTTTAAAACTATACAAAAATGTAGGTGGAAGAATGCGTTGCCATTTCCGCGTACTTTTTTCTAATGTTGTAAAGTGCGATGCTAAATGTCATTCATTGCATCGCCGTGTATTACATTAAACCCTTCAACTTTACAAAAATAAGTGTTAATCAAGCGTAATTTTGTCGTACTCTCCAGACCTACCATTATGGCGTTTTTTAAGCTGTACAAATTAAATTATCTAACATTACTAAATAGAGAAATGTTTAAATCAACCTGAACAGGAGTGTGTTGTGTTATTAATCAATCAACCATACCAGATGGAAACAATTTTGAATGTACGTTGTTTATGGGATATGTGGAGACATCAAGTCTGAAGAAAGACACCCTTCAGAAAACATTTTCTTTCTTTATTTAATAAACGCAGTGGTTTAATTACAGGAAGTCAAATTCTATTTGAAAAAAAACGGTTCCCATGATTACAAGTATTATAAAAAACTGATGAGACTCAGTACACGTTTTAAGATAAAGATGTTAAGTTTATGCGATCTGAGTTAAATCCTTGATTGATGATAGCGAAATTTAGAAAACGACTTCAGAATACTTAATAAGAATATTGAAACGCTTCATAAAATATTTATAAAAAAATACTTTAACATCTTTTTTCCATAAAGAACCCAGTGCTTCGTATTATCGTATTAATCGTGTTTAGTAAAAGTGATTCACGTGACTAAAATTGAATAGTTTACAAATGGATGAAGTAAATGGTCCGTTAGATGAATGTTAATTATTACCAGCGTGAGAACAAGTTCATGAGAATATAAATGAGGTACAAAGAAAGCTCTTAATTAACTAAGAAAAAAAAACATTGATAAAATGCATTATTTTAACAGAAACTTTACAGACGTTTGTATATGACAATCTATAAGACAAGTATCATATCATTAAAAAAGATTGCTTTTAACATAACTTTCGCCATGTATTTTTTATTGACAGAACATTCAAGTTGTCAGGCATGCTTAATGATACATCGTTTGTTAATAGCGTAGCTAGTGGGAAGTTGATATGTGGTACTTTGCAATTATATATTTTGTAATTTGCTCCAATAAGAAAGCATAAAGAAGGTATATTCTTACACAACGTTCGTTAACAAAACCTAGTTCATCTTAAATCACGGTCATTTTAAAGCCTCGGCCTAAGGTATAAGGCTGTAAAACGTCAACAATGATGACTCTATCCGTTGTAACTGCGGCGACTGTCATGTGTTCAGTTAAAGAGCTGGAAACGGTTCCACTATCATGGTATCATACCATCTAATTTTGTAATTGTATCAATTGAAGTTACTACGACCATTTCAGCGCATACCAAATCAAATTCAATCAAAAGGTGAATGTTAAGAGACAGGAAAATATCTAAAACTACTTACCACCTTTGCTTTAGTATGTTTTATTTAGCAAAAATACTCATATTGTTTAAAAATATTGGTATTGATAAAAAGTTGCTATCAACATAAGAACAGTTATTCAATTTCCATCGGGAATTAGTTGCCAGATGACTTTTATTGTTAGAACTGACAGAAACAAACCATCGACATATCACATTTTATGTCAACTTTCTCGTGAAGGCGGAAACTGTCCTAGTTAAAATATCTAAAGCAGTAACTTGACAATAAAGCGTTTATTGCGTGTGGCAGTTAAATAAATAATGCCTTGAACAAAACGTCACGAACAAATGATTTGTACATTAGTACAATGGTAAAAATCCCATTTATCTGGAGAAATGTGTTTTACGGTCAACAATTGTCAAATACTGATTGATTAACTGAAGTTACCAAGTAAATGTCATGGAATTACGAACAAGTATGAGATCAATAAAATATGTGAACGCGTTTCTGGATGATATCGCTGGGCAAGCAAACAATAATCATTTCTTCGTAATTTTTCACACTTTGGCGTTTAGTTATGATGAGCTAAACGATAATTTGACAATATCTAAATGACACAAATGTTGACAGGCAATATGCAAGGACTAGATTACATTTACACTACGAAAGCTCAAACTTTGAGTAAGATTTCGATAGCGCAGTTGGTAGCGCGCCAGGATTTGGAATCTCGTGTCCCGAAGGGGTACGTGTTCGAATCCTACCCGGGGAGGTTATACCCTTCCATAAAAATTGACAATAATGCCAATTTTCCTCCATTGATTAGATAATTTGGAGAAGTTTCCGGCCTTGTGGAAGGGTAGGTGAGTACTGGTTATAGACAAGGGTCCAGGAAAGCTAGGTTAGGTGCGCTGGACGCCGTAAAATGACCTAAATTGTGTTGACACGGCGTTAAACCTAGTAAAAGTAAGATTTGAAGTACAAAAGTTTAAATAGATCAACTTGTCTCAGGTCAATATCTAAAACGAGTACAATTTATCTAATTATGTGTGGTTTTAACAAATAAAGTTGCTTTTTTAAACGGAGTTAGGATGATTTACTGATCTATTTAACATCGGTAAATACATTAAATAAGTGTTGATTGACAGCCTTAGAATCATTAATGAGTTACAAGCACTTATTTCTAACAATATTTACATTCAATACAGAGTAATTACTAGGACAACTGTTGCAACTAGCCTGTGTGTTATATGTTTGAGTATTTTTATTGAGAAACGAGAAAGCGATTTCATTTATTCAATAAACTAAAAAATAAAGTAATTTGATATCTTGTTAAATGACCCAGGCTACACGAATTGTAGCATAAAAATGTTGTAAAATCGTTCGTCTTAGAACAGAACAATAAACTCATCTGACTTAAGACAACGTTCCTATTTTAATCACAGACATACCCAAGTTATTTTTTCGACTGGTAGTGTAATTCAATTATCTGATAAGCCAGATTTTGATGAAAATGTGGTATATGGCCAGAATTGGTAGACTCGTGTCAATACTTTCACAACTGTGATTGATTACATATATAAGAAATGTGAACTGTAAATTGGCCAGGGAATTAATTATTTTTTATCCTTCATTCTAGTCTACAACCATCGCAGGTAAGACGATATAATTATGTTGATAAAGACGAATGAAATTGATAGATGGTTTTGTAAATGCATATATCCATTAAGTCTTCTTATTTGACATTAACTATATTTTCTAGCACTAGATTTTCCCAATCACTCTTCTAGAAAGCCTTTCAAGACAAGGTGTGTTATAGTATTTTTAAATAGAGGAAAATTACATGCATTTGCTTATATGAGGCCATAAACTGCAATCATATTTCAATCATACCACAATTTGGAACATTTTCTGCATGCTTTGTCATTCGCCTAGACAAATCTATGCAGTTTAAATACATAATGAAATATACATACCTGACAATAAATGGTTTCAAATGAGTATCAGCTTTGTATTTTAATACTTTATTAACACAAAAACTGTACATCTGCAAACTTGGTCTACATGCTTTAACACCTTCGTTGTTTACTGATATTATTTCAACATTCACATTGTTCATATGTAACTGAGGAATTAGCTACAAAACAAAACTGAATTTAAGTATTATATTACAAATCAGATGCAATTTAAAATGCACTGATCCTGAAATATATTGAATTAAAGCAAAATCATAGTCAATGTCTTCGGAGAATGATTTAAACTTCATGCCTTATATATAAAACAACCAGTAATTCATGCGTTATATGTTTTTGGTGTGTGATAAAGGGTTAATTACTTCCGATGACTTCTCTGTAATGTCTGTGCTTTTTTCTCAGTTATTACTTTCTCAAAATATGTTTATTTACTGTTATTGACGGAATATTTATGCCAATGTCTAGTGAAAAACATTTACACCCAAGGTTATTTGAAATTCATAGTACACATTCAAAAACCATATTTGTTTGTCTAGATTTATACATGATTCAGGGTTGTTAATGCAGACTTCAGTAGGTATGGAAATATTAGAACATTAATCCAAGTGAATTCAATTATTGCATACCTGACAGCAGTAAGTCTTTAGTCGCATGTCTTGCTGTTTGAATGTTCTAGGAAAACACATAAAAGTAATAAATGGTAGGACTTATTCGCAAAATAGCTTACGACGGTATTTACACGAGATATTAACGCAATGTTTTATTACATAGCATCAAAACGATAACTGGAATGTGTTTTGTGTCTTAGTTTATAGATGATTTGATCGTCTGAGTAACAAACGTGAACCTTCATCTATAAGTCTAAAACAATGCTTCAGAAACACATCGTCTGCTTTCTGAATATATTGTTCTTACTATGGAAAGCCATAGATAGTGTACTATCTATAATGGCATTGCTGGAAAGAATATAGTTAATGTCAAATAAGAAGACCTAACAAATATACGCATTTTGAAAACCATTTATCAATTCAATTCGTCTAGCATTGGCTTTTTATATACACATGTATATTTCGAACAATTGCTGGGACCTTTGGCCTAGACTGAAAAATACTTAGATGTATATTTGATGCTTCTATTGTAGAGTAACTTTGCATTGTACCATTTCATTTCATAAACAGTTGATAATATTCAATGCAAAATAATATCCAGTAGTCCAGAGTCAATCTTATAGAAAAAATCAATTACCAAACAGTAACTTGTTGTAGAAAATGCTGATAGACGATTGTTAAAATCCATAGAATATAGACAAAGTTTCTAGAATAACACTCGGTGCCATTTTAATCCGAAATGATTTCCTAGTACGAAGTTGTTGTGGATGGTTGATAGTGTATAAATCAATGAAACGAATCAATGGCTATTTTTAATGAAAAATCAACCTGGCAGAAATAACTGGGAAAAAAGTTTGTCCGTTTTTTTGGGGTTTTTTTTTAAAGCGCCTTATTAACACAATCAGGTTATACATGTGCTTTGTTTTGTAACGACATTCGATAATTACAATGTAAAATAAAAATATATCAGGTATTTAGTGTATTTTAAAAAATAAACGCTAGTCTTATTCCAACAATTATTAAATATTGTTTGAAGAACACGCTTTGTTCATCTTTGAAATATCATATTATTTTTATAATGATAAAACAGTTTAATGTGATAATATGATACAGTCAATACGTTATTCCTATTGGTAATTTTCAAGAAATGACAGTGTGTTAATTTATTACTCATACATTTTGTAACAGTTTCCATTTAATACAGCTAAAAATAGGCTAACTTTGACAAAATTGCAACAGAATTTATTAGTAAACTATGTGAAAGTTCGTATTCATAGTAGTATCCAAAAAAAAGTTGCACTCAAAAGTCGAGGGGAAGTCCTTTTTTGGCAAAACCGTTGAACATAAACAAAAATGTGGATTAGCTCCTTTTACAACTATCTATTATCATATACAAATGAAAACAATTTTGGATTAGCTTCCTTTATAAGTATCTATTATCATTTACGAATGAAAACAATTGTAAAAATACAACTTATTATTCAAATTCTTTTTAAATACAAAATTCAAAAAGATCATTTTTGAATTTTTTTTATAAATGTGTCAAAAATGACCCGTAAACGAGTCATTTATCTGGAATCTGCTTTACTTGTATATTTTATGTGATTGTACTATAATTAGTATAACAATAATAAATAAGAGACATAATTGTTCAGTTTTGGGATAAAAGTACTAAAATGATATCTAAAACTGCGAATTTTTGGAATCTGATCGTATACAATTTTCAAAAATCATGGCTGATAACAACTTTTAGTTTAAACTACAAATGTTTCTAAAAAGGGTTTAAATGTCATTGATATGAATTTATCATTTAGTGAACAAGTGTGATATAAGAACCATTATAATACGTGAAACTATGAATTTCTGGAATCAGCTTCTCGTGTATCGATTACTAAAACAGATTTAAGAGTCAACATATGCTTAATACAAATGAATAATAGGTATTACATAAATAAATATTTAAAATGTCATTTGTTTCTTTTGTTACTGTTTTTACACATGAAATTTTGTAACAGTATACGTTTGTTACAGAATGTACTTACTTGCGTTCCGTTTTTTATAACCTGAGGTTTAGTTTTTTATCATTGTCACTGTCGGCATTTTCGCTATCAGAGGCTAAACTATATCTTGACACTGTGCAAATGATTGAATACTCAAGTCCGTGCTATTACAGGAGCAGCAACTTGAATCACAATTCGTTCGACAGCTACATCGAATCACTCTAACATATCTTCAGGAACAGACTGTAACATAGTCTTTACAGGCTGAACATTTCCATTTACAAACTCACATCCCTACTCACATGAATTTAAGACTTTGTTGTCCTTCCATAGTTGAGTCTGTGTGTATACTCTTGGCATATGACATGATGTTGCGTCATATGTTTGAGACAAGCTTTTAACTTGCACGCACGATGATGCACTGACTACTTTAGTAACAAACTTGTGCAAAGGGAGGTTGTTAGTGTGGCCAATTCATGATGAATAATAGAGCATTATGATCTCTCGCCAGGTTTGATGTCTACTTCCTTTGTGATGTTTATATATATCTGAACGGCTTCTTTGAGCTCTGTGTAAGTTCTGGGGATTTTAAAATTACTGATTTTACAACGTTAAATGATGTTCAAGTTGTTTAACATCCAATTAAGGTATGCATGCAAAAAAAGAGAAGTAAACACAGCTTTGGACTTTTTTTAATTTAGCAAAGTCCCGTTCTCGACTTTCCTTACTTTGTCAGATCTGAAGACAATGTTTTAGTCAAACAGGTTAGTACGGTGGCACAACAAAACCAACAACAGTCTATAATTTTCAAATAATGACGGAGGAAAATTTGCTACATGTTATTCCTACACAAGAAAGTTAGAAATCGTTTAAGCTTAAATACAATGTATATAGTGTGATGCTATTTTCATGTTGTTACTAAAACAAATAATGTATCAAGTGAATTAAGCTTAACTTGGTTATCATTTCGTTTCGAAGAGATAACATTAATTTGGCGAGTTTAAAGTTTCGTACTTAGCGCTCAGACAACAAAAATATCGTGACACGAAATTTAACACTAAACATGGTCAATTTTGGTCTTAACACGCTACCGTAGTAAAATATTTCTATTTTTCAAGGTCGTCACCAAAAACGGTATTTTTAATGAATTTACTGCCATAAATATATAATTATGAAACCGGTAGGGTTAAAATATAAGTATTAAACGTCCATTTGGATGATGTTTTTTGGTTTTTTTTGTATTTTGCTTGTTACAGCATATTTTAACTTTTTTATATGTATATATATGTATATATTATTAATTAATTAATTAATGTGGGTATATAGCTTCACATTGGAAATACTACCGGCATCCGCCGTTACTTTTTGTGACCCAACAGCTATATTTACTGCGGGACAGAAGTACGAACGCGTTGCAGCGCCTTTTGATATTAGTAGAAAATGTATTATTTTAAATTCATTTTTCATCACTTTCCCCTCGTTATTTTGAGTGCAACTTTTTTGTGTGTGTTATTGTATTGATGGTCTTTCGCACAGTATAGACATATTTTCTGTTGCAATTTTGTCTAGGTCAAAAGTTGTATTGAATGGACTATATCAATCATACTGTATGTCATGGTTATTGAGTTGACTTGAGATATTAAAGTACAAGTATTAAGACAACTATAACCAAAGTAGCAATATTGTCTACTTTTGCTAGCACAAAATTCTGGCTAACTAATGCGACGACATGTGAACTATAAAATATATGAAAGTATTAGCTGGTTCAAATAACTTAACTGAACTATGAAATTTGTCAAAGGTTTTTTTACTTAAAGTTTGCTTATTTATTTATTTTATCGTTTGGGTTTTAAATGAAAATGTTCAACGAAACCAAAAGTAGAATTTGATTATCAATACTTAAAACACTATTTCTGATCCTGTGTCGTTTCAGATCAAGCATTGTGAAATAATAAACTTATTCCAAATTATATATATACCCTCTAAAATTGATTAAATCATGGGTATTTACTACGTTTACAAAGAAATGAATATATACTGCACATTCACGTTTATAAAAGGAATCCCTTTTTTACTATCAGCACACCAGTCTTCACGGCAAACTTTCATTAGCACTGGACATTCGGTCCAGCAAAATTGATTTTTTTCTCTGAACCGAATGCAAAATTACTGGACGAAAATAATTTTTAAATGTTCAAATATGCATTCCAATGGACCTTTCCGAGGGTGACCTTTTTATTTGAATAACAATACATTTAACCACAAATGTTAGCATGTGCTCTATTGTTAACACCTTGTTTGTGGGACAAAATGTAGCTATAAACCTTTGTTAAATATGCTAATAGGTAAGGTCGTGGAAAGGTCCATAGAATGATTTAGCATGATATATCCTAATATTAGATAAACAATATAACAACAAGTAATGATTTTTTATTAATTACGATAAATAGTGGATGTATAAAGCAGGTTGACCGTCCAATTACTAACATGTTAAATATCACTGGACCGAGGGCAATTTTGATGGACTCAGTCCACGGTCCACTGGCTAAATTCGAAGACTACTAGGCATACTAATGTATTTATCCTAGGTTCATTAAACCATATCAGTTGTGGTTTTGTGTAGTATAAACACGAGGTTTGTGTGATTATTCACAATATATATAACCGGTCTAGCTGTGTTCTAGTCATTCGAAGTCTTTGCATTGTGTTGAAGAGTTGTAAGAAATTTAGATAAATGGCGGAGTCAGATAATATTGGAATACATGGTCAGACTTCTAGTTCAAATACGTCAAATTCTGATGGTTCAAGAGATGAACAAAATGTTCAAAGTTTTCAACTGATGAGAAATTATTTTGACCAACAATTTAAGTCTCTGAAACGAGAATTACGTGAAGAAGTGCAGACAACTTCGTCTTCGACTTTGAAAAAGTTTAAGGACGTTTCATCTTCAAAAGAATTCCGTTACATTGGAAATTAGAAACAATTTACGTTTAATCTGGACATTTTGGAGAGTTTAAGTGAAATTGAGAGTTTAGTTATTCACGGTGAACAAGTGAAATCTTTGGAGGCTATTTCGTCTGCTAAAAAGAAAATTGAACACAGAAACAAACTTATCAGAATTGCGGATAAATCTGCGGGCGGCTGGGACACAGTGAAAGAATACGAATCTGACGAATTAGCTAGTGACAGCGACGATGACAAACGTCTTAAACGAGCTGAGACTAGAGCAATTGCTAAACAGAAAAGTCGTCGACAATCCAAGAAGCCAAACTTTACAACAAATTCAAGTTTATCAAGTTTTACTTGGGCTAATTTGATAAAACACAATGCAGGGCTGTTCCTAACTTCATATATGTTTTTGTTGTTTTTTCTTTGTTTATATTTATATGGTTTGTTGATAAGGGGATAAATAATTTATTTCCGTTTGAGAGGATCGAACTAGGAAATAATATCAAAATAACACATACGAGAGACACAGTGTGTTTGCATATTTATTATGTCTCTAATGCTAGTTAATTTACTTCAACTTTACAGATATAGATTTAAGAGAGATTTCATATCTGCTGGAAATGAACATTTCTTCGTAAGGGGGCTTTAAGTTTTTCAACAAATCTACAACATAATTGCTGACTAAGCGAAATGTTTCCATGTGATTACTTCAACTATCAATAAAATGTGATTTATCACAGAACTAATTAAATTATCTGAGATTACTTAATACAGAAATGTTTGAATCACTCCGAATCTGGTAGCGTAAGAGTTATTAATCAATCAATCATTCTTGATTAAAATAACCTTAAATGAATGCTGTTTACGGAATAGGGGAGACAGTTAGTCTGGTGAAATACATCTTAGAGAAAAACAGTTCATTCTAATTGAATGAAACCATAAGTTTTAAATTAAAGAGAGTCTGTTTTATATATTTAGTACATTATAGTTTATACATGAACATGCATTTACGGCGACATGGAAGGAACATGGCGAAAAAATATTTTATAAATATAACTGTTACGTAGTCGCGCGACAGCTTATGTGGATGTGGAATTCCTGTGCCCGACTTGTCCGACTCGTACGTGAACAAAACTAGGAATGCGACATCCCTGGTGATCATGCATTGGTTAATTATTATCATACAGTAGTTAAAACGTAGTCACGCGAGCGCTAATTAATACGTGGCCAGCATGAATGTTATTACGAAGTCACGCAATAGCTTGTAAATAAATACGTGGCAATGCAGTAGCTCTAGTTTTACTTGACGCAGAATTATGCGTCCAAAACACGCAAAATGATACCGATGGTGCAGACTTGTGTTCAAAGTTAAGCTGTCTTACGGTGTTCCATTTGATAAAGTTGAGAAGGGGGACAACTTGTATGGTACTGAACACATTTTGTAAGAGTTGCAGTTCTTGTTAACTATTTTCATTGCCCAGTGGAATTATTCGTTTTTGACACACCTTCGCGACTATGCAATCTTTTAATGTCTTGCAAAGTGGTAATTGTATATCGCAAGAACGAGTCGGCATGTGAAAATTTAAGACGAATTTATGCACATTTATCGCATAAAACGCACTGCTGTTGATGAAAATGAGCTGGTCGGGAGCAAGAAAACAACAACAGAAAGTAAATCTCTCCCTTCTGAGCCAAGCGCGGCTGAAAATCCTAAGATATGAGTATATTTCTTCGTAAATCTAAGAGGGCGTGAGCAAACCTACTCCGCATCCCCTGGTCTTTCCTTGACACGGGAACGAACTTTTGTTGGGTTTAACGCCGAAGTAACACATTGTGTAAGTCATATCACGGCTGTCAGTCAGCCTACTCACTGTTCTAGGAAAGGCAAAATCTCTGGATTAAGCTGTTACTAAGGACACACTTCCGCCAGTGACTGAAAACTGTCCTAGCAGTGGTAGGAGATAGAGTAGTCGTAGAAATCATTTCATGACCAAACTCCACGAGAATCTAACCCACAACCCTTCGATCAGTAGACTAGCGGGCAACAATGGAATGAACGATACTATGGAGTATAAATTTCACACTCTGTCTTTATTAAGTGGAATATTATAATATTCATGAATCTGTTAGCTGTGAAAACCATGGCCGTATTGATCTGTGAGGGGTACAAACGTTATCAACAAAACTCTTTTATTCAGCTTTAAAGATTTAAAACTATACACTTACTTCTTTCCTATTGCTGATACTTGTGGTCATTCGGGAAAACCGCTCGGGTGATTCCGTAAACTGACGATCAACCAGCATGTTACGCAGTAATATCAAAGGTAGTTCCGAATGACTTGGGATGTCCGTTCATGGTTCCTCACAGACGTATCGTCAAGTGTGAATACATTGTCTAAAATGTAATAAACAGACAAAATACCTTGACGATTTTAATGGAAATATTAGTCCAGGTTCTGTATGAATCCAAAATTGAAGATGGTGCGACGAAACACAATTAAACTACACAACACTCTAAATAAAACATAATATAGCTCTATGTATAAACGGTCATGTGTGTTTAATGTGACTGCACATAACATATTCATGGTACCCATGCAGCACTGGCACTTGAGTCCCTATATCGGATAAAATGTTCATACTTACATGTATGTTTAAAAAAACATTAGTGAAGAAAAACACATGTTAACTATAGCTTTTGAGTCGTGCCACGGTTTATTATAATATACACATGGTATTGAACCTTTTATGCAGTGATCCTCGGTCGAACTGAATTTTTACATTTAGGAATATGAATGGGCATAAAAACCGGTTCTAATTTATAGCTGACATATGTTTTTACAAAATTAAAAAGTATCAACTTCATATATTATGTAGTTATCATAGAATTAAGCGTTATTTCATTAATTTCATTTTCAGCGATTGAGAGACACTGCTTACTTCCGGTATAATTAACAGTTTTGTAACATACGTTCTGATTGGTCTAAAACTCCGCGAAACTTTTCCCGTAATCTGTCATTGAAACGAAGCCAGTGCCAACATCCACAAAGCGTCATGCTTAATTTTGATCAATCTGCTGTGGCACTAAGGGCCACTGCATGTGGACGTAATAATTTTTGGTCAAACAGACAATGGCAAGACATTGAAATATATTTTGAAGAAATAAAAAGACAGAAATGGCGTGTTTACAATACCAAGGATCCTATATTAGAAGGATTCGTAACGGAAGGAAAATAACGAAAGTTCCCGGTCGTCGCGAGACGATGCGAGAGCGCCATTCCGTCTCATTCACCATTTTAACGAAAAGGCGAGCTATTTCTATCCACGGATATCCACTTTAAACTAATCCATCGAAAGATGTTTTATGTACTCATTAAGAAAATTATGTCCGACTGTCATAAATAAGTTGGTCGTTTATGACTTAATTGTCTAATTTTGGTAAATTTCATGTTTATTCTAAGACATTAATTATCGACCCGAGCACGACACATGTGTGAAATGGCGACCAATCGAAAATGTAGGCTGCACTGTAGCGCAGTCTCTGAGTGAAATGATCACTAAATATGTTTTAAAGTTGGATTTGTCGATAGATCTGTGATGTTTGAATGGATTTGGTAACTTAATAAATCGAAATTAGCTAGCTTAGATAATCAATTTCATCTTCAAATATGGCCATTTTCGGTTAAAAACAACGATTTTCATGGATTGAAGTCCTTTACGGACAATTTTATTTAGCAGTTGTCACATTCAACGCACGTTTGAACAGCATTTTGTTTTTACTAATGTGGAAAAAATACATTGAAAAATGGTATCCAATAAACCTTTTCCTTGCATATGCTTGATTAAATCTAAAAATCAACTTTAAAACATCCCATTTCCTGGCTGATTTTTACATTGATTTTAGAACTATTGAACTTAATCATAGACCCAGTTAATGTAGTATCCTCAATTAAATGTGTTCTAATCCGCTATTTTGATAACTAAAAAGCGATCGGTTTA
This sequence comes from Mactra quadrangularis, assembly GCA_025267735.1. Taxonomy (NCBI): domain Eukaryota; kingdom Metazoa; phylum Mollusca; class Bivalvia; order Venerida; family Mactridae; genus Mactra; species Mactra quadrangularis. Next base: position 15,180,709 of record CM046308.1, on the reverse strand, counting down.
TTGTGTTTTAAAGGATAATGACTAGTAGTCTATATTAGATGCCCCTTACTACTATCGTTATCGGGTCAGGCAAGTCGTAATTATGGCGGTCTCCTCAGTTATTACATGTATTCATGTATTACGTTTTCTTGATTTTGCATGAACATTTGCTGACGCAAGTTACTTTAGGAGAGTTTGATACTATTTAGGACATTCGATTTCAATTTTTCTGATTACACGTATATTTATTAAGCAATTTACACGAACAAGACTCACTTGAACACAATTCGGACGTGGCTTAGTCTCGTTAGAATTTCGGATACTTTATTTAGTAAAATGAAACCACGCAACTAAAAAGGTACTAACTGTAATTCTTATACAATTATCCCTTGATTTAAGTCTGTGAAGTGAGAAATGCTCATTTGAAAGCATAATGATCCAATATCTAATTCATTAAATAGGCGCGGACATGATCATAGTTTGCCTGACGTACCTTTATCTGCCAAAGTACGACTGGGAACCAGACAAGAATCAAACCTGCATAAATTGACATGCAAATACTTCCACATTACCATGCTTAAACTAAATCAATTATGTTTATTTGCTTATAATTTGCTACAATTTTCAAAAATGAATGAATGAATAATGCATTTATATAGCGCAAAAATTATGTAGACATATTCTATTGCGCTTTACAAAAGTCCTTCCAATGTCAAATAGTATTAAAACACAGCACTATGTACAGAGTGAAAAAAAAATACAGTTTCTAAACACGGTGAGACTTGGAATGTCAAAATTAACAGATTAATTATGGAACTGGTGGAACAGGTGTGTTTTGAGTTGAGCTCTAAATAATGCTTCACATTGAATGTTTTTGAGAGAACTTGGAAGATCATTCCATAACTTTGCACCAACTACAGCTAATGACCGGTCTGCAAGTTTTGTTCGTCGTCTGGGAATAGAGAAGTTGATATCGCTTTGTGATCGCAATCTATAACGACATTTAATCTCATTAAACATTTCCTTTATATACATTGGAGCTGTTCCTGTGATGACACGAAAGACCATAATCAGGATTTTAAACATAACTCTGGCTTTAACTGGGAGCCAGTGAAGTTGTTTCAATAGTTCAGCACTGGGATGGTGGTATGACACATTAAACACAACCCTTGCAGCATGGTTTTGCACTCGCTGTAGTTTGTTAATCTGGTATGCTGGAATGTCAGAGTAGAGACTGTTACAAAAATCTATGTGAGAGTGCACTAATCCATGTACCAAGGTTTCAGTAGATTCTTTGGTAAGATATTTTCGTAGTGTTCTTAGATTGCGTAGCTGAATATTGGCTATTTGACATTTTTTCTGAATATGTTTGTCAAGGCTCAAAGTATTAGTCATGGTTACCCCAAGGTCTCTGACTTGATCGACACACTTCACATTAAATCCACCAACATTAATACTCTCTATATTTAATTTTTTCAATTGCTGTTTGGTTCCATACAATATTATTTCAGTTTTTGATTCATTCATTTTAAGTTTATAAGTTGTCATCCATGTAATAACATCATTAAGGCAATGGTCAAGCTGGGCAAGCACCGAGGACACATCAATTGGATTACCCGTCTGAATGGAAAAACCAAGCTTGTGGTCATCTGCATAACCATACAGCTTTGCAGAGTATTTTTGAACAACCTTGCTTAGGGCTGAGATGTACATGGTAAAAATAACAGGTCCTGCACAAGAACCCTGAGGGACTCTGAATCTCAAAGGTTCACTTTCTGACTTGGACTGATCTACTATGACTGACATTGTACGGTTGGTTAAATATGATTCAATCCATTTTAGCGGCGTATCATGTATACCAAAGTCATTTTGTAGAAGCTCTAGCAATATTGGAACGTCAATAGTATCGAAAGCAGCACTCAGATCTACCATGACCACAATTGTCACTTTATTGCTGTCAATGTTTTCCAGTAAATCATGATACATTTTCACCATCGCCGTTTCGACACCATGATACTTTCTGTATGCACTTTGGTACGCTGGCAGAAGGTTGTTGTTCTCAATATATTCATTTATTTGGTTCAATGCTGCCTTCTCTAAAATCTTGGAGAGAAATGTCAGATTTGAGACTGGTCGATAATTTGGAAGTTCAAGTGGAAGACCTCTCTTCTTGAGTAAAGGTTTGATTATGGCACGTTTCCATTCATCAGGGAAAACACCAGTAAGTAGTGATCGATTCACAATTTCAGTGACAATCGGATTGAAATGAGAAAAATATTCTTTAAGTTGAATGGTTGGGATAACATCAAGTTCACAAGTTGCAGATTTGGATGCAAATACCAGCTTTTTAATATCACTTTCTGACAGAGGTTTGAATTCCGAAAATTTACAATCCAACATAGGTGTGCTGGTATGTTCAGTTGTATGGGTTGGTAAATTGTCAAGGTCATTTCTTAACTTTAGAATCTTATCTGCAAAGTATCGTAAAAAATCATTTGCCAAAGAAACTGCACTGCTACATACAGGAAGAGGATTGTCCTTGGACCTTCCCAATAGGTCCGAAGTTACGGCATACAATTTCCTGACATCACCAGTTGCCTGTCCAACCTTGTTCTGGTAATAATTGTGCTTTGCCCTAGAGAGTGCCACGATGTAATTATTCCTGACATGGTTATAGATTTTCTTAGTTAAGTCTGATTTGTTTCTCATAAATATAGTTTCTATAGATCGCCTAAAGTTCTTCAAATGTTTTAGGTATCCTGAGTACCAAGGAACTGATGGTCTACAAAATACAGTCCTGGATGTGACAGGGGCATGTTTATCAATAATGTCTGATGTTGATTTGGTGAATTGAGAAACAAGATCATTTACATTGGAATTCACCCCAATGATGTCATTCAATACACATAAATCCTTTTGCAAAGCATCTTTTGATACACGTTTCCAATTGCGTGACTCCTGTACTTTCCGGACCAGAGGGGGCCGAGGCTGGTCAATATTGCAACTGACAAAGCAGTGATCTGAGATGTAGTAGTCTGACATTGGTTCTGAGAGGGTTAGACGCTTGTCCTCTGTCTTGGAGATAATCAGGTCTAGTATGTGACCACTTATATGGGTAGGAGTACACACATGCTGAGTTAGACCGAAAGTTCTTAAACATTCTTGAAACTGCTTGGAATAACAATCTTTGTCATTATCAACATGAATATTAAAGTCACCAATGAACACTTGTGATTCTGACCTGGTTGTTACTTGATCAAGAAATTCAACAAATTCTGACATGAATGTAGCCAAAGTCACGGGATTTCTTTCTGAATATGGAGGTCTATAAATACCAAAGATAAGCAAAATAAACGATTGACAACAGACTTTCCACTCAACACATTCAAATGATTTGAATATTCTTGATGTACATCTGGATACTTTAAGATTGTTTCTATATAAAAGACCAAGTCCTCCTCCTTTGCGGTCAGGCCGTGGGACATCATCGAAACAGTACCCTTCCTGAGACAATTCCCCTCTGACAACATCATCACCATCAGCCCGCAGCCAAGTTTCAGTTATCACACATAGGTCAATATCAACCTCAAAGATATGTTGGAGAAAATCTGCAGTTTTTCCACGCACAGATCTTATATTCACAGTACAAAGTTTTAGCTGTTTCTTCCTTTGGGCATTTAGTAACAATGTGTGATCAAGTTAAATGCATGTTACAAACTTGATAGCTACGGGTCGTAATTGCCAATTACGGGTCACGTGACAGATGCTTGTCTCTTTAATCCGGAGTGGTCTCAACAGGGTAAGAAATCAATATTAATGGACAAATGTCTTACATGACTTAACTATCATATAATCAAAATATTGCATTATTAAGGAATCATCTGTGTACTTTTGTAAAAAAGTGACCCGGCATTGTCAATAACTCGGAACTGTCGAGTTCACGGTACTCAAAAAGATCAACTACTATTAAGAATTTGTTACATTTTTAAAAAAAATAGTCGTAATTGAGCAGGAAGAATTCCAAATAAAGAGACAACTTATATTCGCGATCGCGCAATTAATTGAACCTTTCGCCGATTACCGCCACTTTGGATTAAAACAAGAAATGTCTTTAAAAAAGACAAACGGCGTCGATTTAAAAACAAAAGGGCCCAAAGGGCCCTGGGTGCTCACCTGAGGAAAAGGTCAAAGGTCACAGAAGAGCCATTTACAGAGGACCACTAATGTTAAAACCTATTTTTTGACCCAGTGACCTACTTATCCAACCAATCAGACCTATTTGAACAATTTTGGTAGGGAACCACCCGCGGACCATTCCTGTTGAGTTAGGGCAAATTATCATAAGCGGTTCAAGAGAAGATGTTGTTTGAACTTTTCCTTATATAATTCAATGTAATATTGTGATTCATGGGGTCGGGTCAATTTTGACCCAGGGGTATAATTTGAACAACTGTGATGGAGGACCTCTAGATGATGTTATATACCAAATATGAAAGCTCAAGGCCTTGTAGTTTCAGACAAGAAGATTTTTGAAAATTGCATTGTGAAAACCTATTCATTAATGCTACAAAACAAAAATTATGAATTTATTCTTAAGGTTCTGGAACTGTAATGGTGACCTTCCACAATTCTTAAACTGATATTGTTTCTTGAATCTATACTATTAAAGACATTGAATGCTGAAATTTTAAAGACATTTACCGTATGTAACTTAAGTTATGTGCATTTTTATAACGTGACCCTTGATTTTCAGAAAGACCGTAAATTGTGCTGGGACAAAATGTGAAAGAACTTTTTTTCAAATTCTGCTGTTTTATTTCCAAGTTTTAATCCATTTTCTTGTTATACAGTCATGTAATGACAAATCAGAGCAACCAGGTTACACTTTGGACAAATACATATAAAAATACAGAGATTTGCATACATGTACCCCCAAGCAAAAAATCCGAGTTTTTGAGAATGTTAAAAAAATTGGCATATTATGTGCCTTAGCTTTCAAATTATGCTGTTTATTGTATTGTTTTTATAATTAGAATATGATGATATTAAAAACAGAAAATGTGCAACGATTTTGTCTTTATATGCTGACTTTGGTACGATTATTTGTGGGAATTCGGCAATAAATCAATATAAGTTAAACATTCTTTCCAGTTTATCGATATTTGTGTAGATTATTTTACCTTTGTTCATTTTCAGTACACAAAATAGATTAAACAATCAAAACCCCATTTTGCCCCAAATTCTCCATTTCGTACATTTCGCCTCAAAATCTCCATTTCGTGTTTCAGTCATACCCAATTTACATCGTAAAAAAAGATGAAAAAAAATGTATTTTACACCTGTACAAACAGAATCAACGCAAAAGTTATGATCCACTACGGCTTTTCATTGTTTTTATGTCGATAAACCATTATTTTTACGATTACTAACTACGATCACGCTGTAGAGCGTCTGGTTTCGCCATTTTCGGAAAATGCGTTACCCTATGACTTCTGGAAAAACCCACGTCACGTGGTGAAAATTTCTAAAAATAGGAATTACGAAACTTGACGAAGATAGGTATTCGGGAAAAACCCGGATTGTATCGAGTGTGGAAGTTTACCGAAGTTAGTTACAGTTCCAGAACCTTAAAAGTTACGTACCAATAACTCTGCAGATTAATAAATATATGTGGAGCTGTGACTCTCAAAGTGTAAACCCCGGAAACTGAACGTAGTGAGGCTAACTTAATAATTATTGGGTAATATGTCAGACTTTTTACGAGAAACCGGTTCACATCTGGAGACGTAATTCATTTTACCCATAAAATATTGTGTTTGACACGTAACTTTTTATTGTTACAATATTAAAAAAACACTTTGGAAAGCAATAGAAGTCTACCCAAAATAAATATTCTACGAACGTAGCAAAATTTCGTAAAACACTGCATTACAATAGTGTGGCCTTTATTTTTTCGCGCGTGTCAGGGCCATCCAATCGAAGAGGGGATTTTCTGTGTTTCCCCCGTACGTCATTTTCAGTGCTTATAAAATCATCCAATAGAACGGCGGATTTCCGAAATCCCAGACAAGACGTCATTATACAGAAATGTAGGTCAAAATCCAGCTTAGACAGCTACGCCGAAAAACCCACTCTTTTCCCCAATTAATACACTTTACGATAAATTAGCAGACGAACTGAAACGACAGTGAAAATCGATAAAATCTGGTTGAACGATAGGGCGTTACATATCCATCTAATATAGGATCTTTGACAATACCAAGATCTAAACGTGAAGACATTACACTGGCAATTTCTTTTCCACTCGCGTAATAGTTTGGCCGTCAATACATCAATTGTGTAACTTATAAAATGTCCGTGTAATAAAGAGACCAATAGAATTTACGATTTGTTGATTTTCCTTTTGTAATTTAGTATAACAGTGACAGATTACGGGAAAAGTTTCGCGGAGTTTTAGACCAATCAGAACGTATGTTACAAAACTGTTAATCATACCGGAAGTTAGCAGTGTCTCTCAATCGCTGAAAAATGAAATTACTGAAATAACGCTTAATTCTATGATAACTATACAAGATATGAAGCTGATACTTGCTAGTTTTGTAAAAATATGTGTCAGCTTTAAATCAGAAGCGGTTTTTATGTGTAGTAATACTCCGAAATATAAAAAATTCAGTTCGTCCGTGGATCACTCCAAAAACGGTTCAATACCATATAGATATATACATTATAATAAGCTGTGGCATGACTCAAAAGCGATAGTTAAAATGGACCTTTTTCAACAACATTATTTTTTTTCTAATTTAAAAGTATGAATATTGTATCGAATGTATGGACTCCAGTGCCAGTGCCATGCAGGTCTTTTTATGTGTTGAGTGTACTTACTAGATTTATATTATGTGTAAACACGTTAATTAGCCATACATTTCAGGGCAAAATTATATACACAAACTGTACATGTATAGCGCTACTCAACAAATGACCTTTACTCGCCGATATCTTTTTACTCGTGCATGCATGGTCGACGGATGGGGACTAAAACGCTGCACCGGTACCGGATTATAAAACGGACGTTCACCGTTTTGCTAATCATAATCCTAGGCCTACTTATGAATTGTTTGGTTCAGTTTAACGCCGTAGCAACACGCTGTATAGGCCATACCACAGCGGTCAGTCAACCAACTCACCATTCCTGGAAAGGCTAAATCTCTAGACTTAGCTGTTAACCAGTTACTAACTGCTTACTTCCGTCAGTGACTGACAACTGTCTTACATGATTTTGAATCACTGGTAGGAGGGAGAATTCCCGAAGAAATTATTTCATGACCAAACTCCAATCCAGGTAATCGAACTCTCGATCCCTCGATCGGTAGACTTGCGAGCTACCGACAAAGCTTTCCGGGCGAGTCTAAAAATAACTTGTAAACTGTTAGAACTGGCAGAAGCAGAAACAAATGTACCACATTGCGTGTTTAGTACCATTGTCTCGTTTCCGTGGAAAATTGTCTTAGCTAAAATATTCCCTGTATGGCTACTGACCAATTTGTACTGCTGCTCGCGTGCGGTTGTCACATAAATAATGTCTGTGACGAAAATGTCGCCAACAAGTAATTGGGGACATTAGTACAATGATGAAAATCACAACTCCTAAGAGGAATGTGTTAGTTACTGTCAACTACTGTCAAATATACTTTGATTGATTAGTTGAAGTTTACAGACAAATATCATGGAAAAGTATTGAACTAGTATTAAGAGCAATAAACATATGATGGTTATTCTGTTTGGTATCGCTTGGCAACAGCCTATAAAAACAAATGGACATAGATGACCCTATGTCGCTCAGTTGAGTGTACTTCTCTCTTTTTTGGTTGGTTCAAGCTCTATGAAAGTATGCTCCATTCGGGAATCGAACCTACGACTTCTCGATCAGTAGACTATAGCGCTATCAACTAAGCTATCTGTGCGATTTTTGAGTGAAAATAATTGTGTTCATTAAAAACTCAAGCAAAAACGTGACCTCTAGATTGCCGTCAATGTTTCCTTTGATTTGACCTTGTGACCTATTTTTGATCTCACTTTATCCATTATCGAACTGTCCGTGATTTGATAGATAAATAGAGCTTACATTCATGAAAATTAGAGCTACAAATAGCCTCTAATGTGTAAACATTCACCGTGGAAATTGACGACGAACATCGATGGACGCCAAATAGCTCATTCTGAGCACTAAGTGATCAAGTGACCAAAAACATTACCCTAACTCCAAAGATTTTGGATGGTCTTTGGAAACCAGAAGCTCAAATCCACACTTGGTCTCAGGCTTAGAACCTTTATCTCTAAAATGATGAGTTCATTTGTTTTAAGACTCGCGTGGTAGAACCGTAAATTCTCTATCAAATAACTATCAAAATAGTGCTGTTTATGTCGCTTAGTGCAAAAAAAAACACTACAAGTATAAACATTTTAAGGGAGACAAATGCGGAATGTGTAGCACCCAGAAAATTAGATTTACCTCCCTTTTTGCTATGAAACCTTGCTGTATTCTTGGGTCATAAAGGTTAACTGTTAAACCGGTTACAATTCGAATTCTGGCGGTTTTTACCGGCTTTTTTCCCCTGATCCGATTTTTGTAGATATTTGCCTTGCTGATTTGAAGTTTTGAAATAATTTTCAAATGTGTTGAAAACTTGAAATGATTTTACTATGATTTAATAGTTGAAACGCTTTACCAAATGAGAGAATAATTCTCTTCGAAAGTATGTTTCAAGACATGCATTTTTTCTTACTCCTTTTTCGGCTTAGCTGTCTAGCTGACTTTCGGAATACCCAAATCTATTTATAAAATCTCTTTCTATTGGACAAATTCAAAAGTTTGCGTGGCAACGTAGGAGAACCCCCCTCTTATATATCGGTTAAAAATAGCAAAAAGACCACAGGAACAGTCCCGTGTTCAGTAACTACTGTTAGCTAACGTTACGGATACGGGAGAACTCAACCCGAAGACAACTTAACCCGTGCAATACCCAACTCAAAGTTGGGACAACTCAATCCGTTAGTAGGAGATTGAGTCGTCTCGGGTTGAGTTGTATATGGGTTGAGTTGTTCCGACACTTCCGAAACGGAACGTTTTGGAACGTTCAAGGTAACTGAACACGCTACTGAAAAGAGCATTTCTCCGTTTAGTTTTAACATTCTTTTGATCATTCTCATATATGATTTCTTATGTATTTAACAAGTTATGAAAGAAAATCCTATTCTATTTTAAAAGTACGTGTTTGTTGAGAAAAAATATCGTTTACAAATACTAAACTAAAGGTACACAAGTACGAAATAGCTAATTGATTATGATAACGGCTCCTACCATGAGCATCTCGTATCACAGACTCACCGTTCGGTGCATGATTGTAGCTGGACTCCAGCTCTTGGTCCTCTATAGCTGTTAATTAGAAGTTTTAGTTAAGAATACTTGCAGGGCAGCGAATGTCGAACCAAACATTTCTTGCTAATACAATGTGTGAGATACTTCAGGCTTCGTACAAATATGCGCGGGATTCCCTGTGAGCATCAAACTAGCGAAGCAAATGAGCCAAAAAGCATTAAATAATGTTTGACATATTCAATAGAAGGTGAGATTAATGTAGGATCAGTGAGCGACCTTTTATTGTAATAACAATACATTTACCCACAAATATATATAACCATGTGCTTTTTTTTGTTCACACCTTGTTTGTGGGACAAAATGTAACTGTAAACCTTTGTTAAATATGTACTATGTGTAGAATACCCAAAACATTTTATTAGTTTTTATTTTGTTACCGCTCGGATCACATGTATATATTGCTTGTTTGTTGATGACAGTCTATATGTTTGGTTTAAGTTGTTGTTTCTAATCATTGGTCAAAGTAGACCCCGAGGAAAATAATTATTATATTGTATACAGCATTTTATAAGTGTTGAATAGTTTTCGACCAACCACTCGGTGCACGTTACAGTATAAAGCCATGATTTACATCCAGATCCTTGTATAAGAAGTATTCTAGTTCTATAAATTGTTATGACAACATTTTTACCATGTAAGTCAATTGTTGTTGTTAAGCCAGTTTTATCTTTATAGGTTGATAATGTATAAAGTTCTTTAAGCATTTCTAGTATTTTTTCATAAGTTAGATTAGTCATTAGTGTAATTGTAATATTGCCACTTGTACATTGTATTACTAATTGTCACATTATATACGATAAGCTTTCATTCAAATCCATACTTGATGTAGATATATCAATGATTGAAAATCCCTCAAAATCTTCTTTGTCAAATGATATATTTGAAGTTATTGTAAGATGATTTGGTTATTATGTAGTTAATCCTCTAAATTATTTAGTTAAATAAAATGTTAAATAAGTTTGAACAAGATGATGAAAGGCACTAGCTTGGATTAATATTTAATAATATAAAATTATTATATTTCTTTATTCCAAAATTGAATAGTTTTCAGCTAATTTCATTAGAGTTGTTGATTAAATCACATAAATGATTTTACATCAAAGTCACAAATTTTCTGAGAATCACACCCATATAAGAATTTCCAACACAGGTTTATGTTTTGAAGTGAAGATATGCACAGTTTTTGACAGAGCTAAAAATCCATGTCTGTTATATTATAAATATTATAGAATTAAATTTTGCACTTAATTCTTACTCGCATATTTTATGAGTTCCAGTTAGAATTTTGTTTTTTTAAATATTTAATTATGTGTTTCTAAACAAAATTTATCATAAAAATGAATACGCGAGTGATGATAAAATTTACAAAACAAATTACACATAATCTTTTAGAGAGCTGTTCTTGAAAGTGGTGTTGGTAAGGGTTCAATTAACTGTTTGTGTAAAAGAAATATTTGGAAACATTTTCCATGATTTAGCTGTGTGTCTAAATTAGTTCCGGTAAAGCAATTCATAGGCGGATCCAGGACTTCTGGTTAGAGGGGGCGGGAAATTCTAGTTAGAGGGGGCGTAAATTGAACGAGCAAAATGTAGTTCCAAGGGTACGTAAGTTCTGAATGGTCCAGAGCAAAACCCTGACAAGGGGACCAGGTGACCGGTGGCGCCGGAAATTCCTGAGTTTTTGGTTGATTCTAAAGGGATATTTAGGCACATTTTCAGAGCCCATACTATCCTTTTCCAGAGTATACAATATACAGCATCATTTTCTAACAGCTTCTGAATCATGTTAAAATGTTACAATATAAGAAAGAATTGTTTTATGATATTTGCTGCTATGTTGCACGCGTAGCGTGCGAAATTTGTTTGACATACATTTGTATATATTTTTTTCTTATAAATATCCTATTTCATTATAGAAAAAACTTTCCTTGAACAATTTTAGGGGGCGTACGCCGAGTCTGCCCCTCCCCCTTGGACCCGCCTTTGAAATTAAAATGTCAGTTTGCTTTCTTGTTGCCTATATATTCGAAGGTCTATTCAACATGTGTCCGTATGTTTTCAATATAAGTATACCAAAAAAATACGGACAAAAGGGGAAGCAACTACAACGATATTATTTACACAGATATTTGAGTTGTTTCCCTTATGTTTGACCTTTTGGTCGATATTTTAACCATTTTCCACTGTCAACAATCGTGTACATAAACTAGTTCACCGCTTAGTCATACGGAAAATATCAATGAATGTTAGTGCGTAAATGAAATAAGACTTGAGATAATTTCAATCACGTTGTAAATGCGATAGACTGGTACATTTACAAAATACAGTGTCATTCTTGAGTCTTTGTAAAAATTATTTATTTTATGAAAATCTGACACTACGTAGAACAAGTGAATATACTATAATAAAAGCATATTTTACATCATATGTTAATAAACCCATTAGATCTATAGACTCTGACTAATTTAGGAACTTGTCGAGATGACTTTAGAATGTTTTTAATCTGTAAATGTCTATCGGCTGATTCGAATATAGGATTTGTCCAATAACTTTTGGAATGCACTGTAGTACTAAAAATAGATAAGTAGCGTAAAAGTCGGAAATGTATATTTCATGCAGTAGGCCAACTCATGATCCAGACACGACGTACATGTATGTTGTATCTTTTGTTATCAGGAAAATTTACGCAAAGTTGCACATTACATTTACATAATAAAACTACGAGCTTTCATCTGAATAGTTATTTACTTGTGTCCTCATTTTGTTTTCTTTGAGTTGAACTGAAATGCTCTTTTTACCAATAAACTTATATCGATTTAGATAACTGCGTATTACACTAGGAAGAAGCCAGTCTGAGATCATAATACGTCCTTCACCTTACATTACGTAGGTTTGTGTACGGAAAATTTCTTCATTATCGGTCAAACGAAGTGCTTGGAAAAATTCTTCAACCACGGAAAATTATTGTTTATAAATATTCGAATACGCGTTGGAGTAAACATTACACAAGAAACATTCGGTGAACTAAGTATTAACATTTCGTGTGCTGACCGGTTCGTCTAAGTCTTTTATACTGATCCACGAGTTTTTACGACCAGTTTTAGCCGGTTCATTTTGGAAACAAACCGAAAGTTTAACTTGTTTTCAGTGGTATATAAACATCTGTCTCAACGTTTTTTTTAAACCATTCAACGAAATACATTTGTGTTAGTGTTTTAAGGAGTAGATTTACAATTTTCAAGTGTTTTGTGCAGAATTTGTCGAGAATAAAAATGGGATCCGAACTCATTCCCAAGTCGCTGCCAATTCTCAAAATTAAGGCGAAGAATAATTACGACGTTGGGTACAAAATTGGACAAACATTTAAAGATGCGATTAATCTTCAAAACGATGGGGTGAATATTGAGAAATTGGAGAAGTTTTACAATTCAGAGAGGGGAAAAACGATTTTCGACGAATATGTCACCAAAACAACGGAAGCTTTTCCCGACATTGTCGATGAAATCAAAGGAATGGCGGATGGATCCGGGATGTCTTTTGATATGCTGTTCTTAAACTGCATGTCAAATGAAGTTTTATTTTTAATGGACTTGATGGAATCAGAAGAGGCAGTTGTAGCACCTGATGGCACTGTCGAAGTACCAGAAGAAATCAGAGTAGAAGCCGAGTTGGGAAGGGAGGTAGCTGGTTGCACAGATGTGTTAGTAAATACAGATCAATTTAAATTGCTTGCACATAATGAAGACTGGTCAACTGATGTCTCTGGTCATGCATTTCTCATAGATGTAGATCTACAAAGGGAAGAATCTGAAAGAAAACACATTGATGAAAACAGTAGCATAAGAGATATATTAAGTAGCAGAGATGAAAGATTTGTGGGCTTCGTTTTCCCAGGAGAGTTGGCTGGCAACACATTTTCTATGAACCAACACTTTGCTTTCACAGTAAACACATTAGTACCTAGAAGATTCAACCAAGGTTCTGTCATACTTATTGTTCTTCTACGTGCCTTGATGAGATGTAGGACCATCGAAGAGTGTGAGCAGGTCATGAAATTGGAGCCCTATGGCTGTTCCTATGGTATCAATATAAATGTTGCTAGTTTGAAGAGCTCAGATATGTGGTCTATTGAAGTCTACACAGATGAGGTATATATTTTTCTTCTCATTAAATTTAATCTTAATTTCACACTATTTCTTACCTATGTTGGCATATTAAAGATTGATAACTGATCAGTGGCATTAAAAACATTTCAAGATCAAGGGGCCCAAACCTTGCCTGCTACGCACATTCGTCTTAAGCTGGATTAGCCTAATTTAGCCGTTGGTCTGTGGACCAAGTCCACCAAAATTGCTGTCTATTCAGTGTCCAGTGACTAAGAATGTGAGTTGTCTGCAGTCTGCCAAGATGGCCAACCTATTTTTTACAGCCACTATTAAGATTTTTATAATTCAATGTAAAAAGATAATAAGACATTACACATTTGTATGAAAAACAATAATTTGTTAAAAATCTGTTAATTTCTGAAATTTCCAGATAATTTTCTATGTTTGTATTGATTATTTAATTTTAGGATATATAAATGAATCATTAAAATCATTTTATGGACAACATATTTTGATAAATTGAGTTTTTTGGGGGGTTCTGGAATCCATATAATAAAAATATAATTTGTTAGACTAAATGCCCAGTGCTTTTGAAGTTTGTAGGGAAGAATCTCACATTATCTTCAAAATTAGATTATTGAGGGTCTCATCTCCCCTAGCCCCCCCATCCCCCTCACTGCGCCTGCGGAACTGCTGACTGGGCCAATACTGGGTTTGACCTTATATAATACTTCTGGAGTGAAATGTCCAACAACCTTTGTGATTTACATTTAACCTAAGTGGAAAATCACTGGTGTACCCCCCCCCCCCCCCCCCCGAGAGGACATTTTTCTCTTTAAAAATATTTTAGCCCCTCCCCCAATCTAAAATTGCTTCCTACTGCACTGGTCAGCAGCCATTTGTCCATTATCAGGAGCAAATTAAGGAATTAACATCAATTAATCAGTCGATTGACATCATTAATTAGGAATGTTACTAGAAACGCAGGGTTTGTTTAGAATATAGTAAAAAAAAACACAGTGGTTAGTTACCTTTCAAGTTGTTTTGAACAACTGAATAATACAAGTATTTCAGATACTTTTTAATTTTAGTAAAATTTTGTGTAAATGTATCGATTGATTCTATGTAATAATTGTTTACAAGAAACAGGTATTTTGAAAAACGGCAGAAAAAAAGCTATCTATAGCTATAAATAGAGTATTGATTACAGTGGTTAAAACTAGATCAAGCTGCCTGTTCCATACCGCCCCAGATATGTTTTGTCAACATTGAACATTATTCATTAATGCATCAAATTATACTTTATGTATATATATTTATTAATTGGGTTTAAAACTTAAATCATTTAATTGTATTGACATGACCAACAACTACTCTTTCAAAAGGCTGGAAACTTCCCCATCATTCGGAACACCATGACCTTTCATGACTCAATAATCTCGGAAGGATTCGTGGGGGGTCTACCCTAGCGGCTTATGTTTTTACGACCTAAGAACAGGCGAAGCACATATCAGTTATGCAAAATAGTTCTTGTACATGTAGTATACACGCAGGTCTTTGTCAATTGAAACATATTTCTATGTTACATGTATATATTTAACTAAATATTGTTTCGCAATATCAATTAAATGTGATATTTTAAATTAACGGACTAAAACAAAGATCACTCATTGCCAAAACAATAAGTATTTGTTTACTTCAACACCGGTAGTTCCAAAATGGCGTCTAAATATGTCCAAGGTTATTCACAGGGAATGGCCAAGGAGTTGGGAATGCTTCTCCATATTATACTCTTGAGTGATTATTTTAGTTTTTCAAAACAACCTCTCTCTTTCTATGTGTGAAATTGTGAATTTTCACACTTGATATAAAGTTAATAAAAAGTTCATTCTCTAGAATTGCGCGAGGCAACTAAGTTACTAACAAAAACAAATTAATAAAGTATACTTATTTTCTAAAATCAATGTCTTTTAAACACTTCACCTATAAAAAGTACCTCTAGAAACACCTTGATGTTTCTGAGTCTGCATGACCCTGCCATAAGCAGACTTAAATGATTGCTATTACATTTAAAGTTTTTGGCTTAAAATAATTGGCTATTAATTGTGAAAATTTGGTCATGCTTTTGTGATTATTTTTTATGTAGAAATGCCTAATTTCGCCCCACTTTGATGCAAGAAAACCCACTGCATTATTGTATCTTAACCTCCATGTTTATTGTACTTAGTGCCAGAAAAAATGTGTGTCAGTTTATTAATGGAATGACTCACATGATGAAAACATTGATCCTGAAAAAACTGGTTTGATCAACTTTAAAATTAGGTCAAGAAAACATGCATTATGCCAAGATCAAATGTGTTAGTTTATTCTGCGACAGTTATCTTCTATGGGGTAAAATTTGTAAATCAATACTAGTTTAACATTGCAGGAAGCGGTTAATTCTAACATCATTATCTATCATTGTGTAGATTGGTTGAGATGAGTTTTGCAACAATGTCTTCTCTACTGAAAAAAATCTTTAAATTTCAACCTTCAGTTATAACTTTTTTATTTTCTAACAAAAAACTAAATCCACTAGTTCTTATGTTACTAATTAAGATCTCTATATGTGAAACTTAATTTCATAATATTCATAAGGTGTACTTGAATTATTATGATTTATTTACTTTGGAGGTAACTTAACATTCATATCTTATTTATCTACATTTCTATGGGGTCCTGACCCTATGGTCAGCTACTGTGTGTGTTGCAAGTTAGTCTTCGCCCTACTGTGATTGCCATTTGGTCTCTTTTTGCTGTGGTTGTGCGCTTGATGACTTCAATCATCAAAATAGGAAATGGTGATGTAGGATGTTCAATCTTTCTAAGATCAACACCACATGGGTTAAAGTTTTCAGTATTATTACTGACTTCAATATTTTCAGAATAAATTACTATTATACAAAATAATATGTAATGTACATGAAATCTTTCTATTTTAGTATTTTGAAAATTAGTTATAATCAGTTTTTTCAAAACCTTTAATCTTCCACTCATGATATATTTAGAACTTACTCAAAATATCATAGGTTTCAGGGCTCAACCCTTAAGGTCAGCCTGATTTTGCCAATGACCTTTTATTTGGGTTCAGGCAACTTGTTATTTCTAGTAAACATTTGGTTCAGGGAAGTAAAATATATACATGTTCAACCAGGCAATTGATTGAAAACATTAATGATGGACCCTGGGTTTATTCATCATACAAACTTTTTAACAGCAATATTAATATTAAGTTACTTTTATATTTCCAGGATGAAACCATGGTGGATTTATTACACATTCCTAAACAACCCCATGATGAAGATGACAGTCAACATTATGTCCATACAAACCACTACAAACATATTGATGATGTCGATGAAATGCAAGGACTAGAAGGTTCAAAGGCCAGAGAAGAAGTAGCTAGTAGTGTACCAACGCCATCTTGCATTGAAGATGTTTGTGAAATATTGGGCGACAGGAGCAGTGACATCCAACCAATCTATCGTCTACCAACCGAGACCAAACAAGTTGTTACTGCAGCCACAGCTATGTTTCACTTCAAGAAGAAGCAACTACTTATCTACCATGGAAATCCAGCTGAGGAGAACACCCCAAAAACCATTGTTCCTTTTATTAAATAAATTGTTGATCTGCACTTATGAATAACTTAGGCACTTGGTTTTCTTCTCTTTAAAATGACTTTGACACTTAAATCTTTTGCTGTTTAGAAAAAAAATAATTGAACATTTTAGTTTCTTCTTTTTGGAATAACTTTCGACACATAGCTGTTTTAATCTTTGGAATAAATTTGGACATTTTGTGTTTAAAATCTTAGGAATTAATTTGGACATTTTGTTTACCTCATTAGGAAAAAATTTGACTTTTTGTTTTTCTAATCTTTTGAACAACTTTGAACATTTTCTTACTTAACTTGTTATAATAAATTTGAACATTTTGTTTTCTTACTATTTAGAATAACTTTGACACTTGGGTTTTTCTCCTCTTAAGAATCAATTAGGACACATTGTTTTACTCGATAAAATAATTTTGAAAATTTTTCACTCTTTAGAATAAATTTTAGACATCTTGTTTTCTACACATTGTAATAAATTTGGACATTTTATTTTTCTGAAATTAAGAATAAATTTGGACATTCTGTTTTTCTACTTTTTGAAATAAACGACATTTTGTTAAATACATTTTATAGGCCTAAAAAATTTGACATTTTGTTTGTCTGATATTAAAAATAAATTTGGACATTTTGTTTTTCTACTTTTTGAAATAAATTTGACATTTAGTTTAATACATTTTATAATAAATTTGGACATTTTACATTCTATTCTTAAGAATAACTTTGACATTTTTTACTCTTCAAAAAAGTTTTGACATTCTGTTTAATACTCCTAAAGTAACTTTGGAATTATGTTTTCTGTTCTTTTGAATAAATTTGACGTTTTGATTTTTACTCTTTGAAACAACTTTGTACTTATGTTTTTCTACTCATTATTTTTGTTTTTCTACTCTTTAAAATAATGTTTAGTTTTTGGTATTTATGTATACTGGTTAAAGACCCTTAAGGGACAGATTTGACAGGTTTTTAGTGTACAATTTATAGTGCTCTGTTTTTGAATATTTCACTCTCATATTTTCAAAAGAAAAGATCAGTTCGTTAGTTCACAGTATACAAAATTTCATGTTTCTTAATGTTAATTTGAATTCTCAATGAAGGTAATTGTTTTAATGTGGTGATTAATTAACTCAATTTAATGGCTCTACAGTACCCGGAAATTTGGACACTTAAATGTTTATCATTCAAGATGCTATTGAACAAAACAAAAAATAAATGTCATGGTTGAAAAAACACCTGATCTATACCAAATTGTGTTTTAATTAATTTGGGATATTATTAGATGTTATTTAAGTAGTAACAATAACAACCAATGATATCATATTTTGTTTATTCTTATGACAATTGTTCTTCTTATGCATATTTAAAATCTGTATTGCATTTGTAGTTGATATAAATTGTTTCTATTTTATTATAAATTTAACTAACCTAATATGTTTGTTTTTATGGCTTTCAAAAATAAAGTTCCTGTTCAGTTCAATTCAATACACTTGTGTCTATTATCATTCAGTACTCTCTAAAAGTTCTTTGACAAATCATGTTTTGAGGATATTATGATTCATTTACTTATATAACAAGAAGAAAGGGGTAATCTAAGTAAAAATAAATCATCATTAATGAGTTTTCATACGTTCATTAGACTATACCGGAATTCAAATATTTGGGTTTTCGCCACCGGTACAAACAAACTTTCACCGTTACTATGAAAACATGTGTACAAAGACCAATAGAATTTAATACATTGTTCGTGCTATTTAGCCATAATGTGTAACAAACTTTGTACCGCCTGTGCTCGGACGAAAAAAAACCATAAATTTGAATTCCGGATTAGGTCTATTTGTGTTTCATGAATAAGTAATACTTTTAATACATATAGTAAAATTACTAGTGGTATATAATTATGTAAGTGATCATATTTTCTCATAATTTTATTTGTCAAAGAACTTAATGAGGGAACTTTATAACCATATACAAACTGTGCTAGTTTAGATCACATGAACACAATGTGTGTTACAGTGTATGATGCCAGTGAAATGTTTTAGCAAGTAACTTAAGATATATATTGAGATTTCTTTCATGCTTTACAGTGAAAATGGTGTTATTTGAAGAAAATATAATTTTATATGAAAATATGATCTCATATTTTCATGGTCAATGACCTCATCTTGGAAGATAATTGATGTCATCTTTGTGAAGAAAAGCAGTCACATATCATACCTCTAACAAAACACAAAATTAAGCATGAAAGAAACAGACTATTCATCAACTTAGGTGTAAGATTCATCTTTATTTCAACTAGTGAACTCGGAAAACATTTTCAATATGCTTTCTAAGCTTACTCGATGAAATGAAAAATTGATCTTACACCAAGGTTAGGGAATATTCTCTATTTATTATATGCTTTCCAATGGAATACCAGGATTTATCAGTGAAATATATCGATATTCCACTGTTTTAAAACAATGAAAATAAATTTGTTATTTTTCACTGTTTGGATGTGCCATTCTGATGACATATCATGCTTAAACTTTAAAAAAAGTCAGTTTGAAGCATATAATAAACAGAAAATTTGTTTATTTTAGTGTAAGATCTATTTATTTCATGAGTGAGCTAATGATATATTTTAACTCGTGGCTATGCCACTCGTAAAAATATTGCATCCTTAGCTGACTCATGAAATAAAAATCGATCTTACACCGAAATGAACAAATATCGTCTATGTATTACTACATATCAGAACAAATATCTTATTTTTGAAAGCTACAGTGTGTACATAATGCTTTATTATTAATTATATTTATAATCATCTCTCATAGTAAAGCTTTTGTCTATGATCACAAATTATTGTGAACAACAATATCACCCTGTGCCGACGATGTTGGTCTGCTAGTCCATGATGATTAAATTTACAATATACATGTATTGACACACTTCACAATTATGAACTTTACAACCAGTGCCCTATTATACTTATTAAATTCCCTCTTGACGGGAAAGAATATCAAAACTTTCCAAACACATTGTCCTAGCAAGTGATTACATCTATCATTTGAATAAGTCATCAAGTTCAGAGAAAATTTGTGATTTCTAAGGTTTGTAACCAATTAAACAGCTTGTTAGACATACACCAACCAAAAATGACAACTTTGTAATTGCCACATTAACATTTGGAAGCATACAATTTTTTGGTCTTTATTAGGCTGGCTGATTGACAAATATAGATGTCTTGGGCACAGACCGGGATAATATTAGCACAGCATGATTTGCTGTTGAATTCATCAAAAGCTAGCTATACCTTTTCCTCTTTCGTGCACTAACTTTTTGATGTTGTATGTATGAACCTCCGACTTTCTTTAAAGAAGACTACTGGCTGTGTAGGGATAGGCAAACAATTTATTTTTGTGTGATTCAATTTTAGATTTTTACCAATGCTTGAGAAATTAATAACATCCTTAGATACAAGTACATATTGAACAATAGACCTAATCATGAGCTCTAATTTATGGATTTCTCTACCCTTGTTCAAACTTAATGTTCTTGGTACAAATGTTTTCATTGAATTTGTAAAAGTGAAAGTTTGTACCATAGGGAAAAACCAAATATTTGAATTTTAGATATAGTCTATTACAATTGTATTAAATTACCATCTCTCCCATTTCGAATGTTTTATGACTATGCTTAATCCCTAAATACATCATAAAAATTAAATTAAATGTATAAATGAAAAAAGAACAGCTTTTTCAACATGTGTAAAGGTAATTTTTAGATGGCACTGTATTACTTTCACTAAAAAGTAAAGTTAAAGTATTCAATTTTTTCTACTTTTAAATACAATGTACAACTAATGGTGTCGGTGTTATGCGTTTTTCACATGTTTAACAATTTCACCGCTTCAGCTCTTGCTTTGCCTCTTATAGGCATATATCATTATGAATGTAAATTAATTTTACGAATCGTATAGATATTTGTGTACAAACTAGGGATTCCATGAAACAACTGGTTACAAATAATTAAGGGTTAAAATACATACTTGTTTCATTAGTGTTTTTCATGCTGTGTTATTTTTTACGGAGCCATTGTAGGTTGCACATAAAAATTTGTATAAATATTTTTCAATCACTAATATAAGTTTAAATTTAACTTTTCCACTAATGTACTACGCACGGCCTATCTATTTGACACCTATTCATGTTTTTCATCATGATTAGTCTTAACTTTGAGGGTAGAATTTCCATTATTCCTTTTAGTGAAAGATGTATGTTTTTAAAAACCATGATGAATTATTTCTAAACATATTTTTCCTTCATTACTTAATGTTTCTAATTTTGAATGGTTTTTATTTACAACTTAACATTCAGTTGCAAAATTATTAATGAAATCTTCATGAAATTGAGTGATTATCTCCCTTTGATCAGAAAAAGTGTAACTTATTAAATGATAGTTGATATTATTTAAGTTTGAAATTCTGAGAACTTTAGAAATGCAGTGTACAATTAGGTACCAGTTTTTCAAGATTTTTTCTATCCCATAAACATAGTTTTTTGTTTAGGTAATTCTACCCTAATATTATTTATGTTTAGTATTAGTAAGAATCAGTATTTTATCAGTTTGTATTACAACATAGTTTAGCTCCTTGTGATAACAGTTGCACTTTTTATATAAATTAGATCTCTGTGTTATCATATGTATTAGCGTTATTCTTATGTGTGCAAATATCTTTTGAAGTCGCTATGGTTTGTCTTTTTGGTGCACTAATTTGTTGATGTTGTAGGCCTATATAATGTTTCTTTGATGTTTTTCATGTGTTTTTCAAGTATTTTGTCTCATGACATGATTAAATGCATTTATACAGGCTGTCAACCAGTTCCTATATTCCTAAAATATCATATATTTATATTTTCCATCCTATAATTTCAAAAGTAGTCTATATTCCTGAATTTAAACTTTATTTTCCCAATCATTCCTATTTTTTTCAAGAAACTCAAATTTGACCATGTTGAGTCTAGATTGATTATTGTTGGTTCATATTATTGAATATTTTGTCTAAAGGTGCTTCTTTAGAAAAGGTCATGCTGTCACTTCAGTTGCTGTGGATATTAGCAAACTTTAAGTTCTGCATTTATTAGTTAAAATAATAGATGAGTTTATCATTAAAATTAAGTACATTGTAATGTATCTGAATATTACTCAAAAAGTTTCTATTTTTGTAAGGTTTCATCCTAAGTTGCCATATTTTGAAAAAAATCCCTATATTGATTCTTATATATCTCACCAGTTGTTGGTTGACAGCTTGTATGTCTTATACAATTATATTGTAGTTTTTTATGTATTTCTATGTATTCTGTCTCAAGATTTGCTAAAATGTATTTTTCTTATGAAATTAGTTTTTTCTTTCCAGTTTCAATAAATCATATATTCAATAGTTTTACTCTTTGTTCACTTTGAAGGCGTTGATAATTGTTCTATATTTAAGTTAAAAAGTTACTGTAGGTTAAAAAAAGTTAGTAGGAGCAGTGGTCCAGTGGTAGGATGCACGCTTAGGGATTTAGAGGTCCTAGATTGGCTCCCAACTAAGGGCACTGTTAATTTCCTTGAGCAAGAAATTAACCTACAATTGTTCTAATCCGCCAGTGTAAATGGGTACTGCGAGGGATCGCCTGCCTCAGCGTGATTTCAATGATCAGGAGTTTTTATACAAGATAGTGAAGTCAGCTGACCATGTATTAGGAAGCACACTTTAAACTGCACTTTAACTTTCTATATAACCTGGATACATCAAGATCAAACTGTTGAAAATTATGTAACCACTGTTGCTCTGGTTTTGCTTCTTATAGTGATGCTTTGATTCAACTGACCTGGGTAGATAGGGCAGTTGTTAGCGCCCCAGGATTTGGAATCTTGTGTTCCAAAGGGGGTACGGGTTTGAATCCCACCCAGGAAGGTTATACCCTTTACATGAAAATTTGACAATAATGTCTATTTTGGTCCATTGATTAGATAATATGGAGACGTTTCCGGCCTTGTGGAAGGGTAGGTGAGTACTGGTTATAGACAAGGGTTCAAGAAAAGCTAGGTTAGGTGCTCTGGGTGCCGTAAAATGACCTATATTGTGTTGACACGGTGTTAAACCCAGTAAAAAAAATGATTCAACTGTCATTGGCACCAATCTCCGTAAACAGAGATCGGGTTTTAATCAGATTGCAGATTGCATTTGCACGTACATTAATCCCACTAATATTAATATTCATCATAGTACTTCTACTTACGATTTATTTATATTACCAGGCTTAATGTATGCACCACTGATCAATAAGGGCCTTGTACTTGTGTCTTATGACTTACTTAGTAGGAGCAGTGATCCAGTGGTATGACAGGCTCTAAGAGATCTAGAGGTCCCAGGTTTGATCCCCACTTGGGGTACTGCTAATTTCTGTGAGCAAGATATTAACCAAAATTCCATTCCACCTTGGTGTAAATGGGTACTGTGAAGGATCGCCTGCCTGAGGGTAACTTCAATGATCAGGAGTTATAGTACAAAATTGTAAAGTTGCCTGAATACCCAGCAGGCACATGACATTGATTCAACGTTGTTACAACGTTGAAAATGAGACAGTACGTTGATCAACTAATTTTAAACCACAAATAAATATTTTATCATCGGATGTTGATAACCGACGTTGAAACAACGTTGATAATGGTTGTAGATCTAGTATATTTTAAATTGTTTTCTTATTTCTTTATAATATTGCGATTATTTAGATGGTATATTATCTTCACCTCTAAGTATGCCCAAAATATTTTCTATTGACTATGAAATATAGAAACTGTTACTCTCTCACTATTTGAATATTCTCTAACGAATATTCTAGAAAATGCTTTTCGCGCGTTTAGAAACTGCGCATGCGTGACGCATTCAGAAACGCGCAGTGCTGTCCTCGACTTTCTAAAGCGCTGACTCAGATCTAGTCTAGAAAACATTAGTTTGAAGGTATGTACAACGATATTATACTAACATACTATACTTGTCATTGTTTTGTTTATAGATATCATTTGTTTTTAACACCCACGACTGGTTTAAGAGTTGAAAATCATGTGTGTGTTCAAGAAAGCCTTGTCGGCGCCATTATTCAAATCAAATATTCTATTTCCTTGTCTTACGCCTGCAAATAACATTCTATTAAATGCATTCTGTGTTTAAAAATTATGTCAAATTCTGTTTGTTGAAAAATCAACAGAAACTTATCCATTGTATAATGTAAACTTCAAGTAGGTGGGTTTCAGACGTTTCGTCCCGATGTCATTCGACCCAATAGGCCAAATTGCACGGAGACGATTCGACCCCATGCCGATTTAACCTTGGCGTATTTTGTAGAACAGACTGTTAGTGTGTAATTAAAATGAAGTGATCGCTGTTTTCTGTCCAAATATTAAGGGCTAAGAGTGAAGAAAATCAAACTGCAGCGAACCAGTATTATATTTGCATCATCTGTGTGCAAAGTTCTTTTAGTATTCTTATGATTCATATTTTTTATTTCAGAGTCAGTTTTACAGAATCACTAAGGAGCCACGAAGTGCAAAGTCAATGGAACCATAATAGAGTTTTTAAAATATGCCCCAGAAAGGTCTGGAGGTGGGGACAGAAGAGACCAAGCTTAATATTTGTTACATATAGTTTTATACATAATAGTTTTTAGTTAAGTGTTTGCTAATTTGTATGGGTTAATGACCCATTCTCATTGACATAGTGATTAAATTGTAAAATTATTGGATCTTTTCTCATGTTTTTATTTGTCCATGTTATACAGTTTTTCAGTCGGCAGATATCTAGATCAAATATATATCTAGATCAAACTCTGAAAAAGGGCTAAATACAGGTTATATACAACCTCCTTCAACTATAGTTCAACTAAAACCAACCTTAGATCAACGTGGAATCGGCTATAAATCACCCTAATAACAACCAATTATCAACCAGATTTCAACCATCCTCCAACCTAATGAGCGTTGAAGTAACGTTGAATTAACCTTGTATCAACGTTGATATTTCAACGTTGGCACAACTTTCAAATCCTAAAATAAATCCAACATAAAAACAACGTTGTGGTTCAACGTTGAAACAACGTTGTTTCAACGTCGGTTTGCCTGCTGGGTATGTATTTAGAAGCAGACTTTAAACTGCACTTTAACTTTCTATGATTCATGAATGCAAACATAGACAAATGCCTACATCATAGTGATTCTTATTTTAATATTTGTAAAAATTTAACGAAATATTTCCAAGTTGGTAAACAATTTCTAGATATCTTAACAACACGAATGATAAGAAATTGGCTTAAGATTGACACTAAAACATATGTTACGAGATGAAATTGCCAGACTATAGAGGGTGTAATTGGGAGACATTGTCAGCTCTTGGACCCGAACCTTAGACTTACATACTTGGATGGTTTAGCCTGGCAGACCTAATTCCCTAGTCATCACCGAAGCCAAATCTTAAATGCAGGAAAAATACATGACAAGATTAGTATTGGAAAAGATAAATGCCCTTAGTCTTGAGAGATACTCATGATGCTAATAATAAACAGATGTCTGATGGTATTGATTTATGTTTGAGACAATATTGTTGACGTTCTAACAACATTCCTGTGTTTCTGTAACACACAAATTGTTGATTTGAACAGAATAGAACTGAACGTATTATTTATTTCGTCACAGTTTACATAGTAAACACATTGTCGCTCTAATTCCAGGGAGACGTACGTCAAGTCTTGGCAATCAGTGTTTGTTTATGTTGTGTTTGTTGTTTCAAGCTCTGTAAGAGTTATTTCCACGTGGAACTATTCTGTATTGACAAACATTTAGTTCCACGAAGATTTGAGTCATGCATAACTGTTACATGTATTGTAGAGATCTATCTTTTCATAACTATGAACATGCGCATGCATTCCTTTGGACTGGCGACGACAGGGGCGGATCCAGGATTTTTTTCTAGGGGGAGGTCCGGACTTTTTCTGGAGAGTCCAAACCTTCGAACCTCAACCACATTATACACATTTTGCAGAATAATGCAACAAATTAATAATAAAAACTACATAATCATCAAATCTATGTTAAGCACCGAGAAAAATTGCTTTATTCTACTTAAAAATGACTTGCAGTCAAGAAATACACTAAGGGACAGGTACATTTTGGAAATTCGAGGGGGTCCGGACTATGAACGACATGTAAAATGAATCACGGTACAATTATTGATAACCAACAATCGGCTGTAAGATTTTCCATCATGTACCTGACCTTTATCATTATAATGAATTACGCAAAACAACGACTAATTTCCTTACGATCAAGTCGCATACCGGTAAGTAAACACGAATGTTGTACGATATACAGCGAGTTTCATTTCAAGTTAGCCAGTATTTTACATTTTCAAACAAAAAAAACGAAACGTTATTACTGGTAACAGGCGGTGATGTTAGTGCAAAAATCGTATAACCTTAATATTTGGTACACAGTTTGACATTCAACATTTGTAGATGACCGGTTTTGACTATGCAAAACCACAAAAAAACTATTTGAATAACAATTCTGGAATTCTGGTTTAAACCAGAATCCATTACTTCTAACTTGAAAATTGCTGGTATGTAAAGCTCATATAAAATTTCCTTTACAAAAAGTAGGGGTCTGTGCGATGGTCGTTGATGTCGTGCGCTATTCGTCTTCCTATGGACCTTTTGTATAATAGGGCTTTTGGTCTTCCCTTTCAAAATTGACCAAAACATGGGGGTCACTATATCAAGAGAAATACATATATACTTTCAGCGAAAGCAAGTGTTTTATTGTGTGTTATTCCTAGGAATGCGATGTACGTGTATTGTGGAATTTTACTGAAGTAAGGTTTCGAAAATAATTATCAATGATCGGAAGGATTTCTCATTTCCATTGACATTGATCTGATTATCAAGCGTACAGCATTGATTGATCAAATTCCTTTCAATCAAATGACATTCATTATTAAATGTTCATTACTGTCGATTTGCTTTCATATGAGACCCCCCTGCAATGGTTTTAAATAACGGCTTGGCACATGACTTGCTATGCTGGGTCGTAATCAATCAGGAAGAAATTACTTGCACAATATAGCCTATGTCTGAATGACGTAACTCAGTTCATATTACAATTTTAAAGGCTTAGAATATAACGCATGCTATGTCAATGATTGAAAGATACGAATCTAAAATCACATACATGTACCGGTAGTTATGAATAAATTGTCGGTTCAATATGCAATGTATTTGCCAGCAAATTGGTATTAATATTAAATCACTATCAAGTTTCATCAATATTCAATGCACATCATCAATATATAAAGGAAGTGTTAAGGTATATGTACGGTAGCATATTTGCGCCATCAGATTACCCAATATTAACTAGTTAATTAAGATGTTTTTAGATACGTTACTAGATTACTAACCAATTTCGGATTTAAATAATTAATTAAATTATCGCGTGCTAGCTAACTACTGACTTAAATGTTACTTGCTAATTACAATGTATACAGTAATCTGATGACAGATGTGTGCCACTATATAAATGTATTATAACAACATCATCAAAAGATATGATCATCTTCACCCACAGGTTGATGCTGATAAAAATCATAGTAAAAATGATCATAGGTAAAAAAGAAAGATAAAAAGCTGTGTACATGTATGTCTTTAATATAACATGCAAAAAAAATTGGAAACACAGTTTCTTTCATAATCGGATTAAAATATATCTGACTTTGAATTGCTTTGAGACTAGCTCTAAACATACAAAATACACTTCATTTAAGCATGCGAATACTCAGTTGATTTTGTCATTTTCTTTCAACATTTTACATAAGCGTCTGGCATGTTAGTAGTACCAAATAGCGGGTGCAAATTGTGAGTTAAAGATACCTTTTGAGTTGAATAATACCTTTTTTAGTTTTTGATTAAAGGGAGAGTAATCTCGCTAATGTTGCGTTTAACTATCACATAGTTGTCTTTCTTTCCATAATATATCCGATTTTAAGATTTGAACATGAACGACGGCGGTTGAACCATTAAGTTGATATTAAAAAGTGGGTGGTCAACATGTGGCACTCATTTCTTCTTAGAGCTTCACTCGCGCTAGATTGCAAATATGGAAAACGCGGAGAAAAAACAGATTTTGGAGCGTTATTATTTCACCACCAAAAATCCCGCTGCTTTTGCTGGTGCTCAGAAATTGTTTAACGTTCTAGATAAGAAGTATCCTGGAACATTTACCGTGAAATTTATACAGCAGTGGCTAAATGATCAAGATGCTTATTCTCTGCAGAAGTCAAGGAGACATAGATTCAAGACGGCCAGCGTGCGAGTCTCTGGAATTGGTGAACAACTAGACATTGATTTGTTGTCTATGGTCAATTTAGCGGAGGACAACGACGACGTTCGATTCCTCCTGTGCGCTATAGACATACTCTCCAGAAAGTTGTAGGTGCAACCGTTAAAAAACAAGACTGCTAAAATGGTATTGAGCATCATATATCACCTTTGAACTAGTTTATGTAAAGTCACTTACCTTTGTTAATAAGTTTTTTTAATACCTTGATACATCTCCATAGAAAAATGAACGATAAAATCTGAGATATCATATAAATAACATTCTTTTCAAAACCTAATCAGAGTAATCACATCCATTTAAGTTATGTAAATAATCATTCATTGATACAATATATGAGACATAACGACCTCTTTTGACCCGACTGTGTCCATGTAGTGAAACAAGCGCATCCCTAAAATTGACATTTTCAATTGCAATTTAAAGTTCATTAATCGGTGTATTTATAATTGTTTTATTCTAAAATAGCCTTTTAGACATTAAAGCTTTGTATGGATTACACTGTATAATCATTGCTTTCTATACAATATCACTCCATAGTTTTATGCACTGTTGGAAAGTAAACATCAAACTATTGCAGAATGTCACATTATTGGCATGAAATTTTCAGCTACTTCCAACAACTTCCAGTCATCGAGGTTCAACTGTATTTCAAATGGATAGTATACTCATTTGCAATGTCATGGTATTTAACCTTATAACTTCATATGAAAGGTGATCTTATCTCACTATATAAAATAGTTTCATGATATAAAGCCTTTAACTCTTACTTTAAATATTAAGTCGTGATTCATTTTGAATAAAAATAATCTATTAGCCTTGTGACTAAAACATGATGAAATCTGAGATAGCAATAATTAATATTCTTTTCAATTCGTCTCTCGGGTAACCATATACATTCAAGTTATGTAAATAGCTCACAGTTGATAAAAATGTAAAACGATCATATTTGACCTGACTATACAGTGCAATACATCGTTGTATACATGTTGTTTTTGAAAGCAGATTATTGTCCGAGTCATTGTTTTGTTCACAAAGGAGGCCATTAGACAGCATAGCTTCATATGGAACCTTACATAACACTTGTCTTTTTCCAGTACACGTAAAATTACCTATGCATTAAAGTTTAAAGTTCGTTGAATGTTGATCCTTCTAGATCAATCATTTTACGTGATACATTTCAATGAAAGGACTTGTCATGATTCAGTTCATGTTCATCATTAATTCAAAACCTGAGCCCACATATTTCTTTTGAAATATTCAAAAAACCACGTTTTAGAATATACACCCTAATAATGTCTCATACGCATGCGAGTCATACGAGATGAGAATGTTCTTTTTAATCCTCCAACATAACATCGAAAATGAATGATTAAAGCTACTCGTTCACAGATTTGATTATTTTTTGATATTCTAGAATTATCAATCAGTGACTGTAATTGTGCTTAAAATAAACTCTAAATATATTAGGACAAACTAACTTATTGATTGTGAGGAATATAAGATAAAATTAAAAAAAAACATCGCACCAATATATCCATACCGTTACTAACGGAGTAGGTCTGTATACATAAAAACACCATCTTTTCAGTTGTATATCAATTTACATTCATATTATTATTATCAGAACACTGTCGTGCTACTTCCGAACCATTTCTTTACAAATTTTAGAGTTTAAGAAAAGTTGAAATTTGCATTGAAATATGTGAACGAGGTGCTTTAAATTATGGTCACATTCTTTCATCGCTTGGATAACTTTACATGCAGGCAAATTCACTGATAATGAAATATGAGACACTATAATTATTTATAATATCATAGAACATTTTACCTTAGTTTATACATGGATATAATATGATCTTATCCCATCAGAGTATTAAATTTTTTCGTGATACTAAATCATGAATTCTAACTTTAGTCATAATTCATTTTGAATAAAATATCTATTACATATCGCCCACGTTTAAATAGCATGATGACTGCGTGGTTTAGGAGTCTCTATAAAAAGATCAGTTTAACAACTCAAGTTAATACTTGATTTTTACATACAAGATTGAAGTTGCTTTCCTCTTTTATATTTTCTTGAGAAAGTTACAATGACAGATTATATAGATAAAAATTATGGAAATATTCAGTTCTTCAAGTAAATGGGGACAATCATTTCATTCGTCTTTCACGGATTTTTATGCCGAAAACAGTCATGGATATGTTCAGTGTGAACATTTCTTTAAAAGATGAATTAAGTAAGTTTTTCAATTTTATTTATCCATTTTTATTAATATCTTTTTTTCTATATTCTATTATAAGTGAATGTCTTATGAATATTTTAAGTGATACGATAAGCCTTATTAGGTATGTTATAATTTGTCTACTCAAACTGACTCAGAATGTTAAAAACGTGTCATTGCGAGTATATCCCTTTAAAATTTTGTTTTACACTTATGAATACTATCATGTTTAAAGAATTTACAGTTACACGTTTATGATATGAAAACATTTAAAGCCACTCGCTCACAAATGTTGTTTATTTTTGATACTTTGAAATTACCTGTTCGTGCTTTTAAATTGTAGTAAGAAAACGAAATCTAAATATTCAAAGACTAACTGACTTATAGATTGTAAGAAATATGAGATGAATGTCGCAAAAAAGAAGCCTTAATTAATTTATACCGTTACTAGCGGGATCAGTTTTCTAGACATATACGCAATATTTTACAGCCGTATGTCAAAGGGCACTCAAATGGTCAATATCAGAACACTACTTTAGTTGTCATAAAGTTTCTATACAATTTTGAGAGTTTTAGAAAAGTTAGTATTTAAGTTGAAATCTCTGAGTGAGTAGCTTTACTTTTAAAAGTTTTTTTATCTAGCTATTTATCAAATTTATTTGACAAGCGTTAAGACATTAGGCCGAGCTATTTACATCATTGTTTATGATGTTGAGCGATATATGTTTTTATATATTACACACATATATTATAAACATTTTAGACGAGCGCGCATAATATATCACTTCATATTTGAATTTCGCTAAACATTCTAAGTGAATCAATGTTCAATTGATTGTTTAAAACGTATTCTTACATCTTTTGTTTGATAACGATAAACCTAAGAGCAAATTGGCATGATCTTGTTGCATTTATCAGTATGTTTAAAACTCTTTTTAGATCATCTTGAACATTTTTGAAAAAAATGGTAAATGTTTATAGAATGTACATATAAAAAGTTTACAATATACATATACACTAATGATAATTGTTAAATATCAAAGTGGTATGTTTAAATCAGTACAATAACGTCTTACTCACTTAAACAGTTATCAAGCCCAGTATTTGAAGTACATAAATACGCTTGACCTAATGTACGGCCTGTAAAATCTTTATTTGCCTTTATAAACATGGTGTATATACTTTCTATGACCAAGTTTACTTCCTATGAAATATTTTTAATTCGTATAAAGCAGACGATAAAATTTTTCATTGAAGTTTATACATGAAGATTATACATAAGTTTAACGTTATCTGTCTTTAAGCTGATATAGTGAAGTTTATAACTTTACTACCGATTGAGGGGAGACAACTTAAATTAAACGTCTAAAAACAATTTATGTAAACATTCATTGATCTTAATAGCCAACTATAATAATCTTTTTCAACTTTTCATAAAAGTACTAGCTAAGTTTTAAGACAGCAAATGTTTTTCAAGAAGATGTGTTTGTATAGTATATTTATCAATACAATGTTTCCATCAAATTACGATTTTAATGTTTTATTTCAGGTAAAATAACATCAAGAAATATTAACACTGTGAAAAAAGCTTTGAAAGAACATAGGCGAAATTATTCCAAATTATTATTGTTCCACTTGAGAATCGTTAGTGACCCGAGCGCCTAAAAACGGTTGTATACTAATGGAATAATTTGTGAAATATCTTAACCACATATGGATATAATTATATTCAAATGGATGTAATGTGATCACTTAATGTGCAACATGTAATGATACATGGATTTGCATGACATATATTCTCTAGATATGTGGATTTAAAATGAAATATTATGTACGTGGATTAATATGAAACACTACACAGATTCAATTTGAGCAATATGTGGATATAACGTGAAATGAACTTTATAAATTACGACATCAGCAATTTATAGTTAATTGATATTATAGTATACTTATATTATTTATAAAAGTGAACATTGTAAACTAGAATAAAAGGTATCATAATTCAATATTATGCCTAAGTAAAAATAAAAACATAGTAGTCTTTGTTTCTCTTTGAAATCCTTATCGTGACCATATGTCCAAACGTTAAAAAATAATAGAAAGTTTAGGTACAGAGCTGTATGAGGTAGAAAGCCTTGTGAGGTATACCTTCACTTGTAGAAGGACTTGAGAACTAAACCGCTCAATAGTCCAACCGAACAGATCATGAGTGTTTATGTACTTTAAACAACAGACCTGTTCGCACACCTGCATATGTAATGAACTGGTGTATACTATAAAATAGCGCAATGTCATTGACATTTTCATCAATACAGACATTCAGATATTTCTTATGAGAAAACACATCAACTATATCGTAGAAAAATAAATAGAAAAAATGGAATTATTTGATATAATAACACATATATTATATGTATAGTATAATAACACATATATTATATGTATAGTATAATAACACATGCAATATAGTATCTTAGCTTAAAATACATACGGACTACTAGAAGTATGGAGGTGTCGTCAGACCAACTTAATGCTATAGTGAGGTGATACACAAAGTAGCATTAGGAACCGCTTCTATGTTATCATGAAACGTTATAAGCATGGAAAAGTAGGAATCTCTCCGTCTAGTAAAAGGACCTGACTCTCAATGTCCGCTATCATTACTAGATCGGGTATACAAGTCAGCCCTGTATACCGAAAGGGTGTCTACTTACGACAAACTTCTAACGTTATCCTTACAGGGTGGTCCTATGGTAAGCGCAATAATTCAGCTTTAAAATCCTTGATATGGAATTTTTCATAATGCGGTATTGGTATATATATATATATATTAAAACATGAAATAGCAGTATCTTATTATTTTATTTCATATAATGAAAACATAATGAATTCGCGATATTAACGTTTGTGTGTTGAGTAAACAAGATCATATATCATCTCATCTGTTTAAAGTGACAGATATAATTATCAATGTTCCTCAAAAAATTTGCTGACATGCAAGTGTGTCAAGTCAATAAGATCATATATCATCTCTTATCTGAAAAACTGACAACTATTATTATACATTTCTCGTTTCTATAGACATCTTACACACTGTAGATTCATAAACAACACAATGTTTGTTGCTAGATTATTAGCATACCACAAACACAATATCAAACATAGTGAAGTTATGATTCCATACTCCAGTCTATATAAAAGCACCGTTTGTCTGTTTTGTTGTTTTGTTGTTTTAACTGATCACTGGCGAAAACACAAATTCTATTTATGTATGTTTCAACATATCTGTCAGATAAAAATTCGAATCACACTGTTGACGTGTTGTTTACAGAAAAAGCACGAGCCTTCTTGTAAGAATCGATCCCCACAAGAAGAACATAATGTATGTCCACATGGAGTTAAAGCCACCGAAATTCTTTCGTTCATACAAATTTTACACTCCGTACTTTCATCTGTGTTACTAGTCTCACTTTTTTCTTCTTGCATGATCGTATTTTTGAGTGTAGAACTGCACTGCCTGTCTAGATTTGTCGAGGATAGCACGTCCGAGTGAATAACAGGTCTCACGGTGTTATGAGATATTTCGCTTATATTTGACGAGAGAATGTCAACGATATGGTTTAAATTGTTTTGTATGAGAGCCTCTATGAATATTCCGAAAGCACGAGGTCCTCGCCTCTGTAAAATGTCAAGTAATTTCCTGTTTCTGCTGAAGTTTGATCGTTCACACTCTATTTCTTCCCGCATACCAATAGTTAAAATAGTGTTTTCCATGAGGTAATCCATGATATTTAAAGTTTGTTCTGATGTAAGCGAACGAATTAGAGTCGTCCAACATTTTCTAATGACTCTTCTATGTATCTCATCCATAGTTTAGTATGACACTTAGTTTCACGTAGTAGTTTCACGTTTTATATAGTCTTACGTCTTATTCGATTGGTCGATTATTTTTAGAACCAATATATTCATTTTATTTTTAAATAATATAATTAAAAACACAAATGTTAGATCGTTGTAAAAATAGTGTGGTAAAGTTTTCATGTGAGAGAGCAAAAAAACAATTGTTTTCTAATAGTTTTCAAATACAATGTAATAAGAAGATAACAATCTTAAATAAGGACTAGAGCCTTATTTAAACAATATACACAGTACATGTTTCCTGCCCTCAAAAGAAACTGATATGGGTGTAGTCATATAGTTGTCACGTTTATCAATTTTATTAAATCAAGATGACAGCTGGTTTCCTGTCATGAAGGGAACAGCGAGACACGGTGAATCAAGCTTTCAATCCTAAAAAATGTGCTCACGCAGGTGTGTGAAGAATATGAAATAATAAATCAATTCATATCTGTTTTAATTGACTACCATAAGTATCCGTTTCCTGTCCTGAAAAGAAACACACATGGATGTAGTCATATAGCGGTATCATTTATTAAATTTTATCTGATCAAGATGACAGCTCATTGCCTATCATGAAAAGAATCGCGAGACACAGTGACGCTGTTTATGAATCGCAAAAATGTATTGACCTAGGTGTGTATAGTAAAACATTTCATATATCATCTCTTATCTGATTGAAGTGACAGGTGTAATTAACTTTTCCTGTCTCTATAGACATCGTGTCACCTCTGAAAACCACTTATCTCGACAGATCAAATCTTTCACATCCTTTATAATCCAAACATGTGCTGACGTGTCTAAACATGCTGAGTCAGTGGGCGTATATCGTTACGCCTACCTTCTTTCAACGTTACATATACTGAATGTAGTGTCTTGTACATCAGTTTTAGCAAACATTTTCAACATTGCTTTACAAAGAAAGTGATTTTCTTTTTTTAAGTTAGTGACAATCGGAAAAAGATGGAACCTACATACGACAATGAAGGATTTTTGATTAAAGTTCGCGGAAATAAGTTTGGATACTACAAAGATGCGACATTGACAAAATGGAATGACACTATTTACTTACACATAAGCGACAATTCTAAGTGTATGGAAGGTGATCAGTTTGATAAAAGCAAGTCTAAAACAATCTCTATCAAATGGCAGGACGCTTTACGTTTGAAAACTTGTTTGAATGAATTGGAAGGATATGCTCAACAAATAGAGTCAGAGCAGGTAAAATTCTATTTAACTGAAAATGCATTTTAAGTTAATGATACAAATATAGTACAATTTTATAGTTCAATGTTATTCTATGTGAACATAAGTTCAATTTTAATGATATATTAATTATGTTTTATATTTTCGTGTTAGAGTTAATTTATGTTAATAGTTTGATGTTTCGTGTTTCAATGTAGTTTTACTTTATGTATTTTATCGATGAAATCTTAATAAATAAAACGTGTGATATATACCATATTGTGTTTTTAATCATTTGCACTATTGATTTAATTTGGATTCATTTTTATGTTTTAGGCGACGGGATTACCATCTAAAAATCAACAGGCAATGCTTGATCAACCATTTGCTGTTTCATCGATAAATACACAAGCGGCACAAGATCAATCGTATGTCATTCCACTGACAAACGCATCAGCTCAGAAGACTGTTTACCATAAAAAAGAAAATAGACATCACCCTTATTAATCTTTTAATCGTGAACATTAAATATTATCCAATGAAAACCCGAAGTTCATATAAAAGGAGGGACTATTTTCATATTTAACATTAGTATGTACTCTCATATGTGGACTATTCAAGACAGCTGCAGCATGGATTGTGGTGTGATAAAGGATAACATTAAGTCTATATTTTGTTCTATTTGTGAAGTATGGATGACAGAATTTTACGTTATTCGCCACTTAAAGAGTAAACAACATTTTAAGAAGAAGTATTGCGGATATAACCCATTTAATATAAACAACGTTAAGACATCACGGAAGAAACCTGGAAAGGCGTTAGAATGTGCAAGGATAAGATTACGAGCAAACAAGAGTGAAACATGTAAACCAACGTCTACCGCAAAACGTGATAAGAAAAAGCGGCAAAAAAGTAAATCAACGACAGCTACGTGTGAAAATAAAGAGCGCCAAACTGATTGCGCGCCGACTTCGATCGCACTGGATGGTATGATAAATGACTCGCCTGATATTGTGACAGTGTATGATAGCAGTGGAAGTTTTGTGCTCAGCGGGAATACACTAAAATCGGAAAGTCAAATAATAAATGATGGACCCAAAAGTTCGCCAGACATTTGGGAGAAAGCTAGGGCACGACAAATGGAGCAGGAAGAAGCTCAATATGCGAAATATGAAAATCTAAACGCATTACCGCAAAATTTTTTGGGCTTGTGTGAATACGATAACTTTGATTTCGGGAGCATGCTAAACGATGGCGCCAATGAAACAGCCAATGCTACATCGTATGCCGCCAATGAAACAGTCAATGCTGTATCACATTTGCTGCGCTCTGAAAATGACAATATGAACACGTCGACAGATTTTCCCACTGAACTTTTGAGCGGCGTATTTAATCAGCAATGTCAAGATTCTCATGACAATCAGATATCATTTTACAAGTGTCGTTTGTGTAATCCAACTACATACAAAGACTACGCAGATTGGTAAATATAACTATTTATGAAAATGAATTTAAACAGTACATTTCTGTTCGGAAGCAAAGTAAAATCG
The DNA here is from genome assembly GCA_025267735.1 of Mactra quadrangularis. Lineage (NCBI taxonomy): Eukaryota > Metazoa > Mollusca > Bivalvia > Venerida > Mactridae > Mactra > Mactra quadrangularis. Next base: position 15,143,270 of record CM046308.1, on the reverse strand, counting down.
TGTCAATATATGAAATATGAGGATCGACTTTCTACTTATCAAACGTGGCCAAGACAAATGCAACAAGATCAATTTGATTTGGCTAATGCAGGATTTTTTTATACGAAGGAAAGTGATATCGTCGAATGTTTTGCTTGCGGTGTTAGAGTATGTCAGTGGATGAAAGAGGACGTGCCAGCTAATGAACATAAAAAGTGGTCTCCCGACTGTATTTACATTCGACTTACTGGAGCTAAAGAAAAATATCCAGACTATCAACTTTTCCCAGCAAATGTGTGTTGTTAAAAACAATGGATTTAAATTGTGTTTCTTTACTTCAGTCTTATTTTGACTTCTTCTATGCTAAAGAAATAAGTCTAAACATGTATGCAGTTTTCAAAAAGAAATGTGTAGGATGTCAACACTCTCGTTTATCTCAACTTGATCATACGTGCATTAATTTGACAAATAAACAGCAATTGGAGCTTTATTTTGAAGATATTTTGATGACAATAGACGAAACGCAAATATTAGTGAAATGGAATGAAACGATATCTGTTATGGATTTTTTACCGGAGCTGATTGAAATGTTCAAATTAAAAATCTATTGTCGCGATTGGCGTGAAACGGACATGAAAACATTACAGTGGAGAACTAAAATGATAAATATGACTATCCAACTGCTGTCTTTGGAAAATAGACTTTGTTAAAGTGGTATCGTTTATTTCACATTTCCATGTATATATCTAAAATTTCACACATTTTTGTTTTAATGTCTTTGATTTTACTTTTCTATTTTTTCACACGTTTTATATCTAAGTTTCGTAGTTGTTTTATATAATGTATACATGGTGTTGGTTTATATATTCAAAATAAAGAAATCTGTATTACACTATTTATGTTTCTGTTTTATTTTATTCATCACTTTTACTAAATCTTACAAATATGTCGGCTATGAGCAAGAAAATGTATACACATACAAAGCGAGAGTATTTAAAGAACGTGTTATCAATTTCTCATGTCATTTTCTCACGTATCTCGAAAATGGAAAGTGTCGTTCAACTCGAAGTAGACTCTACTGCTCAGGTGATCGGTGAGTTTATATATTTTTAACGAAATTGATATCTATGATACGTAAGAAATTGATGATGAGATATCTGATCACAATTCTTTAAATTACAGGTCCGAGTAATGTTGGAAAGACGAGTTTCGTGTTTCAACTATTAAAACACACCGATGGAGCGTTTACGAAACCCATCAAAGCAATATATTATTGCTACAGCGTGGATCAACCTATGTACACTGACATGAAAAAAGCCATACCACATATTACGTTTTACGAGGGACTACCCACAAAAACGGAACTAGAAATGTGGCATATGAGCGAACCGGGAGAAAAAATTCTGGTGATCGACGACATGATGACAGAAAGCGCTAAAAGCAAAGATGTGGTGGATATCTATTGCAAATATGCTCACCATTATAAATTTTTCTGCATTCTCATTTGTCAAAATGCGTTTTGCCCTGGGAGAGAATTCCGCACCATCAGTTTGAATACACACTATTTCTTTTTATTCAAAAACAGTCGAGATGAATTGCAAATACAGACTTTAGGTCGGCAGATATTTCCCGGTCAAGTAAAATTTTTCATGGACGCATACCGAAAAGCCACTGCAGAAAAATATGGTTACTTGCTGATCGATTTGTCTCCACATTCTAACTCCAAATATAAGTTGCGAACCAACATTTTACCCAATCAGTTAATGATTGTATATCAGTCAGAAAAGAAGCATGAATCCACTCATTAAAAAGGAGAGAGATTTTTTGCGTTTGTTACTCAATACGTCTGACAAACAGAAAAAACTGTTATTGGAAGGGATAGAAAAGTCTCAAATAAACGCTATCGTGCAAATTGTGTACAATATACTGCATGGTTATCGAGCATTACCAGAAAAAGATAAAAAGCAGGTAGCGAAACAAAAAACTGTTATTCGACAATTGGTTAGTAAGGGAGTGTCATTGAAACGTAGAAAGCAAATTCTTGTGCAACATTTTAAATATATTTTACCTTTCATCAGTGCCATTCGGAACGAACTTGACTAAAATGGCGCGTGAATTAGTCTTAGTACCTAAAACTAAGTATGAGCGCTTACTGACACTTGTCGACGAGGTAAAACCACTCGAACAATCCGGTGGACAGATAGACAATAAGGAGGAGAACAGTTCAATCCCCAGCACTGTATCGTCAGAACCACCTACAAACGAGATTTCGAATGAAAGCAGAATAATTCCACGCGAAGGAGAAAAACCAAGACTGTTTATAGATAAACCTTTATCTAAAATGCCTTTCGCTGAAAGACAGTTGATAACTCGCACCAAAGTGTATAGAAAAAAAGCAACGTCAATTGATGGAAAGAAAAAAGGCGCTAAATCTAGATGGATTAACTACACTATATGAACAGATAATATTTCTCACGGTAAGTACACTCCTTTGTTAGCATATGCAGGTGTGCTTTGAAAACAAACTCGCATATCAATCTTTATCTGATTAAGTTGACAGCCTGTTTCCGCTCATGAAAAGAAACATGAGACACAGTGACGTCGTTTTAACCGCAAAAATGTTAATGAATTTGGGTGTAACGATGTAATAGTCTCATTTATCAACTTTTATCTGATTATGTTGACAGCCCGTTTCCTGTCATGAAAAGAAACGTGAGACACAGTGACGCCGTTTTAACCGCAAAAATGTTAATGTATTTGGGTGTACTCATATAGTTGTCTCATTTATCAATTTTTATCTGATCAAGTTGACAGTTCGTTTCCTATTATGAAAAGAAACGGGAGACGTTACATTAGCACAAATAGTTGTTAAGCGTTTGAGTGGTTTAATAAAGATACTGTGTGTCTAACAGGTTGAACCATTTTGGAAATGATATCGACGGGTAAAGCCATAAACGTGAAAGATTTTAGACTATACATTAGCGACAGATATGTAAACTTCATAGTTGTAATGCGTTTGTTTTATAACGTTGGATTATAATGCGTGTGTTTTATAACGCTGGAATAAATAGGATATTTTATTTTATTTATCAACGATGAAAAGACAACACAGTCGGAGTAATAGTGAAAGCAGTGACGGTGAATCATTTCATTTATTTCCAGAGGTGGAAAAACATAAATGGCTTTGTGAAATCTGCTCTAAGCAATACCAGTGCAAAAACTCTTTAAAGCATCATGTAAAAAGTCATCAACCAAAGCGTAAATGTGAATTTTGTGAAAAATCCTATGTCTACTTAAAAAATCTGCGTATACATCAATACAAAACGCATGGATTATTGAAAGAAAAAAGGCCGAAGTCGTCTTCCTTTACATGTAATCTGTGTAATAAAACGTTCAACAGAAGGGATAACTTGACTCGGCATACTGCTTCTATGCATAAACATGTAACATCAAATGAACGCAGAACACAGTTTGCGTGTAGACATTGCGATGACGAATTTCAAGAATATAGTCAGTTATTTCAACACGTCGTGGAAAATCATCCTTTAAATCAGCAAGGTGGTCAAAGGGAAAGGACTCCATCACTATCGAATGAGCAGCAACAACAAGGCGAAACTCAATTGCGAGATAGTGCCCAGAACAAGTCAAAGCAAATCGAGTCGACATCAGAAGGATCCGCTGAAAACTTATCAACTTCGCAACAACACATCGACGAATCTGCATTAAATAACCGAGTGTTAAATAGAAGTGTATTGCCAAGAAGTAGTGAACGATATGATGTACTTACTTTTTTTGGGAATATCAGAGAGCAAGTAAGATCTTTCTTAAGAGCTCGCATATCTTCAATGGGTGGTATAAAGTACAATTTATGTGTGCAAGTCGAAATGCAGCGCGATGATGGTGGGGAAGCATCGGTGGCATCACCTTTCTTCAGAAGCAATACATATATAGCATTATCCGCAGCTGACATCGATGAACACATTTTGAATGAAGCGATGCAGAAAATGTATGCCAGTTTAGAAAAATTCATGCGGGAAGGATCTGGATGGTATGTCAAAAGAGTCTTAAAACTGGAAATCCATACTGTTGTATACAAACCTTTGCGCGGCTCGGCGTACATACCTCTACCCCTTACTCTTACACGAAGTCATTGCTTGCTTAATATTACAAACAAAGACGATAAATGTTTTTTGTATTGCTTGCTTGCATCCTTGTTTCCGGCGGAATTTGAACCCGAAAAAGTAGAACATTATCAGCAGTATGAACATGAAATCAACATGCGTGGTATCACATATCCCGTCAGTTTATCGCAGATCAAGACAGTGGAAAAGCAGAATCAACACATCTCTATCAACGTCTTTGCATATGAGGAAAAATGTATTATACCTCTGCGAATTACTGAACATCGTCATCGTCTCCATCATGTAAATTTGTTGTGGCTGATCGAAGAAGAACAGTCTCATTATTGTCTTATTACGAACTTAAATCGCTTTCTGTCTCGCACCCACAAACGTAATAGACAGTTGTATTTTTGCTGTTATTGTCTTCACGGATTTTATAAGGAAAGGTTGTTGCAAGAACATCAGACGTACTGCATGTCTAACGGAGCTCAAAGAGTAGAACTTCCCATTGCTGGTAAAAACGATATATTGAAGTTCAAGGATTTTGAAAAAACGTTGAAAGTACCCTTTGTCATCTACGCCGATTTCGAAACCGTCAATAGGAAACTACACACATGCATACCCAATCCCGAGCATTCCGCTACAACGCCCACAACTAAATTAGAAGTGTGTAGTTTTGGCTACAAGGTGGTGTGTGAAGATGATCAATATACCAAACCGATTATCATATATAGAGGTGAAGATGCTGGTAGCAAAATGATTGAATATTTGTTGCAAGAACAAGAAGAAATACAGCAAATCCTGTCGAACATCATGCCGATGAATATCACCGAGGATGAAATCAACTTGATGTGTGATCCTACTCATTGCTGTCTCTGTAAAAAGCAATTTAGTATTTACGAGAAGGCAAATGATAGAGTCGTGAAACACCACAATCATTTAACTGGAGAATTTATTGGAATGGCCTGCAATAGCTGTAATCTCGCCTGCAAACAAGCGAAATTCGTGCCAGTGATATTTCACAATCTGAAAAATTTTGACGCTCATATTCTTTGCGAACATCTTGGTCAGTTCAAGGATCAACGACTACGATGTATCGCTCAAAATTCCGAACGCTATGTCAGTTTTTCATTAGGTCAGCTTCGGTTTATTGACAGTTTTCAGTTTTTACCGACTTCCTTAGAAAACCTAGTTGAAAATTTAGCTTCAGATGGGTTACAAGCGTTCCCTTCTCTCTTAGCAGAATGTGAATCGAATGAGGAAGCCACACTTTTACTGCGCAAGGGTGTATATCCATACGAGTACATGGATGCCTTTGAAAAATTTGATGAGCCAATGTTACCACCTCAAGAAGAATTCTATTCTACAATTAAGAAGGAGCATATTTCGCAAGAAGATTACAATCATGCCAAAACCGTGTTTGAAACGTTTAATATGACATCATTGGGACAGTATCACGATCTTTATTTGAAAACGGATGTAGCATTACTGAGTGATGTGTTTGAGGCTTTTCGAAAGGTGTGTCTTTCACGGTATCATCTTGACCCTCCACATTTCTATACGTCACCAGGCTTATCGTGGTCAGCTCTACTCAAAATGACGAAGGTCGAGTTGGAGTTGCTCACGGACATTGATCAAATTCTAATGGTGGAGTCTGGGATTCGAGGAGGTTTGTCACAGATCTCTAATCGATACAAGAAAGCTAACAATCCTTACTTAGAAGATTATGATGCATCTAAACCTACATCCTATCTGCAGTATTTAGACGCAAACAATTTGTATGGCTGGGCGATGGTGCAGCCTCTCCCAGTTGGAGGATTTCAATTCATGAATAAAACAGACATTGAATCGTTCGACGTCATGACTGTTTCAGAAACGGGAGAAGCAGGTTATATCCTCGAAGTATCGCTTCACTACCCCCGCAAATTACATGAGATTCACAACTGTCTACCTTTAGCACCGGAACAAAAGGTGATTTCGAACGATCGGCTGTCACCCTACGCACAACAGCTGCTGAGAAAATTGTACAATCTAGCGGAAAATGATCCCCTACCGTCGAGAGGACAAGTTGGAAAGTTGTTAGCTACGTTGGAGGATAAGGACAAATATGTGGTGCACTATAGAACTTTACAATTGTACGTGAATCTAGGATTGGAAATCAAAGCAATTCACAGAGTATTGAAATTTCAACAAGAAGCTTGGATGAAAAGTTATATTGATTTTAACACGGAGATGAGAAAGAACGCTACATCTACCTTCCAAAAAAATTTCTACAAGTTGATGAATGTCTCCGTGTTTGGTAAAGTAAGTATTTTGTGTTTTGAAGTTTCATGCGTAATTATAGTCTGTAATATTGAATATAAAGGTACAGTGCTGTCTATCAATTTTTATGTATTATACTGTCATACTATTATAAAAGCAGATACGTAATATGTCGCTGTTCAATGTATTAAACAAGTCCTTCCCTTTTTGCAGACGATGGAAAATGTGAGACAACACAAAAATATCGAACTGGTACACACGGAAGGGAGACTAAAAAAATGTACTGCCAAGCCTACCTACAAACATACCACCATCTTCAAAGAAGACTTGGTTGCTGTTGAAATGCATAAGGCAAAGGTCAACTTATTTAAACCCATCTACTGTGGCATGTGTATACTAGGTATTAAAATTTATTTCTAGATTTATATAACACTATTATCATATGTAAACTTCATTCATTTAAATACATAGGTGTTTTATTGTTTTTATTTATTTATTTTTTTGTGTGTGTTTTTTTTACATTATTTCAATGATTAAGCAAGCAATCACTTAGTGTTGTAATGTCTTAGTTCATAGACTTAATTAATATTTTTTATTAAGTTGATGTTCATGTTTCACTCACAGATGTTCAATATTATTTCAGACTTGAGTAAAAGCTTGATGTACGACTTCTGGTACAATTATGTCAAACGGAAGTATAAAAACAGCGCGCAACTGCAGATGACGGATACGGATAGCGTTCTCTTCTTCTGTGAAACCAATGACATCTATGTGGACATGAAAACCTCTATGGACTTTTTCGATACCTCAGATTACCCTAATGAGCATTTTCTACATAGTGATAGAAACAAAAAAGTGTTAGGGAAAATGAAGGATGAGACCAACGGCAAACCTATTTCAGAATTTGTAGGACTGAGATCCAAAATGTATAGTTTTATATGTGACAATAAAGAGGAAAAACGCGCGAAGGGTATTTCGAAAGTGACAGTGAAAAAAGAATTGAAACACGAGCATTACAAAAATGTTCTTTTCAATGAGACAAGTGTGGTTTCTTCGATGAATTCATTGCGAAGCCATAAACATCAACTCTTTGGTGAAACAATTCAAAAAACTGGATTATCAGCTTTCGATGATAAACGTTACCTACTCAATGCAGTGGAAAGTTATGCCTATGGACATTATAAAATTAACAATGATTCAAACACTGATAGTGAGCAAACAGAAACTGATACTGCAATGACTGAGGACATTATGCATGCGACTGATCAATCTGAAGTCTCTATCGTGCAAGTGTCTGATATTTCATCAGAACGTGCTGTAGGCTTACATGCATTACATGAACAATCGTTCACACTTAATGGATTAACTGTAATTCCCTGCCAATATATCGATGATGTGCATGCGACTAATCAATCTGAAGTCTCTATCACGCAAGTGTCTGATATTTTATCAGAACGTGCTGTAGGTTTACGTACATTACATGAACAATCATTCGAACTTAATGGATTAACTGTAACTCCCTGCCAATATATCGATGATGTTTGATATCGTATCTATTCATATTTTATCATTACAATATATATTAGCGTAGAAATAAAATATAACAAACATACTTGTGTTTTTACGTTTTATTGATTATATATGATTATATATGATTAAATATTGTTATAAATGTTGTATCAAAGACGTACATGTTTGATTAGTTTCACATTTATTTGAAACACATTGGTTGTACGCATTTATCATAAAATTAAGAACAAACGTGTCATTAACATCTAAAGCATTTGCATCAAACATATTCAAAAAATCCTGGTAAGAATATCCGGATAGTCTATGATGAAGAAACAGTATGCAATACAGTCCGCATATTTTCGATGAATCACTTTGAATTTGTATGTGATTAATACGAGCACTATCTGCATTTTTATTCAACCATCGCTGAAAGTAAACACTGTTTTTACTCGCTGATCTTCCATAACTATCAAAAAAGTCTACATGTCCACGCGCATCGCTGAAAAATGCGCACCAGTGGCGACCAGGTTTAGATCGAATGTCAGTATTAGCAATGAATCCAAAGGGGATCGGTGGAAGTTCAATCGGTAGTCTATCCGCAGCGAACACACCAATCACTCGTTTGTTCAATATGGGATCGCAATCAATCATGCACTGTAACTGTGAGGTATCCATTATGGAATGATGATATCTCTTTCACGGTTGATTTCAAAATAACCAGGTCCTTCGCTGTAAGCGATGCAACTCATGGGTTCTGAAAGATATAACATTATTGAGTTTAAATTTACCTTGTACAAGCACGACTATATCTACACACGTCTAGATGATTAACCATTGTAGGAAAGATATTAAATCTAAAGGTGTTTTGCAAAGAGATACCAAATTTGAGAAAATGTGTTTTGCAAAGAGATATTTAATTTTAGAGAAAAAGTAGTGAAAATGAATACAACAATAAGGTGAACAAAATATGTCTTACCCGATAATGGAGTCTTGAACACCACATCCAGACGAACATTGCCTGTTTTCACCAACGACAGGTACTCGCCGTGCTGTGAGAAGTCGGGCTCTAACTGGAAGACGAACAATGTTGAGCCGTTTACATAGTGATCTCTATCTAAGAGATTGCCTTCGTCTTGTCTCCACTTGCCATTGGATATGAGTAAATTGGTATAGGCACGCATGAACGTGGTACCACCCGCTGCATCAAAATCCAATTTTAGCGGATTTCCACCCACAGGCAATCCATCGCAATACACAGCAATTTGTTGAATGGCACAGTTCTCGAAATTAAACGGGTTGGTTTTGTAATCGCCGCTCACTGCTTTGCTTTTCACAAATCCCAAAATGATTTTGTTGGGTCGCCTTCCTTGAAACATGTTTTCCCAAGTGTAATTGGTAGAACCTGTTGCGATGCTCACTGATTTCACTTCCACTTTATTGTATGGATAGAGCGCATTTTGCTTTTCCAAAATCTTTGAATGACCGTAAATGACGGCAGGATTCACTCGTATCTTCTTAGCCAAAATGTAGATATCTTCGATGTTCACTCTGTAGTCGTTAGCATCTCCCGTTAACAGACAGAAATTCATAGAACTTCTGTACATTTTGATTTTTACGTCCACTTGATTTAGCAAATATCTTGACATCGAAAAAAGGTCGTGAAAAATGGGTCCTTGTAAATCGATGTGTTTAGATTCGGCGATCAATACAGCTCGCTCATAAAGTGCGTTGTTTGCCCCTTGAGGATCTGTCACTCCTGGACTATCGGCGTCATCTTGCAAGAATAACTGTGTGGTCAGTTGACTTTGAATGGCTTCGGACCCGAAGTTTAAAAGAGCGTTGATGTAGGCTCTGTACGGATTATAATTACAAGTGATGGTAGCTTTGTTCTGTAAAGTGACTTCAGTCGTCGAAAACAATGCTTGAAGAAACAAGTTGGCGGGTCCGACTTTCATAGAAGTTCCCGCTCCTGGAAGAGCCGTGCCGTCCGTTTTTTCCACTTTACATCTGACGTAAATCTGCGAATTTTTCAAGTCGAGATAATCCATAGAATTTTGTCCGCTGATTTTAAACTCGAACGGACTATCATCCGACACCTGAGAAAGTGGTCGAATTTCATCGTAATACACGTCCGTAACGCTCGTTTGCGTGCTCGGCAAGTCAAACAAAGCTAATTCCGACACTAATCCTTCCTTAAAATTCTCTTCGTTGAACATCGACATTGTTATTTAATTTCAAATATGTCCTTTACACGACTACGTCTAGACGTTTTATTCTGTTTTCCACTTCGTTTCTTTGAATAAGATTTCTTTTTACCACTACCACGCTGACGTTTGACACCTTTATGAGATTTTTTTGAAGATCTCTTGCGTTTTGTCCCACTTCGTCGTCGTCTGTTGGAAGACTGAAACATATTCGCTACTGTTGTTGGATTTATATCCTCCCTCTCCAACTCCGATTTAGCCTGTGCAGTGGTCTGTTCGGCCGGTAACACCGCTTTTATAGGGAACGTTTTGTCTTCTGCAGCTTTTGATTCGACAACGGGGTAGATAGATTGTCGTCTACCGCCACCTGATTGGTTCAATGTCGTTTGTCCGCTGCTAACTCGATCGAAAAATTCGACCCACTTTTGCGGATTCGGCACGTACAATTTCATCTTAATAAAACGGATACTGCTTCAAGTGAAGTGTTAAGTGTGCAGGCTCTTTCAAATGTGTCGCGTATGAACCATCCGCTCCTTTTATATAGATGATAAACTCACGAAGTTCTTGCTTTTTAACGGGAATGTAGTATGGCGCATCGAACAAATAGTCCCAGCCGTCTTTTTTATTTTTCTCCACCCGTCTCAACAGCGGTTGTTCTGAACCATGTACGATGCTTTCTTTACATAGATCGCTGTAAATGTATAAATCATGATTCTCGGTTTTAGAAGTTGTGCTCGTCTTGGTTTTATCTGCAACATAAAATTCCACTAGCGCGACTTTCCAGTGTCCATGCAACGTCAACGGCAAGTTCAAATGAACTTTAAACCGATAAGTCTGGTTATCAGTAAAATAATCGTTGCTGTCATCACTTTTGATATAAAGATATCTATCCATGTTTATGTCGTACTAGTCTGCACGTCTTTGACATCATCCGCATCCACCCAACTATTAAATGTTTTTGGGAATCCCTGCCATTCAACGAAATATTGAAGTTTTTTGTTTCGCTTCCGTTTTTTTAAAATACGCTCGATAAACCACAAACTGTTTTCGTCTTTATTCACCTTTTGAAGTTCAGCGTCGTAAAACAATCCAACGATGCGCTCGCCCCTCAAATCGATCAATTTGTACATGGGAATGCCTTGTTTCAATAATCTGCCCACCACTTTAAACACTTCGGTAGTGTACTGCTCTTGATAGGCACGTTGAAACGGCTGTTTCGTAAAACTGATGCGCGCGAGATCTCCTATTTTGAATTTAAATTCGGGTTTCGGTTTTCCTTTTGACTTTTTGAGATACACTTGCGCCCACACGTCGGCTTCATTATTTTTGTTCACGTCGTTCGGTGATAAACCATCCAAACTGCGATGTGGGGTTGTGTTGTAACTGTCCACCACGTTCTGCAAGTCGTCGATGTATCGATAGGTCCTTTGATGTCTCATCATTCTGTACAACTTTTCTTTCAAAGTCCTTTGCACTCTCTCGACGTAATTGCTTTTTGGCGGATTATTGGTAGTGAAAAAATAAATGTTCTCCTCCTTCATATACTTTTTAAACCACTGGTTTGAAAACTCGCTCCCTTTATCCGCGCGAATTTTCTTAATTTTCGTGGGAGAAATGTCTCGCAGGATGTCTTTCATGGCGCTTAATACCATTTTAGCAGTCTTGTTTTTTAATGGTTGCACCCACAGCTTTCTTGAGAGTATGTCTATAGCGCACAGGAGGAATCGAACACCGTCGTTGTCCTCGGCTAAATTGACCATAGACAACAAATCAATATCTAATTGTTCACCTATTCCAGAGACTCGCACGCTGGCCGTCTTGAATCTATGTCTTCTCGACTTCTGCAGAGAATAAGCATCTTGATCATTTAGCCACTGCTGTATAAATTTCACGGTAAATGTTCCAGGATACTTCTTATCTAGAACGTTAAACAATTTCTGAGCACCAGCAAAAGCAGCGGGATTTTTGGTGGTGAAATAATAACGCTCCAAAATCTGTTTTTTCTCCGCGTTTTCCATATTTGCAATCTAGCGCGAGTGAAGCTCTAAGAAGAAATGAGTGCCACATGTTGACCACCCACTTTTTAATATCAACTTAATGGTTCAACCGCCGTCGTTCATGTTCAAATCTTAAAATCGGATATATTATGGAAAGAAAGACAACTATGTGATAGTTAAACGCAACATTAGCGAGATTACTCTCCCTTTAATCAAAAACTAAAAAAGGTATTATTCAACTCAAAAGGTATCTTTAACTCACAATTTGCACCCGCTATTTGGTACTACTCATGTTCACCATCTGGTACTAACGTTTAAAAGTGTCAACTGAGTGATATTGATAGGTCAATGGCTTCCAAGAAACTCTACAATAATGACGATGTTCCTCCGTTAATATATAGACGATAGTATATTATAATAATAATATAGCACATGTATATGCTAAAATCGTTGGCCTTGTCAGAGTGTAAGTACTGGTTATAGACAATGTTCGAGGAAAGCTAGGTTAGGTGAGCTGTTCGTCGTAAAATGGGCCAATGGCCATGCTTTGTTTTGCCATAGTGTGAACCCCAAATATGATAATCATGTAATTGTGTTGTACGAGACTAGCGCTCTTATTAGTGACCATATTAATTGTTTCAAGGGAGACAATCCGGATTGAAATACTGGACATCACTGTTATCTCCCATTGTACTGAATTGGTTTCATGTACACATTTTACTTAGCAATAAAGGGAGAGATTTACACTCATTAACAAACTTAACTTAAACAAAATTTACGAATATCATTTTCCGTCCACGTTTGTCAGTCATGTGATGATTTTTCACGTTAACTCTTAACAGGTTGCGACATGGGTGAAAAGTGGCCATTTTCACCTTAACGCACTGGGGCTATTTCAAGATGCTCTCATTTTATAACTGATTGACTGACAGATATGTTACTTGGTGAAGTTATTCCCTGTGTCAGTCTTTCATAAGTGGCTGTTGAGCCCCTATCACAGTTACCTGGTAATGCTGGGGAGGAGCAAAAAATGGAAAAAATGCAAGTTTTGTACTTATTAACCTCAAATTTGCATTTCATTCGATGATATTTTCCTGAAATGAAGGCTAATGTGCCAGTCCTTTTCAGAGACTGAAAGCATGTTTTCTTATCAGCATTTTGCGCCATTGCTTGCACTCAATTACCCGGATTTTTTCGGCGACAACTTTTCTAAAGTCAAATTCACTAAATCCAGTTTAAACACCAATGTCAAGTCCTGTGGCGGCCATATTGAAGGGGGTCCAAGTAAAAATACGGGATTGACCGGTGTAGGGTTAATGTACCACTTGCTGAATATTTTCGATACCAGATTTTATTGTAAACCATAAATGAAATAGTAACATTGCAGTAAAGTACGCTGTTGTCTGTATCAAAACTGGATTTAGAAGATTTTAAAGCTAACATTCGTCATTGATCTGTTGGTGATAAAAATGACGTATATCGATCTGCTCTGATTTCGAAACATTTGGTCTGTAGGTTAAATTGTATCAAAATCATAAAAGTAAATTCGTATAGTCAAGTATTCCATCAGTATTCCGGCAATTCTCAATACGAAGGTCCATTTGGGAATGTGAATATATGAAAAATCAACTTCAAATAAAACAGTTTTAAATGATTTTTTCATTATTATGCATGTGTCAGGGATGTAAATCTAATTTTCTGGATGCATAACTATCTTATTGCCTGTGCTATGGCCATATAAAGAGGGTAAGGTGTAAACATTTTACAATTCGCTTTTAACATCCGATTTTGTACCCTCATTGCAGACAGTAAAGGCGTACACACAAATATCTTCTTCCGTACAAAATAAAATGGTTTGGTTTTCAACAATTATACATGTCTTTGTCTAAAAATAAAAGAATCGACTACAATGACTTCTTAATTAAGTCATTACATGCCACTGAACTTTAGGCACACTTTTCAATGCTAAGGGTAAAATCAAGACTGTAATCATTGGTCACCATCCAATTTTTTTCTATTATTTGTGGACGTCACAATGATGACCTGCTGTTTCTTATACTTCACTTTGATCATTGCCGATACAAAAAATGTACATATTACCTGTGCTAAGCCGCATACTTAAAAGGCACGTATATGTATAAAGAACAGGTGCAATGGTAACGGAAATTTTATATTGATTATATAAGCCTTTAAACCATAGTCAAACCCACCAAGTCTTTAGCTGAACCAACAAATGCGTTACTTTATAGTTGCATTTTATTTCTAAGTCAAAAAGCTTACACAAATGCAACATATTTTTTCATATCATATGTTCTATATACATAATAAAAAATACGACTAGAATAACAAACGAATTAATTATTTGAAAACTTGTATGCTTTTGTTCAAGCAGATGACGTGGTACAGTTGAAACATAAAACTAAGACACTGATTAAGAATGAGCGAGATCATAACTCGGTAAAACAACGCTTATCCGCAAAAACAACATAGTAACGGAAATTTTGTTCACAGAGATATCTGCCACCTGACATTATTTGATCTCTGCAATAATATTTAACAAAATGACGAGGACGTGATTTAAATGTGTTCGTATCTTTTCCATTCAGTAAACTGATATACATGTATATATGATACAAAGAGGATATTGAGAGCGTCCCGAGGAGTCATGGCCACTAACATGAGAAATAGATTGTACATTTGATACATTTATCTGTATAAAAGAGTGTCTTTGAGTTGGCAATGCAAACAATAAAGCTCTAGGCCATACAATTTACGAATTTGTTTTCAATATTTCGTTATATAATTCCATGTTTAGCCTTGAGTCCCTTTTAGCGGGCCAATATTCAAATGTGTTGACCCCTGAGGCAGTGTCAATATTGTCATTGAACCAATGACAGGGGCTAAATTTGAAAAAAGGTGGCTGACATTTATTAAATGCGTCGTGCAAAAGTTGATGACTGATGGCTTTAAATTTTTGTCAATACAATTTAAGAGACTTAATACGGACGACGGACAAACATCAATCAGAGTAGATCACATTGAACAGATCGTGCTCTGGCTCTGGTGAGCTATAATATAAAAATCTGCTAAAATTATTGTCTTGTGGTACTTGATCTACTTGTTCGAGACTAATACGTGTATTTTATTAACCTTTGGTAAATATAGTATTGACTTGAAATCATTTTCAAACTTACAATGCTGTTTTATTACTGACAAAAATCATAAAATATCCGTTACCACATAGTAACGGAAATTTGGTACACTTATAATCTCTGTCTGTCGTATTTTGATAATTTCTTGAAGTAAATCAATATTTGAATTTAAAGCCATATTTGTGCTCGTAGTTCATAATACACAACGTGTTATTTTCAGCTCAACATAGAACTTATATCGCAATTAATTAAAGAACTGTCAACCTGTAAAAACCTTCATAATTAAACTATTTCTTAATTTATCTAACAAACTCAAAAATGTGTTATTTTACCACGAGGCGTTCCTGAAGTCATAAGTGACATAAATATATGATGCACTGACTGGCGCAATGTCCCCACGAAACGTATATGACGGATATTCCAAACATGGTAACGGAAATTTAAATCACGGAAATTTTAAATTCGTATTGAAATTACGTGGTTTGAGCTCTACAAAGTTACAAACGAAGAATTATTCGACCATCTATAAACAGTTATAGTCAATTGATGTATTTATCGTCATTATACCGTTTTAATATAGCTGGTATTTTCAGCAGCACCGGTAACGGAAATTTTGCTTATTTACTTTTTATTGACCCCTTTCGCATTTGTCTTTCATGTACTTTCATATATCATTCATACCAAAGGTTTTTGTTAATTTATTTAATAATCAATGAAACTAAGATAACTTTAAGGCGTTTTTTATAACTCCGTGTTGATATTTTGCTTCCCAATCTAGCCGTGGCAGACACGGTATCGGAAATTTTATGAAAAGTATAAAGTCTGGCGACATGCACTCTACATTAGATATTTCAAAAATGTCTGACATACTGTTTTACAGAGCCTTTTAAGTACAAATTTCAATTGTTTACCAATGCATATGCATGCAAATTTAACTCTTTCAGTGGCCGTGTTCTTTGCAATTTTATTGCAAACAACACAGGGGTGGACTGGCGACAGTAACGGAAATTTAAAATAAGGGTCTAAAATGACGGTTACGATTTTATCAACAGTCCGATTTTTGTATTTTTTTCACACAATCATTGGACATCTACTAGGTAATGGACGAAACACTAAAATTCATTTTCTTCCTTACTAGCAGGGAGTTATGTAACATTTTGTGAAATGGACCTTCGTATTGAGAATTCACTCTCAGGACTACCTTTTGTTACAAAACTATTTGCGTCTATCAATTTCCCTGGATTAATATTTGCGCAATTATATTGCAGTCAACAAATGGCACATCGACATCGCGCTATACTCGCAGAAATGGAATCTGAGAACTCGTCCAACTTAAGTGCTCTTCATACTTCTGACATAACAATAACAAAGTTCATCTTAGTGTACATTTACGTAACAGAGAGCTCTTCAAAACGTTAGTCAAAATGTAAATTAGCCATGTTAGTTTTATAATAGAATAGTATAAAAGTTTCCACGTAGAATCGCATGCCGAATACAGTAAAGTTCTGCTATTAAGACTATCAAAATTATAGGTTTTTATTAGCGGAACGGTCTTATTATAGAAACAGTTATCTTCTCTTTAACATTTGGGACTTAAAATCATAAAAAACACATGATTTTGCAATAACCAAAGTGGTCTTCATAGTGGAACTTTAATGTATATTTCAAAGTTGTCTATGCCATTTGAACTATTGGAAATGGCTGTGTACAAGAACTTGACTTATTACTTAATAAAGAAAGGCGCCAGCCTTACTAGATATATATATAACTCCATCCATTATGATGACCGTATTCTTCACGTATGTCGATTTATATTGATCACATATTCAATGACTATTATAAACAAACGATGAGCTTAAAATCTTCCATCCGCAATGTGTATTGATTGATACATGTATCGGCAATTTTAAATGTTTGAGAATTTATTTTAAAACACATATGCATTCGCGTGCCACTTTAAAGCTACTCGCCCATATTTTTTAAATATCAATGTTTACACCTTATTGTGAAGCTGATTATGGTTTGTTTGAAGTGGTTCTTGCTAGGGGGGTTAACAGTTGCAAAATTTGGCACATAGGCCCCCTAACTCTTTTTGACGTCACGATGAATGCACACACCAAGAAATCGGTCGAATTATGGGTAGATTACACGTAACAGCCTGATTGGTAAATTCGCACAATTTCCTCGTGCAGCGTATATACTGAGACACAGGAGGTAAAACTTGCTTTCTTTTCAATTATTTGCATATGTATAGTGCGAATATCACTTGCGAATTCAAAATTTTTAAGCAGGAAATGTGATGCTACGACTTTTCAGAACGTTAGCGTATTGAGGCTTTGAAAATACTGGGCAGCGATGACAACAATTTAGCAGTTTCAATAGCATTTATTTGCATAGAAACACTATATTGCTGTCGAGGGACTAATTTGCGCAAACGGGGACTATATTATCGACTTTGACTCGATAGACAGTGCGTGACGGGCGTAAGAATGGACCGTCACATTGTGTTGACGCACATGCGACGTTGGTACCAAACCGCCATTGCGATCGTTGTGCAAGTGGTTGGACAGAATGGTGGTCACCCACGATAGTAATGCATTTTGCATAACTTTTTTTATCGAAATTCAGTAAATCGACACAAGAAAGTCATATTTCGGTTAT
This sequence comes from Mactra quadrangularis, assembly GCA_025267735.1. Classification (NCBI taxonomy): domain Eukaryota; kingdom Metazoa; phylum Mollusca; class Bivalvia; order Venerida; family Mactridae; genus Mactra; species Mactra quadrangularis. The sequence goes on along the minus strand of CM046308.1, from coordinate 15,125,382 downwards.
TTGTGTAATTTTGACTTTGAACTATTAAACACAATTACCCTGTTTCTATTAGGAAGCTTTACGCGACATTTAAATATTTTTCAGCCATATATCCAAGGTGGTGAACGTTCTCCAGTGTATCAAAACAGGAAAAAATGGCGGCAAACCGAAAAATGTAAGTTTTTCTTTAATATCTTCTTTAAATGGCTTCCTCTGATAAAAACTTATGTACCAGAACACGCTACTCACTTTCCGGAACACGGCGGTACGTGGTTTATTGTATATAGTCCAATAGTTTTGAAAATATGCGGAACCTAGGATTCGAGTTGATGAAATTCTCCCAACTATTCATTATGATAGACTGGAGTTTTTAATTCAATTTTCAATTTTCTCTTTAAATTCATGGTTTTGGATGATTATTTTTTAAGCAATAGTTGCATGTTTGTATACAAAATCTGTCTTATAGCTGCCAGCATCTAACAGGAAGTTTTAAACACAAAACTTACTTTTATTTAAAAATGATAGACTGGAGATGCAAAAAATGATGGATAGACTGGAGACACTATTTTGTACAACAACTAATAATTATGGTTTCTTGTTTCAGACAAGCACAGAGGTTATCCAGCAAGTTTGCAGATAGTATAAATCTGGCGTTGGAGATGTGCATCAAGTAGTACACAGTTTTCTGCTTAGCCTCGAATAAGTATAATGGAAATATGACTCAAACCGCTGCAGATTCTTTACTATTTTCTTCTTGACACCGTGGCATTTTTGACATTATAATCACGTGGAATTGCCACCGAGAAGCTAATGTACTTCCAAATATTGTGGGCCAACTAGTCTTATAGTGTACTTATTATTTTACGTGTATTTACTGTTCAGCTCACTGAACACAAATCATTTCACTATAAACCATTTACAGTCAATATCAAAATAATAAGGTCAAGTTCTAGACATTGATTAAAACACTTGGTCCCTAATTCAAATATATGAAAAAAATCTATTCACGCTAAAATAGTGTTTATTTATTGGGGTTAATAGGCATACAAAAATGGCATAATAAGAAACATAATAATGATGTCCAGGCCAAATGTAATGCGATATTTTAAGACTAAAGACAGATTTTAAGATAGTGGTTGAAAATTGAGTCTATAGACTTAGTACTAAGTATGGTTCATGGCTTTTCCACACAAAAGGTCCCACGTTATAATTCTTTTTAGATCAAGGTATAAACTATTATGGCTCAAATTAAAAAAATAGAATCCACATATGTAATATAAAAAATCCTTAAAATAATTATTTTAAAAATATTTTGTTATATGAATAAAATGTAAAAACAAAACCTGTCTTTTTTATAATTATGAACAAGTAACAAATGTGAAAACCAAATTAAAGTCAGATTTTACCCGGATGGATTGAATAGAGAACTAACTTCAAAGTGAATCAATTCAAGCATGTTCTCTTTTTTAGGGCGACATGGAGGAAAATAGATATTGCTTTCGAATGCCATGTTAAAAGTATCAAAACCCGTGTCAGTATTACATATAGTAATTCTACATCTGTCATATTGTCTTCAACAGAATCGGTACTAGAATTGATATTGTTCAAATCATCCCCTGCTTCACATTGATCAGTTACCGAATTGTCAGATTTTTCTGCTTTATCAAATCTGAACGATGGCGATGATTCAAATAGGGTTTTCTGTCGTTTACATGCAGATGATAGTAGGAAGATTTTATAAGAGTTCTTTCAAATTTACGTTTGTAATTATCAGGTAGAGTGCTAATCAAGGTTCCAGAATATTTTCAGCTGAAGCGGCTATTTGATGTTATTGTCTTGCTCATATCCTGAAAAAATAAACGTAGAAAAATAACACTTTTTATATACTTATCACAGAATACTGAGAATAGTGATAAGAAAAGGATAGGAAAACTTGGGTATGCAAAAAGCAAACACAGTGTTGATGGTAATCCATATAAGTTGGAAGAAATGAAAATGTTATTAAAAGATAACTGATACTTTATTCCAATGCAATTACCAGCCCGAGGTTCAGTTATTTTCCTTCATTAGTTAACTACCCGGTTACACATAGGTCGGACTTAAATTGGTCCTCGATCGGTAAAATATGTCTTTTAACTAATCGGTTGGCATCGGTAACTGCATTTCAGATTTTTTGTGTAACCGGGTATCGCAGATAGAATGGTTGTTTATTTTTTCCAGCTTATCAGGGGCATATATCGGTGATATCGGTCATAAACAACTTGCCAATCGTTAATTTGTTTGAATTTTCACCGATAAATTTCTTTAAACATTTTGAAATCCGATCAGTAAGTTTTTAACCAATGAAACTCGCTTTACCAATATCTCGTGGTGAGTGATTATTCTGTGGCTAATCAGAGACGTAGTTGATAGAACGGCGTTCGTCGGATCCGTTCTCTCTGGAAAAACCGAACAACCGATCTATTACCATTCCCAATGTGTAATTGGGCCGTAAAGATCGTTTGTTGTTTTTCCCCGTTAATAGCGGAACCGACGAACAACGATTAAGCATTGCCATCTCCGATTAGTGGCCTATAAATCACTTATCACATACTATTGAAAAAAAAGTTTCATTGGTGAAAAAACGATCGGGATGTTTATTTTTTTAAATTCTCGATCGTTGAAAATTTCAAACGAATTACCGATTGACAAGCTGTCTATGATCGATTTCACCGATATGCCTCTGATAAGCTACCGATGTACAAATATGAATCACCGATAGGAAATGAGGGTTAGTTTTCACCGATGAAACTCGTCTTTTCCCAATAGCATGTGATAAGTTATAAATCGGCGACAAGTAGGAGACGTCGTTGATAGATCCGTGTTCTTTGGTTCCGTTCTTTACTGGAAAAACGAAAAAACCGATCTATCCCGATCCCCATGTGTAATCGGACCCTATGGGCCCAGTTACACATGGTGATCGGTGGAAGATCGATTTTTGTTTTTCCCCGTTAATAGAGGAACCGAAGAACACCGATTTAGTACCGACGTCTTCCACTAGCGGTCGATATATTACTAACACATTTTAGTGGGAAAAGATGAGTTTTATTGGTGAAAAAACGATCGGGATGTTTGAATTGATTAAAATTCTCGATCGTTAAAACATTTCAAACGGATTACCGATTGACAAGCTGTCTATGACCGATATCACCGATCGATATGCCTCTGATAAGCTACCGTTTTACAAATATTCATGAATCACCGGTAGGAAAAGACAGTAAGTTTTAACCAATGAGTCTCATCTTTCCCCTATAGCTTGTGATAAGTGATAAATCGGCAGCTAATAGGATATGTCGGTGCTAAATCGGTGTTCGTCGGTTCCGTTCTAAATTGGGGAAAAACGAACAACCGATCTATCACCGATCTCCATCGCCGATACCCGGTTACTCACAGAGTCTGAAATGCAGTTACCGATTACATCCGATCAGATTACTGAATTTATAAACCGACTAAAGACCGATTTAAGTCCGACCATATGTGTAACTGGGGTGCACTGGACGTCGTAAAATGACCTAAAATTGTATCGACACGTCGTTAAACCCAGTGAAAAAAAAAAAACAAAAAAGCGAACAGTTCGTTTTTTTCAACTGTTAGCATGAATAATTCCACGGTGACTTGTCTTACACTCGTGATATTGAGATAGTGTGTAATCATCCACCGTGTAACTGTAGGCTAGTTATTTTAACTAGACCTTTTAATAAATTGTAGACATTGGACGCATGCACACACACTCTTATCCATGCATTAACAGACGCTGGATTAACCATCACATTAGCTTATATATTCATTGTAGTTTGTGTAAAACTATAACTCATGTAAAAACAATCTTACTTTTCACAATTTCTTTTTATATTTTAACTAAAAATGACCAAATAAGTCTTCAAAAACATCTTCCTACGGATACTGAAACAAGAAAACATGATAATCAGATGTTGTACAAAATTGGGTCTCCAGTGTATCCATCTTTTTTTGTAACTCCAGTTAATTTAAATAAAATTAAGTTTTGTGTTCAAAACATTCTGGTAGAAGCTGGCAGCAATAAGACGAATTTTGTATACAAAAATACAACTACTGCTAAAAAATAATCATATAAAGACTTGTGTTTTAGGAGAAAATTGAAAACTAATAGAAAAATCTCCAGTCTATCTTCGGAAAAGTTGGGAGAATATTGTCGATTCGAATCCTAGGTTCCGCATAACTTCAAAACTATTTGACTTTATACAATAAATCACACATCGTCGTGTTCCAGAAAGTGAGTAGCGTGTTCTGGTACATATTTTTTTATCAGAGGAAGTCATTTAAAGAAGATATTAAAGAAAAACCTACCTTTTTTGGTTTGGCGGCCATTTTTCTTGTTTTGATACACTGGAGAACGTTCACCGCCTTGATATCGCGATGCTCAGTCACCCCACTGACGGTCTCTGTTGAGGCTTCGAACACTTGACCGATGCCATGGCTAAGTACTATAGTAAAGAACATACCTTCCCCACTTGCTAACAACTGTCCAGGTTGGTACACAGGAAAGCGTGGTAAAAGCTGAAGAAAAAGTTTTATGACCAAGATTCATTGAGGTATTTAGGTACTGCCAAAACATCGAATCCTTAATTTGTCGTCAGACGCGCTACCGACAGAGCTAATGAAGTAATTTTACCATCGCTCATTTTAAAAAAGCTGTTTAATAATGGAGATGTATATCATTGGTGGTAAAGTAATGAAGTGATCTTACATCAAAACAAAGGAGACACCCAACGAGCTCAGTTGGTAGCACACAAGTCTACTGATCGAGGGGTCGTAGGTTCGTTTCCCTGTATTTCGACGCGTGGTAATCGTACTTTAGATAAAATACAATAACGTTTAAAATGATACCAAACATGACAACATTCCATCAGTTAATTCTGAGAAAATCTTAAAATAATAAAGAGCAAAGTTTTATTTGCGTTTATAAAAGTATATGTTATATTTCCATCGACAACGTTTTGTATTGTGTAAAATTTAAATGTATACGAGTATTATAATATTCAGTAAATGTTGTCAAACTGATTTTATGTAAATATCTTACAATTTTTAAGTAATATTTAAGTTAAGTAATATTTAAGTTAATTTATATTTTCGTGGGTTGACCTAACGTCGAGCCAGCATCACTTTCAGGACATGTGTGTAACTTACTACACTACGGCATGGGCGGATCCAGCGGGGGTCAGGGGGGTCCGGACACCCCCTAGAATTTGGAAAACGTACATGTCCATTAGTGTATTTCTTGCTTGGAAGCAAGTCATTTTAAGTAGTATGAAATCATTTTTCTCGGTGCTTAACATAGATTTAATGGTTATGTAGTTTGAATTATCAATATGTTGCGTTTTTTCCGTAATATGAGTATAATGTGGTTGTGGTTTGAGGTTCGGACCCCCCCCCCCTAGAAAAGTTCACCCCCCCCTAGAAAAGTTCGGACCCCCTAGAAAAAAATCCTGGATCTACCCTCCTACGGACTTTGGTTTTAAGGCTAAGTAAAACATGTATACATGTATGACAATATAGTAGTGATCAGTGCATTTAAATCATTTAATTTCCTTACAAAGTGTCACTTTAAGATCAATTTAAGTGTGTGACAAAATGTTACAATATTAACTGACGGATTTCCGTTGTAAATTAACATTGTGTCAAGTAGTTGATAAAAAAGTATGATAATTATACAATCCTGCAATGTTATGTATATGTAATGAAACATAGGCGGATCCAGCGGGGGCTGTCAGGGTGGTCTGGACCCCCCCATAGAATTTCCAAAATGTAGCTGTCCTATAGTGTATTTCTTGACTGTTAGTCATTTTTAAGTAGCACCAAGCAAATTTTCTCGGTGCTTAACTAAGATTTAATGGTTATTTAGTTTTTTTTATAAATATGTTGCATAATTCTGCAAAATGTGTATAATGTGGTTGTTGTGCGAAAGTTTGGACCCCCTAGAAAAAGTTCGAACCCACCCCCTAGAAAAAAATCCTGGATCCGTCCCTGAATTATTTGTTTGTATTTATACTACGGCACATTCTAAGGACAACATGATTTTAGCACACCTTTAATAAAAAATTCTCACATCAAAATTACACGTATTTACATTATTGATTATACTTTTTTATCAGTTCAATGTATACATAGTTCGTACAACAAACAAAACCCTGTGTATGTAAACTATGCAATGAACTGATCCGCGACAGGGGATACTCAGGATGACAATAAAATGTAATTTTAATATATTTCTACAAGTGTTCTATTGTTTATAAGTGTCCTGTTGGTTAATGGGTAAACGTTCTACCATTACAAACATGTTTTAGTGGTGGATTATCTGCCTCACTTATGTTGTAAAAATGAACTATGCAACTTTTATTTTCTTTTTTTTTAATAGGGTTTAACGCCGTATCAACACAATTTAGATCATATTACGGTGTCCAGCGCACCTAACCTAGCTTTCCTGGACCATTGTCTATAACCAGAACCCACCTACCCTACCATGGAAACTACCATATATCTTATTAATGGAAGAAAGTTGACATTATTGTCAAATTTTCATGGAAGGGTAAAACCTCCCCGACTTTTATTTTCAGTGCTGCATTTACCTCTAGAATGAATTGGTTTAGTTCAATTATTACACAAACATGTAATGTTATTTTGTGCGAAGTTTTATCCAACTTCCACATGGGACATTTTTTACGTCGCTGAAGTTAGCAAATTTTTTTTGCTAGCAAAATTGGCCACAGAGTGCTATTTTGCTAGCAATTTTTTTACTGGGATAATGGTGTATACCACGTTAGAGGTCTGACTCAGGGTTATCTCGTTGGCATAGTGGCTACCCTTAGAGAATTCCGTGGATTGGACCAGAAATAACAAAATGTCGGTACTTTACGTTTTGTGTATAAAATCAGCACTCAGATGGGCCATGTTTCAGGGCTCGAATCTCATGTTAAAGCGATTTGGCCGGATACGGCGGATACCACGCGTGAGGTCTGATCTAGGGCTATCACTTGGACAACGTGGCTACCCTGGGAAAATTCCATGGGCTTGAACCAAAGACCACTTAAAGTCGGTACATAACGTTTGGTGTATAAAATCAGCATTCAGATGTTTCATGGCTCGAATCCAGAGTTAAAGCCATTTCGCCCGGTACTGGCGTCTACCAGGCGAGAGATTAGACCTAGGGCTATCACGTGATCATAGTGGCCACCCTTGGAAAATTCCGTCGACTCGAGCAAGAGACCACTAAAAGTCGGTACTAAACGTTATGTGGATAAAATCGAATCTCTTTCGCCGGGTACTGGCGTATACAAGGAATGAGGACCGACCAAGAGTTATCACGTGGGCACAGTGGCCACTCTGGGAAAATTCCGTGGGCTCGGGCCAGAGACCACTAAGTGTCGGTACTTAACGTTTTGTGTATAAAATCAGCACTCGGATGGGCCATGTTTCAGGGCTCGAACGTCGAGTTTAAGCGATTTCGCCCGGTACTGGCGTATACCAGGCGTGAGGTCCGACCTAGGGCTATCACGTGGGCACAGTGGCCACCCTGGGAAAGTTCCGTGGGCTCGGGACAGAGTCCACTAAGTGTCGGTACTTTACGTTTTGTGTATAAAATCAGCACTCGGATGGGCCATGTTTCAGGTCTCGAACGTCGAGTTTAAGAGATTTCGCCGGGAACTGGCGTATACCAGGCGTGAGGTCCGACCTAGGGCTATCACGTGGGCACAGTGGCCACCCTGGGAAAATTACGTGGGCTCGGGCCAGAGAACACTAAGTGTCGGTACTTTACGTTTCGTGTATAAAATCAGCACTCGGATGGGCCATGTTTCAGGGCTCGAACGTCGAGTTTAAGCGATTTCGCCCGGTACTGGCGTATACCAGGCGAGAGGACCGACCTAGAGCTATCACGTGGGCACAGTGGCCACCCTAGGAAAATTCCGTGGGCTCGGGCCAGAGACCACTAAGTGTCGGTACTTTACGTTTTGTGTATAAAATCAGCACTCGAATGGGCCATGTTTCAGGGCTCGAACGTCGAGTTAAGCGATTTCGCCCGGTACTGGTGTATACCAGGCGAGAGGTCCGACCTAGGGCTATCACGTGGGCACAGTGGCCACCCTGGGAAAATTCCGTGGGCTCGGGCCAGATACCACTAATTGTCGGTACTTTACGTCTGGTGTATAAAATCAGCACTCGGATGGGCCATGTTTCAGGGCTCGAACGTCGAGTTTAAGCGATTGCGCCCAGTACTGGCGTATACCAGGCGAGAGGTCCGACCTAGGGCTATCACGTGGGCACAATGGCCACCCTGGGAAATATCCGTGGGCTCGGGCCAGAGACCACTAAGTGTCGGTACTTTACGTTTTGTGTATAAAATCAGCACTCGGATGGGCCATGTTTCAGGGCTCAAACGTCGAGTTTAAGCGATTTCGCCCGGTACTAGCGTATACCAGGCGAGAGGTCCGACCTAGGGCTATCACGTGGGCACAGTGGCCACCCTGTGAAAATTCCGTGGGCTCGGGCCAGAGACCACTGGGTGTCGGTACTTTACGTTTTGTTTATAAAATCAGCACTCGGATGGGCCATGTTTCAGGGCTCGAACGTCGAGTTTAAGCGATTTTGCCCGGTTCTGGCGTATACCAGACGAGAGGTCTGACGTAGGGCTATCACGTGGGCACAGTGGCCACCCTGGGAAAATTCCGTGGGCTCGGGCCAGAGACCACAAAGTGTTGGTACTTTACGTTTTGTGTATAAAATCAGCACTCGGATGGGCCATGTTTCAGGGCTCGAACGTCGAGTTTAAGCGATTTCGCCCGGTACTGGGGTAAACCAGGCGAGAGGGCCGACCTAGGGCTATCACGTGGGCACAATGGCCATCCTGGGAAAATTCCGTGGGCTCAGGCCAGAGACCACTAAGTGTCGGTACATATCGTTTTGTGTATAAAATCAGCACTCGGATGGGCCATGTTTCAGGGCTCGAACGTCGAGTTTAAGCGATTTCGCCCGGTACTGGCGTATACCAGGCGAGAGGTTCGACCTAGGGCTATCACGTGGGCACAGTGGCCACCCTGGAAAAATTACGTGGGCTCGGGCCAGAGACCACTAAGTGTCGGTACTTTACGTTTTGTGTATAAAATCAGCACTCGGATGGGCCATGTTTCAGGGCTCGAACGTCGTGTTTAAGCGATTTCGCCGGGTACTGGCGTATACCAGGCGAGAGGTCCGACCTAGAGCTATCACGTGGGCACAGTGGCCACCCTGGGAAAATTCCGTGGGCTCGGGCCAGAGACCACTAAGTGTTGGTACTTTACGTTTTGTGTATAAAATCAGCACTCGGATGGGCCATGTTTCAGGGCTCGAACGTCGAGTTTAAGCGATTTCGCCCGGTAATGGCGCGTACAAGGCGAGAGGTCCGACCTAGGGCTATCACGTGGGCACAATGGCCACCCTGGGAAAATTCCTTGGGCTCGGGCCAGATACCACTAATTGTCGGTACTTTACGTTTGGTGTATAAAATCAGCACTCGGATGGGCCATGTTTCAGGGCTCGAACGTCGAGTTTAAGCGATTGCACCCGGTACTGGCGTATACCAGGCGAGAGGTCCGACCTAGGGCTATCACGTGGGCACAGTGGTCACCCTGGGAAAATTCCGTGGGCTCGGGCCAGAGACCACTAAGTGTTGGTACTTTACGTTTTGTGTATAAAATCAGCACTCGGATGGGCCATGTTTCAGGGCTCGAACGTCGAGTTTAAGCGATTTCGCCCGGTAATGGCGCGTACCAGGCGAGAGGTCCGACCTAGGGCTATCACGTGGGCACAGTGGCCACCCTGGGAAAATTCCTTGGGCTCGGGCCAGATACCACTAATTGTCGGTACTTTACGTTTGGTGTATAAAATCAGCACTCGGATGGGCCATGTTTCAGGGCTCGAACGTCGAGTTTAAGCGATTGCGCCCGGTACTGGCGTATACCAGGCGAGAGGTCCGACCTAGGGCTATCACGTGGGCACAATGGCCACTCTGGGAAAATTCCGTGGGCTCGGGCCAGAGACCACTAAGTGTCGGTACTTAACGTTTTGTGTATAAAATCAGCACTCGGATGGGCCATGTTTCAGGGCTTAAACGTCGAGTTTAAGCGATTTCGCCCGGTACTAGCGTATACCGGGCAAGAGGTCCGACCTAGGGCTATCACGTGGGCACAGTGGCCACCCTGGGAAAATTACGTGGGCTCGGGCCAGAGAACACTAAGTGTCGGTACTTTACGTTTCGTGTATAAAATCAGCACTCGGATGGGCCATGTTTCAGGGCTCGAACGTCGACTTAAAGCGATTTTGCCCGGTACTTGCGTACTCCAGGCGAGAGGACCGACCTAGGGCTATCACGTGAGCACAGTGGCCACCCTAGGAAAATTCCCTTGGCTCGGGCCAGAGACCACTAAGTGACGGTACTTTAAGTTTTGTTCATAAAATCAGCACTCAGATGGGCCATGTTTCAGGGCGAAAACGTCGAGTTAATAAAATTTCGCCCGGTACTGGCGTATACCAGGCGAGATGTCCGACCTAGGTCCATCACGCGGTCACAGTGGCAACCCTGGTATAATTCCGTGGGCTCAGGCAGAAAACCACTGATTGTCTGGACTTTGCGTTCTGTTTATAAAATCAGCAGAGACCACTAAGTGACGGTACTTTAAGTTTTGTTCATAAAATCAGCACTCAGATGGGCCATGTTTCAAGGTGCAAACGTCGAGTTTATGCGATTTCGCCCGGTTCTGGCGTATACCAGGCGAGAGGTCCGACCTAGGGCTATCACGTGGGCACAGTGGCCACCCTGGGAAAACTTCGTGGGCTCGGGCCAGAGACCACTAAATGTTGGTACTTTACGTTTTGTGTATAAAATCAGCACTCGGATGGGCCATATTTCAGGGCTCGAACGTCGAGTTTAAGCGATTTCGCCCGGTACTTGCGTATACCAGGCGAGAGGACCAACCAAAAGCTATCACGTGGGCACATTGGCCACCCTGGGAAAATTCCGTGGGCTCGGGCCAAAGACCACTAAGTGTCGGTACCTTACGTTTTGTGTATAAAATCAGCACTCAGATTGGCCATGTTTCAGGGCTCGAACGTCGAGTTTAAGCGATTTCGCCCGGTACTGGCGTATACCAAGGGTGAGGTCCGACCTAGGGCTATCACGTGGGCACAGTGGCCACCCTCGGAAATTTCCGTCGGCTCGGGCCAGAGACCACGAAGTGTCGGTACTTTTCGTTTCGTGTATAAAATCAGCACTCGGATGGGCCATGTTTCAGGGCTCGAACGTCGAGTTTAAGCGATTTCGCCGGGTACTGGCGTATACCAGGCGAGAGGTCTGTCCTAGGGCTATCACGTGGGCACTGTGGCCACCCTGGGAAAATTCCCTTGGCTCGGGCCAGAGACCACTAAGTGACGGTACTTTACGTTTTGTGTATAAAATCAGCACTCGGATGGGCCATGTTTCAGGGCTCGAACGTCGAGTTTAAGCGATTTCGCCTGGTACTGGCATATACCAGGCAAGAGGTCCGACCTAGGGCTATCACGTGGGCACAGTGGCCACCCTGGGAAAATTCCGTGGGCTCGGGCCAGAGACCACTAAGTGTCGGTACTTTACGTTTTGTGTATAAAATCAGCACTCGGATGGGCCATGTTTCAGGGCTCGAACGTCGAGTTTATGCGATTTCTCCCGGTACTGGCGTATACCATGCGAGAGGTCCGACCTAGGGCTATCACATGGGCACAGTGGCCACCCTGGGAAAATTCCGTGGGCTCGGGCCAGAGACCACTAAGTGTCGGTACTTTACGTTTTGTGTATAAAATCAGCACTCGGACGGGCCATGTTTCAGGGCTCGAACGTCGAGTTTAAGCGATTTCGCCCGGAACTAGCGTTTACCTGGCGAGAGGTCCGACCTAGGGCTATCACGTGGGCACAGTGGCCACCCTGGGAAAATTCCATGGGCTTCGGCCAGAGACCACTTAGTGTCGGTACTTTACGTTTTGAGATAAAATCAGCACTCACATGGGCCATGTTTCAGGGCTCGAACGTCGATTTATAGCGATTCCACCGGGTACTGGTGTACTTAAGGCAAGAGTTCCGATCAAGGGCTATCACGTGGCACAGTGACCTCCCTGAGAAAATTCCGTAGACTTAGGCGAGAGGCCACTTAGTGTCGGTACTTTACGTTTTGTGTATAAAATCAGCACTCAGATGGGCTATATTGCAGGGCTTAAACGTCGAGTTAAAGCGATTTCGTCGGGTACTGGCGTATACCAGGCGTGAGGACCGACATAGGGCTATCACGTGGGCATAATGGCCACCCTGGAAAAAGTCCATGGGCTTTGGCCAGTGACCACTAATTGTCGGTACTTTACGTTTTGAGATAAAATCAGCACTCAGATGGGCCATGTTCCAGGGCTCGAGCGTCGACTTAAAGCGATTCCACCGAGTACTGGTGTATACCAGGCGAGAGGTCCGATCAAGGGTTATCACGTGGGCACAGTGGCCTCCCTTGGAAAATTCCGTGGGCATTAGCCAGAGACCACTGATTGTCGGTACTTTACGTTTTGTGTATATAATAAGCACTCAGATGGGCCAGTTTCATGGCTCGAACGTTGATGTAAAGTGATTTGGCCTTGTTATGGCGTATACCACGCCAGAGATCAGACCTAGGCCTGTAACCTGGGAGAATTGGCTTTCCTGATTAAATTCCACGGACTTGACCCTCGTTCTATCGGGTTTTTTTTAAGATTCCTTCAAGTGAGACTTTGTTTCAAGAGAAAATTTACGTAACCAAGTAGTCTGAACTCCGTGGATAATTCACCATTAAAAAACATTACAAAGATTGTTGTCATAATGGCTTTATGGCTTTTAATTTGGATTTTTTTCCTAGCTCGGCAAACCGCCAAATTCGCTTCTGACAGGTGCTTTTGTGTATTTGTGTCAATATTGTGAAAACCAATTTCAATGAAAAACCAAAATGCAATACTTGCCGTTGATACTATAAATATAGCAATCAAAAACATTTTAAACTACAAAAATGCACTTGAAATGCAAAAAAATCTTGTATTTTGAATTTTGACCCTGGTTAATTCGACGCGGCGGCTAAAAAGATTAGTATTTTAATTAATTCTTAAACAGTTTTTTTTCATGGAATAACTTAATAAGGTCTTTTATGATAATGGTTATTGTTTTTTTAAATCTGGATAAAGATTTTCAGAACCCTAACACTCATTTCTTAATTCATGCTGTGGTTAAAGTTCGTTTGAACTGGCAAATGAACTACCGTTAATTTAAGCCGTAGTAAGCCGTAGCTGGAAGATTTGTGCGGTTTCAATACATATAAGGCTACGAGATTGTCACAGTAGGAGCAGTAATCTATTGCTTAAGGATCGATCGGCCCTTGTTTCGAAACCCACAAGGGGCATTGCTAGTTTCCATGAGCAAGAAATTTACAAGCGGTTGTTTCCACCCAGGTGTAAATGGGTACCTGGAAAGGTGGTATAATTTGCACCAATTTGTCAGCTGCACTAATAAGCGGCGTAATAGGGAGACTGATAGAAGATACCAGTAGCCCGATGAGCAGGAATAATAGCTGTAAAGTCGGTAAAAGTGCGTAACATAAAAACTCCGACTATAAAATGCCATTGCATTTTTTATTAAGCTCTACATCCTTTGTAACCATGCATGAGTCTGTACACATCTGCAAAGTCCTATTATCATATCTATTTGACTATAAAATAACTTCGAATTCTTAAATCATAAAATATAGCAATTAAATTGAAGTATCAGTATGAGGATGGGATATATTTACATGTCTGTGCTTAATATTTTTAACTCTGGATTATTACTATCAATGTACAATTGGGTCCACAAGTTTCTTTACAATTGTTATAATTAGATATTCTTCAAATGTTGGTAGAACGTAAAGCGGAGTATCGATAAAAATAATATGTCGATCTCAAAATAATAATTTTCATGATAATAAAATAAACAATATTCTGTGTAAGATTTTATGCCGTCTTTTATTGGTACGTTTTTGAACTGTAACATGAATACTAGCACAATATTTCAGTCATAAGTCAGTAAAATGAAGTAGCACGTTTAATTTGATACGTTCTTCAAAAGGATAGTATTATAAGGATCATCCTTAATTGTCAAGCGTCTGCGATGTCTACTCTTTTTTTTACTTCAAAGGTCATACAGCTTTCATCCGACCCCACCCATACCCAGTTATTTTTAAAACGTTTGTTTTTATTTTTTTGTTTGAATTTTATCAACACGTTTTATTTGATTATTTACTGAGGCTAGCTCGCCTAACCAACTTTCCTGGACATGAGTAGTACCAAATAGCGGGTGCAAATTGTGAGTTAAAGATACCTTTTGAGTTGAATAATACCTTTTTTAGTTTTTGATTAAAGGGAGAGTAATCTCGCTAATGTTGCGTTTAACTATCACATAGTTGTCTTTCTGTCCATAATATATCCGATTTTAAGATTTGAACATGAACGACGGCGGTTGAACTTTAAGTTGATATTAAAAAGTGGGTGGTCAACATGTGGCACTCATTTCTTCTTAGAGCTTCACTCGCGCTAGATTGCAAATATGGAAGACGCGGAGAAAAAACAGATTTTGGAACGTTATTATTTTAACACCAAAAATCCCGCTGCTTTTGCCGGTGCTCAGAAATTGTTCAACGTTCTAGATAAGAAGTATCCTGGAACATTTACCGTGAAATTTATACAGCAGTGGCTAAATGATCAAGATGCTTATTCTCTGCAGAAGTCGAGAAGACATAGATTCAAGACGGCCAGCGTGCGAGTCTCTGGAATAGGCGAACAACTAGATATTGATTTATTATCTATGGTCAATTTAGCGGAGGACAACGTCGGTGTCAAAGTGGTATTAAGCGCCATATTTCGCTTTTGAACTAGTTTATGTAAAGTCACTTATCTGTGTTAATAAGTTTTTAATGCCTTGATACGTCTCCATAGAAAAATGAACGATGAAATCTGAGATAACAATAATTAACATTCTTTTCAATTCGTCGCTCGGGTAACCATACCCATTTAAAGTATGCAAATAGCTCACCATTGATAAAAATGTGAGATATAACGACCTCATTTGACCTAGGTATATACGTAAATTGTGGAATAGTCGTATCATTGAATTTTATGCGGTGGATGTTTAAAGCAGATTGTTGTCCATATTATAATATTGTTTTACAGAGTCTTTCATTCGACACTTGTCTTTTGCAATACAAAACATCCAAACTATGTTAGTTAGTACAAAGCTTAGTACAAGTTGCTTGGGTATAGTTATTATACAATAGCATAGTAAGATTTCCTTATTTGGAAGTTGATCTTATCAATAGAGTAATTAACATTGAACCCGTTTTAACAAGTGTCTCATGACGCATCAACCAGGCTTTAATGTCATTCATCTGGTCTTCCAAAAATACAATGGCGTTCCTCAGTGTTGCAAACTATTTACCCGTCGTAAACAGGTTAAATGTGTGAAATACAAAATATAATGATAGTGTAATATCAATGCATCCTTGTACGCCATTCCTTCCAACTAGAACACGACTATGAGACATATCCCTTTCTAGTTCTCCACCCTGGTGATTGTGATTTAAAAAGTCATTCCACTTATACTGTACAACCTCTGTTAAACAACACCCACTGGGAGGGACTAAAGTGTGTTGCTGTTCAGAGAATGTTGCTCTACAGAAGTTAAATTCAATTAGAATTAGGCCTAAGGAAAATATCAGACGCTGTTGTTGTAGAGCGCCGCTCTGCAGAGGTTATACTGTACACTCTCGACTTGTCATTGAAACATGACGAAATCTGAGATAGCATCAACATTCTTTTCAAATAGTAACCCGAGTAACCATTGTCGTTCAGCTTATGTAAATAGCTTCTCACTGATAAATAATGACCTCATTTGATCTAGCAATATACCTATTCAATGGTGCAAGTTAAGTACATGTATATTAATTAGTGTTTCTCTTCATGAGCGTATTCACCCGTAAAACTTAGTCAGCTGATAAATTTATAACCTAATGAAAATATATATGACTGCTCAGGAGGGGGGGGGGGGGTTATAAATAAATTTTCTTGTTATGTCAAATAGTCGCTAGTGTCCGATTGCTTTCAATACTGACTGGCAGATTCGAAGAATGTAAAAACGATGAACTCGCTGATACTAGTAAGCTCTGTCCCTGACGATGCGAATTATTTTATTAGTTTTATCACACCCTTAAAAGATTACAAAATATCGTTTCATACATTTGTCGAGTTGTGCAACATCCGGCTGTCCAATGGATTGAGACATTTCGTCAAACCAATCAAATGCATGCAAAACTTAAATCGACCAATCAAATGCATGGTGCATAGAACTTCAAAAGTGAAGATGGTGCGTTCAAATGGTCACATTCTTTCATCGTTTGAGTAACTATACTCACAAGTTCATTGATAACAAAATATGGGACAGTATAGTAACTTATAATGTCATAGTACTCAAGCTTACCTTTTATAGAAAATTGTGTATACGTTGAAAATAGTAGACAGTTTAGGTACACGTTATCAAGTTGCAGTACTGGTGTTTTGTCGTGAAAGGGAGATGTACTGCCTATCAAGACACGTTTCTATGAAAAACGTTTAAATTATCCGCAGTATGTGGAGTGGAGAAAGCAAGTCCAAATATATCGAACATTAGAGTTGATAGTCCACTCATTGTTTTAGCTTCCGGAGATTCTCCACTCAGGATCTAGTATCATAATATTCAAGAGCGTTTAAGATAAAGGAGTCTAATTTATGATTTACGGCTATGTTTAAATCTAAAGACCCCCCCCCCACCCCGTCATTTCAGATTCTAACCATGTCAATGTGAAGCATACAATTGAACGCATACTAGAGTGTTTACTATAGTATGATGAAGAGTGTCACGGCATATAAGTGTGTTATTTGGACTCCTTTACCTTAAATCTTATATACATATATAAATGTATAATGACTGTAAGAACGAAAAAAGGCTTTATATAAACTTTATTGATACACACTGTTTATATTTGTGATACATATTTTATACTGACAAACACAAACGCGAAAAGTATGTCTATCGAATTCAAAGCACATATTTCCACACTATTGATATCAGTTTAGCATTCTTATTTTTTCTCTCTCTCAAATGGGAAAGAATCTCGAAACACACGCGATTGTTCGGAAGCAATCATTACTGTCATTGCTACGTCTCTTCATTAGGCACTTTTCGATGGTTGAGTGTCTTTCTTTTCTGACAAATCTGGAAGGTCATAGGCGTCTAGGACCTTATCAAACAAAAACTTGCGCTTGAGTATGGCGTATTTCATAGCTTCCTCCTGATCGAAATCTTCTTTGTCGACGAGCCGGTTGAACGTCTTCTTTATAGCGTTATAGATGGGATCTTTTTTCATCGCTTGGAACCATAGCAATTTACGTCCGAAACTGTTCATCATCACCGTTCTGTAGACGCTTTTTAGGTCCTCAAAGGCGTCCTCCCTAGCCTCCTCATCACTCACTTCGCTGTCGTCATCCATGATTGCAGCCACTTTGTTATCATACTGTGACTGACACTTCTGATACGCTTCGTCTATGATTTCGTTCCAGGGATCAATGTCTGAAGATGACGAAGAGTCATCCTCCTCCGACATCATAGCTTCGTCACTAGATGCAGTGTCACTTTCATCCAGTTTTCCAAAAATATCCTCTTTTTCGAGACTGTCAGACATGTCATCCTCATTGTCCGAATGCGCTGATTTTTTGTGTCTAAGCATGTTATCTTTTCTACTGTACACTCTCAAACAGACGTCACACTGAAACATCACCTTCAGAGTCCAAGGAATAAATGAGGCTAAACGATTCAAACCGCTCAGCTTAATACTGGTCCTATTGTGACGATGTCTTTCAGTTTTTGTTTTCGACCGCCAGATGTCCTCCTACGATTTTTACTTCGCTTGTTGTTCTTGAGCGGCTCATCCTCGCTCTGTACACGAGATGATTTAAATTCATCCATTCCATACACCGATATATCTTTTGGTTTCGCCTGGCGCTCGAGCATGCTTTTCGCTATAGCGGTCGTTTGCTCCGCGGGAAGAACCATACGAATATACACTTCAGTCGACGATTTCTTAGCTTTCAAACTTCTTTTGCCATTCTTTCGCACTGTACGAATATGATCCTTTGCCGGTGACATTTTCCGTTTTCTACTTTTCCCCTCAATATTAAATATATCCATCATCGTTTATGGTCTTCACCCTCTGACATACAAGTAAACACTGAACGAGTCGTTGGTGGATCAACCTATTTAAAGTGTCGTGTGGTTGATGAAACCCCTTATGATAAAGTAAGTGTATTTAGTGTCTTAATTGGAAGAGGATAATACGCATATTGTGTGATGAATGACTGATTTGTCTGCTAGCATGCATTGTTGGTTAGCTCATCTGAATAACATAGAGCTGAATTAATTGGCGCAAAATGCTTGCGCAACAGCTAGCAATTCACTCCTCATGTTGCGCCGATGCCTCATTTTTACCATCCTCGCCCTCAATTGGGATGAGGAGGGCAAGTTGAGGCATTGCTCGGGAATGAGGAGGTAAGAGGAAGTAAAAATGAGGCATCGGCGCAACATGAGGAGTGAATTGCTAGCTGTTGCGCAAGCATTTTGCGCCAATTAATTCAGCTCTATGTTATTCAGATGAGCTAACCAACAATGCATGCTAGCAGACAAATCAGTCATTCATCACACAATATGCGTATTATCCTCTTCCAATTAAGACACTAAATACACTTACTTTATCATAAGGGGTTTCATCAACCACACGACACTTTAAATAGGTTGATCCACCAACGACTCGTTCAGTGTTTACTTGTATGTCAGAGGGTGAAGACCATAAACGATGATGGATATATTTAATATTGAGGGGAAAAGTAGAAAACGGAAAATGTCACCGGCAAAGGATCATATTCGTACAGTGCGAAAGAATGGCAAAAGAAGTTTGAAAGCTAAGAAATCGTCGACTGAAGTGTATATTCGTATGGTTCTTCCCGCGGAGCAAACGACCGCTATAGCGAAAAGCATGCTCGAGCGCCAGGCGAAACCAAAAGATATATCGGTGTATGGAATGGATGAATTTAAATCATCTCGTGTACAGAGCGAGGATGAGCCGCTCAAGAACAACAAGCGAAGTAAAAATCGTAGGAGGACATCTGGCGGTCGAAAACAAAAACTGAAAGACATCGTCACAATAGGACCAGTATTAAGCTGAGCGGTTTGAATCGTTTAGCCTCATTTATTCCTTGGACTCTGAAGGTGATGTTTCAGTGTGACGTCTGTTTGAGAGTGTACAGTAGAAAAGATAACATGCTTAGACACAAAAAATCAGCGCATTCGGACAATGAGGATGACATGTCTGACAGTCTCGAAAAAGAGGATATTTTTGGAAAACTGGATGAAAGTGACACTGCATCTAGTGACGAAGCTATGATGTCGGAGGAGGATGACTCTTCGTCATCTTCAGACATTGATCCCTGGAACGAAATCATAGACGAAGCGTATCAGAAGTGTCAGTCACAGTATGATAACAAAGTGGCTGCAATCATGGATGACGACAGCGAAGTGAGTGATGAGGAGGCTAGGGAGGACGCCTTTGAGGACCTAAAAAGCGTCTACAGAACGGTGATGATGAACAGTTTCGGACGTAAATTGCTATGGTTCCAAGCGATGAAAAAAGATCCCATCTATAACGCTATAAAGAAGACGTTCAACCGGCTCGTCGACAAAGAAGATTTCGATCAGGAGGAAGCTATGAAATACGCCATACTCAAGCGCAAGTTTTTGTTTGATAAGGTCCTAGACGCCTATGACCTTCCAGATTTGTCAGAAAAGAAAGACACTCAACCATCGAAAAGTGCCTAATGAAGAGACGTAGCAATGACAGTAATGATTGCTTCCGAACAATCGCGTGTGTTTCGAGATTCTTTCCCATTTGAGAGAGAGAAAAAATAAGAATGCTAAACTGATATCAATAGTGTGGAAATATGTGCTTTGAATTCGATAGACATACTTTTCGCGTTTGTGTTTGTCAGTATAAAATATGTATCACAAATATAAACAGTGTGTATCAATAAAGTTTATATAAAGCCTTTTTTCGTTCTTACAGTCATTATACATTTATATATGTATATAAGATTTAAGGTAAAGGAGTCCAAATAACACACTTATATGCCGTGACACTCTTCATCATACTATAGTAAACACTCTAGTATGCGTTCAATTGTATGCTTCACATTGACATGGTTAGAATCTGAAATGACGGGGTGGGGGGGGGGTCTTTAGATTTAAACATAGCCGTAAATCATAAATTAGACTCCTTTATCTTAAACGCTCTTGAATATTATGATACTAGATCCTGAGTGGAGAATCTCCGGAAGCTAAAACAATGAGTGGACTATCAACTCTAATGTTCGATATATTTGGACTTGCTTTCTCCACTCCACATACTGCGGATAATTTAAACGTTTTTCATAGAAACGTGTCTTGATAGGCAGTACATCTCCCTTTCACGACAAAACACCAGTACTGCAACTTGATAACGTGTACCTAAACTGTCTACTATTTTCAACGTATACACAATTTTCTATAAAAGGTAAGCTTGAGTACTATGACATTATAAGTTACTATACTGTCCCATATTTTGTTATCAATGAACTTGTGAGTATAGTTACTCAAACGATGAAAGAATGTGACCATTTGAACGCACCATCTTCACTTTTGAAGTTCTATGCACCATGCATTTGATTGGTCGATTTAAGTTTTGCATGCATTTGATTGGTTTGACGAAATGTCTCAATCCATTGGACAGCCGGATGTTGCACAACTCGACAAATGTATGAAACGATATTTTGTAATCTTTTAAGGGTGTGATAAAACTAATAAAATAATTCGCATCGTCAGGGACAGAGCTTACTAGTATCAGCGAGTTCATCGTTTTTACATTCTTCGAATCTGCCAGTCAGTATTGAAAGCAATCGGACACTAGCGACTATTTGACATAACAAGAAAATTTATTTATAACCCCCCCCCCCCTCCTGAGCAGTCATATATATTTTCATTAGGTTATAAATTTATCAGCTGACTAAGTTTTACGGGTGAATACGCTCATGAAGAGAAACACTAATTAATATACATGTACTTAACTTGCACCATTGAATAGGTATATTGCTAGATCAAATGAGGTCATTATTTATCAGTGAGAAGCTATTTACATAAGCTGAACGACAATGGTTACTCGGGTTACTATTTGAAAAGAATGTTGATGCTATCTCAGATTTCGTCATGTTTCAATGACAAGTCGAGAGTGTACAGTATAACCTCTGCAGAGCGGCGCTCTACAACAACAGCGTCTGATATTTTCCTTAGGCCTAATTCTAATTGAATTTAACTTCTGTAGAGCAACATTCTCTGAACAGCAACACACTTTAGTCCCTCCCAGTGGGTGTTGTTTAACAGAGGTTGTACAGTATAAGTGGAATGACTTTTTAAATCACAATCACCAGGGTGGAGAACTAGAAAGGGATATGTCTCATAGTCGTGTTCTAGTTGGAAGGAATGGCGTACAAGGATGCATTGATATTACACTATCATTATATTTTGTATTTCACACATTTAACCTGTTTACGACGGGTAAATAGTTTGCAACACTGAGGAACGCCATTGTATTTTTGGAAGACCAGATGAATGACATTAAAGCCTGGTTGATGCGTCATGAGACACTTGTTAAAACGGGTTCAATGTTAATTACTCTATTGATAAGATCAACTTCCAAATAAGGAAATCTTACTATGCTATTGTATAATAACTATACCCAAGCAACTTGTACTAAGCTTTGTACTAACTAACATAGTTTGGATGTTTTGTATTGCAAAAGACAAGTGTCGAATGAAAGACTCTGTAAAACAATATTATAATATGGACAACAATCTGCTTTAAACATCCACCGCATAAAATTCAATGATACGACTATTCCACAATTTACGTATATACCTAGGTCAAATGAGGTCGTTATATCTCACATTTTTATCAATGGTGAGCTATTTGCATACTTTAAATGGGTATGGTTACCCGAGCGACGAATTGAAAAGAATGTTAATTATTGTTATCTCAGATTTCATCGTTCATTTTTCTATGGAGACGTATCAAGGCATTAAAAACTTATTAACACAGATAAGTGACTTTACATAAACTAGTTCAAAAGCGAAATATGGCGCTTAATACCACTTTGACACCGACGTTGTCCTCCGCTAAATTGACCATAGATAATAAATCAATATCTAGTTGTTCGCCTATTCCAGAGACTCGCACGCTGGCCGTCTTGAATCTATGTCTTCTCGACTTCTGCAGAGAATAAGCATCTTGATCATTTAGCCACTGCTGTATAAATTTCACGGTAAATGTTCCAGGATACTTCTTATCTAGAACGTTGAACAATTTCTGAGCACCGGCAAAAGCAGCGGGATTTTTGGTGTTAAAATAATAACGTTCCAAAATCTGTTTTTTCTCCGCGTCTTCCATATTTGCAATCTAGCGCGAGTGAAGCTCTAAGAAGAAATGAGTGCCACATGTTGACCACCCACTTTTTAATATCAACTTAAAGTTCAACCGCCGTCGTTCATGTTCAAATCTTAAAATCGGATATATTATGGACAGAAAGACAACTATGTGATAGTTAAACGCAACATTAGCGAGATTACTCTCCCTTTAATCAAAAACTAAAAAAGGTATTATTCAACTCAAAAGGTATCTTTAACTCACAATTTGCACCCGCTATTTGGTACTACTGACATGTTTTACTTTACCAGTACTCGCTAACCTCTTCATCTCCCTTTATAAATTATTCCTAAATGTTTTCTTTGCACCTCCTTGGCAGCACATATCCAGACAACTACAAATAACAATTCTCTGGGATGTCGTCATACGGAACTTATGCATTTGTAGATTTTACTATTAGCTATGGTGTGCTGAACGAAAATTCTGTACCATGAATGATAACGATTTTAACATTTTCGTCGCTCGTGACCTTGTTTAGTACGAAGCTGACGCGTATTGTTAGGTGTTGCGAGTGGATGGCCATTTGGGTATATTTTGTCGGCTTTAAAAGAACGCAGTTTTCAGGATATGGCAATGCTGCTGAACCGATTTTATTCATAAGCATATACAGGTGCGCGTCAATTTGATGGCCAAAAAAAATCTGATTCCACATATCTCATCAGGCCTGCATTGTCTATAACTATCTTATTGTTTTATACTGTATCTAAACTTTACTTTACACGTATCATGATCATTTCAGTGGTAATCATTTGGAATTGCAAAAACACGTAGAAAATCAAGTTCATTTATTTTGCTTGGCCTAACAATTTGATTGAAAATTGCTTTGAGAAAATCCCTTCGATTTGTACGTATTCAGTCATCCGCTCTCCGTCTAAGCTGTCCGCGTATACATCTCTAATAAGACATGCATACATGATCAAACGCTTTAATTTATTTATTGGAGTTAACGCCGTATCAACACAATTTAGGCCATTTCACCTAACCTTACATTTCATGGACCATTGTCTATAACTTTTACTCACCTACCCTTCCACTAGTCCGGAAACTTTTCCATATTATCTAATCAATGGGGGAAATCGACATTATTGTCAAATTTTCATGGGATCATACGCTTTAAAATCAGTGTAATACTTTTATGATGATATTCAAATCAATCGCGATCGAATGCATGTCGGTCATCTCGTCTAATTACCTTCGATAATTTCAATCTTAATAAAGTTTGACTCTTTCCGGTTACTTCGTTCATCTCCGTGAATTGAGTGACGTCATAGAAAAATAGTTCGATATCCTTGCGGGCATTCTATAGATAGACGGTGAAGATATCACCTCTATACTAAGACGCGCAACCGTCTCAAAATTATAAATGATCACTCATAGCTACAGGATCATAAATCTATCAATACAAAGTACTTTTAAACCTCTGTAGGTATAGGTGCATAGTTAAACCGTGTAACCTAGTTTCGAATTCAAATTACTGTGTAAAGAATGACAAATGTAAACACGTTATGACGAAGGTTTAACAACCGGTATAAAAGTTTAATTTAATGAGGTTAGTTGGTTGGATAGTCAAATTTTATTGAGTAGACACAAAATTCATTCTATTTTTGTTCAGTATACTTGAACGGGGGAAATTGATAGAATGTAAACATTGCCACGTGTTTTCGGGTAAATAAACAGTTTTACCCGTGATGCGCGGCGTCTCCGTACAGAGGTCAGTCAGACCGTTTGTGTACAGAATGTCCTTGCGGGTATTCATATCAAGGGGCATGTTTCACAACTTTAAGTCTGTCGCTAGCTAGCGCTTTTTTGAAGGCTAGCTAGCTAGCCAATTTTGAGTAGCATATTAGCACTCGCCTTGTGAAACGTGCCCAGTATAAAACGAAAAGTTTGGAACAGTTTGTTTTAAATGATTTTATGTTCAACAAGCGCTTAACTTAAAAATGATTATAGAAAAAACATTTTCTAATTAACTCATATTAAACTTACTGTATACAACCGTTTCAAGTCACATTCATGAAATCAATTATTATGTTACTATAATTGCTAATATGATTTTGAATAAATATTAAACGAATAATAATAATAATTATATTTCTTTTTTACTCTGATGGTAATTGAATTAATAAATGTTATACTACAAAGTCTTCTGACTTGATGTGCTATACATATGAATACTAAAGCAATATAAACAATACGTGTTTATTTAGATACTAGGTTATCAGATTGAAATGACAGATTAATGGTTCATCCGCTGTTAAATTGACTGAAGTGGTCAGATAATGTTTTCATAGTGGTTCTGGACATAACGGTATCAGTCCTACGTCTTACACCAGTTGAGAGCATCCAATGGATGATGGGGCTTATCAGGGAAACTATAATCGTTTTATTGACCACAAGCAATTAGCACAGCCATAAATCTACATTAATTTGGCACTTGCTGTGCTGGCTTGTTTGATTGAAATTGATCATGAACATGTGTACTATTTACATTGATAAAAATAGAAACATAACACCAGTGTTGTTGTATTTGTGAGCACGTATTATACTGTTTTATATATTAAATCATATTTCAAAAGATCTTATTTTGTAAGACGAGTGAACCGTTTTACTACATCATTACTGCATCTAATAATACACATCTAATGACTTAATTTTTATAAAATGCGTCTTATGACTATAATTTTAGGAACACAATCCATTTTATACCCTATGACTTTTAAAAACATGAATTTGATTTGTAAGGACATCAGATTACAGACACCTTATCACTCATTCTGAAAAGTAGATGTTGCTACATGTATGAATGATAATGTGACATTGAAGTATTTTCACTATAATAATTTAGATAATGTGATTTGTCTATTATGCTGATATACTTGTTAATACGTTGTGTGAAGCGTCACAATTGGTAAGTCCGTTTTTCTCCTACCTTAGATTTATCATCATCATCGTCGTCATCCTAATCAACATCCGGTTTTAAGTTTGGTACAAGCCGTTGATTATTCTTTCGGCAAGGGTGAGGTTTGTATTTCTTGTGTGGAAGTCTTCCTCTTCATATCTGGTGGTCCTGATGGTTGGTGTCATACATTTTAAGTTACAATCGATCACGCTCTACCAGGTCTTCCCAGATTAAATCTGATCAACCTTGGCCATGGTGTGCTGAGATCTTCAAATTTCTCACTTTGGAGGTCCAGCTTGTGACCAAGCCATCTAAGCATGTTTATTTGTAGAACGTCAGCAATATCTCGGATGTTGTTGAGATAGGGGCACTTCCAACAAATGCAAAGAACTTCAATGACTTTTAACTATCAGAAAGTTCTGATATTGTGATCTCGCCTCTCTTGTCGTAAAGTAACTCTATCAGTTGAAATCTGATACTACCAATAAATTATACCATGCTAAGCTGGACACTATCAACCAGTGACAGGGGCACTTACACCTAGGTGTTATTACCCCTAGGAAAAAGCGGTATTTTCTGAAAAACTGGCTTAAGACGTAGGACTAGGAATCACCTTCCACAGTTCTAATGAGATTTTGACTCTCATGTGTAGGATTTTACTCTTTTCATGCTTGGTTCTTTTTCAGAAAAAAAAGAACATTGTACAAATAAATTTAAGGTGCCTTTTATAACAGGATATTTACAAGTAAAAGAAAAACTAATTTGATGCAAAACAGATTGGTTGTACAAAACTATTATAAACTATTATTAAGCTTAAGTGTAAAATTGGAGTTTTTTTGACACGCAGACTAATTTAACAATATGAGAGTCATATTGTCACAGTACATTACTTCGACTAATTACGACATTAATCATAGTAATAAGTAAATTCAATCGCTCTTTATTGTTAAATGACCCAGGCAGATTTTTTATTGTGAAGAGAGATGACAAAACATGTAATCGACACATTTAATAACTCCGGCCATTCTTCCTCCTGCCACTGATTCTCAATCATGTAGGGCAGTAGCCTGTGACTGACAACGTATGCACCAAGTAGTTTGTTAACAGCTAAATCCAGAGGTTACGTGAGTAGGTGGACTGACCGCTGTGATATGACCTGTAAGGAAATGATTTACGTCAAGGCAAGACATAAGTCCTAAAATTGGAACCTTCTAAGTGCTGATTTAAGAAGTATACGCAAGGTACAAGCAATTAAAGGTTTAAGACCCATGTCTTCACATCTTTTGGGGATAGACACTGTGGTAACGCGATGGCCGTGGGTCAGAAATAATGCCTGAAATAGACCTGTACTCGGTCTGTATTCGCTTTCAAACAGCCCATCGAAGTGTTGATTTTATACACCCAATATTTTATACCCTAACCACATTAAGTGGTCTCGTGCCAATGCCCAGGAAAATTCCCCAGGGTAGTCAGTGTGCCAACGTGATAGCCCTAGGCCGGACCTCTCGCCTGGTATACGCCAATACCCGGCAAATGGAATTTTCCGAGGGTAGCCACTATGCCCAAGTGACCGCCATAGATCAGACCTCACACGTGGTATCCCCCGTATCCGGCCAAATCGCTTTAACTCGACGTTTGTGCCCAGAAACATGGCCCGACTGGGTGCTGATTTTATACACAAAACGTAAAGTACCGACAATTAGTGGTCTCTGGCCCGAGCTCAGGGAACTTACCTAGGGTAACCACTGTGCAAACCTGACAGCCCTATGTCGGACCTCTTGCCTGGTATACGCCAGTATCGGACGAAATCGCTTTAACTCGACGTTTGAGCCCAGAAAATGGCCTGAGTGCTGATTTTTAACACAAAACGTAAAGTGCCGATAATTAGTGGTCTCTGGTTCAAGCCCACGGCATTTTCTAATAGTGGCCACTGTGCCTACATGATAGCCCTAGGTCCGACCTCTCGCCTGGTAAACGCCAGTACCGGGCGAAATCGCTTAAACACGACGTTCGAGCCCGGAAACATGGCCCATCTGAGCGCTGATTTTATACACAAAACGTAAAATTCCGACACTAAGTGGTCTCTGGCCCGAGCCCATGGAATTTTCCCAGGGTGGCCAATATGCCCACGTGATAGCCCTAGGTAGGACATCTCGCCTGGTATACGCCAGAACCGGGCGAAATCGCATAAACTCGACGTTTGCGCCCTGAAACATGGCCCATCTGAGTGCTGATTTTATGAACAAAACTTAAAGTACCGTCACTTAGTGGTCTCTGCTGATTTTATAAACAGAACACAAAGTCCAGACAATCAGTGGTTTTCTGCCTGAGCCCACGGAATTATCCCAGGGTTGCCACTGTGACCGCGTGATGGACCTAGGTCGGACATCTCGCCTGGTATACGCCAGTACCGGGCGAAATTTTATTAACTCGACGTTTTCGCCCTGAAACATGGCCCATCTGAGTGCTGATTTTATGAACAAAACTTAAAGTACCGTCACTTAGTGGTCTCTGGCCCGAGCCAAGGGAATTTTCCTAGGGTGGCCACTGTGCTCACGTGATAGCCCTAGGTCGGTTCTCTCGCCTGGAGTACGCAAGTACCGGGCAAAATCGCTTTAAGTCGACGTTCGAGCCCTGAAACATGGCCCATCCGAGTGCTGATTTTATACACAAAACGTAAAGAACCGACACATAGTGGTCTCAGGCCCGAGCCCACGGAATTTTCCTAGGGTGGCAACTGTGCCCACGAGATAGCCCAAGGTCGGACCTCTCGCCTGGTATACGCGAGTACAAGGTGAAATCGCATTAACTCGACCTTCGAGCCCTGAAACATGGCCAATCTGAGTGCTGATTTTATACACAAAAAGAAAAGTACCGACACTTAGTGGTCTCTTGCCCGAGCCCTTTGAATTTTCCCATGGTAAACACTGTGCCCACTTGATAGCTCTAAGTCGGACCTATCGCCTGGTATACGCTAGTAACGGGCGAAATCGCTTTTACTTGACGTTCGAGTCCTGAAACATGGCCCATGTGAGTGCTGATTTTATACACAAAACGTAAAGTACCGACACTAAGTGGTCTCTGGCCCGAGCCCACGGAATTTTCCCTGGGTGGCCACTGTGCCCGCGTGATAGGCCTAGGTCGGACCTCTCGCCTGGTATACGCCAGTACTGAGCGCAATCGCTTAATTAAACTCGACGTTCGAGCCCTGAAACATGGCCCATCCGAGTGCTGATTTTATACAGAAAACGTAAAGTACCGACACCCAGTGGTCTCTGGCCCGAGCCCACGGAATTTACCCAGGGTGGCCACTGTGCCCACGTGATAGCCCTAGGTCGGACCTCTCGCCTGGTATACGCTAGTACCGGGCGAAATCGCTTAAACTCGACGTTCGAGCCCTGAAACATGGCCCATCCGAGTGCTGATTTTATACACAAAACGTAAAGTACCGACACTTAGTGGTCTCTGGCCCGAGCCCACGTATATTTCGCAGGGTGGCCATTGTGCCCACGTGATAGCCTTAGGTCGGACCTCTCGCCTGGTATACGCTAGTACCGAGCGAAATCGCTTAAACTCGACGTTCGAGCCCTGAAACATGGCCCATCCGAGTGCTGATTTTATACACAAAACGTAAAGTATCGACACTTAGTGGTCTCTGGCCCGAGCCGACGGAATTTTCCCAGGGTGGCCACTGTACCCACGTGATAGCCCTAAGACGGACCGCTCGCCTGGTATACGCCAGTACCCGGCGAAATCGCTTAAACTCGACGTTCGAGCCCTGAAACATGGCCCATCCGAGTGCTGATTTTATACACAAAACGTAAAGTACCGACACCCAGTGGTCTCTGGCCCGAGCCCACGGAATTTTCCCAGGGTGGCCACTGTGCCCACGTGATAGCCCTAGGTCGGACCTCTCGCCTGGTATACGCCAGTACCGGGCGAAATCGCTTAAACTCGACGTTTAAGCCCTGAAACATGGCCTATCCGAGTGCTGATTTTATACACAAAACGTAAAGTACCGACACTTAGTGGTCTCTGGCCCGAGCCCACGGAATTTTCCCAGGGTGGCCACTGTGCCCACGTGATAGCCGTAGGTCGGACCTCTCGCCTGGTATACGCCAGTACCGGGCGAAATCGCTTAAACTCGTCGTCCGAGCCCTGAAACATGGCCCATCCGAGTGCTGATTTTATACACAAAACGTAAAGTACCGACACTTAGTGTTCTCTGGCCCGAGCCCACGTAATTTTCCCAGGGTGGCCACTGTGCCCACGTGATAGCCCTAGGTCGGACCTCTTGCCCGGTATACGCCAGTACCGGGCGAAATCGCTTAAACTCGACGTCCGAGCCCTGAAACATGGCCCATCCGAGTGCTGATTTTATACACAAAACGTAAAGTACCGACACTTTGTGGTCTCTGGCCCGAGCCCACGGAATTTTCCCAGGGTGGCTACTGTGCCCACGTGATAGCCCTAGGACGGACCGCTCGCCTGGTATACGCCAGTACCCGGCAAAATCGTTTAAACTCGACGTTCGAGCCCTGAAACATGGCCCATCCGAGTGCTGATTTTATACACAAAACGTAAAGTATCGACACTTAGTGGTCTCTGGCCCGAGCCCACGGAATTTTCCGAGGGTGGCCACTGTACCCACGTGATAGCCCTAAGACGGACCGCTCGCCTGGTATACGCCAGTACCCGGCGAAATCGCTTAAACTCGACGTTCGAGCCCTGAAACATGGCCCATCCGAGTGCTGATTTTATACACAAAACGTAAAGTACCGACACTTAGTGGTCTCTGGCCCGAGCCCACGGAATTTTCCCAGGGTGGCCACTGTGCCCACGTGATAGCCCTAGGTCGGACCTCTCGCCTGGTATACGCCAGTTCCGGGCGAAATCGCTTAAACTCGTCGTCCGAGCCCTGAAACATGGCCCATCCGAGTGCTGATTTTATACACAAAACGTAAAGTACCGACACTTAGTGGTCTCTGGCCCGAGCCCACGGAATTTTCCCAGGGTGGCCACTGTGCCCACGTGATAGCCCTAAGTCGGACCTCTCGCCTGGTATACGCCAGTACCGGGCGAAATCGCTTAAACTCGACGTTCGAGCCCTGAAACATGGCCCATCCGAGTGCTGATTTTATACACAAAACGTATAATACCGACATTTAGTGGTCTCTGGCCCGAGCCCACGGAATTTTCCCAGGGTGGCCATTGTGCCCAAGTGATAGCCCTAGGTCGGACCCCTTGCCCGGTATACGCCAGTGCCGGGGGAAATCGCTTAAACTCGACGTTCGAGCCCTGAAACATGGCTCATCTGAGTGCTGATTTTATTCACCAAACGTAAAGTACCGACACTTAGTGGTATCTGGCCCGAGCCCACGGAATTTTCCCAGGGTGGCCACTGTGCCCACGTGATAGCCCTAGGTCGGACCTCTCGCTTGGTATACGCCAGTACCCGGCGAAATCGCTTAAACTCGACGTTCGAGCCCTGAAACATGGCCCATCCGTGTGCTGATTTTATACACAAAACGTAAAGTACCGACTTTTAGTGGTCTCTGGCCCGAGCCCACGGAATTTTCCCAGAGTGGCCTTTGTGCCCACGTGATAGCTCTTGGTCGGTCCTCATTCCTTGTCTACGCCAGTACCCGGCGAAATCGCTTTAACATGAGATTCGAGCCCTGAAACATTGCCCGTTTGAGTGCTGATTTTATCCACATAACGTTTAGTACCGACTTTTAGTGGTCTCTTGCCCGAGTCGACGGAATTTTGTAAGGGTGGTCACTATGCCTACGTGATAGCCCTAGGTATAACCTCTCGCCTTGTATACGCCAGTACCCGGCTTAATCACTTTAACTCTGGATTCGAGCCATGAAACATGGCCCATCTGAAATCTGTTTTATCCACAAAACGTAAAGTACCCACTTTTAGTGGTCTCTGGCCCAAGCCCAAGGAATTTTCACAGGATGGCCAATGTGCCCACGTGATAGCCTTAGGTCGGACTTCTTGCCTGGTATGCGCCAGTACCCGGCAAAATCGCTTTAACTCGACGTTCGAGCCCTGAAACATTGCCATTCTATGTGCTGATTTTATCCACAAAACGTTATGTACCGACTTTAAGTGGTCTCTGGCCCGAGCCAACGGAATTTTCTAAGGGTGGCCACTATGTTCACGTGATAGCCCTAGGTCTAATCTCTCGCGTGGTAGACGCCAGTACCCGGCTTAATCGCTTTAACTCTGGATTCGAGCCATGAATCATGGCCCATCTGAATGCTGATTTTATACACCAAACGTTATGAACCGACTTTAAGTGGTCTTTGGTTCAAGCCCATGGAATTTTCCCAGGGTAGCCACTATGTCCAAGTGATAGCCCTAGATCAGAACTCACGCGTGGTATCCGCCGTATCCGGCCAAATCGCTTTAACATGAGATTCGAGCCCTGAAACATGGCTCATCTGAGTGCTGATTTTATACACAAAACGTAAAGTACCGACATTTTGTTATTTCTGGTCCAATCCACGGAATTCTCTAAGGGTAGCCACTATGCCAACGAGATTACCCTGAGTCAGACCTCTAACGTGGTATACACCATTATCCCAGTAAAAAATTTGCTAGCAAAAATAGCACTTTGTGGCCAATTTTGCTAGCAAAAAAAATTTGCAAACTTCAGCGACGTCATTTTTTGGCTAAATCAAACGATTAATTTGCTTTTGAAAATGTTATGAACAAATGCACCATTGGCTTTCTGATGCGTATCAGTCCAACAGCGGAACCTCTTTGTCATTCTAGCATCTAGATCCTGTAGAAAATATTATTTCTTTTTAAATACTATATTCGTTTGCTGAAAATAGCTGCTACAGCATGAGTAAGCTTTATTTCAAAAGTCCACAGACTGACTCATTGACATGTATTGCAAACCTAATAATTTATGTTATTCCGTTGCAGTTTGTAGCATGGTAATGTACCTTGCTTCTTACCAAATCCTGGAGTTTAAAGAGTACCGGTTATAAGGGCTGCATAATGAAACGTTTTCCAACGAACGCAATTACGAACTGGTCGCTAAAACGGGGTGATCGCTTATAAAGGGTGACCGATAGGAGAGGTTGGACTGTATACGATCATATAATAAAATAAAACCTTCATACTATTCGAAAGTATATATGTTTGCCTTGTGATATGACCTAATGTATTCTTTGAGCTCACAAATTCACTGTTTGATGGAAATTTTACCAAATATGGATATCGTTTTTTCTCATGAATTCCCAGGAGAATCACACGAGATTAGTCATACTGTATTAGTGCTATCTAAATAAAATATCCAACATACGAAGCTCTTTTGAATCCTGTCCAATATTTATATTTTCGTGTGTGGTCACAATAACATTTTGCCTCAGTAAACATTTAGTTATCATACATCTTTATATACAATTATATACGAGAGATCAATATATAGGTCTTATATTACAAGTGTATATTGGTTCCGTGAGTTAAACCATTGTTCTCTGACAATGAATTCCAAAGGGTCACTCTGTTGTGCGTTCGCCATTGAGCTAGATAACTGATAATCTAAGTATACAAACTTTGAAATAATCAGACTTGACTTCAATAATGTAAGAACTCATGAGTAAAGAAAACATTAAATGTTATCTATATTATAACAGTATATAATTTCAAAATATTTATCTCTTTGTGTCGATTGTTCTATACGAGCAATGCTAGCTAGAATGTCCTCGGCATGAGATTACATGCACATTTATTAAAACTTTAATAATTGATGGGGGAGATTAAGATTGACTAAAAAGATTTCAAATTTTTGTGACGCTTTCATGTCTTCAGTGGAAGACAGTGGACACTGTTTTGATCCATCTAAGACAATGTACATACGGGGGCATATTCAGCTTTTCTTCAATTCTTCAATCTGTAGGCCCATAAAAGAGGTACCAAGGGATGGTTGCCCCTTGGAAAAAGGGCCAATGGGCGAAGCCCCCCCCCCCATGAATCAGAATCAAATGAAGATTAAATATAGCAAAATGTACGTTCCAATGTAGATCTGTTTTCAATGAAATTTATCAAAACAATAATTCTAAACAATTCGATGCAAACTTTACTGAGCACGATTAACCGCGCATAAGCCATGGGTGCAACACATAGAAATGGAACATGGTGCAAGAATTCTATCATGTACCCTAAGAGGCAAAAAACCCTTTTTTTCGATCATACGGCTAAAACCCATTACTACCACACCCTCTTGTTTTTACTGAATTTTGGGACTTTTAAACTTGACATTTTCTTGTCCTACTTGTAGGCCCGGGCATACCGGGCGTAATAGTAGTTACGCCACTGACCTACATGTAGAATAAACTATCAAAAGATCAAAACATGGGCGAAAATAGGCCACTTTTCACCTTAACACGATATGGCTATTTCAAGACAATATTTCATTACATATCGACTAACAGATATACAACTTTGCAAAGTTATTCCCGAAAAAGCCATTTAAACCCCGCTCCCAGTTACCATGGCAACTTTGGGACAAAACAAAAAGGACAAGGAGCAATTTTGTTCTTGTCTACCCCAAATTTGCTATTCATTCAGTTATAGCTTCCTTAAATGAAGTCTAAAGCGCTAGTACTTTTCAAAGACTCATAACATTTTAATTTGTCACCATTTCACGCCATTTTCTGGCAAGATGGGACGCTATGCCTTTTGCAAATTCTGGCGATGAATAAGGCTACACCCCACCTCTTGGACACCCTGAGACACCTTTTGATGGTGTTAGCGTTCGAAAAAAGGGTTATTTTTATGCAACTTTTTTTAAGTGAAATTCACTTTATTCTTTTAAAACACTAATTTAAAATACTTCGGCGGCCATTTGAAGGGGTCAAGACACGTTAAACACGAGATTTACCATTAAAAGGATAGAGGTACAAATAGTGTTCGTGATTTGACGGCATCTTGTCGTCCCCACTTTGTCGTTGACTGACGAATACTGTTGCGATACAATACGAACTGAAATCAGAAACAAACTATAATAAACAAATTCATAATTCATAAAAACAGAACTGTAAAACAATTTACAAACAAACAAAAATATATCTGTTAATCTAACCCAGGTTGAAAATCAGTGTAAAATCCAATGTATTTAAAATAATCCTAAATATAATTTCATATATAAATGTGAATTATACAATCGAATAATTAGCACACCGTGTCTAGTCATAAATATGAGAACCCAAAATGAAGTAACCAAATGATAGTATGACTTATAAATGAATGACATGATGACGGGATAAATTTCAATGACTTACAAACCCAGGACCAGTTGCCGTTGTTACCAAAATATCACCATTTGTTTTAGAATATTGGACAAACATCAAGGTTACAAAATAAATATTGTGAGTACATACCTGTTAACAGCATGAACTAGTTCTTTCCAGAACGTTCTGGAATCAAAATAAAAAAGCACTTCAACACTGTATTATATGATATCGAACAGTACAGAACCCAGAATGGAGAATATTAAGTATGCAGACGATTGCCTTATCCGACAGTCCTATATATAATAGAAGTAAAGTACAGTTATACTGACATAGAAAATGACAATGATTCAAGAAGGTTTCAGTCAAAGCCAGATTAACTCACACGGTAGTGCGCTGATCAACGAATCTGGGATTTGAGCTTTTTGCTTCTTTTTAGCCTCCAATTTCAACTTTAGACCGCTGCATTCCCCAATATGAAGCCTAATGTGCTATCGCTAAATCGCACCTATTCTGCTCCCTGTAGCCCCTACTTATCATTCTCCTTTCCCTAAAATCCCAACAACAGATGAATGAGCATCGCCCTCTGGTACCCCCCCCCCCCCCCCCGAGATACATATTTATTGAGGAGGCCAGCAAAAAGTCAAATTAGGTCACCAAAAAAGTCACCAAATCCGTTGAAACATGCCCTTGAGTGGCCAATTTGAAGAAGGAGGTGAATGCGTGAACGTGCGTTTTTTTTCTATTATTAAACAATCATTCATGATTATACTTAATATGTACTTTATTTAGTTACTCATCAGCACACACATGCTATCTCAATGAACAATGTAAAAACTTCAAGATATATCATTCTGGTTTACGCAATTTAAATCTTATTATTTATATTATTTTGTAAGGTGGCATATAGCTGCCACCAGATAGACAGACAATTACCTAGTTGATTAAGAAACCAAATAACCACTTATCTATAAATATATATCTACAATGTATATAGATATTGCGTATATCTAATATCTAATGTCTACGATGACTTAAGTGTGACTGTGTATCAATACAATGGAGCAAAACAATGTTATATTATAATAATAGTATATAATTTGTATATATTATTTAATGATAATAGGTTAAGTAGTAACGTAACTAGTTAACCACTTAATTAACTATTTATTTATTTGGTTGACTAATTCCGTAACTAGTTACCCATTAACCAATTATACTAAATATGTCCAACTGGTAATTAGTAATCTAGTTACGTTAACTAGATAATCACTAAATTAACTAGTTAATTATCTGGTTATCTGGTGGCAGAAACATGCCACCATAATTTTGTTCACGATACTTTTTGTTATGTATTTTATTACCAAAGGTGTGGCAATAAAATACAAACAATCTTAACAAAGCGATCAATATTTCTGAATATCGCACCTAAGTTTCACGAAACTATATTTGAACAAAGCATCCTTTACAGAAAATTAAATATTTACCCATAGACATTAAGAGTCATATCTTGAAAGGTATATGTTGAATATAAATATCCTATATCTACATCTGTATTTCCTTTTTTCTCATTGTGTTTATTTTGAACAATATGGTCTTATTTCAAGCGCTTTGTAAAAGCTTTTTATGTACTTAACTTGTGGTGATAAATTACTGAAAACAGTCGCAAAAAGTTTGTATAACATTTCAGACAAAACATAATGCTGGTAAAGGACACAATAAGCTACGAACATACTGTAAATATAAATTACATTTTAATACAGAATTTTATTGTAAATTGATACTTCCCCCGAGACACAGATCATCATTATGTAAACTTAGGTGTGGGGTAGCTCCAATTAGAATAGAAACTGGTCGATACGAAGGTTTGCCTTTAGAAAATCGTAAGTGCCCATTCTGTGATATTTTGGAACACGATTGTCATGTTTTGTTATATTGTGATGTGTACACCGATGTTAGAAAAAAACATTATTTAAAATACTTAAAAGTGCAAACCGCTTACGAAGCTCAATTAAGCTGTATATATCAGATTAAAAACGATTAGTAACAGCACGTTTCAATGTTTATAAAATGGTAAATATTTATATATTTAAATATTTATGTTTGAACAGTTGGTTAGTGATAGGGGTGTATACTCTATTACATAATACCGAGACACATTTTAAAGTGTCACAGAAAATGATTAATGCCTTATTTGAATGTTTTTATCTATTGCTGCATGTTGCATGTTGATAACTATGGTAAAATAGCTGTATTTTCGAGTTGGGTTTTATTTATACATGTAGTCATTGGCAAATACATGAAACATTTTTCGGCGTAGCTGTCTAAGCTGGATTTTGATCTACATTTCTGTATAATGACGTCTCTGGGATTTCGGAAATCCGCCGTTCTATTGGATGATTTTATAAGCACTGAGAATGACGTACGGGGGAAACAGAGAAAACCCCCTCTTCGATTGGATGGCCCTGACACGCGCGAAAAAATAAAGGCCACACTATTGTAATGCAGTGTTTTACGAAATTTTGCTTCGTTCGTAGATTATTTTTTTTGGGTAGACTTCTATTGCTTTCCAAAGTGTTTTTTTATTTTGTAACAATAAAAAGTTACGTGTCAAACACAATATTTTATGGGTAAAATGAATTACGTCTCCAGATGTGAACCGGTTTCTAGTAAAAAGTCTGACATATTACCCAATAATTATTAAATTAGCCTCACTACGTCCAGTTTCCGGGGTTTACACTTTGAGAGTCACAGCTCCACATATAGACCAGTTCATTGTTATTGTTATGATGTCTATAAATAGTAACAAGGAGCTGATAAAGACTACAGGTAACCGTTCGCTGGTTGGCAAGAAATGATAGCGAGTAAATACAATGAAAACACAGTAATTTTAAAATTGCAATTACTAAGTCATTTTTCATCAAACAATTTTGCATTTTATATCACTAGAAAGGTCTTGAAATTCATATTTTGAATATCTAAAAATTATTTGTCAAAAAGAATTTTTTTTTGTTGGCGAGTGTTTTAATGATCTGCCCTATGAAACATTTAATATTCATAGCTCGAAGAGTTATGTTTAATCAATTTAATCGTGCGGTTAAAGTGCTACTAGGGTATCAGTATTTTTTGTGAGCCACAAAATAAGAAATCTAGATGAATCGGTCTAGTAAACGCAGTTGTACCCCTTGTATATAAGTATATTAAAGGTATGTTGGAAAAATCAAAGGGAGGTAACTTGACAATTCCCTGTGGTTATCAGTGTACGGCAATTGCATTGGCTGACATATTGTTTACGGTAGGCAATCATGTGCCAAGTCTGCGAAACTGGTCTGCAAATGTTGTTGATGAAGTGATGATGCGTGGTCACAACTTGTATGAGCAAATACTAACGGAATCTGGCAATCCATCACCACGTCAAAAAATAGGTTTTAACATTAGTGGTCCTATGTAAATGGCTCTTCTGTGACCTTTGACCTTTTCCTCAGGTGAGCACCCAGGGCCCTTTGGGCCCTCTTGTTTTTAAATCGACGCCGTTTGTCTTTTTTAAAGACATTTCTTGTTTAGTTAAAGCTTGGGTTTGAATAAGTTGACTGACATAATTCGGGACTATCTGGCTTCTTCCTTTCTTTATTAAGGAGAATGTGTTAGAATGTGCACAGGAGCTTGACATTCTGTGTCGTAGTTTGAAAAATTCCCTCCTTATTATAAAAGGTTTTTATTATAAGAAGAAGGGAATTTTTCAAACTACGTTACAGAATGTCAAGCTCCTGTGGTTAGTGTATCGGGTGTGTCATAAAATGGTTGGCTTATTGCCCAAGTTATTTTTCTGTTAAGCCCCATTATAAAAAGTAACACGGACTATGGACCGCAAAGAAAATAGGCATTTATCCAAATTTCAAACACCTCTAATGAACAAAAAATGTAATCATGTTATTCAATGTATTTCAAAGTGAAAATAGAATTTGGATGTCAGTAATTTAAACAATAGTTTTGATCACAGTTTGCATTAGATGTAGTATTGTGATGCAAGACACTTACTCAAAATTACAAAATTAACAGGGGCATATCAAGATTTTTTTTCTATGGGGGTCCAAACTTTAGAACCACAACCATATTATACACTGTTCTCAGAATAACACGCCATAT
This sequence comes from Mactra quadrangularis, assembly GCA_025267735.1. Classification (NCBI taxonomy): domain Eukaryota; kingdom Metazoa; phylum Mollusca; class Bivalvia; order Venerida; family Mactridae; genus Mactra; species Mactra quadrangularis. The sequence goes on along the minus strand of CM046308.1, from coordinate 15,086,396 downwards.
CAATAGTAAAAACAACATAACCATTATATCTATGTTAAACACAAGGGCGATCGAAGCGATCCCGAGAAAAATTGCTTCATAATACTTAAAAATGGTTTAAAATTTAAAAAATACACTCATGGACAGGTACTAAGAGCATGTTTGTTTTGTAATGTAGAAAACTCAAACGTTTTAATTGTTCGACGCAAATATGTAACAAAATTTACCTGGACATTTCGTTCATGAACCAAGCATGGACGAAAGCTTTATGCTAGCTCTCTTTTAAGATGTGTTGGATAATGAAAAAAGTTTGAAATATTAATGTTAATAACCAGTTGTAAACACGGCTTAACTTACAAAAAATTGTTTGCTTTGCACTTTTTTTCAGTATTTACGTCACAAATTACGTTATATAGGCAACATTTGCCACAAATCTAATCAAATAAGAAAGGAGAATTTCATTACCGGTTTTTATGTATGATTTATAATCAATCGGTTTAAAAATGAAATTTATAGATGTGAACGCATACTTAGCATAAATATGCATAATTAATGCAATTTTGTATTCAAATAATGCAGCATGAATACTGAATAGCATTCATAATAAGCTGGCACATGTATTAAAGCCCCATCATCAAAAGTAACAATATTTTTGGACTTCAAAGAAAGTAAACATTTATCCATACCAGACACTTCTAATAAACAAGATTTTTTTAAGTGCAATTATTTCTTACATATGTTTTATATATTGCATTTCAAAATGAAAGATGACCTAAGGCCATGCCATATCGGAATTTTGTTAAGCGTCCGCGTGCGCGTAGGTTTTAGAGTCCTCAATCTGGAAAAAACAACAAATTTGTTGGTGAATTTTTCTTAAATAATTTCGATGTTAAAGGATTTGATAACGACAATTTCGTTAAAACACACGCCATTTTATAAAAAAAACCACATGTTTTAAGTCTGTGCTAATCTAGTCATTTCATAAGTAGTTCAGACTATTGTTTCATGTTGTGATGATGTTTTCCATTAAAAAATATATATTCAATGTATAGTTTTTGTCGTAAAGTATTTGTGCTTTCGTTTTCGATTTGTGTGTTTTTGTGAATAGGTACCTAGGTTTGTCAAACTTGAGTTGACGCTTAACAAAATTCCAATTTGGCATGGCCTAAACTGAACGTAGACGTTGGTTGTTATTGCTTGGAACAATAGTTTCAATCACATTATGTCTAAAATAAAGTCTTCTTATAGAAAAATATACTACTCCAAATTATCTTTTTATGCCCTAAAACTATTTTGGAGCAGGTATATTGAAAATAAGCGTATAAATGAATAAAGTGTGCACTTATAATAAAAGTATTCATTTTTTAAGAATTGGGTACATACTAGTAGTCAAACTTAAATGTAGAAAGCAGAATTGTTTGAACAGATAATTGTGGCGCTAATGAATGTTACATATTGATAACGTTTTGGTAATAAGACACTATTTTCAAGTCTAGTGTTAATGAAAATATCTTCATATAGTGGCTTTAAGCCTTTTATTAAATTCTAGTTCCATACCTGTTTAATGGTTCGTAAAATTGGCACCCATGTAGCATATTTATTTGCAGTTGTATTGGTTTCATTTTTGTATTAACTTTTTAACTTTTCAATATCATATTACATGAAACAACCTCGTTTTTTTATTTGTATACCCGTAGCGACACAGGTTTTGATTATTGATATTTATATTCGTGTTTAGTAAGTATTGAAAATATGCATTTGAAATCTTAATTAGATTACGAGACATATGCGTGTTGATTAACAGGCATGAAAAAGCCATTTTGCGCCCTTTTCAACCTTACAGACGTTTGATTATCCCCCCACAAATGCTACCGAACACTCATTGCAACTATTTGTTTCTGGCACATTATCTATTTAGCTACCAAAAATGTAATCAAATGAAGTAAAATGGTCGGGGTTTTTTTTTGGGGGGGGGGGAATTTGTCTGCAGTGAAAGCTACCAGATTCTGGTAAAACGCATTGCTCTGTATTAGCGGGATAAGTCATTACTCAAACATACAAAGTTCACATAATTGACTATTAAATAAATCCCTTAACTAAAAAATAGACTCATCCTTATAATGGAATACAAGCAAAATTGAGCTCATTGAACTTGTTTTTTTATCAAATACAAATCTGTATCTTGATTATTACAGTATATACAGTATATAAATTATTTACGCAAGCTTAAACATTAACCTTTAAATTTCAAACCTATTTTTATCGTCACAAATTCTGACCGATATTTGATACCCCAAGTCACAAATTCTGACCGATATTTTATACCTCAAGCCACAAATTTAAACAATATTTGTTACCTCAAGTCACAAATAATCGAACGATATTTGGTACCTACAAACACAAATTCTGACCGATATTTGGTGCCTATAGTCACTAATTCTAGCCGATATTTATTACTTACAGAGACAAATTCTGACCGATATTTGGTACCTATAGTCACTAATTCACCGATATTTGGTACCTATAGTCACTAATTCTTACCGATATTTGTTACCTACAGAGACAAATTCTGACCGATATTTAGTGCCTATAGTCATTAATTCTTACCAATATTTGTTAATTACAGAGACTAATTCAGACCGATATTTGGTACCTATAGTCACTAATTCTAACCGATATTTGTTAATTACAGAGACAAATTCTGACCGATATTTGTTAATTACAGAGACAAATTCTGACCGATATTTGGTACCTATAGTCACTAATTCTAACCGATATTTGTTACTTACAGAGACAAATTCTGACCGATATTTGGTACCTATAGTCACTAATTCTAACCGATATTTGTTACTTACAGAGACAAATTCTGACCGATATTTGGTACCTATAGTCACTAATTCTAACCGATATTTGCTACTTACAGAGACAAATTTTAACCGATATTTGGTACCTATAGTCACTTATTCTAATCGATATTTGTTTTTCTTGCTGAGACAAATTCTGACAGATATTTTGTACCTATAGTCACTTATTCTTACAGATATTTGTTACTAACTGAGACAAATTCTGGCCGATATTTGGTACTTACAGTCACTAATACTAACAGATATTTGGTACCTATAGTCACTAATTCTAAACGATATTTGGTACCTATAGTCACTAATTCTAACCGATATTTGGTACCTATAGTCACTAATTCTAACCGATATTTGTTACTTACTGAGACAAATTCTGACCGCTATTTTGTACATGGTCTATACTCACTAAGAGACAAATTCTGACCAATATTTGGTACCTATAGTCACTAATTCTTACCGATATTTGTTACTGACAGAGACAAATTCTGACCGATATTTGGTAGCTATAGTCACTTATTCTAACCGATATTTGGTACCTATAGTCACTAATTCTAACCGATATTTGTTTCTTACAGAGACAAATTCTGACTGATATTTTGTACCTATAGTCACTTATTCTTACAGATATTTGTTACTTACAGAGACAAATTCTGACCGATATTTGGTACCTATAGTCACTAATTCTGACCGATATTTGGTACCTATAGTCACTAATTCTAACCGATATTTGTTACTTACTGAGACAAATTCTGACCGATATTTGGTACGTGGTCTTTACTCACTAAGAGACAAATTCTAACCGATATTTGTTACTTACAGAGACAAATTCTGACCGATAGTTGTTACTTACAGAGACAAATTCTGACCGATATTTGGTACCTATAGTCACTAATTCTAACCGATATTTGTTACTTACAGAGACAAATTCTGACCAATATTTGGTACCTATAGTCACTAATTCTTACCGATATTTGTTACTTACAGAGACAAATTCTGACCGATATTTGGTACATGGTCTTTTCTCACTAAGAGTCAAATTCTGACCAATATTTGGTACCTATAGTCACTAATTCTTACCGATATTTGTTACTGACAGAGACAAATTCTGACCGATATTTGGTACCTATAGTCACTTATTCTAACCGATATTTGGTACCTATAGTCACTAATTCTAACCGATATTTGTTACTTACAGAGACAAATTCTGACCGATATTTGGTACCTATAGTCACTAGTTCTAACCGATATTTGTTACTTACAGAGACAAATTCTGACCGATATTTGGTACCTATAGTCACTAATTCTAACCGATATTTGTTACTTACAGAGACAAATTCTGACCGATATTTTGTACCTATAGTCACTAATTCTAACCGATATTTGTTACTTACAGAGACAAATTCTGACCGATATTTGGTACCTATAGTCGCTAATTCAAACCGATATTTGGTAGCTACAGACACAAATTCTTACCGATATTTGGCACTTATAGTTTACACTTAACCGAGAAAAAAGACGTATCTACATTAGCCATATTTATACTGAAAACATTGATCAGTTAGTTTTCTGCATGAATTATGTAAATGTCAGTAATTTGTATTGAGAATTAATCATTCTTTTGTAAGGTATTTTTTTATCAGATATAAACATTACAGACTAAGAGATCAGGAAGTCTTAATGCCAGAAATCAACCGTAGTTCTTTAATAGACACTAAAGAAAAAACTTAACATGATATACAGTAATATGTATATGGTTCAAAAAGTTTAACAAATTAGAACATAGAACAAATTAAAATATCATTTTTTATACATTGAAGTTCCACAATAAAGACCTCCGCATTGATTATTACAAAATCATATGACTTGAAATTGCTTAATTCTTGTCAATTAGGCCACGATGCTTATACTATATTTATACAAGTATAATATCAAAACAAACGCTTTCTTAATGTAGCCTTTTCTTTTATAACTTTTTGCTGTTACGTTTTGTTATACCCTTATCAGGTTATCACACTCAATTTGTGTCAACAAAAACATAATTCAGTACAGGAAGGTTAAAATTTCTTTAGAAATAGATTGCTAACTTAACTGCTTGTTACATATAAATGGAGATCGTTAAGCCAGGTTAGTGCCCTTTCTTCTTCCTCATGGTACTGCGTATAGTGCAATAATTCAGTCACTGAGCCTTCTTGGGTTTTACAAGCAGGTGACTTTAGCATATATCATACTATTTAAAATTATGCAGATTTTATACAATTGGATTGCATAATAAAGTAAGTCACGAATCGGGATTGAACGTGACACTTTTTTATGATTAAGAGGGGTTACAGGTTTAATGAAACATTAAGCTTAAATCAAGCTGTAAATTGTAATTGACACTTAAGAAGTACTTAATATGTTAGGTTGGATCTAAATCATTCATTTTATATTCAGTTTTTTGTCATTAGTTCTTTGATCTCGGGAAAAAGTTTATTGGGTTTAACGTCGTGACAACGCAGCAATGGTCATTAACGGCAACAAGCGCACCTATCTTAGCTTTCCTGCCAGGGGCTCGTATTATCAAGCGTCTTACGACCGATTTTAGTCGTAAATCCTTCTATATTGACAATGTATTGTTAAATTATCGTAAGATTTTTGATAATATGCTGCCCTGGACCTTTGTCTATTATTAGAACTCACAATACCTTTAACAATGTGAGTACCTCTTTCATAGACATGCACCTTATTAATTATAAAAAAATTGACACCAATGTCATTTCTTACGGAAGGGTATAGCACATTTCCCACGCTAGTTAGGTCTCGTGTTGCTACGTTATCCTTTCAATAAAGAGAATTTACTGTTGCTTGCAGAGTTCTCCATCCTATGCATAACCGTATTCATGAGCAAAATTAGTTTTCTCCTGTGGCTGCAACTGTTGATATTTATCTAATGCATTGATAATTATTTCGCTTTCATTACTATACAATGTGATACAATGTGCAAGTTTTCAGAAACACTAGCTATAAATAGCAATCATCTGTTTTTCGTTGACATTCTACGGAGATCATAAATCTACCAACAAGACACCTTGACTTATTGTATGTGTGTCACGTGACTGATGTTGGTCACATGATTGATGTAGGTCACATGATTGATGTATCACCAAATTGCACTGAGAAACTGCAATAATGATTACTCTGTTGGAAACTGTATAATTATAGAGGACGTCAAATATGTACTTTCTACGGTATCGTTGTACAATACGGATACTAGAATTACGTCTCGTTTGACATAATTACAGGAGGTTTTTTATGATAAATTGAAATATTGGCATAATTTACATATGTACTGCTTCAAAAAAAGAAACTGGACAAGTGTCTACTACTGCGATATAGTCTGAAGATTAGTAATTTTCTAGAAACATATCATAAAATATATAACTTTTCAATGCTTTGATTGTTTAATTGTCTCCCTTACATTTGTTTTATAAAATAACGGTACTCATTTTGCGCACCCAGAGTTATTTGGTCAAGTTTTCTGTCGGAGCTCGTGCGCTCGCAGATTGTGCCAAGTTAGTGCTTTCAAGTAGTGGTTCCTGGTTCGAACTATTTGTCACAACAATGTGTCATCAATTGTGGTGTTGAGTGATTATTGGTTATTAACTATACAGAGTTGCGTCCCTTAATTTTAATTACTCAGATTACTCCTTAAGTGGTATACCAAAAGTTCTCCAGATTATACTATTTTATATATTATCAACAACTCTCAACAACACAGATCAATACCAAATGTCACAGAGTTCAAATACAACAAATAAATAAATCAGTTACAAATTTCTATATAGTAAAGTTCATCCACGAAGGTGCTCAAGAATTATTGTTTGTTTGTTTGTTTGTTGGGATTAACGCCGTAGCAATACATTGTTAGGTCATATAACGGCGGTCAGTCAACCTACTCACTCCTCCTGGAAAAGCTAAATCTCTGGATTTAGCTGTTAACCAACTACTAAGGGCATACTTTCGTCAGTGACTGACAACTGCCCTACATGATTAAAAATCATTGGTAGGAGGGATAATGGCTGTAGAAATAATTTCATGACCAAGCTTCACTAAAGTTTGCCCCGTCTGGGAATCGAACCCACGACCCCTCGATCAGTAGACTTATTGAAACAGCACAAAGCTAAATTTCGACTAAGATGTTACAAGTTCGAATACTTTGTTACTGAATTTCTATAACACAAAATAACTTCATCATTACAGGGGGCGGAGATAATTCTCATTGGTCAACTAAAACAACAACTTAATAACAGATAGTGCCATAGATAAACAGATTTGATAAAAAGGGTTTCAGACAGTTTAATATACATAAAAGTCATTTTTCGATTTCTTGATTCTTATCAGTCCCGCTAATCTCTTTGACCATCTAAGAATAATTTCAGGTTTTTACATCAATTAACAAGTTATCAGTAAAAAATCAGATTGTTTAATCTTCCTAACTAGAACATTTCAACTAACTTGATATATTTATTGTACAAGTAATAATGTATTAAAAATTGTAGAATTAATTAATAATTTGGACTTAAAAAATAAATTTAAAACGGGTTATTCATTACATTATAAAACAAAACTGTTTGTTAAATTTCACAGCATAACACAAGCAATGACAACTCGTGAAGAACGTTTGGATAAATGGGCTGAACCCAACTCACAGTATGAAGTCCTTTATTTGAAGTTTTCATATTGATATCAAACTTCGAACACCGGTTACGCACGTTCTATAAAGTGAAGTAACTGATACAATATGTACTTATTTAAGTATCTGGAGACAAAGACCAATGACAGTCAAACAATATTTACTTTCAATAACATTGATTTAAAATGATAAACTCTATTTCATCTTGAAATGATACACCCTGATACACTTACATAACCACATTTGGGTTTATATTACAAAACGGGTTGTCACGATCGATCTCGTTTGAAATTATGTAGTAATAACCCGTATCTAAAAACCATTACAATTCGGCTGTTTATAACATAACTGGTTGAAACATACCAACAATTTTATTAAAGTCACTAAATGAGATATATTCATTAACAGTAGACTTGAAAACTCTTTTATAATCACCAAGTTATAAAAATATAACATATATTAGATAATTAGTGACACAATAAACAGTTCAAACTATTCTGCTGTTTTAGATTTTTTTACCTAGAGTCCATTTTTGAAAAATGTGGGGTTCTTTTAAAAATTACACTACGTGTATATTCATTTATATGCTAATATTCAATATACCAGATCCACTATAGTTTCAGAGCTTAATTATACAATTCAGAGTAAGTTTTTTTCTCAATAATATGATTGTTTCAAGTATTGATAGCCAAATTTCTATTTTCGACCTACTTTCAGTTTGAAATGTAATAATTAAAATTAAACATATCTAAGCAATATTTGCATTTTTTACTAAAGAGGTGTTTAAAATAGATAATGTCTATTTTCTTTGCAGTCCGAACACAGTTACTTTTGATAATGGGGCTTCAATCAAGAGGTAAAGATTAAAGTAAATGAGCCATAGTAAATAACTTATTTTGTACTTAATATCTGATAAGTATATTTTAACCGAAAGTCAACAACGATATCCGTTGAAATTACTTAGTATTTGCGGACGCCAATCTTGTGCAAACATTTGTATAAAATGTTATGTTAATTTTTGTGAACCATGGATAAATTTTAGGTTCTACCTGTTTTAACCACGGTTACAATATCGATAAGCTCACCAGCGCGTGGCGATATTTCAGAGAGCGAGCTCTACGCATGTATCTATGGACAGGCAGTGTTACATAGGCGCGCGAAGCGAACGGTCTACCATTGAATACACAAAACGTTATTGGATTTTTACACAACAAGAACAACGCTGATTTTAAGGTATAATACACTATTATTTTATAATTTTAATTGTATTTATTTTATATTTAAGAAATTGTTATTTGGTATAGTTTAAATGTTGTATAAATTAAAACAAGTGCTATTACTGCGGAAAAACGTTATAACTTATACACATCTCGTACCATGCTCGTTTTCTACTCAAAGCGAGACTCGTCGAGTAAAATATCAGTTGCTATGGAAATCGAAAAAAAATCGTGATAATGTATTCTTCACTATTTTGTTTCTTTGTTATTCGTTTCTTTGTATTTCTTGGTCCTTTTTATATGATTGTTTCGTCGCGATTATTTTATCTTAGAAATTTGTACTTTGTCTAACATTATAGCAATAATATATTTCAGTTACGTAAAATAATTTTCTCTCGATTTTTAGCGAAAATTATTTCCTATTAAAATATATTCATAGAATGTTTTTGTACTAATGATATGTTATACAATCTTTATTTGATTTATGTTTGAGAATATTATTTACCGATTTTAACGCATACTTAAATAGCTATGCGGAATATTTAAATTATGATAATACAGAAAAGTTCCACTATTCGGACCATCAAAATCGATGAAATTAATAATAATAGCGGAATGACCTCTATAGTGTAGGGACCTTCTTGTTACTAATCAAATATTGTGTTATGTGTTATAATTTTGTGTGAACCAATTTGGTATTTATTGTGGCACTTTTCTGTATTCTTCTATGGCGCACACTTATCAAACAAATATATATTTCGCTGTCTGGATTTAAAAGTTGTTCATGAATTCAATATCTGAATGTATGAGTAAAAAGTACAGACTATTAGTTTATGTCATGAATTATACTTTTGTAATATGATAACTGACTCTTAAACGCTTAGGGAAAGTCAAAAGAGCTAATATTTTCTTTGTAAGCACAGAACGCTCTAGTCGGGTAGTATATCTTATACGTGACGCAAATATTGCGTCACCAGGGTGGTGCGTTATATCTATAGCCTATGGTATAGGTGCCTTCGTTATTTCGTTGTATTTTATCATACAAAAAACCCGTTGTGGAATTTTGCGCGAAACTATATTAGTAAGATAAACAGTCTAAATTGGAAATGCTGGCATATATCCTCTGAATTATAATAAGTATAGGCAGTGATGGGTTCTGTTTTCTTGCCAAAGTATGAGAGATTTTTTCTACATAAATGTAAATTTACGAGAAGGACGTCTGTTTCAAGGTCGGTCAAATTATGACGAATGAATGAAAGAGAGATGATAACAAAGCCTTAGAGCTCGTGAATTATCTTAAACAGGCCAATTTTCGTCTTTATGACTGTGATAACACAAGTGAAGAGTTCACTGTTATTTTGTTATATCAATATACTGGTTTGGACCACAGGTGACAGACTCAATTTTCCCCTATTATAGTATATATAAAGAAAAGGTCTCTAACGCATATTCAATGGTAGTAGTTTTCAACTCGTCACCAAGCTCACAAAAACGGCCCGATCGTCAAATCTTTTTCACTATCCGCTCCAGAAAGGATTATTACGCACAAAAATACTTTTTATTTGAAGGAAATCGATCAATAATTGGTGAAATGGTCCCTTATTTCCTCCAAAAGCCTTAAAATTCGTTCTATGTCAAACAAGTCGTCCAAAGAGAATATAGAGTGAAACGGACTATTTCGTCCGCTTTGAGCAAATAAAACAAAAACTATCATAAATTTTACATACTTTCAATAAATTAATCCATTTTCTATCGATTCACGGCGCAAAAACTTTCTAACAGGTCTCTAGGAACACTTAAACCCACGAATATTGTTCTACATGCCTGCTATTTTGACAGATGACCTCCATTTTGTTAGATTTCCGCAGTGAATCCTTGACGTGTTTTGATTGGTCAATGTGATTTTCGACCAATCAAAACGCGTCAATTGGAAATCTAACAAAATGGAGGTCATCTGTCAAAATAGTAGGCATGTGGAACAATATACGTGGGTTTAAGTGTTCATAGAGACCTGTTTGAAAGGTTTTACGCCGTGAGTCGATAGACAATGGATTTATTTATTGAAAATATGTAGATTTTATGGTAGTTTTTGTTTTATTTGCTCATAGCGGACGAAACAGTCAGTTTCACTATACGTTCTATATGGACGACTTGTTTGACATAAAACGATTTTTAAGGCTTTTTGGGGATATATTGGGACCATTTCATCAATTTTTGGTCGTTTTTCTTCAAATAAAAAGTATTTTTGTGCAAAATAATCCTTCCTAGAGCTGATAGTGAAAAAAAAAGATTTGACGATCGAGTCGTTTTTGTGAGCTTGGTGACGAGTTGAAAACTACAACCGTTGAACAGGCGTTAGAGACCTTTTCTCTATATATACTATAATAAGGAAAAATTGAGTCTGTCACCTGTGGTTTGGACTGCCTTATATCTAGTCTGGACCAGTGAACTTGTTTATATATAACAATCACTCACCAATCACCATGGTGATCAACTGATAATGATGTTGATTGGACATTAGTCTTTGTCTCGGTTTTGAACTCTCTTTCCAAACAAAGTTTACAGTTTGACTTTCATAACGGTGAATGTTCCTTCATCTACTATTTTAGAGTTCTTATTACCGACATAATAATGCTTACAGTTGGTTAAAACAATATTTATTTCTAATTTGCTATAACTTCAACAATCATTAAACAAATATATAACATTGACACAAGGGGATTTTTGAGAGAATAAATTATATTATTTTTACTGAGTTAAACGCCGTGTAAACACAAATTAGGGTCATTTTAGGGCGACCAACGCACCTTTTCTAGCTTAACTGGCCCATTGACTATAAACGGTACTCTTTTTGCCTTCCACAAGGCAAGCAACTTCACTATATAGGCCTACCATATTAATGGGGGGGGGATTATATCATATTGAATTTTCATTGACGTTTTTACCGCCTCGGATGGGATTCGAACCCGTACACTTTTCGGAAACAAGAATCGAAATCCTGGCGAGCCACCAACTGCGTAATTCACGACGTTTTTTACATTTTTATAACCATTTTGCGTCGGTCAGTCCTGAACCATTGAATAACCGTAGACACTATTTCCTGACCAATATCGACGATGGAAATTTACTTTCAGCTTGGCAAAAAACCCATGACTTATAGTCAGATACATTTCCGATTGAAATAATCGAATGGATAGTCTAAATAAATATATTCAAGCTTACTCTTTTTACTTCTAAACGTTATCTAGTCTCGTGATTTCCATTTAACGTGTGATTCATACGCGCATATATTCTTATTGATTTGAGACATTAGTCACGATTACAGAACAGAACGGAACAGAACAGAACAGAACAGAACATACGCTTTATATAACCAGGTTATGTAAGGCAAAAACTTTGTTAATGAAAACTATTGACAGTCTGTACCAGATGTGCGACTGGTTGTAACAGCTTCCACCCTTATTGTCTGTAATAGAGGTGTTAAGTAGAATTTCATATTCAATCCCATAAAAATGATGTCTAGGGTACACGGACAAAAGGTCCTGTTAACTTTCTGCAATATTTTTAATATAATAAAATCTAATTTATCTGTCAGTGGCGCATACATTAAACCCCACTGATTTAAATATTCACTGCAGTACCACTGCACTCTAGATCGATTTAATCAGCGAGGTCTAACTATATATTTCTTTATTTCCTCCAAACTGGAGAGTCAAAAAAGACAAAGATAGCAAACAGAATACATGCAACATAGATGAAAAAATAGAACGATGAATTTTACAATAAAATTTAAGATTATCATCATTGTATACAATTTTACACATTTTTTATACTTGTATTACATTATGGGGAAGAAAAACATATATAATATCATGAATATAAATAGTTACATTTAAACAGGAAGCATTTAATCTTGATAGGTTAATGTTTAAATTTCCTAGAACGGATATTACTGTATAGCAACACATCCGGCGTGTATTGGTTGATAAGAAATATTGCTCATATTTCCAAAACCTAGATAAGTGACACGTAAAAAACTAATTGTTTACAGAAATTTACATGACTTATTATTATGTTGTTTTGTTTACTGAGAAATTTTTCATTATCTCAATACTTGTAGTTATTTTTGTCTTTCGTATGTCGACATTCTTGGTAATATTCGCTTACAAATTATTGTATTCAGTAACAAGTTGTTTTAATACAAGAAACCATGATTATTGTTTTCCCAACTTGAAGTGGCAATCTCTACATGTATGTGTATAAATAACAAAGTTGTTAGCTTTAAAGTTGCTACTTTACTGATTTCAACTTAAAGCTTCAACTTTTTTGAAAATCTTGAAATTGTAAGATACCTTTTTGATAGCAGTAAAGAAGTGTTCTCCTGTTATAAGATTGCTATTTTATGTTTTGAAATATACCTCATAGCTTGTAGTTGGGACTTTTACGAGTATGTGTATTTTAAATTTTTGTCAATCTATAAATCATTCTCGTACCCCGAAGTTATCAAGATTCTCGAGTATTGAGAGTCTTACTAGGCTCTGAGAACGAGAATGTCTATAAATCCGTTTGCTTCAAACATAAAGGATTTATTTTCTTAACGCATTATGAGATATTGCAGTAGATAAAGCTAACAAAACCAAAAAATAGACCAGCGAGTAGCTTTGATCAAGACAACTTCTCTTAAAAGGATGTTAGACATTTACAAAACACATTCATTCTGGACAGGATACGGTTTATAAATAAACGCTATTAATGTCGTACTGGAGCAATCAAATAATGACCGTATCAACGACCGTCCGTGGATTGACCTCACCGGGTCACCTTAACTATCATGCTTTTATGATCAGTAAACCGCATTAAGATATATTCATTTGTTAAGCAGTCAACAAGGTTTTCATTACCAAGTTTTGTATGAAAGATATTGTTATCTTAAAACACCAATTTGTAACCTCTACAGCTAGTTACTTTACCATGAAGTCATTTATTCATTACATTCAACGTGAAAGCTTGCTATTAAACATGTTTATCTAAACCTGTCGCCACTTACTGTAAACAGGGCTTCAATAAGGTTTTAAAATTTGTCTAGTTGCTTTGTTTCCGTGTTTTTGCGGAAGGTTGATATTTGCGATAAAATTCACTTGTCGTATTTGTACAACGTGTGGTGTAGCTAGCTATCTGTTGTTTACAAATGTGGTGTTTTTTGTGGTTGATATTTGTGTATTTTATTACGTGTGGTGTAGCTAGCTATCAGTTGTTAACAATAGCCTTTCAAAATCTGTCAGTTAATATCCGGGTAATACGATGAAAATAACTTCTCTACATTGGTTTAACAAGTGTAACGCATGAAAAATAACCTTAGACCTTACAATTGTCTAAACAATGAAGTGGGTCGCACTCATGCACCTTAGTACTATTTGTTTTTTCGCATTTTTTCAAACTTACCGCTGAGGTTTCTTCCATTTATGAATAGAATAACAACTCGTGACGTAACTTTGTTGACAAATTAGCTCAGGAAGGCGTCATTGAAATGAGGACTTTCTGTTGCTGATAGAATGATCAACGTGTACCAAAATCAATACTGATTTAATTTGATGCAAATTTCGACGAACATCTGTCTATATATACTATACCATTCATGTTATGTGCAAAATCTTTAGTATTAAACATAAAATGTAATTTTTACATAAACCATTGAGATTCAAATTTGATTAAGTTATTAATCAATATCGTATGTCTACTTAATTTGAACTTGGAAAAGTTAAACTACCTTGCTTGGAAGGAAAGTGAAGCACTTACTTATTCGCGTTTTGACATTTCAGTACTGTAAGAGCTTATACTGTTTACAAAGTTCTGACTTGTGGGTCCTTATAGCTTTAAGTGCACAGACAACCTCAATCTAATGTAATATTAAAAGGTTCAAGCGCATTATTTGAAATGATAAATTTTAATTTTACATGATTGATAGTATCATCAGTGCATGTATTGTACGATAAAACCCGATAGTCACCGAATCTTTACCCATAATGCAATGATCGTGACTACTCGTAAATTTCCGTGTGTGGCACTACATGTCCACTGTCCACATACTAAACTAACTCTGTACCTTCAACTCAACAAGAACATAACGACAAACACTCATCATAGGTTTATAACTTATTATTACTAAATATTAAACATATCTACAAAACTACGTCCGCTCTCTCTCGGAGCTAGCAAGCAACTCTCTGAACTAACTCACGCTGCGGGCCACCAGACCGTATCAATGATCACGTGGTGATCAGTCACGCTCTCATTGGTCAAATAACCACTACAGAACTCTCTATTGTTCTGGCAGCGTGCCATTGTGTTACACGTGACCTGAAAATATACAACATCTATTTTATAACACGAACCTGTTAAAAAGTTCAGAGTGCTTCTATTGATTCATGATTGTGTAAAAACAAAAATTACCAACATTAATTATAATAAAATTCAAGGGTTGTCCTGCATACTTGACAAGTCTGTCAGACGTTAGTTTACGTGGGTCGCCATTATCGAATTCATTTTCTTACTTAACTATTTCGAGGGTTTAGTGCAAAACGGTCGTAACTCAATATAAGAAAAGAGTGTGTTACGACTGTTTTGCGCTAAACCCGCGATTTGCTTTAATTAAGCAACATAACGAATGTAAATAATTAACTAATTCTACAACATTCTTTGACCATATTAGGAATATAATTGAATACCGTCTGCTTTGGTTGCACAAGGATTGTTTCTACACAATCTGTTCTATACTGATAATTATGTGTATACATAGAATGCGAAATCTAATACCTTTAACGAGTTAGTTTATGGTAAAATGAGACGTTTTCCATGACATTACAGTGAATATATCAATGCATTTATACACAAAACTGTTTAATTATGAAATGTCTGAAATGACGTCATCTTGCAGAAGTAATGGCACATTATTATAGTACACTACACGAGGTACTTTATTACATATATCAAAATGGGGGTATATTTGATATATTAATCAAAAATGCATAACATGTTTTGTGAACATGTTTAATATAACTTAACAAATTCAGTGTATTCTACAACAATCTTATGTAGCCTGTTCAATTATCCTGAACGTTCCAAAACGTTCCGTAACGTTAAGGTCGGAACAACTCAAACCGAAGACAACTCAACCCGAGACAATTCAAGCCCCTGCTAACGGGTTGAGTTGTCCCAACTTTGAGTTGAGTTATTCACGCGTTGAGTTGTCTTTGGGTTGAGTTGTCCCGTAACCGTAACGTTCTCTGAGAGTCGTTACTGAACACGCTGCTGGTGTTTTGTTTTGTGAACACTGTGACCTACCTAATAACAAACATCGCGAAAACATGTTACCTTGAAACATCTGGAAACTACACAACCGTAGATAAACATACACTATGCTTACATCTTCTTTAAATACCCTTGACATCGTATAATAATCTGTTATCACATGTAACAAATTTGTGAAGGCGAGAACAAATTACTCACCTTGGTTTATCAATTATGGCGAAATGGGAACCAGTTATATTTCCTCAGAGAAAGCATGTACCGCAAAATGCTGTAGAAGCAAAAATACAATGAATGCACATACTGAGAGGAGAGGGATTCATCAATAGACAATGCTTCTTCCCCTTAAAGGTACTCGTTCACTTCGTTTCAAAATATTTTACAAAATACCTTTCAGATTCTGTAATTGTGATTAAATTTGTTCTAAATATTTGAAGGCAAACTGACCTAAAGATTGTACGAAATATAAAATAAGAGTCACAAAAATGCGTTAAAATCGTCTATACCGTTACTAAGCATTCTCGTTCCCAGAGTCTAGTAGGATTCTCAATACTAGCTAGTATTGATAATCCTACTAGACTCTGGGAACGAGAATGTTGTGATTGTAGATCGAGTGACGATAGACTTGATATTGTGTGTCGCAATATTGATTGCGCGTATTTTGCTGTAGTTTTTGTTCATCATGATAATGATACTTTCTCATTGTCAACTGATAGTTTTTGTCATTTGTATTGTGTCTATTATAACAATTTAATGGTTCATTAGTCAGTACGTTGACTGTAATGTGATGGCAACGTGTGCTTACTTATGTTCATGTATCTTTCTGATGGTATCAATCTGATTGTGAACTTGGTATAAGCATTGTTGACGATTTTGCGTGTTTCCGTTATAATGCCAATTTCGCATTCGTCAGTGTTTTAGTCTTTGAAAGAAAAAAAATCTAATTAAGTAATTTGTAACACAACAATAGTATTTTTAATTAATTTGAATGTATTTGAAGATAGTGATCACAGGATTACAAAAAGAGGATCTAGTGTTAATTAATCTCATTATCGGAGACTTCAAGTTCAAAGAACTAATTCTTGAAATTACTTTCTTTTTATCTTTAATTTGTATTTTGAAAGTAGGTCAATCGTTGACATCACTGATATATAGTTGATTTAAATGATAGAACTTTTATTATCTTATTTAGTTGATCATACTATCGACTGATGCTCTTCAAATACCATCGTCAACAGAATTCATCAAAGTATATCTCGCTATGTATCCGTGACACGGACTCTTTCAGAGGTTGTGTAGCATCGAGTCATCTACTCTTTAACAATTTTATATTTTGCATTCGTGACAATGAATCTTTCAGAGATTGCTTTGTATCACCAAGGACCCTCAAGGGCCCTAAATAAAGGGTTCGAGGTAGTACCAACTCTCTAATATTTCTTCTTTTATATTCGTGAAACGAAATATGCTCTAGCATTTGGTTTTTTTTCTACAGAAATAATCGAACCTAACTACTAACTGAGGAAGTACTCGTACAATAACCGTTCCAATAAACGTCACTATGAAACCCCTCGAAGCGACATAAGCATTTATTGTCATCCGCGTAGTCAGTTTTATTTGGTCGGAAGTTTTTCTGGAGACTATTTTCGTGTAATCTGGTGACTCAGACATATGTCTGTTATTTTCCCTCTATTGATAAAACCAGAACACCATTAATTTAGTGTTATGAGATAATAAGCCTGTACTAAAATGTTTATTTCACGGAAATACCAATGGGTGAAGTGATAATGACTTTGGAACTTAGACTAGTGTTAATCAGGACTATCTATATACCAAAACTGGTGCCTGGTTGTTTAATAAACACATCAATATGTCCCCTTGTGTCATATACATAATCTTGATTGGGTTGTCAATGGCACGAGTGAAAATTGGTGAATATTTGTATTGTCTTAATAGAGCTTGTTCCCTTTGGCATTATGCTGATTAATAAAAAACATGTCATAGAAACTCCACTGTGTCTGTTTCACAAAATGTACGTGATGATATATTTGTCGACATCAAAATCGATAGCCTTAACTACAGAGCGGTGCTACTTGCATGGAAGTTTTCATTCCTTATTAAGCATTTGGGTTTTAAAATCATCAACAATCGCATGATGTTGCCATGACCATGGTGGGTGGAACTTTACTGTATGTTTAGAGTTAATCTCTTCTTCGTTTCTCTGTATCGGTCAAATAAGCTACATCAGTTGACACAATATTCATTTCCTTACTAGTAATCATTTCGGACCGTTCATATAACTGGTTGTAATTCTCCCCGTTCTCTGGATTTTCTTCCATTTTTGGTAAAGCATATCGATTGTTTGTGTTCTCTCAAGTTATCCAATAGACCCAGTAACCAACATATCTCACAAAATCATCTTCTTTGTAAAACAAGCGGTCAATATTGATCTCCATAAAGTTTATTGTTTTGTCTCTGTGCGTATTCTGAACGGAATTTTTCGTTTAATCTCGGGAGAAATGCCAACTTATAGACTTAATTTTGTATAATGTCGGTTATACCATAACAAAGGATTGTTATTTTTTGGTTGGCAATTGCTTTTTAAATTCTAGTATATTGTTTAATTTTTCCATACACATTAATCGTAGGACATAATGACTAGCTGTACTATAAAAGTATTGTTTTAATGAAACAATACATGTAATTAATTTACCAACCTTAATGACCTACAGTATTTGGCTAACTTGAAGTCAAAAACTGATTTCATGAATGAGTTGTTCGTTTATTTTAGGAAGGGAACATTCTTTGGTGCGGCATGGCCTATTGCCAAGAAAACTTAAGATAAAAATTAATGGATATGACAGCTTGTAAGGCCATGACATTTAACTGGTTGCTTCAAATTCCCCCTTACTATGGTTAAAAAATGGTTACAGCGTCATTTAGCAAGTGAAAGCTACATATCAGTTATATTATTCTAAACGTGTTTGTAGGTTGGCGGTTAGCTTTCTTTACTTTCTTACTGAGGACAATTACGAATCTCTCAGTAGATCGTTCTCTTCTTTAAATCAAGCTCTTGTCAAGAAAAATTAAAATTGACAGAATATACCCTTTTACAACTTACAGTAAGAAACAAAGCCGAAGACAAACAAACGAACATGCATAATGACAAGGAAATAATATTCAACTCCTGAAATCGTTCAATAATTTTGATTTTCTTTATTGATGTGGTTAGCGTGAACCGGTGAACCGGTAAATGAAAAGTAATTGAAGTTATTAAATTTAGTATCAGTTTTGCTAAAAAAAACCTCCGAAACTAGGAAGTATTGCATCTAAGCTGGCTGGTGATTCTTGTTGATAAACAGCTTTAGCAATGAATAAGTAAATCAAAGCACAGAAGGCGCTGAATTTGTTTGGGTCTCGGAATATCAGAAAGGTGAAGGTTGTGTGGAAACAATGAGATATAAATTTAATATAGATGCTATAATTTATAAATTCGAGAAACAATGACACAGGGTTATAAATTTACATTTTAATGATCTGAAAATAATGTAACATTTCAATATATTAAAACTTATCTAAACATACAAAAAGTATCCTATATCTAAACATGCAAAAATAACATTATTATATCCAACATATCTTACAACAAGTTTAACAATATACTTATATAATATGGTCAACATGTTTTTTTCTAACTTTAAATAAGTAATATTATCATTGTCACAAACTTGTTTGTTATGTGAAATCAACTTTACATACATTTATTGTTTATATAATTACAACCTGAATGAAATAACACAATCTGATTGGTCAAAAGTGAACACGTGACCTAAAAAAATGTGCTTTTATTTTCGTATAAACAGCAGTTTTTGAATGAATGACGTCATGCCCGAACTACTTTCTTGACTCAAAAGCTATTTTTAGCGAGTTCCCACGCTATGATGTACATGTCAATAACGATAATGTCAATGGAAAGTAAATGATACACAAAACCCTTAAAAATGGTGTGATAAACTTTTATTGAAAAGAAATGAAAATGAGTTATAATGTACAATACATTTTGTGCATTAATATCGTTCTTTATCAATATTTCATAAGATGTAATGTTCCAGGAAGTTAATGATATGCTGGATGAAGAATTAAAAACAAATCTTTAGTTTTAACTAAAGCTTCCTACACAGCATTTAAAATCCATTAAAAGTTTATTTATATTTCTAGCGAATAAGTCTTCTTTTTCAAATGATTTTTATATCATTTCCCATCTGAGGTGCATGCCCTAATGGACTGGTATTCATTTATATAGATCTAAATCCTTTGGTTTCAGAGGCATCTAGTTTCACTTTCTTGTCTGAAAATAAAAAACAACAACAAATAAATGAGGATAAATAAATCATTCAATACTGTGAGTTCGACACATTTTAAATTGGTCAACAATAAAGTAAGTAATAAGTATTTGGGCTGGTCAACTTAGAAGAATGTCACAGTATACATTTCAAAATCACTCAAGTTGGCTTTCAACAAGTCAAATAAATATTTAAAAAAAAGATCTATTTTGTAAATAATTCATAAATGTATAACACAATGACATGTACGTTGGATAATATGTGTATCTGGTCATTATAATTTAGCATCCGAAGTGCAGGTGAATTCTATACTCCATGCAAATCCTTGCATGTGCATTCTACATTGAGTAGTGAACAAGGTCAATAATTATAACGGTTTTTATCAGACCGGAATGAAAATGCTTCCAGATTAATATGATCAGCATTTGAATCTATCCTAAGTACAGATAGTTTTAAAATGTACATGAGAACATAAAAACCAAAAAACCATGTTTTAATATAATCTCAGTAAATAATAAACATTCACTTACTCAGCACAGAAATAGCTAGTCATTCCATCCAATGTCTTGACATGTAAATTTCCTGACTCGGACTGACTGCTTAAGTTATCATCAAGTGATCCAAATTTCAGTAATAAACTTTCTCATTTTGATGAAATAACACAGCCCATGGATCCTATATAAGATGGATTCGTAACGGAAGGAAAGTCACGAAAGTTCTCAGTCGTCGCGAGACGATGCGAGAGCGCCATTCCGTCTCATTCACCATTTTCACGAAAAGGCGAGCTATTTCTATCCACGGATATCCACTTTAAACTAATCCATCGAAAGATGTTTTATTTACTCATTAAGAAAATTATGTCCGACAGTCATAAATAAGTTGGTCGTTTATGACTTAATTGTCCAATTTTGGTAAATTTCATGTTTATTCTAAGACATTAATTATCGACCCAAGCACGACACATGTGTGAAATGGCGACCAATCGAAAATGTAGGCTGCACTGTAGCGCAGTCTCTGAGTGAAATGATCACTAAATATGTTTTAAAGTTGGATTTGTCGATAGATCTGTGATGTTTGAATGGATTTGGTAACTTAATAAATCGAAATTAGCTAGCTTAGATAATCAATTTCATCTTCAAATATGGCCATTTTCGGTTAAAAACAACGATTTTCATGGATTGAAGTCCTTTACGGACAATTTTATTTAGCAGTTGTCACATTCAACGCGCGTTTGAACAGCATTTTGGTTTTACTAACGTGGAAAAAATACATTAAAAAATGGTATCCAATAAACCTTTTCCTTGCATATATACTTGATGAAACCTAAAACGCAACTTTAAAACACCCCATTTCCTGGCTGATTTTTACATCGATTTTTGGACTATTGACTTTAATCATAGACCCAGTTAATGTTGTATCCTCAATTAAACGTGTTCTAATCCGTTATTTTGATAACCAAAAAGCGATCGGTTTATTGTGTTTTAAAGAATAATGACTAGTTGTCTGTATTACATGCCCCTTACTACTATCGTTATCGGGTCAGACAAGCCGTAACTATGGCGGTCTCCTCAGTTATTATTCAGGTATTACGTTTTCTTGATTTTGTATGAACATTTGCTGACGACAGTTACTTTAGGAGAGTTTGATACTATTCAGGACATTCGATTTCGATTTTTCTGATTTGATTACACGTACATTTATCGAACAATTTACAAGAACAAGACTCACTTGAACACAATTAGAACGTGAGTTAGTCTCGTTAGAATTTCGGATACTTTATTTAGTAAAAATGAAACCAAACAACTGAAAAAAGGTACTAACTGTAATTCTTATACAATGATCCCTTGATTTAAGTCTGTGTAGTGAGAAATGCTCATTTGAAAACATAATTATCCAATATCTAATTCAGTAAATGGGCGCGGACATGATCATGGTTTACCTGACGTACCTTTACCTGCCAAAGTACGACTGGGAACCAGACAAGAATCAAACCTGCATAGATTGACATGCAAATACTTCCACATTAGCATGCTTAACTAAATTAATTGTGTTTATTTGCTCATAATTTGCTACAATTTTCAAAAATGCATGTTGCAAACTCGATAGCTACGGGTCGTGCTTGCAAATTCCGGGTCACGTGACAGATGCTTGTCTCTTTAATCCGGAGTGGTTTCAACAGGGTTTGAAATCAATATTAATGGACAAATGTCTTACATGACTTAACTATCATGTAATCAAAATATTGCATTATTAAGGGATCACCTGTGTACTATTGTAAAAAAGGGACCCGGAATTGTCAATAACTCGGAACTGTCGAGTTCACGGTACTCAAAAAGATCAACTACTATTAAGAATTTGTTACATTTTAAAAATAATAGTCGTAATTGAGCAGGAAGAATTCCAAATAAAGAGACAACTTACATTCGCGATCGCGCAATTAATTGAACCTTTCGCCGATTACCACCACTTTGGATTTAAAAAACCCGCTCTTCCCCCAATTAATACACTTTACGATAAATTAGCAGACGAATTTGAAACGACAGTGAAAATCGATAAAATCTGGTTGAACGATAGGGCGTTACATATCCATCTAATATAGGATCCTTGCACAGCCTCAAAAGCTATTCAATCCGGAGAAATGTACATTTAACAACATTTTACTGCTCATTTACACTGGGTTTACAGAAATGACTCAACGAGTTGACCTACATCTAATCCAGGTTACAACTTGTCCCATGTCATGATGACCTGAACACACGTGTTCAACGTCAAAACTTTAAACTTGTTCAATTATTGTTTTTAAGAGTTTCGCAATAGCGTACAGCCTCTGGTGTGTTCTTTCATTTAAAATAAAATCCATGAACGTTAATATCTATGCATTATTTTGCTCCGTTATGTCCTAAAACACTGAAAAACTGTATCGAATCGAAGAGAAAAATGGCCGACGGTTGGCATTAAAAACCTGTTAACTGAAGGAAATAAATGCGCACTATTACGCATTATTGCGTAATTCGGCTCTACGCATTAAAAAATAGGTCTTTTTTCTAACGCATATTTCGCAAAAAATGGTTGTAATTATAAGGAATGAATGTATAGAAACTGACTTTCATCGAAAAATAAACGTCATTTTGGTGATAGCTAATTTCAGCATAAAGGCCTTCGGCCTTTGTGCAAATTAGCTATCACCAAAAGTGACGTTTATTTTTCGATGAAAGTCAGTTTCTATACAATCATTCCTTAAAAATAATACCAACAAACGATAATGTATAATAAATATTGCATGAAATTTTATTTACAAACCTTTCATCTCCGTGGGTTGTTCTGTTGACTCTTCAGCGTGGTTTGATCACGTGACAAATTGAATTTGTTATATAAACTGACCCATAAACGAACGCCTTTTAATTGAAGAGTTCAAAATTGACGTGCGTTTAATCAAAATTATTTCAATATATTACCAGTAATTTGCGGAAATGTTGGACTTGCACAATATTAGAAATCTTCGACATCGGGAACTATGTTTTCTTTCCTGAGCAGGTTTGAAAATTAATGCGCCTGTTATTTGACAATTAATCTGGTTCCCTGTCCTATTATGGTTCGCAGGGGACCAGTCCATTTGACAATCTTCACGCAGTGATCTCCCCTGAATTTTTCGGTGTTAATGTCCATGTAAAGGGAAGTAACCGCTTCAAAAAGCGGACTACTTTCGGAATTTGCAATTAACAGCATTCGGGTCTGAAATTTCGCTACCATTATTTGTTTGGTCTGACGACCCAAACAAATAAAAATGATAATTATGATACAGTATAACCTCTGTAGAACGGCCCATCTACAGAACAAATCCTCAGCACAACAACCGTTTTTGATTTCCCTTAGGCGTAATTTTATTCGAATTGAACTTTTGCTGATTAACAACACACTTTAGTCACTGCCAGTGGGTGTTGTTCAAGAGAGGTTGAACTTAATAAGTGTATGAGTTTGCGTGTCCTGCGTCAAATTCAAGAAGAATGTAATAGTTCACTTAATATCATCTTGATGTACTCTTACGATCCTTGTTTCGTCTCCTCTCTTCGTTTTCTAGTAATTGCCACCGTGTGTTTTGCTGACTTACTTTTTCTATACATTGAAATAGTATCTGCCTTCTGTTTTACGCTGTACGATGGTTAGGGGATTGTGAATGGCACCGCATGCTATGTTATAAATTAAATTGCGATATGAAGATTACAGAGAACCAATTTTGTTATTTTTTCATGAGTGTGTTAAGTGAATAAACTGTGATGGAAGCATCCTATTCTCTGACTGCATGTATTATGTAAACGAATCAGATGTTTCAGAAAACAATCCTAAATTGACTCACTTAGTGTATTGCACTCGGTAACAAAAATGTACGTAACGCTGAACAGGTATATATGAGTAACTCAGGTTGCTTGTATTTTCTTATGAGCGGTTTGTATGTGGGTTTGTTTGTTTGTTTGTTTTGGTTTTACGGCGCACCACACAGAAAGGTAATATCACGCCGAAAGCAATTAATGATACTATTATTTCAATCGATATTAATGATTTGAAGTCTTATATTTTATTATATATATTTATTTCCTTCAAAAAGTTAAGTATTGCAGGTGGGTTAGAGAAAAGATTAATGGGTTTTCAGCTCTAGGAAGCGTAAATGATCATGTTACAGTATTTATTTTGACGATGCTTTTAGTCTAGAATTAATGACTTGAGTATCATCCAAATATTTGGATATAGACCCAATCTGATTAAAACCCGATCTAAAATTTTACCGCTCGCATTCTCGCTAATTTAGATCTGGCCTTTTCCAAACGAAGGTCACGTTCAGGTGACCTTTTCTCATCATAATATTCATGACGAAATTGTTATGATACGTAACTTGTTTACATCGTCTACGTCACGCAATTTGAAATCAGCCACCCAATCGAAGACTGTGAATAATACCGCTGTTAAATTTGCATGCAAACCTTGGTCTAAAAATAGAAATTACGAAATCAAAATGTGATTAATAGTGTTTTCGTCTAGATGAAAGCTACACATTGATTGGTCGACACAAAGTTCATCTCGACGTGACCTTGCATTGACTAAGTAGAGATCCAGTACGACAACGCGAGTAGTACAGGATCTCTGTTTACGGAGATTGATATAGACCTGGCTTTGTATAAGATTTGTAAGTTGCTTTAAAAGTTTTAAGTTACTTTATGTGTCAATAGGACTCATGGTGCGGCCGCTGTAAGAATTAATTATTAATTTGATAATGGTATATAACCATAATTATACAACATAGAGATGAAAATTAAAAGTACACCTTTAAGGCCATACACTTGAACGAACAGACATTATTAATGTTATCAGGTAAAAACCATGGTCCTAGCTGAGATCGCTTTTCAACCTTCTGAGCCATTGATTGGCGGAGTCTATTTCTCGCCATATAAAAGCCAGTGTGAAGACAACGGCTGGCAAGTGCAGTGGTTTACCTATCCTTCTGTAACATAATGTAACTCTAAGTTAACAGAAAAGGGTTATCAATATTTATACAGCAATGTTCAGAGTATGGTTATCGATCAAGAAATCATCTGTACTTTACTGTCCTGCTATGGTAAAATGGTTAGAGCTCTAGACTTAGAATCCAGCCACCCCGGTCTGATATCGGGTGGCTCCAAGTCGTACATGTCTATTATCTTAAACATGTGTCATCGGAACTTCCTGTAAAGCGGTTATTAACTTAATAGGTATATATAATAAGATAGAAGATAGGAAAGAAAAAAGTCTGCGAAAATTAGTTAGGTCTACCCCCGCCATATAAAATGAATGATAAGATCATTGTAATAATTTTATCAGTGATGCAATATGCACCTAGTGAATAGATTAAACTGTAAAGAAGGTCACTAAGTTTTACTAAAATGTCTAAGCTCTTGAAAATATGACAGATAATTGCATAATTATTCTTGTCATTCATAAATCTGTATACTGTGCAAAGATACTCTCGTGTCGTGTTTTATTATACACTATTATGTTCATTTTCTATGACAGATTAACACTATCAAAGTCTGGGCTATTTAATATTCTATGCAGTTCACTCTGGCTGTCGTCTGCCTATGAATAGTGTTAAATATTCGTGAATAGCTTATGAAATTTAATTATGCAGAATTTGATATTTTTTGACATTTATCCAGCAAATGGATAAATTCTCAATTATGTATTCCTTCCTGACTCGTATGTTAAGTGCAGGTTTAACAACATTGTGAAGCAAGATTCGCAAGATACATACATTTGTACATTGACGAAAGTGAGGATATCCGGCGGAACATCCCCCAATAAAATACTTTAATACTGTATTTACCACCCTCTAGTAAAAATGAGAAATGAATAATATATAAAGGATATTTGTTTATTTCGGTGTAAGATCGATTTTTATTTCACGAGTGAGTTAAGGATGCAATATTTTTACGAGAGGCATAGCCACGAGTGAAAATATATTATCATTAGCTCACGAGTGGAATAAATAGATCTTACACTAAAATTAACAAATTTTCTGTTTATTATATGCTTCAAGCTGGGTTTTTAAAGTTTAAGATTTAAATAATATGTCATCAGAACGGCGCATCCAAATAGTGAAAAATAACAAACTTATTTTTCATTGTTTTAAAACAGTGGAATATCGATTTTTCTTTCACCCGGTATTCGACTGGGAAGCAAACAATAAAAGACGTTTTACAGCTCAACACACTAGGGCGTAAATGGTAACAGCCATGATTTATCGTGGTATAATTATCGCCGCCAATTATCAAGATTTGAGCATTTGTGTGTCGACACCGGTTGTCTTAAGCCAATCAAAACGATACATTTGAGGTCACATGATGAAAAAATGGACGTCGAACAGTCAAAATAGGGGTGCGTTTATGGACTCGTCGACACCATAATTTGTCGGTTAACCTGTTTGTATTACCAGAAAATACCATTATCAATATAAGAACGAGTACCAGATTAAAAAAAGTTGCAATATAACACCAGAAAATATGCATAACTAATTATAACATGTTTGTTTCTTTTTAAAACTAGCATTTGTTGTAAAAATGCAAACCTATCTCCCCTACTTCCGGGCGAATCTAAATCAATGGTTTTACATATCTTTACCAGGGCACGCTATTTCCTAGAATTCTATAAATAGACTCAATAGTTTTACATATCGTTGACAGGGCCGCTAATTCTTATTATATTCTATAAATAGACTTGGGACAGTTTAAAACGCTGACGCATATTGCTTGAATGTTTTACTCTAAGGAGAATACACGGCTAAACGGCGATTTCAAGCATTTGTGGAAATGCTAATACTTGTTCACGATAACATTTCGATGCCCCAGCGTAAATCAAGTCTACATTCTTTATACGTGTTGTTAAGACCAGTTTTCCGCTGACACTTCATATTGTCCTTTTTGTGGTACATCAATTGTTAACACACGTGACTGTGTCAAAAGTTCTATATACAGTAAACGTCAGTCGCCTCATATGATATATTATCATCCCTGGGTCATATATCTGTTAGAAGAACTGTTTGACGGAAGTGTTGACTTTATCATATATCTTGTGGGAGTAGTTGATATTGTTAATAAATTCATGATACTGTCGCTAAGTGTACTGCTTCTTACCGTTTATTATACCGTCGGTATTAAGTATGCATACATTATTCATAATATTATTGTACGAATGGGTTCATATTCCCCTTTGTTCATGTCATACGGAGAATTAAAACGTGTCTAATTTAGATGTCACGTAAATAGCACGTCCAAAACATCTATAAGTAATGTAAGTAATGAACTAAAGCAAGAACGTATCATTGTTTCCTAGCCGCCAAACTTGGACGTATGACTGGTTATGGCCTGTCATACACTTGTTTCAAAATGCAAATGTTTTCTATCTATGGGAATCCTTGCACGATGACAGCCGTCACCAAAGGCCAACTATGTTGTTCTTTTAAAAAAAACAGCAGTTACTAAAGACACTAAATATGCATGTATGCATGTACACATGTATTTGATACGGGACATTGCCGGCTGCCTCTGGTCCTCCATATTGAAGTGAGAGGTGCCTTGTTGAGGGGATACCGAATACTTGGTTACTTGTTTTTAAAGTCGGTGGACGAAAGATGATATTGAAGTCCAAATTTACAAACATAAATTCAATGTTATCATACACCGGACCTTCTATATTCTGGATATAATATACCAGATTTGAAGTGCATGTACTCGTTTTAACTCTCTTATAGTATATACACCATATATCACTAAACGTACTTGTATAATGTTGTTATCGTGCCGTAAGCGTGGTGAAGTATATATATCCCATAAATATTGCGTTCTTATAATCTATTTCATTCAGGACTAAGTACCAGTCAATCGAATTAAAAATAGCGACTAAAGAGCGTATTCACAATATATTCAGATTGAAAGATCATTGTTAAGTTCTTTAGAATCAGACAGTTTTGAATATAATCCGTGTAAATCGGGTGCACACAGAGTTCGTTTGATATTTTCTCTGTTATTTGCATAATCATAACAAAGGAGTGGGTTAATTTTGTTTGTTTGTGTACTTGTGTTTCTTATAACACTATACAAAGTTATTATGTTATTCGACGGGTGGTCACCGCAAGGTTAAGCGGATATTAGTCTACTTTTTAACTTGCCATGTACAGAAATCAAAATCAATATGGCTAGTCGAACATTAACTTCCCTTGGCTAATTTCGTTCTTTGTGATCTGCGAGTTGCCACAGTGAGGTCAATACAATTTATTACAATTACAATTGAATTAGCTGGAATGAGTTATAAAGAAATTAACACATTTGTCACAATCATGACCATAGCAGATGCTAATGCTATTTATGTGCATATGTTGCATGTACGAAATGTATTATGCTTTGTTCTAGAATGTTCTATACCCACCGTTTAGTTCAGTCGGAACATATAACATTATCGGCTCCTGATAACAAATCTAGGAATCTGGGGTTCGATTCTCGGGCGTGACCTACATACATTTGAACCTTTTGTCATGGAATATTTTTTTTTCAATTATTCTCCCGCCTACCTTTGTATCAAGTATGGCAGTTGTCATCCATTAGCAAGAGTATATAATATTCATGTACGTGTTATAATTAATTATGCTTCATGAATATTTTTTACATTTTTAAAGATTTGCTATATCTTTACTGAGTTACTAGCCTCATTTATAAAGGATATTAACCCCTTATTATCATAGTTGCTATGACAGCTCAATGGTAATACGAGTTAACTACTCTCCCTGAATTGAATTGTTACAAAAAAGGATAAAATATTTGACCTATAAATTATAGGGGTATATACTTAACGTAGCGCTCACAAGTTAGAAGATGAAAGAAAGAATGCCTCAACACACAGTGGCCTGATAGCGCCTCTACAAAATAGAATAATTGCCAATATATTATTCTTCGTTCCCCAGCAGTATGTATGCGTTACATCAGTGCCTGGGGTCCTTACATATCGGGCGAAACATCAGAAAGCTCCAATGTTTATACATCATTGTCCAGTGTTCGGAATGCAAATACAATGTACAACAAACATCACAATCGATTGTACAATTTAAATATTCTAATATGAACCTTTCTTTACTCAACTCTACAAACCTAACGCTTGGTGCAATTGAACAAATATGTGTAATACTGTCTTTGCCTCAATTAAATTAATGTCATCTAAGACTTCATCTAAATATAAGTGCGATACTTGATACGGCTATGATAAAGTATTACAAAAAATATTCCGCAGTTATTTAAAGCATTTCTTAAGGTATTTTTGATCACCTAGATTAATCATTGTGCCTTGAATGAGATATATTCTATCCTCGTGAAATATGAAACTCCGGAGGAGTCAAGTTTACTATTCTGTCACGACATTACGTGGTAAATTTCCACGATCCACTTAAGGCATCTCCATATAAGAAATATGACATCGTCTTAATCTGTTACAATGATCAAAGATGCCCTAATTTGTGAAGCTTGAGTGAGCTCATTTAGAAACATCGCATGAGGCTTACTGGTATTATGGTATAGTCTTATTGTACAGTACCCACCAAAAGTTTTGAGACAAAAGACATTTACTACAATTAATGAGTTTGATAATTATTTTTGCAGAATCACTATATTTTATATAATTATGTAAGTATGAGTTGTAATAAATTGAAAACAAGTTTCATGAATGCAACACATTTATAAATAAGATTCAGCATCTGACATCCTAAAGCATTTCAAAATAAGCTTTTTTAAAATTTTAAATCAATCTATTCAGTGAGGCCTTCTAAATGAAAATATCTTTTAACTTAGGTAAGTACTGTACGTTACAAATAGCTTAGTTCTTTATTAAATTCAGTGATTTTTTAGGTCTATCAAAGTACTAAAAGTGCTGAAGGATTTATTATATTCTAAACACGTTCATCAAGGGTACTTGTCTCCCTCCTAGTGTACTTACCTTATGTAGATATTTATTTATTATGTTACAATGTGAAGAGTCAAACAAGAATTGGCGGGTTTTTGATGTATGATTTATGACGTAATAATTTATATATGTGACGTAAATATTGTTGTCTCTAGTTTACCAGACCGGTTATTTCTGGATCATCCCTCGTATACCATTTTATCTGTATTGTGATGTCATAAATAACACTCGGTTCTATCTTTGTATATTTTACGATCCTGTTAGATCATTCTACACATCGATATCCATCGAGAAATAAGCAAAGACTATAATAAGTGATTGATAACTAGGAGCTAAAGCCGAAACAAAAGGATATGCGTCTTTTGTCTGTCTACTAAACTGTAATAACTCATTGATTTAAGAATTACAATATGGTATAATAATGGAATGGATTTACCTTATGATAAATAATTAGCATCATCATATTGTCTTGTGTACAGAACCTCAAACAAGATAAACATATACTTGTATCAGTGATCAATAGACTCATGCGATCATTTGAAGATATGAAGAAAATTAACATGAACGTAGACAATGTGAGCACTTTTAATGGACAAAGGTTTAGACAAGCCAGTGTAGGTGTTTGATCCGGCGTTTAACCCAATCAAAGCAAAGAACAATGATGAATGCATTTGTCTTTAACTGTGCATAACTTTTACTGTGCATAACTCAATACTCCTAAATATAACGGGATAACTAACAAATGAAATACATTACCAAAGTAGTCAAATAACTCACAACAACACGGCATAACGCCATGTTCACAGAATCCTAAGATTTTCGTCGTATTTGTCACAGTCACACAACGTCGCGATTTTGTCTAAAAAAAAAACATCGTACCTCCCGAAATAACGTGTCATTTAACGTGATTTGAGAAAAGTCAGTCTCATTGAACTAATTTCTCGAAATCACGTGTGATTAAACGAGATGAGAAGTTTATTCTATATGTATTGTCGAACGGATAAAAGATATCAGTTATATTAAAAAATCAGCCACAGGTGCTGAGGATTTACATAAGGATGGTTACTGATTTTATCATCGCCTATTTCTGAATTGATTTTAGTAGAATTTTTTTTAACAATACGTTACACTTAATGAACATGTAAGTAATTCCTAGATAGTATGATATACAAGTATTAACAGCATTCGGGTGTGAAGGATTGTATTAAATTGATTTTAAATAATCTACCCAAGGAGCTATGTTGTTTGTTCAAAATTAACTTCACAAATAAACAATTTCTTACATGTTCATTAAGTGTAACGTATTGTTTATAAAAAACTGTAGATACTGTAACTATACGCCTCTTTTATCTTTTATAATATTGCGTCAATATTAATCTACAATTAAAACCCGAGTGTGTTGAGGCGTTCAGAAGTTTAAAAATACACCAACATAGCGCCGCCTTGTCTGGTTCCCAGTCGTACTTTGGCAGGTAAAAGTACGTTAGGCAAAGCATGATCATGACCGCGCCCTTTGTAATGAATTAGATATTGGATTTTTCAAATGAGCATTTCTTACTACTCAGGCTTAAATCAAAGGATCATTCTACACGAATCGCAGTGGATACATTTTTTAGTGGTTCTGTTTCATTAATTTATGCAAAATAAAGTATCCGAAATTCTAACAAGACTAATCCACGTCCTAATTATGTTCACTTGAGACATGTTTTTGTTAATCGTCGGCTAAATATACACGTACGTGTTATCTGAAAAATCGAAATCGAATGTCCTATATAGTACCCAACTCCTACTAAAGTAACTATCGTCAGCAAAATTAATGATCATGCAAGATTAAGAAAGCGTAATATCTGTATAATAACTGAGGAGGCCGCCATGATTCCCGTTTGCCTGACCTGATAACGATAGTAGTAAGGGGCAGGTACTCCAGACTAGGCGCCGCCCAGTGTTTAACATCTATGATGGTTGACTACAGTCGTCTGCTAGCGCGCTAAAAAACCCGCGTTACGCCTGAGCGGGCTCGAAAATTCCCTCTTTTTACCTCACCCAAGATGGCGGCTTTATATAGAATATTGAGCGGAGTCACCGAGTGCATACGGCTTAAACTCCTAGCCTTCACTACTGATTTTATAAATCAAGTGACTGTACGAGCTCGATACATCAGGGATTGAAACAAGACAGGAAAGGGGAAGATAAAAGTTTATCACCCTCCCTCACGTGAGGTTGCGTGACCTAGTGACGTCTATTGACTCTATCAGTATGGGCTCAACAGAAGGATGCGTTCATTATTCATTATCGAGGGTTTTCATTATAATTATGTCAAGTCATTAGCTTCATTCAATATTTAAATGAGGAACATCAATTAAACGGCGTATCACCTTTCAATGTATCCTTTTTGATCGCGTTGACAAAAACCAGTGACTTAATTTGTTAAGTTAGACTATAAACTTGAATACAAAAATCTTCAGCGATTCATTGCTTGTAAAACACCAACTGTATAAAGTCGAGAAGGCTCGCTGAGATACAATACCATTTATGTATCATTTAAATATACTTTTAACCGTGTTTAATTGATTTAAGTCAAAGCTTTGCCAACAATTTGGCATGGTTTATCAAGTTCAATGCTAACTCTCTTATTTGATTTATAATACAATCTTGCCAAAAGATTTGTCATTTGAAATTTAAGGCGATCTAGCTAGCTAGGATTATACAGAGTTAGTGTATTGTGCATTCATGTTTCTCGTGATTTTATCTCTGCAAAAGCTTGTACATTTAGATCACCCAGTCTGACCTTATCTGCATAAATAACCTTGGCGCAGACAAACGTCGCTTGGAAAATTTTAGAAATGTCTAGCCAATATCTAAAACACATTAATATTGTATTTCAATCTGTTTTAATGCATTTAATATGTTTTAAAGAGATAAATTTGTGTCTGTGTATTGAAAGATAATTAGTATTGGTTATACAAACTATAAATGATGTGTATGTTACCGCACGAATGGCCGAGTTTTGTATCCGTCTGCATGTGAATTATTCTACTGTACCTAAACGTATGGAAATTGCAAATGCATGTACTGCAGCACAGCGCTGAGAGAATGTCAGATAAATATTTATTTGTACTCGTTGTCATTTGGATTAAATAATGCATACTTTATGTTGTTAAGTTGGTTTGTAACATTCTGATTCAAACCAAATGTTTACTGAACAGAACAGAACAAACCAGAACGTATGTTAGCTCAGACCAAGGTACAAGGTACATGGGCCCCTAGAATGTTCAATGGTTTCAATAGATGATTTAGCAATCCATTTTCTATCATTCTGAATCACCGTCTATAAAGCAATGACTCTCAGACAGGAGCAAGCAAACTTTTATCGACAGTGTTTAACTGCAGAAAGTATTTACTTGTAAGCCACTTTTTCATGAGCAATAACAAGCTGTCTAAAAACATGCCACCATACAATTTATTACTCGAATTTGGATGTCTTTTGTTAACTTCTTTGTGTTAGATTTACGTTTAGCTAATTTGAAACGAATTTAGATGTGATAAATCTGTTGTAGTACTGATATAAAGACAGGTCTTATGCGGGCAAGTTGTAGTCATGGCAGTACCGACAGGAGTAAACTCGCGATGTTATGAAAAAGCATTTACACAATACAATATATTTATCTTCAAAATAAACCATTTTGTCAGTTTTTTTAATTTTAACTTGCACTTCATTTAATTGAAGTTAGTATGTTTCGACTATTCAGTTTCAAAATGGCCAACACTTTTCAGATTGAGGATCGATGTACCTAAACTAAGGCTTAGTATGGTTTTAAACTTGGATAATATAAATAGAATTGAGTGAATCTATGTGTCTTTATAATATAAGCACGTGTTACCCTGAACACACAACATGTTGTCCAGTAGTATGAATTATTTATGTCTATAAATGCATGAAAATTAAGTCTAAATAATTCTATGTGTATCGTGTTTGTAATCACCGACGCTACAAGAAATAATATTATCGAAAAGGCTATACATTGTACACTGTCAATGTTTTATGTCTAAAAACAAGTTCTGATGATTATGCATTACAGCATTTTCAGGAGAGTATGTCTTGTTTAACTATTAGTTTATCATGAGAAGTGCTTTTGTATGATTATCTCTATTTTCACAGATGGCGTATAACATGATCATTTCATGTGTGTGCCTGTTCTATGAATGCATATTTTCTACTACTGAATTAATTTATCTTGACATGTGCAGCTGCATTTTCCACTGTTATCTATAATGCAACCCACTACAGACACCGAAATGATAAGAAAAGTTTAAAATTGGGAAGAATTATCTTCATTTCTATAACGTTTATGTAAACTGCCATCCTCGCATACATCGTAAGTGTCATGCAACATGGATTTTATTATGTCGACAGATTGGTAAATGTTAGATTTGTAGACCAGCAAAACCTGACACCTGCAAACATAAAGCCTACATGTTAAATAATTTCCATGTTAAATTTTACTTAAATGTTTACAGAATATAAGGGTACAATTTACTCAAGCATCAGTAAACTTTTCTGTATCTGTAAGTTTGGTTTTATGTTTCGAATACAATGTATATAGATTATTAACAATTGTTATTCATAATACAGTTAAGTTCGCCTATTAGAACCGTCAAAATTGATGGTATTAATAGCGGTATAGTCTTTATATTGATGCTTTTTACAAATAAAGCATTTAGGACTTTCAAGTCACATGACTTTTGACTTGTTTTAGCAAAAGTTGTTTTCATAGCAGAACTTCACTGTAACTATTTACGGTTCCTCTATTAAGACCACTTTGGTTATTTCAAAATCAAACGATATTTGACAATTATTAAGACCTAAATGCTCAATTTGTGAACAATAGGGTCTCTATAATAAGACCATTTCGCTATTAAGACCATCGATTATGCTGGTCTCAATAGGGAAACTTTACTGTAGAAATATTAAAATCAAATCAATCAATATAAATACGCGTACATGTAATTAATTATTTTTGCTCTTTTACTTTCAGTAAAGATGGCGACTAGTGAAAAACTTCCAGAAAAGAACCAAGATGAATGGAGGCAGGAGTCTGATCCTTTGGCTCCATCGACCCCCACTGACACAGCGACTCTTTCCAGTGAAGGTTTGAAACCTGAAGTAAAGGCACGTGAACAATGGGCTAGAAAGATCGACTTCTTGTTAGCTTGTATTGGCTTCTCCGTAGGCCTTGGAAATGTTTGGAGATTTCCTTTTCTCTGCTACAAGAATGGCGGTGGTTAGTAAAATAATTTATATTGTCATTTTGTCACCATATTTTTACATACTTTTTTGTAAGTCATGTGCAATTAAACATGCCATGCTCAAAAGGGTGGAAGATTTCATTCCATCGCATTCGATGTACTAGTAAATGTTGTACGGTCATTCTTCCACAAAACCATGTATTTAGTAGTACAGGTGTAGGTCATTTCCGGAGGTGTGTGCATAGTTTTTGGCAAGAAGCTTAAACATACTGATCAAAGTCTGTTCAAGGACATAGCGTAGGAGGCCTGACTGTTGCGATATGACTGGATAATTGTTGGAATGCATCTTTTACGTACATTTATACTCGTACGTTTTCGATTATAATGCATTCTGCCTGTCATTCTGAATGATACATATTGTTCACACTAGTAATAACATTGTATTCATATGTCCTGTAATTAGTGACAACACAATATTATGATATTACGTCACGTAAATCCCAGGTGGTTGTGATTAGATACAAACTTGTTGTACTTGGTTATACTGTGTCATTCACATTTTCTATGATAAAATACTTGTTATAGAAGTAAGTCGGACAACATTTACTCATGACATAAAGTTGACAAGTCGTCCAAGCAAATTCCAAATTCAACATTATGTAGTTCATCAATATACGATTCAAACATTGTTTCATCAATAAGTATTATTAATTTCAGTAAAACTTTACGTGTTATAAGCTAGATCAGATTTTTTTCGAAACTTTGTTTGTCTGAGCCCATGGATTCTCGGAGAGCATTGTGTGTGCACCGTTGTTAGGGAAATTACATCATTCCGTGTACATGCAGTTGTTACATTTACTGCATGTTTAGAGTTAATTAAAAATGCATTAAATTACAATACTTAGTAAACTAAATTTGAATGTAAATGATTGGAAGTCGATATTTAATTGAGTGCAATTACTACCTCATGACTGTACATGTTTAACTGGCAAGTTAATTGATATGGGAATATTGAACAATAATGATTTGTCATTGAAATAGGTTCTTTCCACTTGAAGTAAACTTAGGTAATATTGTCAACTGAGATTCAATTTATATGGATAACATCGCCCTCGAGTGTGATGTTCGACTTTGTAACATTGCTTACTTTTCGCTGGCATGGACTCTATTAGTACCTAGTTCTTGATGAAAGGAAAGAACGATAAATATGATGGTCACATCTGTGCCACACTATACTACTGGTTGGGGTAGCTATGTTTCATCTGAGAAGATCAGTCAAAGAAATAACACAGACAAATAATCATGTTCATCTTATGAAATCTCACTTAACAAGTTTAACTATGGGCGAGTTTCCTAAGCATTTCGCTAGCTGGCGCTGTGTGCACTGGTACCCTTCTTACATCAAATTAATTACGTATGTGGTATCAAATTATAGGTAGCGATATGCTTAGGAAACTCGCCTCAGATTTGATCATAACCGAAATCACCATTGCACGTGTAGAATTCGCAAGACCACTTATGCAAATTGTCGCATTTTATTATGATAACAATGACCCATTTTCTTAAGTGACTGTGAATGAAGTTCATCATATGATCACAGTTTCACGCGAACAAACTGCTTGACATTGACATGTTCATGAAAATGTGACATTAGTTGAACAAGAACTGCGTAGGCGCTGAGTAATCTTGAATGCAAAATTTTCAAAACTTCCGTATAGACTATTGTATTATGATGATATAATATCACACACACACACACGTTCGTGATAAATATTTAACCTTTTATCATGTCATAAAATGTCCTTGTATATCACACGTATCTTTATCGTCCTTATAACATGCATTTATTCTTTATCTTTTACTGCACTAGACCGTTTATTCTTCTTTACTCATACATTTTGTATATTGATTATGTCTGCACATACAGACTAGTCAAGTTATGTTAATGATGTAAACAAACATAATGAGTCACTCGATATGTTTCTTTTATAAATAAATCTTACTACATCAAATGCGTCGATAATATAACCGGAGAAGAGAAGGGTCAGGTAGCTGATCCCACAGAAGCTTGACTTTATGTATCATACATTGCTGATTCTAGGCTTGAGCATGCGATCTGCTGCTTGCTAAGTTAAGAGGTCTACCGTATGCGCTAATAAGGCCGGTACATGTTTATATACATGTAATAACAAACTAAATCTATAATAGTCATGTCCTTGTCACATTACATATACTTCCATAGGCGGATCCAGCGCGGGGGGGGGTTTCAGGGGGGGGGGGGGGGATTTGGACCCCCTAGAATTTGAAACATGTACCTGTCCATTAGTGTATTTCTTGCCTGTAATTTATTTTTAAGTAGCATGAAGCAATTTTTTTCGGTGCTTAAATAGATTTAATGGTTATGTAGTTTTTATTATCAATATGTTGCATTTTTTTTCTGCAAAATGTGTATAATGTGTTTGTTGTTCGAGGTTCGGACCCCCCTCCTAGAAAAGTTTGGACCTCCATAGAAAAGTTCGGAACCCCCCCCCCTCCCACCTAGAAAAAAATCCTGGATCCGCCCCTGTTTCTAAATCACAGGAACCTGACATTATGTGATGTACTTGGTTAGAACAATATCCCTCTGTTTAATATAAGGAGAGTGAATATTTCTAGTACTTTACAGAATGTCAAGATCCTCTGTTTGAAATAATAAGGGCGGTGATATTGTTATAACTTAAATGAACATATTCATAACGTTTGTATAAGTAGTTTACCGCTTTAAAATCACCTGCACAATAAAATTACACAATGATCTATACAATTTTCTGTCTGATATAGCGTTGCATTAACTCTATTGAAAATTTTGATTTTAACTCATTCATTGGAACAAAAACTACTGAAGTGTTTTATTGACTCGAAGAATTTACAATGAAGCATTGATAAAAAAGATCAAACGCCCTTAAAAAAACTTTGTATACTACAGTAATTGAAACTATCAATGCAGGCGATATAACATTGAAGTGTTAAGATCAACAATGTTACGATATAACAATTAAGTATTATTACGATTTTGTTTGGGCAAGATCTCGCAGTCATTGCCTTAAATATTTACAACCACTAGCCTTATTTGTTATGTTTTTAACACAATTGGGCAGAATAATTAACTAGCCTAATTTTATAAAATAAGTAATTCTCACTTACCTAACTAGATCTTCACAAGTTTCAGTCTTCATGCAAAGAGAGTTAAAGCAATTGCTAATCAGGAGTGACAGAGTTTGTGATCAATCTTTGCTTTTGACTCTGTAATCGTTTAGTTGACACAGAGGCATGTATATCCATGCTGTCTTTGTCTCTGTTATGGTGCTTCTGAATTGTCCATGGAAACAGTTTGTTTTGGCATACAGGGCTTTTTGCAGTATTTTGGGAAGGGGCCTTGGGTCCTTTTTTATATAGAACTCTTGGGGAAATATGCAATCGCAAATCGCAAAATCGCAATGTCATAGATAGAGAAAAAAAAGTCCAAGGTAAACTGCAAAGTTTGGGATAACTGCATAATTTAAGGAATGTGGGGAATACGCTTGTAAACGACACTTGTTATATAAGTAAAAAGATGTCTACCATAGTGAGTTTTGTAAGAACGTACACTCTAGTTATTTGGTTTTAATATGTTCTAGTGGCGGAAAAATCATTCTGAGTTGTCATCAGAATATGTTTTAACAAAATGAATGCACCTCAATGCTAATATACATGCGAACCGTGTGTGTTCTAAAATAATAATCATGCAGTCACCCATGCTTAGAGTACAAATACAAATATATCCTCGGTGTTTGGTCTTAGTGCATCTTATATAGAAACGATGACGCTGTTTCAATTCCTTCAGAAAAATCTTCTTAGTACCAAAACCTCTTGGAGGGAAATCGATACAAGTCACACACATTTTGTCTGTACGATTTCAGGCAATTCTAACAAACTCTAATCAATAAAGTAGACGCTAGCTAACTGACAAACTTCTTTGTTTAGTCAGATTTGCAAATAAACACTTCTTTATTGATTTTCAACATGGCAACCGATTCGTACGTGGTAGTGTTCCCGCGAAACCAATTAGAACTGTCTGTAAAAATATCTACAGTTTTATTGCTTCAAGAGATAGTGGAAAAAATAAGATAACGTATTCTGTCTCCCCGATTTAAGTTTTATGTTAGCCTGTCCTATGTATTGATTTTTCTGGTGAATAGCTAGCGTTCTGTTGTTTATACAGCGCCGTAACTATAGTAATAAGTTTTCTCACAATTTTCTAGAAGCTCCACGCCTTTCACACTTACCTCTCTACGTTGTTCACACGTTTATCTGTAAAACATTCGATCTGAAGTACAGACACCTATCATGACTGAGAATATTATTCATGCACCATCTTGCCACAAAAATGATTCATCCACGAACTGCGTTTTCTTACAAAAAACAACCTCAACACAACATGAGTTGCGTCATTTCATGAAGCTGTGCTTGATTTTTTTTATACTAGAAATTATTTTGTGCCATCTGCTAACCGAGTTTATAGACCTCACATTCAATAACAAGCGTTTGGTATACATCCCTACATTCCAAGCTAATTGACATATTTCTACTAAACTAGGACAATGTTGACTTTAACAACGAGGCAGTAAGTGAACAATAACAAACAATGTACGCATTGATTTATGTTTGTTGTTGAAAGATAATAAATATTGTTACGTTCTTGATTATTTCGCCCTTGTCGCACTAAGTTTGTTCACGCCAGTTTTATCCGGATAAAACACATACAGTTATCTTGACAGTTATATAACATAACGTATAAACCACAATCATGATGTTAGCAGGGCTAGGTTTATGAGTTTGATAGAAAATATCAGAAATTTTAAGTACATTGTAAGCGCATTCAGGAAGGCATAATTTATTTAAATGTCGGCGTAATTTAACAGGAAGTTATCTCAAATAGAAAATTTACATAATAAAGCACATTATTACATTCGTTTTTGAACTCTTTTATGAATGCGTTTGTCACATAATACTTTTGGTTTGTCGATGTTTTTATAATGAATGAAAACTACTTGTTTCGGGGTTATAACGTTGATAAGTTGGGTTCGCGTAATTTTAGATTGACATTTCTTTCTTTCTTCATAAATACAATGTATTATATGTTTGAAAAGTTCAGTGATTTTCCATCATGAAACCTGTCAACCTTTTTAGTGATATTGTCCACATATCTGGTTCAAAATATTCCGGAAGAAACCTTGAAAACCTCGTTTGTATATAATTTATGTTTATAAATTTTACATAGTTATTATTTTTTGTACATTTTATATTATTATTTTAAACATAAATTACTAAATATGTGGGCTGAAATAATTAAATGCGTAGGCTGAAATATAAATAATATATAAGGACCGAATGCTAATTAACTACCACACATTTCCGTCATTAATAGAGAGGGGGAAGAGGGAGAGATTGTGCAGTTAAATTATTAAAACATGCAATCAAAACACTCATAGGCGGATCCAGCGGGGGGTCAGGGGGTCCGGACCCCCCCCTGGAATTTCCAAAATGTACCTGTCCATATCGCGGGTTTAGCGGAAAAGGGTTGCAACTCAATATAAGAATAGAGTGAGATACGACTGTTTTGCGCTAAACCCACAATATGTTTATTTCTTGATTGTATGTATTTTTAAGTAGCATGAAGCAAATTCTCTCGGTGCTCTACATAGGTTTAATGGTTATGTAGTTTTATTATTAATATATTGCATTATTCTGCAAAAAATGTATAATGTGGTTGTGGTTCGAAAGTTTGGACACCCAAGAAATAGTCCGGACCCCCCCCCCCCCCAGAAAAAAATCTGGATCCGCCCCTGACATTACATGATAAACTGCATCATCATCAATAACCTTCAACACTACGTGGTACATGTTATATTTCTACTACTATTCTCCCTCCTACCACCGATTCTTAATTATACAGGACATGAATCGTTAATAATCACTCTCGCAGAAAGTACACAATGGCTTATTTTAATCTAATTAAAATTTATTTTTTAAGGTATACCATATATTTGATAAACTATTCATGTCTCTGCCATGTATCTTATACTGTTTGTAGGTATAACCAAAGACATCTATGTCTCTGTTGTATTCAATGCCCTTGGTTTTTGGGACAAATGTGATTTCGAGAAAAAAACCACTTTATTTTGCACAACGAAAGCAATGTTAGTTCAATTGAAACTTATTCTTGTAACATAGTTTGAATCAAATGCTGATAGAAAACAAATCAAAGATTAGTTTTGAATTTGCTTAAATGACTCTCAGTGTTCCTTTTCATGGGGCAAATGTAAATTACTTTATCCTGATACGTTTTGGCGTATGGCGTATGGAGAACACTATAAAATTTCACTGATATTTCATAAAATGCGCAATAGCATGTTAACTTTCCATTTCATTCAGACAAAAATGTTCTATTATAATTGTAAACTAAACCTATTCAAATCAAAGTACTTGCTCCCCCACAGTATGTAATTGAGCGTGTCGAGTTATATATAGAAACTGTACGATATAAATAGTATAACTGATGAAGCGTTGCCACAAAGTAAAACACTCTGGTTTTTTGACGTAAAAGTTTGTATTCTTGGAGTGCTATTTACGTCAGAAAACTATCAGGAAACTGTTATTTCAGCAACTTGGGAGAAACTTAATAAGTACCTTTATGTCAATATTTTCCAGGTGCATTCTTGATTCCATATTTCATTGCGGTATTACTTGGTGGCATTCCAATGTTTTTCTTGGAGGTATCCCTAGGACAATTTATGTCAGAAGGTGGCATTGGAACATGGAAGATTTGCCCTTTATTTCAAGGTAAATTATTCATCGAAACAGACAATGTTATTGTTCTACTCTTTTGTTATACTCTTATTTATCGGAATTAATTCTTACTAATTGTGTAAGTAGTTGAATCTGGTTATGTATCGGTATAGAAGCCCATCTAAGCACGAAATAGTCAAATCCAAACCATTTGACTGCTTTGTTTTCTTGACAAGATATGAGGAACCCTTGAGTCATGGGGCAGGGTCACTCTAGCTGACAAAACTGTCTACATGGATTGTGGTACATTTTAGCTTCAATCTTTACTTGTTTTTTGCCCAACATTTTGCCTGTGTAATCTTTACATTAACGTTAGAATCAAGTTTAAGTAACCAATTAGTTGTCTTTAATATTATTAATTAGTTAAATTACGTCAAGTGATGTACCAAACACATTTAGAACTTAAATCGATGCTCCAGATTACGAAATGGTCTTGATATGTCAACTATTTTCATATGAAGTATTTTGAGACTACAAATCGTCATGAATTTGAAAAAACAAATATGATGATCAATACAGTGACTCTGGTTTTGAAACGATAATCTTGCATGTGTTCATTCATTTTAGTATATGTAAATCTCACTTAGAAAAAGTACACGTGATTGTAATTCAGAACATTTGGCCTTATAACCTCAGAATTGTAATTGTTTTCATCATATCATTAGCATAAGCTTTATAAATATAACTATAAACAACAATATGGTCAATATAGACTTAGAGATGTTTTATAAATGTAATATTTCAGGTATCGGCTATGCTTGTGCTGTCGTTGTATTTCTACTGAATTGTGAATACAACATCATCTTGACATGGGCTTTCTATTACCTCTTCTCGTCTTTCACGTCGGTGTTACCTTGGTCTAATTGTGACAATGAATGGAACACAGCTGAATGTCATGTTGACCATAGAAAGATTTCTCAAAACACCACAAATTCTACTGATATGTTAAATGGTGTGTACAATGTCACCTCTGTCATTGCTGCTAACTTGTCATCCATGACAACCAATATGACTTCAAACTTGACTACTGTTGTATCAAGTGTTGGTCGTATCACTGATCCAGTCACCGAATATTGGGAGTACGTATTTAATTTGTTTTTTACTTATTTATTGTGATTTTTAAAATAGACATATTTTAAACTTTTCTTCATTTAATAATATCATACATTCATAAACCTTTGTCTGTTGTTTCCTTGCGCTCCCTTTAGTATTATGAATATATACACACATATATGTTATATATTATTTTTGGTAACTGGGAAAGCTTGACAATAGACTTTATTGTATACCATTGAAAGACTGTCAAGAACACATATTGTTTCATTCGAACTAACGTTGTAGAGGTAACTATTTTATATTTTGAGGCAAATCCATTTGTACCCATCCAAATTTATGTGAATCTATGTTAGAAATAGAAGTTCTGAATCTTGCTTTGCTTGATCCACCCAGCAATCCCATGTTCTTGTCCTTAAATTGTCCTTTAGTCTTGTGGTTGAAGTGACTGACGTAAATTTCTGAAATGCCTCACTGAATAAAAAATGTTGCGAGTCCAAAGAGGTTTTTTAACATGGCTCCTCGTATGGCAAAGTTGACAACTGTTTATGGTGGTCAAAAGTCAAGTACTGGCAAATAACAGGAATGATGGTTCTTGAATGGATGAGCTGTCTATCACAGATGGCTCTGACTTTTGAAACTGGTCATAAAACAAACAACCAAACAATCTTAAACTGGATTTACAACATTTGGAAAGTACGAAATGAATTTGCTGCATAGAATTGCTTGTTTAAGGTTGGTTATGTCAACTGCATTATTAATGAAAGCCTTGAATATTTCAGAGCATCAGAGGCTGGCTTTTACTAATGATAGTTTGGATTTCTTTCAGGTCCAACTGCAGACTAATT
The DNA here is from genome assembly GCA_025267735.1 of Mactra quadrangularis. Taxonomy (NCBI): domain Eukaryota; kingdom Metazoa; phylum Mollusca; class Bivalvia; order Venerida; family Mactridae; genus Mactra; species Mactra quadrangularis. The sequence goes on along the minus strand of CM046308.1, from coordinate 15,041,540 downwards.
GTCATAATAAATGTACAAACATTATATCGCAAATAATCCTGTTCCTTGCCTAGTTTTTTTGAGTTGTAATTCATTTGAAAGTATAAAGAAAGTGCTGCATGAACCTAACTTGTCATGTCAGTTTGAAAATCATGCATGGGGTTCATTTCAATGATGTTTATGTTTAAGAGCTACATGTTTGTTTGTTATTGATAAGGGTTGCCAACCAACCGTCTAGTTATGTAAATACCACCTGCATGGAATATGCAAAATTGTGTTCTTGGTATGCAAGAAATGCAGCGAAAATGCAACAAAAACACCAACATGTTATTATGATAATGTGATACTGGAAAAGTAAACGCAAAGGTTATGAATTGTACCAGTTAGTATAGTATATCATAAATTCAAATAATATGTTCATGTACTTAATGTATATGTTTATGAATATTAATAAAGAAAATGTAAATGGCTGATGCATTTCAATATCTGTGTTTGCTGTTAAGTGTATATTTATATTAAATGTAAATGTTTATTTACTTTAAATATGTTTCTTTTTTTATAATGATTATATTGTTAATTATATAGTTAACCAACACAAAGGGTGTTAATTTGTGTTGACATATTATTTCTCATGCCTATAATCGTCCCAAATTACAGGCGCAAAGTGCTGCGACTGTCTGCAGGTGTTGGGGAACCTGGAATCATCAAGTGGGACCTCTGTCTTTGTCTTCTATTAGCCTGGATTGTTGTCTATTTCTGCATATGGAAAGGAATTAGAAGCTCCGGAAAGGTGATCTTGAAAAAAAGGGCACATATAATAATTGTAAAATAATTACCCTTATGGATATGTATCCTATACCTTGTAGTTTATTTGACATTTTTTTAAAAAAAAGAATTTTTAACATTTATTAATAAAAGAAGTTTACATACCAGCTAGCAAATACCATATTGCTTCAACATTTGTCTGTGCAAACTAACAAAAAAGCTGGCTATACTCTATAGACATAATTTACCAAATATGGTATAGAAGTCCCTTTATCACCCTTCCTGCACCGAGTACAAATGACCTACTAATGCGATCTTTTGTTTGTTCAGGACAGTTGGATTTTCTGCACATTTCAATGTGCAGGCGTTCAGCGTTGGACAAAGAATGCAAAATTTGCATAAAACAGATTGCATTTTGTTTTTCGCCTTTCTGCACTATACACACTCATTTTAAGAACTAACTTCAAAAGATGCTTCAAAATTGCCCCCTTTTTACCTCGAATAGTCAAATATTTATCCAAGAAGAGTAAATACAATTTTATGTTAAGAAGTGCCTTTTATATTATCTATTGCATTATACATGTACGCAGAAGCGGGGTGAATTCTGAAATGGGTGTGAATAAGCATACCGTCTGTAAACAAACATATGTATTTATACTTTTCAGATTCCCTTAAAAAGCGGAAACCACTCTTTATATGAGTATAAACGGTTTTCGAGTTTAAATTTAGAATTAAAATATTCCTAACTATGATATTCAAGTTTTTCGTATTTAAGTACTTTTTGTACAATTTGATTAAATTAAGATAGTTTATGTAATATTTAATATTTCTGATAGTTTAGTTACTCTGCATTGTAGATGAAATTTTATTAGTTCATTATTTACTTTTTAAAATCTTTTTATTAAATTTTGTATATTTTTGAATGATTTATGTCATTCTCATTGTTTTTTCTCTTTGGTTACACGTTGTCTATATCTACTCAGTATTCTTGTAGGTTATGTACTTCACTGCTACCAGTCCTTACGTGTTGATGTTTATACTTCTTATACGCGGACTCACACTAGAGGGCGCTTCAGATGGTCTCAAGTTTTATCTAGTCCCTGATTTCTCAAGACTCGCCGACTCTCAGGTAAATAATTATCTCCATTTCTTGTATTTGTGCTTGAATCTCTAAAGGCAATATGCCTTGTTAAATTAATTGACAAATTGTCCCTCCTTTGAAGAAGAGCTCATTACATTCTGTGTGAAACATAAATCCTCTTCAAAGAAGAGTTCTAAAGATTTTTTCTAACCCAAAGGAGCTGAAATTGTTTGAAATTGTAAAAAATGTTGAATTGTTTTCCATTTTAACCAGCTTTTATCTTAGTGCATGTACTAACATTCACGAGTTCAGACATTTAAACAAAAGCAAAAACAAATAAAAAAACAAGTTTCATCTGATGTTTTTAATCTGCTTCTACCTGCCATTGTTATGCAAGTTTTATAAGTGTCCATTGATGAACAGAAATCAATTTGTTAATGATGTATAAGTCTGCTAGAGGAAGATAACATTTAATCTTTCTCATTATCTCAACAGTGCCAGACATAAACCTCTGGAGACTCTGTCAGTATTAACTTGATTGCATTCTTATATTTTTGTCACGAAACATCCAATATCTTTGTGAAATAAAAGCTTATTGGTTATGACGTCTATTGTATTCCCTTGTTATAATACTATTGTGATATTGACATGATAAAAAATAATGAGATGGAATACTAAGTTTTATGTACTCCATTAGTTAACATTATTCTAGTTTTGATGAAAACTTTCCAATACATTAGAAATGGAGGGCTGAACGAACGCTAGTGTATCTCACTTTATTTTCAAATGGAGTTGTAAAATAGTATTTTGTTCAGCCCTCGAAAAGTACGTTGTATATCAAAAGGTCGAAAACTATTATCCAAGAAGTGTCCTTGGCTGCTGGGAAAAGGTTCAGTATGAAGGTGACCTTTAATGTTTTACTAAATGTGGAGCAGATGTTCAATTCTCTTGTTACTTAGCTGGAAAGCTTCCAGATGACCCAGAATTTGTGTTTAAGTATCATGTGACATTAACCTTTGTTAAATTAGACAAATAGTGAAAGTGAAAACAATATTGAATTTGAAATATGAAACAGACTGTGCCTTTGATATAAGCCATTACTGCTTGAAATTGTTTTGCTGATAGTTTTAAAACATTTCCATTCAGACTTTAATGAATTTATCTCATTATGCAACATTTGTATACTACATTAAAATAGTTCCAAGGGAGAAAATACAATTTGTCTGTATCATTTGCATTTTTCATGCACAACTGTGAGCTACTTGCAGCCATATTGTTGTATATTTAATTTTCTACAATATAAAAACTCAGGACATTAGGCTAATGATAATGCATTGTATTCCATAGAGATGCTTTTTTCTCTGAAGTGTTAATGTAATTTATCGACTATGCATGATAAAGTGAGCATTCATCCTTGCAACTGCTAGGTAACATAATAGAAAAGTATTTCTAGAGGTAATTTGAAATTCAAATGACATACAACATCTTTTATGCTTTTCAGATAATTAAGTGCAGTACCATTAGATATCATTTTGCAACATATATAATATAATTCAGAGGATATTCATGAAATTCAAATTTTCACTAAATAACTTATTTGTCTGATAATTGCTTCTGGTAAAATCTCAGTAAACAATATTTTGTAACCATGGCTTCTTAGTCTTTTTTTAAATTAAATTGAAATTCTACACATGTGACTTGAACATAAGAGCTAAGAAATAGTTTACTGGCTATTGAAATAATACTCCTGTGTCAAACAATGTTCAGTCTTAATTTTCCATGGAAATTTCCTCCTATGGAAACAGTCGATATTTCCTATCTCAGATGCCAATGGCTATATTTAGCTAAGCTCTTATTTCCAATGATTTCATTTTACTTGTATAATCAGATTTTTTTCTTGCTTACAATGGATGGGTTGAAAACAAGGCTGAATCAGAGATTTTATATAAAATCCCTGGCTGAATGTAGAAATACAAATTTCGACTCCATTTGGTATGAGAAAATATGAAGAATTTTCAGTTGGAGAGTGTATGATAATTTTTTGGAGGGCAGATAATGTCAAGCAAAATAAATATTCATAAATTTGATTTGGTTTAGCCTAAATTGAAATACTGTCAAAACTATTATATCCCCTTCAATTCCTAAGAATCTGCATTTATTGAAATACCATTAGCTTTTCATTTGCCTTCTTGGTACTGTATATAAGGTCTCTTACTTCAAAGTACCATTGCTACTCCAAGATACAGACTCATGTATTCTTGTCTAGTTACCAAATATAGCCTTTTTACGTGTGAAATGATACAGTGGCAGTACAAAAGACGGGAGACTTGTCCTGGTGCATTCCAGAAATTACGATTAGATGAATCGCTGGCTTTAATGAGTCCTGAAGCAAAAACATGTTTTCTTTGAGCCAAATGTTTCCCACAATTTTGCGGTAAGGTGCACTCAAGCTGCATATTTCAAACCCTTTGCAAAACAGTGCATGTGACTGCTCAAACGGTGCTAACTACAATAAAAAAAACCCGATGATATATTTTTGTTTTCATCAATTATGGCCATGTTATACATTTTCCAGGTATGGGTTGATGCAGGTACCCAAGTCTTCTTCTCATATTCAATTGCTTTAGGAACATTGACTGCTCTTGGAAGTTACAACAAATTCAACCATAACTCTTACAGGTAATTGTTGATAATACTTAGTTGCATAAATTATGTTGGTTAATGTGTTATAACATTATATTACTGAGTACACAAAGTGCACTATAACATATGGTAATGATCACATAATAAACATAGTTCAGCAAGTTTGACTTCGTTAGAAGGCTAATGATTACAATACACAGGACCATTTGGGATTTTTCTTGGGGAAAAAAGGTTACACATGTTAAGTTATTTAATGCAGAATTGTATGTCATTCAATTATTTATGCAGTGTGAGAAATTAGCGTAAGAAATGTTTTGTTTACCTCATTAGTTGTTGCTGTTGCAGATCACATGACTGTAGTCCCAGAATGGTTCTTTCCTAGATAGAAATGAATTATTAATTTTACTTTGTAACAAAAGTTTGCTAGTTGACTGTTTTGGAAGTGTGTGTTATTTATCATGCACCAAACAGCTTATGGCAATAGGAAGAGCTGATTGTGTATGGATAAAATATTTCATATTTTGTTATACATGTATTTGGAACAACACCAGACATAAGTGCTTGCTTGGCTGCAAATTGTAATAATCCATGATAAAATGACATAACATGCACCTACTCACTTTTATGTGTTATGTAGTGAAATATTTGTATTCTATAAATGGCTTCTAACTTATGATTTTGGCTACTGCTTTTGAAAACATTGAGATGCATTTGGCTCTTTATGTGCATTATTGATAGCCAACATTTTGTCTGATCTATCAACTATAGATATTTTCACTGGAGCATGTGTTATATTTGGCCAACAATTCCTTCTTCTGATGTGAATTGATTTCTAGTATTCACTACGTACAAAAGTAAATAAAACAAATCTAATTTTCGAGTTGGTATGTTCTCCTAGAAAATGTTTAATTCTGGCACAGGGCCAAAAATAACAAAAAATCATGTTTTTGACATAGTTGTGATTAAAATGCCAAAATCAATTCATCAATATGTCAGTTGTAAGCCAGCCAGCCTGTACAGGTTCAGTATTAGGATGATTGTTGGAACATTGATTATTTTTGTCTGGTAGGACAAACCATCCCTTAAAGCAAACATTTGTTCACTAATATTTGGTAAATATTTACCCCTGTTTCTATCTATATTATTGGTTATAAATTCTTTTACAACATCTCTATCAACGTTTTATAGAGGCTGGTATGCAATATATTTTTATATGTGGTATTTAACTTTGAAAGCTTAAAATAAGTATGGCAGTTATTTGAAAAATTACTTGGTGAATGTGCTTTTTAGTGGTGACGTTTTGCTGTAATAGAAAGTGAGATATATTAAGCTACAAATGGAAAAGTACTTAAAGTGTCTTGCTTAATATCCAAATCAATGTTTGCAAATACAGTCTAGCCGTAAATGGTAAAGCACAGACCTATTCATGGCCTGAACCCTCTTGTTCAAAGCCCAGGATTAGTGATTTTTTATTGGGACTAGTGAAAATTATGTATTTCATACAGCCAGACTAGCTGATATCTTTACACATTGTTACAAAACAAACAAATCCATTGGTGCCACAATTATAACATTATTGTGTTGATGTCCAATTAAACCGAACAAACACACATAAAAATCTGCTTTGTTCTGGATAAAATTAAAAGCAATGACTGCAAAGTTGATGAATATCCTACTGACTCTATCCTATGGTTTTACTGTAGTATTGTAGCCATATGTTTTATATTTCTGTAATCTATTTATAGGTATTTATCTTATTTCTGTATTTATTATTTCAGGGACTCTGTGATATTTGCTACAGTCAATAGCTTTACAAGTATACTTGCTGGACTTGTTATATTTTCCATTCTTGGTTTTATGGCAAACAGACAAGGTGTCTCTGTTGCTGATGTTGCTGAATCAGGTAATATCATCACACAATCATCATTATCACAATCATTTCCATTACAATCATGTTCACCATCATCATTCTAAATACTATCATCATCACCATCATCATCGTGATGATTATCATCATCTTTATCATCAATTTTTGGTGTTTGACTATTTTGTTGGGAAAATATTGACAGCAATTTCCATCTCCCAATTCAGGAAGCTTCCTTGCTGCTTACAAAGCAGTCCCCTTTTTACCATTGCAGAATTTTTTTATATCATTTTTACATTCAATTTGAGTATCAGATTGTAATCAATGGTTTTCACTGTATAGTGCTAGTGCAATATAGTTGTAGTCATGTTCATTCAGTTCACCAGGGATATGTGATTTGAATTCCAAGAATTAAATAAAGTCTGTCATGCAATAAAAAAGTTTAACTTGTCAACACTGATGTATATTTAAGTGTTTGCAGGAGAGTATAGTGCATGCTGCACTCTACATAAATGTTAATATGATAGATATATCAACACACTCATGAGTGAAGCTAGGAGTGTTTCAACATCATGAGTGCTTTCTGCACATAGATATAAGAACAATCATGAAAGCCAGGTGTTAAATGTGGCCAGGTGGCTAAATGTAACATTTGGAACATTCAGTGAGGAAAAGAGTAAGAAAACACAACTTTCAGTGAAATTATAAAAAGGGAATCTACTGTTTCATAAGTAAACCAAACCTAATACTGTTTAATAAAACACCAAGGCAAGGGCAAAACTACTTATAGTAAGAGATTATTATGGAGAGGATGTGTATAGGCATTATATGCCAGTTATCCAATCCTATTCATTGAATAAAATATGTATTAAATTAATTAAGAGATTATAAAACAAGTAGTATATATTTAAATCAGTGTGGTCAATGTTTGTGCAGCTGACAGTTGAATAAATTTATAAATATTTATATTATTATTTTAGGTCCTGGTTTAGCATTTATTGCCTATCCTGAAGCTGTGTCACAGATGCCTATTGCTCCATTTTGGTCCTGTTTGTTCTTTGCTATGGTGATACTGCTTGGACTTGACAGTCAGGTATGTATTTTGAACTACATTATTTTATGTATCATCCCCGCTGTGATTTTGATGTTTCTATTTTTTCAGATGCCTGACCTTTGTGTCAATACACTAGGTTGGCCACTTCCTGTTATATATGTCCTGGGGGCACATTTTTGTGTGGAGTTAAATCATTAAATAGTTTCAACAGCCATTCTTCCTCTTTCCACTGATTCTAAATATTTCAGGGCAGTTGTCAGTCACTGAACAAAGAATGTGCCTTAGTAATTGGTTAACTGCTAAATCTAGAGATTTAGCTTTTCCAGGAATGGTAAGTAGGTTGACTGACCTATACAATGTGTTGCTATGCTGTTAAACCCAACCAAAAAATACATTAGCTTGAATCTAATAAAATGCACAAAAATAGTTCACTACAGTTAAGATTGGGTCAGGAGTCTCTTGTATTTTATCTCAATAAAGAAAATTAAATGGACCATAGTAGCTAATCAGCAGTGAACTTATAGAGTCTGACATTGCTTATCTTTGTTCATGTCTTTTTTATGTTCTTATTTGTTAATGAACTTGTTATCAGTGTTAGATTCAAGACTATTTTCTTTGACTATCAAAATAATGATGTTTTCTTTCTTGAGAGTTTATTTCTTTGAGTGAACACTAGTAAATAATTAATGACCTTCAAGAAAAGGTTAGATTGCTATCTCATGATAAATGTTATATATTCCGTCTCTCTGCTACCTATCTGTTCTCAGAGAATGCGTTCACCACTGATCAACAATTTGTTAAAGTTCTTCGACCACATTTTGCTATTCTGGGTAGAAACCAGTTTTTATTGATGTTCTCTGACTGGTTTATTCCAGAATGCTTCTATTTCTGTGATTATTTCGTAATGTAGGCCTACTATTTTGAGGTTATTGACATATAGAAAATTGATGTTTACAGAGGTGTAGCTTGTACATAATAAAAGTTATTTCTTTGATATAACCTATGGGGATGCAGAGAAAGATAATTTCTTTTTGAAAGTTTATAATTATAACATGCCATTTTAGTTTGTAAAATTATCTCATTATTATGAATGTTGTCTGAGACTTCATGTGTGTGTATTTCGTGGGTTTAGTGCAAAAAGGTTGTAACTCACTCTTCTTATATTGAGTTAAGATCGTTTTGTGTTAAATCCACGATTTGTGGGTTACCATATAGTGCATTTCAAATGTAAAGAAATTGATAGCATTCCATTATAGTTGTTATATAATAGCTAGAGGATGGATTTATTTTCTAAATTCCTACTTGCAAGTAAGATGCTTCACCAACTAAGATAATTTGGCTGATGAAAATCACACACATATTGTGTACTTCCATGTGTGTAAAATCACCAGTGTTACTATAATTTAAAAGATAATTATCGTTAACATAGTAAACTGTGAAGCAATATGAAGTGAACAGTGGTGGATCTAGGATTTTTTTCCATGGGGCCCAAACTTTTTCTAGGGGGGAGGGGTCCAAACTTTCAAACCACAACCACATTATACACTTTGAAGAATAATGCACTTATAAATAATAAAATAAATACATAATAAACCATTAAATCTATGTTAAGCACTGAGAAAAATTGTTTAATGCTACTAAAAAATGACTTACAGTCAAGAAATACACTTATAGACAGGTACATTTTGGAAATTCTTGGGGGGTCCGGACCCCCCTGACCTCCCCAGATCTGCCTATGGTAAATATATTTTTCCACCAGCTAGTGTCTAGACTTAAACTTCAATTTCTGACATTTTTATTGTAATTTTTTCTACAACCCTATTAAAAATTTTGCTATTTTTATTTAACTGGGTATAATGCTGTGTCAACACAATATTTTAGGTTTTTTTACAGCTACCAGCACACCTAACCTAGCTTTTCTGGACCCTTGTCTATAACCAGTACTACACTTTAATAGGTGGGAAACTTCTCCATATACCTTATTATTGGAGGAAAATTGACATTATTGTCAAATTTTCATGGAAGGGTATAACCTCCCTGGGTGGGATTTCAAACGAATTTGGGACACTAGATTTGAAATCCAGGTGTGCTACCAACTGTGCTACCGACATGGGTTGCTATTTTGCTATATTTTGTATGTACTTTTATTTTCAGTTTGTTGGTGTTGAAGGTTTCATCACATTTGTTGTAGATTTGTATCCTAATACATTTAGAAAGGGTTTCCGTAGAGAGATACTGATCTTAATTGTTTGTATTGTTTGTTTCTTGATTGGACTCTCAATGGTCACTGAGGTACGTTCAAATTACTTTGTTTGTTTCTTACAATTTACTTACACTTGTATTGGACCTAAAACACTAAAGTATGTACTGACTTTTACGGTAGAAGTTTATATGTTTATTGATGGCACCATTGTAGATAATCTTCTGTGAAAAAGTATTCAAGAATACACTTGATTTATACAGAGTTTAGTTCACAATGCACTTGTCTGATGATGATGCATTTCATAGATGAATTATATATTAAAATGACCTTTCAACTATTGATAATGAATATTTATTTCTTGACTGTGTTTATTTATGAATAATGAATGTATGATGTGCAAGATAAGAATAGCTTGAATCAGTTAGCACCCTCGAAGAACATGTTCTGCTTAGAGATGTGACCATCAAAATGAAGGCAGTTTTGATTATAATTTCATGCACATCATTGTATTGCACATATTCTGGTTTTGTTACCCAGTTTGTTTTAATCATGAATTTTTAGCTATGATGTCCTTTAACACTGTATAATGTTGAGAAATATATTAACAACATAGTGAATCACAAGAACGAAAGAGCGCAGCAAGCCAGAGTCTCATTGATGTAATGTACAATGTATTTGACACTGTTTTTATAATTGTGAAATTGATTTTATTGAGTGTTTGATGAAAGTTATTGGAAAGAATATGGAGTGAAACTATTTGCTTTTATTACTGTTTTGATAAAGGATATTTGGCACCGATTTTAGTCTCTTGCTGTCATTTACTGGATTTACCTGTCTTTTAAAAGGCTTAGCATTGACTTTGTTACTTTGATTTGTACATGATATTTTTTTGAGTAAATTCATTTTAACAGTATTATCATTTTGTCATTTGATTTGAACTTTTAATGTACTTAAACTGCAGTTTGACTGCGGTACATTTTAGGCACATGTCTAAAAACTTAACGCCTCCTCAATAGGGAGGCATGTATGTGTTTCAGTTGTTCGACTACTACTCCGCCAGCCGAATTGTCCTCGTTGTTGCCTTCTTCGAATGTTTGGTGGTTTCATACGTTTATGGTATGTTTGCATGGGTGCGAAATTATTCAAACCCCATGTTGAGAGTTCACCTGTATTAGGCTACTAATATGTTTTTACAAAACTTACAAAATTTTCTTTAAATGTTAAGAAAGAAACAGAATATAACTATGGGGTTAACAGAGCACTACTAAACACACATCACATCACATCACACATCAAACAGATAAGTTTCTTTAATGTTGTAACAAGAAAAGAAGCACCAGTACAACTGTTCCCCACTTTGTATGTGCACAACTTAATTAAGAAACTGCTTTCACAAATTAATTTTTGAAATTCAAAAATAAAAAACCATAAGTTTTATGGAATCAAATAGCAGACATTTTAAATTCAGGGAACATAATTTGTCAACATAAAAATGCTGGAATAAATTTTGGACTTGTATTAAGTCTACAATTGATTGATACATGGATCAAAATTTGACTCCATTATTTCTAGCATTAGTTTTTTTCGTTATGCGCTTAAGCCAATGTTAATTTGATTGTTTTTTTTTTATTTTCAATTAATCAATGTCATGCTAAATTCAGTCTGTAGGAGATATTGTCAAATAATAGTCGGCCATCTTGACTTCTATTACATTAATATAAATGTCTGCTAGTTAAAAATAAAGAGATGATAGCAAATAGACTTTAATTTGGAGTTCACTCGTGCTGTATACTAAGCTTAGTCATCAGCAATCATTGAATGACAAATTAAGTTCTATTTATAAAAAGGATCAGGATGGGTTAAAAATAAGATCCAGTCTTACAATAAAATATTCCATCATATATCTGTTTACCCAGGGGTTACACAAATTATAGATTAGATTGTCAGAGTGATTAATTATCAAATAAATATTTAATTCAATTATTTCTCAATTAATCCATTATTCAGACTTGTCTAGCCAATATATGTTGTTATCACTCTGGAACCAAGTATGTTTTTCTTACTAGCCTGCATACTCAGACATTCTATAAATAATCACAAAAATTACTGTATTTTAATCTATTAAAGTAAATAGATGACGGTTTGAAGTTCAGATTCATGTGCAGTATTCCTTAACAGTTCTTGGGGATCACTCAAAGTGGCATGGGATTGCCAAAATTTCTAGTAACTCAGTCAGAATTTTTAATTGGGATTTGTTCTGGGTCTTTGTGTGACTTAAAGGGATTCTGGAAATTTGAGTGGGTGCATTTTGAGCAATTACAAATAAACTGTAGTTTGCTTTCATCTGAATGGCAAATCTAGATCTATTCTTTATGACTTGAAAATAAGGCTGCCTGCAGAGTCTCAATCCACCAAAGATTCTACTGAATAGATCAGAACCATGCAAGCCACATTTGATTTTCACTCTAATACAAAAATAGCCACCATAATTCAATGCAATTTAAATTTGATTTCCTTTCTGCTAGGGATTTAAACAGTTATAAGATGGATAAAGTACTTTGATTAAGTAATGAATAAATCAAGGAATGCACTTTCAGTCTGATACTGTTGAAATTCACAGACACTATAAATAAAGTATTATCAATTAATTTTCAATTTATGAAATATAAGTCCATTTTAACCGCACTATAAAATAAATACTTTTTCTAACAGATTCAAACATTTGTACTCACAAAAATAAACTTCTGACCAACAAAATACAAAATGCATTTACTCAGTTACTCACAATTCTTTACTCAGTCACTGCCTTGCTTTTCTCTAAGCTTATAAAGAACATTTAAATACTTTCATACAGAGGTTTAAACAATAATTTTATAAACAAATACAATACAATGTCAGTAAGTGCTTTATCATGAGTAAACAGTGTTGAACTTGCCCTCATTTACCTTTCATATCGGTGATCTAATAAACTTGCAAAATGAGCGTATCTCAGTATATATTTACTCGGTTTAAATAATTAACTTAAAACATGGTTTACCAAGTCAGCTGAGTGTTGCATAGGATTGTAAGCAAATTTGCATCGAGGGCAATTTCAATATGGTTTATTAAAATCAAAATCGGTTAAATAACATACATAATTCTAAGCAACCTTATCCCGCTGTTAATAATTTCAAAGTTATAGACAAACTGAAAAAAAAATGAAAAAAGACAACAAACAAAACAGCCTCAACATGAATTCACTTGATAATAATTTTGAATTTACATATATTTAAATATTGACTATATTTTAATGTCACAAGTTTGTACATGTTTACACATTTTGACTATGTAACTTGGGGTTATATATTTTGGGGGTATAGCTTTTGTGATTGATTCTTAAATGGTTTAGTGGTACCTGTTGTTTGCAGTGTATACTGTATACATGTATTTTGATGGCCAGTTTTTATGATTTAATTTTGAATGATAAAGTAAGCTTTTTGTAATTAAATTACTTTTTGTATGAAATTATTGCTGGGTTCTGTTTGGTTAGACAGGCGTCTGCCATGGACGAACTTGTGTGTCCGTGATTTGCCTGTGTGTTGTTTAGGCTATTTAACTTACAGTTTTAAGAGTCAATATGACTACATGTAAATTTATTAAATTTTGGTTTAAGATGGTTTAAAAGTAACTTTATATTTAAGGATGCGACACTTTATGTGTTGTTATAAATGTGTATATATATGACTTAATGACTAAAAGAAGACCTATATTATACTTGTACACCTGCGATTATTTAAAATGCCTTTTATTATCATTATCTAGGGTCTTTGTTCTTGTTACTCTATCCTAAATATCTCTGTCAACATAAAGAAAGCCAGGGCAGCATATTACCAAAAATCTTATGACAATATAACAAAACAATATCGAAAGATTAACATCTTACGTTCGAGCTTAAGACAATTGATAACCACAGTGAAGAGCAGTAAAAACCGTGACGCTCAGCATGCAGGAAACAAAATGAAGTTGATTCCATAATTAATATAAAGCTCAGATGCCTTGTTTTATTCTTTTTTATAATTGCTTCAGTTGTTTTTGATAAACATTGTAAATGATATCTTTTGGCAAAATGGGTACATGTTATTAAACATTTTAGATCATTGGTACCAATTACAGTATTTTTCAGTGACACCAGTGTCCAATAAACCAATTATCCTTAACAAACTTGTGTATAGGGTCCATGAATAAACTAAGTCAAAATTTGCTTATAAATGAAATGTTGACTAAATAAAAATTTGCTAAAAAATGAAATGTTGACTAAATCAAAATTTGCTAAAAAATGAAATGTTGACTGAATCAAAATTTGCTAAAAAATGAAATGTTGACAGAGGTAGTTTGGGATAAGTGTAAAAGAATGGCCTCACTTTGTAGAGATACATTTTTATTTTATACCAATTGACTTCTTCTCTTTTCACTATATTATATACCATGCCTTTCTTCTTGTCCTATACATCATGTGTCACAACATGTAACAGTTTAAAATGAGTTTTGAAGACCAGTTTTACTAACTTACATTTGATTGGTTCATTCAAAGTCTGATTGACCAATCAGTTGGCTGTTTGTACATGGTCTCATGATTTATTTGTTTATTTCTAATTTTACTTTTAAATTACATAGGGACCAGCACAGTATGGAGGGAAATTTTATGGAATCATGAATTTGTCTGAACTAAAATGGTACTATAAACTGGATTAGAATCCGGTGCCATATCAGGGACTCAATTTTAAATATAGACTGACTGTTGATCCTTTAATCTTCATTACAATTATTGGTTGATTCCCAACAAGGATGTAACTTTGTTCTGAGCAATTGAGCAAGCTTAGACTAATTACATGCAAATTTTGAAGGATGTATATGTGTTTTGCGCTGACCCATATTGAATTGCAAGAGGATATTAAAAAGCTATATTTGTAATTCAAATATTTGTGCTGGTCCCTTGTGACTATATATGTATAATATACATGTACATTTGTAGATTCTTTACTTCTGCCATTTAATACATTCTGCTCTTTAATTTTACATATGCACTTTGTCCATGTTTTACATTACATGAATTTATTTCGTTCATTGAATTACTTTTTAAATGCCCTTAAAACTATAGATTTTGGTCTTTTCTCAATGCCCGCCTCATACCTTTTGCTTGGTTTTACTACATATTGACATTTTCTATCAAATGGCTGATATTTTCTTTAAAACCTGGATTTCTATAAAGTTTCATCTTTATTACCATCTTCATTTAAACAATTTTTCTATGTTTACACAATGGAATGCTAAAGCTCCATTGTTAATACTTCCTTATTCATAGTATAATGATAGAATATTGGATTATAATTTATTCAGGTGCTGCTCGCTATCAAGACAACTTAGAAATGATGTACGGTTTTAGAATTCCAGTCATCATGAAGTACTTCTGGATGTTTGTCACCCCAGTCTTCACTATGGTAAGAACACTTTTTCCCTTTATGAACAATTACTATACGATTTTGTGCCCTAAGCCTCAGAATAATTTTGAGGCTTAAGGCCCAAACTAGTATTGTGATCCGAGGCCCTTCTTTGGGTCCCAACCAATTTTGTGCCCTAAGGCCAAAATTAGTATTGTTACCTAAGGCCCTTACTCAGGCTCAAACCAATTTTGTGACCTAAGACCCAAATTAGTATTATGACCTTAGGCCCTTACTCAGACCCCCAACCAATTTTGTGGCCAAAGCCCCAAATAAGTAGTGTGACTCAGAGCCCATCTAATTTTGTGAACGAAGGCTGTAACTAACTGTGTGGCTTAAGCTTCCCCAGACCGCTGCAATATAACTGAAAAAAGATGAAATGTGGCATAAAGTACCAAACAATACATTACTTGTATTTAAAGCAGTTAATTTGACTTGCTCATGATCCAATTGACTTGCTCTGATATTTACAGAAAATTAAATTAAAACAATATAATATTACTTTTAAACAAGATAATTGTGAAAATGAAAAAGTATGTCAAAATGTCACTTTAGAAGCTTTGTAGATATTGATGTTTATTATTATGCCAATTATTGAACCATATACTAATTATTTTTCTATATGATTGTTTCAGAGTACCTTCATCCTTGGTGCAATCACCTACTCAGAATTGACATATTCCAGAAAGTTCATAGAATATGAATATCCAAAATGGGCTATTCAACTTGGATGGATGATGGCTTTGTGTTCCGTTATATTGGTACCTATAATCTTCGTATACAGAATGTTTCAACAAGAAGGAACTTTCAAAAAGGTAAGAATGGTGTTTGTTTATTAGAATGTGAGCTGACTACATGTTACATAATTAAACTTGAACTTCTTCATTTGATTAAACGCCTATTTCTATATTACATATGCAATCAAAATAAAATTCATTATGCATGATGTCATATAGTGTGATTATGCATTTGGTTTTCATGTATCAAGTTTATAAGACCTATATTAATCTTAGTTCATGATTTGACTTTTTTTTTACTTTTGTTTTTATTAATTTGATATTTAAAGTTGTTGTCCTGAACAGTATAACTTGATGCTACTGTTAACCGGACTTGTCCTGAACAGTGTAACATAACGTCACTGTTAACCAGACAATTCCCCAAAGGTGTCGAAACATCACCTTTATAGGGCCCTTAATACATCCCCAAAGGTGTCGAAACATCACCTTTAAAGGGACCCCTTATTTTAAGCAGTTACGCAATTATATAAAAACAAATTATGTTTTGACAGAGAGAGAGGCAGCCCTCTCATCCCGAGTCATAATGAATTAACTTAATACATTTACCACTGTTAAGGCGCTATATATAGAACCTGTGACCTGCTTGCAAATGAGATGTACTTCCAGTTTATCTATTTGACTGATATTAAACACATACAAAACTCCTGCTTGCACATAAAATGAACTATCAGCTTAACTAGTCAAGCTGATATTTTAGCACATACAAACACAATTTAAATGGTTATACAACTCTGAACACTTCCTTCCTCTTTCAATATATTTGAAGTGACATCCCTAGATTCTTTTGACTGTGTGTGCCACCTTTTATTTCACTCAAGCTCTAATATCCCAATATCCCAAGGTTAGTCTAACATTCATGGCACTAATGTGGAGGAGTAAAACTTATATTCATAGCTCAAACCCCCCAACCTCATGCTTTATAAGTGAGATGACTGATGTTCTACCAAGTGAGCTAATCAGGCAGATGATAACATATAATTTAAATATGCAAATTATAAACAACCTTGTTGCTCTTCATTTATAATATTTATAATAAGTTAGTACATGTGCATGGATTCTTGACTTAAAAAGTTTGCAGTGTGTAGATAATTGATATGACATTAGATTTTACAATAATTATTTTCAAGTAATATTTGGAACAAGAAAGAGTGTTAAGATTGAACCTTAACTTGTGGTTCATCTTGTAAGATATAGATCAAATATATATTTTGTGTAGGTGTGCCATGTGACCATTAGTCAGCTCTTCTCTCTGCTTAGATCTTTGTCAGGCAATTCTTTTAGTAACATATTCATGTGGGTTCTTTTTGCTTACATCCGATTACTTATTGCTTTGCACTTATAGAGTTCAATCTGTAAACTTAGTTGTAATACATTAATTGTTAGAAACATGCAATTAATTTTGAGAATATTTGTATTTTTATCTTACCACACATTGGCCCCATATACCGGTTCCATACACTGGTTTCACACGCTTGTTCCATAGGCTGGTTCCACACGCTTGTTCCATAGGCTAGTTCCACACGCTTGTTCCATACCCTTGTTCCATACACTGGTTCCACAGGCTGGTTCCACACTGGTTCTATACATTGGTACCATACGCTGGTTCCATGCACTGGTTTCTTACGCTGGTTCCAAATGCTTGTTCCATAGGCTAGTTCCATACCCTTGTTCCATACACTGGTTCCATACGCTGGTCCATACACTGGTTCCAAACACTAGATCCATATGTTGTTTCCATACACTGGTTCCCAAGGCAATACATCTGTAAAGTTTACATTTTGTTATTTCAGAGATTTATTGAGGCTACCAAGCCACAGCTGAAAAAACATCAGATTAGAATAGGTGAAGATTTGAGTAAGATTAACATTGTTTCTGAAGAGTATGCCACAAATAAAGAAGATTTACCAGGGATGTCCCCAGGGTCTGCCATGCAATTAGAATGCAAAGATTTGTATAATACAGACCATGAATTTACTGCATGATCATGAATTTATCCGGTGATGAGGTGTGGATATTTAAAATGAGCCAATTGCGAACAAAAGAGAGATTTTATGTGATTTGAAAATATTTTTAAAAGTTGAGACTGAGTATTTTGTTGTTATATTTCAAAGCATTAACTTCTGTTAAAAATACAAGGAAATAGTTCAGCGAAGCTTTTTTATATGTTTCAAAGCTATTAATGTACATTTTATAATGTCCATTGGTTGTACCAAAATGTGTTTACAAAAAATATAAACAAGTTTTGTTAATTTATCTTTAAAAAAACAAAAACAATTTTGTATTTATCACAATTTTTCTATAATTTGCCATTTTGTGTATTGCTTCTAAACTTATGTGTTTTTATAGATAAATATCGATCATTATGTACTTGTAGAATACATTCCTTCATCATTGTCCTTTATGAACACATATCATGACATTCATACATTTACATGAACACCATTCAAATATTTAACATTTTGTGTAATTTATAATGTATTTCTTAAAACAGTTCCGTCATTAAATACAAATTTCATTCTTCTTTTTATCAATTACCACCTTACAAATCATAACTCACTGTGAGGGTGTGGTTTGTTGCCTCTCTGATAAAAAGGGCATTTCCATTTCATGTTTTAATTGAGATTGTAATTTTTGTATGTGATATAAACTGTTGTGTCTTTTGATTGGTTCATTCATCTAAATGTTGCCTTCTGATTGGCTCCTTCATTGAATTTTGCCTTCTGATTAGTTCACTCATTTGAAAAATCCTCTCCGATTGGCTCCAGATATGGCATTCTGAGTGGCTCATTTGTGATACATTCAACTAGGTGTTGCCGTCTGATTGGCTCTATCATTTGAATATTGTCTTCTGATTTGCTCATTCATTTGAATAATTCTTTCTGATTGGTGGCCATGAATTTTATCACCAGTATTTTTACTGGGGTATTTTTATTGCCACCAAGTCAATATGTAAATTATTTATTTAGTTAATGTCACTATGAAATCATTTATTAACTATATCTGATGTCTCAATGGAACAATGTATGGGTATAATAAAGCAGTATTTTGATGGACTTGTAGAGAATGTTTGATTTGTTTAATATGTCAATGTTTTGTTACTCTATGTCACTGCATTCTGTTATTGCTGAAGCAAGTTAAATAATCTGTTATTAAATAAAAGAAACTTTATTGATTAATCAAAACAAGTATGACTAACTTAGTATATAGAGATATAAATAACCATACTTTAAATCAGTTATATATAAAATGAAACTTGAATGAAAACATTTTATGACATAAATTTGGCTTATCAGTCAGATTTCACAAGTTTAGCTTATACAATTTTTCATCAATTTAATAACATACAAACAATGTCTATGAAACCAATGACTGCTTAGTTATATCAAGTTATATTATTTTGTTATATTTAGGCCAGGCAGAATAGGATCAAAAGCTGTTCATTTCATCATGGCCTATTATATATGAGTTCAATATTTGTATAGGATTGTAAAAGGCTTCTATATAAATCATTTCAGTTATATATTAAGTTTTATAACAAAGAATATATTTCATTCATATGTCATACATAGTTAGCAATAATCAATGCAGATATTTATCAGGAATTTTAAGTATGTAAGGTCTAAATATACTTGTTGAAACTGTTGTAATACCAATAGTAACAGACTGTTTGCAATTGTAACCAGTACAGTAACCAGACTGGAATGGTGTTAGTGGTTGGGAGAATTGTTCATTAGAAAAAGCCATGACAAGTAAAGCTGAGCAATGATAGTGCATTTGTACTCCTTTTCCATCTTCATGCAGTTAGCTGTTATGTGTTAGTGACAAGGTAGAGCATCCGTTATAACTTGGAAGGTTTTAGGTGACATGGTAGAGCATCCGTTATAACTTGGAAGGTTTTAGGTGACATGGTAGAGCATCCATTATAACTTGGAAGGTTTTAGGTGACATGGTAGAGCATCCATTATAACTTGGAAGGTTTTAGGTGACATGGTAGAGCATCCGTTATAACTTGGAAGGTTTTAGGTGACATGGTAGAGCATCCATTATAACTTGGAAGGTTTTAGGTGACATGGTAGAGCATCCGTTATAACTTGGAAGGTTTTAGGTGACATGGTAGAGCATCCGTTATAACTTGGAAGGTTTAAGGTAGGACTCTAGCACAGGCCATGGATTATTAATAGGTTACATAAGGATTTCATGTAAGATGTTGCTGTTGATTGGTGGTGGTTATAAGTAAGAGGTGGCCATTTTACAATACAATACCAACGTGTACCTCACCATATGTCCACCTGGGTGTATAAATGATTCAAATAAATTGAATATAATTTTGTAGATATAACATTACGGTATTTGTCTATTTGGTCTAATACTTTAATCATTTTGTGTCATCATAATTTCGACATAGAGAGAACATACACATTGCATTACAGATATTTTGGTAAAATATAATTTACTTATACATGTATATAATAGCACAGTGTAATCATGTCAGATATATAGCATAACTGAAATTCTTCCTAAGTTAGCAACTAAAACCAGAAAGTCTGATGTTGAACAGTAAAAAAGAAATAAAAATCTGATCAATTTTGAAAAATATGTACTTGGCTTTTTAGCAATTTGAAATTTATACTTGCTCTTTAAAACTGTAATTGAAATATTTTAACTGACAAATTTTATAATCGATTTTTAGTTTTTAGAAATGAGAGTTTTATGTCATTTTAAAATACTATAAATATTAAAATATATCATTTTAAAATGTACATGTATTCATCATGAATTCATTTAGTATTACATGTTACATGTAGGAATCAGTTAGTAGCTCAATTTATTGTCACAGTTATATATGTATGTATGTTTTATAATGTTTGTATATATCATAATGTATTTCATTATGGACACAAGATCTGATGCTTTCATTAACTTTTTAATCATTCATATTTCTCTTTAACTTATAGCGTGTGGTGAAAATAATAAAAATGTAATAATAATATCATATTAATTACAATCTGTGGGCGTAATTAATATGAATTGTATAATCTTACTTCACAATGAAGCTTAATTGAGTTTGTATTTAACATGATAATTAGCATTTGTAATCGATTATTAATATAATATGAGTAAGTTTTTACAAAATATTAGATAATAAGTTATTAATTTTACATTTTAGACTGTTTTATTTGCAATGCTTGCCATGCAATGTTTTTATATAAAATTTAGTATTTTCTAGCTCAGCATTTTTATTACAATATGTTACTATATTACAACAATTATGTTAATACTTAATTTAATACAATAATTACGTTCTTTGTAACAGTATTAATATAAGACAAGTTTTATATTTAATTTTCATGTAACTTTTATTACATAAATCTTAATTTCACATAAGTTATAATCTTTTATGACTCATATTTAAACTTACAAAGTAAAGAATTTCCATTGAAACTGTCAGAATTGGAAACACTTAAAATTATAGCTTCAACTTACTAATCATAAATTTCTTGTCATTTTCATAGACAAAATGAAATTCCATATCATCAACTGCACTTGCAATGCGTAACTGGTCCTAGAAATCTAGTATAGTTTCAGAAATGTCAAAAATGTATTTTACTGCTTTATATTAGAATACATGTACATGCCTTGTCAGATTTGTATCTCAACATTATTCAAATCACACCATTTTTAGTTTTCATTTAATACTTATAAATGCTACAAATGTTTGTTGAAATGAAATAAATAACCAAGAACTTATTAATCCTTAAACTCTTTAAATATACCTTGTCTAGTCTGCAATGTTAGGGCATGTCCCGTTGTGTTATATAAATAGCTTTGTATTCAAATTTAAAGCAAAAATAAAAGTATTTAGGTATGATATGTAATACAACATTTTACCAATAAATCTTATAGTTTATACCTTAGATGGCAGATTTATGCAGTCTGTTTTAAATCTAAAAGTTTGCAAACTTGATGCTGGTTTCACTGGATTATTCTTGCTAAAACGACAATAACCACCTTACATAAAGATAGTGAATCGTTCAATAGCAGCTAACTTTATATTCATGCAGTAATTTACTAAAACCAGCCTATGGGAGATAACTTAGATTGATTTTCAAGACTTGTTTTAGGTGAACTTAGAACTAGTTAATACCAGATTGTTTGAGGACTGACTGGTTCTTTCATGAATGGAATTTTATGGGATTCTTGGTACGTCCAGGTCATGGTACAAAGCAAGTTAAATGTGTTTGTTTCCTTGTAATCATTATCTCTGAAAGTTTATTTATCTTTACTCTTCATTGGAGTGTTATCAATCAGTATTTAATTTAATATAAATCTCACGTCTGATAGGCGTTCCATATACTTTCCAGTATACATGTATATGTACTGTACTTTAAAGATTGATCATATCAGACCATTTAACTTAGCATTAAAGTTCAAAGTTCATGGGAACCCATTGTATTTTGATTTTTTGTTAAAAGTTGATTGATATTGATACAGCATTGATTTTTGACGTGACCAATGAATTTGTTATTAACTGAAAACAAAATTGTTCATATATCTATTCTATTTGTGTAAGTACAAGCAATTTTTCTTTGTTTTTTTTCCGATGAAATTATTTATTACATTTTTTGTGCATTAAGTTTTTTTTTCATTATTGAAATTATTTACAACATTTTGTGCATCGAGTATAAATGAAATAAATTTCCATTATCATTATAAAAGCATTAGTATTTTTATTTCTTATTCTATTATTTTATTTTAAGTTAATGCCTAATTTTTTATTAGGTTTATCATTGTCTTATATGTATTTTGTTTTCATTGTTAGTATTTGTTGTTTGAATATTATTATGTGAAACAAAAATCATCGAGTAGTATAACATGCTTTGTGCATGCTAAGAAGTTTTAAAAATAAAATCAAATAAAATTATTTGTATTGTTGTTTATTTCTGAAATTAAAATATTGATCGTTTTTTTCTCCAACTATCAACCCTGCTACATGTCTTCTTCCTTTTTAAAATATCTAAAGCCACAAACTCAGATTCTTTTGACTAACTCAGCCTTTGCTACACCCAAGCTCTTAGATTCCAAGGCTAGTCTCACATGGCATGCATATAAAATGAGGAGGAAAATTTAGAGGCTGATTAGGGGATCGAACCCATGACCTTCAGCTTGCAAGTCAGATGCTTTCCCAACTGAACTAATCAGACTGATAAATATGTGACATACAAATAATTTAACATATACTATAATATATACAGTCCTGCTTTAGTGGTATTTTGATAGTGCAGTTTAAAACCAGGTAGAACAGAGGAATAGCTTAGGCTAGCAGTTTAAAATGCCTGCTTTTCTGAGTCCGTTACCTTTGTATTGCAATCACAGTAAAATTATTCAAATTATGACAGAGAAAAAAAACAACCATGTATAGTAAATATAATAAAAGAGATGATCTAGATCTTCATCATTTAAATGCTGAATAATAGTTTGTGGTGGAAGGATTCACTCATTATGATACAGTTTGCCTTTGGGTGCCCATCTGGTTAACTCTGTTGTAAGCACATTTGAGTATGAATTCAGAGATCACTGACATGATTTCCAGGTGGGACCAACATACATGTACTTTGCTCCAGTTTGGTCAAGAAATTTTACAGTCATTCTTCTGCCTCCCATTGTATTATGTAGGCACTTGCCAGTCACTGGATATGGTATATACAACTACTAAGTTAAATGATGGCATATGCAATGCTAGATTTAATATTCAATAATTAATTTTTTAATTTTTATAATTTTCTGACCATTCTCCCTCCTACCACTGTTTCTAAATCATGTAGGGCAGTAGTTAGTTACTGACTGAAGTATGCGCCTAGTAGTTGGTTAACAGCTTAATCCAGAGATTTAGCCTTTTTAGGAACAGTAAGTAGGTGGTCTGACTGTCGTGATATAACCTATACAATGTGTTGCTACGGCATTACACCCAACAAACAAACAAATTAACCATCTGCCCACTTTTAGTGATAATAAATAAGGCTGTATTCTTGTATTCTCTAGCCTAAGAGAGTTGCCTAGTATAAAGACAGAGATATATATGGCTACAAAAAAGTATGTAAATGTTATCATATACAAATGTATAACAAATCATAGAACTACATCAATTATCCAACTTTCTACTATTTCCAAAACAAATACATGTATACACTTTCAACAGAATTATTTACAAGTCAATAAAATAAAACAAAAAATATCACAGATATATTTAATGAATTCATTCCTGGCACACAATATATTTAAATTAACCACATGTTTTCTGGCTTAAATTTCACAACATCTATATCACATCATTGACAGCAGCTATACTCACTAGCAAATGTTTTTTTGTTAGGGTGTTTATTTCTCATAAAGACTTCTTGTGTAGTGCTATAATGTATATTGTAGGTTTTTTGGATGTTTTTAGCACAATATCATTAAGATTATCAGACATCAACATGGAATTCTGGATTTATCCAAATGTGTAGCCTTGTTAAAAAAGCCTTTTTAATTATACTACATGTATTGTCATTTTATTTTTTCTTTGGAGCTTCTTTCACATCTGGTTCGACCTCTGCTCCCTCTTCTTCAGGAGGTGGAGGAGGTAAAGTTATTGCATGAAATTGAAAACCTTCTAAGGGAGATAACTTATCACCATCTTTAAGACTGGTTTCTATGGCAAGCAGTCTGTTTAATTTACAAACACGTTCACCACGACACGGTGCTCCTATCTTGATAAATCTGGCTTTCATCCCTACAGCCTGTAAGTAGAAAACATGAGACAAATTTAAGAAAACCTCACTTAAAGATGTTCCTTTGAATGTTAGAAAGAAAAAAATATTTCTTGAAGCCCTAATGTCAATTGTGAGGTTAGTGCACCGTAGAACCTTTTTAAACCCCTAGTGACAATTAGTATGCAAATGCACGTTCCAAGGCGGAAACCCTATGGTTCTTGTTTTTGTAATTTGTTTGAGAGGTCCCTTTAATTGCGAAAGTTTCTGACTTGAATCTTCAATGGTCAACCAATAGAAGACACTAACTGTGAAAATATTGCATGTCTATTTTCTTCTCCTGTCTGGGAATACGACAAATTATTTCATTGAAAAATCTGGCTAAAAATTGTATTCCATGTTCCAGGTTGATGCAAACAAGCTACAAAAAGACAAAGTATGTAAATCTAAATATCTTACCAGATCAACTAATACTGAATCAGGAGAGTCACCGACACCACATGATAATACAGTCTCATTAGCATTATCTGAAATATAAAATTTACATGTTGATTACTACTATAAGTGTTTCTGCAGAAAATACATTTTTTTGGGGTAAGGTTTGCAACATAAACAAATCATTTTATGAAAAAGTTTTTTGCTGTACTACCTCCACAGGTAATTACACAACTGTTCAACAAAAATGTAACAATATACAGGACATATAAATACATGTATTATAATAAACATAAATTACCAGTCTATTTCTTCTGATAATGTGAATTTGTTTGAATTGTATTGAAAACGAAGTTGAAATGCAGATTTTAAAGATTGTTTCTGGACATAAAATCTTTTTAAAAAACAATATCTAAACCTGCAATTTCCTGGTCTTTGGTAATAACAATGAGGGCATTTACTGCTGGATAAAAAGTCACTGAACAAATGGTAATTTTGGTGGACTCAGTCCTCTGTTCAGTCTAAATTCAATGACTGATCTTGTATTGAACTTACAAATAAAAGAAAATCATCATCATCATCATTCAGTTTAGTTTAAACAGACTGTTGATTATTCCCTTAACAAGGGTGAGGCCTATGAATAATGATAAAAGCAATGGAAGCAAATTTAGAGACCTACTAGGTAAAATAACTATTTTCTCACAACATACCTTCCATTTTCTTAGCACAAGTTATAATATCTGATATAGTATTCATAGATTCCAGTTTATATACAACACCACTACTCTTGAACGTTTCTTGTATTTCTTCATCTTTTAATAAACCAGGACGATGCCATACATTATCTCCTATTATATATAACTTCTCCGATAATCTCTCACATAACATCATCCATTGTCTGTCCTCCTGCAATCATATACAAGTATGTTAAAAATATATATTGGGGTTTAATGTCTTTCATGTATATGTTTAGTCAACTTTATAATTTTGTATGATAACCTCTGATCATTGAAACCATCTTCTGGCAGGTGACCATTACAGCACTCATTTACACCTAGTTGGAGCATAACAACTTTAGGTAAACTTCTTGCTCAAGGAAATTACCAATGCCCCTAGTGTGGTTTAAACACAGGACCTTTCAAGCCCTAAGTGCATCCTACCTCCTTACCACTGCTCCTGCACTATAATAACATAAAATTATCCGCACAATAAGTAAACTTTGAGAATTACAACTACTTATACTTTGTTAAAGTAATACTTTGGTGTAAAGAAAAAAATATTCTAATATAAAGTGTTACTATGTACATAATTCATATTATGCTCTTGTAAAGGTAAAACAACTTAGAATCTTAATATTTTACAAAAAGTACTTGTGCTACCAAAAAGACTACCCAGTAATTGTAACAACTGACTTGCTAAAATTTTGTAATATTATGCCATTGTGCAATTTAAAAAGGTCTCAGAATCAAATGAAACAAGTTAATGCAAAAAAAGATGTATAAAAAAACTTGCACTGTACCTGTTTACGTAAAGGATCGATTATAGCCATGACAGCTGGGTACCGTCCTATCAACTCCGCCCAGAAATCCACCATATCATCCGCCACCTTCTGTTGTCCAGCAACCACTTCATACTTTCCTTTCTCCTGAAATTTGTATAATACAATGTATGAGTTAAACATTTCCTATACCTAACCATTAGAATAATACCAAACTTATGTTTAGGTTATTTGAGGCAATCTCGTGAACATTATGAACTTATTTCTAACACAAGCCAAAATCAAACCCAGCAAATAAAGCAATGACAACAATAACGTGCATCATTTATGTTAAGAAGCCATTTCGTGTAAAGCAATTGAATTATTTAAAGTCTAACTGATGTGTCAGGGTATTATTTAAACATTGAATTTGAAGAGAAATATTTTCTTGCAAGATATTATATCATGTACATGCACTTTGTATAAGACAAAATATGTGCTTTAAACTCTGAACTGCAAACCAAACCACCCTGTGAAAAACTTGAGAAATACTTAAAATTCAACAAGTAACTTTCAGACTGTAAAAAACTGCCTCAATTAACAATTCTTAATAGGCTTGTATGTTTTTACTATATATTAAACATGCAGTCACCCATATATTTTAATATTGAATTTATACATGGCTGTCATAATTTATCATTTTGTTTAACATATGATAGGCGCTAATTTTGATGCACATATTGAATAACTCATGCTAAAGAACATGTTAATGAATATTGACACATCAAAGTTTCTATTCTATGACAAAATGAAGACAACTGAATGTCATTATGATAAAGGATTTCTTGCTAAATCTATAAATGTCTTGATTTTTATAGGATTAAAATACAAAAATATTCTGCATTTAATGGCATGTAGGTCTCTGGTTGAATCCACTGCCTCACTACAGAGGTATAACAATGGACTTTGACTTTATTGTTTGAAATATTAACATTAAAATGAACTCAGTAATCATAACTAGTAATTGAAAGCTTCATAAATCCAATGTTTTAAACATACTTTTTATGTAAACACTTGTCAAATTTAAATACAAGTAAATATTACAACTCAACTGTGTGCAATCATTAGCTAATAAAATTGCATTTTCAAAATCAAAGTACTGAAAGTACTACACACATGGCATAAAGCAACCATCACCACACATAACTAAATGTACTATGTATATTACAAGTGTCTATATCTACTCACACGAGTACCAGAAGCAACCTATATATATAACATAATAACCAAAGCAAATCATATACATGTACTAACATATATAGTGTGATAAGCTATAAAACAAACTCATACAAAGACCACTATGCATGTTGTTATAGTATGGCTACTTCCCAATCTGATTTCTAGGTGGTTTTATTGAGAATTTGAATACATAAATTACTTCAAACTAACTTTCATTTTTTTTTATAAATCAGCATTATTTTTTTTATCTAAATGTCATGTTTTATTAACAAATAAAAAAACATGAATAAGTGGGTACAAATGTATATATCCAAGTTGGCCAATATTTGTTCATGGAGATAAACTGATAAGGTTTGAAACATTTTTATAAGACAATCTAGATAAGGCTACATTGGCCTACTTGTAATAAGTCTGCACAGTACGAATTTGGCAAACATGCATTAAATTGTAATGAAACCCAAATGAAAAAATGCATATTGTTGAACATAATCATAATGGGAAGTTTAAAGCATATATTGCCACACTGCAGAGCACAAGAACTTAAATCACAATCTCGTCTCACATTGACATTAGGGGGAACTGACTGAAAACAAACATTACAAACAAAATTAACAAATAATTAACAACATGGGTATAACTAAACATGATAGCAACATAATGGTTGTACAGGATCACATGGTGGCAAGTTAGCAACACAGACAAGTAAATGGATGAGGACAGAGGGGAGACAACTAGGTCAAAGGTGTGACAAAGGCGTGAGAAAAAACATGGGCACAATTAAGCACACTAAATTAAAGCTATGCTGGTTTAATCTACTGGTAAGATGAAGTTTTGATAATGAAACTTTGTTGAATTTTGTGAGGTATTTCCTATGGCTGTTAAAATATACATAATTATTAAATTAACCTTTTATTTATACACATATAATAAATATTGTTGTTAACATTTAAGCATCTTTTTGGGGAGGTTTTGACAATTTATTTCTTAAATTCCTGCCTTATAATTATTATTGTGATTACAAAAATCCAATTATACAGTATAACCTCTGCAGAGCGGCCCTCTGCACAACAACATATTTTGATATTTCCCTTAGGCATAATTTTGAATTTAACCTCTGAACAGCAACAATTTCTGAATAGCATAGGTGGATCTAGAGGGGGGTTTTAGGGGGGTCCAGACCCCCCTGGAGTTTCCAAAATGTACCTGTCCATAAGTGTATTTCTTAAATGTACCTGTCCATAAGTGTATTTCTTAAATGTAAGTCATTTTTAAGTAGCATGAAGCAAATTTTTTCAGGGCTTAACATAGATTAAATGATTATTTAGTTTTTATTATTCAAATGTTGAGTTTTTCTAAACAGTGTATAATGTGATTTTGGTTTGAAAGTTTGGACCCCCCCTCCCTAGAAAAAGTTCGGACCCCCCTAGAAAAAAATCCTGGATCCGCCCCTGAACAGCAACACATTTTAGTCCCTCCCCCACTGGGTGTTGCTCAAGTGAGGTTGTACTGTACAACTAAATAAACATCCATGCAAAATGGAATCATGATTTTGTTAATTCTAGATTGATTTAAACAATTGAAAATAATATTTTCTTAGAATTTAAGCTACAGCTCTCAGGGCATTAATCCTACCAATGGAAAAATTATTGACATTCTGCCAGTCTCTGCTGTGTATTAACCCCTGAATAACCTAATCATATCACGTCTCAGAAACATGTGCTTTATTTACAGTAAGTTATTGAACTTTTAAAAATAATTTACTGGGAAACTTCAAGAAAAATGATAAATAAGGATAACATGTACATGTATAACCAAAAATAAACCTGCAAATTTATTTGAACACAAAACATTGTATTCACTATACAGCATAGTCAATAGGAATCAATTGTACAGAAATGAATAGGTGCTTTTCATAGATAAAAAAAAGTAAAAAAAACAAAACAAGTACACACAGCAATATTATCTAAATAAGAAGCAGGTGAAACATTAATTCTTGTTAGTAAGACACACTCAGATATACAGTCATAGATAGACAAAAACAAGCAGATTGGAACACAGATTAAGTTTACACCTAAAACTATGAAAATATTGGAAAGTACAGACATATAAATGTAATCCTTTCTTATGACAAAAAACATACGATTTTCACTACAAAACTAAGTTCAAAATATAACACTCTCATAGAATATATAAATTATAATAATGTTAAACCAAACAATATAGATGTATGAGTATCAGGGTGAACATATTGTTTTAAAACCATCAAGATACATGACTTGTACATATACAGTATGAGAAATCTATATATAACTAAATTATTCTAAATATATTTTCTACGTCATAAAACTAGCATGCACATTTAAATACCTACAGCAAGTTTTTTATCTGCTAAGGGAAAACTCTTGGATACTTTCTCCTTACCGCAAGTATGGTCCTTAATTTAGATAGAGTTAGTTAAATACAAGCAAACATTTAGAACAGAATAATAAATCTCTAATCAACAACATGTTTATTTTGTATCAGGCCTCCAGGTCATAACAAGGCTAGATACAGAAACAAAAGTTTCAGAATATGGACGAAGGGAGGTAACTCAAATTTTATAAAAACAAGTTTGATGCAGTCTGAACTAACCCAATAATCAATAACATTGAAGATTTTGAGAGAAACGTCATGAGATTTATGCAGTCTGAACAATGGGAGGTAACTTGTTATCTAATATCATAGATGTTTGCAAGAGAAACACCAGATTCATGCCAATCTCTGTAAAACATATCTATAGACGTCTGTTGTACATTGTATAGGATCTTTTATGGTCGCTCTGAGGATCACGTGGAGATGATTTTCGTATGGATCAATTAAATGAGTAGTTTTCATCTAGAAGAAACACTATTAAGAGCATCTTGATCTCTTAAATTCTATTTCTAGAGGAAAGTTTCAAGAAATTTGGATGTGGTATTATTAATAGTATTTGATTGGATGACTCTTTCCAATTGCGTGATGTACACCACATAAACAAGTTTCTGAACAAAATTGTTTCATCATGAATATTATAAAAGCAAAAGTCAGCTAAATGTGACCTGAGATATGAAGTAACCACAAATAAGATAATTGAGGCTAATTTTGGACTGGGTTTTAATCAGATTGATTTCATGCAGTCTGGATAAAGGGAGGTAACACATTATCCAATTTCACAGAAGACTGCAGGAGTTACTGGTGGGATTAAAATGGACTGAGATAAGTTAATATTAAACATGACTGTGTAAAGAAAATAATAATCTGAATATATTGTTTATACCTTACATATTGAAAAGGTCTAGTATAACCGGTTTTAAGCAATTATGGGCTGAAATTGTGATTGTGATTTTACATTTTTTGGAAAAATCTCAAAGTGTAATTATACTCAATGGCAGAATTTTCAAACAAATTACTAAAATACCCCTTCAAAAGTACAGTGTGAATGTTGTCTATAAGTACAGCAGAAAATCTTGACTATATACAGACCATACTTATTATACAAAATAAAGACTGGACTGTTTTTGACTGATAATTTATCAATAGAAAGTAACCCTATCATAAAATTATTTGTTTCTATAATGTAGAAATACCAGTATTTGGAGAAATTACAAGCTGAATACATCCAAAAAGTTGAAACATACAAGTTGATATAACAACTAAAGCTTCAATACTTAATTACTGCAAGCAATACTGAAACATAATTTTGAAAGTGTGAAGTAAAAGAATGATAAATTTCACCTATTTTTGTTTAAAAGACCACATTCTGAAAACCCATTTTGTATCTTTTTCCCTTGGATATAAACATACATGTACCATTACAATGAAAATAATTTGTACAATTTTGTGTTCTTTTGATTTTCAGCAATAATGTGTAAAATATGTTGTTTGCACCCTCAAAAATATTTAAGCTGTTGTTTGAAACTTATTTTGTACTACATGTAGCCCCGATGTACATTTATTGAATATATGAATAAGGCCAGGCATTATAGTAGACCAGATAAGGCTCAAGACCAGGAACCTTGAAACTATCTAGTGAACAATAAGTGATGCTTATGGTAAAAGGGTAAAGAAAATATCTCTGAGTATATTAAATATGTTAAAATTATTCTAAACAGTTATTCACAAAATGTACCACAAAATGGTGAAAGCATGCAATGACTACATTTTACTAATAATAAAAAACATGAAAAGACATCAGTGCGATAGACTGAGCACAAACATTAAAACCATGCAAAGAGTATCCAGTGAAACATCTATCAATGATCAATCCATGCAAACATGTCTACTACAATAAAATCCTGATTTCATAAAATAAGGTATGATACATGGGATAGTGTTTGTAATACAATACATATTGTGAAAATGGGACAAAAAATAAAAATAATCAAATGAAATAACCAGGGCTCCACATTTCTAATAAACAATTTACTCAAACCAATCAAGACTTCAATACCAAAGAATGAAAACTTTCACCTTAACCATCTACAGATAAATTAGATTAGAAAAAAATTGCAAGGAAATCCTGCTTAATGATTTCTGCTAATTACTGATTTTCTGATATTTGATCTTTTCAGAAGCTTATATTTAGGAAAATGAATCTTTTCTCTGGTCTCCAAAATCTTGAACTTCAAGACCAGTTTGGAAAACTTTCATCCATTATTTTGGGAAAAACCATGGTTGCCAAAGCAGGACTCTTCAATGCAGAAATGAAAAACTGGCTACCAGACAACTACTAATTTCACGGACTGTCCATTTTATTTTGGTATTAGATAACCATCTTAAATAACTAAAGCACAATTATATTTGTGGAGCCCCAATTATGTACATCGGTGGATGTTAGAAGTTATGAACAAACTTTGTTCAAATTACTGAAATAGACATACTTCATAAAAATTTCAGTGTAACTTATTCTCAAAATACTGAAATCTGTATTAATACTGAAAACTTCCACCTATGTATGTATCAGCAAATATAAATATCATCTATGACTATACAAATACTCACATAATCAAATATTTCATGTCCAGCAAGATTTAAAGCTATAAACAGATCTTCACCAGGTTTAAGTTCCAATCTTGTCATAGATTCTTGTATTAAATCTAAACCTTGTTCTGGTCTATCAAATGATACCATTAATGCTCCTACATCTGTTATATTCTTTGCTTGCACCTGAAATGTAATATAACATCATTATAGTATTTATTTATTGTAGCAGAGCTATAGCATAAGTTTGTACTCATGCTAGCTTTTATAGCAATTATGCTGAGAATTTATTTTGCAATGAGTGGTCTTAGGGTTTTATGAAAGACTATGTCATTTTCAGATCAGTTACAAAATTAAATGGTCATAATATTGCAATTTACTTAGTTGTCATTTACCTTGGTACCCATATTAGCTCAGTCAGAGCAAATCCTTCTTGGAATTCAAGGGTACCAAAATGGGTAGCATTCTTAGGCAAGTTAGACTATTATATACATTCATGGAGTTTGGTAATGTAAGATATTTTACGGCAATTCTTGCTCTTATTCTGAATCAAGTAGGAGAATAGTTAGTTACTTTCATGAGTATGTGCAAAGTACTAGGCTAAAAATTTGGTCATACCAGATATCTAGACCTGTTTAGGAAATGTAAGATGCCTGCACACAGGGCTCTGACTGAAAATAGTTTTATCTTGAAGTGTCACTAGACTGGATCAAAAGGAATATCAATTCTTAAATATTGGTTCAGGTAGAACCTTTATAGTCATTGTCAAAATATACTTTAGAATAATGGTTTGGGCTAGACCACTGGAGTTAACAACACTAAATTTTGTCATATATAATATACTGCTTACATACTAAATTATGACAAAAATATAATATACATTAGACATGTAAAACAAAAGTTCACATAAACTCAACAAAAGACTGTAATATTTAGAAAACAAACTTCTAATGATAAATACTGACATATAAAACATCACACCATGCAATGAGATTGAAGAAAAAACAATACATAATATGTCACTAGTCTATTATGAGTATAATATGTTCATGACGTCGATACGTAGAAAACAAAAAATAACCACATAGAAATTATATCATAGAAAGCCACCATGGTGCTGTTTTATGAAAGACTCCAAATATATATACATTTTACATAAGTACATGTGTCTTTGATAAACTGAAACCCTTTTGGCAGCCTTTGAATTACGAGTATATAGTTATGTAAATTTCTATCATTTAGTCTTTTAACTTTTTGGATAAATATTATTAAATGTGCTGTAATGTTATAGTGATGTCAATCTGTTCAGCTTTGAAGTTTTTTTGGTTTCAAATCTACTACATGATCTTTTCCACTATTGTATAACATTGACGGCATCACAACAAAAAGATTCATGGGAGTTTTAACTTCAATAATAAATCATCAAATTAAAGTGTCCCAAATTCAACCAGATACTCAGCCTATACTTAGAATAATTTCACAGCGATTGAATCAAGTTTCTTTTATGTATGTATTTATACATTGTATTTTAAGCACAAATGACCAAATGGCTTTGAGCAAGTGAGTTACTATCATTATCTGTGTATTTATAACATTTATTGTTAATCATACAAATTGAAAACAATATCATTATTATTTAGGTATATTTAAAAGTCTGTAAACTATTAAAGTGTGTAATTAACTTTCTGGTTGTTATCAAAAACAGCTATTTAAAGTTATAATGGTGCATCAATTCTCAATCACAAACACTTCTAAAAATGGCTTTAAAAATGTGCAACAATTGATGAAACAAGAGATATGAAATAATGTATGAAAATATAGTCCTCAGGACACAGTGTATTACTGGCTCACCAAAGACTTAAGTCATAAGACTCTAAACAAAATGGTTTGAAGACACAAGTGTAAGAATCACTGACTCACCTAAAACCTGGGCCATACAACACTAAAGTGTTATTTTAAAAGATTTCTTTACATTCAACTCAACACAAATTTGTGTCTTCTAAAGCAGGGTTAATTCTGACCCCAGGAACATGAACAGTCTCTGAATAAGTCATAAAAGTTACACAACATACTAATTATAGTAAGCACAACTTCTTATGACTTCAGACAAAAAAGTTGTAAGATGACAGATGGACCGAGATAAATACAGTCACAAATACTTCTCCTTGGCACACTGTGCTAGGAGAGCAAAATTTAACCACCTCAAACAAAGTAATACTATATCAATAGTTCACACAAAAACCCCTATAATTCTATAAAGTAAAACAAATGTCCAGTTCCTGTGCTTACACTTACCCTTTCAGGTTTTTTATTTGTTGGTACCTAGAATTATTTCATTTAATAAGATGACAAGATTACATATCTTTATATGGCAAGAATCTTAAAGGTTCCGAGCTTCTCTCATTTTTTACAACAAGCAGAAAACTTTAGGCAGAACTGTTTATTTCAAATTGTTAAAATGAGCAGGAAGCAATCCTCAAGCAGAACCATTTTGTTTGGTTAAAATGGAGTACAAATTATATTTTCACAAAATCTAACTGCAAAATGAATGATTACTAAATCTGACAGATGCTGATGCCACTTTTAAACTGATTTTTATGAATGTCTAAATGATGAAACCACTCCATAAATTTATATGAAATTATTGGGTTATTACAGTCACTCCCTTACTCGCTAGCACAAAGCCTGGGACTATTGAAATATTTATATATTTTATATAGTTGGGCTACTTGGTTATATTTCTCTTTACTATTATATAACATTATAAATCAAGCTAGTGTTGGAGGAATTTCAAGGCAATGACTGCATTAAAAGAAAAGATGAATGAATACAAGCAATGGTGATGGACTGATACAAACAAAGGGTGGGGGGGGCGGTAACCAGCTAGTGAAGATATATTAGTACGGGGGCCAGAGGGGTCCACCGTGCACCCCCCTCTAGACTTTTTGCCACCTATGCTAAATTGTTCCTTAGGGTCCACTGAATCAGAATCCGCGTTGTTCTCAAAAATAAACTCTTGCGCACTACCTGAAATGTCACAGTTTCCATGGCAACCCCTTGTTTTTTGTCGAAATTGTCGGTGTTTGTAAAATCCTTAATAACTTGAACAAGCATTAAGCTAGAATAATATAATTAGTGTCAAATCAAAGCGGAGGCACTGGCCTTTAGAAATATGTGTAAAACTAACCGCTAAGTTACAGATTAATTCATGAAATTAACCGAAAAACACAAAAAAATGCAGAAAAATATCGATTTTTTTTTAATTACATGCATATCTATTAATTTCCAAACCCTATTTTGGAGAAATAATACATTTATTTTTTTTACAAAATATTTTAGAAAGGTCTACTCTATCATATTCAAAATTATTTTTATGACAGAAGTACTATTTATGTATGTAAAAACTGTTTCCATAGCAACCGCTATTTTCAAGTTAGAACTACTATTTGGTGATTAAACTTAATTTTTTTGCTCAAATCTTACGATAGGATTGCAATATTGATATTAAATGATATCTGAGACTCATGTTTATATCATTATTGCTGTTATCAATAAATTTTGCATCGATACCTTCATAAATATTGTTAAGAAAATTTAATCAAAGCGCTGAAAGCACTGATTTTGTTCGGTTTTGCAGTATTAAAGTGGTTCACGTATCAGAACGTTTGAAGACGATGGTTATTGTGCAGTGGTGATCTGTTTAATATAGAAATAACACAATAAGATTGAGGAGATATTTGATGCTTTGTATTTGCTTTTACTGAAATAGAATTATGCAGGAAGATGATTTTGTAATTTAGATTTTACGCTGTATATCATTACTTTTTAAAAGGTTTTGTGCGGCGGCAGACTTATTTAACCAACTTTCACAGACTTGTTTCTTTAACATTAATCGGTTTAACGTCTTACCCTAACATATTTAATGCATAGAACTGTCAAAACGAGATACTTTTATTTACTCAATGACGGTTTAAGTAAAACATTTGTATTAATAAAAGAGTGACCAAACTATATTAACAATGTGTCGTAAAACCAAAACCAACTTATACGTAATATTTGTTCATTAGTTTACATCGACCAACTCGTTTAGAAAGTTTTCCTGGACCCTATTCTAACAAGTGTCTACCTTCTCTCCCTAAGGAGCTGGTAACTGTGCTACATATTGCGGATTAAAGGCCAAAAGTCAATTTTTCAAGGAAGGTATGACCAGCCAAAACCGGGGCTGAACCTTGAATCGCATGATTCGACAAATAGAAATTACACAACCTATTATTTTATATACGTATTTATACATGTCCAATATCTTAACAATCGTTTTATGCGTCTATCCACTCCATGATTTTATCTAATTCAACATCTGTAGATATATCTTTATCTTGTTCTTCGTCAGCATTATCGTTATCAAGGGTATCGAACAGCTGAGATTGAAAAACGTTACTTTTAAACCATAAAGGTTCAAAATACACGCCATTATTCGTCTGACCAAATTGTTCTGAAACGGGAGGTATGTTAGGATCAGCATCGTGGACATTTTTCCGAATGGCTACCAGGTTATTAAATCTCTTGATTTGCTGTACTAAACACTTGTTACAAGGTGGTAACGCTCCCATATCAACATTAAGAAACGCATTAGCTGGTTAATCTTAAACTTAGCTATTATACAATTGAATAGTAACAATCAGGTGCCCTGATATGTGCTGTATGCATGGACGGCATACTTTGTATATATACATATTATCTCTTATTGATAATTGTTTTTTATATTTAGTTGGATATTTTTCTAGACGTTTGTCTGAGGGTTTTGTTGTACCTCTACACAAACATGGTAGTATAAATGAAGTTAACAATTTTAGGGTCGAAACTTTATTGAGTATGTTAAGAAAACTATTTACAAGGATGCTTAATAACCGTTTGACTGGTTGGACAGTAATTAGGAACATTTGATATATTTGTTCAACACTGGATTATAAATCACATACTTAATACTGGCAAATAGTTATTTTGTGCATTTATTGACTTCACTAAAGCTTTTAACTAATAAAACTGGGTATAAAAGGTAGTATATTATGTATAAGATATTTGTATTAATCGGTAAAATCTAGAGTTAAAGTACATAATCAAGTGAGTGACCAATTTGATTGCATGTTACGTAGGTGTTAGACAAGGGGACTGCATTTCGCCTATCTTATTTGCACTTTTTAACTGAAATTGAGGATATGCTTATCAGTAATGGTCTTGCTGGCATTAAAGTTGATATGTTAAATATTTTTTTATTTTATATGCTGACGACATGGTTATTTTCGCTAATAGTAGAGACGAGATACAACTAAGTATAAACGTTTTTGAAGATGATGGTAAGTTATGGAAATCAGTGGTAGACACTAGTAAAACTAAGGTTATGATTTTCAAAAAAGAGGCAGGATTTCAGAGAATACTAAATACTATTAAAATGATATGAACTATATATTGTTGAACAATTAACATACATTGGTGTAGTTTTCTCATCAAGGAGAGGTCATTCTCTAATGCTTAAATTGATTCGTTGGCCAAGCTTTAATAGGTATTTTAAAGTTAACAAATATTTGTATACATTTACAGGTATTCTAAAAACATGAATTAGATCTGTTAGATAAATTGATATCACTCATTCTGTACTATGCAATCCAAGTTTGGTGATACGTCCAAGGAAATTCTCTAGAACAAGTTCATTTACAATTCTGTGAAAGGTTACTCGGGATAAAAATAATACTCCAAATGATTTTAATCACAGTGAGTTTGGGAGGTTGAATTTTCAAACAATTCGCTATTTTAACATTATAGTAAACTATTTAGTAAAAGTATTGAAAACTGATATAAATTAAAATAACAGAAAAGTACATAAAATGTTAAATTGGATAGAGATTTGTACCCTAATAAACCCAACTGGTGTTCTTTGTTGAATTCATATGTGTCCTACCTTGGTTTTTATGATGCATTACTTTTCAAGATATTGGTAATGTTGATATATTTTAAGCAATGTTTAACATAGACTAAATGATAATTTAATGCAAAGTTTGAACATAGGTTAGCTAATTCACGTAGAATATTATTTTAAAAGAATATATCAAATTTTAGGTTCAGTCATATTCAAAAACATTTAAACATTTTTTAAACATTTTAAAGATTTGGATATTTTATGACTATTGACTTAAACTGTGTTCTCATAGATTACATATTGAAACCGGTAGATGAAACAAACCAAGATCCACACCTACATGTCTGTATAAATTGTCATACATTAGGAGACGAGTTTCATGTCATTATAGAATGAAAATTATATGCAGAATTAAGATATATTAAAATCTCTACATATTTTCGTTATTAATCCTAGCATGTTTAAATTGATTGAACTTATTTTTACTGAAATTAAAGCTTTAACAATTCAGCTTGGTACTTATTGTTACCAATTTTCCCTAATCATGGTGAAATTATTAAGAAATCCCGCCGCTGTGTTACCAATATTCTACAATCATACTTGAGCTTTTTATTTGTCCGATGCCATCATTATATACATTAATTGATGTTCATTTTTCTACTACAAATTTATTTCACTCACATAAATCCAGTTATAATGATAAACTACAAGAATAAAAGTCATAACCAAAGACAAGAAAAATAACAACCAGAGCTAGAGAGAACCCAGATAATAAGTATCCTTCTGTATATATACCCTATTGACCTTAACAATTTAGGTATAGTGACCGTAAAATACTCGGTATGAAGATTAACTTTTGAGGTTCATATCCAATGTCTAACCGTAAAAATAAGATTAGTGAGTCATACATTCTACCACAAATTTTAAGGTAGAATAGGTACTTAAACTTCCTTAGCTAAAATATAAATTTGTAACATTATATACAAAAAGCTTTCGAATTGGAAAATATAAGCTTAAGATGCTTTAAAATTATCCACCTGCTTTACAGCTAACAGATGTCTTGAGTATCATATGAATGTATGATACTAAATGTCTATAAATTAACTCACTATTATATCAAGTTTGATATACTGCAATAATATTGTATGGTCATTTTATATTGAACTGACATGTCAATGTACAAGTATTTTTCGCATTGGTCGAAGACTTGCCTGTGTTTATATGAACAAACTTGTAAGTTAGGATGAATTTATAGAAATTAAACCGATTAGCATGCCCAGGAAAATTGGTAAAATAAGTCATACATACCATAACATAACATATTCTTTATTTGACATCAAATATACTATTTATAGCCAACAGAAAAATAATATTACAAATACATAGTACCCGAACAAAATAGTAATGA
Source organism: Mactra quadrangularis (assembly GCA_025267735.1). Classification (NCBI taxonomy): domain Eukaryota; kingdom Metazoa; phylum Mollusca; class Bivalvia; order Venerida; family Mactridae; genus Mactra; species Mactra quadrangularis. The sequence goes on along the minus strand of CM046308.1, from coordinate 15,001,459 downwards.
TATACTGATATACAGTAATGATATACAGCGTAAAATCTAAATTACAAAATCATATTCCTGCATAATTTCATTTCAGTAAAAGCAAAAACAAAACAACAAGAGTCTCTTTAGTCTTATTATATCTTATTTTATTATTTCTTTATTCAACAGACCACCAGTGCACAATAACCATCGTCTTCAAACGTTCTAATACGTAAACACTTTAATACTGTCAAACCGAAAAAAAAATCAGTGCTTTCAGCGCTTTGATTAAGAGTTCTTAACAGTATTTATGAAGGTATCGATGCAAAATTTATTGATAACAGCAATAATATTAAATACATGAGTCTCAGATATCATTTAATATCAATATTGCAATCATACCGTTAGAATTGAGCAAAAAATCAAGTTTAATCACCAAAAAGTAGTTCTTACTTGAAAATAGCGGTTGCTATGGAAACGGTTTTTACATACATAAATAGTACTTCTGTCATAAAAATAATTTTGAATATGATAGAGTAGACCTTCTTGAAATATTTTGTAAAAAATAAATGTATTATTTCTCCAAAATAGGGTTTGGAAATTAAAAGATATGCGTGTAATTAAAAAAATCGATATTTTTCTGCATTTTTTTGTGTTTTTCGGGTAATTTCATGAATTAATCTGTAATTTAGCGGATAGTTTTACACATATTTCTAACGGTCAGTGCCTCGGCTTTGATTTGACACTAATTATATTATTCTAGCTTAATGCTTGTTCAAGTTATTAGGGATTTTACAAACACCGACAATTTCGACAAAAAACAAGGGGTTGCCATGGAAACTGTGACATTTCAGGTAGTGCGCAAGAGTTTATTTTTGAGAACAACGCGGATTCTGATTCAGTGGACCCTAAGGAACAATTTAGCATAGGTGGCAAAAAGTCTAGAGGGGGGTGCACGGTGGACCCCTCTGGCCCCCGTACTATATCTATATATGTATAACTTACCCCACTCTTGTTTAGAATTGACTTAGATATGTCATTATACACAGCAACTATCATAGGTATTGTCTACAAATATAATAAAACAAAAACTAAACTTGATAATTTATACATACAAAAGATTAAATAAAGCGTTATATCTTCCTGTCAGGAAATTGTTGACTACCTACATGACTATTTTTTGTAGTAGTATATAGGAGTCACCTGATATTCAGGAAGAGGAGACAAACACAAAGTTATGCCTGGATAAGTGAAGGCGAGGCCACTGCCAACCCTGACACTGCCTATGCTGTAAAACAACACCCCTTTATAGCTTCTAATTACATTTATTTCATAATAATTGACACCAAGTTGTGTTTAACACTGTGGGCACTGTATGCACTATGAGACTCACAACTAAGCTGTGGTTCCTTTTTATTCTGTCTGTACACAACATGTCTGAACTAACATAGACAGACAAAAGCTTGCCTTAACATATGAAACATATATCAACTTTGATGCATGTAATAAGGTTTAGCATGAAACCTTAGTAGTATCATAAATAAATATTAACTACAGTACCCTATTAAAAACAGTGACCATATTGAACATTTCAGATACCTGATACATGGAACACTAGGCTATGTTCAGGTTTTCAAAACTTCAGTTTGGAAGGGGTGGCTGGTACAAGCTCCTCCTAACCCCTGGCTGGTTATATCCTTCCATGAAAATTAGACAATGATATTGATTATCTTCCATTAATAAGGTATATGGAGAATTTGTCCATTTTGGAGGGGTAGGCCAGTAGTGGCTATAAACATCAGTCCAGGAAACCTACATGCAGGTTAGGTGACCCAAAAAAAACCAATGGGCAATCGGACAATCTCACTTAACAGTCTTGCAACTATAATCAAATACAATACACTATGTTCAAATATAACCCTACCTCATTTAAAGGTTTATCTGGACTAGGTACTAACATATATTCTTTGATACAAGATGATTTACCAGGTGCTGTACGACCACTTAGAAATATTGTAACCATTGGTAATGGCATTCTATAGTGTTTCTGTGTCTGTAATACATATAATGTAACATTCTTAGAAAGCATAACAGCTTTAATTAAATAAATAATCAACTTCTTTTATAAGTAAATGATTTTAACCCCCTAGCCTATAGCCAAAGACTTATGACAATGGATTCTGGCTGATGAAAAGTGTACAACTGTATTTATGCCAATAGATTCAATATAAGACTTTTAAATCCTCATAACCTGCAAGTTGTCACATGAAACAAATGTTACATGCACATTAAATGCACACTAGATGCACTGTGAATAATACACAGTAAAGGTTGCAAGCTTATTTTGAGCTCATATATCTAATACATATTACAAAGAACATTAAAAACAAGATTGTTCTGGATCCTCCATTTACGTTGGTAGTTTTCTTTGTTTATCACATGTTTATGAAAAATGACATATACAGCAAATAGCACATTCAACTAACCTGACCATATTTTAATGTAGATATATATTCATATAAAGGTACACCCTGTATTTCGGCTCCAGCCATACATATAGATTTACTAACAGCACTGATACAGTTACTTCCACAGAACATTTTCTCCTTAGGTTCATCAGGTACAACAACAACAGGGGCTCCACCTTTACCTCCTTTACCCCTAAAATATAACATTACATTATATCAGTATGAATTACAGATCATTAAAGAACAAAGGTATCATAATACACTTGTACTCCCTTGTCCCCAAGCTATATGTACAGTTAAAGTGCAGTTTAAAAACTGCTTCCATATACATGTACAGCTGATCATTGAATGAAATCACCTTCAGCCATGTGATTCCTAAAAGTACCCATTTACACCTGGGTTGAGTAGAACAACTGTGAGTTAACTGCTTGCTCAAGGAAAGTAGCACTGCCCCTCGTTGGGATCGAACCAGGGACTTTGCAATTTCTATGCACACATCCTACAACTGGATCACTGATAATGCATAGGGGTCATTCCAGCTCAAATCAACCAATGCTTCCCAGATCACCCTCTCAGATCTGCCTAAAACTTTTAATATGTATTTGTACATCCAATTCATGGACAAAAATGAAATATTTAGTCATTATCCCCAGTACTTTGGAAAATATTAGCATTTTAAGTAAAGGGGGGTAATTTTGCAGTTTCTGAATTTTGTCCTGAGGCCATGTTTAGACACTTATATCTCCTAAAATATTATTTCTATACTTCTGAAAGTGAAATATGTCACACACATTTACCTGTAGAGTACAAAAGTGGTATTCAATCAAGTGTGAAATTGTTACTTTTTTGTCTACAGACCTCTAAAAATCGAAAAATCTTAAATTTGTCTTAAAATCTTCCAAATTGGAACATTGATTTTTTCATAACCATTTCATATTTAGATCTCAAATTTATTTAGCATTTATTAACAACATATAAGAGTATTTTAAAGCAAATTTGAATCCAAAATCTCACTTATAGAATTCACAATATTTATTTAAATTGAGTATGATCTCAAAATTTTGCGAAAATTGCCTATGTTTGAACACCAAAATGGTCATGTTAAGAGTTCACAATCATTTTCAAATTTTGTACATAAATTCTATTACATGTAAACATTATTCCATCAAAAATTTGTTCTGTTTATGAGCTTCTCGACAGAGTTATGCATAACTTCAGCGGGGTCAATTTTTCAGTTCTCGGGGCTATTACAGTATATTCTAAAGTTGGTTTTGCCCCGGGGTGTGACTGTATGTGCTTGTAATAGACTTAACAGTCCCTAAAGTATGCATGGAAATAATATTTGAACATTAATTTGCATCATATATCAATATTTTAACAAAAATATATTTTGCTGATTGCCTAGGTGCTCATATCATCATTGGAGACTGTATTTAACTGAATGTTTCCGAAACCATATTCTTTTTATAAAGGATTATATTGTGTATGTTTTGAGTGATAGTAAGGTATCCAATTTTCAATTCTTTAGAACTTTAGTAGTATCTTATAAATTTAGTTCCGTCCCGCACATGAAATATAAGCATAAATGCATACAGTCCTAATGTTATGAAGGGATGTAATATTTGATCATTTACTTGTACATTTTGTACATATTATGATTCTAACCATTTGAGTAAAAATACATTTTGTTATCAAACTCCTAGATTGAGTTGTGAAACACATAAACGTTTACTTTAAAAATAAATTTTCAGTTCTTTGGTTTGTTTTGTGAACATATACTCTGAAAGCAATTTGTACTGGCTCAAATGTTTCAAAAACATTATTAAGTAAGTAAAGATTAGTTAACTAGAGATACATAGATTCGTAAACTTTTATAAGATTATTATTCTCAAAAAAAGTCAGAATTTGATATGGTCAATGTATTTTTCAATTTCAACGAAAATATTTAGAGCCTAACACTCTTTCCTGTTACCTATGATATTAATGACAGAATCCACACTAATCAAACGTAATATAAATATTATCTTGACAAATTCAAAATTATACATGAATACTTAAAACTTATTATTGCTTCCCAGTGTTTTTTCACTTTTATTCAGATGGCCTCCAGTGATATGAATATTGAGGTTTTTCTGTATTATACCTTCTTTCTTGATTATGATACACTGAATGTTTTTTACACATACATGTACCAGTACTATTTATATTTAGACGTTCATAATGTCTAAAAGTGATTCTTGGGAAAAATGTATCTGAAATTTTGTCATAAAATCTCTATAACAGTGCTGTCAGCCATGAAAGAAATCTTTTTTTGGATTTCATTATGGTACCAGCCTTTTTTAACCAATTTTAAAAAAGTCCACTTTGAATATAAGAACCAATTTTATGAGATATGGAAAAATGTTGTTAAAATATTGATATATGATGCAAATTAATGTTCAAATATTATTTCCATGCATACTTTAGGGACTGTTAAGTCTATTACAAGCACATACAGTCACACCCCGGGACAAAACCAACTTTAGACTATACTGAAATAGCCCCCGAGAACTGAAAAATCGACCCCGCTGAAGTAACGCATAACTTCGGTGAGAAACTCATAAACAAAACAAATTTTTGATGGTATAATGTTTACATGTAATAAAATTTATGTACAAAATTTGAAAATGATTGTGAACTCTTGACATGACTATTTTGGTGTTCAAACATAGGCAATTTTCGCAAAATTTTGAGATCATACTCAATCTAAATAAATATTGTGAATTCTATAAGTGAGATTTTGGATTCAAATTTGCTTTAAAATACTCTTATATGCTGTAAATAAATGCTAAATAAATTTGAGATCTAAATATGAAATGGTTATGAAAAAAACAATGTTCCAATTTGGAAGATTTTAAGACAAATTTAAGATTTTTCAATTTTTAGAGGTCTGTAGACAAAAAAGTAACAATTTCACACTTGATTGAATACCACTTTTGTACTCTACAGGTAAATGTGTGTGACATATTTAACTTTCAGAAGTATAGAAATAATATTTTAGGAGATATAAGTGTCTAAACATGGCCTCAGGACAAAATTCAGAAACTGCAAAATTACCCCCCTTTACTTAAAATGCCATTTTTTCCCAAAGTTCTGGAGATACTGACTAAATATTTCATTTTTGTCCATAAATTAACATTACGCCGAAATTTGATTGACAGGATAAGATGCTTATCGTTAGCTTATCAGCGCACTCCATTTGGTCACGTGATACTATTGTATTTAGTCGCCATTTTCCTTGGACAAGCTGACTACATTTCGTATGATCAAAAACTGAGGAATAATTCTGATTTAAGTGAGAAAAAGGCGAGAATGAAATTGCTAAAAGATGTCAGTGTGGTCTATGTGATTCAGATAATCGATATCCGTATCATTAGACAGGTGACATCGTTTTGTTTACACTTCAGCAGGCGAAACGTACCATGAACAATTGTAAAAAATGAACAACTTTTATGTCTGTTCTGTTGTTTGTGCCGGACCTTCTTACAAGATCGTTAGATGGAAAGAATTTACTATATAAATGAAAATAATATACACATAGCACCAGTCTTCAAATTTAGCCCATGGACCATGGACCGAGTCCATCGAAATCGCTGTAGGTCCAGCAACTTTTAGAATATTAGTGGCCCGACGAACAACCAATTTTTATAGTTCACATTTTCCATGTTCAATAAAAATGTTATTAAAAGTTTTATTTTTATCTTATATCATACTTAACCATTAATATTAACAGCATTTTTAATATTTTGCCATTTGTTAAGATATAATTGATCCAGTGATCTCTCGTTCGATCCAATAAAAATCGCATTTTGATGACCTGAATGTCCAATGCTGACCAAAGTTTTCATGAAGACTGCATAGCAATTTTAAATTGTAAAAACATAAAGTATTAATTCTGTAAGTATAGTACATTCATTCTGTGAAGGACGTATTTTCATTTATTAGGAACAGCACAAAGAGTTTTTCTCGATCACTTATTAATTGTTTATATTATGGTTCCCTTAAATAAATGAATGAATAAATAAATGTCCTTGCAAGACAAACAATATCTACATCCTTAAACATAAGGCATTTAAAAGACAATGATAAATAAAAAATAGGGGTTATAATATATTAAATTAGGGTAAACATTAACAGAACTGTCTTAAATTAATACAGAGTTGAATTAAAAATTTGTAAGATAATGTTTTTGGTGGTTTTTTATTTGTTGTTTTTTTTACCAAAATTCAGAACTAAACGTGGTTTTATTATCTTGAACTGAACTGGCTGGAGTAAAATGTTCATGTATAATACGTTTTTTTCTCAACTGTCAAAGTTTAAATAATTCCACGGTAATTGAATACACAATATCACTATAGTGATATTGTGTATTCATTTACCATGGAAAAAAGAGAAAGAACACTATGTCACCGTGAAATTATTCATGATTTGACAATTGAGAAAAAAAACGAACTATGAATATAGAGATATTTCAGTAAATACATTAAATAAAATAGTTTAGAACACTGTGATTTTTTCAAGGTATAGTCCATTTTTTTCTCGACTATCGAAGTTTGAATAATTTCATGTTATTGAATACACATTATCACAAAATTGTAAGTGTTAGACAAAGAGCACGAAGTCACCGTGAAATTATTAATGTTTTGACAGTTGAGAAAAAAACAAACTATAACTAATTCAATTCTGTACAAATGATCTTGAAAGAGATGTGTAAACTTGTCTGCAGTCTAACTTAAAAACAAATATAATAATTTCATTTTAGGTAATTAAAACTCTATTCTTAAGAGTCTGTGAATACTGAAATACCAGACAGAGCAAGCATGGTCCAAAATGACATTGTAAAATAGTCATAACCAAAAGCTTTTTAGCATACATAGATTTAATTTTACTTTTTCCGTGTAAAAACCTAAGCTTAGCATTGACTTTTCTTATAAGACTGATCGATAAGATGTCCAAGGTTATCAGATAATGGGTCACGTGACTCAGTGGGAGGAGCAATCTACTCGCTGGCGTAATGTTAATTGGATGTACAAATACATGTTAAAAGTTTCAGGAAAATCTGAGAGGGTGACCTGGGAAAATTTCTAAAAATTGGTTGAATTGAGATAGAATGACCCATAGCTTTTAATGTATCTTTAATGGTGATATGGTAGAGTGTTCACTTACTACTGAGAAGGTTGTAAGTAAATCCCAACTTGGACCATGGATTTCTTTCAGACCATATCAAACAAAAATGAACAGATGTAAACATTTCAAAAACAGATATCCAATGTCATAAATGTAGCTCTGTTTTAAAGCTATAGTTTCACTCCTTTACAGATATCGGAACGTGCAAGTTGTCACACGGTACGGACGGTACACGCACGTTATACGAACACGGACTGCACGTTACACGATACACGAACACGATAGATAGCTTGATTTGCGGTAAAATACACGATTCCGAGTCTCGATACACGTTTAACACGATTGTTCGAAATCCTCGGCTTATTTCGCCCAGAGAAAAACGTTTCAACGACGACACGTTAAACGATTAATGCGTCTCAAATGTAGATTGAAAACAAAAAATATTCTTCTGTTTCGTCGTAAATATGTAACTAAACAATATAAGTTTTGTTAAATTTATTAAAAAAATCGAGTTTACCTGCTCAAATTCTTAAAAACAAAATGTTACAAGTTGGCTGAAATCGAATTTAAATTCACGCACACGATTGTCAACTTCGAAATCACACGATAGACAAAGAAATAAAAATTTAAATATGTTACATTGGTTCATTACACAGTTAAGCTTGGTTGTAAAATATAATATTGTATCAATAAATTTATTGAATATCGACATTTTAAGTAGAAATTAAGGTACACGATAGGCGGGCAGTCAATACACGATAGACAAAAAAGAACACGATTGATAATATTTTGTATAAAAATTGAATTAGTACACGGTGTACAACAAAAATACTAACTGTATAATAAAGAATATTATTACTGTCAAAATAATTTAATGTCATTCTTAGTAAGTTTGTTTTAATCGAATTAAAAACCACGAAAAGCCGATCAACTCACACGATTGATAAAAATACACGTTTAAAGTTTTTTTCCTTTGTTTTCTTCAAATCATTCATTGAGAAAAGATGTCATAATTGTATGTGTATATGTTTCAAAAGTTAAACACAGTCTTAGCTTGATTGTAAAAATATAAGCAAGTCATATAGTATAGATTATTTTATTGAATATCGACATTTTTAGTAGAAATAAAGGTACAGGATCGGCGAGCAGTCATTACACGATAGACAAAGAAGAACACGATTGATATTTTTTTATCAAACAAATTATGTAAGTACTTGATGTATAACTAAAATACAAACTGCAGAATAAAGAATAACATTACTGTCAAAAATTGTTTATGTCATTCTTTGTAAGTTGGCGTTATTCAGATTTAAAACCACACACACGATAGCCGGCGAAACCCACACGATAGAAAAAGAAATACACGTTTCAAGTTTTTTCTGTTTTTATTTTCAAGCCATTCATGTTGAAAAATACTTTGAATTAGTATATTTTTTCAAAACACAGTCTACGCGTGATTAAAAAAATATAAGCATGTCATATTGTATAATGGTCGCCTTTTTGGTAGTATGTATACTAGATATAAACGTTTACATGCAGTGCTTGCGTGAAGACGCGGTATTAAGACAGTACACACACCTCGCGTTAACTTACTATTTTATGCCGACTACAAAATCGATATTTAAATAAAAAGTTTTACATATAAATACGCAAATATGAGGGAATAATACGAATAAACTGTAAAAACTAAATAATTTAATTTACTTTAAGAATTAAAAAAAATGATGACTTTTTTAATCATATAGAGTCGTGATAAACGAGTTCTTGACCAAGTGAGATGTCAATTATAACAGTTTGTTTACTAAACCCTTTAGCCACTGACAAACAGAAAATGTTTGATGATTAAGATAAATGAAAGCATGTGTTTACATTTTAAATATAATAATATTATAACGATTATTTTAATTTAGTAACAACATTTCGGTTGGGTCGCAATTTAATTGACCGCAGATTGGTCCGGAATGAGCCGCAGTTTATCGACGTACGGCATTTAAACAGGAATTTCCGGTTTAAACAAAGTCAACATTTATTCTAAACTCAACTTAATGAATCGCGGTTTTTCTTTTTGTTTACGGATGATGATTAGTCGACAATGCATAAGTATTTAATACATTTATACGTATGGATTTGTCAATATCTCGGGCACACAATACACGGTAATAAAACGCAAAATCACAATATCTCGGACCGATTTTTACCTTGTATTTACACGATTAGCGGTCTACACGTTACACGATTGAAATACACGGTGAATTATACACGCACACGGTATGAATGATACACGCACAATACACGCACGATACACGCAAATTTCGGAAACTTGCACGATCCGAGATCTGTACTATCTCAGCACTAAATGAAGTGTAATGCAACATCAAGTTTTAGAGCAGTTCTAATAAAAGTACAGTCAAAATGAGTATCAGACATGGCATCCACGCATTACCAGCATCCTACAAAAGTGCAGAAATTAAAAATTTAATTATTTGAATTTCCACAGGATTATGATCAGTTAATCATTGGCATGTTAAAGGTGCAACTGTAGATACTGTTCTCTTCTTCTGACAAAGTAAAATTCAATAAAGCAGAAAAAACTTTAATATAATCTGATATTGACAGTATCTAACCTCAATAAAAACTGAGATACAGTCCAAATATAGGAAAATATGCAACTTCTCTTTAATGTTATAATTGTAGCTAAATCCCAAAATTAAATGTACTAAACTTCAGTGGTTTTAGCACTTTGATTAGTTAATGATATTAAAACATAAACCAGTGACCACAGAAAATGTAAAATATATATACATAAAGTCAAAGGAAAGAAATTTAGATTAAAACAATGTTACAATCTCTGTAAACAAAATTTAGGAAGGATAAGCAATTCAAGACTATAAATGCATTAGGCTTATGATATGTCATTAGCTTAACAAAAGGTTGTAAAAGAAGCTAATTTAATACATGAAAATATTAGAAAAATGGTTACATAGGAATGGAACAGTTTTATATTTGTTACATGGGATTTAAAAAGTAATAATAGTTAATCTTTGTCAAAATATGAAACGCAATAGTGATATGAATTCAGTCTAGAAAAAAATCCATTATGCTGGACAGAATGTCCAGAGTTGACAAATGTTTGTCATGAAGACTGTTACAGATAATACTCGGTTCAGTATAGAACATATGTCATTATTACATACACATAAAATATTCATTACTCGTAGGGAACAGCTACACTAAGTCACCCCTCTTCCTATCACAAGAGCTAGCACAGAAGTGGTGAAAACCCAACCTGCCACCATTACGAAGGAGAAGGCCATTTGAGGTTCGACCCAATTTATTGGCCAAGGTAAAGACATTTTTAATCCACCAATCTGTGGTGTAGTTATTGCCCAGATAAGCCAATTTTCGAGTAAGTTTGACCTTTGACCAATTTATTGGCCACCCCCCCATCTAAGCAATGACATGGTTCTTGCACGCGACATGTCTCACCATAGTTAGCATTTATAATAGTTATTTAAAAATCCATCAACCCATGGTGGGGTTATTGCCCAGACAAGATTCAAGACGGGCAAATGGATGTACCAAGTGACTAAATATAGCCCCAACCATATGTAGTAGTGAGGTATAACTAGCTATAATATCATTATAATTATATCTATCATTGTATGGGTATATTTATACATTCACAGATAAACATGCACATTTTATGAATTAATATATACACATCAATGCGTACATGCATGGATATACAACAGCATGAAATATATAGCAAATATATACCAAACCAAAGAAAGAAGTTGCATGCATAACTAAAAAAAATGTATATATTTAAGATAAAAAATACATCAGAATTGACTAAGGCTAATTTTGCATGATTAAAAACTCATAACAATTTCATACTTTCCAAAATGTATTTAAATTTGGGATAAAATAAAAAAGTATTAATAGCTATTTTAAAATCTGTTAAAACAAACACATATTAGTTCTTAAAGATTAAAGAGAGAAGGTAATATTAGAAATCTTATTTCAAATTTCAAAATTTAGTCATATGGAACTAATACACTCAAAACAAGGTCTGTAAAATCTCCCTTGACAAATAAAAATGCTTAAACTTATCAAACAAAGAATCCATTAGTCTTGTAAAGAAAATGCTTGGTAATATAAAACTGCTGGTTTAGTAAAAGAAATAGACTTGTTTTAAGGGCAGTGAACTCTGTCCCAATTGGGCAATATTCTGAATTTTCACAATGGAAGAAATAATGCAATGAATAAAATATATTCATGTATCCAAAATTTAACAATGAGCAAAACTGTTTTGGTCACAACTGAGGCAATCCACCATCTGTTTACTTCTTTTGACAAGACCATAAGAATGATTCTTAAAGTCATTTTTATGCCAGTAAAGTTTTAAAAACGGTTTCACATAATTTTGGATATTTGCCACATTTTTTTTAATTTTGAGAGATTATTGTGATAAAATTTACTATTTTAAAAAAGACATTGGCTTTAGCAAAAATTTATATAATCTCTGAAATAGACTGTGAAAGGAAGAGAATATTAAAACGCCAGATGTATAGAGTAAAATAAAAGGTAATAAATGAATAGTCTTACTTTCCTTTGTCTTTATTCTTTGAACTAATTAGTAAAGGTAAATAATATCAATAATGTTCAATAAATCACACAGCACCACAAAACAGATCATACATACAACACGGTAACAATACCATGTGACTATGACATCTCAAATGCTACAGTTTCAAGAAAAAAACAGTAAAATTCCACCTCAACTCAGCTTTAAAGAGCTGTAAGTATCTTAATTCTTGTCAGATTTACACAATACCTACTCAAGGCTAAGCAGGAAAATGTACACTATTTGCTGTGCATCACATCTCTAATGCCAGTTTAATAATTTTCTGCTTAGCTTAACATAGGTGTCATTGAAATCAGACAAGAATTAAAAGACTTACAGCTCTTTAAAACTTTGAGTTGGAGCTGATTTTTCAATGTTTTCTTTCTTCAAAAAGCAGCATTTGTGATGTCATAGTCACATTGTATTGCCACCTTGTAAAAGTTAGCATTTATATATCACTACACATGCTACAGAATAGTTCCACTTTCGGAACCATCACAATTAATGGTTTTAATAGCAGAATAGCGACCTTTTGTATTCTCAAATTAAGCATTTGCGACTTAAAAATAGTCACAAATGGCATGATTTTGTGATGACCAATGTCTTCTTTATAGCAGAACTTTACTGTACAAAGGGATGGACCTTACAGAACACATTATAACAAAACAATCATGCCATGGAAAGTATGCATGCATAAAATATTACAAGTCACATCCAATACAAAAGAAGGGCACAGTGCTTAATGTGTTAAAACACTAATAGTCATATACTTTTAAACATGTTTTCAAAATACATTATTAATTGCAACCATAAAATCTTTATCATTGGCTAAACAAAAACAAATCATGAAATTGTTTCAAGTTAAAAACAAAAAATGACAAAATATATTTGTACTTTTAAAAATATGATTGTCAATGAAAATGGATTTTTCAATTTAAATTCAATGCATGATACAACCTTTACTCAGTATATTATAGTATTTAATAAAGCTATGACTTGAATTAGCAATATGAATTTCTTAAACTTAAGTATGCACTCAACCTTAATCTTAAAATGAATTTAAAATTGACCTCAGCTATTTGTTTAACAGGTAAAAAAAAACAATTTTGATATTTAGCATTATAATGTAATAAAACCAAAGACCTAAACTATAATTCCACAAATAGTGCTTGTAATTACATGCCAACAAAAACTTCACAATGAAAAAATCATCAGACGTACAAGTGATTACAATACACACATTCCTAACTCACATTTTACTTGCTGCCCTGGCCTTCTCTCTATTGCAATTATAAATTAAGATTATTAAATCAATAATCAAAGCCTTAACACAAGAGCCCCAAACCCCAAACTAGTGTAAATTGATGCATGTTTTAAATTATCAATTTCATTTGACAGTCAGGCTAGACTAGTTGATACGGTGTACTATGAATAACATGAGAATGTGAACAAAGAACAAAATAATTATTATGTAACACATCGTCATGATTTTGAGCAAAAATGGGTAAAAAGTCTGTACCTCGTCATTGGAGGGGAAAACCCCTTGGAATTATTTGAGTTCCTGATTACATGAATAGTCTTATTCATGAATGACAAATATCTACTGATGTAATCAAAGGGATGTAACTCTGTATATTTAACTTACTTTGCAGATTTAGGTTTATCTCCCTTACTAACACCACTACCAGGTTTTTTATCATCAGCAGCATCCTCAGTACCATTTTGTTCAGCTTCTTGTGCTAATTTCTCATCTTCAGCTGCTTTCAAATCTTTGATAATATTACTATAATAATAAAACGAAAAAATGTTATCAGAACTGTAATGAGGCAATAGATTGTAGTTTTATACCAGTACTGGTTGTTTTTCTTAATTTTCAAACCATGAAGAATGTAGCTGAGACTTTATGAGTTGTGATAAAAGAATTGTGATATTGGGATAGAGTGTTTTTAAATTGGGTAGAACCACCAAATATCTTATTGTTTTATTGTCTGCTTGTTAAGTCAATGTTTTTTAGGGGGATTTTGTATCAGAGAATATACTGTAATTTGTAGCATTGAAATAATTAGTTTGTCCTTGTTTTTTATTCTGCTTAGGGCACAACTTGTATCAAAAGGAAGATATAGAAGGATGTAGACTAGACTTGCACTGACCCATCCAAATCCTAATACAACAATTATCTTTCAAATTAGCAATTTAAAGATAACTTACGTGACGAGAGCATCAGCTTCATTTTGATTCAATGGATCAAAACCTTGTAATTCTGTACATATTTTAGTATTTATAATCTGAATGGCTTCATTTACATTTTGTTCTCTTTCTTTACACTCCTCATCAAGTTCTTCTGGTTTAGCTATTTCTAATAATGTTGGTGAAACACTTGAACTTAAACATGAGCTCAATAACTGTAAGTAGACACATAAATAACAGATAGAGCTCAACACAGGTTTTCAATATAAATTATATTAGTGTTATGAAAACTTGTCTGAAACAATGCAAACAATTCAAACATCAAAGACTTACACATTTGAAACCATTCAAACAAGGTAAAACTGCATTTAGAAGCATGGAACTACTAATAGGTAGAACAATTAAAACAAAACTCTTCTGATGTTGTATCAAAATTCTGCTTAATTTAAAAATATCTTAAGATATATCAAATATCGACCATTTTTTATGGATACAAATATTGTATTGATCAATCTGACCAATATTGTGCTCTAATAACAGATAAAATTATTCTTAGACAATAGGCTAGCTAATTTCAGTTTTAGTTCATACTTTTACAATTTCATTACCTCTGATTTTGAGATAATTTTAAGACATTGATTGGTTTTAAACCAACAAAATAGCTTCAGGCTTTATTTTAAGATTACTTTTAAAACATGTTAAATGCTAGGTTACACTTGCTTCAATTCACTTGTACTCTTAAGAAAATTCTATGAAAAATGGCGCAGAATGAATATATTAAAAAAATCCCCAATACAAATAAAATACACAAAATATTGTTACCTTTTCTCTGTTATTCACAACACAGTGTAAATCAGTCTGTATGGCTGTTTGGCCTTTGCTATCAAAGGCTTTACACGCTTTCAGCTACAAAGAAGAATGAAATCGTCATTGAAATGCAATTAAATGACTAATATTGATCAGTTAAAAGGCATCAAACTGAGAGAGTCAGACTGGTAAGTAAGCTTCATGTGTCAGCTAAGCAGCTAGCTGACATCATGTAGTATTAGAGAAAGTTAATGTATCTAGAACAACATCAAACTGACACTAAACTTTCCAATCAACACACACTTTATATGTTGACATATTAATCACTGTGTATAATACTAGATTTTATCACAAATACACTAATTCATGATCAACTAAAGCAAAAATTATTGTTGTCAGGGCTCGAATTTAAGCTCGCATACTCGCAAAAAGCGAGTGGGTTTTGAAAAAGGGGAGTAAATTTAATTTTAACTCACGAATTTTCGCGAGTTGAAATCGCTTCCAAAAATATTTCTGTCCAAACTAATGAGGCTTAAATAAGCATTGAAACAGTCAGATAGATCAATAGCATTAATAAGAAATTCACAGTACAAACATGTATCAGATATTCTTTGTCTATCCCACAATGATGTCATTGTTTTATCTATGGATGAATATAGTATTATGTTGTTTTTATACTGTTTCTATGAATAGTTATTATGCTATTGAAATTTGGAGAAACTTGCGAGTGATTTTTTCATTGAGCTAGTTGAAATGAAATCAACTTGCAAAAATTTGCAAGTCCAATTTTTTGCTAAATTCAAGCCCCAGTTGTTTAATAATTATTGAATAAAATTTGTAAAAAACAAATGAAGTAAATAGAAAAATCACCTTGGTAATAGTTGGAGGTTTGGCAAATCCTTGAAAGAAATTCACCTGAAAAAAGTATAATTAAGTTTATATTTAAAAAATGTCATGTATAATATAATTGAAAATTTTGGTTAAAAATAAATAAACAAAAGAATATTCATCCCAGGTAGGTAGTGCAGTTGGTAGTGGGCCGGGATTTTGAATCTAGTGTGCCGAGGGTGGTATGGGTTCAAATCTGATCTGGGAAGTTATACCCTTTTACGAAAATTTGACAATAATGTCAATCTTCCTGCATTATAAGGGTACATGGAGAAGTTTCTGACCTATTAGAAGGGTATGTAGTGATACCTTGATTTGGGCCGAAATCCAGATGATAGAACCAACCATTCGGTCAACTGTGCACGAGTGTCTGGAAGAGTTCTCTTTCTGTTTCATCTTAGAGCTACAAAGATGGTTCTTGAAAGTCGATTGGAATCTTATGCCACAGTATCGTTTGCCCTAACACAACCGATCATGAGTAGACTATTTTTTTGTAACCCCTTTACACGCAATAGGTCTATAGTCGTGTCCGCTAATATCGCGGGTTCGGTAATATCGCGGTTTTGTCCCTTTGTTGTTATTATTCCCGATGCGCCACTTAGCGATGATTGCAGTGACGCCATTTTGTAGGTCACACGTCATCAGTTACGTATATAAACAAAAATTGATATATGCCGTTGGAAATGGTGAATAAACTTACTTTTTTCTCAACCATCAATAAAATTGAAATCCCGAAAATGTTCAGTATCACCATGTCACCTAAAACTGCTTTTATTCAAAGAAAACCCAGCCCACCACTCTGAATTTTGCAAAAAGTTCGTCTGCTGCATTATTTTTATGAATAAAATGGCTGCAGTCAATGAATGACGTATGTGGGCGGGACTAAAAGCTGACGAATTAATATATTAATAAATATATATAAATAAGAGGCCCACGCAGGGTTGTTTAGTTCCCGGTGCAAAAATTGCGTTGACATAAAAAATATTTTTTTAATGGATTTGCATCACAGGTCTTGTAAAAAAAACCATTCTTGAATTAAAAATATACTAAATTGAGACATACCAAGGGTTTAAAGGTTTAAAAAAAATTAACTACCAAAATGTGCAATTTAAGGAAATATCATTCAAACTATTTGTTTAAAACCTGTTTCTTCTATGTTAACAGGAGCCAGCTGATAAAATTATATTTAACATTCCTTTTTCCAGTTAAAAGTTTTTCCAACGTGTTTTAAACTTTTTTTGCAATAATCTGTTACTTCTTTTAATCAACTTTGTTCATTTTTTTACGTGGATTAACATTTGGTAGGGCCTCAACGAAATGCCGCGATATTAAAGAACTTGGAGATTATGTAAGTACATGTAGGTCAAATATGGTAGTCGATTTCTGGAAATTCCCACGCTTTATTGACATTGATTATAAAACGATTGCTGCCAGTTATAGAGGGAAGATGACACAAAATGATAATACATGAATAATTTAAATGTAACTTATTATTGTTTTATTGTTTTTGTTGAAACTGTTAGTACTGCGATATTACCGAACTCCATCCTACCTACAGGTGAGTACCGATTATAGAAAATGGCCTAGGATAGTTATCTTTTAAATCCAACTTATGGTTTATAGGCAATTGGTTTGAGCATACATGAAAAAACATGCACAGTCGCACATTATGAGTTAAAATTTTAGTTTTACACACTGTTCATTTTTCTAGAAGGGGCACCTGTCACTGCAAAAAGTGTCGGGTTTAATAGCTTTAAATAGTGTTCAAGCCACAAAAATCAGTGATGGCTTTTCAATCTTCTTGAATAAGCCGAATACTAACCAAATGTCCATAAACATCCGGTGGGTTATCATAAAACATAGAATTGAGAATTTCTTCCATCTTTTTAGGCACACCATTTTCAGCATAGAATTTCGCCGCCTTTTCCTTTAAGTCGTACAATTCCCTTGCCTCTCTGACACTAGACATTGACTTAGGTATTGAAGACATATTGAGTATTTCCGTTAATATTTATATTGGGTAAATTTGTAAGTTTTGTAAATTGAAGTAAAGAAATCGACTAAGCGTCAATTTTGTCCGCCATATTGTGTAGTTACTAAGGAGATGGTCTAAAAACCATTTTACCGGACCGATTTCGAACGGGTTTTACTATATACTGTAAATAAAAGTAATAAAAAGTAATAACGTGTGTAGTAAAAATAAATACATGTAACAACGGGTTAAAATATCAAATGCATCTAGATTCAACATAATATAGTAATTAAAGAATTTGACATGCATTTATGAAGGTTAAATACTGAACTAAGTGACTGAAAACGCAAAGCTTAGACCAGGCTAAAGTCCCAGGGATTAGGGTTTTGCTATTTCAGTCAGTTGGTTTGAAAATAAAATATGTTGGGTAACATCTGCAAATACATGTAGATTGGAATTTATGTGTGAAAATCATATGAAAATTTTATTTTGACTATGGTCAATGTTCACGGGTTTCGTTATTCTAGTTTACCTGCCCCTTACCACTATCGTTATCGGGTCAAGTAAAGCACAGTATTTTAGCGAACGATCAATTAAATATCATGTTTTCCAAGTGGACACAATTCGGACGTAGCATAGGCTCGTTAGAATTTCGGACACTTTATTTAGTATGAATGTAACCGAACGACTCGTACGAGTTGTTTCCACTGTAGTTCTCGTGCCAAGTTCCCTTGATTTAAGCCTATCTAGTGAGAAATGTTCATTTGAAAACATAATTACTTATCCGATACCTTGTACAAAACATCGCGCGTCGCCATTAATCTGCTTTGTCTGACGTACTTTTACCCGTCAAACTACAACAAGGTACCAGACAAGGGTTTCGTGTCTGGTGGCTCGTAAAAAGGCTCTATCCGGAATTCAAATATTAGGGTATTCACCTGTGGTACAATCACACTTTAACCGTCATAATGAAAATATATGTACAAAGAACAATAATATTTAGTCCGTATTTCGTGCTTTTCAGCAATAATATGTAATTATTTTGTTTGTAGATATACCGCCAATGTACGGACAAAATTTAGTTCCGAATTAAGTATATTGGACGACCATGTCGATTTTCCTCCATGTATGTGAGTATGTGGAGAAGTTGTCTGGTTTATAATAGACCAATGTCAAAGAGTGCTTGATTAGATGATCTAATGCAACATATTAATGTTTGACTTTGAATATGTCAACGTAATTATTTACCATTAATTTCGAAATACCAATAGCTTTAATCATAAAATGCTTCGAAACTCGATGTCAAGTTTGTTACCTTCGATAACGAACCTTACTTAATTAAAAATATAAATGGTTATGAATAAAATATTATTCAATCAAATGCTTCGTTTAACAGGATGTACTTACTTGAACCTACTAAGAATTTATAACTTTTAAGTGTTTGAGAATGCAACGGTAAAGGATGTATGAACAACTGACAGACTATGAGTAAGGTATTACACCCTTCCTACTATAAGGGATTATATTATCTATAGCTATTACACAAATGAAAATCAAAATGTGCTAATGTATGAGTCAGTTATAGATATTTTTTGAATGGGCTATATTTTGAGTCGGTTTATATGTATTCATTGGCTATGATCTATGAAAATATGAGTAAGGTTCGTTCAACAGAGGTAACGAACCTTACTTAATTTTTGTTCATTTTCTGAACATTTTTTTCAACAAAAGACATACAATTTTGACATAAATTTATTGTTTTCAATTATAACTGCAGGTACGCTGCTGACATTCATAGATATAGTTATACCAATTATTAAGTAACTTGTTCCTTTACTCAGGAAAGTGCAGTACTACACAGACAGCTCAACATCACAAAAAAGAAAAAAAAAACATTCCGAGTTGTGGCTTATCATGAAGATATGTATGGTTGTTGAAGTTTTAAATTGTTTTCTGACTATGATTTGTTAGTTGAATAAATATTTCAAGCATGCAAGATTTCATTTCACCGTGTAAATTTTGAATAACATGGCTTAAACAAGTACAAAACCAATGTAAGGTTCGTAACGAAATCATCTTAACAGTTAATAAGCTAGTTTCTGTCAATGGCGTATTTTTTAACGATATTTAGATTGTATCTGTCACTCGATATTATTATGCAAGTGTTTCAACAATCAAATATTTAAATTATGTCGATCAAATGTCATATATATTGAATTCCACAAGAACGTTCTAATAAAGGTACAATTATTCAATGCCATTGCTACATGTACTATACTGTTAAAGTTTAATATTGTGTTTAAACAGTTATATGTATACAACATTTCTTTTAAACGTGTAAAGTTTGAGTTACTTGGCTAAACAAGTCCAATGTAAGGTTCGTAACGAGATCACCATCGCAGTTGATCTCCTAATTTCTGCCAATGATGTATACATTGAGTTATACTTAGATTGCACATATCATTCAATACTCTAATGCATCTGTTTGAATATAAACTAAGTGAATAATCTCCTATTAGTATTTGCAATAGACATAAATACCATGAATGTTTAAATAAGGTTTGGTGTTCCTGTTCTAACAATATTTTTTAGTATTTTCTGTCATAGCTGATGGAGAATAATTTAGGTACTACAATGTTTAGCATACCCGTTTGAATTTGGGTTCTATTTACTTTAAAGTTTTTTTTTATTATTCAATTCCTAGTTTGCAAGTTAGTCGAGTAAATTAATTTGTTGAATGGGGTATCCTTATTAACGAACCTTAACCTAGCAGTTCAAGGGATTTTAAATGGTGATTTTTAAATTGTCATATCTAAAATGTCCTTGGAATGATGATGGAAATATTTGACAAACGTCAACTAGACTCATCAAACAAACGAAAAATGAACTATTTGTGATTCAACTAAACAATTCATTTTTCAACATTTTCAAAATGTAATTGGCGCTTTCTTATTGAAAATGAGTGTTAATTGGAATTAAGATGCTGCAAGAAAAAATCATCTTAGGTGAAAAGTAGTAACCGATCATAAAATGTACGATACGTTTATATGCCTATTACGGAGCCCCTAAAAGGACATTTTGAAATACTTTTTTATTTTCACAACTATTACGTTTAAACGAAATAATTATTTCGTTTTTTCGAAATAATATTATTTCGTTTTTTCAAAATAATTATTTCGTTTTTTCGAAATAATTATTTCGTTTTTTCGAAATATTTTTTCGTTTAAACGTAATATTATTTCGTTTTAACGAAATATTATTTCGTTTAATCGAAATAATTATTTCGTTTTTTCGAAATAATTATTTCGTTTTTTCGAAATAATATTATTTCGTTTTTTCGAAATAATTATTTCGATTTTTCGAAATATTATTTCGTTTAAACGTAATATTATTTCGTTTTAACGAAATATTATTTCGTTTAATCGAAATACTTATTTCGTTTTTTCGAAATAATTATTTCGTTTTTTCGAAATAATTATTTCGATTTAACGAAATATTATTACGTTTAAACGAAATAATATTTCGTATAAATGAAATAATATTTCGAAAAAACGAAATAATTATTTCGAAAAAACGAAATAATTATTTCAAAAAAACGAAATAATATTATTTCGAAAAAACAAAATAATTATTTCGAAAAAACGAAATAATTATTTCGATTAAACGAAATAATATTTCGTTAAAACGAAATAATATTACGTTTAAACGAAATAATATTTCGAAAAAACGAAATAATTATTTCGAAAAAACGAAATAATCATTTCGAAAAAACGAAATAATATTATTTCGAAAAAACGAAATAATTATTTCGTTTAAACGTAATATTATTTCGTTTAATCGAAATAATATTTCGAATAAACGAAATAATATTTCGTTAAAACGAAATAATATTACGTTTAAACGAAATAGTTGTGAAAATGAAAAAAGTATTTCAAAATGTCCTTTTAGGGGCTCCGTAGCCTATCTATTCCTACTGAGTGTATATAATGCAAAATGTTGTTTACTATCTGAATATCTTATCATAAATATGTATTTTGATCTTACGACCTTCTATGGTAAATGAATTTACGATGAAGGTTGTCTTAAATTTGTTCGTAAACCCGGATCTGTAGCGCAGTTGGCAATGCGCCGGGGATTCGAAGTACCGGAGCCAGGTTTAGACACTGGTCCAGGAAAACAAGGCTGGATGCGCTGGCCATCGTAAAATAACCAACATTGTGTTGACACGACTTTAAAATAATCCCATACTTCAAACAGTCGATGAAGATAAAAATATAACTTGTTAGGGAAGATATCAAGTGCGATGGAAATTTCCAGATTAGAAAAAACAAGATGCATATCTTTTTCAAACAGTATACAAAACAAATTAATTCTAAATCGAGGCTCTGCACGTGAAAACCGTTCTATACGTATTGAAGGCCCTAACCGGTAAAACCGGTTTTATTACACAACTGTTTGATATTTTAATATAAGTTAAAATAAGAATGGATTTTGATATTTAAATAAAAGTGACAGTTTGAGACAAATTAATGAATTAATTAATATTTTTTATTTGTTATTGAAAAAAATAATTTAAGGCTCACAGCGGAAAATACCGGAACATTCCGATCGTTCTACTAATGGTCTAATCGTTTTTACTCGGTTATATCCGTGCATTCCCGAAAAAAAATGTTATTTATAGCTTGAATTTGATTGGCTGAACAATGGGCTGAACCTGCTAAATTTCTCAAGCGTGACGGGCCTTTTGAATTTCTGCGGCGTCCTCGCCATGACCGCGTGGATAGTTCAGCTCGTTTTTCCTGTATTTGGACGGATTTAATGATTCTCGGTAAGTTTTTGTACCCATTTTTATCACATATTGCATAATTTCTTAATTTGACATGCTTGAATTCTTAACTCGAACTGATTGTTTGTGATATTTGAAGAGTTTTATGCTTAGAAGTGAGAATGTTCCTGGCTAGGCCTGGCCTGCTGACGTACTGTTCGAATAATCATCCAGTACTGTTATTTGGCATTGTAATTTGTACTTTTTCATTTGATGTTTTTATTTGATTGAAACATTTACCTTGAATGAACATATATACGAATTATTACGTTCATAGACCAGTTCAGCGAGTGGCAAGGAAAGCATAGGCGGATCCAGCGGGGGGGGGGGTGTAAGCACAAAGTGGATGTAACCAGATGCAAGTGCATAGGCTGATCTAAAAGGGATCAGGAGATTCCAACCAGGGTCAATAGCACAGTTGGTAATGCACCAGGATTTGGAATCTTATGACCTGAAGCCGTGAAGGGGGTATGGGTTTGAATCTCACCCCGAGAGGTTATAACCTTCCATGAAAATTTGACATTGATATCAATTTCCCTCCATTAACAAGGTATATGGAGAAGTTTCTGGCCTTGAGGAAGGGTAGGCAAGTACTGGTTATAGACAGGGTCCAGGGAAGCTAGGTTAGGAGCGCTGGACATCGTAAAATGACCAAAAAGTGTTAACTGTAAGATATTTTTAAGTAGCTTGAAGCAATTTTTCTTGAGCTCACTTCCTTTACCTTTGTGTTTAACATATATCTTATGGTTATGTACATAGGTGGTTCTAGCAGGGGGAGGTCAGGTGGGGTCTGAAATTTCCTGAATGTACCTTTCTGGAGTGTATCCTTTATCTGTAAGCCATTTTAAGTAAGCATGAAGGAATTTTTCTTGAGTACATTCGGCTTACCTTTGGGTTTAACATAAATTTCTGGATCTGCCCCTGTGTGTGCATGTGTGTGTGTGCATCACTTGAAGGCCTTTTACAAATTATGGTCCCGGGATCAATTCTGACCCCTAGTCCTACAATGTATATATAAGACCTGCCCTAACTCGTTTCACAATGTCCAAATGTTAAACGAGTTATGGCGGGTCTTATATATAGGATTCTACTGACCCTGTCCTAGGGGTCAACAGATTAAAAATTAAAAAGTTAGAATTTAAGGCCTAAGAGCTTCATATTTGGTATGCGGCATCTTCTCTAGGTATTTTACACAGATTGTTTATATCAAGCCCCCAGGGGTCAATATTGGCTCTGACCCTTAGATCACAAGTTATACATAACAGTTATATAAGGAAATATTGATAAAACCTTTTCTCAAATACTAATTGGCCTATAGCTTTCACTTTTGGATTGTGACCTTAAGGTTAATAATGTTGTGTCAGATGCCCTTAGACTCTAGCAGGTCAGGGGTTTCAGGACCCTCTTGTTTACAATGATGGGTCCAAATTTGAAAGTATATGGAGTCTGATGTTTATTTAGAGGTTAATGATTAGTTGCTACTCGCCATTATGCGATAATCACCAGATGACGTCCATAATAGCCTGAGGGCCTTTTGCCCGAAGGCCATTATGGACTCAAGGGTGATTATCTCATAATGGCGAGTAGCAACTAATCATTAACGTCTTTAATACGTTTGTTCAGAATCCAGACTCGATTTTTTAGTCAACTAAAACCATTTTTTTAGGGACGAATAAATCACTAACGAATTTTCTGAGGACGAATCAGTACTTTGATGACGTAATGAAACAATGACGTAGAATATAATGTAAACTTTGTTGTCAAATGGAGGTCATGTTTTTAAACGCTTTTGACAAATTTACCTTCATTTATCATGGATTAAAACGATATCAGGAGACTGGAACGTAATTACTAGTGTATAAGTGTTTTTTCAAACTTTAAATTGACGATATGGATGTAAGGATTATGTATGGAAATACACAAGGCTCTGAAATGAAGGGATGAGTCATTCAATGATTCATTGATTTTCCGAAAATGGCATAGACGTTGCTGATGATTTCTAGAAACCAGTTCCATTATATTTAATTTATGCATGGCTTGGCTTTGGTAAAACAGTAGTCAACCTACGCATTTACTGTATAATGGCTGGATATTCGTCAAATTGAACACAGAAAGGAATTCAGTTCGAATTTCGGAGTTTTGTATTTGACAGCGTCAACGGTTGAGTGTCTGTTGAATTTGAATGGTGAAGTAAGTGATTTATAATGAAATTATGTATTTGTAAAATCTCAGATAAATCTTTTTTGTGTCTTATATTTTTGTATAATCTATCCTGACAGTGAATTTCTATTTGACAAAGACTCAAAAATTCTTTCGGCTGCCATGTTCGAAGCTAAGTACTGCTACTTGATGACGTAATCAGTGTGCGTGCACGCATTCAGCGCCTATTATGCATAATGGGCGAGTTGAAGGCGGCCAAAATCGAATAATACGGGAAAAAGTCCCGTCCCAGCAAACATTACACATCGGTCCGATATCGGTCCGATATCAACATTTATATCGGCCCGACATCGGATTCTGATATCGGAACGACATCGGATGTGCAACTCGGCTACATATCGGTCCGATATCGGCTGTATATCGGTTCACCGATCTGGAGCCGATGTCATGCCGAGATCAGCTTTTCCTCCTAAATATCCCTTTTTATTTGCCTGCTTTGATTCATAACTGCTGATAATAAAAGAAAAGTAACACTGCATCATTGTGACCACATTTTATTATTGTCAACGTACAACGATTTCCAGATTTAATATTGAAGTTGAATGGTCGCGAATTTATATTACAAAAATTCAAACGAACTTTTCTTATCCTGTAATCACTTTTAGGATTGAAATATCAACAGCACTCATTCAGTTGAAAAAAATCAAAGAAATTTCAACCAATAATCAAATGAATATATGATTTTACGAAGCTAAATACTTAGTGATTTGTTGGACGGTTAAAAAAGGTGGTTGCGGTGACATAAAAGTTCCCGGATGTACGGTGCGTAGGTAAAATAACACTGTTGTGTAAAACATGTGTTCAACGAGTTTCGGTGTCAATCTAATGTTTGCCTATTGTTGCTACCCATTATAGTTGGTAAAAACTCGAAAAGTTGGCACATAATACAATTTTGGACATAAAAATTGAGCAACCAAATTTATTAGAACTGAATGCATATATCGGGCCGACATCGGACCTATGTCGGTAAATTGTCTATATCGGATAGACATCGGTCCGATGTCGGAAATCCGACAATGATATTTTGATATATAGCCGATATCGTAGCTACCCATTTTAGTAGGTAAAAACTCGAAAAGTTCGCACATAAATACAATTTGGGACATGAAAATTGCGCAACTAAAATTTTTGGAACTCAATGCATATATCGGGCCGACATCGGACCTATGTCGGTGATTTGACTGTATCGGATAGACATAGGTCCGATGTCGGAAATCCGACAACGATATTCCGATATATAGCCGATATCGGTCCGATATTACAATGTTTGCTGGGGTAATGACCTTGTTGACTAGTCATTTTTGTTACTATATATAGTAACAAACATATTAATGTTATTTATTATCTTTTCAGTTGTTGATGTAGATTTAGTCAGTTGAATTTGGGTAGAATGATTACCCAGTGTTTGACATCTAGATATTGTTAGCTGGATAGAACTTGAGTCTTTTGTTTATAATCAACCTTTCTATTGAGTTTCAACTATGATGTGATACAGACAAGAACACTGGTAAGCATTTTGATTTATCCAACATTTATCTTTTTAAGACTGATTTGATATATAGTTACACAAATATTAAAAAAACAACAGGTCATTTGAAATTGTCATCAATGTTTAACATAAGTTTTGACAAAACAATTACAGTAAAGTTCTGCTAATCGGTGATCTTAATGTAGTGACCTTTTTCTTCTCAAATTATTTGTGCTAAAATATTGTTCAAAAACAAGATTATGCAAAAGCCAAGGTGGTCTATTAGTGTAATAGTGGTCAAAATCGAAGATTTTAATACCCTATTACTTTTTGGTATAAAAAAGGTGCACAAATTGAGTTTGGTCCATTTAGATTGCTAAAATTATTTTGATTATTATTGTGGTACTTAATTATTCTAGGTAATTCTATGTTTAAAGTATATAATGCTATCATCTAATAATTAAAATCTTATTATTTCTATATTTATTAGAATCATTTTAGATGATCTAAATCAATTTGTGCACAATTTTGTACACACTTTTATATTCTGACTTAGTCAGATTACCTGCCCCTTACTACTATCGTTATTGGGTCAGGCAAATTGTAATAATGGCTGCCCCCTCTGTTATTTTTGCTTACGTTTTCTTAATGTTGCAAGATTGCGTCGATAGTATCTTTATATCTTTAGGAGTTCAGTACTATATAGGTATTTTGATTTCTATTTTTCTGATTGCATGTATATTTAGCAAATGATTAACAAAAAACATGTCTTGACGTGAACTGTACAATGATCCTTTGATTTAAGCCTGTGTAGTGAGAAATGTTCATTTGAAAACATAATTATCCAGTACCTAATTTATTACATCGGGCACAGCCATTATCACACTTTGCCTGACATACTGTTACCTGGCAAAGTACGACTGGGATCCTGACAAATTCTGACTTTACTACTGGAACATTTTTACCATGTTGCATTTTTATGTCATTCTAGATTTATTTAAAGTAGTTTCTATATAATTTTATTAATTTTTGAACTCGCACTGAATTAGGGACTTAGTCAGTTATCTTTCCCTGATAGAATCTAAAGCAATCCAATTGGTAAGTAGATCCTTACAGTTGGAATCCTCGGATTTTATCATTGAATTCTAATGTAAGGATAACAAAAAATTTCATCTAGTATCATGGTAAAGAATATTTACATAAGTCATTCATTTTCAATAAGCGGGTGCAAGTAGTGTCGCCGATCTATTCTCTCTGTCTCTTACGATATAAAGTTTGGAAAATCAACCAGAAATATTCTATTGCAGTAGACCTTCAACTGCATGGTTTATAAAAATTATTATCTCATCAAATTTGTGAAAATTTCAATGAATAAGGTTGATTTTTAACATATGTTCGTTACTGTCGCCAATCAATATGCTGTGTCTTTAAACAGGCGTAGAAATTAAACAAAGCAATTTAGTTCAATTTTGTTAAGGTTATTTAGTAACTGAAAGCTTATAGTCATAAGCCAAATGTATTTCCCAACAACTTTCGATTGTTAATTGACTTTCAAACTCATTAAAAGTCTGGTTTTTAGAAATCAAATTTTCCGGAAATGTACGTTACTAAGATTTTACATGGCAGCATTTCAAAGAATAACACATCAAATTTCACTCTATTTGCAGTGATACACCAATAAGTAATTAGTAACGAACATGTCAAGATTAATAACGGACATATCATGTTGTAGTTTTCTTTTCTTGTGAAATCAAGGGCAGGAATTAAGAAATATAGATTGTCGATGGCTTAGACTGAGCAAAAGCTATGTGAACATATATATAGAAAGATTGAGAAAACAAATTACATACTTTTGGTAACGAATATTTCGGCGACATTTTGGTAGCATTTTTGAAAAAAAATCTAGTGAAAAATCCCATAAAAGAGAGTAATTCTTCAACCACACACTATCCTTTTAAGGTTCCAGTGTCATATTAAAATGGAATTATAAACATGGAATATCCAGACATAAAATTATGATTTATTATAATTATATCGATTACAATTTTCTTTGAACCAGATTGTACTGAGTTTGATCTAGCATATGGCAATTGAATATTATTAGTCAGTACGAATATCTTTCTTAATTTTCTGAAGATTGACACTTTGTTTGTATTAGGGAAATTTCTTAAATGTGTAATATACCAACTATTTATGGTAAGCGACCATTGAAAGTTAGCATAACGAACATTTCATGGCAAAATTTGTACTCCTGACAGTTGTACTTCAAATAAGCATATGACCACAATTGCTGATGTCATGATCAAAATATTTCAGAAAGTTGTAGATTACGGGCTATATTCTTCGATTAAAATGCTAAATAAAGAATTCTGGAACACTGATTTTACTGTCTTTCATACCTCCAAAATGCACCCGCTTATTGAAAATGAACGAAGTGGTGGATTTTATAGTTCTTTACCCTAGAAATACTTACCTTGAATTTGAAACAAATTAAATGATTTACAAAAAAGTTATTTAACAATTATTTTGGCAAATTGACATTGAAAAGTAAGGGTAAAGTCAGAGTAATCCAACTAATTGGACCTACCTATTTGAAGAGTATACTAGGGGAAATAACTGACTGACGTCCCTTATTAATTTCCATATGAAATTGTAACAAGTTTATTTATACCTCTTTTTTAATTGTATAAAATGACCATGTCATTGGTTTTCACATTTGCACAATAAAGAAAGTTTCCCCTAGCCTTATTTTTATTTCTAGAATGAAATCTACATGTACTATAGTTCTATTACATTAACCTGTCACAAATTAAATAATTACACGGTCACTGAATCTATTATTTTTAATCCATTTTCGAACTTGTTATTTCCCGATATTCAAAATCGTCGCATATATAGTTAGATTATCAATAATTAATATGGATTGGTGGCTCAATGGTTAGAAAGAGGTTAAATATTATAATAACACAGTATACGTATTTATACAAAGTCCCGTGCGTTTACTGTAAATTTGTTGCTTATATAAACACTCGAGGGTCTACTGAATTGTAAAGCAGAGGCCCCGTCTTTAAAATCGTATGTGTAGAATTTGTATAGATTTTGACGATGCAGACAACAGTGATGATGATATTTAAGTTTGTATTATACTGTTATACTTTGTAATTAAATAAAATTTCTAACCGGGCCTCATATTTAGCTATTATTTTGTATCAACTGTTATGTGGCTGTTCTGATTATGGCACATACCCATTTAACAAAAGTCGCTTTTTGGCTTCAAAATTTGCATTGCATGTCTATGGGAAGTATGTTATGTAATTAAAGAAAAGTTCTGAATTTTTGGATTTGAGAAGGAAAATGCTAGTTATGATCACATACAAAATTCGAGTTAATTCCATCCGATAGTTATTGAGATATTTCATGATTTTAGGGGTCCAGCTTTACCGCAAACGACCTATACAAAGAAACAAACTTTCATCATCACAATGAAAACATGTATACAAAGAACAATTGGTTTTAAACCGTATTTTATGCTTAACAGCAATCGTGTATCAGTGATTCATTTTGAAGCTGGAAAACATGAGTCCTTGGGACTCACATATTTTGAAACAATGAGTCCCTCCCAAACGACAATGAGTCCCAAGATTTTGTTCACTAAAACATGTCCTTCAAATGATGCATGATTTTGAAACAATCAGCAGTTACTTAATATCATTGTATAATGCAAATGAATGCATCTGTCTGTGACTTAATTAGCAAATTAGAGTAGTGAAATCACTTGAAGGGTTAAAACATATAACTATTACATTTAGTAAATGATATGTCTGCTGTAACTCACAAGTAGCTTATTAAATACTCCCTGGATGTTTGGTTACTGAGTTATTTGTTCTATGTTTTAGACAAAATTCACAGAACCAATTGATTTTGTATCAAATTGTAAACTTAAATTATCTAATTTTCATTTCAATTAAACGTTCTTTTTTTTTGGTTAAGCATCTTTACTTGCTAGT
The DNA here is from genome assembly GCA_025267735.1 of Mactra quadrangularis. Lineage (NCBI taxonomy): Eukaryota > Metazoa > Mollusca > Bivalvia > Venerida > Mactridae > Mactra > Mactra quadrangularis. Next base: position 14,970,863 of record CM046308.1, on the reverse strand, counting down.
ATTTTGTTCATCAAAAGATATTAAAATGCCTATACGACCATATTTGAAAAATGTGTGATCAGTGTCCTCGTTTTTGACCCTTCTTTGTTTAAATATTTTTTATTAGATCATTTAATTAGGTTTACTGTAAAGAACATACATTTTCTTAAATATAACATATTATGTAACAATGTATGCTTATTATTGATTTTTTAGAGTCTGCAAGGGGGTAGATTACGTGACGAATACTACGACTATTTTCATAAATTCACTTGAACCAACCGGCGTTTATTCTTGAAATCGAAAAATTGGGGGTATTTCCCCGTTATCGATTGCTTCATTAAAGAAGTTAAAATCAAAATAATACGATTATTAAATTATTAACATAGATTTAATATTGCTTCATTTGATTGACGATAGCGTGGGTCTCGAAAACATACGCTATCATTGGCAAACTGCTAATGACGTCTTTTGTGACTGCCTCACATCTCGCTCATAATTTAATACAATTATCAATTTAACGGCAAGCATCCAAAAAGCTTTATCTACTTATATTATTTTTGTATCACAGTTTGACACGTGTTTATTAATTTCAATCATTTAATTACGATATCAAACTTGTTGGGCCGACATATAGCACTATCGATTTTTAAGCGGTTGCCGGTTGATCTTAAAGGTGACAATGTACACAGGGGGCATTGATATACAAACGAGTCACTAATTATCGGCTTTTAAGGCGTGTATACTAACAGCACAACTCCCGCATAGTTGATAGGTCGATTACATAAGAAATGCAGATGTAAGGAACGTTCCATCCGTTGTTAAATCGATGTCTCCAGGACTGTCATAATCTGGGTCATAATTTGTTTCATTGATTTTCCGAAAATGTCGGCGACTTCGTTTTCGCTTTGATGTGCTAATAGAGCGAAGTTATAACGGAAAGGGCGACTTCTTCGACGAATCGCCCTCTCGGCTCTTCCTTGAAATAAGCATTTTTCCCCACTTTTTCATAAATGAAGTTTACACTTAAAACCGGAAAACTAGATGTTCATAAAAGATTTTGCGTCCTATGGACGCACATACTTTGAATTCATTGCGTCCACGGTAAAAAGTTTGCGTCTCTGACGCAGGAGGCACGGCAAAATGAATCACTGGTGTATAACAAACTTTTTTGTACCGCCTGCACACAGATGGAAAAACTCAAATTTGAGTATCATATTATGTCTTTTACAGAAACATGTTTTTAAAAGATTCTTTATGCTAAAGTCATTAGAATGTGAAACCACAAGAGTTTTATACATTTTGAAATTTATGTGACATAACCCATCAGTTTTACTTTTAAACCCTTAGCAACAATTTTTGTTGCAGGCATGGCTAAGTGGTTACAATGTTAAGTTGTAAGAACTTGTTTCACAATCGAGTTTGCAATTTTTTTTCATTCTAATATCATACTGCATACTTAAGAATAAAAAACATCTTTTCATTAACTCAATACATTTGTAATTGAAACACAAGGACACAAGCAGGTGAATTTGAATTAAAAAAATAATTTATCAAAATTGTTTTAAAAATGTAAATATTATATTGAAATAATCGGTTTCAACCTGATGTTAGATTAAAAAAATAACTTTAGTGTGTATGTTGACTAAATTATCTCCCTTTTTCAGCGTTTTCACCCGATTGGGAATGGGTCCTGTACCCCTCCGATTGGGAATTTTTAGTCGTGAAAATGGGAAAAATTGGGAAAATCACGCACAACTAAGAATAAATTGGGAATATTAATAAACAAGTGTTTAAATACAGAAATTGTAAAATATCTGCATCATTCTGCCTTTTAACAGTTACATTAAACTAGATTTTGTAGTTTTTGAGACATGCAGAGGTAAATTACACTAATAAAGGAACTTTAGAATTTGGCCATCCATATAATGACCCCTAGAATTTGGACACTCCAAACAACAATATAGTGCCATTGTTAATAGGCTTAAAACGAAAGAGGGTATACGCGAGTCAGGTTATGTGACAAGCTGTTTATCCTAACATTTGGGAAATGTCATTAAAAATTATCTTCAGTCACATTATCTACTCAAGCTTGATGGAAATGTGTTCAAAGTTACCAGCAACTTATCTTCTTATGTAATGAAACTATCTGATAGACCACAACATAATTCAGAAATAAGGAGGCTACCAGTATTTCAGTGTCTGAGTCGTTTTTAGATCTGTTATGATCAATTTAATCAAATAACCTTTCCTATAGTTTTACTCAAAATCTTCCTGAAAAGCAATTCAGCTTGGTTTTAAAATGTCTCATTTTCCCACAATAAAAAACCATTAAAAATCATTAAATGTCCGAAACTGTCGGGTACGAAATTATTGGGGACGAATGTTTTACAATATACTCTGAGTAACAATTAAACTACTGTTGGATTATTTCAACCATTGCTGAATTATTGAGAAAATTATTGAGAAATCATCATGACATGAACAGCTTTCAATTTCTATGCTTAATGGCAGCTAGTTTCATAAAAAAATCGTAAAATCACGGGTCCGTGAGAAATTAGTCAATGTAATGACCTTGACCGGAAATAAAATTTAAGCACAATTTTACGCGGTAAGACTAAGGAGTTTGTTTGTAAACATAAAATTTTACATCATTAGTTTGATTGTAAAACTAATGAAGCGGAACAATGAATGTGTGAAAGAGTGATTACACAAGCTCTCAGATGATAATTATACAAGATGACGCTATTCACCAACATTAACGGATTAGAGATGTCGTAAAGAACGGCATGAATAAAGATTCTAATTTATTTTTAATTGATGATAAGTGATATTGATTATTGAAATTTGCCGACTCTTGCCCATTAAGTGATAATTGACACACGGTCATTAAATAACTGTCAGTTACGATACTTGGACAAATAAACAAAAGTAAAATTTTATTAATTCCAAAACCCGTTTTTTGCCGATTTTTTTAGTTTTGACAACTTATGCTGTTGTTTCTCTTGATTTTGAAAATACCAATAAAAGAAACGATTGGGAAGGGTCCGTTGACACAATTGGGAAGGTCCGTTGGCGTGATTGGGAAGGGTCCGGTCGTCATTGGGAATGGGTCCGTTTTCCGGACCCATTTTAAGAAGGAAAAAAAACGCTGTTTTTACATAGATAATGCTAGTTTAATGTCAAGTTTATTTCCTTATTCTCAAAAAACGTTCTCAAACATGGTACATTAATGATACTGAATGCCTTTGTTTATTTAATCTTCTGAATAGTTCTTCACTGTTCTTTAAAGTGCTAGAGCAATGTCAACTTGATGTCCGCTCGACTATCCAGAGAATACAGGGGCTATGCTACTGTCCATGCATTGGCATTGACGCAACACCTTGGTTAAGTTATCAGGTGTGACATTTTTATCTTTTATAAACCACTGAAGCGATTGAGTTGAAACTTCAAACTTTTTTACGGGTTACAATTGAAGGTCAAATATCAAATTGCATGACTTTTACTTAATTATGGCCCTTTTATACTTAAAAATTTCTTCATTACCAGTAAGCTTTTTGGTGCAACATAGTCTATTTGAAACCATTGACAAGATTGAAAACATACATTTGAAATCTAACTCATCTCAACAGGTTTGCTCACAATACTTGCTGTTGTTTACACACGTCATACCTGAATAGTCAAGCACACTGTCTGTGGACTCATCTCATCTGCCTCATGGCGAATGCCGTTGGGGTGCTATAGATGACCTGTCAACCAGTCCTCTCCATCCATCCCTGTGACCTTTGCACATTTTGACCACCTTTCTCAACTTCAATCGTGTCCATTCTTTGTCTTCCCATTTCTACTTCTGTCTTCCTCTCTTTCTTCCTCCTCTAACGGCCTGGAGTACTCTCTAGGCAAGCACCTCTCCTCTTCTTACATGACCAAACCATTTTAGTTTGTGTCTCTTGATGGTGGTGAGAAGATTTTCATGGGGACCAATGGTTTTTCTTATTCTTTTTTTGACTTTCTCATTGGTCATATGGTTTTGGTTTTTTCTTATTCTGTTGTAAGGGTGAATGTTTCACACAAGCATACAGGCGAACTGAGTAGACAAGTGAATACATGAGTTTTTGAACTGAGCTTGATTGCTTTGTCCTTCCAAATGGTGTTTAACTTGGCTAGTGTTGATGCTGTCATTGCAATCCTGGCTAGCTATTCAGGCTTGAAACTATCATCTCAAACTATTGCTCCAAGGTATTTGAAATTCTTCACAATTGCAAGCTTTTTTCTGTTGGCAGTGATGTCAGTTAGAATGCCATTGTCATTGTTCATCATTAATTTAGTTTCGTTTGCACTGAATTACGGCTTGGAAATCAGTGCAAACTGTGAACTGTTATTGTTTAAAGTGGATTTATGTAAAGTTGCTTTGTCCTCATTATTTCTTTGTTAATATTGTGAATTGACAATCATCTGTTTTATTGTAAACATATTCTTGTGTAAATTGTTTTTAGACTAGATCTGCTAAATTAAGAATGATACATCCCCAAGTGGGTCTATGCAAAGACTGTTAATATTACGGACTTGAGATCTAAAGTAAGCCTTATTGGTAATTTGGAAATCTTAAAATGCTAGTATTTGTCAAAAATGAATAGTCTTGATGCTGTCATATTTGGCAGATTGAATTTCTAAATGGCCATGTACAACAATATTGCCTTCATGTTTTGTGTATGATTTGTTTGTTTCACTTCTCCACCTCCATTTTAGGCCTGCCAGTCTAGGTTGCAAAACTTACTTAGTTTCTATTTGGTTAGTATCAAACTTGATATTTCTTTGCACTTACTGAAATATTAAATGACACTGGACTAGACACATTTATGAACAACAGTAGCCACACCAATCTATCACTACAAGACAAGGTTAACTAAGTTTTAGTTACCTCCCATGTATCAGGTTTATAAAGCATTGTACACATTTACTTCATAACATTATATGGTTGGCCATTATTTTGTGGTGCATTATAAGCACATGTAATATTACATCATATATCTATTTATACAAATACAAGCATGTCAATAATATATGCATGGTAAAATATGAACTACATTTGTATTTAACAGAAAAGTAACATGTAACTGATCTTTTCTGTTGTAAATGTTGTCGTTTTATTGTAGAAATACTAAGATTTTGTTTTGTGATTGACACCATCCATTGTTTTGTACACTTAGTGATTTTGTTTGCCTGATGTGCAAAGTCAAAATTTCCATATTTTATATGCCAAAACTCGGAAAAGCACTATTAAAATGCTTCTAAGCACAGGGCTTTTTCAGGGGGTTTTGGGAAAAAGGCCCCTGCCCAAATTGGGAATTTTTAACGCGGTAAATAGTCAGATTTGGGAAAAAATATTGACAAATCAAACCAATTTGGATATTTCATAATTTAATTTTTCTGCAATAAATCTTTATACAGTATGCATAAACAATTGCTTTGGTGTCTCTGAAGGTGTTGCAGTGCCATTCAAGAGTTTGTTCTGACAATTCAGTAAAGTATTCATTGCAAATTCTCATGTATCCATTATTTTTATGATTCTTATTTTGATTGTACTTGATTACTTCATTATTTCTTAAATTCCATGCTCTCTTTACAAGTAAAATAATATGAAAAAAATGGTAGTTATTTTTATTTTCAAACATAATGAAATATGTCTGAGACCTTGAATTATCAAAAACATTTTTGTGCATCCCTGGTAAGTTGGTAACCAATGAAAGTTACAGTATTGAACTACACTTCACAATGGGTTCTGCCAAGGTGTTTAGGTGTTAAATCAAATAATTTTGTAACTGTTTGTTTTAAACACAAGCAGATATGTCAGACGAAAATTCTTAAAACTAAACCAGTTAAGATATTGTTGACAAAGAAGAAAATCACTGTTAATTAGGGTTTATTTTGAGAGCACACGTACGAAAACAGAATCAATTTTTTGTTTGTGTCGCTCCCTGAGGCAACTATTGTTTAATCAAGATGAAAAATATAAACAAATATTTATTTTATAACAAACGCGGATCAAAAATGTTTCAAACGAATTTGCGATCTTGCGGTGGTCGCGAAAATATATGACAATACATTGTAATGGTTCGTGTGATCTCGTTTCAAACAATAGAACATAAGTTAGTGCGTTATTTTGATGACAAAATTGTTAGTTTTAACTGTTATTTTACGTTGAATAACCCGCAGTGCGACGAATAAATTTCCAAACTCCTCACAGTGCTTACGTCACGCTTTGCTACTTGTTATTGATTTGATAAAGGGAGATAACCGCTGCGGGGAGTTTGATAAATTTTACTTATGATTTTCACGGACAGCGGATTTCACGGGTCACCGTTCAAAAGTAAACAAACGATCCGCGAAAGTTGAAGTTTCGTGATTTCTTTAGTTAAGTCCAAAGGCATCTTATCCAAAGGGGAATTATTCAACGAGATTGGGAATTTTTTTCTTGAAATTGGGAAAAATGGTCGTTATTTGGCATTGGGAACGGGGCCGAATATCGGCCCCGTGAGATAGGCTGAAAAAGCCCTGAAGCAGCAAACTGTTTTTGCTAATCAAATATTTTGACTTGACACAGTCGCCATTTAAGGTTACAGATACTGGTATAGGGTATCAATAATGTAACCTTCCCACACCAATAACATTGTGGGTTCTAGCACATCAAATGGATGATTTCAGTGGGTGTACAATAAGTCTTATGTACCTCCATGGAGGTACAAGGCTGGTCATACAATGGCTTGGAGTTTTCTATCTACTGTATAACAATGTTGTACAGTTAACGCCGTTAACTCTGTTGTGTCTTTTACTTATGAAGTCAATGTATAATACTATATTAACAAACAACACTTGATCCAGTCATACCTGATACATTATAGCAAAATATTTCATTATTATGGACTTACACTGCCATACAATGGATTCTGTTAGGCTGTAATCAAACACTTATTCTCAAACCATCTTTGTAATTTCACAAACACCATTTAGTCTAAATGTAAGTGCACAATAATTTAACTAGTCAGCCAGGATTGAACCATTACATCTCTCAAAACAACATGCTTAACCAGCCAGGATATAGCCCTGTACACCTTACAGAATTACATGCTTAACACCCAGCCAGGATCCAGCCCTGTGCAATTCAGAGTTACATGCTTAACACCAAGCCAGGATCTAGCCCTGTACATCTTTCAGAGTTACATGCTTAACACCCAGCCAAGATCCAGCCCTGTACATCTCTCAGAGTTACATGCTTAACACCAAGCCAAGATCTAGCCCTGTAAATCTCTCAGAGTTGCTTGCTTAACACCAAGCCAGGATCTAGCCCTGTACATCTCTCAGAGTTACATGCTTAACACCCAGCCAGGATCTAGCCCTGTACATCTCTCAGAGTTACATGCTTAACACCCAGCCAAGATCTAGCCCTGTACATCTCTCAGAGTTACATGCTTAACACCCAGCCAGGATCTAGCCCTGTACATCTCTCAGAGTTACATGCTTAACACCCAGCCAGGATCCAACCTTGTTCATCTCTCAGAGTTACATGCTTAGCACCAAGCCAGGATCCAACCTTGTTCATCTCTCAGAGTTACATGCTTAGGAACCAGCCAGGATCTAGCCATGTACACTTCTAAGAGTTACATGCTTAACATCCAGCCAGGATCTGACCTTGTACATCTCTCAGAGTTGCATGCTTAACACCCAGCCAAGATCCAGCCCTTTACATCTCTCAGAGTTACATGCTTAGCAACCAGCCAGGATCCAACCTTGTACATTTCTCAGAGTTACATGCTTAACACCCAGCCAGGATCTGACCTTGTTCATCTCTCAGAGTTACATGCTTAACAACCAGCCAGGATCCAACCTTGTACATTTCTCAGAGTTACATGCTTAACACCCAGCCAGGATCTGACCTTGTTCATCTCTCAGAGTTACATGCTTAACAACCAGCCAGGATCCAACCTTGTTCATCTCTCAGAGTTACATGCTTAACAACCAGCCAGGATCCAACCTTGTTCATCTCTCAGAGTTAAATGCTTAACATCCAGCCAGGATCCAACCTTGTACACCTCTCAGAGTTACATACTAAACAACCAGCCAGGATCCAGCCCTGTACACTTCTCAGAGTTACATACTTAACAACCAGCCAGGATCCAGCCCTGTACACTTCTCAAAGTTACATACTAAACACCCAGCCAAGATCCAGCCCTGTTCACTTCTCAGAGTTACCCAGCCAGGATCCGGCCCTGTACATCTCTCAGAGTTACATGCTTAACAAGCAGCCAATATCGGGTCCTATACACCTCACAGTTACACCTAGCCAAGACTATTATATCTTCTTTGGTGACAATTTCTTGCCTTTCCTTTGTTTGTAGTCTTATTGCATGTATTAATATTACATGAGACCTCTTGAAGCCACCACATTTGGCAGTTAGAGTCTCTAAATGGCCATGTACAACAATACTGCCTTCATGTTGTGTGTATGATTTGTTTCACATCTCCATTTTCCTCTTAGCCAAAATTGTCTGCCTCACTGCCAAAACCTACAGTATCAATTTGGTTAACAATAGTCAGGAACTTGATATGTCTTGGCACTTGCTGAAATCTTCCATGATACTTGGCTAGACTTAATTATGAACAACAGCAGCTAGAACAATCTATCACTACAAGACAAGGTTAACTAAGTTTTGGTTACCTCCTATGTATCAGGTTTATAAAACATTATAACCATTTACTTCATAACATTATATGGTTGGCCATTATTTTGTGGTGCATAAGCACATGAAACATTATATCAGTTGGCAATATATACAATTACAAGCAGGTCAACAATGATTTTATGGTAAGATTTGAACTATTTACCAGAAAAGTAACATATATATACATGCAACTGATCTTTTCTGTTGCAAATGTTGTTGTTTTATTGTAGAAATACTAAGATTTTGTTTTGTGATTGACACCATCCATTGTTTTGTACACTTAGTGATTTTGTTTGCCTGATGTGCAAAGTCAAAATTTCCATTTTTTATATGCCAAAACTCGGCAAAGCACTATTAAAATGCTTCTAAGCAGCAAACTGTTTTTGCTAATCAAATATTTTGACTTGACACAGTCGCCATTTAAGGTTACAGATACTGGTATAGGGTATCAATAATGTAACCTTCCCACACCAATAACATTGTGGGTTCTAGCACATCAAATGGATGATTTCAGTGGGTGTACAATAAGTCTTATGTACCTCCATGGAGGTACAAGGCTGGTCATACAATGGCTTGGAGTTTTCTATCTACTGTATAACAATGTTGTACAGTTAACGCCGTTAACTCTGTTGTGTCTTTTACTTATGAAGTCAATGTATAATACTATATTAACAAACAACACTTGATCCAGTCATACCTGATACATTATAGCAAAATATTTCATTATTATGGACTTACACTGCCATACAATGGATTCTGTTAAGCTGTAATCAAACACTTATTCTCAAACCATCTTTGTAATTTCACAAACACCATTAAGTCTAAATGTAAGTGCACAATAATTTAACTAGTCAGCCAGGATTGAACCATTACATCTCTCAAAACAACATGCTTAACCAGCCAGGATATAGCCCTGTACGCCTTACAGAATTACATGCTTAACACCCAGCCAGGATCCAGCCCTGTACAATTCAGAGTTACATGCTTAACACCAAACCAGGATCTAGCCCTGTACATCTCTCAGAGTTACATGCTTAACACTCAGCCAAGATCCAGCCCTGTACATCTCTCAGAGTTGCTTGCTTAACACCAAGCCAGGATCTAGCCCTGTACACCTCTCAGAGTTACATGCTTAACACCAAGCCAGGATCTAGCCCTGTACACCTTATAGAGTTACATGCTTAACACCCAGCCAGGATCCAGCCCTGTAAATCTCTCAGAGTTACATGCTTAACACCCAGCCAGGATCTAGCCCTGTACATCTCTCAGAGTTACATGCTTAACACCCAGCCAGGATCTAACCCTGTAAATCTCTGAGTTACATGCTTAGCACCCAGCCAGGATCCAGTCCTGTACAGCTTACAGAATTACATGCTTAACACCCAGATAAGATCCAGCCCTGTACAACTCTCAGAGTTGCTTGCTTAAGACCCAGCCAAGATCTAGCCCTGTACATCTCTCTGCGTTACATGCTTAACACCCAGCCAGGATCTAGCCCTGTTCATCTCTCAGAGTTACATGCTTAACACCAAGCCAGGATCTAGCCCTGTACATCTCTCAGAGTTACATGCTTAACACCAAGCCAGGATCTAGCCCTGTACATCTCTCAGAGTTACATGCTTAGCACCCAGCCAGGATCTAGCCCTGTACATCTCTCAGAGTTACATGCTTAACACCCAGCCAGGATCTAGCCCTGTACATCTCTCAGAGTTGCATGCTTAACACCCAGCCAGGATCTAGCCCTGTACATCTCTGAGAGTTACATGCTTAGCACCCAGCCAGGATCTAGCCCTGTACATCTCTCAGAGTTACATGCTTAACACCAAGCCAAGATCTAGCCCTGTACATCTCTCAGAGTTACATGCTTAACACCCAGCCAGGATCTAGCCCTGTACATCTCTCAGAGTTACATGCTTAACACCCAGCCAGGATCTAGCCCTGTACATCTCTCAGAGTTGCATGCTTAACACCCAGCCAGGATCTAGCCCTGTACATCTCTGAGAGTTACATGCTTAGCACCCAGCCAGGATCTAGCCCTGTACATCTCTCAGAGTTACTTGCTTAACACCCAGCCAGGATCTAGCCCTGTACACCTCTCAGAGTTACATGCTTAGCACCCAGCCAGGATCTAGCCCTGTACTACTCTCAAAATTACATGCTTAACTCAGTTACACTTAGCCAAGGCTATTTCTTCTTCTCTGATGACAAGTACTTGACCTGCCTTTTTCTCGAGTCTATGCATATTCTAATATTACATCTGTGACCCCATGGGGACAAGATGGGTAAAACAATATATCAGTTTAACTGGGTTTTGATTATCTTCCTTGTTTAAGGTTTAAAAATAAGACATTATATACCAATTTCCTTGATAAGATACTGGAAATATGCTTGATCATTAATTTGTGGTGCATAAAACTTGTACTATCTACCACTGACAGTTAAATTATTTTTTGTTTGGTTAACACCATAGCCACACATTGTATAGGTCATATAACAGCAGTCAGTCAACCTACTCGCTGTTTGTTAACCAACTACTAGGCACATACCTTCAGTGACTGACAACTGCCTAATATGATTAAGAATCAGTTTGATATATGGAACTGAATTAATAGAATTCTTGTATATATTGACAATGATTTACATGTGGGTGTACTGTTTGAATTCTCTACCCTATCAGCCGACTTCATTATTTGAAACCCAGGTCGATAGCGCAGTTGGTAGCGCGTTGGGATTTGGATACTCGTGCCCGAGGGGGTGCGGGTTCGAATCCCACCCGGGGAGGTTATACCCTTCCATGAAAATTTGACAATAATGTCGATTTTCCTCCATTGATTAGACAATATGGAGATGTTTCCGGCCTTGTGGAAGAGTAGGTGAGTACTGGTTATAGACAATGGTCCAGAAAAGATAGGTTAGGTGCGCTGGACGCCGTGAAATGACCTAAATTGTGTTGATACGGCGTTAACTCCAATAAATAAAAAATATAAAAAAAATAAATAATTTATTTGATTACCAAATATAAGCACAGGGATATCTGTGGTATATTGTTGTTTTCTATTTTTGTATTTTTATTTTTTATACCCCCGCTTCGAAGAAGGGGGGGTATACCAGGGTTCCCACGGTCAGGGAAAAGTCAGGGAGAAATGATTTTTTCTCAAGGTCAGGGAAAAGTCAGGGAATTCTGAAATTAGTCAGGGAAATTTGAAAAATAAGCAAAAGTCAGGGAAAAGTCAGGGAATTTTGTAAAAGAAGATTGTTGGTCAAACAGTAGGAAGCAAAATAAGTAAAGGCTTCGGCCGTTTCTTTCATTATTTTGGGTATTTTATTGATATTTATTATTATTTTTTATGAGTATCTTTATTATTCTTGTTAACATCTTACTGTAAAAATGTGCTTATATCTGTATATTTTGGATACAGTAACTAAGTTATTGGGGAAGAAGCTGAAAGGGGTTTAAGCGTCCCTTGCCTAAATGCATTTTGCTTTTTATGTAGGCTAGCTCTTTTATTACCTGTCTTATGTTTTTGTTCTATGTTAGTTTACCATTGATTACTATAATACTTATATAATTATATTCAAGTAAAATGTGTGCCTGTTTTAGTCAATCCTACAATGTATGTTTAAACCTTTACTGGATGCGACTTGTGTGAAACTTCATAAGTAGACATTTTTTCACTATTACACGCTAGGACTATTTCAAGATGCTCTCATTTCATAACTGATTAACATGCTGATATGCAACTTGGCCAAGTTACTCCCTGGGTTACTTTCTTTCTGAAAACAAAGTAGAGCCCTGATCCCAGTTACCATGGCAATGCTGGGGCAGAGCAAAAATGGCAAAAATGCAATTTTCGCTCTTTTTCAACCACAACTTTGCATTTAAAACAGTAATGTTTTCCAAAATTGAGATCTTAAGTGCCAGGTCTTTTCAGAGCCTGAAAACATGTTTAAAACTTATCAGCATTTAGCGCCATTTCTCAGCACCCAATGACCAGCAACAAAGGGGGGCACATCCTCCCTTCCGGGCCCTGAGACATCATTTGATGGGGGAGGCGTGCAAAAAAGCTCATTTTTTGGGACAATTTCCTTCAGTGGAATTCACTAAATCCAGTTAAAAACACCAATTTTAAGGCTGTGGTGGCCATTTTGAAGGGGGGGTCCAGACTAGTAAAAAATGCCAGATTGACCAGTTTAGGGTTAAGAATGTAACATCTTTGAGTATGACAGGTGTTATCAAATTATTTTTTTTCTGATAAGTGTATGCATACTAAATGAAAATAAACAACTCAAGTAAATAATGACGATTGCATCTATTTTGTATCTTAAATAATTTAAAGTAAAGAATGGGAGGGAAGACGTTGGCTAATATTGGGAGGAGGATGCCAACATATAAATAAAATGATAATAATTATGGACTTTATTTAACGAGGCTACACATTTGAATAAATCCACTCTTCCATGTGGACCTCTGGAAAACAAGCCTGAAACAAAAAGAGTAAATATTTCCAGTGGGAAAAGACCATTTTACATTTATTAAATTTCAATTTATGGTATTTGTTTTTGAATGATGTTAAACTTTCTGCGTGTCAAATGTTAAGAGGCATTTCATTCCATATATCTAATCCTAAATATGCTAAGGATTTTTTGAAGGATTCAAGTTTAGTTTTTTGGGACGTACAATACATTTAATAGAATCTGAACTTAATTTAAAGTTGCTGCAAAAAAACAAAGTTACTGTTTAAGTCAAGAGCATTGTTATTTAGTGATTTGTAGACAAGAATTGCTTTTTTGTAGTCAACTCCGGTCTCTAAATTTCATCATTGTTAGTCTTTTTTTCATCATTTTTGCATCTAATGGCTGGGCAAGGATTATACGCCCAGCTCTTTTTGGAAATTTTAGAATTGCATTGGATAATTCCATATTGCATGATCCCCAAATAGTACAACAGTAATCAATATGTGCAAGGATATAAGTATTGAACTATACATTTAGTGCTCGATAATTTGTGAAAACTTGACACTGTTACCGGTCAGGGAAAAATGATTTTGGTCAGGGAAAAATCAGGGAAAAGTCAGGGAATTTTGATTTCTCATCTTTGTGGGAACCCTGTATACTGTTTACCCTTGTCTGTGCATGTGTGCGTGCGTGCGTCCGTTACAAAATTTCCGTCGCAGTTTTCTCAGCAACTATATCATGCAGCAGTCTAATACTTTGCATATTGCTTCATCCCATAGTCCCATGTGGTGTAAAGCGATTTCATGCTCCTTGCTCATCTTCTTCCTGTTTGTCGCATATTTTTAGATTTTGCCAGGGGTATCACTAGTGAGCATTAGCTCACAGATTTACTTGTTATTTTTAATGTCGTATTCAACACATATCGGGGGTGGCGAAATCATATGTCCGAGTTGTCCGAGTCGTACATTTTGAGGTCCGGACAAGTCCTTTTTTCAATTTGCGTTGTCTGTGGACAAGTGAAAAATCAAAAACGAAATAATCTTAGACTATCTTAATCTATCAACTATAGTCATTTTTTAATTTGAATTTAACTGTGGACAAGATGAAATGGAATTACAATTTCTTAAAAAACATATAACTAAATTTGTCAGACGCAATCGCAAGATGGCCATGTTGACAAATCAGGGTAATGGCTAAATATCGTTCGTATTCGTTTCCGGGAATTAAAAGGGACAGAACTCTTGATGCAACTATGACGTCGTAAAACAGCAAGAGTTTTCGTTCTTACTCCTCTGCGGGCCCATGCACCAGATTTATACTAACGTTTAACTGGTTATAATTGAAAATGATGCCTCGAAAAAATTCAACATTACAGACATTGTTATCATTACTGAATAGTATAAGCATTATTTAGTACATGCATTGGTTTGAAATATATTTTACATGGAGCCTTCGTACTGAAGTTTTGTGACAGCAGGAACGACTACTCTGTTTGAATATTCGTCCGCGCTTTAGTTTTTCAGCTAAAGTAACGTGTTTTCGCGATCTTAAATTGCAGATGATGGATTGTTTTGTCATAAAGTCGTCTTCTTCAAGAAAATCAAGAAAGTAGATTATGATCGTAAATATGATTAGGGTAAACGCAAAAGAGAGTTCCAATCCAGTTGGTTAAATGATTTTTCTTGGTTATGCTTTCATATTAAATATGGTACAGTTATGACAACCCATTGATTTTTGTTTTTTATGTTGAATACATAATAAATAAATAACAGTTGATGTACAAATATTTTCAATCAATCAAAGAACGGACAAGTGGTAATTAGGTACGGACAAGTCATTTTTTCAAGTCACTTGTCCGTGGACAAGTCAAATTTTTGGAGATTTCGCCACCCCTGCATATTTAGGTCATATATACAACGGCCAGCTCTTCTTACTATAGGTTTCCTGGAAACTTTTCTATGATAAGTACTAACTAACCCTACCAGGAGGCCAACAACTCATGTATAGGGTATGACCTACCATGACCGGGCTCGAACCCGCTATCTCCGGATTCAAAGTTAGACATGCAAACCACTATGCCCCGGCTGCAGCTAATATTTTTAGCTCGACTATTTGAAGAATAGTAAGAGCTATCCTTCTCACCCCGGGGTCGGTGTCGGAGTCAGCGTTGGTTAAAGTTTTTTTAAAAAGGCTATTATCTTGTATACCGTTAAAGATATTTGCTTCAAACCTCACATACTTACTGTGACACAGGGCATATCCCTGACAAGTTACATAACTCTGTCAACAGTAATTTCAGAGTTGTGCCCCTTTTCCGCTTAGAAATTTTGGTTAAAGTATGCATGCAAGCCCTTATCTCCAAAACTAATTCAGATATCAGTTTCAAAATTCTCACAAATATTAACGATGATAATGAGAGCTTGTATCAACAAGTGCCACAACTCTATAAAGCTTTCTGGCAAAATTATGCCCCTATTTGGACTTGGAAAATCTTTGTTACACTTATGCATGACAGTTGCTATCTCCAAAACTAACTCACATATCAAGTTGAAACCTCACACAGATACTTAGTATAAAAATATGAGGTCGTATTGAGGTCACTAGGTCCCATAACTCTATGTAGTTTTTTCAACAGAATTATGCCCCTTTTTGGACTTTTGGAAAATCTTGGTTAAAGTTCTTCAAGTAAGTTCTTATCTCCAAAACTAACTAACATATCACTTTGAAACTTCTCACAAACATTAAGGCTAAATATCCGAGCTTGTATCAACAAGTGCCATACAGATCTCGGATCGTGCAAGTTTCCGAAATTTGCGTGTATCGTGCGTGTATCATTCATACCGTGTGCGTGTATAATTCACCGTGTATTTCAATCGTGTAACGTGTAGACCGCTCATCGTGTAAATACACGGTAAAAATCGGTCCGAGATATTGTGATTTTGCGTTTTATTACCGTGTATCGTGTGCCCGAGATATTGACAAATCCAAACGTACAAATGTATTAAATACTTGTGCATTGTCGACTAATCATCATCCGTAAACAAAAAGAAAAACCGCGATTCATTAAGTTGATTTTTGAATAAATGTTGACTTTGTTTAAACCGGAAATTCCTGTTTAAATGCCGTACGTCGATAAACTGCGGCTCATTCCGGATCAATCTGCGGTCAATTAAATTGCAGCCCAACCGAAATGTTGTTACTAAATTAAAATAATCGTTATAATATTATTATATTTAAAATGTAAACACATGCTTTCATTTATCTTAATCATCAAACATTTTCTTTGTTTGTCAGTAGCTAAAGCATTTAGTAAACAAACTGTTGTAATTGACATCTCACTTGGTCAAGAACTCGTTTATCACGACTCTATATGATTAAAAAAGTCATCATTGTTTTAATTCTTAAAGTAAATTAAATTATTTAGTTTTTACAGTTTATTCGTATTATTCCCTCATATTTGCGTATTTATATGTAAAACTTTTTATTTAAATATCGACTTTGTAGTCGGCATAAAATAGTAAGTTAACACGAGGTGTGTGTACTGTCTTAATACCGCGTTTTCACGCAAGCACTGCATGTAAACGTTTATATCTAGTATACATACTACTAAAAAGGCGACCATTATACAATATGACATGCTTATATTTTTTTAATCACGCGTAGACTGTGTTTTGAAAAAATATACTAATTCAAAGTATTTGAATGGCTTGAAAATAAAAACAGAGAAAAAACTTGAAACGTGTATTTCTTTTTCTATCGTGTGGGTTTCGCCGGCTATCGTGTGTGTGGTTTTAAATCTGAATAAAGCCAACTTACAAAGAATGACATAAACAATTTTTGACAGTAATGTTATTCTTTATTCTGCAGTTAGTATTTTTGTTATACATCAAGTACTTACATAATTTGTTTGATAAAAATTATATCAATCGTGTTCTTCTTTGTCTATCGTGTAATGACTGCTCGCCGATCGTGTACCTTTATTTCTACTAAAATGTCGATATTCAATAAAATAATCTATACTATATGACTTGCTTATATTTTTACAATCAAGCTAAGACTGTGTTTAACTTTTGAAACATATACACATACAATTATGACATCTTTTCTCAATGAATGATTTGAAGAAAACAAAGGAAAAAAAAAACTTTAAACATGTATTTTTATCAATCGTGTGAGTTGATCGGCTTTTCGTGGTTTTTAATTCGATTAAAACAAACTTACTAAGAATGACATTAAATTATTTTGACAGTAATAATATTCTTTATTATACAGTTAATATTTTTGTTGTACACCGTGTACTAATTCAATTTTTATACAAAATATTATCAATCGTGTTCTTTTTTGTCTATCGTGTATTGACTGCCCGCCTATCGTGTACCTTAATTTCTACTTAAAATGTCGATATTCAATAAAATAATCTATACTATATGACTTGCTTATATTTTTACAATCAAGCTAAGACTGTGTTTAACTTTTGAAACATATACACATACAATTATGACATCTTTTCTCAATGAATGATTTGAAGAAAACAAAGGAAAAAAAAAACTTTAAACATGTATTTTTATCAATCGTGTGAGTTGATCGGCTTTTCGTGGTTTTTAATTCGATTAAAACAAACTTACTAAGAATGACATTAAATTATTTTGACAGTAATAATATTCTTTATTATACAGTTAATATTTTTGTTGTACACCGTGTACTAATTCAATTTTTATACAAAATATTATCAATCGTGTTCTTTTTTGTCTATCGTGTATTGACTGCCCGCCTATCGTGTACCTTAATTTCTACTTAAAATGTCGATATTCAATAAATTTATTGATACAATATTATATTTTACAATCAAGCTTAACTGTTTAATGAACCAATGTAACATATTTAAATTTTTATTTCTTTGTCTATCGTGTGATTTCGAAGTTGACAATCGTGTGCGTGAATTTAAATTCGATTTAAGCCAACTTGTAACATTTTGTTTTTAAGAATTTGAGCAGGTACACTCTATTTTCAATAAATTTAACAAAACTTATATTGTTTAGTTACATATTTACGACGAAACAGAAGAATATTTGTTGTTTTCAATCTACATTTGAGACGCATTAATCGTTTAACGTGTCGTCGTTGAAACGTTTTTCTCTGGGCGAAAAAAGCCGAGGATTTCGAACAATCGTGTTAAACGTGTATCGAGACTCGGAATCGTGTATTTTACCGCAAATCAAGCTATCTATCGTGTTCGTGTATCGTGTAACGTGCAGTCCGTGTTCGTATAACGTGCGTGTACCGTCCGTACCGTGTGACAACTTGCACGTTCCGATATCTGTAACTATATGAAGCTTTATTACAAAATTATCCTCCTTTATCGACTTACAAAATGTTGCTTTAACTTTCCAATGTAAGTTGCTCTCTCCAAAAGTAACTCAGATATCGGGTTGAAACTTCACACAAATATTAACTATGCACATATGAGCTTCTATAACTAGGTCCCATAATTCTATGTACTTTTTGGAAAGAATTATGCCCCTTTGTGGACTTAGGGACTTACATGCAATACTTTTTGGACTTATATGTTTTAAGTTTTGATTGCAACTTTGTTCTGCAAAGCTTTCACAGGTGACAGATTCTTACTGCCTATCACATTGCTTTCTTCTAGCATTATGCGAATAGTCGAGCATTGGCTGTCTTACGGACATTTCTTGTTTGTTGCTGTACTGAAGCATTTCATTTTCACTTTACTTTACTTTTGAAAATGCTTCTCGAGTATTTATGAGTGTTAATCAATTACAGATTTACTATGTCACATAAATTCAGAATGTGTAAGTCCTTATTGGAACCTGGGTCTATAGTACATTTGATAAGGTGCCAGGATCCCCAAAGGGAGTGCGAATTTAAATTCCACCCTTGGTAGTTATACCCTCTAATGTTTAATTTACAATTTTCCTCTACTAATAAGGTATATGGAGAAGTTGCCAACCTTGTAAAGGGAGAGTACTGGTTATAGACAATGGCCATTGTAAAATAACCTAAATTGTGTTGGCACTGCTTTAAACCCAGGAAGTCCACAAAATTGGTCTCACATTGTAATTTTCACTGTGCAAAGACTTATTGTGAATCTGTCTCTGTGATTTTAAAGATATACTTGATTGAAGCAAAAAATAAAACCAGCACCAACAGAAATTTTGCTGTTTATATAGATTGATACAAAAATACTAAAATGTTTGCATTGTAAAGTTGTAATCCATGGTACATGGTGCATTAAAATTGAATATGTCTCAAATCAATTTCTTTGCTTGAAAAGGTAAAAGTGATAGAGTAAAAATCACAGGGAATTGTCATGTTATCTCCTTATGATTTTCAAACATACCATTTATATAAAGAAAATCAAAGGGAGGAAACATGACAATTTCCTGTAGTAAAGATACTTGATGCAGTCTTTATGACAATTTCATCAGCACCGGACATTTGGACGAGCAAATAATTTTTCCAGACAGAATGAAAGTTTACTGGACAGATATAGTCTCACAGATATGTTTAGATATGCCGTCAATTATGATTTAGCATAATATATCCTAAAATAAAATAAACAATAGCTGATAACAATTTATTAAATAAGGTAAATGTTGGCCGTAAAAAGTTGATGGGATGTTTGGGGACCATGCAGTCACATTCTAAAAATCACTGGACTGAAGGTGATTTTTGCAGATTCCGTCCACAGTCCACTGGCTAAATTTAAAGTCTTTGGGCTAAATTGTTTTAAATAATTGCTTTTTAATTTTTATTTTTGTTTTGTTTTGCAGTGCTACAACGTGTACTATTAGTCCTGGGTATGACTTTAAACTGCATCCATCTGTGGCATCCCAATGTGGATGTGGGAACGTGAGGCTGCCCTTTACCACAGTTGTCTCCAGGCTCCCCTTAGGCAATGGTCAGCACCTGAAATTGCCTCCCTTCTCAAGGTTACGAGCTGCTTGGACCAGAAAGAATCACATCAGTGGAAGTAGTCAGTATTGACCAATGTATCTTGATGCAGTAGCCTCAATGGATTGGTGGATGAACTTTTTTTGTGGTCAACAACAACATGGCCTAAGTATGAGCCCATTTACTCAACACTCGTTTTATAATAATATCACTGGATACTGCAATGAAATTAATATTTTTCTTTAAAAATAGATCACAAGGCAAATGGAATCAAGATTTAGATTTTTTGTAAACTTGATTATACTAAGGTGATTTATTATACCCCCGCTTCGAAGAAGAGGGGGGTATACTGTTTTACCCTTGTCCGTCCGTCCGTTACAAAATTTCCGTCGCAGTTTTCTCAGCAACTATATCATGCAACAGCTAGCCTTATACTTTGCATATTGCTTCATCCCATACTCCCATGTGGTGTAAAGCGATTTCATGATCCTTGCTCATCTACTTCCTGTTTGTCGCATATTTTTAGATTTTGGCGGGGGTATCACTAGTGAGCATTAGCTCACTGATTTACTTGTTATAAAAGATGCTTTAAACATTCTTAAAAAGTTAAGTCAGTCTTTACTTATGTTGTCTACAATTGTATTGTCTTATACATTGTAATTGACCGACTCGGTTGATATGTGTGCCATAAAAAAACTAAATTAAGGTTCTCTTCAGATTAAAATATTTAATAGCTGGTTTCCTTTTCAGTAAAAGAATACATCTTGAAATCAGCTTGGAATCCTGGAACCATCCCTTAGTAAAGGAATAATAAGATAAGTTATTTTTTCATGTATAATTATTCAAATATCTATCTTGGTTTCTTCAAATCAAAGTAAAAGTTGCCACATAAGATGCAATACAAATTATACCGTTCAAACATTTTAATTATTTTAGTTTGATGTTGTAGCAACTCATTATATAGGTCATATAATGGAGGTCAGTCAACCTAAGCACTGTTCCTGGAATCATTGGTAGGAGGGAGAATGGCCTTCGAAATAATTTCATGATCAAGTTTCATGAAAGTATACCCCAGGAATCAAACAACCTACCCCTTAATCAGTAGACTTGCGTGCTACCAACTGAGCTAGCCAGGCTGCTATACAAACATTTTAATATACATGTGTAATTATAAATGTATTAAATGTTCCATGACAAACAAGTTTTTTAGATATTGCATTTTTTGTTGTTTTCAGCATGTTTAAAGTAATAAACAGATTACATAAGAAAAATATTTCAATCAGTAAATAAATAAAGATGACAATGTCAATGTTGCTGAGTATCAATGAAATAGTAAGTATACGATTTTTCAGAGACATATAGATACTAGGGATGTGGATTGTTGAACAAGACTTAGTGGCGATCCGATTCGAACCACGATTCATGTGTTAATGGAAAAGCATACAGAATTTCTGTAATAACAAAATAAGTATATATTACAGGATCTTTTACTATATGGGAAACCATGTACTCGAAACACTACTATCAAAACGTTTTATGGACATTTTCAGCGATAACATTTTTATTCAAAAGTGTATTAATCAAAATTTTGACACTGGATAATTCAGCCCCTAAATAAACTAAAGATTTCATTAGTCGTGCAACTCGTTTTTAGTGGTAATTAAGGTTCTGGAACTGTAACTAACTTCGGTAAACTTCGGCACTCGGCACAGTCCGGTTTTTCCCGAATACCTATCTTCGTCAAGTTTCATAATTGCTATTTTTAGTAATTTTCACCACGTGACCTGGGTTTTTCCAGAAGTCATAGGGTAACACATTTTCCGAAAATGGCGAAACCAGACGCTCTATAGCGTGATCGTAGAGTTAGTTATCGTAAAAAATGGTTAATCAACATAAAAACAATGCAAACTCGTAGTGGATCATACCTACTTTGTTGATTCTGTGTGTACAGGCGTAAAATGCACGGTTTTCCGATATAAATTGGATATGACTAAAACACGCAATGGAGATTTTGAGGCGAAATGAACGAAGTGGAGAATTTGGGGTCAAATGGATTTTTAATTGTTTAATAAATCTTTTTCTCCAATGATAGTATTTATTTTGTTCACTGAAAATGAACATAGGTATAATATACTACACAAATATCGATAAACATTTAAAACATGTTTAATTTAGATTGATTTATTGCCCAATTCCTACAAATTATCGTACCAAAGTCAGCATATGAAGACAAAATCATTGTACATTTTCTGTTTTTAATATCATCATTATCTGATTATAAAATATAAATACCATAATCAGCATAATTTGGAAGCTAAGGTACATAATATGCAAACATGACTAACTCTGGTGTAAAACTGTTAGTGCAAAAAACAACAGCAGCAGAAAACATAGCTGGTACAGGTTGAATGCCAAAATAGTTCCCTCAAGCTAGCCAAAATCAATGAAGAGAAGGTTTTTACATAATACTGCAGAGTTCTACATTCATATTTCTATATCCAGTACAAATTTAGATGATAAATTTCAATACAAGAGTATTATCTGTAATTTACCATTTTGACGTATTTTCTTCACTATAAATTCTCTTGCAGTTTCATTATAGTAATCTTATACAGATTCTTATAAAATTTTTTAGAAACGGTAAAATTTCTTCAATATTTCATATCATGGGCAGAAAAGACTGCAGAAAATTTTAAAACTGGTTGCATGTGTCTATCTAACTTTAGACTTGAGATATCTATACTATTGAATTTGCGAGTTTCCTGTTTTGTGGAAGAAACTGCGCAGCTTTGAATAAATCTTTTGTTTGTCGCTGGAGCACATATATACCGGCATATCAAGTTGACAATTCTTTTTTGACAAAGCCTCTTGATATTTGCAAAAACTGCCAAAAATCAACAAAAAAATGGGTTTTTTGTGTCTTAAAATAGATAAAACTAAAAATAGACATGTCAAACCAAACTCCCCGCAGCGGTTATCTCCCTTTATCAAATCAATAATTAAGTAGCAAAGCGTGACTTAAGCACTGTGAGGAGTTTGCTAAAGCCCGTGCTTGCACGGGCTCCCATCTAGTAAGCTTTTAAAAATAGAGTAATTTTTTGAACTCTTTCAAAAACTCGGATTTTTGCTCGAGGGGTACATGTATACAAAGCACTACATTTTTATAAGTATTTGACCAAAGTGTAATCTGATTGTCCTGGATTATCATGATATGATTGTGTAACAGGAAAATTATTTAAAATGTGAATATAAAACTGCAGAATTTGAAAAAAAAACAGTTTTTTCATTTTTTGTCACAGCACAATTTACGGTCTCTTCGAAAATCAAGGGCCATGTTATAAAAATGCACATAACTTAAGTTACGAACGGTAAACTTCCCTAAATTAAAAATTCACCATTCAATGTCTTTAATAGTATAGATTCAAGAAACAATATCATAATAAAGATTGTGGAAGGTCACCATTACAGTTCCAGAACCTTAAGCTGAAAATATTCTTTCATGTTTTACTAAAGTAGATCCCAATCTGACGATTTCGGACGTGACGAATATTTGTACGCTTGATCGTGAATACCCCAGTACTCAGATACTTGCCGCAGCCCTAATAGATACCCCATGTCTCTGGATTTGTATTATTTGTAAGGGAGATATTTTTGTATAGAATTTTAAATTTTGACACTGTGTGCCTGGTAGTGTTCTTGTAGAGTTCAGTCCCTTAAATATCTTATGTCTTCTGAAGTTTGATTCAATTTTAAGTGCATTTACAATCCTATGCTTTGCTTTGCAAACTTTGTAAATCATGTACTAAGTTTATTTACTGAATAAATATACTCTTAGGTTCGTTTTGGTAACCAATATGAAAGTTAGTTGAGAGCAAGTTCAACATTGATGACTTATAAATATGATTTCTTTTACATTCCAAAACTTTTTTGATATTTTGTTGTTGTTGTTGTTTTTTCAGATAATTTCAGGATTCTAAAAATATACACTCTTCAAGACATTCAAATATTTGAATCCAACCTGGTAATCATGTTATGTTGTATTTTTACCTGTTTACTGTACAAGATTTTACAGATGGTTAAAAGGTGAGAATTTTTTATGACGCAACTGTTTAGGCCAACTTTTGTCCTATTTTTTATCCAATACAATTTGCTTTACCATACCTGTTTTCCTAATGAATTTATCTTTATCAATATAGAGAAATTGATAAAAGATATGGTACCAATGTTTATTTGTGATAAACAGATGTGTAGCACAGACTGTTTTTATTGACTATTTTATCTGTGTATTATGGGTGACTTTGTTAATTATACCCCCGCAAACAAAGTTTTCGGGGGTATACTGGAATCACCCTGGTGGTTGGTTGGTTGGTTGGGGTTGGTTGGTTGGTTGGTCGCGTGGTCTGTCCCAAAAAATTAATACATTTGTAGTATGTTTATTTTTTTGTTTAATATTATAACAGTATTGCATGCTTATTGCCATATGGATTTTAAGAAAAAAATGCATACAAGGTCTCACTATTACAGTTGATAAGTAAGACTTTTTCACAATTTTATATTCAAAATGGTTGACTGATGGCCATCTTGAATTTTATATTTGAATTACTGTATAGTATGCTGTTTCTTACTCAAATTTTGCAAAATTGTGCACACATGTCTTTCTAATATCTTGTTTAATAAAATTTTTGCACACAAGTTCACATTCTTACAGTTGATGAGTTTAGCAGTTTATATGAATTCCAATTCAAAATGGCCAAATTGTGGCCATCTTGAATTTTCAAAAAAAATAATTTAATAACTGTATAGTATGATTTTTTAGCCGGATTTTTCAACGAAAAAATTCGGCTAATAGTTTGGCGAACACGGGCGGGAGGGCGGGCGGGTGGGCGGGCGGGCGGGCGTCCGTGTCGTTAACAATTGCGTTAAAGTTTTTAATGTTCCATGTATTTCTGCCATTTAAAGTCAGATCTCTACGAAACTTTATGCAATGATAACATACCATGTGATGAACAGAAATAGACAGTAACCGCAACTCTACCTTGCTTAATTATGGATTATTGCCCTTTGTAATTTCGGGTGTCTGGTGTCGTTAACAATTGCGTTAAAGTTTTTAATTTAGCATATATTTCTGCCATTTATTGTTAGATTTTTATGAAACTTCATACAATGATAACATACCTTGTGATGAACAGATTAAGACAGTAACCACAACTCTACCTGGCTTAAAAATGGATTATTTCCCTTTGTTTTTTTGCGTTAAAGTTTTCAAATTGTTGGATATCTCTGCCATTTATGGTCTGATGTTTACGAAGTTTCATACAATGATTACATATCATCTGTTGAAAAGAATTAGACAGTAACCGCAACTTATACCTGGCTTAATAATGGATTATTTCCCTTTGTTATTTTTGTGTTAAAGTTTTCAAATTGTTGGATATCTCTGCCATTTATGGTTAGATGTTTATGAAATTTCATACAATGATTACATAAGATATGTTGAAAAGAATTAGACAGTAACAACAACTCTACCTGACTTAATAATGGATTATTTCCCTTTGTTTTTTGCGTTAAATTTTTCAAATTGTTGGATATCTCTGCCATTTATGGTTTGATGTTTACGAAGTTTCATACAATGATTACATATCATCTGTTGAAAAGAATTAGACAGTAACCGCAACTCTACCTGGCTTAATAAGGGATTATTTCCCTTTGTTATTTTTGTGTTAAAGTTTTCAAATTGTTGGATATCTCTGCCATTTATGGTTAGATGTTTATGAAATTTCATACAATGATTACATATGATCTGTTGAAAAGAATTAGACTGTAACAACAACTCTATCTGACTTAATAATGGATTATTTCCCTTTGTTTTTTTTGCATTAAATTTTTCAAATTGTTGGATATCTCTGTTATTTCTGGTTTGATGTTTACGAAGTTTCATACAATGATTACATATCATCTGTTGAAAAGAATTAGACAGTAACCGCAACTCTACCTGGCTTAATAATGGATTATTTCCCTTTATTATTTTTGTGTTAAAGTTTTCAAATTGTTGGATATCTCTGCCATTTATGGTTAGATGTTTATGAAATTTCGTACAATGATTACATATGATCTGTTGAAAAGAATTAGACAGTAACAACAACTCTACCTGGCTTAAAAATGGATTATTTCCCTTTGTTATTTTTGTGTTAAAGCTTTTAAATTGTTGGGTATTTCTGCCATTTATGGTTAGATTATTATGAAATTTCATACAATGATTACTTACCATCTGTTGAAAGAATTAGACAGTAACTGCAACTCTACTTGGCTTAAATATGGATTATTTCCCTTTGTATTTTTTATGTTAAAGTTTTCAGTATGTTGGATCTCTCCAATAGCAAGTATTCTGGCATTTTCCAGTCATATTTTCCTGCCATTTTGTTTCAACAATTTCACCATTTGCCATACAAGGTTTTTTTTTTAACAAAATTCTCTCGCCAATTTCATATCATTAGCTTTGCATTATTTTCATCCATAGTTTTCATGTCTTATGCCATCTTAGTCAAATACCAACAAAATACTCAGAAAAGATACAATAGGACATATATATAGTTAATGAAACTCTTTATTCCTTTAAGATTAATTATTGCCCTTTGTATTCCTTCTAATGAGCAATATATCAAATGACTTTCTTTTGTAACAAAGTAAACTTGTTCTCAATGTTCCCATATGCAGAAAAATCCGGCTTTAATGTGGCTCCCACATTATCTTTCTTGTTCTCAACATATTTTCCTCTAATCCAATTTTGATAGAATTTTGCACACAAGTTCACTTTCTCACAAACGATATGTACATGCACTTTATATCAATTCAAATTCAAAATGGCCGACTAGCTGCAATCTTTTTTTAAAAATTTAATAACAGTATTTTATGCTTATTTCTATACAGGTTTTGAAAAGAATTTGCATACAAGGTCTTACTATTACAGATGATAATAATGACCATTCTTCACAAATTTTTTTTTTAAAATGGCTGACTGGTGGCCATCTTGAATTTTTATTTAAATTTCTGTAAAGTATGCCGTTTCTTACTCAATTTTAGCAAAATTTTGCACACAAGTCTTTATTGTTACAGTTGACTAGTACATGGATTTCTTTTGGACACCAATTAAAAATGGCAGACTGGGAGCCATCTTGAATTTGTTTCTTTTAATAACTGTATAGTATTCTTATATTTCATTACCAATTTTGATGAAATTTTGCACTCAATTTCTTCTTGCTGAAGTTTCTAATGTTCTGCTATTTTTTTTTTATCAAATTCTTATTTTTGAGCTTTATATTTGATGTACTGATATTTTTCAAATTCAAAATGGCTGCCATTCTGATTTTTTAAAGCAAATGATTTCATAATTTTTCTAAAGACTGAGGAAGATACCAATTGTTTAAGTTGATGTGCTTGGCATTTTTTCTGAAGTCAAATTCAAAATGGTTGACTGGAAGCCATGTTAAATTTCCTAATAATCTTGTGAAGCAAACATCTTTCTTTCTTAGCCAATTTTCATAAAATTGTACTGACTAATTCTTGTTAGTGACAATTATATGTATGTTTTCCTAAATTCCAATTCAAAATGACTAAATGGTGTTCATTTTCATGTAAAAAATCATTTGAAATATGACACTGTTTATTATTATGGTTTTATGCTTCTTATAACATTTACCCTCTTGGACTTCCACAATGTTGACTTGCTGTAATCTTGAAATGTTGCCATTGCAGGGGTATTTTCGCCACTGGTGGCAGTTCTAGTTTATTTTGCATTTGTGGTGGTATGCTCCAGGCAGTATGACTGAACAGGGAACATGTCTAGATATACTTCAAACAAACTAACCTGGGGCAGCATAGCGCCGAAATTCTTTTTAAACTTATTTTTTGACTAGTATGCACTTACATGTATGTAAAGGGAAACAAAACATGTTGTGGTTGTAACCAATGTATGCATATTATGTACATAATGAGTACTAGGCTGTGTAACATATTGCCTAGAAAACCTTATTAATAATTATGAAACTAGAATGAAATGCTTTATAATGCTCCAGTCACCTTGCAATTGAATATTATAGTGTATAGTAATATATTTTAGCTTGATTGTGAAAAAAGTTCTGACAACTAAAATTTATCACTTTTGAGTCTGCTTTCTGGTCTTCCAGAACTGAGCTAGTATGATAAAGGTTTCTTGCACTAGGAAACAACAGATTTTGGATGGAATTGAACGGCTAGCCAATGATTACCAGTCCAATGTTAAAACCAATTGGCCATGCCCACTCCTTTGATATTATGTGTATTTATTACAGGTTGCTAGCTTGATGATATAACCCAAATTTTGTTTATAATATACATTATATATAATATAATGGCGGTAATTATGACATTTCACTTGATCTATCTTTCATTTAATTATTTGTTTCCAGGATGATAACATTAACTTATGTCATTCCAAGCTGGAAGAAAGAACTCAAGACAAGTTTTGTTCGGACCAGCTCATCAACAGAAGAAAAAGCTAAGAACTTAACATTTACTTTTAGTTTTACAGTTTTTTGCCAAGTCAATACTGTCATTACATAGTGATATATGTTGACCCCCTTATATCAAAATGTTTACTTTACTATATCCAAAGAATAGTTTGGATATCTAAAGTGATCATTTTTCCACAAATCTGACTTCATTGAAATATCTGATTGCCATTTTTTACCAATCCAATATATGGTGAATTTGCATGTTAATTAGTACTGGAATTGTTGTCTACTCATGTACATCTATATGCAAATGTATTGGTTTAAGGTAATGGCACGGTTGTATTCATTAATGTTGCAAGTTCTCATGGTTTGGTGTAAAACTGGCAAGCATTTTATTTTTATTGTAGTCTGGTAGTTGGCTAGATTAGTTAGCAATAGTTATAGTTTAGTAATAGTTTGGACTTTTTCTCTACTCATTGCATATCTAATGATAATAATTGCCTTGACATTTGAATCGAAAGAAGTAAAATGTTTCTTCATTTTACTTTACATGTCATGTAACATATACAGTCTTTTTATGACTTTTAATTTTAAATTCTGAGCTAACTTTCAACAATAATGATTAAAAAAGACAGAAAAAGTCCTACCTACAGTCATTTTCTTTTCCTCCATAGCTGTTATTTTTTTGTACTAAGTCATATGAACACTGGCTTTGATTTTGCTTAATCAAAAACACTTGCAAACATTTTTTCATTAGTCTCTTTCTGTTAAAAACAGTTTATTTCATTGTAGAAATGAAATCTTATCTTTCGTTATTTTGTGAGTTGCTTTCTGTAATAATTGATCATGAACTACCATCTTTTACATTCATGATTATATAACACACCAAAATTATTTATTTTAGTGTAACCTTAATCTCGTATAGTTCACTCACATTGACCTGAGACTAGGTTTACAATTTCAGTATTAACATATATCTAAATAACTTAAAGTTAGTATTGTTTGTTTTTTCTCAACTGTCTAAACATGAATAATTTCACGGTGACTTCCTGCTCTTTGTTTAATGCTTGCGATATTGAGGCAGTGTGTAATCATCCACTGTGAAATTATTCAAACTTTGACAGTTGAGAAAAAAGAACAATAGCAGACTTGTTACTGAAATGTTAACTGTATTCATTTGTTTCTGGTCAATATGAACAAGCTATATTCTCAAAAAATGGAGGAAAAGTTAGATGTAATTAAGGAAGGGGTGTGGAATGCCTACCATATTTTCAACTTGTCATAACTCTGTCACTGATGCAAATTGATACAATAATGCATCTGCTATTTTTAACTTTAGTTGAAAATGTATTCACATGTCATTATGCAATGACATTGATGTTAATTATCACAATATAAGTTTGTATTAGAAATAGAAATTCAAAACAAGCTCTGCCACACTGCCGACAAATAAATGTTTAATAAGTTCTCTTGTTTGTGGACTTAGTTGAACATATTGGTATTTCCACATCCTTGGTTCAGTTCTATGACTTCTAACCCAGTGTACAATGTATAGGCATAAAATTATAATATTCAGTCTTCTTGTCATTTTAAAGTCTTCACTTTAATCAACTAGCCTGATTCCTGTAGCTGGTAAATTTATTTAGGCTAGTGAAAATAATTACTTCATTATAGTCTGGCTAGTTGATAATTCAACTTGTTTCCATAAATTATGATGAATTAAACAAGTGTTTGTAAGAATTTAAAGGTGAAGACTTTACATCAAATCATAGGTTGTAAATCACAAAATTATTTACGAAAAATATGTATTTTTGAGGTATATCATTTTACCATTGATACAACAGTATCTGTTATGATAATTTATTCTTTATACTGCTTGATAGTTTGGTTCTAAAGTTCAAAAATAATAACTCCTAATTTCTTTATTTGGTATGCAACAAATCATTTCCAGTAAAACATTTCAGTGAAAGAAAATATTGGGTCAGGAGTTTTAGACTTTGGTTCAATCTAATCCAGAAAAAAACATGTCAAGAGCTTGATTGAAAACTGTTCTATCCTACACTTTTTTAAGAAAATGACTGTTTTATACTTCCCTTTAGAAATACTTAGTATAAATACTAGTTATCCAGTTCAACTGTGTAAAGTTATTGAAAAAGTTTAATGATCTAAAACTTGTGAAATTTGACAGTTTTCTGTTAAACCCTTGGTATGTAGTTCATTTAAAATAACCTGTCTAAATGAGTACATTCACGTCATATTTGATCCTAGAGGAAATCAAAATACTCCTGTATGTTGTATTCAGAATCTTATTTCTTCTGGGTTCAAAAATGGTTTATCTTCATTCACAGGTGCCTAGTACAATTTTTCCTTCTTACTAGATACATAGCACTCTAACCCGAGACTGTAGTGCCAAGATTTCATCCTCAAAGAAGATACTGTTTTGAATCCTATCCATGGTATTTACACTATTGCATGAAAATTTGACAAACATGTCAATTTTACTCACATTAATGTTTTAAGAGAGAAGTTGCAGGTCTTCTGTTAGGGTTGGTGAGAACTGGTAATAGATAGTGTTCCAGGAAAAGCTAGGTAATGTGTGCTGGCCATCAGAAAATAAACTAGTTTGTGTACACATTAATCTAATCCAGTATTACAAGCCACTTGATACAGAAAGAAAATTGTCCTAAGCACCATTTATTTATTATTATTAACTGATAGTTAGTGTCTTCCAAACGTTTTTGGGTAAAAGAAATTTTGAGAAAAACTGATCATGTATGATGCAAGTGAATTTTAGTATTAGGTAATATGCTTTTCTATGTTGCACAATTTGAATAATACATTTGTATGTTTATTAACTAATATAGCCTGTTTTTGTAATGTGCTCAGAAGAATCTTTGCTTCTTATTTCATTGGTAAATAGGAACTGGTTATCACAAAAAACAGGATTTTATCAAAGTTGGAGGGCACTGTAAAATATGCAATTTGATCAAACTTAGGTGGAATTCTCATTAAACAAAACATTTTTATGTTCACAGAATATTCCTCTGAAAAGTGGTGTCTAATTGTACATTGTATTTCTAATGTTTTTACCATGTCAGATTTTTCAATTAAATTATCTTTTATTTTGTACATAGTTTATAATCATATCAAAGGGAGATAATTGTGTACATAGTTTATAGTCATATCAAAGGGAGATAATTACTCATTAAATTTTTGCATTCAGTATTTTCAATAGAAAGATGTTATAGTCCATGCAATAGGAATTCTACCTTAAACAATGGCTTCACCATTGCCACTTAACAATGAACCACTTGATTGTAGTGTCATTTTTTTTCTCAACTGTCAAAGCTTGAATAATTTCACTATGACTGAATGCATTATAGTTATACTTGAGGCCTTATCATTACTGAAATATCATGACTAAAAATCTATCATATGACATAATCAATTCAACTTATCTTATATGTAATACACACTTTAGGAAAATCATGAATGTAAGATGACAATAATTTTAACATACAAAATCAATGTAAAATTATTTGTTTTGACAGTTAAGAAAAATTGAACTATTCTTTGGCACATTTCATTGTCATTGATCATCAACTGATTAGATCAATCGTTTGAATAACAATAAGGAATATTAGTCAGTTGTTTCCCCTTGTATACTATTAAATTAGGCTGGTCCAATTATTTGGATTACTCAGACCCTTTTTTACTTATCAATGCCAATTTCCCCAAGTCAATCTTGAAGAACTTTTTTGTAAATTCTTAAATTTGTTTGAAAATTATTCATCTTGATACCCCTGCGAAAACGTTAAGAACAGTTCAAGTGTAGTTCTTGCACTGCTCAAGAACATAGTTCTAGAACTGTACCTGAACTGCTCTTAAAATGTTCAAGAACTGTTCAAGTACATTTTAAGAAATGTTAAATTGGACAAATTTTTAAGAACAGTTCTTAATAACTGTTCTTGAACTGTTTCTAGAACTGTTCATGAACAGTTCTGGAACATTCTAAGAACAATTCTGGCGCAATTCTTGAACAGTGTTCAAGAGCAGTGCAAGAACTGCTCTTAAAATTTTCACAAGGGATTAATTTTCAAATGCCACATTTCAAAAGGTAAGGGCATTCTGCTTAAATAGCATGGAAATTCAGAGTGATTACAAGCAAAAATATGGACAGAGCAAATAATGTATTGATTTAACTTGTGCTTAATCATGCTTTTAGTGAGTAAAAAATAATTGTTGCTTTTAGTGAGTAAAAAATAATTGTTGCAACTGTCGCAAATTCAGTACTTCAATGACATTTAAGTTCACACAATAACAATAATTTACATGAAAAAGTTGCTAGTTTCTGCTGGTGTACTTCTGATTTAAACAAGACCATATGCTCAACTTTAAGGAGTCAAGCTAAAAATGAGAAATGACATGGTACTCTAAGAAACTAATCCTTACCCTTGACCTTGGAAAAGTTTTAAGAATATTATTAAATGATTCTAGAATAATCTAGACTTTTTCTAGAATGTTCAAGAATGCTAAATGACCACATCTAGAATTATAATTAAAGAATAGCTCTATAATACAAGTATAATAAGACCAGTTAGTTAAATTTTTAAAAAAATGATCATCTGAAAAATTGTTATCCGAAATTATGTACACTAAACCTTACCTGTTTTGGTTTATGTATCAGTTTTAGAGTAGACAGATGTTGTCTGTTAATCTTAGCATCTTATATAAGTTGATGAGAACAAAATATGCCTAATGAAATTTCAACTTACTGTAAAACCTTTCAAAATATTGGCGGCAAAACTTTTAACAGCATGCCCAAGTTAAATTTTCAGTTAATGATAAATGCCAGTACAGCAGATTGTGTTCAAATTCACAGTAGTCTCCCCTGAATTTAGTAAATCTAGATTAACTTTGGGTCTGTTAGTAATATTTTCAAAGAATCACAAAACTAGCTTTAAGGGACCAATATATAAATTACCATGCTGTTTTATATCAACTACTTAATCATACACTATTCATCTACATGTAAATAAATAAAATATATGTACAGTTCAAAGGTACATTCTAGTTCATGTACAGTTCTTGAACAGTTCATGGACATTAAGGGTTCTGTGTGAGTTACATCTGGTAGTTTTTTTCTCTCTATATTTCTAAATGCATGGAAGTTTGACTTTTCAACATTGAGGTCAATAGATCAAGTGTAGTTTGATTTGAAAAACTGCAGTAAACAGTCCTTTCATCATTCCTGATTTGATCCTGAATTGTTCTTAAATAACATTTCAAGAACTTTATTAGAGCATATTAGGAAACAACGCTGTTCCTATCATAATCTTAATCTGTTCTTGAAACATCTTCAAGAACGATGACAGAACTTGTTAAGAACACATTGGATTCATAAGAAGTCCTTGACATGTTCTTATTACATCTTTAAGAACAGTTCAAGAACATCAAGAGATAATTATTGTCCAATAAAAGTTCATAAAATGTTCAAGAAATGTTTATGAACAATTGAAGAACAACACATGTTCTTAAAAAGTTCTAGAACTGTTCCTAAAGTTGTTCATGAACAATTCAAGAACATAATATATTATGTTCTTAAATCCTCTAAGAACAAATCGACAACATATACCGATTTTAAAGAGCTGTTCTTGAACTGCTCCTGACCATAAGAACACCATTTCACAGGGGTTGTTCGTGTGAAAAACTATCTAAATTGCATTATGCTGATTCATATCCTGATTTCGTATAGATATTTGGTAAATTGTTTTATCGTCCTAACTAAAATTATCAAAGAAATTCAATTATAAAATCTTAGGATTCTAACTGATAGGACCTACTTACCAAGTAGATCACCTCAAACTTAATCAAGGGAAGATAACTGGCAAATATCCCTCATTGTTATGACAAATGACTGTATATTAAACCACTCTACCAATCTGACAAGTAAGTTTGAATCTTCCACTGGAATAAGAATGAGAATCTGGCATTCAGGTATGAGTTTTAGAAAACTAACACTGGTTTTGGCTACAGTATTTGAAGTGTATAAATCTATAAGATCTGACAAATATTAATTTAAAATTATCAAAACATTGAAATTGTTCACATGTGTTTATTTCTATTCTTTTGCCCAAATTATCTTTAATAGTAAATAAAGTTTGCCACCATTTGATTTTCACAATTGTGAGCATTTTAATAACTGCTATTTTCAAATCATTGCTTGTGAACTCATTTCAAATTTAAAACAGAAAATATCTAATTTCACTGGTTCCATTCAGTAGCTATTGTACTTATTTGGGCATTTTGGAGTACATTTTCATATGATACTGTGAATTAGTGAAAGGCTAAAACTTTGCATGATATGT
Organism: Mactra quadrangularis; assembly: GCA_025267735.1. Classification (NCBI taxonomy): domain Eukaryota; kingdom Metazoa; phylum Mollusca; class Bivalvia; order Venerida; family Mactridae; genus Mactra; species Mactra quadrangularis. The sequence continues at coordinate 14,935,937 of CM046308.1, read as the reverse complement.
TATATTTACCATTTGTCAGAAAAGATTTATACACTTACAAGTTCTACTATGTGGACTACCTAACGTGAAATGCTCTAGTATGAAGACTTAAAAAATAAAAAATAAATAAAAAAAATCTTGTATGATGTACCTTGTCTTTCAAAATTTTATCTTGTTTATTTCATGTAATATTTATATATGATAAATTTCTTAACATTTCATCAGGTAGTCAGTTAGTTGAACAATACTGTAGTTAAAGTCATGAAAGAGGATTTGTGATGCATGTGAATCACATACAGTAGAAGGCGAGAATACAGCACAGCGTCAGGACTGCCAACACTGTCCAGTTTTCTCAACTGTCCAGTTTCCTCAATTGGACATTATTATAAACTTAGCAATATTTTCTGCTCATCAAAGCTTGTGAAATTCTCAGCTTCTACTGTTTAACCTTTCATGACATCTAACCTTAGTTAAACAGCCAACTACCAACTTTTTAGATGCACATTTATCATTATGTTATAGACAGTATTTGACTTGGATGGTTTTTTTTGTATTTATTTGATTGCATCAATGTTTTATATCATAGTATCTTGTAATCTTGTAGACTGGTTCTTTATACTTTTATTAGTATATTTTTGGTTTTTCAAACATATTTATTTATGCCTCTGAAGAAAGTTGGGATAGATTTCAAAACTCTAAATTCGTAGCTACAATATATGACCAATAGGGGGGAAGGGGGGTGGGAAGTTTCGGTGGCAGTAGTGTTGATGAATCAGTTGACTAGTCAGTTATATATAAAGTTCTGGCAAGTTGTATGTTGAGAAATACTTACCTGTTCCAATCTGTGATGGTAAAACTTTAATTCAATTCTGTTTGGGGGATGTGTGGGGAACTGGCTCACAGTTTTAGCCTACCAGTTGTATACAAATCTCATTGAAATCAGATCTTGTTCAAGTTACTGTGTAAGCTAGTGTCCCACCATCAGGCATCTGACCTGAGACTGTCGAAATTGATTTGTCATGTGAGATCATAGACTTGAAAACTCTTAAGAATGTTTATAAAGGCTTCTATGACATTGAGTGATGTATGGAGAAAATCGCAGCCAATTAAGTTCCCATAATATAGTCCAACAATATTAACTTGAGCTTGAACTACCTATTATGATATAATTACATGCTTCACTTACATTAAATGGTGAGTTTCCTCTAAAATATGTATGACTATATTGTAGTCATAATTATGATTTAGGCAGGTACATAGTATAAGAGGCTTCTGAAACCTTAAGGTCAGTGGTGCAGTTGGTAGTGGGCCGGGATTTAGAATCTTTTGTCCCGAAGGGGGTACAGGTTCGAATCCCACCCAGGGAGGTTACACATACCTTCTATGAAAAAAAGAAGCCTTATTATATATAGCATGTGTCCTTGTGATTTAAAATTCAGAACTTTCTCGACTGATGAACGAAACCAAAAATGAACAAATTTTCAGTGTATAATAATTATATTCATGCATAAAGGTCAATCTCAGGTTAATATTATTGGACTACACAAGAGTTTTAGCTAAGAACTTGGCTGCATGTCATTGAGATACACATAATCTGATTTCAATGTGATTGGTAGAATTCTGTTGAACTTTGCTGTGAGCTAGATAAGGAATTGTTTCATGATTTCATCACCAGCTCAATTTTTGGTTTTTCCTTTGCAAGGCATTAGTTCTTATGATTGTTTCTCTGTTTTGTTTGGCTCCTTGTGTGGGATTGTTGCTAGGGCTGTCACAATAAACTTTTAGATTGATTAAGTTTTATATTTCAACGAGAGATTAATTTCAAATGTATTAAGTAGCTTGTTGTATTTCCGTAAAATCACTGGATAATTTGAGTAAAAAAGTACAATGTCAAAAAAGTACAATGTCAAATTGCTGGCATTCATCACTCAACAAGTCAAAAGCGAAGTGTTACGAGGAATTATTATGTCACTGGGGCTGTAAAATAGTTAATATCACACACACACACACAACTTTAATATATGGGTACCTGAATCTATTTTTCATATTTCCTCATTGTGATGTTAATACACAATGTATTCATCTGCTTAGATCAATGGTCATATATATAGAGTTGCCCGCAAGACTGTAGTAACTGGCTCATTTAGGAAATGCACTTAGTACATTATTTCAGGCAACACTTGATACATATGAATCAAAATGAATGCTAAATTACCAATTCACTCAGATTCCAAGTAAATGATGGCACCAATATCATTGCTTATGTAATTGTGACAGCCCTTAGTAACTTGTTTCATATCCTGATAATAATAGGATTCCCTTCTAGTCTTAATATTGGGTATACCCCTTGTTGACAAGTTAACCTTTTATGAAAATTTGATGATAAAGTCAATTTTCCTTCATCAATAAGGTTTATGGAGAAGTTTCCGACCTTGTGGAAGGGTAGGTAACTCAGGTTAATAGCGCAGTTGGTAGCGCTGGGATTTGGAATCTCGTCCTCGTGGAGTGCGGGTTCGAATCCCACCCGGGGAGGTTGAACCCTGCCATGAAAATTTGACAATAATGTCAATTTTCCTTCATTGTTTAGATAATATGGAGAAGTTTCCGGCCTTGTGGAAGGGTAGGTGAGTACTGGTTATAGACAAAGGTCCAGGAAAGCTAGGTTAGGTGCGCTTGACGCCTTGAAATGACCTAAATTGTGTTGACACGGCGTTAACTCCAATAGATAAATAAATAGATAAGGAAGGGTAGGTGAGCACTAGTTATAGACAAGGGTCCAGGAAAGCTAGGTTAGGTGGGCTGGACAGCTTTCTAGGATTCCTTATAAATATGATTCCTTTCTAGTCTTAATATTTGCTATCTACTTTGTTGACAAATATGAAAGAGTGTCTCCTGACATCATGTAGCCCTGATGTTTTCGGTCAAGGTTGTTCTATTCCATTGTTGGAAGAGTGTCTCTTCTGTTATCTGGTGATAAAATCATGAAATTATTCTTTTTCCCTTCAGTTTGAAATGTTTAAAATGCAGGATCCCATTGATTACATAGTCCAGGTTTTTAACCTGTTAACATAGCTAAAGACAGCATCAGCGTCTTATTATAAAATATAGTGGTGAAATTTAGACCATTCAAAATTGATAGTGGATGATATATTCAGCCATTGTGAGGGGTAGGTTTTGGACCATTTGATAAAAAAACAAGCATTTGTATAAAGCTAACTTATGCAAAATGCGAGGGGTGTCCCAGTAAATCGTGAACACTGTTGCGAAAAAAGTATGCGCAACTTTAGCTCCAACTTTTAACTGCCATTAAATGCATGTGTTGTGAGTACGTATGCTAATTTTTTAGACGGTTAATTAAAAACTAAATGTTTTGCTTCAATTTATAAGACACCAGGTATGAAATCGCGGCGCAAGGCAACGTCATATTAAGACGTCAGGTCTATGAAATCATTTTTATTCACTCTACAAATTCGCCTTGTTGTGAACATTACATATATACAAACAATGTATTTACTTCATATTTACTTTACAAAATTGTTTTTGTCTTAATTTTGTTACAAAATTGTTACACCAGTCTCAAAATAATAGTATGGTCAATGATATAATGGTCCACGGGTTAAGTATCCAACTTAATTTTGAATAACACTTTCAGTAATTTTGGCAAGATAAATTAAATGGCTATATTACACTTTGAATAATTTCTCTACCATTATGTAGTATGCACAAGGTATACTTAATGATCCCTTTCATCTGTTTATGTTGTTTAATTCAAATTTATACCCATGCATGTTGTGCCAGGCTGATAATGAAAGGTAGTTGCAATAACATAGACTCAATCTTGTCCTATCTTGTTAATGTCACATTTTTATACGCCCGTTTTGAAAAAATGGACGTATTATGTTATGCTGTTGTCCGTCTGTCCGTCCGTGGACAATTGCCTGTCCGGATGATAACTCAAGAAAGGATGTACATAGGTTCCTCAAATTTTATGTGTGGATAGCCATTGGGTGGAGGAGGTTCCCTATTGATTTTTAGACCCCAGGGTTTAAGGTCAAGGTCACTGGGACTTAAAATAGGTGAAACTTGTCCGGACAATGACTGAATCACCAATGTACCTAGGTTCACCAAATTTAATGTAAGAGTAGCCCATGTGTCAAAGATGTTCCCTATTGGTTTTGAGGCCCCTGGGTCAAAGGTCAAGGTCACAGGGGCATCATATTGAAAAACATTGTCCGGGTAATTACTCAACAATGACTGTACCTAGGTTCACCAAATTTCATGTGAGAGTAGCCCATGTGTCAAGGATGTGCCTTATCAGTTTTGGGGAAACAGGGTCAAGTTTAAACCTTCAACCAGAAGATATGAAATTACCAAGCAGTGACTTAAAATGTTCAATTAATATGTTAATTAAGTCAAAATGGCAAACAATGAAACACTTGTCCAGACAATAACTGAACCACCAATGTACCTAGGTTCACCAAATTTTATGTGAGGGTAGCCCTTGTGTCAAGGATATGCCCTATTGGTTTTTGGGCTCCTGGGTCAAAGGTCAAGGTCACAGGGGCATCATATTGAAAAACCTTGTTCGGACAATGACTCATCAATAACTGTACCTAGGTTAACAAAATTTTATGTGAATGTAGCCCTTGTGTCAAGGATGTTCCCAATAGGTTTTGGGGCCCCAGGCCCAAAGGTCAAGGTCACAGAGGCATCATATAGATAAACCTAGTCTTGACAATAACTGAACCACCAATGTACCTAGGTTCACTAAATTTTATGTGACAGTAGCCCATGTGTCAAGGTTATCTTCTATTGGTTTTGGGGCCCTTGGGTCAAAGGTCAAGGTCACAGGGGCATCATATTAAAAAACATTGTCCGTGTAGTAACTCAACAATGACTGCACCTAGGTTCACCAAATTTCATGTGAGAGTTGCCCATGTGTCGAGGATGTTCCCTATTGGTTTGGAGGCCCCTGGGTCAAGTTTAAACCATCATCCAGAAGATATCAAATTACCAAGCAGTGACTTCAAATGTTCAATCAATATGTTAATAAAGTCAAAATGGCAAACAATGGAAATAATGCTATATTTAATAAGTAACATGAATTTAGTTCACCAAATTTTATGTGAGGGTAGCCCATGTGTCAAGGATGTACCCAATTGGTTTTGGGTCAAAACTGGGTCAAGGTCACAGGGCTATCATATGGAAAACCCATGTCCGGACAATAACTAAACAATGATTGTACCTAGGTTAACCAAATTTTATGTGGATCAGCCCATTTGTCAAGATGCAATGTGTTGATAGCTCTTTGGTATTGGATGTTCTCTTTTGGTTTGGAGACCCCAGGGTCAAAAGTCAAAGTCACAGGGACTTAATTATACCCCCGCAAACAAAGTTTTCGGGGGTATACTGGAATCACCCTGGTGGTTGGTTGGTTGGTTGGTTGGTTGGTTGGTTGGTTGGTTGGTTGGTTGGTTGGTTGGTTGGTTGGTTGGTTGGTTGGTTGGTTGGTTGGTTGGTTGGTTGGTTGGTTGGTTGGTTGGTTGGTTGGTTGGTTGGTTGGTTGGTTGGTTGGTTGGTTGGTTGGTTGGTTGGTTGGTTGGTTGGTTGGTTGGTTGGTTGGTTGGTTGGTTGGTTGGTTGGTTGGTTGGTTGGTTGGTTGGTTGGTTGGTTGGTTGGTTGGTTGGTTGGTTGGTTGGTTGGTTGGTTGGTTGGTTGGTTGGTTGGTTGGTTGGTTGGTTGGTTGGTTGGTTGGTTGGTTGGTTGGTTGGTTGGTTGGTTGGTTGGTTGGTTGGTTGGTTGGTTGGTTGGTTGGTTGGTTGGTTGGTTGGTTGGTTGGTTGGTTGGTTGGTTGGTTGGTTGGTTGGTTGGTTGGTTGGTTGGTTGGTTGGTTGGTTGGTTGGTTGGTTGGTTGGTTGGTTGGTTGGTTGGTTGGTTGGTTGGTTGGTTGGTTGGTTGGTTGGTTGGTTGGTTGGTTGGTTGGTTGGTTGGTTGGTTGGTTGGTTGGTTGGTTGGTTGGTTGGTTGGTTGGTTGGTTGGTTGGTTGGTTGGTTGGTTGGTTGGTTGGTTGGTTGGTTGGTTGGTTGGTTGGTTGGTTGGTTGGTTGGTTGGTTGGTTGGTTGGTTGGTTGGTTGGTTGGTTGGTTGGTTGGTTGGTTGGTTGGTTGGTTGGTTGGTTGGTTGGTTGGTTGGTTGGTTGGTTGGTTGGTTGGTTGGTTGGTTGGTTGGTTGGTTGGTTGGTTGGTTGGTTGGTTGGTTGGTTGGTTGGTTGGTTGGTTGGTTGGTTGGTTGGTTGGTTGGTTGGTTGGTTGGTTGGTTGGTTGGTTGGTTGGTTGGTTGGTTGGTTGGTTGGTTGGTTGGTTGGTTGGTTGGTTGGTTGGTTGGTTGGTTGGTTGGTTGGTTGGTTGGTTGGTTGGTTGGTTGGTTGGTTGGTTGGTTGGTTGGTTGGTTGGTTGGTTGGTTGGTTGGTTGGTTGGTTGGTTGGTTGGTTGGTTGGTTGGTTGGTTGGTTGGTTGGTTGGTTGGTTGGTTGGTTGGTTGGTTGGTTGGTTGGTTGGTTGGTTGGTTGGTTGGTTGGTTGGTTGGTTGGTTGGTTGGTTGGTTGGTTGGTTGGTTGGTTGGTTGGTTGGTTGGTTGGTTGGTTGGTTGGTTGGTTGGTTGGTTGGTTGGTTGGTTGGTTGGTTGGTTGGTTGGTTGGTTGGTTGGTTGGTTGGTTGGTTGGTTGGTTGGTTGGTTGGTTGGTTGGTTGGTTGGTTGGTTGGTTGGTTGGTTGGTTGGTTGGTTGGTTGGTTGGTTGGTTGGTTGGTTGGTTGGTTGGTTGGTTGGTTGGTTGGTTGGTTGGTTGGTTGGTTGGATATGTGGTCTGTCCCAAAAAATTTATACATTTGTAGTATGTTTATTTCTTAATGTATTTGAATAGAAGCTGTTATATACCATGATTTAATGGTGTATACAAAACTCATGTAACTATGGAAACATATCTCACTTGTTTAAAATATTTAATTGTGTTATATATTTTAAATCTAATTAGATAACTGTATAGTATGCTTTTTTCTCAATAGATTTTTTTCTTATCTTATTTTATAGAATTTGCACAGGCGTTTACAGTTGATGTTTATATGCATTTTATATCAATTCCAATTCAAAATGGCCGACTTACGGCCATCTTGATTTTTTTAAATTTAATTTAATAACTGCATGCTTATTTCTCAACAGATTTTTTATTTTTTTATTTTATAGAATTTTGCACAGGCGTTTACAGTTGATGTGTACATACACTTTATATCAATTCCAAATTCAAAATGGCCGACTTGCGGCCATCTTGATTTTTTTAAAATTTAGTTTAATTACTGTATGCTTATTTCTCAACAGATTTTTTTCTTAACTAATTTTGATAGAATTTTGCACAGGCGTTCACAGTTGATGTGTACATACACTTTTACTCAATTCCAATTCAAAATGGCGGACTGGCTGTCATCCTTTTTTCAAAATTAATACAGTCTTATATTGACTTATTACCATACATATTTTGAAAAGAAATTGCATACAAGGTCTTACTAATGCAGTTGATCAGTATGACTATTCTTCATCAATTCATATTCAATATGGCTGACTGGCAGCCATCTTGAATTTTTATTTAAATTACTGTATAGTACATGTATGTGTTTGTTTTACTCAATTTTTGCCAAATTTCGCTCCAAAGTCTTTATTGATGTAGTTGACTCGTTCATGGATTTACTCTGGATACAAATTCGGTATGGCAGACTGGCAGCCATTTTGACTTTGTTTAAATAACTGTATAGTAAGCTTATTTCATTACCAATTTCTTCTTGCTGAAGTCTGATTGATTTATTGATTGATTAATTGGATTTTACGGCTTATTAATGCAAAAATGTCATATTACGCCGAAAACAATTGATGATACTATTACTTCAATAGATAATGAAGATTTTACGTCCTATATTTTATGATAAACATTTATTTCCTTCAAGTGTGGTTTTGTTTTGTTTTGGTTTTACGGCGCACCAACACAAAAAGCTCATATCGCGCCGAAAGCAATCAATGGTACTATTTATTAAAACGATATTAATGATGTAAAGCTCTATATCTTATTATATACATTTATTTCCTCCAAAAAGTTAAGTATCGCATATGGTGGTACAGACTCAAAAAGTTCTTTAAGTGAGTTAACTTTAAAATGTTTGTCACGGATGTATTTAAGATCCTGACAGTCAAGGAGAACGTGTTTGACATAGATATGCTCGTCACAGGGTATACATTTAGGTGCTTCCTCTCTTTTGAGAAGGTATGAATGTGTTAATCTGGTATGACCAATTCTACATCGCGAAATCACTATTTGATCTCGGCGATTAGAAAATATGATGGTACAGACTCAAAAAGTTCTGTAAGTGAGTTAACTTTAAAATGTTTGTCACGGATGTATTTAAGATCCTGGCAGTCAAGGAGAACGTATTTGTCATTGAAATGCTCGTCACATGGTATACATTTAGGTGCTTTCTTTCTTTTGAGAAGGTATGAATGTGTTAATATAGTATGACCAATTCTACATCTCGTAGTAACTATTTATCTCATTGATTAGCAAATATTATTGACGAAGATGAATCAAGGGTTTATTGCTTTATGTCATGTAACTTATTAAATATAGCATTATTCCACATTGTTTGCCATTTTGACTTGCTGAAGTCTATTATGTACTGCTATTTTTATCAAATTCTTATTGTTGAACTTATTTTTGATGTATTGATATTTTATCAAATTCATAATGGCTGATTGGCAGCCATTCTGAGTTTTTCTTTTTAAAAAGCAAATGATTTGATAATTTTTGTTCAGACTTTGAGAAAGTTACCAATTGTTTAAGTTGATGTGCTTGGCATTTTCTTAAGTGGAATTCAAAATGGCTGACTGGCAGCCATGTTGAATTTTCTAATATCTTGTACAGCAAACATCTTTTTTTCTCACCTCATTTTGATAAAATTGTGCTGACAAATTCTTGTTGATGAAATTTTTATATGTATTTATTTTTTATGTATTTCAATGGACCAACTAATAGCCATCTTGATTTTTTCTGTAATGTTGTGAAGAAAACATCTTATTTCGTTATAGCTGCATGAGATTTTAGATATTATTTTAACTTTACTACTGTGAAAATAATGATCGTTAATTTAAGCTTTCTTATGGGGTATTTGTGAAATTCTTGATACAAGATATTGTAAATACTAATTGTTTGATTTATATTGTGTACATTGCTGACTACCATTTTTACAATTGCCTTATTTTTTACTTATTTATCAAAAAATTACAAACACATTCTACATTTTGCTCATCTGGTTACAACATACTCATGATGAGTTTAAATGTGATCACTCTTTGTCTGTTGTTCCACTTTACATTCATAATGACCAAATGGTGTTCATTTTCATGTAAAAAATCATTTGAAGTATGACAACTCTGTTCATTTTGCTTTTTCATAAATCTATAGTGAATTACACTGTAATTTGCTGTTTATTTCCAATTTGATATTTGCATCCTATTCTTTTTATGGTTTTTATGCTTCTTACAACATTTACCCTTTTGGACTTCCACAATTTTGACTTGCTTTTATCTTGAAATGTTGCTGTTGCGGGGGTATTTTCGCCACTGGTGGCAGTTCTAGTTTATATTGAAACATTTTCTGGACAGTTACTCAGTAATGATTGTACCTAGGTTTACCAAATTTTATTTAAGGGTAGCCTAAATGTCTAGCATATGCCCCTTTGGTTTTAGGCCCCTGGGTTAAAGGTCAAAGTCCCAAGAAAAATCATGAGGAAAAACCTTGTCCAACAACCAACTTTACCTAAGATCCCCAATTTTAATGTATCAATACTCTTTTACTCTTTAGATCAAGGGCGAGAATTTTTGGTTCTGAGGCCCCAGGGTCAAGGTGACTGGAAGTTAAGGATGGGACCTATTCTTAGATCCCGGGGTCATTGGTCAAGATCACAGGGACTTCATATGAGATAGAACACAGCATGGACTGCACACGGGCGTATAATGCCCCGCCCAGCGGAGCTCTTGTTGTGTTTCAGTTCAAATTCGTATTGCACTCTTCTATGATCTGAGATTTGGTGTGATAATATACTAACAATTTCTGCAAATGTCTATGTAAAAATAAAATGTGATTTAAAAAAATAAGTTTAAATTTTGCTGTTCTTTTGAACTCAGTATGAACGAATATTCAAGTGTAAAAGTGGATGCGCCGCATGCACATACCTTGTATTATTTAAACGTTTAAATGACGCCTTTAATGCAAGTTCTTACAGGTCAAATGCCTAATTTGTATAAAAATAGTACTAACAAACAGTCTTGTAAATTTTAATCATCATGTGATGTAAGGAAAGAAAGTTATGGACAAAGTACATGATTTACTGGGACACCCCTCGTAAAGGCAAATCTGCATTAAATACTACCCTATATATTACAGGGTCTGTAACACAGATGGTAGATTTTTGAATTTAGTTTCCCAAAGTGGCTATGGGTTTGAATCCCACCCGAAATGGTTATGCTCTTCATGAAAATTTGACAATAATGCCAATTTCCTCCATTAATAAAATATGGAGTTAGTAGCACGCTGGGATTTGGAATCTCGTGTCCAGAAGGGGTACAGGTTCAAATCCTTTCCGGGGAAGTTATACCCTTCCATGAAAATTTGCCAATGTCAATTTTCCTCCATTTATATGATATATGGAGAAGTTTCCGGCCTTGCGAAAGGAAAGGTGAGTACTGGTTATAGACAAAGGTCCAGGAAAGCTAGGTTAGGTGCGCTGGATGCCATAAAATGACCTAAATTGTGTTGACATGACGTTAAACACAATAGAAAAATAAATAAAACATTGGAGAAATTGCCAGCCATGTGGAAGGGTAGGAGAGTACTGGTTATAGACAAGTTCCAGGAAGACTAGGTTAGGTGCACTGGCTTCTGTAAAATAACCTAAATTGTGATGAAATATTGGCATTATTTAAACCCAGTATAAAAATAAAAATTGAAATAATCATTTGGCAGAATAGACTGATTTATCAATAATATATCTTGGAATCATTTGAAATGTTAAAACAATAATAGGAACTGATTTTGTTGATCAGAACCTAAACATGTAGTCAATATGGTATGGTCTTACATTTGCTGTCAATAAGTTCAAGTTGAATCGCAAGGATGTTGTTTTGCACATGGGGTGTTCTAGTTTTTCTGCTTTTAAATTAAAGAAATACCTAAATATTTTGAATTTCTGTTATACATTGGGATATATGGGAACATATTGGCCCATTAATATGTCTCTTTTATTTTAGATTTTAAAATGACTTAAATGTCTTTCTACCGGACTGTTTATACAATCATCAGTCATTAAGGGCATAGAACTTTAAATAACTTCTTCATATTTCATCTTGAAATAAATTTTATTTATGGATTTCATGTTCTTTGATTTGGAAGCACTGTCTTTTCTTGTTGTCAGTTAGTGTTATTCAGTTTTACTTGACTACCTGTGATAACTGTTAGTTGGTGTAGAAAATTCATTCAGAGGATAATTAAGTTCAATTTTCATTTTCTCTAGAATTTTATCTGATGTTAATAAATGCATAGCATTGTCTAATACTCCTTGGTATTTGGTCATAATAGTATGAATAAACTGTTTTTCCATTTGGGCTTGACATTAAGGTAATCTGATTGCCCCTGACCAGCTATGTTTGAGTTCACTTCAGGCTACCTGTAACTGCTAGTAAACATTTGATACGGGCAATAAAATCATATTTAGGTGGTTGTCCAGCTGGAAAACCTGTTTTAAAAGTTATAAATTAGTTCAGAGTGTTTTTTATGCAGTGTGTTAATAGAATTACATGTATGTATTATTATCATGGCGCAATATGACCTTTCTGTGTTGGTGCACTGTAAAACCCAAACAAACAAAGTATTATCATGGTAAATGGGAATAAGTAAGTTTAAATAGGTCTGATAGTTTGATGTGTTCTAATGCCTATAGTTCACACTGCCTAGTGCATCCTGGTAATTTATAGTCAGCGGACAGGGAAGACTTGTGAAGAAAAGGAAGTTGCTAGACCAGGAGTCACTACATCTCCATCTTGAACATGGACTATACTGGTTTAATATGGTTTTACCCAGGAATCTTAAGGTGGAGAACTAGATTATGCCAGAAGAGCTACTGTGATGTCCCTGGTCTCCCATTAATAATGCTGTATTGATTTCGCTTCCTGATGAATCCTGGTTGTATTTAGATTTTAAACACCATCCAGGTCCCTCCCTAGTGATTACCAATTCAACGAGATTTATTCTGATTAAATGTGATTTTCAATGGGGCCAATACAGTGTTAGTGATGTTTGCCTCAGTGTCCTAGCGAGATGTACCGGGTTTTACACCAGTACAGTGTGAAGTAGGAATAAATAATACCTGTATTAAAGATTTCAACTGATAATACTTCACATTCCATAATAGTTCATTTGTAGAGAATAAAAATATGGATAGTTTATGAACAAGTAATGGAATAATTTTGTTAATTTAAGAAAATCATTTGAACAATATGGTATCATATTTTTGCCTCCAGTTAACTACATGATTAACATGTTAGTTAAGCAGCTAACTAGTTATGTAACTATTTTTTATTCAATAAATTAATAATTATAAATAAATGCAAGTTAGTGCCTGCAACTGCCATTTTTGTAAAATTTACCAAAATTAAATTCAATATATTGATATACAGTAGATATTAAGATTATTCTTGGAGCTGTTAAAATAATTACATCAAAATAAAGTATTTACTTCAATGTCATTCAGTCTGAGCATTCATCTTAAGTACCAAATTATTTCAATCTTATTTTAAAGTAAAATTTAGTAACCTAAGTCTGGCTGTGTAAAATCATTGTTCATATAAAATGTTACATATTAAAATGAATGATAGTCATGCCTTTACTGAATGTATCACAAATGAAGTTATTATACATCATTAAATGTTGGACATTTTGACTCTGAAAAACACCAATGGCAAAAATAATTCAAAGTATTTTCAAAATATATGTAGTTGTCACTAATGATGCTAATAATATATTAGATATAAAAGAAATTTTGATCCAAGCAATCTAGCAGTATTTGACCATGTTTTCCAGGGTGGCTTTACTGTTTAGACTGCTGGATTGAATATAAGATGTGTTCTTGTACAATAAAAAACTCAAGATATAAATGGAATTTTGTTCCAGGCAGTCTTGCGGTATTTGACCATGTTTTCCAGGGTGGCTTTACTGTTTAGACTGCTAGATTGAGTATAAAACGTATACATGTACAATAAAAAAAACTCATATATAAATGGAATGTTGTTCCAGGTAGTCTTGCGGTATTTGACCATGTTTTCCAGGGTGGCTTTACTGTTTAGACTGCTAGATTGAGTATAAAACGTATACATGTACAATGAACAACAGTTGAACATAGAATGTGAATATAGCTAGGGTGCTCTTACATATATTATATACGGTACTGTACATATAAGTACAAATTGATGAAATTTAAACAAACTCTAGACATATGATAATTTTAGGTCATCATTTTATTAGTACATTTCTGTATAGGTGATGGTGTGTGATAGCTTATTTTGTTGTGTTACTGGTAGTTGAGGGTATTGAGTATTATTCATTAAGCTATTGAGTAATAGTTATAATAGGCAATATAGCTTTATTTATTATATTAAAGTGATTTTATGCATGCTCATGGCTTTGTGTACTGTAACTTACTCTAGATTAAGTTTGATAATTGGTATAACAGTTTATGACTGGATGATTTGTATGTATTTTACTTAATTGTGATGTAATTATGTATTTTAACCCAGGGAAGTTAAATTATGCTAGTAGCCGCGGCCATGGCATAGTGGTTAGCATGTCTGACTTCGAATCCAGAGATCGGGGTTCAAATCCCGATTGCGGCAGGTCATACCCTATACATGTTGTCGGCCTCGTGGTAGGGTAAGTTAGTACTGGTGATAGAAAAAGTGTCCAGGAAACCTATAGTAGGAAGAGCTGGCCGTCGTGTATATGACCCTATATATGTGTTGAATGCGACGTTAAAAAAAATTATGCTAGTATTAATTAATAATGAATTTATTTTATAGTTATTGTTAAATTGTGATTCCTATATTTGGAAGCAACTTTAAATTATAATGTCTTACTGAGCTTAAGTGCTATACTTTTACTTAGTTCTAAGTGCTTAGAATTTTTACTTCAATATGTTTAATAGATTTGGTTGTTACTAAGATTATTCACAAAATCATGGCAGAAATATGTTACAATGGCTTTTGTAATAATAATTAAATAAATCAAAAGAAAACATAAAGATTAAACATAATTAATTTATTTACCATTTACAATCTATCCTGTGTTTATTCTCTACATTAATCAGTACAACAGTAACTTCAGAAGTACAGCAGTAAACATTTACTGCTAAACATTTCAGCAGTAAACTTTTGAAAATGTCTGTATAGCTTTAGTAATTATTCACTCCTGAAATGTCTAGCTGAAAAGGTTTACTGTTGTATTGCTGAAATTTCTAGTAGGTAGTAGGTTACTTCTGTACTGCTGAAGTTACTGCTGTACTGCTGAAGTTACTGTTGTACTGCTGAAGTTACTGCTGTACTGCTGAAGTTACTGTTGTACTGCTGAAGTTACTGCTGTACTGCTGAAGTTACTGCTGTATTGCTGAAGTTACTGCTGTACTGCTGAAGTTACTGCTGTATTGCTATAGTTACTGCTGTACTTTTGACTTCACATACATACATTTAGGATTCTCTTTACCTAACTACATGTGATACTAGTTAAGTTAATAAAATCATAATTGCTACCCTTCTTTATATAAATAATTGATTCAAACATTAGTAATTGTAATGTAATAGTTACATTGTACCATAAATAGTACCACTAGTATTGTAAATGCAGCTATGACAATATTACATGTTCTGTATAACTTCTGTAGGTCCTCATCAGACCAAATCCTCTACACAACAACAGTTTTGTATGTTTCCCTTAGGTGTTGTTTTAAATGAATTTATCCTCTGCAGAACTTCAACACACTCGTTCTTGTCTGTGGATGCTTTCAAGCAATGTTGTACTGTTTTGTTAATTGTTTGTTTGGGGTTACAGCACATAAGATATTTTTTATCAAATTTTGATTAAAGCCCCTAAAAATTGACACCTATTCTACCATGCAGAATAAGAGCTTATTGAACTTAATTTTCCTCTGAATGAATTTACTGCACCATCTTTCTTAGCTCACATAATCATTATGCTCATTGTGAACTTTATTTGTGATCACTTTAATGTGTCTGTTCGTTCATCTGTTAGTTCTCTTCTATTTTGTCTTTTAGTCCCTTCTTTTCTGCATTTTAAACATTTCAAACTGCATCCTCCAAACTTAATTGAATTTCTATAAGACTGACACAGATTGGTATTGTACATTGTACACTCCAGCATACAACTTTAAGGAAATTTATATATAACTGGCCAGGATATTTCCGGTTATACTGCATTGACATTCGAGACCACCGAAACATTATGAACGGGGTATTGGTCATATGGCGTGGCTGGGGGGAGGGCTTTGGTATTATTTTGAAATCTATTCTGACTTTTCATGTATCATATTAAAATCTTACTTTACAAGTGTTATAAGATGCTATGATATGAAATATAGTATTAAATTTGTACTTTTTTGTATTGTATTGTAAGTTTCATGATTCTTCTATTTGTTGATAGTTGTAAGATTATACATTACTTGTTTATTTTACTCCATTTATTTTTCTTGTTTTTCAGATGAACAGTGATGTAACCCTGGCAACCAATACCAAGATTATCGTAATATCAACGTAAGTAAAATATTTTTTATCATTATTTCTCGAATTTGTTAAATGATGTCACTAGTTAATTAGATTGTGATTGCTAATTAATCAAACTTCGCACAGCGGTTATTTCCCTTTATTGTTAGCAATATGTGATGTAGCTGCTGTGAGGAGTTTGATAAAAAATTTGTTAAAACTGTCATCTGCGGCCAATTGTATAAACGTATTTTACCATGGTAAAAACATACCCCAGGGTAAGTTTCCAGTTACCACAGTGGTAAGTGATTGTATAAAAAATACCTATGGTAACCTTGCTTATTTACCAGGGTATATTTAACCCTGGTCTAGTAGGATGGTAAGTTGATTTACCACAGTAGTTAACTCCAAAACCATGGCCGACATTGACGCAGGACTGTACAGAACTGACCTAGAGGGTTTAGACGTGTAGAACGGCCACTGATTGATTTTAATGACGAGGAGTTACGGCGACGGTACAGGTTTTCTGGGGAGAGTATAGGCAGACTAGTGACTTTATTGGATGACAGACTACGAAGACCGACCGGACGGAACGCTGCATTGACAACGAGACATAGAGTGCTAATGACTCTCCGTTTTTATGCCACTTGGGCATTTTGCAAGGTATAGGGGACACGTTTATTGTAGATGTGGCGACCGTGAGCAGGACCGTGACCGAGGTGACTAATGCACTCTATGACCTTCTGGACATGGCCATTAAGTTTCCAATCAAAGACACGGAACGTCAGTCAGCTATGTCTGGTTTTTTTAAGTTAAACCATTTTCCATGTGTCGTTGGATGCACTGATGGGACTCACATACATATGCAGTCTCCAGGAGGTGAAGACGAGCAGTCTTATGTTAACAGAAAGCGTCGACATTTGTTAACAACCGGACGTTTTTAGAACTTTTTTTACAATAACTTTAAATCTGTTTGTACTACACGCTAGATTTTTTACCTGGAAGAAGTTAGGTTCAAGGTCTCTCTAATGCTATCGGGTTTTCTACTTTCTAAAAATAGAGCACATGTTTTGAGGCCCTGGCAGAGTGTCAATAAATTGTGTTAATTTCGCACCAAACTGTACCATGTTTCCGGACGTTCCGCCAACATTCATTTCAGTTGAAATTTATACTGTAGTTGACATTTTACTGTCAAACATCAATTGATTAAACACTTTACTTAAATGTTCTTACACTTGACCCCTTTTTAATTGTCCGGGCCTCTGTAAAATAATCGCGCATGCGCGATACATTACATGTAACTTCCCTCCACAAACAGAAAACAGGTCAAATGACATGCAAATGTAAATATTGTATTTTCAACAATCATACGTTCATAGTGGTGACTTTGTTGGTACGGGCTGTTACAAAACCAAGCGCTCGAGTGATCGACAAAAAATTATCGAAGTAAACAACAAAATAAAGCGTCTACGCGGGTGTCCGGATTTGTAGGACGTCCGAGTTTGTAGGTCGCCAACCAGTAGAGGTAGAGCCGATAAGCGTATAGCATACAGTCAATTTTAACACTTACTACGATCACTATTCATTCATGAGTATGGTTGTAAAACTTATAAATCTATGTGTCTTCCATAAATAGCCGAAAGCATAGGCCTGCATATATATCTGTGTCTATCATTAAATGTAACATTGATACTATTTCATAACATGAACACATTTATTTGTGCTCGATTTGCTTCATTTTACATAGTATCATTATACATGTATAATTTTTTACCGACCATTAAGAATGATATTACTGAGTAGACCGTACGTAGATCTTTTAAAACAGGAGCGGATCCAGGACTTTTCTATAGGGGGCGAAATTTGTCAAGTAAGGGGGGAGGGTGTCAAAAATTATTTTTTAATGTGTTTCTACCTCCATCCTACTATTTCCAAATTTATAGATAGACTTGGTACTCTGTTCCTTCATGATTTTTATGTAAGCACTGTAGACTGTCATTGAATAAGAAAAGTTCATAAAAATATTCGCAGAAAATGTATTTTATTCATTCATTTTTTTAATTTTACAGCCAGAATCACAAGTATAAATGCATGTTGGTCTGGTTCATGTCAGACTATATAACATTATGAGTAATGAATTTTATTTTGTTCTGTGTTATTTTATATATTTATGGTGGAGGGTTTATTACTTATTTAGTTTTTAGGATTTATCATATGAGGTTAATCGCCTGACCTCATAACTTAATTGTACATGTACATGTATTTCTACTACGATTGATATCCGAGGTGTATCTTCGTAGATGATCGCCGAGGTCGTTCCGAATGTCGCGTCGTCTGTCAAAGTGCGTGTTTGCAATGTATTATGGGATTGTTTTATAGATTTACCATGGGTATAATTTTACCAGCGCTGGTTTGGTTACTGGTGTGGCAACTTTGTTTTATACAATTGAGTTTACCTCAGTAGTAACCATACCCTCCAGTTTACCCTGGGGTAAGTGTTACCATGGTATAATTATACCGTTGTTTATACAATTGGCCGCTGGAGTAATTAATTACCTCCCTTATAAAAAGAGCTACATTTTGTATTTTAAATACCAGCTAGCTCAGTTGGTAGCACGCAAGTCTACTGATCGAGGGGTCGTGGGTTTGATTCCTGGGCGGGGCACACTTTCGTGGAGCTTGGTCATGTAATTATTTCTCTTGCCATTCTCCTTCCTACTAATGATTTTTAATTATGTAGGACAGTTGTCAGTCCCTGACGAAAAGTATGCGCTTAGTAGTTGGTTAACAGCTAAATCCAGAGATTTAGCTTTTCCAGGAGGAGTGAGAAGTTGACTGACCTCCGATATATGACCTATATAATGTTTCTAATGTATTTTCTGTTTCAATATTTTTATATGCATGTTTAAAAAACAGTCGTATGTTATGGCGCTGGTTGTCCATTCATCCGTCTGTCTGTCTGTCTGTCTTTCTGAAACATCTTATGCATGCAACTCCTCCTTTACTATTCAACCTATTTTCTGACTGATAATAGTTATTGATGTCTAGTTATTAAGGGGACATAATTCAGTATTTCTTCATTTACTTTTAAATTATTACTCTTTTATATATACTTATAAGGTATTTCTTGAACAAGCAACTCGATCTTTACTACTTGACTTATTTTCTTGAAACTCATACTGATAGATATTGATATCTAGTTGTGCTTTAAGGGACGTAATTCAAATTTTATCATTTACTTTTTATTTCCCTTAAATTCTATATACATAAGCAAATTCTTTTGTGGACAATTCTCCTTTATTACATGACCTATGTTCTTGAAAGTCCCATTGATGACAGAAATTGATGACAAATTTTGCATAAAGGGGACATAATTTAAACTATCATTTACTTTTGAAATTAGTTTTCTTTTATATAATTATTAATGTTTATAAGAGATTTCTTGGGCAAGCATCACATCCTTTATTACTTCATCTTTATTACTTGAACTATCTTTCTCTGATGATTGATATTGATAACTAGTTGTGCATTCAGGGGTCATAATTTAAATTTATCATTTACTTTTGCATTATTTCCTCATTCATTACCTGACCTGTGTTCTTAAGTCCCAATGATGACAGATGTTGATATCTACTTGTGCATAAAGGGGACATAATGCAAATTTCATTTTTTCATTATTTCCCTTTGACTTAAAAAGGGAACATCATTTAAAATCCATCATTTTCTTTTGAAATATTTTCTCTGTGCAGACAACTCCTTCATTACTTGCCTTAAATTTTAGTAAGATGAGATAAGATAATCTTTATTTAGAGTCGGTTATAGTCAACTAAATACATGTATAACACTAGCTTAAAGCTATTGTCCGATAGTAACTTTCGTTTTGAGTTGAACCATCTTCGGGCGTATTTTGCCTCGCTCACTGGAGCACTTGTTGAATTTATATTTTCATGATTTATTTTTTATCAGATTTAACATATCATTTCAGATTGTATTAAAATCATCAAACGTTTCAAGCTGGTCGATGTAATATAATGGTTGTTTACAGAAAACATAAAGAATCAACATATCAATTTTATTGTACATGATATAATTCTGGCCTGACCACTTTTAAACAAGTCGTCTCGGACATTTTGTCCTTGAGATGTTTGTTGCCCAATTACATGTTAAAAACCCTGTCTTTTTTATTACTTGGAATTTCGTTCCCAAATTTGGTACGAAATTTCTGTTGGCGAATGGAAATATGTATTTGTCCTCGCAATTTTACACCCCATTTATTGATGAATCAAATTCGAAGTACCAAAGGTGGTCTTTGGAGCTTTTTGCACACTTATTTTGGTAAGAAATTTCTGCGGACAAATTGCAATTTCACCACTCGTCATCGGAACTTTTCGCCACGAAAATTTGGAGCGAGTTTTTTGCAGGCAAATAGAAAAATATTTGTCTTTGGCAATTTTACGAACATTTCGAGAACGAATAAGAATTTCAACAGAACTTCTGGCTAGCACAATTAGGGACTTTAGTTAGTTATCTTTCCCTTATAAAATCAGAAGCAATCCAATTGGAAAGTAGGTCCTTACAGTTGGAATCCTCGGATTTTATCATTGAATTCCTGTGTAAGGATAACAAAATATTTCATCCAATATCTTTCTTGTAAATGAAGATATTGACAGAAGGGATGAAATTTAGATAGTTCTTTACCTTAAAAATACTTAGCTTGTATTTCTAACAATTTAAATTATTTACAAAAAAGTTATTAAATATTAATTTTGGCAAATTGACATTGAAAATAAGGGTAAAATCCGAGTAATCCAACTAATTGGACCTACCTATTTGAAGCGTATACAAAGGGAAATGACTGACTAAAGTCCCTTATTGGTACGAAATTATTTTTTGCCATTCGTCCTTGAAACTGCAATCGTATTTGGTACGAAAATTCGGAGAATGAATCGATATTGAAATTTCAATTCGTCCTTTGAACTTTTCGCTCCCAGATTAAGTACGAAATTGCTATTGGCGAATCGAAATACACATTCGTTCTCTGAATGTTTGTCACTGACTTGGGTACGAAATTTGCAAGGAACGCTGTCCATTTTAAAAAGGGAATTTCCACTGATTCCCAATTACAGTACGAAAAACAGTGTTTTTCTACCCATATTTTTCAATATTTTTGATGAATTTTGTACTTTTTTGTTAAGCCGGCATAACAAATACACATCATTTGCACATGAATTTTGTACTTTTTTGTTAAGCCGACATAACAAATATCCAGCAATTGCACTAAAATTCATCCAAAATATAACCATTTTTCAGGATTATTTGCATAAAAATGGCATTGTTATGCCAGCATAACAAATAAACAAGAAAATTCAAACGTGAATTTATATCATTTATTAACTTCATCAACATAAACATTGAACAGAATACTTTGTTAAGCCAACATAACATTTTAGATACAAATAAAACGATGTTAAGCCAGCCATAACAAATCATGGAAAACTTTTACAGTCATAACTCAAAGCAAAATATTTTGTTAAGCCGACATAACATCTTGTTATACCAATTAAACGAATGTTATGCCAACCATAACAAATCATGATAAAAACTTTTACAATCATAACTCAGAAATTGTTTTTGTTAAGCCGGCATAACATTTTAGATACGAATTAAAACAATGTTAGGCCTGCCATAACAAATCATGGAGAAATTTCAAAGTCCTAACTCTGAGAAAAATATTTTGTTAAGCCAACATAACATTTTATTATACGAATAAAAAAATGTTGAGCCAACCATAACAAATCATATTATAAACTTTTACAATCATAACTCAGAAAAAAAATTGTTAAGCCGGCATAACATTTTATATACGAATTAAACGATGTTAGGCCTGCTATAACAAATCGTGGAAAATTTTACAGTCATAACTCATAGCAAAATATTTTGTTAAGCCGACATAACATTTTGTTATACCAATTAAACGAATGTTATGCCAGCCATAACAAATCATGATAAAAACTTTTACAATTATAACTCAGAAATTGTTTTTGTTAAGCCGGCATAACATTTTAGATACGAATTTAAACAATGTTAGGCCTGCCATAACAAATCATGGAAAAATTTCAAAGTCCTAACTCTGAGAAAAATATTTTGTTAAGCCAACATAACATTTTATTATACGAATAAAAAAATGTTAAGCCAACCATAACAAATCATGGTTTAAACTTTTACAATCATAACTCAGAAAAAAATTGTTAAGCCGGCATAACATTTTAGATACGAATTAAACGATGTTAGGCCTGTCATAACAAATCATGGAAAATTTTACAGTCATAACTCAAAGCGAAATATTTTGTTAAGCCAACATAACATTTTGTTATACGAATCAAAAGAATGTTATGCTAGCCATAACAAATCATGATAAAATCTTTAACAATCATAACTCAGAAAAAATATTTTGTTAAGCCGGCATAACATTTTTAGATACGAATTAAAAAAATGTTCGGTCTGCCATAACAAATCATGGAATTATTTTGAAATCAATACTCAGAGAAAAATATTTTGTTAAGCCGACATAACATTTTTAGATACAAATTAAAACGATGTTAGGCCTGCCATAAGAAATCATGGAAAAATTTTACAGTCATAACACAAAGCAAAATATTTTGTTAAGCCAACATAACATTTTGTTATACGAATAAAAAGAATAAAAGATTGTTAAGCAAGCCATAACAAATCATGATAAAAACTTTTACAACCATAATTCAGAGAAAAATATTTTGTTATGCCGGCATAACATTTTTAGAAACGAATTAAAACGATGTTAGGCCTGCCATAAGAAATCATGGAAAGTTTTTTACAGTCATAACTCAAAGCAAAATATTTTGTTATACGAATAAAACCAATGTTGGGCCTGAAATCATGAAATAGGCTTTTACAATGCATAACATTTTTAGATACGAATTAAAACAATGTTAGGCATAGTATAACAAATCATGAAATAAACTTTATCAGTCATAACTCAGAGCGAAATATTTGTTAAGCCGGCATAACATTTAGCGTCAAGCGCACCTAACCTATGCTAGCTTTCCTGGACCCTTTTCTGTAATCAGTTCTCACATACCCTTCCACAAGGCCGGAAACTTCTCCATATACTGAACACTATGAATGGGGAGATGACATTATTGTCAAATTTTCATGGAAAGGTATAACCCGGGTGAGCACCGAACCCGTACCCCCACCGGGACACGAAATTCCAAATCCCGGCGCGCTACCACCTTCGGTATCGACCCGGGTTCTAACGTTAACCGTCACAACACTAACGATAAACGTCGTACTTAGTAGGAAGGTATAGTATTTTAAAGTTCAAATTTTCTGGTTGTAATTCTTTAATTTTCAAAAACTATAGATAATTATAAAATATTATCCAAAATTTCGCGAAATTTGGTCATCAAACAACGGCGCAATACGAATTTTAACTCTTGGGCGAAACACACCTGCATCAAGTTATGCATGAGTTATCGTTCGTGACCGGAATCGGTATGACGTCATCGTAGTCCTACATCCTGAAAGCGGTTATTAGAAACACAGGTGCAAGATACTATGTTTCCCAATTATAGAATATATCGAGAAGATATAGATCGATTTTCTTCAAATAAAAAGTATTTTATGTAGAATAATCCTTTCTAGGTCGAATAGCGAAAGAATTTTGACGATTGTGCATTATTTGTGAATGTGGTGATTATGACCGTGAAACAGGTGTTTGAGACTTTTTTGAGAGTATAAGTATATATTATAGTAAGGAAAATTTGTGTCTTGTGCTTGTAATTAGAAATAAATACTAATTAAATAATTGCTATTTACAACTAGTTTGTAATTCTTTCATGATATCAATTTAAGTAAATTTGAAGTATTAGTTCGGAGCCCATATTTTTATGAAGATGAGAATTTATTACTTACCGTTGATCATGGTGTTTCAGATTTCTTCAGCGCCAGTTTTGAATTATTATCACAGAATGTTAAAACATTAATTCCGATGCAACTTATGTTTTAAAAAAAACTTTACACTGTAATGGTTTATAAGAATTCCATCTTTGTTCGAGGGACTGCACTCACAGTGGTTTCAAATAGATTAAGATAACTTGTTCAAAACGACGACAACTCGGCGACGAAGTAAATAATTTCAAATCGTATCTTCATCGTGTTTCGAATAGTTCTTAATAATACCCTTTGTTGTATTTATATGCTTTTCCGTAATTCCATATGAGAATTTAAGTTTTAATAAAATCACAAATAACTCCTTGGTAAATTCAACTGTTAATATATTTGTCTAACAAACTAGTAAAAACAAAGATTTATTAGCGCGAATTGACTTCCGTGAAAAACAATTTCAACTCCGATTCAAAAGATTATTTTCTAACATCATTATTCAGACCAATAATAACTACAATTAAAAAGTATATAATTGGCGACAGCCTTTTGACAGGTCATGTGTAACAAATGCAATTTGTTGGCGATGATATCTTAATCTACATTAAGGACCCCAATATATAGAGGCTCACCGCGGGACTTTTTTGTCATCTTGTACGAATTTTATTGTTTCCCGTGGGGAACCTCACAAACTTAATTAACACATTTAAAGTTAGGGGTACATCAAAATAATTTATCAATTACTCTTTTGTGTCATCAAATTATTGATACTATTGGGTATGTTTCCATGGACACAGACTCTCAAATCCTGACACGTGTTGGCTATCACTCTGCCGTCGACATTAAAATACAAAGTACGTACCGCACCCTCAATCAATTTCAACATTGTCTAACAGACGTCATGCTGTGAATTCAAAAGAAATTTTTAATCCGCTGACATATGTTACGCGATATATTGGAGATAAAGTAAATGATAGTAGATGACCGTTCAGGCGATCAAGTTCATATTACGCATTTAAATATTTTTTGTGCAAAATAGCGAGGTTTAGAATGCCGGTCTCATCATTTAATATAATCGCACAACCAGCGATATAAAGATATATATATTTTAATGTTTAATCAATTTTCATTCCATGATTTTTAAATGCGATTTTTAGATAAATTAATTTTTATGCTTATTTTCCAAACAAATATTTACTGCACCCAACATTACGAAACAATTTGAGTAGTATTTTCTGCACAACATTGCTGTCACCTGATTTTCCTTTTTTCATCTTTGGTTCCTTGAGAAAAAAACACGAGGTACACTATTTTCTTTTCAAAAAGGAAATTAAATAGCGTTTTCCGCACGAAGATTATATTTTTGGCAAGTATCTGTCAAAATATGACGAAATCATAACTTTACGTAGTCTAAGTTATTTCTGCCGAGTTTTTTCAATCTTTTTCCCCTTTCACTTGGTCATCATATAGAAATAAAAAAAACGCGCTTGCTCTTAACCAGTTTCAGACTCATTTAATGTAATGACGTATTCGATTTAATTTCTTTTTGAACCTTTTTTCACGCAAATAAAAAGTACATCACAAAAAAACTACTTAATATCATGGAATTGTCGATGAATGCAATCAAATATACAACATATAAGCCTAGTTATTAAACTGGTTTATATAAAATATAAAAAATCATGTAGGAAATGTAATTATTAATAAAAAAATGCAAATTTAATTTCAAAATGTTTTTGCGACTGATTAATTGACAGGCGTGTATAAATTACAATCCATTGACTGTTACAACAGGTTTTAATCGATAGGACTACGATGACGTCACACACGGTAGATAAGCGATGTTGTAATATCGGCTAAATTGATACAGGTTTAAATCAGAGTTAAATATCTCGATATACACATTGTTTACATGCGTTAAGCGTGAGTGTCTGCTGAGATACAATAGAAATACGTAATATTTTGATGTTTAATCGTTTTTTGTGTCCAACGATAAATTTCACCTTTAAGCAAAATCCATACAAAAGTATCTCATAGAACAAATATTACTTCGCAGCAATCACTCTAAGTCTCGTATAGCTCGTTTAGGATAACTTGAGACAAAATAGAAAGATACCATTTGTATTATACACAAGTGGATTTAAGTTTAGTGTCGCCAACCTAGATTTCTGCACTATCTGTAATTTGAATGTCATCTTGTGTTGATATGAACTATTACAATCGTCGTCTTATATCGTCTGATTCGCCATCTTGTCCTCATTACAATGACTTTGTCATATTTACATTCACAATAATTATGATAATGTATTTGCTTAAGTTCTGGGTGATGATGGTGTATTTTCTTGCTATATATGTACAGATGATATTTCGGGAAAGAATTCGTCGCAACTAGCTGTTCCTGAAAAAAAGAAAATATGGCTTTCAGATAAAATAATGAAAGGCAAGACAGCGCGATGATCTAAAAATTTCCGCATACCTACTCTCTAATTTAGATCTGGCCTTTTTCAATCGAGGGTCACGTTCAGGTGACCATTTCTCATCACAATATTAATGACGATTTTTTTTCTGTATAAAACATATACATACACGCGTGGACTCATAAGTTAGACAATTCCAAAATTTAAAATAAAAAACACACCATGTTTTTTTTATTTTTTAACGGAAAAGGGATATTGCATAATTATACTTTGACATTCAACGTTTATTCTAAACAATGTGTGTATAATATAAAGTTAGATCTGTTAGATAAATGGGCGTGGTCTAGCAATCTGATAAATCTATTTCAAGTATAACCTATTATACGCATGGCTTCACTTCTAATTATTTGCCCAAAATGGGCGTGGTTTAATACCCTGGACAATCCTTTATCTCTGATTTTATCTATGCATCATTTATAGTTATGTTATATTAACCTGTCACAACTTGAATAATTAGACGGTCACCGAATGTGTTAGTATTTATCTTCTTTAAAATATTGAGCCACCAAACCATATAAATTATCAAAGAAATAACAAATTCGAAAAAAAAGTTAAAAATAACAAATTCAGTGACTGTGAAATTATTTAAGTTGCGACAGGTTAATATAATATAATACAACTATACTTACCTATGAATTAAACTGACACAAAGTGTACAAATCGATATTAGCTGCAATAATGTATTAGCTGGACACATAGATGTCCATAGTACATATAAGAATCTGTCTCATGACATTAAGTAGAGTTTCTTAACAAATTTATCTTAGAAATTTATCTTTCTCCTTCATTTTTTCAATCCGTACAAACTAAACACACGAACTAAAATAAAATAAAAAACTTGCCATTGAATGATGATTCCTTTCATAACGGGTGTTGATTCCAATCCTGACAATAAACAACTCATTAAGCCTGAAAAAGAATCAAATAATATCATGATCGTAATATTTTATTTTTGGATACATATTAATTACTTACAATATGTCGAACAATAACGGTATGAATAATATATGCGCGCTATGAATCTATACACCAGTTTCTCACATAAAACAGTTAACTTCGTAACATTATGATTCCATTTTCGGTCCTCAGTTCTAAACACAAGCGGACGTCAGGGTCAAACACATAGTGTTTTTATTCGGGGCCATGACCATTGTCTTACACCGAGGTTATCAAGATTCTTGCTAGTATCGAGAATCCTACAAGACTCTGGGTAGGAGAATGGGCCATGCCGGGCGCCTGTGGTTCTAAACAAGCAGGATAATGGCACAACGACGTGAAGCTAGCTTTTGATTCTGCCAGATAAATCCTTTTCAACATAAATCTCCATTCAACATAACTCAGCTGACATCGAGATTCCGATTTTTTTTTCAATATACTGCAATATATATTGCGTCATGAGTAATGAGTTTTACAATAGTTTAAGAAATAGCTTCTAACGTCCGCGGATAATTCGAAGCATGTTACGCTTCAAACAGACTAAATGTACAATAAACATTACTCTATAAAAGTTATACATTCTATCAATAAAAAAATCGGACATACGATCCTGTTTCTCAAACATAAAAAAACAAACCAACAATATATCTGTATGTAACCACAGTCTGAATAATTTGCCCTTCCGTATTTAGTTGCTTTAAACACGTACATGAACTGGCGTAAATCACGTAAAAAAGTAAAAATAGAAATCACTATTATTTTGTGAAACAAAGTTCTAACTTTGTGCGTCATAGATCTAAATAACAGTTAATGTAAAGTCTTTAAAATTACTATTATATAATTTAATTTAAAAATACTTACCCAGTTTCCACGCTCCAAATCATCAAAATTACAAAATTATGACTGTCTTATATAAACATTTGTAGCAATTTAAGATCAAATGTTTTTAAAAAATCGGAGTAAACACCACGTGATCAATATCTTCTACTAGATTAATTATTGACTAATCGGATGATCGTATTCTTATGCGGCATCCTTTGATGTACAAAAGTTTTGAAAGCAACAGACTGCACGCTGTGCACCCCACTAAATTGATGTTTTCGTTGATTGGTCATTTGCCTATTATCAGATTTGCGCATGCGCACAGTCTTAAGCGGGAATCGATTACTAGTTCAATATTTTCGTTTAGATTTTTTCGTGATTACAATTTAACTACAACTTCAAAACATCATCAATATTTTGAATGGCTACCGACGTATGAAGAAATCATTAAACATGAACATTTATAAGGTGAGTTCATTTTTATTGATTTGTTAAGAAAATTCGACTAATTTATTCATCTGAAACAATAAATTTATTAATTTGTTTTGATACAACGAACAACGCACACATATTTATAAAAGTATTAGTTCATGTAGAATAGGCATTCTGTCTTAAATATGGAATTGTTGGTTAGATCTATCTCTCAGATATGACTGTTATATATATTTTAGGGATTCTATATAACATCCCCGATTATATTTTTATGTTTCTGTTTAATATTGGCATAAAATTCTAAATTTAGGTGTACAAAATTATTTTATTATTTGTCTATTGTATGCTTAAGGTGCGTTCAAGTATTTGAGAAAATACAAATCTGCCCGTAATCATGATTTTGTTCGTGATTTTATCACCTAAATACAAGTTATATGTTGTCCATAGAGACATGCATGCAATAAAGCACTACAGTGCTAAATATTTCATTAACTATATTAAGAAATAACATGGTACTAAGTTACCAAATCATAGTTAACTACCAGTAAATAACTTCAAAAATAGATTATTCAGTTCAACATTTTGTTACACCTTAATATGTATAAATATTTATTGTCTGTTTCAGAATAATATGGCCAGAACAATATACTACTTATGATTACATGTACTAACAGTGGCAATGTCATAGAACTTTCTCAATTTATACATGATGTTCACATAAGAACTTCGAATACTCAATTTGTGGATTTCCTGCATTTAAACTGTAAGTGAAATTATTCATTATTTAAATTAGAATATAATATGATAGCTAACTGTTCAATAACTGTTAGAAAAGACCGCCGTTAATTAAGGCCTGATGTAAAGGCATTTTTGAAAATTATATTAGCAACATGCTTTATTTAACATATGTTCTGTTATCTTGTATAATTTTTATTATTTGATTGGATATTGTCAACCACGCCCCTTAATGCATATTTCATGACCTCGGCATCTTAGCCAAGGTCGTGTGACCCCATACAGTCATGGAATGTAGGCATTGATATTACACTATATAATTTATACATCGTAACATCCAAATAAGGCCAGATTAAGCACCGAGATAAAGCGATTCGTCCTCTTGATTATGCAAGCGTGAAAACATCTTTCGACTCTTTTTAAACAGTCGCCTTCATCAGAGACATGTTATCAATGCCTATGCCTTTATTAATTCGACCATCTTTAATTAAGTAGGCATTGTTAACCAGGCATAGTTTTATTCACAGGCTTGGAATACCCAAGAATACACAGACTCGTGCAATCCCCCCACACCAAGCAGACATTCGAAACCCCTTTTAAGAGAAAGGGCACAACAGCGACACTAATAAAAAATAACTGACGCGACATTTAGCATAATTTCACTGTCGATAGTCATTTATACGATACAGATATATAAATTATCCAAGTTGATATTCAAGCTTCTCTAGATCACTTTACCAAGCGCTCTAACATTGATTAAGCAAGTGTTTGTATTTTATTACACATACCTCAGTACCAGCCGAAATATGGTGATTCGATGTATTGCTGAAGACCCACATAATAGGCGTGCATGAGATGGAGAAAAACTAAAGAGAACCGAATGCGTTTTTGTAAACTTTCAATAAAGGAAATATTTATTAATCTTTGACCTAATATGCTGAGCGAAATCCTGCTTAAGTAGACTTATTTCATCGCTCGAACTTTGGTACGGTAAACTGTCACTGACTATTCTCTATTTCGTTGTGAAAACGTGATTAACAATAATTAACGTGCACATATCGCCGGGAGTAAAACGTTTCAATACATGTACACTGTAGTGTACAAATTTTGAAATCCGTTACAATATGGTTCATTCCTCACAAAAAAGGGAATGAGAGACCACATTTTCCGCATAAAATTTTCCTTTATACCTGTCTAGCGAAGGAAGATATTTTAGATTAGTAAAAATAGTAAATAAGTATTTTCGACGTTTGAAAATATGTTACCAGTCTTCGTATATCTAAATGAAGTTAATACGAGCAAAAGGAAGTGTATTTCCATGGCATTTTACCACAAAACCGGAATTCTGTTGCTCTTTATTGGTGCCGTAAAGAGAGGTTATCACAATATTTCTGTAAAGTTAGCTTGCGTAAAAACATGTCTGGTATATTTT
The DNA here is from genome assembly GCA_025267735.1 of Mactra quadrangularis. Classification (NCBI taxonomy): domain Eukaryota; kingdom Metazoa; phylum Mollusca; class Bivalvia; order Venerida; family Mactridae; genus Mactra; species Mactra quadrangularis. The sequence goes on along the minus strand of CM046308.1, from coordinate 14,905,348 downwards.
CCATAATGTTCCGGCGACTTAATGCTTAATTTCTTAATCGTGTTTCTATTTCAGGTGAAAGTATGGTTTATCAAGAATGGTAATCATAAACTATGATGCCTCTTTATGTGTTTGTGACGAATACGAACTGATGTGAGATCGGCATCTTATTTTCGTCACATTGATTAGATTAAGATCGCATCTTTAACTTAAATGTGATTTAAAAATGCGATCGGACATTATTGAGAACATTATTGAAAACGAAAGATTTAATAAATAGATAAGTTTCAATAAAAAATTCCATTTGTTTTAAGCGTCAAATAAATGGTTTGATTAATTGTATTATTAAAAGTTCACAATGGAATAAGGAAGGTATACTTTCTATGCTTTATAATATTCATTATTATAGTGGTTAATTAATTATATTTGACATAGTGTTAACGAACGGATAGCTAGCCTAGTCGGTAGCGCATAAGTCTACTGATCAAGGGTTGTAGGTTCGATATCCGGACGAAGCATACTTTTGTGGAGTCTGGTCATGAAATAATTTCTTCGGCCATTCTCCCTCCTAAATCGTGTACGACAGAAGTCACTCACTGACGGATAATGCGTTGGTTTCTAAATCTAGAAATGTAGCCTTTTTAGGAACAGTGAGTAGGTGATCTGAGCGCCGTGATATAACCTATAGTAATACAATGTGTTGCTACAGCATTAAATCCAACATCTACAACTACTTCCGAAAATTGAACTTACGTTGTAACCTCAACTTCGGCAAAATGACAGATGGTTTGTAAACTTTGAATTTATGTGACTGCTTTGCTGAAGAACTCCTGAAGCGTTTCAATAAATGTGTGAAATACTAAAAAAAATCGCAAATTATTTAACTGCTATTTACTTAACTTGTGAATCAACCTTGCCGACGATTTAAATAACACGTGTCAAATTGTTTGATGTTGATTGAAACTGTTTTTCCTAAATCAGTAGCGTGTTAAATTACACTAAACGTTACAGAACGTTACATAATGATACATTCGGAACTCCTCGGCCATTCGCTGCGAATAATCTAATCTAATACACAAATATGCGATCGTTAAGGCAATGAGTGATGTTTCAAAATTTACGGACTAAAAACGAAACATCACTCAATGCCTAAACGATCATATAATTGTTTACTTCAACTACGGTAGTTCCAAAATAGCGTCCAATTATGTCCGACATTATTCGCAGCGAATGGCCGAGGAGATCCGAATGTATCGTTACGGAACGTTTTGTAACGTTCGCGGTAACTGAACGCGCTATAGTCACATGTGTTATAAACACAACAGGATTTACTAATCAACCCCTAATTAACTTGATAACGTAATGTCAGTGTTTGCTAACAGGTTGTAAAACAAATATCAGTTAAATCAATCTCTGATCACTTGCAAACTTTTAGGGCGACAATAGAGATCAACTTGTTTTGTCTTAACCAGTGACCTACAGACTTTATGGTCATAAAATTAAAAACGCTTGAGTTATGACTGTAAAAGCTTTTTTCATGATTTGTTATGCCAGGCCTAACATTTTTATTCGTACCTAAAACGTTATGCTGGCTTAACAAAATACTTTCTCTGAGTAATGACTGTAAATCTTTATATTATGATTTGTTATGCCAGGCTTCACTTTTTTGTTCGTGTAACAAAATGTTATGCTGGCTTAACAAAATATTTTGCTTTGAGTTATGACTTTAAAATTTTTCCATGATTTGTTATGGCTGGCTTAACATTTTATTTATTCGTATCACAAAATGTTATGCCGGCTTAACAAAATATCTTGCTTTGAGTTATGACTTTTGATTTTTTTGTTATACCAGGCTTAACATTCTATTTATTCGTGTAACAAAATGTTATGCTGGCTTAACAAAATACTTTTCTGTAAGTTTGACTGTAAACGTTTATATTATGATTTGTTATGCCAGACTTAACATTTTTTTTATTCATGTCTACAAATGTTATGGTGGCTTAACAAAATATTTTGTTCTGAGGTATGACTTCAAAATGTGTACATGATTTGTTATGGCTGGCTTAACATTCTTTTTATTCGTATAACAAAATGTTATGCTGGCTTAACAAAATGTTTTTATTTGAGTAATGACTTTAAAATTTTCTATGATTTTTTATACCAGACTTAACATTGTTTTTATTCGTATAACAAAATGTTATGCTGGCTTAACAAAATATTTTTCTTTGAGTTATGACTGTAAAAGTTTATATCATGCTTTGTTATGCCAGGCCTAACATTTGTTTAAATGTATAATAAAATGTTATGTTGGCTTAACAAAATACTTTTCTCTAAGTTATGACTGTAAAAGTTTATGTAATGATTTGTTATGCCAGACTTAACATTGTTTTCTTTGTATCTAAAATGTTATGCTGGCTTAACAAAGTTAAGGTTATGTTGATGATGTTAATAAAATGTAAAAAGTTACGTTTGAATTTTCTTGTTTATTTGTTATGCTGGCATAACAATGCCATTTCACGCAAATAATCCTGAAAAATGGTTATATTTTGGATGAATTTTAGTGCAAATAATGTGTATTTGTTATGCCGGCTTAACAAAAAAGTACAAAATTCATGTGCAAATGATGTGTATTTGTTATGCCGGCTTAACAAATCAAAGCACTGAACGTGCTGTAGGAACGATTCTTGAAAGCGTGTAGGTACCATGTCTAAGACATAATTTTATAATTAACACAAATAATAAGTTGTTAGATCAAGAACATAATATTATCAAAAATCTTGCAAATTTAAAGGTGTTGAAAGTAAAATACACAACAAAAGTATACACTTTAAATACAGTAATTGTCTTTTCTTAAGATGTGCTGTAACTAGTTTGCTCTTCTGTAGAACTTTGAGGTAGATTCTCTGCAAACTTTTATCTTGATGCTGCTAAGTAATGTTGAACTTCTAACAAATACTTACATGGATGATATAGGTTATTGGGGGAATTAAAGTCAAAGATTTGCTGAAAGTCTAGCACGAAATTATTTGTATTAATTTATATATATCAAAATGAAAGCAACTAACAGATGAAGACATGACGGGGCGTGACGTTTGCATTATTTAAATGATGTTATTTTCGCATCCATTCCATTCGTTATATTTAAGTCGATATTGCGATCTTTTATCCGTTTACACATATTACCCATATTTATCACTTGAAAGTGTCTGGTGTCCACATTTAAGGTGCTTTGTAATTATTAAGAGTATGTATGTCATTGACAGTGTTTTTCCTATAAAACAGTGAAAATAGTAATAAATATACCGTGTTTTGGTCACAAAAACTGATTATAAGGGGAGCCTACTCTGTGTGACTTATTAAGAGAGGAAAATAAGGATATTTTAATGGTTGATATTTTCAATTGAAGATTTTTTCCTGATAAGTTACGTATCTTTTCTCTTAAACTGATCATTTTAAAGAGAAAAATAGTTAGTTCAGCTGATGTATAATTTAAGGTACCTAACACTATTGGGTCATACCTTAATTGACATTAAAAATGAACGTCAATTTTTGTGAAGAAGTAACACTCTCTGGTAATCAGTGGTATCGACTGAAACACTGTATATATTTAAATAGTCTATTTTGATTCATGAAATAGCGCATATTTTTGTGTAAGCCATTAGTCCTTCATTTGACGCATTCATTTGTAGGTGCGAACAAAACTGTCTGTGGCTTAAAGTAAAAATGTTATCTGCTAAGTGGATCATTTTAAAGGTTTATAACCTAGTACAACACGTAGTTATTAACAGAATCCCCAGCACATGTCATTTTGACGCCAAAAAGGCAATTTTATCTGACACAGATTCTCCGGTGGTGTTTAAGCCTTAAAATATGAAAAAAATATTTGGTGATTTTTTTTGTCCTTTTTGGTCACTTTTACACCAAGATTTAGTGATTGATACCATCAATTTACTCGTATGTGAAAAAATAACAATTTTTTATTAAACAAAATTTTCCAAATAATGCTTTAAAAAGCAGCACTTTCTTGAGAATCAGTGGTATCGCCAATGATGTATATATTTTAGGTATACTAAACTATAGACATACTAGTTATACAAGTATGATTAATTGCATTTACAATAACTATGTATCAATAATCACTTTCTAATTAATTCAACATATCAGTTTGTCTAACAACTTCGCGCTTTTAAATCATAACAATTAATAATTTCAATTCTATTTTGTTTATCTCACATCACACAATTTTTACAGTCAATTTGAAAATAATTTCAAAATAATGTTCAATAATCGGTTAAACATGTGCTGAGTCTTACAGTACATGAATACTACATATTTTGTATTCAATACGTACAATACAATTGACACAATACTTATGCAATCTCTAAACACCATTACTGTACTTTATATCCAAATATCTTCAATTCTTGATAGAAATATATTCAATTTTATTTTTTATTGTTAAGGGTGTATCGGGATTTGAAGTTGAAAAAAATCTATGTTGTGGGTGTGTTGCTAAACTATTAAAATATCCATTAATTCTAAAATAATTTTTATATATTTTGTAAGGGATGCATTACATGAATAGATGTGATAGCGAAAATAAAAAAAATAAACAAATAAGATATTTAAAAGGAAATGAAAACATTTAACCTCGCCTTAGAATAGCCTTCCGAACGTCAATCCAAACACATATTTAAAGTTCTTTTTTCATAAATCCAAATGTAGGTTGTCCATATATCATTTTACAATGTCCTAGTGTAAAATACACAAAAAGTATTTCCCAAATGTAAATTTGATAATTCATCTCAACACAAACATTACCAAACATTACACGTTTTAAATTACAGTTTACACACAAGTTCCCAGTGCAATTTTCCACTCATATTGTATGTTCTATGTGTGTAATAAGAAGGAAAAAATAATCGGGTTCCTGTGTGAAATTGAAAATAAAATCATGTGTGAAGAGTGTTGTGATCTGAATTATCAAATTTACATTTTGGAAACACTTTTTGCGTGTTTCACCCTAGGACATTGTAAAATGTTATATGGACATTCCATTTCATCTTTTGGAATTATGAAAAAGGAACTTTAAATATGTGTTTGGACCGACGTTCGTAAGGCCATTTCAAGGTTAGGATAAATGTTTTCGTTTCTTTCTATATGTCTTATTTGTTGAGTTCTTAATATTTTCACTGTCTCATCTATACACTTAATGCATCACTTACAAAATAAATTAAAATTATTTAGAATTTATGGATATTTTGATATAATTAGTTACCCCACCCACTTGATAGATTTTTTCAATTTCAACAAATGATAGATCCTTAATACATATTTTTATGATAAATAACCAATTAGATTATATTTTAAACTATCATAATATTTTTTTCGGGTTGTGTTGATCATGGTTTGAGTTGTCCACGGGTTGAGTTGTCCCAATTTCGGGTTGAGTTGTGCACGGGTTGAGTTGTACCGGACCCCGATGGAAGCGGTTAATTGTCAAAGAAGAAAATGTGACATGCCGTTTATTAATCACTTGTGAAATTCTGTTGTCCACATTAGGGATGCTTTTAAATGATAAAGTGTATGTACGTACAGTACAAAAACGAATGGCCTTACAACGTTATAGTCACAATAACTGGTTAAATAAATGGAGACGAACCGCCCCTATAGTGCGGGCGAATCGTCAACGAGCGAATGATACTGGGTGCGAATCGTTCGCTACCTTTCCGAAACAAGGTCATCTTCTGCTTTGAGACAAAGACGTTTTTACGTTTAATATTATGCTTCATTCGCAATACATATGCAATGTTGTGCAAATTCATTTTTATGCTGTCAGGAGAAATATTTGTGGTCAACACATGACTTTTTCCGAGGTTTAACAGTCTCGACTGACCATGTAAACGGAAGTCGCTTTTTTTGTACATTTTAGTACCCTGCTTATTCGTTCTAGATTGCCCACAAGCGGAATGAGCCGGGAACCAACGGTATAGAATAATTAATCAGGTCGGGTTAAAGTTCGTATGAAATGTATTTATATACACAACGGGAATTAATGAGTATAATTACGTTTAACTAGTTTGCGTCGGTTCGGAGTTGTTCGATAATTTCCGTTTGTAGGGGAGACAACCTAGCTCCGTATAGTTATATGATAATGAGAAAGTATGCATAAATTATGATTCTTTGTCTTTGTTGAAAGGCGTGGAAATATGAATATTTATGATTCAGAATGGTTTTAAGATTTGTCATGTCTCTGGAACGATAAATCGTTCCAAAAAGTACAAAATTCATCAAAAATATTGAAAAATAAGGGTAGAAAAACACTGTTTTTCGTACTGTAATTGGGAATCAGTGGAAATTCCCTTTTTAAAATGGACAGCGTTAAGGGCGAATCGGAATATCTATTCGTCCTTTGAAATTTTCGCTCCAAAATTTGGTACGAAAATTTAGAGGACGAATCGATAATTTGCCCGTCGTCCTTGGGAACTTTACGCTCCCAAACGTGGAACGAAATTTCTATGGACGAATGACAAAATATCTATTCGTCCTTCAAAGTTTTCGTTCCGTAATTGGGTACGAAAATTCCGTGGACGAATCGATATTTTGCCATTCGTCCTTTGAATTTTTCGCTCCTAAAATTGGTATATAAATTCAGAGGACGAATCGATGTTTTGCCCGTCGTCTTGGAACTTTACGCACCCAAACGTAGAACGAAATTTCTATATTTTGCCATTCGTACTTGGAACTTTTCGCTCCCAAACCTAGTGAATTGGATACGAAATTTGCAAGGGCGAATCGAAATTCGTCCTATGAATTTTCCTCTCCCGAGTTTGGTTCAAAACTTCTGAGGCCGAATCGATTTTTGCAATTAGGGACTTTGATCAGTTATCTTTCCCTGATAAAATCTGAAGCAATCCAATTGGTAAGTAGGTCCTTACAGTTGGAATTCTCGGATTTTATCATTGAATTCCTATGTAAGGATAACAAAATATTTCATCTAATATCTTTCTTGTTAATGAAGAAGCGGTGAAATTTTGATAGTTTTTTACCCTAAAAATACTTAGCTTGGATTTAAAACAAATTGAATGATTTACAAAGAAGTTATTTAAGATTAATTTTGGCAAATTGACATTGAAAAGTAAGGGTAAAATCCGAGTAATCCAACTAATTGGACCTACCTATTTGAAGAGTATAGAATGGGAAATAACTGACTAAAGTTCCTTATTCGTCCTTGGATTTTTTCACTCCCAAAGTTGGTACGATAATTCAAAGGACGAATCGATATTTTGCCATTCGTCCTTGGAACTTTTCGCTACCAAATGTGGTACGAAATTTCTGTGGGCGAATCGAAGTATCTACTCGTCCTCGGAACGTTTATCACTGAATTCGGTTCGAAATGCGTCTTTTGAATTTTACGTCCTGAATTTGGTTTAAAAATTCTGTGGACGAAAATCTTTAAAATTTTTGGTATTAAGATTGGTACGGAAATTCGGCGGATGAATCGATATTTTTCCATTCTTCCTATGAACTTTTCGTTTCCAGAATTAGTACGAAATTTCTATGGGCGAACCTTAGAACGTTAACAACTGAATTGGGTACGAAATTTGCAAGGGCAAATCGAAATATCTATTCGTACTTCGAATTTTCCGCTCCCAAGTTATTACGAAAATTCTGAGGACGAATCGCTTTTTGCCATTCGTCCTTTGAATTTCCCAAATTTGGTACGAAAATTCCGGGGACGAATCGATATTTAGCCATTCGTCCTTGGAACTTTTTGCTCCCAAATTAAGTACGAAATTTCTATGGGCGAATCGAAGTATCAAGTCGTCTTTGGAATTTTTCATCCTGAATTTAGTATGAAAATTCTGTGGCGAAATTTTTTTTTCGCAATTCGTCTTCAAAATTTTTGGTACCAAGATTGGAACGAAAATTCTTAGGATGAATCGATATTTTGCCTGTCGTCTTTGAAACTATTTCTGTGGGCAAATCTAATTATCTTTTTTTCGGAACTGTTCGCTCCCAAATTCATTACGATTATGCATGGGAAATAAATATGTTATATTATGTAATTAAATATCTATTCGTACTCAAAACTCTTCGCCCATGCAAATATTGTTCCTTATTAAAGGCAAAAAATCCCGACGACGAATAGAAATTTCGATTCACCCACAAAAATTTCTTACTAAATTTAATGGCGGAAAGTTCCAAAGATGAATAGATATAGTAATTCGCCCATTCAAATTTGGGATCGAAATGTCTATTCGTTCGTGGAACTCTCCATCAAATTTGGTACGAAAATTCTGAGGATGAATCGATATTTTTTCCATTCGTTGTTGAAACTTTCCGCTCCAAATTAAGTACGAAATTTCTGTGGGCGAATCGAAATATCTACTCGGAACGTTTCGCACTGAATTGGGTAGGAAATTTGCAAGGGCGAATCGAAATGTCAACTTGTTCTTCAAACTGTACGCCATCAAATTTGGTACGAAAATTCCGAGGACGATGTGATTTTTTTTATCTTGAAACGTTTCGCTTCAAAATAAGTACGAAATTTCTGAGGGCGAATCGAAATTATATAATACTAAACTGTTAGCCATAAATTAGGTTGAAAATTTCTAACAACGAATGGTAAATTACATTTTATCCCAGGAACTATTCGCTCAGTGATTTGGTGCGAGAATTCTGTGGACGAAATTCACCATTCGTCCTCGAAATTGTTGCCCAAAATTTGGTAAAACATTTCTAAAGACTAATCGAAAATTAAAATTTATCCTCCTCTTTGCTTCTTATTTGGGCACGAAATATCAGTGGGCAAATTGCTGCATTTCGATTTGTCCTCTGAAATTTTCGCTCCATAATTTTGTAGAAAATATCTGTGTACAAATTTCAACATTTCAATTTGGCCTCGACATTTTCGCTCTCAAGTTAGGTTAGAAATTCTGTGGGAGTATCGAAAATTTACCATTCGTCCTCGAACCTTTCGCTTCTCAATTTGATATTTCAGGATTCAGGATTTTTACTAGAGGGGGATCCGAACTTTTCTAGGGGGGGGGGGGGCTCTGATCCACGAACAACAACCACTTATATACATTTTGCAGAAAAAAATGCAACATATTGATAATAAAAACTACATAACCATTTAATCTATGTTAAGCACCGAAATTAATTGCTTCATGCAATTTAAAAATGACTTACAGGCAAGAAAACCATTAATGGACAGGTACATTTTCCAAATTCTAGAGGGGGTCCGGACACCCCTGACCCCCCCCCCCCCGCTGGATCCGCCTATGCTTTCCGTTTAGTCTCGAGCAAGGTACTATGTAAGTCTGACGACAATAGAAACTATCCTCTGTCTTAATTTTAGATAACCTACACACAATGACTTGTGACTGTGTGTTGATTAGTATGCTACCAGCCTAACAACTAATCTAGACCAGCGGTTTACTTAACGATTTATACAAAATAACATAAACTGATAAAAACCTATCAATAAACACTAACATAAAATTTTAAATGTAGTTCAATTTATTTGTTACAGTTTTCTATTATTATACATTAACTTGAATTATTGCATTTCCAGTAAAACTAGACTATTAGGGAGTAAGCAATGACACCTGGCGGCCATAAGTATATCTTTTGCTATAAATGTTAAGTTTGAGCAGTATTGTAAAACTATTTTTACAAGTTAACTAAGTGAAGAAAGGGTTATCATATTTCCATCCTGCTTGCTATGTTAAATGGGCATAGGCCAAATGACTAATATAAATACAGCACATCTACACTGTCTAGATCGTGAAACGGTGGCGATTTTCCGTGTCACGGTGTAGCCACATCAAGATGGCGGAAAAACAACCATCCAAAAGGTACGTGTCGTTTTTTGTATGATATTTTGAGAAATATTCTGTCCCAAACGCGTTATATAGTTTCATTTGATCCGTAAATATATAAACAAAAGGGCGGGTATACTCACCTGACCTGTCATAAAGGATTTATGAGAATTAAAGCAACCAAAGTTGACGAATGACCGTATGTCAAATTTGAACCGAGAGAAGTGTATGACTTTTGATAAAATCGCCGTTAGTACGGCACTTATTGTGTTATAAATATGATTGTGGGACAATGTATATGCATGCAATTATACCTTAAAATTGTACAAGTTCTAATTTATTTTGTTTTGTCAAATCATGCCTACTTTCGGTTTTGTCTAAGCAACGGTTGAGATAGTAGCTCCGGAGAAGATTTTCCGTAAGAAATGACTCGGTGTTGCCATAAAAAGTGGACACGGTGTATACATTTGCATGAAAGTGAACACGGTTAGGACACCCATGCAAACGCTTGAAATGCGACCAGACTATTTGGAATACGGTTGAAATGTAGGCAAGGCAAAACGTAGCAGTATTTGTTAAAATACAGATACGGGTTTGGTTAAATCATAGACAAATCTTCTAACTGTTCATCCTGTTCCACGTACTCGTACATGGAAGAAACTTTTGTTGAGAGGGACCTGTTAAAGTTACTCTGCCGAGTGCTTTTATTGGTGCTGACGTTTTGCACATTTTTTCACATCTGGACTGGGAAGTAATTGAATCAATATCAACAGAAATATCTTGTTTAGATTCTTGTATATTTTCTAGGTCTTTAACATCAGGACACTTCTTAATTTCTAGAAAGGATGTACATATATGTTGATTCACTTTGAAATACTCCCCAGTTTGCAGTTCTAAATTTGGTATTAGTCTGTCTATAGTTATTCGCCTGAAGGCCATATCGGCCGGTTGATACTTTTTAAACCATCTCATCCGTCATTTTAGCTGCAATTTGGCATGATTTTCTACTGAATGATTAATGCATGCCAGGGGATCAGACTTCGAAAACTTACAGTAGTAGAATAACTAGCATTTATAGCCTTTTTCCATTTTGACACTGGGGAAAACAAAATAATGAAATATAAAAGTTTAGTCTTATCACAAAAAGGCCTTTATAAGTATCAGTTTCGTATTTCTATACTACATTATTTCTTTACATATCAATACGAAAGGTGACGATCTGGAATAGAGGGATAAAATAATACAAACCGATTCATAATTAGGTGTTGCTTCTGCAAAGATGTACGTATTGAACACATTGGACTTTTCTGTATAGCAAAATACGAAGAATAATGCCAATGTGATTTACTTCAAACGATATGGTTGCGTTTAGCGTTTAAATGAGTGTCTGAACCGTGTTCACTTTCATGCAAATGTATACACCGTGTCCACTTTTTATAGCAACACCGAGTCATTTCTTACGGAAAATCTTCACCGGAGCTAATATCTCAACCGTTGCTTAGACAAAACCGAAAGTAGGCATGATTTGACAAAACAAAATAAATTAGAACTTGTACAATTTTAAGGTATAATTGCATGCATATACATTATCCCACAATCGTATTTATAACACGGTAAGTGCTGTACTAACGGCGATTTTATCAAAAGTCATACACTTCTCTCGGTTCAAATTTGACAAACGGTCATTCGTAAACTTTGGTAGCTTTAATTCTCATAAATCCTTTATGACAGGTCAGGTGAGTATACCCGCCCTTTTGTTTATATATTTACGGATCAAATGAAACTATATAACGCATTTGGGACCGAATATTTCTCAAAATATCATACAAAAAAACGACACGTACCTTTTGGATGGTTGTTTTTCCGCCATCTTGATGTGGCTACACCGTGACACGGAAAATCGCCACCGTTTCACGATCTAGACAGTGATCTAAGGATATGTGTTATGTTTCAATGTTCAAGGAAAATTATGAGAATGCTTTAAAAGCACAGACACATCATCATTTCTATCATTATTTCACAAGAAATAGACTACAAGAGGTGTGTCCAATAACCTTATTACAGTATGTAATCCCATTTAAAGCATTTATTTGTTCTCAATTAATAAATACTCGTTGATTTTATTTACATATTCTTTTAAAAAGCATCATGCAAAACACTTGCTTTTCCAATTGTTAACTATGCATTTTTCAAAACTAGCAAATAATATTGCACCCAATATTCATTATTATTTTGTTCTGTTTAAAAATTAATGAGAATCTCGATAGTTTGTAAAATTATATTTCAATTCATGCTATAGAGTTATCATGCACTGTATTTGAGTTTGGTCAAATTTAGAAAATAGAAATGTTGTTTAATGGTGGTTAAGAAATCATGGATTTGTCGATAAGAATTTCATACTGAATAGTAAATAATTATTTTCTTCATTCAACATTAAGGAAATTTTATTCTTCAATCTTAAAATTCTCCCTAATTTACATACAAAACATATACCTGATAGGGAATGGCTCATATGTAATTACAAAATAATTAATTATATGTTATTTTGTTTTCAAATATAGTGTAAGCTAAATTAAAATTATTATATTGCTTTTTGTTTTGATAGCTCGTCTGGTTAGAATTATGTACATATGTCGAGTAATGAAAAAAACCCATAGTAAGTCCAGCCATCTACAATTGACTTAAGTACCAACATTTGACAACCAAGAATACCAGACTTTCCAGCCTTTGCTCATTTTAATTTTCTGATAAAATTATCATAAAATTACAGATTTAGGAAATGAATAAAATATTATGGTATTTGAATGTGAGAGTTCATATAACTAAATATATTCACAACTATGTACATAAATATAAGTTTAATTGGACAATTAATTGTGTTTTAATCAGATTATTCTGGTAGAAAATCAGAATGCTTATTTAAAGTGTATGTGTTAGACAGGTCTCTTGCTGAAATTAGGTTTGCATTACATACACACTATATTCAGTGATATTAAAAATAGTACAATTTGCTTCCTGATCGGGAAGCAATGTTTCCAGAACGGGAAACAACTTTTTTTCTTTGCATTCATATTTTTTTTCTGAATTTCAATTTCGGATTATTCTAATTGTAGACATCTTAAAAGAAAACGACTCGGTAGGATTTTAGATACATCTTTCTTGTATCAGATGGTGTTTTTCATATTTTTGTAGGTTAAATACTTTTATGCAGCGGTCACTTTTAGTTAGGTACGTCAAAAAAAGGCCAAAATCCTTCCCGATCGGGAAACATTTAGACATTTGCTGCCCGATCGGGAAGCACTGAAGGGGAATCCCCTTGTTTCCCGAACGGGAAGTATTCCCTACTGTACATACGCTTAAAGGTGTGTCATTCAGTCCTTATTCTCAGGAAAGTATCTGTCTTAAATACAAATAACATACACACAATGGCATGTCATTGGTCTTGTGTCCCGATTAAAACTACCTCCTGTCTTAATTTAAGATAACGTACACATACTGTCATGTCATTAGGTCCCAGGCGCGTATCTACCATTACGCACTTTACGCACGTGCGTAACATCATTTCCAGAAATCGAAAATCTAAAAGTGCCAAAAACACAGAGAAATTGGATGCCTAACCCGCTTTAGGCATTATTTGACTCGAATGTGATAATTTTACTTCATGAAAATGTAATATAAAATAGGTAATATTGAGCAATACACTAAGGCCATGTCAAGTTGGAATTTTGTTAAGCGTCAACTCAAGTTTGACAAACCTAGGTACCTATTCACAAAAACACACAAACCGAAAACGAAAACACATCATTTTAGCTAGTACTCACATAAATAAGTACTTGGTAGTACATGAATGTTTATGACATTAATGTGAGATTAAAGTACATGTAATTCTATAAAAAGTATATACAACATACACATGTACATTTTCATTAATCAAATACACAGAAACAATGAACTATCAGTATTTCCTGAGAAAAATCAGTTATCGAATCCCAGAATAATATAATTATTTAAGAAAATTTCACCAACATTTTTATTTTTTTTGATTGAGGACTATCAAATCTACGCGGACGCGGACGCTTAACAAAATTCCGGTATTGCATGGCCAAATTAATCACTATGTCTTTTTATGCACACCAAAACTTCTTTCAAAACTGATTGATTGAAAACGGAAAGCAACCGTATTGGTATAAGCAAGGGCAATTGGTAATTATTGACTTATAACTCAGTAGTGGCAAAGACATAGCATCTGGTGTTAACATTTATTAAATTTTACGCTTTAATATAACGCATGTTAACTTGATATAACAATGAATAAAGTAAGGGGAAACGCTGTCCAATTTTTTAATTAAGGGGGTGTATCTCGGGAAAACTTGATGGTTATTTACCCTAAATAATAAGTAAACTGTATTGCAGTATAGTCCATTTGTTCTCAACTGTCAAAGTTGAACAATTTTACGGGGATTAAATGCAAACTATCACAATAATAAGATCAACAACATGACGTCACGGTGAAGCTATTCATCTTTGACAGTTGAGAAACAACAAACTTGTTTAATAAGTCACTAACATGAAAGCCTACATATTATTTGAATGCAGTTACATCTACTTTTAAAGAACTATACTATATAATAGACTTTGATGGTTTTTAACAGTATGCAATTATTCTACATTGGATTTATTTACTCATCGGGTTTTTTAAGTTTTTTAATCAAACTCAATGCACATTCTAAAAGATTTCCATTAATATCTAACAAACTTAATGTTCACCTTCTAAAAGGATCGCTGACATAATGAATAGTAAGGTATGTACATATACTGAAAAACACGACTCATGACCAGAACCAATTAAATGAACATTTACATTATTATATGAATAGGAATCAAGCATATTTATAAATCCATACAAATGATTATTTTGGCATAGAAATCCTCGATATTTACCAAAAGTTAAATATATTATGTTGGATATTTACATGTTATTGACATCAAAACAACATAAGTAAGATTATGTCGTGTGAACATATGTCTTATTTTTACTACACATCATACCTTTTTATCTAATATAGATCTAAGACAAAAACAGTGAGCGAATTTATAATGTATGAATGTTGAGTAGCATTTGACTGATTTCAACGTGTTGATTAAAACCATGATTACAATGTCATTCATCTGCATACACTTTCTCTAAGGTTATTATGTTTGATACAGTTTCTATTGTTTGTAAATGGGATCATGTTAACGTATATATATATTAAATTCAAAATGTTCAATTTTTATTTGCCCGCTTGAAAATTGCAAATTTCATAAAAATAGGATGGAAAAAAGATAATTTCTGTTGTCTAATTAGCTTACAAGCGGTCGCATAAGTATCACCAAAATGCATCTTAGCCAAAAATATTTCCATGGGGGACATGCCCCGGACCCTTAACACTACATGCGTAACCTCAAAAATGGCCTAGATACGCGCCTGTTAGGTCCTTTTGTCCTGCAGGTCTCTATCCTCTGTCTTAATTTTAGATAACCTACACACAATGACCTGTCATTTGGTCATTATTTTCCTGCATATTTCAATGCCATTCAGTCCTTATCTCATGCATATTAATCAAGATTACATAACGTAATAGCATGTAATTACGTCCTTATTTTCCTGTAGGTTTCTGTCTTCAATAAATCTACTTACGTACGCTTTGATGTGTCATTCAGTCCTTATTATTAGGTTAGAACATTAGTCTATCTGTATTCAATACAAATAACCTACACACAATGGCATGTCATTAGGTCCTTATTTTCCTGTAGGTTTTATCTTCATAAAGCTACATGCATACAATATGACGTGCAATTTAGTCCTTTTTTCTCAGGTAAGTATCTGTCTTAAAATAAGATAACACACACACTGTTATGTTATTAAGTCCTATTTCCTGAAGGTTTATATCTTCAATTGAA
This sequence comes from Mactra quadrangularis, assembly GCA_025267735.1. NCBI lineage: Eukaryota > Metazoa > Mollusca > Bivalvia > Venerida > Mactridae > Mactra > Mactra quadrangularis. The sequence goes on along the minus strand of CM046308.1, from coordinate 14,889,599 downwards.
TATAATACGTGCATTATGGCCCGCAATTTAGTCCTTATTTTAAGGTAAATATCTGTCTAAAAGTAAGCCAACACACGCACACGGGCATTTCACTGTGTCGTTATTTTCACTGTACAGGTTTCTTTCTTCAATTAAGTTACTTACATATCCTATGGCCTTCTTATCCTCAAATAGATTTCTGTCTTAAATTGAGATAACATCCACCCACGAACATGTTATTACGCCCTTATTTTCCTGTAGGTTTCTGTCTTCAATTACGCTTCTTACATATATTATGGCGTGTCATTCTGGCCTCATCCTAATGCAGATATATGTCTCATATTAAAATCACATAAACATAATGGCATGTGATTAGGTCCTTATTTTTCTGTTGGTTTCTATCTTCAATTAATCTTCTCACATATACTCTTAAAGGCGTGTCATTCAGTCCTTATTCTCAGGTAAGTATCTATCTTAAATACAAATGACATACACACAATGACATACCATTGGTCTTGTGTCTCAATTATAACTACTTTCAGTCTTTATTTAAGACAACATACACATAATGTCATGTCATTCGGTCCTTATTTTCATGCAGGTTTCTATCTTCAACAATATGGCGCGTCGTTCTGTCCTTATTTTCAGATAAGTATCTTTCCTAAATTAAGATATCATACACACTGATATGCCATTCGGTTCTTACTGCCCTGATGGTTTCTATCTGCAATTAAGCTAAATGAAAACACAATCTTGTGTCATACAGTCCTTATTTTCAGATAAGTATCTGTCTTTAATAAAGATAACTTGCACACACTGGCATGCCATTAGGTACTTATTTTCCTGATGGTTTTTGCTTTCTGTTTTAAATCAACATAACATACACGCATTATTGCATGTCTTTAGTTTTTTTCTTGTAGGTTTCTATCTTCAGTCTTTCGAAAAGATAACAAACACACACTATTATGTCAATCAGTTCTAATTCTATCGTAGTGAAACCATCTTTTGTTTAAAATAAGGATACCATACGCACGATATGGGATGTCAATTGGTCCTTATTCTCATAATGGTTCTTTCATCGCTCTTAAATTAAGACAATATACGCCCATTATAGCATATTAGTCAGTCCTCATTCTTATCTAGCTTTTGTCTTTTTTTAGATTATATACACACTATTGCATGCCTCTCGGTCCTTATTCTCAGCTTATCATTTGCATACAATTTATATAACAGACAAAGAACCACATTGCTGCATTTCATTCTGTCCCATCTTTTTGTATATTTGCAGTGTTAGTACGGTCGACATCTAATTTTTCTATACTACATTGTAGTCATGAAATTGTTGCTAAAAATTAATTATTATTGTCCCGTACGTAACAGGTTATACCTTTTAAAAGTTATCGGCAAGTGAAATCAATTTTCCTCCGTTTTGGGAAATGTTGCTAACTCCCTTTTTGGAGTGTTTAGTCAGTATAGCCAACATGAAAGTTTCAAGAAATGCTAGTTAAATGACTTGACCGCCGTATATAAAGTTAAAAAGTACTGAAAAACGACCAAATAGATAAAACATGTTGACTTCCGCTGTATGTAAACTATCATTTATTTTTTATCATGAAGTATAAAAATTGTGTCCGATTTTGGAGTTTTTGTAACAGAAATTTCACTTTTTTCTAAATACATATTGTGATGATAAATTATGATAGTGTTTTATTTAATGAAATGGTGATCAATATATCAAGAAAACATTGTGAAAATTGAAAAACAAATTGTTTTGTAGTTAAATATGCCAGTGAAATGTATAAACCATTGTCAAAGTATATCTGTAGAAATAAATAAAATAATGTTTTTTATCTATTACTTACATTATGGCTTCAGATTTTATATAAATTTATAATAATTTTTGTGATATTCAATTTCGACTCAATTCTTGCTTAAAAAAGTCTAGGCATTTGAGCGAATAAATTTCGTGGTAAATTGTAAGCTATTTAAAATGACTTAGTGAAACAATATTTTTTGAACATTAAGAAATGTTTTATACTCATACCTACACATGTAAAAATACAATAACATAGCCATTATCCATAGTGAAAATTTTCAAACAAAATCATTTTAGATTCATTTTTCCTTTCTTATACATGTAGGTAACGCTAATGTTGCTTGATAATGTTGTACTTATATTAAATGCCATGGATCTAAAAACTGCTTTATAACAAAAACAACAAACAAACAAACAAAAACTAACCAATACTTCTGAGCAATCTAGCGAAGGGCCCGTATTGGGAGGCTAGCTAGATCGGAAGTTAACAATGTACTTTATATAATTCTGAGCAATCTAGTGAAGGGCCCATTTTATGGGAGGATAGCTAGATCGGAGTTATTCCATGTACTTTATATAATTCTGAGCAATCTAGTGAAGGCCCATTTTATGGGAGGTTAGCTAGATCGGGATTATTCCATGTACTTTATATAATTCTGAGCAATCTAGTGAAGGGCCCATTTTATGGAAGGATAGCTAGATCGGGATTATTCCATGTACTTTATATAATTCTGAGCAATCTAGTGAAGGGCCCGTATTGGGAGGATAGCTAGATCGGAATTATTTCATGTACTTATTATAATTCTGAGCAATCTAGTGAAGGGCCCATTTTAGGGGAGGATAGCTAGATCGGAATTATTCTTAGAGTTTAAACACATAATTCTGAGCAATCTAGTGAAGGGCCCGTATTGGGAGGATAGCTAGATCGGAATTATTTCATGTACTTTATATAATTCTGAGCAATCTAGTGAAGGGCCCATTTTATGGGAGGATAGCTAGATCGGAATTATTCTTAGAGTTTAAACACATAATTCTGAGCAATCTAGTGAAGGGCCCATTTTATGGGTGGATAGCTAGATCGGAATTATTATTTACTACTAATTAGCAAATTTTACTAATAACCATATACTAATAATGTTAATTAAAATGGTAGCATGTCGAGACCGGTCGCGGTAGGCCATACTTTATACATGAGTTGTCGGCCTCGTGGCAGGGTAAGTTAGTACTGGTGACAGAAAAGTGCCCAGGAAACCTAGAGTAGGAAGAGCTGGCCGTCGTATTTATGACCTAAATATGTGTTGAGTACGACGTAAAAACAAATATTTAAAATGGACATGGCGAAATAGTACTAAGTCTTGCTAGGATGCTACTTATATGTATAAGTTTTAATCAGATTTTAAAAAATCTATTATCTAAATTTTTTAAAACTTTTGTTTGGCTTAAAATTAATGTGTATGAATAATGTATGTATAATGACCTATGTTGTTGTTCATATGCATGTGAGTGGTGTTTAGTATTATTTTATTTTTGTTTATAACTTTTCAGGCCAATTTACTTATTATAAATTGCAGACATTGTCAAATCGTTTTTTGTTATTTATAAGCATTAGCATTTTGTTATGATTTTTTCTGTAGATAGAGATTTTCAAATGGTACAAAATTACATGTTTTGTATGTCTTATGACTTGTTAAGTAATTGAACATGATTTTGTGTTTACTAGTATGATATTGTTTTATATGAATGTTTTCTTAGTTGTTTTTAAGAGGTTACTAACTTATTCAGTTTAAGTGATCAATGTATCATGATTAAATACTTGTACGTTTGTATTTATTTAATTATTAAACTTTTTTCATTTTGCTTTTTGTAAACATATTTTTTAAATGATACAATATACGATAGTTGGTTTTATTTATGATATACTTTATACAATGAACTCTTTCTGAGGACTTTAAAATATGCATTGTAAATATGGTCAATTCTTCTATGTAATATGTTTTCTGTACTAAGTATTAAGTAGAAACGCTTTTGGATTATGACAATGTTTTCTTGATTATATTTGATCTGGATGTCAATTATTGTTTCATTTCCATATTGTCTCAGATTGTTTAATTACTCAATATAAACTTTTAAATCAGTTAGGCCATGACAAATTGGAATTTTGTGTCAACTCAAGTTTGACAAACCTAGGTACCTATTCACAAAAACACACAAAAAGAAAACACATGTCCATTCTAGCGAGTATTCACACAAATAAGTACTTGGTAGTACATGAATGTTAATGGCATTAATGTGAGATTCACGTAATTCTATAAAAAAGTATATACAACATACACATGTTCATTTTCATTAATAAACTACACAGAAACAAAAAACTATCAGTATTTCCTGCAAAAAATAAGTTATCGAATTCCGGAACAACAGAATTATTTAAGAAAATTTCACCAACAATTTTGTTTTGTTATTTTTGGATTGAGGACACTAAAACCTACGCACACGTGGACGCTAACAAAATCCGGTATGGCATGGCCTTAATAGGTGTCCATATCCTTGTACTGCACAGAATAGTGTAAGAACAGTGTACATACAAATATTGTGATAATAAATGCAGGCTCGTTTAGTCAATACTCAATTACTTCTCTTCGCCACATTGTTGCGCACCTAAACATTTACAAAACATGTATATCAATGCAAACCCATACCAGTCAGTTTCATACATACTTTAAATATCTTCATTTCTGTAATCATATACATTTGAAGATAATACATATACATGTATCAATTCATTTTGATGTACAATGTGACAATATGACATGCATCATAAAACATACATACAAGTTACAACAAGAAACGTAATGTATGATATACTGCAAAACCAAAACAGCATTATAGATGACCCAAAAAAGAGTAACACTCTTATTTCCATTGTGGTCCTTGAAAACAATGATGATGTGTGATCCCTTCTCAGCCAGGCCAAGAACAAAAAACAACCCCTGAATGCTGAGTTACCGACTGTCTATTCAGCCATACTTACACTATGTTCAGCCGTTTACTAGAAATCAGATGCGTCACATCTTATTTACATCTTGCTTTTCATATATTGTACATGCTAAACTCTGTTTCTATGACAGTTGGTCTTTTTGTATTTCCTGTATTTATGTGGTCCATAAGAACACTAAAAGCTTTTAATTGTCTTTTTAAAAATAATTTAAGGAATAAACAGCTTGTTATTCAGTGTCGTTTTCTCCACACAATATGTCTTATTTCTATTGCTTCTCAATATTTTTATACTACTGTGGATCTTCTTTATTAGTCAATACTGAAACAATTTGTTTTTTCCTGTTCAAATACATCTTCAGTCGAGGGCTAATATATTTCAACTATGTTTTTGCTTTTGGTCCTAAATCAGTGTTTCAAAGTGATTGAAAAGACATACACTACCGTAATTCGTCGGAGTTCTTACATGTCGTTGTTCTTTGTTCCAATTATGTTTGGAATTAATCCAGTGCATTTTCGGTTTTAGTAGAAACCGATTTTGATATCAATTTGTTTCTTGTCGTCTGCTTTAAGCTTTTCCTAAACACAAACCATTAAAACCAATTATAGGATCTGTAAGGTCATAGAAAGCATCTTTAAAATGGGAGACTTAATTTGTATGGAATATTTGTACGTTGGGAAAAAAACCATCATCTTAATCTGGTGAAACAAAACGCATTATTTACAAAATTATTCACGGAGTTAAGCCCCCCTCTCTCCATCGGTTCTTACCAACCAGTTCTGATATTTTGCATTCTGAAGTACTGCTTGCTTTTAAGTGGTAATGTGTGACATAAAAGTCCGCCTAATTCAAATTGGAATTTACCATTAGGACAAGCTTCTTCGTTAGTTCGTTAGATCTTAGAGTTTTGCAATAAAACTTTGGAATTCTTGAATGAAAGCGCGGGGGTATGCGAAGAGTTGAATTACTTAGGGAGGGGGTTTGGATAGGGTATTTTGACATTAGAGTGTTGATACGTTTGTCCTATAACAAATTTTCGTGCAAGTCAGCCATCTTGGGGAAATGGTGATCAGAGACTTCCAATGGCCCTTGTGTAGGTGGGAATGATAGTGAAAATGACAGCCCTAAACTGGCCACAAAATCCCCCATAGTGTAAAATGCCCTGCCCGTACCCCCTCCCTGTTCCTTATGCATGCTTGTCTGTGCTCTGTCTTACTGAGAGGTTGATAGAGGTTTGTTAGCGTGTGAATGCGTAAGTGAGAGTGCGTGAATGGGACTGCGTGAGAGAGCGTAGGTGTTTGGTGTTGCGTGACTGAGAATACATTTTCTATCCATTTGTTTGTAACTAACTACTTATGTATATGTAACTTGAAATAAATAAGCTGTTCTGTTCTGTAATTTTCTTATGTCCATTTTGATTAGTTCCTTTTTTAGCAACTCTAGTAATCTTTCCACATTTTCTTTGGTATCGTGTACAGTCTATTGTTTTCTCAACTGTCTAGATCGAATAATTTCATGGTAACACAATGTATTATTTTATATAAATATGAAGACAAAGTTGACACAACTAACAGGCATTAAACCTCTAAACTACATGTAATTGTAAGTCCTGTCCGAACTTTAAACGCGCTATCGGAATCTCGCGATTGTTACACCATGAACCTATTGACACGAGAAGTCACCGAAAACTTATTCATGTCTCGACAGTTGAGAAACACGAACTGAAATTTCCTTTTATAAAATTTCTGTCGGGTTTCTCTTCTCGTATTTTGTCTATTTCAGGTTGTGGCTGATGACAGTGGGTCAAGAAAATTAGACAAGACAAGAAACTTTTACAAAATAGACCAATTTTCTGCAAACGATGTCATATTCCAAAAAATATCTTAAAGCGAAAATTGCCGTTAACCAAACAGCATATAATATGTGTATTATGTTTTATATTTACTACTATTAATTCGATAAAAGTATGTTCTATAATTATACTTGATAAATGCCTTTTGAAAATGACATCTTGAAAATGTATTTCAATCACTAGACCTTCAGCGACAAAGACGTTTTCCTATGTAAGATCTTTATGAATATGACTCAAACCTTACGTAGATAAGGACCAAAATACCAAAATATGTCTTAAAGCACTTCACCTTAGCTATAATAAAATGTTCCTTCAGTACGATATGACTGGGCGTGATTCTCTAAAAGTACAAAGTGACATTTTCTATATTTTGAGCTTACGAAACGACTTAAAGCTTAATAAACATTTCTGTTTGGTTTGTGTTCCTGTATGTTATATATTCTAGGTTAGTTTTGATGTCAATGGATAAGAATAAGTAAAATTAGACTAAAGTTGTTGGATGTTGTGTTTTAAAAGTAATTTGGAACATCACGTTTTGATATAGATACCAGGGGTAAGTACAGTGGATGTTTTCTGCAAAGCGTGCTGGTTTTGTCACGTAATACGTCGTGAGATATATACAGTACCCACCAAAAGTTTGGCAACAAAAGAAAATTACTACAATTCTTGAATGTTGATGATTATTTTTGTAGAATCCTTATTTTCTATATATTTAAGTATGGTTCGTGATAATATGAAAACAAATTTCATGAATGCAACACAATAGTAAATTTCCATCATTCTAAAGCAATACAAACGCATACATTTTCTGATAAAAGATGTTCGTTTGCTGAACTCAAACACTCGACCCTACATCAGTGAGATATTTTTAGCGAATTAAAGTTAGATCATTACAGTTAGCATTAAAATGTAGTTTGTGATAGCCTGATGGGTAAATTTCTAAACCGTATAATTAAATTACCATATTAATGGATTCAAAACTGAACTTTTATTCTATTTTTGCAGAATGTTCAACTAACACCTAACAACAGAATATGGTAATTGATGTGCAATTGATTCAACCTGATTCAATGTAAGATCATCTGGATCAAAAGAAGGTAGAAGTTTATTCTTCTTTATATACTTAATTTGGAACTTAAATGTATGGGGTTTTCCGTCCGTGCAGAGGCGGTTTAAAAACAGTTTTACACAATATTGCTGAAAAGCACGAAATATGGATTAAATTGTATTGTTCTTTATACACTTATTTCATTGTAACTGTGAAAATTTGTTTTTACTGCAGAGAAAATCCCAAATATTTGAATTCCGGCTAAAGTCTATTTATACATTTAATTAAGGTTCGTCATTGTCAAACTAAAGCAGCGCCCACCAAAACTTTGGAGACAAAGGAAATTTACGAAACATCTTTATTTCTCTAGCATTGTTTTTGTAGAACTATTATTTCAAAAGTAATGTAATGTGGCTGGTGATTATATGAAAACAAATTGCATCGTACTTATAGGATTCAACGTCTGGTATCTAAAAGCATCGAAAACTAGGATCAGTGTAATTTTTGTTATAATTTAGTTGTTAGCTATTTTGTAGTATCAACAATAGCAATCAAGACGATTTGAAAGTCAGTTCAAATAAACGCATAATAATATCACATATTTGATAAAGGCTGTCTCATAGGCATGCAATTGAACATGCATCCATAATTAATGATGTGAAACTCTATATCTTATTATATACATTTATTTCCTTCAAAAAGTTAATTATCGCATATGATGGTACAGACTCAAAAAGTTCTTTACGTGAGTTAAGTGCATGAAGGGTTACAATAATGACAATGTTTTATTTCGATGTTGTAGCTAATAGACTTTTTTCCTAAGCGTTAAGGTAGTAATGTCACACATTCCTGAATTCATTTTACGGTATCACCCTATGGGTTTCGTATGACCAAATCCCTCACACCGACAACGTCACTCGCTGCTACTTTCTTTATATAAAGGTAACTAATCGCTACAGAGATTTTCGACAAATGTTTGTATGAGTAATTTCCCTTTGATAAGTTTATATCACGAGTTTAGTATCTTGTACAATACAGTATCTGTTTACGGTCTACCAGTGACGTCACACCCAAAATGCATCTTACACAAATGTTTAGTTGGATTAACGCCTAAGTCACAAATTGCAAAGGTCATATCACGACTGTCAGTCAACCTACTGACCGTTCCTGGAAAGACTAAATCTCTGTATAGTACTATTTAGCTGTGAACCAGTTACTAGGCGCATTCTTACGTCAGTGACTGACGACTGGTGTCTGTATGGTGTTTGTCCTTATTATGGAGACTTAAAAGGTTTTTTAATATACAATGCGCATCTAAAGTTTGGATGACACTATAATATCGTTTGAATAATTTGTATCATTGATTGCTTTCGGCGCGATATGACCTTTTTGTGTTGGTGCGCCGTAAAACCCAAACAAACAAACAATCATGCACTCTTTTGTAATTTTGTTATATGCATATTTAATACCAGGTGGGTTTAATGTTGTGCAATGTTTGCTTTCGTTTGACAAATAGCTATTAATGACTAGATAAAGCGACTGATGAACTCATGTCTATAACAATATAACATGCAAATAGAACATACAAAACATTACTATGATAGAAAAAAGTTTAGTATACCCACCATTAGACAATAAAGCATCGTTTATTACAACATTACGATAATAATCACAATACTATGGATATCTATTTAGAGAACAATTTGATCAGTAAAAGAAGTAAAATGGTGTTAGAAAGGATATTGACGTTTAGGTTAGGGCACAGGACATGATGAGCTAAATTTCCCATTGTTAGTTTATTATAGTAAATCGATTTAAGGGAAATGCATTCTTCAATAATTTACCTGTTATAGCTCTATTTCTGGTGTATATAATGAGAGATGTAATTCAGTTATCATTCTTTGATAAAATTTGAACCGATCTAGTAGGCAAGTAGGTCTGATCAGTTGGAATCCTCGGACATTGTCATTGAAGTCCTATGAAAGGATCATAGAATATTTCATCAAATATCTTTCTTGTTAATTAAGAAGGTAACAAGAGAGATGATAGTTAAAGTTCTTCTACAAAACAATACTTTGCTTGATGTTTAAACAAATTAAATGATATACAAAAAGTACACTGTTATTCAAAATTGATTGTGTCCGGTTGACATAGTAAAAATAAGGGTACAATCCGAGTTATCCAACTGATTGGACCTAGCTATTTGAAGAGTATGCAAAGGGAAATAACTGAATAAAGTTCCTAATTCAGACTGTATTTTTGCATTACATGTATTTAAGTCGTTTTTTTTAAACATTTCAACCCAAAGACAACTCAACGCAAGAAAACTCAATACCTCACTAACGGTTTGAGTTGTCCCAACTTTGGGTTGAGTTATCCACGGGTTGAGTTGTCCCGGATCCATAACGTTCGCTAACAGTTGTTACTGAACATGCTGCAGATAGTATGTATCGCAATCAACATGGTAATTACGTCATAGTATATAACGTGTAAACACGTTTGTTCATTTAAAGAAATTCGTAGTACAATTTTGTCACCGACTTAACGAGTAAATATACACTGGTACTAAACAATATCTTCTTTGAAATATATATATATCAGACAGTCACAATATTCTTCCACATTGCTTTAAGTATTCGTATTGGCTTCACAAGCATTCACCATATTTATCTTCATTTGTATACGTACCACATGAGTATTCCAATTATAACAATGCTATGTTGTTCCGTCTTACAACATGACAATACAAATTAAAGATATCGTTGATTTTCCAACAAAGCCTGCATGTTATAATGCATACTAGACTTATAGCTTAGATAAATCAAAATGACAGTCTAGACTATTGTCTCATTCACCAGTACAGCACAATGATGACATGACTCATGTTTGTACCAGTACAGAAATTGTCGTTGACATCAGCATTAATATGTTTTACTTTTAAAACACAATAATGTATATACTTCTACATGTATTAATGCAACATTTGAGATGTAGCTAACAAAGCGGAATACACTGGTATTTGACTTTTTAGCGCTTAATCATGTTCAATTCCAAATTGTCATAAGTACCGTCTAATTTCATATATGTGCAATGCCATTCATGTGCAATTTCATATATATGCAATTTCATTTATGAGCAATTTTATGTTATATACTAGATGGGAGCCCGTGCAAGCACGGGCTTTAGGTAATGACAGTTCTCGAAACTGTTCCTGTTATTGATTTAATAAAGGGAAATAACCGCTGCGGGGAGTTTGGTCTATTTTTAGTTTTATCTAGAACTATTTTTAGACACAAAAACCCCACTATTTTTGTTGATTTTGGCAGTTTTTGCAAATATCAAGAGGCTATGTCAAAAAAAGAATTGTCAACTTGATATGCCGGTGTATAGGTGCTCCAGCGACAAACAAAAGATTTATTCAAAGCTGGGCCGTTTCTTCCACAAAACAGGAAACTCGCAAATTTAATAGTATAGATAATGAGCAATTTCTTATATATTTCTTATACATGTGAATTCTATATATTTGCAAATTTCAAATACGTTCATTTCCATATATGTGCAATTTCATTAAAAATAAGTAAATGTAGTGACTGAAAGTGTTGCAATTGTACTGCTAACTACGTACATGTATATTTCTCTGCCAATTCCAGAGACAACATAACATGTTTTCTATTTAAAAAAACCTGACTTCTTCTTGAAATGCACAATCTAAGCATTTTAAATCAGTCTCGCGTGACCATAGTTCATAATCATTCTAATATTGTTGTAAGAAAATTGGATTTTTGTTTCATACAAACTACAAAATGTATATCCAATTATATTTAATTTATTTTATGTTGTTAAATTTCCTGTACATTTAATGAATCTCTGCTCTTCAATTACTATTCTATCATAGGTATATTAATGGCATTTCATCAAACATGAATATTTGAACCATGAATAATGTCACTTATATTGTCTAATTTCTTACAGAATTAATGAAACTTCCTGATAAGAGTTTTTATGTACAATGTATATTGACGTATCAATTTGAGTTGTACTATTCATTTAATAGAAGTTTGTATTAGAAATTGCATCACACTCATTCTTTTTAATATTCAATATTACAGTAAAGCAAATATAAGGATTTGTAGTGTGCTACTGTATCACATGATCACATCGCAATCAAGAGCTGATGGCAAATTCGATAGAAAATCTTGGTGAAATCATACATTGTATTTGTACTAGTTCAAGAACACGTTTCTTATTCTTGTAATCGTTCAAACACATTTAAAGCCACTATATGAAGATATATTTATTAACAGTAAACTTGGAAACTGTTTTACAACCATGAAGCTATCAAAATATAGCATGCATTAGAGACACAATAAATAGTTTAAATTATTCTGCCTTCAAAATTTAAGTTTGACCGACTGTCCTTTTCTTTAAAAAATGGGGTACTTTTATGGTGCACACTATATTCGTGTAAACGCTAATGTTCAATATACCTGATCCACAATAGTTTTAGAATGTAATTCGGAGTAAGTTTTTTCTAAAATATTACCTTATCTTACAAACTGCGATCAAAACTATTGTTACCGGTATTGACAACAATTCTATTTTCGGTTTCAATCTACTTTCACTTTGAAATACAATGCAATATTTGTATACTTTTAAAAAATCTTGTTCATAAGAGGTGTTTGAAATAGATAAATCATTTTTTCTTTGCAGTCAGACAGTGTTACTTTTGACAATTGGGTTCTAGAAATGTATTGTAACCGTTGATGCTAATTTATATCTATACTATAGTATATTATCAATATGTTTTTTTTAGTAATCTACAGACCTTCCATACAATCAAAAAGCTAAGAGAGAGATGTTAAATAGATTTTTGTTTGTTTGTTTTTCTTTGGGGGGGGGGGGGGGTTAACGCCATAACAACACATTGTATAGGTCATATAACGGCGGTCAGTCAACCTACTTATTGTTCCTGGAAAGGCTAAATCTCTGGATTTAGCTGTTAACCAACTACTAAGCGCATACTTTCGTCAGTGACTGACAACTGCCCTACATAATAAAACATCATTGGTAGGAAAGAGTATGGCCGTAGAAATAATTGCTTGACCCCTCGATCAGTAGACTTGAGCGCTACCGACTGAGCTAGCCGGGCGGGTATTTTTAGATTTGTATATTCACGCGAACTGTCTTATTTGTAAACTGACCTATGACTAAATTTTATTTCCAAATTTATTCTTTGTTGCTGATTAACAGTAGTATAGCGTGACAACAACAAGTTATTGTTGTCAAGATATGGAATTTTGTTACAAGTTATTGGTGTTTTGTTTTGGGATCTATAAGTCATGTTCCAATTTATGATAACTCACCCTGAATTAAATTCATATTGCTGACATATGTATAGGCCTATATACGTACATATTATCACTATTGGTTCAGCTTTATGAGTCTAGTGTCATATAACTTTCTTATTTATTATGATTAGATCTGATATAACGTACAATGATTTTTTTTATTATATCATCTTAGTACAATCTTGTTATGTGCTCATTTGTTAGCCTTGCTGTTCAAATAAGAACTTTGTAAGACACAACCAACACAAATAATTGTAAAGTCGATCATCCTCGTGGAACATATTAGCACACGCTACCATTGAACGTATAAAATGCTTTGCTCAATGTGAATAATGGTATTGCAATTGTAGACTAATAATTGATTATATATTTTAGAATATCATTGACCACTGGTTGGGGTAACATAGCTATAGCAATAACCTCCAGTCTTCCAAACACTTTCATCAATATTTGTTTAAAGTGCGTATTTCCCCGAATATTTTATTTATCTTTAAACTTTAAAAAGAAAATTTGACTACATTGTATAATTAAACCGAAATTCCTTCGTTTAAATAAAAAACAAAACCCAATATAGTAGATTTTGAAGAAGATCTAATTTTATGCCGTTTACTGGTCCAATCGCTTGATTACGGATGTAATTCCTATGCGAACTCAGAGACATTCACAGATGGTTAGATAACCAATGTTCCTAAAACTACATTTATCATTCAATATGATATGCACATGACTACACGACATGACCAATTTACTGCACGCGAGTGCACATGCCAGCTTGACTATTATATTGGTTGCATAATTGTTACATTTAATCATGGGTTGATTAATTGCATGTATTTCCAGGGGTGCATTTCCGTAAGATGTACATAGCTGACATATTATGAGAACGGACTTGTTACGACATTTTCTCTTTGTATGCCTACTAAATGGTTTTTATCAAAAGTTTTTAACTGTTTATTTTGAAATGCTTTTTAGATTGACTTTATTTTTTCAGTTATAATTCTAGTTATAGTTGAGACTAAAACAGCAGCTTTATACTTAGCTTAAATAATCAAATTGATCGTGGTTTTGTAGGTTTTGGTATGTCAGATGCTGATTCTTATAAATGTGATGCATTCATGAAATTTGTTTTCATTTTATCACCAACCGTAATAAACATATTCACAAATAAAATTTCTAACCCAGGTTATATACAGCATGGGATAATTGAACTTAAAAATCTTACTAAGTAAATTTTCTTTGTCTCCAAAGTTATGGTGGGTACTGTATATATATTTATATTCTCGTCGCCGTTATTACGGGTTTACGAGTCTAGTGTCGTATCATTATTTTGTTTTATGATGATTAGGTCTGATATAACATACATCAATCATTTCCCTGAATATATCATCTTAGTAAAACCTTGTTTTATTCTCATCTGTTATTCTCCTTGTGGTATAAATTATTAGAAATGTCTACCACACCAAGCACAGTAATAATGCTGGATTCAATCATGACCATAGACAATATAATCACACATTCTACCATTAAAGGTCTACTAAAGTCCAAACTAAAGCCAACTGATGGATGAGTGTCCGAAGATAAAATCTAATGATCAATTTGATGTACGTATACTTGTATTTTACTATGACTATCCCCACTGTCTGGAGGTTTATAGCAGTAACAACACCTTACAATGTCTTTCAAGCAAATTTGTGACAATATATGTGTAAAATTTTTGTATAATACATGGTACTTGTATATGAAATGTACTACTACATCCATTAATTGTGTGAGTGATGAAATGCAACTACTTACGATTTAGATGTAATGAATGGAGGAAAGAAGTACCTTTTACGATTAAATTACCAATTAAGAATGATTAGTTTTACTGGGATCTTACTATCAATTATTTGAATGACGGAAACACGTTTTTTAATGTTATCACGTGGAACTCCCATCTTTACTTAGTGACTTCTAAGTAAATGATATATAAAAGTCTTCTGTATACACTTATCTATTCACATGCCTACAGAAGTTGTAAAAATCATTTAAATTCATAATATCCATTTGCGTTTCAAGATAATGCTCTAATGAAAGCATGGCATGAGCAAGTGACTGCACATGAGCGCACATAGCTGCATGCTTATTATATTCATGGTATGGCTCATAAGGTTTAGCAATAATTTATGTAATTGTAATTGCATGTTCTTTCAGAGATCACGTTTAATAAAGCGTTTATTGATGACAAAGAATTGGATATCATTTTATATCAATATTGTATTAATTCATGTTAAGCTCTGGCAAGATATGTATTTATAAATGTTACAAATATGTATACTCAGGTGTGTAAGGGACAAAATATGGTCGAATTGTGCAAATTGTGATAAAAGCACCAAACTTTCAGGAAATCAACTTTAAGGTGTGAACTTCAGAAAAAAGCCAGGAGACAACCATGAGAGGCCCTGTGAACAAAAATATGGGGCCCTAAAGGGGGTTACCCGTAACAATTGATATTATTGCATAGTACTGTGTAAAAATCCTTAATTTATATATCAACTAAATGTATTAAATTTCTTTTGCTCAAGATGAGAACAAATATGTCAGTTGATGTTTTTGAATATTTAACATGATAACTATAATCGTTATTGAGGCCCCATAAAGGGATTTTATTTTCAACAAATAGTAAAAGACCACTAACAACCAGTACAGTTTTTATTTTTATTTTTTCACATTTTTAAAGCATTTTGAATGGGTAATTTTGTGTGGCTAGATGTGGTGTCTTTTCATTTAAATAAATTGCAAAACCAAGTATGATCAAAAGAGGCCAAAACAAGGGGAAACGTATGAAAAAATATTGAATATCTAATTTGCTGTACTGATTACATAGAATTCAGAAATTGTATCAGTAACATTTAATCTATTATGCACAGTTCAAATAACATAATGATGAAACTTTTTTATTCTTTATATCATTTTGAGTGATGCACCTCAGAAAACCCCAAGGAGACAACCATGTGATGCCCTACTAACAAAATTGTGGGGCCATGAAAGGGGTCACCCATTACAAGTATAAGCAGTGCATAGTTTAGTGTTAATATTTATCTATCAAATAAATAAAATAAATTTTCTTCACTCATGATGAGTACAATCATGTCAGAAACTTTTTTTCAAATTTAACATGATACAATGAATTGTAATTGAGGTCCAGGTAAGGGTTTTTAAGAAAACAAAACACAAAAAAATTATAAATGACCAGTGAAATTACTGTTCTCGTTTTGTTTTAATTTATTACTTAAAGTATTTTGAATGGGTAATTTTGTGTGGTTAGCTATCATGTTCTTTTTTTAAAAAATAATTCACAAAACAAAGTATGATCTCATGAGTCCAAAACAAGGGGGAATTTATATAAATTTTGAATACGTGGATATAATTTTCTGTATTGGTTATATAGGATTCTAGTGTTAATAGGACTGAAGACAAAGATTTATCTAAACATCAGTAACATTCATCAAATAAAGCACATTATAATACGATAATTAAGTTTTTATTTGTTTATTTCATTTTGCTTCTTCAAAAAATTAATGAGATCTATCAAGCATGTTTGTATTAATCTATTGAGAGGCCCCTCTTGGAAAATTTGAATATGAAAAATGAAAAAACCATGTCCAAAAATAAAAACCAAAATCCAATCACATTTTAAATCTAATTACTAAGCAAAAGCATCAATTACTTTGAGAGACCCTGCACGGAGAAAATAGAAGTGGTCCCACTTGAGCTAACGTACTTACAACAGTGAAACATGTATGATACATAACATACATGTATATTGTTCTGCTATGGAATTAATGGATTTTAACTTTAGTTTTAGTTATATTTGAAATATATATAATGTAATTTATCAACTTGATTAGGGTAAAAATGATAAGGCCTTTAACCTTTTACTGACCAACCCAGTTACTCCTGAATCGAATTTTGGCTTCTACTTACAGACAACCAAGTAAGAAATAAATTGGCCAAGTTGCATTGCTGTCCGTCAATTAATCATGAAAATCGTATATTGAAATAGCCCTATCTCTGAGGTGAAAATTTGCCACTTTTTGCACTTATTTTTCCTTGTAAAGGGTTAAAGGAAAATCTACTAAAAGGCCCTTATTTTGATGTTAATCAGTTTCGATTGATTTTTCATCTTTTGCTCTTTTATTATGAACGCAACAACAGTTTCCAAAAACTAATTTTAGCATCTATCAAACCAAGTCATGCATGTTTTATAATGTAATAATATATGTTGCAAAGGCGATAACAAACAACCATAATTTGATAATATATACCATGTAGTATTACTCAAGTTGGACATACCATGTGACAAATGCTAATGACTGAGATTTAAGAAACATATAGGCTGGATAAACCACCAGTGTTACTAAGTAACTTCCTTTAGATTTTTGATATCATGGTACTAAGTAGGGAAGAGTAAGCATAAAAAAGTTTCTGACGGATCTTGAACACATGTTCACCATTCTTGCTATTCATATTGTTGATTTCACTGGGGTTATTCATTTTATGGATTCTTGACAAGCTTGACGGTCTATGAAAGCTATATAATGTATAACCCGCTTGATAGACAAGGTGACCAGTGTATGGACGTACGCCACATTATCATACTTATAATAGAACCATTTATTGTAGACGTATGTTATGTATGAATGTATAAAAGTCGACTGACGATTTAGCTGTGGCAGTGATCATGAAATTTGACTATGACAGACATTTCCATAACAGTATTACAATAAATAAAATTAAAATATTTTAAAACTCGTCTTCAAATGAAGTTATACTCCCGTTTTGATGCCGGGAGATGTAATCCTAGATGTAATTCTTCTACTAAAGATAATTTTGAGCAATGATAAAACTTGTGAATATTTCTTTTATTTTATAAGGTTTAGAAAAATAATTATGTAAGGTAAGTTCGCTTAACATGATCGCACAAAATGCTCTTAATCTCTTACACTCGCTTAGAGATAGAAAAGTCTAAGATTGTAACCCATTCAGGGTCAATGTTTATTTCTTTATGCAAGCCATGTGTCTGCTTTTCTTCAATCTACTCAGCTGTAAAACGGCACCTTTCCTGGTTATGTCATTCTCTTTGCCACATTGACTTCCTACCAAATGAAGTGAAAGTTTCGTCAAGTAGATTGATAAATACAGAAAAGTGTACTTGTACCTATGATTAGGGATAATAGCCAGTCAGTGAGTATTTGAAAAGATGGAATCTAGACTACAAAATGCTATTATTTTTACCATGTTTATTTGAATAGTCAAATCAATTTTACCAATCTTTATGAGGAAATGTCGTGCTTTTGGTGATGGTTATATTTGATACATGTATATAAGAAGGGCCTCTTAAATTGTTCTCTCTATAATATGTAATATACTAATTGTTTTATTGTAAGATATTGATCAATGATAAAGTCTGTTTAAAATTACATGTAGTTTGTACATCAAACACAGTATACAAATGTACATATTTGTTTCATTTTTACTCCGAGCTTCAAGGGTATGATGTCGGTGTAATGCATAGTCTCTTACAGGACTATATTTTTGTAAAATGGTGATATTAGACTTGTATTAAAACATGATCTCATACTGTTTTAGAACTTGAAATGTATCTAAGGCGTGGGTGCCTATAGGATGTTATATTATCAAAACTCTCAATACATAACAGAAATATGACTTTGTTAAATTTAGGACGAAAACAGGTCGTATAGTCTCTCGTAATACAGGCCTAAAACGGTAATGAATATAATAATCATCCATGTTCAATTATGATTAATTGGGTACCGTTTAACCTTACCAAACTGTTATATGAACTGTTGAAATGTAACACACTTGTAATGACAGCATAAGTTTCAATAATAAAAAAATGGTTAGACCTTTTTTATAATTATCTAAGCTTCACGTTATGAAATTACCCCAGTAAGGGCCTCAACTTTTAGAAATAAGTATTATTATTTAAAATCGTCATTTTGAATGTACGTATCTTAAATAGTAAGTTTATTTATCAGTTTAAATTGAATAAAGTGTATATTGGCTTACTTGGTATTAATTTATTTCGAGTTCAAACATAAGCCCATTCGGGGCCTCATGTGTTTCATACAATGGTATCGCATGCTGATTCTGGTGTATCTACATAAATTAATTATTGAAGGCTTATTTTGAGAAAGTATGATGTATTTGTATGTTTTCAAATAAAATATTTACCATTTATTCAATTATATTATTACATTATGCATAATTTAGGGCCTTATGACAAGTTCAAAGCAGATGCCGGGCCTCAACTGCAAATAAACTGACAAAAAGCTATTTTTGAGTGTACAATATACTTTCTTATGCATATAAAATCATAATACATACATATGTATATTTTAATAATCATCTTAAATTTTTATGTGGATGATAATTTTAAAACTATGTGCCTATTTATGTGCCCCTTTCGGGGCCCCATTTAGGCAAGATACAAGGCCCCTCATGATTGTCTCCTGGGCTAATATTGATCAGTATGACTCAAAGTACCTCCATGCCAAATTTGGTGCTTTTATCACATTTTGCACAGTTATTTCACTTACACACCTGAGTATATGGTCGACATATTGCATTGTGCTAATAAGTATGTTTCAGTATGCTGTATTTAATAAGTTACATGACATAAAGCCAACCCTTTATTCATCTTCTTCAATAGTATTCGCTAATCGACGACATCACATAGTAATTACGCGATGTAGAATTGGTCATAACAAATTTAAATACATCCGTGACAAACATTTTAAGGTTTACTCACTAAGAGAACTTTTTCAGTCAGTACCATCATATGCGATACTAAACTATCTGAAGGAAATACACATTTATTATAAAATATAGGACTTAAAATCATTTGAATTCAGTTACATTAATAGTATTATCAATTGCTTTCGGCGCGATATAACCTTTCTGTGTTGATGAGCCGTAAAACCCAAACAAACAAATCAATAAACAATGTTGTTAATAATGATTATCTCCAACTATACTGAGTTATGCCCTATGTGACATATTTTGTTCAGCCACTTGTTAACTTTGTTTTAATTTGATAGTTTAAACAAACCAAGCACAACAACCAGCATTACTAAAATATGCTACACGGATGAACGCAAGTGTTAACATCTTAAGCAATATCTACATGGATTCGTTCGAGTAAAAGCATCCGGACTTTTAATATTTATCTCCGTGGACTTAAAACCGACTAGTTATGCATCATAGTTTATTGCAAAATCAGATTACATATATGGTACATTATTAGCAGTTATTATCAAACGTACAATTATTATGCTCGACAAAGTTCTAATACATTGCAATTAATTTATTATTAATTTTACCGATGACATCATGAATTTGTGTTCAATTAAACGCATTCATAACTGAGGCTTTGATAACTTCATTAACAATGTACGCCAACATTCGTACTTTGTGCACATACTTGATTAGACAAGGTCACGTAATACTAATTGATAAGAGTAGTATAGTATGTCTTAAAATAACCAGGCCTATATTTTTGCGGAGTGCAATATTTTTGCGGAGGACAATATCTAGAACGTATTACGAAGACGAACAGCGATTGGTCAGCGTATTCGCCCGAAGCGGTTGTTGACACTCGGTGACAGTCGGATGTAAATATTTGTTTAACCGGCGGAATAGAAATAGAGTCGGAGGTAAAGAGCGTTATATATATTCGCTATTGTATACAATAGAGTATTTGCTTTAATTTGAAGTGAAACATGAAATAATGCAGTATTGCTTTAACGATACATGTGCACATAGAGTATTGAATCCAGTAGATAGACACTAAAATCCACACATTCACGACTAGGCGCTCGGTTAAAACGGACTTAAAATAGTTATTTCATCGACGCTAGCAAAATGTCTTTGAAACAAATTGCAGAAAATCAACTGGAAGATGTTCAAAATAAGCGCTATCTATAAACGCAATTAAGTTACCTGTACATTGTTGCCTATATGATTGGTAATGCAGGCAAACCCGAACATAAGTCGTTTCTGCACAGACGTTTACTTACATTTAGTATACGTATAATTTACTAACAAAACAAACATTATGATGGGGCATGACTTTTACTTTTTTGCCCTCTAAATGAGTAAATCTTTTTTTTTGTTAGTATCATTTATAAATATAGGTATTAGATAACTAAAACCGGATATAATTCATTTTTACAACGACGTTATGTGTACATCGTATATATTTGTATAAAGTAACACTATCAACTCGTTCTGATTTATTTTGCAACAATATTTAAATGTCTCACTGTGTGCTCATGTTACTCGTAGTACCTACTCAATAGAAGTAGTAGTAGACAGTTACAACGATATTTGAGTCTTTTATAGTCCCATAGCAACAAAACAAACTACTATCATTAATACAACAACTACTACTACTTCTATTGAGTAGGTACGATCAGGCTAGAGGATATTTCGGGAATGAATGAGCAATCTACAAGCTGTAATGTGTGGGCTAGAGGACATGTTGGGATTGAATGAGCAAACTACGAGCAACATGAGCACACAGTGAGTCATTTAAATATTGTTGCATTGACTATCTGTATGAAGGCAGAAACCGTTGACCAGGTTCATCATCGAGAAGTCCAGGACCACACACTTCCCGCTAATGAGCAATCTACGAGCAGGTATGAGCCGGCTAGAGGATATTTTGGGCAAGGTTGAGCAACTTACGAGCAGGTATGAACAGGCTAGAGGACATGTTGGGATTGAATGAGCAAACTACGAGCAACATGAGCACACAGTGAGACATTTAAATATTGTTGCAAAATAAATCAGAACGAGTTGATAGTGTTACTTTATACAAATATATACGATGTACACATAACGTCGTTGTAAAAATGAATTATATCCGGTTTTAGTTATCTAATACCTATATTTATAAATGATACTAACAAAAAAAAGAATTACTCATTTAGAGGGCAAAAAAGTAAAAGTCATGCTCCATCATAATGTTTGTTTTGTTAGTAAATTATACGCTATACTAAATATAAGTAAACGTCTGTGCAGAATAGGGCTGCAACGATTCGATTCGATACATCGAAACTCGATTGCAAGGGCGCCGATTCGATTTCGATTCGGGACCCGCGAGTTTCGATTCGATACTGACTTTTAACATGTTTACATAAGTTATAAGGATAAAAGCAAAGGCTCACCTAAAAGACAAAGTACGTTGACAGTGAAACTGGGGTTAACTTTGTTACATTTCTCTAAAGTTTCCATTACGATTTAAGTAGCATGGAAACTCTGTTCCAAATATTTATTTACAGTATATGCCCCAACGCTACGCAAATTGGGTCGGTGTGATTGAATTTTACAGGTCAAGTTTTGATGTTAGTTAATTCAAATTTCGATATATTTGCCTACAAAAGGTAGGTTTATGTTAAATGTACAGTAGTATATCAAGAACTGCATCTTTCTACAATTTATGCTCAATGCTGTTTATACTTTTTTAGTCGAAATTACAATTATAATACATTTTCGCGAACTTTACATTTGTACCCAAACCATTTCGTACTTGAAAAAAGCAAATATTAATTTAGCAGATTTTCGAGTTTCGTGTTATCAAATTTCAGTAACACTTTTAGTTAGTCCATATTATTTAGTTTTAAGCTCAAATTAATGTATAAATGCATATTTGAAGTAAATTATATTAATAAATGAATCGAATCGAAAAAAATCGAATCGAAAGAAAATGTATCGAATCGCATCGAATCGATTTTCCTGTGAATCGTTGCAGCACTAGTGCAGAAACGACTTATGTTCGGGTTTGCCTGCATTACCAATCGTATAGGCAACAATGTACAGTTAACTTAATTGCGTTTATAGATAGCGCTTATTTTGAACATCTTCCAGTTGATTTTCTGCAATTTGTTTCAAAGACATTTTGCTAGCGTCGATGAAATAACTATTTTAAGTCCGTTTTAACCGAGCGCCTAGTCGTGAATGTGTGGATTTTAGTGTCTATCTACTGGATTCAATACTCTATGTGCACATGTATCGTTAAAGCAATACTGCATTATTTCATGTTTCACTTCAAATTAAAGCAAATACTCTATTGTATACAGGTAACTTAATAGCGAATATATATAACGCTCTTTACCTCCGACTCTATTTCTATTCCGCCGGTTAAACAAATATTTACATCCGACTGTCACCGAGTGTCAACAACCGCTTCGGGCGAATACGCTGACCAATCGCTGTTCGTCTTCGTAATACGCTCTAGATATTGTCCTCCGCAAAAATATTGCACTCCGCAAAAATATAGGCCTGGTTATTTTAAGACATACTATACTACTGATAAGAAATATTAAAACTTTGATGTTGTTGCCTTTTTCTACATTGTTTTTGTTGTTTCCTCAGAATATTATATATGCATAATGTATAATATTACATCTACTGATTGGGTTGTTGTAAACAATTTGTTAATTTTTTGAATTTATTTTTTAAATTATACATATTTTAACCTGATGTACATCAACATGTATTTGATTGTATATATGTGTTGGCCGGTGACCTTGTAACACTTTGAAATAAAGAAAGACATAACTACATTGACTAGAACGATAGCTCAGGGAATATGTATCTGTATCTTTATTTGACTTTTAAATGTTTCATTTGTTTGATTTTTTTACCCAGTGATGATTTTCAAATTGAAATATATAATATTTATATCAAAGGAATGGACAATTAGTTGAACTATATGGCTTATTAAACAATCTCATGGAATGTGCAACTAATAACGAATGCATTAATGCTTGCTGTATTGTTTGCATCATATTACATTATTCATGTGACATACATGCATGCAGTCGTTTGCTGCTCTCACGTCTAAATATGATATAACCATCATAATACAAATTAAATTAGTTATTAATCTATATCTTCAGATCAAATATGACAGCAGTATACAATTATTACATTGTTTTAATGACAGAAATATGAGAATCTTTTAGTAAATGAAATAAGTAGAGACGTCAAATAAAAAATCTTTTAATTAGGTTTTGGGTCGAGAAATAAGATTCAGTCACTATTCGGGATTTTTTTGTCTAATGATTACATTGATATATAAGTCAAAAGATACAATCAGAAAACAACTTGAAACAATTAATGTATACTCAATAAAAATTAAAATTAAATATCAATCACATTTTAGTTGCTCATGTGTTGTCAATGCGTGATCAATGTATGACTTCTCGATTAACTTGTTTCAGACGTGGAAATGAATCCATCGTCCAATTACAATCCCACGGACTCATTTTTAAAACCGTCTATTAAGATAATAAAGTTTAATACTTTAACCAAAACATTAGCTCCTAATTTAGCCGTAATCGACAGCTAATTTTAACAAAACGCAACATGTGAAGTGTAACTTGTTCACATCTGAAACTCACGCAACCGAATTTACGCCGTTGCCTTCATTTAGGCAATGTTATTACTAGCAAATACTAATATCGAAACCACAAACAAGTAAACACAACTTGACTTTTAAATGTATGTTTGAAATATATTTAGTAGCAGCAGTCCAGTAGTTGGATGCGCAACTAGAGATCTAAAGGTCCCGGGATAACAGCATACTTGTAGCAGGGCCATTATGCAAGGAATGTATAAATTGTATAGAAAGACAGAAACAAGTTGCAGCTGATATATACTACCAGAGGGTGACAAACGTGTTGGAATACAATCAAAGTTATGCCATTGAATGTAATTAACCAACTCTCATTAATCATTGGTTTAAGTTAGGTCAGTTTTACCCTGGAATGTGTGATGTATGATTAGTTAGTCCAAAGAAATGATTGAATACATCGTTATCATTGGTTTAGAGCAGTAAACATTTCTGATATATTCTACAATAAAGAACATACTAGTTTGATATTTTCAAGGAAGTGATTGATGTTTGTAATATCAGACCTTATCATTATAAAACAAAATAATGATATAACCCTAGACTCACAGAGCCGTAACAATTGTGACAACATTACAAATGTCATCAATATATATTAATTCGAGATGAATTATCGCAGTTTTATATATTGTCAACATTTATACTTTCGATTACATCGATAATGGCAAAACTGTTATATATTTGATAATAATGATTATTTCCATACGCATTTAAACAAATGAAAACGAAAAATCTGTGTCTCTGTTACTCCATATAGCTTAAAGAGAGCAGAAAACCAATCAACTAAAAACCTACAGGTGCACATTTGGCTTCTCTTGCAAACATTAGACATGTCTCTAAAACATTTGCTAGATATACATGAATGTGTTTTGCCATGTAATTTACCCAAATTAAGTTGTCGATGAAATTAAAAAAAGCGTAAAGTTCTACGTGAATCGTGTCAATGACTGGTGTAAAGAATTTACAATTGTATTCACATCCAACTAGTACAATCATTTAGACAGAACAGAACAAAATATATACAGAAAAGTACAAAGTACATATTTATAAATACAATAATTAAAGCATAATAACACAAATGATCAATATAGTAACGTATACATTTGAATTTTGACAAGACTGTACAAATATAACTAGGTAGTATCTTATATAATCAAAATATAAATATTTGGAACACAAAATGCACTTATGTCAGTTACATATATGTTTCATTCTTCTTCTTCTATTTGGTTCCTTATAGACAAACTGCTTGTATGTTTTACAAAAAAAATCATATATCAGGTATTAAATAGTGGAACTGCTTTGATTGACGTATGTTATATAAGACCTTATTGCCACTAAAGAAACAAAACATTAGCGATATTTTACCTTTGATTTATCATAGAAAAGAAATCATTTGAACATCTTAAGCAATTATTGTATACATTTTGTACTTATTCCGATGTGTATTATATATTGCTAATTGTTTCTTTTCTACATAAAATATATTTCCAAAGTTAATTACAAATGCATTTCTAGAATTAGAACATGTCTTCGTAGATAAGAACAAGCACAATAAACTTTATTAGAATTGGGTCTTAATGCTATTTTCTCCCGATACACAGATCTGTATGTAGAACAAATTCAATTAAAGTCGTGTAACTTACTATAATTGGTATGATACATAATCCAATTTACTTAACTTACCGATTCATTATTGCTTTAAGGAGTACAGAAAACATAAACATTTTATGATTGACAGAGTAATAAAACTATAGTGTCTGTAGTAACAATTAAAATGTTATAAATATTGTTCAAATCGAATTAAATTAATGTTGCTGCGATAAATTAAAACAATATAATTGTTTTACCTTGTATACTTACAGCGTAGTGTAACGTTAGAAATATAACCAAGCCAAAGTGTTTTGTCATCAATATGCTGGATAGTTATACTTTTAGTTTTATGGCCATTAGTTGCAGTTAGAATATAAATTACACATACCATTTAATGTAAACGTGTTTATTCCAAGCGCAGATGACGATGAAATGATATATCAACACATTTATTAAGCTGTGGTTTTATAAAGATATACTTTAGTTGTCAAAACCTATGGATATTAATCAAAGTAACAACGAACCTTCAGTCATTGGCTTTATTTTTTTCTCAATTTGATTATCTACTGCGTATGTAATATGAAAACATGCATCGTTCTATTCCATCAGTCTGGGATAGTTTTCTATCAAACCATGAGTTGTACCATATTCTCTGATATTTAATTCCGTTAAAAACATCGAGTCATTGCCCTAAAAGCTTCAAAGATAAGTGCTTATTTGCCGGATAAGTTACAAAGCTTTATTGTCATTGCTGAGGTCATTATTTTTTACCCTTGTATGGACTATTTCCTTATAATTGTACTTTTGCCAATAGCAAATGTGCATGGAGAAAACACCTACGCATCAACTTTCAAGAAACGTCATACCAGTTACTACTATTATTACTACTATAAACTTGAATCATATGCTCATCGTCCTTAACATATATTTGTTCAATACTTTTTTTGATATGGCCATCTGCAATGTCTCCAGTGTTACAAATATGATGCATGTCTGCTTTGTTTAGATTTGATATTTAAAGAAATAGTCCAGACTGCCATTTTTAGCAATATTAAGTTTAAGTCATTCAGCCTGCTCGTTCTGTTTGACATCAATGGCGATTTTAACTCGCATGACCATATTTCAAGAAAGAGGCAACAAAACATTGTGATAATTAGATTTTATTAATTAGGTACATAGCTCAAATTTAGAAAGATGTATTTTGTCTGTTTTGGTTAATAAACCACTAATAAATTTATATGTTGATATTTTTCATGTTTTATTTTTTTCAGGATATGTAATAGTTTGTTGCAAAGCAATATAACGGAACACCAACTTGAATAAGAAAGGCAGATCTAGATAGTAAGTTTAATTTTCCTTCTTATGGTTCTAGGAAGTTGGCACTGTGGTCAAATTGTAAAACAATTTAGGACTTTTGGCCAGACTCGTACCTTAAGCCCCTTTTCTCTTCCAATAAGTGTATCGCTGATCCGCTGATTTGAAATAAAATCTATTCCCATTTAAGTTTACGATGTTATAGTTTTAGAACAAGCTTCGTATAATTTTCTCTGTTTTATTATTCAGAAACGAATCTTTACGGCTTGTAATGTTTGACCCTATAAATATCCTGATCTTTTTGTTAATGTCAATAATTCTGATAATATTGATTTTCACACATTTTATCATGGTCTTTATATAGATTCTACAGCTCTCAAGGTTAATGTATGAGTAGGTACTGATGTTGATAATGAATTAAATAATACGCATACAATAAGATAATACTAGATTCAGTCTCTATTCTACCATACGTATGCATAATTTACTACAACAGAAGATAAATGCAATAGTAAAGTCACTTTAACCAATCATATTGAAACATTGCAGTTTTGATAACAATAGCTAACGGATTTTGTTTGATATTACCAGTTAAATGCATTACAATTTATTGAACTGTCTGCTCCTCATCCTTTTTTACATGGCGTGAATGAATGTTATACTTCATAGCATGATAGACCGTAATGATTATACCCATATACATTTTGCTATGGGATTCAAATCTAATATTAATAGCTAAATGTGATGATTTGCTTACTGATTAATTATCTCGTAGGTTTTTAATTCGTTTTATCATGACATGGGTGGATTTTATACAACATAGTATCAATGATCGAAATAATAATAACCAAATACTGTTAGGAGGATTGCTCTATATGGTTTCTTTTTAAATTCATCAGCTTTTATTTTATAATTATATGTGATTAATTATACACTAGATTATTCCTTATCCGCTTTATCGTAGTATTGATGCTTATAATAAAAAAACTTAATGAAACGAACATAATGATTTCTCTCATTCGCCCTCTCTCTCTCTTTTGTTAAACAAATCAATTATACTAAATTAACAATGCATCAAAATCAAAGCATTCTGATTTAAAATGTATGATAGTATGTACAAATAATATAACATGTTACAATAAATTATAAAATCCTTAAGCTTCATTGAGTTTCTATTAAAATGTACCAGACATGTAAGTCGTTCCAAAAATTCGTTTTGATAATACGATTCACTAAATATATGCCTTCCCTAGCATAAACATTTATCATAAATCAAGTTACAATTCATCTTTATTTGTAATGTTACAAATTTTTTAGAACTAAACAATTATCATAAAGGTATAGTAACTGTTGATGAAAACGCTGGTTTTTCTATTATGGATTTCAAAGGTTTATTTCAACTCTAATAAATATGTGCTTCACTGTTTTCAATATATAGCACATATAACTCATCATACTGTACACACATGTATATTGACAAACATTCAATTAAAGTTTTACATTGCTATCTAATATAGGGATTTTGATTAAATGTCATTTACTTCTTCTAATTTATTGCATATTGTTACCAATTTTTCTTCAAAATCAGGGTGAAATTATTCTGCTCTGCCAATAATGTTACATATTTTCCCAATTTTTATCTGTCCGCTGCCACCATTATAAGTATAAATTGATTTAATGAAAAACAAATGCCCATTCGTCTACTACAAATTTATTTCACTCTCATAAATCCAGCTATAATCATGATAACATACTGTTATAAAGTTATAATGAGAAATCCATAGATCCCAAGAACCCCAAAAGAATCCAAACCCCAAAGCCCCCGATACTAAGTATTCTCCAGTATATATACCCTAGTGACCTTAAAAATTAAGGTATAGTGACCTTAAATTTCTCGGTATGTACGTTAACTTTAGCGGTTCGTATCCAATTTCTAACAGTAAAAATTAAGATATGTGAGTCTTACATTCTACACGGTAGATATTTAAACTTTCATAATAGCTAAAATATAAATTTGCAACAATATACAGCACAGTTTTACTCTACAGTTATCAGTCATGCTCAGATTGTTACATATAACAATACGCATTTAGTAACTTAATGTTACTTAAACGGATTTTTTAGTAACTTTGACCAGGACATGATTTAAGCCAAATCTTTTGCTATATATCTGGACCCAAAAAATTGCTAATAACTACTACTGAAAGAGGAAAATGTGGTGATAATAAAATAAGGTTTTACCAAGACTGTATATTCAGAGAAATGTATGATGTATGTTATATCATACTAAATCATCATAAAACAAAAGAATGATACAATACTAGACTTATAAAACCGAAATAACTGTGACAAGAAAACATAAATATGATATCCCAAATTTCCCAACGATCCATCTTGTGTATTTGGATTCTCTCAGTCTTCTTTGTGTATACTTTCATGATGAAAACTTGCATATATATAAATATATAAATGATTCGATTCTATGGCACATAGAATTAAAGATATACGAGTAAATGAATATCAGTATTTTCAGATTATACTCGTACATATCAAAGCACTGAAAGTACTGGGGTATTCATTGTGTTTAGATTTATTCAATTTTTTAAGGTTTTATGCTGTAGAAACACCTTATAAAGGTTATATCACAGCGGTCAGTTCACCTACTCACTGTTCCTGAAGAGGCTTTATCTCTTGATTTAGCTGTTAACAAACTTCTTGTTGCACTATGACTACTGTTGTAATTAGTCAAAGCTATTAACTGTTACAATATGACTATCACATTGTTTAATTAGTCTGTGTGTCAAAAAACCTCTAATATAGGAGATATTTAAAACTATGTCATTGTTATCTGTTATGTGTGCTGCGTAGTACACATTTTTGAGTAAAGTTGGACTAACACCCTGCTGCTATTCTATGATTTATATAGTAACTGAACAGAAAATAATGTATTTAAACCCCATTTCTGCTTATCATAAATGTCTTAGAAATTAATTTTACCTGCACTGATGGTGTTTAATGATGAAGGTTAAATTTACAGATATAATTAAGAATTAATTGTTTGATAAATTATTTTTTTTTTCATTCGATTATCTGATTTAACAAAGAGGTTAATGTAGTCAAGTGAATGGGATTATTTTTTGGAAAATAGTTGAAAGTGTTTTATATGCACAAATTATCTTTATCTTGTAAGAAAATAAACAAATGTTAAGATTCAAAGTGTTATACTAAGATTGAATACCCGAGTTCATTATTACACACAAACTAGTTATTTTGATTCAAAACATTAATTGTTAGTATAATAATTATCATTCATATTATTAATATATTAAAGTTAAATGCAGTTATTGTATTTTTTAAATGAGTATGTTTTATTAACATTTTTTATTCAGGAACTTTTCCTTAATCTCTCCAGATCTTGTCAGATTACACTTTGGCGAAATGAAACTTTTCCATCATAAGCCTTTATTCCTTATTGAATAGACTTTGTAGATTTTTATAATCCCTTAGCTCTCACAGTGCTTCAAACTGTACCTTCACACAAATAAAAATCTATATCAATTTTTATTTTCTTGAAAGGGTTTGATACTCCAGTATCCAAGTCAAGGTACTTAATGTATCATAGTCAACACTAATAGAGTGGCTTTACCTATGTTAGTTCACACTATTTTATTGCACAATATTTTAAAAGACCCCCCCCCCCCTTAAAAAACCCACTTCAAAACAGAGGATTATCGAATTTACTGACTCGTAAGTATCTTAACCCGATATAGTCATGGATGGATTTTATTGCAAGTATTTTATCCATTGTGATACTCATTGACAAAATGTATATTGATGACTTTATCCTTGTTAAATTTATTTCACCTAAGGACTTGCATCCAATGCGCCGTAAAATTCAGAGGTGCGTTCAACAATGCGAGCGCTTGAGGCGACATCAAGCGCCCGCGTTCTGCTCGCGATACAGCTCGAGAAGTGTTCCGCTTAAAATTGTTGTATAAATAGATTTCAGTTTATATGAGTTTCCTCCCTTGTCTATTAAATATAATGTTGTTTTAGATTTTATGTACAATACCCACCAAAAGTGCGGAGACATTTTCACTTTGCAGGCCTACTAAATAGCTTTTGTCCAAAATTTTGAAAACTGATTACTTAAAAAGCTCTTAAGTTTTATTTTTTTGTTTATCACTTTACTTATAACTGAGTCTACAAAAATACCAAACAAAATACATTATAGAAAATGATTACAATAAACAGGCTTAAGCTAGGGTGTCAGATGCTGAATATTATTCATGTGCCGCATTGATTAAATTTGTTTTCATTTTGTCACAACCATATTAAATATAAAAAAAAACTAGTAATTCTACAAAAAAAGTCATCAAAATTAATGAGTTGTAGTTTTTTTGGTGGGTACAGAATTAATATATCATTGGAAATATATATTATAACAGGTACCAAAGATGGTGGCAGGATTTTTTTTTCATATCAAAGAATTTTTCTGAAAAGTGGGACGCAAACTTGTGTGTTACTTGTTCCACATAAAATATCCACGCAATGCATAAAATGTACTAAATGTACCCTTTATTTGGTACAGTAAATTGTCTCTATGATTTATGTATGGTAAAAAATATGAAAGATCTCGTGTATCAGCAGAAATAATTGTTTCCCCACCCGCTTTTTCAATAATGTGCTGTTAGACGTCATCTTGGATTTTATAGCGAGCGCTCGACATTCTGTACACAAGTCTGGCTGACCAATATCTACACCTATTTATGGAATGAGCGCAGTCGTTCAATAGCCTTACAATTCGCGAGGCGGGCGCTCGCTCGGGCGCTCGCATTGTTGAACACACCTCCGGTTTAATTGCACATGGCCCGAACAGTTACAGTCCGGAAATAATTATCTTTAAAACAAACCCATTACGCGGGAATCAGCACTTAAAATAATGTATACAGTACAAGTATTAGCATTTCCAAAAATGCTTGAATCGTCGATTAGCATGCATGTATGACATCTTCTTTAGTAAAGCATTCAAGCAATATATGTGTCAGAGTTTAACAATTTCGTCATGTTCCGACCGAGCTTATACAAACTCATTTTTATGGTATACTTTATAATTAACCTGTCCATTTGGCAAGAAATTATATTTATTGATAACCAATCTAGATTATTCGATTCAAGAACATGGTCTGTCCCATATTCCGACGGCTAATCGAACGAAGATTATATTTCTTTACAAGAAAATATTGAGGCAAAGCATCAAGTCCCTAAACAATTAAAAGCACGAAAGTACTGCTTACGCCTGTGATCTCTACAAGTGAGGCATTAAAATTCTTTAGAATATGTTTATTAACCGTTAATTAAACCAACGATGTTTGATAATTTAATATATAAATGTACAATATATAAAAGGATCATTATCAGTGATGGTCTGATATTTCTTCTCTGTTTAAAGTGTCAGTCACAGTGTCTTCGTCAGTTGTTTACACTGTGTCTTTCTATAAATAGACCGCGAAGGCCGTCGAGTGTACATCTATCTAATAGTACTGCCACACACCTCTCACGAGCATATTATGGGCAGTCTTATCTGTGTTACAAGTTAATCGCTTCCAGTATATTCTGTGACGTCATATTGAGCGTCTGGTCATTTTTTCGCGCAGAAATACATAAAGTACCAGTTTCTGTATGAACTATTTTATTGTAGCTGAATTATCCGGATGTGGATGCTGTTAGGTTTCGTTGATTAAATGTAGGTCAATATAGGACTCCGATCGGAATACCACTATTAATCTATTGGTAACAGAGTATTCATTGTTAACACAATGAATACAATAAAATAATTAAGCCTATTAATATTACAGCACCAAAATACTGATATTCATTTTCTTACAAAAATCAATATTTTAGCAAGAAATATTAATAGCATGTTTGTCCACCTCTGCCTTACGTACTGCTTTGACAAAGTATACTTTGAGGTATGCAGAAGTATCTCTGTAATTTCATTTCAGCAGTCAATCTCGTCGGCCTCCAGATGATCATGATTATGTTGGAATCGCGTTAACGAACTCACATGTCTACTTCTTTCCAGACATATCCAATCGTAATGAAATAAGGGATTCAATCTGGTTAACCAATCGGCCTTATGTTGTTTTCAATAATATATGAAGAGTTTCCCTAGCTGCTTACCGGCGTTTATTGTCATCTCTTAGAACACAAGGCAGAACAATACCGGCAAATCAAGCATACCTATCTCTATCTATCTCATAGTACTGCCACACACCTCTCACGAGTGTTATGGGCAGGTCACGCCAGTGATTAGCAAAGATAAAAATAATAGATAAAGGTAAAATAAATAAAACTGGAAGAATGTTCTCCCTTCTATATGAAGCAATACTGAAATCTAATTCTTAGTTAATTACTTCCCAGCCGCGGCCGTGGCGTAGTTGTTACTGTTAGCATGTCTGACTTCGAATCCAGAGATTGCGGGTTCGAGCCCGGTCGCGGTTGGTCATACCCTATACATGAGTTGTCGGCCTCGTTATAGGGTAAGTTAGTACTGGAAATCTAATTCTTAGTTACTTACTTCCCAGCCGCGGCCGTGGCGTAGTTGTTACTGTTAGCATGTCTGACTTCGAATCCAGAGATTGCGGGTTCGAGCCCGGTCGCGGTTGGTCATACCCTATACATGATTTGTCGGCCTCGTTATAGGGTAAGTTAGTACCGGTGATAGAAAAAGTGTCCAGGAAACCTATAGTAGGAAGTGCTGGCCGTCGTATATATAACCTTAATATGTGTTGAATACGACGTTAAAAAAAATAGAACGCAATACAGAACAATACCGGCAAATCGAGTATACCTTCTATGAAGCAATACAGAAATCTAATTCTTAGTTAATTACTTCCTAAATACAATGTACTCTCTTTTCTGTATAATAACTTGGTTTGACGGCCACGACCCTATTCCAGGTTGATGAATCTCAGAGATGAATCCAATCATATAAGCTACTTGGATCAAGGAAGAGCTTAAATATTAAATATTGTATAGTATGTGCCTTTTCTTAACAACATCATACTATATTTGCCTTTTCCATTATTTATTTATAATAATGATTAAAGTGTTTGCTAGCTATCTTATTAATAGTATAGTCTAATACTACTCTATTATGTATCAATTCAAGCAAGTAAGCCAATATACATTAAATTCTTTAGACAGCTAGTCGTGAATCAGGAAGTTTAATTAATTCTGTCGGAAACTAAATAATAAAGTTACAAATTCACGGTTCAAATCTTCATGTTTGATTAAATATCATCAATATAACTATGACAGAAAAGTAATAGACGAGCAGAGATATATTAAATCTAAAGGAAATTTAACAACATAAAATTAATTAGATATAATTGTAAACAGTGTGCATCTAATAGTATTAATTAGAGGGATACGACATTTTTTCTAATATTCATATCGGTATAATAATTCTGAAGTAAAAAGAGCACGTTAAGACATTTTGAAATAATGTTAGTTTTAAGATTTAAAAAGTCAAGTTATATATATATTATATTAAATACATTTTACTACCCCCACTTCAAAAAATGTAGTAACTGAAGTAGACAACTATAATTCTGCCTGTATTCTTCGTATATCTAAACTACTTGAACGTGTAGTATATGTTAATTTATTTTTCAGTAAATCATACACATATTTGATAAACTACAATTCATTTATCTGATGCCAAATGCATTCAGTAATTTTATTGCACATGACATAAAACATGTCAACATCGTACTCTTGAAGTTTATGGAGACGACATTCTAGCCTATCATGTTTAATTTTCTTTACTTTAAGTCTAGTAATCCTTTCAGACTACAGATTCTGTATTGCAACAATAATTTGACATGTCATGTAGTGGAGGAAGCAACAAAAGTATGTAATAATTAAAAACTTCATAAATACAAAGTACAAATGAAAATAAATATACTGTATGCGTGTCTCATCAATTATAACAGAGAAAAACGATGCATTATTGAATTATCATCGTCTGAAGTATTGTGTCTGTGATAAAATAGTTTTCAAATATATATATTATATAATGGAAGATGGGAAATATCTTTTGTCATCATCGGATTCATTGTAAAATTGTGTAAAAAATTTGTTTCACAAATATTCGCAACGACTTAATACCATAGAAAATGACGAGTTGATGAATCACATACTAGTTATTCTATTCAACAGCATATTGATTATTAATGTGACTGACCATTTATAATTTTGACCAATTTAATTAAAGTGGAGTTTTGCAAGTTTTCTGATATATGTCGTAATTTCACGGCGTCTCAACGCCGTGATATTGTGGTGGGTAGATTTTGATAGCAATGGGCAAAAGTCACGTGACATAAATCCTTTCGATTTCCAATGCCGACAAATTTATTGTTTTTAATGCAGTCATAGTACAGCCCATTTCCGTTAGAAGTTACATAGAAAAGGCATTTTGAGGAGAACCATATAATCAATATTTCTATCAACATTGCAACACACGAAAAATCGGCGTTTTACATCAACACATTTCCGCAAATCCTTTCGACTAACATGAAAAGGGTAGGTAGGTATAATTTGCGGACCAACCGGACCAGCGGACCAGTTTAGTATACGGATACAGTTTAACAAATATGCGTATCATAATGTGTGTATAGTAGATATATAATTGAGATTTGCCAATATTTTATTTGAAAAGATAAGATTGATAGAGTTTTCGGAAATAACTCAAATATTAATATATAAATACCAATATCGAATTTTTTTTTTAGAAATAAGTTTGCAGATTTTTTTTATAAAAAGAATCGTCAATTGTTTCATTACATATTGTTGTAAATATTATATATTTCAACTGTTTGAGCTTTTGTCATTTGAAAAAAAATGATAGGATTCAAATGTAATATTTTAATAATATACCTTTTTGTCCTTTTTAGCGGACTGTATAAATAAAGAAGCCAAATCGTGTAACATTGACTAATAATTCTTACTTTTACTGAGTTCTATTGACGATCTTTTCAAACTATGATTAAGTGTGGCGGACCAGTTAATTTCAAGAGCGTAAGAGTTACGGACCAGGTTATAGATCAAGTAGATGTAAGATTTTTTTTGCGGACTTTTTAATTATGAAGAGTTTCGTACTATATTGACGGACTATTGACCTGAGGTATCACTGCAGCGGACCAGGTTATTTTATATAAGTGAGTAAAAATGACGGACATTTACACCTAGGTGAAAAGCTCGCCAGTTTTTAATTTGTTCAAATGGATTATGTTTTCTCGTGTCCGAGTAAATTTTTTCACGAGTGAAAATGTCCTTTGAACCATATATTTCTAATTTTCTATATTTGCTGGCATGTTATTTTTTTTAATATGATTTCTATTCAAAATAGCTTGCCTTTTGTATTTAAGCGCATCTTTCCGGAATCGAGATACATGTTAAATCCTTTCGTGTATCCGGCAACAAAATTCTTCCGTGATAAGTAAATGTATGACTACTCTCCAATGCATCGGTTCGAAAGATTCACTCGTTGACTTTCTACCTCTGCTAAAATACTACGTGCAAACTGATATTTCTATTTTTAGGCAAAGACGGCCACATTTAAATTGCATGACTGCCTCGTAAGTTTTAAAAAAATAAATGCAACAAATGTTCTCGCCTGTAATATCAAAATGTCGAAATTCAAAGATGTTGGACAGTTTTGCATTAGTTAGATAACGGAAATTAAAAAAAAAGAAAGTAACCATTGATTTTTTTAAAACGTGCATCTCTGATCTTTCACCTATAAACATAAAGCAACTTATTGAACTTTAATACAAAGTGTAGCCACGATATATGACGTAAAACGAGGTTGCATTCGTCACTAGTATGATAATATCATATAAGGCGCTGTTTACACGCTCAACTAATACAAATGCGTATAAAGTTTCCAGCTATATTGGAATTTGGTAAACTTTCATTGGCCTTTTAAAGGTTCATAGTAAAGGTCAATATCATTATATAGATATAGACAATTGTCAAGATTTGAGCAATTTGTCGTCAACACCGGTTGCCTAAAGCCAATCAAAACGATGCATTTGAGGTCACATTATGAAATAAATGGACGTCGAAAAAGTCAAATTAGGGGTGCGTAAATGAGCTCGTCGAAGCCATGTTTTGTTGGGTTACTTGCTTGAATTATTTACCGAAAATACCTATATTAATATATAAACATGTGCCAGTTAATTGACAGTTGCAATATAAGACCAAGACAAAATGCTTAACTATATGTAACATGTTTTATTCTTTCTAAAACTCGCATTTGTTGAAAAATTGCAAACCTAACTTCCCTACTTCGGGGCGAATCTAAATCAATGGTTTTACATAGGGCGAGCTAATTCCTGGTATTCTATAAACAGACTCACTGGTTTTACATATCTTTACCAGCCCCGTGTTCAGTAACTACTGTTAGCTAACGTTAAGGATACGGGAGAACTCAACCCGAAGCCAACTCAACCTGTGCAATACTCAACACTAAGTTGGGACAACTTAATCCGTTAGTATGATATTGAGTTGTCTCGGGTTGAGCTGTCAATTTGTTAGGTTATTCCGATTCTACCGTTACGGAATGTTCAAGATAAGTGAACACGCTGCTGGGCACGCTAATTATTGTATTCTAAAATAAATATACTATATAAGACGCTAGCCCATATTGCTTGAATGTTTTTAATCTATGTAGTATACACGGTTAAACGGTGGTTCAAGCTTTTTTGGAAATGCTTCAACACGTTTTAAAGCAGCGAATGAATGTAATCTGTTCACTGAGCTGCGAGGGGAGCGTAAGGAATTACCTAGTACAAGGGCCTTACCCAAGTATACGATATATATCGAATAGTGTTATTGTAGGTTCGATAGATATATCGGATCGATCGTTTCTGTATCGAACACAATATCGATCAATGACAGTTATGCTTTTGTATTATTAAAAATCCTGGCCTGCAAATCGGTTGATATCTGTCACTCACTGTTGCTGCCAAAAATATTTGTCAGGATCTTTTAACTTTTTCTTTATTTATCACTTTCCGATGTGCACTTAATCCTGGCTGTAACACTCGAGAGAGGGATTGGTAGTATAAAGAGATCAAATATTTTGTATAGCAAATCAACATCCTACTGCTTCTGGACAGTTCTGTATAGGCTTACCTATGGACGAACATTCTAATGATTATTATGACACATCTTTACGTCTTAAACCGGTTACGTCATGTTTTGTTCTTTGGAAGTAGTTGTTGCGGTTAAAATGTCTCTTTTTATGTACTTTGTTTTTCATCTTGCCCGGAGACCAACGATCGCCCCTTAATATACAGATCACTTTTGGGAACCAATAGTCACACGGATCCGCAATGTAAGGAGCACTTGACTGAACAGAAGCGATAAGTCATGTAAATAGCTTCTGTTCTGAAAGACTATTATGTTTTCCCTTTTGCCGATCTTTTTAAGCGTCATGCAAATATGAATTACTGGAAATAAATCCAACTGAAACCAAACATCCTGTCGGCATAAAGATGGTGTCTAGATCCAGATCATTCTCGTACTCCAAGGTTATCAAGATTCTCGATCTTACTAATATCGAGAATCTTACTGGGCTCTGGGAACGAGAATGTTAGATTTGAACAGGAAACCGTTTTATAAAACGTTTTATAACAAGTTACCTTTTTATTACTAAAAAAACCCTTAACATGACAATTCAATATAATGCTTTTTTGAGTTACCTTTAGATTATACTTAATAATTCTTTTTTGTTTGCCGTGACTATCCCTTTGCTGCATTTCGCAGCAATTTTTTACTTGTTTAGTTATTTTGTGAGTACTTGTGGTTTTAAAGTAATATATACGCAAAACAAAGGAATTATAATTCGAATTATTTCCTTGATGACAAGTATTTGTTTAAGGAGGAAACTGGTCAAACATTGCTTGTTATAAATTAAATTAAATAGTAAAATAAGACGATAATACAATATGTATACCTGCGAGAATAAGATAAGTTTATACACTCTAGTACGTATAGATATTGTGAAATGCAAATCTTTACTTTAATTACCTGGTACAGAGAGCATTCACCATATATTTTGCCAATTTATTATATGTTTTTACTTATGCAGAACCTTGTGTGATATATGAAACTTATTTAACTATCAAACTGAGAGTTCTAAAGGTGTTAAAATAATATGCAAATTGAACAATTGATAGTTTGAATCCTACATAGAACGACAAATTGTCTTAGCAGGAAAATGGGATAGGGTTGCTCATACATTACATAGTAAAAGAACGATACAATTACAAAGTGGTATACACCATGTAAGAATGGCTTAAGTTGAAACAGGATAAATACTAGTACTTAAATTATTGTATGATGAAATCCTGAGCTCAGAAAACAATTTTCATATTTTATAATGTGTCTTCAAGTCTAATAATCAGTTATATTCCTGGAAAAACATATTGCTCGGATACACTGTGTTTTATACGAAGCTTTCCTATGTCACATTTACAATTCCCAATAGAGTTAAACATGTCAAGTTTTTATCACAACAATCTGTTTGCCTCTTCTCACTGTCTGAACATTGTGTAACTGTATACCTCACACGATATTTATTTAATTATTCAGGGTTGATATCTTATATCTAACACACTTACGTCTACCGTTTGATGCAATCAGAATCTCGATTGATTGTTTTGATTGAGACTTTGATTCAATTTATAGACAGTCAAGGTCAATATAATCTATGGTTATAATGTTACGTACAATCATATTTATAGAACTATCTAAAAGTTCAATTAAAAAGTGAATATTGTGTGACATGACACTTGTCA
This sequence comes from Mactra quadrangularis, assembly GCA_025267735.1. Classification (NCBI taxonomy): domain Eukaryota; kingdom Metazoa; phylum Mollusca; class Bivalvia; order Venerida; family Mactridae; genus Mactra; species Mactra quadrangularis. The sequence goes on along the minus strand of CM046308.1, from coordinate 14,849,300 downwards.
GTATGTAAACCATGTTTTAAATGTTTTTTCGCTATTTTCTGATATTCAAATTCATAAATTTTGTAGACTCACAATAAAGCAAGTAAGTAATGTCTTCTAATTAACTAAATAAAAAACTAATGTTTCGTTTGATAAACAAGATGAAAATCAGATTTTATTTTACTTTCATTAGCTATTTACTCATTTCTTAAAGGTGATAATTGCGTTTTTTGATCGAAGGATTTGTCTATTCTTAATCATGTGTCATGGTATAAAAGGAAGTTGGCGTTTTGTTAATGCTGATGCTTCGTAACAATTTTCTAAGATTATTACTGAGATCAATCGTTCTGTTTGCTCTCCTTGGACAAGCAAATACTTCGAGGCCAGCAATTTGATCTAGTAGTAAGCGCGTGCCTCCACAATGAATTTGTAGCAGTCATAAATGATGCGCGAACTTAGTAGTAGTCGGAATATGGCAGAACAAAATGTTTCATGGTTAAACTCCACGTAGGTGTGTGGGTTTTGCCTGGAAATCTAATAGAAGTCCTTTTATTTTACTGTGATAGGCTCCAATAAGCTAAGTGGTAGATTTGGCATGGAAGCACATAATATATATTGCAGGAATTACCTTAATTGTTAAACCTTAGTTTTTGACCCATTTACTGTTGGACTTGAATATTCAACAAAAAATCAATCAGACAGACAAAGTTTAATAATTTAACACAATAATATTTTTATTAAGTTTAAAGGGAAGCCTTAAAAACATAACATATAATTTTGTGCACATTATTCTATTCCATAATAGCATTCAATTATGATAAATTATGCATTTGAGAACATTTTTAAAAAACAAAACCAATATAATGACAATTAGGAAATCATGCTGCCCATTGATTTTTTTTGGTCTAACCCATTACACTTTTTCCTATTAATTAATTAAATTGTTCTCTTTAACAGACATGTAAAGTATGTTTTTATATCAATACTGCTAAAGACATGGATATTTTGTCATAATGAATAATCAAAAGTGTTCTTTCTGTCGAGTAATGTATATGTTGATGACATGATATACTATCATAAACACGAGTTTTTCAATCGTTTAATTGGGCAATTAAGAGGATATTTGTTAGGTGAAAATGAAACTGCACACAATGAAACAATTCTGGTATATATCACTGGCTTAGCGCAAAAAGGTCATAACTAAATTAAAAAAAGTGAGTTACGACCGTCTTGCTCTAAGCCCGCATTATGCACTTTAATATATTATTGTTATATAGAGTGTAGATTTTTTCAATTTTGATCATACTTGTTTGTGTTTGTTCGTTATCTTTGTACTTTTTGCATGCAACATATTCGGTTATATACAATGAGGCAACATTTTACTGGTTATGAGTTTTGTGAATTATTTTTGTTTAGAATGAGATATTTTTTAACAGAGAACACTAACTGCTGCTCCACTAATAGAATGTTGTATTGTATATATTTATTTACACATTTTACTAGGTTATGAATATTTTAGACACAGTACTGAGTTACATGTATGGCATATAAAGGGTACTAGTTTATGTAAACGTATTTAACTTGAATATGAATAATGTCCAATGCTTAAAAAAACATTATATGTTCTAATCTGTAGGCAATGATAAAAATTTAATGCAATTTAAAATGACAAATATGTTCTGTTGGTTTTTAATTGTACATGTTGAGTGATAACAAACTGAAAATACCTGAATTTCAGTGAGCAATTTTCTTAACGTTCAATCCCGTGATCATGCTAATAAATCAAAATTAAGGAGCGTTATTTGTCTAAAAATATTGCTGAAAATGGAATAGATAATTATAGATGTTTTGTTCTGATTTGTTAATTTAACATGGTTTACAATGATAAAAAAACTTCATTTGATAAGGTGTAACGCACTTTAATGAAATAGAGTTGAGATTGTGTTACAAGCAACACGCGATTAAAAACAGTTCTGCTATTTTTTTATTCTATACCGCCCACATAATGTCAAAAAATGATTCACCTTCTGTAATGAGAGTTACAAAGTGAAGGTGGTACAATTTTAGCTATATTATTACAACAGGAAGTCATCACAAAGAGGCTGATTATTAATTGTTGTGGTTATTTATAGTTTGATGTCTGTAATATTCTCATCTATTTTCCTACTTGACATTAGGTGTGGTCATTTATATCTTATTTATATAGATTAAACATTCTGCTTTTTTATTTGATTGATCTGATCTATGTGTAAAAGGTGCACACATTTAAATTGTCGTTTATCATACATTGCTCGTGTAATAATAATATGGTTTTAACTTCTGTCTACATTTCTACAAAATTGTATGATCGTTAAAAACATAAATAAAGTCATATACAAATAAAAATAACAGAACGACTAGTGTTGTCAAAAGTAATTAAAAATGTATACGCGAATCTAATCAATGCTTGGTCATCAGGTCATATGATTGAACGTCTGTCGATCATTGATATAGTTTGAATATTTATATCATCAATCATAGAATGTGTTGGTATTTTGTCCATGACAATTACTAAAAACAGCAATTTTCTCTATATTTGGAAAGAAGACATTTCTGATAATTCCTACTAGAGAGAGAGGGGAAAAACTGATGAGATTAAAACAAGGTTTTACTAAGACGATATGATCAGAGAAATGATTGATGTATGTTATATCAGACCTAATCATCATAAAACAAAATAATGATACAATGCTACACCTATAAAACCGTAATAACTGTGACAAAAATAAATAGATATACTATCTCAAATTTCCCAACCATCCATCTTGTGTATTTGGATTTGTATAAGTCTTTTTGTATACTTTCTTGATGGACATTTCCATGAATGTAAATGTCTCTACGGCACAAATTAGTACAAATATTTGAATAAAACATATACATATAAATTAATTAAGCCTATTCATTTTAAAGCAACAAAGTACTGACATTATTTTTCTTACAAAAATCAACGTTTCAACAAGAAATATAAATGAGCAAGTTTGTCCACGTCTGCTTGAAGTACTTTTGATCATCTGCTTTTCTTTGATGCTGCTAAATATTCTGTATCTCTATTGTCTATTTCAGAAGTCGTCGGTCTCCAGATGAGCAAGCTCACAATGTCCTGCGTGTTGACGAATTTACTGGTCTAATTCAATCTAGATGTAACGCATAGGATTGAGATCAAGGCTACAATTCTGTTAGACAACAAGCATGAAGTTGATGTCTAAAACACCTGAAGAGTTGTCCTAAATGTTTACGGACATGGACTGACTTATGCTTGAATGAACGATGCCATCGCACGCTAATCAAGCTGTCTATACATGAAGCAATACTAGATTCTCAGTCTCTGTAAGTTACTACCTACTGTCATTTTGGTAAAAAACTGGGTTTAATCGTCACGATCCTATTTTAAGACTACCAATCGATGATTTGAACCCAAACAAGTAAGCCACTTGATCAGGATAGAACCTTAAAATCAAAAGCCTACATTACATAGTTCATGCTTTTCTTCTTTTTTCTTTACTACACAATTATATATTTGCCTTCTCCATTCATTATTTATAATGAGGATAAAAATGTATGCTAGTAATCTTATTTACAATACAGTCTACTATTATTTTATTATGTATCGACTCAAGCAAGTATTTCAATATACATTTAATTCTTTAGACAGATAATCGTGAATCAGGAAGTTTAATTAATTTTGTTGGGAACTAAACAATAAAGTTACAAATTCCATGGTTTAAATCTTCATGTTTGATTGAACGTCATCAATATAACTATGATAGAATAATAATTGAGGAGTAGAGATTCATTTAATGTACAGGAAATCTAACAACATAGAATTAATTAGATATGATTGGAAAAAGTCTGTATTGTACAAACGGTATTTTCCTATAACAATGTGTGTTACGTTTGACTGATTTTGAATACTTTGTTTGCACATTTTTAGTTAAGTTACGCCTCTTATTATTATTACCCAACATGGTGTAGAAATTCAATGCATTTCGGCATATTAATTATAAAGTCAAACGTAATATTGTAAGGCAATTTAGAAAAATAACTGAATATTAGATATAAGGTATAAAAAATGAAGTAGACATCCATCGTTCTGCCTGTATAGATTGTATTATATCTGAACTTCTTGCACGTGAACTATGTGTTCATTTATTTATTAGTAAATTACATAACTTAATTAACGAAAACACACTATTCCTTTACAAATATACAAACAGTGCCTAATGGTACATGACATGATGCAAGTCGTCATTTTGTTTATGGAGACTGTAGTCTAGCCTGTCATTTTTAATTTATCTTTAATTTAAGTCTAGTAGTCATTAAAGCCTGCAGGATCTGTTTTAAAACAATAATCTCTATTGTCATGTCGTAAGATATCAACAACACAACTGTTTCATTATTAGATTTTTTTCAATACATATTGCAAATGAAGATAAATATACTGTATGCGTGTCCAATCAATTTATAGCAGAGGAAAACGATGCATCATTGAGTTATCACCGTCTGACGCGTTTGTGCCAGTGATAAAATATTTGTTCAAACATAAGCATTATAAGATAGAAGATGGAACATATCTATTGTTGTCTGATCTTTTATAAGTATCCGTGAAGTACTTGTTTTACAGAGAGAGATATAGTTTATTTCCAATACATATAAAATGCAAGTGGACATTACATAGTATGTTATGCGCATTATGATCATAAATAGCTTACACAAATCAATTGAAATTAAACCAACTACTAACAGGTATATATTACTATAACAATGACTATATGATAAATAAAGAAAGGAAGAAAGAACAAATGAAAGAAAGGAAGGAAGAGAAGGAAAGGAGAAGGTCATAATGACACATATAAGGTTAAATTCAATTACATAGAACAAAAATAAAGTGTAAGACATCCATGACACTATTTGAACAAAACTTTTGAACAAAATACTCTAGTGTATAAACAAAAATGTATCTCTTTCATCAAAAGCTTTACTTAAGAAATAACTTACAGTTGTCTATATTTTATTGTCTAATAAAACATAGTCACGAGTTGTGATGCGCGTATGATTAAATCACGAGTGCTTTAGCACGAGTGATTTAATTAGCGCATCAAACGAGTGCCTATGTTTTATTAGACAATAAAATATAGACAACTGTAAGTTATTTCGATTCTAACATCGCAAAATACATCCTTAGAAAAGATATTTTTATAGAACTATTTTTTACTGTCAGAAACGCCATGCTGTTGAAATCCACCCCCCAGTGCAAAGGCCGAAAATAGCCTTTATTTACACAGATCTCATTGATAATTGATTCTAATTTCAAACAAATAATATTCAAATCTTAATTTAAAAAAATGAACCCAAAACTAAATACGAATTGTCATAGTTTTATTTTTGTGTTAAACATCATTCTTTAAAATAAGCGCCGTGAAATAAACATTCGACCTTGCCCTTAGTGAGTGTCATTTTATTGACACATGATGATGTAGCATTTAAGTTTGATGTTTACGACGGAATATTGCAAATACTGCTTAAATAATTGGATGTTTACTGGATAGTAATGTGTTATCAGACAGTTCGATGGAGAATTTTTTAAAAGGTTGGATATAAATTGGATTTTTGAACGCGTGTGAAGGAAGGATAGATTTTCGGAAAATGATTCAAAATCAGCGCTGCTCGTGTCAGCTTGGATGATTATGAACTTGAAAGAATCCACGTAGCCAGTTCCATTATATTATGCTATGCACAGATTGGCTTTGATTAAATAGTCAATCTTTGTATTTTTCGTATAATGGCTGGCATGATCGTCGGGTGAAGGACAGGACGAAATGAGACAGCGGAGCCGGGAAATGCTGGGACTTAAAAAACGTCTTGAAGTCATGTTTATGCTAGATTCGTTTTACACTCAGTTTATACCATTTTCGGTCAAGTAATAAGGTTAGTACATGTTTTACATTTACTGACATGTTCCAAGGTTCTGTTAAAGTCAACCCTTATAAACTCCGGCGCTATTTTCGGCTTTGCTCATTTAACGTGGGGAGTAAAATTTCAACAGCCGTCACTAGCTATATTTTGTTGAATAATAAAGCATAGATGACGTCACATTAAATAAAGAGTGAAAGCGCACGTGCCTATGTTAGAATAATAAATTATTTAATGAAACAACATTTTGCGAATGACAAATTATAATTTTGTCAATTAAATTAAAGATTATTTTTACTTATATAGAGCCTTTTTAGATATATAAACTAATTTAACTATCATTCTGTAAGTTCTTAAGATGTTTAAGTAATATTCAAATTGATAAATTCATGATTCAAATTTTACTTAGAATGACAAAATTGCCTTAGCAGGGAACTGGCCCAGCGTTGCTTATACATTGCATTGTAAAAGAACGATACGCTTACAAAGTGTAAGAATGGCTTAAAGTTTGGGATAGGATAGATATTAGTATTTAAGCTGTTGTATAATGAAATCCTGACTTTTATCATCTGGCTCTGAATACAATTTTCATGTTTCTTACAATTTGTCATTACGGCTAGTCAATGATATTCCTGAAATAAGAAAATATTTAGTCTGACACATTGTTATACAAGTAGCTGCTTATTTGACATTAACAATTCCCAATAGAGTTAAACATCCCAAGTTTTTTATCACGACAATCTGTTTACTTTCTCTCCCTGCCTGAACATTGTGTAACTTTATACCTCACACAATATTTATTTAATTATTCAAGAATGGTCTTATACCTAGCTCCTATGTCTACGCTTCGATTGAATTAGAGTCTTAAATGATTGATATAATGAATGAGACTTTGATCCAAGTCATAGACATTCAAGGTCGAGATATTCCATATTTATAATGTTATATACTCAGATTTATTCCAAAAGTGCATGATATAAGTAGGTTATGTATATGATAGGACACTTATCAGTATTCCAACCATGTTTAAAATGGACGTTTTGTCTATTTTCTGCTATCTAAATGCATAACTTATGAAAGAAGAAGATAAAGCAAATACTTAATGTTCTCTTTACATCCAAATGAAAAACGGAAGTTTCGTTTCACAACAAAAGCTATCAGATTTTAATTTCCCCTAATATAACTTGTTATTTATTCACAACGTAAAGGTGATAATTACATATTCCGATTTATTGACTTATCTAATCTTAATTCATTTTGTCATGATATAAAAGAAAGTTTTGTAAATGTTAATGCTTCTTAACAATTGTATAGTATTATCGCTTGGATCGGTTGTTCTTATTGCTCTCATTAGACAACAGACCTCAAGCCCACGATTTTGATTTAGTACTTATTACGTATATATATATACTTGAATATATGTTCATCTTCTTGTAAAATTCGTATATATACGTTACTATATTGATTATGTGTAATTATATGCTTTAATTGTTGTATTTATTTATGAATATGTACTTTGTACTTTTCTAAATAAAATTCTGTTCTGTTCTGTTCTGTTCTGTTCTTAGACAACAGACCTCAAGCCCACGATTTTGATTTAGTACTTATTACGTTCTTCCGCTTGCAGAGTTAGGGTTAGGGTCACACCTGCTTTTATTTGTTAATTAGTTGGTTTTACATAAAAGCTCGGGCATATAGCAGACATCACCTACATTATTATAACCATGGTTTTAAATATATATTATTTATTGTCGAGTTTGAATATTCTACAAAACAAACCAACGCACTAAGCTCAATATTTTGTCAAACATTAATTTTATCAAGTTTAGTTTTACACCTGAAACGGAGTCAGAAAGACAGAACAGACAGTGTTTAAGCATATAATAGTGTATAAATGTATTCTATTATAACATCTTATTTTGATAAATTACGCATGACAAAAAATACTTGAACAATTTTCACAAACAAAACCAAGATAGTGATATTTAGATAATCATGCTGCCAATTAAGCATTCTTTATACTATAAACATACCCTTTACATTTTTCTATTAATTAATTCAATTGTTCTCTAAAAAGACTTGTGAAGTATGTTTTAATAACAAAACTACTAAAGACATGGATATTGTGTCATGGTGAATAATCAAAAGTGTTCTTTCTGTCGAGTAATGTCTTGTATGTGTTAATGGTGTGATATATATACTATCATTACATGAGTTTTTTAATCGTTTAATTGAGCAATTTAGAGCATCATAGTTTGACGACAATAAAACTGCACACAATAAAACCAGTCTGATGTTACATATGCACTTAAAAAAATAATTGAAAAAATAGAGCTATTGAGAACAAAATATTTCAACTTCGTTTATACCTGTTGTTCTGATTCGTTTGTTTTGTACTCTTTTTTGTTAGCAACACGTTTGGTTATATACAATAAGGCAGCGCGTCTTGTGAATTACTTGTTTTCTGTATGGAATATTTTATCACAGAGAACAATGTCAGTTGCTGCACCAATAGAAAAGTGTTTGCTTGGTTTTTGTATTCTTATTGAATTTGTATATTTATATACACCTTATACAAGGACATGCATATTTAACACATAGTACTTAGTTACATGTATAATATGTAAACGTACTAATTCACTTGAATACGTGTTATGCCCAATGCTTCGAACAAATATCTGTGGTATTACAATATGTGAGTAATGTTAAATATTTGATACAATTATGAATGAAAATTATGTTCTTTTGGCTTGTTATTGACCGCAGACAGAAGCCTATGCTCTTCTTTATCTTTATATGTAGTGGGTTTTGATAATGGCTCTGCTTGGGGAACGGCTGTTACTGCCTTATTACTGTGTAACTCACTGTTTTCATGGAGGCCGCCATTGAAGTCAATGAAGGTTAGACTTAAACAGGTACCTACTTTTTGTGACAATACCGCTGGACATGGACATGGAGTTTTAACTTTTAGGATAACGATTTTTTTATATCTTGCATTTTTTTAACAATTCAGTTATTTGTTAAACATATTTAATTGGACTTGATAATTATTTGTTCTGATAAGTGCACTTAGAATGGTTTAGAATGATCAAATAGTGTTATTTCTATTAACTTCATTTAGTAAGGTCCAACACACTTTGAAGAATAGTTCTGGTAGTTTTGTTCTTGCCGCCCACATAACGTCAATAAACGATTCACCTACTGTAATGAGAGCTACAAAGTGAGCATAGTACGTTTTTAGCAATACTATTACGACAGGAAGTCATCAGAAAGAGGCTGATTATTAATTGTTGTGGTTATTAGTTTGATGTCTGTAATATTCTCATCTATTTTCCTACTTGACATTAGGTGTGGTCATTTATATCTTATTTATATAGATTAATCATGATGTATGATGGAACATTCTGCTTTTTTATTTGATTGATCAGAGCAATTAATAAAAAGTGCACACAATTTTATTGTCGTCCAGGTGCTCTACTCCTATAAAGTCACTAAGTACTTGCCTATTACATAGGGCATGCTATTAGCCTTTTTAATGTGTTTGTGTTTTTTACACTTTTCATTATCAAGTGATGGGTGGGTTGATATTGTCTCACCAAGATATTGTGTTTTGTTTATTCTTACATGTACTTATTTGTGTGTAAGGTTGGTGCGCCCTTAAAACTTGTTTAAACCCCCAGGGACAATGTATATTTGCCAATTTCTGTTGCAAATCGGAAGCCCCTACAGTCTGTAACTTTTTTACTCAGATTGACACAATTTTGTGCCGGTCAGTACAGTTCCTAATCACATGAAGCAATAAACTCATTAATGTACAAGTTGAAGCTTCATCGGGGGCAAGAAATCTCGTTTATAGAAACCTTATGACCAGTAGCAACAATGTGTTACATGTAGGAATAAATCGGATTCTAGAGAAATCTTTAACCAATTTTAGTTATTGCGAGGCAAATGTAAGGCATTTACACATGTTTTGCTTTTGTAGCCATAGTTTCCCAAAGAGTTTGAAGCTGTAAGTAGTCCGTCCGATTATTTCGATGAAATGTACCATCTAAAATATACACTTTAATAATTATACGAAACTCTGTGGAACGTTGTCAAAAATTAGATAGTCAATCTGTTTTCAGCTTAGTATACACGTATATGACGTACTTTGGTCAAGCTTTTTGGACTGTTGTCTTCTATTCAATATAAAATTGTCAAACCCTCTAGAAAGTTGTCTATACGCTATGGCATGCTCAAACTCTTGGAGCTTTTACAGTAGAATACATTCAAAATGGTTTATTGCTTAAAAAATCGCGACGGCGTCAAACTCTTTGAGGTGTTAAACTTCAAACTCTTAGAAATTTAGCACGACCTTGTTTCCATTTTATGTCTCTCTGTGTATTGACTCGTAGATTAATCTTCTGATCTTATATTGATCGATGATAAGTTTTTTTATGTCATATAGTGCACTTGGTATTTGTGTACTAACAACAACTTCGTTAATTCCATACTTGGAAAGTTCCATTGTACTGAATTTCATTGACTGTAGGCAATACCATATATTTGTTTGTTTTTATTATTGCATTTGGCAGATAAATGGTGAGGTCGTGTAGTTCTCTGACATGTGCCAGCACTTGGTATCTTTGTATTGGTTTAATTCCATAATGAATTCAATCTGTACGACCGGAAATTGTCTCCTTTATCTTAACTAAGATAGTTTTATTCATAATGTTTATCCTTAGTCGAGACCAATATCTGAAAATCTATGTAAATCATTTATATTTAAAAACTGCTGCATGGCTAAAATGTTTTAAGGTTTATCCATGAAACTGACTTTATTAGTATTTGAATTTCAGATTCAAATTAAGAAAAAAACAACAGCAGACAAATATAGTCATGTTTTATTGCAATCTCCGTAAACAGATATCCTGTAGAGCGTTGTCGTACAGGATCTCCATTGTCTCCGTGGAAGGTCACGTCGAGATGAACTTTGTGTCGACCAATTAATGCGTAGCTTTCATCTAGACGAAAAAACTATTAATCACATTTTGATTTCGTAATTTCTATTTTTAGACCAAGTTTTGCATGCGGTATTATTCAGTATTCACAGTCTACGATTGGGCGGCTCATTTCAAATTGCGTGACGTAGACGATGTTAACAAGTTACGTATCATGACAATTTCGTCATGAATATTATGATGAGAAAAGGTCGCCTGAACGTGACCTTCGTTTGAAAAAGGCTAGATCTAAATTAGCGAGTATGCGAGCGGAAAATTTTAGATCCGGTTTTAATCAGATTGGTTTTATTATATACTGCCATTCGTATTATCAAAAGTCTTAGGTCCGATAACACGCACTATATTGTATTGATAAACTGTCGTATGAGTTGATTTTACTTGTTTGAAATGCTTAAGCCCTTAACGCTGTCCATTTTAAAAAGGGAATTTCCACTGATTCCCAATTACAGTACGAAAAACAGTGTTTTTCTACCCTTATTTTTCAATATTTTTGATGAATTTTGTACTTTTTTGTTAAGCCGGCATAACAAATACACATCATTTGCACATGAATTTTGTACTTTTTTGTTAAGCCGGCATAACAAATACACATTATTTGCACTAAAATTCATCCAAAATATAACCATTTTTCAGGATTATTTGCGTGAAATGGCATTGTTATGCCAGCATAACAAATAAACAAGAAAATTCAAACGTAACTTTTTACATTTTATTAACATCATCAACATAACCTTAACTTTGTTAAGCCAGCATAACATTTTAGATACAAAGAAAACAATGTTAAGTCTGGCATAACAAATCATTACATAAACTTTTACAGTCATAACTTAGAGAAAAGTATTTTGTTAAGCCAACATAACATTTTATTATACATTTAAACAAATGTTAGGCCTGGCATAACAAAGCATGATATAAACTTTTACAGTCATAACTCAAAGAAAAATATTTTGTTAAGCCAGCATAACATTTTGTTATACGAATAAAAACAATGTTAAGTCTGGTATAAAAAATCATAGAAAATTTTAAAGTCATTACTCAAATAAAAACATTTTGTTAAGCCAGCATAACATTTTGTTATACGAATAAAAAGAATGTTAAGCCAGCCATAACAAATCATGTACACATTTTGAAGTCATACCTCAGAACAAAATATTTTGTTAAGCCACCATAACATTTGTAGACATGAATAAAAAAAATGTTAAGTCTGGCATAACAAATCATAATATAAACGTTTACAGTCAAACTTACAGAAAAGTATTTTGTTAAGCCAGCATAACATTTTGTTACACGAATAAAAAGAATGTTAAGCCTGGTATAACAAAAAAATCAAAAGTCATAACTCAAAGCAAGATATTTTGTTAAGCCGGCATAACATTTTGTGATACGAATAAATAAAATGTTAAGCCAGCCATAACAAATCATGGAAAAATTTTAAAGTCATAACTCAAAGCAAAATATTTTGTTAAGCCAGCATAACATTTTGTTACACGAACAAAAAAGTGAAGCCTGGCATAACAAATCATAATATAAAGATTTACAGTCATTACTCAGAGAAAGTATTTTGTTAAGCCAGCATAACGTTTTAGGTACGAATAAAAATGTTAGGCCTGGCATAACAAATCATGAAAAAAGCTTTTACAGTCATAACTCAAGCGTTTTTAATTTTATGACCATAAAGTCTGTAGGTCACTGGTTAAGACAAAACAAGTTGATCTCTATTGTCGCCCTAAAAGTTTGCAAGTGATCAGAGATTGATTTAACTGATATTTGTTTTACAACCTGTTAGCAAACACTGACATTACGTTATCAAGTTAATTAGGGGTTGATTAGTAAATCCTGTTGTGTTTATAACACATGTGACTATAGCGCGTTCAGTTACCGCGAACGTTACAAAACGTTCCGTAACGATACATTCGGATCTCCTCGGCCATTCGCTGCGAATAATGTCGGACATAATTGGACGCTATTTTGGAACTACCGTAGTTGAAGTAAACAATTATATGATCGTTTAGGCATTGAGTGATGTTTCGTTTTTAGTCCGTAAATTTTGAAACATCACTCATTGCCTTAACGATCGCATATTTGTGTATTAGATTAGATTATTCGCAGCGAATGGCCGAGGAGTTCCGAATGTATCATTATGTAACGTTCTGTAACGTTTAGTGTAATTTAACACGCTACTGATTTAGGAAAAACAGTTTCAATCAACATCAAACAATTTGACACGTGTTATTTAAATCGTCGGCAAGGTTGATTCACAAGTTAAGTAAATAGCAGTTAAATAATTTGCGATTTTTTTTAGTATTTCACACATTTATTGAAACGCTTCAGGAGTTCTTCAGCAAAGCAGTCACATAAATTCAAAGTTTACAAACCATCTGTCATTTTGCCGAAGTTGAGGTTACAACGTAAGTTCAATTTTCGGAAGTAGTTGTAGATGTTGGATTTAATGCTGTAGCAACACATTGTATTACTATAGGTTATATCACGGCGCTCAGATCACCTACTCACTGTTCCTAAAAAGGCTACATTTCTAGATTTAGAAACCAACGCATTATCCGTCAGTGAGTGACTTCTGTCGTACACGATTTAGGAGGGAGAATGGCCGAAGAAATTATTTCATGACCAGACTCCACAAAAGTATGCTTCGTCCGGATATCGAACCTACAACCCTTGATCAGTAGACTTATGCGCTACCGACTAGGCTAGCTATCCGTTCGTTAACACTATGTCAAATATAATTAATTAACCACTATAATAATGAATATTATAAAGCATAGAAAGTATACCTTCCTTATTCCATTGTGAACTTTTAATAATACAATTAATCAAACCATTTATTTGACGCTTAAAACAAATGGAATTTTTTATTGAAACTTATCTATTTATTAAATCTTTCGTTTTCAATAATGTTCTCAATAATGTCCGATCGCATTTTTAAATCACATTTAAGTTAAAGATGCGATCTTAATCTAATCAATGTGACGAAAATAAGATGCCGATCTCACATCAGTTCGTATTCGTCACAAACACATAAAGAGGCATCATAGTTTATGATTACCATTCTTGATAAACCATACTTTCACCTGAAATAGAAACACGATTAAGAAATTAAGCATTAAGTCGCCGGAACATTATGGAAAATATACCAGACATGTTTTTACGCAAGCTAACTTTACAGAAATATTGTGATAACCTCTCTTTACGGCACCAATAAAGAGCAACAGAATTCCGGTTTTGTGGTAAAATGCCATGGAAATACACTTCCTTTTGCTCGTATTAACTTCATTTAGATATACGAAGACTGGTAACATATTTTCAAACGTCGAAAATACTTATTTACTATTTTTACTAATCTAAAATATCTTCCTTCGCTAGACAGGTATAAAGGAAAATTTTATGCGGAAAATGTGGTCTCTCATTCCCTTTTTTGTGAGGAATGAACCATATTGTAACGGATTTCAAAATTTGTACACTACAGTGTACATGTATTGAAACGTTTTACTCCCGGCGATATGTGCACGTTAATTATTGTTAATCACGTTTTCACAACGAAATAGAGAATAGTCAGTGACAGTTTACCGTACCAAAGTTCGAGCGATGAAATAAGTCTACTTAAGCAGGATTTCGCTCAGCATATTAGGTCAAAGATTAATAAATATTTCCTTTATTGAAAGTTTACAAAAACGCATTCGGTTCTCTTTAGTTTTTCTCCATCTCATGCACGCCTATTATGTGGGTCTTCAGCAATACATCGAATCACCATATTTCGGCTGGTACTGAGGTATGTGTAATAAAATACAAACACTTGCTTAATCAATGTTAGAGCGCTTGGTAAAGTGATCTAGAGAAGCTTGAATATCAACTTGGATAATTTATATATCTGTATCGTATAAATGACTATCGACAGTGAAATTATGCTAAATGTCGCGTCAGTTATTTTTTATTAGTGTCGCTGTTGTGCCCTTTCTCTTAAAAGGGGTTTCGAATGTCTGCTTGGTGTGGGGGGATTGCACGAGTCTGTGTATTCTTGGGTATTCCAAGCCTGTGAATAAAACTATGCCTGGTTAACAATGCCTACTTAATTAAAGATGGTCGAATTAATAAAGGCATAGGCATTGATAACATGTCTCTGATGAAGGCGACTGTTTAAAAAGAGTCGAAAGATGTTTTCACGCTTGCATAATCAAGAGGACGAATCGCTTTATCTCGGTGCTTAATCTGGCCTTATTTGGATGTTACGATGTATAAATTATATAGTGTAATATCAATGCCTACATTCCATGACTGTATGGGGTCACACGACCTTGGCTAAGATGCCGAGGTCATGAAATATGCATTAAGGGGCGTGGTTGACAATATCCAATCAAATAATAAAAATTATACAAGATAACAGAACATATGTTAAATAAAGCATGTTGCTAATATAATTTTCAAAAATGCCTTTACATCAGGCCTTAATTAACGGCGGTCTTTTCTAACAGTTATTGAACAGTTAGCTATCATATTATATTCTAATTTAAATAATGAATAATTTCACTTACAGTTTAAATGCAGGAAATCCACAAATTGAGTATTCGAAGTTCTTATGTGAACATCATGTATAAATTGAGAAAGTTCTATGACATTGCCACTGTTAGTACATGTAATCATAAGTAGTATATTGTTCTGGCCATATTATTCTGAAACAGACAATAAATATTTATACATATTAAGGTGTAACAAAATGTTGAACTGAATAATCTATTTTTGAAGTTATTTACTGGTAGTTAACTATGATTTGGTAACTTAGTACCATGTTATTTCTTAATATAGTTAATGAAATATTTAGCACTGTAGTGCTTTATTGCATGCATGTCTCTATGGACAACATATAACTTGTATTTAGGTGATAAAATCACGAACAAAATCATGATTACGGGCAGATTTGTATTTTCTCAAATACTTGAACGCACCTTAAGCATACAATAGACAAATAATAAAATAATTTTGTACACCTAAATTTAGAATTTTATGCCAATATTAAACAGAAACATAAAAATATAATCGGGGATGTTATATAGAATCCCTAAAATATATATAACAGTCATATCTGAGAGATAGATCTAACCAACAATTCCATATTTAAGACAGAATGCCTATTCTACATGAACTAATACTTTTATAAATATGTGTGCGTTGTTCGTTGTATCAAAACAAATTAATAAATTTATTGTTTCAGATGAATAAATTAGTCGAATTTTCTTAACAAATCAATAAAAATGAACTCACCTTATAAATGTTCATGTTTAATGATTTCTTCATACGTCGGTAGCCATTCAAAATATTGATGATGTTTTGAAGTTGTAGTTAAATTGTAATCACGAAAAAATCTAAACGAAAATATTGAACTAGTAATCGATTCCCGCTTAAGACTGTGCGCATGCGCAAATCTGATAATAGGCAAATGACCAATCAACGAAAACATCAATTTAGTGGGGTGCACAGCGTGCAGTCTGTTGCTTTCAAAACTTTTGTACATCAAAGGATGCCGCATAAGAATACGATCATCCGATTAGTCAATAATTAATCTAGTAGAAGATATTGATCACGTGGTGTTTACTCCGATTTTTTAAAAACATTTGATCTTAAATTGCTACAAATGTTTATATAAGACAGTCATAATTTTGTAATTTTGATGATTTGGAGCGTGGAAACTGGGTAAGTATTTTTAAATTAAATTATATAATAGTAATTTTAAAGACTTTACATTAACTGTTATTTAGATCTATGACGCACAAAGTTAGAACTTTGTTTCACAAAATAATAGTGATTTCTATTTTTACTTTTTTACGTGATTTACGCCAGTTCATGTACGTGTTTAAAGCAACTAAATACGGAAGGGCAAATTATTCAGACTGTGGTTACATACAGATATATTGTTGGTTTGTTTTTTTATGTTTGAGAAACAGGATCGTATGTCCGATTTTTTTATTGATAGAATGTATAACTTTTATAGAGTAATGTTTATTGTACATTTAGTCTGTTTGAAGCGTAACATGCTTCGAATTATCCGCGGACGTTAGAAGCTATTTCTTAAACTATTGTAAAACTCATTACTCATGACGCAATATATATTGCAGTATATTGAAAAAAAAATCGGAATCTCGATGTCAGCTGAGTTATGTTGAATGGAGATTTATGTTGAAAAGGATTTATCTGGCAGAATCAAAAGCTAGCTTCACGTCGTTGTGCCATTATCCTGCTTGTTTAGAACCACAGGCGCCCGGCATGGCCCATTCTCCTACCCAGAGTCTTGTAGGATTCTCGATACTAGCAAGAATCTTGATAACCTCGGTGTAAGACAATGGTCATGGCCCCGAATAAAAACACTATGTGTTTGACCCTGACGTCCGCTTGTGTTTAGAACTGAGGACCGAAAATGGAATCATAATGTTACGAAGTTAACTGTTTTATGTGAGAAACTGGTGTATAGATTCATAGCGCGCATATATTATTCATACCGTTATTGTTCGACATATTGTAAGTAATTAATATGTATCCAAAAATAAAATATTACGATCATGATATTATTTGATTCTTTTTCAGGCTTAATGAGTTGTTTATTGTCAGGATTGGAATCAACACCCGTTATGAAAGGAATCATCATTCAATGGCAAGTTTTTTATTTTATTTTAGTTCGTGTGTTTAGTTTGTACGGATTGAAAAAATGAAGGAGAAAGATAAATTTCTAAGATAAATTTGTTAAGAAACTCTACTTAATGTCATGAGACAGATTCTTATATGTACTATGGACATCTATGTGTCCAGCTAATACATTATTGCAGCTAATATCGATTTGTACACTTTGTGTCAGTTTAATTCATAGGTAAGTATAGTTGTATTATATTATATTAACCTGTCGCAACTTAAATAATTTCACAGTCACTGAATTTGTTATTTTTAACTTTTTTTTCGAATTTGTTATTTCTTTGATAATTTATATGGTTTGGTGGCTCAATATTTTAAAGAAGATAAATACTAACACATTCGGTGACCGTCTAATTATTCAAGTTGTGACAGGTTAATATAACATAACTATAAATGATGCATAGATAAAATCAGAGATAAAGGATTGTCCAGGGTATTAAACCACGCCCATTTTGGGCAAATAATTAGAAGTGAAGCCATGCGTATAATAGGTTATACTTGAAATAGATTTATCAGATTGCTAGACCACGCCCATTTATCTAACAGATCTAACTTTATATTATACACACATTGTTTAGAATAAACGTTGAATGTCAAAGTATAATTATGCAATATCCCTTTTCCGTTAAAAAATAAAAAAAACATGGTGTGTTTTTTATTTTAAATTTTGGAATTGTCTAACTTATGAGTCCACGCGTGTATGTATATGTTTTATACAGAAAAAAAATCGTCATTAATATTGTGATGAGAAATGGTCACCTGAACGTGACCCTCGATTGAAAAAGGCCAGATCTAAATTAGAGAGTAGGTATGCGGAAATTTTTAGATCATCGCGCTGTCTTGCCTTTCATTATTTTATCTGAAAGCCATATTTTCTTTTTTTCAGGAACAGCTAGTTGCGACGAATTCTTTCCCGAAATATCATCTGTACATATATAGCAAGAAAATACACCATCATCACCCAGAACTTAAGCAAATACATTATCATAATTATTGTGAATGTAAATATGACAAAGTCATTGTAATGAGGACAAGATGGCGAATCAGACGATATAAGACGACGATTGTAATAGTTCATATCAACACAAGATGACATTCAAATTACAGATAGTGCAGAAATCTAGGTTGGCGACACTAAACTTAAATCCACTTGTGTATAATACAAATGGTATCTTTCTATTTTGTCTCAAGTTATCCTAAACGAGCTATACGAGACTTAGAGTGATTGCTGCGAAGTAATATTTGTTCTATGAGATACTTTTGTATGGATTTTGCTTAAAGGTGAAATTTATCGTTGGACACAAAAAACGATTAAACATCAAAATATTACGTATTTCTATTGTATCTCAGCAGACACTCACGCTTAACGCATGTAAACAATGTGTATATCGAGATATTTAACTCTGATTTAAACCTGTATCAATTTAGCCGATATTACAACATCGCTTATCTACCGTGTGTGACGTCATCGTAGTCCTATCGATTAAAACCTGTTGTAACAGTCAATGGATTGTAATTTATACACGCCTGTCAATTAATCAGTCGCAAAAACATTTTGAAATTAAATTTGCATTTTTTTATTAATAATTACATTTCCTACATGATTTTTTATATTTTATATAAACCAGTTTAATAACTAGGCTTATATGTTGTATATTTGATTGCATTCATCGACAATTCCATGATATTAAGTAGTTTTTTTGTGATGTACTTTTTATTTGCGTGAAAAAAGGTTCAAAAAGAAATTAAATCGAATACGTCATTACATTAAATGAGTCTGAAACTGGTTAAGAGCAAGCGCGTTTTTTTTATTTCTATATGATGACCAAGTGAAAGGGGAAAAAGATTGAAAAAACTCGGCAGAAATAACTTAGACTACGTAAAGTTATGATTTCGTCATATTTTGACAGATACTTGCCAAAAATATAATCTTCGTGCGGAAAACGCTATTTAATTTCCTTTTTGAAAAGAAAATAGTGTACCTCGTGTTTTTTTCTCAAGGAACCAAAGATGAAAAAAGGAAAATCAGGTGACAGCAATGTTGTGCAGAAAATACTACTCAAATTGTTTCGTAATGTTGGGTGCAGTAAATATTTGTTTGGAAAATAAGCATAAAAATTAATTTATCTAAAAATCGCATTTAAAAATCATGGAATGAAAATTGATTAAACATTAAAATATATATATCTTTATATCGCTGGTTGTGCGATTATATTAAATGATGAGACCGGCATTCTAAACCTCGCTATTTTGCACAAAAAATATTTAAATGCGTAATATGAACTTGATCGCCTGAACGGTCATCTACTATCATTTACTTTATCTCCAATATATCGCGTAACATATGTCAGCGGATTAAAAATTTCTTTTGAATTCACAGCATGACGTCTGTTAGACAATGTTGAAATTGATTGAGGGTGCGGTACGTACTTTGTATTTTAATGTCGACGGCAGAGTGATAGCCAACACGTGTCAGGATTTGAGAGTCTGTGTCCATGGAAACATACCCAATAGTATCAATAATTTGATGACACAAAAGAGTAATTGATAAATTATTTTGATGTACCCCTAACTTTAAATGTGTTAATTAAGTTTGTGAGGTTCCCCACGGGAAACAATAAAATTCGTACAAGATGACAAAAAAGTCCCGCGGTGAGCCTCTATATATTGGGGTCCTTAATGTAGATTAAGATATCATCGCCAACAAATTGCATTTGTTACACATGACCTGTCAAAAGGCTGTCGCCAATTATATACTTTTTAATTGTAGTTATTATTGGTCTGAATAATGATGTTAGAAAATAATCTTTTGAATCGGAGTTGAAATTGTTTTTCACGGAAGTCAATTCGCGCTAATAAATCTTTGTTTTTACTAGTTTGTTAGACAAATATATTAACAGTTGAATTTACCAAGGAGTTATTTGTGATTTTATTAAAACTTAAATTCTCATATGGAATTACGGAAAAGCATATAAATACAACAAAGGGTATTATTAAGAACTATTCGAAACACGATGAAGATACGATTTGAAATTATTTACTTCGTCGCCGAGTTGTCGTCGTTTTGAACAAGTTATCTTAATCTATTTGAAACCACTGTGAGTGCAGTCCCTCGAACAAAGATGGAATTCTTATAAACCATTACAGTGTAAAGTTTTTTTTAAAACATAAGTTGCATCGGAATTAATGTTTTAACATTCTGTGATAATAATTCAAAACTGGCGCTGAAGAAATCTGAAACACCATGATCAACGGTAAGTAATAAATTCTCATCTTCATAAAAATATGGGCTCCGAACTAATACTTCAAATTTACTTAAATTGATATCATGAAAGAATTACAAACTAGTTGTAAATAGCAATTATTTAATTAGTATTTATTTCTAATTACAAGCACAAGACACAAATTTTCCTTACTATAATATATACTTATACTCTCAAAAAAGTCTCAAACACCTGTTTCACGGTCATAATCACCACATTCACAAATAATGCACAATCGTCAAAATTCTTTCGCTATTCGACCTAGAAAGGATTATTCTACATAAAATACTTTTTATTTGAAGAAAATCGATCTATATCTTCTCGATATATTCTATAATTGGGAAACATAGTATCTTGCACCTGTGTTTCTAATAACCGCTTTCAGGATGTAGGACTACGATGACGTCATACCGATTCCGGTCACGAACGATAACTCATGCATAACTTGATGCAGGTGTGTTTCGCCCAAGAGTTAAAATTCGTATTGCGCCGTTGTTTGATGACCAAATTTCGCGAAATTTTGGATAATATTTTATAATTATCTATAGTTTTTGAAAATTAAAGAATTACAACCAGAAAATTTGAACTTTAAAATACTATACCTTCCTACTAAGTACGACGTTTATCGTTAGTGTTGTGACGGTTAACGTTAGAACCCGGGTCGATACCGAAGGTGGTAGCGCGCCGGGATTTGGAATTTCGTGTCCCGGTGGGGGTACGGGTTCGGTGCTCACCCGGGTTATACCTTTCCATGAAAATTTGACAATAATGTCATCTCCCCATTCATAGTGTTCAGTATATGGAGAAGTTTCCGGCCTTGTGGAAGGGTATGTGAGAACTGATTACAGAAAAGGGTCCAGGAAAGCTAGCATAGGTTAGGTGCGCTTGACGCTAAATGTTATGCCGGCTTAACAAATATTTCGCTCTGAGTTATGACTGATAAAGTTTATTTCATGATTTGTTATACTATGCCTAACATTGTTTTAATTCGTATCTAAAAATGTTATGCATTGTAAAAGCCTATTTCATGATTTCAGGCCCAACATTGGTTTTATTCGTATAACAAAATATTTTGCTTTGAGTTATGACTGTAAAAAACTTTCCATGATTTCTTATGGCAGGCCTAACATCGTTTTAATTCGTTTCTAAAAATGTTATGCCGGCATAACAAAATATTTTTCTCTGAATTATGGTTGTAAAAGTTTTTATCATGATTTGTTATGGCTTGCTTAACAATCTTTTATTCTTTTTATTCGTATAACAAAATGTTATGTTGGCTTAACAAAATATTTTGCTTTGTGTTATGACTGTAAAATTTTTCCATGATTTCTTATGGCAGGCCTAACATCGTTTTAATTTGTATCTAAAAATGTTATGTCGGCTTAACAAAATATTTTTCTCTGAGTATTGATTTCAAAATAATTCCATGATTTGTTATGGCAGACCGAACATTTTTTTAATTCGTATCTAAAAATGTTATGCCGGCTTAACAAAATATTTTTTCTGAGTTATGATTGTTAAAGATTTTATCATGATTTGTTATGGCTAGCATAACATTCTTTTGATTCGTATAACAAAATGTTATGTTGGCTTAACAAAATATTTCGCTTTGAGTTATGACTGTAAAATTTTCCATGATTTGTTATGACAGGCCTAACATCGTTTAATTCGTATCTAAAATGTTATGCCGGCTTAACAATTTTTTTCTGAGTTATGATTGTAAAAGTTTAAACCATGATTTGTTATGGTTGGCTTAACATTTTTTTATTCGTATAATAAAATGTTATGTTGGCTTAACAAAATATTTTTCTCAGAGTTAGGACTTTGAAATTTTTCCATGATTTGTTATGGCAGGCCTAACATTGTTTAAATTCGTATCTAAAATGTTATGCCGGCTTAACAAAAACAATTTCTGAGTTATAATTGTAAAAGTTTTTATCATGATTTGTTATGGCTGGCATAACATTCGTTTAATTGGTATAACAAAATGTTATGTCGGCTTAACAAAATATTTTGCTATGAGTTATGACTGTAAAATTTTCCACGATTTGTTATAGCAGGCCTAACATCGTTTAATTCGTATATAAAATGTTATGCCGGCTTAACAATTTTTTTTCTGAGTTATGATTGTAAAAGTTTATAATATGATTTGTTATGGTTGGCTCAACATTTTTTTATTCGTATAATAAAATGTTATGTTGGCTTAACAAAATATTTTTCTCAGAGTTAGGACTTTGAAATTTCTCCATGATTTGTTATGGCAGGCCTAACATTGTTTTAATTCGTATCTAAAATGTTATGCCGGCTTAACAAAAACAATTTCTGAGTTATGATTGTAAAAGTTTTTATCATGATTTGTTATGGTTGGCATAACATTCGTTTAATTGGTATAACAAGATGTTATGTCGGCTTAACAAAATATTTTGCTTTGAGTTATGACTGTAAAAGTTTTCCATGATTTGTTATGGCTGGCTTAACATCGTTTTATTTGTATCTAAAATGTTATGTTGGCTTAACAAAGTATTCTGTTCAATGTTTATGTTGATGAAGTTAATAAATGATATAAATTCACGTTTGAATTTTCTTGTTTATTTGTTATGCTGGCATAACAATGCCATTTTTATGCAAATAATCCTGAAAAATGGTTATATTTTGGATGAATTTTAGTGCAATTGCTGGATATTTGTTATGTCGGCTTAACAAAAAAGTACAAAATTCATGTGCAAATGATGTGTATTTGTTATGCCGGCTTAACAAAAAAGTACAAAATTCATCAAAAATATTGAAAAATATGGGTAGAAAAACACTGTTTTTCGTACTGTAATTGGGAATCAGTGGAAATTCCCTTTTTAAAATGGACAGCGTTCCTTACAGATGTTGCTCAAATACTCAATAAAAATATATTGTTAAAATCGATGTTATATCGATTTTACTTAGGATATTCGTACATGTATAGTCAATTGTAAGTTAACAGAATTCTTTCTGAGAATGTTGTTGTATAAGTTGATATTCTGAAAGTTTAATTTTTGCTGATCAAAAAATCCAGCTTCAGACTTGTAGATGATGTGAGAATTATCTGAAATTTAAACATGCAAAACAGACAAACTGTACTGCATCCCTGAAGTTATGCTTTGATATTTCAAATTACTGATATCTTCAATCACTGTCATCGAAAATACTTTTGCATTGTTGTTTAACGTAGAATTTAATCGTATCTGAGATGTAGGATGTAGGAATTGTATTCATTCACTTTGAGTATTGACTTTTAAATTTAAAATTCATTGCTAGAAACATGCGAGAAATAATTGATACAAACTTACGACAATCTATTATGTACATGGCAAACTTACGAATGCTGTAGTTTGTCTTTAAATTCAATAAGTTGTAAAATTGCGTTGTATGATGTAACAATCTAACCTTCACTTTTTCTAAAATAGATTACAATTACGCATTTGAGTTTTTTGAAGCAATTGTAATTCAATCAGGGTTTATGCGGATGATTTATGCAGTATTAGTGATAGAAGTCAAATATTGTAACATTTGTATCATTCAGTTGCGAGTAGTGGAACTTGTCTATTTAAATTAGGGTCAAACATTCACATGTCAACTTCTGAACGAATTGTTCTCAAGTAATTTATATAGTATAACTACTTAAAGAAATTTACAGGCAAAAGTTCAACTTTATATTTCCTGATTTTGAATTATATTTTTATAACTGTGAATGCAACAGACACACTGTTATATTACTTAGAAAAATATTTCTTTATTTTCTCTTAATATTTTGGGTGTTTTCTAACTAGACCCACGTGGGTCAGCTTAGCTAAAAATAGATTAGTGTTAAAATATGCATTTACTGATGAGAAGATACCAGAGCTTGTTATTGTGCAACAATAGTATAATTCTATTAAAAAGATATCCTAACCGCCTAAGAATGTTTAAAAGACAATGTTTTATTTCAGCTATTACGGCTTGGTGATTCCCTCAGTATCCTACTTTCGTATTCAACAATGTGTATGCTACATGTTTTTATTCGTTCAGTTGAATATTATAAGTGACAAATGTTATTAGTAAGTGATTTCTTAAGTTTTTAAAAACTGTTTTAAAGACTAAACTTGGTTCCATACTTTTGGGTACAGTCATTTGCCTGTATATCCCTTTAAATAGTTCATTTGTGTAATTTTCGAACCCAAGAGATCTGGACATAAACGCACGTTATACAACAAGACTTCCGTTCCTATGACATGGTTTATGAATTTGTTTCTTTATATATGTTATTATACTCACAGCGATTCGTAATTTCTTGTTTTAGGATTTTAATATTCAACCTATAATATGTCTTTCCATTTATGATGTTTCCTTCATCAGAATTTACTATGATTATGAATATTCTATATTGATATTGGTATATTTAATTATACTGAATCTGAAAATTAAGAGAGATGCAGAGACATTTCATTTGTTGTTTTATTACAAATATATATGTATAAAATCTTGTTAGCGCTATTCACTAATTAACAAAGCTCCGTATATGTTAAAATATTAATTAATTTTCGAATGTTCTCTTTATATAAATTGTCAGCTAGATTGCATGTATGTTGTTGAAGTCAATTGTTTTCAGCAGTGTTAAATAATCATTTTAAGCATTCAAAGTATGTGGAAATAAAGTTATTATAGAAACACATTATAGATTACCCATTGTTCTTTCTCAATTCTGTATACTTCTTATATGCTTTCCAGTGGAATACCGGGATTTATCTGTGAAATAAAAATCGAGATTCCACTGTTTACATACAATAAAAATAATGTTATTTTCACTGTTTGGATGCGCCGTTTTAAAGACAGACTTGAACAATAAATAAAGCAAGTTTGAAGCATATAATAAACAGAAAAAATGTTCATTTGCTTGTAAGATCGACTAACGTCACTAGTGAGCTGAAAATATATTTTCACTAGTGAACATATTCTACATTTGCTCACTGGTGTCATGAAATATATAGATCTATTCTATTATTATTATTATATCTATTATTATTAGATCTTCCTATTATGTCAAATTATAGTTATGTCAAATCCCGCGAGGAGACGTAGACATTTGCACGTCAACTGCCAGAGTGTGAGTAAGAATAAAAACCAGAAACAAAATAAAAACAAAATAGCAATAGATTCAGATAAAAGGCAAAAGGCAAATAAACTACTAATGATGCCCACATGGTCCAATATCTAATCAAATTCAGAGGTTACAGGAAGGTTGATGGTTTATGTTGGTCCACTTCTAAAATGACCATCACGCATAATCTAGTGTACTAAAATACCTGATAAACGACGCAATAATGCAATTTGAAGACAAATATGACATAACAAATTAATGTAGCAAAGCAAACTTGAACTTAATAGTAAATATTTTGTTAATTTATGCAGATTTAAATTGCATGTAGTGCAAACTACTTTTAAATGCCATTTTGAAATTGCGTTTTGGGTAAGTATTTTAATTAATATTTCAAGGCCAAAAACCCTTCTGATAAATTGGAAAACACAATCTGCATATATATTTTCTATACAATTATATATGGCCTATTTTTACTGTATTCATTCAGAAAATTGGCAATCAGCCTTTGCTTGTAAATATCTAAATACCCTTGATACTGGTTTTGTTGTTAAATTTTAATCTATTGTAATTTGGACCAAGTGATAAATGTGTTTTAACGTGTTTCTTTATGTTACATAAAGATTTATATACTTATTGTATAGCTCATCATTGTGTTAAACGTATTGACAGGATTGTTGATGTATGAATGTTCAGAGAAAGTGTGTCTTATGGAATGCTCCTAATTTTTTATTGAGAATTATTGTTTTTTATCTCTTTTCTGTTTCATGTACACTTGTGTTTACGCTAATAGACAGAGGCAGGTTTGGGGGAAATGATTTTTACAACGATTAGGCAATACATCCATTGAATGTTACTCTTATTTAAAAGTATGTTATGTTTTGTGGTGCCTCTAAATTTCTTATGCAGCTATCTAAGCTTTTCAAGCGCATTTCGCGTTGAAATTTATGAAGGTTATAATCATGCGTAATAGTGTCACTTTTTATAAAACATTTTGTTCATGAGTCTGAGAAAGCCAGTCCGTTTACTAAACGCAAATCTGAATGTCTCGTTACGCTAATGAATTTCGTGATGCCGTAACTTTGTGTTTTTTTTAAATTTATATGCATGTATGTTGCGTGATTTTGGAAGGCAATACTTATTAGCCTCGTGACACATCAATACCAATAAAATTGTTTAACGCAAATTAATCGCTTTGGTAACCATAACCTTAAAAGTAGTCAATTATATCTCATACATTTACTGTCTGTAGATACCATTTATATTTTTAAGACATTGTCACAATTCTAACCCATTTTAACCCATTGGTTATTTTTTTGTTTTGAAGAATTGTTAATAAGCAATTTAAATCTATTGTTTTAAAGACTTAAATACATGTTTTATACAGACGATACCATCACATATATAACATTGTTATAGTTGGTACTACAATGAAAAGGTAATATAGGAAATATGATGCTTCATTTTCGTTTCGTTTCCTAAAGATTCAAGGGCTGTGCAATGTAAATTAACAAGCAGCTATGCGCAGTGAAATTGCAGTATACAATATAAAATTCAAATTAATATTACAGGTATTCCAAAAGATATTCTTGGGAAAAATGGTACTATAAATCACCTTTAATGTCTCCAAAAAAGTAATGAACAAGGTGCATAAATGCTTAATATCTAAACAAATGTTCAAATATATTATGTTCATGTGTTATGCCTTTATAGCACATGCAAGTCAAATATGGTAAGTCTATCGTACGCTTGCAAATATAATTTTTTAAATTGTACTCTGGATGGAATAAAACCTTCACTATCTTAATATATTCTAAGGAGCTCTGACAATGAAGCCTGTAAATCAATTGCTATAAATCAATTGGAATTCATCATTCATAATAGACATTTACAAAGAAACCTTATGCAAATTACGCCTGGAAAAGATATAAAATACATATCTAATTCATTCTACTAATCTCTATTTTAGAATATTAGCAAACAATATATCAAACCGGTCTTATTTCACCATTTCTGTTATTTTGAAAATGACAATATGTATCTAAAAGAAATCATACAGCAATGCATAAAATGATATAATGTTTATGGTAAAAAAAGCTTTATTTTCATTAAATAGTAATTTCTTATTAGAACGTATTATTAAAACCGAACTTTATCTTTAAGTGAGCTTGCTTTCATTGAATTTTGTCGGAAAACATATTTTAAGTTACCTTGAAATTAAGCTGTAAAAACGGAAACATAAATATATATTATATTCATTTTTTTAAACATTAAACGAGAAAGAACCAAGGACATAATAAACAAGCTCAGTATGACACTACCTCTATCGGTAAGTACCATTAAAATAACAATTTTCTGACCGAGGAAAACATAAACAAGTTCATTAAGACACCATCACTATAGGGTAGTTCCACTAAAATCACAATTTTCAAAATAGTTTTGATGTACTGAAACACCGTTGTTGTTCGTCAACCGACGATACTTTACAAATGATGTCGTAAACCAGGACATGTAGGACGTTACAGTAGTTTATCATCACATTTTACCAGCAAATTGAATACTGAGCCTGATTACATTGGCACCTTATGTAGATTAATTTGTATTGTTTGTTTCCTTTTGGTAAGAATATTGACATTAATGGAACATTGTGGTTTCCCCTACAAAAATGATTTCAATTATTTAGTCTGTTCAGAAGCAACAAGGAAATGTTTAAATGCTAAAACATTTCAAATGTTACGTTTAAGATACATTCAGTTGAACTGCTTAAAGAACAACACCACGCTAATTATATAATTCTAGAAATGAAAATTCGAAATGCAGATTATAGTCTATTTTTAAAAACGCATGTCATTCATTGAGATCTACATGTAATTGATAAATTGATGTTTCTTTAACAAAAGCAAATGAATTAGAAATAAATAATAAGTGACTCGCGAATAAGAAGCGATGTCAGAATCCTTTTAACCGTGAGCATATTTGCAAAATATTAACTAATATTGTATTAACTGTACAATTGTTATCTAAATATGCTAGACATCTTAAGTCAGAAATAAGCAAAACATGTGGAAAATATAATGAATCATCATGATATTACGTTAAGTGTTAGCACAAACGCCAATTGTGTATTAGGTTAGGTCAAACATAAAAATGATTGGGAGAAACAGTGAAGGGTCATCATTTATATTTCTTAACAAACTGGCACAAATGATGTATCAATATCAGCAGTCTCTGTAAACATATCCTATAAAACGCTGCCGTAATAGCAAGAAGGCGAATGGAGAATTTTATATCGGGTTTTAATCAGATTGCAATTCATTTTGTGCAAAACTAATGCCGTCTCCTCACGTAAGTGTTAACAGGGGTCCAGAAAAACAAGGTTGCATGTACTAGCCGATGTATAATGTCTTTATTTTGTGTTGTCACAGCGTTACAATCAATCAAAAAATAAGGAAAATATATTGTGTTGAAGTATATCAATTCATTATGATACAACTCCCAGTGTACCATAATTGTTATGAGGTTTAATCATTCATTAAGAAATGAAAGAACAACAGTGAAGTATCCAGAATACCCTTTATGTTTTAAACAAAAAGACCCAAATGATTTATCCACAACTACTGTTCAATACAAACTTGCCAAAACCGTCACCGCATATTAGCGTTAACATGATTACAAATAAGACAGAACAGAAACACCATGCAATAAATCTCAATAAAAACCATGGGAGAACTTCTTTTGACAACTTTCATCCAAACATATATCAACAATCTGTCAATACTTTAAACACGATGATGAGCTCTACAATATGTATATAAATCTTTATATTACATAAAATACACATTAATCACTTAGTTAAACTTACAATAGATTACAATTTAACAACAAAACCAGTATCAATGGTATTGTGATATTTACAAGCAAAGGCTGAATGGTAATTTTCCCCAGGAATACATTGAATGTAGGTTTTATATAAAAATTGTGTTTTACAATTAATTAGATGTTCTCTTGACATTGAAAATTTAATTGAAATGCTCTTCAAAATAACTTAGTTAGAAACAATATATCAATAATAACAATACATGTGCGATTGCACACAACCGAATCTTTGTCAACATGTAAATAAATAATCCCAATTTATTACGAAATGTGAGATCCTATACTAAATTATTGATATTTATCATAAGTAATCGTATGTGTAGTTATAAGATGTGGCTTATGTCTTTATTCGGAATTATTAAAGTTTTTCTCGTAATGTATGTTTGACAAATCAATAATAAATCACACAATAACAAGTCTCTTTAAAACAGTCACAATGAGTTACCTTGTCAAAATCATTATCTCCAACTGGGCCTGTCCTTATTACCATTTATGCTCTAAGTCAACACCACATTACCTTACGAAATAGTTTGCATTCATTCGAACCAATTAGCGACCAATTATCATCCTACTGCGTTCAAACTTTGACGGTCATCAATCACTTATATTTATCAATAACATTCATTAAATAAATGTGTTTTAAAACACGTTTCTGTTTATCAGTATCAGATCAGCTTCTGACCAAGATGCTCTTTTTGAATGTGCCAATGTAGCTACTTAACGTAGTATCACTAAAGGGCTAATATTCAAGCTATTTTTCACAGCAGACATGTAAATGTACTTACTTCCTGTAAAACTCTATTTTAACAATTATGATGCCAAATGTCATGTTCTAGTTTTGAAGTACATGTACTTAGCAATGTCAAATGGTAAAGATTTAACTTGTCTTCGGAAGTTAAGACAAGTCTTAGCTACACGTTTAAATTTTAAAACACAAACTAAAAGCAAAGAGTAGTTAGAAGAACTATAAAACACATAAGTACCCGTATTTAAATTAACTATATGTATAAGTTAGTAAAACTCGATGGATTAAGTTGAATGCGAGAAAAGTCTTGACGTATGCTTTTCTCATTATTATAACATATAATTCTGATGTATTTTGTATACAAAAGCCATAGCATCAAATTATCAATATATCGTAGTTCTATCTTATTATGACATGACTAACGCTGTTGTCTCAATAAAATTGGTCTACTATCATATTCACTGAATTTCCATATTTCACTTTCTTGATTTATATTTTCCTTTTCTCCTTTTTAAATTCCTCTCGCTATTTTTGATGTTTCCTTCAAAATAACTGAAAATGATGATGTATGTTCAGTCAAGTACGATCGTATACTATATGAAATATTCCTTAGACAGAAAATTAAGAGATTTATAGACGCAATCATTCCGTATTATTTAGTACAAATGTATTAGTTGTATATTTTAGTGGCATAATTTGCTAATTTACATAAGTCCCTCTTGTAGAATAGAATCATGAACTAATTAACGTTTCTTCCAATTGATTTTCAATTTGATTAACTGCATGATGGTTTATGGCTTTGTAAATGTGTTTTTGTTTTTATTATTTCTTTTAAATAATAGGAAAGGAAGGTGTCACGTCCGAGTACCAAACTTATAGTATTCTGAATTACTTCTCTTTTATCTTAAATGCAGCAATATTACTATAAAGGTTTCATGTTTATACGATGTGATATGATCGGAGTTTTAAGCAATTGTAAATCTGCAGTAGTATTCGACCTTTTAATTTGAATGTTAACTGTTATAATTATAAAATGATATAGTTATAGTAAAATGTTCAATGTTGTTAAACTTATCGTCTAAAATATTGACTATAGTACGAAAAGTAATCAGTTCATAGTGGTGTACTTAAAACGTTTAGCAAGAATGCACTTTGATATAGAAGAATAAACAATTGTTTTTGTAAAAATGCACGGATTTCTATTTAACTTGTCATGTTCATTAATTTCATTACATAAGTTTGGCACTTCTTCGCAATTGTGTACATTATTTTGTCATTTTTAAACTGGTTTAAGTGTTGAAGCGTTTAAGAAATTGATGAAACTTGGAGAGGAATGAAAAGAAATTTATCGTGTATAAGAAATTTGTTTTATGGCTCCCATGATAATTAATAATTGCAATGTTTGATGTCTTTTTTTAACAATTGTGAATATTTACTTCCTTTAACTAATTATGTATGATAATTATGCGCAGTAAAATTTATTTAGTTAAAATCGTACATTTATTTCTTGAATTTTATTTGGTGTGAGTGCTTCCCATATTTAAGTTTCATTGCAACTTGAAACATTACCTGAACAGTATGTGCGCTTGTGTGAGCTATTTAAGACGGCGTATCCGGTGTTTGTAGGTGCATGTATGTCTGTCCGTCGTCTTGTAAGATGTTGACCGCTATTCTCTACTGTACAATAGTTAAATTCCAGTAGTGATATATTGAATATCTCGTAGTAATGACCAGTCTGTACATTGAAACAGTATTAGATAGTGGATACCACTATTTCCATATAAAGTCATTATTATATAGCCAATAACCTTACCTTTACCTAAATAAACAATACTACTACAAAAGCTACATTAGCGACAATGTAATCTAGCTTAGGTATAAGCTGACAGTATGTAATTGATAAGTAACACATTTCTTAGTTCACGAGATTGTATTGTAGAATATCGTTATTTGTAGTATGCTAGTTCTTACTGAAAATACGGTGGAATTGTCAATAAATCTAATTTGACTATGTAGTGATTTAACAATTATTTCAAATAATAAACCGTACCCAGGTATAAAGACTTTCGATTATGGACTCATGTAAGGAACCGGTGAAATAGAAATACCTGCATATGTTTGAAAAAAAATATTTCCTTTACATTGATTGCGTATTATATTTATTTTTATCATTTTCGCATTGTACTATAAACTTGACCTGCTTGAAATAAAAGTACAATGTTATGAAAAGTGTCTGTCACTCTACGTACGATAATATATCAACAGTAAGACTACACTATTTTTCAAGATTTCCTATAAAGTGCAGTAAGATGTTTTTTTATAATCTTTACAATTTGTCTGTTCGTAATTGGCAATTTCCAAGTTTCAAATAATTCTTGTAATAAACTTTATAAACTGATTGTATGTTTTAGAAACTGTAGTTACAATCTAATTGAAGTATAATGAATCATTATGATACCAAGTGATATCATTAGTTCCAATTGTATATTAAATTTAATCAATCATATACAAATTAATAACAAAAACAGAGACATATCAGAAATTCCCTTCATTTATTAGTCTAAAGCTACAGTCCCATAAACATAAAAAATAGCCATGAGGGCACCGTACGGGCGCCGTGCGACCAAGCATCGTAAGGCCCCGTACGAACTCTTGCGTACCCGTAGGGACTGTTACGTTTTTACCAGGGTCCGTGATATGAGCCCAGGGTACACCTATCAGTTTCAGAGTCAAATCATGAACAAAATCGTGGCCGAGTATTGATTAAACTTGCATATCTTCCAGCTACGGCTCCGTACGGGTGTGTTGTTTTGAACCATGTGCGTACCCTCACCTTGATACGCAAGGCTTCCCACGGCTTACGACTGTCTGCACGTACGGGTCCGTAACAAGCCACGATTTTATGGGACTGGGGCATAAAAGACACAAAGGGTTTATCAATACAAGTTGCGCAAAACCAACTTGCCAAAACGTCCCACACATAAGTATTAACAGGAGTAAATAAAAAACAGAACCGAAACACCATGAAAAAAAAATCTCAATAAAACCATGGGTGAATTTCTTAAGGAAACTTTCATTCTTACATATATCGAAATCGAAAATCTTGTTGATACTTTTAACATGGTGATAAGCTCTTCAATTAGTATATAAATCTTTATATTACATAAAATACACATTTATCACCTAGTTCAAATTACAATGGATTAAAATTTAACAACAAAACCAGTGTCAAGGGTATTGTGATATTTACAAGCAAAGGCTGAGTGCCAATTTCCCCCAGAAATACATTCGAATGTAGGTTTTATATACAGATTGTGTTTTACAATTAATAAAAAGGTTTCTTGACATTGAATTTTAATTAAAATGCTCTTCAAAATAACTGGATTATCCTATTAGAAAACAACATATCAATGATATCAAAACATGTTTGAGTGCACACAGTTGAATCTTGTAAACATGTAAATAATTAAAATAAGGGCTATTATTTGTAAAGCCATACCATACAACAATGTGAAAAATTAAACTGATCATAAGACAATAAATGTATAAAATCAACATATAAGAACAGAACAGCGCCCGTAAATATTAAAACATTGATAGTTAACGTTAATGCAGTTGTACTGGAAAGTCGCATGTTAAATTCTATGATGTGACTTACGTCTTTAATTCGAATTATTAAAATTTTGTACGTATGTTTGACAAATGAATAATGAATCAAACATTAACAAGTGCACTAACAAAAGTCACAATAGTTATCGTATCAAAATCCATGTCTCCAACTGAGCATGTCCTTATAACCATTTATGCTCTAAGTCAACACTCTACCATGCCACCAGAAGATAGCTTCCATTCATCCGAACCAATTAGCGACCAATAATCACATTGTTATCTAACCTTTGAACGTCATCAATCAATCATATTTATCAATCATATTTAAAAAATGTATGTTTTTGAAGCATGTTTGTGTTTGTCAGTATTAGATCATTTTAAGGCAAAGATGCTCATTATAAATTTGTTACTATTTAATTTGCTACAATGCCACAAATGGACTGATAGTCAAACCTTCTTTCACAGCAAACATGTAAATGCACTAACTTTCTGATGATAATATGTTTAAACCATATTTAAACAATTATTTTCTAGTTCTGAAGTATTTAGCAATGTCAAATATTAAACATTAAACTTGTCCTCGGAAGTTAAGATAAGTCTTAGTTACTCATAAAAATTTTAAAATACAAACTAAGAAGCAAAGAGCGGTCAGTAGCACTATAAAACACATTCATATTAATACATGTATTAGGTAAAAGTTAATAAAACTCAACGGAACAAGTTGAGTGCGAGTTACATCTTGACTCCTTTAATCTTATTATCATTTCAAATCAGATTTTAATTCAGCTTTCTAAGAGAAGCCAAACATCAATATATTTATATCGTAGTATGACATGACTAACGTGCTTGTCTTAATAAAATTGGTCTACTATCATATTCACTGAATTTCCATATTTCTCTTTCTTGATTTATATTCTCATTTTCTCTTTTTTAAATTTCTCTCGCTACTTTTTATGTTTCCTTCAAAATAATCGAAAATGATGATGTATATTCAGTCAAGTACGATGGTATACTATATGGAAATATTCCTTAGGCAGAAAATTAAGAGATTTATCGACGCAATCATTCCGTATTATTTAGTACAAATGTATTAGTTGTATATTTTAGTGGCACAATTTGCTAATTTACATAAGTCCCTCTTGTAGAATAGTATTATGAACTAATAAACGTTCTCTTCCAATTGATTTTCAATTCGATTAACTGCGTGATGGTTGATGGTTTTGGTTAAGTTGTTTTGTTACTGATTGTTATTTCTTTTAAATAATTGGAAAGGAAGGAATCTCGTCCGCGTACCACACTTATAGTATTCTGAATTACTTCCCTTTTATCTTAAATGCAGCAATATTTTCATGTTCAAGGTTTCATGTTTATACGATGTGACATGTGATGTGATCGGAGTTTTAAGCAATTGTAATTTTGCAGTAGCAATTAACGTTTGATTTTGGCTGTTAATTATTACATTTATTGACTTATTAAGTTATAGTTCTTTGTACATTATTGTTAAACTCGTCGTCTTAGATATTGACTCTAGTAATGAGGTATACGATGCATAGCGTTGCACTTAAGAATTTAACGTGAATACACTTTGTTACATATTGATAACCAATCGTTTTGGTAAAAAATCACTTCTATTTAACTTGTCCTGTTCATTAAATGCATTGTATGTTTAACACTATATTAGAATTGTGTACATTATTTTTTCATTGTTTATCTGTACTTATTGTTGAAGCTTTTAAGGCATTGATAAAGCTTTGTGATTTCTGTCATTCAAAGAAGGGGCATGAAGAGAAGTTTCAAGTTAAAATCGTATATTATTTTCTTAATTTTTTTTGGTGTGAGTGCTTACTATATTTAAGTATCAGTGCAACTTTATCTTTACATGAACACTAGGTGCGCTTATGCGTGCAATTTTGTATGGTGTATCCGGTGTTTGTAGGTGCATGTCCGCCCTTCGTGTTATAAGGCGTTCACCGCTATTCTCATCCGTACAATAGTTAAGTCCTGTTCTTGATATATTGATTGAATATAAACACTTAATGATGAACAAGCTATACCTTGATACAGTATTGGTTAGTGGATACCACTTTTTCCATATTAGGTTGTTGATGATTGAGTAATTAACCTTAATTCTATAAGAACAAAAAGCAATACTACTTCTAAAGCTACGCTAGGTGACAACGTAATCTAGCTTAGGTATTAGTTGACAGTATGTAATTGATACATTACACATTTCCTTGTTCACGAAATTGTATTCTAGAATATTGTTATTTGTAGTATGTTATTTCTGACGAGAGATACAATGGAAGATTTTTATTCTGGGTACATATAAGAGACAGATAAAACACACACATAATATAATTATTTTTTCAAAAATAGATTTTCATTAGATTTAATGTATATTTATTTATGCAAGTGTACAATTGGGATTAGTACTCATAATCCCTACGTGAGACTAGATTCGCAATCTGATGCCACTTTCTGTGCTACAGATCAGTTTTCCAACATATGAAATATATATATATATCTGAAATATAATTGATCTGATGAAAACTTGATGTAACAAAATAATAAATGAGAGATGATGAATCATGTATTGGAACACTAATAACTAGTGATAGTACTGATACTTAGATAATAATTGTATGTTATGAAATATATATTACAGCTAATTAAGATAATAAATTGATATTTTATAAACGTTCCGTATTCGAGTACGATAAAATTTAAAATATGAATGTTTGATAGACTTGTTCTAGCGCCATGATGATACAGATAAGCATGTCTCTATCTAGCTGTGTATCAATATGTTCTCAAATAACACTTAGTAATTTGTGAAGACGTAGATTAATGTTTTAATTAAAAGATCAACACACCCGTGTGAACATATATTTTATAGAAAAAAAAAAACAGTCATGTGACAATATATACACGAGACAATGACATATTATAAATGTTTATAAATAATGTCATACTGATTTAGAAGAAATGAATCCCTCAATCTGAAGGAAATAACAATTATATAAGTACGCACAGGTACAATTTTTATCAAATTCATATCACTTGAAGACATAATTTTTCATATACAATAACATTTTAAAGTAAAATCAGTCAGTATACAATCAAAACGGCAATATGTAAAATTGAAAATAATATGAAGTAGCGTATGTTTCTTTGTACCGCAGTTAAACATATTTTCATATTCCGGTGGTTTGTCGTTCTTTTCACAGCTGATTGAAATGCTCATATTTCTTAACCAAAACTTTTATTATAGTACTTAAAACAGTATCCTCTAACCAGTAGCTTACATTTACGTTATGTGGTACAGAGGTAGAAGCTACATATGCAATGGAATCATTAATTTCAATTCTGTATGATAATAATAATTATAGTAATACGATGTGACATATTTATGATTTGTTAATTAAAATTATGAATTTGTACGTAAAAAAATATTTCATCAATCACATGTCAATTTAAATGTTACTACTTCTTAAGAAAATCAAAAGTAGATTTCAATTTTAATGAATGAAATTCAATTTAATAAATTATAATATATCCTAGTCTTAGCACATATACTAAATTAAACAGTTTATTTTCTTAGCGTTGTTCCGGTATGTTGAACGTAGAATCAATTAATTTGCGTTTAATTTTCAGTATTACAATATTGCATTCTATAAAATGTACGGCAAAAATATTCGAATGATTATTATAACTATTATACGTTTTCTTGGAACGTTCTTGTAATTACAATATTCTATGTATAGAATTCTACTTAATGTTTTATACATATTTTTTCTTATCTCTTCTTGTATTTAATATCCTTATTTTCTAATTTCTTGTTTTTTAAAAACCAATTCTCTCAATTGTTATTTTTATACAAATTTGATCATGTTTCGTACGTTTGGAAAAATCGAAATTTGATATTTTAATGAGACAACAATCAACATGAAAGACTTGTTGTATTTTAGCAAAGACAACATACTTTGTATCAGTAATTGTATGATTTATGTCCCCTTAACATCATTTAAACTACTAATAACAAGTAGATTGGCCATTATATTGTCATTAACATCATGTTACACGACAACAGTGTCAACTTTAATTGTCTTTTGTACTGTGGTGTTGAATATTGACCGATATATTCTGTTATCGAATAGAGTGCGAACTCTCCAAATTTTTGATTAAATAAGCACCAAGCATTGCTGAGCAGCGAACAGGCACAACTTTGGACTCGTCATTTCTGTCTAGTTATCGAATGCATTGGTTTGAACCTATTAAATAAGCAAGAAATTTCATCCTAATTGCTTAGAACTTGAACTAAGAAGTTGTCACAGGTCGCAAAATACGTTAAATTCGCAGCTTAATGAATACACTACAGTTAGAAAGTGTGAAAAAAAGTGAAATATTCGGCCGATGAGCAGGAGAGTAGTCGCAACTTAGATGCTATTTTAACTCATTCAGCCTCATCTCTAGAAACGTTTCGTAGAGCAAATCGATCACACGATCTACTATCGTATCAACATCTCTCTCTATACATGGCCAATACAATCATGGCATTGCAAACCACTACGTTTTTGCTTATTTTTCAGGATGATATTTGAGTTCTGTGTGCTCAAATAGACATTGTTGCATCGCTACATACATGTTAATGGACTCCTTATTGCGAGTTTAGCAATTTCCAATTCCACCCCACTGTGTCTTGTGTCGTTTAATGTATCTTAAGTCGTTCTTATGACACAGTGAAATGTCATTATTTTGAGGTATAAGAAACACGAATTGAAACATTCGGTAAATACTAACCTTCATTACCATCCAAATATATATAGACAAGCTCTATCTCTTAAGATAGTGTTAACCACATTTACACATAAGAATAATCAAAAAGTCATCCGAGCAAAAGTTCAAACCTTGTTACATGAATAATCCATAAGTACAGTAAACTTACTTGCATAAAGATTCTGTTAAAAATATCATCGTCAAAAAACATTCGGTAGAGAGTACAAAAGTATAATTATTGATGTTTGTTCTTGAAGTCTCATTACTTAGACAATAGGGTAAAATTAGCCAACAAAGGTGTATTACAATTGATTAAACAATTTTCTTCAAGTTTATTGATAATTATAGTGAGATGTACTTACTGTAAAAGGCTGTTGTCCAGACATAAGTGTTCCAATGTTCTATTTGTTTTTATTAATTGTAGAAATTTATTAGTCTTTGACATTTACATGCTGGCAAAGTAAAAACAATTATTCTTTCATCTTTGTTGGATGGAACTTTTTATTAATAGTTTTATCAGAGTAATTTTGTGTTTGTTTACGGAATTGATAAAACGTTTGTAAAAAAGTAAAATGACTCACTTCGAGATTTAACATTCAATTTTAGAAGTGAAAAAGCCAACATTGTCAAAACTTTCATCATAGTTATGACTTGTTAGTACCTATGGTGTTGCACAACTTGTATTGGGATAGCTATATCAAGCTTGGTCAGTGTTGGTTTTAATCAACTATAAAAATCACCATCCTCATTTCTAGAAATGGTTCGCCTATGGACCCACCCCCTTAATGTCATGTTCTAATGATCGCCGGTTGTACTGACTTAATCCTTATCGTCTCTGCTAGACATAAGACCTCCACAAGCTTACGTTTTTCGGTTCTTGTCTTAGTGCAAATGTAACTTAGGTATTTAAGTCTCGGGTTACACTTCATCTACGTGTTCTTTTTGAACAGCCTCTATTGTTTTGCTCAGATGTTGAATAATGCAATGTTCGCTCCCCTTGCAGCTCAGTGAATATACTATTACATTCACTAAAGTTAACTTGTGAAACTTTTAAGCCATGCAAAGGAGAGTAAATGCAACGCTACCTTCGGATACATGTGGCATTACAACGTGATTTTCAGTGATATTTCTCTTTAGATTTAGGTTTTTTGTTAATAATGGCGTAAAACCAAACCAAAACAGGAGGTCATGACCCAAACGATCATGCCCCACGCCAAAAAAGGTCCAGATTCCGAGATGATTAAACACTGTTGTCACGGTGTTTAATTTTACATTGTTGTTTGTAATGGTGTGTGCAAGTCTGTGAGAATTGTTGTCTAATTTCTGCATTTAGATTACCAAGGAAAATGTGTCTCTATGCTTGAAAATCAATTAGAAATAAAAACATGTAATCTGAAAGAGTGAAAATAATCCCGTCATGATTCTTGTGTTGTTTTTTGTTCATTTTTAAATGAATAGCTTAATTATTTTTCTGTCGTTAATTCTATTTGCTGGGAGAGAACTATTTGTAGCTAAAGTTGCAGAGTTATTCTTCTATTCACTGACATTTTTATGTAGTAAATGGTAATGATTAAAGCTTTTTGGCATTCTCCCTGGATTGCTTTGTTTTTATTGTAGTTGTTTTGTGCTTTAATGATTTTGATTTTCAAGATTAAAATTTTCACATATTGGAAATGGTTTTAATGATTAGTTTTGATAAGGATATTGCATAACTACATAACTTGGTGGTATTATCAGTGCCTAAAAGTACAGTTAAATAATGAGTTTAAAAAGTTACAAAAAGTGTTAAAGTAAAAAGCATTTTTCGGCGTAGCTGTCTAAGCTGGATTTTGACCTACATTTCTGTATAATGACGTCTGTCTGGGGATTTCGGAAATCCGCCGTTCTATTGGATGATTTTATAAGCACTGAAAATGACGTACGGGGGAAACAGAGAAAATCCCCTCTTCGATTGGATGGCCCTGACACGCGCGAAAAAATAAAGGCCACACTATTGTAATGCAGTGTTTTACGAAATTTTGCTTCGTTCGTAGATTATTTTTTTTGGGTAGACTTCTATTGCTTTCCAAAGTGTTTTTTATATTGTAACAATAAAAAGTTACGTGTCAAACACAATATTTTATGGGTAAAATGAATTACGTCTCCAGATGTGAACCGGTTTCTAGTAAAAAGTCTGACATATTACCCAATAATTATTAAGTAAGCCTCACTACGTCCAGTTTCCGGGGTTTACACTTTAAGAGTCACAGCTCCACATCTATACTATTAAATTTGTGAGTTTCCTGTTTTGTGGAAGAAACTGCGCAGCTTCAAATAAATCTTTTGTTTGTCGCTGGAGCACACATATACCGGCATATCAAGTTGACAATTCTTTTTTGACAAAGCCTCTTGATATTTGCAAAAACTGCCAAAAATCAACAAAAAAATGGGGGGGGGGGTTGTGTCTAAAAATAGATAAAACTAAAAATAGACACGTCAAACCAAACTCCCCGCAGCGGTTATCTCCCTTTATCAAATCAATAATTAAGTAGGTTTTTTCCCAAATACCTATCTTCGTCAAGTTTCGTAATTGCTATTTTTAGAAATTTTCACCACGTGACGTGGGATTTTCCAGAAGTCATAGGGTAACGCATTTTCCGAAAATGGCGAAACCAGACGCTCTACAGCGTGATCGTAGTTAGTTATCGTAAAAATAATGGTTTATCGACATAAAAACAATGAAAAGCCGTAGTGGATCATAACTTTTGCGTTGATTCTGTTTGTACAGGTGTAAAATACATTTTTTTTCATCTTTTTTTGCGATGTCAATTGGGTATGACTGAAACACGAAATGGAGATTTTGAGGCGAAATGGACGAAATGGAGAATTTGGGGCAAAATGGGGTTTTGATTGTTTAATCTATTTTGTGTACTGAAAATGAACAAAGGTAAAATAAACTACACAAATATCGATAAACTGGAAAGAATGTTTAACTTATATTGATTTATTGCCGAATTCCCACAAATAATCGTACCAAAGTCAGCATATAAAGACAAAATCGTTGCACATTTTCTGTTTTTAATATCATCATATTCTAATTATAAAAAAACAATACAATAAACAGCATAATTTGAAAGCTAAGGCACATAATATGCCAACATTACTAATTCTAGTGTCCAACTGTTAGTGCAAAAAACGACAACAGCAGAAAACATAGCTGGTACAAGTTTAATCCCCAAATAGTCCCCTCAAGCTTGCCAAAAAGCAATGGAGAGAAGGTTTTTATATGATAATGCAGAGTTTAACATACATTTTCCATCTCAAATACCAATTTTAGATGATATATTTGTATAAAGTAGTATTGTTTGTAATTGACCATTTTGACGTTATTTTTCTCTATAAAATCTCTTGCAGTTTCAGTACAGTAATCTAATACAAATTCTTATAAAAAATTTTAGAAACGGTAAAATTTCTTAAATTTTTCATTATATGGGCAGTTAATACTGCAGAAAATTTTAAAACTAGTTGCATGTGTCTAACTAACTTCTCACTTGAGATATTTGCTTTTAAAGATAGGGTAAATTTTTTAACATTCTCAAAAACTCGGATTTTTGCTTGGGGGTACATGTATGCAAATCTCTGTATTTTTATATGTATTTGTCCAAAGTGTAACCTGGTTGCTCTGATTTGTCATTACATGACTGTATAACAAGAAAATGGATTAAAACTTGGAAATAAAACAGCAGAATTTGAAAAAAAAAGTTCTTTCACTTTTTGTCCCAGCACAATTTACGGTCTTTCTAAAAATGAAGGGTCACGTTATAAAAATGCACATAACTTAAGTTACAGACGGTAGATTTCTTTAAAATTTCAGCATTCAATGTCTTTAATAGTACAGATCAAGAAACAATATCAGTATAAGAATTGTGGAAGGTCACCATTACAGTTCCAGAACCTTAAGAATAAATTCATAATTTTTGTTTTGTAGCATTAATGAATAGGTTTTCACAATGCAATTCTCAAAAATCTTCTTGTCTGAAACTACAAGGCCTAGAGCTTTCATATTTGGTATATAACATCATCTAGAGGTCCTCCATCACAGTTGTTCAAATTATGCCCCTGGGTCAAAATTGACCCCACCCCATGAATCACAATATTACATTGAATTATATAAGGAAAAGTTCAAACAACATCTTCTCTTGAACCGCTTATGATAATTTGCCCAAACTCAACAGGAATGGTCCGTGGGTGGTTCCCTACCAAAATTGTTCAAATAGGTCTGATTGGTTGGATAAGTACAAATGTAGGTCACTGGGTCAAAAAATAGGTTTTAACATTAGTGGTCCTCTGTAAATGGCTCTTCTGTGACCTTTGACCTTTTCCTCAGGTGAGCACACTTGTTTTTAAATCGACGCCGTTTGTCTTTTTTAAAGACATTTCTTGTTAAGTCTGCTTCAATATACATGTTTAGCCGACTGAACAATCTGGTACAATAATTCCTGATCA
Source organism: Mactra quadrangularis (assembly GCA_025267735.1). Lineage (NCBI taxonomy): Eukaryota > Metazoa > Mollusca > Bivalvia > Venerida > Mactridae > Mactra > Mactra quadrangularis. Next base: position 14,805,824 of record CM046308.1, on the reverse strand, counting down.
CTGCAATCACCTTCAGGCAGCCGATCACTCACAGTATCTATTTACACCTGGGTGGAGTGGAACAACTGTAGGTTGATTTCTTGTTGAAGTAAACAATTAGTGTCCCTAGTGGATATCGAAACCGGGACCTCTCAATCCCTTACCGTGCATCTTACTACTAGACCACTGCTCATAAAGGAGCACTGAGAGTGTTTGTCCACAAATGTGGATCTATTTTAGCCAGGTCTTCAAAACATAAATATCGATTGACATGGTAATTAAGTAGGTTAAACAAGAAATGTCTTTAAAAAAGACAAACGGCGTCGATTTAAAAACAAGAGGGCCCAAAGGGCCCTGGGTGCTCACCTAAGGAAAAGGTCAAAGGTCACAGAAGAGCCATTTACATAGGACCACTAATGTTAAAACCTATTTTTTGACGTGGTGATGGATTGCCAGATTCCGTTAGTATTTGCTCATACAAGTTGTGACCACGCATCATCACTTCATCAACAACATTTGCAAACCAGTTTCGCAGACTTGGCACATGATTGCCTACCGTAAACAATATGACAGCCAATGCAATTGCCGTACACTGATAACCACAGGGAATTGTCAAGTTACCTCCCTTTGATTTTTCCAACATACCTTTAATATACTTATATACAAGGGGTACAACTGCGTTTACTAGACCGATTCATCTAGATTTCTTATTTTGTGGCTCACAAAAAATACTGATACCCTAGTAGCACTTTAACCGCACGATTAAATTGATTAAACATAACTCTTCGAGCTATGAATATTAAATGTTTCATAGGGCAGATCATTAAAACACTCGCCAACAAAAAACAATTCTTTTTGACAAATAATTTTTAGATATTCAAAATATGAATTTCAAGACCTTTCTAGTGATATAAAATGCAAAATTGTTTGATGAAAAATGAGTTAGTAATTGCAATTTTAAAATTACTGTGTTTTCATTGTATTTACTCCCTATCATTTCTTGCCAACCAGCGAACGGTTACCTGTAGTATTTATCAGCTCGTTGTTACTATTTATAGACATCATAAAAATAACAATGAACTGGTCTATATGTGGAGCTGTGACTCTCAAAGTGTAAACCCCGGAAACTGGACGTAGTGAGGCTAATTTAATAATTATTGGGTTATATGTCAGACTTTTTACTAGAAACCGGTTCACATCTGGAGACGTAATTCATTTTACCCATAAAATATTGTGTTTGACACGTAACTTTTTATTGTTACAAAATAAAAAAACACTTTGGAAAGCAATAGAAGTCTACCCAAAAAAAAATATCTACGAACGAAGCAAAATTTCGTAAAACACTGCATTACAATAGTGTGGCCTTTATTTTTTCGCGCGCGTCAGGGCCATCCAATCGAAGAGGGGGTTTTCTCTGTTTCCCCCGTACGTCATTCTCAGTGCTTATAAAATCATCCAATAGAACGGCGGATTTCCGAAATCCCCAGACAGACGTCATTATACAGAAATGTAGGTCAAAATCCAGCTTAGACAGCTACGCCGAAAAAATAGACAAATTGTAAGAAGCTATTACAATACCTCATCAAAAGGCTGCATGTAATATATATACAGACAATGTTTGAAAATGTTGAAATAGTTTTGTGGGTTCTAGCTCTTTAATATTAGATCAATTATGTAGCAGACCTTTTTAGCTGTATATCTGAAGAAGGATAGCCATTATTTCAATAAATATAAAATCTTTATACTAAATTAATTTATGCATATTTGTACCTAAAATTTCTCAATTTTCCTAGCATTATAGAATTTGTCTACTGGTATCAGTTTATTCCGATGAAAACACTTAAATAGTTTTATATTACATCGTAAGTTAAAATTGTTGCGTATTTTACATTGCTATCCAGTTGTTGTTTTTTTTGATAAGTTATATGATACAAAAAAGATGATTACAATGCGATAATTGTCTGTAGTTCTAGATAAATATGATGAAAATTGGTTTTACATCGAGGTTACTAGATCGCAATAAACTATATAATAAGGCCATGCCATATCTGAATTTTGTTTTCAGTCCAAGAACAACAAATGTTTTGGTGAAATTTTCTGAAATAATTTCGATGTTCCGCTATTTTTGGAGTACTTTAGTACTTCGCTTCTCTGCAATTGTCTTCAGGCTTCAGCCGCTAAAGTACCATTGTACTATCCCGCGATCTTCTTCTGTAGTTGTATGTATCAAAATCTGTCAATTAAAATTTACTGTAACTTTACTTCATACAAAAAGTGTTAAAGTAATTTCAGCGCACAATGTGATGTATTTTGTTATATTGTTTTATTTGGTGTTATAAGCAAACACATACGGAGTGTAAAAATAGATGGGAAACACCTCAAATAATTTTAGTTTTTTTTCATAAGTATCCCTGCATGTTATTGCACATGTTAATGATTTAATTCGTCACAATGATAAGTATGGAATGCAAAGTTGGGGAAAAACTATTTGAAAATGTTGTCTTTTCCTTGAAATGAATACAAATATAATTATGTCGATTAAATAGCGCAAAAATTATGGTAAATATTCTATTGTGCTTTACACAATTCGCCGATTATTCATGAAATAAACTAAATAAATGTGTCTTAAGTCTTGATCTAAAATACACGCACAATTATGTTAAAACAGGAAAAAAGTAATGGCATATTCGATTGACAAAATTTCCATTCTGGTTCCATAAACTTACAATGTGTCCTGATTCCATGTTGTATCTCTCAGCTTTTTACTCTTTCCGGCGACCCAACTCCTTAAAATTCCTTTTGGTACGCTTCTTCTGCTGCTCTATTCTGATCTTTCCATTCTTGTTTGTATTAAACTTAAGATCCTAAGATCTTTTAGTTTTCCCCTGTTGAATGTTTCATGATATTTCTCAATTTCGTCTTTATAATGTCAGTGTTTGTGCCTCTATAATTGACTGGTTAGCAATATTTTATATTAATGGGATGTTGTGTACTTTTTTATCCTGAGAATATTGAGAACCATTCTGATCACGGCCATATTCTAAGATAAATATAAGACTTTCTCTTAATGGAATATTAACTGCTCGTAGTTGGCTCCATCAAATCTCTGTACAATAATTCACAATTCTTGTCATGTTTTTCACATTGAGATAACGGGAGTCTTGGGAAGACATGAGAACAAAATCTTGCTAGTATTAAATTGAATATCAAGTAACATTGTTGTTTTTTCAACAGTGTCTGATTCATGTTGAACATGTACACAGGGTTTATAAGTTGACATCTGTTTGAGACGTTAATCAATTAGAAAATACATTGTATAATAATTGTTCTATTTTCAGTTATCAACTGTTTTTGAATGGTTCCACAACATGTATAACCATTTAATAATCAGCTCAGAAGTTTAAACTCCTATGTCTCTTACTAAAGCCCCACATAGAGCGTGATAAGCAGTGACACACGCCGGCGCCATAATACAGAGGTAGGCAGGAGAATAACACAACGGATCACAACAGAACATGTAGTGTACTTAAGATATGTACTTAGAACATCGTCAATTTACAAATGCAAAATAAGACATTTGACATTATAAATAGCGTGAGTCAAATGGTCACAACCGGGAATTACAGATAAGTTTACCATTTAAAAATAGTTAATGATCGAACGCCACGAAGGTATGTTGATTCCTTTGACTACAATAACCCGAGGGGCATTAATTCCTAAAGCGCTTAGAAGGTTCATAAGAGATATAGACTTAAAATAAATGTGTCAGATAAATTTGTCAAGAACAAAAATACGAACAGTTTAAAAACAATTCCTTTATTTTTTGAGACTATGTACAGTTTATAAAATATCTTAAATAATAACTTTGCAATAATTTTTGGTAAGGCAATTCAAAATCATTTTTGTTAAAAATCTAAGATGGCTGTTATCAAACAAATCAATTGCAAATATGGCATATCCATGTTGTTTTCTTTCTTGATTTTTTATCTACAAATGCAGAAAAAAACTAGTTTATTATATTTGAAAAAAGACTTACAACAATAACAATCTTGACTTAAGAAAACCTACGCCTGTACCACATAATTACAGAAAATCCTTTTTATTGACATTTCCTAAGCTCGGCGAAAGGATTGTTCTCACTAAATTAGTATTGCCCTTTAGGCACTCAAAAATTTGACCAGGTGGCTGTCATGTTTGATTTAATATTTAATGCTAAAAATAATATACTTTTAGTGTTTCAGTGTCTTAAACAAAATATGACATTTTAAAACTAATTTTTATTGAAATATTTTATGGCATATCTTTAAAGTTTTTAATTCAATTAAATGTCAAGATACATCTTTCACATGCCATGACATTCTTATAAATATGAACTTTAATTAAAACATTTTTAACAAAAATAAATAAGTGGCGTGACCTTTTAAAAGTTATGCACAGTTTTTGATAGGATATAGTTTGTATTTGGTAGATGTAAGTGGCAATAATTAAAATTTTGATAAAGAAATTAAGTTGAAAATGAGTGTCTAATGCTATTTCTTACACAAAATAAACATACTCCTAACTTTTACCTTTAAGGGACTCGCCCATCTTTAACCCCTACAGACCTTAGTGAGTACATTTTAAATGTTTTTAAGTAAAAATCTGAAAGTTTTTGTCACTTGTTTAAATTGGTTTTTATTGTCAAACTTACGCACAAGTAAGTACTAGCGCACTCCAAGATACGTCTCAGCAAATTAAAATTGATTACAGTTTTGTTACATCAGTGTTAGTGCTTCCAACATCATTATCAAAGTAACAAGAAAACAACATCTTTATTTCTGTTGTTGTTGTTGACACAATACACTGACCTACATCAAATATCATGTTGACAAAAAACAACAACATTAAAAAATCCTACCAGTAATTAACATTGTTGTTTTTATTATGATACTGTCATAATGAATAAGCTAACTGACAGTTTCTACATTCAGGGGAAGTAATTTCATGTGACAATCCACACCTTTTATAAAATGTTTTATTATAGTTTTTATAATTACAGCATGTCCTGAGGACGGCTGTCATACCTCCACCATTGACCTTTACATCTAAACTAGTTCATTCACCATTGTTGAACATGTATGAAGATTGTCAGTGTGACTCGCTTCTAGAATGACAAGTATTTTGCAAATGTTCATAATTATATGACAATTTTCATTCAAGCAGCTGTACATTTAATTATATTTGAATTTTTTTACAATGACATTTAAAGGTAGTGAAATAAATGTTAAAGAATGTTTGAGTTCATTGACATCTTTTTTGAGGAAATAAATCGTAATGCTACGTACAGTATAATGCTTTACATGAATGATGCTTTAGGCTTTTTTTTCAACTATGTTTTCAATAATATTGCGGCACCCACTCGGGTGTGAAGAAAGGTGGAAATTAATTTTCATATGTTCAAGCAAATTAGCATTAGTTTTCCAATATCATTATATGAAACAGAATTATAACAGTTAGGGTATAAAAGAGTCCCATGCATAGCCTTCGGTATTACAAAATAACATGTTTCTTTTTGATGAAGAAATCTTGCTACTGATCAACAATTATTTTCATAATATAAAATAGAATTGTATCAAAATTCATCCTCAAAGCACTTTTACTTTCGAGAAAGTTATGGAAACAGTCATTGAATCATTAATATATTGTAAAGCTTGAAGTCTGTCTCGTAAATATAATATATTTCTTGTACAATTCCGTGATATATTATCGCTAGAAGTACATCCAGCTAGACAGTTTAATCTACTTTTAATTCCATTTGAATTTGATATATAAACTAGAGTATTGAGGCAATCATCATATATTTTCCTCACAGTTATAGACCTGATGTTGCTTCTCTTGTAATCTAATATCACAATCACATGGTGACCTGACTTTCACTTAGAGATATATGTAGGAGCAGTGGTCCAGTGGTAGGACGCGCGCTTAGGGATCGAGTGGTCCCGGGTTCGATCCCCACTAGGGGCACTGCTAATTTCCTTGAGCAAGAAATTAACCTACAATTGCTCCACTCGACCCAGGTGTAAATGGGTGCTGTGAGGGATCGCCCGCCTGAGGGTGATTTCAGTGACCAGGAGTTATTGTACAAGATTGTAAAGTCGGCTGAACATGTAGATGTAAGCAGACTTTAAACCGCCCTTTTTTATAAGCTTTTTGTTGAGATATGCTCTGTTAAGTTTTGCTTTTAATCCTGCCAACTTAATACTGCAAAATCATGAGACTATTTATTAGGGTTGTAACGGTTAACCGATATACCGGTTAGTATTGCAATACGACTTCTGACGGTTTTTAACCGGTTCGTTTTTCTCACAACCGGTTTTCTAGTTATGTTCTATATTGACTGTTTTTATCAGAGTCTGACATTTGAATGTTTGAATAAATGTTAAAATGTGTTTGGGAGCTAGAAACATTTTTCGTTACGTGAGAAAATAATTATCGTTGAAAGTTCATTCAAAAAAGCCCTTTTCTAACTTATTCTTACATTTGCATAATACATTGAAAAGCAAATGTCTATGTACAATGCTGATCAAATTAAGACGATGCACGTGCACCAATTCATGATACGCATGTATGCGCAAAGAACAATGTGTATTGCAATATATTGCAATACGGGTTTCGTGTATTGCAATATATTGCAATACGGGTTTTACCGTATTGTTACACCCCTACTATTTATGCCTTTTACATCTCAAACGCTTAATTTGAGAAGAAAAGGGTCATTTCATTAAGACCCTTATTATATTGAGACCATGGATTTTGATGTTCCTAATAATTACTGTAGTAATACACTTCTTGTTCAGAGCGCATTTTAACCACAGGCGCTTTATGAAAAATCTAAGTAAAAGTTTATAAACAATGTGGTGGTCTATCAGTGACTATAGTACTTTTAGTTGTTCAGAGGAAGAGGCAAGCTTGTGAGAGGTTCTTAGGTTTTATCCCCACCAGGGACACTGCTTAGTGTAATGTCTCTGAGTAAGAAATTTACTTTTCATTTCTTAACTGAAACAATGTGAAAGTGGGTACCTATGAGGATAGCGTTCCAGCATATGGTCATTATAATGACCATGCAGTGATAATAGCTGTACTATTGCTGAGTAAATATCTGTGTTAGTCTGAGACAAGTCTATATAATGCAATAACCTGTCCTCTAAATTAAGACCGTCAGAATATTGAAGCAAAACATAATTAACTGAAAAAGTACAAAATTAAAAAAATCTAAATGATACTTGAATGTCTGCTACAACGAATATGTCTGGAGATTAGTTTATTGATGGAAACCTGTGACAGACTAACGGACTTATCATGAAATCCTGTTGTCAATTATTTATTGTTGATGCTTTCATTTAATATCATATGAGACAGCTGGTGTCATTTTTGTTAATATTCAGGGTGACCTTCAACTCTGCTTGTTTTAAGCCTTGACAATTTTTCTTGTCATCTGAGATTATCTTTTCCCGGGAATTCTCATTTTAAAAAACTAATTATATTTTGTCTTGTATTTTTTTGGTTGGATTTAATGCCGTAGCAACACTTTGTATTGGTGATATCAAGGCTGTCAGTCAACCTACTTGCTGTTCCTGGAAGTGTTGGATCACTTGATTTAGCTGTTGGCCAGTTACTTGGGGCATACTTCCGTTAGTGACTCACAACTGCCATACATGATTTAGAATCAGTGGTTGGAAAGAGAATGACCATAGAACTTATTTTATGTCCAAACTCCACTAAAAATGCCCAGCCTGTAATTATAGAACTAGCAACCCATTAATCAGTAGACTTGCATGCTCTGATACCGACTGAGCTAGATGGGTGGGCTAGTTTTTGTCTTGATAGTCTGTTAGTTGACTAATTTATTATGTGTTATAAACTCTTCATAATTTGTCATTTCTTTGTGGTGACAGTTTCTATTAATTTCTGTATATTAATTGTTCAGTGCAAAACTATTCCCATGTTCTTCCTTATTTGCATGTAGTTAGACTAGTTTTGCACATACCTTTGACATACAAGTTTAATTATATAGTAAAATAATCTTATAATTAAAATATGTGTATCCAATATTGATAGCATGTGGGTGGGGACTGTCTACAGTATCAATGTGGGTGTCCATCGCCCAGTCATTGAAGACTTGAAAATGAACTATCTAAAAATTAAAATGTGTTTTCTTAATCATATTTCTATCTAAATCTATTGTATTTTCACAGTATAATCTTCTTACTGTAGTTTTTGTCTCCTTATGGACAATGATTTCAGTAGATTAAATCAACCTTTCAGTGCCGTTCATCTTTATTAGTTTAAAATGTTAAGAAAACATGCACTCTTTTAATTTAATTTTTTGAAAAATTTGAGATTTTATAAAAATATTGAATTTTGATATCTGATATGTTATTTATCACAAACTGTGGTCAGAACATATGTTAGATGTTTATTTTAGACGGTTCAATTTAATTTACTGGCTACTAGTGGTATGATGTTTCAAGTTTGGGTAAATATAAAATGTTTGTTAGACCCTAGTTTCGTATTATTGTTGTGACTGGACTGTTCATAAACTCTACGTCAGGGAAAGTATTGACATCATACTAATTGATAAAGTTCATTTTGTGGTCAAGTATTATAAAAAGGACAAGTTCATCCTCTTATTCTTTATTAGAGAATTAATCTACTTTAATGTCTGGCTTAAAAACTTGACCGTTAAAGCTGGAAGTTTTTATTTGTTGTAGAATTTTCATTATTTTATTTCATCAAAACAGATTGTACTCTGAAATTAAAGTGATGAAGCACTGAGTTTGTTTGGTTTTAAAGTTAGTAATTTTAAGGATTGGAATGTTTTGAGGAAAGTATGCACTAAGTAATTGGTTAACCGCTAAAACCAGAGATTTAGCCTTAAAGTCCAGAAACAGTTAGTAGGTTGACTGACCGCCGTTATATGACATATACAATGTTGTGCTACGGCGTTAAACCCAACAAAAACAAACAAAACACCACTATTTAGATGACATTCAACATTATCAACTCTAGCCACATTCTTATACCTACAAGTACCTGTAGGAGACTATTGATTGTTGTAGCCACATTCACCAGTATCTACATTAGACTAGAAATTGTTGTACTAGTATATAATGTCTTCATATTGTCATCAATCTTTGTAAACACTAATTTACGACCTGTTAGAACTAATGCACAGTAAAACCTTAACAAATTACCAATCAGACAGAATGCACTTTGGGATGTCTAAAACTTCCATGCTTTGAGACATGAAAGAATGTTCTGGGAATTAGTCTTGCTAATGTTTGCCTACACTAAGCTTCTATCATTTATTATATTGGGTATTGAATATGTCTAGGTAAGTTTTGGTGTAATTTTTTTATGTTGCGACTATGATTGTCTTTAAAAGCTTGATGACAATGTATGTAATCTAAATGCAACTGAAGCACACTCACAATCTACCTAAACACTATACAGACATACACTGTATAAACCTAAAACACTATAAAGACATACACTGTATAAACCTAAAACACTATAAAGACATACACTGTATAAACCTAAAACACTATAAAGACATTCACTGTATAAACCTAAAACACTATACAGACATACACTGTATAAACCTAAAACACTATACAGACATACACTGTATAAACCTAAAACACTATAAAGACATACACTGTATAAACCTAAAACACTATACAGACATACACTGTATAAACCTAAAACACTATACAGACATACACTGTATAAACCTGAAACACTATAAAGACATACACTGTATAAACCTAAAACACTATACAGATATACACTGTATAAACCTGAAACACTATAAAGACATACACTGTATAAACCTAAAACACTATAAAGACATACACTGTATAAACCTAAAACACGATACAGACATACACTGTATAAACCTAAAACACTATACAGACATACACTGTATAAACCTAAAACACTATACAGACATACACTGTATAAACCTGAAACACTATAAAGACATACACTGTATAAACCTAAAACACTATAAAGACATACACTGTATAAACCTAAAACACTATACAGACATACACTGTATAAACCTAAAACACTATAAAGACATACACTGTATAAACCTGAAACACTATAAAGACATACACTGTATAAACCTAAAACACTATAAAGACATACACTGTATAAACCTAAAACACTATAAAGACATACACTGTATAAACCTAAAACACTATAAAGACATTCACTGTATAAACCTAAAACACTATAAAGACAAACACTGTATAAACCTAAAACACTATAAAGACATACACTGTATAAACCTAAAACACTATGAAGACATACACTGTATAAACCTAAAACACTATAAAGACATACACTGTATAAACCTAAAACACTATAAAGACATACACTGTATAAACCTAAAACACTATAAAGATATACACTGTATAAACCTAAGACACTATAAAGACATACACTGTATAAACCTAAAACACTTTAAAGACATACACTGTATAAACCTAAAACACTATAAAGACATACACTGTATAAACCTAAAACACTATAAAGACATACACTGTATAAACCTAAAACACTATAAAGACATACACTGTATAAGTTTTATAAAATCCAAAATAGTAGTTTTTACCCACATTTAGTTAAATGCTAGTTTCATTACTAATATTTACTATAATTCACAGTTTTATGGATGTACTCGTATATGTTTCTGTAGCTAAGGTTTTATGTACCTGCGTCACCCTTTTTCAATTATTAAGCCATCGTCTATATATGTTTCTGTAGCTAAGGTTTTATGTACCTGCGTCACCCTTCTTCAATTATTAAGTCATCGTCAGTTATCCCACGATACACTACTCGGCTATGCTGTGTTATGTACCGTGGGCCATTTGGTTAGAAAAATCTCGTAATCATGAATAATTAATGAGACAGTTTCATTGGTTCCGCAAAAAACACTGCAGAAAACTAGCCAATGAAATTACGAAACTACTTTTTTGAAAATATACATGTGCGTTGGTTTCTTTTCTTAAGTAAGAAAAACCCAGAATGATGTCATTGCTATTTAGGAGTATTAAATTGTAACAGGCGATTTCATTGGAAGAAGATTGGTCTCCCGTGCCTCATGCATATGCATGAAAACGAGATTTTTGCCTGTCAAATTGCCCACGGTAAGTGTGGGGTGATATGGAAGAAAGTATTGTGGTTGCCAACGATGTTATTAAGCTGACAAATCTCTTATTTAAAGTACATAAAGATGCACGACCTTATTATACGACCTGTAGCTAGTAATCCGTATTGTTAAAGTACAAATACAATTATGATAAGATGACTATCATTTTAATTTTGTTTAATGCTCAATATTAATTCCCACAAGATTCATTGATATTTCCATGTGAATATTAATACGTACTATTAGACTATGTTGTTTTGGATTTTGTCATAATTATAATGTTTAATTTTAATCCCATTTTCACGTCACTTGTTTGAATTGCGTGCCTTTATACTCATCCCTGAGTATTTTATTCATTATAATTATAACATTTGAGTCATTAGTTAATATTACATTATTCTCTGCACATTGTTTTAACATCATCAGGATTGCCACATTCATTGCATTAACTTCAATGCATTAATTCCGCTGCATTAACCAAGGTTTGTCAAGTTTGTCAGGTAATATAGGATTATCTCCCTTGAGGAGAGTTATTTGTGACTCATTTATACTGATCCCTGTCATTGTATTTCCCTAATGCACAATAAAGCTAGCAGTTATATTATAGGATTAATTATTGAACTTCATTGCTTAATTTATCACTACCAGTATTATTGTATCTAATAAATTATTACAACTTTTATGAACCATGAAGCATTCATGTTTTTTTTTTCTACAATATCGTACTATAGGTATATTATAACTTGTTGTCTCATACACTCTGATGTTGTTCCCTGGACGATTACATAGAAATTGTCATGTACTGATGTACGTGCCATCTTTGCTCCATGATTTTAATGGTCTCTGTCATATACTGCTGTGTTTTTCAATTAAAACTGTTATTTCATTATATAACTCTCAAAGACAGTAGGATTTTATAATTGGAAATTTTCCACCTGGAGATCTTTGTTAATGAATTAATTTTTAAATTTACAACATTGATAAAACAGGTCAATGAACCTGAACCTACATGTTGGAAGAGAGAATTAACAATTTTAAATGATATATACCTAAAAGGACGCTATATAAACATGCATATATAGTGTCCATGATACATGTACCTATAAGTGATAAAATTATGACATAAATCGATTTAAATTTATGTATCTTTAATTGGTCAGAGTACATGCTGCATGTTAAAAAATGTTAGTCTCAACTTATGAAATCTTCAAATCATCAATAATTACATTATACTTATTTTGTCAGATTTTATACTATAAGATATAACTTTAAGTCTACACAGTAGCCATGAACACATTCTGTATGCAGTACCAGAGCAATGCAGACCAAAGTTTCTAATGGTCAAAATAAGACTTTGATATTAATGGGGATATTATTAAATATTAAAAAAACATGTTAATTTTATAATGTTGATGTATTATTCTTTTGTCAGTGACCCATACATTTACCCTGCTGATTTCAATACTGAATGTTAGTCAGGCCCATGTGGCAATCTTGCGCAAATAGTATGTCTAAGACCCTGGTATCAGTTATAAAAAACAACTACATTATGACTAATAATGTTAGAATAAATAGTAAAACAGCTTGACCTAGCCATAGAGGCATAATTAAAAGTAATCTGAAATAAAAGTTGGATGTCCTGTACTATTGATTCTCTTAAATTCACAAAACGATCATGTGGAATTTTGTCTGAACCTTTGCTCTGTTTAATTTTCTTTTTCTGTGGACTTGATATGTGAGATGCTTTAAGCCAAACATCAATTGTTTCATTGTCTAAGTCTACATACATTTTTCATGTTAATGTTTTATCTAAGTTTGGCATGGTTAAAATTTTCTAAAATTATTCACTAACTCTGAGAACAAACTGCACCTAGAGGCCAATCTATGGCCAATTTAAGATTTTTCTCTGACACTTTCACTGTTTCTGTTTATATTACAAATAAATCTACAGCCAGAATTGTCTAGTAAGTGTCTAGTTTCTTGCTGAGCAATGGAAACTTGCACTAGGTCATAAATCCAACAAACGTATGTATTTTTTGTATGTTGGAGTAAGATCTATATTCTAGAATAGCAGTTCTCTTTCTGTCAGAGTTTTGTGAGTAATTAACATAAATTGTTTAGTTTTCTCTGAGATTGTACCATTTATAGATAATAGAATGCACTTCAAATTGTTAAAAGACTTGTTTTCCTAGGGAATTCAGATAAGTCTTGTCATTAAATAAGAAACTTTGATCATTCCAACACAGTTTTATTTCATAACTTCATGATTTTGAACTCCATCTTATTAGCAGATATTGCTGTCATTTATGAGAATCTATGTCTTCGTTGTTGCCTAACTGTCTGTGCACTTGTATAAACTGTTTCTTAATTAGAGAAATGATCTTTTTATCTACTCTTATTATAGGGGATCTTTCATCTTGACTGCAAGAAACTTGACTCCTTTTGAGGGAAATTATATTTTTTTCTGAATTCAATACATAACATGTACATTGATGGGTCAGTGCAAAAATAGTCTATATTCTTCTTTGTAAACATGTAGTAAGCCTAGTTTTGCACTAACCCATTGGTATATTTCTACTCTCCCCAAATTATGAAATTCAGTGAGTCCAAAAATTATAAATCTGCTGTATGTAGTAATATGGAAATACACATTTTCTATTAAAGGCGGCTTTTAAACAATTATTTTAATTCAAATGTAATGTTTTAGAATGGGAAATTGTAGCAGAGGTATAATACAGCACTTGTATTCCCTTGCCTTCAAGCTAGCTTTTATGGCGATGTGGTAGAGTGTCAGCTTACAACTCACGAGGTCATGGGTTCGAAATCTCGGTTCAGACAATTCATTTTAAGGGGCTACAAAATCACAATTATCTATTTAAGATTTAATTTGAAATCTTACAATTCACGAATTTGTTACCATAATTCTCCTGCCTTCATCTGTATCAAATATGTCATATAATACCACTAGTATTTGTTCTTATAGTATTAATAAATTAAAAGTTTCGGTCCAAAGATCTAGGTCTGCCCATGGACATTGAATAGAACAGCTGTCTGTCCCAATATGACTGTAAAACTAAAAAGTTATAAAAAATGTAAAAGAGATACAATATTGAGTAAACCAGCTGCATCGGTATTTATTTTTACAGGATTAAACGCCATGTCAACTTTATTTTGTAGGTTATTTTATGACGTCCAGCACACCTAACCTAGCTCTCCGGGACCCTTGATTATAACTTACTCACCTACCCTTTCACAAAGCCGGAAACTTCTCCATTTATCTTATTAATGGAGGAAAATTAAACATATAGTCAACTTTCATGGGATGGTATTACTTCCCTGGGTGGGATTCGAACTCGTTCCCCCTTAGGGACACTAGATTCGAAACCCAGATGCACTATACCAACTGCGTTACCGACCCGGGTAAGTAGCGCATCTGTAATAATTACATAAAATTGTTCATCCAATAAAAATAATGTTATCATGAGCATTGTAAACATTATTTTTATATCATCCAAAAAACATCAAACATTCAATATATCAATACCATTTCTTTGAAATCTAAATGTAACCCACTTGCAATAACCTTACATTAAATTAATTACATAGATCTATTGAAGGTCCATTCTGGTATCTATAAGGTTGTATGGTCAATTACCTGCTAAGATAAAAGACTATTGTTATAACATGCAATGTGCACAGCGTGAGATTTCTCTGTTTTTCTTCCAGTTAGTGCTCTAACGATCTTTAAAGGTAGGCAATCAATTAGGCAAGAACTAACTATTACCACCTGTGTTATTGTTATTGGAAACACTGAGTGACTCTGAAATAACGATAGATCAAACTATCCTGTCTTTGCAATCAATGAAATGATTATTGGTGAATAGTTTAGTTTCCAATCAACATCTAAGAGTTAGTTTTCTCTAATTAGTGCATTTTCTATAATCAATTAATTGGTTTTCTAATGAATCTTCTACTGTTTGTAACTCGTGGTCTGAGAAATGGGCAGACGGGAGATAGGGACTTTCATTGTTTTCAAATATTTTCATTGTAACCATTTATATTATCTGTTTGCTATAATAGTGTATTGGTTCAGAGAAACGTACAGTCTGCTGTACAATAAGTGAAAACTTTGTGAGTGTGTCTCATGCTACGAGTATGAGAAAACTATAGTGAACGAATATCACCATTGATATTTTAGAATCTTTGCACAGTAATGCTGATATTTGCTGATATTTCTATTTTTGTTACAGTAAAAAATCTGCAGCAGTTTTAATTGATATTGAGCATATTGCGCAATTATTTAGTTTAGTTTCTTTAAATAAAAAATAATTTTTGATTACCATACTTAATTTTATAGCTGAATATAATATTTGATTATTTTTTTTTTAATATTATTTCTTAATTCCTTATGACAATAAATCATTTTTTTTAATATTGTGAATAAAAAATAGTGGACAGCAAAATTTGCATAAACAAGGATATGAAATTTAATAAATCATATTTACCAGCAAAATTACAGATTAATTGTTGAAATTGAAAGTATAATAACTTAATTTGTTTCTTGAGTGATTAATTGCATATTGAATGAGTATATTTTAATGGATTGCATTGTTATAGCGTACATTGATGATTGATATGTTTTCATTATTATTTTTCTATAACATTGAGTCTTTTATTCATTTCGTTTTTAGTTCTCGATGTAATGCTGTTGTCAACATTCACTGTGCATTTAATTATTAGTATATTTTTTTCTTCTATTATTCCTGGATGACAATAGCTTGTGGATCGTTTATTCTCATTTGCATATTTGCAGCATGTTATATACATTCTGTGATTAATGTCGAAATCTCTATGATTGACAGGTAGTTTAACGGATATTATATAGTGTCTATAGTGGTATGTACTTTTTATTGTATCCTTTTTAACGGAGACATTTAACTACCTTAATTATCTCCAATTTTGTTTTAATTTTAATGTGTATAAATCTATACCTAAATGATCTGGTCACACGTAATTAAACAATTTATTGGTCTTACATTCAAATGACAGCTTAAGTAATTTTATAAGAGTTGTAGTAAAAGTTTGTCTATATTATTACATAAAGACTGTTAATTGTTGCAAATAATAAAAGAATGTATAAAATATACTACTCATTTAAAATCCATGTCTACTAAATCGGATGCACACAGAGGGCATTGAATGAATTTATCTTAATTTATGGTCTTTTAAAGTGGTTGTTATTATTGTAGATTTATTCACTTTAATTGGTTTTTTGCAGTGACCAGCTCACCTAACCTAACTTTCTTGACTTTTTCCTACAACCTTTTATCACCTACTTATCCACAAGGCTGTCAACTTTTCCTGGATATACCTTATTAATTGAGAAAAAATAACACTATTGTACAATTCTTATGAAAAAGAAGCCAGCTAGTGTAAGTCTCAAACTATAAGCAACACTAGATTTCCATGTACTGGGTGTACATACTGCACCAAGAACCCAATTTATATTTTATGTTTTGAGCAAAGCTATAATAATTATGTGCTGAACTGTGCATATTAGAATTTTAAGATGTCTTGCTCTAAATCAAATTGCAATTGATTAAAAAATGATAAAATTCTGATTTTATTGAAGACTCATAAAAAAGCATGGCATGGTGTCAATCTTTAAGTACAATTTACAATTTTTATTCTGTTCACTATTTGTTATTTTTGTTGCAAAACATGCATTTTTTTAAATTGATCACAAGGATGCATGTCAGTTATTTTTCATGTGATAAACGTGATGGATTAATATCTTGATAAACTTTGAGTTTTAGAAACGATTTTATCGATAAATTGACTGTAAGATAACAAGGATTTTTTTTTAAATAAACATAAAAAATAAGATTATCGACAGTATTTTTCAAGGTTTTAATGAGTCAATGTTTGTTAATTGACCTTTCCATGATCTTACATATAAGCATATGTAACAAAAGTAACAGTCATTTGTTGTGCCACAAAGTACCTATACAATGTGTTGCGTAACGGTGTTAAACCAAACAAAAAACATTAGTTCAAATACAAATTACAAGCCTTGTGGAAGGGTAGTTGAGTACTGACTGTTGACAAAGAGTGACAAGCAAAGCTAGGTTATATGTGCTGGTTGTCATAGAACACCATAATTTGTGTTGACATGGTGTTAAACCTAATAAATAATACTTGACTGAGGCTGTCAGTCTTCAATTCCCTAATGAAATTATAGACAAGTCAGTGTGATCATCAATGATAAATGAAACCTCCATATTATTAAGTTTTTTCCAATGAAAATAACTTAACAATTTGATGAATATCTGTATTTTACCCATAATTCAAGCTTTGGATCATTATGTAGTTAGTATGCATATAATCTAATCATAAATGATGTAACTCTTCACTGAGGAAACAAATAAATTCTGTAGTAGACCCAGCCCAGTAAAGCCAGAGGGGAGCCATAAACATCTATCTCGAGGGACCGCTAACACAGATTGCTCAATAATTTCCTGTATATTGTATATCATGAATAATTAAAACTCACTTGATTAGAATTGATAATAGATAATTATATATTTTTCTCCCTTGGATATTTTTATACTCACTGGTTTTTAAAACTATTCAATAAATTATTTTTTTCATTCTCACAGCTGGTAGTTAGTAACTTTGTATGCTGAACATGTAATATAGATCTATAAATGATTTCTTTATCTCTATAGATTTTATAGTCTTTCATATTTCATGTTTTATCAGTACTGTTATGGTAAACTGTGCAATGGTAATATTGATGATCAGAACTCATGGTTCGGTAAAAGGATCTGTTAAAGTTAATAGTTAAAAAGTGTGGTGCTTTCTTATATGTGTCTATCCGATTTTACAATTGTGTACGTAACCCCTGATCATTGAAATCACCTTCAGTCAGGACATCTCTCACAGTGCCCTGATAATTTGCACCTGGGTGGAGTGGAACAACTGTGGGTATTACTTGAAATAGCAACTATATGATTTTGGCTCCACAAAATAAAATGTTCATTCAAAGAACCAAAAATGTAATAATAAAAACTAGTTAATATTTAACTGTGCTAATATTTAAATGTGTTGCCTCTTAGAAATTAAATAAAGTCTTAATTACAATTATTAATTATGATGCTTGCTGTACAAATTACTATGTAATAATTATGTTAAGAGGCCCATACAGAAGATTGGGTGTTGCCTCTATAAATAAAGTATTTGCTATTATTATTCATATTAATAAATTTATACAAGAGTAGCTTGTATGGGATTCTAATGTATACATGTAGTATTTTATAACAGGTAGTTCCCCATACTAATAATGTACTATACGAATAGTACTATATTTACAGTTGGTAGTAAGGTACATCAACTGTTATAATGATTGGAGGCTGTGACAGATAATAGATTTCAATGTGTTCACTCAACTATATGTTATACTTTATAATAGTATAGTATAGCTTAAAAGAGACAAGTAACTTGGGGAAAACTTTAAATGAGATTTTAAAACCTTGTCAGTCGCATTGTTGCTGTTTTCTGCTGAGAAAAGCTTGTCTCTCTGTGGAGTTTATTTTATAGTTTCTGTTTTGTTGCTGAAGACATTTTCGAGTTGATGAAATATTATTCCGTAACAGTTTTTATATACTATACTGTACTATGTGATATTTTTTGTGAAATTTAAACCAATTTATTTAATTTTCGTGCTAAATGTCGAAAATTCTTGGAACATTTGAATAGTATTGACTGAAAACTCAGAAACTGAAATTTTAAAGTTTGGGTTTCAAGATTTAAAAATATCCATCAAGGATTCTACTAATATGTTTAACTGATATATTGATGTCTGGAGAATTTTTTTTACATTGAAGAAGTGTAAAAACAACTCATCGTCGCAGTCTGTTATGTGTCTTTTAAAGCACATGTTTAATGTCTTGTGCTTTGAACAGATTGGATAAACTTTGTTCACGTCTACGTAAGTATAGACTAGGCCGTCTAATACATTTATCTTTCTTGATATTTTTTATGACTTTTTGTCATGAGATTTTCAAATTTACTAATACATTTTAACATTACTTTGTACATTAGAAAAGGGGATGAAAGCGTCTTCGTGTCAAATATAGTGCATTAATGTTTTTTCTATGCATAGACTTGAAATTTTGATGTTCTAAGAAAGCAATTCATGTGTATGTACAGTTAAATGTGAAATTGAAAAAAATGGGATTTATCTTAAGAATATTTTTCCTTTGGCATGTTGATATTGTAATTGACACTGTTTAATTCATGATAAATGAGTATAAATTATATGTATAAATGAGTAATGTACTGTTAACAACAATCACCAATCTCATAGGGGGACATGTAGACATGTGTTCCATTGTAAATTGAATATGAATATATTGTCACATGTACTTTAAAATGCCTATTTTAGAATACATTTTTAATCAATATGTATGATTGTAAACCATCTAAATATACTCATATAAGACTTGGTCATTGGGTCATTGTTTAACCATGCAACCGTACATCTTATGCAGTCATGGCAAAATTCAATAGTTTATTACCGGGCAGTTGGTCCTGTAAGGATAAAAATTCAGGACCAAACCAAGTCTTAATTACAGGACCAGAGACATTTGAGGATGAGGTCAAAGTTTTGCCAGACAATAGGTCCTGTAAACCTTCAGATCTAGACAGCCCTTTTTTAACAGGATTTTTCTGTCCGTCAATAATGTTTCGTGGTGACTTGGATTATCGACATGTAATGTTGGAAACTTCTTGTTTATCCCGAATAAGTTTAAAAATTTACACTTACTCCTAGGAAATGCATTTCTCATGAAGCTGTTGAAATATTAGTTTACTTCTAAGAAATACATAATTTCTTGAGCTGTTGGAAACTTGAGCTTACTTCAAAGAAATTCATAATTTCTTGAGATGTTGGAAAACTTGAGCTTACTTCTAGGAAATGCATTTTTTTACTTGTAAAAACTTGAGCTTTATTTTATGATATACATTCTTTTATCTGGTAAAAACTTTGGGTTACAATGCATGCCAAACAACAAAGGGACCTCAATTCTTCAATTCATTTTAAAACATTTTAAAACTACATGTGTCAGAAGTAATACAGATCCTCTTTTCTTGCACTAAATTCAATAAAGATAATCAGCTATGATTTCAGTTCACATTATTCTTGTTTTACAGCCTTTTGTCAAAGTGTGAAATAATGCAAAAAAATAATAAAAATAAAAAAATAATCAGCTTATCTTAGAATGAATATCTTGAGATTTAATAATAGATTATAATAAGATTCATGCTCCATTCTACAAGCTTTATTATCTCCTTTTTACTTAAAAAGATTTCATGCCTTGATTTTTTTTTTGAAATGTCAAATCCCTCATGTATTTTAATTATAGCTTTTACAATCTTAATTCTAGGAAAACAAAGATCAAGCATTGTCACACAAGAGATTGTTGGTTTTCTTTTCCACACTAAGTTCAATAAGTGTTGTGAAACAATTTACTGTGTATTTAGTGTTTTTATAATGCTTTCCAAAGTTTGGTTCAAAATAATCTTTTCTTTGCTATATATAGTTAGCAAGTGTGTTTCAAGTGTAAGATTTTACATTTATTTAGTACTGAATAGCTTTTCTGTTTGCATTTTAAAACAACTTGGTGCAATCATTGGTAGGGTTTGGTCAATGATCTGGTAAAAAACTCAAGTTAAAGTTTGGAAAACAAAATCTTATTATCATCAGTTTGGTTCTATTCATTAACATAGAATGTCAGTTAAATTCTTAAGAGAATTAACAGACTTAATTACCATACTGGAACTGTCCTCAGTGCATAGAAAGGTGTGTGTTCTCTCCTGGTGAGGTTACTCAGTTGATACTTCTTAGCTTCTCTTAAACTGTGAAACAAATTGTAATGACTTGGTGCAACAGAAATTGTTACTATTTGTAGTGTTTGATTTCCAGAAATGTTCGCATATACTCATATTTTCATAAACAAATATGAACTTGAAATACTTTTACATATTTCACAAAACTTTCCATTTCTTTCAATTTGATGTGCCAGTGCAAAACTCTGTGTAAATAAAGAAGAATGTAGGCTAGTTTTGAACTGACCGATCAGTTTGTTTCTTTTGCATTTGTATAATGGTTAAGATTGAGGAAGCAAATATAAATAAACTACATTTGTAAGCATTTTTATCTATTAATACTTTCTGTTCCTTTAATATAAAGCCCAGGCCCTTGTTGCTGTAGCCTAAGCCCAGGAATTCAAATCAAATGTCCGAAAGAGTTTGCTAGTTTGAGGCTTACCTGGATGGTTATATGATACCACAACGTTCAACAATCATTTGTTGATTTTCC
This sequence comes from Mactra quadrangularis, assembly GCA_025267735.1. Classification (NCBI taxonomy): domain Eukaryota; kingdom Metazoa; phylum Mollusca; class Bivalvia; order Venerida; family Mactridae; genus Mactra; species Mactra quadrangularis. Next base: position 14,784,267 of record CM046308.1, on the reverse strand, counting down.
TCCAGTAAAAAGGTAAATGGAGAACTCAGCAGCCTTGTGGTAGGGTAGGTGATGGACAAACATCCAGGAAAGCTAGGTTAAATGAGCTGGGCATTGTAAAATGATATCTAATTTTGTTGACACGGTGTTAAACCCTGTAAAAAAGCCTTTATAATAAAGGTTGTACAATGATATACCCAATATGTTTGTAAGACATGTTGTTCTTCATACAATGTTTTATAAGTGTTAGAATAATAGATAAAATATTGTGTTAGTGACAGATGAGTTCTCGGCTAAATAAGAATGAACTGCCAAGATGAAAGTGATGAATTACTCTGTAATGGGCAGTTTATTGACAAGAAAAGATGGTAAAGAATTATCTTAGAAAGTTTACATTGGAAATACTGAGGTCATCTGGAAGGTATTACTTCTAACCTTCTTTTGTCTGGTAATTGTCCCTAGGAAAAATATAACTAAATCAACATTATGTATGATGATACCTCAGTCTTGTATAACGTGGCCTTTGTTGATCAGTTTGTGGCCTTTGTTGGCCTTTTTGGCCTTTGTTGATCTTTTTGTTGGCCTTTGTTGATATTTTTGTTGGTCTTTTTGGCCTTTTTTATCATTTTTGTGGGCTTTTGTTGATCTTTTTGTTGATTTTGTTGTTGATCTTAGGTTGATCTTTTTTGGCCTTTTTTATCTTTTTTGTTGGCCTTTGTTGATCTTTTGTTGGACCTTTTGTTAGCTTTTGTTGATCTTTTTGTTGGCATTTGTTGGTCTCTTTTGTTGGCATCTGTTGCTCTTTTGTTGATCTTTTTGTGGCATTTGTTGATGTTTTTTTACTTTTCTTGATCTTATTGAGAGGCCTTTGTTGATTTTGTTGCTGAAATATGGAAGGTAACATTTGACTATTTCTTCTAGACTAAAAGCTTAGGTTCTGAGATATAGACCTACACTAGAATGTAAGTATAAGAAATACTGCCCAAATATGACTGTATTATGTTGAAATGAGTGTAAAGCATCCTACATTTTACTTTGTTTTATTGTGTATCAAGAGATCTAGACCATCTTGGGCTTGTTGGTAGGAAAACTCACTGCCACATTATAACTGAAAATATTCTGACATGCAGCTTAAAAAACCAAGTATATATATTTTAAATCTTTTATTAAAATTTGAGACTCAAACATTGCCATACAACCGATTGCACTCAATGGTTATCATTCTTTCCTATTAAAAATTGCTAAAAACAAAAGAGATGAAGAGAACCCGGCAGACGAATATTTTCACGCTCTGTACTCTGTTCGGATATTTTAACACATTTCCTACTAGGAATCGTCTGGTATTAAATTGTTTTCACAGTTCAGTTGACAGTGAAAATATAGTGAAAAGTCCCCCTGGCTAATTTTTTAACACATTGATAGCATCTAACGACATAAGAGTTTTTTCTTCTATATAAAATGATATCAAATTCTTGAAGACACATCATGTATGTTCAGTGTAAGATAATATCTTCTCTAGGGATTAGTTTCGTCTGTCTATAAGGAAAATAAATGATGTGTTAATATCAGGAGTATTTTTGTGTTATTTTCTCAGAATTTAGTTTGTTTCTAACATACTAAGTACACTATTAATGGATTTTTCTCTTATAGAATTCAATAATTTATTATAATTATACCATTGTAGGTATATATATAGGTATATGTATAATAGAGAGAAAGAGAAAGAAATCTGAATATTTACTATGGCTTTGGTTGGCTGTGAGTACTGCTACTGATATATGTCCTGTTCTCCAAAAGTCCTTGAACAAAAGCATGTTTTTAGGATAAAGTTATGCATAGAAACAAGTAGACATCTGAGCAAGTTCCAAAATCAAAGTATAATTCAAAGTTTCAAACTCTAAGTATATAACACTACTTAAAGCTTAATTTCAGCACTATGCATGCCTCGTCAGATTTTCTCAGCTTTTGGAGGGCACTGTTATTAGTACATATGGACAGATGATGACTATACTAACAATTGTTGGAAGAACAGTTAAAAGTACTCTTAAAGATAAAATTTATTATGATAGTATACTTAAAGCTTAATATATAACTAGTAAAGTTCTTCTATAAAATTGCAAAATCATGATACTATTGATGATTTTCAAGACTCAAATACTTGATTTGAGAAGAAAAAGATTTTGATGGCCCTAATCATGGGCGGATACAGCGGGGGGTAAGGGGGGTCCGGACCCCCCCCCCTAGAATTTGGAAAATGTACCTGTCCATTAGTGTATTTTTTGCCTGTAAGTCATTTTTAAGTAGCATGCAGCAATTTTTCTCGGTGCTTAACAAGATTTAATGGTTATGTAGTTTTTATTATCAATTTTTTGCATGTTTTCTGCAAATTGTGTATAATGTGGTTCGAGGTTCGGACCCCCCTAGAAAAGTTTGGACCCCCCCCCCCTAGAAAAGTTCGGACCCCCAAAGAAAAAAATCCTGGATCTGACCCTGCTAATAGTGGAACTGTACTCAGGGGCGAATCCAGGATTTTTTTCTAGGGGGGGGGGGCCAAACTTTTTGTAGGGGGGGGTCCAAACTTTCGAATCACATTATACACATTTTGCAGAATAATGCAACATATTAATAATAAAAAAACTGCATAACCATAAAATCTATGTACATTTTGGAAATTCCAGTGGGGGTTGGATCCCCCCGCTAGATCCGTCTATGGTACTGTACATTGCTTTCTATATAACATTCATCATCATATTAGTATAGTTAGTGTATAAGACCAATTCTATAACTACTTTAATGTCCATGTCATTTCATGTATGTAATTATCTCATGTAATTGCTATGTTTAGAGACTATTGTGGCCATGGTTTTGTTTCTTAGATGTCCACCTCATCCGTTACATTTTCCTTACTGTTCAGTTGTTACATGCCTTAATTAAGGCAATTTATCCAAGCATTTCTGTGTTCAATTAAACTGTTGCTATCTTCTGAAGACTTGGACCTCATTAACTATGGTTAAACCATGGTTTGCCATGGCTTTGAAGAAATGGTCAACCATAGTTTATTTTTTTGTGAAATGGCATAATAACCTAGTATGCTCAACCATGGTTGAATTGACCATGGTTATTCTATGCTTAATCATGTTTAATACATTCTCAACCATGGTTAACCCATGGTCATTCATTGTTCATACATGCTCAACAATAATTAATCGTTGCTCAAACATGGTCATTGGGTCATGGTTTAGTATGATTTCACAAATAACAATTTGCAGAGGAAGTCAGCTACACAAGCATAGTCAATCATACCTTTTGAAAAAGTATCTGAAAAAATATGATATACCCACGACGTAACTGTTTCAAGTATGTTTAAACCATGGTCAGTCATGAAGAACATAGTTAATCATGGTCAAGTATTCTAGGGAGTATGTCACAAATTTAGGGATCATATTCTCCAAAAGTACCACAGATTTAACGTTGCAGTGTTCTTTGAAATCTGTATTATTACATTGTTAATGAATAATCTTCCATGATTGTGGCCTCACATGATACTGCTTTTATGTATTTGAAGACAGTTATAACGGCAGTACAGCAGTACAACAGTAAACATTTATTCTTCACATGATACTGCTTTTTAGGAATGATAAAGGAGTCAGTATAGATAGCTTTAAACCCAGCAGCATCCAGGCATTTTCATCCATAACCTCACTTTACCATTACCGATATTTAAGCTTTCTGTTTAGTTGACTACTAAACAATGTGTCACATATTTAGTTTAGTCTATTGTTAACTCATTTAGAATGAAAAAAATTGATCGTTTTAATGATGTTTTTTATTTGTACTTTTTGTATGAGTTAAAACACGCGTCACTTAAATTAGAGTCAATCACAGTATTGGATGACCAAATCAAAGAACATTTTTATATACATGTATTTGACAATGTTTTAAACTGTTTGAAATAAGTAAAGAATAAACAAAGATTTCAAAGTCAACTTATATATATTAAATACTCTATGTTTTACAAAAAGTTTGTTTTTCATTAATAAATAATCACCGTCTAATTCAACTTACAATTTTGAACTTAATTCATGTATGATAATAGAGTACGCTACATTGATTGTCAACCGTATATTGCTGTGATCTATTTACTTCAATATATCTATTTCCTCGGAAAAGTTCATCTCTATTGTAATGTATCGAACAAAAAAAACGCCATCTTGATTATCAGCCTTTTGCAAGCATTGTTGAACTTTAATTAAAGCTCTCAGTTCTGTGTATAAGTTTAATCAGCAAACACGTTTCTATAACATTTTATTCAATATCAATGTTTCATGTTTGATTGCTTTGTGGGGAAAAAATATCGCTTATAATTCAATTAATACTATTACTTAGAATATTAACTGCGCCACTGATCCAACGTACATGATCTTTTAAATAATTGGATTTTCATCATCTGTGAATTATTATTTTATTTGTTTGGGTCATTTAAGGGAATGTTTGTAATCAGAGGTGTTTGATGTTATTTAACAATTACGTCCATGACTTCATTCTCGATGAGAATTAATGCGGTCTATGAGATAGAATAACTATCATCATGGGGACGATTGTTTCTAGTCGTGAAGCATTGATTTTCATCATTCTAATGGATGGGAGGATGCTATCCTACATCTAGTCCTCCTAGCTTCTGTTTTAATTGTACCATACTGGTTTTTATTTTAGTTTCATTTTTCATTGTCATCCTGGTTTTGTAACATTTTGACCTATCTGAAGCTTCTCATTGTTTTAATTTGTTTCGCGGATTCATTTTCTAAGTTGACCATTGAAGTTAGAATATCAATAATTATGGTATTTGATTATCATGTATTGAAAATGTTCATTGTCGCTATATTTGTTTTGTGTAGTCTAACAACATCGACCTCAAACAGTTCAATCTCATTAAATCTCAACACAATCTGTTGGACCACTTTTGCAAAGAGTTACTATAGCATTAAAAATCACCAATTACCACATATATATTTAACTCACTTGGGGCTCTGCTAATTTCCTTGTGCAAGAAATTTACCTGCAATTGCTTCACTTCACCTAGGTGTAAATGGGTACCTGCAAGAGTAGTATATTTCAGGAGGGTGGCATAACTTTGTTGCACCTATTTGTTGGCTGCACAATTCTGAGTGAAAGAATTTCCATGGAGATTGATAGATGAGTAACCTGATGACAATGGGTGATAGCTGTAAAGTCTGTAAATAAATTTAAAACATCTGTTATGTAATAAGAAAAACAGTTCATCTACATCTACAAATTAAAATGCAAAAATACAACATAAATTGATTAATCAATTATCGGTATATTGATTTTGTATTAACATTGTTTGATTAAACAAGTAAAAAGTAATGCTTTTAAGGTGGCTTATTATACAATTGCCCTACGTCACCGACCGTGTTCATGAACCATGGTGGACCATGTTCAACCATAGTCAGTGACCACACTTGGTGACAATGGTAAAAACCTGTGGTGTCATTTAGCAAAACATGGAAGACCACAAACACATTGCCTTCATTTCGGCTGTATGATAGTCAGAAGTAAGCAGAAGAATGGCTGTACAAAGATTTCATGACTTAAGTGTAGATCCCATCGAAGCCTCAAAACTAACACAATGTAATCCTAGATTTGAAGTCAGACTGGCTACCAACTAAGCTAACTTGGTTGGTCCCTAATTAAAGATGAAGCCTGCTCCATCACATTTCTGTACATACTAAAACTATGTATTTGTGTTTCTTCTGCAACATTGACATTATCTCATTAGATTAGTTGTGTAACAGATTATTTGAAGGAAGAGATTGTATCATCTATGAAACTAGAATGTATCATTATTGAATAGATGTTTGTTAATCATACAGAATGGCTTGAATTGTATATTTGGTCTAGAAACCTTATTTATAGCATGGCTTGATGTTTGTTAGGGAAAATTATATTGACATTATTATTGTTGTCTCTTTTTCAGTTCAGTGTTGACTTTTTATGTTATTGAAAAAGAAAGGATTAAAGAACAATTACCCTGAGGTAAGTTAACATAGATCTAATTTGGAACTGAGACGTTTTTGGGGTTTCGCTATGTGCACAGGTGGTAAAAATAAAATTTGTAATAATTCATTACTTAAAAACAAAAAATATGCATTAAATTCTATTGTTCTTAGTATGCATGTTTCATAGTGTTGGGGAAATTTTGTTTGTAGGCCTACTGCAGGAGAAAGCCCATATATTTGAATTCCTGAAGTAGTATTTAATTATTTAATTTGTATTTACAGTAAAGCTCAATTTATAATCAGGCCCACCAAAATGACAGATCAGTCAAGAGGACTGGTCTAAATGTAGGGACTTTTTTCTTCTGAAATTAAACATTTGGACTTAGGCCTCAACAAGTTGATCATAATGTTCTATGGATTCAGTCAAACCGTTATATAAAGAAACTGAATTAAGGTTTGTTTTTTCTTCGCTCGCTCGCCCCATTCTTTTCCAGAAAAATCTCTAGAACACATGATCAACTTGTTGTGGCCTTATAAGTTAAAAAAAACACATGATTTTGGAATAACCAAGGTGGTATTTGTATTGGAACTTTCCTGTACTGTGACAGATTGTCTATTCTTATGCATGTTATCAAACTCTTATGACAGTTATGATTATAATTCTGTACAGTTAACTATGAAAATCAATTTAGACATTTGATACATGGGGCCCATGACCATAGCGTATTTGGAGTAGGTGCTATCCCCCTATGCCCATCAAATGTTCTATCCTCCATACTTTTTTTCTCACCTTAATGTTTCCCTATTATATAAGTGTGTTATAGGATTATGTACATTGTCTTGTTGGAACTGGTGCTGTTGAAGATACATGCTAAGGTACCAAGAGGTCCTGGTTTGATCCCCACAATGGGCACTGTTCATTTCCTTGTTCGAGAAATTAATTTACAGTTGTGCCACTACACACAAGTGTAAATTGGCACTGTGAGGGATCACCTGCCTGAAGGTGATATCAGTTTAATCAGGAGCTTTTCATGCAAGATTGAAAAGTAGGCTGAACATATGTGTGTATATATTGAAAGAGACTTTAAGTGGCACTTTATTGTTTGGTTGCTGTTTTGTCCTGTAAAGCATCCAGCTTTTTTATATTCTTGTTGGAAACTATTGAAAAAGATTTTTTGCATTACCTTATTTTTGCATTGACATCAGAACTGTTTCCTGCAACTTTGGGTTACTCGGTCGCTTAATCTCTAAAATTAAATTGTGCTTGTGGAATCGCCAACATTTATTTAGTAAATTTTTATGTCTGTTTCTCCAGTTACTATAAATAGCAATGGCACCAGTTTAGATTTTTAATTTTAAATATGCCGCTGTGGAAGTTTTTTATTCCAATACCAAATTAAAAATAACTTGAAAATACAAGCAGACACTAATAATGGTGTCATAATTAGGTAACCATTGGTCGGCAATGTTGTAATAAACAGTTTGATATTACAATTTGGTTCAATGAAATTTATTACGGAGCAATTAAGACCAGGAATTTCCGGGAATTAGAGTTCTGTCAATGTCTGGAACATACAATAAGTTTCCTGCTGATATTATTTCTTTGATACTACCTAGATAAAAGGTTATAGTATGGTTTCATTAATATAGAAAGTGTTATGTGGTATACTCCCTGTATAAAAACATTCATCAAATTATATTATATCATAATTGTATATTTTATGGTGATTATGTATCTTGTCATATCATTATGGTGTTTTCGGAGACTTGACTCCAGGAGTCATTTTACTTTTATTTTGTCTGCATGAGAAAGTCGGGTACCAGGCTACATGGAAGTTGTGTTTGTTTGACTTGTGATAATTTTATTTTTTAAAATATTTTTCTTATATTTCGTGTAAACTATTTTACTTCATTTATGGTGTGATAAAAATTAATAACCTGGTCAGTTAGCATCTGAGCAGTAAAAACTTTTTTGGGTACATTCATATAAGCTGAAGTCAGTTGCCCATGCTTAAAGGACATCTTGTCACAAGCTTTCAGAATGAGTACAATAATGGTTAAGAGGTAGAATGTAAATCACATTAAACCATCTTCAATTCAGTGTACTTATCAGGCAAAGAAGATAGTCGAAGGAAAAAGGGACAACCTAAGGAAAAATTAAGACATTTGTTTACAGTAAAACTTGGATATAACATACTCACTGGGCCAAAGAAAAAAGGTATGTTATAACCGAGGTATGTTATATTCATATAGCATACTAAGTATGTTATATACAAAATATGAAAATTGGGCCAGGAAAAATGGTATGTTATAACCGAGTGTATGCTATAACCGAGTATGTTATAACCAAGTTCTACTGTATATGGGCAAGTTGCATGGTCTGCAAATGAAAATTATGTTACAGATGAATTCAAATTATTTTTTTTACCAGTACTGATGAGGTTGGAGAAACCTCTTTACACAAACATGAAATTATCATATCATGTATTACAAAATTAAGGCCAATAATCTTGGTAAACATGTCCCCAGTTTCTTAATGATAATCACTACCTTGCTCTTTTTCAGCTGGTACCATTCATACACAATAAGTAATAAGTAATTGATATCAAATGGAGAGAACCAGTAGGCAAAGCACTAGTGAGCGATATGCTTCAAAAACACAGAGCAATGCATTTAATTGTACTATTCCATTTTTGATTGTAACAACAGATAAAACATTGAACACCCATAACTTTGAATTTCAGATGAAATTTACTTAAATATCCATAGTGCTTTATGTTACCTAGCACTATTGTCTTAAATAATGTATCTAAAGAATGGATTATTTTATAATCATGTCTCTGTGATAGTGAATGATATTTCTAGTGTATTGTAATTACAGATCAAGGGGAAGAGATAATGGTTTTCTTACATTCTTTACCTCTGTAATTACACAGTGTATCAAGTAAACTAAACTAATAGCCTTGCTTAGTTTCCTGACTTCCTGTCCTACAGGAGATTGATATTACTACATAAAAACATTAACATTAGTATGTCAGTCTTTTTTCTCTCTAAGTGCTCAATGTTGGTTTTTTAGGAAGTGGAAGGAGGGGAGTGTGGGAGAGTGTGGGCCAGGAGGGGCACTGCTAATGTCCTTGAGCAAGAAATTAGCCTACAATTTTTCAACTTCACCCAGGTGTAAATGGGTAATGTGAGGGATTGCCTGCCTGAGGGAGATTTCAATGTTCAGGAGTTATAGTGAGGTCGGCTGAACATGTGTATAGCAGCAGACTTTAAACCGCACTTTAACTTTTTTTAACTTCTTGGAATTTTTTAGATGCTTGCAAAATTGACATTAAAACATGTTGAAACTGAAATTCGAAATTATATATCAGATGTTAGTTTTAAAAATTGATATCACAAGCAATACAATTAAACTGTTACTGAAGCATGTGATGTATTAACCTGTAGTGACTCAGGTCAATTTGCACAACATATTATGCTATTTTCTGGAAATTCTTTGGCTGGCCAGGGGCAGATCCAGGAATTTTTCTAGCCCCCCCCCTGACCCTCCCCTCTAAATCTGCCTATGTTTGGCTATTAAGACTCATGAAAAACAATCTAGATCAGTCCTGATCCATAGAGCAATTTAGAAATAATACTTACTTATAAGTACTGTCCTTTATCTACTTAATTTGTACTTGAAGTATAATGAGTACCTTACATTTAGTATCCATAGAATGGAGGATCTGGTTTAATCGTTAGAATGAATGAGGTACTCTCTGTATTGACAGTTTACTAATTAAAATAAATCATTGCTGGTAACCACTCATCCTTTTTCTTTCCTTAGACAGAACAGTTCATTGTGGTTCCTCATTTTAGTTTAGTGCAAAAACAAGACCTTTGTACTGGTATAATGATATGTTTACATTGTAATATGTGGCCAGTTCCCTAAGCATATCACTAAGAATTGCAAGTGTTTCTTCCCCTGGTACCCTTGATTGATACATATATAATAAATATAATATATATTGCTGTCAGTGTAAGAAAGAAGCGTACCAGTGGCAAGTGTTAGATAGCTATATTCTGGAAAACTGGTCATTGTAACATAGTCTGTACATTATTATGTCAAATATTCAAAAGTTGACTTAGTGAATTTAAGTACATGTGTGAAGTTTGGTTAGAATTTGATATGTTTAGACAAGCAATGGGTCTGGCTTTTAAGTCTGTTGTGAATAAGCAGTATAAATAGGAGTCACAGCTTAGCTGTATTGCCACTGTACCTGAACAGTGTTGGACTGTGGTAAATCTAAATCAAAGGAGACCAGATTGTGCTGACTACTATTGATCAAATTATAATGAAAGAGATACCTTAAATAACTTGCTTAACTCAAGTACTAGCTAACAGATATCAATTGTATATGAAGTTTTTTGTTCTATTGATTTTATTAACATCATTAAACCACTTGTTATGTTAGAAACTTGGTCCAGTCTGTAATCAGCTTATATTTACTTATTTTCTGAAAGAACTGTGAAGTATAAGGGTACTTTAGTGAATATTTGTCTTAATAGCTGAGACAATATACATTTTCTACAGTGCCCTTCAAAAAATTACACTTCAATCTCCGTAAACAGATATCCTGTAGACTGCTGTCGTAAATAAGCTAGTAAATAAGCAGTAAATTTTAGATAAACCATTTTAATCAGATTGATAACACTTGTTAATGCATCCTTAAAGTAAGATTTCATAATTATTGTTCCGCAACTTGTCTGTGCCTTTGTCCATTTGGATCCCTGGATCTATCATGCCTGGTATCCCAGTTGTTTCTTTACTTGGGTCAAATTATCTCATCCTGAGCATGTCTATAGATAAAAGTCTTAAATATGTATTATGTATTGTTAAATTTTAATTTATTCAACTGACAGTGGCACATACAATAACCCTGCTGATTTAAATACTCACTACACTTAACTTCTGTACTCTTAATTGATTAAGAATATTTATCTGTATCTATGTACAGGAATTATCAAACAAATATTGTGTATTTTTTTACTTTTATTTAAATCAGCAGGGTTAGCATATGCGCCACTGTCAGATGAACAAAATTTAACAGTTTTAAGTCAATGGTAAAAAACTGTTACATTTCAAACAGTATATTTCTAATGTAACATTCAAAATATATATCAAAGTTGACATTTAATCATTATATTAGTGTACCAGCTAACATTCCAAACTTAGAATTTATTGTTTTAATGTTCTCCTGCAAGTTGTCATAGTGTTTAAATTCACAAGAATTGTCTGTAGTTGTCATCATTTGTTATTGACACATTAGAATACCTTATGTCATAAAATATTAGAGATCACTCGGTGACAATAAAAAAAGCTTTATGCACCATATTTTATGATGTCTGGGTTTTGAAAATATCTGAGTTATATGTTTTCTGAATAATTTCCTCCTAACAGTTTCAACTTTAATAAAATGTGACTTTCTTGCAATGATATATACCATGTAAGATAAACTCTATTTCTGGTATGGCTGCAATCAAAAGTGCTGTGGCAGGAATTATATAAGCTAGAAAATAGCTACGAATTTTGCTACCAGTACTATATTAATTTGTCATTTTAGAGAAGAAAATACTGTCGCAGCTGGTCAATTTCATTTGTACAAGTCATTACAATGTAATGAAGTTAGAATATGAATGCATGAATATGTTACCTTTTTTGTGTTGAAGTACCATTAAACCCAACAAAAACAAATATTAAAATTCTTTTGTGGCTAATAATGCATCAAATTTTGTCAGCACATATAAAAACATGCCTTAATTATGAAAAACCACTGATTTTAATACATAGAAATTTCCATTTTGGCAATTATTATGTACGTCTAGACCTCAATATTGCAGTATCTTTAAGTAAAAGAAATTTCAGAAAACCTGATGCGCACAAATATGCAGGTTTTCAATATGTTTTTAAATTCTCTTTCATGTAATTCAAAGTCGCTATAATGAGCAGCATTACATGTAGTTATAATTATGTTGATAGAAAAATGACAGAAAACAAAACTTCTTGCACATTTGAGAAATTTTGCTGCATCGAAGGTATATACAATGTAGATATTCAAAAGCCATATTTTGAGAAATTAAATCTTCACCATTCTGAGTATGATATTCAAGATTCCTTCAGTTGCTATCACCATTAATGCATTATCATTCGTCAGACAATTTGATACTGAGGACATTTTCTGTTATATAATGAATGAAATCAATGTTATATTGGAACTAGATGAATGGATGTAACAACAGACTCATGAAATCTCCCAGCAGTTTACAAATCATGTAATCAGATAGTATTTGACAAAGTAATGTCAATTATTAAGTCTCCGAGACCATGCATGTAGCACTTCAATATTTCCTCGGCTTGTGTCTGTCCATGTTTCTATTATCACTCTTGTCAAATAATGTGCAGACTATGAGATTATCATTTGAAGAATGGTTCTCCCACACTACATTCTAAGGTGGTATATTCATCATGCCATTCCTATAAGGTTATGTAATAATTTTCATGCAGTAATTTTAAGGTGGTATATTTGTCATACAATAGATTTGATTAGGTCAGCCTATAATAAACTACAGTGTATAAAAAATTACAGGAATAGTTCATATTTGGAACTCAGTTGACAGTTTTTTTCCAACATAAAAGTTTTGTCCATATCAGATGAACTTGTGCAGAACAAAGTTGAAGTATCAGTGATGCATACATTTTAGCAATAACATGTGAAAAAGTCTTTGTTCTGCACAGATGCATCCGGTACTGCCACTCTCTGCCTCATAGCAAACTGATCAAAACCTGATCTAAAGTTTTCTGCTCACCTACTTGCCAATTGAAGATCTAGCTGTAACATTTTGATGGTCACCTTCAGGTAACATTTTCTATTATAATATTCATGACCCATGTAACTCAAGTTTAGTAATTTGCTTACATCGTCTACATCAGGCAAATGAGCCATCCAATCACAGCCTGTAAATAACACCACTGTTGAATCTAAACTTGCAAACCTTGGGAAAAGTTTTTACAAAATCAAGATTCTATTGATAATGTTTCGTCTATATGAAAGCGTACACATTGATTGGTCAACACAAATGTCACCTTTACGTGACCCTCGAAGCCACCATAAGAGATCCTATACAACAGCATTCTATAATGATATCTCAGTTTACGGAGACTGGCCTCATGTATGTGTACCTTCAAAACAATTACAATGATATTGTATAGCCTTTTAAAGATGATCTTCACTTTTCAATAATTAAGAAAGTCTACAATGTCTAATCACATGTACAAGGCCACCTTTATTATAAGAATTGAGGTATGTTGGGGAATTAATGCAATCTTTATAATGACAACTCTCCAAGGTTCTGTTTGAATGACCCTCAATATACATAACTCAATTATATTCTATAATATTATATACTTATTGTCTGCAGCATTCAGTTTTTAGTCTAGAATAGGTTATACTCATTATAAGGAAGTCACAATATACGACTATCTCATTATTTTTTATTATCTCTTAGAGGGTAGAAGTCTCGCAAGATTTAATTTGAATTATGTCATCTCTATTATAAATGTCTGATGATATATAGCTATTTATTATATCATAAAGTCTATTCTTATCAATTTTATAAGAAATCAATGGTCTCCTCACCCCCCTGGCGCTCTCCACTATTGGAGTCTCTGACATACCATTAATGAACTTTTTTTCATATGAAATTTTTTTCTTACTCTCTTCAGACAAATTATGTCACAGATAAGTTCTTTATAATTGACTTGCATTATTATTTTGGCATGGTTCATTTATTCTCTATTCTTTATAATTGTCAGCTAAACAATAGTTGTTTATGAATTCAGAACAGCCTGTCTTCATTTTAGTCCACATTTATTAGATGTCCAGAAAGTCAAAGCAATTTAGTTCTCCTGCACTGCGAAAGTACAAACAATTTTTCACACATTTAAATTGCTGAAAATCACAGAAACAAAAATTATAATCCCATTGTTCTTTGTACATATACTTTTCGTTGTGACCATTCATGTTAAATGTAAGAGCAAAGTTCCTGCACTATTAAGACCATCAAAATCATTGGTCTTTAAATATAACCTTCCTCTTTGCAAATTGTCGCATATTAGCCGCTTATGTATAGCAATATATTAACAACCCGAAGTACTACACAGTTAGTTAACAAGTTTAATGTTCATTCTAACATCACATGTAAATGCATATCAAATGTCATGATTGTAAGGTAGCCAAATATACGAGTACAAACATCTATAGTCTACAGTACCTAAGTATAAGCCTTATGTCCAGCGCAGATCTAAGGTTCTGACCAAAGACCTCACTAGGCTCTCTGGCTCGACTGAGCAATGTTCACTGAGATGCAATACATTTTATACAGTTGAGTTGACAGCTCAACACATGTCCAGACATAATTATATTAGCCGACGTTCACATAAACAATATGTAATCTGTCTAGTAATTGCATACATAATATGCACTTAACTTGACCGATTATATAACAAAATTAAGCATTTGGAACATGACAGTTGACAAAAATTGCTTGAAAAAAAAAAGCTTGCCAGGTGAACTTAAGAACAGAACTTAAGTTAGTTCGGTATCTTGCTTCATCATTCAGACACTATTACAGGAATGGCAGTTATCATATTCTTAAGATCTGCAAGCGAATTTGACATCCTGTCATTTTCTTATAATGTCTAACAAAAAAAAAACTAAATAATATTACTGTATTCATGTTTTTATCTTAGTTGTTTAACACATCTAAGGTATATTCAAGACATCAAAGAGATAGCGCCATCTACAGACTGTTTCTTGCTCTTAGATCATAATCTTTGTCGCTATGGTAATAACAAAAAAATGTTTCTGTAAGCTAGTTTTTAAACAGTATTTTCCATTTTACACACCTACGAAGACTGCCAGACTAGAGGTCAAATAAAACTTATATCTATCAGTCTACCCTATTAACTGGCTGATTTGTTGGATGTCGTGCCTAGACGCTGTGCTAGACATAAAAAATATTTTTAGAAAAATGAAAGAAAACTGCTTTATGTTAAGTTTTGACTCTAAGTTTAGAGAAGATGGAAAACTCTTGCACTTTATTATCATAACTGTAAAGTTGAAAACAGTGTTTTGTGTTAAATGTTACTGTTCCATTAAACTTTCTGTTTCATTTTACTAAATTGTCAAGCGCCATTATAAGTGCTGTCAGACATTGGGTTTTGATGGCGCATATGGCTAAATATACAACAAACAGAAGGGATACAAGGGGCATTTTCTTATTCATAAGCCAGATCAGATATACATGTTCTTCAATTGCACAAACAGCAAAGTGTCTTCTTGTCACCGTGTTGTGTGGATTACATTTATTTCAGTAGTAATTATCCCTTTAATTGTGTGTGCGTGGCCTAATTTAATTGTCTGCAGTGGATTTTGATGAAGGTTTGCTACAGTTTGCTTCTTAACATGGGGAAATCCCATGCAAAAAGAAATTTATTTTATAGTTATTCTTCTTCAGTTAAGTTTTAATTATTTTAGGCAGCCAGCTCTCCATTATTTTCCTGCAATAAGTGGTAAAATAATAAGACAGTTGTAGAAGAAAAATCTGCCTAAGTGATAATTTTGTTTTAAGGTTTTGACCCACAATGGTCACAAAATATATATAGGCTCAGTAAAATATCTAATCTACTGAGTCTCTAATAGTTACTCGATGTATTAAATTTCCTTATACATGTATGCTAGGGTAATTGCAAATTAGTTGTACATCAAAATATCTTCTATACCTTGTAAAAGAATTTCCATTGTGAAAATTTAATAAATAATTATTTTTCATCATTACTGTACATGATTGTTTCCACAAAAAGACTACTAAAATTTTACTCCTATTTTTGTTTTGTAATTATTTTCAATTTGGTGTATGTTGAAACATTTTTGACAGTGGAAAAACTTGCCAGACATTTTGACTCGTAGACAAGTAAGATAAAATGTTTTAGGTCCTGCAGGAATTTTCTATCACCAGGAAGAAACATTGTTAAAGTAAGTTTGACAGACATGCTATCCAAATATTTCTACTTTAAACATTTTCTAAATTGGGTATACAATATGTGCATATATATAGGTCTTTTAAATGTAGCTGTTCTAAATTACAAAGGAATTAGGTCAGAAATGGGAGATAAATGTAAATGAATCATAAAGGGGAGATCACTCTAGAGAGGTCAGAAAGGGGAGATCACTGTAGGGAGATCAGAAATGGGAGATCACTGTACAAAAATCAGAAAGGGGAAATCACTGTTGAGAGTGACGCATTTACACCAAAGCTGATTAGCATTTGTTAGCTCCAAAATTAAATCATTTCTTGAAACGTTTGATTAGATTTCTGTAATATGAGCCTTTATATGTTATTTAACATCACGATCTGTTTGCACATTTCATGAAAGTAGTTGCAGCTTTGCAAGTGTAAGCAAGCCTAATTTTAAATCCATATTTAATGAAAATCAGCAGATTCCCCTTTGAAATGACCATTGTCAAAACATGGTTGACCATGTTTCAAACATGGTTGACCATGTTTTTAATACATGGTTGACCATGTTTCGACCATGAATAATCCATGGTCAACCATGTTTCATGCCGTGGTTTATTGCCGCCCTGGTGACCATGGTCGACCATGTTCTTTTACTGACCATGGTTAAACTTGTTTCATGGTCTTGGAAAATTACCATGGTCAACCATGTTTCATCGTCCACGTGGTTTATTGCCGCCCTAGTAACATGGTCCACCATGGTTTGACCATGTTCTTAAATTCCTGAAAATTACCATGGTCAACCATGGTCAACCATGTTTCATTTTCTACATGGGTTTTTGCCACCCTTGTGAACATGGTCCACCATGGTCAACCATGTTTCACAGTACTGGTTATACCCAGGAAATTTATTGGCCTCATCTCTATAAGCCTCTGGCTTTTGACACAAATGAGCTTAAGTAACTCATCTAAAATAAAGTAAAGCAGGAAATAAACTAACAAACAACAGCTGGGCAGAGACCATTGTCTGATTCTCCTTAACAAGATCTAGATCAAGTAGAAGACATTATACTTCCCCAACCATGCCCCTCACTAACGGCCCTCTGTATCCGGCCCTGGCAAGTAATGCAAAATAAAAATATAAAAGCAAACACTGTAACTATTGAAAATCTAAAACACTTACACAGTCATAAGAACAGTTTATAAATTAAAGCAATATGGTTATCCAAAAATTGTTATCCGAAAATATGTACACTTATGCTTACTTGTTTTCATCATTTTTATCATGCTGCAGATTTTTTGAATAAAATATAAGATTTCCATATTGTCTTTGCATCTTTTATAAGTTGATTATGACAATAGATGCCTAAATAACAACTCAACTTTTAGTAAAATCTTCTTTTTTGAAATTGGCGGTAAAGCACTTTTCAGCCATCTTTGAATTCATAAGTTTAGTTTAAAAACTAGTACCTGGTATATTCATTAAGTTAATACACAGTAGTCTCCCCTGAATTTAGGAATAACAAAACTTTAGGCCTCCCCATGATAACTCAAGATAGGATGTACCTAGAGTCCTAAAATTTTATATTTGGATAGCCCTTGGCTAGAGGGGCTTCACTACTGATTTTTAGACCCCAGGGTCAAAGGTCAAGGTCACTGGGACTTGGAATATGAAAACTTTGTCCAAACAATATCTCCAGAATTACTGTACCTAGCTTCACCAAATTTTAGGTATTTATTATCTGTTTTGAAGTGAAAAACTGTAGATTGTTTTATGTCAAATATGTGTAATATTTATAGTCGACAGTGACTTATTGTCTAGAAATAACTGTTGATCTTGAATCATGGTCTGACAAAGACACATGACCATGAATCATTGTCAGTCACGAACGATACATGAAGTGTACACAATTGCATGCTAAACTGCATAGAAATCTAAATTATTGCATTTAAAGTAAGAGACATACACTAGTGTTACAATTCAATGTTCATCATCAAATGAGTTGAAAGTTGTATGATTGACAGTGTTTCATGGTCTAGAAAACATGATATCTTTAACACAGTCAGACCAAAGTCAAATCATAGTCAATCATGGTCATAATTGACCAGAGTCAAAGTCTGAGCAAACAACATAGTCAACCATGTTTTGACCATGGTCAACCATGGTCAAACTTGATTCATGGTTAACATTTCACATTTCAACCTTGAAAATATCATCCTAGTGAAGAGAATGTGTAGTCTCATGAAACAGTTCACGAAAGCCCAGTTTGGTGAACTAACCACCATAAAAACGATACTAGTGTTCTTATAAAAGGTATATATTTTGAAATTAAAAACAAAAATGCAAAAATCATACATTCAGTGCTGTCAATGCTTTGATATGTTCAGAGAAATAATTTTTCCATGCATTGTGACATGCATCAACATTATGACATGATAACTTGGTTTCCTGAGATACAAAATCCTGCTGTTACTTATTCAAATGTAACAATTTATTCATTAAAATTTTAATATACACTATAACTGGGGCATATTAATCATTCACGCAGCCATTATTTTTCTCAAGGTACACTGAACCCTTGTAGACAATGTTATGATTGGCATAATTATTTCATTATACATTGGGCTTGTTTTTCATACTTTTTATCTGGGTGAAAATTTGTCTCCATTTATAGATTTTTTTCTCAAGTGTCAAAGTTTCATAGGGTTGTTGTGTCTGAAGACTCTGAATGTTTTGTTTGTTTTTGTTGGGTTTAACACTACAGTAGTAACACATTTTATAGGTTATATAACGGCTGTCAGTTAACCTACTCACTGTTCCTGGAAAGACTAAATCTCTGGATTTAGCTGCTAACCAACTACTAGGCGCATACTTTTGTCAGTGACTGACAACTGCCCTACATAATTAAGAACCATTGGTAGGAGGGAGAATGGCCATAGAAATAATTTGATGAACAAGCTCCTTGAAAGTGTGCCCCGCCCAGGAATTGAACCCACAACCCCTCGATCTGTGGACTTGCGTGCTACCCTCTGAGCTAGCCAGGCGACTGTGTCTGAATGTGTTTGACTTAAGAGTCATATCATCATCACACTTTTCCACCTAAACAAAGACAAGGTTGACTCGGCAAGACAGCACAATTCCCCTAAAATATTTGTCTTTCATTTTGACCAGAGGAAAGCTTATCATATGTACAACATAGGCAGTTGTTAAGAATTCATTGGCTGTGGCTTCAATTCCAACATTATACATGTACATTTGTGGAGTTTTGTCATGAAAAATTATTTTGTCATGTAATATCTATAGTGTATTAGGTAAGGAATTTGTCAATCACTGACGATGGTGTGTGCTTAATACAAAGTTGCTAACTTGGATTTAGATATCTAGGGTTTTAACAAGGGACTGTGAGTAGAAACCTGCCCAGCACATTCATACCTTTTTTTCTTATATAACAGGGGCCGTTTACAGGCACCTTCCCATCTTGAAATTTCTTTAAAGTCTTGCAGTTTTCCCCAAATTTGGACTTTACCTTGGATTCTTTGTTCCTCTATCTATGAAATTGTGATAAAATTTCCCAAATATTCTGTATAAAAAAGGCCCCAGGCTCATTCCCAAATACTGGAAAAAAGCCCTGACATAATAATGACTGAAGAAATGTTGAAATCCAATGTCATACATTTAGCACTCAACATCACTTTTGTTTTACTCAGATTTTTATAAATATACTAGAATTACAACTACAGTTTTATTTGCTATTCTATCTATTGATCAATTTATGTCATACATCTTTTGATCTTCAGGGACAATTAATTGATATATTATCAGTGGTGAATAACTGTATAACAATGATATGAGAAACCTACCTGTCTGTGTGACTGTCATGTTTTTAATGATTTATATAAACTTGTATAATCTATCTAGTTTTTTCTATCGGAATATGTTTCATTTTGTATTCAATCAATGAAATTCCATCTAGATTTATTTATAAATATCATATTGTAGGAGTTGTGTTTTATTTCATTTGAAGTGTTTAATGTACCAAATAAGCATGCATAATTAAAAAATAATGTATAGATTTGTATATTTTGTTGTAGAATAAAATATTGGTACATATTTTAATGAGCCAAAATTAAATAAAAAAGTGTTTTTGCATTGCTTGAATTATTTAATAAGCCCATATATAAATATCAACACAACAATGCAATATGACAAGCATTATATGATTGTATGCAACATTTCAATTTTGTTTGACAATATTGTATGCTTTATCAAATTGCTGTTGGTAGTATCACCTTATAATATGTGATTCTAAACTAGAACCTTCTAATTTGCTATCAGTTTTGGAAATGTAGTGGATCGTTATATTCAATTTTGTCATTCATTAGTACAACTTCTTCATTGTCATTCTCATTATAACAGTTTTAAAGACACCAATGAAATTCTGTTGAGTTTCATTCCAATGATAAAATTTATCATTCAGAACTCCTTGGCCATTTACTGCAAATTATTCATCAAATGAATGGTTGAGGCATTCCGAATGACAATTTACATGTAACATGTATATGATAGTATGTGACAATTATTTCATTGAATATTCTATCACCTCTTGTCATACAAACAGAACATTTATTGTATGGAAATATTCAATAGTTCACAGTATGGGGTTTTTAACCTTATCAATCTTTTATATGGTACATGCTGATTGCAGATCCCACAGTTATCTGTATTCTATATCAAGTTAAGCCTTATTTAACACAATAATATAATCAATTACAAAACAATATCTTCTAAGCTATTGCAGGCCAAAGCATAATTGCAGAGTCTTCTGCTGTTTGGTGTTTAGTTGTTTAGCAAGGTCTGTCTGCTGCATACGGATGCATTGTGTACAGACCCAGCTATAAGTTTATCATGAAATTAAAGATTCCAGAGAGACATTTGTTAAGGTGAACCTCTGCTCATCTTCATTTAGATTGTTAGTCAGACTGTAGCACTTGTCATTTTTTAAGCAGGTTTTGGATCTGCTGTGATTGGCTTAAAAACAAATGCAGTGGCCACAGTCTCCATATACATGATGTCTTTGATGGACAAGGACTGTGTCTTGGACCCTATAAAAGAGCAGAACTAAACAGAGAAAAGGAAAGTTGTTATTATTAAGTTTGTTTGGGTTTTACGGCGCACCAACACAAAAAGGTCATATCGCAATTTAGTAAACAGTTAGTTTCTTTATCTAACGGTTGGCTTATGTTGGCTTTTACACAACAAACTGAGCTCCATCAAGATTTGAATTGTCAGCTATGCCTAAAATCTAGCTAGTAGCACAATGACATTAAATTACAGATAAGCAATTTACTTACAGTCTATACTTACCTCTATAATCTTAGACAAAGCAATTATCTTTGATAATATCAGGATGTCTTGCGTACCTATATCACTTTCCTTGTTGTATTTTATTAAGTTTATAAATGTAATCTGTACGCAATGTTATAATTACTTCCTTGATTTCTATATTATTTTAGAATGAAACTTCCCTGTAACGCAACTAACCTCTAGCACTGTGAGAATTTCATTGACTCATGATATTGCAAAATTTCTAATCAAAGCGCTAAAAGCATTGAATCAATCACTTGCTCAAATATGCTAAAATGGCTGTGACATTTTTTTTTTAAATGTTGGTGATTATATCAAGCTGTTCATTGTAACCCTTTAATACCCTCTAAGATTCTTTATTAGCAGATATATTTCCACTATGTAACATTGTCTGTACAAGAACATTCACTAACTACACAATACAATTGAATGATCTTGGTGCATAACAGTATTGAAAGTTTGGGTTACTTTTGTGTCACCTGATAGTCTAAGGAGACATATAGGTGTTACTCGCGGGTTGGCGTCCCATTCCTAATTCTTGTCTTACGCATAACTCAAAAGGTATGGTCCTATTTTGCTTGTCTGAGGTATAAACCTATTCTCTATAGATTCTCCCTTCTTCATAAAAAGGTGTGCTATAATAATAATTGCCAGGCGACACATCTGACTCACAGAGTTCTAGTTTCCTGTTGCAATGATGCCCTTTAATTTACATTAGTAAATATTTTGTCCTCCTTAAATATCTCTAAATGATTAGATTATTGGAGCCAATAGTATGAATCTAATACTTATATTTTGATATCTTTTTATAAACTATTCTTGCGCAGAGAGTTTGACTCACCTGGTTAGCTCATTATGTGGTCAACATGAACATTATTAGCTATACATGTGGTGAATTAGAGAAGTGATTAATGAAAAGAACTTGCTTCACAATGATGGCTAAAATAACAATTAAGTACCTAACTTCCTACCATATCCTTATATCTCATTATGTATCTCTGGGATAAACCACTGACTTTTCTGTCCTCATTAATAACAGATCAGGTCTAATTTTACTAATTAGACAATTAACTATGTTACATGTGGCTCAAGACTTGACCAATTATCTAATTAGTAATGCTTAATTAATCTATAATTTATCTTGGCAACCGTACAGTTAACAGTGTGTTACTACATATGTTTTTACAGTAAAGAGCTTTTATCTATTCTTATCTACCTATTGTTGTTTTTGTTGATTTTTGACTGGTGGTTGTGATTTTCTACATGAAATGAAGAAAAACAAAGAAAGTATGGTCTAAATTTTGTGGGGAGGATTAGTAGTTTTGAAGTTAACAGACCACATCTGATTGTTGAGGCACTGTTCAATGAATGATTGTTTCTAAAAAACTAATCCCTAAACAAAACAATACTGCTGTAGGTACCATAAACTATTAGTAGTTACTTAATTTATTGGTTTCGACCACCTGAGATGTATGAAAAAAGGAAATTGGCTTAATTTATTGGTTACGACCACCTGTAAAGTATGAAAAAGGAAATTGGCTAATTGTTATGATGTTTTCAGCAGGGCTCGAATTTAAGGGCATACTCGCACAATGCGAGTGGATTTTGGAAATAGCAAGTAAATGCGAATTGAAATTGCCACAAAAATATTTCTGTACAGACTTCGGAGGCTCAAATCAGCACCTGAAAACGGCCAAATAGATTGATAGTATTAATTAAAGATTCACAGTAAAATCATGTTTGATATTCTTTGTCTATCACACAATAAAGCCTAAAAGTTGTTCTATCTAGCACTATCTTGTTTTTTTATTGCATATATGAATAGTCACATTGTATGCTATCAAATTTTGGGGCAAAATGCAAGTGATGTTTTCATTTTGCAAGTTGAAATTAATTCATCTCCAATATTTTGTTAAATTCTGAGGTAACAACACTTTTATTTAACCTTGATTGTTAAACAAGTTCATACAACTTTTCTGAGAGTTTTCCTGAAGTTAAGGATTTTTGAGAACTGAGAAGGGTTGATTTTTTCTTTGTAAAGGAAGTTGCCAATAATCATGAAAATCAGGGACGTCAGAATTTTAGATTTATGAATTTTTACCCATGTTGTTACATTGTAATATACAGTCTCCAATTTGATTGCCATTTCAGACAAGTGACCATGTGTGAGATGCTAATTTCATAGAATGTTAAGGATGTTAATGCATTATTCTATTAGTATGATCACAAATCAATTATAATAGAAAGAAGAACCTTTGGACCTTTCAGCCATTATGTGTCTGTAATATTACAACTGTATTATTTTCAGATAGTTTATAACTGGTTGATATTACAATTTAACAAATTAAAGTGAATCCTACATCATTATTGTCAACATCAGCTGTGACCGTCTGACATTTTGTCTTCGAGGGTCAATTTTACAGAATTTTAATAAAATTATGTAGACACTTATTGAAGCAATATTGTAAAATAGAATATTCTTTTTTTTTAAGGAAAGTAATCAAGGCAGTGAGGACCCTTTGTGTTTGTTATATATTGTCTAGACTCGTAAACTTTTGAACCACCTAGCTGTCGGGGTGTCGGTTTCAACCCCATCCAAAACATGTGCCTTGATATTTCCTTGGGCAAGATTTTTTCAACACCTTGTCAACACAAATTATGGTAATTGTATGACATACAGCTCACCTAACCTTGCTATAGTTAAATTTTGTATATAATCGGTACTGATCACTTTCCGTGCACAAGGTCAACAATTTTTTCATATACCTATTAAAGTTATAGAGGATCAAATCAACATTATTTTGAAATTTTCATGGACAGATATAACCAGCCCTGGTGATTACCTCAATATTCTTTCAAAAATCTCTCGACTCCTTCAAAACCTCGAGGTAATCTAGAAACTAGAACTGTTGTGGAGTTGGGAGAACTACCATTAGAAAGATAATTTTGTGCTGTTTAGACTGCACTAGGTCCGATAAAAATCATTTTCGTAAAAACGTCATTTACATTGTCTCTTTCATCTAAATTTGTTAATCTGGTCGTCATTTTTGCAGTGTTAGGAACCATATAGGTCATGTGATTCCCAACACTGGTTATACGAGAATGAAACATTTCTTTACCACACTAATGTCGGTATAAAGTTGAAAATTATTGTTTTGTCTCAAAATTTTAATATTTCTTACAAAAAACTAATATTTTCATTAGATCATATCGTTGGATTTAAATTTAATGAATTTTTGTGATTTTGTTCATTATGACTCTAATAAAAACATTAACATACAATTTATACACTTTCTATACAACTGCAATTTGATGACTTTGATTCTAAAAACTCTTTTTCGAATTATTTTGTCAAATAATTCCACCATTGTTATTTTGTCATGTAGATTGCTTGAGAACTGATGTTTTTTTCATTTTCAATATCATGATTAGATAACACTGTCTTTCATTTACATTTTCTTACGTGTTTTTATGTTCTATGAGATTCTGTGTGAAAAGCTTCAAGGATGCTTACATAGCCTTAGATTTGAATTAAAATACAATGTATGTTTTGTCTTTGTACCATACAATGTAAGAAACTATAATGAGCAGGCCATTTAATCAACTTTTGAAAATATTGAATTGAGTTGCTTTCTTATGTTAAGGGATATTTTTATTTGCGAATTTACTTCAAATTCAAGTCAAGTCAATATATTTTATGACATATACTAAGTTATTAGCTAAGAATCTTTAAGCAGTATTTTATGAAGTTTTAATGTTTGTTTTTGTAGGGTTTAATGCCGTAGCAACACATTGTATAGGTCATATTACAGCGTCCGACGCACCTAACCTAGCTTTCCTGGACCCTTGTCTGTAACCAGTAGTCACCTACCCTTCCACAAGGCTGGAAACTTCTCCATATACCTTATTAATGGAGGAAAATTGACATAATTGTTAAACTTTCATGGAAGATTATAACCTCCCCGGGTGGGATTCAAACTCGTTCTCGCTTCAGGTCACAAGAATCCAAATCCCAGCGCTCTTCCAACTGCATTATTGACCTGGTTCATGAAGTTTTAACATGTTAACGATTTGAAATATGAAGAAAAAGTGTGTATAGTAAATACATATGACAAAATACATGTAAATATTAATATATAAAAGTTAAGATATTAACATAATATTAACATAATGTGGTTATGAGGAAGACAATTATTGTGAAAGAAATGATATATTCTGGATTATCTGCCTTTGATTACATATTATACAATGTTACTGATTTTTTCACTTTTTTACATTACCTCCCTTTGATTGCAAACTAAAACACATCATCTTTAATTCTTTTTTCATTTTTTGAGATTATCTCCCTTTGATTGCAATATAAAGCTAATTAACTTTTTTTCACTTTTCTTTTTTCTCTAGCCCAGATTTCTGTGTCTTTTAATGTAATTAAGTCCTGAAGTAGCTTAGTGCACACACATACTGTAGAAAGTACATTCAGTATTCAAAGGAGATAAACTAATAAAATTCACATTGAATGTTAATGATGGCATTTTATTGGTGTTTTGTTCTACAAAGATAGATGATGTTTATTTATGTTTGTCATTTTGTTTCATGTATTTATAAACTAATATTCTTTCCAGACTAATGGCTTAAACAAATGTTTTTTAATGAATTTTTGTTGTTTGTAGAGATCATGTAGACAATTATTATAGTGTACCAGTAATTATAAAAAGCCAGTCCTTTAAAGTGTATTGGTTACTTTTTTCAAGACTTATTATTAATTTTGGATGATAGTGGTTTTGTAATATTTGTTATAGTTTTGTAATATTTGCTATTTTCTAATAAGTCTTATTAATAAACCAGGGTATTAATAAGCAAAGCAAAATTGCAACATATCATTTTTGATAGGATAAAACTGCATTTACCTGGAATACCGATTCATTTTGGAAACTTTATTAGTCTTGCAGTCCTGACCTGTAAAAAATTATCTAGACCAATAAAAGTTTGTTAAGTGCCAGTCTGTCAGTCAGGTCATTGAAATACACTAGCCGTGAAACACTTTTCTCTAAACATTTTAGTCATATATTTGATGTTTTTTTTAATTTTTGTAAAATTTCTACATGAAATTTGTCACATGTAAATTTTCTTGCTTCCAGAATGAGTCATACTCATTTATAAAATATATGGTACATTTAACAATTTATCTGATCACACAAGTTAACATCAGTCAGTCAGAGAGGGTAACATGATTACAATATTCATGTCAAAATGATATTTTTAACTCTAATGTTAATGTCTAGAAATGATGATTTGAAACTTTTGACACTAATGATTATCTGTGTCAAATTATTGATCTAAAGTCTTGAGAGATTCAAACCTTGCAATAGGAGAATATATTATATTCCATGTACAGTTGAAGCAAATACACAGTGGGCTGACAGTGGTGCCCTTCAAAATTTCTTTGACATTATCCTTTTTATAAGTTAAACACATTTATCAATGAAAACAAGAAACAATGAGTTGTCCTGGTCATCATCATCATCATCATCGGACTTTTGATTAACGCGCATTATCCACGTCAGTGGGCTCCCTTCCAGGTAGCTGGCTTGCTGCATGCCTCAGGCGTTTCTCACACCTGATCTCCAGGTGTCTCTCTCTTGAGGGTCGATCACAGAGAGGTTCCATTCTCTGCGATCCCTCTCTGTTAACTGCTTCCATGTCAACTTGGGCCTTCCAGGTCTGCATGTCCCTGTAACTGCATGGTACTGGCTGCCTTGATTGCACCACTAGATCTTTCTACGTGGCCATACCATTGAAGTCTCCTTTCCCTCAAGATGAGGGCCAGGTCTTCTAGGCCAAGCTGTTTGAGGAGGTTGTGCGATCTGACGGTGGCAATGTCCTGTTGCTATATGTTATGAATCTGCCTGACTGGTGCATTCATTAATTCAACATAATATTAGTTTGTCAACATGATGATTCAAACTTTGTTGCAGGTATTTACTTTAACTATAGTAAAATTACTTAAGGTACATGAATACATGATCTGTTTTTCTTATGATTTTAATTTACAAGAACTTTAGAAGGCACTGAAGAACTATGACATACTACATGTGTTAATAACTGCTTATTATTCCATCCTAAATAATAACATTCTAACACTATAATAATGGATATTTTTAGTATTCTGTTCATAGTTTTGTCTAATTTTGATTTTACTATTATAATCATTAGATCTTACCTCAGGTCATGTCAAATGTTCGTCAGCTTAAGAATATATAGAATGTCTGTATGAAATATCATCAAAATTATTTTAGGAACTAGTTATTGAAACTATTGATTTTCATTATGAGTTAAAAATTATCACAGAAAATTGACGTCATGATTATAGTATGATAATTATGTTTTATAATAATTCAATTTACTGTAGAGCTATTTTAAACATATTTTAAACATTATGTCAATGCTGGTTAAGTTGTAAAAGTTGTCTAGTAATTGAAGTATGTCTTCAAATTGGTAAATATAGTCTCTAGAGATGAATAACATCCTACTGTCCCTCCTCTGTACTCAAAATACATGAGTCATGAGTTTTTATTCACACCGGGTTTGATTTCCCTGGTACTGGTGTAGGTTGAACAGTCAGCTTAAAAGGCATCTAACTTTTGCCTACTCCTGCTTGGACATGATATAACCCTTTTGTGTTGATGTGCCATTAAACCCAAGCAAACAAACTCTTGCTGGGAGTACAGTCCTGACAGTAGTTAATTTAACCAATTTTATCCTGAGTATAATTTGAAACATCAAAATAGATTCTGCTCTTCTGCCAATAAAACAGTGATTTTCTTCAATGCCATGTCTTATCTAATGTCTTGCCTTTCATTACCTCACCTTATCTGATCTTGCATTGCCTTTTGTTGTCTTGCTTAACCTTACTTTTTCATATCTTAGAAACTGCCTGGCTAGCTCAGTTGGTAGCACGCAAGTCCACCTGGCCCAGGGAGGGGCATACTTTTGTGGAGCTTGGTCATGAAAATATTTCTACGGCCATTTTCCCTCCTACCAATGAGTTTTAATTATGTAGGGCAGTTGTCAGTCACTGACAACTTAAAGTAACTGCGCTTACTAGTTGGTTAACAGCTAAAATCAGAGATTTAGCCTTTGCAGGAGGAGTGAGTAGGCTGACTGACTTCCGTTATATGACCTATAGAATGTGTTGCTACGGTGTTTAACCAAACCAAAAAAAATACATCATTACCTTACCTTGCCTTGCCATGCTTTGCTTTGTCTCTCCCATACCCACAAGGGCTGAGTAATGGAGCAATAATAAGAAGAGATAACAAGTACTTTTCTTTAGTCCTCATGTCTCTCTGGTTTTCAAGCTAGATCTAACATATTACTTTTTGTATAATAATGTATAATCTTGATTAACCAAATTTAGCAGTGCTAACATTAGCTTCATGCTGGCAGGAGAAAAAAATAGTTCATTGATTTGTATGAGTACTAATTGATCAGGAACTATTTTTTTGTTCAAATAGTTGAATAACCACATGATCACATCTGAGTCTATTTTTGTACCAGTACAAATCTAGAAGAATGGATCTAATTTTAATGATTTCTCTACAGTTTTTGTTGATTTAGTCAACAGATTGTCATTAACCTTCTTATGTTGCAATCTTGTTGTTTTCTTATCATTTTAGAACATTAAACTTTATGTTGTGAGTTATGTGACTCAGAGAAATAGATCATTGAAGTTATGCCATTTTTCTGCACTGCACCCTGCAACTTTCTATTCCTCCTGTATTTTATTAGGTTCAATCCTTTAAAATGATTATTTAATCACCAGCCAGCTCATCTTACCTAGCTTTCCTGACCTTTGTCTCAAACCAGTACCTACACACTCATCCAAAATGCTGATAACTCAGTCTTCATTTACATATTTACCTAATGCAGGAAATTAACATAATTGATGAATTTTCATGGAAAGGTGTAATGGAGTCTGGGTGAGGCTCTAACCTGCATCCCCTGGGATGGAAGATTTCAAAGTTCTTCATGAAGCCAACTGCGCTACAGAACTTGGTCCCTGTATTATGTATTGATGTTTTTAATTAAGTGCAGTTTTCAATGGTGTGTTCAATGAGTGTTCGAGTGGTCCAGTGGTTAAATTGATGATTTTTTAGTCCAAAATGCTTACTTTGAGAAGAAAAATGTCCTTATGTAAAGACCATTCCACATTAAGACCAGTAAACTTGATTGTGCTAATAGTTGAACTTTATAAACTTACCTTGTAATAATTTTTTAGCTTTTGGATGGGTATGTGACAATATCTTATCAGCTGAAATTTTATCAACTTCCACATGTGTCCTAACTTCCACAATTCACTATCAAATTCACTCAGGTTTCTAATTTTCATTTATTTTTACTTCCACTTCTACTAACTAACTTCTACTCAATTCAACAAATATTGTCTAAGTTTCTATTCAATCTACTATAGTGTGTGAAATGTGGGTCATTAAATATATATGTTTTCTTGTGAACAAAATCAAATCAATAGAAAAAGGTTAAAGACATTGAGAATGTCATGACTTACATTTTTCTTGTTCCAACTATATAATTATGTTAAGAAAGTGATGTCATTAATTTACCATGAACTTGTAACATATTGACACATTTTTTGTTTGTTTTATGTGTTCAGATAAAATCTTAGACAGATATATTTAACTGTTAATGAAGATGAATTTTCTGTCTGTACTTTACACTAGAAACAAGTTTTACATTTATTTTAAAAGGGATGCTGGTATTATACAGTTTCTGAGAAAGCTAAATAATGTTTCAAGTATTTGATAATTGTTACTTTTCAAGTTTTGGCTTATAAACTGGGTTGCTTTCAGCAAGTAGATGCATATGATATTTGTATGGCATTTTGGCTAAACATCTACTAATTGTTTTAATTACTGAAATCAAAGTTAATATTGTCGTGTTTTTTCCAGCTAGTTTGGCTGGCTCAACTGGTACAACTGGTACAACTAAATCAAGCATTATAAATTATAATTGTTGAAAACATGCAATAAGTCCTATTGTTCACTAGTGGAAGTATGTTAATTGCAATAACAAAATGGGTAATCCATTTCAACGAAATACTAATGTATTGGTCATAATATCTTTACCAGAGAAGCCAAAAGTTGCATTAAAACACTTTGATTATTGCAGTTGTGATAGAGTACCCCAACTGACTCAAAACATGATTTGTGCTGATCTGTGTGGGTGTTCTTAGTGTCTGTTGATAAAATATTACTTATATTGGTGGAATTTCTGTTTTTCTCTTAATCCACCAACAATACTTTCATTGTTTTAGAGATATTTACTAATTAATAAGCAAGTGCTGTTATACTCAGTGTATAAAATATCAAAGATGCCTGTGGTATATGAAATATAACATGGACAGAATGTCTGGGATATGGAAGCAGGCTGTTGAGTGTTTAGGAAACATTTGGTAACACTTGATGAATGAATAGTTTCTCTGCTATTTTCACACACTTACATGCCTCTGTTCTCTTGAAAACCGTACATCATTCTCAAGTGATCATTTATGTTGTTTGTGAAGATCCTTTATTACGTTTAGGTTTTATAGTCATTTACAATTGGTACTACCCTCTTCAAATCATTTAAAAGTGGCTGTTTGAAGGAGGCTTCTCTTGATGTTCTTATTTTCAAATGTTTTTCATTTTTTGTCTGTACTGCATTATTGCCATCTTAATGTATTATGTTGTTTACTGTAAAAGTCTTATGTATGTTCTTTGTTGAGTGAGTGCAACACTGCTCTAACTCTACTTTGCTAAATTATTAGAGATGTTTGAAAACAACAAACATGTTTAAAATCTTTAACTAAAAAGCTTTACAACTTAATGGTCAATTTGCTGATGTTTGTATTTTAGAATCAAAGTAACATTCAGATTTTCTATATACATGTACACAGTACTTATATTTTGCTGTAGAATAAAAAACATAGGCACTCATTTTGATGTGCTTATTTGTATAACTAAATGTGCTTCAGTACTTATTTGATAAATATATATATCAAAACAAAAGTGCCTAAGTTTTATTCTTCAACAAGATATATATAACTGTAAGTTATTCTTTAATTATTGAGGAATTTCAACTAACAGAGAATATATTCAAGCCTGTCAGAATGCCTTTATATAAATGGTGTCACAAGTAAGTAAATCTACAACATAGTATAGAATATAAGTATTTATCTGTCTCAACAGAGCTGATAATTGTTGTCAGTTTATTATCTTGTCAACTGGTATACTTAGAGCCTTGTGAAAGCTGCATTTACTACAATTATATATAATATTGTATGTTGCTTTCACAGAAGTGTAATTCTAGATAAGAACTATTATACTATCATGTTGGAAAATTATGTTGCTAGGTTATTAGCTGTTATTATTTCTGTTAGATGTATAATTTCTTTTAATAATTCCTTTAACTTGTCAATTTGAGCAATTTACTTGACTGTGAAAACTGTTTTTTTACTAAATTGTCTTTAGATCTAGACCTGCTTAATATTACCCTATCCATTTTGATTATGCTTTGAAACAGTGAGTATTGAAAGTTCATTGCATGACTGGATGCAGTTAAGAATATCATTGTCTTCATAATGCTTGATAACACTTGTTTGATTCACTCAATGTTATTAAATATGGACGAGTAATGTAGTCTGTGTATTTGCTCAATATTAAATGTACATTTTCACGAATTAATGAACTGTACTGGGTATTTAAAGTTTCATTTTGTCCCACAAACAAGGTGTTAACAATAGAATACATGGTAATGTCTGTAGCCAAATGTTTTGTCATTGAAAATGAAAGGTCCGATATTAAACAATTTATTTTGATCATACCTATACATATAATTAGGGCTGTCATGATATACCGGTATATTGCAATATGCAGCTGCACAAATATATACCGCGGTACAAATTTGACATACCGGTATTTAGCGATATTCTTCATTTCATTGAAAAATTGTTCCCTTCCCCAAATGAAAGTAGCGAAATGTCAGTTTTCCATTGTTCATTCGATTAAAGCTTAAGTTCAAAGAATTAAACCGATCTGGGTGCATTCGGAATGTTCCCATAATTCTAAAAATGCCCAGTTTTTCTCCATGCACTTTCCCTACAAAATGCTATAACATACTTCAATACTGAACAGTTGATTAAGTTCTTTAATACATATGTACATGTATTATGCAACCTGTCTTTTGTTTGTAATCCAATATATCATGGTACGTATCGCGATACAATTCCAGTGCATCGCAACATATCGCAATACGCTTCTGGTGTATCATGACAGCCCTACGTATAATACCTGTATGAGACCAGTGACTCAGGTGATATTCCATGATGTACCATGATGTATACATATTATTTACAACTCCTTCAGTGTCTGATATATCAAGAACTGTAATAAATCCAGCCCTATGTGTTAATGGTACAATAAAAGTAAACAATACTATGGTGTATTATTAGCTTTTTATACATAATTTATTATTATTTCTCCCTCCCTCTATTACTCTCTCAATAAAGCTAATGCTATCATACACCATGGACATTCAATCTTTGATTTTATTGATGTGAGCTTAGCAGCCAGACCTAGTATATTTACTAGGCCCAGGAACAATACAAATTTTATGTTCGAATATTCATTTTTGATATTCGATTATATTCGAATATTCGTTTTTAAAAAGTTAGAAAATATTTCAAGTTAATGAATGCCTTATTATATGATTTAGTGTCTGACTTTGTATATAGGAATACCATACGAATTCTGTTTATATAGAATTAACAATATCCTGATTTTCAATGAACAATTTTGAATAAATTCTGATTAGCCATTTTTTCCTTTTAATCGAGTCTGGCATTTAGATTAACTTTTCTTTAAAATAATTAACAGCAATAGTCAATTGTGTTCAATAATTTGCTCAGTTGTGATAACAAAATTTGAAATGCCGATTTTTAGGTTGAAAATTTGGAATATTTGTATGCATTCTTCAACATTTGAATGTTCGATGAAGTTCCTAATGTTTGAATATTCAAATATTCCCCCCCTCCCAGCCCTAATATTTATAGATTTAACATGATATGACTTAGATAACCTCCCTTGATAAATACAACAGTGGTGAGCCTTTACTGAGGCACTAGCCTCTAGGGAAATAATTTGGGGTAAAAGATAACAAGAATTTCAATGTCAATTCCCATTGGGCCCTTTTAAAGAACTCTGGTGTAGTTTTGCCTTTTGCTAAAACCCTTGAGTTGTTCAGCCAGAAATCTCATAAGATCATAACTTTCATCTCCTGCATATTTTCTCTGATCAAATAATTTTTACAACTGTTGAGTGTGGCCCCTAAGAGCCCTTGGTACTGGTTCTTTCTTCATGGTGTATTAGCTGAAATGGCCAGTACATCCTGTAAATGTGTTCTCACAAAAGTATTTAGATGCATGAAATTGAATAATCAGATACTTGATCAGCTCTTTTATGGATCTCATGCTGTCCAAGAACATGGCCATTAATATCAATGCCTGTGTAGTAATTCATGGTGATTTTGAAACAAAAAGGACTTGTGAAGTCTGGCTCAGTCTTGAGCCAAAATGAGCATTGGAATTCTATTGCAGACTGAATAGTTTTATTGTATGATTTAAATTTGGCACCTCAGTTCTAAACCACTATGAATTTAATCAATGCTTAGAAAAAAATCCTTGTTACAATTGCCAATAAAATTGGCTCTCACTAATTCTTTAATGGCTCAATAAATGTTCAGAAAATAGAACAATGATACCTGTGTGTAAAATAACCAGTAGCCAAAAGGTCTGGACTAGAAATACTGATTTTACAGTTTGAACATCAGAACATTTCTCTTGGGCATAACCAAAACAGGCAAAGAAAAAACAAGCAACTAACTAATTTCTTGCCCCTCTCAAACAATCACTTGAATGTAAACTTTATTTCAGACACTGTGTGTTATAAAACAACTATTTTTGTATTAGACTTCTCTTTGCAACCATGTGGCCCATTTAGTGTGTACAAAAACTAGAACTTAAATACCACTTTGTGTTTTTCACCACCTTGGCAGGGTCGGGAAACCCATAAATTTGAGTTTGGAATTAGGTTTATAACAAGACAAAACAAAAACACACAGCATCCTTAATCTATTAACAAAATGCAGAGCTGGTACTGCACGAAAAATACTTAATACAATTAAAATTTATGTTTTTTTTTCTGCAGTACAAACAAACATTCACATTTACAAAGCAAGATTTTTGTCCATATACATGTACCTTATTAATGGAGGAAAATTGACATTATTGTGAAATTTTCATGGAAGGGTATTATAAACCTGCCCGGTTGGGAATCAACCCTGTGCCCCCCTCAGAACACAATATTCCAAATCCTTGTGCACTACCAACTGCACTTCTGCCCAGGGTTTAAGGATAAAATTATTCGTACTTATCTATAAAAAGTAACCTCCAACAGTTTGAAAAATCAAATTATATGATAATCTAATCCGCATTTACCCATGAGAAAAAACAAAGTCATGGGAGCAATTTCTGAATTGGCATTAATTAGTTAAGCATACAATTCAAACTATTTAACATGCATAAACTACATGTATGACTAAAGCTATATTTTTTCACTCTTCAAACTATGAAAAAGTAAACATTTCTTGCAACATGCATCTTCACTTTTTCTCACATTATTTTGTTAGTCCAAATAACAGGGGGAACTGTTTATTAAAAACCTTGGAAACAATTCATCTAATAAAACTGCAGCTTTGCCCAGCCATATAAAAACAACAGTTGCATCAATCAAGTGTTGTAGACATTATTAATTATGATCATTGTGATTTTATTAAACCTGTAATATCTATGTACAGACTCGGATGGCAACATTCCTGATAATATAAGGGCTGTCAGAAAGATTTAGTTTGTCCAATACAATGTCTGCTCATTTATTCTTGTTGGAGGTGCAGACGCTTTGTAATTAGCCCTCGCTATTTATCCTATTATTTCTTTTTCACTCTGTCAGTTTCATTTTTCCTGTTCAAGTGTTTGCCATACAAATGCACATGGCATGGCATTGGAATGCTTCTTAAATGTTCTGAGAGAAAAATAGAGAAAAATTGAGAAGAAAAAAACATTAAAAAAGATTGGGATTTTAGTCTGATTCATTAAGATTCAGTGTCACTTTGCTGTCTGATATTGTTTCTGCTTGTTTGGTCGTGAAATTTTCTAAAAGTATTTTTCAAATCATAGAGAAGAAAAAAAAACATATTGAAAAGTTGTGACTTAAAGCAAATTTTGTTTTATAGATTAGAGTGAAAATTGACAAAAATCTGTGACTTGAAGGCTAAAAGTTGATGACATTATTGCCTTACCCTGTAAAAATTTAATAACCTAAGTTGAGATAATGTCTCGAAGTCTAGACTGAAATTATTCATTAAAATGTTTCACTAAGGAGGGTTTTATTGTCCTATTGCTCTCTATCAGTATCAGTGTCTACAGTACAACATGAGAAGAATATAAGTTCATCCATTGGCATGCTGAGAATGAATTTTATTCAGTTAACTTACTTCTGTTACCTTGAGGCCAGGTGTCTGAATGGTAAGTGAACAGAAGGTTTTCTTTAATTATTTACTTTTCCTATAGGGTAATTAGTCTTCAAGGATAACTTCTTTTAATTACAATGTATTAAGTATTAGATTGTGAGACCAATAGTATAGTAACCATGGTGAAAGTAATGTCAGAATTTGTTTTCTCTTTATTTAGTTTCCTGTTTTGGCTATTTTAAAGTGTTTACTTTGCTGGAAAACTGATTAAGGGAACGGTTGACATTGAAATATGCCTGAAAAAAGGTTTAGTGCTACTCAAAGCTCAAGTGCAGTAATGGAACTCTTGGGTATCCATTGAAAATAGGCTTAATTCGGAACTCAAATTTGTGGGTTTTTCCGTCCGTGTGATGTAGGTACAAACAAAGTTTGTTACACATTATTGACGAAAATCACGAAATGAGGATTAAATCCTATTGTTCTTTGTACACGTGTTTTCATTGTAACAGTGAAAGTTTGTTTGTACCTACATAGAAAAACCCAAATATTTGAATTCCGGATATAGTCTATTGATTAGACCATGTATACACAATTGGCTTTTGCTTACTTCGTCTTTCTTGATCATTTTCTTAATTTATTTAATTTCAAATTTCATTCCTTACTATATCATTACTAAATTCATGGTTGACAAATTCTTGTATATAATAAAATTTCATCAATACTATTCTAGTTGCCTATTTAAATTTTCAAGCTGCTTAGACATCCTAAGATTTCAACTAAAATATCAACTATTCTAAAATTCACAAAATTGTCTTGTCACATTTAGGATGCAGTGAAACAGCATTCTAATACTGCCAATATTAGGGTACTGGTTCACACATTTTTAGAGCAGGAATAGCTACTTTTTTAACTCTCTCAAAATTGTATAATCGCACTTAAGAGGCAGTAAAACGGCATTCTGAAGTGCAAATTGAGAGTGGCTTTAATGATACACCACATATTCAGTTGTACTTAACTTAGTGTACAAAATGTTTCTTGCTTTCTTATCTATTCCATTTTGTATCTTAGTGTGCAGTAGATAGAAAGATGGAAAACTTTAACAATCTAATTTCTTTCACATTGAAATGCTGTTGTAGCTGATGTTTCTTGTTTTTTATATAATGTGAATCAATAGCGTTGCATCAATGTAAATGCCACAATGTTGTTTATATATTCCAAGTATGTCTAAACACAAAGAAAGATAAGTGACATGCCTATGCTATGTGTGTGTGAACAATTACCATATAAAAGATTGTATTAAATTGTTTGTAGACATAATGGTAGGGATGAAACATTGAGATTGTTCATGGAAAACTACAGAAAACTATGGGGTGAAATGTCTGCATGAAGAATGAGGGAATAAAAGAGTCTGTAAATAGGGGCATTGAATTGAAGAAGTCAGATATATTTGTTTGTTATATATTATAGCTTAAAAGCATTTTACTGATAATTATATAAAAGAGGCCATAGTTTGCCTATAATCAATTTGCCAAGATTACTGTAATTCATATAACCATATTGGGTAAAACAAATCCAGGGCAAATCATTGGATATTTTGATTCACACTCAAGTTGTCAGTAAATGTTGGTTTTAACTTTATTATATCTCCATTGAAGTATCTTTCTGATTTGTTTGCAGTACAGTATAGCTAAGTGATGAAATAAAAGGAACTGTGATTGCAGATTTAGAACATGGCTAACTGGTTCCAATAATTATTCAATTTCCAAGTCATGACTAACAAAGTTGAGTTTTCTCTGTATATAGAAAAAGCGATGTTTTTTTACTGTACTTAATGCCATAACAACACATTAAATAGGTTATTATACTGTAGTCAAACCATCTACTCACTGTTCCTGGAATGAGCTGTTTATTTCCAGTTACTAGGGGCATACTAATGTTAGTGACTGACAACTGTCCTACATGATTTGGAATCAGTGGAAGGGGGAGAATCTGTAGAACATATTTCATGACCAAGCTTCACAAAACACAGCTCCATCATGGGATTGAACCATTATGACCCCTATATCAGTAGACATGTGTGCTATCTACTGAGCTAGGCAAATGAGCTATATTGTTGTCAAAATGAAATCTAAAAAAACTACTAGTATCAAAAGAGCTGCATCTTTTACCATGACCCTTGAATTGATGTTTAAAGTACTTAAAGGGAGCAGTCTTCATTGCAGTAGTTTCTTGTTAGTATTTGCTGATTCAGTTGTTTCTTTAATTTTGAGACAAATTCAGACAATAGTTTGTCTAAGCCTTTTCATCAATGACTTTCTATAGGTGATACAAAATTTTTACTACAGAACATTATTATGTACTTTTGCAAGGTTGTACATTTAGGATTTCCCTTGCATTTCCTGAATCTAGTGTGAGACATTCAGATGCCTTCTTTAGAAACAATTCATGATACCATTACTCTACTTGTCTTAATTAAAACAAGTTGGTTTTGTATAATTATTGCGAAATTTAGATATATTATTTCATTTCCTATTTTTTATACCTGTATATGGCACAGCTGTGTCGTTTCGTTTCGACTTCTTGATAATACTTTTTTATATAGTTTGAAAGGTAAAACTGTTCAATTCAACTGTCAACATGCTTGTGTGGTGAATTAATGAATTTTTTCTTTAATTTCTGTTAACATCTTGTTGCATTAGTCAGACTAAAAAAGATTATTTCAGACCAAGTCTGACCTGAGAAATATATAATCTTGGTTGATCATGAAAAAATCATGGAAAGTACCAATTGATAGAGGAATTCAACTTCTATTTTGGCAAACAATTCCTGTTAGCGAATTTAATATATTAACTAAAATTCAGACGATCATTTTTATGTCTTAAAATATTCTGACATTTGAAATAGAT
Organism: Mactra quadrangularis; assembly: GCA_025267735.1. Taxonomy (NCBI): domain Eukaryota; kingdom Metazoa; phylum Mollusca; class Bivalvia; order Venerida; family Mactridae; genus Mactra; species Mactra quadrangularis. The sequence continues at coordinate 14,745,361 of CM046308.1, read as the reverse complement.
AAAATTTACTTAATTTGCAAAATAAATTGCTGACTGTTACGATTTAAAAGAAATGTGATATATGACCTTATAAATAATCTTTTATCATGTGGTGGGCTGTTGAATATATTATATTTTAATTGAATTCTAATTGAATAAACGAAAGTCAATAAATCAGTTACTATTTTAATGTGAAAATATCTGTTTTCAACATTTTAAATGTCAGACTAAAAGAAATAAAGGGTATACCAGGTTGTTCCTTCACTGTGGTTGACATAAAAACCCAACCAATGGCATTATAATGTATTATATTTTTTCATTCCACTCAAATTATGATTATTATTTTCTTTGTGGTGTATTTAAATTGTAAAATAATCTTTTTTATTCATTTTTTCAAAATCTACGATTGTTATCTTGAAAGTTAAAATTAATTAGTCCACAAGGTTTTTTTATTAGATAGTAGATTTGATATTTTGATATTTAATGTTGAATAAACTTAATTGATTCTAATTAAGATAGGTTTATGTATTTTTAAGTATGTTTGTTTGTTTATGTATTGTGTCAGATTATGTGAATGAAAGTACAAGATTGTTGAAATGTTGTTGCTGGTAGTTTTTGTTTTCAACTTTTGTTTCTTAAGGTCAAATAAATTACAAGTATAAAGTGTCAATCAAGATAATTATCATATATGTTTGTTTAAGCATTTCAAATCTTAGCAGATTGAATGTAAAAACATTATTTTTTTTACATGTATAGAAACTTTTTTTAAGTTGCATTGTTCATTTCTTTTGACTATCAAACTTTGATAATTTCATGGTGACTTTGCCTATAAAAAAGTTCATCTAATGTTCTTATGATTGTGATATTCTCCATATTTAAAGTTAGCATAGAAGGGAAAAAGTTTAATAGCTTTGCGGCTTTATGCCAGCTTCCTGGGACAAAATGGTACTCACGTACTAGCTGTCAACTAAATTGTATAAAATGTATCGCATCTCAGTGACCAGTGCTCAGAGAGCCAGAGAGCTTGGTGGCTTTTGGCCATAACCTTAGGTCCACGCTGGACATAGGGCTTATACATAGGTTCCGTAGACTATGGATGTTGGTACTTACATATATTTGGCTACCTTACACTCATGACATTTGATGTGCGTTTACATGTGATGTTACAATGAACATTAAACTAGTTAACTATCTGTGTTGTACTGTTGTATCCTGGGTTGTTAATACATTGCTATACGTAAGCGGCTATGCGACAACAAAATGGTACAAGAGAATGTATTCAGTTACTCTGAAGTTCAAACTTAAAACATTTTTTGTTTTTTATGTTTCTTTGCCTCAACCTTAGCTTTGTCAGCTCTGTTGACTTAAATCTTCAGACCTCCTGGGCAACAGTTATCAACAGCCTGCTACAGACGTGAGATCTCTGTTTTAAACACCTTTCCAGCTAAATTGAATTGTGCTCTTAGTGTCTTTTGAACTTTTACTTGTGCATTTCTCACATTTAACATAGAACTTTTAACTGTTCAATGATGCCCCAGAGAGGATTTTATATAATATTTGGAAGAAGTTTACAGTACAGTAATGTTAATGGTTGCTGTTTGCTGAAAGGCCTGAGACTAAATGCTCTCCATTAGTAAAACCTGAAATTGTGACGTTATATATTCACTGTTCCTGGAAAGGCCTTTGGATTTAGCAGTTAAGCAATTACTAGGTGGCTGTGCATTATAACTTCTGTCAGTGACTGCCAACTGTCCTATATGATTTAGAAACTGTGGTAAGAGGGAGAATGGCTGTAGTAATCATTTTATCACAGAGATCAACAAAGTATGCTACACCTGGGATTTGAAGGTTATAATTGCCACTAGACAATATACTTGTGCCTGAACATCTGAGTTAGCCCTGCAGTTCAAAATTGTGATATGATACAAACTTGAACAAGTTTTTATTGATTGTAATTATTTGATTGTCCCTGCAATTAGTGACCTAAAGGCTGTGGGAGGCCAAAGATATCTAGTATATTTGACCCTTAAGCTGTAGGAGGCCAAATACATTGTATATCTAGATAGTTAGACATATAATATTAGAGTAAATGAAGTAAAATGAAACTAGACGTGCAGGACAACAAATAGATTGCTATAAGGTTTTACATAGCACTTTGATATAGATACTCATCTAGTCTCAGTGATAGAATATTCTGATAATGTTTTGTTTGATGTTTATTGATGGTAGATCATAGTCTCTCCTTATATTTCAAATAAAAACTTCAATTATCAATTAGTATGGCTGTTGGAAAGTGTCAGTTAACACTGTAGGATGATACAATACATTTTAATTGAAGGAAAAAATATCAATAGTAATTTATTTATGAGTATGACCGACAGTGGTATAGTTGTTTATTGTATTGTTATGGGTATTGATAACAATGTCATACCATGCCACAGAGACTGTAATATTAGTCTTGGAGTAATTTAAGACAATATTGGTACTTTATGCTGATTCAGCATTTGTTATGATATATTGATCTGCAATTAAGATTGCGCTTAAGACTTTAAGTGATGATTGTGAATGGTCTAACCTTTTTACATTGTTAATAAAACTGTGTTCAATTTAGTCTGTTTTTTTCCACTGTTAAATTTGTAGCATCCATTGGTTCTGAATTGAGACCAATTAAAATGATGGGTTTTAAATAATCCCTACTACAAAGTCAATGAGTGCCCGATGAAAAATAATGACATAATTATAAAGTTAATACCTTCATGTCAATGACAATAGGAGCATTTTTATATTTATTTATTTAGTGAATTAAAATATTATGTTGATAATTTGAGTAATTGATTGAAATTCCTTACAAAACAGTAATTGTGACAAGAGTTAGTTATTACCTCCCTTTGAAATGAAAACAGAGCATTGTGACAAGAGTTTGTTATTACCTCCCTTTGAAATGAAAACAGAGCATTGTGACAAGAGTTTGTTATTACCTCCCTTCGATTTGATAATAGAGCATTTACAGTGTCATGAGTGAGTAAATATTACTTGGACCTTTTGATATGAAAACAGAGCATTGTAACGGACAGGAGTTAGTTATTACCTCCCTTTGATTTGAGAATAGAGCATTGTGACAGGAGTTTGTTATTACCTCCCTTTGATTTTAGAATAGAGCTTTGTGACAGCAGTTAGTTATAAAGTTAAAAGTTAAAGTGCGGTTTAAAGTCTGCTTCCATCTACATGTTCAGCCGACTTTACTATCTTGTACGTCAACTCCTGTTCACTGAAATCACCCTCAGGCAGGCGATCCCTCACAGTACCCATTTACACCTGGGTGGAGTGGAACAATTGTAGGTTAATTTCTTGCTCAAGGAAATTAGCAGTGCCCCTAGTGGGGATCGAACCCGGGACTTCTCGATCCCTAAGCGCGAGTCCTACCACTGGACCACTGCTCCTACATTATTACCTCCCTTTTTTATGAAAACAGAGAATCGTGACAAGTGTTAGCTATTGCCTCCCTTTGACATGAAAATCAAGCAATTTTAAATGTGTTCATTAATTAATAGACACATAGATTTACATTTTGCAGGTTTAGCGCAAAACACTTGTATCTCATTATAAGAAAAGACCATTTTGTGCTTAACCCGAGATTTATAGAAGATGGTGGGTACACCTTAAGAATTATTGTTGTAATTCACATCTTGACAGCTTGCAGCATGGATAGGCAATCTTGATGCATCATTCAATTTGCAAAGTACCAGAATCTGTATGATGTGAGTAGAACTTAATCTGACAATTATTGTAATATGTCTTGAGCTTCATTGAATTTGTTACTTTAAAATTATATTACTATTAGACAAATATCTGATTTGTAAAGTTGCTGCAAATAACTGCAAATCAAAGGGCTGAAAGACCTGCATGAACATTAATTTAAGTCATTAAATAACTATAAGATTTTTAAGTCAGTGATGTTTAGAAGCGCTAACAGAGTAAATAAATATTGTTGACCTTATTAATTGGTTATTAATTTCTTACTTACGACTACTAAGACATTATTGTCAAATTTTCTTGGAAGAGTAACTAGCCCAGGTGAGGCTTAAATCAGCAACCCCTTTGGGACTCTAGATTCAGAATACTTGGTGTAGACTAATATGCCATGGACCCAAGTTTCAGTGATTTATATAAACTATGTGGTTTTATGCTGCATGTTTGTCAGCATTGCAGAACATGTCTTTAGTTTTATGTGAAATCAATTTTTCTAATGAGACATTCAATTCACTCAAGCAAGTTGAAAATTGCTACACAATAAATGCTAGAACCTATAATTGTCATGGCAATAAACTTCAGTGATAGTTTCTATTGATATAAAATCTAAATAACTACAAATATAGACATTTATGCAGTCTAGAGCATTGGATTGAAAAGTTGAATAAACTTTAGCCACCCACTATTTCTGAAGAATTGATGGAAATGTTTTTCATGTTTATTTTCTATAAACCAACCAGACAATGTCCTCTGAGACAGGATTTATTTCATTGTAAATACTAATTATCTCAAAGTGATGTCATCACTATTAACATTCTAATTTACTTACAAGGTATGTGCTAGTTGATACAGGAAAGTTTTGCTATGATGACCATAGTATATACTTGGAACCAAAATGTTTGGGTTTTTCCAGCTGAAAAAGGTTTGTTTTCAATCAGATGCATCTGTGCAGAATGACGTTATTTTACTTATTATTGCTGAAATGTGTGCAACACAGATTAAATCCACTGTTCTATAATACACACATATGTGTTTCAACTTTGTTTCATGTGGATAAATCAGGTATAAACAAAGTTGTTCAGCTAGAAAACCTTTCAGCATGAGTTCAAGCCCCATTCCATGATAATTCTATATTTGATATTGATTTTCTTCTGTTGAAAGAAAAGTCAACTTTTTGTGAAAAAGTAAGTGCCCGGCTCCTGTTCAGTAACGACTGTTTGCAAGCGTTACTGATCCGGGACCAACCCAAAGACAACTCAGCCTATGAATAACACAACCCAAAGTTGGAAAAGCTCAACCTGTTAAAAGGGAATTGAGTTGTCTCAGGTTGAGTTGTCTTTGGGTAGAGTTGTTCCGACCCTAAAGTTATGGAACGTTTAAGAACGTTGTAATTGAACTGACTACTGAATACTGGTAGAGAAATGTCATGAAAAGTGGCTAGATGAGTTTGCTTAAGGTACATAGCCTAATAAAAACGTTGATAAGCACCATTAAATTCTAATTGAAAAAATTATTTATTCTGTAATCTGGGGAATATTTTTTATAAATGGAAGCTGTACCAATTACTTAATTACATTGACTGTTGTGATGACAATTGTCTTGGTCACAAGGGATCATACAATATAGTATTGTATAGTCATATTGTCTATGTATATTTAATCTGTTAATCTAGAATTGATGTCTCTGTTTGGAAAAACAATTACATAATTCTTATAGTATGGTTTACTGTTGTTTTGTGTTGCTTTTTGATACAATACAACTTCTCTTGAACAACACCCACTAAGAGGGACTTAAGCCTGTTGCCGTTCAGAGGTTGTTGCTCTGAAGAATTTAATTAAAATTATGTTCAAGGGAGATATCAAAACTGTTGTTGTGCAGAGGATTTGTTTCGTAGACTGGGTTGCTCAGTTTATACTGTACTGTTTATCAACAGTGTTTTATTTGTTATAATAATTCAGTGGCTGGTGGGACACTAGATGGCTACATTGATCCTCATTGGAATTGCTACTGTTTGCGCAGGTTGACAAGCAGAATAGGTCTCTTGTCAGAGTAGGGTTAGAATGTATTTGTAGTGGCTATTTTTTAGTCATGTAGGGTCAGTTGGACTTGCTCAGTTTTTAAATGTATTGACCAGTTTTGTACAAATGTTTTGTACTCTTCAGCCCGGTATTTGTCTGATGGTGATAAAGTTGATTTGTGTCATTTAGTTGGCATAGTGTTTTGTTTGTTGTTTATTCTACCCTGGCTCACCTTATTTTGACCAGCTCTTGTGGAAATTTCTTATACTAGTTCTTTGTTGGTTATTCTCAAGGAGTCAACATCTTCTCTGTAGAGGAATCAGAATTATTATGTGGAATTTTCATGTAAGGATATATCCTGCAAGGGGTTTATCTATTGTTTGATATATAAAGCATTTACAAGAAAATGTCAACTTTATGCGAGCGAATTATTGTCTAGTGATAGGACATGCAATTACAAATCATCAGGTCCTGGGTTCCATGCCCACTAGAGGCACTGTTAATTATCTTGAGCAAGAAACTAACCTACAGTTGTTTAACTCCACCCTGAGGTTTAAATGGGTACTATGAGGAATTGCCTGCCTGGAGGTAATTTCCATGATGAATGATCAGAAGTTTAGTGTACAAGATTGTTAAGTCAGCTGAACATGTATAATTATGGATGCAGACTTTAAACCGTACCTTAACTTTAAGCTAAAATCAGTAATGTTGTCAGTTAAAGTTACTTAATTAATTAATCATATTACTTATATAGATGTTCCATCATGCCTCTTTATCTTTTTTCAAATGAGCTTGACTTATTTAACCCTATTTAATTTTCGGCATTAAACTTTAAAGGTAATGCTGCTTTGCTCATTCTTTCTATCTAGCCATTATGTAAGTTGTAGACCCTTAAAGATTAACCTGTCTCCTTTATTAAATCCATTCAAAGCTGTAAGATGGAACTGACAAAGAAATGGTATGAAAGCTAGTTGAACATCTTAAACAAAACAAGTTCTAATGTTCCTGTTTTCAAGCTAGCAACTTTCAGAAGAAACTACAGAAAAAAATCCCAACTTTAATCTAGAGTTCCAAATAGCTCTTGTATCCCAAAGGGCTCACAATACTTCCCTATTAGCTTTTAGTCTGTACAACTTGATCTTGCGTGATTGCATTGCATCTTTTGCATCATTTAATATCACTAAATCTTTTATTGCAGTTTACACTTTTGTTTCTCCCATTGTGCTTTTATAAATCTAGAATTTGTTTGAATGATTTATTTTGTTAATTAATTATTCATTTTCCAGACAATCTTACTGTGTTATAAGTTTATATTACCATGAAACTTTCTTTAACAACCTTGTACCTTTTAATAATAGTTGGCTGAACATGTATGAAGAAGTAGACTTTAAATAGCATATAAACTTTTATTGTTTAATGCTAAGTCACCACCAAGCAGCAACTCTTACAAAATGCTATCTCTTAACAGCCAAAAACTCTCAACAGCAGTCCTATTTTAACAACAGTAACCTTTAAATAGCCATTTTTCAAAAACAACCACCTTCAATAAACTTGATTTAATGAACTTCAATGAAGAGTTGCATCTCAACAACAATCATCACTCAACAACAGTCAATGCTCAACAACAGTCACTACTCAATGACACTCAACATTCAACAAAGTCAACACTTAACAACACTCATCAGTGAATGATGAGTGTTGTTAAAGTAAGAGTCATCACTCAACAACAGTAACCACTCAACAACAGTCATCCCTCAACAACAGTCACCACTAATCAACAGTCACCACTCAACAACAACAACAGTCACCATTCTACAATAGTCACCACTCAACAACAGTCACCACTCAATAGCAGTCAACACTCAACAACAGTCATCACTCAACAACAGTCACCACTCTACAATAGTCACCACTCAACAACAGTCACCACTCAATAGCAGTCAACACTCAACAACAGTCACCACTCAACAACAGTCACCACTCAACAACAGTCACCGCTCAACACCAGTTACTTTTCAACAGCAGTCACCACTCAACAACAGTCACCACTCAACAACAGTCACCACTCAACAACAGTCACCATTCAACAACAATCACCACTCAACAACAGTCCACTCCTAACAGCAGTCACCACTAAACAACAGTCACCACTCAACAACAGTCACCACTCAACAACAGTCACCACTCAACAACAGTCACCACTCAACAGCAGTCACCACTCAATAGCGGTCACCACTCAATGACAGTCAACACTCAACAACAGTCAACACTCATCAACAGTCAACACTCAACAACAGTCACCAATCTACAATAGTCACCACTCAACAACAGTCACCATTCAACAACTGTCACCACTCAACGAGTCACCACTCAACACATTCACCATTCAACAACATTCACCATTCAACAACAGTCAACACTCAACAACAGTCACCACTCTACAACAGTCACCACTCAACAACAGTCACCACTCAACAACAGTCACCACTCATCAACAGTCACCACTCAATGACAGTCACCACTCAACAACAGTCACCACTCAACGACAGTCACAACTCAACGACAATCACCACTCAACAACAGTCACCACTCAACAACAGTCACCATTCAACAACAATCACCATTCAACAACAGTCACCACTCGATAACAGTCAACACTGAAAATTTAGAATAATAGTCATCACCTATCCACCCAAAACACCCCCCCAAAATTCAGGACTTAAGTGAAAACAGATCAAGCTTGCTGGCTGTTGTAGCTAGGTGTCACTATAAGTAATTAAATGCATTCAATGAACATTGATCTTATAAATGACAATTACCATATTGAATAAATAGTTTATGGTTTTATACAGATTATTATTATCTTGACTTTCAATCATTTATTATATGGATTGTATATTGAGATATCATGTGAATTTAAAAGTACATTTTTAGTCATGCAAAATTTTGCCTCTAGCATCAACCGTAATGAAAATGGAAGTTTATTTAGATCTAAATTAATAACTTAAAACAACACTGGAACTATTGGCTATCACTATTATACTAGCCTTCAATTAGTTTTTTGTTTGAAGTTGCAACAAGTTGGTTTACACCATTGGCTTATACCAAATGATCTAGGTATTGCTTTTATACATTTACACCATTTACCAAGTGAGTGCTGTTTTTCGGCGCAGCTGTCTAAGCCAACTTTTGACCTAATTTCAACCAATACAATTTGCTCTACCATAGCTGTTTGTCCGATGAAAATCCTTTACGGTATAAAGAAATGGATAAAACACATGACACCATTATGGCTATTTGTGATAAACTGGTGCGTAGCACGTACAGTAGCTGCTGACTATTTACTCTGTGTATAATGAGTGACTTACTATGCTAATTGATCACACATTCATCGTGGTACGCCCTTTGCGGTATGACTAAACTGCGAATATGACTTAGTGCACACTCGGAATGGGGTTTCATTTTTGTCATATGTAGGCCGCCATTGAGCATTTCTATCAAATTGTTTTATGTTTGCCAGAAAAGTAACAAATTGTTTGGTCATTCTTGAAAGAAGTGATTTTAAATTGAAAATCCATGGCATTGTTATTAAAGATGTTTTTAATTTTAGAATCGGACAGATTTTCCAAATTGACAAATCTGCGAAGTGGCAATATATTCGGACAAAAATTGTCAATTGAGGCTGAATTGCAATTTCGGACAATTTACTACATTAGACCTATAGTTAATACATGTACGCCGTGCATGACCAACATTTATACTTTAAACTGTTGAAAATGAACCCAGCAGAGCGCTGAATATCTTTTTTAAAGATATTTCTTGTTTGTTCTAAATTTAGATGAAGGTAAACTTCCGAAAATATGCATTGAGTGCCAGTTCAATATAATTGTTTGACTATACTACTGTATATGTTTCGCTAAATTTCACCTAATTTTGTCAAACAAGTTAATTATCATTTCCACATGTTGGTGTGAAGTAATGTTTCGTTTTCTCTGTTTAAAGTTTATATTTAATTAAAAAAAAGTAAAATATATGTTGACTGTACAACTAGTAAAATTTATTGTTTAATTTACTTTGAAGTCTCTTATTTAGGTAGGTTAATTTCCTTACTTGTAACAATTTAACTTGATTTCTTATAATGTTTGTTTTAAATAGTCTTATTACAGTAGTGTTTTGTTCTTTCAATTTCTAATACTCTTTTCTGAGAATAAAGTCTAAGAGTCCTCCTGCATGATGATTCTAGTAAATCTGTTTGTCCTACTTTCAGAACTAGAACTATATTATTTTAAAAGCCTGGCTTAACTTGTACTGGATGTTATATGCACTTAGTAACTGACAGGTTTTATTTTTTCACAAAAACTGAATTTGTGCTAAATTGGGAACAAAATTTGAACTTTTCACATTAAGAAAAATGAAGAAATTGAACAAAACATGAAAAAAATCCCATTCCTTATGATTTTCTGTTGATTTTTCAAATTTGGTTTATTTACCTTGCACATTGTAATATATTTGTACAAAAAATACCATACCCAAAATAGGGCCCATTCCAAAAAAAACCAACTAAACAAAATGAGCACATTCAATAACATCAACAAATTAAGTTTAGCAACAGTACATGACATTAATAAAACATGTTGAAAAAATGTATTTTATGACCAGTAACATAATTATGTCCTACATTATATAAACTATAAAATAAAAAATGTTAGTGAAATAACATGTTGCTCTCAGAATTCAGTTGTAAACAATAATGTATTTGCCTGGAAAAAAAGGAACAACTTCTAAATTAGTTGTTATTAGTTTTTTGTCTATTTGTCGATGGGTCTTCTGACACTGTTATAGTGTTTTAATTGCTTCAGTTCCAATAGTATGGCAATGTCCTTCGTAATTGTTGCTAGGAGGTAGATGATCATTATTACGCTACATAAAAAACAACAACAGCAACATTGGTGTGTAATTACTTAAATGTCTTACATTATTTCAAGGTTAATGCAAAACTTATCCAACAGTAAACACTTTAAACGTGCTTAAAGGAAGTTATAGACAAAATTTAATTTCTCCTTTTCCTCATTTTACATTCTATAATAATCATTATGACTGCAATAGAAACATGGAAACCATAGTACTAGTCAAAATACTAATGACATTTTCTTAACATTTGGGGTGATTCCTAACTAGACCCACATGGGTCAGGTTAAGGAAAACTTAGATAATGCACCAATAAGAATATATTTGTAAGTGCTTATTAATTTGCTGCACATTAGTATCATAATATTGGCACAAATAGGCTCAAACCATAGATGTCACTGTCACACTGTCTCAGAGTGTTAAAAATTAGGACTATCAGCAATCAATGAAAATGACCATGATCACAAAGTATAATATCTCACAAAATTAATCTATAAATTATCTTATATTATCATTTTGCCATCACTATTGCATAAAATTATATGATTTCAAACAAGTTTTAAGTAGTTTTGTTTTGTGTCATAAGTGACAAAAGCTATCGACAGAAGACTGCTTGTAATTATAAATGAATTAACCAAGTGTTATAATTTTAGCCTAGTCTGTGTAATTCCTTTAACATCTGTTTGACTGACTGTTAAAGGTACAATTGTTTATCCTATATGGATCAATGTGGCTGATATTTTCTTACTTTGCCGATAGTCATGAAAAATAAATTGCTTCATAAATGAACCATTATAACAGCTGATCCTAATTTCTGTCATCTTGTACCTTTATAAACAAAACATATTTTAAGGAGGAGCAGCTCATGACCTTGTCCTTAAACATGCTTCAAGCTTGGTAATACATATATAACCAGTCTTTTTTAAGGTCATTAGACATGGTATAGTGACATGGGCTGATCAAGTGGGGAGATCTGGATCCCATAATACCTTCAATACTCGTTCATGTATATGCAAGAACATGAAAACTTGGAATTCAAAGAGTTTTGCTTTCAGGATTTCAAGAAATTTCTGTTAAAATACATGACAGTGGTTGCCTTGGGAATATATTTTAAGATCTGCCCTATTTTCTCAGTCAAAGATAACCGTCATTGCTTGATGTCTAAAAGGAATGTATTCTAAGCTTCGCCCCTGTTCTATTAAAGATTGTATGATCTCCACTGATTGGTGTTTAAAAATGAAAATATACTAAGCTTCATGTTTATCTCCTGTACTTACTGTTTAGATATTAAAATATTTTATTACAGGCTCCACTTCTTTTTCTATAATAGATCATCTCCAACAGTTGATTTTAAGAAAAATTCTAAGCTCCGCCCCATCCTATAAAAGATTGTCATCACCAACACTCAGTGTTTATAAAGTAATAAGTCATGTTTAATCTATAAGATAAAGTATATATATCTAGAATATATCATCTATAATCACTCACCATATCCTCTAGCTATCACATATTGTTATTTGCATATCCTATGATCGCAGTCTCTAGATATTTGCATAATCTCGATATTATATTTTTTTCTTATGTCTTATTTCCTGTAATTATAGCCACAAGGTATCTATATACATATTTTGTCCTATTGTTGCTGATTTTATTTGTCAAGTACTTAATATAAAGGGCCCTCCAAAAGTTCTTGGACAAATGAATGTAAAACGTTTGTGAATTCACTCTGGGGATTGGACTAAATCTCACTAATAACCTTCAATGATCATTGCATCAAGTTTTATTATCAGTTCATGAATTATTCATGAACATTTTAAGGTCTGATAATGAATTAATTTTCATGAACTTTTCAAAAAATATAGTCTCATTAATGCTCCTCAGCATAGTTTTAGGAACAATTCATGCATTTTAAAAATGAACTAGAAATTAAATATTTACCAATTGTTCATGAACAGAATCATTCACACAGATTATACACACTGAAAAGACCTGCATGGAGTGATTTGTTCATAGAAGTGATTGCCGCAATGGCCTTTTCCAACTTTTAATCACTATAATAAGACCAATAAAATGCAATTTTTACGTGTGACAATTTTCTTAGAGAAACTAATTCCATCCAACTGTTGTCTTATACTAAAATACTGTAACATTTTTATCAAGGTTCCCCACACCAATATCATGTGAGAATTGTTTACACTAAGACATTGACATTGTTACGGTCAATCTAGAAACTAAATTATTTTCTTCCAGGATGAGTGATAACAAACTTAATGATACAATTCAGGAGGGAAAATAGAATAATATCACCAATATATATGTTCAATGTTGGTCGTAGAGGAGGTGTGACATATTTGATAAATGGTCAATTCTAGAGGAAACCAATCTCATATAAGAATCCCAGATAATATCTCCGAGTAAAAAATGGTCATCTGAGAGAACATTATGTGACCAATGTTGGTTTTAAGGTACTTGAAGGCATTGACATTGCTTGAGTCTGTATAAAGTATTATTAAGCCATCTATAATGGATGAAGACTTTGTCATAGCTTAAAATATATAAGGCCATGCCATATTGGAATTTTGTTAAGCGTCCGCGTGCACTTAGGTTTTAGTGCTCAATCAATATAAAAAACAAAATTGTTGGTAAAATTTTCTTAAATAATTTTGATGTTCCGGGACTCAATACGACAATTTTAAATTCAGGGAAAATTGTGTTCGGCAATGACGTTATTCGTCGTAAGCAATTTATCATAACTGCGTCATAAATACAAATTAAATATATATTTTATGTGAAAAACACTAGTCATTTTATATTATATTCAGACCATTGTTTCATATTACGAGGATGTTATTCCATTAAAAGAAATATATGTAATGCATTGTTTTTGTTTTAAAAAAATATTTTGTGTTTTCGGTTCGTTTGTTTTTGTGAATAGGTACCTAGGCTTGTCAAATTTGAGTTGACGCTTGACAGAATTCTGATTTGGCATGGCCTAATTAAAAGCAATTTGGATTGGTTAGGGCATCTTAATTAATACTGGTATAGGTCGTTTGCGTTAATGCTGGACCCCTATTTGCCGTAAATATCTTTAAACTATAACAGCGATTTTGCTAAAAATTTTAATACAATCTTATTTCAATTTTTCCTTCTAGGATTAAAATTTTCAGAATTTTTAATAGATAAATAAAAAAGTTTTCCATAAGGTACAATGCAAAATATTTAGAATTTTTTATCAAAAATCCGGCGGGAGGTAAAATAAGCTGTTCTGATTATAACATTGTCATACTTCCAGTGTATTAATACAAAGTCCCGTGCGTTTACTGTAAATTTGTTGCTTAAATAAACACTCGACGGTCTACTGAATTGTAAAGCAGAGGCCTGTCTTTAAAATCGTACGTGTAGAATTTGTATAGATTTTGACGATGCAGACGACAGTGATGATGATATTTGAGTTTGTATATACTGTTTTACTTTGTAATTAAATAAAATTTCTAACCGGGCCTCATATTTAGCTATTATTTTGTATCAACTGTTATGTGGCTGTTCTGATTATGGCACATACCCATTTAACAAAAGTCGCTTTTTGGCTTCAAAATTTGCATTGCATGTCTATGGGAAGTATGTTATGTAATTAAAGAAAAATTCTGAATTTTTGGATTTGAGAAGGAAAATGCTAGTTATGATCACATACAAAATTTGAGTTAATTCCATCCGATAGTTATTGAGATATATCATGATTTTAGGGGTCCAGCTTTACCGCAAATGACCTATATATAGATATTAAGAAGGATTTACAACAGTAGAAGTTACCTATGGTTACCTATTAGTTAACTAGGCCCATAAAACCATCAGTGACTGACAACTGCCCATTCAAGATTCAGAATTAAAGGAAGGAGGGAGAATGGTCATAGAAATTATTTAATGACCAAGCTCCAAACAAGGAAGGACCCTATATAAACACTGTATAAACTTGGTCAATGACATAACTAGGCCATGCCCAGGAATTGAAGTAACAATAATGCACATATTTCCGTCAGTGACTGACAACTGCCCAGCTGCTGTAGAAAAAATTATATAAATGTTTCAGAATATTTAAGGTTACAACTTTATATAGGTTTCCAATTATTCCTTGTCTTAATATAAAATGTAGTGAGATTAGTTTCTATATGACTTTAACCTTGAGGGTGAATATCTCATTTAAACACTGACTTTATTGTGTCATTTTAATGAAATTTAGCAATTGGTTAAATAAGGTTGTATTATAAAGAGTCAGGGAATTACTGGACTTTTAAATTTTTATTAACTTTTCTGTCTCTAAAGTTTATTTTGGGATTTTATAACTGCTATATATTGCGGGTTTAGCGAAAAACAGTCGTAACTTGCTCTTTTCTTATTTTGAGTTACAACTGTTTTCCGCTGAACCCGTGAATTACATGAAGACAGAATAGTCCATGATGCATTAAAAGGTACATTTGTTTTATTTACAGTTAACCTCTATACTGGAGTCAGTTTACTTTCGTGGAGCCTGGTCATGAAATTATTTCTACAACCAATTTCACCCTCCTACCAATGATTATTAATTATGTAGGGCAGTTGTCAGTCACTGAAGAAAGTATGTGCTTAGTAGTTGGTTAACAGCTAAATCCAGAGATTTTGCCTTTCCAGGAACAGTGAGTAGGTTGACTGACCGCCGTTATATGACCTATACAATGTGTTGCTACCGCATTAAACCATTTAATTAAACCGCATTTGAGTTTTTATAACAAATGCTTTTAACTACCTGAGTGCTTTTACTTAAAAAATGGCCCTTGCATTTTCCCATAAGTATCATTAGACAAATTGGTTCTTGATCTGTATTTCTGATATTGAAGCATTGTTTTAGAGAACCATCAACTACATATCAATATTTAAATAGTTTCAGATATTGGCTGCCCATTTCATAGGTCCCTCTGGAGGCTCAATTCAGAACAAGGTCTTTGGCAAGGTAAAATAGCCTATGCAATTAATTGGATCATAAAGGCAATATCAATGCAGTTTTGATTCACTTTTCCCAATTCTTTTATTACACCACACTCCCTTTTTTCCTTCACTCCCAACTTTTGTTGTCACTTCATTCCACACTCCTGTTGTCACTTCATTAAACACTCTTGTTGTCACTTTACTCCACAATTCTGTTGTCACTTCACTCCACACTCCCATTATCACTTCACTCCACACTCTTTTTTCACTTCACTCCTCACTTCTGTTGTCACTTCACTCCACTATCCTGTTGTCACTTCCCTCCACACTCCTTTTATCACTTCACTTCACACTTCTGTTGTCACTTCACTTTACACTTCTGTTGTCACTTTCCTCAACACTCCTGTTATCACTTCACTCCACACTTCTGTAGTCACTTGACTTTACACTTCTGTTGTCACTTCCCTCCACACTCCTGATATTACTTTACTTCACACTTCTGTAGTCACTTCACTACACACTCCTGTTGTCACTTCACTACACACTCCTGTTGTCACTTTACTCCCCACTCCCATTGCCACTTTACGCCACAATCCCCTTGTCACTTCACTTAACACTCCTTGCTGCCACTTCACTCCAGACTTAGGTTTTATTTCACTTTCCCTGGTTTTCAATACCTCACAATCTTTATTCATTTTCACTTCCATCCTTTCCCTTTGAAACTCCCTCAATGTCTTCAGTGAAATGTATTCTAATGTAGAAACTCTTCCCTTAAATCTGTATTTGACAACAACGAGTGATTGACAACAATTAATTTTTTCTGTGGAATTCTGCCTTGATGAGAGGTTTTACCTCTGTCCTCCCCTGACCTTAGCAATGACTACTCAAAGATTTTTGTCTTGTCTAGTGAAGGCTACAGAATGATTTGTCTCCCAGAGGCAAAGCTACATGGAATTCATTTGAAATGCAGAATTCATTATCTGACATTTAACTATAATGTGTTTTCATTGCAAATGAAATGTTTGCTAATTGTTTGTAGTGGTTGGATCATGTAGGATTTAGCTACATGAAACTCAGTTTAATACAATTCCCTGTTGTATTTAAGCCATTGAGAAAAAATTAAACCTTTAATTTGCACATTACCATTTTTGTCCTTAAGGCCTTGCGTGTGAAAATGTCTTTTTCATGTGCTCAATTTAGCAAAAGTGTTAAGAAAAAAGTCAAACTGGTAATTCTATGAAAATTAAGTGAGTTAGCTTTGAGAAATTGTGTCTGAGGCTGATTGTGTTTTTCTTTAAATTCTTCAAATTTTATGTTTAATCCTTTACTGGTCAATGACATGTTTATGTCTGGACCCTCTCCCTTAACTAGCCCTAACTGGCCACCACAGAGTGTTTTATAATGAGATTTTATTAGTTTCACTTAAAACCTCCCTAAACCTGGGTCGATTATGCCCAGTTGGTAGCGCACCAGGATTCTGAATCTCGTGTCCCGAAGGGGGTACAGGTTCAAATCCCACCCGAGGAGGTATACCCTTCCATGAAAATTTGACAATAATGTTGATTTTCCTCCATTGATTAGATAATATGGAGAAGTTTCTGGCCTTGTGGAAGGGTAGGCGAGTACTGGTTATAGACAAGGGTCTAGGAAAGCTAGGTTAGGTGCACTGGATGCTGTAAAATGACCTAAAATTGTGTTGACATGGCGTTAAAAACTAGTAAAAGAAAAACTCCCTAAAACCTTTATTTAGTGGGATATAGGGGAGCACACTTTCTGTCACTGAAAAATTATTCAAGCTTTGAAAGTTTGAAAGGGACAATACTGTTGTTTTACTTATACTTACTGTAAACTTTGCTAGGCCTAACTGGTTTTCTGACTGACAGTTATTACAAAATAGCTTTTCATTACAATTAATTGCCTGTCCTCTATTAGTGTAACTTGACCTGGTCAGCTTGACCATTTAGTATGATCTCATAACCTAGTGATTTATTTGTTTGTATACTTTTATTTTGTTACACATATTTAATTTTGTCAAGAAAATGAATTAAGGTTACAATTGTCGCTTTGTTTTAAGATAGTCAATGGCGTATCAGTTGATCTTATTTATTTAAATCATATCCATTGTAATACCATCACACTCAATGTCTTTACCAGTTCTAGCTTACACTCCACTAGTAGCTTACAACTTCTGTCTTTAGGTAAATATATATTGAATTTTATGGAATAGTATAACCTGCCCTTGCCTTGGGATCTCTGGATTTAAAATCCTGCACTCTACCACAAGGCTACAGTATCATTAAATCCATAAGCCACTTAGTAGTTACGGCAATATATCAATTTGTCTCTAGTCAATCAATTTGTGCCAGTTATATATTTAAATTATGTGTTTGAAACATGGACAAGACATATATTTTACTGTCATGGTATTTAATAATATTGTTTTAAGGAGCCTTTCTGAATGAAAGTTTTGTATGAAAGTTTTGTGTATCAACTTGTGAGTTATTTATGTGGTTTCTAACAGTCAAATATCTGCCTATTATATCTTGTCTCTTTCTTTAAAAGAAAGAGACAAGAAACAGACACTGTTTAATATAGACAAAAGTCTCCTACAAACTTGAACCTAAGTAGAACCTTGTATTTGATTTGTTATTGTTTACAGTCACCATGGGGTAGTGTGGTGAACTAATTAGCTGACCTATCATTCTTCATCAATGATAATTACAGAAAAAATATTAATTAAAAGCAATTAATCATTCTGACACTGTTTTATTAGCAATTGCAAAATCCTATAGAAAATCTGAGAATGGTATTAAATTCAACTGTAAAGAGTCTTGAAGTCTAATGTGAAACATTATAACTGAGAACTGAATCTTCTACTGAGAGGCTTTTACATAAGATTTTGTTATTTTTCAATTAATAATGGTGCTATATTTGGTATTGCAGGGTTGTTATTTTTATTTATTAGAACATAATGTTGACACTATGATGTTGCGTATTAAGATGAATAAATCAGAATATAAAGAAGAAAATTAACTAGTTGTAACTTTTTTATGACTTGTTTAGTAAGAATTGCCTGTAGAATTAATTGGGTGTATTTTCTTAATGATGCCAATGGCTCAGGCTGACATTTAACTTGATACTTAACTTGTATTAAACTGTAGGTGAACAACCTACTAGTATTAGAATATCTTTTTCACGCATTTTGAAGTATTGCGTGAAATATTTGTCTTCACGGAACATAGAGGTTTTAGGGTATTCAAAGTATTTTGTAGCTGTTGCATATAATTGTTTGTTGTTATTTTCGTAAATACATAGTGAAGTTAAGATGTAAATGGCCAGTCAGTCACTGACTTGAAATTTCTTGACACCCCTTACACATACATTGTTCTTTCTTGATGATCTCGGTAACAAGTTTCCAGCTCTTTAACAGGAGCACTAGAGAAAAGTTGAATTGTCAGATACCAGCCTGTTACAAGTGAATTTTTTGGCATGCAATCGTTTAAGTCTGTAAATGTGAGTGATGTTCAAAGCCATAGAACTCTAATTTCTAGGTTCTTTCTAGTAATTCTGAATGCTGTCTTTAATGTTTGTAACTTGGTTACAGCTGTCCCCATGCATTTTAGCTTTTTCACAAACTTTATCACAAATGTGGGTTTTTTTTGTTTGCTGGGTGCGCTGCTTGATAGAATGGTTATGTAACATTGGTGTGTTCTACTTTGATCAAAACAATATGTTTACCATCCCATTATGTTCTTGAAATTAAAAGGTTACCCTTTTTAAGATCTTTATTACAATGAGTTTAATGGTTCACTAACCTTTATGAATTTCTATGTAAGACTTTCCTTTTTCCTGTATTTATCATACTCAGAAAAAAGTTACAACTAATTACTCCCAGTGGCAATGTTGTCAAAATTTATATACCAGTACTTTAAAAGTAAGTGATAAAGATATGACTTGACATAAGTTTAAATATTCCAATATTTTTGTAGACATGATTCTGTTAATAGCCAGTCAATCCTTGAGTCAGTACCTTCAGTGATTATATTTAGCTTCAAGTCTGTATTTACTATTTTTAGTATGTTTTATTGGATGTAAATGTCCCTGGTAGATATCTTTAAATTATAGTTGACAATGAGGTACACTAAGTTGTTCTGATGAAGTTTGACGTTTGTTCTCTCTGGGGAATTCCTCATTGTTATATATTTATAAAGTTTGTGGAGGTGTAACCGTTTAGTTGGTTGGTGACAGTATGATGTCCGTTGATGTGATCTATGTTGTTCTTTATTAGGTTATTAGTGTACTCCCAGTGGATTTGTCAATGTACACTGTGAAGTATACATTATTATAGTAAGGACATCAAATCTTCTGTATATTATCTTCCTATAAAATATTCTGGAAAACTCAGATGTCATACAATAAATAGTCACATCATGTTTGAGAGTATGTCCATTATTTATTAGGCCTTACAGATTTCCATATTTTGTTGCAGAGGTATATTACGGGACTTGTACTCCCTTGCCATAAAAGCTAGCTTGAAGGCATTGAGGGAGTACAAGTGCCATTATACCTCTGCTACAATTAGAAGATGGGGGTTTGTGGTAAGGTGTATAGAGCTTCATACAAGTTTTTAGCTCACCAGAGCACATTATGTTCTAAAGGTTTGCTTTTGTGACAGGTCTTCAAAGTGCCTTTGTGTGTCAGAATGCATTGTCTTAAAGGCCTTTAGTTATCAAACTTGCCATGCAACCTCATTTTATAGTCAAATCTAACAAGATGGTTCAAATTAAAGACAACTTCAAAACCTCTTGGCTGGAGCCTCCCAAAAAAAGGAAAATATCTCTAGTATACACACTTTGCAAATAAAATTAAATGTATAAGCTCCGCATCCTTTTTTAGACCAAAATATATTTAACTGCCCTATATTTAAGACAACAGAATTAAAATAATACAAATTGAATATATATTATAATGCCAATTAATTTTACATTTTGGATAAACAAGTGTTGCATCAAATATTATATATGGGAATGTAGTGCTACTATAGTAGTTTATGTGTTATTTGAATCTTACCAGATACTAGTCTGTGTCTGATTAATTTCCCTTGTGATTATTTATATCTTTATTGTTAAGATTGTTAGGAGACTTTAAGGTAGACATTGTGAATTTGTGATATTCTTTGCACAATATTTCACAGTACAACTAGCTTAAACATCAAATTAAAGCATTTGTTTTTATAAAAAAGTGTGCATTTTCATTGCAGATAAAAACAGTTGCTAAATTCTGGTATGATCAAATTGACAGAGCTGCATGTATAATGGTATTGGATCAGAAAGCAATATGTGAGTCAAAACCTTAATAGTGTTAATTATTCAGTGTTGTACTTAAATTCAGACATTTAAACTGTTTAATAATATAAGTACCAGTACCCCTGGCAATATTAGCACGATTAGCTTAGTTGGTAGAGCATCAGACCATGAACATTTGAGCTTATCACTGCTGATAATAATGAAAAAAAAACAACTAATATTTTCAAAACTTATTTCATGACAAGGTAATTGTAAATGTTTATACTGATTTCATTTATTATAAAAAATATCATTGAAACTAAAAAGCTAAAGTTTGAAAGAGTCTTGTTAAAAGTGTCTAGGAAAAAACCACTTAAAATCATTATATAACTTCAGAGAATATAGCAAAATGAAACACTGTATATCACTGTCAATGTTTAAATGTCCCTTCAACTTCTGATTTGTTACAATTTAAACAAACACATTTAAAGGTTAGTATGGAATTAGAAATCATTGAAATCATCAGTCTCTAACAAAAACAATATTTTAAGTGCCCCTACTAATTGACTCAAAAAATGAAACAAATTGAATTGATGCTGTCCTCAAGGCAACCAAAACTGTACAAATTGACAATAACTGAACAATTTACAAAAAATCTTTAAACAACAATCCTGAACTCTGTACATAATAATAGACATATGATATGTGATATGAATATGATATGATCATTATTAGCTCTTTAAAATGTGTAACTTAACTCATTGCAATTCATGATTATGATGTCAAAAAAATATACAAGAACAAAAACAAGCATTGACTGTGACACATGATTTTGAGCAAGTTGATAATTTATGACCATGGTAAAACAATGGTATAGTTTATATATTTAACAGTGTTAAGATGTCAATTTAAGACCATAAATAAATAGATGAAGGTGTAAGATGCTGATGTTGTCAAAATAATGTACATTATACATGTCAGTGTGGACATTATTAACATACTCAATGACCATTTAATGGACAAACTGGTATGCTGGGGCCTTGTTGTTTCATGGTTTGTAAATTTGATGTAGTTGTTGATGGCAGGATGTCAGAGTGAGTTGAATTGTTAAATACATAAACATAATGTTGACCAGGTTTTGTAGAGTTTGTTTACTTGGTGCCAGTGTCAAAATTTCACTGATCAACACTAAGTCTCAAGTAACTGTTATTGTAGCCTTAGGCGATATGACTGCATGTGACTGAAATTTTGTTGTTAATGTTTTTTTATGAATGTAAACTTATATGCCATAGGCAGAATAACTGTACTTTTACTGTTGTCCTTAATATCTTTATCAATATTTGGACTTAAAATGTTTAATGTAATACACTGAATTTGTAAGTAATATTTATTTGACACTTATTGCATATTCTGATATAGTTGTGTGTAGAACATGCATTAATGTATGTAAAAATCAAGTGTCACTTTCATTAAATTGTTTAAAGTAAGTATTTAATGACTTTCTGCACTTGATACCCTGTACATCTATGACTATTTATGTATTGTTAGAGGGAGGGTAAATTGAGTTATTGATTGTTTTAAAGCAGAATTGCATAGCATTGAATTCCACCAATTTTCTCTCCTTTCTGTCTATTTTGGCACTATTCTCTGCAGAAATAGTCACATGCTGTTCTTTGAAATAATAATAATAATGACTGTATTTTATAACAAGGTGACACATATTTGGATAAATTCCCTCTTCCATGTGTTTGTTTGTTTGTTTGTTCTTGTTGGGTTTAACGCCGTAATTGCAACACATTGTATAGGTCATATAACAGCGGTCAGTCAACCTTTAATTGCGCACTCAATAATGAATAAAGTAACTCTGCATCAAATGTTATTAGCATTAAATTGTATTTGTCTCAATTTTTGACTTTTGAAATAATGTTTATAATACATAAACAACTTTTAAAAATGTCAAATTATATATCATCAGATATATTGATTAGCCATAATGTAAAAATCAAGATTTAGCCTTTCCACTCAACTTGAGGAGTGAGTAGGCTGACTGACCGCCATTATATGACCTGTACAATGTGTTGCTATAATGGAGTCAAACCCAACAAACAACAAAACATAAATCTTGCTTTCTCAGAGACATTCATACAAATATATTGTAAACATACTCCTTTATATGTAACATGAGAAACAACTTTCATAATTTAATGACAGCCTCTCACTTAATGTATTATTGTCAGGCAACGTTCTACTTACTTTTCACTGAAATAATTTCCTTTAGAAATATAAGTACATATTATGATGAATTTTCAATGTAATCTTTGTAACACCTTGAAAATTGTGATAACACTTTTTGATTAAAGTTGTTTCATCATAAGCTCTGGAAGAATTTATTGTTCAATCGCAGAACTCAAAAGGCAATGGTAGATTGACTTACCGTAGTAGGTAACTAATTTTCCTCCTGTTTGGCAATAAGACCTTTTGTGGATAGTGCAACTCGGACTATAAAACTGGGGTTCACATGGGTTGGAATCCGTGGTAGAACCTTCATTATAGACTAAGCTTTGTAGAATTTGGTCATAAACTACCTTCTACAGCCTTTACTCACACCCACTTTTAAGTGCCCTGATGCCTCTAAGATAATTTTGTCACTTCACAGAAGAAACTGTTGTTCAGTGATTTCTGCTTTCTAAATGTGGCTTTAAAAGATTGGAGGACACTGAAGAAAATATGTGACTGCTGTTTTTAGGTGAATTTTGTATCAAGGTTGCTGTTGTTTCAGGGTGACTTCTATACAAAGGTGATTTTTGTAGGTGCCTTCTGTATAGAAGTAACATCTGTTACAGGTGATTTTGTATGAAGGTGATTTTTGTTTAGAGGTAACTTCTGTATAGAGGTGGTGTCTGTATGTAGGTGGTTATTCAGGGAGGTTGCACCATACTTCGCTATTCTAACATTTCTATAGAAGCTTTACTTCCACTGTCAACATGTTTGTAGGAATAGAGAAGAGAGATTTTATGTTTTCTGATTTTATTGTCTATACTGACAAGGAAATGATAGTGCATGCAGTGAGGTTTTCTCTTAATTTCATTAACTTACAACATCTGTCCTGTTTTTGGCATCTTTCTCTGTGAGTGTATAGAATATTCAAGTATTCCTCATGTGTTCAAGGTCTTAAATATCTTTATTTGGAAGACATTTATGTGAGGCTTATAACAACATGTACACTTAGTCAGCATCTTGCTGTTTAATGCTGTTTCTTTTTATTTCATGGTGTTTCTTTTTGTTTCATGTTGTTTCTTTTGGCTACTTTAAGAGACTTTTAAGTGGTTCTTGTGTCTTTTTTAAGAAAATTAGCTTAGTTAGGAGTTAGTAATTTTGTTCATACTTTTCAAGGACTAGAATTTTTACAAGTTGAAGTTGATCAAACAGTCAAACAATGAGGTAACCAGAAGTGTCTTTGAAGACATTTCTTGACTCATTAATGAACACCAGGAGTGTCTCTATTTAAACAAAACTGATCAACTAAATATTGAGCTTAATTAAACTTGGATTTTTAGCTGCCTTTCTGTCATTCATGACACATTTTCTCAGTGCAGTAATTTAAGAAATCAGTTGACATCATGAGCTAAATGATGAGGTAAATGCTTGCTGTATTTTTTCTGTATATGCACTTTAAACATGTTTGTTTATCAAAAATGGATGGACAATATTTTAGAATAAGTTTATATTTGTCTGCTTGATTCTAATTCAAAGTGAGAAATGAAGTGTATGTATAAATATACCAAACTTGTTAAAATCTAACTGTTTAACACTTGGTAAGTAAAAGCCCTATCGCAGGTGATGTATTTATTGTGGTTTCCAAATGTGGGTTGTATAAAGTTGAACTTTTTTTCAGGCCTTTGATTTTACTAATGCCTGAATTTCTTTGGTATTATTGAGAAATGCCTTCAAAAGAAGTATAGTGCTTCAGCAGTAGAAATTCAAATTATATTTCTTTAGAAATGTTGGTGGATATTATCTTCAGACAAATTGAAATAGAAGCAAACATTTTTCCTGCCAATTTCATTTCTGGTGCTTAGTTCCCATGGATCAAAAGGGCATTGTCTCATTCCCCCTACATGCTGCATTATGCATGCATTAATGTCTGGTTTATGTTCAGACATTGGAAATCAGCAGCCTTCAACTTTCTGATAAGAATTGCGAATTTGGTTCTAATATGTAGTGGACAGCGGGTACAAATGGGACAGTGGATACAATTTGGACAGCAGGTACAATTTGGACTGTGGGTATATATCGGACATAGGGTACAAATGGTACTATATTCACTCACATTAAAGTTAATGCAGGATCAACATCACTAAAGGACAGCATTGAAGTGAAAGTGATTTGCTGATTGAACAGTGGGTATAATTTCACTCACATAAAAGTTAATGCAAGATGTTGCACCAGACTGTACTGTGATGTTATAACTAAGATCCGACTTTTATGAGATGTGAATCAGAACACAGACATACATGTATTGTTAGAATGACTTAATTGTACCCAGACAACTGCATGCACTCAGTGTTTTAGTGTCCAACTGAACTTAGTACAAATTTTGTGATTCAGAATATTATTTCTTCAAAGTGTTGAAGAACTCTGTTGTTAACTTTTTAGGTGTATTAGAATCCAAACAAGAAATGAAAACCACTGCATCAAGTTAGATCAGTTAATTAAATTCTCGTTAGATTCTTGTTCTTCAAACTTTATTTTCTTGGTAGAATAACAAGTTAGCAGTGATATTGGAATGTTATGTTTCCAGTATTGAGAATTATCAGAAGGAGTATCCACGTAAACTTCAATAAAATACTAGCACTGATTTTACTGCTTAGTTTGTTGGTCTCCGGGGAGAGATTTGTGGGGAAATAATCTTATTTTGAAATAGCCCTAGACTCAATGAGAACTTTTGTACTTTGTTTATAAATAAGGAGAAAACGTACTATCACTGGCCTTATTTACTATAAACAACATATTGTGAGAAATCTACATTGTCTTTTATCCTACAGCTCTAGGATTCATTATTAATGCCATTTTTTTAGAATCTCGGAGTGTTTTTTATTGTTTTTTCGTCTGCCTTAACGTGGCAATATTTTACTTGATAAGACAATGTTTTGTCGACACATTGACTACGAAACATAGCTATATAAGTATAATAAACAGGTCAGAGTAGATTCTCTAATTTGTGACAATTTTGTAATCTTGATGTCCCTTAACATTCTATCAGTTGATAATTATTACATTATATATAAGACAAGAAGCTCCAAAGGCTGACATGTTCTAAAATATCTCATGATGATATAAATGGTTTAGTATACTAGGATGACTTCAAAACAAAGATGGGTTGTTAAGGACCATAATATATTAGACCTGAAGCCTCTGGGCTTTTCACTATCATAGTGCAATTACCTAAATAAGTCTAAATTTTAAAATTAAGAGTTTTTGAGTCTTGGTAGCAAACATTTGTATAATAAGTAAATTTACTTACTGCACGGTGTAATGGGTTAATTTCTGTGAACAAAAATGGCAAAGGTTTTGTTAGAAAAAAAGCCTGGTATGTTATGGCCATACTATTAAAGAAACTAAATCTAAAACAAAAGAATTATGTAAAATAAATTTCAAAATCTGTAAATCTTTACTCACATTTTTTGTTAACAGTATTTTAATATAGACTTTATGTAAAAATATGTCTCTGATTCATCAGACTGTACAAAGAAAACATAAAAACGTGTACAAAGAGCAATACCATTTAATCCCAATTGTGCTTTTTATCAATAATATGTAACAAACTTTGTTAGCACCGCCTGGGAATGGATAGAAAACCCCAAATATATGAGTTCCAGATAAAGACTATTCATTTCAATTAGTGAAATATGTTCTAGTAAAAACATCAGAAGACATTTTGTGTGCTTGAGCTTATTAAATTCCCCTATGCACTTGTATACAGTCTCTGACAACCTTAATAGGAGCAACTACTATTAGCATTGTATCCAGGAGACGATCTTCTAAAATATACAACAATAAATGAATATTGTATGCACCATAATGGTTCACAATTTTATGTGACAAATACCTTGGAGATTTAAGATGATATTTTTGTTGTATTGTACAGTGCCCACCTAAAGTCTTTGAGCATAATCCTGTTTTTAAGGTAAACCATTGCATATTCATCCATGAGAAAAAAGAAAGAATAAATCTAAACAAATTCTAAAATCAGCATTACTAGTTTAACAACATTATGTTTCAAATTGTTTTACATGTATCATCATATGCGATACTTAACTTTTTGAAAGAAATACATGTTTATAATAAGATATAGAGCTTTACATCATTAATTTCGTTTGAATTAATAGTATCATTGATTGCTTTCGGCGCGATATGACCTTTTTGTGTTGGTGCGCCGTAAAACCCAAACAAACAAACAATATACTTTAATTTGTATAAAATTTACTTGCGGTGTGGGTTATCACTTTTTCTCAAAACTTCACTTATCCAAGAGCTTTTGGAGCACACTGTATAGTTAACTATAATATATACTATGTGACAGTATTGGATCCTATGTTCTGCTGTAACACAGGAATATTGGTATGCATTATTAATACTAAACCTTCAAAACACTTTAGTGAGAACGTCATGCAGATTTTAAGTTTTTTTGTTACTATCAAAAATCTAGACAGTGTCAGCAGTATGAAGCACTGTGCCATTTATATTCACTGCACTTTCTGGCCTGTAGTTGTCTTCTATAGTATATTAGTGCAATTATGCTAAAATGAGAAATCCAACAATTTCCCATTTTTGAAGATTTTGTTGTTGGCACATTAGGTGAGACAAATATTGCTCTCAATATATCCATACCCAACAAGAGTTACTGGCATGGAGAAAAATTTGATGCTTTACTTACAAAATTATGACTGTTGTATCTAATAATTTTTACAATGTTACTTAAATGAATCAAAGCGCTGAAGGCACTTACTTAAATAAATGAAAGCGCTGAAGGCACTTACTTAAATAAATCAAAGCGCTGAAGGCACTTACTTAAATAAATCAAAGCGCTGAAGGCACTTACTTAAATAAATCAAAGCATTGAAGGCACTGATTTTGTTTGGGATTGAATTTTTTGTGAATTTCTGTACTACTCTCTTTTTGGCTCCATGAATGTTTATATTGTGATGGGGCTTGTTTGTTATGGATATATTGCTCTCGGTCAAAGTTACTCGATAGACAAAAAGAAAGAAGCGTCACAAAGTTTGGAAAAATATTAGTAAAGTGATGCTGTTTTTAAGCTATACATTTGTTAGTTTAAAACCAAAGAAATAAAAAAGAATCATATTGAAAGAACTTTATAAACTATTATTATAAAATAATGTTTGTAACTTAATATTATATGATTTACAAAGACAACTAAATTGCAAATTGTGTGACATAGACATTGTAAACAAGTTATTGAACACAATGTAAAGGTCAGCTGGACGTGACCCATATATGACAAAGTAGCCAGATCCAAATTAAGCCAGTGTGCAAGTGGATAATTTTAGATTGGTTTTTAATCAGTCTGGATAATTATTAGCCTTAAGTTCATTTAAAATGAAACTGTTTGCTCTGTGTGCTGTGATTTATGATTATCATGCATGGACCTAAGTTCTGTATTGCTCAGTATTGAGAGCTTTTATTATTCTCTTACATTTGAAATTGCGTTGCAGCAGCTTTTTAAAACTTTCTTCTAAGATGTTTCATTTTATTACATCTAAAAGCTTACAATGTAACATCATGTTTTTCAGTATGCCATGCAACATTTTATTCTCCTTTTTCTTTTCAACATTGAATAAAATCTGTCAGAGACCATTCTTTTCAAGAGTTATTTTTAGTGATGGCCATAATTATGTTTTAACTATGGAAGTAAAACGTGTTTTCATTTAAAATGTAAATGCACTTAGTAAACAGTTGAAATCTCCTATAAGTCTTCTCTAAAAAGTATGTCTATTATTGATGAATGTTTAATTCCTTACTACTCACATTGTCTGCGAGGCATCTTCTAATTCACTGCGAGGGTGTTTTTTACGTACAAATTCCAAACGCATGATGTAAGAGATTGAATTAAGAAATGTGCAGTTTTCAATATTTTATTCATTCCTTGAGTAATTTGAAATGCCAAGATTTATCAATTTGTCACAAAAGTAGCTTATTCCATAAAAGGTGAACTTGGGAACATCCTGCTCCTGCCACACAGTTGACGTTGAGATATTTCCCGTTTCTTAGAAAATTCTAGCAGATTTGTTTGTGTAAATCAATGTATTTACCCATCTCTGTCTATGTATTTAGTATATACTAAAATGAGACAGTTGATATATTACATCTTTCTAAAACTATTTTGTATTTTCTTTGTGAAGAGTCATTATTTCCAAGAATCATTACTTCTGTACAAGAGAATTAATAAAATATTCAACATAAACATCAGTGAAATATTTCTAAGAACTGTTTATGAATACAATGCTCAGGGAAGTTGTTTACTGAAAACAGACATTATATTATAGCATTTACAAATAATTATACAATTTAGGATTATAAACTCAGTGTAAACATATATTTGTTATTTTCTCTTTGAAAGAAAGCATACTCGAACTTTGTAATAAATTTTCAAAGAAGTAAGCCAAGATAAATGCAGTCAGAATGGAAACTATTTGTTATGTTATATAAATATATAATTATGTATATGACTGTGTATGTATAAATATTGTACAAAGCAAAAGAAGTTTTTGCCATTGTTTCTATGCATACCCTTAAATATATCATATAAAACTGATGGGGATATCAAAATTCTAAGTATGGGTATATACACTTGTTCATTTATATTGTTAAATTTTATTCAACTGCCAGTCAAGCATATACATTCACCCCTCTGAATTAAATATTTACTACAGTACTTCTGTACTCACAATCAATAAAAATAGATATCTCTATTTATGTATGAGGATTAACAATTGTTGAGTACTTAAATCAGGGGCTTAATGTATGTGCCACTGTCAGTTGAATAAAATTTAACAATATTTAAATGCAAAAATCATAATAGAACTGGGCAGCATATTATCAAAAATCTTACGATAATTTAACAATACAATATAGAAGGATTTAAGATTAGAATTGGTCGTAAGGCCACACCAAATTGATTACTTGTTCTACGGATGCAGCGCACCAGTTTTCTTGATTTTGAAAAAAAAATATTTTTATTTTTTTCTTACCGCCCGCACATTCAAAAAATCCACATCCAAAAAAAAATTTTTTTTTTTTACCGCCCGCACAATAAAAAACCAAATCAAAAACAAAAAAAATTTTTTTTTGTTACCGCACGCACATTCAAAAGCTCCACATTCCAAAAAAAAAATTTTTTTTTACCGCCCGCACGTTCGAAGAAATTATTGACGCTGTTGAAGCATTTGGCGAAAATCGTTAAAAATCCTATTTTCGCCAAATCAAAAGCCGGATGTACGTCGTATCATAATTTATCATCTCATAGTCTAGTATCTGAGGGTATTTTTTTGAACTTTTTGTCCAGAGCTGTTTTTTGCATTTTTGGATAGAAGGATGTCTAAAGTTAAATTTTAGCGAGGGTGGACATCTGAAATCATGGCAGTTACCATGGAAACCAAGATGGCGTCCAAGATGGATACCATTTTATACACTATGGCTTGTATTTTTCACACCATTTTTACTACGAAAGGTATTCTGTAGTTAATAAATTAATGCTTGCTTATTAATGTACAGACATGGACCTTTCCAATGATGTGTCTTTCAAGGTCATTATGGGGCAAGGTCAAGGTCAAATTAAGGTCAAAACATAAAAAATGCAGAAAAATCGGGGTTTTACCACACCTTTTTGTTGCCATGTGAGAATTTATTCACCAAAACCACTTAAAAATTGTTTTTTTTTATTTCCGGCATTCTATTTTGTATTTAAAAACATAATTTTATATTTCAAAATTGAAAAATAATGAAATGGGAAGTCAATATAAACAGGAAGCTTAGCTTCAACTGTTACGGAAAAAAGGTTTATTTCACCTATATACAAGTTGTCTGTATCTTCTTGTTATATTTTACATACAAATATGCTTTGCAATAATATTAATAGAAATACTTGATGCAAGTAAATTTTAGAAAGAATATAATGAGGGTAAGGTTAAGGTCATTACAAGGTCAATCAAGGTCAAACTTGTGTTTAAGCAACAAATCGGGTATTTGACGACTAACAAATGCCGCGTCGGTTTTAAAAAAAGAATATAATTAAAAATGAAGACCATTTAGAATATTGTCATGGTCGTATATGACAACTGACACAAAAAATGCTATTAAGTATTGTATAGTCAGGTAATAATTGAATACCCTTTACTGGTTGCCACATAGGGCGAAAATTTGACTTTTTTCACAATAACGCCAAAGGGTCATTTCAAGATGCTTTTTTTCATTAACTAAATTACTGACAGATATGCAACTTAGTACAACTATTCTCTGGGTGGTTGTATGACAGAATATGCCTGTTGAACCCCAATCACTGTTACCATGGCAACATTGGGTAAGAGCAAAAAGGGCCAAAATGCAAGTTCTTTTTGAGGCGGTGAGGGATGCAGGGCCTCCTTCAGAACCCGAGACATCTTTTGATTGGTAAAGCACGCAAAACTATTTTAGATAACTTTCCTTCAGTGAAATATTTTTAAATCCAATTGAAAATACTAGTTTCAAGACCTGGGATTGTTCAAAGTTCTCTCATCTAAACATGTATTACAGACAAAATAATCAGTACAAAAATTCTTCTTTCTAAATATATCAATTTGACAGTGTCCATTTTTAAAAAAAAATGTGATGTTTGATTCAGATAAATGTTAAATAGGCTTCAAAAACGTCATGATTTGTATTGCAATATTAACTGATACATATATTGGTAAACGATTACACCCTAGGGAACACACTTCGAATATTCCACTTCATCGCATGCATAATCCAATTCAGTACATGGGCGCGATAATACCCGTACAGTAGTCACTAAACTGTGCGCATTAAAATCATGAACAGAGACATTTTTAAATGAATTTTTAAGAAAAAGTGATTTTAAAAGTGGAGGAGTATCTTGTTCAAATTTTCAAACCAAACTCAGATTGTAAATAATTCAGGCTAAGCTCAAGACGTAAAACACCTTCCATCAACTTGTCATATTATTAAGGACCTTATAATTAGATGTCTGTACACAACAAATCTCCGTAAAACAGATATCCTGTAGAGCGTTGATGTACAGGATCTCTTATACTGTCTCCGTGAAAGTGCACGTCGAGATAAATTTTGTGTCGACCAATCAATGCGTAGCTTTCATCTAGACAAAAACATTATCAATCACATTTGGTTTCGTAATTTCTATTTTAGACCAAGGTTTGCATGTTAATTTAACATCAGTATTATTCACAGTCTGCGATTGGGCGGCTCATTTCAAATTGCGTGACGTAGACGATGTAAACAAGTTACGTATAATTACAATTTCGTCATTAATATTATGATGAGAAAAGGTCACTTTAACATGACCTTCGTTTGAAAAGGCCAGATCTAAATTAGCGAGTATGCGAGCGGAAAATTTTAGATCGGGTTTTAATCAGATTGGTACACAACAAACTTACACACACATTGTATGGATATTAGTGTATAGTAAGAAGTGGATCCATGAATATTTGGATACACTGAAGAAGATAATTGCATTATAGTACCTATGCATGTATGTAGGACTGTCTCTGATAGTATTTCTATAGTATGTGGATGTTAGGATTGTTCAACGCAAATATGCCTTTGTAGAAATCAAAGCACTGAAAGCACTGACAGAAAAATAGTTTGAAAGGTAAGAGAGAGGAATTCTAACGCTCTAGTACTTATTTGGTGATTTATTTACTTTTATATTTGCAACTTATCTAACCACAAGAACTAACAACTAATTTGTACATTTTTTCAAGCCAAAACAACTTTCTAATCTAGCTTAACTGCCGTCATATGTCCAAGGTACTGGCTAGTTACTATCGATACTGACAATCAGATAGCTTGATTTCAACAATAGATACTACTAGCTAAAAGCCTCCAATTGGGATAATAAGACATTGGTTATTTAGAATTTTCATATTAAGGCTTAAATGTTCATGATTTATTTCATTTAGGTACATCTAGGTATCTGTTTTCGTAACGTTTTAGCTTCCAAATTAGAAAGTTTACCTCTCCGCTTACGAAATGTCTCACGCAAGTCTTGATTTCTACACCCCTGCAAATTAAAGTCTTTCACACTGAATTGAGTGGCGTATGAAGAAATCCGAATGACGCATATAGTTTGTATGTTTTTGCTGGGCTTAATGCCATAGCAACAAATTGTATAGATTATATCACGGCGTTCAGTTCACTTACACACTGTTCCTGGAAAGGCTAAATCTCTGGATTAAGCTGTTAACCAACTATTAGGTGCATAGTTCCGTCAGTGACTGACTACTGCCCTACATAATTTAGAATTAGTGGTGGGAGGGAGAATGGCCGTAGAAGTTATTTTAATACCAAACTCTGCCAAAGTATCAAACCTGCGACCCCTATATCAGTAAACTTGTACTACCGACTGAGCTATCTGTTATTTGCGTGTGATGTTTGCACTATATGCGTCAGGCATATAGTGCAAACATTACACGCAAATAACATTTTTATAAATTAAACAGGTGTTATTATATTATCACTTTTAATTCTGAAGGTTCAATAAAATCTGGAAATGGTAAGCAACTCTATCTTGACTTCAGACATGGATAAACTAACCCACTTAAAATTCGTAATTTCGGAATTTTCAAAAGAATTTTAACTTTGGTAACGTAAAGATGTAACTGAATGTAAAGTCACTTATGTAAATTGGATAGTAAACATTCAAGTCAACGTATGCAATCTCAGCCTGTTTGTTTGGTGAACAAAGGCATGATCTGATTTTAAGCTGAGACTGGAGATCCTCCAGGGGAACAACATCCTCTGGTTTGACACAGCAGGTCCATCTTATGCCTCAGTCCCATAAAATCGTGGCTTGATGCAGACCCGTACGTGCAGACAGCCGTAGATCGTGGGAAGCCTTTGGTATTAAGGTGACGGTAGGCAAATGGCACAAAACAACACACCTGTACGGAGCCGTAGCTGGAAGATATGCAAGTTCAATTTAAACTCGGCCATGATTGTGTTTACGATTTGAATTTAAACTGATTCGTGTATCAATGGCTCATGTCACGGACTGTGGTAAAAACATAACAGTTCGTACAGGTACGCAAGAGTTTGTACGAGTCCTTGCGGAGCTTGATCGCACGGCGTCCGTACGGTGCCCTCACGGCCATTTTTATGTTTATGGGACTGTAGCATTATCATGGCTTGTTCATTTTGCTGTTTCGCAATTTTATAATCACAAATCACACTTTTTAGTGGGCATTTACGACAAGAATGTGAAACGCTGGACTTTTTTAGTTTGCAACTATCTGCGCGATTAGTTGTTGTATGGGTGACCATTATGAATTATACTAAGCTCGGTGCGCATACAATACTTATATTGGGCGTGCTATCACAGTAAGTGTCTCTAAAATGTAATTGAAAACACAATTGATTATGAATGAACTAGAGCTATTTAATGCTAATTGTCAAGCAAAAATGGAAAATAATTGAAAATATCTTACTGCAATGATACATAAGGAACGGAGCCAAGGACTAACGAAGGCACAGGAATAATGAGGAGATCAAATTCTTCAAGTGCTAACTCTAAAATATCTTTCATTAAAAGTCTCTTGTGTTGTAATTTTTGTAAATGTGAATACACCACTCCTTCAAAAATGTCTGCCACAAGTCTTCAGTGTTTGTACAGAGCATTGAAAGTCCTTGAAAAGAGTTCTGACTTGAAAAGTGATGAATAAAGTGATTGAATTTCACTAAAAACCCTTAAATATATGTCAGTTACCTTGATAACACATGTTTGTAGCAGTTTTTTGCAGTGGTGTGCATCTGTGCTAATGGCACCTAAAATATCAAAATCGCCTATTTGCGCCAAGCTCAACATTTCTCAGAAGGAAAGTCGTCTAAAATATTTTTGCGTGCTTCCCCAATCAAAAGATGTCTCGGGTTCTGAAGGAGCCCCTGCATCCCTCATCGCCTCAAAAGATTGCAGAAAAAAAATGTTCATTAGAAAACATGTGTTCAGTCTCTCTCAAAAACTGGCACTTATAATCTCATTTTGAAGAAAAAGCTGGTTAAAAGGATAATTTTTGGTTGCGAAAATGCAAAAACTTGCATTTTGGCCCTTTTTGCTCTTCCCCAGTGTTGCCATAGTAACGGTGATTGGGGTTCAACAGGCATATTCTGTCATACAACCACCTAGAGAATAGTTGTAATAAGTTGCATATCTGTCAGTAATTTAGTTATGAAAAAAGAGCATCTTGAAATGACCCTTTGGCGTTATTGTGAAAAAAGTCAAATTTTCGCCCTATGTGGCAACCAGTAAAGGGTATTCAGTTATTACCTGACTATACAATATATTAAATAGCATTTTTTGTGTCAGTCCTCACATATGACCATAGCAATATTCTAAATGGTCTTCATTTTTAATTATATTCTTGTTTTTAAAACCCAAGCGGCATTTGTTAGTCGTCTAATACCCCATTTGTTGCTTAAACACAAGTTTGACCTTGTTTGACCTGGTTATGACCTTGACCTTGCCCTCATTATATTCTTTCTAAAGTTTACTTGCATCAAGTATTTCTATTAATATTATTGCAAAGCATATTTGTATGTAAAATATAACAAGAAGATACAGACAACTTGTATATAGGTGAAATAAACTTTTTTCCGTAACAGTTGAAGCTAAGCTTCCTGTTTATATTGACTTCCCGTTTCATTATTTTTCAATTTAGAAATATAAAATCATATTTTTAAATACAAAATAGAATGCCAGAAAAGAAAAAAAACATTTTTGGAGTGGTTTTGGTGAATAAATTCTCACATGGCAACAAAAATGTGTGGTAAAAACACGATTTTTCTGCATTTTTAGAGTTTTGACCTTGATTTGACCTTGACCTTGACCTACAATGACCTTGAAAGACACATCATTGGAAAGGTCCATGTCTGTACATTAATAAGCAAGCATTAATTTATTAACTACAGAATACATTTCTTAGTAATAATGGTGTGAAAAATACAAGCCATAGTGTATAAAATGGTATCCATCTTGGACGCCATCTTGGTTTCCATGGTAACTGCCATGATTTCAGATGTCCACCCTCGCTAAAATTTAACTTTAGACACCCTTCTATCTAAAAATGCGAAGAACAGCTCTGGACAAAAAATTAAAAAAAATAGCCTCAGGTGCTGTACTATCAAGTCTTTTGGCAGATTTTAAAATCGATAATTAGCTATCATTAACACTAGGTGTTCGCGTATACAATCAACAAAGTGACACTTTCATGATCCAATAATTATGAATTACGTAATACACCTTGATCAGTTAAACCCATATAGGGATCGGGTTTAACGCCCGTATTGGCCGTACAATCTCCGTAATAGTGATCTTGTTTTGCTAAAAAATTATCTGACAGAAAATTTCGAATTTTGTGCGTGCATAGTACATGTATACAACTTTTAAAATAATGTTTACTATAAGTTCGGTAGCAGAAACAAATAATTTGACGAAAATCAATTTCTTAAGATCTATTCTTTTTTAAACAAAGAAAGGTCAAAATTGATGACATTATAAACACGTTTTCCAAAAATAAAGAGGTCACATTGCACTTTCTATTTTGAACGAAGCTAACAGTCTTACACATCAAGTTTGCTAAGGGTAATTAAAATTTAGCGGTAAGTAGGATAATTATCACAATTAATGCTAAATAATTGTGAAAATTCCACAGTTTTAAACGTAATAACATTTAGTCTGATAGACCTTATTGTTTGGGTTTTGAACCCTTGATCGTATTATCAACAAGTATTTATTTGTTTTGTTTTTTATGATTCTGCCAATAACGTGCCCTTGTCGCGCAAGAGCCAATCGTCGCATAATAATTAAAACAGATGCGCTATCGTCGCGTCAAAATTCAATCAGCGAAATTCGTATTTGCTAGCGTTTTAAATATACAAATCTGATTGTTCGTTTACAACGCAACAGTCAAATGAATAGGACAGCTAGATTCAATACTTGGTGACGTACAGAACCTACGTCGATCTACGTTATTTCACTATGAGTCTTAATCATTTTCGTGGGGTCGCGAAAATACGTTACAGTTGCATTTTGACGTGTAAATTTCTTTTTTATCATCAATTATGTACATTGCTTTAAAAGAATACGAGTACATTAGTTGATTTTAACAGAAATTCACGTTAAGTCTGAATTGTTACTAATATTAATAATAATTAATGTCAGTTATGTTTATGTCATTCATAGGCATTGATCTATTTCTAGAACATCAATTTTAACCATTTTTGTTTTAATGCTTTCAAATCTTAGAGCACAGAACATGCTGATGGTAGGGATCAAAAGGTACTGTATTATCTGATTATATCTTTGACATTTGGCTTTGAACAGACATGTGAAAGGGCTTCAGTGCACAAAATACTATTAAAACAAATAGAAATATGCTGTCCTAAATAGATTAAAGCGTAGAATTTATTTATCAAAGATGTAAGCAAACAACATAAACAAACAGTCATTGCCATTGAACATGTATTTACATGGAGAACTAGGGATGTTAAGCTATTCATATCATCATCCAATGAGACAAGAAAAAGCTCCTATTCAAGTGCTTTGTTGCGACTAAATTTTTTGTCGCGACTTAACTTTTGTTGCGATTTCTTATTTTGTCGCTTATTTTTTTTTATTCGCTCGCTTAAGATTTTATGTAAAAGGAAAAAAAAAATTTTTTATTTTTTTTTATTCGCTCGCCTTTGGTTTAATTCAAAAGTAAAAAAAAAATATTTTAATTTTTTTTTCGCTCGCTCGCCCCATTTTTTTTCCAAAAAAATCCGTAGAACAAGTAATCAATTTGGTGTGGCCTAAGATGCTTGATAATATGGGCCCCTTATGAATATATATGCAGAGTTTCATTTTTATTTATATTAATAATTACACTTCTGGACTGGCTGGTTCATCTGGCTAAGTTAAAAATTATCTCACAACAATTTGATTGGATCAAATTCTTAGAAAAAAAGTAATGTATTGAAACAGAAAGTTTCTTTTTCTGTACAAGTAAACACCTATATATTTTTCATGGCTTATAATACCAGTGAACAATTTTGTCATTTTCCTGTTATTTTATGGTTGATACATTTTCTAATCTTATTATTTCCTTCTTTTGCAGTGAGTTGTGATATCTTCCTTACAAGCAGAAACATATGAGGTGACAAATTGCGGTGGATTTGATGTAATTCCATTGTTGCCCACATTTCCTTTAGAACAAGACAACTTCGCCATCTGATGTGAGTAAATTCGTAAATTTTCAACCAATTCGAAACCTATTATATTTTGAAAATTTAATTTCAAGTTCGACTAGACACACTTGTTCATAAAGTTAAATTTTGAGTATGGCAGTTGTTATTAAATCATAAGTGTTTTACATGTTGTAAAATTTTGCGGCGATACTAAGCTAAGGGATATAACGTAACCAAGTTATACATGTAAGTTCTGAAGTTGTACATCAAAATTGTGTTGCAACCAAACGTTCACTCAACTTTATGTCTTGAAAGTTGTTTCTGAAATGGAGAGCATTCACTGCAGATATGCATGTACATTTTGAAAAAAGTATAACCTCTCCAATTGGTACCTCTGAGGAGTGACTACCTCTGAAAGGGTTGTATATGATACCACCTCCTTTCTTCACATGCGAGTTTAATTTGCACTATTTTTTACCTCGTTTGAAATTTGAATGACTCCTATAGGGACCAGTCAAAGGTATGATTGAGATGCATTCCTTGCTAGATTTTACCTCTGTGCAATGTCACTCAAAGTCAAATAACTTTTTTATCAAAAACACATAATAACTACACACACATATTACAAGCAGTTATTAACAATCATTGTAATTGCTAGAATTGTTGTTATCAAATTCAGTCAATGACCCACTTGTTGATATTGACAGTCTGGTTCTATTCTGTTGACATATTAGTACAACAGTTCTCATAGTATTAACACAGTTCTCAAGTGTATGTCAATGTCTTAATGTATAAATGAGAACTCTTCTATACTCTTCTATAAAGAGATACATTTAGTCCCAATAGTGTTATAATTAGCTCTTTTATACCCTTAATTGATAGGTAATTATAATAATTGTCTGCAAAGTTGTCTCCCTTGGGCTACTTGGGGTCCTGATTAAAACCTGATTAACTTTTCATCACTAGGTTGTCAACACACAATGGTTAGAAGTACAACATGTGTGTCCTGTTAGCTTGATATTGTCCTATACTCTAGTCTTGACAATTGTACAACCATTAAAGTCATTAAACTGCCATTTTTACTGGAGTTTACTTCACTTGCATTTTTTTATAACACATGGCTTGAGGGTATGTTTTTTATTGTGGCTTGCAGAGTTGACTACTGAAACTGTGACTAAAAAATCTGTCAATGGAAAATGTAAAACTAAAAATTAAACAATTAAATACATTATTTCTCATTATGTGTAATTAATATATGGAATTCAACATCATCTTCTTAAAGATAAAGGTGATTGATCCACCTGTATTTATAAAATAAATTTAACTGGACTAGATCAATTACATGGTCATAAACTTCTACCCTTTGTATTTTATTCATTTTCCATCTGCCAACATGTTTTATTTTGTTTTGTTTTTTACATAAAAATAAGGATACTAGTTTTATACATAGTTGAAAACATAATCCTCCAATATACATGAAGATCCAAAAACTTTACGAGTGATAGTGATATTTATTTGTTATTGTGGAGTAGTCAGGTGACCATATTAGTGCTCTAGTTTTGTATATGTAGCAGGTATTATTACTGTATTACTGAACTAAAAAATGCCAACATGGTTGACATTATACCTACGAGAAGTCTGTGACATCTTCTGGAAATGTATGCAAGTTCTGTTTTCTAAAGAGCATTGTTCAGGAAAGAATTCAATCAGTGGTTATGTGAACAGCCTCTACTAAGGTATATGTTAATTATTAAATTTAAATATAAAGGTTTGATAAATTGTGCAAAAGCCAAATATACATGTAAAAGTAAATAGTTGCTCATATTTATATTGTAGAATACGTATGTGATTTAACAACAACATTGAGTCATAAGACTGAATATTCTTTATAATTTTAGTGATTTAAACTAGAATTTTAGCTTTAAAATAATACAACAGTTCAGAGAAGTCATATCTGTTTCTTTCAGACAAATGCAGTCAATCTTCATTCACCTTGGTGTACCAATCATTAAAGTGACAAAATAAATAATTCAATGATTGTTTTAACTGGAAAATTGATATAATTCACTCCCACACTTTTATTACTTATTTATCTTCATTATAGAAACAATGGATTTTAAAAACCCATGTCTGGTCTCCAAGTTTTATGCAATAATTATGTGGGTATAAATTCCTTTCACTGGTACTTAACAGGTTTCCAGACATGGCTGTATGGAATAAACTTGACAATTGTTCTATATTTTTATTACTTAAATTACGATTCTATCTTTGATGATATCTATTCTAAAGTACTTGTTTACATGCAAACAATGAATTATTATGTATGTTTAATTCTGTGTTTTATTGTCTTGGTTGATCAATGGTTCTTGTACAATATTTGTTGTTGTTGGTTGGTGGTAATGCTGTTGTTTTAGTTGTTTAAAGTAAAAGAACTACTTGTTTCATCCACTAAGTTCATTACCAAATAAAACTGGCAGTATTTTACAAATGTTGCATATAGTTTTAAAAAATTGTATAATATGAAATATAAAAAGGAAAGCATGCACAATGAACATGCACGACATAACACTTACTTAAATAAAAAGAGAGTTCTAAAACATGTACATGAACAGGTATTAAACAGGATTTGGTAGAGTATTTTTTTCAATTCCTATTTTTTGTCTTTTATTCAAAGATATTAGAGGTTAAAGTTTGTCTCATTTAAGGTTCCCTTTAAACCAATACTATAGATACTATAGAATTATGAGGGTCTGCCATTTGAGGTAAAAAAGTCATGAATCAATGGAATTTATGACTCAAAACCCATTTTTGCATTGTTTTCAAATGTTAGGCAAAAATTGACTTTGACAAAAAATGGTCAGCTGTAATATTAAAAGGATCAATTGGGATACTTTAAGAAACATAAACATATTTTATGCTGTTTTTCACATATTATAAACCGTCATCAAAGAGTGTATTGTATTCATGAACATCACGCTACCAAATATTTTGTATTATTAAAGCACTGTTACAATAGCGAGAGCACTAATTTCCATCTAATTTTGCTAACTCTGCAAATGAAAACTAATGGAATGATTGTTTGGTTCACAGTATGAGAAATAAAACAAAATTATAACATTTTTTCTCGTTCATTAGACATTTTTAAAATCAAAATCAAATGAATACAGAATGAGAACACCATCCAGGATTTTTATTGTCTCTAATTAATCACCCTGCATTTTTATTGTCAACAAATTGTAATGTTCAATCAATACTTGTATGCCTTTAAGAGTATGTTGTCAACTTTTTATGACTCTTCTTATTTCCTGGCATATTAACTACCTTCACCTAGAAGAAAGACCCTAACACTGGAAGGTGACAAGTTAACACAATAAACATCAGAGTAGGAGCAATAAAACATGTGTCATGAGTCAATCAAACTATTTTCAAACTCAATAGATGACTACCCCCCTCTCCCCTTAGTGCTTGTACTTGACAATTGGGTTCAATTTGGTCAGTGTTACAATAGTAAAATCAAATTATTGGATGACCAGTGATTAGTATTTATTTTGCCATTTTATAATGGGAACATTGAGCCAGATCCATTGGGCAGTAGACTATGAGCAGAATTTGAATCTAGTGTCCTAAAGGGATCTCTCAGTTTTGAAACCCAACAGAGCTGGTTATACTCTTCCATAAAAATAAGACAATATATTTGATTTTCCTTCATTATATACATGTTTATAGACAACAGTTCCAAATAAAATAACCTTCCCTTTGAGTCTCTGTGTTAAAAAGAATTTAAATATAGTTGATCCTATTATGTGTCTTTCCACGGTAATACTCATTTAAAATAGAAAGATAGACTAAATGTAGTTAGTTCTTACATCATCAACTTTCATTACTTTCAGCTCTTTGATTTTATATCTCATAAGTTCAACGATGAATGTTTTGTTTGATCGGCACTTATTGGTATACTATAGGTAATTGTTTCTGTTTTACTCCACCCACTTAATGTTCCGTAATATTTTGAATACCTCAGAGAAATTATCGAAACTGTTTTTATGAGTAACAGAAGTTTATGTCAAGCTCTTCAAAAAGGAAACCATGAAAAGTAGTGAAGAGTTACCTAATGTTGGATAAACAATGTTTTAGATAATCTATTTACCATGATACTAAATTATTTTTAGGTAATTTGGTAAAGTATTTTATTACCATTGTTTTGCCTCTATAATGAGGTTACACTTGGCAACAGTTTCTGTTGTTATTTTTCACCACATTTCATTTCATACTCCGATGGAAAAACACAGCCAAGAACTAGTTAGGCTTTCTTTTGATGTTGAGTGCTCACAAATTAGTTAAAATTGGCCAAAACTTACATTAAATCATTAAAATTTTTCCTAATTAACAGAAATTTGAAGTTGTTGCTTCACCAAATTGGCATTATAGTGCTGCCTAGGGGGAGGGGTTATACCCTTCCATGAAAGTTTTACAATAATGTCAATTTTCCTCTATTAATAAGAACAAAACAGAACAGCACAGATAATTTATTTCAGATAAATACATAGTACATAATAAGGTATATGGAGAATACCAGGCCTTGTAGAAGGGTAGGTAAGTAATGATTATAGACAAGGGTCCAGGAAAGCTTAGGTTAGGTGTGCTGGTCATAATAATTGAAATAACCTGAATTGTGTTGTAATATAACATGAAACACAGTACAATTAACTTCTAAAGTGGTTGGTCAGAATACAGATGACTGTTTTCTATATACATTTCACTAGGTACATGTACTAAATCATTGGTTCAGTATTTGAGATGTTTAACTCTAAATGCTACTTAATCTTGAAGTCTTGGTTGGCATAGAGAAGCTATATTCATTGTTGTTGTGTCTATATTTCTGTTGTTACTGAACTATCAGCACACAGTGATTGATTACAACAAGAATTCAATCTTACAGCTAACTGTTTAGCTTGGGAACTTGATTGACCTTCTTTTGTTTTTCCCTCCTTTTTTAATTGATGGAATGAAGTGTAGGAGAATTTCTGTGAAAATTGTCTCTAAGATAAGAAAAACAAGCCATGCATTGACCATGATAACACTGTATAATGAATTAATACTGTCATATCATTTATACCAATAATGTCTCCACAAAGAAGACCAGGAACTAATTTTTTTGTAACCTCTTCACAATCATTTGTCTTCCACACAAAAAATAGATCCAAAATTTTGCACGGAATTGATTACCTTAATGAATCTCAATGTTTTTAAACAATATCAGACACATTCTGCATCATAAAACATAGTTGTCTGTGTTAATAGTTGAAGAATTAATGACTTGCTGTTATAATGACAGATTATGGTGAGCAAGGTGCAGTAATTCACTTCAAATTATAGTTTTGTCAGAAGGTCACACTCTCCATTATTGCATGTTGTGTTTATGACCTTTACTTGTATCCTTAGGCAAGTCATTATGATTCTGCATGCTTATATTGTCCTGGATTCATCATGGATGATAAATAGAAGTTGTCAAAATTTGTATCACCATCCTGATGATGCATACTATAGTGCATACAAAAAAACAAAACATGTTGGGGTAAACATTGAAATGAAACAATCCATTTCAGAGGTTAGGCAGTATTGAAAATAAAAGTTGTATAATTCATTTTAACAATTTTAAAGCATGGTGGATAAACCACCCCCCATTGGTTAATCATGCTTGTAACGGTAGAACGCCTTACCATTACACCAACAAGACATTTACAAAATATATATAAAAAAATATTTTATTGTCATCTTGAGCATCCCCTGTCGTGGATTAGGTTATTCTATTGTTTTTATAAACAGTGTTTTGTTTTTTTTGTACGCACTAAGCATACATACAGTATAAACAATAAACAAGTATAGTTTACTCAAAATAACATAACATGTTTGTTTAAAAATTAAAATAAACCAATCCATTCCAGAGGTACAATTGTAACTGACAGATCTTCATACATATATCAGAGTTCTTTGACTTTCTTTGACATTCTATTATAATTAAACATTATTGTAATACTGCAGGAAACTGTTGTAGTGCTGTAATGGGTTTTCTTCTGGCAGTATATAATTTTAATGGCTTTTGTC
The DNA here is from genome assembly GCA_025267735.1 of Mactra quadrangularis. Lineage (NCBI taxonomy): Eukaryota > Metazoa > Mollusca > Bivalvia > Venerida > Mactridae > Mactra > Mactra quadrangularis. The sequence goes on along the minus strand of CM046308.1, from coordinate 14,700,885 downwards.
ATGTTTTAATAACTGCAGATATTACCTGGTAAGCCCTTAGAGAGTTGACTGTACCAGATATAGGATAGAATTTAAAAACTGAAGACATGATAGCAACAATATTTAAGTCCAAATTCAATGATAAACTTGGCTTTTAGGAACACAAGTTTTAATACATTTTAGGATGAGTCTAAAAGCTGTACCAATGTTCTAACGGTCTAAAGGCAGTACCAGTGCAGTACAGCGGATATTAGGGTATTTAAGTATAAAAATCTCAGTGTACTTATTGAATTCATTTTGATATTAAGTGTGCTTTCCTCGTGCTTTCCACCCTAATTTGTGTTTGACTCAATTAAAAGGAAAAATAACAGTTTCTGTTTCTAAGTGAATACCTTCTGTGCTTCTGCTGAAAATTAATTTAATACAGGCTGTTATTCTTGTTGTTAAAACCTAAGTTTATTTGATTCTCTTTTTCTATCTTTTTTCTTGTAAATACTTGACAAAGTTAGTATACATGTATGTAATAAACTCTCTTAGAGAGGATGGAGATTGGTTGTTTGTTTATACAGTCCCCACCAAAAGTTTGATGACAAAGAACATTTACTAAAGGTACTCATTCATAGGTTTCAGTGTAATCATCAATTTTTTCTAAAGCTATCAAAATAGTTTGAAAACATTTTTTAACAGAAAATTAGTGATTTGATAATGACAATTTTAGTGCAAATTGACATACAAGTTCAAATGATGGTGTTTCAAGTAGTAAAAATCTATGCCGTATGTCACGGTGTAGACAAGTTTTAATGACTTTTATTGTATATTTCTTGCAATCTATATGTCAGTTTGTCCTAAAATATTAAGACTTAATTTTTTGACACAATTCGTACACTGAATGGTATTTTGAAATAAAAACTTATAAAATTTAGTAAGACTACAAAGTGAAAATGCCTCCAAACTTTTGATGGGTACTGTACAATTGTAGCAGAAAGGACCAAAGTATTGATTCTTTACTATGTTGTTTGTTCTGATAATTTACTTTGATTAGGGAAATGTCCTGAGGGGTCACTCTGGTCATATTTGACTTGCTAATACAATGTATACTAAAAGTTTGGTCAGGAACATTTGGACAATACTTGATGTTATTTTCTTATTAACTTATGATATATAATATTTATTTTGTATGTCATCTCATGACAGATTCTTAATATTCAATAGAGTTCATATATATCTCTCACAGAGTCTAGAAAACTAACTAGACCTGATGTGGACGAAAATGATATTGCATTTTTCTTTCCATAATGAGATAGTGTTTGACATTGCTTTACCAAAGCTCTATGTCTGATTGTCAGTATTTAAGTAAACTTTCTCTTTCATGATCCAGGAAAGAAAGAGTTTCTAAGGCATATTGATGGGTTTAGCGCTGATAGAGTCCAACTACATTACATTGTAAGTATGTGGACCATGTTGAAAAAATTTTCAGCCAAATACGATAATCCACATTAAATAAAGTCATTACTATTATTGTTGTTTTTTGCCAAATAAAGATGTATGTATGTATTTTTATTTTTTGTTATTATTATTATTTATATTTTTATATTTATTATATCATAATTATTATTATTATTATATTTATTATTAAGTAAAGAAGGACATATACTAGTTTTGCACTAAGCTGTTAGACTTGTTTAACGTTGCTATAATTTAATTCAAGTTCAAGTTATGTCTGCTGTGCGCAATACAATTTCCTAGCTATGAGCTTTTAACAATTTTTAATCAAGTTTAATCAAACTTCACCTTGAATCTACTTTGTGTAAACAACAAAAGGATCCCTGCAAGAACTTCATGAACTAGTTCATGAATGTGTATAAACAACAAATGTTCCTAGACAATTCATGAACAAAGCTAATAAATACATTAATTCATGAACATTCATGGAAATTTGCTCATGTACATTTCTTTCAAGATGATGAACATTATTCAATTTGAAAGAATGTTCATATGTACATGGACTGTTCATGAAAATTAATGAGTTCATGAGTTGATGATTTTATAATGATCTTGCAGGGGGAGTAAATAAAGTATAACATCACTGTTCAATAAGGGGTTTAGTGTAGACATCATCTTGTTTTTGGCTGGAACTTTTTGGAATGTATCAAAGATTTTGCACAAAACGTTTGTAACTCAATATAAGAAAAAGTGCCATTTACGACCGTTTTGTGCTAAACCCACGATATGTTTATTGGTAACAGTGCATGTGACTGTGTCCTTAAACTTTAGCTCAGATATTTCTGTTCTTGTACGGTACTGGGAGTGGAAATTTCTTATCAATTTTTATGATATACTATAAAATTGTTCAAAGGTTATTTTATTAAGGGACCACTAACAGTGAACAATTTGACAAAGTGTCAGCTTCACAAGAATGTATTCTCTATATTAATATGGTCTTGTATTAACCTTTGTCTCACACTATACACAATGCCTGACATTTTTCCTATTATCTTTTATGTTATGGTTGTGTAAGTAACATCAGAATGGAATAATGTCCAACAACATGCTGGTCTTGTCTGGCTGAGCTTACTGAATTGTTACTTGGAAATTCTTGTTTATGATTCATTGTTATAGGATTATTATCAAAAAAAACTTCTTGTCTATGACAAAAATGGTGTTTTCATACTGTGAGTGTTAGAAAGTTAGAAAATGTAACCTTCCTTGAACAAAATTATTTTCGGAATTACTTTTTGTTTTTGATCGCTTGGGCTACTTTTGTTTTAGGCCTAAGTGCTTTGTTTAAATTTGATCATTTATGATCTTATTCTATTTCAGAACTATTTTTTGTTTTTGATCATTTGAATTGTTTTGTTTAGAACTACTTTTTTATTAATTTGATCACTCATGAACTAATACTTTATTTCAAAACTACTTTTTTGTTTCATTTTTGGTAATTTGAATAGATTTTATTTTAGAACTACTTTCTTGTTAAGATTCTCATACACAGACTAATTTTATTTCGAAACTAATATTCTTGCATTATTTTTATTTCCAAACAATTTCCAATGTTTTATTTTGGACCTACTTTTTCTTACTTGACAATAGACATACAATGAAATGTAGTGATCTAAAGCTTTTCAAAGTGGTTTTATAACTCATTGCCAAGATATAATTCATCTTCTCTGAAATTGATGAGCTCTCAAATGAGGAATGAAAAAAAAACTAATATATGAAGGAAAGAATCTTATATGATCTGACTTATTACTTTCTATATTCATTCACTCTCCTGAGGGTTTTTTATGGATGGTTAAGCTAGCCTTCAGACAAAACTTCCCATGTTATATAATATATAATTATGTCTGTACTATTTTCTCAAAATAAATGAAGAGAAATTTCTGACTTTTTATTTTAGTCATTATGTTGGAAATATCTTTTAATTACTTTTCCCATGCACTTGACATACTGTATTGTCTTATAAAAAATGACAATATGGGTACTTATACATTTTGATTAAAACCTGATATAAAATTCTCCTATTACATACTCGCTGATTTTACATCTGACAAGCACGCTGTAGGATCACTTTCAGCTGTCACCTTTGCTAATATATCTATGCTGCAACTGGCAACAAATCATCCAATCATCAGATCTTTGAATAACACACATTGTCAAAATAGCCCGGAAAAGTTCCCATCTAAATATAGAAATTTTGAAATTAATTTTGATGTTTAATTAATGCAAGCCTGATACTAGTTTTCATTCAGAAAAAAGCTTCGCATTGATTGGTCATCACAAAGGTCATTCCAGCATGACCCCCTTTGCCATATTAGGAGATCTTGTGTTTTAAGTCAATAGGATATCTGTCCTTAGCATCAACTTTGCCTGTCTTAAGAACACTATATGTTTATTTGTTGTCATTGGCTTTAAGCTTAATGAGTAGCAACAAAAGAACAACACCATACTAGATATAAATTATACCATTGACTATTTATTTATTTTATCTATAGACAAAACTAGGCATAGACAAATTAATGTCTTTTGTAATTATCTATACTAGAATGGGACAGTTCTTGGAGCATATTGACCAACTTAACATTGTGAAAAAACTTTAGGTTCTAGCTTAGCTTCTTCTAAATTGTACAGAGCTCCCGTTCTTGCTATCAGGGAATTTATGACAGTTAACAAATGCTTGTTTTGTTCAAATTCTTGTGAATATGACCACATTGGCCTGTGAATTGTAATTGATTACTTTGAATCTGTTTGAAGAGTGACTCTTCAAAACATTTTTATAAATTACCTAGTTTAACACTCAATGCAGTTTTTGTGCAGAACATTTACAATTACTATTTGAATATGTTAATAGTAGTTGTTTTACATTGTGTAAATTATGACTAAATATGTTTATGGATCTTAGATATACTTAAATAACTTGAAGTTTCATAATTATAACTAGTCATATAATTGTACAAGTTTTGAGAACTGATAAAATATACAAGTAAAATAATGATGATGTATATAATATGTCTATAAGAAAGAAACAGGTGATATGGCAACAACCAGGTGACCTTAGTAGCTTTTATTCTTATACCAAGATACTATGATATATATAAGTTATTATAATCTATCATGTCAAGATGATGATTGACTCATATAATGAGATTTTCTTAGATTTATGTATACTATAATAGACAGAAATGATTCCTCATTCTCTACAGGCTGTTTTCTGAGACTTATGGTGGTAGAATTATGATTTGTGAAAATCTTAGAACTAAAATATAAAGACCTAAGTTTAGTATTGGCATGATAGGGTTTTCCATTTTGTGAAGTTTTGCCCATTGATAATTTTATTGTAAAATATAAGCTTCTAAGTCTAAGGGCAGTTCTCATTTGAAAATGCATCATCATACATGCAAATATGTTTTTCTTTGTACACTTTATGCACATACTTACAATGGCACACACCCTATGATCTTGAGCTTAAGATGTCATGTAGTCTACTCATATTTGATTTACTTATTTTTGTTTATTAACATTATTAAATTATTAAAATAAATACTAAACTACAAGCCTGGTACAGTTCTAGTATACAACATCCTCCTGGCTTGTACTTCGTAACCCTTAATTAACTTACAATGTTTTGTAATCTGTAATGATTTATTAATCTACCATAGCCCTCGAGCTTTGTATCATTTTAGACTTTCAGTGCATACAAAACATGATGTCATTAAATTTTAAATATAGTCTAACACTGGAAAGCCTCTGATATATAATTCAGCAATTGCAGCTTTGATTTCATTCGTATGTCATTAATGTTTATGGGGTGCCTACTTTATTGGGTTTAAGCAGGAAGATGGCACACTATATTTAGATGGACATTTGCAGTACGGGGTCTTTTACCTTTCTTGTTGCACTACTCAAACATTTCCTTTGCAATGGTGGCCCAACAATGTGAGGCTTCTTTAATAACTTTCTTGTTCAAATAGGTGATGCATATTGTATCACTTTACTAAATTTTAAACTGACCAATTTGGTATTAAACATTTATTATAAATCATGCATATGCACATTTTTATTGCCTTACATGTTTATTATTATGTCAATGAAACTTGAAACATTGTTTACATAGAACATCATTTAGATATTAACCTAGGTTATCCTTAACAACCTACGGTATATCGAATTGTTAAAAATGTTTCACCCCAAATGTTGTTTTTTAATTAAGCAGACCTTTTTTTAAAAAAAAATACATTATTTACATAAACAGGCTGTAAAACGGCCTGCTGATCATTTTCCATGTTACTATCATAGAAAAACATAACAGTTGTATGAGTAGGCCTACGTATTGCAATGTGAATCCAGACTTTGACTGTAATTAATGAGCATAGAGCCGCCCTTCCTGTCGACTCATTATTATAGTAATTTTCATAATTTTCACTGTGGCATATGGGATGTAACATTTTGTTTTACTACCAAATATCTTTTGATGTACTGGATTGATGAGCTAAATAATACATCATAAACTGGTTAACATATGGCACTATGTAACAGTGCTCTCCTACAAGTGCTGCCCTGTTGTGTTGGAAATACATGATGTGAAAATATGTGGTCATAATTGTAGCTTAGCCTTAAGGAACGACTTAATTAAATTGACCTTTCACCATTAGTGCTCCCATTATTGCTGTGTGTTTTTGAAATGTTTTTAATGAAAAAAAGAACTCACAGTGGCAAAAAAATCAAATATAAAATAATCTGATGACATAAGAAATTTTATGCAGTTCTCATTTTTTAGTGAAATACAAAAATCATTTCATTACAATTGCAGCCACAAAAGCTTAGCTTATCATTTCTTAGCAGTGCAGTTACAAAAACTGTTCAGCTGAGTTCTTATTCCCCCTTGCAGCTATCAGTTGCATGCTATTGGTACATATCATGTTTTACTGTTACAATTAGAAAGGTGATGATTGCTATTTAAATCATTCTAGTCTTTACAAAAATCACATTTCGTATAAATTATTAATGTCAAGTATCAACACTGACAACTTTTTTACCAGTTTGATGGATGTACTGAAGTCATTTCTATCTTAAGATAGGAATTCTTGCTCCTGCCATGACCTTGTGACCTTTCTGTGATGAAACTCTACCTGATGATCTTTTCATTGGTGACAGTGTAGGGCATTGAGTATTATTAGTCTAATATAGGTGTTATTTGGATTCTAGGCATGGCTACAACTATCACCTGAGTCTCATGTGGGGATATTTTAGGTTGGGCTTCAAATAAAAATTGGTCACTTAATTCTCATAATTATGGGGAATTTGTTAGGTGTCATAACAATTATTATTATTTCTTATAGGTACTTGTTGGCATAACTTAAGTTTTTAGGACTGGTTTGGAAGTTCAGAATCAGAGGAATAGTTCTATTTGGAGTAATGAAAGCAACCAAAATCATAATATTCTATTTTTTTTTAAATTTTGATATTTCATCCATGCAGATCTGTCTTCAGGTTTTTTCATAACCTCATGACAAAATTGTGTCTCTCAAATTTGAATTCTTGATCGCAAAATAAATGATCAACATAAATTTTCAGCTGATTACTTCCTCATATAGAATATACTGAGTGTACATAATGCACATCGCGGGCTTAGGGCAAAACAGTTGTAACTCACATTTTTTTAAAATTCAGTTACAACTGTTAAGCCTGCGATATACAAAACTACTGATATACAAACAATGTTACACTACGTGATCTAAATTTTCAAAATTTTCAATTTCTCCAGTAATTTCAAACCAATTAAATTTCCCTATTTCTAGGTTATCTATGTCTGCATCAATGCTTCTCTATTGTTTTCATATACCAGACTCCCTTGATTATAGTAAGATAGAATTTAGAATATCCAATTAATTTCCCTTCTTGCACTTATTAATAATTTCCTTTATCATTCAAGTCTACAATTGTCTTGAGTCAGTGACTGATGAAAATTGTGTGCATCTTATCAAAATCTGTATATTGATAGATAATGGTATCTATGTCTCTCTTTCCAAGCACCAAACTAGTCTACAACTTCCTTCATTTACATGTAATCAGCTTAGTAACTCGGGTCGATAGCGCAGTTGGTAGCGCCCCGGGATTTGGAATCTCAAGTCCCGAAGGGGGTAAGGGTTGGAATCCCACCCGGGAGGTTATACCCTACTATGAAAATTTGACAATACTGTCAATTTTCCTCCATTGATTAGATAATATGGAGAAGGGTAGGTGAGTACTGGTTATAGACAAGGGTCCATGAAAACTAGGTTAGGTGCGCTGGACGTCTTAAATGATGTCAATTGTGTTGACACGGCCCAGTAAAACAAAAAAGTTAGCTGAGTTTTGCACTGACCCATCCACACAGTCTGGTTTTGAAAATACAGTGTACTGGTACCAATATTATTATTAGTTTCATTGATTGAAGTGAAAGAGAAACAAAACTAGGATACCAGACTTTATATTAACTTGTAAAGGGTTCATTGTACTTTAAGTCAAATCATTAATAAACTTGTACTAATATTTAATAATCTTATGCCTTCTTTCTCTTTTCATTCACTTCTCTAGAGTACAATATCAGACAAGACAAAGAGCGTTGAATTTGCTGCAGATTAAATGTGCAGGTTATATGGGTTTTTTTTGGTTTAGAGTTTAATGCTGTTATAAGCATTATAAGCAATATCTTGCATAGCGCATATCACAGTGGTCAGTAAACCTACTCAGGATTGCTGGAGATACTAAATATTTGGATTACAGCCCTACATGATTTAGACCATGTGGCAGGAGGAGAATAACCATTATCTATTATCACATGACCAAACTCTCTGAAAGTATGCCTTGCTTGGAAATTGAACCTACAACTGCTCGAGGGTAGACACCTTGGTGGCTAATTGTATGTTCCTTGTACATTCTACTCATACCTAAATTACAACCTCTGACTATTACGGGAGCTTTTTTTTAAAAGTATTTTTCATACCCCACTGAATTATATACATGTACCACTTCTTGTATATTTTCTGTTAAACCCTTGCACCATGTTGGTAAAGAGATGACAATTTGTTAATGATATATTAGACCTACATGCATATTTGCATGATTACAGGGGTTTCCAACATTTCTTACAAGTAAAACTAGACTGTTGAACATCTCCAATGTTTATCTCAAGAAGTCGCTTTACTCTTTAATTTAATAGATCTAGAATGAAATCAGATAATAGCTAAACATTTCACTGTATAATTTGAATATTTGGTTAGAACACCCAGTGTTTGAAATTGCCGAGTTTAAAGAAAATTGTCATCCATTAGGAGATCTGAGATTTTCTTCTGGATACTGTTTTGCTTCATGTTTGAACTTGGCTCAGCATGGGTTTGTTGAATATTCTTAAATTAGACTTTAACTACTCAGGATGCCTGGACATTTAAGTCACTTTGACTCCCAATTGTTACAAAACTCAATTTGTAAGATAATTGATGACTGTTTGTGTTTTTTCAAAATCAAAGAAACTTTAAGTTTTAGGAAAGAAAAGTGTGCAGTAAGCTGGCAGTCTGGAAAAAAGTTATTTTGTGATAATAACTTATGCAGAAAACTACTTTTATAAACATATGGAATCATCCTTTGTTCAGTTTGGTCATGAAATAATTTCTATGGCCATTCATTGTAGGGCAGCAGTTGTCAGTCACTGATTATAGTCATAATATAAGGTCACCATGAAAAAATAAACATGAAATAAGAATTTTCTTAAATCTATTATTTTGTAGATAAAACAATAATTAAAAGCAAACAAAACAACTATTCTCATTGCCAACAAAAGCCTTATGGAATGGTAAATTTTTAGTCTTCAGATATGTTTCTGCTCCATAACGATGCATTATGTGCAAATCTGGGGGTCAAATATTGTACTGATTTGTCTCTAAATTAATATTCCTTCGCAATTGTTACCTACAGTTATATTTAAAGTGTTACTGTTGTCTATTCAACAATGTTGTCATACTCTGTACCATTGTTGTAAGCAATGTAACCACTGTCAGTGTGAAGTGACTCCTGAGATTGTCAATAAATTGTCATTGTAGTAAGGTGTACAATTTTAAGAATGCATTATCGTATTCAAACCGTCTTTTTTATGATGATTTATATAGCTTTCCCATCACAGAATCTGATGTGACCTTTAAGTCTAATTAAACATGCTTCAACTCACTTGTATGGCTTTAATCCTTGTAAACCAGTCTTAAAATATCTATCTTCCATCTTTGTACACCCTAAACTTTGGTTATAAATCTCTAAGTACCCATAAAACTGTACTTAAAACACAGCTTTTCATGCACATTATGGCTGAATGAGTTCTTGTAGCATAAAAGGCACGCTTGATTAGTAGCACCTTGGTTATACATTGTTCTTGAATGTTTAATGTTTTGAAGAATATGTTCTCTTTTATGGACCAGCTCAGCCCAAGAACATGTTCTCGCTTATGGACCATCCCGACCTTAAACAATTGATTTGATCAGTTGATAGAACTCTTTGTGTACTGAATGTATCATTTGCATGTTTCCTTTTAGATTTGTTGATGTCTATTCAGCATTTCCAGACATATTGTTTGACAATTTGTTTAACAAGAGAGCTCTCCCATAGTCTTTTCCGTTATTGTTAACTATGGTTCATTTTTATTTTGGGAACAAAGAAATAATATTGAGATACTATGGCTGCTGAAATTATGTATGATAGATTCAATTGTAGTTCACTTGAGATGTAATTTCCTCAACGGAAGATACAGGCTATGAGCTTGATTGAAACAATTAAGATGTATTTGGTCAGTCGTCTGGCGCAAGCGTATATTGTACATCTGAATGAATAAGTTATTTGATTGATAGATGGGAAAATTATTTTGGTCTCATATAAAGTGCTTGTGAACGTAATTGCTTCAAGTGTCAAGTAGTCTTAAGAAATTATGCAATTTGTCTAGTAGATCTAGAAAAAAATGAATTTATCTTGTCAATAAAGAACTATTTACTAGCTGACTACATGACTACAATATATAATAAGATGTTAACTTTTCTCTACCAATAATATTCATTGTATTTATACTGGTTAGAACTGTTTAAATTTGCTAGGCACATACTTCCATCAGTGACTTGCAACTGCTCTACATGATTTAGAATCAGTGGTAGGAATGGTTGTAGAACTTATATCATGATAAAGCTCCACTAAAGTATGCCCTGTTTGGGAATCAAACCCACAATACACTGTACCTTGATCAGGAGACTTGTATGCTACCAATTGATATGGTTGTGAATGTTTTCATTTAAATGTCAAAGTTAAAAATCAAAGTTAAAGTGAGGTTTAAAGTCTTGCTTCCTTATTAATATACATGTTCAGCCGATTTTACAATCTTGTACGATTACCTTTGATCATTGAAATTGTAACCTTCAGGCACTGCAATCCCTCACTGTGAGTACCCATGTCACCTGGGTGGAGTGGAACATTACAGAAATTTAATTTCTTGCTCAAGGAAATTAGCAGTGCCCCTAGTGGGAAATTGGGACCTCTTCCATCCCTAAGCAATGCATCCTTCCCACTAGACCACTTTTCCATACTATGTAAAGTTACTCAGTCATATGACAGAATATGTATACAATTATTTATCAATTTTGTTCCTAAGAAGATGCATTTTATGCATACATCACTAAATAAATCATCAGCTTTATTCTATAAAATACTAAAATTCCTGCGATATTACAGAAATAAAGACGTTATGATGTCTAGCTAGTTACTGAATATTCACTTATATTACGATACAAGGATAAAAGTTAATTGTATAAAATTGTTTGATTTATTACAAATTGATATTTTATTCATGTTTGTATTAAATTAACTATTTATTTATATCTATCATGAATCTTGATTTGTTTATAATGATGCAATGAGTCAATGGTATTTTATAAATGACATTGATAACATCTTCTTTATCATTTCACTGATTTCACTGCTCGATTTCATTGCAGACGTCACTTTAAAGACAAAATATCAATTGTTTATTTTTTTACTGTCTAATGTTATTTAACTCTTATTTTACCTGCCTTATCATTGATATCTTGTATTTTCTATCAAAAATAACAAAATCAGGAAGTGTTTGACATCTGCCTTAAACTCTCTGCTATAATACCGATATTGTTTCACTAATGTGTCGACTTTTTGTCCTAAACAATCCCTAATTTGTTGATTTTCTTTCACAAAAAACTCTAATCTCAAATGCCATCATTTGAACTTTTCAAGGTGATTTACAAAAAAAGCTGAAGTTGCTTGTGTGATTTATGGTGTACTCGATTAAAGTTTTTTTAAAAAGTTTTATTTCCATGATGAATCAATCACAGTGACTAATTGGTTGGTAGTGCTTGATTGTTATCACATGTTATCTATTGTTTGACCAGATGAATGTCAATATGATGTCAACAAATTGTTTATTTACAAAATGCACGACTTTATCATCAGAAACCATCTGATATTTTTTCATCAAATCTGATTTTAAAATAACATTTTATTGGAGGACTATTAAATTGTGTTTGAATAAGATTTTTATCTTTGAAATTTAAAAAAAAAACCTTTCAGGTTTCATTTTATGACCAAACATCTTTGTTTTTGTTTGTTTTATTTGCCTTTTAAGGGGGTATTTAAAAACAAATTTTTTTAGAAGGGCAGGCAACTCTGTAAAGGCCATATTTTTATTATCAAAAAACTTAATAACTGCTGAGCTTCTAATTTAACTAAATCAGTGATTTACCTGGGGTTATATTACTTAAAGTACATGGTGGCACAACTATCATATTCATTTTTATAGTTTTATTTTACAATGTTAATAAAGAGAAGTTTATGGCCTCTAGTTTAAGTGATAGTTATTGAGCTAATTTTGACAATATTTAGGTAATATGAGTATGTTTAGAGTATCAGTATAGAAATCACTGAAGCTGCCGGGCTAGCTCAGTTGGTAGCACGCAAGTCTACTGACAGAGGGGTCAAAGGTTTGATTCCCGGTTGGGGCATACTTTCGTGGAGCTTTGTCATGAAATTGTTTTTGCAGCCATTCGTCCTCCTACCAATGATTTTTAATTATGTAGGACAGATGTCAGTCACTGACAAAAGTATGCACTTAGTAGTTGGATTTTTCAACAACAAAATTTGGCTAATAGTTTGGCGAAACACGGACGGGCAGGCGCGCGGGTGTCCGGTGTCGTTAACAATTACGTTTAAGTTTTCAATTGAGCATATAATTCTGCCATTTATTGTCAGATCTTTATGAAACTTCATACAATGATAATATACTATGTGATGAACAGAATTAGAAAGTAACCCAATTTCTATCTGGCTTTATTATGGATTTTTTCCCTTTGAAATTTTTGTGTTAAAGTTTTTAAATCCGGCTTTAATGTGGTTTCAAAATTACATTTCTTGTTAAATTAATCATTTGAGACATAAAAATTCCATTATTTTGCAATAACCAGAATAGTCTAAATTTACTGTACAAAGTTGATTTGACACTATTTCCAGTGTCAGTGAACTTTCTAAGAAAATCAACTTAACTAAAATCTTAACAGGATTGTATAGTGTCATGTTTCAAAGTTTTTGTTTCAGATATTTTTTGGGTATATCGTACTTTAATCTGTATATAAACGAACACTTTACATAGCTTAACAAGGTTTATACCACCAGGTTTTCTGTGTTTAGAAGACTCAATGTCAAAGTTTTAACTAAATTTCTTGGAAAATTTTGTTCATGTTTATAAAAAACACTATTTTATCAAGTTAGAGCTACTTAGTTTCAGAAAACACATTCATGGCTGTAAATGGTATGTAACATTTTATGCTTGTAATTGTTTGTTTCAGCTGATCTATCAATTGTCTTAGAATTTAATTATTTAATCTTTAAGATGTGTCAACGACCTTTATATTTTTCCTATTAGTAATTTTGTCTATATTTATTCAGAATTTGAAGCTTTCTTGTAAATGTCTAGAATGAATGTGCTTGCAGTCAGACTGAATGCTCACTGATATACTAGTTCTAAGAATTCTAGTACTCATTTTATAGAAACATGGTCTCACAATAGATTAGGCACTCATCCTTAAGTTCCCTTACTTACTGCTAACTGCCAATGAATCAAATGTCTGTGCCTGATTAACCTTTTAACTCATATGTATGCCAGCCTCTGACAACCAATCCACTGGATCATAACTAATCATTAAAGTCATATTTTCTCTTCCTACAGAACTTCCGACTGCATCTTTGTTGTAATTCATTTAATGGAGGTAATGTAGACTAGGTTTTCTAAGGAATACCAGTAGCTTAGACTGAGTAACAATGAGTATTTAAATATCCAGAACTCAAACCATTGAAATTTTCCTAATGTGACTTTTTGTTTTGTATAAGAGTAAGTTTTAAAGACTGGGATTTTCTGCTGACATTTATTACAAAATGAAAGGGGTTATAGTTAATTTTCCCCGAATTTGGCTCTATCACAGAAGTGGTTTGTATTTTGTCATATGATGGGACATTGTATAATTAATCCAGAATAAACATCTTAAGACTTTCGTGAAATCTGTTACCTTGGCAACTGTAAAAAAATGCACCAATGGTAGCTTAAAGCTAGATTTGAATTCCAGGTGAAAGTCTATTCTGCATCTAGATGTGCTTACATCCATCACAAAATAAATTACCATCATTAAATTGCCAATATTTATTTTTATTATTTAAATGACATAATGACTAGTTGAAGCTTCCTGAGACCAGTCAAGGTTAATATAACCCTTAGTCAGTTTTAATGTTCAAATTTTGATAATAATACTGTCATTGTCACCTGGGTATGAAATTTGTCACAATATTTTCTTGTCTTAAATAAATATGACACAATACAATATGAATTGTTTTAAAATTTCAATATTTATTATTTATGACCAATTGAAAGCTATTAATGTTTCAAAAACATGTTAAAATGACCAAGCTATCAGAATTTGACATTATCATGTTAAACAATCTGTTTTTCAAACCATATGATAGGTCAGTTTACAATATAATAGTTTAATGGTCTAGACAACGAGGCTTCTGATTGGTCAGTTTGTTTACTGCACTTGTCAGTCAGTCCATCCTTGGCCATCTTCACTAAGTCTTATTTATTGCTATTCTGCTGCCCTTTTCTAAATGAATTAGGGGGTTGTATACTCAGCTCAAATGCCTCTTTGTTGAAGTAGAGTGAAGACTCACATGCAGTTAAGAGCAATTTTGTTTGAAGTATAGGATTTGATATATGGTACATGTGTTTACTATAAAATTGTGAAATATATTCAAAAGTGAGATACAGTTTACAATTCTGTGGGTACAGATTAATACAGTGTTCATGTTGAATTGTTTTGAAATTAATATCTCAAAGTGTATGTCTGCAATTTTGATGTTTTGTGAAAGAAAATGAGAAATTAAAGTGCGGAAAGAGGAAGCAAAGTTTTAGTATTTAATATACTGAATTTATTTAAATTGTTGCAATAACAATAATCGGAATATTAAAATAATCTTTATACTTTGTGCTTGTTTTATATAAGAGAATTTAAAGATCTACATTCTGTGAAAGTTTAACACAAAAAACATCTTAACATTTAAAAGAAATAAATGGAATATTGATTCTTGCTTAATGGTGCTACATTAATGGATTTGTTTTATATATATATATTACACTCTCACACATGTTAGATTCCTAGAATCTCGTCTTATATTTGTGAGTATAAAATATTTTATAATCTAGAAATCTTGGGTGAAAGCGTTGATAGAGATCTTTATATGTTTGCTTCTATGACATAATTTTCAGTCTTCGTCTTAAATCTTAACCAACTAGCCCAAAGCCAGAGAATATTATGTGCAGGGATGTGGAATTCCTATGCCTGACTTGTCCGACTCATACATTAATGTCTATGGACAAGTAAATATTTTCTCCCTACTTGTCCATGGACAAAAAATATTTTTAGCTGCAAAAATACAGTATTGCAATTTGCACTGCTGGACAAGAGCATTTTTTTCGGGGACATATTGAATTTTACATTCCACTTATCCCTGGACATTGAAATTTCACACCGCTGTAGCGATATGTTCTTTGTATTGCATTATTATTGTATGAAAATTCTTGATGTACTTTGTGAAATTTATAAAAAATATCTGTTTTGTTCTGTACTGTTCAGTTCTGTTCTTTCAAGTAAATAAATTGATTCAGGCTTAGACAACTACATGTACTAGTGAAAATTACTTGTTAAAATATATATTGTTGGGCTGACAATTTATTGCCCCTTACTGTTATAAAAAATCAGGCTTAAGTGTTCAAAAAAAAAAATTGAGGCGATGACTGAAGTAAGACATGGCTTTAATAAAGAGCATCATGCACTGTGTCTGAAACAGGGTCAATCAAGATCTTCAACGTTTTAAGTGAGATCTTGAGATCTGAGATCATCCTTAAAGCTATAAGAAAATTATTGCTTGGTGCTTTGAGAATATTGTTTAATATTCCTTATGGTACACTTCAGTGCCTGAAATAATGTTTTATAGCATCGAAGTTAAAAGTAAACTTGAAAATACAAACTCTTGAATTTGATTGGTTTAGACTTCGAAGATAAATTCTATAATATAAGTTTGTATTAGGCTCTACATGTAGAATGTTTTTGCTCTGATGTTAAAATCAAACAGTCTGATGTAATATTGTTGTTGCAATAAAAGATGGACTCGTTATGTAGTATTTCAGTTATTTGTTGGGATTTTCAAAAAAAAAATAAAAAAAATATTGCATATTTTGATGTTGTAATTTTTGTTGACTTTTGGTTGTAATTGTGCTTCTATTGTTTGCTGTTGTTTTGGTTCATGAGTGAACACATTATAATGTGTGATGTTTATATTAATGGATAAACAGTTTCAAGCTCTAAGTTTTAAATTAACAACTTTTTCTATTTGTAACAGTTAAGTTTTGCTGCAAAACTTACCTTGTTCATTATAAGCAAAATCTTGTGATTTTTGATGATCTATATTAAAGTCACAAATGTTTAATTTAAGAAGAAAAATGTCCATACATTTGCACCATTAATTTTAATGGTCCTTATAGTGGAACTGAAGTTAACTATACAGGCAAATGACAATTATAATTTGATGGGTCAATGCAAAACTAGTCTACATCCTTCTTTATTACATGTAGTTGGCCTATTTAGTTTTGCGATGATCTCTAATCAAATTATTTTATCTTACTTTTAAATAATCTATGGTGATCCAAATTACAGACTTTAAGTGTTGTTTTCAACATTTTCTGTGAGTGTTTTCCTGTTCTGTTAGCTGTATACATAAAATAAATATACAAATATAGTACATCACATTATGTTGAAGAAAATTACTATAATTCAATTTATTTAAAATTGGAAAATTTGACTGTTTGCGTGTTGTTATACATTTCTCATTATGTAATTTCTTTTACTCTAAGGCAATTGAAGGTGCTTGAATTTTAAGAATTTTACTTTTTTATTTCCTGCAGTAAAACGTTCTCAATTTATTTTTTATTTTTTGTATTTTATGTGTTTTTGTACACATGTTTGCCTTTTTTCTTCTATGCTTAAGACAATTCTGCTTTCAGCAAATAATAATTCCAAAATTTTGTTTCCTTTTTTTTTTGCAATTCACCTTCCCATTGCTTCATGCTTTTCAATGTGTTTTTATGAACATGAATTCAATGTCTTTCTACAGCTTTAGGGTCTTAAACAACTTTTTTTCGGTATTTGCCAACCTAGTTTATGAATGGGTTCAGAAAACATAGAAAAAGTTGTTGTCTACAAGAATTATGGCCCTTGTTTTGTAAAAAAAATTTGAGTGGGTGCATTTTGTAGTAAAATATTGATCCAAGATTTCACTGTCAGTTCATGAGATTCTGAATTGACTTTTCTTGCCAGCGCAGCAGATAAACAAAATGAACATGGTTCATTGAAATCAGTTTCTCTCTCTCTTTCATTGTATTAGTCTGGGTAATTGACTTAATTGGGAGTTATTTTAAGACTCATTTTAATCTTCACTAATCATTTTTTCCATGCTAGCACCTTTAACTACCTTCAGTTTAAATTGAACAGAATTTTTCTGCTTGTTAAAACTTGGTTGCAATTAATATAAAGGCTCCCGTGGTATTACTCAATATTTCCTTGGTTTTTTTTATGTATTAAAACTTTGTCTTGGAATCGTTGTATCAGTGTAACAAGTTAGCTTGCTTTTCTCACATTGTCTTTAAACATAATTAGTAAATTATTTTGTTGTTTGATTTTCAAGCCAAGGTTAAGTTGTTTGACATTTTCTTGGGAAGCTTTGTGTGCTGGAATCAGATTTCTGGAAAAAGACGACTTAAAGTTGCTTGTGCACAGATTTCAACTGAAATTGGAGTTAAATATTTCGATATACATGTATAAATACTTTAAGTGCATTACACGTGTGTATGCTTATGTAAGAATTTTATGTTTAATAAATTTTTGATGTCTTCCATGAATTTGATCTTTAAACATTAGCTTTTCCTAAAACTGTCAACATTTTATAGAAACATTTGGAAGCAGTAAAGCAGCCAATCAGATAATGACAATTGAATAGTGCAAAGTAGTAACATACAAAACTGTATAAGATGGTGACAACACATATAAATACCTACCTTAATTTGTTGATGATGGTATATTAATGATTTCAAGGCTTTTTCTGTGACTTATTTTATCTCTCACTATTAAATGCCCTTTGCCTCAAAATAATGAGATTTCATTTTCTGAACACAATTTCAAACTCTGACTGAAAATTTGAAAAATATCAGAAAATCTTTGAACAAGTTGCTTTAAAGATTTTAATAAGTTTTTTATTGTTAGTTACCGTCTGTGGGCCTGAGTAATGTAATATAGAAACAATGCCAAAACCTACCCCTATTCTATAATTATTATACATTTTCTTAGAAAAATGAACTGATTTAACAATTTCTTCATTTAATTGTTTTAACACTTCTTCAAGAAAAGACTTGGCAGCAATCATCAATTAAAGAACACTGTTGAGTCCATTAATAATTATTTCGACAGTTTCCAGTTATCTTGTTAGACAGGTTTGGATAGCCCCTCAGTTAGGAATGTTATTCTCTCATAATGTTTTTTTTTTGTCTATGAGACCATTCGAGACTTTCAGGATAATGTTATATATTGGAAACTCAAGGAACATTGAATATAACATAAGGGAAGTTAAGAATCTAGTGTAAATAAACATTTTACTGTAAGTGTTAGTATAAACTGGTAATTTATGCAGGGTTTTTTTTTTCTGCTATTTTTGCATTGTCGTCATGCAATGAAGCTGCTGAAATTGTTTCACTTAAAGTATTGAGATATAACATTACCAGAATTCAGACTTAAACAGAGGCAGCAAATAAATGCCCACTGAAGTAAAAATTTCCCTCTTTTCTGAAGAATCATAATGAAACTAAAGTTGTTACCTTTGTTACCTTACTTTTAAAGCCTGTCCAGTCTTGGACTAGTGAAAACTAATTTCTGCTTGTGAAAGTTGCTGATATCAAGTAATGGGGCTTGTTGAATTTTTTGTACACATACAGTAAAGTTTCGCTATTAAGACCCATTTTGTTTTTTCATAACCATGCAATTTTTGACAATAATTAAGACCCAAATGGCTTATTTGTGAACAAAAGGGTCCCTATAATAAGACCGCTTCGCTATCAAGACCATCGATTTTGCTGGTCTTAATAGCGGTACTATAAAACATAATAATTGAGGAGAGTGCTTTTTAAAATTTTAGGCAATGACTTAAAATGGAACCTCTTTGAAATTTCACCCTGTTAGTTATGTTAAGTTAGTCAATGATGTTTACTAACCAATGTAGAATTTGATTGAAAGGTGTTACTTAATGTTATATATTGTTGTGAGGGGGTAGATTATTCAATTGTTACATGGAGGTTCCTCCTAGAACTTTTCTCCTGGCTTGAAGGTCATACAATGTTACATAAATTCTAGATAATTACATTCTAAGTAAATTTGGTTCAACAATGTTCTATTCTACCATAAATTGATACAATTAAACATACATCAGCTGTTAAGTCTCAATTAAAAACCTGCATGGTTGTCATGGCATTATTTTGTTTCTTTCTTGTTGTTCTAATGGCCTAGTTTATTTGAGAGAAATATATAGGAGTAAGTTCAATTTTAACTCCAGCTTAAACAACTATAAATAGTTCATGAACCAATCTTGGATAATTGAACAGAATATAATTATAAAGGTGAGTTAAGACATTTCATGTTCATGAACAGATCATACAAAGTTTTCAAAGACAGATCATTGCCAAAAATCCATAAACTTACTATATGAACCAACATCGTGAGTAGTAGTCCTCTTTATGAAAAAGTCTTGAAAAGCTTGAAAAGTGTGCATGCATAAGCTGCTTTTTCAAAAGGTCCTTGACACCAATCAGATACAGGAATTAGGACAAACATTTGATATAGATCAAAATCACTTTCCATAAATCAATTGTTACATAATAAAAAAAACCATACATACACCAATACTAATGTCAGGGGTCTCATTATGCTTGTTTCTTAATTTGAATTAAATTCGAGAAAATGTACATCCTTCAAAATTATCATGTGTGTGGCACATTGGAATATTGCATGTTGGAAAGTAATGATTCCTGTCATGAAAAGTTTATATTCAAGATATATACTGGTTCATTGCATCATATCATTGCCAGATCTTGGGCATGGTGTTGTTTATTTCAAAGTGTTGTATATTTCATGGTGTTGCCTTTTATATGGTGTTGTATATTTAATGGTGTTGAATAAACTTCAGTTGTTTTCTTTATCTATATGTTTGGTAGACATGAAAGGATTTAAATAACAATTTGCCCTTCTGTAGCGAGACATGGTTATGATTATAAGCATTGCATTGTATACATGTGCGATTAAGGAGTTTATTAGAGCTCATCTTATTTTTTTGTCGACAGGAGTTATCTTAAATATTTTGGGAAATACTGTTGATGCTTCAATTATAAAATGCTACCCAATATGTGTTGATGAAATAAAATTGCTATGACATTTGTTTATCTAAACTTGTTGATTTAAACTAATAGCATTACAAAATATTGAAATGTAAAGCTACAAATTGCACTTTCTGAAAGTATAATAAACATGAAAATGGTCCTATATGTATCCTTGAAACAATAAGCTGTGATGTTCTCACTGAAGGCCAATTGAAGCTCAAGACAAATATAGAAATAATTGTTACAGACAATAGTAATTAAAATACATTAAAATATCTTATTTTAGAGTACAATCATAATTTCTTATATTACGATGAACTAATGATAATATCTTACTATATTTAGACAGAAAATAGAATCCAATGTTGCAGTATGAAGTTTTATCCCTCTTTTTACAACAATTGTTTAGCCAATCATTTCCAGAACAATAGAAAAGTAAATTTTGGTAAATTGGCTTCACAAAATATTGTACTAGGTAAAGCTGTTCATAAGGCATTAAAAAGTGAGGCAGACCATGGCAGCTCTCATACCATATTCATACCCTCCTTCCAAAGTTATGACTGATTGCTGCAATATAACTGAAAAAAGGTTGAAACGCCTAAACATTTACTTTACATTACAACTGATTGAGCATCCCTGGAGATTCATGGCACAATATGCTTTGTGCTGGATTTGAATCCAGTGTGCAGAATTGGTGGCTGCTTCAAATCCTTTCTAGGCTCATTATACACCCTTTCATGAAAATCTGACAACAATGTCAAATTTCTTCCATTAAAAAGGCATTATACTGAGAAGATTATTGCCTTGTTGAAGGGTTTATGAGTACTGCGTATAGACAGGGTTCCAGGAAAACTTGGTTAGGTGAGCTGGTCACCACTAAATGAGTATAATGTGTGTTAACTCAATGTTTAACCTGACCCAATAAACAAACATCACACTAATTGAGAGAATGGGAAGTATCAAATGATAATTCTCATTTTAATAATTGTTGATAATTATTTGGCATGGTGATTTTTTTTAAATTGAAATTTTCTGTTCTTGGATTAAAAAGGGAAAACCTGGAAAATGTTTCTTTTGTAATGTAGCCTTGATGGGAACCATGAGTTGTCTTGGAGCAAGGAAAAAAACATGGTAACAGTTTTGTATTATTCATGTTTTAAGATGTCGGCTAACTTGCTGTTCATTCATCAAGCATTGTTAAAGTCATTGGTGTTGTCACAACAAAGGCACACCTCTTATATCAGAGTCTAAACACAATTGAATTCCCAAAGTCTGGTTAACAACATTATCGGCAAAATTTTTACTTTTTTTCTTTTTTGAAGAAAGATGGGTATAGTGTCTGAAAGTTTTCAAAGACGTTGAATTTTTTGAAGTTGTTAAAAATCTGTTTTCAAAAGCTTAGATAAACACAGTTGAATTCTATGTATGTTTTCTTCTGGATTTGTCTTTTTTACTCTTCAGGGTCGAGGCCCCTGGCTATTTTCATTTTCCAGATAAATCATCAAAGATTTCAGATTTTTTTCTTAGAATTATAGAAAATTTGTTTTCTGTAGTGAAAATGCTGTTTTATGTATAAAATACAAATTGTCTGTATATTATATAATGGAAAAAGTCTGACTTTGTCTCAACTCAATTATTTTCAGTTTATTTATAAATTTTACATGACACCAGATTTATCAACCTTTACAATAGTTTGTTATAGGAGGTATATATCAGAATAAAATAAGTTAATATCAGAAAATATGCGATGCGGCTTTCAAAATGTGCTTAACTTAGTCTGGATAGATGATCCACTTTGTAAGAAAGAAGTTCTTCATATTATATTCTTATTTAAATGATGTATCAGTGTGTTAGAATCACATCGTCATATCACCATTGTTAAATTGGCATCACAGACTTTCAGGAAGCTTTGAATGTTTCAATAACCTATGTTTCCATAAATAATGAAGATGGTTGTACAATGCTATCAATGTAAAAATATTATCAATGTAAATTTAATCGTCTAATGCATAGGATGACATTATTTTCCACTTTCAATTATTATCATAAATGAACAGAATTTAAGGTAGAATTCCCTTAATGCTCTTGATATAACATCATCCAATGTCAAGCAATTGCAACGGTTTAAGGTAGATCTGCAGTATTGCACTTGACACAAAGTTGTCTAATCTGAGCAGACATTGGACACAAATTTTAGAATTCCCTTAAATTTTAAATGCACTTGAAATTAAGTCATATAATGTTGACCAACAGTCTTTTCACTGCTTAGGGGCAACCTAGACTTTAGCTGCAGGTAATAATTCAGCAGTGGGCTGAGCTTATCAGAAGTTATGATTACTGCATAATAAGTGTTAAATAAAAATGCATGTTAACGCAATCAATGTTCATAAAATGCATAAAGAGAACTCTACCTTAAAAGTTGAAACATTGTCATAATTAAATTTAACCTACAATATATACATGTGCTTTCATAACTACAGCAGTGGTAGAAACTTCATTATGCATAATCCTTTTTGTGCATGTTATATAATGATTAAGTCTCGCTAATTGATACTTGTGTTTTTACATTAATTAAGAAGATTGATGATGATAAGTGAAACAATGATGGCTATCGTCATAATTCCATGGTTTTAATTAAAGTTAATTAAAACTTCATTGTTTTTTTGAAAAACCTATAGATAGAAAAGCCAAGTGGATTTAGTATCTTATTAGCTTTCTCAAAAAAAATGGTAGTATTGGGAGTTTGTTAAGTTTTGCTACAAAAAACCATCTGCAAAAGTTGTATTCATCCTCCTGATCGCTGATTGTTTCCTATGCACATTTTACTTGTTTACAAAATGTTAGAAATTCTACTTTCTCTGGTGAAAATACTGATTACAATGGTTCCAAATATAGCAGTTAGGTCTCTAATTAAAAATCTACTGCTTAGTTTTTTTAAACAAAAAACATTGGAAGAATTATTTGTTTGTCAAATCAAAAATGCTTACTTCGCTGAATCAAGAAATGTTAAAACCTTAGTTAACCTTATTTCCAAGCTTTCGTTAGTCTTCATTATACAACAGTAATGAGTACAGAATACTTTTCACTATGGTGTTTTACTGATGTATTCTGCTAAATTACATTATGGTGTTTCTGTTGTTTCTTGACTGAAATTATACAAATATCAACAACATAAATATTAAGCGTGGCAAAATTTATGGACTTAAAAGGTCTTGTGCACTATGCATTGAAAACACTTTTCTTATGTTATTGGAATGTGAAACCTAATTAAAGCCTCTGTCAGGGCTTCTAATCTTGTGTCCCAAGAGTTTTCCTAATTGTTGCAACCTGGGTCTGAAGCCCAATAGGCTTTGTTTAGGTATTCTAATCTAGCTTGAAAATGGTCACTGGTTTGAGCCTTGCCCGAGCTGGTTTATACTTTTCCATGATAATTTGACAATAGTGTTGATAGACTACAAAAATGGCAGTTTTTTGCCCAAGTTCAATCAGTGGCATTTTTAGTTTCTCCAACATAAATTATCCTATTTCGCGGATTTGTACATTTTACTCATAGCAAAGGCATTTCGTCTTTCGAATGACATGATAACATCTTTTGCATATGCTAACAATAGTAAGTTCAAGGGCTAAAAATGACTTCTGATCCATTTTCTTAAAATTTCATTTGTGAAGAACTTTTGTAGGGCATTGCATTAGATCATTTGCTATCAAAGGGCTTTTACAATAAATATATTTAACATATTGTTGATGTTTTGTAGTGTGTGAGATCAACTCATACAATAATAATGACACTATCATCTTCAAGGTATATCCCTCCTAGTGTGACCTGAGACAAAAGAGTGTTAGAAAATCCACGAGATTTATATATTATTTATGATTCAATATCAACTATTATACTATCAGTATGGTGGTAGTGTCTGATTGTTTAGCTTGATTGAGTAGATCAACTATAGTCAGATTAGAGTATATGCAACGCTAGCATCACGCTATACACATGAAATATTCATCCGATTGGTACATTTTGTAAAAATGAGCATTGTCACGTCGCAACTCTACAAAGATGATTCGCCCCCTCGTCTGGAACTCTCTTCTGATTCCTGTCTGATAGTTGATCCTGTAAATGACCTGTAAATTTCACTCTTCTTCTGAAAAGTCTGCAATTTTTGTGTATTTTTGTACATTTCAGAATATGGTTCCTGCAAGCTTCTAGAAGACTGTGATGACAAGATTAATCTGGATGAAAAAAGTGCTTGCATCTAATAAAAAATAAAGGTACTAAACTATTTACTTTGTATTCTCCTCTCAGAAAAAACAGCTAGGTTGGTACCATATGATTACTCTTGAGGAACACTGTGTGCTGAAAATGGTTCATTTTATGAGCAAAATAGTCATGTTTTTGTAATCATTAAGTATCTTTGAATAATTTTTTTAGAACCATTGCATTTTTGTTACAGTAAATTGTACATGTGTATTACTATCAAGTAATTATTCCTCTGATATATCCAGGACTTAATGTCATAATTGCTGCTTAACTGCTAAACAATACAAAAAGACGATCACATTATTTTGTAAAAAGGTAACCATGATAGAACTTCATTAAATTATTAACTGTATGAGTGAAAGTTCAACCCCACTGATTTAAGTACTAAATTAAGTACATCTGTACTACCTATCAATGAAAAACATATCTGTATTTATTTATGGTGATTATCAAACTAATATCAAGTATTTAATTATGAAATTCATACGCCTGGCACCTGCTGAAGAACTAACACTCAAGCTACCTCTAAACTATAAGATTGCCATTAACATACATATTTTAACAGCAGTAGATCTTTAAGTTTCTTAAAAGCAATACACATTGTAACATTATTTTGCATCCTGCATTACACATAATTTTGAATCCTGCACTTTGAATTTCCATGCTTCTTCTCATGTTTTATATTTGTTTATAGCTTCATATTGACAGGATTGTTAAAAACAAACAAACAAAAATATAAATTTTGACAAAAACTAGTAACAGAAACCTGTTACAGACGTAACCAATACAAATTTTATTATCTACCTTTCAAGTTTGAGCAAAGCCATACAATTTAACGTTGTTGGTTTTTTGAGTTTCTAAAAAAAAATTGAAAATTGCCAATTTGATATTTCATCAAAAACTTAAAATGATAAATGAGTTCTCGAATTTCAACATTGATATTGAAAATGAACATGTGAGATAGAATGCACATGTATTGCATGAAAGCTAAGGAGATTGATGGAAATAAAAATGTTACCATAGTTACATGAATTGTAATCTGAAATCTTAAAGGAGTACTATGAAAATCTTAGCAAGAAGTTCTTTTGTTTTTAAATTAATTCTTATTAAAGTACACACTTTATTCTTAAGTTGGTGTTAATGTATTTTTATCCCTAATGAAATTTCTTGGCATTGTATGATAGCATTAAAGTGTCGTTTCCTTCATTGAAGTCATTCTTTTACTCTAGCGGAATTAGATCTTAATTGTTTTACATAATTACTAGCTAGCTCTGGTTTAAAACTCTATTTGTAGAGTTTCGATTAAACATGGCACAATTTTTTAGTTAGGTGATTGTATTGTGGACTAAGAGTTGACCCAAATAGAATTTCTGTCAATTTAACCCTCATTTACAGATAAATTTATTGTACTTCTATAAAGATTCAGTAATAGCTTTTAATTTGCTCAGGTGACTGGCCTTATTTGTTATGGTGAAATTATCAACTACATCAATTGACTATTATGAAATCAGTAATTTTCTCTAGTCCTTAAGGGTTCAAGCTTGTAGGTTAATGAGTCTGAGCATTCCTTAGTCTCATACAGGTATTAGAAGCTGTGACATGGGTTATAAATTTTGGAAATGTATTTTTGTGAATATTCCTGTTAATACTCTAAAATAAACTTAATAAGAGCAATATAATTATTTTGACCATTTTACTTTCACTTATTATTGAATCATTGCTGATATGTTTTTATTGACTGTTTTTAGTAAAATTATACAGGCAAAATTACTCCTCCTAATCCAGTGTTCTGTGTGCTCTATCCAGTGTTCTGTGCGCTCTATCCAGTGTTCACAAATGAAATGAAATTCAGAAACTCCTGTGTGTTAAATTAGATTATTTGTAATTCACATTCCTGAAGACAATTGCGTGTTAAAAGTAGAAAATGTTCATGTAAAATGTTATCAAAGAGGTTATTGTACAACAGACCTAATATTGTTTTAGTATAATTAGTTTTCTTGATGAAATTCTATGAATAATATTATAATGACAAATGAGTCAATGTCTTAATGATTTCAGTGCTATGATGAGATCAGTTTTTTGACATGCAATATGATAAACTCTCCTTTATGAAAACTATAAAGCGATGAAGATTGGTATAAATTGCCTAAATTGCCGCAAGTTTAGATCTAATCTCCCCGGGACATCTGATGAAATAAGCGTGACAAAAGTTAAATCGGACCCAAGTTTACAATTGGCCTTTTTATATTGAGTAAAAGTAACAATATATAGTCATCCCCTGATCGTATGTAGTATTATAAAGAGACCTATTTGTTAATGATTAACTATATATCACGCGGTTAAGTAGCTTTTGGTATGGTTTTAAATTTTTACCTATCAACAATAGTCAGCGTGATGCACTTGTGGTTTATATTTTAAAACCTACCGCTTCGATACTGGTCATGTGATATCAAAGTGGTTTAGTACATTTTAATACCTGAGATGACACCAGCTTAGCATGCAGTGTATGACATTGTTTGACAGTCAGTTGATCGTTTTCTATGAATTAATGAGATCCTTGAAATAGTTTATTTCAGCTTTGGGAATAAACATATTTGAGGCATCAAAATCAGTCGTTATCCCCCTTTCATAAGAAATGTAATTTTTAATTTATGATTTAAAAATCAGACTGAATGAAATAATACATTACAGCTTGGGGAACAAACTTTTTTGGGGGCAATAAAATAAAATAATACAAAAAAGTTATTATCTCCCTTTGATATGAACTTAGTGTAATGGATAGTTTGTCCATTCAGAACAATAGTTATTATAACTTAAAAAATCTGACAGGGTGAAACCATTCATTTTATCTTTGTGAATTAACATGTTCAAGGCATTAAAATAAAAAAATAAAAATTCAGTTATTATCTCCCTTTGATAATGATAATAGTGTAATTTTTAATTTGTCCATTCAGAATAATAGTTATAATACCTTTTTACAGAGTCTGATTTTCTTGTTTTAATAAAATAAGCAAATCTGACTCAGTGAAAATGTTCATTTCAGCTTGAACAAGAAACATACTTAGGGTATTCAAATAATTAAAGTTTCAGTTATTACCTCCCTTTTATGTTAAGATAGTATAAAGGTTAATTTCTCCACTTTAATTGATAGATTGTATTATAATTTATAAATCTAACAAGGTGAAAACATTAGAAATTTAATTACTATAAGGTAACATTTTTTGAGGATTTGTTTGTGATCATAGAGCTAGTTTTGTATTAGGGAAATTCTAATTTAAAATTGTTATTAAATTCAAAATATCTAGTGTTATTGAAAACCATATCTGAAATGAAAATAATATCTGATCCCCTCAAATCATTATAACTTCATATTTTGATACACAAAATCATTTCATTTTGACAATCTCAGTGATATAAAGATTTATTAAGAAAGAAAAAAGATATAATAAATAATATCCCCCTGTCAACTTTATTGTATAAAATATTATATCTTCTAGCCTTGATAATATTCATTTTTGATAATAAATTACTGTACAAGGTATCTGGAGATATTGAATATGTATCAATTAAACACTCTACATAGAGAGTATTGTGTAGCATTGTTTTTAAGCCGTTCCATCACTCGGTTTGACATTCATGATTCAAACACTATGTACCCCTGTGGATTATTGAACATAGTTACAGAATTGTCAGAAAATTATCTCCAACCTTTGATCCTCCCGTATTCAATAAACTGTTAGCCCTTAAGATGTCTGTATCGCGTATATTATAAACTCTTGCACAAAGTCTCGCATAATCCCATGAAGTCTCACCCCCCTCGGTATACCAAATCGGGTATCGCTGATATGATTAAGTTAATTTTTTTTCTCAATGAGTTTAGTTGTTGATACCAATATGACAGACTAATACCCCAGTTGTCCTGGTAATTGATTGATGTGTGAATGATTAATAATAACGTTTAGGTGACCGGGGTTTAACTCTAAGATTCATGTTGTCTTGGCTAGGACCTTTAATAGCAAATAGAAGGCTTAGATCTAAGACCCTATGTTTGGTATTTTTGTTTGAACAGAGATTATTTTGTGTCAATTATTATACATCCTTGCATTAACTTTTCTGAAACAAACTTTTCTAGTGGATTGAATATTTTTATAGATACATTTTATGCAACTGTTAGTCGGGCATACATTACCATTTTGATTTAAATGCTCACTACAGTACTTCTGTACTTATGATCAATTTAAATCAGCTGGGTTAATGTATGCACTACTGTTACAGATGAATAAAATTTAACAATAACTTGAAGTCAGATTCTTCTATTTATTTAAACAATCAAGACCTTGAATATACACGTATATTCAAATTGAATGTTTTTAGCTCACCTAAGCACTAAGTGCCGAGAATTTACTTCTGTGGCTGGTTAGGTTGTCTGCATTGTGTCATGTCTCATTAATTTTCGATGTCAATACTCTTGAAATAGGAGGATTTTAACTCCAATTCTCATTATACTTGGTCAGGAGCTTAATATAATGAACTTTTGACATGACATAAAATTGCCCATGTGAGGTCAAAAAGTAGGTCACTAGGTCAAATCAAAAGAAAACCTTGTTTGCACTTAGAAACCACAAATAATGACATTTCTACTCCAATTTTCATTAAACTTTGACATTTGCACAAAGGTGAGCAATATAGTATCAATTAGGCTCTGACTTGTTTAGGAGTTGTTAAAGACTTTAAAAACTTTATATCAATGAATTTTCAAATAATTACGATTAAGAAAATTTGTGTCAGTGTTTTTCACTATTTTAAAGTTCTTGCAAAAAAGTATGAGTGATTTTGTTTAGAATTTTCAAGGTTTTGAAAATTGGCTTCAATGGTTATTAGAGTAAAACAATATCACATTGAAACATTTAAGGGTATAAAAATGGACCTTATAATTAGTGCACGTTTGTCTTAATGACAGAGCGACCCAGTTTTTTGTTTCACAAAGAAATCCATGGACATTGTCTTAATTAAAGCATTGATTTTATGTGTTTACTGCAACTCTAGAAACAAATGGATAAAAAATCATGATTGTTACATTTTTTTCAAAGTTGATTGATTTCGGATTTTCTGAAGAAATAGTACTAATGTCTTAAGATCTTGGTTTTAGCCATGCTGGTGAATTTTCATGTTAGAATCAAATGTTTACATTTAATTTATATTGCTCGTTCTTTGTCTAATTGTGTTTGACATTTTTGTGATCATGTGTAACTAGTTGCTATTTCCATGTGTGCATGGTTTGAAGGAAGTTTTTTACTAATTCTGCATTTCCCTGATTTAGTGCAAATAGGGTGTAACTCACTCTTTTCATATATTGAGTTACAACTGTTTTCTGCTAAACCTGCAAATTTTATTGTAGGACAGTGATTTGGTTTTTGACACTTTTTTTAATCTTTGGCATAAATCCCTGGCTGATAATATAGCTTAGGTGACCTTGTTAATGG
Source organism: Mactra quadrangularis (assembly GCA_025267735.1). Classification (NCBI taxonomy): domain Eukaryota; kingdom Metazoa; phylum Mollusca; class Bivalvia; order Venerida; family Mactridae; genus Mactra; species Mactra quadrangularis. Next base: position 14,670,614 of record CM046308.1, on the reverse strand, counting down.
TCAGCATTTACATGTTTGCTTGGCTTGGGTCATTTTTTGTTTTTATAACTATTTTGTTAGCGGCTTCTCAGCAATAATCATCTACAAAACTAACAGACATGGTGCAAATAGCATGCTTAGCTTAAAATTGCTGTAACTCAAGTTAAAAAGAGTGAGTTACGATCATTTTGCGCTAAGCTGGGGGAATTTAATGAATTTTGTCTTATAGTCAGTGTCTGAGTCCCAGTGTTCTTTGATTTAAACTTGTGTCACAATAGTTGTCTAGGAAGAACTAACAGTAAGCTTATCTACGTTGGCAAGTCAGTGAGAAAGTAGGGTATAAGCTCCCCTGGTGGGATTCGAACCCGTACCCCTTTCGGGACACTTAAGATTCAAAATCCAGGGGCGCTATCAACTGGGCTCACCGACCCGGGTTCCAGCAATTTTAATAATTGTTCTCAAGCCGATAGCTGACTCATATTTTATTGTACACATTTTTTACATCATATACCTAGCTGTTGCTCATAAAATTTCTGTGGCTCATAAATCTATATAGAATAAAATCCTAGTATAATAACAGTAAAAGATTATTTAAGATAAATTGTCTAGGAATATCATATGATCTATCAGTAATAAACTGACACCGTCCTCATTAAGGGATCACACTAGGGTTAGCTAGATCTCTTACAAATCTGTCGGAATTAATTTACCACAGGTATAAAGATATACTCGCTATCTCTGATCTACAATATAGATATAAAATACAAATTATTCCCGCAGATAGGGGAGGGGCGGAGGTAAAAATCTGAGAGATCTTAAAACATGAAATAAATACAATAATACAACTGGGGTAGTTTTACCTAGCTGTAAGTTTTGTTGAAATAAAAACAGTTTTGATCTTTTTTTTTCTTGGGGAGTATTCATTAAATAGGAATTATCATAATGTATGATTTTTGAGATAGTGTAAGGTTATAGGTTAGACTGGTTTTATTAACTAACGGAAGATAATGTCAGCTATGTCGCAGATTTCTGGCTGATTTTTTAACGGGCTGATTATTTTTATTTACCGGACTGATAATTACCTTTGTTGATAAACAAATATACTGAGACAAGATATTTAAGCGGTTCCTTTTTTGTGAACAAGATAATATCATTTCAAATACTATTGTGAATATGACGAGAAGTCAAAAAGAGGCTATAGTTGTGAAACATGTAAACAGAGAAGCGTGGGTGATGACTTAAGGTGATTTAGATAATGTTAATAATTTTGACTCGGATTAACTGATTAACGTAATTTGAGTTTTTAATCAATATTAAATTAGTAAATGGTTTTTGTTTTGATGTTTTTTGTTTGTTTGTATTTTGAATTAAGGAATTGTTACGTGAGTGCTGATTTAATGATATAGTTGATTTACCATGATGATTTACGATCAAGATAATTTAATTGTGACTGAATTTTGAATTTGAATGTTTTTGATCCGTTAATTAACTCGCTACATGTGGTACTGGATGATAAAAAATATTTTCTCCCGCTTTTTTCTGTGAATGTGTTTTAAAGGATTTAATGCAGGCGAAAAATCTTTTCATTTAAATGTAACAGTTTCGCAACTTTTTTCAAAACTTTTAGGCTAACTTAATTTCACGAGAAAAAAGAAGAAAAACGTCTGAACGGATTTAATTATTGTCATTTTCATCGCTGAAACCTGTATAGCAAGTAACACTATACACTTTCATTGTGTGACTATCTCAACTCTTTTAAAATCATCACCACAATAATTGGTGAAGTCTGAAGTGTATTTTTGTGACAATTTTTGGTTTAACCAACCGCAGGACTAAAATACACAATTGGTACTTCAGTATACAGCTATACATTGAGTCATGAGGATTAAACAGGCTGAATGTACAGTCGTTAATTACTAGTGGATAAAATAATTACATGGATTAAAATTTTATGACTTTTTTGCACCACTGATTTAAACAATGCTGGAATATTTTTTGTGAAAAGCGTTGCTGTAGTAATCAATGATTCGGATTAGAAGACTGAGGAGTATTTTCACAGGAATAAAAGGTTAGTTTTAACGTATTGGTTTTTACTGTAAAATGTTGCCGTATTTTTTGTTCATCGTACTATAATCATATCATCTATGGAAATAACATCAGTATATGTTTCTTTATCGGGGAATTGTTGGGCTTTTATAATTAAATAGGATGAAATATCTCCTGAGAGCGTTTGTCAGTTAATTGAAGTCAGTAAATGCAATCTGCTAAACTAGTTAGATAGCGTTATTAAAGCATTGGTCATTTTGTATGAGAATTGCGATAACATGTGCAGACTAAGGATTTATGAGGTATAACTATGCGCTATTGTCAATATGATCATATTGTGTCGTCACCCTCATAGTGTTTGAAGGGTCATCGCTAGATCAAAACGGACATCTTTATACTGACCACTACATCTCCGAGGTCTTGTCGTTAATGAAAAAATTAAGGGGCTGTAATTTTGTTCGGCATGTTTTGCATGCAGACGGTCATTTTTATAATTTGAACACGAAAATTCATTGGATCGCTACGTTCCCGAGGGTTTACAGACATGGAAGTGTAAAATTGTTATGGAAATGAGTACATGATGAGTGTTTAAAAATAGGATTAGTACTGTAGCAAAAAATTCCTAGAAATAATTTGTATCAAAGTAACTAATTGCATTTCATCAGCTATGGTCAGATAACGGGAGATTTATGACCTACGGACCAATGAAAAATATGATGAAAAATACTATTAATTGTTGAAAGTGGTCAAAACTAGACATTTGTCACTGGATGACCATTGCAGAGATTGTGAACACATGCTTTTAGTCTGTGGATATCAGACGGACATGTTATTGATACTAAAATATGCTACAGTTTTATGTGAACAGTCTCGAGTTCTGCCTGAGATATCTTAGAAAATATGGATAATTATTTAAACAGTTTCCTTACTGACTACAGTTATAGGAAATGAGAGTACATTGTTATTTTGTGATTGACATTTTGTGTTGTCGGTTCACCATCATTTATTCTGTAGTTTTCCCCAACTTTCTGATACGGATTAAAGAAGTGTAAGTCAATTTGAAATATTTTTTATATATTTTTTCATTTTCAATACATTCTTGATCAGGCATTGAGTAGAATTATAGCTTTTAAAAGTTGGCTTGTCACAACAAAAATATTAGTATTGTCATAATTTTTGGAAACATTGTAGCTGATTAAATGCAATGTATTACTTTGTAACAGGTCAATTTCCACTATTTTATTCTTGTTTTTTTTTAATTCCATTACAATAATATTAGCTGAGGTACTTTTTTAGAGGGTAGTATGGTCAGGTCACAATTGCACTTTTATAAGGGTTATAATATATTTTGTGTTTAGAGCAAAACGATCGTAACTCACTGACTTTTCTTATATCGATTTACGTCTTTTTGCACTAAACCCACAATATATGCATTTTATGATATTGGAGAATATAGCAAAGGGATTAAATTATAATATGAAACCATTTTGAAATATTAAAAACAATATATTGATAAAGGTAGATGGTGACTGTTGACGTTACGCCTTCTATTTTATTATGTATTTTCATGTGTTCTCTCTAGTGGCTGCTAGCTGATATTTGACAAATCATTTTTGCTATTGAAATCAATCTAAACAAAACAATTATTTGAGATTTTAGGAATTTAGACCTTTATAGTAAATCTTGTTATTTTAATACAATTTGGTAGTTCGTGGCAATTCAGTACATTGATGCAGTATTGTACAACAGGCGAAATGTTGTTGAACTGAAATTTCATGAATTCCATGAATTCCATTCTTAGAGTAATAATTTGTGCCCATAAAATAGCACAATGTTGTAATTTTAGACTAATAGTCTATTCAAGCCTGGAATTGTTATATTTCAAGTGTTTCTATGTATCACTGAGTCTAGCTATCAGTAATATAATACTGCAAGTCTGTGTTGTTTCTACTGATAGACATTTTATCTATGAAAATATTTGGGGATTATCTATATATATTTGCCCTAGACCCAGTCTGCCATCTGTATTCTATTAGAAATAAAGTACAATTTTGTATTATATAACAATTCTTGGGTAATTTTGCTACGAAACTGTATATTATTATGTGTAATAATTTATATTCTGTCATTCTTTTGTAGATTTACTCCTACATTACTTGAGTAGAATATATTGGAATCAGTTTAAAGTACTTTTCATTTGGTTTGGTTTTAATTTACTTTAGACAGCCAGCTCACTGAACCAAAGGTTTCCTTTGTCTATAACCTTTACTCCATTACCCTTCAACAAGGCTCAGACATTTCAACTCTTCCTTATACCTTATTTATGGAGAAAAACTGCAACTTCTCCACATACCCTATAAATGCAGGAACATTGACATAATGTCCAACTTAAACTGTTTCATGAATAAATATAACCAGTCTTAAGGTGAGGCTCTAACCAGCTACCTCTTTGAGTCCCTAGATTCTTCATCCTGTTGGTAGCCTTAAATGCTGCACAGGCCCTGGTTTTTATGGGTAACATCAATTCAATTTATTGTAAATGGATGTTGATGAAAATTTTCTATGAAATTATTGAACAGTACCTTAAAAGTGCATCCTGATGACTACTTGATGAATTTTGACTGAAGAATATTTTCTGTAGCTGTTGTACAGACAAAACACATAGTTGCAGTAGGTTGCTTAATCCACTGGGATATTCCAGTGTAAATTATTACATTAGACTGGATGGATATTTTTAACTTGTAGGTCCTTGGGCAGTCTGAATTTATAAATATTGAAGAAGGTAAAGTACACATTTCAAGCTCTGCAATGGATTGATAATTATTAAAGCAAGCATGTGGAAAGCCCAATTATAATCAAGTCTTTAGGCAAGTCTGATGGAAACTTCACATGTATATATATAAAACATGTCATAGTCAGGCTTATAATGAAAGATAAAGTCAGGAACTTTAAATATTTGGTTTTCCAACCCCCACTCTCAAGATATATAAATAACTTTTCAAACATTGCTCAAAATCATTCAGGTTACAAAATTGGTTCTTTAAGTAATTATTCTTTTCGCACAAAAAAAAGTATGTGGCACAGAATTAGTTGTTTCCTTTCTTAATTTTTATTGTGCATGTAATGATGATAATGATGATGATGATGATGATGCTGATGCTGATGACAATGACGATGATGATGATGATGATTGTTTGTATTGTCAAGGTAAAAATCCATTAATTTGAATTTGCATAAATGTCTGTCTATAATACCCTCTCCAAAATACAACGGACATGATAAGAGTTGTTGACTGTTTAACTTTCATTTGTCAATTGTCTACAATTTCTGTTGCATTTTACAGTTGAACAATTATGGAAATGTTAGTTTTCCTTTTTTTCCATTAGTGTGTTTACTTGCTTCATCAGAAACTAATGTATATATTTAATGGGTTGATTTAATAGAGTAATTGTATATTTATTTTATCTTAATATATGCAAACATATGGATATAAGGTTATATACTTGGCAGAAAATTGCTATACCAACCTGTTGATGATAAGAATGATAATTTTAGGGATAAGATCTTTGTTTTGGTATTTATTTTATATTATATAACTGTTATATTGGTGTAAAATTATTATATGATATTGATGGGTTGGAGGAAAACTAGCATATCTCCTTCCTTATTTTGTAATTGTTATTATTTAATTGCATGTATTTTTATGTGATAAATATTGTTAGTCTTAATCAATACCCGTTTCATCAATTTGCATTTTCAATTAATTCAATAACTTAACTTAGCAATTTTCAGATGGTAAACTATTCTGCTTCAAAATTCACACATTTATATATTTCAGTTAAGTTCCATTTTAAAGACCACCTTAGTTATTAGAAAATCATGTGATTTTTGACAATGTTTAAGTCCCATATGCTTAGTTTGAAAATAAATATTTGAGGTTCCTTTATTTAGATAATTCCGCTATTTAAGAGACAAGCAATGTTGGGAAAAGGGAAAAGAAGGATTCAATGTAAGCATATTTTTCCATATTAAGGGTTGGCATAAAAAAAGGCATTTACTTGAAGCATTGGCATGATAGTAAAGTAAGACTGTTTTCAACTCTTGTTTTAACTGTATATTTCAATTTAAATGATGAGTTTTGCTCTGTGCCTTATCAGCTTCATGAGTGAACACATTAAAATGTTCTTCTGTTTTTCATCACAGTCTTAGAGGTGAGAACTGTTTCGAAACAAAATAACTTTATCTGCACATTTTTAAAGATGTTTTCTCTATAGGGAAACATAAAGGAGAAAAATGTTGGTTCCACTTTTATAAAAATTGTTTAAAAAACGTCATAAATCAATCATTCAAAATGGATAATTTGAAATTTGTCATATTTCGATATTCCTGAACGACCATTTTATGCAAATTTACTGTTTTTCATGGGAAGGAAATCGTCTTGAATTTGTGTTTATGCAGTTAATTGAATTTTGTTAAAAGGGTCATATATTTCTTGACGAATTAATTAAATCAACGTTTTATATTTTCGTAGCGTTTTTTTGTTTTTCTTGCGATCACCTCGTTGGTTAATATGTACCACCAAGCAAGTGAGTGATTCCTTAATGCCCGGAATCATATTATTTCTTGTTAAAATTTGATAATTTTTGTCCATTAAAGCTTGCCAGTCTTTTAGTACCATTACGCTGAGTTAAGTCCTGAATGCATGAAAATTAAACAAATTGATTTCTTAAATTGCAAGCTATTACAAAGGTGCATGTTTTTATACATTCTTAAATACTCTTAATGGACAGAGGTGGTTAATATTGAAATAAAATTAAAATGTTTCACTTTCGTGCTCCCTGCTGTTCAATTATGTTTTGTTAACATTATAAATAATGTCCAGTTTTTGTTCCTTCGTGTACTTAGAAACCAAAACCATTACCATTTGTTTTGTCAGAATTTTGTCGGAAGAGAATTTTCAGGGATAAACTCACATCGCTCTTACAATCCTCTCTCACAGTGTTTCATTGTATTAGATCTAACTTGAAAACTCCAATTAATGTTCAATTATTGTTGAATATTTTAACTATTCTAATTAGTGAGCTTGTTTCTTGTGGGAATTCTCAGTATAAATTGTCTGGGTTTAATTAAAGACCTGTTACTATTTATTAAATGTACAGTAAAGAACATATTGGAATGACTTTATTTAATCAAGTGGAATTAATGACATTGATATCTTGTCTCATTGTGAGCTTAGCTGTTTCTCCGAGAGAGCAGAGAGAGAGAGAAAAAACTATTGGTACTATTTTGTGATTTTCTTTTCTGCTAGATTAGTTGAGATGTTGGATTTTAAACAATAAAGTACTTTATATCTATAAGATTGTTATTTATTCTTGTGACTGGAGAATTTAATAGAAGATGATGTACCTATGTGACTCTGTTTTTTATCACAGTCATGTTTAAGATAGATTTGTGACACGATCACATGACTTGTTAAATTCAATAGCAAAATTGTTAAACCTGTGGAAAAAATGTTTTGTGACCATTTAATGAAAGATATCAATTTTCCTGGAGTTTTGATGCAATGATGGGGAAGTAAGTGACTTTTGACCATTTATTCTACCTGTTGGTTTTTTTAAATATTTTGATGATTATTATTAAGAGGCTGAGTGTTTTAAACTGCAACTTACTATAGTATAAATTGCGTATGGCAATATCATTCTCCAGAATAGACCGAGGGCTGAACAAAACACTATTGGAACTCTCTTTATTTTCAAATGGAGTCACAATAGTGTTTCGTTTAAATCTCAACTGACAAAGTGTACCTAGAGCAACTAATAGCTGAAATTATGATTATCTGGGCATATTTATCAGTTTTAGACCTTCCAAATGCATCTTATACAGGTCTGTGATTGTATTTTATTCATCCAATTTTTGGATTACACTGTGTCTCATAATTAGTAATTTTAGGAACAATGTTCTCATCTGATGCCATCAGGACTTAGCTGTCAGTGTCAACAGGTTGTGGAATGAAATTGTTTGTACAATGAAATGAAGTACAACTAATTAAGATTCTACAGGAGATTTTGTAGGACTGGTGGTTCAGGTGTTGAGTGGTATATAATATAATCTTTTACTTTTAATTATACAATTATAGATCTCATGATGTCTAACTTCTGTAAATATATTAACTTCACCTTCATACAAATATTATATTATAATTATATTGTAATACATTATGTTTCTAATTTGGCGTTAAAAATTAATGGTGGTTGGCAAAGTATACCTGTAGTGATAAAAACAACAATAAAATGGCTGTAAATTACTATGATCTTCTTGCCTAATTTATACATTACTTTGTTTTCATATTTTCAATTTACTATTGATGTTTCGTATCGTTGGTTTAATATTTATGGATGGTAGACCTGAGAATGTCATGTTTTATTTAACACTGATTTGATAAATTCAATGTTCTGTTCTGTTCTGGTAGTAAAGTAAGTTATAAATCTTTAGCTCCACTAAGGGCATTTCGTAATTTTATGGAGTTTTCTGAATGTCACTTATGTTTGATCTAAGTATTGCATTCTAAAAACAACTGTATGAATGTTGCATTTTTTCAACTGTAACCAACTAGGTCTCTGTGTAATGCTAGTTCATGCAAAAATCAACACACAGGTTGAGCGCAATGAGCATGCACCTTAAGGAAGTCAACCAAACAATGGCTCTTGTTAGAAGAATGTGTTTGGCTTGATAAATTAGCTGTTGCTAATTAAAGCTCAAAAACCAACGCTGGCTTTGAATTATTCAAAGTAATTAAGTGTTGTTTTGCCTTTGTCCATCAGTTCAGAATATTGTACTCATTTCACATGAAACTTAAACTGTTCATGTTGGATTATAACTGCCCAAGAACAAAAAACAAGTTTTCTAAAGAAAACGTCATAATTTTCTATTTGGTGTTGCAAATCTTCATTAATGAAAATTATTAGTTCGGTCAACTAGTGCTTCTGTTAATTAGTTTCTTGTTTTTTAGAATCAAAGCATGCATCATTTTAGTTTGTCATGCACCAGAAGTATGCCTTAGATTCAACATAAAAAATATTAAAAACAAGATATGATAATTTTTTTTATCATCGCAGGTCGTGGTTGATAATTTGTGGCTTGAATCGCTGATGCATTGTGGTATACTAACCCAATAGAAGTAATAATTGTTACATCTAGTACCATGTTTGTTTAAATAAACTGGAAAGCGAGTCATGCAGTGACTGTAAAATTTCATGTTGAAATAACATTATTTGACATTTAAAGTGGTAAAAAATATGAAATACAAGATTTTTTATGAGAGTGTTATGCATAATTAGAGCACACATACTGAAGGAATTGTTTTTTATGAGAGAAGGGGAAAGTGTAAAGTTCGCCAGGGACAGAAAATATTATATAAATTTTATATCTGTATTTTTTATGAGTTACTATATTGTAGAGGAACTATTATTAGTAAAGAATTTTTATTTCTGTAGAAGATTGAGTAAAGTTCAAGTATATTGTGGACTGTAAAAATTTGTTTAAAAAAAGATATTTTGCTGCTATAAGACGATGAGAAGATGTTTAACATTGGAGTAATATGATTCATATTGTAATGTTGTATGAATTAAATAAATGTATGTTCTGTTCTGTTCTGTTCTGTTCTGTTCTGTTCTGTTCTGTTCTGTTCTGTTCTATTATTGATATTTGTAGAAATGCGTTTTTAATTGAAGAATACAGGTGCAGTGTCTGATATTTGCATTATCCTGCATGTGAATATACTCTGATTGGTTGTGCACTGGTTTAGGATTTAAAAGAGTGGATTTTAGTGGTACATGTATTCAAATTGTTTGGCCTGTAAATGATTAAACTAACTTATTAATAGAAGTATTCATATTTTGAGTTAATGAGGAATAGATTGCTATCCATAACTCAAAATATTGGGTTTTTCTACCTACATTGTCGAGATAGAAACACCCTTTGCATACATTATTGCTGAAAATCACAAATTCAAAAAGTATTATTTTGTTTTCAGAACTCATTATAACTGTGCCTAAAAATGACTGTTTATATTTTTGCTCCATAAGTAAAAACCCGTTAATTTGAATTTCTGAATGAAGTCTATTCTAATCTCTGCAAGTTCTTAGTAGATTTAATTTGGATTTTAGATACGTGTACATAATAATGATGATAATTGCTGCCTAGACTTAAGGTGTGTATGTTTGCTAAGAATGTTAGAACAGTGTTTTTATTGATGTGGTTCCATAGGGTCTCATTAAAACACTATTAGGACAGGAAGTTGTGTTCACTTCAGATAATTGTTAAATTGTTACATCTGGTTTCATTATTAAACAATGTTTAGGGATTGTTCTAGAATTATAATGAAAGGGGTTCAGGGATCAAGCAGCAAAAAGGGGTGGTGTTGGATCAGTGTGATGCAGTTTTCTGTTTAATGTTTAATGTCAATTGTGTATACAGTAAAGTAAAAATGTTTTCTATGCAGATTCTGTGAGAGTTTTGAAAAGGGGTGTTCAAAATAGTGGCAATTTTGACTTTGAGAAAAGAAAAAACGATGGTGCTAGTGCAAGCGAATTTAAAAAAAAGGAAAACCAGTATTTAAATATTACAAAAAATAGAAGAACTCAAAATTATATTTTTTTTGCCTGCACCAAAGAAAAAGCACTGCCTTCCTTGCATTATTTCCTGAAAATCATGAAACGCAAAATAAATGCTATTGTACAAATATTAGGTTTATCAAAGTGGTATTTTTGTTTGTACCATTGGGAAAACCCACAAAGTTTGAATTCTGGTTGAAGCCTATTGAAGTATGAAGGTCTTCATGTCTTATCACTTTATCTAAGTATTGTCAATTTGCTTTTGATAATAAAATAATGAATTAATTCCAGTAATACCAAAGTTAGATAGATAAAAGAAATACCAATCATTTATTTATATGATAATATATATAACACCTTGTGCTGATTGGGTGTCTTATGTATATATATACTTCACAAGGTTAAGCGTGACATTGTCAATAGTTTTAAGACAGTATTAGTAATCTCCCCTGATTAGGTGTTATCTAGTCAATAGGGGGAGTTAAGCCATCATTTAAACCTGTCTGATAATAAAGTTTGTGTTTAGTATTAATTTTATTGACTGTAAATCCTTCCAATCAGTCAATCAGCTGCACCAACTGTCAACTAGTTCATTTTATCATAGATTGTTGTCTTGATAGCGTTGTGTGAAAATATCCATCAATTTTGTAGTGTTACATTTTGACCATCCTGGATGTGGTGCAATTTATTCCAGCTTCTTTGAATCAAACTTACATTGGATTTTTTGTGTATGTTGGTATAATACATAATTATTATACATGACTTTTTAAAGTGTCTTGGTGCATCTTTTTGAAAGGTTAGTTCAGTTTTTGTTTTGATTTTATATACAAATGGGTCCGCACAAACCTTGTCTAACTACATGTGAATTAAAATGGACGTAGACTTTTTTGCACTGTTCCATTGATAAGATATAATGTCACTGAATATTAAGTTGATGTATTTTATTTGCTGTTTTTTCTCACAGAAAGGAACGACACAGTATGATAGTGTTTCTGGACATTAACTGTCGTGTTTTTTTCCTCAATTTAGCTTTTTTAGTATAAATGACTTGACTCATTGTGAAGCCAATTGTTAATTTGACATATCTGAAATCACCTTCGAGAACAGTGAATTATTTTTCATCTAAAAAAATTGTTTATATTTACCTGAGATGCATTGGGCATCACGGTGCTGGGGAGCAGTCAAGTTGTCATTTTAGTTGAGAAATTGTACTTTCTTATACTTTCATGAGTTTCATCAATACAACACTACCATCTATGACTTATAATAATGTATAATTTTGCATTTAAACCTTAAAGTTAATCAATAATTGCTTAAAGCCACTTTGCAGTACTTTCAGCACTTTGCTAGAATCCATTTACATGTAATGACAATCTGGAGCAGAGATATCTGGTGTGAAAGTTATGCTATTTACCCTAATATAGCTTGAAGTTTGACAAAATAAAGAATAAATGGATGTAACATTATCGTATCAAAATTGCATGAATTTTACATGAATTCCGTATGCATAGATTCAATCAAATTTTCTCTCTTGGAGGGAGTGCATGCACTCTCTATTATAACGTTTAACCTGTCACATATTTGATACAAACTGACTGTTTACAGAAAATAGTAATGATTTTGATGTAATAAACTGTGCACCTTATCTGTTATATTGCTTCGGTTTTTTATGGATTCCTCCATTAAGATTGAAAATTTGATTGTAAAATTTGAATAAAAGTCTTAAACTTTATGATAGCAGGTTAATTCGTTTAAATTCTCAGTTGAAACTTGATGTAATTCAATTTATATTCAAGATTTCAATCCAAGGTTAGCAGAGTCATACAAAATGTTATAACATTCTGTCAAACGCAGTGTTTTTTTGGTGCTATTTCTGAACTCTTAAGCATGAATATTAAATAGCGAAATGATGTTATTTAACCATTTAATTGTTTTCATTTCAAAGTTTGATCGTTACCAGATATTTGAAACTAAATCATTTGTTACTTTCTTGTATTTTTAATGATATATTGTCTAAATTTATATTTTTAAAAATGCTTATGACTGTGACTCAAGCTTTAATCGGGGATTCTGTCTTGACATTGCGGCATGAAATTTGCTTGAATATTATTTTTGAAGTAATAGATCTTTCAAAGTTGAGTTCTAAGGTAGCCAGAGCTATAACAGAACTGTATCATAAGATGCCTAGGAAAATTTTCTCGGACAATTATCACCTGCAAAACTCTAAGAACAGTTCAAGTAAAGTTCTAGCACTGCACAAAAACAATATTAGTTCAAGAATTACACATGAACTGCTCTTTAAATGTTTAAAATCTGTTCAAGGGCATTTTAAGAAATGTTAAAATGGACAAATTTTAGGAACAAAAAGGTCTTGAGGAGTTCTTAAAAACTGTTCTTGAACTGTTCAAGAACTCTTACTCTTGAATAGAACAATTACTCTTGAACAGAACAATTGTACTGTCTGCGATATATTATAAATAATCATAAAATATACTAAAAATATTTGACAGGATTATGATTCTATCCTAATGGCTTGACTATTATTTGTTAAGATGATAAAAATATGATATCTTTTATAATTCCTAGATATACAACAAGTAACAAGTGTATAAGTTATCTATAGGTATAGTAAAACTGTTTAAGTATCAATAAAGTCTTGTTTTATTGTCTGATAAACCACAGCATTTCTCACCATTGGATAGAAATTAATACTTAAATGTCATATATATTATTAGTTGATACAGATTAGTGATATACAGGGTGTTGAAGCCATACTGTTCTATCATAGTCTTTATACTTCAGAGTAAAACTCCTCTATTAGAACCATCAATAAAAACTGGGGTTCAAAAGTTTCTCTACTCTTGTATTTTGTTTCATATTTTCCTAAAATTTATCTTTCTATAACAAAAATTAATGCAGACACATTTGGTTTAACATTTTATAGTATATTTATAATAAAAATATATATGATAGAACAGAGTTGACAGTAAATAATAAAATGTATTATTAGTAGTACAACTAATAATGACAAGTAAAGTTTGTTAAAATATACTCCAAAACTTAAAAGGTTTTCTTTACATTGGAACTTAATTTCTGCACTGTCTTTTGCATGTATTTAATGTGATGAAAAATGGTATCTTTTAAAACAAATTAATTCATTAGTTAGAGCTTTATTGCTCTGACACTTCTTGTGGTAGATTTTCACACTTTGTTATTTATATGATTGATGGGTCCACATTTAGTACTGGTCACTTCAGAAAATGTGAAAATCTTTTAGTATTTGATTTTAGATTACTGTTTAAATATTAAAATATTGATACAATATATATTATATTGGTATATGATATTTGTGTAGTAAATTGTTCCATTCCCACGTCAAATACTCACAGAGACATGGAGGAAGTCGGTTCTGTTTATATGACTCCAACCCTCAACCCTAGCATTTTATTTGTTCAAATAAATTCTAGTGAAACGTAAAAAAGAGCAATTAGTCGACCTTCCTTACCTACTTATTGTTATCTAGAAAATTTATTGTTATAAAAAATTATCATTCGTGTGACAGAGGTCATGTAAAAGGTTATAGATGGATAGTATTATATATTTAGTAAATATTAACGCTTTATGCACCAATGTTATATTGTGAAGGACTATTTAGACTGGTTAATTACTGCATGAATTGAACCTTTTATTCTTATTTACTGCAACCAGTCAATGGTTGATAAACCACACTATTCAAACATAGGTCAATAAATTTGACACTTTATTTGTTAACCAATAAATAGTACTAATACTACTATACAGTCTATTTTTGCATCATTTTCGATGCTAAATAGCAAGTGGATATGGGATATCATACCTCTGAGTAGCTTCAGGTAGGAATTCTGTGATTACTTATAAATAATGATGACACTTTTTTGAAAATTTCCTTAACTTAAATATTTTTTTACACTTTTTCTCTTACAGTTATTTTTGTAAAGCATTTTTTTACTGCAAGATTTTTTCTTTATGGATGATTTATTTTATGTGCAATAGTTGTTGATATGAACTGATTTTAATGATATCTCAAGAGCATTTTGATGAGTTGGCACATAACAGGCCTAACTACAATTGTACATAAAGAACGCTGTAGACAAGTTTTGCTCTGATGCATCAAATATTGTTCTGCTACTTTCTATTTGAATATTAACTCTGCAATATAGATAGATTGGTAAATATAATAAGTATTATTTATAATAAAACCCTTTCGCAAATTCTTGAACTTTAAGAAAGCAATTTGGTTGCCTTAAGGTTGGAGGTAAAGTTCTGATTTGAAATTTCTCTTCTCAGATAAGCCAAAAAGAATGAGAACAGTTCTCACTAATATGATATCAACCACTATTCTGTTATGTGTGTGATAAGAAGCATTAGGGTCACCATAATGGTATAACAAATGTCTTATACTGTTCTATATAGACAGTAAAATCTTTCTGTCTCTAATCAATACTATAGAAAAGTTTGATAGACAGTGTTAGAATCATTTGTCTATGGTAAAGAAGATAAACTGACAGTCTCTTGTCTTTACTCATTGACATATGCTTTCGTAAAAATTGCTTCAAATACTGTGGCACTGATACTGTATTGTATGCTCACTTCTGTATTGTATGCTTGATACTGTATTGTATGCTCATTTCTGTATTGTATGATTGCTTTTAGGACAACTTGTGGAGTGGAATAACTGCAGGTTAATTTCTTGCTCAAGGAAATTAGTAATGCCCCTTCTGGGGATCAAACCTGTGACCTCTCAGTCCCTAAGTGCATGTCTTACCACTTGACCACTGTTTCTGGTTACTTAGTAATTCACCTTTATTTATAATAATTAATATTTAGACGCCCTCTATAAGCTTAAAACATTGCACCAGTATACTGTTTGCTGCAATTTTCATGTTAATATTTACTTTAGGGTCCTGTGATCACTATAAATAAACTAAGACTTTTTACTAATCATTATACCCGTATATCATCTGCATAGGTTCATTTTCAATGTGCTTTTAGAAATACTGGAGCATGCCAAGTTATGCCAGTGGTTGTATAATTGTTCACAGTTCATTCACCTTTTGCTGATGTAGGTCAAGCTGAAAGAATTTTGGTTACTTTAATTGATAGCGGCAAATAATGTTTTTTTCTACAGACTATTACAATGTGTTCTTTCAATGTTCAGAGTAATGATTCTATTAGTAATAATCTATTAGTAGCTCCTGGACATTTGGAGGCATTGGTCTCTGCTTTCTTATACTAAATAATGTTTATTGCTCAGACAAAATATGCTTGAGGAAATAAAGTAAGACTTATATGTAGAATCATTATAAATCAGTCCTAGTAGATCTATGATGATGCCTTCAGTCTTATAGTTAGGGTTCATCACATCATTGAAATTTCTTGCTACATTCAGATACAGTTGAATGACATTTTTGGCTTCAGTTTAAAGTTAGAATGATTTATCAATGAGCTTGCCTGTAGGTTGTTGTTTTTTCTGTCTGCAGTCTGACTTGTTTTTTAATGGTTTATTTCAAGAAAATTGTTTCTGTTAATTTTTACTTTCTTTAGACTTTACTTTAGTTTTATTTATTATAGAGAAGTTCACATTTTCTTAATTTTTGCACTGAAAGGAATCGCAGGAATCATATGCAAAAAATAGTATTATGTCTGTTCACAAAACTTCTCTAACTTAAATAATAACTTAAATAACCTCAGATTAATGGAATTAAACTAAAAACTTAATAAAAATCCTTCTGATTTTTACATTTAGTTCACAATTTCTTGTTCTTGTAACAAATCATTTTTTCTTCTTAACCTAACTAAATATAATGCCAATTTGTGGAATCAACTTAATTATTACCAATTATTTGTTGGTGTTCCAAAATTTGGAAAAAGGCTATATCTGTATCGCAGACTTTTGACAGCAAGTTCAATGTTTTCTTCAATTACGCCACATAATTGTTCCATAGTTCAATGTATCCATTATAATGAACGTGTAATTGCAAGCATTAAGAGTGATGTGGATTTTAAAACGTTTTATTGGGATATTGACTGATAATGTTCATTTTAATTATTTATAATTATTTGTGATGAATTTGTTTGATCCGAGGAAGGAGAACGTTGAAATCTCTTCTTTCTCCTTTCTTTGTTTTGTCTGTACTTAATATCTCTCTTCAGTCATTCATCAAGCACTACTTGTTGTTTTTTTCATTCAAGGGAAATGTTGCACTTTATCTTAGAGAGCTCAGTCTTTGGTTTCTTATTGGTTTGATGAAAGGAATTAAAGTTTGACACCAGTTAAATGTAAACTGATTGAGCTTACTTCAATTTAAAAATTTTCTGCTGAATTTCTTTATTTTTGCATGTCTTTATTTTTATTATTTAATTATTTTGTATGTTTGTTTACATTATTTAGTGATATCAATGCAGTTGTTGATCAGATGCCCTTCCCATATCACCTAACCAACTGAAAAAAAAACGGAATTTCATTAATTTTTTTAGCTTGATAAATCTTGTGAATACAATGTTTATCTTACCTTTTTCTATCTGTTAATTAAGAGTTCCTTTTCCAGAGGCAATATTCCATGCTTGAACATGTTAAAATATTATCAAAATTCTTGAGGCTATCATTTCGACCATTGTCATCATTTTGCTTCTAAATCCTAATCTATTGTTGCCCTCTTCTAACATTTCCATTGACAGCAACACTGGTCAGCTGTGCTTCTTAGATTATCCTTGTAATGCTTTGTCTGCAAAATGTTGAGTGATTATTAAACAAAAGCCTGGTGACAGATTCTACATTGTCTAAATAATGTATGATCATATCCTGCTGCATTGTCTATGTATATAGGACTTCATCCCAGTATTGACTAGGATGCAGAGAAAAGTTAACATGAG
This sequence comes from Mactra quadrangularis, assembly GCA_025267735.1. Classification (NCBI taxonomy): domain Eukaryota; kingdom Metazoa; phylum Mollusca; class Bivalvia; order Venerida; family Mactridae; genus Mactra; species Mactra quadrangularis. The sequence goes on along the minus strand of CM046308.1, from coordinate 14,653,065 downwards.
CCTGATGATAATTTCTTATTGCTTTCACAATGTCTTTGTGATACCTCATATTTCCTGGTCTCAGTGAGTAACTTGTAGACTGGTGATAACTTCTGATAGTTTTCATTATGCCTTCTTCCTAATATCTGCATTTCCTGATCATTAACTTTAGAACTGGGCACAAATTTCTCATTGCTTTCATAATGTCTTTGTGATACCTTGCATTTCCGGATTACTCTGACTTCAGGACTGGGATCAATTTCCTATTGTTTTCACACTGTCTTCCTAATACCTAGCATTTCTGATACCTGATAACTAATTTTGAAGACATGGTGACAGTTTCTATATTGTGTTAACAATGTTACAGATACTACTAGCCTGATGTTCTCAATGCTTATAATTTCTACACCATGTTTGACATATCCATACATCAACAGTCATCATGCTCTGGAGAGAGATCAGGTCGCTGATTGTGCATTAGAGTCATCTTGCAGGAGAAATGGTTGATGGGAAATTTCCTTTCATTTACACAAAATGTCAACAGTTGATAATCTTCTCATTAACTTTCCTCATTATTTTATACATGTTGTAGTTAATGAAACATGCTGTTGTTGATGGAACTTGTTGTTTTTGATGGAATGTTGTGTTGTTCCTGGAAATGAGCACAGTGCAATCATTCACGCCAAGTTAATACTGTCTACAATGCCATTACATTTTTGTCCAGTTCAGTAATATATTCATTATTTTCTGATGACCTTTTGTTACATTTTGTGGGTCCTGATAGTAATGAAAATGTTGGTCTTATAATAGTTTCCCCTTTTTGTAGAAATGATTTGCTCTTTCAGACCATTGGATTGCTTGCAGACCAGAAATTGGCCTATCAAGACCAATTGGCTTAAATTTTGAGACCAATGGTTTGCCTTTTGAGATCTGTGACTTGTCCTTAGATACCAATGACTTAACTCTTTCAAGACCAATAGTTTGTCTTGTTAGACAATTTTAGATTTTCTTATCAATGACATTTTTTGATATTGCCTGCCAGACAATAACTCTCAATTGCTTTTCTTGAGTGACTGAAACATTGCACTTTAATGTGATAGCACTGGTTTGTGTCACATGACAAAAATCTATCTAATTCCTGGATGTATTAATGCCTTATATAACTTCATGATAGTGTTTTGTTGCCCTAATTGTACATTTAGTTTATAATATTTGACTATGTAATATGACAGGCAAGTCTAGCTTTGAGTGTTTCCAGGTGTGTCCCTTCTCAAGTTACCTTATTCTAGTTCTGAGTTATAGGGGCTGCTCATATTACCTCTCATCCATAGAATTATGCTTCCTCATTGTTCTTTTGTCTGTTAAGTGATTGTGATTGTATTGAAATATAAGAACAATTAAGTTTATCATTTCGTGATACAATTGCAGGATGTTAATTTTTGTTTAAAAGATGTAAAACATCTGCATCATATTAATTTATATGTTATGATTTTATCACTTATGTAACAAAATATAATTTATGTTCCTGGACAAATAATCTGCAGAAATGTGAAGGAATGTTAAGTGTGCATAATTCTTTTAGGAGGGCCTATAGAATATTGTAAATACATAAAGCTCTATAACAAATATGTACTTATGTTGGTGTACTTAGTACTTTGTAACATCATTTTTCTTCGAATTTTTTATATAATTATTTTATTTATCATTTGATATTTTTGAACCTGTATGAAAAAGGATCTTGGAAATTAATAATTAATACTTACTTAATTTTAGCCTTATAATCTGATCTGTTTGTAACAAAACATTAAATAATAAATATAATACAGTACTAACTTATATAATAACTTCTTTATAATGAGTACAAAACTTATATTACTGTCGTATAATTTCTAACCACTTTCAATTTTTTATGGTGTAATATTATACAATGAAATAATATGCCAGTCTTGGACTGAAAGAACCATAGGTTCTTTATGATTGCTTTGTGATTCTAAACAGTGAGTTTTTTTTTAAAATATCATATTTTCATATAGTATAGCTTAGGTAAATGTGTACATAATACAGGTATAATATAGAACTGATTTTTCCAGTATGTGTTCATTTTCATGCGGATCTTGTTGATGAGACTAAACGTCATGGAATCTAATCAAAAATTGCAATTGTAATGATATTTTTGTCTATGAAGTATTTAGTTTGTGTTTAAGTATTAGTTTGCATCTTCTGACTGTTTGTTGAAATGATGCTCACTGAATAAAGTGACTCGATGTCATTTAACTAATATGGAGTTATGATGAACCTTACAAATTCTGCTTAAAGCTTGTACCTTGAACTTAGCTAAATTTAAGTTTGTACTTTAAATTTTGCTTCATTATAATGTACTGTTAACTAAGCTTAATTTAAGGCTGTACTTTTAACTTAGCTTAAATTAGAGTGTGTACTTTAAGTTTTCATTGAGAACTTAGGTTTCAATTATTGAACCCCTTTAAGTTAGGCTGTGAATGTTACTTCATATTTTTCTTCCAGACATAATCAATATAGATTTAAAATAGTTTTGTTTAAAGTATTATGATTGACTGTAGTGGTTTGTTATGACTTTCACACTTGTGTACTTCACTCAGATTGAAGCCTCTAGATGTGGATCATGATGTACCTAAGATATGTTCAGAGTAATGACAACTGGCAACATCTACAGAACTTTCATTCAATTTTCCACTGGTTGCAATAATTGGTCCCAATCCAAATTAATGAAACTTGCAATTTTCTCATGCACGAATAGGAGCATTACAATAGCATAAAATAAATTGATTTATTTTGTATCTCATCCCCATATTTCACTAATATGATTGGCAATAAACAATGTGTGCACCTATATGTTGACGGGTCTGATGCACTATGGGTCAGTGAAAAGGCTAGTCTAGCTTAATATAAATAAAGAAGGTTGTAGATTAGTTTTCCACTAAACCATCAATTCATTTCCTATCCATTTCCAAGTGATTATGACTCCATGATTAGATTAGGGAATTACGAGGCCAGCTGCCGATGCGAGGCCAGCTGCCGATGCGTATGTTTAATCATAGACTAATATGTTGATGATGAGTTGATGCATCTGTCTCATCATGCTGTATTCTTGTAATTTTGTTTCACAGTACAACAATCATGATATATGAGTCTCTTCCTCATATAATCTGTTTGTTTATCTATTTGGATTGTTTTACAGTCTATATATATCAATACTTGTACCATAACTGTTCAGAAAAAAGTGAGGCTATTCTACATGGGTGTGTGTTGGTGTCAACACTTTTTAGTTAAGTTTTTTGATGCATTTTTCAATTGTGTATCTTTGAAACCACTGAATGAAGTTTCATGAAACTTTACATATGCCTACAAGATTACCATTGGAGGTCAAACACCTAGTTCCATAACTCTAGCATGAATGTTGCCTGAATTATGACCGTTCATCACTCAGATGCTGTTGTAAGAAGTTTTGCATGCTTAGTTTTGGCACTTTAACTAATCATTAAATGTATCTACTTTGACAGGGTTAAATATTGATAATCAATTTTGTTGAAGTGAGCACCCCAAATAGTCAAGCACACACTGTCTAATGGACTGCTCTTTAAGACAGGGTTTCATTTATTTTATGTCAACTTTACTGATCTAAAAGAATGAAAGTTACAGTTTGGACCAATTAATTAGAATGCAAGAAAAACTGTAAAAGACATTCTTATAGGCAATATTAGACATTCGTGCAATTTTTTTTGTAATATTGTTGTTCAAATATTAATGTTAAGGCGTCTCTCTAAAAGACTATATAGTTGATTAATGTACAGAAACATATTGCTTAAATAAGTACTGTTTATGTAGGGGAAGATATACTTTGATTGTTATTATCTCAGACAAATTCATCTTCAACAAAAACATATTATGTGTCGCTTGTAATACTAAAATGAGTAGACACTAGTATGATTTAGATATATGAATTTGTTCAGTTTATTTTGCTGAAGAAGTCTGGCAGTTTTCTCATATTTTTACTGAACTCGAATATGGTTCTGTATATTGGGTTTGCTTTAAGTTGATGGATCTTGTAGACTATGTTTTCGGAGGTTTTGTGTAACTTGTAATATTGTATTCGTGTATGATATATTGTGTAACTTTTGTAAAAATATTGTAGGAATCATATCTGATTATTCTTTTGATTTGTTTTGTTTTGTTTTGTAATTATTACTTTTATTTGATGTATTGTACTGGTTTACGAATCATGAGAAGATTTTTTATATTTTACTCTTGAACTTTTTCTTTAGAGTGCTTTTATACTTTCCATTTTGGTACTAATGTGGGCTATTGGACTCCTGAGTATTTAGCCTCTAAGGAGGAGTGTACCTGTCACTTTGCATGGGCTGCTTTTCCAAACAAGTAACCTTACTCCAAGTAGGCTCAAGCCTGGGCAGCTGCATGTGACCTTTGTAACCTGATCAGTGTTATATTACCATGCAAACTTAAACTAATTTAAAGCTGTGGTAGATAATTGTGCCCAGTAAATAATATTTTAATGTTATTTTGTTAACTTATTATTGCCAACTCAATGTTTGTCATTTTGATATACATTGTAATAGTATTTATCATTATAATATATGATAAGTTTGTTCTGGTAATTTTTTATTTTATTTATTAATTAAAGTGCTAAAAATATTCCTGAGAACAAAATTTAGTTCTATGTGTATGTATTTGCATTCCAAATTAAGGTGTACAATTTACTCATAAAATCTCTTATACCTACATGACCTGATGACCACAATTTTTAAGCTTTTAAATGTTGGGAAAACTTGCCTTCAAGCTGGCTTTTAGCTGGTAGAGTGTCCCCTTACTACTCGAATGGTTGTGGGTTCTTTTGAATCTCATTTTGGACCATGGATTTTTATTGTGTTACACATGTTCATTGTAAATAAAGAAGGAAGTTTTAAGTTTTGCTTTGATCCATAGTCAAACGATACATTACTTAAAATATTAATATCCTTTTGTTCCTTTGAATTGACTGTGTATCAAGATCACAAAGTTTCAGTTAATACTTTGATGTGATCCCTTCTTTAATCTCAGGAACTGTCTATTTGTATGTATACTTTAACTATGATAAGCTAAGTCTTGGAAATAGGATTATGTGATTAAAAATTAATTGTTTTATCAATATATTATAAATTTATGGGTTGATGTAAAACAAGTTTACATTGATTTTCATTTACCTGTAGTTAAACTAGTTTTGCACTGACTCTTCTAAATATGATGTGTACCTTACTGATTTGTCACCCTGTTAATACATTATACATTTATATAATCTCACATCATATAATTAACTTAATCTACTGGTATCCTTATTGACGCTTTCATCAATTTTGGAACAAAAGGGATTTTCAAGCTCTTTAATACCATCCTTTGAAAGGGCAATAAGGGGTTTATATATGTACACATTTACTCACTTACATCAACAATGACAGAATTAAAATGTGGGAACAGTGGGTTCATCCAGACCCTTTAAAAAAAACAATAAAAAGAAATAAGTAAAAATGGGTTTTGAAATGATACTGTTTGTGTTATAGTACTCGGACACTCGTAAAAACTTTGACTTGCCCCAGCATTGCAAAAATAAATTGCCTTTTTGTTCAATGTTTATTTGACCTTGTAAAAGTAAATGTTTCAATGGAGTACAATAAGATATAAGACATCTATGTTTACAAAACTTTTACCCCATCGCAGTCTTGTCAATTTTTCTAATATTTAGTTATTAAACTGGATGAAAAACTATTGTAAATATTTGCTGCACTAATAAAGTCTTTTTGTCGAATATTTTGATTGGATGTTATTGTTAGATCTGTAAACTAGTGTGTGAAATATCTCAGGTCTTGTATAAACTTTGTAGATGGTGGCTGGAGATAGCTGGTCACTATATTTCATACATATTTGTACTGTACTAATATTTTAACATGACGATGCAATATTTGCCAAGTACAGATAATTGAGTGCTAATAATTGTTTAATATGATAAATAGTGCTTTTATGATGTTTGTTTTATAGAATATGGATGGAGACTTAATAATTGAGGAGGAAATATATTGGCGATGATTCTATATTTTTATTTATTTTATTATGCTATTTTTATGTAATAATAAAATGTAATGTGAATTATTGTAATTGGATATATTTATACTAGGATTAAGTTCCATGAATGGTAATTTGTTTATTTTATTTATTATGAAATTGTATTGAATGAATCAGCATTTTAATGATTGAATTTTATTATTTTTACGACTAATTATGATATTATTACCTTTAAGTCAATCTCTTTAATAGCTGCATAGAGCCATACAGTACACTATATTTTAACTTGTCCAATGTAATTCCAAAGGGAATTTAAAGTATTTTATGTAAAGATAGCAAACTCTTTTCAATATTTCGGCCTGAGCCTTTATCAAGAAATTTCTTGATAAAGGCTCAGGCCGAAATATTGAAAAAAGAGTTTGCTATCTTTACATAAAATATATTTTATCTGTTAAATATTGAATTATTGAAAGCTATTGTAATTTTTTTCACTTTGAAATAATCTGTTGGGAAGACTAAAATATATACCTTAAATGACGTAACCAATGTTTTTGTCTTATAAATGTTAAAAAATTTAATACTTTATCATGCATTTGATATTGAATTATTGCTGATGATTTTAAATATTAGTGTTTGGTTACAGCAGCTTTTTATGCATATATTAATTGTATGATCAAGTATATCATTGACTTTTACTGGTTCATATAGTATGAGTATCATTAACATTGCTTCAGAAAATGCCCGTAAAAATATTGTTTCATTACTGTTCCTTTACTTATAATTATAATGTTGAACTGTAGAAAGCAAAATTATTACTAAATTATCAAAAATGCAGCAATAATAGTCTTGCTGGTGACTTTTAAATACCCAATTGCTGTGTATAAACAATTGAATGACTTCAACATTTCAAAACTTCATGAACAAATGAACTATATTTAGCAAAAGTGTACATAAGTCTGAATACATAAATTTTTTAGAACATGCTTGTTTATTGAAGCAAAATGATCACTGTGAAGTAATTTAGTTGAAAATTGTAGAAAATACAATCTGTACTGGGAGTTATTATAGTTATGACGTTACTATGTCTGTAGAACTTTAACGAGTCTCTAAAAAGTTTTATTTAGAAAATACAGTTGTGACATAAAACTAATTTAAGTTCAATCTCACAAGACTTAAAATATTAGACAAGCCATGTCTGGGTATAGATTGTATTGTCTAGTACATAAAGAATACACGAAACATTCGTATTTATATCTATTTTAAACGTCGTACTTTGTCATACTGTTTCTGATGCATGTCTTCTATTTTATTCAAGATTCTATTTTTTCCCTATATTTTGTTTTCCTAAGTATGATATCTCACAAATGTAATAGACTTTCCGACATGGATACTGTTATACGCTTATAAAACACCCATATTCATAATTGATTTCGGCTTCTTAGTGCTTTCCCATGTTGGCGTCTGTAGCTGGAAACCTTGATGCATTTTCACTTATGCTAGTGATTTTTTCACTTATATAATAGTAATTATATCGTTAAAAGCTCTTCACGAACAAGTTACGAAATCAGTAATACTAGAATTATCTGGTATCTCGGGGACATTAAGAATATAGAAAATTATTTGATATGATAGAATATCTACAATGATTCTGGAAATTATATCCATTTGTCATCACAGCTTGCCAGACGGCCATTTAGACAAATTAAATTATGATTTCTATTATCCGACCATAGACTTGTATGATGTAAATGATTTTATAGCGTGTGCATGTCTACTGCTATTACTTGATTGGACGAGAAGTTTTTTATCCGGATGTCGACTTTATAATGGTTCCGAAAATTGGAGATTGAACAAAAGAATGGAGAATGTCTCATTTTTGTTCATCGTATTAAATCCAATTCATTGTTTAAATTGTCTGGGGTATTTTCTATTCTCATGAAATATCTGTCCCACATTCTATGGAGATAGTGATAGAACTTGGTTTGCATAAATATTTCAATTGTAACATAAAGTGTAAGAACCTTCTGTATTCTCATACTGGTCTGTAATGAATATATAAAGAATTATTAGCCAGATTTTTCAACGTGTCGTTAACAATTGCGTTAAAGTTTTCAATTTAGCATATATTTCTGCCATTTATTGTCAGATCTTTATGAAACTTCATTCAATGATAACATATTGTAAGCCAATATTGACTAGAAGTACCTTTAGAAGACTTGTGAGGGTCATTTTACTTTAAGAATAATCAAACAAGATATGGCATCATGTGACCCTTCACCTGTCATGTAATCAAAATCCATCAGCTAAAGAAAATGGCTTAATGTTGCCAAAAGTTGTTCGATCAGAGTAGAAGAAAATTTACTCTGTTGTATAGAAAATTTTAATATTAATTGAAAACATTTGGCAAGCTAAGTGCAAATAGGTTGTGACTCAGTTTAAAAAAAATGAGTTGTAATGACCATTTTGCAATAAGCCCACAATTTATGTGCTATTTTCTATCGTAGTCATTGAGCTAGGAACTGTTTTTATTCCAATACATGCATGTATCAGTAAATAAAAACCTAAGAGAAACAACTGAGAATATGGATTGCTCCGTATAATGTTAATAAAATAAAACATTCCCTTTGGGTAAAATATAATGACAATTTTATATTGTGATTCTCAGATTTACACTGTTAGATATTGTTGAAAAATGATCGAGAGCTTAACAATGAATAATGATATTGATACATCCTGGGATATTTTAGTTATAAGTTCTGTCAAAACTCAGATACAGTTAGGTTAAGAATCCTGACCGGTTGCTTGTTTGTTTGTTTGTTTTGTTGGGTTTAACGCTGCAGCAACACATTGTATAGGTCATATAACGGCGGTCAGTCAACCTACTCACTCCTCCTGAAAAGGCTAAATCTCTGGGGTCTACTTATGAGGTTCCGTCAAAACTCGGATACAATTTGGTTAGGAGTCTTATAAGGGTTTGGACCTGTTGCACCCCATCCTAGATTTGTTTTATATATTTACCAAAAATGTTTAAAATGGTGTCTAAAATGATATATTGTTATATTTAGAGGCATCCACATGCACCCACTTTCTTCCTTATTTGAAAAAATATTGAACTTTTAGACCTGCCCTAGTTACATATTAATGTAACTTACTTTAAATTCTACAGATACAATTATTAGTGAGAAGAAGATAAAAATAGAATTTTTGTATAAACCCATGATACTCATTATAAGCCAAGCCTAGAAGATAATCTAATATTTAAAAATTTATCATCCTCTCAGAAAGTTAGAATTGAGGTATAAATTAAAATTTGTTACGTCAACTTAGGTGCTATTTTATAAGTAAAAGCTCCCCACCCAGCTACCTCAAATTAGAAGTAACTCCCTCTTGAAGAGTACTCAGAACCCAACCCAGCTACATGTACAACCGATTTTTTTTATAAATGTATCACAATGGTTGCGGTACTTTCTGTTATCTCAATATTGTGTTATAATTTTTAAGTGAAAACATTGTAAATGTAATTAGAGACCATTCATTATTATCATTATGAGTATTTACTTTAAGCTGAGTACAATTTGCCGCGCATGTAGCAGAGCCTAGAGTTTCGAATCTAGAGTTTTGATTCACAGATTTGATTTCAGGTCACTGCAGCAGCGTTCAGTAACGACTGTTAGCGATTGTTACGGGTACGGGACAATTCAACCCAAAGACGACTCAACCTGTGGATAATTCAACCCAAAGTTGGGACAACTCAATCCCTTAGTAGGTGATTGAGTTGTCTCTGGTTGAGTTGTCTTTGGATTGAGTTGTTCCAACCCTAACGTAATGGAATGTTTTGGAACGTTCGGGGTAATTGAACAGGCTACTGGTTATGTTCTTCCAATAAAGGTGTTGATACAATTATCAACAGTGTAAAATGAAAATAAATGAAGATCCCTTGTCTTATTTTTATTGTCTTAACAGTTTTCTAATTGTGTATTTTCTGTATATTTTCAGGAACCATAGAAGTGACTTATGACCAGGATCATTCTTAATGTGAACAAATTGTCAGAGATTTCCTTAAGTAGAATTGATTGTGGTAGATTCCGGTACAGAAATGGCTTCCCAAAGTGTTATTAAACTAGGAATTTCACTCTTTTACTTGAGTTTTTATACATTTAATTGTGTCTACAGTCAGGATTTTGAAATTACATTTACTATTCAAGAGGAACTTCCAAAATGGACTTTTATTGGTAATGTGTCAGATGCATCCGGCTTCATGGCCTCAATTCCGCCAGAGGACAGAAACTATTTGTCATTTGGATTTCTTCAACAAACTAACATTAAATCTATATTAAGTATTCATGATGAAACTGGTTCCCTATTTACAACTGTGGTAGTAGATAGAGAATCTCTAAGTGATTGCCGGGTACCAGGTCCTTGTATTTTATCATTTGACATTGCTGCACAATCTGATAGAAAAGATAGTCCTCTATTTGAGATTATTTCAGTTAATGTTGTGATTCAAGACAAGAATGACAATTCCCCAACATTCCCTTATAATGTTCAAACTATTTCAATATCTGAGGCTGCTACTAATGGTTCTTCATATCAAATAGACAACGCAGTTGATGACGACACTGGGGAAGGCAACTCAATACAGTCCTATGACCTTATTGGAAATAGGAATTTATTCGCTTTGGATGTTGAACCTAAATTAGATGGTAGTCTTTCAGTTAAACTTGTTGTAATTGGTCCACTGGACAGAGAAAAGATGGATCACTATAGAAGTACAATTATAGCTAGAGATGGAGGGAAACCTCAGAGATCTGGTTCAATGACCTTAAACATTTCCATAGCTGATGAAAATGACAATGCACCTATATTTACCAAAACTGAGTACAATGTTACTGTAAAAGAGGACACACCTGGAGATACTGGAATTTTACAAATAAGTGCAACAGACCTTGATATTGGAGATAATAGTTTAGTTCTTTATCGATTTAGTCCACACCAGGCTGATTTACTTGAAATAAACGCTCTATTTTATATTCATGAACATACTGGTGTGCTTAGTGTAACTGGAAGACTAACTTATGAACCTGATAAAGTGTTTAAGATTATTGTTGAAGCCATTGACGGAGGTAATCCTCCAAGGTTATCAACAAATCAAGCTATAGTCACTGTAAAAGTAGAAGACACTGGAAATAACCCTCCATCAGTTAAAGTAAACCTTCTTACTGCTGGCAGTGGTCGTGTTGTGAACGTTTCTGAATTCTCAGCAAAAGGTACATTTGTTGCTCATGTTGAAGTCACTGATAAAGATACTGGAAGTAATGGTGAAGTTGAATGTGTTGTAGGTAGTTCTTACTTTGCTCTTGAACCTATTACTAATAAAGGATTTAAAGTTGTTGTGGCTAAGCCTTTAGATAGTGAAACAGAAGATTTGATAACTGTTATAGTAACTTGTAGAGATAATGGTTCACCTGTTTTACAAGCATCGGATAACTTCCTTGTCAAAGTAACTGATGAAAATGATAATGCTCCTAGATTTTTAAAGTCTAATTATATGGCTGAAATACTTGAAAATAATAATAGAGGTGATCTTGTTACCACTGTTAGAGCTGTGGATGCAGACAAAGGTAAAAATGCTAGAATTGAATATTTTCTTGATGGACCAATTAGAAGACACTTTGCTATTGATGCAAGTACTGGTGCTATTAGAGCTTTGGATAGATTTGATAGAGAAAACAGAACAAGTTGGACTTTTAATGTGTTTGCTAAAGATTATGGTGAGCCTTCATTGGTTGGAAATGCTACTTTGAATGTGATAATTAGAGATGTAAATGATGAACCACCTAGATTCACTAATTCTACTTTCTATTTCCACGTCAGAGAGAATTTACCCTCTGGTTCTGAAGTAGATAGACTTAGAGCATATGATAATGACTTAGATGAGAATGGTAAATTCACTTACGTTATATCAAACACTATTGAGAAAAAATTACCATTTTCACTATTTGCCGATGGTGTTATTAAAACTACAATGGAATTAGATAGGGAAATGAAAAGTGTTTATCAGTTCACAGTTATTGCTATTGACAAAGGTGTTCCAAAACTAACCAGTAGTGCTAATGTTGTAATAACAGTTGATGATGATAATGACATTTCCCCAAGGATAGTATTCCCTAAACCTGATAACAATACAGTGGTTATTGATCATTTAAAACCAAGTGGAACTTATGTGACTCAAATTGAAGCCTATGATGGTGACATTGGAGTAAATGGTAAACTTGCTTATGTTATAGAAGATGGAAACGCTGACAGATTATTTTTGTTAAATTTAAATACTGGAATATTGACAATGGCTCAAGCTCATGAGGTGGAGGAAGGAGAGGAGGAGGATTATAGACTTGTTATAGCTGTACATGACGGGGGTATACCACAGAGATCACAGAGAGAGGAACTCCATGTTATAATAAAATACAGTAATGAGACTACAACACAATCATCACCAGTTGATGGACCAAATACTAATATTGTTATAGTAGTTGTGGTGATTTTATTAACATTTTGTCTCTCCATGGCTATTATAATAGTGATTTGTGTAATACGTAAATTTGATAGAGATAGGGCAAAGTGTCCTGCTATTGAAATTAATAAACTACCTAATAATATGACTGATATAAGTGATCATCAAGCTAATGGCTCTGTAGTAATGATGTCTAGGTCTTATGATAAAGCTGATTCTTTAAAAAAGAAGAAAGAAGTTAGTTTTTCATTTGAAGATGATTTAGACGGCCTAAGAGATCATGAAGTTAGTTTTTCGAATAATTCTGTCTTCTCTGAGAATCATATAGCAGAGGTAAGGCTTTCATCTTTTTAATCTACTCTCTAATGCTTCCATAATAACAATATGTCATGGTGTGTTAACTCTAACATAAATGTTTTCATTTTCTGCATTTTTCTGTCTGTTGAACATTGGGCATGATGAACTAAGAATACTAAATACATGTTGCGGGCTTAATGCAAAATGGTCGTAACTCACTCATTTTTAAATTGAGTTACAACTGTTTTGCACTAAGCCTGCGATTTGTAGTTGAGAAAATCCAATCTTGTTATGACTGTCTAGTGTCAAAACTTCTTTCTAGAATTTTGAAATTTAATTCTCATAATTAGTTACAGCGAAAACCGTCTTCATGAAAAATATGGAATCAATTTAAAACAAAATTTTGTTTTCCCTTGTAAAAGGTAGGTTTATTTATAACCCTAATCAGAGATGAGCTTTATCAAATATTCTTTGTGTACATTTTGAATATTCTACAAAAAGAAACATTTTATTGGCATTTCCTGTCTGTCAGTCCTTCATCCATGAATGATATGTATAAAAAAAGCTGAAGTTAATTGTATTGAATTTCACTATAACCGTCTCATCATTTTTGAATTTGAAGAATTGCTGACATGCAATGGTTTTCTTCTTCCAATATTAAATTACGAATTTATTATCCATATGAACTTGGCTGTGAAATGATGGTAGAGTAATGCTCTATTAATTTGATAATATATTTTGTTATGATCTGCTTAATATTGATTTGGATATTTGTAAAACAAATTGTTTTCTATTTGTTCACTAATCAGCAATTGTTTACAGTGAAACCTCTCTATAACAGCCTGTAGAAACACCCATGCCCAATTAATTGTTATAAAGAGATGATTGGGGAATGGAGGCTTTTTTTCGTTTAAACATTGAGTGAAACTTTTCTGCAATAGTCAGTAAAAAGACTTTGTTAAATTGGCTATTATAGAGGAGTGATTATTGTATGAACTGTCATTTTTCTTGAAACATATAGTGAAATCAGTCTATTATAGCCTATAGAAAGAATCTTCAAAATAAGAGTTATTGTTGATAGGTGCTGACATGGACATTTTTATTTGAGCACGCGAGCAAGGAATGATTTTGAGTTGAGCTGACTGTATTTAGAAGTGATTGGTGGTTGAGGGAGCTGTTCAGACAGGTTTTACTGTATTTATGTTAAACATCATATTTATTGACTGACATACTATATGAAACTACATTATTGATATTAATTATTTAATTATTAAGTTTCATTTGACTGATAAGCCTCTGTTTGTTAAGGTTTTAGTCATATTTAGAGATTTGCCTCTGGCTAGCTAGTTCATGCAGATAAAAAATTTGACATAGTTTTTACTAGTTCTCTACTCAGCTTTTTAATTGTGAGAGTAAACAAATTGCTATATGACTGACTTGTCATGCATTCTAAATGTTCAAACTTAATATAATGAAAATTCTTCTATACATTTGTCATTTCTATCACAGGCCGATCTATTAATGGTCCATGTTTCTACTTAAATGTATAAATTTACCCATTAACATGTATAATAATGATGCATTTAATGCACAATGATCTTTTTTAATTACTATAAATTACCATGCCTTAGGATTTTATTGAGTCATATGTTCTGCAAGTCTCAGCAGTTTACAGTGCCATCCAAAAGTTTGTAGTCAAATACATGTTCCTGATTTAAGTGTAAACTGATTGTCTTTTACCAGTAAAGAAAAGAAAAAAAAGTCATCTAATCAACTTCAAAAATCATTTAATTATATAGATGGTCAGTTTTTCTCAAAATTTTATTTGTCTTATAACTTTTGGGTGGCACTGTATATATCAAACTGAACATAGACCTGAACAGAGCCTCTTACTCAGTCCCATCTCATTATATGAAAATCCCTTAGATAGATTTTATTTTGTTTTATTATTTGCTGTTCTTGTTTTGAGTTGCTTTTCCTCTTAAGTTCAATTAAAGCTTTAAACCTCAAGATACAGTAAATGTGTCACTTTAACCCTGTATAATTATTATGTATGTTTATTTCACATTAAGAGATTTCTGTATAAATAATGGGATTAACAAAGGCAGATATGATTATTGTGATTTGGTTAATCGGCACCATAATGCCAGCCATTTGTCCTCAACTGTATTCAAGCAAAGATGATCTTGTTTCCAGATGAAGCAGTGCTCACATTAATTTTAAAAGTGGATTGTCTGGTTGGACAACCTGCTAAATATATTTCACTTGTTTCAAATGTTTACCAGCAGTAACAAGTCAAAAATGCCAGAACCCTAATATAGATCATCAGGTGCAGTATGACAACCTTTAATGTTGAGCCCTGGGTAGCCAAATATAGACACCACTATTGTACATAATCTTGGGGGCGTTTCCATATTTTGACTGCACCAATAATTGGGGAACCTATCACCGAAGAGGTCAATCTGTCTCAGCCTTCTTCCTATCCCCACCCTCTCTAGATCTAAATTTGATATATTTTACAGTTTCTCCATCTTCGTGTGTGTCTAGATGTAGGGTGATAAACATAATTAGATTTCACTCAAAGTCACTTAAAGTCTTATTAATAAATTAACAACTTTGTCTATTTAGTCATTCAGCAATTGCTGATGGTATAGTTAAAATATTAGTGTCACTACTTATTTATGGTAACTAAGTTTTCCTACATCTCTTGCTTAGCTTACAATCAAAGTCTATTGAATTCTTATCTTTGAAAGTCTTCAGTCACTTTGGTTAAAGTTTGTAAAATGTTCATCAGTGAAATTCTGTCAAAAAAAGTATCAACCCTGAAAAGTTGCATGTAGACAGCTTTAGTCAGTGTTGTTGTAGAGTCTTGTGTAAGTTATAGCTTATAATTTCTATAAAAGGTAGAAGGGTTGGGAAGACTCCAAAAGTTGAATTTAAATGTAAATATAAGGACTTTTAGTTCTCAAAGTAATTGCATTTGGGACGAATCGTAAAACATCAAATAATTCTGCAATAACCATGGTTGTCTTGATTGCTAAATTTTTCTGTGCAACAATTGAATGATCATGTCCCATTAATAATTTATTTAACAGTAAATGTTGCTCTAAAATCACTGCCAAGGTTATTAAATTGAAAATCATCTGAAATTCATAATAGTGATTTGATAGATTCTAGTCTCATGTTAATGGCAAATCCTTCAGGGAAAAAAATCCGAACAATTATGTACTTCAGAAATGAATGATTTAATACTGGTATGTAGGATGTTAAAAATATCCAATTTATGATTTATGATTCATTGACATGTATTTTAATGATCTATTTCAGAGAGATGCTTGTCATGCATTTTAAATGATCTGGGTCAGTGAGATGCTTTGCATGTATTTTGATGATCTAGGTCATCAGAGACGCATGGTGTTGTACTCTGTCTGCATGACTTGTATTTTTAATGATCCGGGTCATTGAGATGCTTGTCATGTAGTTTGTATATAAATCAAGTTAAATTACGTAGAAAACAAGTTTTCATTAATAAACAATCTTGTGATAGTAATCAAGCAATAAGTTAAGGGATGTTAAAGTTAAGATTTCCTATTTGATTCTGCCAAGATTACAAGTCTGCCATGAAATTACAACATGTGAATATTGTTTGTTTTTTACACCTGAACTTAGTTAAAATTGACTTAAAATGAATCAAATTTCATTCCAGTAAACTTGTTCCAGAATGGTTACCACATTTTGGAGATTTTCTATGCTTCATGTTGCTCTTTTCTCTCATCTTCATGCACTTGAGGTAGACTAACATTCTTTGACTAAATAAACTTTCTTTGGCTCATTAGACAGCTGACTGACTGGCATGTAATTAGATTTTAAGCATTTTGCATGATTTAGAAACAAGTTTTAAAAGATTATGAGAAAACCAAAGCTTGACACATTAGTTACAGTGTACAATTACTTTGTTGATGGGTTTATGCCCAACAATTTCAAGGAGTTTTGATAATATTTTTGTTTGAAAAGAAAATGTAGTTTTTTGTTGTTGTTGTAAAAAGCTTTTCCAGCTCTGTAGTTTTAGAATAGACTGTTGAAATAGTTGTCAGTCAAATAACCATTTTTTGTTAAATCCAAGACAAGTAAAAGAATTTTGTTTCACTGATAACAGTCTTATAATCCTTTGACATGGTTAAGTCTTGTATTTTGTCATTTCCTGAAAATCTTTAATACTCCTACATTGTATTTGTCTTAAAGACTAAAATAGCAGATCAAGCAAGTACAATGTCAGGATCAAATTAGGGAAATTCTTTGTCATGTAGTATAAAAACCATTGAAAGTGAAAAGGAACTCAAGAAAGAGCTAAAAACATACCTATTTAGAATTTTCTTTACATCACAAAAAAGGAATCACTATTTTGAGCACAATTTTGTAAGAGAGAAATTTAAGACCTATATAAAGCATGAACTCTGTTGTAAAGCACAATTGAATATCTGAATTGATTTATAAATATTTACCCTATAAAAATATATGGTATAATATGTATATATTTGACAATGTATTACAAGCCTGTAAAAGATGTAAAAGATGATTCTTCTTTAAATAATTTTCTTCAAGTCCCAGGAGATATATTATCAAACTGTCTGTACAATAATGTAATAATTTCTAGACAAGTGTTTTGAAATGGTGTTACAGACATTCATATATAATAATTTCGCCACATTCTTCCCCATGGATCTTCAATAAAGTAGACCAACCACAAAAAGTACAACACCATCTTTTAAAGCAACTTTCCCATATAATTGGTTCATTTTATGATATTTGAAATTATCTGTCATTGTCTGTAATTTTGTTCAGAAAATAAATTCTTGATATTGTAATGCAAACTCCCCATAAATACTGGGTACTAAGAATTATAAGATAAAATAAACAAAATGGCTCTAAAATCATCTATTCCTTTACTCTCAGAATAGATTTTTAATGTGCATGAAATTTTGCTCTAACATTGTCATTATCAGAACACAGTGCTTTACTGCTTCCAAATTGTTTCTGTACAATTTTAGCAGTTATAGAAAAGTTGATATTTAAATTGAAATCTATGAACGAGCTGCTTTAATGTATATTATTTATTTTCTTCTATCACATTTTCAATGTTAATCTGAGGTACAAAATCATTAAATGATCTGTTATTACATTGTTGTCACCTAAGTATGTCTGTCATTCAGTGATAGACTAATTGATATGACCTATGTTTTTCTTTTTATTCAAGTTATTGTCGAGTTATTGTCTTTACAAATGTTGTTTTTTGTGGTCTTAATGATGTGTCAACACTAATTAAGGTCATTTTATGGATGCCAGTGCACCTAACCTAGCTTTCCTGAACCATTGTCTACAACCAATTCTCACCTACCCTTTCACGAGGTTGACAACTTAAATGTCATATTTGCATTGAAGAGTGTAATAACCAATGTTTCCTGGGTAGGATTTGAACCTGTGCCCCTTTGGGTTTAGATTGTGCCCTAAGATTCTAAGCTTGCTACCATTATGAGTTAGTTGCATATCCCTGGGTGTCCATACAAAATTATGTATTATGATACGATATAATGACATCCTGCTTATGTACTTACTGTTTTTGCCATCTTTGTCCATCTGCTTTACCCAAGTTAGTATCTTGTATATCTCTGTTGTTCTTTGTATGTTTCACTATTTTAATAGTTTGGTTATGAGCAAGTAGAGATTATATTTTGAGTGGTCAGACTAAAAAAGAATGTAGACTTGTAGTGCTCTGACTCATATAATTGTCTTGTCATTAAGGAGTTATTAGTGTGATGGTTGAAAAAAGGACTTTTCTCTGTCTTTTCCCTTCTCTGTGTTCACCTATTGTGTCTGCAATCAATGGTCCATAATTTAAACGGTCCTTAAAACCCCTAATAATTACTTAATGTCAAAGTCTTTGATGTGGTAATTTGCTTTGAAGGCATTGTTTACTTTTCTTTTTGATGAAACAATATCACAGTGTTTTAACTGTTTTAATCTGATAATGAAATTGGCATTACTTCTGACATGGGAAAAGAAGATTTAGAATTACCTCTTGTTTTTGTTTTTTTTAATATAAATGAACAATATTGTTCAGTTTGAAAATTTTTCATTTCATTCAATAGACAACATGTCCTCCTTATGTAAATAAACATTAGATTTTTAATTAAGATTAGAAATAGAAAAAAAAATATTGTTGAAATAATTAAACTGGAGGAAAAACAGTAAATAATGAAAAAAGACTCTTTGTTTGTTTTTTGACAATTGACAATGAAGTTTTTCATTTTAAAATCAATTTCACTGATTTTGAAGATGTTAATTAAAAAGTTTAGATTTTGCAATCAATAGGGTTTATTCAAAGTTTGACTTGCTTTACTATGAAAATAGTTCTCATGAATAAGTATTTTGTTTCATGATAAAACTTAGTTGGCTTTTTAAGGGGATGCTCTTTTTAGAGCTAGCAACATTGCAATTTTAAAGCTTAGTTCCTTTTTGGGGTTCTATGGAGAAGTTGTTAGCCTTGTGGAAGTCAGTATCATTATATGAGAACACTGGATGTAGGCAAGAGCCCTGTCTATTTCAGTCGATCTCCATAAAATGACCATAACTTGTGTTGACACGGGGTTAAATCCAACCAAACATTTTGAACAAACAAAAACATACAATAAGGAAATTTTAAACACACCCAATAGAGATTGTAAGCGGTATCTTTAATATACATACATACATTTTATTTGGCAAAAATGCATCAACATAATATTATGCCTGTGGCCATTTACAAGACTCGCACCCGGAATAATGCCATCTTCCTCAGTTTGGTTTGAAATTCGTTGAAGTCCTCTTCACTGTCCTCTTGAGATAATCTTAAAGGTCACTGTAATCTAAGGTTTCCATTATCCAGACAGGCAGACAATGAAATCTTTTACTCTGAGAGTTGTCCTTCAAACAACACATTTCCAGTAACATTGTGATTATTCTAAAGCCTTTTGGACAATGAAACAAAATCATTACCAGTTTAATGGTGTCTAAAACGTTTCCTTTCTTAAAGTGGACATTATGGGGTTTGAAAATTTTCATTTCAAGACTTGGCATTTACAAATGTTTCAATTTTCATTGCCTTAAAAATAATTGTCTACAACATGTATAGCACAATGATTTCTCCCATTGTTATGCTGACCTTTTGTTTTCTTTCTTATATTGCTTAGTCAAGGACAATATGTTAGATTTACTTTAATTTACTTCAGAGTTTACGTCTACAACTACTGAAATTATTGAGGCTAGCGTCCTCTCATTGGCTTCATTCATACATTAACCTTATTGAAAGCATATTTCTTGGAAACCATTTCCTTTATTATGATTAAACCTGTCCAAAATGTCTAGATCTATTCATGGAATAGTATCTGCATGTTAGGTTTTATTCTCATTTTGGAGCGATGACCTGATTTTGTCATAAACTTGTCTGAAAATCATCTCCAGTCTTGAACAGTCTGCAACTTAGACCCAGAATGTTCAGAAAAAGTCATAAAAAAAGTTTGTTGTATATTTAAAGCCAACATTTGCCAACAGTTACATATAGAAAACTTACTGTTTATTAATTATTAACAAGTTTTCTTTTCTTTAATTAGTTCTGCTCTTTTACAGTCGTGGGGTTAAATTGATTCACCAGCAGATTTTTTGGATGATGTTGGATTTTTTCACCATATGTACAAAGTTAATGTTGTTTTACTATTGGGAGATAGGGAAGATAACTCTTACATGTTGATTTATCAACTGATAGAGCTCATGTATGGTGATAATAAATCAAATATTTATACGATTGCATGTTTTACTTGATTTTAATGTGAAAACAACATATACCTTTTCAACCAGAAATTAATTGATTAGTGGTGTTATTTCATCAACAAGTCATTGTAACATAAAGATTTCATTTGATTACTGTGTTAAAGGTCGTAGAACATTTATTGTTTTATTTATTAGTTTAACGCCAACCTTAGTTTTAGGTTGATCTAAGAAGTAAGCTGTACTCTTATGTACGTTTTGGTCTAAAACTCGTTGACATTCTAAGTCTTTATGTCTATCATTACAAATTGTTTTGGTTCTTGACATTTTAAAGCTTGTATGCATTTCATTAAAACAATTAGTTTTAGTCTTTGGCATTCTAAGGTTTTAAAACATGTTTTGAATCCTAAGCTCGGCAGACTGGCAGCTTAACTATATAGTAATTAGCATTATTTTGTTTTGTTAAGCTTTAGTCTTTAATTACATGTATGGCTAATTGAAAGGATGCAAATGTTAATTACACAATTATTTTGTTACAAAATTAATTGCAAATGTGGAGGGACTCATTTGGAGAGTCATGCATGACGTATTTAAGTATTGCTAATCTGCCAATCTCTAAAAATGGTATAATGCCATTGTTTAGGAACAGACATTTTGCCGGCTGATAGTTTCTAAGACTTTAATTAAAGGTTACAATTAAAACAATCCCTTTATGTGAAAGATTAAAGGTCATACATGTGGAGGGTTGCCTGCAAGACT
The DNA here is from genome assembly GCA_025267735.1 of Mactra quadrangularis. Classification (NCBI taxonomy): domain Eukaryota; kingdom Metazoa; phylum Mollusca; class Bivalvia; order Venerida; family Mactridae; genus Mactra; species Mactra quadrangularis. Next base: position 14,631,629 of record CM046308.1, on the reverse strand, counting down.
GTAGTAACATGCTCTTTTGGTTAATGCACCTACTACTGGAGGTCTGCTACATACAGTTTATTATTAAGCTACAACTACGGTCAAACAATACTGTGTTTAACTGATGTGAATACCATAGTCTTGTGGGCAACCCTCAATGTTTATTTTTTCAGTTGCACTTTTAGTTTTGACTCACTAACCTTGAAAAGCCTGTTGCCATGGTAACTCTAAAACTGTAATTATTATTTGGAGGTCCCATTAAATCACTGGTAATTATGGTCTGACAGGTGCTTATTAGAATAATTACACATTACTATGAGCAAAACTTCTATTTAAGGGTTTTTTTTGTACTGTTAGGTTATCCTTGTATAGAAATATATACTATACTGTTACATTTGAAACATATCCTAAAATTGTACTTATGGGATTAACAATGTGTGGTCTGGCTTCAATAATGATAAATTAGTTTAATTAACTTTATGGCTATACAAAAAATGCTTCGAGCATTTTTTGTTCTTTCTAAACATGGAAACAATTTTTCAGGATTTTTTTTTAATTCAGGATTTTCCCATGGTCTAAAAATGTCTTTTATTTGTATTATACTGTTCCAGTCACATGTCTCCCTCACTGGTACCCTGGCCCTATACAGTGGATAATGGGGTAAAGGGTCTGTGTTATATTCCAGCTTCCCGGCATTGCCTACAGACTGCAGGGTTTCATACCATAAAATGCATTTCATGGCAAAGACTATAATAGGTGAAGGTATAGATGGATACATTGTACTGCTAGTGTTTGTAAAGCAGTTTATAATGTGTGTAATATCCTAGTATTTTCAAGTTAAGAGCTAAGTAGATATTACCTTGGGTTAACTGGCTCCTTAGCTGGTAAAAATCCTCAAAGTTTTAGTGGTGTAGTTGTAAATAAAGAACGATGTAGAGTAGTTTAACTCTGACCTATTGAACATTAAACATCAGTCACCACCAAAGTGATGGCGGACTGACGGACAAATCCTGTAAAAAAATAGAAGGTCTGTCTAGATCTGCAGGCTTACAGATTAGACTGTCTGGCAAAGAATTTAATGGAAAATGTCTTTGGCCCAGTCAGAATTGGTTAGGTCCAGTAAAATTTTGAACTTTACAGGACCTTCTGTCCAGTAATTTTAACTAAAGAGTATCACAGTGACTGAAACATCATGTCAGGACAATTTGATAACAATTTATATCCATTCCTTTGCCATAATCTGTATAAAAAGGAAATCTTCAAAATCTCTTGAATAGCATTTTTATGTTTTGAAGCATTTAACAGCTCAGTGATGAATGCTGCTATAAAAAATATGCTTTCAGCAGATTGAATCCCCTAGAATTATCTTTTGTGAAATACCAATAATTGTTTAGATGCTATTTTTTCACTTCTCTCTCAGTGTAATTCTGTCACAGTGAAACTTTGCTGATTAATCAAGCCTTCCTATGGATTTGACAGGAAGCGTTTAAAAGCTAAAATACCGGCATATTTTCCATTAGCTTTCTATTAAATTGTTTTTAAGTTGAACATTTCCAATACTTCATTTTATACAGATTATAATAAGGGTCAATAGTTCTTTTAACTTAATCTTTATAAATTATCGGCTGACAAAAATTTCTTATTTTTTGCCCAATCTTCTATTTAACGCCATCATCCATTAAACAGTGCTGTGGTTGCCGCCTTAAGTTTTGGTATAAAAAAAGTTCGCGAGTTATTTATTGTTAATTTTAATTCATGTTACCTTACCCTTTCCTGGCACCAATGTTTACACACATCAATGTCTCTTAGGCAGAATTTGTAATGAGAAAATTCTAAAATATTTTGAAAATAGTAGAAGCAAAACATTAAGTTTTAGTACTCAAGTTTTACTCTCTAGTAATTTTCTGTATAGCTACTGGCGCTGAGTGTCAGGAATCATGAATGCTGGAATTCAGGGAATTATTTGTCACACTAAATAATGATGGCAATACAGTAATGCTAATGTTAAATAGAAATTTTCAAACCTCATACAAGACAAGAAACTGCTGAATTTATGTACGAAAGTCTTATTGATTTTGTCATTTTGTGAAGTCAATGAAATGTAATACTATGGGTAATAATATTAGTTTCTTCTTGGAAATCATACTTCCCAGTTTTGATTGTAAAAACAATTGTTAATTAAAATCTTTTAAGCTTTTCTGTGACTGTGATTATTAAAAATGCTCACATGCAAGCTTTTTAGTAATCATGATAATATATGAAATATCAGTTTAAGCTTTATCATAATCTCAGATGCAAGCTTTTTGGTGACAATGATTATTCATGTATATAAAATCTCAGATGCAAGCTTTTTGGGGACAATGATTATTCATGTATATAATATCTCAGATGCAAGCTTTTTTGTGACTCTGATAATAAATATAAGCTCAAAATACAAGTAATGTTCAGTTGTCAGCGATGATACCTAAAAGCTCTGATGAAAATTAGTTTCTGTCAGTCACCAAGTCACTGGATTTTTTTATAGGGTTGTATTTACTATACCACATGTAAATGTGAATTATAAATAATTAATTTTGAATCGAAAATAGATAAGCAGATGTTTATAGTATGTTTTTAGCAGCTAATTGGCTGTATCGTTATAAATGATTCAGTTAAATGAGACCTAGTAATGACTTTGTTATTATCACTTCAGTTCAATATTAAGTATCAGAGTATGTATTCATTGAGAATACTCTTCACAAGTTGGAGGTACTTTTTGTCAGTTTTATGTTGATTATAGTCAGATAATTGGTTGTTATTCAAATCTCCATGCATGTATGATAAACCTGGTACCCTGCTAGACAGTAATTGTATACTGAGGTATCTAAATATTGGTTATTTCAAATACTTGTAGCTTGGTTATTTCAGTTACATGGCACTTCATTGGTCTTTTTAACAGTTTTTCACAAATTTAACTCATACATTTGTGATTAATTGACATTTTAATCAATAGTCAATCCTAATTATAATATTGGGAGAAAATATGTTGACTCTGACTTGTTGTTTAAAGTGCTTTTTGATTTTTTATTTATATTATATGAATACAGTGCCAACCGAAAGATTGGAGACCAAAAAAATACTACAATTCTTGAATTTTGATGGTTATTTCTGTAGAATCCTTATTTTTAATATGCTTAAGTTATTTAAGTATGGTTTGTGATAAAATGAAAACAAATTTCATGAAATTGCAACACATCTATAAGATTCAGCATCTGTCATCCTGAAGCCTCCAAAATCATTTTTATTGTAATTATTTTCCATAACGCTTTTAAGCTATTTTTTTATTCTCATTATTCTCATTTATAATTATGATGATAACCAAAAAATAAAGCAAAACTAAAAAGCATTTCAAATTAAACAGTTAATAGTTTTGAGAAAAGCCATTCAGTAGGCCTACAAAGTGAAAATGTCCCCAGACTTTTTGTGGGTTCTGTATGTGTAGAATTGTTAAAGTTTTAGCTGAAGTTGTGTGCTCATTGATAGAAGCTGTGCCAATCTCATCATTTCATGGCAAATAATCGTTAGCTACATTTTTATGTACTTTCAAGTTTAAATCAAACAATTAGAGTTGAACCGATAATTGTAAATACTTGTCAGTTGAAAAGCCGATTTCAGAAGTCCATAAATGGTTGAAACAAGTAGCACTATCGTACTACAGGAAATGTCACTTGGTAATCCCAGCCCACAATAAAAGCTTATGGAATTGTATGAAAGCATAAAATAATAGACTTCAAATAATAATTGCATGAATATAGATTGAATAGCTAGGCGCCACAGAAATAGGGTGTCAGTCAGGAATTGACACTAAACATTGGATTCCCAGAGCACATGGTTACAATTTCTGCTGGTACAAGCATTTTGTTTATTTTTACAATAGAATTCAATTATGCTTTTTATTGACTTAAAATGGATTGTTTATTCTTTATTTAAATGTACTTAATAAACTAGTTTGTGTGCAGCTGATCAATTTATTGGTAATTTGTGCAAAGGCATAACTGTTTGAAAAGGTCAATTACCTTAAAGCTAAAGTAAGCCACTTTTTCTCAACTGAAATATCTCCCTCTCCTCCTTCCTCTTAACTTGCTAATAAAGGAACGTAGATTACAGATATTGATACCTAATGCACAAGGGATGACTTTTTTATATTAATTGTTTAATCATTGTGGAAGATCTAGACACCCCTGGGTAAATTATTGTATTCATCCATGCATCTTATATAAACTAAACATAATAATTGTAGTCATAATTAAGTCATAAGTGTGCCTTGATTCAGAACAATTTACCAGTAATATTAAAGTGATTAATACCTGTATCATCAAGTGCCAATGGTCGATAAACTAGGTCTGTGACTTTTCTACACTTTTCTGTATTACTTGTGCCACTTATCTGTGTCACATTTCTGTCAACTAAACCAGGCAACAGAAAAGGGCAACAGAAACACTAACCCATTGTTCTAGTAAATCAAATTATTATTGAACATACTTAACAAAGTTACATTACCGCCAGGTACTTATGTCTAATCTATATAAAAGCTAGAATACAACTCTGCTTCTGATCCCGGAACATTATCACATGCTGATCAGGCACCCTATCTTTGACCCAAACAGTCACAACGGACCCTATGAATGATATTTTCATGTCATTGATACAGAAATCTGTAATGTAACATACCTTTCACTGATAGTTAGTTTAAGGTTCCAGTCAAGCTACTGAGATCATTTACAGCACCATATATTTGAGAACAGGAGACAAATGCTTGTGCAGGATGGGAGTCTTTCTTTTAAAGTACTGATGCATTCAAGAAACATTATTTGCATAGATTGTCTGTGTCAATTGTGACTTATTTTGCTCATAGCAATTGTTAAGTTGAGTTTTTAATAAATTCAAAATCAAGCTGTATATCTTACAAGAACATCTTACTTGGTGAAATATACATGTAAAACCTTTTACTTGATATCAGATAAGATTATATATTGTTTACCCCCCTTAGGAAAACTATTGAATTTTAATGCTCAAATCCTTAATTGTATATATACACTCATATTTGCTTAAAATGCAAAGTACCCTATGTGACACCTGCATAATTATGTATAAGGTGACTGTTTTAATCATTGGCTAAATTTCCCACATCTAAGAAACTTAGAAAGTTGTTTTTTCTTATGTAGAAGCTTCTGAAATCATTAAACTAAGGATTTCAGACCTTGAAAAATTTTTAAATTTCATCCATGTTTAAATTGGTCACATGGTCACTATACTTCAATTGAAGGTTCCTCTATTGTTCTTTGAAAACATTTAACATGATTGCTAGGTAATTCTGAAATAAATTCTACAGTTATTGTTTTCTAATTTAAGATATATAATTGTATTTTTGTATTTGACTATCCATTAATTGCATTAAGTACTGTTTTAAGGTAGTCAACATTGCTTAAATTTAGTACTCGTTTTGTTTCTACTTTTTCTTTGAAGTCCCATAGACTACATTCTATCAGATTGTTCCCATGTAGTTTCATGTAAATGCTGAGGCAGTAGTTAGATTTATTCTTTGAATGATTTGATTTACTTTCTTTATTATTTCTGTTGTTGTGCTTTTCAGTCTTATTGTTGTTTAATTTTTGTCATTTAAATTTCAAAATTTTCAAATTCAGCGTCTGGAGTTCTGGCCCAGGTTAAAATTAATTTCAATAAATGAAGACAAAAGACATTATTTATCATATTTTGTTAGACCTTATGACATGAAAGTATCGCAGAAATTTCTTTTTTATTATCATTATGAGCTATGTTGTAGCCCTATATAACCCTTTTCCTGATTAAAACCAGACTTGTTTATTCCATAATTTGTTTTGACTGATGCAAAGAAAGATTTCCCAGAGTTCAATTTTCGTATAGATAAACTTAAAAAAATCCCATAAATTCAGGCATACAGAATACAGAAGTCATTTGTTGTTGTCCTTGAAAATGAATGATTTTTTTTATTGTATTGTTGTATGGAAATTGTTAAATTATTGATGCCCTAGCATCAGCCTCCAAGGTACCAATGTCTGTCGTCTACGGGGAAATGATTATGTTTTATTTTCCATTTCTATCAAAAATTAACATTGATAACAAAAAAAGCAATTAACAAGAGAGCACCTTGCATTAACAATTATCTCATTCATTCATAGCATACAATTTAAAAATGATCATAAATGATAAAAAACTATAATGATGCTAATATATGTTTATTTCATATAGCGGATACACCTTAAACAGTTTAAGGAGTACTACATCTGACTTCTCAACAGGTGACCTTTCCTTAACCAGTGAATTTTCTTTGTTTCTTATTTTATATGTATTCTCATATTAGTCTTTTTTTGTGATCAGGGTTTTTAGAAATAGTAGGCTGTCTTTTTTGTGGCTTCAGTAAAAGTCTAAGTAGCGAATGCCTTATTTTTATTTTCCATTTCTTCATTTTGCGCTTATACCCTTTTTCTTAAAAGTTTTTTTCTTAGAATTTGTAGTGCATTGATTGATTATTAGGACATTTTCATTTTTTCTATGATATACTTGTTTGTATGTAACCTATTTATTATATAGCTTAGACATTATTGTGACAAGTTTTAGTGCTGGTAACAAGTTTTATAAGACAAGACTAGCACAAAACAAAACTTGCACAAACAATGTTTGTGACAAGTTGCTCATGTTGCATTTTCTTACTTATTCTGCTAACATTTGATTTTAGGGATGGGACTATAGAGAGTTCTGTATATTCTAGGAGGTGACACAACAGATGTTCTTACATGTATTAATTGTCACTAACTTAAAACATACTTAAGAAACATTGCAAAAGGTTCTCATTAAGTTTCCTAACATTAAACATTTATCCTGACTGACAAACAATAACATTTATTTTGAACAAACATAAACAAAAACCTGTTTATGTTATGATGAGTTTGATTAATATTTTTGCTCAACCCTTTTAAATTTTTATTTATAATTCCTTTCTTTAAATTCTTAAATCATTTTAAGCTTTGGTCCTGTTGCATAAGTTAGTCAATAGTTCTATATATTGCTTTCCTAGTGCTATGCAACTCTTCAAGCTAACAAATCCAAGATGGTGGCACGATATATCATTCACAAAGAAGGCAAAGGAGTTTCAAATATACCTGCAAATGCTTACAGTGAGCCAGAAAAGTGCTGGATAGTGCTACCAAGGATTTCAAATTGCTAGCTTGAAACATGCAGTTGAAGTGGAAATTAGCTCATGTAGTAAACTTGCTTCAGCAACTGGCAACTTACCTCTCTTAAAGCAGCTAATCATTAAATCTTATGATCAATAATACTGTATGTGAGTGCTTTGGTACTTTCAGTTAACATGTGCTGTTGCAACATGGGAAAAAAATCGTGGATCAGAGACTAGCCATTGGATTAAATGGAAGGTCATTATACACTCTCCATATTTCATTATTATCACCTTTTACATGTACATTGTGTTCATCAGCACAAATCATATCCTTCACAACATCTGTACAATGTTTGTGTATTCCTTTTTGGTCTGGTACAATGTAGTTAGCTGATTTTTTCTACCATTTGTAGATATTTATAGTTTAGTGCAAAACGGTCGTAACTCACTCTTTTCTTATATTGAGTTATGACTGTTTTCCGCTTAACCCACAAATTTTAGTCATTCCTCATAGAACTTTACATCGTTTCCAAACACCAAGAACTCAATTTGCAGATCTTGCCAGCCTTATCCATGTGTCTTTCAGAAATAAGGTTAACAACTGTTTACGCAACTTTGAAAAAGAATAGGTAGACAGGCATTAGAAGAGCTGTTAAGGTTGCATTACTGCACTGCAAATTAGTAGATAATTTTATAGAAAATGACACATGGGAACCTGGAATGGTCACCTCTGTGGCAAAGAAGTGTCCTCCATTTCCACTTCTCGGAACAATTGATTACTTAAGTTAAGGTGGTAACTACAGCACTTGAGATTTCTATTAAGTTTCCAATATCACTGTAAGATCATTTATTGCTTAAGCAAATATGTCTTTGATAAAATCTAATTTGTCTGTAGAAATGGTTGGCATCTTGGGCCATAATTACATAGTTGTACTGGAAGATTATTTAATAAAGCATCCAGACAAACTGGAGACGAATTTCTTTGATTTTCTTGTATCATTTCTTCCATTATCATTTGTCATCAGAACTAACTAGCTTCAAGTGTTGTAAGTCTTGTATAATGTCTGCTGTATATGTGATCAAGTTATATCTTCCTTATTGGGATAATGTATGATGTTGCACAAAGACTATTCTCCTCCTTAACACTTCCATTTCTCAGTTTTACTTGTAGGATATTTTGTTTGTGTCATCTGACATGTAGCTCAGCTTTGTTTTAACCTTGTATTTTGTTCTATCTAATCAATTATACCACCTTGCCATCATTTATTTACTTTGGTTTGCCACATTTTTGTCACCTTGATATCAAGTTTTCCTGCTTCATTTACATCAACCCTATCATCCTCCTCACCATCATCACTTCCAAGTTCAACTGTTGATGTTGTATGGTGCTGTAAGAGTATCCATGTTCTAGCTTAGTCATTTTGTTTTAATTCTATTTTCTTTACTGTAACTTCTGGCTTTGAAAACATGCTTGTATCTTGAAGTATTTGTCATAATAAATTATACTAAGTTAAGTTGCTTTTAAGAAAATGTGCAATGGCAAATGCAATGATTTTAAGAAAATGTGCAATGGCAAATGCGATGATTTTAAGAAAATGTCCAATGGCATATGCAATGATTTTAAGAAAATGTCCAATGGCATATGCAATGATTTTAAGAAAATGTCCAATGGCATATGCAATGATTTTAAGAAAATGTGCAATGGCAAATGCAATGATGTTAAGAAAATGTCCAATGGCAAATGCAATGATTTTAAGAAAATGTCCAATGGCAAATGCAATGATTTTAAGAAAATGTCCAATGGCAAATGCAATGATTTTAACAAAATGTCCAATGGCAAATGCAATGATTTAACAAAATGTCCAATGGCAAATGCAATGATTTAACAAAATGTCCAATGGCAATTTCTACTGTTATGGAAATGTCCAATGGTAAACCCTTTGCTTTTAAGGCAATGTTCAATGGCAAATCCAATGGAAATGAGAAAAAAGCTTTGAAAATATATCTTAGGTATTTTGATGTGTCCAATCAACCCTTGAAAATCCCTTGTTTGGATTACCCCCATAGCAATCACCCTGGCAGAATGTCAAAACCAGCTTCAGAAAACTTAAATGACATTTTTTCTCAAGCTCTTATGTGAAGATCTTGTCTGGAAAAGATGTGATACTCATTTACTTTATCCCTTGGTTTGGCCACTAATTCACAGTCATTTAGTCATATGGGACCCTTTTATTTTAGGATTTTATTTCATTATAGACAATGAAGCATATTTGTGATGCTTCAGACTTGTTGTCTGCCAGTCTGGTACGTAAATCCCTATTGCTTTAAGACAAAGCTAATAAACTATCAGACATTGAGACAATATTTAAAGTTCAATGTTGTATATTTGTTTTATTACTTACAATACATACAAACATTTGTTTATTTTCATCTTGTTTATTTAAACTTTACAATATATTTAGGTTATTTTGATGTAAGCTTTAAGGGGGGTTTATAAATAAGCCAGGTAATTGTCATGTTTGTGGTTCATTTTGTACAATGACTAATGTCAAAGTAGGTTTTTACATTGTTGTGTTATGATATATGCTAATTTTGATTTTTAGTAATTCTTTGGCTGGCTGGCTGGCGACAAGCTGATTTTTGTGCTTGCTTAGCCTCTCTTGTGTTTTCATAATGCTTTCATATCTTGCATGGCATTAAGGCTTTAAGGATTTCTAAATGTATTTCAATATAATTTTTTAAGGAAATCTTAATGATTGTGCCCGTCAATCTTAAATTATAAATAAATGACAAATTTTATAAGTTAAGTATACCAATAAAATACCTTAATTATGGTTGCATTTTCTAAGAACAGTAATTACAAATTTGACCCGAGTCAGATTAATACATTACTTACTTTGTTAACAGTCTGTCTCAGGTCAATTCGTACAAGCTACAAAAGAATAAAAAAATGTCTGAATCACTCATATGAGGGAGTTGAGGTATTATGAGAAAATATAAACCCAACAAACAATATGAAGGTTGCCCACAAGACTGTAGTAACTCGCTCTTTTTCGCAATGCACTTACTACAGTTTTGTGGGCAACCCTCGAATTATAAGAGGGGGGAGTGGTAGATTACTATAAGAAAATTGATATTTTTCTGAGAAATACATTGTCTGGGTATATGACAGTCTGTCATCTCACTAAGTCATTATTAGATCATATTTATATTATATCATCTTTAGTAGTATTGACACTTGATGTAGATTTTATACAGACTTGTATAATATAGCCAGCTTCAAGAGTTTGCGAAATAAGTGGACACCTTGAACACAAATTCTTTTCAGTTCAGGCAAACATAGATTTTAAGTGAATAGTCAAAATACTTTGAAGGAAGTATAGCAAATGGAGTTATGAGGACTCTTGAATGACTAATTTTCAAACCTGAAATTCACAAACATAAATTGACCTACGTTCATAGACAGATATTTGATAACAAAACTAGGGTTTACAATATAACTTGCACATCTTTACTCAGCAATCGTAGTCTATAAAGCAGTGAAATAAAACTAGCTGTTAAAGAAAGTTAAACCATCTATTCTATTAATAACAACAATATTTTGATTACAATAATCTGTCAATTTATCATCTATGAATTATTTGTCTTATAGATAATAGATAACACACTGTATATGATGGGGCAACTATCCGTGGTTAAATTAAGTCACAGGTGCTTTATATTAATTGGCTTATTGAGATAAGTGACTTCATTTCTACCCCTTATCTCTTTGTTATGTCTTAATAGAATTGAATAAAGTGTCAAATACAGTATTTACTGCGTCAACAGTTTTGATAACATTTTATTGTCACCAATTTAGAAACCTAACTGTAGTTTTGCCGGGTTTTGCGACCAATTTATTCAAATATCTTGAATCGGATTCGTGTCATTTAACAATTTCTGCATTTCCATAAATTGATTTATTCATTTATGTTGATATGGAGGAGATAGCTCTATTGAAGTTAATTACATAATGAACCTATTAACAAGTTTCCCCGAATTTTTTTTAATTATCCTATAGCGTGCATGCTGAATCGTTTTTGTACAATTTCTGTTGTGTTGTGTTTTATTGTTATAAAACGTTTTCAAGCTTTGTACTAAATGTTGATTTAATTGCACATTTAAAGTAAATTTCTTTTTATTGAACAGTCATATAACTGTTTACTGCACTTAATATCAATCACCACTATTGTATTTTTACTAATGTCATTTTTTATCGTAAGATCTGTGCATTGAGAACTTGAGTATAATTACATATATTCTGAATGTGAAAGTTAGAAAGTTTCTTATTTATAATAAGGATAACCTTGTCAAGTTTTTAATTGATTTTTGTATGGTTTGATGATTATGGCACATTAACCAATCTTGATTAAACAAAATAAACATAAATCATTTGCCATACAGAGACCTCCAAAAGTGCTTGGACAAAATCTTTTTTTAGCTGGGATAATAGTACTTATTCAGAATTTTAGGCCTACACATGGAAGAAAGAAGTGAAGTATCATCTGAAAATACAAAACCAATGTAATCAATTCACCAGCATATGATGTAAACTATGTTACATAAATAAGCTTTAATTATAGTGAAATAACTTGCTATTATAGACATGATTAGTATTTCTCAAAATTCCATTTGTCCAGAATCTTTGGAGAGCACTATTTCCATAATGGCTGCTAACTTATCATAGTTGTTCCTATAAGGAACACTGTGTCATGACAGACTATGTTTTAATATTTACTAAACTTCATGCATCCCTACTTAAATAAAAACTATACATTTGAATGTCTTTCATCATCTTAAACATACTATTGGTTTTAAAAGTGAAAATCAACTTATCTTAAAACCTCAATCTGATGAAATATATGTTCATAATTTTCTCATGATTTTATTACCAGGTGCAATAAACTACTATGTCTAATGTTAATAAATACCTTATTTTGCAGGTACCAAATCATGAGAGACAACAAAGTCATGAAATGAAGACATTTCAGCTACAACATGCTTTAATGAATGCACAAAATAAACAATGGAACCAGATGAATGCTCATAAAATCAAAGAGGTAAGACCTTTGGAACGTTGAGATGGTAATCTTTGAATTATCTTGCTCCTATTTGATTTAAATCCCATCCTTAACCAATTCTAGATGTTTGCTTTGGTTTAGGTCCCATCTCAAACTCTTCCTTGTTGTTTTCTATTGTTCAAATCTGAACACAATCCCTTCTAGTTACCTTCTGTGGTTCAAATCCCATCCCAAACCTCTTCTTTATGTTCCTTTGGTTCAAATCCCACCCAAACCGATTTTATGTATTTTCTGCGGTTCAAATTGCACCCCAAACGTTCATATATGTTTTCTTCAATTCAAATCCCACACAATTTATCATTGACAAATAAATAGTAGATTGGTCAACAAAAATTTAATGTTTGTGTTGGAGTGAAGTCAGAATGATTTCATTGGTTTTGTCTTAATTTTGGTCTTTTGAAAGATTCTTATCAATATGTGAAAAACTAATCTGTCAATGAAGTTACTATCATAAGGATAAGGAATGACGAGCAGGCACAAGAGTAGTAAATATAAGTTAAAAATCACTTCTTACAGAATTTTTTTATGAATAATTTTGGCTTTAGAAAGATTCTTATCAATATGTGAAAAACTAATTTGTCAATAAAGTTACTATCATATAAAGGTCTGTTCACTTTGAGGAACAATGAGTAGGCAGAAGAGTAGTTCATATAAGTTAGATTTTTTTCAGATTTTTTTATTAGACTTAAACCACTAGAAACACTTTATTATTTTGTATACTGGTATGTGAGTTCACCATTGTTTGGTGCCACAAAGAGTGTGTAAGATGGTAGCAGACTTGTTTACTTCCTGATTTTTTCTACCTTTCTCTGCAATCTTTAACATCTTAAGGCATTTTGAAAAGTGACATGTCTAAAGGATGGATGCTAATTGTATTTATTCTACGTTAGGGACATCAAAAAACTGGCTTCAGACAAAGTGCTGGTAACAATAGTCCTGAAAAACCTGAGGCAAAATTTGACGTTCTTTTTTTCCAACACTTTTTGACTTGTCATTCTTCACTTGTTGCAATATGCTTAAAAGAAAAACTTGTCGCTAGTCATTGCATTGCAGTCTAACGCTTTCTGACAAATAGGAATAGAGCTTGACTGTCAATCACTAACACAAAATTTACTACGCAGACAGAAATGTTTAAACGCAACATAATGATAGGTTTGAAATTGATTCCAATGTACAAAAAACTGCTGAAGCCTGATGTCTGAGTAGAGAAATGAAAAACCTTTACTTGCTGCAGTCCATTACAACAACATGCATAAAAATGATGATGATAAAGATAAGCCAGTCTTCATAATAATTGTTCCATGTCCTTCTTCCTCATTGACATCAACAACTTGGTATGTCTTCACATTGCTACACAGATAGATAAATCAACACCCTATTGTCTAGGTCTTACACTGATTGCAATAATATGTTCCCTTTTAAATCTATTTGTGTCCTACCATATTGATGGATCGAAGCAAAACTATTCTTACTTCATCTAAACGAAGAAGGATGTAGCCCAGTTTTGCTCTGACCCACTGGTTCATCTCTCAATACATTTCTGTTGATATTAAATTGATCTTTTACAAGAAAACTTAATGATTGCAATTGAAAAAAAAGAACTTGACTCACCTTACACTCTTGGTATGTTCATTCCTCACAGCAATAATGAATTATTTGTAACCTCTGATCAATTGAAATGGGTGGTTTTTGTAACTGAATGTCTGAGACTTGATGCTTTGAAGTTGATAATAAACGAAGAGAATTAACTGTCTATGGATTAAAGACCTCACAGCATGGCATGCAACAATGTGACAATCGAAGGTGATAAATTGTAATCATGTGCCATTTTCACTTGATGCTGGTTTATTTTATTGGTGTCAAATGTCACGTTGAACAAGAACCAAGATGGCTGTGATTAACATGTTTTATCAAATAATAGAGATCTTCCTGTGGCATTGAATTGTATAAATTTTAGAAATTGAATATTAACTTAATTTTTCTTCTTTCCTTAAACTTTCAACTTCTAAATTATCATTTTTATACAATTTTTACATTGTGTGCTATTTAAGAACTGTTCAGAAAGCCACAATTCACAACTCGATGATAAAAAAGTGTTCTAGTTATCTTCCCAAATAGTGTTTTATGTTTTTTTTTTTCTCCACTTTAAGAGTATAAGAGCCAGCATACCAGTACTTTTTTGAAGAAATATGTCGCTTTCCAAATGTGTAGCATAATCAGATTTAAAACGATATATTTTACTGTAATTCTATTTCCAGTAAAGGAATTCCTAAGAAATATGTCACATACCTTTATAGAAACTGAAAAGTTTTTGCAAAGAGCACTCAAACTGCAGTAAAAATATAACCAATTTGTCTTGAAATCTATATTTTATGGTATACAGCAGGAAAACATAATTACTTTTAACTTTACAGTTATGCTATCATTTTCTTCCATTTTGACATAAATACAATTTTCTGCAGTATGTTCACAGCATGATTTATCTTGTATTTGTTTTAATATAGTACAAAATGCTTTGAGTAGGAAATAAATCATAGCCTTTTTACGTTTGACTTTACAGTAATATTTTGTCATAATGAGTTTTTAAGTATTATACCCTCTCTATAATACATAGAAAACTGTGGGATGGAAATATTTCAATTATTCATTTACATGTTTCTACACAGTATGCATGCCTTGAGGTGACAAGCTATAGTTGCAATTTATGAACATTTCCTATCTAGGAATCCAATCATTCTTATTAAATTATATATTTACTTACCTGCCTGGCATTGAGATGTTGTACAGTTACTAAGAACTTAACTGTTTTGGTGACATAGCATGTTTATTATGACTAATCTAAATTGACATTCCATTTTGGTAATCTTCCTGAATATTTATTATTGTTTCTTATAAAAGCATGAATTGTGATAAAATTTCCATGGCATATTTAATAGACACATTCTCAAGATTGAACTTTGCAGCATTCTTAATACCTACATTGTCTGTTTAATACATTTGATTTTATTACAAAGTTTTCAGATGTCGAGTTTCTTTAAATTAGTGAAGACAATATTTTACTGACTGTATTACTTATTCATTAAGTTGAGTGTTTGTAGGAATCAAATAGTTTATGTGAATATTAATACATATTCTGGATATACATGTATTTTAAGTTGAATAATGGAAATCTGGAGTGGATCATGCAAGGGTTTGTAACCTCACTGCAAAATTTATGTCTCAAATTTCAAAATGCAGGAAGCAAAAAATGCTCAAAGTGCTTAAAAGCAAACTTGAAATTCATTGGGGTTCAAATTGTTTTTTGGATTAGTTCTACCCCTAGCTTTTTTTAACTTCATTAGTTTTGTTGTTTATTTAAGAATCTGTCTGAATACCCTTTTTGGCATCTTGATCACAGCTTCCCATGTCTTGTTTAGCATCTTGACCACAGCCCCTATTTCCTATTGGCATCTTGATCATAGCCCCTCATTTCCTTTTTGGCATCTTGCCCACAGCCTCTCCTCTGTCTCCTTTTTGGCATCATCTACCCCTGTCCCCCCCTTTGATGAATTCATTGTCTATACCCCTAAACATATCACATCTTCCTCATGAAAACTCATATGGGAATATTTATCTATCTCAGTCGGATATTTATATCTGTGTGTATGTGACTAGAATATTATGTAATGTTATGAGAGGATTCTATTTCTGGAACTAAAAAACAATCTACATGTATTTACTTTCAGTCATGTTAAAATGGATGAACCTAGTGGAGATTGATGCAATCCTCGCAGATTATCATTAACTTGAACATAATGTTACTATAAGGAATAATTAAAGTTCTCCAGCATTGGTGTTAAATTGAAATAATTCTTAAGTTCAAACTTTTACTGCTGCTAGGCTTAAAACAGAAGCATTGATAATATCATGGTAGTGTTTTTTACATTTCTGTGGTATGGAACTTATAATATAAAACAGTAGCATTTTCCAGGTTGCAACTTTTTGGTTACTGTTTTTCCAAAATTTGATTTATTATTTTAGATGAATTTGATTTTCAGATATGAAAAAAACTTTAAATGTGCAACATGAAAATCTAAATATTCTTGCAGTTGAAATTAAAATTAAAAACTTCCTTGATTCTACGAGACTGATGAAAACTGTTTTAAAGATTAAAGACAAACAAACAAATGCAAATGTTATTGATGACATTAATTAAGATTTGCGCATTGGGTATGCTGGACAAAAACATCATGATTCTAAAAGTACATTGTTGGTGTTTTGCCCATAAATGTGCATAAATAGCTACAGTGAAAATCTCTGTGCAAAGAATCTTTATTCATTAAAGTTTCTAATTAACCTAATTACTTTTGGTGAAAACACAAAACTAACTTCAGTTGCATGCAATCATTGTGGTCTGAAATAGCAATATATCTTGCATACCCTTCTTAATGGTCAAATCATTGAAAAGGTTGCTGACTTCAAGTCTCTAAATCCCAGTTGTCATTTTAATCTTCTAAGCCATTGACTAGTGACAGTTGATTCAAGCTAGTGAAATAGTGTCTATTTTCCTACATTGATAAGATAAATAGAGAAGTTTCTGGCCATGTAGAAGGGTAGGTGAGTACTGGTTATAGACAAGGGTCCAGGGAAGCTAGGTTAGGTGCCCTGGACTCTGTAAAATGACCTAAATTGTGTTGACACAGCATTAAACCCAGTAAAAATGAATAACAAAAGTTGGAAAAGCTTGAAACATCTCCCTCTTTCCTTTGGGCTGTGTGGAAAGTCTGTGTTTTTGGCCTGCTGATGTTCCTGATATGTTATCAGACTCTTTTTTGTACTATGTCTGATGTCAACTGTTTAAAAGAGGTGTAAAACAAAACAAAACCATTATGTAGTCTTGGTTGCCTGCCCTTTATTGTCTCAGACTTGGATATTTTTGAGGACCATTGTCTATGATCACTAGCAACACTCCAAGGAACTGATGGTGTCAAACAATGTAGGAGGGTTCTAGCAATACATTGAATGTTTTATCTACAAGTAAATTGCCTTGTCATAATTCTTCAGCCCATATGAAACAGTTAAAATGAAAGAAAGTAATCTAATTGTCTGAATATCTGAAAAAGGCTTGAAACAGTATTCATCAATTATTGGAAATGTCTGTTGTAATTTGTCTCTTCATCTTACAGCCAAAGAATGCCTGCACAAACAGTTTTACAACTGGGTGTTAGATAATTTAAAGAAAATAATTATTTTTTGTTGTTTTCATTTTCTGATAAGGAAAAACAAGATAAAGGTGCCAGTATCAATAAAACGCTTGACATTTTACGGTGACCTCGTTTTCATACAAGAGTCTATACATAACATTGTGTGTACTTTGTTGAGTCGTTTTTTCTCTTTATGTAAAAGCTTGACTCAAAGTGCTAAAAATGCTTGCCAATCATTTATGTTTTTCCTGGAAAATTTGTGTAAAGGTTTATTCCATATTTTAACCTGAAAACCATTATTTAAAGATACTTTTAGGAAACTCCTGGTACAACATGGAGTTATTTATACTTAAAGCATGCTGACTCAGCATGATTACCACTAATTAAATTAAAGTCTCAGGGATAACTTGATTAAGTTTTAAGAAATATTTATGTGCCAGGTGGCTTTTCATGGAGAGAGGTTACAAGCAAACAACCTACATACATCTTTCACTCTCATAAATATAAATGCTATAAATAAAAAAAAGACATCTTGGGATTGTAAATATGATGTATATCAATTTATGATAGAAACTGTCTATAACTGATGGAAACATTCTCCTTTTAAAGCCATGTAAGTTGATGAATGAAGTAAACTCTGAGTTTTTCAATGTCATATATGCTGATAAATGGTAAACATTCTGTTTTCAATGTCATGTTGATGGAATAACTGATGGAATACACTGCTATTAGAGCAATGTTGGTTGATTGTTGGGTTTTTTGTTAATTTTGTGAACTTGCTTCAATCTGTCTGTGAATATTTAAATTGATCAACTTGGTTTTTTAATATAAATCATTACAAGTTCAAAAGAAACATAGATTGTTTGACTCTATTTGTCAATGAATTATATACTGCATAGTTCATCTGCTTCAAGTCATAATATTTCATTTTGTTTTGCTGAAATACCCTTGTTTCAGTCATTGCCTTATCCTAATTACCCAATATTGTAGTTTGTCAAAATTAATTTTGGGCTAGTTTACATTTCCAATTTCTATAGCTGGGCTAGTATATTTAAAATAAACTATATCTCTCTCATACACAATACACCAGGTTAATGCTTGAAAATATTCTAGGCGATGACTGTTATTTATTCAATATGGTACATGGAATCAATCTATGTTAGTCCCTATCCTTGAATGTGATATTATCATATGACTTTTAACTAAAACAGATCCTTACCATAATGTCTTTATATCTTGAACATCATTGTCAACAGACAAATGGCAATTTTCTAGAATTGTTTGTCTATGAATACTGGTATTATGACAATTGTTTGACACCCACTTCATTTATTGTTGTAGAAAATGATACTGTTTTATAAATATTGTTTATATTTTAGTGTTGGCATGTATTTATGTTGTATTATCCCTATAATTATCTGTAGAGAGCTCTTGTGTTCAACCCTACAATGATTGAAGGCTCACCAGCCGAGTCTTGTTACAATCTATTGTTGGAAATTGATGAAAATTATTGTCATTCTTTTGAAAAATGAGTATTTTTATTGAGTTGAGCTAATGGTTTAAGTATAGGACAATGGTTGGAGATTTAGGTGACACATTTCTCTCACAGCTTAAGTGTAAAATTTACAGCTTTTCCTTGTATTTGGGAGTACTGACATTTAAATGACAATGGGATATGAAATTGCCTTTATATTCTCCTTTGTGGCTCCCCACTTTGTTGGCCGTAGGGGGCGGTTCATGGTCCCTTTAATTAGCACCCATACAGTTGCTAATCTTTATGCAAAGAAAACAGTTTAATCAATCTCAAGGGGCTGTTGATTGTGAAGCCCCTTAATGGAATCTGTTGTACATCAGAAAGGGTTTCATCTAGCTATAAAACGCTGGAGTTCATTAATCTGAATAGAGAAATAATTGTAAAGATTGGCTACAGTAAACTCATTAAAGTGTTGTGTTTTGCATTAAATATGCATTACTCACCATTCAAGCTAAAAGTATTCTCTTTCTGTCTCAACTAGTCTTTATCTATCTTTATTTGTGAAGTGGAACATTGTTGAATTGATACCAAATTCAGGATTCAAGACTACTTAAATGTTATTAGGGACGTTTTTTTGGTGAATTTGATAACATAGGTACATCTGTCTTTGGGTTGCGTAAGTAGAAAAAGAAGAAATTAGTACCTCAAACACATCTGTTTAGCTTGGCAATTGTATCATCTATATGAAGTTTGTCTGCAGTATTTGGTACAAATTTAGATATACAGATGCTATTCTGTAAATGAACATGTATATATTTGTTGAGCAAGCTGGCAAAAAATCTCTGGAACCAAGTTCTAGTGATAATACTTGGGTTCTGATGTATATCCTGTCTTAGACAATGTTTTTCTTGTGTAGGTTGGAACTATACATTGTTTTTCCTGGTTATTGTCGTAGGAAATGTCAGGATGTTAGTCTATTTAGAGAACAGTAAAATTTCTTGAACTGCAATCAGGTTAACAATTTGTGTGAGCCACTGTGGAATATGGAGTTGTTGTTGACTTGAAAGTATCAGTGTATGCGTACTGTGAAGGTAATGCATACGTAGGTGTCTACTATTTTATAAACCTGATCAACCTTCATGTTTTTAGTTGCTTTGAAGCATACATGTACTAATAAAGGTTTAGCTTAAAAATATCAGCATCACTTCACAAATAATTTTCTTCAAACGTTTGACTTTGGTTCTGTTTATCTATTCATTAAATGTTTTCGGGTGCAATATATTCATTATTGTGGTGCCATAATAATAAGCATTCACTGTGGTCAAGGTTTAGATTAAAAGAGAAATTCATTAAAAAAAATTAAAACCCTATCAAGTTCAGTGCCTTAATTCAGTGCTTTGATTTATTAACTGTTGGCTACCCAATAGAATTTTGAATATTCAGATTGTCTCTGGTAACTGTTAACTTTGCAGAATGGCATGTTTTTCAAATACTTTGATACCAGAACCATTTTTTATATTAATTGATTGTGGTTGACAATGCTTTTTGAATTATTTGTTGTTCATTTTGAACCATTAAGATGTCTTTAATCAAATAATTTTCTGTTCATACTTGTCCTTCATAGCTGGACCAACTGTTAGGAAATCTAATTGCATATTTACAAACACATGAAGTGTAGAAGGATTTATGACTAAAATCAGTCATAAGACTCTTGATAATACAGGCTCTAGGTTGTTAAGTCACAATGCATTTTACAGACTAAACAGAGCCTCTTAAGTGTTCCATCATAGATCTCAGCAATAAATTACAAAAAATAACGGAAAAAATTGCCTGCGCCATTTCTTTACAGCAGAAAATTGCCTTGACCATTTCTGCTGTATAGATCAGGAAATTGTCAGCTCAATGTCTACTGTGTCCATTTCAGCAATGACCATATTTGGGCAAGTTTGCTGTTATACTGATAAGAAATTGCTAATTACTCTGTATAATATTCCTGCAATTGTTAACTGATGTTTTCAACTGATACTATCATATCTCTCAAATTGTGACCTTTTGACCTTAGCTGAAAATATTGCCCATGCATTTGGATAATCCACTGATCAAATATAGTTTTTTATGCTAAAGTTATTATTTAGATTTAACTCCGGGGACAAACAATTAATTAGTTAGCTCTAGTGTGAGTTCTTCCATTAGTCATTGGTAGCTTTCTATTTCTGGAGTTATTGGAACGATGAGAGTAATCGTATTACCATGGTAACGATAATTTCATTAATATGTGATGAATGTTAATGATACTATAAAAAGACTGTTAATATCAGGATAGCTCAGTCAGTGATGAGTTCATTTTTTAAGTGATTGTTAGTTTTAAGGTGGTCCACATTATAAAAAGCCATTTGTATTGAGATCTGGATTGAAATAACCCATTTTTAAGGTAGTCTGCACTGGAAAAGCCATAGTGCTGCAAGTACCACTACTATGAATATATCACTCTTATCCTCAATGTGGATCATAATTAGTGATTGTCCAATTATTAAATAATGACATTACTCATTTTTGGAACATTTTATTGTTGAATAACTAGTCAAGTCCATTAATTTGGATGGTCTTAATAGTGAAACTTACATAATGCCTCAGTCCCATAAAATCATGGCTTGTTGCGGACCGGTACGTGCAGACAGTCGTAGGCCGTGGGAAGCCTTGTGTATTAAGGTGACAGTACGTACATGGTACAAAACAACACACCTGTATGGAGCCATAGCTGGAAGATATGCATGTTTAATCCATTCTCGGCCATGATTTCGTTCACAATTTGACTCTGAGACTGATACGTGTATCCAGGGCTCATCTCACAAACCCTAGAAAAAAACCCATAAAAGTCCATACGGGTACGCAAGAGTTTGTATGGATCCTTGCGTAACTTGATCGCATGGCGCCCTCACGACTTTTTTATGTTTATGGGACTGTAGCTTTACTGTATACCGGGTAAATATCTATCATGACTGTTTGTTTTTCAGGGTGGTGGTATACCAAATGAGAAAGATAATCATAGTGATACATCAAGAGAAACAGTAACAAGTGACAGTGGACGTGGAGGTAGTGAAGATGATTTACCTACATCACATAATAATAGTAAAGGTATTAACAATTATAATCTTGTAAATTCAATCTGTAGAGCACCTTTTGGTCGAGTTTGAAAAAAGTGCTGCTTTGTAGAGGTGCTGCTCTGAAACTAAGTTGCTCTGCAGAGAAGTTGCTTAACAGTGTAGACTGATCTGCACAGATGTAAAGATGTTAACTATTTTAATCTAATATAAATAGTCTGCTGAGCCACTTCTGGTTGAGTTTTAAGTAGTTGTTGCTTTCTTTAGGTGTTGCTCTGCAGAGGTGTTGCTTTGCCTTTGTAGAGGGTTATTTTTGCAGAGGTTTTTGCTTTGTAGTGGTGTCACTTTGCAGAGGTGCTGTTTTGCAGAGTTGTTGCTCTGCAGAGGTTTCATTGCTATGAAGAGATTTTGCTTTGTAGAGGTTAACTAACACCTATTATCTAATATATACAGTCTGCTGAGTCACTTATGGTGGGTAACTGCCAAGCTATCTCAGTCAGTATCCCACATGTCTACTGCTTATGGTTTCGGCATACTTTCATGGAGCATTGTCATGATATAATTTCTATGGCCATTCTCCCACCTACCACTGATTCTTAATCATGTAGGCCCGTTATTATAGTCACTGATTTAAGTCTGTGCCTAGTTGCTGGTTTACAGCTAATTCCAGAGCTTATTTAAGAGTTGACTTGTGATTTCATCCCTCTTGATCATTTTTTCTTTAAATTTAATTTGTTCAAGAACATAAGGAGGGATCATATTATTCGTTATAATCGACATGTTTTCTCTCTGTTCATATATAAAGTGTAATGTCCTTTCTTGATTATATTGTCATGCCTCAGAAAGAGACAAAAGTCAAGTGACTGTATGTTAAAGTGAACCTATTCCATGAATATTTTATGTCTTACAAGATCTTAAGGGGTTTTTAAGGTTTATATGGCGCCAAATCTCTCAACTTTCCTCTATTATATCGCTGTCTTTTCGTTGTCCTTAAAGCTGTCTCTCTCAGTTTATTGATTCCATTGTCTCTGTCCATCCAAGAGAAGATACGCTGCGCAACTTAACCGTATCAGTTTCAGTCGCCTTCTCTCCCTTTATGTTCCATTACCAATAGTTGTGTTAGAGAGATTCCTTACAAATATGGTATTGGTTTTGTCTAGCAGTATTAGGTATGTACATTGAGTGTATGGAGTGACAGCAATATAAACAAGTTGACACTATTGATAGTGAAATCATTTGATATTGGTGAATAGTTTGTGAACAGTAATACATATTTCATTTATATGAAAGATGGAAAATTGTCTTTTTAGTTGTCGGTTTCCCTTTTTATTTATATGAGACTTGGAAAACATCTCGTTTTCATCAATTTTCCTTATAAGTCCTTGTAGTCTCAGGATTATAGCTCTTAGGTTTAGGTAAAGATTATTATAATATTATTATTATTATTTACTGAAATAATATTATTCTATTTTAATAATAAAATAAGCATATAAAACTAATACAATGTACTTGTCAACACCCTCATTGTATAAATTAACTATTGTAACCACACCTACTTGTTACTAGCTTCTAGTATCTACTTTATGATGCTAGTGATCAGTATTACACTTAATTTGAACTCAATTTGTTTTTCAAAACATATAATAATGATAATTGTATTATTGATAAGGGTATTGACCACTGATGTACCATGAATTGTTTAAGAAAGTCAACCTTTATTGTAGAAAAGGCTAAGCATCTTTTATACAAAATTATAGAAAAGCCAATTTATATTAATTTGTTTCATGTTTGCTTTGACCATTCTATATTAATTGAAACATCTAGGGTAATACACAGGCCCGGATTTACCGGGGGGGCACAGGGGGCACGTGCCCCCCCACCTGGCCCCACAGATATTAACTCTCATACAAAGAAAAGGGCACAAAATCGGCACCATCAAAGCAATATCAACTCGACTTTTAGATTAATTTTAATATGAAATCATTCATCCGAGCTATTAAAAGAGATAATGATCTAAATTGATACATTCAAGCATCTCATGGTACCCAGATCGGGCCTTATCAAGCGTTCAAATCATTGATCGTGCAAGTGCATGGTCCCTCTACACACAAACATAGATACCAATTGCTATGTTTAGTGTCTATATTACACATACCTCAACAGTATATTTAAGACCGTCACCAGTGAAATTACCATGGTAACTAGCTTACGAGGCCTAAATTTGGTTATTGTGCACTCTCTAATCGTATTTACTAGTGGAAATCATCGGCGTTTCCATAGCAAGTTAGACAGAGAAAAGACGAGGACAGCTAGTCAAGTGCATTTTATACGTCACTACTATGACACTCGAACTTAGTTAATTTCGAAAACATGCACGATGGTCTGATGATTTTTATGGTATTAAAATTCCGAATAACTTTTAATAAGTGACATAAATTAAGTATTTATGGAGGACATCGGCGTTTTTCATAAAAAGTAATAGACTGAGAAAAGCCGAGTATAGTCGAATGAATGTTTGCCATTAAAATGAGTTAATTAATAGTTAGTCAAAATCGGAAAAAAGCGAGCGTTTTATGTTGTTGTTTTTTTAGAAAATGTGGGTAAATGAATTAAACTTTCAAGTAACTTTTCAAGAGTGACCTACCCTACAACAAGTTTTCTTACGAAAAACAAGACAAAAATTAATCAGTGGTTAAACATTTTTTTCATCCAATCATAAATTAATAAGCTTAAGCGTGTATTTTGTTAATTTTTAAATCGTTGCTTTTATTTTATATCATTTTACGTGTTTAAAATACTTGTATTCCTAATGATTTTTTCCAAAGAAATCGAAAAATGTGTTTCTTCGGCGGATTTCCACGTTTTGGATCATCCCAACAACCATTCTTGTAAATCCACTGAAACGTCCGAAAAACTCACAACAACGCTGAATTTCAACACAATAAACTAAGCCTCTTATTTAAAAAAAAACGTATCATAAACCGGCTTTTTGGATGTTAAATCGGAGAATTTTCTCATTGCATTCGGTGATTTTATACAAGTTACCAAGTGTATTTTTTTGAGAAATTCTCGGCATTTACATGATGAAATTGCTGATTTTTTTGTAAATCAGGATTTTATCCATTCTCGTTCATTGAAAACCTCGGGGTACGAGAATGGGATTTAATAAGCCAACAAATTAAATCTAAACGAACAAAACGGGCACATGCATGAAGGGTATCTCAATTATAGCGCTCAATATTTCCTTGGTAGTGCCCAAAAGTGCTTAAAATGTAATGATAATTTACCAAATTTTTGCTTCATTTAATCCTTTTAAAGTGTGTTCAAAAGTGCTCAGATTTACACCTTTGACATGCAAAAATTCAAAATTTTCCGCATCTTCGGGAGGGGATACCCCTCCCGTACCCACCCCAACCGTACTCCCCACTAACGACCCCTCTGTATCAGGCCCTGTGATCTAACTCACATGAATGCATTTTCTTTATTTATGAATATTTATTAAAAGCTAATCAATCACATGAATCTGATTTGTTACGCATTGCATCACTTTTCTACAGAAAAAAAGATAATTAACCTAGTTTTAGCTTCATTCAATTTGTTTAAAAGAGCATTTTAAAGTGCTCAGATTTGCACCTTTGACATGTGAAAAACTCAAAAAATTCTTAGCCGTCGGAAGGGGGTGCCCCTCCCGAACCCACCCCCTGTGCCCCCCCACTTACGACCCTTCTGGATCCGGCCCTGATACACAATTGAATGTAGGTGTGTTGGTTTTTAAACAAATAATCAACTTGTTGACCTCCTGAATAATATGACCTCAATAAAATTAATTAGACCTTAGTTTATCTGATTCAAATAAGAATACAAAAGAAATAAAGTCCATTTGTAATGACTCAAAATGAACTTGTCGGCAAGGAAAGTATTTAGCAATGGCTGTCTGACTTTGAGCCATTGAAAATAGATTATAATCCCAAATTGCATTCAATTTGTGCCTAGATTTCTATTGTTACTGTTTTGTACAGTAATATTTTCCATACAATATACAATGTAATTTTTAATTCCTAAGATTTTTCTGGTATCAGATTTATGTTAAAAGTTGTTCATAAAAATATAAAATATTCTGTTAACAGGTATCTTATGTAATCTCCTTTATGTATTTTTTTTATTATTTTATTAAGTGTAAATAATAATGATGATAATAATTATAATTATGATTAGGTCTTCATTTAATGAGATATAAATCCGGATAAATCCTGTTATTCATATGGGCTTAAAAACATAAAAATTCATAATGTATACCTAATCAACTGGTATAACAAATTATACCATGTAAAATGTGTTTTATCATTTTATATGCTGTTAAATATTATATGTTAAAATTATCATATGATTTATTATATGATAATATTTAGGTTATATCACATATAAAACTGTTAGTATCAGTTATAGGTAACAAGAAGGTTAACTAAGATATCTCGAGATATCTCGAGAACTGTGATTCCTACAGAGATCATGCTGAGATAACTGAGATCTTGCTGTGATTGGATGCACAATTAATATGATAAGAATCTAGTAGACTTGTTAAATAATAATAAAATCATATCATATATGATATAAGATTAGCCCAGCTTGATATTCATAGAATGTAACATATATTCTGATATATTTCTTGATTATATACCTGTTACATTGAAGTTTTTATTTCTTCCCAACTGAGAGAGGAATGTTTGCTGCTATTTTAGAGAGAATATATGATTTTTGTTGCTATTCATTGAATTGTTATCTTTTACTTTTGACATTAAAAACATAAGATTTACTCAATTTAGGTAATTTTATGGTGGCCAACACACCTAACCTACCTATCCTGGTCTAAGTCAATGTTTAATGTTTACATTAATATATGCAAAACGTCTAAACAACCTGTACCAGATATTTACTGTTTCAACTTTTCAGTGATAATATACATTGATTTTATTTTTAAAAATGTTGTGTACACCAAACATAAGTGTACCAATGTAAATAGTGTTAATAATAGATTGTTTGGTTATAGTTATTATGAAACATTTTTGTGGTTGTTTTTGTTGACTATAATTATTAAATTTATTGCCTTTGGGTGAAAAAACTTTCTCATAGAATGAAAAATGAGAATTGAATATTTTGTTAGAATTTACAATTATTTATAAATAAAATGAACCATTCTAATTTCAATATTTCGGTGAAACCTATATGAAGAAATGTTCTGTGATGATTTTTCTCACATTCTACATGTTGACACAATACTGTTTTTAAGGGTATATTTCCCTATAGAATAATATCGGACATCATACTCATATTCTATTTTTTTACTTTCAGAAGAACGAGATATTCATGTATCCAATAAAAATTCTCGAAATTCAAAAATAATGAAGTCACAGCAGCCACAACCAAATAGATATTCACATTGTGAGAGTTTACCACCAAGTTATGGTATAAAAAACAATACAATACAACCACAGTCACAGCCACAGTGTAGAAACACTAGTAGACCACAGTCTACTGATCTCTCTGATCGTCTTACTAATAAACAATTAGTGGATAGATCTTTATCAAACTTGGTGGAAGGGGAAAAACCTAAATTTACTGTACGGAAGCCATATATGGAGAAAGACAGTCGAAGAGAAAAGAAACCAGATAACTGGTTCCCTTCATACGTTTAAATTATAATTTTGTTAGTGTTATTTGCACTCATTTAGTTTTTTTAAATATATATAGTTACGAATAAATGAATGAAGTTTGTCCTACACTGAAAAAAGTCAGTGCTCTGAATCTGAGAAATTAGGAATGAATTACACAGTGTTTCTACTAGAAATGATAAGTGCTTGATTTTAGAAGATGGTTGAAGAATATTCCTCAAGAATTGCTGCAAGTCAAAATTGGAGATGAAATGAACAGAATGGTTTTCTTCTGATATAGTTTGTTTAGCTGATAAGCATCGCTGGTTCTTGACGTCAAATCTCTGTTCAAAGCAGACAACAGTTTTTTCAGAGCTGTGACTTCTTCAAATGAAGAAAATTTTGTCATGCTAAATGAGAACTATATTATATAAATGTTAGTTCTGGTCATAAGTCAATGCTTGCCTTTTTCGCATATAAAGCAACATCTATTGATGATGTTTTGGGCAGCAATATAGTCAATCAACTGGTTTCTAATGAGAATTGTACACATTTCGCAACACCATTTATCATGTCTTGCTGCTTGATGCCATGTGTTCATCTTTATATTAATTTTTTTTAAAAATTCATTTATTATTAAGTCTCATTTAAAACCATTTGGGTAAAAACATTGCATGTTTACTAATATTTTGGCAATCTACAAAGACATAATATTACATGTACTATCAAAATTTAAGAATCGGTTTTGATTTGAGTTTGTGGAACAAATTTTGAGTGTGTATACAACATATACATGTACATAGAACATATTTTAAATTCAGCATATTCAATAATGAAATGAAGTTATATTTACAATATTTGTTTCTGTCTGAGTGTCTGTTAAAATAAAATCTAGTCAATTTAAGTAATAATATACATATGGTGCACTTTAAAGTATCTTATTATGATCCTCTTCACACACTTTTGAATGTCTGATTTCTCTAATTAAATAATAAATGATGACTTGAAACTTTATGACAACATTCTTTTAATGATCTGCAAAATTTTACTTGCAGATTTTAAATTATGTACATTTTTTAAAAATCACTGGTTTTCTTTGGTGAACCATCTGTCCTATAATGTTTCTTGATTGTTAAAAACGAAGCCATGAAGCTAAAAATTCAAACTGTTTCTGTAAGATTTTCTGTAAGTAAACTGTCTAAATCACTGGTTTCTGTGTGAGCTTTCTGCCTCATAATTATGATTCTTGACTCTCTAAAAAGGGGCGTATTTCCAGTTTCTATGTTAACTTCTATAATAAATAGTTCATTTGTGCATGTGTTCCAGTAATATGTACATACATACTTTGTGCATGTGTTACAGAAATAAAAATATTTACAAACATTTCATATTTAATCATTTATTCTTTTGTTGTCAATAAAATATGTAAATATATTTAGAATTTATATTCACATATTATTGTGTGACTTCCATGTGTGTGTTTAATCCAAGATATGAAAAAAATGTTTGTGAAACCAACATTTGTATTAATATGTATTTCAAATTGTTGCTGTGGCTATAATGTCCTATCTAGGACACATACAGGCTATAAATGCCTATTGTTAAATCTAGATACGGCATTCTAGCTATCATTTACATTTGAAATTTATGCAAGTGCCAAAATCTGTGATAGGTGTTTATTAAATATTTATTTCAATGTATTTTATGATATATGTTGCCATAGTTTTAGGCCGATGATTTATAATTGTTTGTTTATTCATGTAATGTTTATACTTGCTGCCTGACTCATGATTGTTATAGGTATGATATATAATAAATGCTATACAAATAGTGATTATACTATTTGTGAAGAACTCTCTCTCTCTGTCTTATAATGTTACAATGATCAAAAGTCACATAAGAGTATTTGTAGGTGTGTTTACAATTATATCACAATGTCTATCAAACGTTCCACTCTTAGATCCATCAAAATCTTAATAGCAGAATGGTCTTAATATAGGAACCTTTGTCTTCTCAAATTAAGTTATTGAGACTTGAAAATCGCTCAAATTTGTGTTAATAAAGTTGGTGTTAATATACAAATGTTTGCTCTTTTATATTTTCTTCTTATTTTGGCTACAATAATAAATAAAGAAAATTATTTTGAACGCAATATATGGATCATACCTGGTAATTTGAGCTAATGATTGTTTGTGTTTAATGACTAGCTCTTAGAAAAAGGATACATTTAATCTACTAGGAAAATGAAGTACAATTTTTCATTAGGTAATTTTACTAATGTAACCATGCCTACAAGCATCCATATGAGACTACGGATCATTGCAAACAATGTAACCTATTGTACTTCTGTTTGTAAATAACTCATTTACCACTTGCTGAAAAAAACAATCATTTTTCATCGCATTAAAATATTCCATTTATCAAAACTTCTGGTTTAATCAAACTGGTAGAAAATATGTTTTTGTTCTGTTTGCATAATTCTACTATCTTGGCCTATCTGTCTACCAGACTTGACTTTGTTATGAAATAGGGGTCAGGAAAACCATGCAAACATGTGGGTGTTTCATTTAAAACTCTAATATTGTTTATATTAAATTTAATGGGAACATTTCTTCTCAACAATATTTTCAGTTTTGTTACAATCTGATAAAAGTGTTTCCTCATATCTCTCATGCATTTAGATTGTTTGTATATTTTTCATGCTAAAACTTCAAACTGTTTCCATTTTTCTGATGTTCATGACGTAATTACATTCATAAACACTGATAAGCTAAAAAATAGAAATGGAGACTATAGACCCTTATTGTTCAAGTCTGTGCTTTATTTATTATGTGTTAATGACTGGAATAGTTTTCATTCATTGAAAATATTTTTCATCACCCATGCAAAACTTGATGTGTTGAAATATGTAGGAAGTCTCTTTTTTCTTCGGTCTCTTGATAAATATTGTGCAACATAACTGTACTGTGTTCATAATTTTATAATTTGTATTACTATTTAACATCTGTGTTCAAAATTTATGAAAGTTCATGTGTGCTCCATAAGTGTTGTTGGACAAAGTCCTGTTTTTCCATTTACATGTACCAATATAAAATTAAAACAAAGAGTTATCTAAGCTTTTTCCATCCAATTTCAACATTTATTACTCAATAAACCTTTGGTTTAAACATGTATCATGAATAAGCTTTTGTCATCAATAATTATTAAAGTACATGTATTTCTTTGTAATACAGTCAATTTTCAGTGATAAAATGTCAAATTTGCATTGAAAATTTATTAAAAAAAACACTTTTTATTGACAATTTTAGATTCATAAATTATGTTTTGCTCTTCAATCAAATATCAACAGCATTGATTCTTTACAGCAGAAAAAACTTCAAAGTGGCTATGAGGAATAAAAAACAGGGAAATGAATATAATGGCTTGTAACTACGGTAACGTTTATAATGTCTGATAATCTGCAGAAAATTCCATGGAATCTCTGAAAATCTGTTTGTGAGAAATTAGTCCAGATTACAGCAATAACATTCAGCGACATGAAATATTAAAATGGATTCCTCCATTATCCCATCTGTATTAAAGATGTTTAATTACCCTCCACATGCATTATGTGTCTTTACTACCATTGTAGCCATTGTATTTATAAATAGGTGTAAAATGCCTAGTAATGAATGAGTCTCAATAAATTATCTCAAATATTTGTCGTTTTCAAGCACCATAAAATCACTAATATTGTAGTTTTGTGATAAGAGCCCTAGTAATGCATTTCTCCATAATGAATGTACAATATAAAAGTTGACAGCAGTGTTTTATATTTAATACTTTCCTACACTCGAGTGCCATAAAACCGGAAATCTGCAGGATAATAAAAACCATGTTCCCGACTGTTTTTACTTGTAATTACTGTATTACTTTCTGAACAATCGTGACAGATCTGTGGAATCATAAAATGTTCCTAGGGTTTCATGCTTCAAGATTTATCATGTTACTTTTAACGTGTTTTTACTCATGGCCTGTGACATCAGGTTGACATGTTAATTTTGCAGCTTAAAAGCTACTGGACATCTTTGGTCAATAGTAACAGATGGAGTGACCATTAACAGAAATGCGTGTTTAATTACCTTGGTATTGCCTAGTTTTGAGTAATGTACCCCTTGTGAGAAATATACAGGGCTTAATATGGCAGTAATTTGAGTGGTGGATATGAAAAACTAACTATTTAATGAGAGAAAATGATTTTAGTTTAATGATAGGCTATCAGCATGTTAAGTTATAAAAATACATATATAATTACCTCCATGATTATAATTGTAATGGCATACATGCTGATTCATACAGCAAGAAATTCATTCTATATTTATGAACAAAGCAATATGAGAATGTAATGTCCGTGATTTCTTTCTAATGTATAACTACTGTGAAGAGTCTTGTCTGGCAAGTTATCTTTGTTTGAGAATGGTTACTTCTTTTTCTGCACATTATACGTCATTTGACCCCCACTCCCTTTTACAATTATCTGTTCGGCAGCTTGGTTGATCTTGATGTTTTTTATTGGTTGACTGGACTAGAGGTTAGGCTCAGTCACCCTAGGGTCATATTTTCCTAATTACAATTAACACTAATTCTAAATATTTTTTGAAAATATGTTATCCCAGAACAAAAAGTTTATAATCTAATTTCCGCAAAACATAAGAATTACATTAAATATACATGTATTAGAACAAAATATACTAGTGTGAAAATAATTTATAGACTATCTGGGAGATGCCTCACTGCTTTTGCTGTAGTTGACAATTATATCATAGTTGACATTTCCATTATTAATAATTTTTCTCTTAGGCATATAATGCTATGAAATCCAACTTTTTTATATGAATCTATTTGTAGGTATATAAAATATTGATATATTTTGTCACCGTTAATGAATCATGAAAACTCTACCTTTCATTTTATTCCATGATTGCACTAAAATTCATACCTATAAAACTTGATTAAATTATCACACAGGTATGAATTATTTAGCAGCCATAAAATAGACAAATCATGATTAAAAATATTAATTTCATGCATTTATTGTTCATAAATAATCAATGTGTCTAATCAAAATGCCTAATCTAATGTATGCATACCATATATTTTCAATTAAATGCTCCTCCCCTATTAGACGCCCCTTGTATTTTTGGAAAAAGGAAATGTCTTGAGACTTACGCATTTCGTCAATCTACGAAATTATGATGTGAAAGTGGTTGCCCGAACAGGTCAATTCAGCAGCAAGCACTATCTCTTGTTTGTAGAATTTAGGTTACCCAAAAGAAATTGATTGTTAGTTGCCTGAACTTAAAATTGTTGTCCTAGGCAACCAGACACCATAGACTGTTTCATGTTGTATTTTCACTATTTCCTGATACTCTAAATAATGCCCCATCCTTTTGAAATTATTATGATATAAGGGGTGTTTAATGGTAAATGTATGGTATATATTTGTATTACTCGTTCTAAAAATAGTGTTTTCGATGTTTTTTCGAAAATAATGAAGTATATTGTTGCTGTTACTTATTAATGTTGTTTTATATTTTCCATATAAAAGTTATGTTGAAATAGAGAGAAGAAGTATTGCTGTTTCCATGTATAATTATTTATTGTTGATCTTAAATTTTTACTTTTGTATTCTTACAAGGATGCGCTTGTATGTTTGATACAATCCATACTGTTACAATGATACTCAGTCTTATATAGGTTTTGGAAGGTGTGGCATGGCATTTTGTAACTACCGGTATATTTTTCTGACTTTTACACTGCCACAGCCATCTACAGTCTCATTAGGCTATTCGAAGTTGCAACTAAAAACGTTTACTTCCTATTGAAGGATAAACAAGTATTAGTGAAAAATATAGGGAAGTTGGTTAGAAGTTTGTACATATTTTGTAAAGAATGAAAAAAGTTGACCTTCAATCCAAATTAAGATACAATTTATGAAAAGTGGAATTTTTTATTTGAATACGCAACTAAACATTAAACTCCATTTACCAATCCAATATGTGCTGTCATCTTGTATTATGGTAAATTTATGACTGAAGTCACGCCTACATTGTCCCATATGAGACTAGTGTTCATCGTAGCTGTTTATATGTGTTTTACTGTATTTATATATGTCCTATTTACATGTATATGTATTTTACTTGTATACTTGTAATTTGTACAGAATTTTAAAATGATAAAATATGTTATTTGATACAAATACAGAAATAAATCTGAAGAATGAAATCATTTGTTTTAGTTGTTTTAGTTATTTTAGTTTCATTTGGGTTTTCATGTTATCATTCTATTTTCATTGTCAATTTGAACATTTTGACCACTGTAAATTGTTCATGTGTTCATACAGTTTTTGTCCTAAAATATTGGAACACAATTGAGCAAGTGATTCATTTTATTTTTAATACAGAGAAAAAGGGGAAAAAGGCTTGTGTTTCTGTGCAATAACGTGGATTCAACATCTTGGATAGATAAAACATATTATTTTCCATTAATTAGAAATGGTTTGTTCGTATGATCAATAAAAGTTTCCCGATTTTCATCAGGAGTATGAAATATTTGACAGTTAATATATGGAGGAACAAGTGTATAAATTGTCAACATGCGTCAATATTTTGTTCTTTGACCGGATATATCACACAATGAGTGATCATTGTTGTTAGTGTCCCAAAGGGGGTACGGGTCCGAATCCCATCCATGAAAATTTGACACTTTTCAATTTTCCTCCATAATTAGGTATATGGAGAAGTTTCTTCTGCCTTGTGGGAGGGCAGGTAAGTACTGGTTATAGACAAGGGTCGAGAAAAGATAGGTTAGGTGCGCTGGACGCCTTAAAATAACCTTAAGAATTGTGTTGACACGGCATTAAACCCAGTATAGATAAAATACATTGTTGCACCTAATACCAATTGATAAAGGGGGAAATGAGTATACACAAACAGAAAAAAATAAAGGAAACGACTTGCAAGGAAGTTTCGGTCCTATCTGGAATGCAGAAATAAACATTATTAAGAAATAAATAAATTACAAATTACTCTTGTATTTACTTCCCCTATTGTCTGGGACATGTTATATATGTAACAATTGTTGTTGAATGACCCGTTAGACAAGACAATAATCTCCTATATCAAAGATAAATAACATTCTGTACATCTCTGGACTTTCTATGAGAAATAACATTTAAGATATTGAATGGTTGAGATGGTCCAAATGAGATAAATATATAAATGTTATATAGAAACAAGAATGAATGGTATACTTGTATCCGATATTGTCTATAATGGTATAAGAGAGTAGACAAATTCATCAACGTGAACAAATTGCATATAGTGTATAAAGAAACACAAATTATCAACAATTTCCTTGTAGTGTTTGTTTAGATTAAAGACATAGATAATTATATATCGACGGTTGTAGACATTTTATTCATGAAGAAATTATTGGTAACAATGTTATGAGAAAACAATGATTCATAATCTAATAAGGTAAATGAAGGCATGGGCTTATAAAGTATCGTTAATAGATAATAAAATTATTATTTTAACTGTTGAATGTACATATACATATTACAATATGTATACCGCATTTTAGTTAATACTAATTTAATTGTGAAGCAAGTTCCAACAAGTTAGACCAATCACTTTCGCGTACTCGCTTTTTTTTGTCCTTCAGTCTTGAGCTAGTAGGATGAAGTTTCTTGCTCAAGAAAACAACGAGGTAGGTTTTTATGTGATTTCAACCAATCCAGAGTTGGCAATCCAATGATTTCCGATCCAACGTCGTATTCACTCGATTGCATCTGCTCCATAATTTGACATATTCCATCACACTCGTAAAACATGTTGTTTAGATCATACATTTTAACAGCGTACGAACGTAGATACATGGATGCATTACCTATAAGCAATACAAGTGGATTTCATAAGTACGTTTAATTATGTGAATTGTTTGTTATGTATGTACGTAAGAGAGAATCACCTCCTTATTGACCTAATTCCGCCAAATCAAGAATTGTGTTCCAAACCAAAACATCGTCAAATTTGACTCCAGACGAATTTAAAAGAACAAGTTCAAGAGTGATTAAAATGCCTTGCAACCAGATTCAAAGAATTCTATAAATGTGTTTTTCTATTGTCTACTGTTACTAGCCCTTGGTCTGTGTAGACGAGTTGATGTCTTTTTTAATGGTTAATAAGTATTTTAAACATCACCTTTCGGTGAAGGTGACGCCATTGGCACTGTCTACAAAAAACAAACTGAACCTTTCTTAATTTAATTTGAGGCAGTCGTCTATCTTCC
The DNA here is from genome assembly GCA_025267735.1 of Mactra quadrangularis. NCBI lineage: Eukaryota > Metazoa > Mollusca > Bivalvia > Venerida > Mactridae > Mactra > Mactra quadrangularis. The sequence goes on along the minus strand of CM046308.1, from coordinate 14,595,595 downwards.
TGTAAACATAGACTATGGAATAACCTGAAGTGACAGGGGTTGCAAATATTGTCATTTATTTAAAATCACTAAGTCAAGTGTTAATTAAAAACAGAGAAAAATGAAGTTTTGTTCAAATGTATTTTACAGCACAACTTGTTCATAACTGCAGTTCTCTTTTGGTTACAAGTAGAACGCAACTCATCAGAAACTGGACACATGCGACTCATTTATTCATTTGACTTTATTTTTTAATCATTAGCATCAAGCTAAATTGATTATTGAAACAGAAATAATAGCTTTTTTAACTATTTGTTTAAATTAACACAATCCCTCTATCTTCATTAATTGCCCATTGACGTTTGAAAATTAGCTTTATTGCTGTAATTTTCTCAACAAGCATTCTGTAAAAAAACAACCAGCCACTGACAGTCAGTCAGACTGGATATGATTAGATGGCTATGAACTTAGACTTGTTGTTTTGAAATAAATTACTTTACTTCATGCACACTTTTGGTGGGAATATAGCACGAACTCCACGTTGGTTGTGCATCACTGAACGACGTGAACATACATGTATGTTTAGCAAATACTATACAGGTGTGTGTTCAGTAACGACTTTTAGCGAACGTTACGGATACTGGACAGCTCAAGTCGAAGACAACTCAACTCAAAGTTGGACAACTCAATCCGTTAGATGGGGATTGAGTTGACTCAGGTTGAGTTGTCTTTGGGTCGAGTTGTTCCGATCTTAACGTTACGGAACGTTACGGAACGTTCGGGGTAATTGAACAGGCTTCAGATTTTGTGACACAAGAATAACTATAGCTATCAGAATCAGAGAAATTATGTATTTATATTGAATTCAGCCAACCACAGTTGCCATCCTTGGACCATATGAATTAAACAGTTTATATAGACCGGCGTACTTGTGGAGTCAACTAGATTAGACAGTCATCGATTTACCGGTAAGTTAATGTAATCAATTATGTTTTGCTATTGAAAAATATCTGGATCAAATGTTTGTTTAATATATGTAATATCAATCCATTCCGCATGCGACCTTTTTATTTGAATAACAATACAATTACCCACAAATAAATATAAGAATGTGCTCTTTTGTTAACACCTTGTTTGTGTGACAAAATGTTACTGTAAACCTCTGTTATAGGTAAGTTCATGAAAAGGTACATAAACCTAATTAGGAGCTCCAATTTTAGGGGTTTTCCGCCCGTGTCCGTGCACAGGAGGTACAGACAACGTTTTCTACACATTATTGATGAAAACCACGAATTATGGATTAACTCCTATCGTTCTTTGTATACACGTTTAAAAATATTTGAATTCCGGATATAATCTATCCAAAGACATTAATCTCTTGAATGACAATACAGTTCGCAAGTGATTCGTAAATTGTTGCAAATGATCCCGGTAGACTTTTATTCAATCCCAAGTGCAGCTTGACTCGAGACATATATATATATTTTATATAAAGGTAAGCATTTGCATGTATATGAAATACTAACACGTTTTAACCATGTTGCACTGCACTACTTAAAACAAGCTGCCTGGAAGAAATACAACTTCTCACACGTTTATTATGTCATTCAATTATAATATTTTCTTTCATACTTAGAATGAACTCGTAGATTTACAAATGTATATTTTATTAATAGTAACTAACAACAGGCAAGAATAACAATGCCATTTTCTATGATGGAAATCTATTTGTAGTTTTGGTGAATGGTTATAATTATACAAGAACTCTTAACAGCTTTCAATAATTTGCAATGGGAGGAGCCGACACATCTAACTCTGTGGGAGACTCATCTTTCAAGCTTCTAGCTTTGATTTTTTGCAAGATTGTTTCCAGATTAAATATTTAAATCAGGTCGTTTTAACTTCAGTCTTAGTAATGGAAGTAACTACTAAACAACATATGTAATACATTTGCTGTATGCATTTCCACTATTTGTATTGCTGCAGGGTGTATGTGATATTTTAGGTTTCACTTTAAATACCCTAACTGCTTTTCTGGATTTATTACGGGTTAGAAAATCTCATTCGGAACTCCTCATTGTTTGATACGCAAACATCATTTGGAACTTCCTCGGCGATCTTCTACGCAGATAAACCTCGGATATCACAAGGTGAAAAAGTAGGAATTTTGGTTTCTATGGTAATATAGAAATACACAGAAGTACGACATCTACATCAATACGTTAAACTGTCAAAATTTGACACTTTTTTAACGGTGCGCAAGAGAAATCAAGACAAAAGAGAAATAAATAGGATAGGCAGAAATAAAGACACGGTATAGAGTTTGCATGAAATAGGTTCAAAGAAAGGAAGTAATTGTAAGTTTTGCACAGTCATTTTCTGGCCATCCAGGACATGTGAGACGTTGTACTGATGAAATGATGTGATAAAGCGTACAACAATGCCATTATTAAATGTTGACATGAAAATGACAGTCACCGGACCTTATAAACTGGTTGTATTCCTACTATGTCTGATTTCCGAGGTATGTCTTCGTAGATGATCGCCGAGGTTGTTCCGAATGCGCAAACATCTGTACGTAAAAATTCGCCGAGATGATCCGAATTGGAATTTTATTATCACTCGAAACTTGAACGGACTTGCTCATTATATATTTTCAGGTCACGGAATTAGCCGAGAAGATACGATTGGCTAATATTATGACAATCACAACCACTCAGCATTTCCGTAACAAATCTGGTAGAGTTCAGATTGAATCTGTGAACGGAATTATCTCCCTTTATTCCGAATATCACGTCTAGCAAGCTATAAAAGTAATACTCCCTGTACACTAGACGGTCTAAGAATGCTATTATTGTAATAGAAGAATTAAGGTTGAGCTGTAAACTAGGTAGGGTTCTAATGATAATAGTTCATCAAATATGTCATTATAGTGTAAAGTTAGCGGTAGTTCCATGACTCTCAGACATTGCCAGGATTCATGGAATGTCAGGATCTACTGTATAATCTGAGGAAACTAATTCTTTATTGTAGGTAGTTATATGAGATGAACTCTACTTCTCTAAGACATATGTTAGCGCCCTTGCGATGATCGAATTAGCGAACGAAAATTTGAAGAATGGTGCGAGTCTTACAATCTCGTTAAATTGAAACTCTACTTTATTTTCGTTGCAGAAGATCTGATAGTTTTTGTTTATGAGTTGTGTTGAACTAAACTCCCATTTAGTATAAAATGGAATCACTCATTAATAACTATGTACGATGTATGATAGATATACTGCTTGTATTGTTGGCATCAGTTTTGATTAATTTTGTAACACTCTACTAACGCAATTCCCCCCTCAAATGATGCATTAGTGTTTGAATCATACATCCGTATGTTAAGTTATATCAAATTTTGTTTAAATTATATATGATCATTATGCGTAAATTATAGTTATACTATGTTTAACTTTGGTTGAATAAAATGTTCTGTTCTGTTCTTTTCTGTAATGTCCACAAGCATTTTATATTTTTTTGGAAAAATAAACTATATCTCTTACATAATTATCGATGTGAAGAGATTGAAGAAATTACGAACAAATTGAATATTTTGTCTACATTGTAACTGACTAAATCTTGTTAGTAAATATTCAACAAAAAACAGAATAAGTACTCAATATTTGTACTGACTTTGTTCTCTTCCAAATCCTTAATTACCAGAGCAAACACTTATCTTGTTTTTCTTTCAATTTAACACAATGATATAAACCATCCTAATTTTTGTGAACTTGTTGAGAATCAAATGATCAAACCATTAAATCTTTGTAAAGTTTAAACTTATTTTATGTGCCAAAATATCAAAGAAAATTGAAAAGTGTTCATTGTTTATCACTCAACAGCTGATATTTGATCAGTTCTTACACCAGAAGTGCCCAACCGAAATAATATCTACCCCTCCCACCCAAAAGAAAATAACACGAAAAAATAACTAATTGGATGTTTTTCATCAAGAGCACCTAGTACTTGAAATACAATATGGAAAAGTCATCATTGTTGTAATTGAAGTAACTGGTTGCTCTTTGATACATTGTATTTGTTTTCATAATTAAAATATAATTGGTTAGTGTACACCTTCTAGACTTCATGGGATAATCAAATTGGAATTCCCCATTAATTGAATTCCCAGTTGGAAAACATGTCATCCGCCTCTTAAGGCTTTGTTTACATTTTTCTGCCTCGTTTTGACATTTCTTTCTCTATATTTCACTTGTTTTGTCACCGTCTTCTAATTTTCTGAATGTTTGCGCACTCCAGTGTGTACCCAAGCAGACGACACCATCAGGAGACAATTGGGAGATAAAATGACTGTTTTAGTTTATCATAAAAGTGCACCTGCTATAAATTCAGATATCAAAGGGGTCAGAAAACACCCCTACCTTCTGGCCATGTACCCTCCCACTGACACGTGTGATTGTTTCCATGGCGTAGGGAATATTTGTATCTCACTAGGCATCAATTGTTGATGAGCATTTCATAATGAGAGAGTATTGTTCTCGTATCAAACATTGACATTTTTGGTTTTATTTTCTCATGTTTTTCTTCAAAAATATCATGTTACAATGGCATGCATTATACAATAGTTTTATCAAGCTGGGACTGGCTTGCCCTGAAGATAGACTCCATGAAGTTTCACTTTTATTTCATTTTATAGTTCAAGTTTTAAGATCCCCTCAAATAACTAAGGTAATAAAGTTACATGTGCTCTTTAAAAGGGATGTGAATCCTTGATTTGTCCCATGTCTTAGTCATTGGTTCTGGTTTATTTTCAAGCAAGATGTAATCTTACTCGGGGCATTGAAATACCAAGTGAATTAGGTTACGTTCCACTAAAAGTACCATCAAAATTGATGGTCTAGGGTGAGTGGCCTAAAAGTTTCTTCTCCAATTAAGCATTTGGGACTTAAAATTGATTGTTTTTGCACATACACATATGAGCTTTTAGGGCGAAATTTTAATACTGTTTGAGGGAAGCTATGAGGGGCTTAATTATGTTTATATAATAACATATTACACAATATGTGTCACTTAACCTGTAAGAGGATTTGATCCTAATGTCAAACTATATTTGAAAGATAGCTCACATTTCTGGCCGGATTGGCTTCATAATAATTGTTCTTAACAAAAAGTAACACTCTCCCAACATGGTAAGAAATCTAATCATAAATCGTTAAAGGTATGATCATGACAGTACAAACCCATACCAAATTTGCTTAGAATCAACAAGTACAAAACCCAGACACATGGCGCGGTAGTATCGGAACAGGATTTTGAATCCAGTGTCCGGAAGAGGTTGCTGGGTCAAATCTCACTAAATGCTCTTCTACTATGAATAGAGCGTATTTTTAATTTATTTTGCGTCATACCTTTTTTGGCCAAATACAATATAATTCAAATGAATTATTAAACAATCAGAAATTAGTGACAAAGTTAACAATGAGGTTGTGATACATCATAATACAAGTACTGGCACTATCTGTAAAAGTTTAAGATCCTCTTTCTTAATTATCTTGTTACACAAATTTCATCAAACAATAGATTCATAACACTTAAACTGTCAACATTAAAACTATAGTCTTACATATCGTAGATAATAGATAAATGATCTATTTTATAGTAAGTTTCGTAAAGTTTATCTTATGTCTTGAAATAAAATAAAACTTTCCATAAAATACAGCATTTGTATCACTTAAATATGTAATATTATGTACAACGTATTAAACACATAGATCTATATCAATTTAAATATCTACTATAATTTCTTGAAAAGTTTTTATTAAAGGTTACCATACATCATATTTGACATGTGTTTTCATTCATTTTACTGGTAATTGTAATGGATTATCTTGGCGTATAGTTTAAATGCTGACACCCCTCTCCATATTGTCTGACGTATACGGTGAATCACATAGACACAGGCAACTCTATATTCATTAAAACAAAAAAAGATAGCGCAAAAGTGTTCTTTCTGTTGCCCGGCTAGCTCAGTCGATAAAGCGTATTAAGTGCACAAATCTACTGATCGAGGGGTCGTAGGTTCGATTCTCGGGCGAGGCACTCTTTCGAGGAGCTTGGTTGCGAAATAATTTCTACGGCCATACTCCCTCCTACCACTGATTCTAAATCTTGTAGGACAGTTGTTAGTTACCGACGAAAGTATTCTCCTAGAAAGTTTTTAACATAACGATCAGTTCCATCATCAGACATATGGTATTTTTAAAAAGCTGGAATATGAATAGAAGAAAATATTTAAACAATTACATTTCTTTGTTGAACACTTCTGGGTTTAGGCATGGCTGTAAAAATTTTGATAAATAGATGAATTTCGAAAATCAAAATATTGGGTGGAAAGTGTACACCCACGCTGACGACAACAACTTCATATCATTGCTGAAAATATTGTTGCTTTCTGTACACATACAGTTCATTGTAACGGTAAAACGTTTTGGTTGTACCACAGGGAAAACCCACAATTTTGAATTCCGAATAAAGGATAATATTGTGAAAAAGAACCAAATTAACACACTAAACTCAACAAAAAAGTAAAAAGGAGTTCTGCATAATTATTCACATAAAATCAAAGCAATATTAAGCTTCATTCATTTTTGTTCTTTTAAATCAATTTTCTATGAAGCATTGGATAATGTTTTGTGTTCAGTATATAAAATAGTGTTATAGCGGAGTCATTGCCTCCTTAATGAGTTTCAAAAATTCATCATTTAAAATTATAACGCAATAAACTGCATCACGGGAATTACCTCCTCTTCAAATACGGAAACGTGTGATAATTGGATTTTTTTCGAAAACTGAATTCCGTAGCTTGGTTTTGCATATAGTATTGTTTTTGTTCCTTATATGCTTTGATGGGAGTTCATAGCACACCCGAGATTGTATTCCAACTATTCAATGTTTATTTTTGTTATGGAAATTCAATTAGCAACTACGTAAATGTGACACAGTCTCCTGATAGTAAGATTTCTGTTAAAGGATTGTTCTACCTTGCGTGTATAGTGCCCTCCAAAAGTTAATGGACCAATAAAATTTTAAGAAGAGTTAATTTGTGCCTACTTGTAAGCATTTTCACCACCATATTGCTTATTTATTAAAGGTTGCTTGCGTCGTTTGTTGATAAATTTATTAGTGCTGATTGCTCAGATGTCTCTTTGTTGTTTTTTTCATGGAAGAAAGTTAACCATTTTAGTATAAAAAACAGGATACTGTCCAAGAGCTGTTGCTGGGTACTATATATGTCCAGTCTACGAAATTAGTGGGTGTACGGTTGCCCGTAACAACCAATTTCTATTTCCGGCAACAAAAAATTATTTTGGGCAACCAAATTTCTTCTAAAAAGATACATGAGATATAGTGCTAGCTGCTAAAATGATCTACTTGGGCAACCACTTTTACATCCTAATTTCGTAGATTGACATGTCCTCAGGTAATAAACAATATTTTGATTTCTTGTTGAAGTCTATTGACCAATAATATTTTACCTGATGAAAAGATCAATGAGATTGTTGTCCTTGGTCTTATATATATGTACATGTTTTTAAAACACATGCCTTGTAAATAGACCACATGATATTAAGGACCTTCAAGTAGCCACGTATGTAGTGCAGTGGTAGAGCATCATTTTAAGTTTGGTGATCCGGTGTTCGACTCGCTGCCGCGATAGGTTATAGATAAAACAAGATTTGATATTAAATGTCGATTTTCCTTCGGAAGGGGAGTTGTTAGCACGGTCAGCGAGTTCTGGCAGACTTGTTCTGAAAACCGGTGAGATGGCCGTCGCATATAAACTAATATAAATTGTTGAAAATCGTTGTAAAATGAAATTCAAAGAAGGAAGAGACAATTAAAATTGTTATTGATCATGAGTATAGAGCTTATATTTGTAACCTTCGTAGAATAAAAACCATGCATAATATTTTCAGTAGATTTAAATTGTTATTAGTAATATGGAAATTTCAACCGCTATTGATTCTTATCTGCTGGGTAGATTATGAACTCTCATGACATGCTTGTTGTTGATGGACGACATTAAGGTCATTTCTCATGACTGTCAACGTCTACTGGAATGTTTTCATTGAAATAAAACCCTCGTCTGACATGCTAAGCTGGTAGCGTTCATTTCAAAACTAACCAATAGTGTGATCGTATAGAATTCATACACGTTCCATTACTCATGGGTTAATTAATCTATTCTTGTCTAAATTAAGTGTAAAATACAAGAATGAAGTATGAATTGTATTTCAGTGATCTTAAATAGAAAAGCGAGATGGTGAATAAACATTGACATCGGTGCTATGTAAACATCGTTCAAATAAGTAATATCTCGCTTCACTTGTTGAACTCAGCGGGCCACTAGTCGTCTGTCATGTTGTGGCGATGAATCGTGATGAAAAACCCGAACCAACGTTCCGACTGACGCTTGATGAAAATACCTCTCAGCTATCGGCTTGAATGAATCTCAATTTTCTATTTGACCGCAGGAACGTAGTTGACATGAAAGTATTCTTGTATTTTGTATGATCAGTCATGTCTTGTGGGTTCCTTAAGGTTATGATGAGAAAGTGTTTTAAATGGATATGGTTTCAAATACAATATGTTTTGAAATTATGAAAAGGAGATGATATGTCGCTATGTTTATTTTATAGGTACAATTTCAGTTCAAGCTTGGATTACAATCACTAACCAAACATGATACTCTGGTTTATGAAAACATTTGTTACCTATCGGTTTAACTATTTGCATGACTGCATGTTTCAATTATTAAGTACAATGTACTCTTTTAGTACTGGTTGACGTACTAAAGCTTTCCTTGCATAAGGTCTAGACAACGTTTTTGTTTTGATTCATCAATATCTGCATAGAGCAATATTGTTTTCTGCGTTGGCAGCGCGCCAGACTATAAGCCAGGAATCATTGGTTCCACTCCAACATATAAAAAACTCTCGGCTAATATGTTGATATATGTGCTCAGCTTTCTGCTCGCGGACCGATGTTGTAAAGTTTTCAAGTGTTTTAACTAATTAATCCATCACCAATGTGTTGTATCTAAAGTCGTTCACCAAGCAAGCCAGTGCACATTAAAAAATGTCAAAGTTAACACGTGCAGCCAAGTGCAACCATCATGTTCTTCAAATGTCTGAACCTCGTTATTGAACAGATTTAAATCTTGTTTTAATGTGAAGTTCACAACAAGTGATTCTCCTAATTACCTCAAGTATTAGTGTCAGTACCAGGTCAAATATTTTGACTTTTTGACACATTATTGTTTGAAGTCTGACACACTGAATTATTGTCCAGCAATGTTTAATTGAGCTTGCACAAGTGGGCATCCATGTTTCTTTTGAATTTTATGTCCCAAATTAATGTTCTTTAGAGTTTAAATTGACCAAAAATGAAGTTTCTTTTGAATACCTTGCCGTCTGTCACAATGGTCAAAATTAATGGCCACCAATAAAGACTTTGTTGTATTGTCATTTGCAAAAGTGTCGGCAATTCCTTACAAGCTAATGGTTTTGACGCAAAGTTAGTCCAGTCCAGTCAATATATGTTTCTGTCGATAAAAAAAGATGATCGCGTCTTATGGGATTGAGAGGAAATCTGTAGATTTAATAAAGGACATTTTTATATGACAATGTGATTTATTTTACGGTCTAGACCCACTGTTTATTAGATATTGTTAATAAATTTATTATGAAAAATGGTTTGACAATGACCAATGGTTCGGTGTCCTCGTTCTTTATTGTCGGGTTGTTTTAATGAAGAGCGTCAATTTCATTCTCTCGGCTACATATTCGTCAATGTAATCAGTCACGCTGCTGATTTTGTTGTAACTAGACTGTCGTTGTTTAATTAATTACAAATTATTTATTATCGTCAATGATGATTTATACTCACTGAGTCATGTGATTAAACTTCTTGAAACAAGATAATGATTTGGTGAGCGTATCAATATCTCTCTAGTTTTTATCTGTTTCCAAATAATCACTCTCAGACCACTAGACTTACAAAAAGAAGCCTACTTTAATACTCGCTTAAGAGATGGGGCATAGAAACGTGAAATAATACCATGTAACAATAAATGTAAAATATAGTTATTTTTGTACATAAATTTTGCATTTACTAATTACATATAGTTATCAAACATAATTAACTTACTAGGAAGAATATATGATTCGCTAGAAGTAGATTGTATGTTAAAGTTTTGTATTGTGAATCTGGGAAACCCGGGTCAGTGGTGCAATAGGCTACTATTCTAAACCAGTGGTCTCCATACTATGAGCTTTATATATGATGATAAATTTAATGCATGTTTACAATATGTTATTATATATGACTCTACCATTGAACTCTACATTATAAATTGTATTAATACTATGTCCATGGGCCTTTTCTGACCTTATACATAACTATTATATCGTACTCTATTTTGATTGAAATATACTCTTGTACCCGCTGGATTTCGAATCTACTGTCCCAAAGACATTGCTGTTACTAGCCTCACCGGGCTGGTTTTACTTTCCTTTATAATTCAAGAATAGTGACGGTTTTCCATTATAAATAAGGTATATGGAGAAAATCGCGGAATTATTGTCGATGGGTAGGCGCGAACTGGTTATAGACAAAGGTCCATGAAAACTATATTATGTAACATAGACGCCTTAAAATGCCCATAATTTGTGTTTGCCCGAGGTAAACCTGTAAAGAAATTAATATATTCGGGATATTTATGAAACTATTTCTGAATCCGTTTAAGGCATATGTGATAAATGTTAAATCATTGTTTAAAAACTGTATGATCAATTATTCTCCAGGAAGCCTAGCGCATGCAATGCATATCTCATTGTTTCAATTTTACCTTGCTCGGAGAATCTCTGGATAACTTCCTTTATTGTCAGTCACTCACTGCCTTAAGATATATTATGTCACTTAGCATTGAGAGACCTAATCTTCAGCAGCCTTTCACTTGTGAAATCCCAAGCAGTCGGTAAAGCAATTTAAACAATAATGATATACGTTAGTAATGATATATTCTACATGTATTGAACGATCCCAGTCATATCAGAGATGACTTTGTTATCAGAATATTACAAAATGTCTCAGACTTGTTCCAACATAAAATATAATAAAATATCAAGACTGATAGCAAATTCTGTTTTACAACATGAATATTTTTCTCCTAATCTTATGCATTATAAAAGACAGTGAAGGAAATCAGCATGTGAATTGTCTAAAAATGTCAGACAACCAAACCTTGATTGTTATGTAATAGCTTTCTTGGAACGTAAATAAATTTTCTATTATACAGTTTTTTACTGAGATGGTGGGCTTGAAATGCACAATTAGAATTTATGTGTTCCATACCTTAAATTAGTCAGGAAGTGTTTTCCTGGAACTATTCTCTTAGTTTTGTTGTTAAGTATTTGGGCAATTGACTGAGAATTTGATATTGTGTGTCGTGTGAGATTTGGAATGTTTTTCTTAACAATATTTTCTTTTTTTATCTAACAGGGTGTAAATTTACTATAAAGATTCAACACTCTTAAGCCGTGTTTACTTTCTATTTTGTAATGGCTTTATGTGTATGAATCTATCAATGTTAGTTCAGAGTTATACCTGTATAATTTATTATATGGAGATGCTGTCGACCTTGTGGAAGGATCTAGGTGAGTTGTGGTTACAGACAAAGGTCCAGGAAATATTGGTTAAGTGAGAGAGCCGTTGTAAAGTTACCAAAACTTGTTTAACCCAATTAAAAATACATGTATTAGGCGGATACTAGTCTTTAGCAGCAGCCATTGTGTTTCCATGGTCTGGTATCTTAATATAATAGTAATTGTACATAATATTATGTAATAGACCAAAACTATAGATGGACAGAAATGTAGATTTTTGAAGTAAAAATGTTAGACAAGACAAAAAGGTTAGAGGACTCATATATTTTTTATAAAGTCTTAGTATAATCTTTCAGACATGGGACAAAAATAATGTAAGAAATATTATTGTAAGGGAATGAATGACAAATAAAATATAAGCCAGTGTAAATTATATCATCAGACAAACGATGACACTAAGTTCAGATCATTCAAAGCTCATTAATATTTGATGATATATTTGTACATTAGGGAGATCACATTGACCTTGTGTCAATCTCATTAAAGCTGCACGTTCACTGATTTTATCAGAAGTATAAATTGCTTTATCACTCAAAATTGTACAGAAACATTTTGATAGCAGTAATTCAGTGTTCAGTGGGTTTAAAGTTTTTTCACTAAGACGTTTTGTTATTTTTTTTTCTTAAATTAACCTGCTAGTGCAAAAGTGAGTTGGCATACCCTAGAACTTAGCTTAAACCCCCAGTGGCAATTTTTCCACTCTCTGTTCCAAGGCGGAAACCCCTTAGGTTCTTGTTTTCGTTATTTGTTTGTGTTGTCCTTCTCATATCAAAATTTTAAAATCTAAAACTAAGTCCCTCTTTGCTTTTTGTTTGTGTGGGGGTCTGTGCTTTTTGACTACTGTTGTTCCTGTACGATTCCCCTTTTTACATATTCGTAATACATGCACACCATTATGTCGTCCAACACCAAAAGCCCTAAATTAATTAAATCCGACTTTGACGAATCAAAAATGGCAGCTACCAATGCCTTCTGTTTAGAACTGGTTTAAATACCGTATCTATAAGACTGGACAAGCCTCTTCAGTGACAGTGAGTAGATCGACTGATAACTGCGTTAATGCTGAAGAATTGTTGGACAGGGGCATTCATAATGAACCTAGTCGCTACGTTTGGATCTCGTGCAAATCTTATTCGATCCATGGCAGTGTGTGTATAATGTTCTAAAATGCTGCAGTAAATGCATTAGTTATATCAAATACCTCCGCAACATTATCTTTTATTTGACCTTAATCAAATAAATTGTCTGAATGAACAGAATAGTTGGGGTTACATCAAAGCCATATTTAGTATCGTAAGTTTAGACTGACCTCAGTGTCACAGCATGTTAATACATTAATTTGACCATATTAGGTGTTCACTTGATTTAAGTATGACACAAACTAATTTATGGTATTGCTTTAATGTAATAACAAATGTTTTAAATGTCAAAAGTTAAGTCCCTGGTTTTGTTATCAGTTAGGGGACATTGTGACATTTGAACCGCTCCGTACTAGGAAATTGTATTTCTATCGGTGTTTATATGGAGTTATAACAGTTTTGCGTTAAACTGTAAATTTGGCGGTAACTGACCATTGATAAATGTCCGACAGTGTCCACTTTGATCTTCATACAATATGGCTAATTGGTTATCTGACCAATAAACACCAGGGTCAATGTTACTGATGGTCAGTAAATTAGTCCACTTGGGGAGATAATTTGCTAATGGTTTTATATTACTACAAGTATGGCCACATTTTTTGGGAGCAATACTGGTCGACAAGACGGCAATACATTTTCCCAACAAATGTGCACATTCTGTTATTTGTGCTTGTTTTAATGGGTAAGATTAGAAATATGACTTGGCTTCACACATGTGGTCAGTGGTCATTGATATTTTCAATCACGTGACAACCACTTGTTAGCTCAGTCGGAAGAGTGTCGGACTATAAATTAAAGGGTCGTAGGTTTGATTTCAGGACGGGGGTCTACATACCTTCGTGGGGTTTGGTCAGGGAATATTTTCTTTCGGCAACCTCTGTTTCAAGTTTAAATTTGATTTCTTTCTTTCTGAAAGAAAGCAGTTATCGGCTCCCTTGGGAAGGGAAAATGAGTATTGTACTGGCATTCGAAACACCTCGAAGATTGTCTGCGCAAATATACCTCGGACATCATAAGGAAAGAAAGTACATGTAGTTCTAATATGAATCCTGTTGTGGATTTAATTTCACTGAATGTGGATTCTGTTGAAAATATCAGAACTACATTGAAACATGATGTGTACTTTTCATGAAACATTTTGCTAACAGTTAACTATGTAAATCTGAGCCATCAAGTGAACTGGTCGTGTTTCACAGTATATTTAATATATTTAGATAATCACTGGCCATTTGCAGAGGGGAAGAACTCTTAAAGTTGTTTTGTAGCTAATAAGCAGTATAGCAGGCAACGCGTTTACTAATATTACTTAGCACGTCCATATATAAATAATGAAAGCACAACTTGCCAGCGAGTTATTCGCTGGGCCTCATAACTTGTTGTATTCTATCCACTTCTGATGTCCTAAGCATATGTGCGTAAAGCTTTGAGGTGCTCCGAGTGCTTTATTGGTTAGGAAAATGTTTAGGAAGGGTGGTTAGGTCAGACTGTGCTACCTAACATTAACATTGGCAGTGTTGTTAAAACGGCGTTAAATTCAATAAAACAATTAAAAGCCTCTATCCTTACATTTCATCATTCTTAGCTTCAATAGTTTATTATAAGCACATTTATTTTATTGAAAACAGTTAAATAATACTGCCTAACAGGGTCTTGTGAACTTATAAGTTAAATAGGATGTTCAAATAGCAAGTTAACAATCTACCATTGGTTTCAGTGTCTGTGCCTTCAGGTTGGACTTGAAAATAATTTCTTGCCACTTTTGTCAGTAAGTATTAAATGTCTATATGCCCAGGGTTATGCAAATATAGTCTTGAAACTTTAAAAATCAGTGAAAATTTTAGTTGTTCAAGTTAGGAAGAGAACATAGCCTAATCGCTTTTGAAGCTCAACCGTCTTGTAACCTAGTACTAGAAAAAAGACAGAATCGTGCAAAAACTTCGTCGGTTGAATGCAGCACTGTTCTAGCATTATTTTTTAAAACTGACTTTCTCTATTTAAAGTTAATCTATATTGTTTATTTTGAAATAAAAGAGTTTGACTAGATTTGAATGTTTAAGGAGCCCGTTAAGGTATATTTTGTCATTTAGCTTTAGGTTAGTTAAAGATATAAACAGATTGGACATGTTTGTCAAACCTTCTGAATAATTTAGTACATTTGTACTTACACAATAAAGTTAGAGCAGTGTTGCATTCATCCGACGACTTGTTTGTGACTTTTTCTTTGTCTAGTTTTCAAGGTTAATGAATCAAGAAGTAAATGAGCTTTTGTCACTTTTTCTGTGAATTAACAGATAAGATTATCAAAGATTAGATGTAAAAATGTATGTGTTGACTTCTCTTTTGTTAAAAGTGGTACCACTGCCGAGAGCAACGAACAACAGTACCTGTTAGATCTAATTTACATTTTTGTAAGGATGTCATGCATTTCTTACAATTTCTTAACATTGCTTAACAATGGTTTCTGGCAATAATTCCATGCTTCCATTCGTCTTTAAACTCATACATGTTCTCTACAATCAAATGAACTGTCATGAAAATATTTTGTACTCAAAATTTCTGTGAAGTTGCCAGAGAGGTGTATACCATGTTATTCTTAGAATTTGAAAGTTGTCGAGTGTTATGGTTAATTATTGTCAGTTTTTGTTAAATAATTATATTTCATTGTACTGTATGCTGTTGTTATGTTCAAGTGTTAAACTTTTCTCCCAGGCTACAATAGAACTACTATTCTTCTAGTTTAACTTACGCGTACGAGAGCGGACCTGGAATAGTTTTTCGAGGACCAGAATAAACATTGATTTTTCCTCCAAGGGGATCCCACTTAGAAAAATTCAGTAGAGCCTTGATTACTGCCTGTGACATGTAATACAGGTTCATAAATATCTAAATTTTAATAGCGTTTTTCCTCCCCTGAAAGAAAACATCTAACAACGAATCCAGGGTTCGTTGGTTCGATTCCAGGGCAAATCATACATACCCACATAAAATATCTTCTATGGCTATTCTCCCACCTAATTCAGTACCTAGTCGAAAAAATGTGAGACAATGTCAATGATATGTGCCTAAATAACTACTTTAAAATCTTGTATCAAGATATTTAGGTCTATTCAAGGAGTATAAGGCTTTGTAGGCACAATACATGTATGTCTGAAAATTGTCTTTTCCTTGTTTCTTAGTTTAATCTATTACAGTTTTGTACAAGTAACTAAAACTTATCTGAAGTAATTCAATAGTCAAATTGAACCTTAATTACGGGATTAAAATATTGATGTTGTATAAGTTTCGTTAGCAATCAGGCGATGTAATTTGTAATACTTGTAAATATATGTTCTACTCGTATGGCACCATAAACTATATTGTACTAAGGCCACAACAAATCGATCATGTGCTCTACGGATTTTTCTGGAAAATAGTGGGACGAGCAACCGAAGAAAAAAAAACTTGGTTGCTTTATATAGTGGTTTGAACAAATTTCTATATGCGAACGAGGAAATAAAAAAATATTTTTGTAAAAACCGTCAAAATTAAGGTGCGAGCGAATCCATCGCCATCACCGAACACATCATCGAGTTGTTGTTTGAAATCTAAAGGACATGGCCTATCCAGGGTCTATATATAGCGTAACTGCTTTCGCAGTATGACTGAAAACTGTTTAGTTTTTCAAGGACTGAGTACTCTTTACTAGTTCAGTGTTGTGTTTGAAACAAAACAACAATATAAATCACAACATGTATATGACTGACTGCCTAGTGGACATTTTATGATTAATGTATATATACATGTATATCAGACACTCCTCGACCTTTAGACTTCTGGACAAAATATTTATTTAAACAACATCATTATTATATATAGTTGACCTTTAAAGAAGGTCATCTTTATTTTCTCATGTCTTAATCAACAATTCTTTTGTTTAAGTTATAATGATGACAAATTTTGAGTTATTAAAGACAAAAAAGTGTAATAGTCATTGAAGTATGTTTGGCTCGACTTTTTTAAGCAAAATGATGGGTTCCATGAATGAATCATATAAGTAACCAGGGCAACATAATTATTATAAAAATCTTACGATCATTTAACGATAACTTACACAGGGATTATAACGACTAACTTTGGTCGTAAGACCGTTGATAATATGGGACCAAGGCTCCTTTGAGTTTCTTAACTTTTAAGTAATGATATAAATCTAAATACACACCAAGCTCTTTTTCACCTAGCGATTGCATTTAGGTTGCTGTCTGGTGAACAAATACACTTGTTATTGCACGTCCTATATAGTGTCCCAAGTGTTTTAAATGTGATGACATTGAATTTTATTTAAGAAGAAGTCTCGTATAATCAAACTTAATAAAGATAGTAAACTTTACTGTAATGTTAGCACTTCTGATGTGCAGCTGGGAAAGAAGATCAATCAAGTGTCCCTGAAGCAGATGTAAATACAAAAGGTCCAATAACTTGGCACAATATTCGATGTTCGAGATTCGATATTCAATATCGAACATCGAACCAGTTCGACGTTCGACATAAGCATAATGTGCGAATATCGAACTAAAATTGAATATCGAACCAGCTCGACGTTCGACATTCGCCAAAATTATCCAAATATCGAACTGAGATTGAATATCGAACCAGCTCGACGTTCGACATTCGAATATCGAAATGAAATGGAATATCGAACCAGTTCGACGTTCGACATTCATTTATAATAGCCCGAATGTAGTTCTGAGGTTGAATATCGAACCAGCTCGACGTTCGACATTCGAATATCGAAATGAAATGGAATATCGAACCAGTTCGACGTTCGACATTCATTTATAATAGCCCGAATGTAGTACTGAGGTTGAATTTCGAACCAGCTCGACGTTCGACATTCATTATTAACAATAATGCGAATGTCGTTCTGTGGTTGAATATCGAACCAGCTCGACGTTCGACATTCATTAATAATAGTCTGAATGTAGTTCTGAGGTTGAATATCGAACCAGCTCGACGTTCGACATTCATTAATAATAGCCCGAATGTAGTTCTGTGTTTGAATATCGAACCAGCACGACGTTCGACATTCATTAATAACAATAATGCGAATGTAGTTCTGTGGTTGAATATCGAACCAGATCGACGTTCGACATTCATTCATAATAGCCCGAATGTAGTTCTGTGGTTGAATATCGAACCAGCTCGACGTTCGACATTCATTAATAATAGCCCGAATGTAGTTCTGTGGTTGAATATCGAACCAGCTCGACGTTCGACATTCAATAATAATAGCCCGAATGTAGTTCTGTGGTTGAATATCGAACCAGCTCGACGTTCGACATTCATTAGCCCGAATGTAGTTCTGAGGTTGAATATCGAACCAGATCGACGTTCGACATTCATTAATAATAGTCCGAATGTAGTTCTAAGGTTGAATATCGAACCAGTTCGACGTTCGACATTCATTAATGATAATGATGCGAATGTAGTTCTGAGATTGAATATCGAACCAGCTCGACGTTCGACATTCATAAAAGATAGTCCGAATGTAGTTTTGAGTTTGAATATCGAACCAGCTCGACGTTCGACATTCACTAATAATAGTCCGAATGTAGTTCTGAGGTTGAATATCGAACCAGCTCGACGTTCGACATTCATTAATTATAGTCCGAATGTAGTTCTGAAGTTGAATATCGAACCAGTTCGACGTTCGACATTCATTAATAATAGTCCGAATGTAGTTCTGAGGTTGAATATCGAACCAGCTCGACGTTCGACATTCATTAATAATAGTCCGAATGTAGTTCTGAAGTTGAATATCGAACCAGCTCGACGTTCGACATTCATTGATAATAGTCCGAATGTAGTTCTGAGGCTGAATATCGAACCAGTTCGACGTTCGACATTCATTAATGATAATGATGCGAATGTAGTTCGAGATTGAATATCGAACCAGCTCGACGTTCGACATTCATAAAAGATAGTCCGAATGTAGTTCTGAGGTTGAATATCGAACCAGTTCGACGTTCGACATTCATTAATAATAGTCCGAATGTAGTTCTGAGGTTGAATATCGAACCAGCTCGACGTTCGACATTCATTAATAAAAGTCTGAATGTAGTTCTGAAGTTGAATATCGAACCAGCTCGACGTTCGACATTCATTTATAATAGTCCGAATGTAGTTCTGATGTTGAATATCGAACCAGTTCGACGTTCGACATTCAAAAATAATAGTCCGAATGTAGTTTTGAGGTTGAATATCGAACCAGCTCGACGTTCGACATTCATTAATAATAGTCCGAATGTAGTTCTAAGGTTGAATATCGAACCAGTTCGACGTTCGACATTCATTAATGATTTTGATGCGAATGTAGTTCTGAGATTGAATATCGAACCAGCTCGACGTTCGACATTCATTAATAATAGTCCGAATGTAGTTCTGAGGTTGAATATCGAACCAACTCGACGTTCGACATTCATTAATAATAGTCCGAATGTAGTTCTGTGGTTGAATATCGAACCAGTCTGACGTTCGGTCGACTTGTTTCAGCGGGGATACCTCGATTGGGCCCTTGGCCGCGCTTGAATCAGTGGAGCACGGCCTGTTTCTGCGGTGAAAACCTCGGCTTGGCCCTGGGCGGCGCTGGAATCAGCGGCATGCGGCTTGGATCAGCGGGGGAACCTCGGCTGGGCACTCGGACGGGGCTTCAATTGGCTCTGTGGGCTCTGTGGGCCTTCTACCGGGGTCTACGCGGCCTGCCGCTAATACCTGCCGGGTTGGCTTGATTTTAGCGGAGGCAAGCAAGGGACACCGGGGTTTACCTCGGCTGCAAGCCAGGCGCGCTTGTATCAGCGGCGGACGGCTTGATTCGGCGGGGAAACATCGGCTGGGCCCTTGGTCGCACTTGAATCAGCGGAGCACGGCTTGTTTAAGCCGGGAAAGCCCGGCCAGACCTTCGGCCGCGCTTGAATCAGCGGCGAACGGCTTGTTTCAGCGGAGAAACCTCGGCTGGACCCTTGGTCGCGCTTGAATCAGCGGAGCACGGCCTGTTTCAGCGGGGAAACCTCGGCTGGGCCCTGGGCGGCGCTGGAATCAGCGACAGGCGGCTTTGATCAGCGGGGAATCTCGGCTGGGCTCTGCTCGACGTTGATGCGAATGTAGTTCTGAAGTTGAATATCGAACCAGCTCGACGTTCGACATTCATTAATAATAGTCCGAATGTAGTTCTGAGGTTGAATATCGAACCAGCTCGACGTTCGACATTCATTAATAATACTAATGCGAATGTAGTTCTGAGGTTGAATATCGAACCAGTTCGACGTTCGACATTCATTAATAATAGTCCGAATCTAGTTTTGAGGTTGAATATCGAACCAGTTCGACGTTCGACATTCATTAATAATAGTCCGAATGTAGTTCTAAGGTTGAATATCGAACCAGTTCGACGTTCGACATTCATTAATGATAATGATGCGAATGTAGTTCTGAGATTGAATATCGAACCAGCTCGACGTTCGACATTCATAAAAGATAGTCCGAATGTAGTTTTGAGTTTGAATATCGAACTAGCTCGACGTTCGACATTCATTAATAATAGTCCGAATGTAGTTCTGAGGTTGAATATCGAACCAGCTCGACGTTCGACATTCATTAATAAAAGTCTGAATGTAGTTCTGAAGTTGAATATCGAACCAGCTCGACGTTCGACATTCATTAATAATACTAATGCGAATGTAGTTCTGAGGTTGAATATCGAACCAGTTCGACGTTCGACATTCATTAATAATAGTCCGAATGTAGTTCTGAGGTTGAATATCGAACCAGCTCGACGTTCGACATTCATTGATTATAGTCCGAATGTAGTTCTGAGGCTGAATATCGAACCAGTTCGACGTTCGACATTCATTCATGATAATAATGCGAATGCAGTTCTGAGGTTGAATATCGAACTAGTTCGACGTTCGACATTCATTAATAATAGTCCGAATGTAGTTCTGATGTTGAATATCGAACCAGCTCGACGTTCGATATTCATTGATAATAATCCGAATTTTGTTCTGCGGTTGAATATCGAACCAGGACGACGTTCGACATTCATTAATAATAGTCAGAAAGTAGTTCTGAAGTTCAATATCGAACCAGCTTGATGTTCGACATTCATTAATTATAGTCCGAATATAGTTCTGAGGTTGAATATCGAACCAGTTCGACGTTCGACATTCATTAACAATAATGATGCGAAGCCTATACTGGGCACTAGGCCGCGCATGAATCAGCGGAGCACGGCTTGTTTCAGCGAGGAAACCTCGGCTGTGCCCTGGGCGGCGCTAGAATCAGCGGCAGGCGGCCTGGATAAGCGGGGGAACCTCGGCTGGGCACCCGGTCGGGGCTTCAGCGGGCTCTGCGGGCTTTTACCGGGGTCTACGCGGCCTGCCGATGATACGCGCCTGTCTGGCTTGATTTCAGCAGAGGCAAGCAAGGGACACCGGGGTTTACCTCGGCTGCAAGCCAGGCGCGCTTGAATCAGCGGCGGACGGCTTGATTTGGCGGGGAAACATCGGCTGGGGCCTTGGTCGCGCTTGAATCAGCGGAGCACGGCTTGTTTCAGCGGGAAAGCCCGGCTGGGCATTCGGCCGCGCTTGAATCAGCGGCGGACGGCTTGTTTCAGCGGGGATACCTCGGCTGGATCCATGGCCGCGCTTGAATCAGCGGAGCACGGCTTGTTTCAGCGGGGAAAGCTCGGCTGGGCCCTTGGCCGCGTTGAATCAGCGCCAGGCGCTCTTGAATCCGCGGCGGACGGCTTATTCCAGCGGGGAAACCTCGGATGGGCCCTTGGCCGTGCTTAAATCAAAGGCAGGCGGCTTCGATCAGCGGGGAAACTTCGGCTGGGCACTCTGCCGGGGCTTTATCGGGCTCCGCGGGCCTTTAACGAGGGTCTATGCGGCCTGCTACCGATATCGGTCTGGCGCGTTTGATTTCAGCGGAGGCAAGGACTTGACACCAGGGTTTACCTCGGCTGCAAGCCAGGGGCGCTTGAATCAGCATCAGACGGCTTGTTTCAGCGGGGAAACATCGGCTGGGCCCTTGGCCGCGCTTGAATCAGCGGAGCACGGCCTCTTTCAGCGGGTAAACCTCGGCTGGGCCCTTGGCCGCGCTTGAACCAGCGGCAGGCGGCTTGGATCAACGGGGGAACATCGGCTGGGTACTCGGCCGGGGCTTCATCGGGCTTTGCGGGTCCTTTACTGGGGTCTACGCGGATTGTCGCTGATATCGGCCTGGCTCGCTTGATTTAAGCGGGGTTAAGCACGGGACACCGAATATACCTCCTCTGTTGGTCGCAACCCGTTTCTTTTATTTACACCATTGATGCACGATTGATGATCGCTCTCGTGCAGCACAGCGACGCTTCATATAAATAGGCTTTTTTCGGAACTCCAAATTATGGGTTTCGTGCACGGGCGGTACAAAATCGGAATAAATCCAATTGTTCTCTGTACATACTTTCATTGTAACGATAAAAGTTAGTTCGCCCGCCCGGCTAGCTCAGTCGGTAGCGAACAAGTCTTCTGATCGAGGTGTCGTGAGTTCGATTCATGGGCGGGGCATACTGTCGTGAAGCTTGGTCATGAAATAATTTCTATTGTCATTCTCCCTTCTACCACTGATTCAAAATCATGTACGGCAGTTGTCAGTCACTGACGGAAGTAGCGCCTAGTAACTGGTTAACAGCTAAATCCAGAGATTTAGGCTTTCCAGGAACGGTGAGTAGGTTGACTGACTGCCATGATATGACCTATACAATGTGTTGCTGCGGCGTTTAATCCAATAAAACAAACACGCAACTAACACAAAAATTTGTTTGTACCACAAGTATTGTTCGTTTTTTCTCAACTGTCAGAACATGAATAATTTCACGGTGAATGCGTTTATTAAAATCATTGTTGTAAAACATCCATGAGTTTCCGAAAGCGTGTATTATGATCAAGTTAAGCTGTTTATGCCGTATGATATGTTTTAGTCGAGATATTTTTAATAACAATTAGGCCGCCGGTACAAAAACAATGCATTCAGTCACCGTGAAATTATTCAAGCTTTGACAGTTGAGAAAAAACGGACAATAAAACCCCAAAAATTTGAATTCCGGATATAGTCTATTCATGTGATTGACGATATAATTTGTTAGCTAGATGTCTTAATATTGTGTCAACAAAAATATTAAAAACAAATATTGCATGAATAAAAGTACTTCGATCCAAAGAAATTAAGTCAACAACCAATGTGCTAAATATTGAAAAAAATACATACGTCTAATATTATTAACGAATGTCAAATATCGAGCTGGTTCGATATTGAACCTTAGAACTACATTCGGACTATCATGAATGAATGTCGAACGTCGAACTGGTTCGATATTCAACCTCAGAACTACATTCTCATTATTATTATTAATGAATGTCAAACGTCGAGCTGGTTCGATATTCAACTTCAGAACTACATTCGGACTATTATTAATGAATGTCGAACGTCGAGCTGGTTCGATATTCAACTTCAGAACTAAATTCGGACTATTATTAATGAATGTCGAACGTCGAGCTGGTTCGATATTCAATCTCAGAACTACAATCGGATTATTATTAATGAATGTCGAACGTCGAGCTGGTTCGATATTCAACTTCAGAACTACATTCGGACTATTATTAATGAATGTCGAACGTCGAGCTGGTTCGATATTCAACCTCAAAACTAGATTCGGACTATTATTAATGAATGTCGAACGTCGAGCTGGTTCGATATTCAACTTCAGAACTACATTCGGACTATAATGAATGAATGTCGAACGTCGAGCTGGTTCGATATTCAACCTCAGAACTACATTCGGACTATTATTAATGAATGACACATGTCGAGCTGGTTCGATATTCAACCTCAGAACTACATTCGGACTATTATTAATGAATGTCGAACGTCGAGCTGGTTCGATATTCAACTTCAGAACTACATTCGCATCAACGTCGAGCAGAGCCCAGCCGAGATTCCCCGCTGATACAAGCCGCCTGCCGCTGATTCCAGCGCCGCCCAGGGCCCAGCCGAGGTTCCCCCGCTGAAACAGGCCGTCCTCCGCTGATTCAAGCGCGGCCAAGGGTCCAGCCGAGGTTTCCCCGCTGAAACAAGCCGTCCGCCGCTGATTCAAGCGCGGCCGAAGGTCTAGCCGGGCATTCCCCGCTGAAACAAGCCGTGCTCCGCTGATTCAAGTGCGACCAAGGGCCCAGCCGATGTTTCCCCGCCGAATCAAGCCGTCCGCCGCTGATACAAGCGCGCCTGGCTTGCAGCCGAGGTAAACCCCGGTGTCCCTTGCTTGCCTCCGCTAAAATCAAGCCAACCAGGCAGGTATTAGCGGCAGGCCGCGTAGACCCCGGTAGAAGGCCCACAAAGCCAGCTGAAGCCCCGTCCGAGTGCCCAGCCGAGGTTCCCCCGCTGATCCAAGCCGCATGCCGCTGATTCGAGCGCCGCCCAGGGACAAGACGAGGTTTTCCCCGCAGAAACAGGCCGTGCTCCACTGATTCAAGCGCGGCCAAGGGCCCAATCGAGGTATCCCCGCTGAAACAAGTCGTCCGAACGTCGGACTGGTTCGATATTCAACCAGAGAACTACATTCGGACTATTATTAATGAATGTCGAACGTCGAGCTGGTTCGATATTCAACCTCAGAACTACATTCAGACTATTTTTAATGAATGTCGAACGTCGAACTGGTTCGATATTCAATTTTAGAACTACATTCGCATCATTATTGCTAATGAATGTCGAACTTAGAGCTGGTTCGATATTCAACATCAGAACTACATTCGGACTATTATTAATGAATGTCGAACGTCGAGCTGGTTCGATATTCAACATCAGAACTACATTCGGACTATTATTAATGAATGTCGAACGTCGAGCTGGTTCGATATTCAACCTCAGAGCTACATTCGGACTATTATTAATGAATGTCGAACGTCGAGCTGGTTCGATATTCAACCTCAGAGCTACATTCGGACTATTATTAATGAATGTCGAACGACGAGCTGGTTCGATAATCAATCTCAGAACTACATTCGCATCATTATCATTAATGAATGTCGAACGTCGAACTGGTTCGATATTCAACCTTAGAACTACATTCGGACTATTATTAATGAATGTCGAACGTCGAGCTAGTTCGATATTCAAACTCAAAACTACATTTGGACTTTTATTAATGAATGTCGAACGTCGAGCTGGTTCGATATTCAACCTCAGAACTACATTCGCATTAGTATTATTAATGAATGTCGAACGTCGAGCTGGTTCGATATTCAACATCAGAACTACATTCGGATTATTATTAATGAATGTCGAACGTCGAACTGGTTCGATATTCAACTTCAGAACTACATTCAGACTTTTATTATTGAATGTCGAACGTCGAGCTGGTTCGATATTCAACCTCAGAACTACATTCGGACTTTTATTAATGAATGTCGAACGTCGAACTGGTTCGATATTTAACTCAGAACTACATTCGGACTATCTTTTATGAATGTCGAACGTCGAGCTGGTTCGATATTAAATCTCAGAACTACATTCGCATCATTATCATTAATGAATGTCGAACGTCGAACTGGTTCGATATTCAACCTTAGAACTACATTCGGACTATTATTAATGAATGTCGAACGTCGAACTGGTTCGATATTCAACCTCAAAACTACATTCGGACTATTATTAATGAATGTCGAACGTCGACCTGGTTCGATATTCAACTTCAGAACTACATTCGCATCAACGTCGAGCAGAGCCCAGCCGAGATTCCCCGCTGATCCAAGCCGCCTGCCGCTGGTTCCACTGCCGCCCAGGGCCCAGCCGAGGTTCCCCCGCTGAAACAGGCCGTGCTCCGCTGATTCAAGCGCGGCCAAGGATCCAGCCGAGGTTTCCCCGCTGAAACAAGCCGTCCGCCGCTGATTCAAGCGCGGCGGAAGGTCTGGCCGGGCTTTCCCCGCTTAAGCCGTGCTCCGCTGATTCAAGTGCGACCAAGGGCCCAGCCGATGTTTCCCCGCCGAATCAAGCCGTCCGCCTCTGATACAAGCGCGCCTGGCTTGCAGCCGAGGTAAACCGCGGTGTCCCTTGCTTGCCTCCGCTAAAATCAAGCCAACCAGGCAGGTATTAGCGGCAGGCCGCGTAGACCCCGGTAGAAGGCCCACAGAGCCCGCAGAGCCAGCTGAAGCCCCGCCCGAGTGCCCAGCCGAGGTTCCCCCGCTGATCCAAGCCGCATGCCGCTGATTCGAGCGCCGCCCAGGGCCAAGCCGAGGTTTTCACCGCAGAAACAGGCCGTGCTCCACTGATTCAAGCGCGGCCAAGGGCCCAATCGAGGTATCCCCGCTGAAACAAGTCGTCCGAACGTCAGACTGGTTCGATATTCAACCACAGAACTACATTCGGACTATTATTAATCTATGTCGAACGTCGAGCTGGTTCGATATTCAACCTCAAAACTACATTCGGACTTTTATTAATGAATGTCGAACATCGAACTGGTTCGATATTCAACCTCAGAACTACATTCGGACTATTATTAATGAATGTCGAACGTCGAGCTGGTTCGATATTCAACTTCAGAACTACATTCAGACTTTTATTAATGAATGTCGAACGTCGAGCTGGTTCGATATTCAACCTCAGAACTACATTCGGACTATTATTAATGAATGTCGAACGTCGAACTGGTTCGATATTCAACTTCAGAACTACATTCGGACTATCTTTTATGAATGTCGAACGTCGTGCTGGTTCGATATTCAATCTCGAACTACATTCGCATCATTATCATTAATGAATGTCGAACTTCGAACTGGTTTGATATTCAACCTTAGAACTACATTCGGACTATTATTAATGAATGTCGAACGTCGAACTGGTTCGATATTCAACCTTAGAACTACATTCGGACTATTATTAATGAATGTCGAACGTCGAACTGGTTCGATATTCAACCTCAAAACTACATTCGGACTATTATTAATGAATGTCGAACGTCGAACTGGTTCGATATTCAACCTCAGAACTACATTCGCATTAGTATTATTAATGAATGTCGAACGTCGAGCTGGTTCGATATTCAACCTCAGAACTACATTCGGACTATTATTAATGAATGTCGAACGTCGAGCTGGTTCGATATTCAACTTCAGAACTACATTCAGACTTTTATTAATGAATATCGAACGTCGAGCTGGTTCGATATTCAACCTCAGAACTACATTCGGACTATTAGTAATGAATGTCGAACGTCGAACTGGTTCGATATTCAACCTCAGAACTACATTCGGACTATCTTTTATGAATGTCGAACGTCGAACTGGTTCGATATTCAACCTTAGAACTACATTCGGACTATTATTAATGAATGTCGAACGTCGAACTGGTTCGATAGTCAACCTCAAAACTACATTCGGACTATTATTAATGAATGTCGAACGTCGAACTGGTTCGATATTCAACCTCAGAACTACATTCCCATTAGTATTATTAATGAATGTCGAACGTCGAGCTGGTTCGATATTCAACCTCAGAACTACATTCGGACTATTATTAATGAATGTCGAACGTCGAGCTGGTTCGATATTCAACTTCTGTTCGATATTGGCACATTATGCAAATGTCGAACGTCGAACTGGTTCGATATTCGATATTGAATATCGAATATCGAACGTCGAATGTTGTGCTAAGTTATTGGAGCTAAATACAAATATGTAATTTTTACAATGGTGACAGTAAATCTAAAATATTATTATCTCAAATATCGGCAGCCATTTAAATCATAAATATATCTAATTATTTGTCACGTTATATTTCAAAATTGTAAGTTTTAGAAAGAACGTCCTTATACGGAGCCCCTAAAGTGACATTTGGAAACGTTGTTTATTCTCACAATCATTTCGTTGTCGTTGTTGTTGTTGTTTTTTCAAAATAATTTTATCCGTTTTTACGAAACGTTATATTGGTATTACGAAATATTCTTCGTTCAAACAAAACTTTATTTCCTAATTCAGAAAGAATTACTTCAAAAAACGTAATTACTGTTTTGAAAAAATCGAAATAATTATTTCGTAAAAACGAAATAATTTCGTAAAAAAACCGAAATAATTTTGTAAAACGAAATAAAATTTCTTCAAAACAAAACAAAATTTCATAAAAACGAAATAAATATTTCGTTTAAACGAGATAATCATGAAAATATGAAAAAGTATTTCAAAATGTCACTTTATGAGATCCGTACTTGCTGTAAAAAGACATATTGCCTCTGGGATGAATATTAGGTAAGAAAACAGTATAAGCTATGACAAGACTGCTGAAAACAGGCTTCAATTTTCTATATATTACATAATCTTTTCTGTCAGTCATAGAAGACTTAACTAAATTTATTAAATACTTGGGGACATATATTAAGATGGAGTTTTAACACTTGTAATCCTGATAGGCATTTCAAATCAATTTCTAGAACTCTTTTTGTACAAAGTTACAGGAATTCTTTGTTAAATAATATTTCAAATGCTGCATTTAAAGAGTTTTTGGGGTTTGACATTCTTGCATAATCTGGGTTTTCATGTCGAATATAACATAGGTGGGTTAGTAACAATATCACTTGAATAGTTAAATTCAATCGAAAATGGTTTATAAGAACTTGCACTAGAAAACATTTTGAAACAACTAACGTGATATATATGTACATGAACATCAATCTTGCTTGTGTTGTAATGCAGTAACTGTGCAAAAGTATGTCATTTCAACTATTTTTAACTATTATCTAGAAATTATTTATTTATTAAGGATTTAACAAGAGACTTTATCAAGGGTCTAACCATTTTAAACTGCAATTTACAGTATTATACTCCGTAAACGGCAATATGGACTAACGGAATCAACAAGCTGTGCCGAGGTCCAAAAACGATAA
This sequence comes from Mactra quadrangularis, assembly GCA_025267735.1. Classification (NCBI taxonomy): domain Eukaryota; kingdom Metazoa; phylum Mollusca; class Bivalvia; order Venerida; family Mactridae; genus Mactra; species Mactra quadrangularis. The sequence continues at coordinate 14,566,802 of CM046308.1, read as the reverse complement.
AAACAACTACTATATTTTTAGGTGGCATTACCACGTGACTATGACATCACAAATGCTACGATTTGAAAAAGAAAACAGGGAAATCGTTTCTACGTTCTATAGAGTTGTAAGTCTTTTACTTCTTGTCAGATAGGTAAATCTGACAAGAATTAAAATACGTACAACTATTTTACACTCTTAATTGACGCGGATGTTTTACAGTTTTCGTCTTGAAATCATAAATTGTGTGACGGCATAGTCATGGCCACCGTGATTTTGCTATTACGGTAAAGAATATTCACATGGTATTCAAAATTGACTATGAACCTTTTACTAATGGGCAGTAATGAGTAAAAAATGTTACTTTTTCAACACTATCAAAAACTTTTCTTTTTTGCCATTACAAAAAAACGTAACAGAATATTTTTGCATAATAAATCGTATGAATGTTTACACTTCAAGAGCTTAAAGCTAGTTTCTCGTTGACATTTAATGAATAATATTTATAAAAAAGGTAAAAATGTACGACAAAAATGGCGCAAACACTTATTACTGTCTGACCACGCCATCTGCTGCCAGCCAATGAGTAATGAGTTTACAAAGATATATAGACCAATGAATGATGAGCTTATAAAATCACATGACATCAGTATTTATCAACTATGGTGGCAAATACATCTTTCCAACCTTATACGTGTAGCATAAATATTTGTTATGCATCATAAATAATTATTTTGTCTAATAAGGTGACTAGATGGGAAAGGAGAGAGGGGGTAAGAGTGAACTGAAGGCACGAGGTCAAATGACTTAAATAATTAGTCATATTATACTCATCATATCAAATAATTAAGACATGTTTATTAATTAGTCCCTAAAGTTCGCCAGGTCAAGCAATAAATTCAACACTACAACTCGTTGTTTTTAATTGTTTTTGACAAGATGGTAATGACAAGCTATGTTTGGCTGCTGTGTAGACATTGCTCGGAGCCAACTGGAACATTGTGACGGAGAGTTCAGACAATGACTTGTATTATTAGGTAGTTTTGAACTTTTCATGGCTTTGGTTGGAACCCTTGAGGCAATAGGTATAATACTGCTGACTAAATGTATAGTAGTTGTTTTCAGTTTAGTTTTGTTTTTGTCTTGGTACAATGAGACTCGAGGCTTGTCCAGAAGCAAACGAAATATTCAAAGAGTTTTAAGGTTTTGTTTTCGTCCTTTTAAAGTTCTATTCTTGTATTTAAACGACTTCACAATAATAAGCTGTCTATCTCTTTAAAATTCAAGGTACAATGTACAAAATAAGACGAAATATTGCACGAAATTAACCTGGAATTCAAACATTGGCAACTTGTCAGACTGAATCAAGAATCAAGATGCCTTCGTATAAATTATAATAATAAGTAATTTCAAAACAGAGCTGATACCTCTTGCAAAATTGCAAAAGTCAAATAACACAAAGTTGACATTATCGTACGCAAGCAATTAAAGACGGACAGTACGATCCGCCTGAGGTACTGTAGGCCCCTATATTTTACATAGAAAGTATCTCACTCCGAATTAAGGACATCTGTGATTGCTTCTGATATTTGAATGAAGATATGACATTAACCATGATAGAAACTTCTATGCTGATAGCATATTAATAGTTTAGAGCAAAATTAGCCTATATTTCTTTAATTACATGAAGGTTAGACTGTTTTGGCATTAACCATCACTGTATACTTAAATCATTAAACAGTTATTAATAATCATCAGTGCTTTCACTTAACTGTCACTAAAACAAATGGTACATTTTGTATATACATGTAATGAAGTTTTTATGTCAGGGTGGTACAAGAAGACGCGCTCTTGACATAAGTGAAGTTGTTTTTGGCAGGCCTTACTAATGTCAATAATTATTTTACAGCACTTCTAATCATGCTACAATTTCATTATGTTTTCTTATAAATAATGGCAGTTACGATGCTAGATTAATTAAATGATTAAATCTAGAGATTATTTATGATTAACACATTAATATTATAAATTAAGGTAAAAATCTTGATCGTTCCATCATAAATTGTAGACATTTTGATATTCATATCACTTTCATATGCAATAATTATACATCTTATGTGTATATGATAGTCTATTAGAAAAGACATTCTGTTGAAATAGTGTATTAATTAATAATTCTGTAATAAAAATGTCAATGTCGATGAATGCAAAGCTTAGAGAATAGATTTTTTCTGATAAATCAAATTTGCTTGAAGCTATTTGAGGCTAGAACATTCAAATTAATGATATATGAATTTAATTGATTGGATTGCAATGTGAAGCCAGAACATTAATTTTGCTGGTTTATAAATATACAATTTTTTTGAGTTGCTATATGTAATTATATAAGGATACCTATTCTTTAAAATGTTTGTTTTTATGTGTTTTTGAGCGAACTTTTTTGTTATCCCTTTTCAATCTTACACACGTGAGAACCGTAGTATGTCACGTCACACTTAGTACTGCACTTTCCCTGGCATTTATTTGTATCAAAAACGGTTTTAATGCTGTATACCACTTGAGTATCTCTTTAGTAGAAACTAATTAATTCTGTTATATATACGTCACTTTATTACCTACATCAATGATAATGTATGAGTTCATGTACACAACTTTTCTTATCATGGGTTTAATTGTTAATTAATTACAGTTAATTAAAGAAGAAAAACATGGAAACACTTCTATATGTTATATCTTCACAGACGTTTTATGATGTCATTAATGATGTCATAATGATGTCATTATAAAAGTGCTTCTGAAGATGTTCTGATTAAATCACTACCGACACTTCAACATGTCTAAATATTATAGAGTGAAATGTGCTGTCATATACACAATACTTGAAAGCTTGGGTACTTTATTTTGCATTCTTCAATTAATGAAAATCTTGAATTCCTGGCAAACACTCTAATTAATGACATACTTTCCTGTGGCATACTTTATACTCAACCCGTACTCAATATGTGTTATATTTTGAAATTATTGTATGAAAACACTAATATTACTTTTCTAAAGCAACCAGTATATGAAGCTACACCCATGGCGCAGAAGGCTACGCTCAGGATTGCGCATATAGTATCCAGTAGAAGTTGCTGGTTCGAGTCTCATTCGGGCTTAGTATACCCATCGATACAAATTTGATAATAATGTCAATTTTTCACCATGTATATGGTATATAGAGACGTTTTATGCTTTGTTAAAGAGTATTTTACTTCTGGTGATAGACAAGGGTCCAGCAAAGCTAGGTTAGATGAGCTGGCGCCGTATATTAACATAATCTGACGTGCCATTAAAGCCAATGAAACTTTTGAAAGGACTAATACTGATACACTTCGCATAGGTGGGTCTAGCGGGAGGGTCAGGGAACCGGACCCCCGCCCCCTGGAATTTATAAAATGTACCTGTCCATCAATGTATTTGATTGTAAGTCATTTTAAAGTAACAGTAAGCAATTTTTCTCGGTGCGTAACATAGATTTAATGGTTACGTAGTTTTTGCATAATTATACCCCCGCTTCGAAGAAGAGGGGGGGTATACTGTTTTACCATTGTCCGTGCGTGCGTGCGTGCATCCGTCCGTCCGTTACAAAATTTCCGTCGCAGTTTTCTCAGCAACTATAACATGCAGCAGCCTAATACTTTGCATATTGCTTCATCCCATAGTCCCATGTGGTGTAAAGCGATTTCATGCTCCTTGCTCATCTACTTCCTGTTTGTCGCATATTTTTAGATTTTTGCGGGGGTATCACTAGTGAGCATTAGCTCACAGATTTACTTGTTCTGCCAAATGTGTATAATGTGGTTGTGGTTCAAAAGTTTGGACCCCCACCCCTAGAAAAAGTTCGCACTCCCCCTAGAAAAAAATCCTAGGTTCGCCCCTGCATCGCCTGTTTCAGTTTTAACCACTTGCTGATTCTAAGATTTCTCTGATGTTTTTCTATATTTGTTTTCTTCGATCGCCTTGTTTTCATTCTTCTTAGATGTTTTTCAATTTTAATCAACACTTTAACCTTGGCTTTTTTAACGATATAATTATTCTTAATCACGACATGTTATTTGTATTTTACATTCAATTAAAGAAAAAGGGTTTGTGCACTATTTTAAAGTACAATGTATTGGTTTTGTTGCTTGTTACAACAATAACTTTCAAATGTTCATAAAATGGTCAGTGTGTGAATTTATAGTTAAGGGGAGATAACCTCTAAAGGCATACTGGACAATGGCTAGCCGTACTTGCACTTGATTTTGTAACACGGTGTTGTGATTAGTGCTTTCTATTTTATTAATTACTTGTAGATGAAATACATCATTAATTGTAAAGCTTGTTAAGCTTGCTTGTGCGCCCTGTAACGTCTTAACAACGCTTGCTCAATTTTAGTGGGGTATAGCTTATGGAAATAGACTTGAGAAATGGAATACAATTAAAATACATATATCATTATAATAAAAGTAGAAGAAATGGCATTTAATAATGTAAGATCCATACATATGCAAGGTCACTGACGTTACAACTATTACCCCTGGTCATTGGGCTACTGTTATCTATCTATTTATCTCTGTAGGGAGTCTTTTACTCAATTAAGTGCAGCATACCAGTTGGCGCAGTGGAATAATACCAACCTCGCCGGTACCTATTTACACCTAAGTCGAGTGAAGCAATCATAGCTAAGTTTCTTGCTCAAGGAAATTAGCAATGCCTCTATTGGGGTTCGAACTGGGGGCAACTGGGGGCCTCTCGATACTTAAGCGCGTGTCCTGCCACTGGACTACTGCTCTAAGATACATAAAATCAGCAAATTACTGATCTATAAAACATTGATAATCTTACGAAAAATGAACAACAAAGGTGAGTTTCAAGTGTGCAACAATTTATTCACTACTTAATTTATGAAAAGTGCCTGTCCAAAAAAAATAAGAGTAAATTATTTTTATGAACTTTTGATGTTTTATGAAAAAGATGAAAAAAAAATGTCCGTTAAAAATAATTATCTGAATCTGTTTTTGATGTGATAGTGACTTTTATGTAATTTTCAATTAAACTGACGTTAAATTGACCAATTACGATAAAAAGGTACAAGTCGTTTAAAAATGATTTAGTTTAATTGAGGTTATCAATAGACAAATTTCTCCTTGAAATAAATAAACATGACTGTATTTATCATATCATTCAAGGACTAGCATTCTTGATGTTATCAGGTAGTTTTATCAACGAATGATTTATTTGATTAATTTGTTGAGTCAATTTTAACTGGTTTGGCTAATTTTAAACATGATATATGTAGTGAGATGGCCCGCCCGACTTGCACAGTTGGTAGCAGTGATCGAGGGGTCATGGGTTCGATTCCGAGTGGGGCAAAAAAGATAGCGAGATAGTTTTCATATGTTCACACCTCCCCTTTCAATGTGACTACCACACGACTGGAAATTAGTGTTTCTAACTGGATTATATATAGTTTTGAAAAAAGTAACAATCGCATTTCTGCTCCGTATACCCTGTCCCAGTCTTGTCAGCGTGTCTTGGGATCAGAATTCAAATAGCTTTGTCAGAAATACAATCGCTCAGGGAATACTTTTGCCAATCTCCGTCAGTCTAATAGCAACGAAATGAGGGCATCTTGAAATATCTATGTCCTTAGACATATAAATAAAACCGTTCAATATGTATATATGGCTCAATCACATTTTGATGTAAATATTATCCTATTTTGCCTCTATTCAGCCATTTTTTAACGTAGACTAAGTAAATATAATAATATTAATTTTAGCATAATGATAGGAAATGATTTGCTAATAGATAGGGTAAAGTAAATTCTAATAAAAGAATTAGGCTGAACAACAGGTAAAGTTGATACAACATAACTGAATGCTCTCGGTTAATTGATTAAGATGGGCAAGCAAACTCTTAGAAAAATGCTACGGTGAACAGGTAGTTATGATACAATGTATAACCAAATGTTTTTTTCTTTGAAAATTGTTGGGTTTGATATACATGTGAATAACACTAAAACTCTGGCAGAAATGATAAGAAATTCAAACATGTGGTGAAGATACAAATTCTACAGCTGTTACTTTTTTGTCTATTTCTTCATCAATATTTATTTCACTTAAGTGATATTACTGTTTCTTTTAATTGACGCAAATTAAAATTTATTAAGTTAACAAATCTTTACCCTCTGGATATTGAAATAATTAAAATTTATTTATTCACAACAGGATGTTGCTTGAACAAACAATGTATACATTATTTGTATTTACGATTTTTTTTGCACGTAAATTATCACATTTCATGCTTCCTTTTTGTAATGGAAAGAAATTTTATTCTTTTAATTTTATTTTTTCTCACAAATCGCATTCTAAATAATTGTAAATTATTGTTCATTAGGGTGTTCATTAAAATATATGCATCATGCAGGGGTCCCTCTTTTTTATTGACTCAAGTGTCAGGGGTCGCTCCCTATTTCATTGTACATGTATCCCTTTTTCATAAATGATAAATGATCCTTTGGGTCAGTTATTTTTTAAATTGTAAACATCTGGTCACCGTATTTTAAAATCAAATTTAGTAAATTATCGAAAGCAACACAACGCCATGCATTTTTGTGATGGTCACTTAGTTTCAATTACTGTCAAGTTGTGCTGTTGACCAGTACAAAATTAGATAGTTTTTGATATGGGTGTACATGGGTTATTAAATCTGTTAAAACCACTATGATGACTATCAATCATTTTGTATTTTACTGACAAGTTTCATTATAAGATATCATGTTTCAAACGCATTATTTCCATGGTACGACTTGCTGGCGAACCATATGTGAGCTCTATGTGCATGTTGTGAGTTTTTTTGTGAATTGTTGCATATCTAATGGATGTTAAAGTTCTTTAAATTGGGTATACTTTAGATAGAATGCCAACTTCAACAAAATGTACTTGTAATATACTGTTCATTTCAAATTTAGTTTATAGAATAATAAAAATCTAACACAGGACTGTTGCGCAGTTGGCTACACGTAGGATTTTGAATCTAGTGTCATGAAGAGGTTGCTGGTTTGATCCTCATTCACAATAGATATATCCTTCTATGAAAACTTGACTGAAATGTCGGGTTTTAATAAACTGTGTGGAGAAGTTGTCGATCTTGTGAAAGGGTAGGTGAGTACTAGTTATATCGGTCCCAGAAAGGTTGGGTGAGCTGTCCACTTATATAATGACCCTAATTTGTGTAGACACGGCGTTAAACTCAAAAAATAACAAATAAACAAAGATTATATTCAAGGTACATAAGATGGAGACTCAGGGACTGACAATAACAGCTACAATGTGAATTTAATTACAGAAGTTTACTTAAATATATCATTTTAAAACTATAAACCTGTTTGGGGGAAATGAATCGGTATGTATATATCCGTATTTAAGCAATTATAACAATGTAATTTATCTAGGCCACTTAAAAATGACATCTTTTACTAGCATTCAATGTATTGTTATTAAAATTATTTCCGACTCATTGATAATCAATGTATGTTTGAGATGACAACGATATTTGAGGTCAGAGGTCAGCGGTTTAGACATATCCCATATCCTCATAATTGGTGCATGATGAATTGGAATCATTGTAAAAACTGTCCATGCTCATTAAAACAAATTCATTTAGCAGATTGACAAATTGTCTGCGACATGCACACTTCAATTTACAACAATTATTGTTACTTGTATGAATGAAGTATAATTTACACATACAACTCCAGACTTGTTTTTGCAACTTCAGATGTCAATTAATATAACGTGTCTCAGATATTTTGGAGATATCCAATTAATATCAATAATTGTCAAATATATTCCAATCATAGAAAGAAAATTATGAACTGTATTATAAATTATAATGTCTGACTGAAGTCAATCATTATGATTATCATTATTGAATGATTTTGTAGAATAATGAAGTATAATTATGGAACCATATACGAATTGTTAAAATTTATTCAACTGTAAGTGGCGCATTCTCTAACCCCGCTGATTTAGATACTCCATATGAGTTTGATACTCAACGTACATAGATACTAGTAACCATTGTTATCAATATTGAGTACAAAAGTATTATAGTGAGTATTTAAATCATTTTGTTATCTGTACACATATTTTCACTGTGACAGCGAAAGTTTGCTCGTACCGCAGGTGATAACCCGGTTAAATCGAACTCCAGGTATAGTCTAATACTGTTTGAGCCGAGATAGAACCATGAATATTGTACCAATATCAGTTTTAGAAGCTACATTGAAGACATGGAAGTGCGAGTGCATTAATTTAATAATACATGTACATACAATGTAGTTATCACATATATTTCCTTTAACAAGTTGTGGTTCAAACTAGGTAAGAAGTCAGGGTCTCTCAATCCACGAGGCAGCTACGTGATTTCAGTGTGAACTTTAACAAGTAGCATAAACTATAGTTAGAAGGCATTAGTGGTAATATTTTTGTTTTTAAACCTCTGCTACAGACACCAAAAGTTAAATTTAGAGATTTCAAACCCATTAATTAAGGCCTTAGACAGGCTTATAATGACAATATATCATCAATAATTCTAATGACGTAACTATGTTGAAACTTTCTTATAATCCATCAATATATCATGTGATTAATATTTCATTTGCCGCTTACTGTTTTTTGGATATTTTACAATTCCTATTTATAATATGTATATTCTTAATAATTTTCAGGTTGTTTAAACTAAGTTATTAAATTCATCTTGCAACTTAAATAATTCATCAACAGATTTTTCGATCAAAATACTTGGGAGGTCTCCAATGCTTCATACAGTTAAGACAAGTTCACGAAATAATTTTAAACGAAAAAAAAAACTTAAACCATTGCCATGATTGAGATATTAAATGGTGAATGGAAGGCTGGAGCCCATGTGAATATTCTTAGACAAATTTAAGGTTGTAGGCCTGTGATCAACCACCTTATATCTGAGCTACAAACCGTGATCTAATTAGCATTTAATCATGATATGACTTCATTCGGAATTCAAATGTATGGATTCCCTGCTGTACAAATTTTATTGTTAACCTGACCGGTAGTGTACATAGAAAAAAAGATTCAGCTTGTATTTTGTGCTTTTCAGCAATAATATTGTTTGCACCTCGTCAGAACGGGTGTAAAAACCCATACATTTTGAATTCCATGTATCATCTTATTTATTTTATTTGTACAGTGAATATAGCAGCCACAGCGGCCGAAAAAGTACTGCTTGTCTCCGCTGATCTAATGCTTATATACTACAGCCATGCATTATTTTCTTTTAATCTAGTGTCCCGAAGTAGTCGCTGGTTCAAAACCCACTCTTACATGAACAGTTGACAATAATGTCGACATTCAGGAGGGACTTCATTAAAAGTAAGTCATTTGAGAAAATTAACGGCTATGTGAGAATGTAGGCGAGTATTGGTTATAGATAAGTGTCCATGGGAAAAAGATGTTGGTGCATTGGCGGTCGTTAAATGGCCGTAATTTGTCTTGACATGGCATTAAACCCAACAAAAAAGGTACATGCATCAAATTGCTGATAGTGTTGGAATAATCATTACATAAGAGTTGTTCAAAGTGTATTATTTTATAAATTGTATCAGTTAATGGCGGGAGATCTGAGATTGTCTGCACTTTTCTAAACCCTTTATGTATTTAATGCCAAACATTAAAGAACTATGATCTGTAGATTGTATCAATTGAATGATTCAACATGAGTAGTTTTAGTATGGACACATTAGTAAACAAATCCATTAATAGATAATAGAGATAATGTATGAGATCTTTCTGATATTGTTATAAATGATCTCTCTATGATTGCTGTAACAATTCCTTCTCACACCTGCAGAATGACTTCATTTATCATGATCGTAGTGGTGAATCCAGTACCAGACAAGTAGAGATGTTTGAGGGGTGATACAACCCTCTTTGTAATTTCCACTGCACATGTAGTTACTTTTCATAGTGAACTGTATTGTTTCAACACGCCGATTTACGTTAGTAAAATAGAAATGTTTCTTTCCAATAAACATTTTACGTATGCATTACTTATAAGAGGAAATCGGCACTTCACGTTGTCTCATATAGTAGTGAAATAACGAAAAAAATATGGAAGGAAAGCCTACCTTGAAAGTTGGTTTTTCATAATTAGACCCTTACATATCACAAATTGTCACGTACTGTCAGCATAGGCACACTGGAGTTCAACCTTGTACATAATGCAAAATGACTTGGGTCATGACTTGGCAAAATGTCCGTGGGTCCCTTGGAAATAATTCTTAACTCGGAGTTCCTCTGGAAATAAAGCATTACTCAACCCCCTCACTCGGAAAAGCTGTATTAATCCGCCACCTCTAAACTATAAATGTTCCATGACCAAGAGTGATCTTGTCATTGTCTGATAAAGTGTTGATAAAATGTTGTTTACATGATACAGTGTCATCAATTCTTCTATTAAAACAATACTAACCTCTGATCCCTCTATCACTTAAGGCATTAATTGTAGAAACACGAATATTGATCACTGATCAGGTAAGGCCAAGACGAATTAAATACATTGCTATTTTGTCTTGGTTGTCCTTAGGAATTTTACTACAGGTACCAGGATTAGGGGAGCGGTAGATTACATGCAGGATTTCGAATATGGTGTCACGAAAGGGTCGTTGTTTGAGCCTCACATAGTCTGGTTATACCATTCCATGAAAACTCGACCATAATGTCAATTTTTCTTAAAATTGGAGAAGTGCCAGTAGTCATATTGATAAAGAGTAGTTGTACACTGGTTATAGTCATATGCACAGAAAGCTAGGTTAGGTGAACTGATTGGTGTAAATTGACACACTTTTGGGTTGACACTGTAATTAACCCAACAAAAAGCATTCCCTGATAATTCGTGCTAGCTCATTTCTACACTCACCGTACAAATGGTCTGCAAAGATGATATTGATCAGTTTAAAAAGAAATTTGTCCGTCAGAAAGTAATACCATAAAGCAAATTTAACCTGTAACTGAATTTTATAATTTTCTCACCCCAGTTAATATACTGTGACCAACTGATTTTATAAATATAAATGATATTGAAATGGAATTCCTCGTTTCGTAGGGATGTTTCGTAGTATATACATCTATTTATTAATTAACATTAATTCACCTGATTCTAGAATACTTACTTGCAGGAGGTAACGGGTTAGAATCACTGCTTCCGACGTATTTCTCTTTCTTCCTTCTGCGACACTTGTCTCAGTTAAAACTATAACTTTGTAATAACGACCGACTGGACTAAAAACAACTTTATAAAATTCCCGCCATTTTATAAATAAAAACAAATAATGATTATTCAATTATTCCTGGATGCATGTGGCGTTCATTATTTGACTTATGAACATTGAACAGTCCAGTGCACAATTTTAAATTTCTGTTAATTTTGATACTTATAGCTGACGTAAACATCGAACTTGGTTATGTGTCGTATAGAACATGTTCTGTAAGGTCAACTGATTAGTTCGTAATTATTGTTTTTCTGAACTGATTTGTATCTAATCTGGAGCCATCTTTTACTTGAATGATTTTCTTAAATGTTGACGTATTAATCTTTGTATTGACACATTTTGACTGGTTTAAAAAGATAAGATTTTATCACGTGTTCTGTTAGCTTAAACATAGAGCGCCTATTTAATATACGTTTTAATGTTTCAAATCTGTCCCCTTTATCCGTTTTACGTAAAACAAAGGAAACATTAGTTCAAAGTTTGATTTTTGATGAAACAAATATCAAATTTCTACCCATGATGCTTTGTAACAAGTTACCTGTATGGTGTCACGATGTTCATTACGAATAAATGAAGTGTGTTTATGTGTTTCCTTTTGTTTACCAAAACTGTTCTTTCAATCCTTTCAAGTTGCTAATTTGTTTTAACTTTTATAGACACATTGTGACACTCGTGAAGGGGACAATATAAAACTACTCGCTGTGAACGATCGCACAAATGGTTATCCATTGGCCCCTCCTCTTTCAATGAATTGGGCAACTTCTGTCAAAACCCTTTGATCTCAAATTTCCTAATTTATGGATGAAAATTTAAAGTTCACGTAAAACTTGAAATAATTTTCTTTAGTGACATAAATGTTGGACGTTTTGATTCAGTTTTTAAATTTTGTGAAAGTTTGGTATATGATTCTATAATACCATAACCAAGCTTAAAATTGGAAGGTAATTGATGAAAGAGGAAATACCGATGGATTTGGTTTCAAAATAAGTATGAAAATGTTTTGACTTGTTATTTTCGAGATTTATTGAAGTGGATTAAATAGAAACATAATATAGTACTGTGATTTATAAACTGTCGGATGTTTTGCCGTTTGAAACATTCAACTTTTAAATCCTTCCTATTATCAATTACGTTTCTTTTCAACGGATTGGAGTTCTTAATCCATTTTTAACTTGTTTCATTTTTAGGTAAGTTTTTTTATGCTTATATTTTAATATTTTCAGTGCATTTTCTTAGCTGATCTTTATTGTTGTTGAACTTTTCATTTCAAGTGTGCAAAATTTTAATTTATTTTGACATTCTCAAAGTTTGTGAAAATCTCCTGGTTTCCTGCCACTCTGTAATATAGACTGCATGAAAAGAGATTTATGATTTATTTTACGCTGACGTTAATTCCCAGCATCCTCTCGGTTGATGAAAGCAAGAATGTTACGCACTACTTAGGTAGAAAATATTGCAACAATGTGTTTATTATCTTAGGGTTAGGAATATGATGCTTAAATGAAATTTATTTCCATAGCTTCAAGCTGAAATCAGCTCTTTATTCAGCGTGTGTGTTTGAGTGTTTGTGTGTGTTTTATTGCAAACAATTTGGAGATTTGATTCCAAAATAAATGATTCAAGCAAACATGCAGAAAATTGGAATATCACATTTTTTCGTTCAATATTCATAAAACTCAATATTTACATATAAAACGGTATATTTAACATTTAAATATATAACTATACTTTGTCATGGAATTTTAATGTTTAAATTGTTCATTTTATGTTGTTCATACAAAATTTTTGGCCCCTCATCTTAATTTGGCCCATAAATTTTCACCAATTGACTGTAATTTTAGTCTTCTAGGGTTTTTATTACATTTTCTAACTTTCTAATACCGGCTCGTGATTTATTAACGAGTTGTAATTATGTGATAAAATTTAACTTTGTTGCCAAAAACATTCACTATACACGTAATCTTGCATGTAGGAGACATTGACTGGAAGGCAAAACGTGTCAGTAATTTTAACTAATATCTGCTTCTATCGTTATTTTTATGTTTAGTTCAATTTGTTTAATGCTGCAGAAAACATGGTACAAATTTGTTGTACATTGTACAAGTATTTTGTGCTTTGTGTATTGTTGTTTTTTAGTCTGACTTATTGAGATAGTCTGTAAAGATATTGTTTTGTTTACATGTAAAATATTGACTTGGTTTAAATAGGAGACAGAATGACAACACGTTTGTGTTTTTGGGATTCCCTCTAATGAACAAAAAGGGAAGTATTGAAAGTAACAAAAATAATCTCCATGTATCAGAAAGATTCTAAAATAAAAACAGCTAGCTGGTGACACTCATATTGTGGCTGTCGTTCTGTTTAATACAAAATGTATACATTTACATGAATATATAGAGTGACAATCATCCATAGTCTGTTATGGGTACTTGAAGGTGTGATAACAATCATCACGTTGAATGATGTAGTCCTGTTATCAAAATTCCATTAGTTTGATACATTCTATCGTAGACAAAATAAAATTTTCAGACATGATTTCTTGATTCAAGGTACGGAATATTTTATCAGCGTAAATCTACTATAAAAATGTAGTAACATTGGGCTTATTATTTTGCCCAGGTTCTGTACCCGGTAATTAGAAAAAAATATGCAAAAATACTTTAAGTCAGAAAAGGAGTTCTCCCAGTAAATCTAGAGTTTTACTCATTGATATACAGAAATATAAGTTAATGTTTTGTTTATTTAACACTATATTCTCTCAAAGATTACGTTATTTACAAATTCCTACATTCGTTTCCCATAAAGTTGCACATTACTGCGTTCTTTATATTAACATCAAGGCCTAAATTATCTCCGTTTTTTTCTCTCGATTTTTTCTGGAAAAATATTCTAGACTTTAGTGATGCCAAACATGTAATATCCCTTCATTACCCACTTTTATTTGAGTAATTTAAGTGTATCTTTTAAACAGGATAAAAAAAACTCAAAGTAATAATGGCACTTCCTCATGTGTTATAAGAGTGAAGCTCTTCACAGAGAAGTACGTAAAGTACGTTCTCAAGTATTGACGCCTCTTAAATATGCATAAGTTTGTTTGTTTGGCATGAGGGTATTAGAATAACACACTTTGGTAATAATTGCAGAGAAAATTAGAAAACTAGATAGTTTTGTCATGCTCAGCTGTTGGCAATTGAGAAAATGTGAGTGATTGCACTAATGCCGAGATTGTTTTTGTTGCGAAAATATTTACGTAACTTATAAGTATCGGGAATATACTGAAGACGTTTCATCTTTGGCAATGTGGATGTTTGGTTTTCATCAACTATCTTGAAATATAACTTTTCCAGATGAGTTCCTGGTTTTTATTTATCGAAGACAGACAGTTTAATAAAAAACATTTTGCTACATAAGAACAGTCGGAAGGGAAAACTCGTTATGTTTCTACACTTAATTAATCTGATTACTTCAAGCTTTTAAGAAAATTTTAACTTGTCTTTTTAAATAGATGAGAAAATAATGTTCAAAATTTACAATAAAAAGAGCAGTGTGTTCCTTTGAGCATTAAGAACTCTTCTTTGTAAAGTCTTCTTTTTCATCTCAGTGGAAGCAGTTAAACTAATAAAATGAAGATTTATTCAGCGTATTATTTTAATTTCTGATAATCTTTGTAGAATGTTATTGGTATAAGGTTCCAGTGTTAATAGAGGGGATGGTCCCTATAGGCACATTTTAATACAAGATTCATAGAAAATGTTAACTCGGTGTTGTTTTCATAGTAAAAGTTATTTCTTACCTAATTTGTACATTTATTTCATTTCTCGCTGTAAAATCTTTTCACTATCTATTTTTTGTTTTATTTCAAGAAATTATTTTTGTTACTATAACCTTCAAATTGTCAATGAATTGTCTTGTCTTAGCTTTTATTTGGAGCAGTTCATAGTCATTTCAAGGGATATTTTGGTCCTTTTTGTAATGTGAAAATAGTATTGATTTATTTTAATATACCTACCAAAAATTTTTTTGAACATATATTCCTTATCAAAAGGAGTTGGTTTTCCATGTAATCTAAAAAAATTTGAAAAAATAAAGTTTAAAGAAGAAAACCCTGCCTTGGTGGTCGTTTAAGCTGTATTATCTAGCATTTTAAAACTTAAAAAATATTTAATGATGTTTATAGTCATAGTCAAGTTTACATAAGTTTACAAGTTAGTGTTAACCCCTGATTATTGATATCCCCTGAGACAGGTGATCCCTCACAGGACCCATTTACACCTGGGAGACCCGAACAACTGTTGGTAAATTTCTTGCTACAGGAAATTAGCAGTGCCCCTTAAGTGGGGTTCAAACCCGGAACCTCTCAACTCGAGCAGCCAACCTGCCTCTGGGCCACTGCTCCTGCATTACAATGTTTCAGTACTTTAAAACATGCTGTGTGGTCTAGGTACATACATCATCTATGTAAATATAACTTCAAAGTTGCATGTCGAAAAATAATACTGTTAATACATCAGCATAATAATCTTGCTTTGGTTCATTTATTCTCTTTTTTTATTGCGAGCAGCAAAAAAGTGCAAGAGCATGAAAAAACATTTGTCTTTAGAAGAAACTGTCTATTTTATTACATGGAAATGATCAATGCACCATACTCTATCTGCCAATATTTTTGTACTCAGTAACAATTGAACCAGAAAGATTATCTACGGACATTTATGTATTTGTTATTATTTTTTATAAATTAT
The DNA here is from genome assembly GCA_025267735.1 of Mactra quadrangularis. Taxonomy (NCBI): domain Eukaryota; kingdom Metazoa; phylum Mollusca; class Bivalvia; order Venerida; family Mactridae; genus Mactra; species Mactra quadrangularis. The sequence goes on along the minus strand of CM046308.1, from coordinate 14,550,752 downwards.
AAACCGACATGTGCGATGACTGATGACTAACTGTCCTAGATTGTTAGACGACATTCCACTCGGTGCATTGACTTAATTTAAACCATGTTTTTTATACTCATTTTGACTATTTCATTGTATTGGATTTCATTTCATTACTAAATGTTGTATTATAATAAACTATTTGACTTGTTCTTTATCATAATTATAATTGTTACATTTATTGTGTCACAATGTACTAAACGTCTACATAATTGTATACTTTTAAGTTCAAACACTGTTTAAATTAAAATTTAAACACAAGGCTATGGTGGATTACGAGGTAGGTAAAAATGTGTTTCTGAGGATCCCTCTGAATTAAAAAAAACCTCTTCCTTGAAAAATATGTTGAAAACACCATAAAACATGCATTGAAAATGCAAAATTAATCGGCCAGTAAAGAGCCCATTCAAATGACAGTAAAGTGCAGCTTGGCCATACAAGGTCTTACTCCTTATCACAGGTGCCAGACACAAATTTCCTTGTTATAGTATATATAATATAGTATATATAATAAGGAAAATTTGTGTCTGGTGCCTATGCGCCTTCTTATTGGTACCCTAGCCTATTAAGTAATTGTATTTTATATTCTAAGTTTCGTGGTCATTGGGTTAAAGGTACCAATCTATCAATTTCTCTAGTACTCTAAAATTTACTCCATTTATGCGCAGCAGACTCACTGGGTAGACGATTGGCACAACAGAATAATACCACCTTTGCTGTAACCCATTTACATCTGATACAGGGAAATTAGTAATCATCTCTGGTGGGGTTTAAACCTCTCGATTCGCATGTTCTCTTCTGGATTTCTGCTACCAGGGCTTTATAATATCAAACATTTAAAATTTCACCCCCGATAATATTGTATCGATCCAATCCTGTCCTGTCAAATTTTGCTTAGTTTGTTATCTGTTCACAAAATTATAGTGTCAAACAAGTAGTAAAATAGTGTCAAATACCATAATATGAATATTATCTCTGTGAAGTATCTAAAGAAATTTATTTATTTAAAATATACCCCTATTAAGCAGTGGTATATACAATTTTAGAGCATTTTTTGCAAGTTTTATTTTATGATTTTACAATACTAAAAAATAATGAAATCTGTAAGTAGTTAGCTTTAACTTCCATTGAGTTGTCACGTTACTGTACTGATTAAAGCCACATTCAAATATTGACATTCTTTGCACATTTCTAATGTGTCAAGTTAATAATTTTACTTCTAGAATTTTAGTATTTGTCTTTAGTTCATGATTTTTTTTAATCTTCTGATTTAATAATGTAAATCAACATTCTTTGGTGCTGACTTATCGATATTGTTAATCAAACAGCAGTAAATTGGCCTTAATAATCAGTAATTGCATGGTACGTAGATTATGTAATATAGTTTTACAGTGTAACAAGTAAATAGTTTAGAATATGTTTATAAATATGTTTTCATGAGTGATAACTATACACTGTAAATACATTGTTATTTTTGTTTGTAAAGTAAGGTAGATAACTGCTACCTGAACAATCATTATTTTCCCACTAAGATGATTACAATGATCTATTACCAGGCAAATGGTTAACTATTATTTGAGAAGATTTTATGCTATATTCCATTGTAAATATTGATAGGAGAATTGTTTGACAGTCAGTATTCATCAATGGATTTAAACCATTGGCATAAAAACACAGGTTGCGAGCTAAACTTCTACAGTAAAATTACCATTTAATAAATGCTCTTTATAGTCGAATGTGCTACTAAGGATGTTGCTCTTCAAGAATCTATAACAGAAGCATTTTGTACTTAAATCATCAAGCATTACATGATTTTACAAAACTAAGATACAAGCACTTTTCATTGTACTATACAAAGGACGATGCTTCACAATCGATACAAACAAAGTTAGTTATCATTACAATGATTATCATGATATTTGTCATATTTTCTTAGAATATTTTGACAATATTGACTTTTATTAGAAGTTAGAGAATATTTATATCTTCATTAATATCTGTGTAGGAAACTACGTAGTTGAATGTACGATCTAGGTTACCAACCAATCCAGTACATAAAGAACTTACTTTATAGTGCATGAGTACTTCAAACTGCATTTATATATTTCATAATTATTTACATAAAATAAAGAACAAAATTTGGTTACTTTTTGTTTGTTTTATTTTTTTTTAATTTAAAGTGAATGAAATTTAAATATGTATATGTATGTATGAAGGCAATAGATTTGTATGGAAATATTTGCTATTATGTCAAATGGTTTTAGAAATTTGTGATAAATTTTAACATAATCAAGTACAAACAGCTAGGAATTTTCATCTTTTTAAACATAAATATACTTTGTGGTGTAATTCAAAATTGATGTATATTACCATTGAAATATTGTTATTTATCTATTATTTTGAACTATCACCATAACAGGTGAAATGTGGTTGGCATTAACGAAATTCAATTTTAACAACTTGTATTCATTGCTATATTAAAGGTACATTGGTAGTTGTGTGCCATTGTAGAATATGCCATAATTTATGATGAATGACTTAACTGTTTACTATTATTTTTACATGATATAAATTATTTCTTTTGTCTCCAAAAAATCCAATTTTTTTTCTTTTTTCTAAGTTATTACAAAGTATAGAAGAATGTTATTTCATTTATAAAGTTTTAATTGAATGGTAGACAAATTATTATCATACGTTTGTTTTGTAGTTATATTTTTGTTCTATTATGAATATCGCTGAGTTCAAGTCTACTTACATAGTAACAGATTGAACAGGTGGGCTGACTTAGATCTTTATACCTTGTGTTCCCTCAGTACAAATATCTGGTACTTCACATTATAAGTCTTTTGATGCTAATACATTCTTTGTTATAGTCTTTTAAACTTTCTGTGGGAGAATTCTTGCATGGAATTATTGTCTTTTAATGTTTTTAGATAGATATGTTGTTTTTTGTGTTAATTCATATACCTTTATATAAAATATAAGTGCCAATCGCATGAAAGATGTAACATTGGTAGATCCAGTTGGTGCCATTTTGGGAGTCTGAGACATTTCTTAAATTGCAATTATAATGCAATGAAATTTCGAAGAATCAATATGGCTAGCTGGTATTAACCACATGGATTAAAATTCTACCTGGCATCGAACTGTTTTTCTTGTTTATCTTTACCGATAAAGCTTTAAGAAAACTGTTAAGAAAAAACAAGCAACCTTTATGTTGAATTCGGACAGGTGGGCTGACTGATTTGCTCGAACATTTTGATATAAAACTTTCAATTGTAGCTATCAAACTTTTTACTGTATTTCTGTTGAAACTGTACATTTCTTTTTGAAAAATCATCAGGATTCAGAATTTTATTTGTTTTGTTGGACCCCAATGTTTTAGAAAACATAGTATTGTGTCAGCTTCCCCATGAAATTATTTCCTGATCTACGCCTTACATTCAGGAATGAAGAAAATTCCATGCTTCCCAAAAGCAATTTCAAATTGTATTATTTATCACATGCCTACATATTTTGATATGGGATTCTGTTGTGTTTACTTGTAAAGGTTGCCAGAAGTGTTCCTTTCATCTTGAGTCTCAGACTTCATTACAGGTACAGGTCAGACATACCCTTGGGCATGACAGGCTGCATTTTACCAATGTTCAAATTGTTGGGAAAAAGCTTGATTCCAAAGAGAACATTGCACTTCTTGCTTTAGATTCTTAACACAATATGCTTAAGAGATAGATTGACTTTTGTTATGATGAAGTTGCAACTTTCATTAGTTTATTTTCATTAACAGAATTTATCCGATGGGAAAAGCAACTTTGGCTTGCTATTATACACTTCCATGAAAATTTAACAATGATGTTGAGTTTCCTTTATTAAAAAGGTATATGAAGAAACAGCCAGCCTTGTGGAATGGAAAGACAGATGAGTATTTGTTAAAGACAAATATCAAGGGTAATTTCTACGGTGAGCTGGCTGCCGTAAAATGACCATAAGTTGTATTGACACGTTATTAATAAGCAAAAAAACAAACTGAACAAAGTTCACTTGGCATCCTAAGAAACATGATTATATTGTGAGACTGATTGTATTGGATGGTGACTTTTTAGGTTAGTGACAGTAATGGTCGACTTTAGTTGTTAGATGACTGTTGTTTTGGGGTGACTTTTGCTTAGAGATGACTGTTGTTTAGAGGCAAAATTTGTCGAGAGATAACTGTTTTTCAGTGATGATATTTGACGAGAGATGACCGTTGTTGATTAGTGACTGTTATTACTAGATGACAAGTTTTGACATGTGGTCATTTAGGAACAGGTTATACTATACTGTCTAGATGTGTGGGCATACTATAATGTGACATTTATCATTTATATTTAATGAGCAATGATTGTTAAGATGGTTGTATAACTAGTTGATATATCTGTATTGTCAGACATGGATAATAGAACTTGGATAATTATGTCTCCTATACTAATTACTACAGACGTGGTGAATCACCTATCTCTGTGTCTGTTTCACTTTGACTCTGACTCTCTCACTGAGACTCTGTTTCCCTGTTTCTCTGTCTGTTTGTAATACCAGACCTTTTTTCTTTATATAAAAGGAGCCGTTTAGAGGCTGCTCCCCCTCTTGAAATATTTCTTTCAAATAATGTAATTTTTCCCAAATTTGGAGTGTAACTTGTGATTTGTTTTGTTCCCTATCGATGAAATTGCGAAAATATTTCCCCAAATGTTCTAAATGTCCCCAGGCGCCTTCCCCAAATACTGAAAACGCCCTGAATACTCTATGTCTGTCTTTCTGTCTGTTCGTCTATCTGTTTGTTCCACTCTGACTCTGAAAATCTCGCTCTCTGTTTCCCTGTTTCTCTGTGTGTTTTTTACTCTGTGTCTGTCTTCCTGTCTGTCTGTCTATCGTCTGTCTCCCCTCGTATCTCTGCATGGCCGTCTGTGTGTGTTGTCTGTTTTTATCTCTTCCTCTGTGTCTCATTTTCTCTGTGGTCCGTCTGTTGGTCCACCAGTCAGCCAGGCAACTTTCTCCCTTCTACCTGCATATGTTTTTCTTTATGTTTAGTAGTTGTATTAACCCCATTGATACAGTATCACCTTAACCCACCCCTGCGAAAATTTTAAGAACAGTTCAAGTAAAGTTCTTGCACTGCTCAAGAACATAGTTAAAGAATTACACCTGAACTGCTCTTAAAATGTTCAAGAACAGTTCAAGTGCATTTTAAGAAATGTTAAATTGGACAAACTTTAGGAACAATAAGTTCTTGAGTAAAATGCTCAAGAATGGTTCAAGAACAATTGAAGATCACCAAATGTACTTAAAAGTTCAAGAACTGTTCCTTAAGATAGTTCATGAACAATTCAAGAACATAAATTATGTTCTTAAAATCCTCTATGAACAAATCAAGAACTAACTGTTTTTAAGAGCTGTTTTTGAACTGCTCCTAAAAATAAGAACTTTATTTCGCAGGGGCACTAATCTGAAAAAAATCACGAGTTTATAAATACATTTTGCAGGGGTCTTATTTCATGCTTAAATCATCTGGTATACATGTATATACCTACTTGTTTTAAATGCAAATTCATTGTGTGCCAGCTCAATGGTTATTTACAATAGCTCGAAGTAAGAATAAACAAAATTAAGTTGTTAAATATGCTTTCAACAAGTTTAATAATCTATCAGAATACTTCTTCCAGAATTATCCAGGGCATTCTCCCACATATTTGTATGCATCAGTCAATGGGGGGAAGCATATAGGTAAAACTCTAAAAGTAATTTAAGAAATACTTCAGTGCATTGGTCACCATAATCAGGGATTTTATATAATGTTATATAAAATCCCTGCCACAATCCATATATTTGTTATTAATGAAGTCTATCAGTTAAAAACATCTTATTACAGAATAAATAATATAAATTGTATATATCGTGTGCTAGTAAATATTTGAAATTTTGAAATTCCATTTTTTTCACATGAAATACTCAAATATTTTGTTATACAAAGATTTGATGCACTGACATTGTGGGAAAGTTCTGATACCTTTAGGTACTTACCTTTAATCTGTACAGAATCATTTGGTTAATGTTTATGTTGGGTTTAACGCCGCAGCAACACGTTGTATAGGTCATATAACGGCGGTCAGTCAACCTATTCACTGCTCCTGGAAAAGCTAAATCTCTAGATTTAGCGGTTAACCAACTACTAAGGATATACTTTCCTCAGTGACTGACAACTGCCCTACATAATTAGGAATCATTGTTATAGGAGGGAGAATTGCCGTAGAAATAATTTCATGACCAAGCTCCACGAAAGTATGCCCCGCCTGGGAATCTACCCACGACCCCTCGATCAGTAGACTCGCGTGCTATCAACCAGGCGGCTTTTCAATATAAACGTAATATCCTTTCAATCTATTGTTTTCCACTCAGGAAATACGTTTGTGACATTACAATGGTAGTATTTAACCGCTAGTGTTAAATATTTAAAAGCCTGGACTTAATTTTTTAGGAATTTAAAATAAGTTGTCACATGACATCACCATTATTAAAACTACAACTATTATGACAATAGCTATCAATACCATCAACCTAATATTAAGGAAGTTCATCAATAGGTGTCGCCACCTTAAACTGTTAAACTATCTGGTAAATTATATGTTACCTTTAAAAAATGAAACGTTTAAATTCTGTCTTAAACTTGGTTATTTGTTCAATTAGGGGTTATTTGACATTTAAAGTAAGTAGTAATAAAGTTACATAATTTCCTTTGAATTTAAGGGGTGTTTAAGGGTTTAAGTGTAAATATTGAAACTGCCATAAAATTCGCTGTATCTCAGGGGTCACTTATATCGGTATGGGGTCTTTGACTTAAAGATACTTGACTTATTCTTAAATTAGTCTTGTAGTGGGAGATCTAAGGGGCAATCTAAATTAAAAGTCTGTGTTTGCCACCTGTTGCCTGGAGTTTATATTGACATAAACACAGTAATTGTCTTTCTCCAATCTTTATAGCCAAACCTAATGAAATATCTGGATGTCTGATTGACCATAAAAGGGCTACAGGGATATCATTTTGTCTATCATTTTGTCTAGTCCTTAATAATGTTGTTTTGGTTAATTTCTGTCTTTACAATCATTTAGTTTAAGTGATTTAGAAGTCCATTGACCACTGGGAATTATTGGTTGCTCCATTTGTTTAGCAGAGAAATATTTTTCACTTAACTGGAGATTTGGAGATTTTTATTCTTGTTGGATAGATTTTTGGATATTGTGTGTTACTTTTTTGTTTTGGTAAGTTTTGACATTTGTTTTAGTTTTTAAAAATGAAAATGTAACATATCTGAGCAAAAAATATTATTTGTAAATAAATTCATAGAATAACTTAAAAGTCAGCTTCCTGTGCCTTAATTCGGTACTATAAGCAATGACATAGATACACAGGTGTAAGACAATAATTTTCCTTGTTTTAGTATCTCTATTTATACTATAAAAATATAACATTACACCCGACACCTGTGCATAGATACAGAATATTGGTTACAGTATCAGGCTTATTAGAGCAGTGGTCTAGTGGTAGGTTGTGCGCTTGAAGATCAAGCGGTCCTTGGTTTGAGTCCCACTAGGGGTTTTCTAATTTCCCTGAGCAAGAAATTTACCTACTGTTGTTTTACTCCACCCATGTGAACTGGGTCGATTGCGCGGTTGGTAGCTCGCGGGGATTTGGAATCTCGTGTCCCGAAGGGGGTACGGGTTCGAATCTCACCCGGGGAGGTTATACCCTTTCATGAAATTAGACAATAATGTCAATTTTTCTCCATTGATTAGATATTATAGATATTACAGCCTAAAAATGTGGAAGGGTAGGTGAGTACTGGTTATAGACAAGGGTCCAGGGAAGCTAGGCTAGGTGCGCTGGACGCCATAAAAAGACCTAAATTGTTTTGACATGGCAGTAAACCCATTAAAAAACAAAAACAAAAAACACCCATATGTAAATGGGCACTTTGAGGTATTACCTGTCTGAATGTAATTTCAAGGATCAAGGTATTAGACAAAATTGTAGAGTCATCCAAACATGTATATGGAAGCAGATTTAAAACTGCACTTTAACCTTAATATAGGATATTTAAAGATTACCTGTAAATTCAGGAATGTCTAGAAATTTTGTGCTGTTTGCTTTCTTTGTTTGAATGAAGGTACTAAATTTAAGATAATTGACTATTTGCGATGTAAGACTTTGCATTCACCTAATTTTGAATAGTTTTAATTATAGTTTCACAAAAAGTAATTAGTGAAATGGTCTAATTGTATTGTTGCCAATACACTTACTGTATTAATAGGGTAGTCTGAATGTTCTGTGTGAATTATACAATATTAGCTTCAATTGTGCTGATTGTTTTTCCTCCAGATATACAATATAGTCAAACATGTATTAAGTGGTCACTTGTTTTAAACAATCTCTCACCTTACAGCCTCCTGTTCACAGATTTGGTTAACTGATTTCAAGTGACCTAGTTTATAGCTCAATTCAATTATTGTGCAAGGAATTCAAAGTGTTTCTAAAATTGACAGAACTAATTGAAATTTTTGGCAGAAAAAAGTAGTTGTTACTTCAAGTGCTATTTCATGTGGTTTAAATTTTTGTCTAGAAACATTTGCATGTTTACCATATTAGATGCAGTCTTTTTCAGATCTTTCATACGACTAGCCTATTTATCTTGTGTCTTAAGTAACCCTTGTTGTGCTTCCATTGATTAGTGGCTAAACACAAGTTTAACTGTAGATAAATTGTTACAAATCTAAGACTGTTTCTAATTGGTAATTATCTTATCTTAAGTAATCATTTAAATCCCTCAGGTCTTTAACACAATGTTCATTAATTACAATGTGTATAAAAACTACAATGTTTTTGGAACGATGTCCTAAGACATCGTTCCAATGGTAACAAGAAAGTATAAGATTACTCTTTTCACGCTTCAACAATTTTCAACATAGACAAAGAGGCGTAGTTCAAGCGTGAAACTCATTAACATCTCATTTAAATGTAATACAACGCTGGCTTGTGTTGTCGTTCTTGAAACTCTTCATGAAAAGGGAGGTTACTCTCAGGACATACAAATTTTGCAATTGAGACGGGACAACTCAACCCGTAGACAACTCAGACCGTGGCAACTGCAAAGATTACTTGTTGGAGTAAAAAGGGCCTACGATGTTTTTGACAATGCCTGTTATATGCGTAGCAAAATAACATCATTCGATAGTTATAAACAATATCAAATGATCGTATTATATTATGATACCTATGTCAATACATTAAGGACGATTTTAGTTGTTTTTGTGCGCACCGTTCTGTGCATATCTAAAACACGACGTCAACGTTACAAATAAGGCAGTGGCTAGAGTTACGGTACCGTAACTCTGGCCCAGGTTCTAGAGTTACGGAAGTTCCGTAACTGTAGACAACCCTGCCAGAGTTGGCTAGAGTTACGGAAGTCAAATAACATGCGTATGTTTCAACTTTAAAACGTCGAAAAACTTGTTTAAATTCATTATTACTCGAAATAAACAAATATTTACCGACGTGACTTATCCAATTGTTATTACACCTGCCATTTTGGATATGACTAATACTCTTAGCGGGTGTTTAATATACGGCGATATGACGTTGTCGTCCTCAGAGTGTCACATTAAAATTTTACTTGAGCGATTTTAAGTTATAGAGTTTGATTATAATTTGGAATGAATATGTAAAATTTTGTACGGAATTTTAAGCAAATATTTATAGGAAATAGACGATTCTTAGAGTAATTTTACTTGTGAATAAATTGCAAGTGCAAAACGTTAATTTGACTTAAATTTTGTGAACAAAAATGGAATGTAGCTTGATGCAAAAGAGCTTAGTACTTGGAGAGTACAGCTTGTCATTCCACACCAAATCTTTAAAATTTTAACGAAAATATTAACGATCTCGTTAAAAATACCCATTGATAACCAAAAATAAGAAGTTGTCAGCTCCTTGAGGTTAAGGAAATAGTCCAGAATAATCTTTGGTTTGGTGAGATGGCTGCTGTACATGACCCTAAAATGTGTTGATGAAAATTAATTCTTTGACTGGTTTATTTTGTTTGATAAAGTAAGATAAACCTTGCCATGAGCAAACCACTTGAGAAGTCTAGTGCTATGCTTTTGTTAAATTCTGTTAAATGATACTTAATACATTATTTTATAGATGATATACATAATTATATATTCTTTAATCAAAAAATAAGTTCAGGACATCGTTCCTCCAGCACTCCAGTGCTTTGATCTTATATAAGCTACAGTAAACTTCCATCATTAGAACAATCAAACTCTATGGTATCTGTGGTCTTAATACCAGAATAGTCTTGATATTTAAAGGGACCTTTTTCTCCGTTAAAATTTGACAATAATGTCAATTTTTCTCCAGTGATTAGATATTATGGAGAAGTTTCCAGCCTTGTGGAAGGGTAGGTGAGCACTGATTATAGACAAGGGTCCAGGAAAGCTAGGTTAGGTGCACTGGACACCGTAAAATGACCTAAATTATGTTGACACGGCGTTAAACCCAGTAAAAAAAGTTAGAGTGGTAAATTGGGTGGTAGATTGAGACCTTAATACTTATATATATAATGTTGGGAATAGGGCCATCTTTTCTCTGAAATTGTTGAATACTTTGACTGACGCTTCTCTCTAATATTGCATTTCTTACTGTTAAAGCAGTGCATTTGGTTTGTGATATTTGCTTTGTTATTTTCTCTGCAAGCAAAATTGTCTAACATGTAAAATAATGAAAATCAATTGTGATCTTTTAAAGAGAATAATTGAAATGAACAGTTTGCTTGAAATCTGCTAATAAAACTGTAAAATGTTTATTTCTTTCATAAGAGTCTTTATAATAAAATGTCATGTTTTCATGCTTTCAAATTATCTGATAAGCCAAAGCCTGCATTTTATTACTTCTGCATATTTGAAGTGATTATAACCAGGTTCAGTGAAGTACTTGTTTAATTACTGAAAACATACCATTACAATTTTCCAGACCATCTTGTCAAAAGTGAAGTGTTTTCTTTACCTCAAGACACTGTTTCTATACCTCTTTGATTTTTTCTATATTTTTAGTGGTTCCATGATTCTTGTGTTTCCAGGGTTCCTTCGTTTTCAGACCCCTATTGTCCCATACCTTGAACTTTAACTTCTTTAATGTCATTAAATTTTCTATACATGTATTACATATTCAATGATGTTATACATCATACGAAATGAACAATTTGCTTGATATCTGCCAATAAAACTGTCAAATGTTTATACATTGTATTTATGATTGAGGGTTTTACTTATTTTTTTATTAAAAAAATAAATATACGTGCTACTAACTTTAATGCCAATAAAAAATATCAATAAATCATTAAAAACCTTCAGAACACAATACTAAACTTCAATTCCACACATTTCTATTTACATTTTTCCAACACATTTAGTCAATATTGTCTAAGATTTTCTATTCTTGTTTATTTCTTTGTGTTGCATTTGTATGTATTGTCACCAGCTGACTAACTGCCACTGCCTGAAATCCCTTTTCTGAAGTTTTGTGTTTCATTTTATGTTACCATGTTTTCTTGTGTTTCCATACTTCATGTGTTTTCAACAATACTTAAATTCTATGCTTATTGTGTTTCCATAGCTCCTGTTTTCCATATCTCCTGCGTTTCCATGCTCCTTGTAAATTGCCATGCCTCATTGTTGTGTTTTTTCATGGCTCTTGACTTTGACAGTTAACTCTCTAACTGGAGGTTACAGCTGTGGCATCAGTGGCATTTTGATGTTTATATACTTGAGTTTGAAGTGGTTATACTTGTCCTATCTCCTCTATATATCTCTAGTATCTCTCCTACATATCTCTGTAATAACACCACTATGTGATAATGACACCAACAGTTTAAAGAGATGTAAAATGTGACAGTTTGCATTTATTATGATACAAAATAATCTATGAAATTTATCTATAAGTATTTGCAGTAATAACCCCATGCCCTCTCTTCCTTTGCCCTTGATCTCATTCTATATGTTTCTTCCTCACTTATTTTTAGTATTTGATAATTACATTTGTATATACCAGATGAAGTAGTGCCTTGTGTGTCTAGATACCCTAATCCGTGGCATTGTGGTATTAAGTAGGACTTCAAATCTAGTATCACTGATGAGTCGCTAGTTTGAAACCTACCGTGACTGTGAAACCCCTTCCATGAAAATTTGACAATAATGTTGATTAATTATTCTCTGTCAATATGGTATAATGAGAAGCTGTTGACTTTGTGAAAGGACATGTGAGTACTGGTTACAGGCAAGGTTCTGGGAAAACTTAGTTACGAGATGAAAAATTTGAGTTGATACTGCAGTCAACCTAACCAACACAAAATGTACCAAAACCCGGGTCGATAGCGCAGTTGGTAGCGCGCCGGGATTTGGATACTCGTGCCCGAGTGGGTGCGGGTTCGAATCCCACCCGGGTAGGTTATACCCTTCCATGAAAACTTGACAATAATGTCGATTTTCCTCCATTGATTAGATAATATGGAGAAGTTTCCGGCCTTGTGGAAGGGTATGTGAGTACTGGTTATAGACAATGGTCCAGGAAAGCTAGGTTAGGTGCGCTGAACGCCGTGAAATGACCTAAATTGTGTTGATACGACGTTAACTCCAATAAATAAATAAATAAATAAATAAACAAAATGTACCAATATTGTTTTGTACTGAATTTATAATACCCACTTGAGTACTCAATGTATTGCTTTAATATACAAATGTAGTTACACTTGGTAACAAGACTGATTGCCCTTCTATAAAGCTGAATGAATGTTCGTCTACAAAGAGTGATAGCCTGTCTGAAGAGTGATTGCCTATTTTATATAGGCTATACATTATTATTGTAGGAATCTAATCATAATTATATGTATCATTGAGATCTTAAATTGTCAAAAATAGATGATGATATGAAAACTCTATCACACTTGCAGTAGAGATTTATATCTTAATCTATTTTAGTTAGTTGCACTAGAAAGAAATTATCTAAACTTATATTTACACTATAAATCATTTGCACTGCTACTTTTCTGATTTAAATTGTTGTTGGTTGCAATTGTCAGTTGTAGTGCACCCAATAATTGATAGTCCCAATTACTTGTAAGTCTGATTTAAATTTTACAGTAGAAATTTTACGATATTCTGTTTTAAGATAAAAATTGGCAATTGCCAAAGGAAGAAAATCTAAGTATCAAAGAGTAGTCTGAGCAAATGACAAAAACATAAGCAAGTCTTTTGAAATACAAAACAAATTCTCAGTAAATAGACTACAATGTGTAATAATCAATCAGATGTCTAAGATCTATTATGTGAGATTAAGTTTCCTCTATAAATTCCATTTTGTAAAGAACTTTGGATGACACTGTATATTTAATGTAGATTGTCCCAATATAATCCAAAAAGGACTATTACAGGACACTTTCATGTATAATTTTCTTGATCAGTCAATTATTTCACACTATAATAGTCATTTTAAAGGCTTATCAAGGTTTCTTATATCTTTGTTTATGAGAATGAATGCAGAAATGTTGGCTTTTATTGCATTTATTAGTCAAACTTACTGAATCTTTGGTCACAGATTTCTCTGTATGTCCTTATTGTTTCAGCTAGTTGTTGACACAATTTTAGAAGTACTTATATAGATAAAATCAATAATAATGTATACAACAATCTGCAACAATGTTCTGTATTAATGCAATTACTCACTATTATCAAATCAAGGTCATTTCCTCACTTCTTATATTGCCTTCAGTATGACAATTAATAACTTGCAGAAAACCATTAATGGGTCAGTACAAAACTAGTCTACAGCCATCTTTATTTACATGTAGAACTTAAGACTATTCTAGAATCCTGACGAAGGTCTTGTAAGGCTGAAACTAGTAGATGAATAAAAGTTGAGAACACTTTCTGTTGTTAGATTCTTTGTTCCCAATCTACCCTCCTTCCCTGGAATAGTTTGTCCATGATAGAGGCACATATTGTTGTTTCTGGAACTATTTCTGTTTTTAGAGGCTATGTCACAGTTAACAGTGATGCAACTTTTTCTGAGATTTCTTATACAGTTTTAAAAGGTATTGTCAACACAAACTATGGTCTTTTCACAAAGCCAGCTCTCTTTACCTTGCTTTCCTCGATCGTTATTTATAACCAGTACTCATCGACCCATTACACAAGATCAACATCTTCTCCATATATCTTATTCATGGAGGAAAGTGGGGAAATTATTGTTGAATATTTGCGGAATGGTATAACTAGTCCAAAGGTGAGATTTAAACTTGCAACGGTTCTAAACACTATGTTTTAAATCCTTCATGAAGCCTACTGCTCCATAGACCAAGTTTCTTGAACCTTTAGTAAACTTTTAAAATCTTAAAGCCTGTAAATCTATTGTTTTTTTGTGTTATAATATTGCCCCAGTTTAGATTACGATGTCAAAAGAGCAAACTGCTATTATAGGGGATGTTACCATTATCAACTTTTGATTGAAGGATGTCACAATTATACCGTTACTGTAATAGTTTGAAATTGACACATGGCCAAGTTTTCTGCAAGCACTTACTATAAGAGTGCTATTACTGAGTATCTATGCCTTATGTCATCACTGTCTAAAATATATGAACAGTAGAAGTAAATTTGTTTGCCTTTAATTTGAACACTTTTTATCCAATAGAAGTACCATGAGAAATGCATTCTTCATTCATTATTTAGAAGGCAATGTTTATATTGGTGTGACATTGTGTTTTATTGCAAGCAGCATTGACACAGTTTTAATGGTGCCTGCATTGAAGCAATTTGATTGGCTACTGAGTAAAGTTACTTTAAGCTTATTTTCGATCTTAATTGTCACTGAATCATTTACCAAGTCCTTATTGTCATTTGATGAAAGCTGTAACCCTTCAATTCCTTATTTGATTACCTTTAGGAAGTGTTTTTTACGGTGAGAATGATCCATAACCTTACATTCACATAGCAGTTTTTGATTGCATTGTATTCACACTATATAAAGTTTACAACATTTACCTAAACACTACCATTTTACAATTAAATAAGACTAATTTAAAATCTCTTAAAACGTCCATCTTAATGTTTCCATAGAAATTGCTTTTCTCGAGTATTTCAGGAAATTGTATTAAAGATCTTCTGACGCACTATAAAGTCTTAAATATGCTTAAATGAGCTAGTGCTAGGACTGCAATGATTTGATTCAATACATCAATAATGGATTGCGAGGGTGCCGATTAGATTTTGATATGGAACCTGCAATTTTTTATTTGATACAGGCCCTAAATTGTTTTATGAAAATTATAAGAATTGAAGACTTTAGTAACAATGGCAAACTAGTGATAAATAACTCAGTATGAAAAACCATTAGTTGTATCAATCTTGGTATGAAATAAATGTTAAAAATTCAAGTAACACTTTTATTTTATCAATACAAGTATAAGTTTAATAAATCTAATACTGTACATTTTGAATAAACTGTGCTATTAAATGAATTGAATAAAGAAATTTGAATCAAAGAAAAAAAACCTAATCACATCGAATCGAATCAATTTGCAGCCCTAGCAAGTGCTATAGTTATATCTATACACCTTTATGTCAAGGATTCTCTTCTAAGAAGAAAATGATGTACAGTCATGCTTTATTTTATTTTTATTTATTTTATTTAGGTTTAACGCCGTCTCAACACGTTTTGGTCATTTAACAGTGTCCAGTGCACCTAAACTAGCTTTCCTGGACCTTGGTCTATAACCAGTTACATTCACCTACCCTTCCACAAGGCCGGAAACTTCTACATATACCTTATAACTGGAGGAAAATTGACATTATTGTCAAATTTTCATGGAAGGGTATAACCTCCCCGGGTGGGATTTGAACCCGTACCCCCCTCGGAACACTAGATTTGAAATCCCGGCGTGCTACCCACTACGCTAACGACCCGGGTTGATGTAGATGCATCACCTTATGAAGTATTGAGTGGGGAAGTTCATTTCATTTAAAGAATATAAATATCCATGACCTAATCAACAAATCTATTATCAAATGTACAAAAACATGCATGACCTAATATAAGAACTGTTCAACTTATTCTTACAAAAACTATATTACACTTATTGTAAAGATTTTAGACCTCAAGAACTGGTATTTGCGTAATTTTATTTATGGTGGTTCCTAACGTAAGTATCTATGTCTTTTATATACTTAAAAAGTTTCTATTTACTGGTACCCGGCCATCAATTATTCTAACGTGATCTAATTGTCTGTCATGTCGGAATGTCCCCTTGTTAGATTAATACAATGGCCATCACAGAGAATGTCTTTTCTTCATGTTTCAATGATACATTGTCTGTTCAGACTAATTCTATTTTATCTACATAGAGAACAAGAGGAAACGAGACAAAATGTTATAGGGTCTATAAAATTAACCTTATAAGGCAATATCTTGTTATACTGTCTAAATCTAGAATTGTTTTATATAAGATTTGAAAAGGTCGTGATATTGCTAACAGTGACATTGTCTCTGGTTAGCATGTAAGCTGAATACCTTTGCTTGCAATCTCTGTAAACAGATATTGTATGGAGCAATGTTATATATTCTGGCATCCACTCTTAAATAAGTCAAATAAATGTTACAATACTTACCTGGGTCGGTGGCGCAGTTGGTAGAGCACCGGGATTTGGAGTCTTCTGTCCCGAGAAGGTATAAGTTCAAATCCCGCCTGGGGAGGTTATACCCTTCCATGAAAATTTTACAATTATGTCAATTTTCTTCCATTAATAAGATAATATGGAGAAGTTTCCGGCCTTGTGGAAGGGTAGGTGAGTACTGGTTATAGACACGGGTCCAGGAAAGCTAGTTTGGTGCTCTGGACGTCGTAAATAACCTAAATTGTGTTGACACGGCGTTAAACCCAATAAAAAATACCTGGGTCTGTGACACAGTAGGCTATGCCCAGGACTTGTAACCTAGCATCCTGATACCGCTTGTGTTTTTATTGTCTTGTCAGTTTTCCTACATTAATTAGGTATATGGAGAAGTTGTTGATCTTGTTGAAGAGTAGGTAAGTACTGGTTATATAGACAAAAGGTCCAGAAAAGCTTGGTAAGGTGAGCTGGCAGCAGTAAAATAACCATAATTTGTGTAACATGGTATTCAACCCAAAACATCACCAACTGGTATGTTACCAGTGCTATAAGCTTAGTTGACTGCAACAACCAGACTAATCTAACAAAGGCAATTGACTCTTGGATGACATGACAGGAGAGAGAATCTGATGTTTTGTTTGTCTTTAACTGCTGGAATCATACAAATAATGTTAATTACTTTGAATGTTTTCTTACCAGGTACCCATCTGTAACAATGATTTGAGTTTGTACTGATTGGTCAGCCCTAATTTAGCCTAACTACTGATGCACCTGAAATAAAGAAGGATGTAGACTAGTTTTGCATGCAACCATTGATATGCTTTGCCATTATGATTGTTGATTGGCCAAAAATAGAACTAAAGTTGATTTTGTTTGTAAAATAAGACATTATATTTTAATGTTATGCAAATTTTAAAACTTCAGAAGCGGAATTATGCCATATCTTGGAATAAACATAAAGAAATTTCCATTCCTCCAAGTTTCAGAATTTTTTAAACAATTTGCAATTCCTTTGAATAACAAAACTTATAAGTGTGTTTTAATTTGTTTGTATTATTTTGTATTACATTTTAAAGATGTATTTAAAATTTATATCTCCCACATTTGAGTAGATTAAAATACAGATGGACCATAAAACTTATTACATAATTACGTTTTGAAAATGAAATCGAAATTGATTCTTCCCTTCTAGGGATTTTCATATTCAAGATTTTTATATAAAATGTAAAATTTGCATAAAATGTAACATTATGATGCCAAGGTTTTATTTCAGGAAAAGTTTAAGTGTAGTTCATTTCATTATTTAACAATAGACATTATTCTAGGTTTGAGTTTATTTCTATTATTTTTCTACTATATGAACTTATTATATGCTCATAAAATGGCCATAAAAGTGCTTTGATCCCATAGAGTTCTAGCTATGGAATATATAATTGCTCAAATTATAGAAGTTATTATCTATGTAATTGCTGAAATCATACTTCAATAAATATGATACAGTTGGCACTGAGGACAAATTATTTCGGAATATTATTTTATATGTTTGGCATTAAGTTTGATGATACTGGTTGCATAATACAACAAGATTTTTTAATACACTCAAGCTTCTCTTGTAATATAAAATTCTATAACAGGAAAGCAATGTAAAATCTAACTTTGAATTTGTCTGTAAAAGTATTTTAATTGCCTGAAAGCATGTTTTATAACAATAATCTTCAATAGTGTTTCAGGTTTTGTGTCGGAATTATTAATACTTGCAGCAAAGAGTTAACAATCTTGGAGTGCTTAAAATGATTGTACTGCACTTATGAGCAACATTTGTTACAGTTAGCAACAGAGTGTTGCAATGCAGAGGTTAGGATGAAATGTGTGGTTTCATGCTTACAATTTGGGCCTGTATTATTAAAGCTTTCCCAAATTTGATTGTAAACTGTTCTATATTGTAATACAGAATTATCGTACGATTTTTTATAAAAGACTATATCCGAAGTTCAAATGTTTCAGTTTTCCCTACTTACAAACATTTACTGTCACAATCAAAATATATGTACAATGAACACTAGGATTTAATCTATGCCACATGCTTTTCAGCGATAATCATGTAACTTTGTACTTTGTAACGCCTGGGCCTGAACAGAAAAAATCATAGATTTGAGTTCCAAAGTAGGTCTATATAAGCCTTACATTTATATTACATATTTGGACATTCCAACATTGTCCTATCATAATCTGTGATAAAAAAATGTGAACAATAAATCCATGACTTTAATATAATTATCGCATCATCTTGTTCTAAAAAAAGCTGTAAGATTTCCTATTTTGAATGGAATGTATCCATTTCGGATTTAACATTTTTTACTGGTAACAAAATTCATTGAAATAATTTGATTCATTTAAGAGTGACTCAAATTACAACTCACTGTAAAAGAGAATGGTAGAATTTACATAAAACTGCATAGACTTGTCGTTTTTTGATTAATTACAACAAAAACCTTGCTTCATTACTGTAGAACTCTTTCAGGCAAGTATTGTGATAATTACTGAATTCCCATTAACACTGTAAAAAAGGAATCCGGATTATTTCTGCCGACTTACTGTAAAACGTGTTTCGGCTTTGTTACGCATTATGCTACAGTAACTTTCATTTCAATGGTCACCAGTGTGTGATATTACATTGTTAGAATTTTTAAGACCATTGGAAACTAGGTGATTGATTATAAATTGTTCTTGTTATGGTCCTGTTTTGCTGTTCCTTCAATTGTTGCTTATTTAAAAGGTTCTTACTAAATTTCCTTACTTAAATTCTTAGGAGTTGATAAATTTCATATTTATGATATTTTATATGCAGTTTTTACACCATTGCTTAAACCAATTATTATCAGTGTAACTCAATTAACAATGCAGAATTTTCTATCCCAAAAGTCAGTAATACATGAAACTTAGGTTTAAACCTTGATTGGCAAAAAATGAAGGGACTTCATCATTCTGAGGTTTGATACAGCCCAGTGGGTAGTATGTCAATTTTTGGCAGTATTGAGTATTTGGTACCATTTTAATTCATTTTTCCAAGCTCAACACATCTGCAAGTTATATCCCTGTGGAACTATTCTGTACAGACAAAAATTTAATTCAACGAATTCCATAAAGATGTAAGTTATGCTTATTAGTCACTCTCCAAATCTTCAAAATGCTTTTTTCACATAGTTATGAAAATGCTCATAATATTATGTCATTTGGAATTACTCATTATCACACAAGGAATGTTTTCTTAGCTTTTTTATTCTCGTATCAATAAGGTCAGTGCAAAACTAGGTTACCTTTTTCTTCATTAACATATTATCTTTATCCTTTTTATGCATTTATCCTTGAACTGACCAATCAATATGTATATATACTTTTCCAAATAAGATAAGAAATGGTGTATAATTTCTTATCATGCAGCAGCTCATTTTCATGAGTAATTTATTTATGAAGTATTATATTGAGATATACCAGAGACATGCTATTTTACTATGATGTATTCTCAATGGATACTCTAAGTCAATTATCATCTATACGATATTACTCAGTACTTATATCAAGTTTTTCTGTGGACGACCAATTGTTATGAGTTACTTCCACAAATGGATAACTAACTTGTTTATTTCCCTCTATAATATGTCTACTTGTGTGATTAATTTCTGCAGTTTTACCACAGAGATACATTAAGTCATTTATAATACAGGTCTCTTATTGGTTTTACTATTTCAAGGGTTGCCCGCTAGACTGTAGTAAGTGCATTGCATTAATGAGCGAGTTACTATAATCTTGCAGGCAACCCTCGATTTGTTATAGTGGTATTTTTCATTGAATAAGCATTTTTTAGAAAGACTGGTGTTTTCCATTGTGTAAGCATTTTTTTAGAAAGATTGGTATTCTTCATAGTATAAGCATTTTTAGAAAGACTGGTGTTTTTCATTGAATCAGCATTTTTTTTTTTAGAAAGACTAGTGTTTTAAAGGAGTAAGTATTTTTTTTTAAAAAGACTGATATTTTTCAAGGAATAAGCATTTTTAGAAAAATTAGTATTTTTTATGGAAAAGCATATCTTTAGAAAGACTTGTATTTTTCATAGAATAAGCAATTTTTTTTTGAAAAATTGTTTTTTTTTATGGAATAAGCATTTTTTAGAAAGACTGGTGTTTTTCATGGAATTAAGCATTTTTTTTTTAGAAAGACTGGTTGTTTTTTTCATTGAATAAGCCTTTTTTAGAAAGACTGGTGTTTTTTATGGAATTAAGCCCCTTTTTAGATAGAATTGGTAATAATCATTATAATGCAGTTTCTGATACAACAAGGTGGTTTCTTGTATCCCAAAATTTTTGAAAGCTACCAATCCCCGCTATTGCAGTTCTAAAAAATATAAAAAAATTGTCTACATAATATTAATTTTATCAGCTTTACGCTGATTCAGATACATATTTTAGTCATCACTATTAAGTACTTCTTACAACAACAACAACACACTTAAAACCATTACCAATTTAACAAAAGGGACAGTTGGTGCTAAGCCTCTGGAAGTGTTTTGTTTAACTAAAATCCACCCGGGCTGGGCATGACAATTATTTTAAAGAAGGTTGCCCAATTGGACAACCAGATATTTATTTCACTTTTCTGATCCAAATCCTTAATAGCAGAAACAAGTTGCCCAAACCCAAATATAGGTTGTCAGGGGCAATTGGACGTCATTGCTTGTCGAGTCCTGTCTAAGTTTAAATCTCACTGCATATTTTCATCAAACTTACTACAATACACCATAGTAATCAAAGTATAGTAGAAATTGGTTTATTTAGCCTCACAGATGCACTCTACTATAATGATACCTTTCATTGGACAGATAATTGGTAGTAATTATCCTCTATTGAGATTTTGTATTTCTCTTGACGCATCTTTGTATGTTAGTAGGTAGGATATTGACTTCTTTGCTATGGTTATTTAAGAGTTAGCTTGGGATTGTTACTTATCTACGCAAATGCAACAATTAACTAATTTTCTATGTAATTTTCTCTAGTTTTGTTTAAATTGTGTCTTTCATGCTGCAGTCTTAGTTTTTAATGGTTAATCTCGACTAAGATAAGATTGAATTTAAGAAAAGTGCAAAGTCAGCTAATTTTGTGGAATACAGTAATGCTCTACTAATAGGACCATTAAATTGATGGTCTAAATAGTGCAATGGTCGTAATATATATTATAGGGACATTGACCTTCTTTACCTGTAAATCCGATTAAAAACATTTCACAAAAATCACACGATTTTGCAATTACAGAGATGCTGATTGTTTAGGCAAACTTCATTTTATATTGAAATGCAGGTCATTTATGAATGTACTGGTAGTGGCGATATTATGATGTTTTAAACAATGCTTGGCACACTTATTTAAGATGAATATATACATGTTGAAGCTCTCTGCTAGACCGTGGTCATATTCACATAATCTTATTCAGTGGAGCATTACATTTTTCATTGTTTAAATATACCCACTGCAGTATATCTGTACTCATTATCGATTAGCAAGTGTCTAAATCAGTGGAGTTAATGTATGTGCCACATGCAGTTAAATAAAATTTATCAATAGAAGTATTCAATTTACACAAGTTATATATAGCAAGTTGGCTACTGTATGAGTAAATTTAAGACTATTCAAATGGGGATTAATTTAGATTTTTCTTTACTTGCTGCCTCCTCAGTAAATGATCAATGCTATTATCAGGACCATCACCACATTTAAATTCAACTTTTATTATTATTAAGTTGAAATTAGTTGATACTAAAAAGTCTGTAGAATTTGATTGGCAAAAATATCCCACAATATGTGAATACACTTCAGAGCTTCATGAAAATGCACGGAAATACACTTAATGCATTTTACTTGAACATGCAAAATGCAGTGAATTCTAAAAAGAACCATAAAACTCTTTGAAGAAGCATTTTGAGCAGATTTTAGGTAAAAGTTCTTGTTTCAGATCATGGTACTACCTCCTTTAATTAAAATTTTGAAATAAAAACAACTCACACTAGAAAGCGATAAAATCTCAATGATTAAATTTCAAATAAATGTGATTACGAATATTTCTTTTTATGTGTCTTATTTACATATCAGAAAATTTCCCTTTCTGCTGAACTTTTGCATAATACTATTTAAATAGTATTTAATTCAATAACTATTGAAGTCATATGTGTTTAAATATTAAAACAATATCTTGCATTCAGTTCTGAATATTTCTCAATTAAATGTTATATAAATTATCATTTAATTTGATATTAATTTGATATTTTATTATTTAAATTATATATTACTTTCTTCAACATGTATCTTTTAAAACTTACAATTTAATTCATCATTGTTTTTTTCAATTCACTATTAGTATTCAACGTACTATTTATTTTTCAAATCAATTCACTATTTTTGATTCAGTCTATTTATTATTCAAGTTACTACTTATTTTCCATTCAATATCTATTATTCAATTCCTTATTTATGATTCAATTCACTATTATTATTCAGTTTACTAGTTATTATTCAAAGCCACTATTTATTTTCAATTCACCATTTATTTTTCAAGTCACTATTTATTATTCAACATACTATTTAATAAAAATAACCCGGCGCGAAAAGTTGTTTTCAAACCAAATAATATTGATAAATTTGACAACAAACCGAACGAAATTAAATTATTCCAAGGTCTGCGCGTTAAAAACGACATAGAAATGCTTAACATTAACACTTTATCCGTGCTACAAAATTTAGATGAAAATGTCCCTCCGTGGACCTACAACATACCAGACGTTAATATTGACTTATTAATCTTTCGTAAATCTTTTACTAGCCCAGAAGCATTTACATCTGAATTCGTAAACGTTTTGGAAAAATACAAAGATTTTACACATTTATATACTGACGGTTCTAAAGATGGTAACAAAGTAGGTTACGCTGCATATGGAAATTCTTTTGTAGCGAGAATGCGTCTGCCCGACAAGGCGTCTATTTTTACTGCCGAAGTCAAAATAATAGATCTAGCTTTAACGTCCATATCGATAGTATAAAGAACAAGTATATCATTTCCTCAGATTCTCTATCTGTATTATTGGCCATAAAAATCGTAGTTCAGACAATATTCTTATTAAAAGTATCGAATTAAAATTACATGAAATTTTAAAATCTAAAATAGTTCACCTCTGCTGGATACCAAGTCATATTGGTATACATAGAAATGAAAAGGTAGACAATTTGGCTAAAGAATCTTTTAACCTTCAACCAGTAGATATCAAATTACCAAGCAGTAACTTCAAATGTTCAATCAACACGTTAATTAAGTCAAAATGGCAAACAATGTGGAACAATACTATATTTAATAAGTTCTGATATAAAGCCAACCCTTGATTCATCTTCGTCAATAATATTTGCTAATCGACGAGATCAAATAGTAATTACGCGATGTAGAATTGGTCATACCAGATTAACACATTCATACCTTCTCAAAAGAGAGGAAGCACCTAAATGTATACCATGTGACGAGCATTTCAATGTAAAACACGTTCTCCTTGACTCTCAGGATCTTAAATACATCCGTGACAAACATTTTAATGTTAACTCACTTAAAGAACTTTTTGAGTCAATACCATCATATGCAACACTTAACTTTTCGAAGGAAATAAATATATATAATAATAAAATATAGGATTTTCAATCATTAAATTATCGATTGAATTAATAGTATCATCAAGTGTTTTCGGCGCGATGTGACCTTTTTGTGTTGGTGCGCCGTAAAACCCAAACAAACAAACAAACAAACAATCAAGTGTGTGTTGTGTTGTGTTTATTCAATTCAATGTTTATTATCATCTTGATTCATTTGTCCATGACATTTGAAGAGAACAGTATTTTGTTTGATTTCCTAAGATAGCAAACATCTTCTTTATGGAAACAAGTATTGTTTTGTCTGTGACAATATCAAACAACTTGATCTCTATTGTAACAGAATGTAATTACTTTTGTTTCTGATGTAATTATTTTCACTTTGTTTTTCATAGTGTATTTGATATAGTATCATTGTCCATCTGGTCACGCTAGTTTTAATTGAGATTTGTCCAATGTTGCGTGTGTTGTCTATAGGTTTTGTTCTCTTTTTCTGCTATGGATCATTGGCTCAAGTTACTGGAGTTATACTTCAAGCACCTGGTAAATCCATGATTTTCCTTTATTCAAATATGGATGTGTTCCTTATAACCTTGTCTTGCCCAATGTCCAAAGATATAGTCTTTTCTGCTTCCTGGAAATTCTCAAATGTGTACATGCAATGCACTCAATGTCGAAAGATGTAGGTTTTGAAATGTTTTAGCTGCTTGATTCATTCTTTAATACTTTGATTAATAATAAAGATACATACCTGCATTCATATTCCAGTGTTTTTTGTTTGACTTCAAAGGCATCTGATTTTGCTACAGCCTTATGTCATACTTGTCAATGAAAATTTACTTTATTCAAATATGGCACAGTAAGCAAGTAAAGCTCATATATATTAGCCGATAGGTACTCAATTAATTCAGGTAATATAAATTAAATGGGTTTTTATAATTATATATTTAATGCTGACTACAAATAGTTTTGTGCCTTTTATTCAGGAAAACTATTTGGTAAGAAAGCCTTAATAACTGATGGAAAATTCTTCCTAAATGGCAATAAATCTGTACAAATTAACTGTAGTGAATTAAAGAGTTGGACTGGACATGCCTTCTTTAATAATGTTTGTCAACTTTCTACTCACATTAACGAACTTCCCTCTGACTGTCTTTCTTAAGTTTTAGCACATGGCTACTTAAATCCCTAAAAGTGCTGTTAAATGCCAAAGGAATCCCAGAATTCTGAAAAAATAATGTTCATTTGACATGTTGCTAATAAAGAATGTCTCCTACGTGAATATAAGACTTTGTATTTGTCATGTTAAAGTATAAATGGAGACAAATTATAATGTTATATTTAGACATTACATTGGTTATATTCTCCCTGAAGTTAGTGTCTATGACGTTCAAATATCTGGAGTCTTGTCTCTCCAGGCTGATACATAAAACCATTAATAGTCATATTTTGACAAATTTATTGAAAATATCCAGACAAAATGAATTTAAACTAGTCAGGTCATGCGGTCAGATGAATCGAAAAGCTAGTTCAACCAAAACAGCCAAAACTTCTCCCAAACTTGTTTTTAGAAACGCTAATACTGTCTGATGTTAGATGTAGGAGATGAATGCCACTCTCTCAATAAATAAATCATTTTATTGTAATATTGTCTTGTATAGGGTATAACTCTGATGTTTGAAGTATTAGTCTGATGATCATAAAACCATCACATTATCAGACCCTAGCTGTAGTTCTATCAAGGATAATGGCAGTTTCAGTATATTCAAGAATGGACACTTATTGCCAGACAAACAGATGCTGAATTATAAAAAATGTGTTTTTTGAAATGGTGTGGCTGCAATGTCAGGACTGTGACATGTTTACGATGGTCAATGCTTCCATCGTGTCCACTCAAAGTTGTTTAAACACTCATGAAGAGAACATAAACATCTTACTGTGTTGTTGATGCTTGCAATATTTATGGTGTTTGTTACCGTCTGGTTTTGATCAGTTAAAATCCTGAGAAAACAACAATATTGTGTTTCAGTTTATGGTGTTAACTGGTGTCATTTTGATTGTTAATGGTATGTGTGTACACTGATACTCTTATTTAAACACCATTTGCTAATCTGTCTGGATTTGGCTTTCCCTGATTTACTTATGTAAACTAAATGCTTATGTTGCTGTGGCATAAAATGGCCTTTCTATTGCTTCGTATTTTAACCAGGTTTTATGGTGAAATGCATTATGTATATGTAAGCTGTGGTATTAAATGGCATTTTTAATGCTTCGTATTTTAGCTAGGTAAATTATGAAGACGTGTTTGATAGTCTGCTTAGAGTTTGAAAGGACATGGTTCACCGTTGATCTATTACAAAGGTACACTAGTTATCATTGAATTTCCTGTTGAGAAGCAGTTCAAATCACATCCAAAATATTCTTTTTTTTCATTAAGCAAGAAACTTTATCATACTAGCTGACAGCCTGACACAGTATTGGAAAACCTGAGGTTGCAGACTTCAGAGTGATAAATTTAAGTTGTTAAAGACCTTGTTTCGTAATCAATCTGAAGTAAAAAGTATAATTGAACTAATTTAGATTGTGAAAACTTTATTGCTATGTAGCTATTGACTTTCTTTTAAAAACTCGGTATACCATTTTTACAAATATACAATATACAATGTTATGATCAATATATCAATTAAAGCTAAATTACCGGTTAACTAATTAAAAACTTGCCTTTAAGTTCCTGTATGAGACTACATTCCATTGTCTTATTGGCTCTTGCTGTGGTTGGTTTATAAATTAAGCCTGAGACTGTAAGTTTTCAAACAAGAATTTGTCAGGACACATTGTGATCATCTCGTACGGTAATATATTAGACAGCTCTGTTTATAATGAACCCAAATTGTAACATTAGATTCTCTTGTCTTGATAAACTTCTAACTTTATATCCCCATCTGTGGCCCTTAAATTGTCTGGTATCTTCATGCTATCAGTATAATGGTTTGATTGTAGGTGACCCTTAAAGCCCTTGTTATATGCCAGAAATATTTCTGAGATAAAAAAGGGAGCCTGGGTTAATCAATGTAGATAACAAATTGATGTATGGTGTATTTATATACACCAGGTTTTACAACCATGATTGTTATAGTTTTCAGATGAAGTTGATTTAGAAAAAAACTAGAAGTTTTTGTGAGAGTATTTGCAATATTATGTTTTAGATAGAATTTTTATTGGTGATTAAATAGTAAAGGAAGATATTGAAGTAATGTTAGCAACACTTATCAACATTTTTTCAGTCACATCACAGTGGTCAGTGCCCCCAAGATAATTTAATGCATAATTCATGAATAATTCATGAACATATTCATGACCAAGATAGTTTTTAGTTACTAAAACTATCTTGGTCATGAATATGTTCATGAATTATTCATGAATTATGCATGAAATTCTCTTAAGCATGGAAGCAAATGAGACTTCTGTGTTTGAGGCAATTAATTCACAAATCAAAATATTCATGAACAAGTATATTAATGTTTATAAATACATTGATTAATGAACTTTTTATTATGAATACGATCATTTAAACATAACTAGGGTCCAAATATGTTGCATGAATGAGCTTTAATTATAGTTAATTTTCTTTCAGTACGCTTGATCTAAGTTTTTGTACTCAAAATTTCATTTGTCCAAGAAGATTTAAAGGTTAGTGCACTTTTCTGTCTAGTGCAAATCAACTGGCATGTTTATATATGTACTTTAACAATAAAAATGTCTGAGCCATACTGAGGTTCTATTAAAATCATTTCAATGTTTTATTATCCGACTTCCTACAAAGAGGTCCCAAGACTGCATGAGAATTATCAAATTTCCTTATTCTGTATTTTTTTTTTGGTCTAGGTATATAATAAGCCAAGAGAACAGTAATTTGTTGTATCGTTGTTTAAGGAATCATCTCTGACACTAGTATTCTAGTGATATATTTGATTATTATTGACTGATGTAGATATGTATACCATTCTTCAAGACAATATTTCTTTATTGTACTATTATCAGGATAATAGAAGTTTATTATCCAATGGTTTTACCATATCTTATGTCTGTATGTAATACAATAATGCTTGCTGTGGCTTTATTTTTACCATATATGATATACTGGCCATTGTCATTTCCAAGGTCACTTGGAATAGTGATTATTCTAGCAGAATAGCAGGGCCCTACAACCTGTCTTTTTAAAGTCCTCTTTGCTCCTTTTTGCTCCTCTGTTCCTCATCATGCAGAAACAGCTACTTTAATTAAAACAATAACTTCCCAATGCTATATTGTGCATTAAAAAATCATTTTTGGGGGAGAGGGAAAACTTCCTTGAGAAAAGTCCAGCTAAAAAAAGGCCATTTTTGCCCCTGTACGACCAAAATGGGGAGGTAAAATGTGTGAAAAGTTGTTTAAGTCAATCCTTCTTCCCTGATATTTTTTAAGACTTGATCTGCCATTATCACTAAACGCCTTTATTCAATATTAGTCAAAGAAAACATTAATATTGAGCAGGTTTAGCGCAAAACAGTGGTAACTCAATATAAGAAAAGAGTGAGTTACATCTGTTTTGCACTAAACCTGCAATTTCTTGAAATATTCTCTGAATTAAAAATCTCTTGTAGTGAAGTTATTATACATCAATTGTTTTCAAATAACATAGTGGAAGTTGTTGGGATTATTACTAGTTTTTATTTTCTCTTATTACAACAGTATTCAATGTAATTTTGTGCTTTAATAACAATCCTTTTACTACTTTATTTGATACTAGAATAGTGCTTATAATGTTCATATTACATTTCTTGATTCAATTTGAAGCCAGAATCTGACAAATATCTCATGTGACATTGTTTTACTGAAAAAAAGAATAAAAAATGAATGTAGATATACACACCATTATTTCTTGCCTCCGCAATATTTTTGTTGGTCTACTAAATTATATTGTTGTTAAATTTTATTCAGCTGACTGTGACACATACATTTACCCCTCTGATTTAATTACTCAATATTTATTTGATCATCGCTGTACAGAAATACATATCTACTTTTATCAAATAGTGAGTACACAAGTACAGTATGAAGTATTTATATCAGTAGGGTTAATGTTTGCTCCACTGACAGTTATATAAGATTTAAAAATACCTGATTGGGGAAACTTTGACAAGTCTGTGATAACATCAATATTTAACATTCCTCATTTTCTTAGGGGTTTATTTTTGGATATAACATGTAAGTTACATAATTCTTATGCTGTAGTAGTTTCTGGGATACCCAAGTGGTAAACTTGACAAGTCATCGACCAAGTGGTACATGTTTCAAATATTTAGATTTACTGCTTACACATCCCTGAAGGAATTAGTGCTCTGTGCTTTTTAAATTTGTCTTGCATCTTAAGGGAAAATTGATATACATAATCTTATAAAAGAGACATTGACTTCCGACTTAAATTGATTTAAAATGTTGCCATGGGCAATCGAAAATAGACAAATTTTATATTACCGCACTCTTCGGAGAATTTTTAATTGAATATAGTTTAAATATTAAATTATGCACTTTTACTATGGGAGTTAGCCTTAATTTTGATAGAATTCCTGTCACGAAGAATTTACACAAGTGAAATCAGTTTGATTTCAATAATGTGTAGAGTTAATTCCCTTGAGCATAATGATTTTTAATTTAAATGTCAGCAATTTTTGTTAAAGGAGATATATGTTTTTGAAAAATGTTTGAAAAATAACATAAGATTTCCCTCTTTGAAAATTGAAATTGTATAAAGTGTCACATTGTTTTCATGTTAACGTAAGTATGTCGTGAATATATTTTAACTTAAAATCCAATTTTCACAGAAAATTTCAGGGAATATTTGAA
The DNA here is from genome assembly GCA_025267735.1 of Mactra quadrangularis. Taxonomy (NCBI): domain Eukaryota; kingdom Metazoa; phylum Mollusca; class Bivalvia; order Venerida; family Mactridae; genus Mactra; species Mactra quadrangularis. The sequence goes on along the minus strand of CM046308.1, from coordinate 14,520,417 downwards.
AATAGGCTGTGAATGCTTGCAAGTAATATACACAATGTGGTGTGACAGATTGCTGATCGAATGAACAATTGCAATGGTTTATAGTTTTCACTTTATATTATTCTATTCGGTATTTTAAATGAAATAAATATCAATTATAAGATAGTTTTAGTGTATAGTTTAATTCATCAGGAGCACTTTTAAAGTATTGTTGATGATTTTTAAGTTTAATAAGGGTCCGTCTACTCCAAAAGGATACATTATGTACAAATTCCAAGATGTGACTCTCCATCCCTCAAACCGTGTATTCTGGACCTAAATTTGACTCAAAATTGGTGAAATTACTTATATAATTCATATATGAAGAGTTGCCAAACAAAAAAACAACATAAAAAATATGCTTTATTCCCTAAACATTGCAGAAAAATATGAACTTATTTACAAAAAAAGCAGAAACTAAGAAGTCAAACTTTTATTGGACCATATTAAAAATTAGTTCACACCAAATAATTTTATGTTGTTATTTGCAATAAATATAGTCTTTATTATTATAATCATATGTTCTGGGTGTATTTTGGTAAAACTGTACTATTTTGGGAAATAAAAACCATTCCTTTTACTACATAGATGAAATTACTGAAAGCACTTGACAAAAAATACGCATTTTGTTGTAATTTTACCAGATTAAACAATGGAGTCATGGTCCCTGTCTTCTCATTGGGTATCCTATTTCACAGATGATTTACACATTTAAATAATATACAGTCACAGTATTGGTTCTAATCTATATTATAATAATGATCCAACATCTGTCTTTTACGTTCTATTCCATCCTATAAAGTTCTATAATCTTCCATAATGTTCTAGAATGTTCCAGATTGTTCCATTATCATCTCATTATTCATCTGATATAGGATAACTATTGTTATAATATTTGATATTAGGTGACTATAATGTTATAATATTTTGACCATTAACTGACCATTCTAGGAATTACTGGACATGATAATCTCTCTAGGTGTCTACCATGGTCTATATATCACCATAATTAGCTCATCATTAGACAACCAATGTTATAACTGATATTCTCTGTTGTATAATAGTATACCGTAACCACCAGACCAAATTAAACATTGCTCTAATAGTTCCTACCAATTTTCTTTCACCATTTTCTGTGTTCTGTGAGTTCTGAAAGTCTGGGAAAAGTTTCTGTACCTTGATTCTTAAGTAAGATCTTTATGTTTCTTTTTTGTCATATTATAATATGTGATATTATTGTACTTCATTTATACTTATTTATAGCTATTTATTAACTAGAATCGTTTTACCTAGTTTGCTTCATCTTACTGTGCAACTGAAACATCCTATATAAGCAATCATGGTTAACCATGGTCAATCATGATACAAATGTATGTTGTTTTTCTGACCAATGCAGACCATGTTCTGTATCAATTTCCATCAAGGTTTTTGATGGTTGACCCCAATATAACATGGTCAACCATCAAAAAACGTGTCACCATGGTCGACCACATGGTCATATTTCGCCTGGGAAATGAGACTTCTTACAAATGAATCATAATACTAATCATGTATAATAATTTTGTTTTACATAATGGTAAATTACATTCAATGACAATTGACACATACATGAGCCTACTGATTTAAATGCTCACTGCAGTTCTGTTCCCAAGATTAATAAAAAAAAGATATCTGTATGTATGTAGGGAGATTATCAAACAAATATAGAGTATTTACATCAGCGGTGTTAATGTGATTTTTGCACCTCATTGACAATGGGATACAATTTAGCAGTATTCTATTGGAAACATAAAGTATCTGAAGCATGTAATTATTGTGCAAATAGGTAAGTTTGAGGTCCTGAGTTAAAATACTTGTTTGACTATACATGTCATGCAATACTTTAATAATGTTCTTCATAATTTTGATAATCTTTCTGCAATATTTCAGATGCTCCTGAAAGATTGACTCTGACACAAAATAGTACTCCATAAAAGTTAAAGCCTGTGATGTGCTCACTGTATCTGAACAATCTAAGCTTCATGTTGTCTTGAGAAATTTTTAAGGTAAGAAAACATCTTTACATTTCCCGACCAATTTAACATAAATTTACAGAGGCTAATGTTTGTTTCCATACTAAAAAAAACAAAAACAAATGTTAAGTTCTGCTATAAAGACCACTTTTGATATTTCAAAATCATGCGAGTTTTTGACAATTATCATAGACCCAAATGCTTAATTTAAACAAAAGGGTCTCCATAGTAAGACCATTTCACTATTAAGACCATCAATTTTGCTGGTCTTAAAAGCAGAACTTATACTATATTTTGTTGGTTTGCAGAGGTTGTGCTGTACTCCATTTCCTCCCCTATAAAGGCCGCCTAGGTTATCGCAAAATTCCTGATGATTTTGCGACTCTGCAGATGTTTAACAGTTACTGTACTCTGCTTTTCTCTGATTTGTGTCACATATTTAATTAAAAATTAATTGATTTTGTGGAAAAGGAGGATCTGTGATGTGTTTAATATGTATGTTAAAATTTACAAGGAAACTGTTTGCTTGTAGACCATCTTGCAGTAACCATTCATCCTCCATTTTACATTCTGTCCTCAGATACACATTGCAGCAGACGCAGACATTACAGATGCATTGTGGGAAAAGCTAGAATTCAAATATAATGTTTGAAATGTTGTGATAGAACTATATAAAGACTTATATTATCACTGGAATGTTATTTGACAGCTGTTTAATTATCACTGAGACAATCGTCAATTATCTGTATGCATGATTGGTGAGACTCTTCTTTATTGAGGAGAGAAATATTGCGTATGCAAGATATGTAGTCTGGGTGGTAACTGGATGTCTGGTTTTTGTTTTCGATTTAATTTTGGTTGATATTCTCGTACTTTAAACCATTGTATTTTTATCATTCCTCAGTTACACTCAGATAGGTCTTTAATCGCAGTGATAAATATTGTAAATTTCAAACATTCTTTAGATTTTCTTGGTGCCACTGTTTAGGGATTGTTTAAGATGTGATAAATTGAGGATATTTGTTGAGTATGGAAAATATATTTTCAAGAGAGGCATATCATTTTCTGTCAGCTCACACGTTGAAATATAAAATATCTCATACCAAATTTGAAGAATTATTCTGTTTCTTGCATGCTTTTGTCCTGCGTTATGTGTGATGCACACCTTGGAGTTATCCTGAGTAAAAGATTATCGATAGAGAATGATAGATATGTACCAGGAGCCTGATAACCATGGGTTATAATTGTTAAGTCAGTAAACATGTATGCTTAAGCATGAAACTTAGACTATAAAATATTCTTTTTTTCGAAGAACTAATTGATGCTGATATCATAACTTGCTATGATGACACTTAGTTTCTTTGTCTTTGGAAAGTGTAAATCCATAAGCCAACCTAGTGGAGGGGGGGGGTCAGAGGGATCCGGACGCCCCTAGAATTTCTAAATGTACCTGTCTATCTGTGTATTTCTTGCCTGTAAGTAATTTTTTAAGTAGCATGAAGCAATTTTTCTCGATGCTTAACATATATTTAGTAATGTGTTGCATTATTCTGCAAAATGTGAATAATGTGGTTGTGGTTCGAAAGTTTGGACCCCCTCCCCCTAGAAAAAAGTTTGGACCCCCCCCCCAAAAAAAAAATAAAAAATCCTGGATCCGCCCCTGGAATCAGTCTATCCTTAAAAATGATTTCTTCAAGGTCATTTGAAGGGTACTGTACTAGCAGGTACATCCTTGCTAAGGTAGACTTATTTGTCTATAATAGACTAATTTGTCTTCATTACTTAAGATTTTAAGATAATATTCTTGTAAGATTTCTGTTAAAAAAATGAATGATTATTTTAACTCTATCTAAGGTTTTGTCTAAAGTCTAGTCGACTTTAACAAGTTTTATGATAGTGATTGTCTAGTCGTCTTAAAGCTTCATTTTATATGTTATAAGGATTTGTCATTTTTCTGTAAAAAATTTGTCTACATTTAAAGCTGATTTATTGAACAACGTAAGTATTAAGACAATAAATTACCATTTTAGCTTGAAATAAAGACCTCAAAATGTACTGCTAAAACTTGTTAATCATAACTTACAGAAACTATTTAGGGAAATGTTGATAAAACAGCACTTTGGTATTTTTTTAACTGGTTTATAACGTCGTATTCAACACATATTAAGGTTATATACATGACTGCCAGCTCTTCCTAATATAGGTTTCCTGGACACTTTTCGATCACCAGTACTAACTTACCCTACCACGAGGCCAACAACTCATGTATAGGGTATGACCTACCGCGACCGGGCTCGAACTCGCGATCACTGGATTCGAAGTCAGACATGCTAACCACTACGCCACAGATGTGGCTACCTTGGTATGTAACAAAGCCTTTCATGGTCACGCTGACTGAAAAACTGTTGAAAATGGTGTGAATTTTAGCAGCATACTCACTTACAGACTTTTTATATTTCAAAATATAACTGTTGGTGTCTATGTATTATATAAAATAAGTTAATAACATTTTAACGCAAACTGCATGATGGGTAGGCTTTTTTAGTTGTTATAGAATGTTGTTGTATGCTATTGGCAAATATTTGATATCCTTCTTAATAAAAAAATATGGAATGTATTGAATATTAATTATTTTTCAAGATTTAATAGAAAATGGGAATGGTGAATTTAGTGCTTGCAGTTACTCAATTACAAAATACTTTGACTTTTTCAAATTGCACTCACAAATGTACTGTTAAAAACTGAACTTAGCTGATATTGCTTTTGTTTTTAAAAGAGAGAGCAATGTTTTAAATGTCAACCATATCCAACTATTTGTCCTTTATCGATAAGCCTAATATGCTAGTGCGCGCTATATAGAAATAAGAAGGACATTGGTACTTAACCTAATATAACTCGGATTTAAAAGTATTTATTATTCCATCCCATTCAGTTTCATAAAATTCAATTCATCCCCTTTTTTATGGTATATATCTTATAAAAATTTAAAAATAAATAGTTGGGGGAATTTTGAGTTAAAAATGTTAACCCTATTTCCTATGCATTTCAATACAAAAATGAATTTTTTTACCTCAACATTGGCAACGTTTTGCCCAATTTCTGTTTTATTATTTAAAAATCTTTTCTATCCCAATCGGATTCAATTACTACGATCTTTTCTTTAATAAATGGTATAGGTTTTATAATTTTTGAAGAATATTTAGTGGGGGGAAATAGCGAATTAGTTTAGTAAGTATTGTTTTTTTCTTTCTTTCGGGAGATTCCGTATCGCTATACGGAAACTGGCGAAGATAGCCGAACGACCGATAGAATATGACGCTTTATCGCTACCGATCTTATCAACGGTCAAATATATTATATGTTATCGAGCATTATAATCAAAGCCATAATATGAAGATATATTTATCAACAGTCAAGTTGAACACTAACTGCTTTACAGACATGAAATTATTAAAATATAACATGCATTTAAGAAACAAAATAAACTGCTCAAACCATTCTGCTTTTTTTAAAAAAGTGGGATACTTAAAATTATAAGACCACGCTATATATTCATTTATATGTCTAAAACGCTTGTAATGATAAATGTCTATTTTCTTTGCAGTAAAAATACTGTTACTTTTGATAATGGGGCTTTACAAATACAAGATTTTTTACTCTATGGAAATAAATCTATGTGACAAGATTAAAACGTATTTTTTTTAATTTCGAGTTTACTAGTTACAAAAGTTGAAAATCGTATGGCATTGTATAATTCGTTATTTGTTTCGTGTAAACTAATTATTTAAGAAGAGGAAAATACATCATTTGGTTTTATAAAACGATGCTGTTTAAATGATTAATTGAAGAACTTCACATTTACAAGGTTTCCATTACTAGAGAATTCATAAAATAAGTAATAAAAATCAAATGAATTTTAGCTCATAAAACATATAAAAGATAAATAATTTACGCATAGATGAGAAAAACAACAAAAGAAAAACTGTACATGTATTTTCTCGTTTTATTTGCCTACTCATACAGTTTAATGCTTTTTCAACTTATAACATTTGTCTTTTCGTCACAATATTTTTTTTTCAATGTACTAATTGGACTTGTTAGTTTGCATTTTCTATAATTCTTTATTCTTTCAGATACGACCTAATATGCATTGATTAACTTTATTACACTCCTTATTGGACCCCTGTTGGTGCGTTTATCTACATCCAAGCGGGTGTCATTTTATACAAGGACCCTATATAAGCAGGGTCCTTGTTTTATGACAGGATACTATATCATTATTATACCACCGAGGTCGTAAAACACACACAGGGTAGCGAGGATGATATCTAGATTTTATTTTTTAAACAATAAATCTTTGAAATGCTGTCTGCCTGTTTTTGGCGCTGAAGTTTAAAAAAATAGCCGGTGTTAATACTTTTAAAGGATAAAGCATCTATTGATATTAATTGATGTTCCAGATGTTTGTCTTTATATGAAATTATATTAAATATTTTCAGTATTTTAATACAGTTTATATGCCTATTGATTGCTTTTTTAATTGTCATTGAAATAATTATTTATGTTTATTATAAGTATTAGTATGTACATTTACTTATGCTGTTGCAAATGTAAATACACACAAGGTGTAATGAAAATTATGTGTATGATACATAGTTTATAAATTTTAATTCTTTTCATTAAAGGAAACGTAAATCAAACTCCTTGAAATATATTTTCATTCTTACCGCGCACTGCAGGGTTTGTTCTTTATAAGTTTATACCAAAATATAACAGATATCAAATGTTGGTAATAGACGTCATGCAGTGTCAATCACGTGATATATTGATGGGGTTGATCAGTTTTATCAATCTATGATCACAGCAGGGTGTCATATCGGAAATTTCCGAACAATACCGAGTGCAACGACGGAGGCTCTGATAAATTATCGATTTTATCGAGAAGTAAAATTAGTAAGTTACGAAAGGACAAATAGTTGGATATGAATCGACAGAAGTCTCTCCACATCTATGGTAGTTACTAGACTAGTTTTTAAAGCAAGACTGTGAAACAGGCGAAGCTATAAGCGGCATTTCAGAATTGCGATATTGAGTAGTGGTCCATTTTTCCGCATGCCAGCAAATAGTTCAATATTAAAAACTCGATACATAACTGCCTTTATCTTGCATTCACACATATTTCATAAAATTCATTGCGACATCAAATCTCTTCAATTTTGTGAACAATTAAACTGTTAGAAAAGTAATAACTCGACTGGTTACCGCGGATGTATACATGTACATCGATTTCATTCATGAAAAATTATGAATGAAAATATTTTACTCGTCCCCGTATCAAGCACTATAGTCACGTGATTAACAATTCAATAGCCCTGGAAAGACTCGATCAAACGCTTTACTTTGAATTTGTAAGAACGGTTAAATTTCACAATAATATAAACAGTGGAGTAAATGTTTTATTTCTGTGTAAAAAAATAAACAAATATTGAATGACACAATATGCTAGTTGTGAAGTAGTCTATACGCCGTGCAAATTCGAATATTTCATAAGTTCATTGCTACTGTTCTTCGCAGTGAAACTTCGAATATTCCTAACATTGAAATGTAATATTGTAACGAGCTCACCCGGACAACTGTGGACGCGTGTATAGATCTACGCACGATGTATCGTCTAGATCTATACCGCCGGAGTCGATCTACGTCAGTGGAGGTTTCTCCGAGGTGAACTGGTTGGTATCGGGGTTGAGAGGCCTGTCGAGTGGTTCTCTTACACCTGTGGTTCAATTGGTAGCGTGAACGATTGAAGTTCACTCAATGCTCTCGTCAACATTGTCTGCGTACCAGGTACACTAGGGTGAACATAAAGACAACTCGTTGGTAAAGTTTCAACTCGAACGTTTTATTTTACGTTGAAAATATTCTACCAATGACTAAAATAACTTAGAATTTCTATTTAACAATAAAATGCAGATATATCCATGACTATAATACTTTGATTTGGCCCCTAAACAATCTTTTAGACGAAAACATAGTTCCTTTTAGACTGTACAGCGTAGGAATAAATGGCTTACGGTCGTTTCTCCACTAAGTCATTTCTCCCCTGGTCATTTCTCCACTTTTTAGTAGTCATTTCTCCACTTTTTAGTAGTCATTTCTCCACTTTTATATATAATAGGGTTATAATAGGTTTATTGTGTAAGGTGATAATTACCCTTATTATTGGATTGTTATATTGAAACATTATATCAATTAAAAGTACAAACTGATATTATTTAAGCATGTTTTATGCAAATATTTTTTTGGTTTATGAAGTGTCATTGAATGTGATGTGTTTAATCAAATCAATTCTAAGTGAAAATGGTTGCTCTTTTTTGCACTTGTTCAGTACAAAATTTATTTTTTTTCATCATTTTTTCAATAAACAGTGGTAATTAATACAATTTTCTTAATTTATATAATAAATTAATTTTCCTTGAAATAACTCCAGCAATTTCATATGTAGTGATTTATACAATTATTTCCAAGCATTGATACTATAACCTTTTATCAAAACTATGTGGTTAAAAAGACAATGAACGAATTGATTTATTTCATTTTATTTTATTTACAAGCATAATTATCATTGCTTTTTATATTTTTTAACATTTCATTTTTTGTCAGTTACTAAATTATATCGGAAGAAATATACTAAATAACATACTAAATTATATTTTAATTTGCACTTCAATTTTAATCAATTTCATCAAAATAATACAATTTATCTATCATAATATACTAAATAAACATTCTAAATTATACTATTTTAGTTCAAAAATAAATATTTTTTACAAAATTAACATGTACATAATTCAATAACATGCCTCTATCTTATATAACCCTATTATATATAAAAGTGGAGAAATGACTACTAAAAGGTGGAGAAATGACTACTAAAAAGTGGAGAAATGACCAGGGGAGAAATGACTTAGTGGAGAAACGACCTGTTCCCGGAATAAATTCCCAGAGTTAGATGTAAACATGACAGGAACGCTGACATTTAGACAAAATGTGCTCGTAACAAAATTGATAAAAACTTGCGTTAAAACTGGATTTAAACATTAACATTCAGCAAAAGTGTACGGAATTAACTAATTCACATCTAGGATTAGGATTTAACATCGGAGGATACAAATTTACTGGAATGTAGAGGATCCAAATATGCGAACGTCGCGAAAACTGGTTACGAAACATACTGGATAAACAAATATTGATTTGAGCTCATAATCCTAGTTCATAACCTACATATATGTGCTAATGTGTTCTGTGTGTTGCCCAGAACACTAGTCATTGTGTGCTTTATGGCTAGAGACATGCATCATGCTCACTAAACAGGAAACATGAAACGCAGAAAAATTAAACATGAATTACAAGGTAACTTCTGATTTAAACTGTAGTTATTATGTGTAATATACCCCGGCCCGTTTCAATATTAGCTGGGGAGGGGGGGGGGGCTATTGCATTTACCGGTACGTAGTAATTCACCTGAACTAGAAATACCAGTATTAGAATTTTCAAAAATGTTTTACTGTGTATTCACAACGTATCCAAACCGTCCAAAGTTTATTTATAGAAGACAAGACTTAACATGCCCTGATAATATGTAAGACCATTGAGTCTATTTTTAGAATTCCAGGAATTAGCACGCTTTGTTTACAATTGGAGTAAATGAATTGAAGTAATATCCCTCAACGTTTTAAGCCGTGCGGAGTCTATTTAGAGAATATCAAGATTTGCGTGACACGTGAATGATACCTAACATTTAGACCTTTTTTGATTCATTTTATGGAACTTTCTGGGCTGATGAAAGTACACCGAAAAAACAGGTGTTGTCCAGGATTTGTTCGGACTACGAACATAAAACATCATTATTATGGTAGACTCTAGAACTGTTCCTGTCTATTTGACATATAGGGACTAGCCCCAATCTTTGAGCAAACCGAAATATTCCTATATAAATAAGAAGGGTGTTAAGCTAACAGCTATGTTTATGAGGGGCATGACTTAAATCTGTCTCAGTGGATACTGGTTACGCCTCTCGGCTGATTGGATACAGATAATCTTGGTTTACGATAAACCCGATCCAAAATTCCTAGCTGGAGTAATCGCTTATAAATTGCTATCGCTTATAAATATGCAGCAAATCTGTTCACAAAGACGTGCGTGAAATATATCAGTACGTGTGGTTTTTAGCATGAACCACAATTTAGGAGAGCATCTATTTTGCAATGTATTAAGAAATAAATTAATGAAAATAATGCACTTAAAGTGCCCATCAATGGCAGAATTTTTATTGCAGTACTATAAAATTAAAAATTATTACAATTTAATTAGCTCTGTCAGCATTTGTAAATAAAAAAGGAGGACGCAAGTAAAAGAAATCATGAACTGCTTCTACCATCAGATTCTGACGACCCCAATGTGTAAATAAGTGATCTTATTTTAAGTTCATGATATTTTGTCTTTTATCGGGGCTACTGTCCCCGAACACCCGCTTTTTCATGGTCATCGTCAATACCGACACGTTGAAGACACAGGGATTCATAACGATAACCATTTATACCTATATCCATGGCTGCCCTAATTGTGGCATGTACCCATTAAATAAAACCCTCTTTTGGCTTCAAAGTTTGCATTGCATGTCTATGGAAAGTATGTTATGAATTTTAAAAAAATTCAGAATTTTAGGATTTGCGGAGGTTAAAATCTATGCTATTTTAAAATCACAAACAAAATTTGAGTAAATTCCATCCGATAGTTATTTAGATATTTCATTGGGTCCAGCTTTAAGGCAAAATACCTATAAAATGAAAACATTTTGTATTTTTAATGTGTATTTCACAATTCATGTTGTTTCATTTCAATTGGTGATATTGTTCTCTACCTCATGCTGTTGTGTTGTCCTTTTTTTCAAAAATGTACATACTGCAGGCTGATCCAACAATTGTTATCAACTTCATTTATGATAATTTCTACAGCATACCTTAAAAGTAACTCATATTAGCAGAACAGTTCTGTTCTGTTTATGATAGCTATGAAAGTAAGATTACAAAAACAAGAATTATTTGAAATTTCTTTTTTCCATTTTTGAATCATCTAGCTTGTGAATTATGATTTTAATTTTTTCTTCACGTGTTCAACATGATTTTGATATTTTACTTGAAGTACAATATTTTGTTATTATGACAGGATGTATGAAATCATTGTGTTGACATTACTGAAAATCATTATTTCTATTGAATGAGGAAATAAGACTTCTCACAGCTCTTCATCAACTAGTAATTATACAAGTCCATTGATCAGTGAGTTATAAGAAAATGTATGCCAATCTTTCTTAAAAAGCTCTTAATCATCAGATTTGATTTATACCTAAATTAATGACTGGTTATACGTGAGACAAAACTAAAGCTTGAACTATTGATGGTTGTTTGAGCCTTCAACACAGTCTTGCTTCAGTGCTTTTCAGCACTTTGATTTTGTAAACTGTTGAAAAGTTCAGAAGCCTTTTATGTAGGCATGTGTCATCATTAAATTTTCTTGCCTCAGCGCTAACACTGATGTCACCTCCAATCTGACACCATAGTTTTTCTGCCTTTTTTAAGTGAGAGTTCTTAATTTCTGTAAGAGAGAAAAAGTTTTCTATAGTGTATTTTGTGTATTAAAGCTAATTTTGTACCTCGTATTGCCTTTTAGATTTTAGTGGAATATTACTGGTTCTTTCTTTGATTAAGAATGACAGGAACATTAAGTGTCACACTTTATATTGCTTCCAGCTCATATTGTATGTTTCTTTGTTGCTTATAGTGTTTATTAAATCTTGAAATCATGACAATAACTTTTTTGTTACCATCTATTTGCTGGGAATAACTTATTGTTATGAATTATAAGAAAGTCTTATTACCGTATGAGAGGAAATTTTTGAGAGAACTTTATTTCTGTGGTTGTCAGTCTGGTGGTGTGAACATTTTTTCCCTTTTTCTGTCAGAGTTTTTACATGGGGTTACCCATGTTTAGTAGCAGACCGTGACAAATCCTCATTAAAATTTGTAGCGGAGGATTGCATTTGGCTGTAGGTTAGGCATTAAAGGGATAATTACTACTTCAATTAATATAGTCAGCAAATGCATTAAGAAGCAAAAGATGTTAGTAAAATTGAAGTATGTCTTATCCAGTTTATGTAAGAGGAGGTTCTCTTTTATTGTTTCCGCTTGTTACATAAGCCATGTTTATACGTTTAATCACTACCCCATGTTGGACAGCGCTATTAGCGCTTTGATAAAATCAGCTTCATTTACTGATAAGTAAAATACTGTCACAACTAGTCAAGATAAGTAAATCAAAGCACTGATGCACTGATTTCGTTTTGGTTTCCAAGTTAGTAAATTAACTTTTACAATGACTCTTGGAAACCAGAAGCTTAAAGTGTCATTTTTAAAATTTTTTAGTTTCATTCAGTAACACTGAATTTTCATTGTCTGGAATACTTATTTTAAAACTTTTTCAAAACAAGTCCTTGAAACTGTACTATTGCATATGAAAAACAATTTCAAGTAAATTCAATCTAGAAAAGCTTTCCATAAAAATATTGAATTTCAAAAATAGTTGATACTACAGAACATTTTTTCCACAGAAATATTAAAAAGACATGCTATATATATACATGTATATGGAAAAACGACAAAATTTTAACCTGGCAAACATTTTCACTTGTATGGTATTTTCCAAACACTTAAGAATTAGTATGGAATGATTTTTTTCTTGATTGAGTTAGTACCAATTATGATTTGAGACAAATATGGAGTGACATATAAAAACAAAGATTGTTCAAATTGACCAGAGACTAATATATTACACACTTCAGTAACTTCATGGTGACTAACTGATTTAATGAACATGCTGTAATTATTTACATTGTTTCACTCAGGTCAACATGAACAATCTTCATGAATAGTTAGAACAATAGAAGTGAGGTCATTCTACATCATCTAGGTGTCACTCTGATTAAGACTTCAATGCATTAACAATTAGAACTGACCATCTGATTAACACAGAATGGCTTGAAGCATTCATTATTTCATGATTATTTATAAAGCTCATTATTGCCAATTAGAGGGTAATTCTTGACCACTATTTGTGGTCAGTGCTAAAATTGGACCTGGACACACCTACCAATATCACTGACCATCTGTTCAGTCTCCACAGAGATAGTTAAAAGTGACCAATACAAGGCTGGACTATTGATTTAATAATTGACCCTCATAATTGACTTGTACACTTTAGAGTGGGAAAATTTCAAAATGTGTGACAAAATGATTACCTAGGTCAGTGTTGGTCACAAAGGAATGACTTCCAATTATTTGTCTTTCAAAGGAAATTATTTGTTACTAAGTATTGTTTAATTAAATTTCCCTGAAAAAAATAGGTTAACTGGTTAATTGACAATAAATTTGGATTGCAAAAGTTGTGCTTGCTCCTGGGATGGGTTAGAACTAGAGTAAGAGTACATTTGTATTGTCCGTTTTTCTCAACTGCCAAAGCTTGAATAATTTCACGGTGACTGAATGCATTTTTTATGTCCTGGCGGCCTAACTTTTATTAAAAATATCTTGACTAAAACATATAATACAGCATAAGAAGCTTTACTCAATCATAATACACACTTTCGGAAACTCATGGGTGTATTACGACAATAATTTTAACAAACATATTCACCATGAAATTTTATTCATGTTTTGACAGTTGAGAAAAAACGAACAATATTTAGGTGAAATCATAAGAATCAATACCTAGAAAAGTAAGCAGGTGGTGTTAATACACAATAGCTTGCCACTCCTCATCCTTTATCAACTTAGGTTTATGACAATTATCTACCACCAGAAAGCATTGGAGATTTTAGAAACCCTGATATAGTAACCCTAACACTTAATATTCCTACTAACAGAACTGCTGTGTGAAGACCACCCCTAAGCTCAGTTGGTGGCAGGTTTGATTTCAAATCCAGAGGCTAATGGTTTCAATTGCAGTAACGAAATGGTGCAATACTCAAAGATGGTAATTCCAAGAGATGGGTAGCAGCAAAACTATTGTATTCAACCTTGTTCAGCTTCATAAAGTGAGACTGACTTAGCTCTATGTTTATTTGTAAGAAGTTAGACTAGCTTTGCTCTTTGTTTGTTAACATGAAGTTGAACCACTTTTGTGTTGATCCATCACAATGTTACCAGCACATTGTCTTAGGTTCAACAACTTCTTAATGAAAAATTATGAGCCAAGTATTTTTGTACTACCAGTATAGAGTGATATAGACTTTACTAAGGGTACTGAATATTTTATGTACTCTAAAATATATACATGTGTAGTCAATAGTGTGTCATAGGAGTGTCCTCCCCCCTCCGGAAATATTTAAAAATAAACTAAATATTATAATAATGCTGGTGCAAATATTCTGTATAGCAGGCATATTGGAACGATTTGAACACAAATATGCCGATATGGGGATCTTTAAGGTTTATATCTTGTCTTGTAACAGTTCCAACTATTGAAATGGCATAATCTTAAAAAAGACACTAATACAAAAGAACTATCTGATTATAATAATCATATATATATTTTTTTGTTAATTTTTATTCTTTAAATGTGCACCAATCTAACAAAGTATTTTATTGCTTAAACACAACAAATAATGGATAAAAAAAAAACTGAATTAAAAAATTTTCAGTTGGCACCTCAGGGAAAAACTTTCTTTGTCAGCCCTTGTACAAAGGCTTTAAAAATAATTGTACTACTAACTTTAACACTAAATGTTTATTCATTTAGTTTATGATCTAGACTCTTAAAACTTCCTAGAAACTAGTTAAACATAAATTGTAATAACATTTAGAGAAATTTCTTCATGATACTTTAATTTGATAAAGTCTGTAAAAATCTGACTTTTATTGGAGGAAATCCATTTTTATTTTGAGATCTACGACATAAACAACATTTCGGAGGTTTTTCACATTTTGGTGACACTCAGGTGTGTGTTAACAATGTGGGTTGTTGAGAATTCTCAGAAAATAGACTAAACTTGCTTTTTTGTGTGTTTTTATTGGGTTTAACGTCATAGCAACACATTGTATAGGTCATAAAAACAGCAGTCAGTCAACCTTAGCTTACTGTTCCTGGAAAGGCTAAATCTCTGGATTTAGTTGTTAACCAACTACTAAGTGCATACTTTCTTCAGTGACTGACAACAGTTTCTGCACAACTCTACATAATAAAGAATCTTTGGTAAAAATAGTTTCATGACCAAGCTCCATTAAAGTATGCCCTGCTTGGGAATCAAACCCTTGACCCCTCGATCAGTAGACTTGCTACTTTTTACCAACTGAGGTAGCTAGGCAGCTTAATAATACTAAACTCTCTGTATGAATAAGATTAAAGTACAAATGTAAGTGTGAGATGTTTTAATATTGTTTGTAGTTTGTGAGTTATTGGTTAACTTTATTCAACTGTCACTAACACAAACATTAATCCTGCTGATTTAAATACTCCATATTTGTTCTCTGTACATGAATACAAATATAACAGTGAGGGTAGTACTGTAAAGATTATTAAAATCAGCAGGGTCAAATAGTTCCTTCCTTTAGGTGTGGAAAAAGCCCCCCAAAAAATTATTTTTTTGAAAATATGTTTTATGTTCAAAAACCGTTAAATGTAATTTCTAATTTAAGGTTTCTGCTGATCATATGTGTATAAGTTTTTTTAAAATCGCTTATAATAAGTTAAAAAAAATTTATCTTCCTCCATTTTGGCCTTTTAGAAATGGTTCTTTAATTAAGTCATGAATAATTATTTTGTTCAATATTATATTTGGATATAGGTTTATACATTTTAACACATTTTACCAAATTGCAATTTTCTCTTAACTATTAAAATGCTAAAATGCTGAGTCTTATCCATTATAAAACTGTAAAACATTAAATAGTTCCGTAATTCTCAATGTTTAATATTAAAGTTCTGTTTTATCATTTAATATACCGTAGACAGTTTAATGTGTTAAAAATTCAAAAACTTTTCTTGGAAAATGTTTCATTTAAATGTTGAATTACTTTTGTGCGTTTTAATGTACCTCCATTACAAGGTTGGTTGCAACCAAAGTTTAATACATAAAACAGATATATTTGTATAAAATCTTAATATTATACTATTTCCATAGCTGATTCTACTCACAAGTGGTAAAATCTATATAGATATGTTGGGAAATGATGATAAAATTCATAGAATAAAATACATATAGTCAGATAGCTTTTTTATTGTTGTTATTTATACATTGTATATTAAAAAAAAGGTACCAAAAATACCATCTCTTTTTGTATTTCTATAATGGAGTTCTACATAAATATTATTTTTCTGGATAAAATACCAATTTTTAGACGAATTTTTTACCGAAAAAAATCGGCTAATAGTTTAGTGAAACATGGGCGGGCAGGTGTGTGGGTGGGTTGGCAGGCGGGCCTTAAGGTGGGTGGTCGGTCATGCAGGTGGGCGTCTGTTGTTGTTAACAATTGCGTTAAAGTTTTTTCTTTACCATATATTTCTGCCATTTATTGTCAGATCTTTATGAAACTTCATACAATGATAACATACCATGTGATGAACAGAATTAGAAAGTAACCACAACTCTACCTGCCTTTATTATGGATTATTTTCCCTTGTATTTTTTGCGTTAAAGTTTTTAAATTCTGCTTTTAAATGTGGTTTCCACATTATATTTCTTGTATAAATTTTGCACTGAGTCTTTGCTATATTGCATGTTATACAATAAAGTGAAATCACAATTTATCAAAACCATACAATATTCACCATTTTGCAGTTTTTGTGCAAAACGGTCGTAACTCACTTTTTTCTTATATTGAGTTACAACTATTTTCCCCTAAACCTGCGATTTTATTGCAACAGATAGCTATGATATGATATCATAATAGTTATGATTGGAAATTGATAAAAAGTAAAAACTTCTGCATGAAATTGGTTTCCATGACATTTCTGACTCTAATAAACATTTTAATCTTTTGATCTTAGGAAGAAGTTAGTTTTTGCATGATTTGACAGAAAATGAATACATTTGTATTACAGAAATATGAAATGTTTTTTATAAAACGTAATCAAACATTTTCTCAGAAAATCAAAATGCATTTTATTTGAAATTGTGATATCTTATGAACTGAAATGAGACTTAATTTGATCTTAAATTTTGGAAAATACTCTTATGTGATTTTTTTTGTTTTGAAAATGTACTTATGAATAAACATTTTAAAACTATTACTGGTTGTTAAAGAATGAACATGTTAATTTTAAAACATTTACTAAGAATTAAATAGTACAGAATATTTTTATTAGTACATTTTTAGGTCATACATGTTTTTTGTACTAATAAAATCAACTTTTTTAATGAACACATGGGCAGATCCAGCGGGGGGGGGGGGGGGGTTAGGGGGGTCCAGACCCCCCCCCTAGAATTTCCAAAACATACCTATCTATTAGTGTATTTCTTGACTGTAAGTCATTTTTAAGTTTCATGAAGCAATTTTTCTCGGTGATTAATATAGTTTTAATGGTTATGTAGTTTTTATTATCAATATGTTGCATTATTCTGCAAATAATGTATAATGTTAATGTTGTTCAAAAGTTTGGAACCCCCCTCAAAAAGTTTGGAATCCCCCCTAGAAAAAAATCCTGGATCTGCCCCTGGAACATTGTATTAATTGTTCTTAATAAAATTCTGGCGAGTGGAAAATACTTAATTTGAAAATTAAAACCTTTCAGTAGTTGAGACCATCAATTTTAAAGGGCCTTTAAGTGGAACTTTACTGTATTTGCCCCTTAAATAGTTTTATGGACCCATTAACTTAATGTAAATATGGTATTGTACACAATGCTTATATAAATGAACTATAGCCGGAGATAAAGCTGTCATATCAAGTATTTTATGGTTTAATTATCCTCCAATTAGTCTAATATTAAATCATAATTTAACACTTGCATGCAGTCACATGTTAAGCACTTTCTTGTGAAAGTAAAAAGATGCAATGTTATGGTTCCATTAACTCTGTTGAAAAGTTTGTCAGGTTGTGAACAAATAGCTCCCAAGTGGTCCTGCAACATGTGCATGCTAGTGTCACACGCTCTCATTTAATTATTGATGCTATTTTTGTAGAAGAAATTAGTGGGACAGGAAGAGTTCTCTCTGATGACCAAAACGTGTGAAATGCATTGTGGGAACGTTGAAGAATTTTCTGGATATTTCTATGATTATTAATTAAGTTTGTTAATCTAATGTCACAGAGGTTGACCAACTGATGTACAATGGATAGAAGATAGAGAAATGACATGAGTCACTTTTTGATTGTACCATATTTATTCTAATAAAGGAAATATTGAGTCACTTTTTGATTCTATCATATTTACTCTAATAAAGGAAAGTTCAAGTCAATTTTTGATTGTACTGTATTTACTCTAAAAAGGACATTTTGAGTCAATTTGATTGACCATATTTATTCTAATAAAGAACATTTTGAGTCACTTTTTGATAGAACCATATTTACTCTAAAAAGGACATTTTGAGTCACTTATTTATTGCACCATATTACCTCTAATAAAGACAGTTTAAGTCACTTTTTGATTGTACCATATTTACTCTAATAAAGGACATTTTGAGTCACTTTTTGATTGTACCATATTTACTTAAATAAAGGAAGTTTGAGTCATTTTTTGATACTACCGTATTAACTCTAAGGAAATTTGATGTCAACTTTTGCCACATGTAGATTTATGCATTTGCCTAGCCAAGCCTTAAGACTATAGTAAGCAATATTTCCTATATAATATTATAACTATGGCTAAAAATGCATGGGTCAGTGCAAATCGAGTCTACATAGTTCATATTTATTTGTAGTTGTACTATAGTTTTGTGCTGATCCATCAAAATGCTAGGACAGACAATAAGATGCACATGAACAACAATAGTAGAAGCAAATATTATAACAAAAGTAAGTGTAGTAATAATTGGTCAGCGCAAAATTAGTCTACATACCTCTTTATTTACATGTAGTTATAAGATTTGTTTGGTGTTGATCCATCGAATAAAGTTTCAAATACATTTTGTAATGTTCCAAATTCTTAAGGAAATTTGTGTATTTTCTGTCCTTGAAAGATTGTTTGTTTATTTCAACAATGAGAGCTCCATTATATCATAAATCTGCTGATTATGTTCCCTGACTTTTAGGTTACCATTCATCATGCACACAAAATATAATTATAAAGAATAAGTTTGTACTTTCATTTTTATGTCTTTGATATTTTATAGTTACTTGACAATGCTTTCATATTATATGTTTCTGATTTATGATTTCGATGTTTAATCTTTAAATAATGATCATTTAATCACAAAAACTACAAGGTTTACAATTCTAAAATAATTATGTTGGTAGATTAATGGACCAAAATGATTTATTACTCTAATAATGCAAAATACAAAAACAAACAAATGTCCTATAAACCATCCTCTTTGCCTTGTCTAAAATGTACAAGTTCAACTCCCTCCAAGAGCTCGTTACGTTGCTATGATGACTGAAAAAGAAAAATTAAAAAAGCATCAGATATACAGCTTTATAAAACTTTGAGTTAAAGCTGATTTTTCACTATTTTTTTCAAACAGTAGCATTTGTGATGTCATAGTCACGTGGTATTGCCCCTTGTCTACATTAACCATTTATCATTCTTGTACCAAGAGTCTAGTAGGATTCTCGATAGTAAGAAAGTCAGAATCTTGATAAACTCGGGGTACAAGAATGACCATTTATGAATGTATGTGTTTAGTAGTTACTGGTTAAAAACTTGAACCCAAAGATCTAAACCTGTCTAAGGAACCTGATTAAGAGTTCTGTCATCGACTGTTTGGATGCAACCAAAATAGTGTTGAATAACAATGGCATAAAGCTCCATATATAACATCGTAATTTTTTTGGTTTTTTTTGTTCGGTTTTAATCCCCGTATCAACACATTGTATAGGTCATATCATGGCGGTGAGTCAACCTACTCACTCCTCCTGGAAAGGCTAAATCTCTGGATTTAGCTGTTAACCAACTACTAAGCGCAATTACTTTCGTCAGTGACTGACAACTGCCATACATAATTACAAATCATTGGTAGGAGGGAGAATGCCCATAGAAATGATTTCATGACCAAGCTTCACGAAAGTATGCCCCACCCGGGAATCGAACCCATGACCCCTCAATCAGTAGACTTGAGTGCTACCAACTGAGCTTAGCAGGGCGGCTAAACATCGTAGTGACCAACTTATACAGTTAACAAATCAGCAAAAAATATATTACAAAAGTCAGTGTCCGTTCCAAATGTTGCACATTTATCTAGTTGTATGTTATATTTATGTATATAGATATTACATTAACTCTACTATAATGTTACATAGATCACTTATATGTCATATTATAATCCCATAATACTGTCTGACCAATATATTTATAATATTGATTTCATATATATAACTCTCATCTATTTCTTGACCATATTTGGTCAAATATTAAGATAAAATACCACTTGGTCAAATAATTGCAGAACTACATCACACTATATTGTACTGCATCATTGGTGATTCCAGAATCTATTTTCCTGAAAGGGGAGACATCCAAAAAGTTAAAAAAACTAAAATTTTGTTTCAAGCCTGTTGAAAATTTAAGATTTATTAAATTGATGTGTATGTTACGGGAAGGGGTTTGAATTTGTCCTTGCTGGATTAAGTGAAAATGTACAATGTGACCGTTAATTGTGTAATTTAAATGATTAATAGAAGTTGAAGTTCATTTTGTTTCATTTCATTGATTGTAAGTTAGTTTTATTACCGACCCATTATGTTTTCTTGTAATGCAATCATTAAATAGTGAAAAACAAAAATTTGTATTATATACATTCATATAGGTATGTATAACTGTCAATAATGTTTGTATTTTTATTTGTGTTATTTGTTTGAATTGGATTTATGTCTGAATTTATGTATTTATTTATATTGAAATGATGTTCATGTTGTACAAGGAATAATGTCCTGTCCTGTTCAGTTCTGTTCTGTTACAATGTTCAGGAAGCAACACTTAAATAAGTCAGGACAGTTCGTTAACATGAGCATGCATTTCATCAAACAATGGTCAATGGGATAATGTATAGCAAAAAAGTAATTACAGTTGCTGTCAGACACTGATCATGGGTGTACAAGAGAGTTGGTTATTTAATGATTGTTTCTCTGACATTTTCATTGTCCAGTCCAAGTTTTACTGTTATTGCTTCATACAGGCGTGAAGGCTAATCTATACACTGTGAATGAATCAAAGACTTGAAGGCTAGCTTCCTCAGATTACTATGGGTGGAAATTAATCTTTTGATTCTATATAGTTTTCAAGGTCACACACTTAATTAAGATCATTTTTAAAGAAGAGATGTTCTGGAATGCATGTAATTTCATGTCAAATACCATATGGCATGTGCCTTTTAAGATTCAACAATGAAAATGCATTGTCATACCTAATTTGGCATCTTGACCAAAACATATTCTTATTACTGTTGATGATCATTATGCAGACTCAATGCTTCGTAGGAAATGACTCATTTTCATAGCCTTTGGATCAGTCAGGTGTCAAATGCTTTTAAAAGATTATCTGTATGCAGGCTTTTATGTTGTTGATTCTTTCTTTATCAGGGTATATAAAGTAATACATGATCATATTGAGAAGGTAAAATAACATCATAAACATGTTTTATTCACCACATAGAAACGATTTAAATTGTTCAATTTTCTACACAAAATATTTTTGCTAATGACTTTAGCTGAAACAGCTAGACTTATTTTTTGGCATTTTTTAAAAACCATTGAATCGGCATTTAATAAATACCTGTGAAACTACATTCTTTAATTTTCCACCCAAGCAAAGTCTTCCATTCTTAAAGTTCACAGAGTTTTTTTTATTTGTATTGTTAAATTTTATTCAACTGTCAGCGATGCATACATTGACACTATTGATTTAAGTACTTACTACAGTACTTCTGTACTCACTATCAATAAAAATAGATACCTCTATCTATGTGCTGGAGTTATTGAACCAATTTTGAGTATAAATAAATCAGTGGGGTTAATATCAGTTGAATAAAACTTAACAATACATGATACACATGTTGATCTCATATTGAAATCAGACCTTGATTATCTTAGCATGCTGCTCGGCTAGCTCAGTTGGTAAGCACGCATTAGTGCTCTGATTGAGGGGTCATGTGTTCGATTTCCGGACGGGGCATACTTTCTCGGAGCTTGGTCATGAAATTTTTTCTATGGCCATTCTCCCTCCTACCAATGGTTCTTAATTATGTACAGCAGAAAATGTCAGTCACTGAGGAAAGTATGCGCTTAGTAGTTGGTTAACAACTCCTAGTGAGGAGGAGTGAGTTGGTTGACTGACCGCCATTATATGACCTATACAATGTGTTCTACTGTGTAAAACCCAACAAAAACAAACAATTATCTTAGAACGTATGATGATATCTTTGAAGTAGGTAAGGTGATATAACTACTTCAATCACAAGACTGTCACATGCTATATCATCGTAAACTGCTTGACACAAATACTGCATAACAAAATGCTTATAAGCAATTATCTTCAAATTTCAGGAACAAAACTAATAGTGACGTTATTTAGTGCTTTGTTGTTTAATTGTCAACTGAAACAGTGAAACCTGTGAGCAACAATCAGCATTAATTTTATACTAGAATGGCTTTAAAAAGGAGGTGTTGGATGTTTAGAGGTATTCTTGTAGAATCTTTATGTCCCAGGAAGGGTTTGCTGGTTCGAGCCTCACCGTGCTGGTTATTCCCTCTAATAAAATTTAAAAAATTGTCAATTTTCCTTCATTAGTTTGGTATATGGAGAAGTGATGGATAAAAAGAAAGGTCAGGAAATATAGGTTAGGTGAATTGGCGGCTGTAAAATGACCACATTTTTGTTGACTTGGTGATAAACTCAGTCAAAACAAATTAAGTGACTGTTCATATGTGCTGAGAATCATGAATGTTGTTTAGAGTTGGCTGGTTTTTGAAAGTGGCTGTTTAAAGGCAGATTTTACTGTAGTTTAGCAATGAAATGAATTATCATGGGACACTTTATAACACTTAAGAAATACAAATGAGGAAGTATTTTTTTTCATATTGTTTTTTTAATGACATCATAAATGCTGTAATGTGCCCTTTGCACTACATCACGCTTGCTTAAGTACTAAAATGTGTTGGTTTAAAAACATCCTATTTTACATCAGGGAATTTTTTTATGGAAAATTAACTCTGAAATGTTGCAATTTATGGAAGTCTGTTAAATCCATTGTTGAGAGGTTCTGTCAAGATGTATTATTATGATGGAATTTGATGGAATAACAAGTATTTTAACATGCAAGAGCTTCTTGTACAAACAACATTTATTTGTCTTCTATCAGGACAATGTTTCATGACATGCTCTCTTAAAATAATATTTTCCATGGCGTTAAATGGAAACTGGCATGCTAAATTAGTATCATCATAGTATCTTTATTGTTTTATTTTGGAGAATTTGATGTTAATGCTTTGAATGTGTTATAATGTAGGTTTTAAAGAAATTACTGGTTTCCTGAATGAGGTGTTTAAACATGAAGTGTTGATGTTTATAAAAAACCTTCACAGTTTTGTATGTATAACAATATTTGTGTTCCTTAATGAGATTGTTCAAAATCTTGTTATATTCTGAATATGTTTCTTTAATTTCCGAGAGAATACAAATATTGTTAAATTGCTTATTAATTATGACTGCATATGCACTCGCTTGAATTTAACAAAAAATTGGAGTTGCAAAGTTTTGCGAGTTGACTTTAATTCAACTCGCAATACAAAAGAATACGAAAGAAGCACTCACGTTTTTCCAAATTTTAGTACATAATATAGTTTAACTATAATTCATATAAAATGCAATATAAAAACAAAATTATAGTACTATATTTGATTATAAATAGAACAAGGGCGTAATTGTGAGATAGACAAAGAGTATTGAACTGTATACAACGGTCATATAATAGAGCCGAACACCATACTTTCTGGCCGTTTCCATGCTGATTTGAGCCTCAGTAACTTAGACAGTAATATTTTTGCTGCGATTTCAACTCGCGAAAATTTGCGAGTTTAAATAAAAGTTGCTTACAGTTTTCAAAATCCACTTGCATTTTACGAGTATGAGAGCTTAAATTAAAGCCCTGGCATATTGGCACAGTAACAGTTGCTCACTGTAATCTTATATGGGTGCTTTAAGAGGCCATATAAACATGTGTAATTTTCAAAGAATGGTATCAAATATAGGTTACAGAGTTTCTTAACATTATTCATTATTTTGAAATTGTATCATTGTAAGTCCGTTTTAATGTTACCAATGAAAATCCATGGTCCAAGCTGGAAATCAAACGGGGCTGACTGTGACAAATTTCCAAGTTGTATTTGGACTTTCTACCTCTTTGACTTTTGTTTGACAAATTTAGCCTTATACTCGGCCTTTATTCATGATAAGTTCATTGTTATTAAAACAGGCTATTCATATCGAGGATTGCCCGCATGACTGTAGTAACTCGCTCTTCAACACAATGCACTTACATACAGTCTTGAGGGCAATCTTCTATATCATAATACATTCAGGGTTTTACAAATTAAAATATACTACAACATTATTTTGTCAATGTTTTGAACCATTTTATGCTTCCATGTGCACTTTCTAAACGTTTTTCACACATTATAGTGGATTTAGTTGACAAGCCTTATGTAATGAAGTTGACTAGCATCAGTTTCATGGCATTTTTTTTCCAATCATATACATTAATGCATTTAAAGATTCTAATTTATAAAATTTATCTTTTTAAATAACAAAAAATAACAAAAATTGAAAATTGATTAATAATATGTTATGAGTTTTATGACACATGAAATTAGTGCATCAAATTGAATATACAATATTGTATATTCAATTTGATGCACTACATTGTACTAACGATTACTTGTAAGTTTTAAAGTGATTAAAATTAACTTTATTATAATTGCAACTTTTTTTCCAAAAGTCATATTTCTTATTTTTTAAACCTAAATGCTGTTCAAGACTGATACAAATAATTAAGTATAAGAGAAAACAAAGGATTTTAATCCCTGGATCAATGATTTTATAATTCCTTTCTTTAAAATGTTTAGTATAATTAGAGGTTTCCAGTGATTAAGTAGAAAATAATTAGAATTCCAAGAAATGTATCTCGTGGAGAGGGAAACCGCTGTATGATAAATTTCTCTTTGAAATTAAAATGTCAAAATTCAGCATACACTTTGATAAATGTTTAAAATTTAATGTATGTTATGCGGGTAATGCCAGGGTATGACAAGTTACTTTGTCCTACTTGTATAGAAAGATTTCACAGAGTTCCTATTTAACGTTTTAAAGTGTTTAATGAATGATAATTTGGAATGATAAATATTAGAATAGTTTTGTTACATTAATTAGATTTCTCGTTGATTAATTATTCATACATAAGATTGTAAAATTACTTTAAGATAATAGCAGCCGTAAATTCCTCGAAGATAAAACAAAAAAGGTATCTTCCTCGAACACTAATTGCTTTCTCTAACAAGAAGTTATTGCGGCAATAATTTGAACATTGGTATTAAAGTGAGTAAGAGAGTATATTACTTAGATGGGGTAATACATTTTCGTAGCTTGGTGGTAGAAAATACTGTTTATTTTGAACAACTTGTCATCTGTCAGTGACTGACACCTTTTATTTGTTGAACATTGAGGTAAATTTATGTTTTTACTTATTGGTGTTGATAACAAACAAAAAACAGTTCTATGTTAGTAGATTGTGAAATATTTGTATGGAATTCTTAACTAATGAGACAATAGTATACTTACTGACAGATTCTGTCATTTTGTTAATTCTTGTTATTCTAAGAGCAACATTTTCCCTCAAGGTTTCTGTTTAGTTGACGACACAGTAGTGACAGACATCATGTTTTTTTCCATGTATTTTTTGTCATGCCAAGTTAATTTTTACTGTAATAACCAGAGCAAAGTTGAGTAAATAGGGTTGCCTTGATTTCCTTGTTCCGGGAATGAATGTAATGTGATCTTGGCTTCCCATCAACACTTAAAAGATTACCGCACAGGATTTCTTGAATTGTTTGCACATGTCTTAGATTCCAGGCCAGCCCCTTCAGCTGTCAATCATGCGTAGAAACAGTTAACTCATTTGAATAGAGTCGGGAGTGAGTTAATACAAGCTTCATGCAAGGTTTCTTATCTTTATTCCTGATACTCACTGAGTCTCTGATAATTCTCTGAGCAATAAAATAAAGTGATTTGTAGGGGAAGAATTCTCGCAATCTGATTGGCTCACAGGATTTGTTTACTCTGAGGTTTCAGGGAGTTAATATTTTTTACAACTTTTATTTAATCATAGCAAGATTTCTACATGAGTTGTGATGACCGATTAGATTTCTTACATAATTGTGGACTGATTTTATAAGTGGACTGATATTTTGAGTGACCCATAAACATTTGGTTGCTACGGGAACCATTAAAGTGTTGAGAGGTTAACTATTGAAATTTTAAATTGAATTTAAAAGTGATTTTTACCTTGTAATTTATTTTTCATCTTATTATTGATGGTTTGGATTTATAGGTAAGTAAAAATTTGTGGATTTTTTGTGTGAAAAATTTAGAAAATTGAATTTTTGACTTTTTTTAATATTTATGATTTTTGGAAACATTGCATGAAGAATGTATGAATTGATAAGTATCTTATTTAAAATCAAGTGGTTTAAGAAGAAGGTAGTGTCAGAGGTATGGAATACTTATATAAGTGTATCTTAAAATTTTATGAGTTTAAATTCTTTTCCTAAATAGGAAAGGAATTTAATCTTTTAACATTTTTACATACTGTCTTATGGAATCACGCATACAATAGGCATTTGTGTCCATGTATACAGCATCGAATATACATGTACATGTACAGTGAATTTGAAATCTGATGGATTGGCGCAAAACTAGTGTAACTACATGTATTACATTTAATATAAAAAGATGTGGACCATTTTTGTGCATAACCATCAAATTAGTCTATAATTAATATAATTATAATGATGTTGTTTAATTATGAGTCAGTTTTCAAATATGTTGTTTTCTAAGGAATTATTAAATATAGTACACATTCAAGTAATAGAAGTGATCAGCATTATATATTTTAGTATATCAATAAGTCAGTACAAAACTAGTCTATATCATTCTGTATTTACATGAAGTTAGACTAGTTTTGCACTGACCAATTGATATTCATTATATTAGAGTATTCATAATAAGACACATAAGTTGAACACTTGTAGTCATAATATGTTTATGTGTTTAGTATAATCTTTTATATTCTGTACAGACAATTAAGTATTACATATATTATACTCAGTTATTCCATCACTAATTGTCTTCCGTATTGACAAAAACTGTTTTATTACTAATGAGTATACATTAAACAAAATATACATAATTCTTTTTACTGCCAGGCTGAGTAATAACAATAACTATGGTGTGCCATTGGCGCCTCCTTTCTACTCTGCACCATTTTGCGATTGGCACTTTGTTGTTTGTCAACCACAATAATTACTTTATGGTGAAGATCCATTTTTGGACCTTCACAATTATTTGTCTTCATAGCAAAATTACCTTAATATAGGAATTTTATTTCTTAAAGTATGCATTGTACGTAAAAAATGTAAAAAAAACATAATTATTTTTTTGCAATATCCAAGAAGGACTTTACAACTCTGCTTTACTCTACTAAGGTGGGCTTTAAGTGCTTCTTCTCCTACATGTTAAAATACATCTGTGTCTATGTATTACAATGTATGGTGTTCTGAAGGTGCCTTGTTGTCTGTTGATCACTACAACTACAAATACTATGGTGGGGTTTAAGTGCCTTTTAAGCCACATGTATTAAATAATACAACTATATGCATATTAATAAAACATTGCATGGTTCTGAGTTTTTAAGTGTCTCAAACTTCAATAGTTAAAATCATGTTAATGTACATTAAAACATAGGCTCATTTACCTATGATACTCTCATATCACTCTTTTGTTACTGCATTTATGAGATCAGTCTCATTGATGCTTGTAAAAATCTCTTTTTATCCATTAGATGATAGACTTAACCTATTGTATATAAGTACAAATGTATGTCTAATATACAAATTTATGTCGAAAAAAAAGGCTTTCATGAGAAAGAAAACAACAAATGTTCAAAATATATTGTATTGTGTGTATAGAAATGTTCCCCTGTAAATGTTTCTCTGCAACAGGACTATTATGAAATGGTACATCAAATGATTCTAATCATTATATAGGAGTTAAGTCATTCAGAATGGTGGATATTATATAATATAGAGATACATAGGTGATATAATGGAAGATTAATTCTCAAGTCAATTTAAAAGTAATATTATTATAAAGGTTTACACTCAGACTAATAAATTGTAACAATTACTCTTCTGTGTAAAATTCAGTGTTTTTCTTACACTGGTTCAATGTCTGTCAACATGCAATTTGACTGGATCTTTTCTAAACTTGTATTAAAATGCATTAAAAGAGAATTCTGCAAGAATCTGTAAATATCTAAGTATAGGATAAGGTTTTGATTGTAATCAATAAAATGGGATTTGAAATAACATTATAGTGCCTCTAAGTCACCACCAACTTTTCGTTTATACTTTATATTACTCTTCATTACTTTACTTTACATTACATTTTCATTTTAAAATACTAGACTTTACTTGAGATTACTTTTCATTACAGTATTTAGTTAAATTCATTATACTTTACTGAACGTAACTTCTCTTTTAGCTGTAAGTTTATAAAGCCCAAAAATATAACATTTGGTAAATTGTTAATAGTTCTAACCCAGTAGCCATCATGGCCATCATAAAACAACTTATTAAATTCACGGTTTCTGTTATTTTTAATTTACTGATTGATAACAATTTAATGTTATTATATCTTATTTCATTATTAAAATACTAAACATTATAACCCTCAAAATGACCCTGAAGGGTAAACATTAATGTGAACTGTTGATGATCCATGAGACAATTAGACAGATGATATTCAAATTAACATTGATCTGTGTTCAAAAATAGATATTTATCTTTTTCATCGATTTTTTTCTCGATTTTTTTGCTCATACAATGATGGGTGTTTCTAGTGAAGGAACTGTCTACACTTGATTTTTCAAGTACATGTACAGTCTACAAAATTAGTTGGTGTCTGGTTGCCCCGAACAACTACTTTTGAGTTTGGGCTACAAAAAATTTCTTTTGGGTAACCAAAAATCTACAAACAAGATGTATTGCTTGTTACTAAAATGATCTATTCTGGCAACCATTTTTGTATCCTAATTTCATAGACTGCATGTACATGTACTAATATTTTTAGACTAAAAATATGTTAATTAAGAGATAAACTTCAGAACCACCCTCTCTTTTGAAAATTCATTAGCCTACTACTTGAAAATTGATTGGTTGTAAACACCCCTTAAGAAAATTTGTTGGTAGTAGTGTATCCTCTCAAGAAAGTTTTATAGGTTTGTAGATGATCCCCTCTCAGTGGAAAATGCATTGGTTGTACACAAACTCCTTTTCCTTTTCTAATAGTAGACTCCTTTCCTCTCCTGAAAATTCTTAAACCATCTTTTAAGTCATTTGATATTATTTTACAGACCATTTCATGAGTGACCTTTTATTTGAATAACAATGCATTTTCCTACAAACATAACCACTGTGCTCTTTTCTTAACACCTTGTCTGTGGGACAAAATGTAACTACCAGGTATAAATCTTTGTTAAATATGCTAATAGGTGAAGTCATGGAAAGGTCCATTATTTAAAGGAGTTAGAAGGCTGATTGAGAAACAATCATTGTTTTATGATGTATTTTCTAAAAGGGCTGTACGTCTGTGATGATATAAGGGAAAGATTTGTATCTTGTGTTATTAATGGTAAAAGTGATTGAAAGTTCAACTTCTATTTCCAGTATATTAATGACATGGCTAGACATGAGACATGACTATAGTGGAGATATATTATAATTGTTTCAACTATTTCTCTGGCTTATAATCTACTCATCCTGTCTATAAGGAATCAATGTATTATAATTGGCAATATATTTAGTTATAGTGTAGATTATAGCAACTATTAGTTTATAATTTGAATGTAGTTTATTTGGTAAAATATAGAACGAAGGTTCTAGACTTAAGTCACTAAGTCAAGTGTATAATTATCAATCAACTCTGTAATTTGACGGTCATTTTCATTAAGTTGAAGTGTTTTTCTGATTCATTTTGTGGTGGTACCAGTATTAGGGTTTGAAGCCCACTAGGGTCACTGCTTATTTCCTTGAGCAAGAAATTTACCTGCAGTTGTTCCACTTCACCCAGGTGTAAGTCAGGGCACTGTGAGGGATCACCTGGCTGGCTGAAGGTGATTTCAATAATCAGGAATTACTTTAAACATTGTAAAACGAAGCTAGTGAGACTTAAACCACACTTTTTAACTTTATCTTAAACTAGTTTGGTGTTATTGTCATGTTAGGTCATAAAAGCTTGAATCAGCATTGAAATAGGCAGAATTCGGATGATTTGCTTTTTTTTGGAATCGACTCATGACCTTGCAAGGGCATTCGTTTTCCATCATGTTGCGCAATATGTGTCAAGCTCATTACAGTATTGAATAAGTCTAGTAACCTTAAGTCTGTCATATATAGTACTAGTTCCATAACCAGAATGTCATAATTGGGTTCTGTAATTTCTGGTAGTCATTTTCAATAAAAGTTCACCGTGATAAGGTATTTTTGTCTATGGTAGAATTATTTGAAATTTTCTGCTGGTACCTTAAGATTTACTGCCAGACTTGACATAATCATGTTGGAGACAGGAACCATGTGACAAAAATTAGTGTTGAAATTAAACAACTAAGTGACATGCAAATTGAAGCATGTTTTTCTGTAAATGATTCCATTCTAAAGACTATTTTAAGATACTAACAAATTATGAGGGTAAAAACACATTGGTTTAGGTTCTAGAAGAGACTTGTATTAAAGGGCAAAGTAACATAATAACTCAGTTAGTGTGGTTGTCTCTACATTGTATTTAGAACACACAGATGAAACTTTTTTACTTGAAGAAAACTTTTGGATCTGTTTTGTAATATATGTAGGTGTAATACTTGACCAACAAATTTCAAGACAATTGTCTTAAATCATTAACCCAAAGCTGAAGCCTGGTACTTCATCTTGCAATATTGACCGGTAAATCAGTTAACCATAATACACCTCTTAAGTACAGAGCAAAATGATCACCTATTCACACTATTAGACATTAAAAATCTGTTCTGTACATGTTTTTAATCTCCCAAAAGTGTGAAATTGGATTAAACAAGTATTGTTTTTAGGAAAAATATTAATAAAAACATTCTCTTAATATTTTAATACTAGTACTTGTGAAACGATTAAAGATTTCAACCTATAAATTTCTCTGAATTATTGCACAGCTTGATTATAACTCAGTGATGTTTATCAGCCAAATTTTTTCTATAATCATATACTATATCTTTGATTTACTGAAATACATACCGAGATAGATAAATGTACAGGTAGCATGGCAAGGGAGATAACCAGGTTGAGACAAAAATGAAAAAGTTTTAGTTTTTTCTTACAATTGTTCAATTTTGTTCAAATTTCAGGGAGGCATACATTAAGCCCCACTGATTTTAATACTGACCTCAGTACTTCTGTAATCACAATCAGTAAAAACAGATACCAGTATTAATAATGTTTGGGATTTTCTAACAAATGTATTAAATGGTATTAAAATCTGCTAGGTTAATGTCTGAACCATGACACAATACAACTGGAAAAACAAGAAAAAATAGCTCAGTTTGGTATCGCTTCTGAAAATGAATGCAGGAATTGTGAGTTTGATTCCTTGGTTTGCACCTACATATCTTTGTGCAGTATGATTATGAAATATGCTAATGCTTACCTTTAATCGCACAGACATTAATCTGTTATGACTGAATTGAATCCTTGCTTTAAGTATTTAAATTCTTATTTCAAGTGTGACTATTCAATTAGTACAATTGTTTGTCATCACCTCTAAAATCTTGGCCAGACTTGCATAAAATATATCTCTATAACCCATTCTAAATTCTATTTTATAAGAGGAACTTTCAATTTTGTAGTATTTTCAATTTGATACATTAGGTTTGATAACCTTTTAATTATTTTAACATATTTTTTATGTCTGGGACATAGTTTCCTGATTTCACAAGTTGAACTATATCTTATTAGGACAACCTCGAATATCAAAGGCTGATTATTTATTACTAATTTACCTAAAGTTTAATGATTTATTTTTGCTACTGCAAAATTGGTTGCCTGTAATTTCCATAGTTGCTACACTCTACCCAGGAGTAAAGGGGTATCTGCAAGAGTGGTATAATGAGCTGAGGAAAAAGACTTACTAAAAGAGACTGATACATGGATATGGACACAGGGCATGACCGAAGGTCAATATAATAAGTTCATTAGCTTCATTTAGTTAAAAATGTCAAAAATATAGTAAAATTAAAGGATACTGTATATTTTATATTTATGTATATATATATACAGTATGTTTGAAAATCAAAGGAAGGTCACATGACATAAATGAGTAAATTAAATGCTTTGCTGTATTGCATGATCAGTTTTCTTGAAAAACTTGCAAATGTCAAACTACTCTTAGTCTTAGAAGGCACTGCACTTTTAAGAACTGGTAAAAGATTGTATTGTGAATAAAAGAATTGTTTTATTTTGTGGAATACAATGTGATAAAAGAATATAGTGTGTGCATGCTGGCTGGAGGCATTTATTGGAAACAATTAGAGATATATGATGTTATTCTAACAAGTATCTGAGGATGGTGTTAATCTAATGTTTACCCTTACCATGGTGAAATAAGATAAAATAAAACAACATAAAACAATATAATACAATGTAATACCTTTTATAATGTGATTTACTGGTCTCTGTCCTTTTAGTCTAAGTGTAAATTAACTTCTGTAAGGTTTCTTGTCCCTTTGCTTGGTGCATTATTGGATTTTTGCACCATGCACATTGAGTGCATGTCAGTAAGTAAAATGGTAACTTTTTAGCAGTTAAGTCTCTTTAATATAATAATTCTATCTCTATAGTAAATGGAAGAATTAAAGATTAAGTTAGAGGTGCAGTTTAAAGTCTGCTTCCATATACATGTTCTGCTGATGATTTATAATCTAATGTTTGATAACCCTGATCATTAAAAACTACCTTCAGACAGGAGAACCCTTACAGTACCCATTTACACCTGAGTGGAGTGGAACATCTGTATGTTAATCTCTTGATCAAGGAGATAAAAATGTAGTGCCCCAAGTAGGGAACCCCGAACCTTATAATCGATCCCTAAGCCCGTCCTACCCCTGGACCACTGCTCCTCCAAATGTTACAAAGTAAAACTTTTACATTCTCTCACTGTCAATGTGCATTGTCTATATGGTGCACTTTGGCTTCTATTATTGTAACTCATATTATATGGACACATAAAAGATCAGAAATGAATCAAGAATCACAAGTGTTATTTAGTACTAATCACAAACATATAAGATTTTACATTTACAATATTTATTATGGTTACGAACATTGTAGCTCATGTATTTTCTGTTGATATATATTTTTAGACATATTTAAAGACTGACTCAGATTATACTGTACCCTCCAAAAACTTTAGAACAAATGAAATTCTGAAGAGATTACTTATCGTGGATACAGCAAGAAGTTTTACAAATTTTGAGACTTGCAATTGCTCAGTAGTCTCTTTGCTTTTTTCAAAGGCAATGATTGGTTTAAGAGTTTGGGAAGGGGGCCAGCTGGGTGCTATTTACTTTATAAAATACATTTGGGGAATTTTCATAACAATTTAATTGAAAGGCTGAAGAAAATTCAAAGCTAAACTCAATATTTAGAGAAAACTGCATGATTTTATTTAAGAATTTGAAATTTTAGTCTAAATGTCAGAGCCTTTTTTATGTTGACAGATCACTCATTATAAAAGAAAAAAACCCTGATGGGTAAATGTGAATCACTTAATCCTTAAGATATGATTTTGTTCAAGGACATCAGAATGGCACTGTACCATATACAACTGGCTGATATACTTTCAGGTTGACTGATCATTGATGATATTTTCAAGACATATTTTGACATATTGTTAAATATCTCCAGACATTTGATGGAAAGTTGGTGATCCTTTTATGATATTGCCCTCACTTAATTCAACCCTTGGTCTTATACTTTTCTCACATTAGATTTTTTGACTTGGCAATCAAGAATCTTGAAGAACTTTTGTATTGGAATCTTTACATTGCTTGTATAGAACATTGATTTGTGAGTCTGTATGTTGTACAAGTTGATCATTCATTGTGTTATTGTATCAATAGTACAAACCCCGGTCACCTTGACAAGGATCTGTAGTCTCTACTGGGCTTTGACCATTCACTGGAAAGTTGATTGTATGTGATTTGATTTTTTCCCTTTGATTCAATTTTTTTTGTTATTTGATTCGTTTGCAACTAAGGTAGACTGTATAGCCCTGTAGGCTATGGGCACTGGATTTTGATGTAAGTGTCCAAAAGAGGTAATGCTAGTTTCGCCCAGGCTGGTAATATCCTTCCATGACAATTTGACAATATTGTTGATTTTCCTCCACTAAAAATGTAAATAAAGAAGCTTTCAACCTTGGAAGATTATAGGTGAGAACTGGTTCTAGACCATTT
Source organism: Mactra quadrangularis (assembly GCA_025267735.1). NCBI lineage: Eukaryota > Metazoa > Mollusca > Bivalvia > Venerida > Mactridae > Mactra > Mactra quadrangularis. The sequence continues at coordinate 14,485,374 of CM046308.1, read as the reverse complement.
TGGTCCAGGAAAGCTAGGTTTAATGGACACTGAGCTGATCATTGGAATTTGTCATTAAGCACAATAAATAACATCACATTTTTAAAACTTCCTGATAAAAGTTAAAGTTTAAAGTGCCGTTTAAAGTCTGCTTCCATGTACATGTTCAGTCGACTTTACAATCTTGTACAATAACCCCTGATCATTAAAATCACCCTCAGGCAGGCAATCCCTCACAGTACCCATTTACACCTTGGGTGAAGTGGAATTATAATTTGTAGGTAAATTACTTCCTGAAAGTCTCAGAGTGTAAGAGCCAAAGTTTTGTTAAAAAACATGAGAGTCATAAACTTTTATGAGGGTGATTCTATTCTCTGTATTTAGGAATGATGGTGATATTTTAAAGGTGTAAGGTACCAAGTGTTTGTTTAAATTATAATTCACTTCAACAACTCTGTCAAAAGAGTAATTTTAAAGCCCTCATGCTGGTTTGTCATTCTAGTTGTGAAATAGTACCCAGATTTTATAAACTATTAGATTTTTCCATCATTATTTACTTATCTGACGTAGTGTTATGCTGGTGTCTGAGATTTTGTCGCCAAGGCTCTTTTGTAGTATTTTGCCTTATTATATCTCAGACTCATTGTTGCCGCCACAATACAATGTCTCAATCACTTGTCAGTTGGTATAAAAGACAAAGTTATAAAATAAGAGGTGTAAACATAAAAATCTACTCCAATAAATCATCCTATCTACCATCTATCAACACTGTGTAAACATTACAATGCCAGACATGGTGTAAACATTTAAATACTCACAGTTAGGTCAAAATCGCAGTGTGGATGTGATGGACAGTAAACAATAAATTCTTCACTCTTAATTATTTCATTGTTTTGGATTACATTATCAAAATTGACTTTTATCACATCAATGCATTGAAGAGTGGACAATGTTATAGGTAGTCATTATACATAGTTTTTTATGGTGTTTGGTAACACTTTAACAATTATTCAGTAAAATTGATGCCTGCAGTTGACCTATTCATTGTCCATTGATGAAGAAACTTTGATCTATTGACCCTCAGAACTTTAACAAGTATGAAGTGCTCAACTTTCCTTGTGACTAAAACTGCTCTATACTTGATACAGAGGTTAAGGAGGGAGAATGGAAATAGAATTTAGAAATTAACTTATGGGCAACCTCTTGAAGGCTTTAAAGAAACTTTAAATAATGACAATATCTCAGTTGACAGTCAGACTTAGTGAGTGGTCATTTAATATGGCCAGTCATATTTGCAATACATACTGTTAACTGTTTGGCAGAGGGGAGCAATTGTGGAGAGGCACATTGCCATGTAACATGTATGATAGTACTGTGTCATGTAACATGATTGTATCATGCCATGATACACCCATGATGGTGCTTTGGTAGTTTATATTCCAAAGATTACTTTGTTGTCTAACATTCAAAAGGTGTGTATAACCCATAGGAAATTTAATAAAACAACACTTTATGTATCAACATCAATTTAAGAATGACTTTTATTTCAATAGACTTCAATGTATTGAGTTAAGTTTATAAATTCTGTCTGTGTTTAACTGTTTATTATTGTTTTAGGATGTATCGTGTATTTATTGTTTTCTGTGAAAGTCAACTTACTTGTTCTTATTGTTTCTAAATGTGAAGCTTCTATAATATTAATGTCACCTGGCAATATTGCTTTCTTTATCATCAGATGCTAAATGCAGTTTTATAATTTCTTCGTAGTCAGGTGATAGCATAATGATGTACAGGTCCTAGTCACTATGGTCAACCGTTGCTTTTTTAAGGTTGTAGGAGCAGTGGTCCAGTGGTAGGACGCGCCCTTTAGGATTCGAGAGGTCCCTTGGTTCAAACCCACTATGGGCACTACTAAATGCCCTGAGGAAGAAATTTACCTACAGTTGTTCCACGCTTCGTAGGTTTAAATAAAAAAGTTTATGAGACCATCCTGTCTGAAGGTCAGATTTAATTGATCAAATGTTATTGTACAAAATTGTTGGCTGAACATGTATATGAAAGCAGAGTTTATTACTTCTCAAATCAGCCCAAGTGTGCATGCTACATGTACTAATGGACATTTTGCTCCTACTATGTGTAAGGAACAGAGCCAAGGATGAACAAATAACAAAAGAAATATGATTTAGGGATCAGCAAGTTGTGATTTTTTGAGAATTGAATTCTTACAATTGTTTAGAAATTGTTTTAAGCCTGACTCTTTTTGGATTCAACCTTGGTCACATGAGAACTAAGTCAGACAGTGGTTAAAGGCTTTGTTATGTACATGACAATTTTTTTCATTAAGAATTTTCTCAGAAATTTAAACAGAGTTTTATCTTATAAATGTACACGGCTGTTCAAAGCATCAGACTATAGAGAAGTATTACATTATTTGAAACATTGTATTGGATTCCTGGATTTCTGCATTGTCGACTCTAAATCTTCAGTGATATTATCAGGAAATAAGGTTTCTTGACTTGGAAGATGTCTATTTGTATTTCCTTTTTTGAAGAGCTCTACAAATAAAGAATAGTTCTGCTAATCTCGTATTTAACTTCATTGCTCATTCGATTTTTCTTTATCAGTATTTTTATCTATTGGTCATTTCTTAGCCATTGTTTGTAACCTTTTATTTGTAAAGGTTTTATAAAGTCTGACAGAATCTGATTGGTCTTTTAGATTAACTTTAGCAATATATGTGAGATCTGCAAATCTATCAAGGGTAAATCCAAAACAAAATTCCACTTGGATGATTTTTTTGTTGATGGGATCAGGATACCAAGTTATATTATTTCCACTTCTATTAAAATGCAGCTAATATTTGCAATATCCAGGAAGACAGTTCCTAGCAAACTTTCTAACCAGCTCCCCACTCACTGGAACCGTCATTGAAGCACAGTTTTTATTGTTTCCATAATGTGTCAAGTAGTTGGCGCCATGTTTGCCCCTCCTCTTGAAACAATTTTATTTGAATTATTTTTTTATTTATTTAAGATGTGCGGCAATTTAAAACATAAATTCCTATGAGTGTTGATTTATAAAAAATATTTGTGGAGTAAATTAAACAAAAAACGCATACATTAATGTACAAAAGAACGAAAAAACAACAGTGCATGAACCAATAACTTTTAATCTTGATCCTTCAATGCCTTGTAGCCTAGTGTCTCTGTATTCTTCTGTATTCCTGTGTAATTGTATGAAGTGATAGACACTTTCTGTCTATTTCATACTAAAAGATTAATTTAGAAAATGAACTATGCATGATAATAATACAACTACCAATTAAATTGATGCATTATCTGATATTAACTTGTCAATCATATGATTGACTTTTTTAACGAATGAATATCGACGGGCACTGCCGTATCAAATTAAAATCTAGTGAATGCCGTTAAGCAAAACTTGTCAGATATTATGAGCACTTTGTATACTTTGTATTTTAGATGATTGCAAATATTCGCATAATATTGCATTATGAATTATTTGATTAAATGTGAAAACGGTCATTTTCATATCTCAATGTGAGTTTGTCGAGTTTTTATCATTTTTTTACATTGATTAGTGAATGCATTTTGAAATATTAATTTGTATAGGATGGCTGCTATGAATTGAAATGCTCACAAATGAGATTTCCATGGCGATTAGACAACGTAATCAAACAGTGCTTGAATACTAATAGATGTCATTGCAAACATTAATTCCCATTATCCTTTGTTTTAATTATTGGCGATAGCCTGAAGAACATTGATAGAGTATGACAGATTAGAACAAGTCAATGTTATTATATTCATGTTGTGGAATCTCTGCAGAGAATAAAATTATAATTATATACTTCACTAAGCGATGATATTCAAATTCTGCTGATTTTTTGTCTGGAGTTTTTATATGAACATGTAAGTCCATGTTCACCTGGCATTTGTTGTTTTTATTGGGGGGGGGGGTAGCACTGTGAGTAGCAACATATTATATAGGTCATATAACAGTGATCAGTCAACCTACTCACTGTTCCTGGAAAAGGAATGATTATTTTCTGTGGTACTCATATTGTACCACTGTAATATGGTAAGCCATATGTTATCAACTAAAACCAAGGTTCCTGGTACAGCTCACAAATATGTAGCATGCAGGATTTTGAATCTTTATAATCCAGAAGTTAGATATACATGGCTGTTATAATTTACTCCCTTGTTAGGCTTGTATTATAAAAAGGTCAAATTGTTTATTTCTTAGAATGTTACAATTCAAATAACATGCAGTTTGTCTATATTTTGTTTTCCAATAACACTTTGGCATTGACGTTTGGTGTGCTTATTAAAGAACTTGTGCTAAAGCACTTGCTATTTAATTGTGGTCCATCAATGCTTTTGCCTATAGGATTTGACAGTGGTAATGTCCATACATATCATTTTAAGAGCAAGCAATATATATCATTTGCAGAATTTGGTTGCCCAAAAGGAATTGTAAAATGCTTCCTGAACTAAAAAGTGGTTGTCCCGGGCAACAGGGCAGTCCACTCCACTTATTTCGTAAACTGTTGTACAGCAGTTTATAGATATCTGTATGTTATTTCTTAAACAATCTAATGGGTTGTTACTGACAGATGTTACATGTTGTTGTTGTCACTGTAAATGTTCAATTTCAACTTCACTGACTATAGCTCTCAATAAACCTTGAAAGAGAAGTAAACCTGCTAGAACTTGAGTCATTTATTTTACTATGGAGAATGTGATGCCTCAATATAAATGTTTATACTTTATAAAGTTTTAATCTGAAATTGAAATCATGTGTTTTAGTTTTAATTCTATCTTCATGTTATTGGAACCCATAAACCTCGTTATTCTTTATTGTATGAAGTATACGGAAAATAATTAAATTTCTTTAAGAATGCATGAAAGTACAGAGCCTATCAAAAGTTTCGAGACATTTTCACTTCATAAGCCTACATTCTAGTCAAGGGTTGCCCACAAGACTGTAGTAACTCGTTCTTTAACACAATGCTTTTACTACAGTCTTGCGGGCAACCCTCGTAATGATTCTACTATATAGCTTTTATGAAACAATTTATTAGTCATTTTTGTTAAGTATTCTATTTATTGTTGAAACTACAAAACAACATACAAAACTATTTTTCATGGAAAACAAATACTCTGGATCATTGTTTTGGAGGAATTGGGAATTGTCAGATGCTAATTGTGATGCCCTCATGAAATTTAATCTCTTTTATCACCAACTTTTTTTACTTAAGTAAATGGTTCTTACCAACCCAATCATTAAAGTTTAAGAATTTTAGTAAATTTCCTTTATCTATAAACTTTAGGATGACACTGTATATATACATACATGTACTTGAATTTTTATAGGTTTTCTGGGGAATGTTTGCATGGGTTAATGTTTCTTTAAGTATGCAATATCAGTAACTTATTTGACCTTTAAGGCAGTGGTTTGTTGTCCAAGAAATGAATAAATATCAAATGAATGCCAAGACCTTACTGCACAGTGTAAATTGTGAAGAAACTGTATTTTATATAATACTTTCCCAAAAGTCACAAGTACAAATTATGGGGTTTTAATAATTATAATGATAATAAAGACTTTTTTATAGATGTCCTCATTGTCATAGTTATATATTTTTGAGGGTCGATTGTGCAGTTGGTAGCGGGCCCGGATATGGAATCTTGTGTCTGAAGGGGGTACAGGTTCGAATTCCACCCCGGTGGTTTTACCCTTCTGTAAAAATTTGACAATTATGTCAATTTCCTCCATTAATAAGGTATAGAAGAAGTATATAGGAGAAGTTTCTGGACTTGTGGAAGGGTAGGTGAGTACTGGTTATAGACAAGGGTCAAGGAAAGCTAGGTTAGATTTGCTGGACACTGTAAAATGACCTATGTTGACATGGCGTTAAACCAAAAAATATATATATTTTGCCTGCTGGATATACTTTGACAGGGGTCAGTAGGGGAGCTGGGGGCAAATTGGTAATTCACCCATTTTGAGACTATTTGAACGCGATACAACTTTATTGTCACTACTGTGACTACAACATTTTTCTACCAGTTGTACATTGATTTCTTGGCACAAATTTTGATATTTTGTATAGTTACATTAATTTTGTGTAGACAATTGTTTCCTTAATGTTTTTTTTTATCAACAGTAAAAATTGTCTACTTCTAATTTCGCCTCACAAAATTTAAGTAAGATATTTCCATTTTTTTCTTATCTCATTTTTTTCTTACATTTCATTCACAAGTTGGTCCTTACATTTCTCAGAAGAAGTATATATCCCTTTTAAAATGATTACAGTAAAATTGACAGTCTTTGTTGTGGTACTATGTATGCTCTATGCATGCATTACTAAACCCTGACAATTTAATTTGTCATTTAAAAAGTGTGACATAATTTTGAATTACTCAGACTTTGTTATTTTGAATCATACTTGGATTTTCTTGATTATTTTGAAATAATCTTTACTGACACATAGCTAAGAAAAATGTGGAATTCATTGAATAAAGAAAGAAATCATGACATATTTATTTATATTTTGAACAGTGAAATTAAGTGTATTATCATAAAAAGCATACATAGTAAATTCTAATTTCACTGTTTGTGCAGTATGACCTTGAGCAATGTCCTTGGTTCCACAAACATGTATGATGGAGGACAATGTCTATTGAGCAGTGTACTAAAGCTATGAGCTATAACTTGCATCTAAAAACGCATTATTGCTAAGAGCACTGTCTTAAAACATTATAATATGCTCTTGTCATAACCTTACACCTACTCAACACAGTAACTGGGTATCATTTTAGTCTCAAACTTTCTGAACTAAATTATTTTGAAATAATATTGTCTTAGACAAAACAAATGACACAGTTAATACTTAACAATTATTATATATGACATTTAGTTCCTGACTTACCTATATAAATACTTCATGAGAGTTGACACCAGTGGCGTAGCTTAAACCTTTTTAAAGTTATGCATAGATGGGACTTTTATCTTTGCTGGGGAGTCCATGCAGAGGTCCTCCATCAGAAAGTTAAAAAACAAAAGTTCAAAATGTGCATTTCTATGTGACAGCAATTTCTTACGCAAAATTAAACTACTGCCTTTAATACCAACCAACTTTCATTGATAATCTTTAAACGCCGCAACCAACTTCTGTGGTTTCATTTTCAATGCATTTTTTCGAGTGTGATTTTCAATCTTTCTTTTGTCTTTCATGATATTTGCTCTTTAATGCATGCACAAATTAACTGTCAAGTAATGTCACAGCATGTGACAATATAAGTTATATTTCTAAAACAGTTTGTTTGGTTTATTTTGTACTATATACCCCTGGTGAATCAGCTATATTTTCTGACATGATATGTTTGTGTGTGCACTTTTATGGTGTATATTTTATAGTCCTTAGAATAAACACATCTTCATTGTGTTTCTTAAATTTCTAATCTTATTTTGAGCACTATATTGCAGACTTATTCACAGTCAATGGTTCTCTGTTCTTTGCTCTGGGGATTTGCAATAAATTGTTATAATTATTTTGAATAAGGAAAGAGTTTTCAACAGTACAAATGTGCTGCTCTGGCTTAAGGTGGAATGACCGTAATGCAATTCACATGAAATGTTATATAGTCATAGCCCTAAACCCACTAGCTCATTACCCGGCATTAGTGAAAATCGGGAAAGTGAACACGTACTTCTTATTTTATACAATTGGGCTAATTGATAATTTTGCTCTTTGCCATATGAAAAATATTAAATTGGTCTAGCGCTCAGGAAAATTAAAGGTAATGAGGGGTAATGTCATGTAATGTCAGTTACATCTTTTTAATCAGGGTTTAAAATTTGGCAACTTTTGAATGAGCATTTATATTTCTCCTGAATCAAAATGACAGTGCCTTTACTCTGAATCTTCATTTCGCTTCACAATGGCCCAGGTCACCGCTTCATGTCAAGCTCACTAAGACAAATCTACCTTAAATGTTTTAAAGTCTAACTAAAACAAAAGTATTAAAACAAACTTGAAGAAAATGTGGGTGGAAACAGATTGTTATTAAAGTTTAACTTGAGATATTTGCAGTCAATAGTGTTCATTGTTAGATGGAGATACAAGAATAAATTGGTCCTGAAGTCATAGGGTTACAAATAAATAAAACTCACAATACTTTAAGATTGAAACATTATTGTTATATCTGCTATAAGAAGTCTGAATGCTTCTGCCATGTGTTAAATGAATTGTAACAAGTCTATGGACTCTTTTTACTAGAGTTTCAAAGAACATCCTGTAACCTGATTTGTCAGACATGAAACTTTTGAGAATTGCTATTATTCCATGAAACAATTAAGTCTCATTTATAAAACAATGGGATTCAGCTAGTTGCTGTTCTGTCATATCATATCAATATTGTATTTTAATAATCAATGGTTGCATGAAAGTATGTTTTAAGCCATTGCTGATACTGTTGGCTGGACTTAACCTTCAGTTCAAAGCTATGATTTGTTATTTTTTAAAGTTCAACTGCAAAGACCACCTTGGTTGTAATGCACATTTACACAATTGAGATGTTTCACAATTTTAAGTTCCTCATGCTTTATTAAAGTTGACAAAAAATGTCCTTATATGAAGACAGTTCCTCTATTCAATTTTGAAGGGGACAGTTCTTATGCATTTTAAAAATCACCATCTATTAGAATTGTAAGTCAATGTGCACTAAAATTGACACTATTCAACAATTAATGTTAACACTGCTTTGCTCTCTCAAAAATGTTTCTGTACAAATTTTAGAGTTTCAGAAAAGTTGATATATAAGTTTTATTCTGTGAAAAGAGTAACCTTTTCCTCCTGGAAGTTCTTGTATGACCTTGTTGTCTGTCATTTATAGAAGATACCTCCAGGCTTGAGACATGTGGCAATAAATAATGCACTAACAAAATACCTTACAAGACCAGTTTGTACTTCCTTATAGACACCAGTTAGTAGTTTTATGTAATTTATGTTTATTTGTTTATTTGTCTACTGAAATTTTCATTAACTTGCCAAACAAGGAGAACAAGACAAAATTTGTTACAAAACCTAAACTTAATTTGTTCAGCAACTGTTGTGAAACACATTTTTGTGCGTTAAAGTCAAGACAATTTGTGGGAGAGACAACAGAAGCGAGGACAACATAAGGAATTGTCTATTGAATATATTGGTCACAGTAAAATAGTGTTAATACTTATACATCTAGTAGAGAAATGTCTGTTAGCTCTATAGAATGGTTTGCTTATTCTGTAAACAATATTAGAGTCAAATAGCAATCAGTCTGTGATCTCAAGAGGAAAATTAAAGATGTTACTTTCTCAGATCTGGTCTCAGTAATTGGCCTATCATTGACTAGGCTATGAGGTTAGGGAAATAAACTTCTCCTTACAAATATAGACATAAAACTATGACCTTCCTTATACAAACATTTCAACCATCTAGAATGGTAACTTCATTAGTCAACTTATTTCCTCAACAAGTGGCAAGTTTACACCTTTGGGCTGTTTTTCCTCAATTCTCAGAACATTCAACCCCTATTTCTAAAGGTTTAGACTTTTTAATTACTATTGGGACAATAATAAACTTTAGGCTCAAATTTCAACTTTAGGCTCAAATTTCAACTTTAGGTTGATTTCAGTCTTGTTTTTATCATAATACTGTGTAATCTACTGGTGAAGGCTTTAAAGATTCTTTGGAACATGAAAAAGGGTTTTTTCCCTTTAAATTATATACAATAATAGCTGAAATCATGAAATTTCAGGATTTTGAAATTTTTAGCACTTGTGACTCTAAACCCAGGGTATATCAAAGGGTATATATGTTTAGATTAAAGTTATTAATGAATGGTTTTGTGAAACCAGCATGACTTTCACCAACTGGTTTGCATGATCAATCAAACCTTAGGACAAATCCATTTATTTATATTTTATTGCATGACATATAAAATTATTCTATATCTATTAATAGTTTGTTGTTCAAGTAATATGTCAGAATTAAACATGAAAAAAACATAACTTGTAAAATGTGTTATATTCATACAAGTTTAGTAGTTTAGAAGTCAATTACCAAACCTTAAATGCCATAATAAATATGAACATGAGTTATATACGAATGTACCAAGTGGATGAATATCAAACAGTAGCAGTCAGTTCTAAAGCTTAATATAAAAGAGTTGATTGTTTTTTCTACCTAATTACATCACATTACACAGTTCTATGAATATTTGTATCAACTACATGTTGATGGCATTCATAAAGTCCAACAAAAACAGAACAACAAAAGCACTACATGACTTGTATACCGTATATTAAATGCATACTTAATTAATTCTGCTTATTTGATACAGTGCCATATAGTGCCAAATATGTGCATTTAATATAATTATGGTTGTTATTGCAATAGAGTACTGGTAATGATGGATTTAAAGACCACTAAATGGTTGGTAAGTACCATCAAAGCTGTTGGTCCTGAAAGCAAAACAGGCTTAATATAGAAACCTTTTTTTCAAATTAACCATTTGGAACTTAAAATTGTCAACATTTCCATAATTTTGCAATAGCCATGGTGGTCTTTATAGCCAAACTTTAGTTTTAAACAAGTAAAATTATTACATGGACTGAGTATTAAAAATTTTCAATGCTTTTCATCCAATGAACTTCTGACTTTGAAAGAAAAAAAATGGAGAAAAAACAAAATGAAATCTTCTTACTAAGATGATCTAAATATACTTCCAAAGCTGTGGAAATGTCTGTTCACGTAGATGGCCTTGAATGGAAGTTCCAGTCCACAGTCATTATTTCTACTGCAAAGTTATATCATTATATATAGCGGCATTAAGCCAATTAGTATAGTAATTATACAACATATAATGTATAATAAAGAATTCCAGACTCTCTCTCTCTCTTTCTCTTTCTCTGTTAATATTGTCACCAAGGCTACCATATACCATATACCATAATTGTATGGAATATTTTTCTCTATATAAATCCTATATGACAATAAAATACCATTTTTGCCATAAGGTGATAGATTCCTGCAAATTTTCTTTAATCTGTTTCTCAATAATCTGAAACAGAGTCTGTTTCAATACTCTTAATATAACACAACCATCTAGTCTTTTATTCTCTGATATTAGCGCCATGTATTAACAAAACTGTAAAGTGCTTTAGTCTAAGAGTCTTGTATCGCAATGCTGGTTACTTGTTCCAGTAGAAGCTAAATACAGAACTTTACATGTTAGGAATAAAAGTTCCATGGTGTATAGCAGTTTTAGTAGGCTGATATCTTCCTTCCTGAAACTCTTGGAGAGTCTGCGAGAGCGAGCGATATTGAGAAGTGATTATTTGTAAAACTTGAGAAATTGTTTAACAATAATCGTGGTGTTTTATCTAATATTTTCTGGAGATGCTATGATAAGAACTTGTTAAACGTTTTTGATTAATTTGAAGCAATTTTTTACAATTTTTTCAGAGAAAATTGGAAACTTTGAAATCATGTTTTGTGTGATATAGATTGTACATAAATCTGATTGGACGATACGATAGAGCAGAGATTACTGTGTGATTGATATTCAATTAACAAGACGTGTTTTCAAAACTAATTCCGGGGTAAATTTCCGACAATAATAGACAGGTAAGTGTCAAAATTATCTTTTTTTCCGAGTTAATTTATGTTTAAAATGTTACCATGGTATCATGATACAAAAAATATGTGATTTTGTAAAAGACACTTGTTTGAATGTTATTTATTTCTTTCTACTTTTCAAGAGTTTGTGATATTACCAACTTGGCAACATCATTTTTGTTGTCTTAAACAGATCATAGTATTACATCTTGGAACTTCTCATTCAAAGTATACCGTCTCTTGATTTTTCTGTTTGTTTTGGAAGTTTTCATTTTGAAGAAACAATATTGTCTACTTGGCAAAACAGTTAATACAGGTTAGTAATCAATACAGGATCTTGTAGTTTTGGAGTTCCATACTGGTTTCAAGTTAAGGAAGAGGAAACCTAAAGAAAGTTATCTTGTTTGTTTTGGATGTTAAATCTAATTTATAGATAATTTATAATGTGTGTTGTTAAAGTTAAGTAAAAGTTTTAACTTTCATTTCCTGGTTTTCCAGCATGGTTCCCTATATTATACTGGTACATACTGGTAATGAACAATGAGAAATGTAATGTTCAAATTTTAACTGTCAGTGTTTTTCTTTAAGCTGTAGACTTTGAGAAATTAAATTTTGGAATTTTCTTGTTGTTGGTGGTTTAGGGCACTTTAAGGATTATATGGTTTTTGGTATGCATAAAATTTGTGTTAGAATATAATTCTTCATGATTTTTATCATTTTCCACTCTCCTTCACAGTTAATCAATTTCAATAACATGTTTCCTTTATGTAAATTGTATCAATAATTCTTTCATCAAATACATATATTGAGTCTGGCAGTATCTCTAATGGAATTATTCATGTAATATTACAAACACAATTCTGCAACTAATAGAAAGTCTAAGATATCCTTTTTTGAAACCATTGTGTTTAATTTTGTATTACTTTTATTGAGATAAAAATAGCCAATTGTGCACGTCATTCATTTGTATAGTGTTGGAGTTAAAGACAGTAACTGTATGCTTATTAAAGTAAATCTTATTTCTTTACCTTTTTATCATATTATTTTGCTTGACTATCTTAATCCAATATATTGCAATGCTATTTAAGTATTTCACAATAATACAGCTTGTTCACATTTACTTGAGAAAAATAATACAATTTCAATTATTTTATGTTTTGGATTTGTTAAATTCAGCCACAGTTAAGTGTACCATGCAGTAATATACCGGGGGTATTAAAATTTGTCTCAGGTCAATGTGAACATGCTAAATAACCATATCGCAGGCTGAACGCAAAATGGTTGTAACTCAATATAAAAAATGAGTTAGTAATGGCCGTTTTGCATGACGCCTGCAATATATATGATCATTTTTATTAATGTAACTAAGTATGTTATTGCATTTTTTAATGTATGTAAAATATTTATTTCCACTTCTGTTTTATTTTATATTTTGTACTTTGTCTATTATTATATTTTCCTATAATTCAAACCCCTTGTGGGGTTACACTTTGATGTGTCTCCCAGCAAACATGTTTATAAAAATGTATTAGATTTGATAAAAGTATGTTTTAAAAAACAGATAAATACATTATTTATTGTGAGGCATTGGTCAAAACAAATTGTGCATCAAATTCATTTTATTACCCATGTTTAATCTCACTGAAATCTAGCAAGACTGAACTTGGATCCCAATGTAGGTGACGTACAACATTAAATATTAGTGGGGGAAGGAAAAGATTTTCTCTTATGATCTATTATTTTAGGTGCATGCGTCATAAATGGTCCTTCTTCTTTCTCCTTATATTTTATCCAATGTATCTTAAGGTATCATGTTTTATAAACCAAACTGTTCTTTTTATGGTAATATCTTTGACTTAAATGACCTTTATTGTCATAAAAATGGAAGATTTTGTTACATTTTTCTACTGTAATACAGGGGTATTACTTTTCTCATGACTTTTGTATCAACTTAACTGCAGATGTTAGTGTCAATTGAATCAGGAATGTTTGGATACATTACGTTTTATTACAGATGGTCAAAATACAATGTACTCATATTTTCATTGACTATCTGTTACAAAATGAAAGTCAAATATAGGCAATTATGCTCTAAATGTTATTATTTCATGAAACATTAATTCATATTTCAAACGAATAAAGTTACCAAGTTTAGTTTTCAAGTCCCGAATTTCACATTTTTTCAGATTTGGTGAGACATTTATGGTGACTTATTCAAATGTTACGTTATAATTGCTTACTTAATGTCAAAGTTGAAGAAAATAAACATTTTTACATCTATGTACAATATTAGTAATATCTGATTAAAGATGTACTCTGTGAGGTTAATATTATCATTTTATGGTAAGATTTACATTATCAGCAGTTTATAGTCAGTGATAACAGTTAAATCATGAACTTTGAACTTGAGGTATCAGCTTAATAATTATAGCATCATGACCTTTGTAGATTATTACAAATAATTTAAATTCCATTACGACTTACTCATGAAGTCAGCCATCACCCTAATCCACTAGTTCAAAGCCCAAGGAAAATTTATTCAGGCTTGTGAAAAATACTTATTTCATATAGTTTGGCTATTTGAAAATGTTGCTTATTTATACTATGCAACACAATTAGTTGGGCAAGTGCTCATTGGTATTTTATTTAAAATTATAAGACATTAAGCCTGAAAGTAACTCATTTTACTATGATCAGGAACAGTCACTACTGCATGCAACTACCATTAAATAGGCCATGCAAATACCATTATTATTTTAACACAGTTTTCATGCCGTTTTCATGCTATGCCATTAAAAAAAACCTCTTAACCTTTAACCTGTTAATGGTCATTTTTTAATGGCATGGATTAAAAATCCATTACTTTAGCCTTTTAAAATACTGTTAAAACAAGCTGTTAAAACTATCATTTTAAGGACCATGAAATGTACCATGAAAAAAAAAGCTAGATATTAAGTGCATTTTATGATGTTCAAAAATGTTATTTTAACTTTGCCCATCATGAAAAAAGACAATATTCATTTATGTATTCATGTTTGTTGCTCTTAAATAAACTACAGTGTTTATGCAGCAAATAAATTATAGGATACCTTCTGGCAAATAATGAATATTTCATATATCCCATCGTTATTTTTAAGTTTTCATTCAATCTTGATGAACTAAAATTCTTTAGGGCAATTCAGTCTTTCATTTGTTGGTTGTTTCAATGTAAATAGGTGTAGGTGTAGATAAACATTTAAGGAACAGCAATGGTCAAAAACACAGACCACTAGTACCATACAAAACATAAGCAAACTGGTAGTTATTTAGACTTTTAGAAGCATTATGCTTGTGCTGTTCATGTAATCCAAAAATTTCACATTTTGAAGACTTTTAACTTTAATAGGAGAAAGAATCGCTGATACGGGAATCAAACCACAGCCTCCAGCTCGCAAGTTAGGCGCTCTTCCAACTGAGCAATTTATTGGGCTGATGAATATAACGCACAAATAATTTAATAATATACTATAAATATACTGAGCCCTCGGCTACAAAACATTCAAAGGCTTTAGTGCGATATATTTACTTTTTGCCTGGTCGTGTTGTCTTATAAAAAAAACCTTTTAATTTCATTGCGAAATCTGTACAGATTTTATAAATTTTGTATACATTGGTTTAAGTTTTGCTCAGATTTGGATATTTTATTCAACTCATTAGTTAATGCCGGTTAGTGGAAAAAAAAAGTTTTCTTCATCCTTCTTTATTGACTGTGGAGTTAGACTTGATTTACGCTGCCCCAACTATTTTTTTACCGAGATATATCATGTGCTTAGTTTTTAAAAAAAAATTCAACTCTTTGCTGAAAAAAACTATGAAAAAAAGCAAATAAAATCCCAAAAAATTGAAATTAAAAACCCCAAGTCACTTTTTTCCGACAGTAAATGCCTGAACAAATTTTTGATATTCTAATCTAGAATACTCAGTTACCATGTATAAAGTCTTTAAATATCATAGAAGGAACCATCCTTGTTACACAATAAAAGAATTACCACCACATTCATAAAATACAGAACTCTTATAAAAATCAGAAGTACTATGTTTGACTTGAAGGATAAAAAACAATGTAATAGAGAGAGTGAACTAAATAACTTGAGATTTTAACAACCCGATGTCCTTACTAACATTTTCAAGTCCAATCATTCTGACGTTTTTCTATGTCGTCTGGTGCTAAGCGACAATTCATGCGCTAACTATGATTTGTAAACGTTCGCTGTTCTACGACACTTTTATATTCTTTATATTACTTGTATCATTTCTCTTTGTGCTAAACGATTAAAAAATCTAACAATTATATAGTTCGTACAGAAATGTGCCTCGTTTCTATTTTCATTTAAGTAGGAGTTGTCTGCCCTTTTATATAAGTGATTGGTTTCTGTTAATAAGTAAAATTACTAAATTAATTCAGCCAATCTTTGTACGTTAATTTAGATTTCTATTTATAATAATTATGAGTACAGAAGTAACTGTAGTGAATATTAAAATCAGCAAGCTTAATGAATGTACTCGGTCACTGACAACCCGGGTCGATAGCGTCCCAGTTTTTGGAATCTCATGCCCGAGGGGGTGCGGGTTCGAATCCCACCTGGGGTGGTTATACCCTTCTATGAAAATTTGACAATAATGTCGATTTTTCTCCATTGATTAGATAATATGGAGAAGTTTCCAGCCTTGTGGAAGGGTAGGTGAGTACTGGTTATAGACAATGGTCCAGGAAAGTTAGGTTAGGTGTGCTGGAGGCCGTAAAATGACCTTAATTGTGTTGACACAGCGTTAAATCCAATAAAAAAAAATCAGTCACTGACAGTTGAATGAAATTTAACAATACTTAGCTAAGCATGGAGGTGCCTAAGTTATCGTTTCTGAAATGTGTGGCAGCCCTTGAATCATGTGACATTTTGAATGCATTGTTTTAATTCAGACCATATTGTGTGAAAATTCTAAAATCTTTTGTTTTTTTGTGTTTGTTCAAGAAAAAGTCTAAGCTTCACACAATAATATTATGATTTAATTAATTGCTTGAACAACTGTGGGTAATCACCAGAAAATTAGAACAATATTTTATTCATTGTTTTCAAAAAACACATTAATATCCTTGAGCTACTGCGGCAATAATGACGTAAGATAATATTAATAGCCAAGAAAACTATGCTAAAAACTCTAAAAAAGACATCCATTTAATATTTCCCATATTACCTCCATAATTGCTTATTAGTTGGCAATATATTCTTTTTAAATAGCGAATAGAAAAATAATAAATTAGAAAAAAATGCCGTAGAATTATAATTGGTAGCTTGGTTACCAATTTTTTTTCTACCGAAATCCATCATTTTGATATAATTCATACATCATTGCCAGATTGGCGCGAGTATTGCCGTATAAGGTCACTTGAGGTCTAATTCATTGCAGTGTAGAGGTCACAGAATGGACTGATCTAATTAGTAAGAGACTCGTATCTTTTTATTGAAAAATTTATTTCGGCGTCCCGATAGCTCATGAAAGATGAACATGTAAATTGAAGTGAATATATTGAATAAAAACGTCACGAAATATGACAGGTTGATACCATAATCTAAAGACGTGATATCCAGCAAGGGGTCGTATCCAGCGAGAGGTCACACCAAGAGGTTAATAGAGAATGTCAATTTCTTAGATATAAACAACGTTGGGTTAGTGCAATGCATAGCATTAGGGAATTCTGGAGAAGTTCTAGAGAAGTTTTTTTTTCTTTATTTCATTACTAAATATCTAACATGTTATTGTCTATCTGTCATACAGTTGTAGGATTATTGCCCTAAATTTGTCTACAGTGCAGACAGAAATCTTGTCTGGGTGTAGAATGCAATAGAATTCTTAATAAAAAGTGCAGTTTTTTAGAATTGACGGAAATGTTCCATTCAAGTCTCTCAAGTCAAGTACCTGAGATTCTGTCTTATATAACTTAGTAAAAATTGATCTGGGACAAAAAAACTACATTACACATGTATTTAAATATCATTTGCATACATTGAATCAGTTAAATTAGTGATATGATATGTTAAATGTAATGGTAATAAGCTACAATGTATAGAGGTTATGTTTATAATATATACATGTATATATTAGGGTATTGTATAATATTGTTAAAAATAGTAGTTTCCTTAGTGTGCAAATTACATTCTATCTCAGACTCACCTGGGTCAGTAGTGTAGATGGTAGAGCACCTGGATTTCAATAATGTCAATTTTCCTCCATTAATACGGTTATGATATGGAAATGTTTCCGGCCTTGTGGAAGAGTAGGTGAGTACTGGGTATAGACAAGAATCCAGGAAAGCTTATGTTAGCAGCACCCAGGGTGCCGTAAATAACCCTAAAAATTGTGTTGACTACCCAGTATAAATAAATAAACTATCTGAGGCTTATTTGTGCAAACTATATCAGCGTCATTATAGTTGGAGCTTTATCACACATGGGTGACATGGTGGCATGTCCATCTACTACTCAGATCATCACTAGAGTTCAAATCATTAGCTTGGACCGTAGATTTTTATTGGGTTTTATTAATATAAAAAAGAACAATTTTCAGACATCTAGCCTTTGACCCATGATTATTTTATGTTTTCTTTTACAATGTATAGCATTAGAGTCATATTTCATTCAGGAAAGCCCCAACTTCTAGTACACAATAGTGTTTTAGATCATTATTACAATAATCTTTTAAATCTACTTGATTGTTTTTTTTTTATTTCTGTTTTATATGAGGTATTATTGACCATAATGACCAGTCCCTTTATTACTTGATCAAAAATCATTACAGTATGCAGCAGATGGACATTGAAAATGTCACAAAACAACTCATAAATCTCCGGACATTACAACCCTTTTATAAGACCGTACAACCCTGAATCAATTGAATGTATTGACTCGAGTCTTCATAAAATGGACATTTTCTTCTATTAGCAATCTACCCTTATTTTCATAATAAAGGGACTTGGATTTTTATGTTTTGTCGTAAATGTCACTATTCTTTGAAGAGAAGTCGTAATCTTGGAGACTCGTGTGACGAGAAATTGGAACAAACAATGAATTTTATCTCGTTTTCGTAGAGTATTGATGCTAGGATAAAGATTTGATTACTTTAATCACTTTGAGACGAGCATCGTTCAGGAGACTGATCGACTGATGGCAATTGATATTTTTGTGTTTCTCGATTATTGACCGACGTTTTTTAGATTAACATGATGATAAAAGACCATTTGAAATGAAAACTTCTTTGTATTTATCATGTTTGGCTTGCTAACATTTTAGTGCATTGCACTTTTTACCGCAATCTAAATTTTCTTTGTTTTTGCAACAAACGACCTCCTTTGTTTTTGTATATTGATGATCAAAATTGTCATGTTTTTGCTACAAATGACTCTTTGGGTTCTTTTTTATATTGGGTTTAACTTGAATTGTTCATGAAGCTGACATTTTCAATGACAAATTATTTTCTGGTGTTTTATTTGCACATAACTTTGAATATTGTGTTTAGGTATGCTCAATAAAACATTAAAACACGACAATCGTGGTTCCTATAGTTTCTGATTAAAAGACAAATCAGATGAAAAAAAGCTCATATTATTACACTTGATCTTCTTGCATTCATGGATGAAAGTTTTTTTTCACTTTAGCATTGATTTCATCTGTTTTAAGAGCCATCAAGGGTTATTTTATTTCCTTTATTTAAGACTTCATGCTTCAAGTGATAGCATCACACTTATCCAGTCTGGCTCCTTTAAATTTCACCTTCAATCTTCATCTAACTTCAGCATTTCCTTGATATCCATTGAATGAATTTGTAATAGAAACTATTGTTAAACTTTATTCAACTGTCTGATAGTGGCCCATATTGCAACTCCGCTGATTTAAATATTCACTTCAGTACTTCTGAACTTACTTTAATAGATTAAAATATATTTGAATCAGCTGAGTTAATGTAGTATAATGCACCATTGAAAGTTAAATGAAATTTAAAAGTAATTGATGACTAAAAATAAACTGTCCTTGAATAGTGGATCCAGATGTATGGGGGATCCAATCCAAGATTTATACTTTGGAGGGGGTCTGTCACAATGATAGTACATTGTATAAATTAAAAAATTAAATTTAGAAATGTGTGCAATATGTTTTTTAACATTATGTTTAATTACTAAATTATTTCATTGTTAAACTTAAATACGCAGATCATTAATTTAATATTCACTACAGTACTTCTGAACTCATGATTGATGAAAATATATTTAAATCAGCAAAGTTGATGCATGCGTCATGAGGTTTAAATAAAATTTAATAATAATATACCCATTGCTTACCTTTCCTTGTATTTGTCATAATTTAACTTAACTTTTTCTTGCTGAGTTCTTCATTCCCAGTATAATACTCACATGTGCAGCAGTCTCAGTCAGAAAAAAAACTCATTTATATTATATGTTATTAAATCTCCATGCTATTCTGAGACATGTGTTTTCCCAATATTAGTCATTAAAGAACATTTTTGTCTGTGTTTTTGTCTGTCTTGCATTTCAGTACCAATAACTTTATCAAATAATTTTATTATGGTAAAATATAAGGAAAGAATCACAGACAATTTTATGAAATATTCCATCAACCTGGCACCAATAATATGAATATATAAACTATGATCTTCTTTAAGATATGGTCAATTGTTGATTTATGACTTTTTTGGTAAAAGTGTTTGTAGGAGGATATGGCTGCTTTTCACTGAGGAGTAAATTAAGGTAACCTTTAAGTTCTTCTATAAGGTTGTGGCCTTTGTCACATTTGTGACCATTTTTAGTCAGTAGTTAATGAGTATACAGGAATAAATATGGGGGCTTAAAAAGTAATCCGTGAAAAAGTATATGGAAATAAATATTGGGACTTAAAATGTGACCCTCTTTCTTAAACGTTTGAAAAGTAAATACACTGTCATGTAGCACTCAACGGGTTACTCAACCAAGTTTGCTGACAGATTCATTTCTGAGCTCTTAAAGGGTGGATGTCAAGGGAATAGAGGCTGTTCATTATGCACTGGAGTCTGAAATTGTCTGGTTCAGAATACAACTGATTATATATACAGCAATAAATGTGGATTAGGTTATAGAAATCGAGAAATTAAAATCTGTTTACTTTTTCATCTACTGTTTGTCAGCCATCTTGGTTGACTAACCCATACAGTGCTACAATTGACAGTGAAATAGGAAAACTTGAAATCAGAATAGATTTTCAATTTGGAAATGCAATTAAGTTCTTCAAGCTACATATTTGTATTAGATATACATCATCATAAAATACTAATACACTACTGTCAATTATTATTTTTTGATTATTATGTTTATGTTATTAAATTCGCAAATCTGATTTTTTTATCTTTTTATCTGAATAGATCACGGAAGTCAAACTTATTTGTTTTGAAATTAGTTTTATTTGATTTTTCAAATTTTCTTGTCTCTATTGTTTGCATTGTATTTTATGCAACATGATGCATGTCTGGGAAACATGCAATTCTTGAAGTGTTGAAATTTGCTTTTAGAACTAAGTTATTCTGTCTTGTGATGGATATTTTGTTCATGTGTGCAAAAAAGAGACCTTTAAGATTTGATATCATTCAAAAGCTTAATCATTCTCTAAACCTTTACAAACTTAAGTCAATTAAATTTCTTGAGCACTAGCCAGCCCCTTGTTCAGACTAACTACTGTTAGCTAACGTTACGGGTACGGGAAAACTCAACCAGAAGACAACTTAACCCATGCATAACTCAACTCAAAGTTGGGCAACTCAACCTGTTAGTAGGGGATTGAGTTGTCTCGGGTTGAGTTGTCTTTTGGGTGAGCTGTTCAGACACTTCGGTTACAGAACGTTTTGGAACGTTCGGGATAATTGAACAGGCTACGGATACATTAGGTTATGTACATTATGAGTAAAGTGCAAAAATATCAACAAGCTGAGTATATGAAATAAGTAATGTTTTTTAACATTTTCCAAGGGAAAAAGACCAATGCGACACAAGACAGTAGAGTTTAAGCTAGTGGGATCAGGCTACTAGATTTTTGATAAATCATGACAAACATGTCAACTTACAATAAAATCAAGATGGCCCCCAAGAACAAAAATAAAACTGACAGCCATTTTGACTCTTTCTTATGGAATTGCTAAATTCATGAGGGTTCATAATTAAACCTGTGAACTTCTTTCATGGTCAACTATGTTGTTTTAATCAACACCTCCATTGTTTTGGTACCCTTATATTTTGTATTGTACAATGGCCTTAATTAAATATCACACACTCAGCATGACTTCTAGAATCAAAGCTTTAAATCAAAGCGCTGAAAGCACTGAAGTAAATAATCTGTCTCATGATAGAAAATAATGGTTGTTGGAACATCCTGATATTTCTGTTAATATTTGTGCTTGTCATGTTGGGTACCTGTGGAGTTTAAATAGAATGTTATTATGGCATGCAAAGCCTTTAAGGGGTTAAAAATGGGGAAAATGCAAAGCCTTTTATTGGAATGAAATTTAAGAAAATGACATGCTGGTTTTTAATGCTGGTTTTTAGCTATATCTTTATCTCTTTTTTACCCAAACAAATAAAAACAATTAAGAAATCATCTACATCTACTTTCACATACTATAATACATGTAGTTATAGTATAAATTATATTATAAATTAAATGACATTCACAGAAATTAATATAAGTATTTTCATTTTTGAAAAAAGAAAGTGCTTTACATTGAATTGATATTTCTTATTAATTATGAAGCATTGGACTTGATTGTCGCACTGAATAAAATTTAATTTCAAATTGGGAGGAAAAGTTAATTATATATATGAATTCAAGATTTGAAATCTTTTTATAAAAAGTCAATTACACTTGAATATCCAAATTACTAAGATGAATCAAACAGTGAAAGTGAGATTTACTTCTTGTCCTTGTTGATAATTATAATAGATCTAGTTGTTGAGTGACTAAATTATAGTTGGATAAAATATAAAATCTTGCGGTACAATTTGTACTTATTTTGTTGCTTTCTTATTGAAATGGAGACATCTTCAATGTGACCCTTATTGTCCCCAGCCTGATTTGTTCAAACAAAACTTTTACTTTTGAAATTGGCAGAAAAAAAATTGAAAATTAATTTTCTGTATAAGAATTAATTTCATCACTTTTGTTAGTGATAAGAGGGTATCTTATTTCAGTGAGTGTATTTCTAGTGTTTACTTTTAATCTATGTTTTACTGGTTGTCGTTAATTGAAACAAGGTGTTTTGTTGTATTTGAATTATATACATTAAACAACACAGAGGGTGGGTGTTGGTGACAATCTTGTTTTTTATTCAGTCTTTTGTTATTTCTATTGTTTTCTTTCTCAACTATTGGTTGGCTTAGTTATACAGTACAACCCTGTTACTATGATTATTAATGGCTATCTATGATCCACTTTGTTGAGAATTATAGTCTTTGTCTCTAAGATAGAATATTTTTTCAAGGCTAAATAAATTTGTTTTAGAAATAGCGTACAGGACCCTCCACAACTTGAACAAAATCTTGTTTTTAAGATAAACAAATTCATTTTTAGCCATAAACAAAAAAGACTGCCCTACATAATGAAGAATCATTGGTAGGAGGGAGAATGGCCGTCAAAATAATTTTTTGACCAAGCTCCACGAAAGTTTGCCTGCACCCGGGAAATTCTAGGACCCCTTGATCAGTAGACTTGCGTACTACCAACTGAGCCAGCCAGGCTGCTATAAATTAATTGAATTCTTATTATCATAAATCTTCACATTATTTGATATCTATAGTATCAAGCACAATCAAGTTAGTCTACTAAAGTTATGTGAAATTTCTACTTGTAATTAAATATCAATCTGGTCTTCCTTTTGAGATCACACCACTTTCATAGACATCAATGATTAGATTTTTCAAGGTGGCTTTTACAAGAGGTTTGACTGTATTCAAGTTCATTAAAATTTATATTTTATTTTTGACTCATATCAAGCTGTGATTAACAAATTCTGATATTAAAAACATGAGTTCTACCACAGATTTTAATCATTTATAAGTTTGTCATCAACCCACGATTGCTGATGTTACAGTCATTTTCTAATCATTGTTTTAAAACACTTTTTTGTAGCTCAATAATCGTGAAATCTCAGTGAAATTTGAATTGAAACAAAGAATTGAAACTTATAGAATTTCTCTTTGATAGTTCTCTTCCTGTAATAGATCTACGATATTTCACTACATGTATTTGTATGTGAATATATTCTGTGAGGTTTTTTTCTGTGAATTAGAGAGAATTTAACATCTAGATACTTGGATGTATGAGCTTTTATCAGGTAAGTTTTTTATTATTTTATATTTTCGGTCATGGCGCAATGGTAGATTTAAGGATTTTTCATCCAGAGGTCTTGCTTTGATTCCTCAAATGGCAAGTAATACCTTTCCATGAAATTGCTGTATCTAAAATTGATTTTCAACTGTAAAGGGAGGAGTATTGTTGACTCACCTCCTAGTGAAAGAGTTAACTAATAGTATCATTGGTGAAAAAGTGTCCAGGAAAGGTGTTAGATGTGCGAGCAACACATACTACATAACCTAATAAAAATTCTTAATAAATGGTGTTACATCCATGAGACTTAAGACATAACATTAAAACTAGTTTTTGAATGTGCTTCAACCACTTGATTTATAAATGACAATAATTGTGCATATTCCGTAAGTCTTTTGATGCTAAATAAAAATTCTCTGTATTGTACATCTTGTACATTTGTCAAAATGATCTGTCACTTTCTTGTCTATGTAGTATGTATTTGATTTAATTGTATTCTGTGAATTTTAATGTACACTCTTATCTGGTAACAACTCGCCTAACCAGCTTTCTATCTGTAGAATATATGTATGTAAATACTTTGTGATTATTTATATGGTTCATTATAGCCGCACCTCAGATGCAAGTTGAGCTGTTGAGTCTGTGCTCTGCATTTAAGGTACTTGACATTTCTTCCTCCTCAGTGTATAATTACACCATTTAATGTCTTACATTCTATTGTTAAAACCTGATAGTTCTAAATAGTATCTAGTATAAGTAACATCAGAGTCTCTCATTCACACATGTTCTCTATGAAAGTATTTTCACTCAATTAGTTCTTGCATGTTAACTAGACTAAGAGAATAAGAAATCGTCTTCAAAATGTCTTAGATCTATTGTGTCACTATACAGCATGGAATATTATAGTGTTAGTTTAATAATTGAATTCAGTGTAGGTATGTTATTTAATTGGACTTGTCGTTCAGAGGTATAGTATCATATAGGCCTATCAGATGATTTATTAAATTGTAAATTTCTTTTATTTTTTCTAGAAATTGTACTTTAACATGGGTTGATCCATAAGTTCTTTGGAAATTTCAAAAAACTTCACCTTATTCATTTCATTCTGATTTTTCATCTCTGATTGGCTGATATAAATTCCACAGTTTTGGAAAACTGAATTTTTAACATAAAATTTATGCTATAGTCTGTATTTAGATTTACCAATAAATGTCTGAAAGATCAAGATCAAGTGCTTTTTAGCAAGATTGCAGTTATTTGCTGCACATTTTTGTCTGGAGAGAGTTGGGAATCTTTATTACCATGGTTTTCTATGATGATTTCTTCTGATATATGATATTTCCCCTTGTTGCTGTTTGTTTTTATCATTTCCTGATATTTAAATTGTGCATGAAGGGAGATTACATTCTGTTTAACTTCCTTGCCAGAAAACATGCCTGTGTTTGACTTATTTCTTTTGAGGTAACTCTCAAAGAAGAATTATCAACAGAGATGTTGATTTTTTTGCTTTCCCGAAATTTGATTTAAAAATTTTCATACTTGCTTTTTTATTGTGTGCGGGAGAGATTAAGCTTTAAAATTGGCACATAATTTGTGTAGATAATGTTATAAATTCAGTTCCGTTTGTGATAAATCTTGTTCGTTTTGTGATAAATATTGTTCCGTTTTGTTAGAAGTACCCATAATTCATGTTATAGCCGACCAGATTGATAGATCATGCGTGAATTATTATTTTCAACTTGACATAAACTTGGAACATAGTCTTTTCATGTTTTCATCCTGTCAACAAGATTTGCCTGGAAATTTATTCCTGGTTTTCTTGCAGTCAAATTATTTCTTCTGTCACCTAAGTGTTTGTTTTGGAACATTGAACAAGAGTTAAGTTTTTCCACTTTCTCAAACATTCTTGAAACTTGTTTAGTTTCATTGCTC
Source organism: Mactra quadrangularis (assembly GCA_025267735.1). Lineage (NCBI taxonomy): Eukaryota > Metazoa > Mollusca > Bivalvia > Venerida > Mactridae > Mactra > Mactra quadrangularis. The sequence continues at coordinate 14,459,379 of CM046308.1, read as the reverse complement.
AGGACATTTGAGGTGGAAATGTGGTACCTAATTCTATTGTCTTTCACCAAGACTAAAAACTTACCTCCTTGAGGTGCCTTTGTTGATAAAACTTAAAATTACCATTGTAACGTGTTATCAAATTGCTTGATTAGCAATGGTTCAATAAAATTATTTTGCTATTTTAAGAGTTTAAAATCTTTCAACATCTCAAGAGAAACTCGCCACCTGCATGGAATCCTTGAAATTTATATGTATATACTAATGGCTAGAGAACTTATTACTTCAGTAAAACAATTCTTATTGTTTGAAAAACAGCAGGCTGACATATAAAATTAAATATAAAGATGTACATGTAATGTCTTTTGTTTGTTTAATTAGATTTCTGAGGAGTACATGTAATTGCGTCACTTTAAGAGTGACCTTGCTCCCATTTGTATTTTTCACCATTTGTATGGTGTTCATAGATCTTAATATACAAGTTAATTTAATTTTGTTTCTTGAAAAGAATTATCACACATAACCTAGTAATAAATTAAACTAATTACATGTAGTCTATTGTACTTTTTGTTTTCATTGATGTTTAAAAGAAATGGTTCCAGAAAAAATGTTACTTACCCCAGCCTTTTCCTTAACTGTGCTGTTTTGTTGGCCTAACTCATTTACTTCTACTTTTTGGATGCCGGTGCTTCAAGGTACGTTAAGAATCAGTAGTTTCAGTAATTTGCATTTAAGCTCTTGAACAAAACCTAGCCAGTCAGATTCAAAATACTGCATAATCTCATGTGGGTTTCTTGGTTGCAGGTCAAGAGAATGAGCATCTTCAGCATGATTATATTTCTAAAGATAGACTATATTAGACTACAATGAAATCTATTATCTACAGTTGGCAATATGGGTCACAGGTTTTACTGCACGCTGTAAAAACCACAAGCTTCTATAAAAGACACACTATTTTTTAAATTTTGAAGTTTTAAATATAGCAATGGTCATTAATGCAGGGTAGAGTCCCTCACTAATAGGTTTAGCTTCATTCATTCCCTTCACTTCCTACATATTGTCCAGGACTGCCTCTGAACACAAGTGCAGCTACTTATGATAATAGAGATGGATTTCTAGGACAGAAGGCTATCAACTTCTTGTTACTATTTCTTTACTTCACCTCAGAGACTACTGTAAAAAGTTAATTTGAAACTATTGTCTCAGTCTCACACAGTCATGATGCTATGTACTTGTAGAGTAAAATTGTTAACAATGGGTAATCAAAATTCTAGATGATCAATATGGGTAACATATTTGTCTTGCAATGAGACTACATGTGACTCTAAGTAACTATAACAATGTAATAATATGTCATTTACTGTCGGAAAGGTGTCAGTGTCATGTCTGCTGTTTCTACGGAGAAGTAACTTCGCCAAATGTTATGTCTGCACTCCCCCAGTTTATTTCTACGTTTTTCCTGAGATTGTCACACTATCCAAGAAACTATTCCATTACTTGATGGGGTTTTCGTGTGAGAAATTTTTGTACATTAAAACACTTGGAGGAACACTCCTTGTAACAGCTGATTTTATTTGAAGAAATTCAAAGACAACCAACTTCAAGAGTTTTTGAAAATTACCCTTTATATAAACGATTAATTTAACATTGTCTATTTGGTAAGTGACACAGCATTTTGTAGCAATTACTGGATAGTTTATTTGCTGCAGTTGCACATAAACCACTTAGACTCATATAAGATATTGATCATGGATCATAATTGGTGTTTAGACAAATTAAACAAATGAACCAATACAAATAAAATGTAGAACATTTCAATGGATCGGCAAATAAGTGGCTTACATTACCCTTCTTTAATTACATATAGTTAGACCAGTTTAGCCCAATCCATCAACTCATTTCATCAGCAAACTTATTCATATTATTATTCAAAAGCATGGCATCTTCAATAATTGTTCATGAAACCATGGTTTTCCTGATATAAGATTTTTTGTATGAGACTTAAATATTATTTTAGAATAAAATTTATAATTTGACATTGTTGCTTTAAAAGTCCTTGTAAATTGACTGCAAGGAAGTTGTTCGATGTTTTAAGCTCCCTCAGGTCCTATTTACATGATTTTTGGATGTAGCGGTTCTTGGGAGTTGACTGTTGTTCACTTGTGACTTGTTGGGTTTTGGCTTACATGAGGTTTCCCTCAATTTCCTGACCTATATATTTCCAAGATATTGGAAATTAATCTTAAGTTACATCATATAAATGTTCTTGTCAGTTTCTCAATGAATTGATTACCCAGAATGCCCCATTCATCTTATTTACTTATTTACTTTTACCATAATGAGTGATTTTGTGTCAATTTCTTCTTGTTTGTATTTTCAAAAGAGTGTTAATTGGTAGGTTGTGTTGAGGTCTGGTAAACTAATTGCTTGTCAACATTTGACAGGTACAAGAACTTTGATAAACAATTTGAAACCTGTCCAGAGAAATAGTTAGTTTAAAACAAAGGTGTAAATGATTAGAAAAAAATGATACGGGAATACTTAATTAACTTGAAACAGTTCAAATAAACTTACCTTGTTTCTTGGTGGCTGTCAAAATAACTCTACAAGTCAATAATCGTAATAACATACTTTTTTCTAAGAACTTGAACCCGGCATTTTGATGGGTAATTAGGAAAGATCTTAGAAAAGGCCAGGATAGGAGACTTCAGTTTTAACTATCAGCCTTCAGTTCTAGATTCCTGTTGGAGCCAAATCTATTATCATTAACTGAAAGACAAGACAACCTTTTCTATGTTACTGATACCTTGATTTAAGCGATATTCTGTGAGGTTTGTGCTAAGAACTGGCCAACATGTTATGGTAGTATGTTAACAGGTCATTATTTTCTCATTGTTTTTGTACTGGAGTATATTTTGATGTTCAACTTTTGAATGTCTTTCATCTTGTTTCCTTGTATCATCAATTTTAACATGCACCCTTCTGACTTAATGCTGAACTTAGTGAAGCACAATGGAATATACATGTACTGCTATAATGTGTTGTGCTATATATAAATGGACTTGTATTAGAATTTAGATAAAATCTCTGGATTTTTTTTATTTTATTTTTTTTACTGGGTTTAATGCCATGTCAACACAAGTTAGGTCATATTACGGCATCCAGCAGACTTAACCTTGCTTTCCTGGACCATTGTCTATAATCAGTACTCATCTACCCTTCCAAATTAGGCCTGAAACTTCTCCATATATCTTATAAATGGAGGAAAATGGACATTAGTGTCAAATTTGCATGGAACAATATAACCTCCCAGGGAGCAATTCAAACCTGTACCCCCTTCGGGACACAAGATTCCAAATCCCGGCATGCTATCAACTGTGCTATCGACTGGGTTTAAAATCTCTGGAAGAAAATGAAAAGATGTAGACTAGATTAACACTGACCCATCAGGTGGTTTCTTTCAAAACATTTGATTGACAAAGTTTGATCATCCTGTTCTGTACATGATAAACCTCATACACTTGGGCAATTCTGCTGCAAAGCCAATTGCAAATGGTACTGTACCTCTTCCAGCTGGGTGGTAAAAGCCACTGTTAATTTCCAGATATCACTGAAGTAGAAGATTTTCGTTTATTTCAACCATCACTGGGTTACATTGTTGAGTTGAGTTCCTTTTGCCTATTCAAATAAATTCATTCTTTATTCTTCATAGAAATGTGTTGCGATTTAATCCAAACGAAACATCACTAAATTTATGTATTGCATCTTTAAGCCTGATGCATCAACTTTAACTTCAACTTCTCATGTTGTATTAATGTCAGTTTATTTCATATTACATAAGTTTCATGGCATTTTCAAGTCAATTTACTTGATTCACATTGAAGTTAACTTGTATTATAATTATGTTAGAACAAATTGCAGTGTTCACAAAAAGTTGCCATGTTTAACACCCTGTACTATATGTTTGTATATCTGTGAAACAACAATTTTGCATTAGTTTTATGGATTCAAACAGTTATGTAATCAGATTATAGAAAGTGAACTGTTCACTAATTTGTGTCAGAGATGAGAGCCTTGGCATTTCAAGTTATGTCATTTTAGGTGTACAAAATGTACAACTCTTTGTCAATATCTCCTGTAATTCAATTTTTCAATTTTATGTGGATCTCGGGAACTGAGTTACAAATATACAGCTTGTTTATAACATGAGCTGTTCCATTAAAAATCAGTACTTGGGGTGAAATGTTAGTATCAATTTAATAGTTCAGTTAGTTTAAACATACATGTATTAAATTTTGTCGACATATTAACATATACTATTGACATTGCACATATGCACCATTTAAAACAAATGTTGAATGCCACTGAGGTCCATCTTATTCAGTAAAATAATGTATGTGCATCACCTTTTTCACCAATTGAATGGGCAAGCCCATTATTTAAGGTACCTGGTACATAAATATGCATTAGGTGATGTAAAACCCAAGTTGTAAATGTCATTTTATTATTCAGTCACAATTGTTGTGTGTATGCTAACTGTGTGTTAAGGGACAGAATCTGAACACAATAGGAAACCGAAGTACAATGTATATTGCACAACTAAGTTCTACTTTCTAAAGACCATCAAAATCAATGGTTTTATTAGTGGAACCATCTTAATAGATTGACCTTTTCTTCTCAGATTAAGCATTTTGAACTTTATTTAGTCAAATATTACATGATGGCAATAATCAACATGACCAAGGTGATCTTAATAGCCGAACTAAAATGTATTCAAGTTGTCGTTATGATTTCTCACCAGACTTTAATGTTATACTATAAAGAGACACTCAATGTTCAAGTCTCGTTTACATGTAACTTGAAACTGTATCATTTAGCTTAATATAGTACAGATAACAAGAAATAACTATGTATCTTTTATGTTCTACAAAATTTCTGAAGCACCAAAATTTAATTGTCATTTGATACCACAAAATAGATACATGTCTTGAAATAATCACCCATTATTTTCAAATTGAAGTTCTTCTCCTCGTCTGAAGATTCTGTGAATTGAATCTTTTAGTTTTTAGATTGTCTATTTTCTATGCTTCAGCTTGTCAACATTGCAGATCATTTATCAAAGAATGCTAGACAGGCTATGAATCATAAAGTTTCATGATTTTATATTTACTTGTCAACAGTATGATGCTATCAGTTATTGAAGTTTTTTTGGAAATGAGCTGAAAATTGGAAATTGTGTTGTTGTGACGCTTTAAGGCAGATTTCTTAGATTGCTTTTCTCAGGGCAACACTTTGTTACATTAAAATAGAAAATTCTCAGTGATTAATTGCAGCTAATTGCAAGCTTTGATGTTTTTCCTTTGTTACTCTGAAAAAAAAAATTGTGAAAACATTACGCCACTAAAATATAATGCAAATAATCAAGCAGTGGATAGAATTTACATGTTACAGGAAAAAAGACTCTGTAGGACTGCAGATTGAGAATGGCTCACAGTGGAATGGGGGCATTTAAAATAGTTGTGAATTTTAGTGGAAATCTTCTGCACACAAAATGAGTTAAGCTGTTAACTAAGTTAAAAATATTTGTGCAAAGGATTCAGAACAACCAATTACAGGCAAACAGAAGCATTTCTAGAAGAATATAAGTACCAGCTATTTCATGCACTCTATGATTACAGCTAAATCCCAATTATCCGAAATAGAATCTTACGAATATCATTTGTTATCTGAAATGATTGGTCGGTCCCAAACGTTTAACAGTAAAAAAGTTTCACTATACAAAATATTGTTAAAAGTCTGCTTTATCTGAAATGGGTTTTCTGAATATTTTGGACAAAAACTGTATTTTGTATCATTTGGCTGGTGCAATCAAATGATTTTCACCTTCTGAGGACCATGGGACTGTATAATACCCTGTACTTCTAGCTCTGAGACTCTGGTATGGAAAGTTAATGAAGGCTGGAAGAGCAATGATGAGGAGGAGGGGTTACATCATTTAGGAATGTTTCCATAATGGCACTGTTAAGCAGTTTTGTTTTGTTTTCTATGTAATATGAACATTACTGGTCCATTACTCAGGTGATAGCTTGATAATTGCATTGTTAACTAGTTAATTAGTTATTTTATATCAGTATACTCTTGTAATAAACAACTCATATGTGAACAATCAACTCTGGTTTTAGAGTGGGTAATTTTATACTTTCTGCCTTTTATCTTTATTATACATGGTTTAGGATAACAAACCTGATTTCTTCTGCCATGTTAGTCATAAAATGGTGTTTGGTATGTGGAGTGATCCAACATAGCTGATTCATGTGTAACAAAGCTAAGCTTATTATGCAGAAATGATACAAAATAAAAATATTGTTATCAAATTTAAATTTTGGCCTTGGAAATTGTATAAGTTCTTCCAGGTATTTAAAATGAATATGGTTGATTCAATATTAAAAGTACACGTAAAACAGCACTGAGCATTTTAATGCTGCAAATAAAAAAATGTTGTTTTTAACTGATTTTCACAAATGAATACTTTTAGGGCTTTAAATTAAGATGACAAACATTTTCACGAAGCTCTTGGCCACTATGAGGAGTTCAGGGTTTTAAGTATTAAAATTCTTGGAAACAATATTTCTTATTGTTTCATCATTGTTCTATTATCATGAGTCAGTGTTTCCATCACAATGCCCTTTAGTTTGTCATCTTGTATTTCCACAGAACATTTAGAACTTGATGAACGTGAGAGGTCAATATTTCTGGTAGAAAAAGTTGTCAGCACCCAATGGTGTTTTAATTGCTTTTATGTTATTTGCATCTTTTTTTTTTGTTTAGATCATCTTTTTCTGTTTCAAATTAATGGGTTTCTATTCTTTGTTGTTAAATTTAGTTCTTTTTTGTATTCTTTGCTGTAGGCTGAAAAGTGCCATTTTGTTCATTAAATTTTCCTGTTTGCTCATAACTAGCATCTTGTTCATGATTTGTTTTGTGTTGTTGACACCTCACTATTGTTTTGGTTGCATCGTCATTTTGCTTTGATGAGTGGTAGCATTTCTCTCTTGATTATTTTTACCAAAAAACTTTGTCATTTCTTTACTACTGGTAATAATATTGATGTTGCAATTGGTGGTCATTTTGTTGCCATTGTTGATGGTATTTCGTTGTTATTTATACTCAGATGAGGGTAAATGCTCTCTAAATTATAGATATCATATTCTGATGGTTCGATACCAGTGCTGTACTTAAAAATATAAAATAACATGTTTCAGTGGTACAATTATGCCTGTATAGTATTCTATTGTCTGTAAAACTGCTTTCTCTTGTCTAAATTGATATTTGGAGTATTTTCTTCTCTCTGAAAGATTGACATATATGTTGTTTATATGTGTAATAAAAAGAATATCATGATTTATTACTGTGTAATTTAGAACATATTTGCTACATGTATGATTATATTTTCAAAATTTATTATACTGATATTATTGCTCCTTGAAACCGAAATGGCAAACTTGATTGACAGAATGTAGTAAGTTTGTTCAGTCTAATTAGCACACTCATCAAATCTGCTCATGACAAAATTAAGCAAAAAATATCTTTAGAAATATATTTGGCGCTATGCAGTGTTTATTTTATTTGAAGTGTAAATAGTCATATTTGCTGTTCAGTTGTACCACCAGGAGCATACCAAGACAAATGTATAATCAATTAGCATAGTGGGTTACCCATAACACACAGAGTAAATAGTCAGCTACTACTGTACATGTTACACATCTGTTGATCACAAATAACCAATGGTGCCATATCTTTTATCCATTTCTCTATGCTGGAAGAAAAGTTTATTGGACAAACAGGAATGGTAGAGTAAATTGTATGGGTTAAAAATGAAATGTAGTTCAAAAGTTTGCTTAGACTGTGCTGTGCTGTAAAACATCTCCAGAAAGAATCAGGGTCCAATTGGAGACCAATTATACCATTGACTATCAAGGTTGAAAGGAGTGCTGGATAGAGTTTGTCAGATAGGTTGTGCAGTTGTGTCAAGTATATAAATCTGAGTTATAAGCATAGATATGCAAATTTGACTTTGACAATAATGGTACAGAAACTGTGCTGATTTTGAAATGTATATTATGTAAACTAGATTATGTATCTAGAAAAATTGACTAACTTGATATAAAAACTGTTCTGTTCTAGTATTTTGTTTGGATTGTTATTACTATTTATTATTATTATTAATATTATCATTAAGCTCAAATAAATGAATGTTGTACAGTAAGGTTGTGACAAACTGGACTGCAGACTTTAACAAAGTCAATGTTACAAAGATTATTGACTTAAGTTCTACAAAGTCTAAGACTTGTTTGTTCCCTCCCTCTTGAGGATCAAGAATTTTACATTAAAAACGTTTTTTACGTAAGACATAACAGCTGTTTAAAGGTGATTCTGTCTGACTGTCTGAAATGTATTAATTTATTAGATTTTCAGACTTACGTTTTTTTGTGATAAAAGACACTGAGGCGGATCCAGGATTTTTTTCTGGGGGGGGGGGGGGGTTCAAACTTTTTCTAGGGCCCGGGGTCCGAATTTTCAAACCACATTATACATTGTTTCCAGAATAACACAACATATTAATAATAAAACCTATAAAACCATTTGATCTACATGTATATTAAACATAAAGGCTTACAAGAGAAAAATGGCTTACAGTTAAAAATACACTCATGGACAGATACATTTTGGAAATTTCAGGGGGGGTCTGGACCCCCCCCCCCCCGCTGGATCTGCCTATGGAAGAAATTCTCTTCTAAGTACTGTAAGTACTAAAAAAGTTGCTCTGCATATGACTTCCCATTGAAAATGGGCTTCAAATTTAAATTATTTTTATTGCTGTGTTATAATGTACTAGCAATGTAGATCAGTTTTTGTAGCTGTGGAGAGAGATGTTTGGACAAATGTATTTTTTGTAAATGTTAACCTTTTGTGAAACTTTAACATATGTGTTCATTTTCACATAGTACAATGTAAAATATCAGACTTTCAGGAGTGGTAGGCTGCATGCTTAGGAATCAAGAAGTCGCAAATCAGAACCCCAACTGGGGCGCTGCAAATTTCTTTGAGACAGAGAATAACTGAAATTGCTTCACTCTACCCCTGGGTCACACAATTAATGGGTTCCTTTGAGGATGTCATTATCATGTTGTGTCAAAGAATTGGTCATACATAAATTGAGTAAATTTTAGACTCCCCAGGTACATCAATGATCAACCAGAAGGGTTACAAATGAATAGACTATAATTATAACTGCAATTAAGTAATTGTAAAATATCAAAATAATAACAAAATTCTTGAACAAGTAGCTTTAATTTTGAATGTCGCCTCAATGTCAAGTAGTTTACTAAAATTGGCAATAAATCTGACAGGTTTATCAGAAACTACAGACTTTTCATGTAATTCAATATCTAGTTATTTTCCAACAAATTCATTTGAACATGCAACCTATACTCATGACACAAAGTCTTTTCTCTCAATTTTGTCTTTTCTCTCGGCTTTGATGAGTCTGAATGTATGAAAAAGAAGGTTTTTATTACCCAAAGCATTGGCTTGATTTTTTTCTAAATGACTAGGGAGACATTATAAATCCCATTGTAAACTGTATACCTTTTTACCGTTAGGGAATAAAGCCAAATAAAAGTCAGATAAAAATAACAAAAGAAGACGCTCCTCACAATGTTCCACCAAGTCTCTTGTATATTCTCTTATTTGATTTGATATTTGCATCTCAAAGCTATTGAAATTCTATTATACAAAACGTCTCTTAGATATACGACACGGTAATTAAATTTTATCATTGATTTAATGAAATATGTCTTTACATCTATATTCCTATACCCTATAGAGTGGATTTCTTCACATTATGTTGGAAACCTAGAGCCAATGTCTGATGCTTAAATTATGTTATCCCAAAATTTCCCTAAGTAACTTGGAAATTTTCCTTATTTTTTTCCGGTGTAGTGCACATTAACGTCTCAGACTTATAGCCTATTTACGAATCTTATTTCTGATGTTCAACGGACTTTCATTTTACTTTCTTTTACGAGTTTTAATTTAGTTTCGTCTGTATGGTAAGTATATAGATTTAAATGTATTTGAAAATGTAATCAGTGTAACTATCATGCATTAACAAAAAATAAATAGGTATTTGCCATTCCTGAATAATACAGTCTGCAACGTTTTGCAGCAATTTCCATACTGGCGGAATAGATCTGCAGTCCATTTCCATGGAAATTATTCACCCTTGAAATAAATTATCCTCAAGCTTCATGAATACAGTAAAACATTTGTTTAAAATCACCTCCTTGATCTCTTTTAACTGATCATTTGTCCAGTGTTCAATTAACAAAATTTTTTGATACAGCTTGAACTGTTTTGAAAAGGTTGTTTATTTATTTAGTTTCCAACTGCTATACTGTTGTTTTACAATTGTAATGTGCCATGGTTTTGCTTTGGTATTATGGTGCTGGCATTATACTTAACTGTTTTAAGGCATTCAATTATTCGCCATGTCTGCATATAACCTAATGTGATGTTAAATCCACACAAAAAAGTTTTAAAAAAGCATTGCATTAAAAAGTTATTGACTTAGTAAAAAGATATATTTAATATTAGTAAAACCCTGCAAAATATTTTACATGTGTCTTTTCAGAATTTTGTACAGAACTCACAGTCTGTCTCTTATATTAATGACATTAAATTGTTTATTCAATACTTATGGTTCTTATTATGGAATGACATCCGCTACAAAAATATGTTAAGCATCTTCTTAGCTAAAGCAAGCAACTCTATATTGCCATGATCAGTGTCAGTAGAAGTTATTTAAGAGCTACCTAACACTGTGGGATTATGCTAATGGCCCCTAATTAGATCCTTAATGCTTTAAATTAATTGCAACCTCTAAACTAATGCAATAACTTACCTAATTACCAAGGATAATAATCTTTATGCTTGTAATAATAAATTTTATTATTGTAACTGTAAAAGTTTATTGCTACATGTCTTATTTTATTATGTAGAACTTTCTGAGAGACTCGTCACTCCAGTGTCAATTTTACTGTTAATAATTGTTAATCAGTTCAATATGTTATTGACTGTTACTTTTAGTGCTTAAAGGTAGTAGATTGTAATAAAGAACAGAAAAGAACTGAACAGAACAGAACAGAACTGAACTGAACAGAACATATGTCTATTAAAGCTTCTTGCTGACAGATTTTTTTATATTTTTTTGGGGAGAGGGGGGGGGGGGGTATTTGAAGTGTATGTAATTGTGTTAAAAATGTATTCATAATATTTTAAGGCAAACTGACCTATTAACTGTGAGAAGAAAATAAGTCACAAAAAAGCTTCATATTGTTACTTAACAAATTGATTTTTATCATTAAAACCACCATGTTTTTGCATTTCAATTTACTCTAACTTTGTCATCATCAGAAGACTGCAAAAGTGTTTCTTAATATTGCATCAGAATATGGAAAAGTTGATATTTTAGATGAAATCTGTGAACCGACAGCTTTAAGTAAAGGTGTGTGTCATGGTTATGATTGCTCCATTGATATTTCTTAATTAATGAGCGTATTAATGGAACACCTTTTCTATGAAGTATATTATAGTGTTCCCATTCCCCATTCTTACTAGGTATTGTAGTACTTGTTATAATGAATAGTTATCTCTATAACAAATACCAACACATCTCCTATTGGTTTCTACTATTTGGAAAAAGCTAATAATTTTGTCTCTCAATTCAATGTTTTATCTTTGATTCTGTACATTATAAAGGAAATGTTCAGTCATTTACTCTTAACCTTTGTTTTAGTAATTGACTTGTCTGATCTTATAATGTTTGGGACAGTACATTATCAATTGAAGGGAGATCTGAGTTTAAAATGCAGTTGACTGTGAAGTTCCATTGTTAGGACTATCAAAGTTGGTGCTCTTGATAACTGAACAGACTTGACATACTCAGGGGCTTAAATTTACTCAAATTCAGCATTTATGAGTAAAAGATCATCAAAACGTGCATGATTTTGCAATAACAAATGTGTTATTTACTGCTGAACTATACTGCATATAATTGTCAGTTCATTATCACACTTGTGGAAAAGACTTTTGTGTCAAAGTCTCTCAGAAGTCATTAATCCAGGAAGAACATTTTAGGATATTTAATGATTCAAAACAGACACTGCTAAGTTCAAAAAGACAATGCCATTAAAATAACGGTTGTCATAACTCTTGTATATTATGGCTAGGCAATGATGTCATAACTTCTGTGTATATTGGTCTAGACCATTGCAGGTTCCTAATAGTTCTCAATTAACGGTCATAAAAGAAGAAAACAAAATGGTAAAATATGAGTATTTTGGTATTTTAAAGAATAGTTTTGCATTGTTTAGGCATTTTATTATATTAATTATTGTAATGATGAGAAATTCCTGACAGGACTTGGCTGAATCATTAATTGTCTTGCAATGTTGAAATTACAATTCTACAAAATTTGAAAAAACAAACAATTAGCCACGCTCATATTTTTATTATAACTGAATAACTGAAATTTTGGTTTTGATTGATTAATTTAATAAAGTTGTTTATTTAACTTTGGGTTGTTAATTTCGGTTTTTAGATTACTTTGGGTTGTTTTATTGTTTATTTTGGGTTGTTTAGGCAACTTTGATTTCTTTAGTTTACTTTGGGTTGATAAGTTTTCGTTGATTTGTTTAGTTTACTTTGGGTTATTTAGTTTACTTTGGGTTTTTAAGGTTAATTTGAGTCAGAAAAGTAAAGTTCACTATTATTGCATGTGTAATGTCACATTTTATTTCTATTTTTTATCCAATCAATCATAATATTATATTTTGTCTGATTGACTTTTAGTCAAACATTTTATGACATTATTAAATGAGTCTGTCCAGTCGTCTGAACAAGATGTACTGACTTTGTGATAAGAGGACACAGCTATGTTAACATGGATTTAATATGACCATGTAAGTGTTTCTACTCTTGTTAATGTGTTGTTCTGAACTTGTAAAACAACAGAGAACAACATAATAACAACATGAATGGTTCTGTTACTACTGCTAGTTAGTGATCTGTACCTATAAACCGCTTGTAATATACCTACAGCAATTTTAACAGTCAGGTTCATGTATATAGCTAACCTTTGATATCAATGAAGTCTCATTTCTTTAGTGCTGCTTTCATTACTGTTGTTAATTTGTACATAATTAGCAACATTGTTGCGGGAAACATCATAAATACTTGCAAAATACCATTGCTTAAATAATGGCGTGTTTGCACAAAGGTTAGTTTCTCGGATATGATAACATATTTGTAATTCTCCGGCACTCTTTCCTTTGGTTTCAGGGACTAATTAGCGGATCATTAGTCAATAATTAGGTGTCTCGATACTAAAAGAGACAAAGTGTGATGCATGCTGGGTAATATTATTGGTGCGGAATGTTTTGTCAGGTGCCAGAATTCCGAATATTTATGGATTGTTCTGTAAGTTACAATTCAATGAAAACTTTTCATCTTTTGCTTTATGCTAACTGTTAATAACTTCAATAAAATTGATGTACTTTTTGTTACTTTTGTTACTTTTTGTTGTTTGAATTACTCTTTGTGCTAATTTTACAACTTTGTGTTAATTTTGAAACTTTATATTTTTTATGCTCCTTTGGGTTTTTTATTTAGTAAATTTGTTTAATGTTGTGAATTTATATCATAAATCTAATTAATTTTACAATTAAAACCATTTTTTGTTTAGATTAGGTTAGCGATCAAAGCTGATTACTCCCTCAAGAACAGTTATGTGAATATGCTCAATTATTGTTCAATTATGCATATGCAGTCTGCATTCTGTTCCTTCCTATTGAAGTTAATTGAACTCTAGTGTTGATTTTGTCTAAATCTAATCATCAACGAACTGTTGAAGTGTTATGCAGATATGATCAAAAGATACGAAAACAGTTTTCTACAATAGCATCCTACTTTGGAAGTGTAAATTTTCAATTAATAAATATTTCTTTGACATTTGATTTGGATTTTTTTCTCTTTCTAAAATTTCTAGGATAGGAAATTTGAAGTTATACTACATGTTGCAATGTTCATGTTACATAATGTACCAACAAGTCACATGATCACAATTGGGCATTTTTAAAGCAAATGCCAAAATGCCAGTAGGTTACTATGAGAGAACAATTTTATAATGCATGAATATTTTCCAATTATATTTTTGACCAAACATGTGGGCTGATTATTGTGCCTTCCTACATGAAAAAATGATGAAAATTTACAGATATTACAGAATTTCATAATTCAGATATATTTTGGGCACTGTGACAAAGTGTACTTTAAAAGCTGTGCAGTCCGTCTGTTTATAGTTAAATCAGAATGTTTCTTTAAGTATTTTTATGATAGCAAAGTCTTTAAATTAGATTTTTGGAAGTTTTGGATAATTATCCCAAAAGTCTTTTTCTCCCACTATTTTGAAACATTTTCATGCTAAAATTCTCAAATTGATAAAAATGGGCTGCTATGAAACATGAAAAATCTCTGTCCATTGCTTTAAACTAATTTGATATTTTTGTCATTTTATGTAATGTTTTTATAAAAATGCAACCTGGTTCTCATGTTTCATTCATTCATCATCTTGAGATACTCGGTGAATAAAGTTCTAAAATATACAATTCTACAGGTGGCATTTTCCTCTTCTTTTGTCCATTTGTTTGCCAAGCTTTATTCTTAGTTTCTTATTTCTCTTAGAGCACAAATATATTTCCCTGAAATGCTGAGAATATTAATTATCTTTTAACTGATACAGGTATATTACAAAAACTATATCATTTTTGTACGTTATCATATTTTTCTTTACTAATAGAACAGTCGTCATGGTTTCCTGTTTCATTCCCAAGGGTTATCTATTGTTTTTCAGGCCTTAGTCAGCTGAGCTTGTTTATTTATCTGTTTTAGTAAAGCAATTCTTTTATAATTATGAAGAATTGAAAATAAGTGGCCATAACTTTTTGTTATGGAATATTCTTATTGGAAGCAAAAGAAATGGAATGGAAGCTAAAGGAACAGAGTGTAAGCAAAAGGAATGATAATGGAAGCAAAGTTTGGGAGCAATAAAAACGAGTGCATCCTTGTATTCTGATTTCTGTGAGACAGTACGGAGTATGTTTGTTTGTAGGATAAGTCGGCTAAAATCTGTGTTTTGGTTATATTTTGACTGAGTGAGAAAGTATGAAACAGTTGCCTGTTTGTTGGTAAACAGAACACAGTGTCATGTGGAGTTAAATTGATGGTGTGTTGCTATAATAGTTGTTATCTACCCTACTTGAGTGTATTAACTTTTTGAATTTCATAATTTCATGGCATGTTTTCAATTATATCTGAATATTTCAAATTGTTTTTTGTTTCTGTTTGGATTTTAAAACACTTTGCTTGAGTTATAGAAAAATATATGAATATGGATTAGACTATTTTCAAGACATATTTATTTTTCTGTGAGACGTTGAATTTTAAGATTGTGTTGTTGAAATTCATCATTATTGCTTATTTACTATTTGTAATATTGAATATATGATGTTATTTTTATTGGTGAGTATTAATTGTTTATTACTTGTTTTGGTCAGTTGTTTTAATATTGATATATGCTTTAACATTTTCTATGGTTTGCACCACAGGACTGTGTCTGACACAAGTTTTCCTTATTATACATGTAGTAAACTAGAATAAGGAAAATTTGTGTCTGACATCTGTGGTTTGCATGGTACAATGTCTGCTTGATGACTTATAATGGTGTATCAAAGCCTATGGTCCCAAATGGGATTGAACCCATTAAATGGGTTAAATCCCATTAATGGGACCTTGGGGTTTTACTGGGCTACACCACAATTGTGTCATATGTAAGATGCACTTTTGTCATGTTACTAAAGCCTCAATGTCTGGAATGGCACAATGTGACCTCTCTGTGGTGGTGTGCTGTTTTAACATTTGTAATCAAACACATGTTGTCATTATAGTCTGAAGTTATTTTTGTTTACTGTTGATAGCTTAATAGACACTGAGATGATTTTAGAAATGCTGGTATGTCAGAATATGCTGACTTATTAGTCTTAGTTAGGAAACTGGGCTGGAATTCTGTGGATAATCAGCTTGCATTGGTTCGACCCCATTTATTCTGGAGGAAAGCCTTTGGTTTGTTTTAATTGCTTTATACTACTATTAAATTATAAAACTATGCAAGTTATATAATATGCTTTCCATTTAACATTTTTAGTTGGAGTAAACATGTTTGCTCATAATAAAAGTCAGAATTATGTGGTGTATACTTATCTTGATTTTGAATTTTTGCAAGTATTCTTTAATATAAATATATAATAAACATTTAGTCAAGTTATATATCATTCAATATAAATTAATACAATCTATTATATCAATCACAATGTTAAATGACAATGACATTAATTTTGAACTAGAGATTATAACAGAGTTTAAAATTGCCATAAAGATTTGTGATTCTTAATTCGGAGCTTAGATAATTTTGGTTATCAAAAATTATAATCTACTAATTTGTTATGTAATTGTATTTGATCTTAGACAATTACTGTTGTAAATTATAATAATGAGCCACATGATTCATGAGGAAGGAATGCTCACACTTATAACGAGGCTGTCAATTTCTACCAATTATTTTTTATCACTCGGGGAAAATTTCATATCGTCATTTGGTAGCTTGAATTTAATCACTGATTGAATCTAGGATGTCATAACCCGGGCTCCTTAGAATATGATTTATGGGTATGAAAAATGATGAGCCACAATTATGTTTCATGTATTACAATTGTTATATTGACTCAAGAAGACTTGTTTAGCGGCCCGAAATTTTGTTATAGAATTCAAAATGAATGTGACTCAAATTATGCATTAGGCCTCAAAATTGTGTACCGTGGGACTCACATACATTGCCACAATGGGAGAAACTGTTACACAAAACACTTGATTGTTTTTAACTTGTAAAATGATTATGATTGTTATTGATCAGGGAATAATTTTTATTGAAATGTTCCAAACAATTTCTGGCGCTCTTTGAATTGTCAGACTTGATCTTCACAGACATCGGTGCCATGTAATTTTATCATTTATCCTCAAGTGTCTTGTTACCATAGCAATAGTTTTTGGTATTATTATTCTGTTCACATGTTAAAATTGAGAAATTCCAGATCTTGATTTGGAATTTGAAAATTAAATTTTCTGGAAAGCCTCAATTAGTGACATGTTGTAAAAATGTCGTATTTTTAATTTACATACAGTTTCACAAATAATGAGTATTGTTCCGCATTGTTCATTGAACGTCCTCAAAACTGAATGTTGTTTTTGTTTGAAATCCCCTTGGTTAGGTTGGAATATAGCCGGAATAAATTGTAAGAGATAATGAATAGTTGAACGTCGGAGAAATTGGATTTTCAAAATGTTTTGTTTAATCATTAGTTACTTGCCTTCAGGAAGCCTATTTTAATGATTTAAATCAATATACGAGATATCCAATGACAATACACGTAATCAGAGTAGTATTAATTGGCTTTCCGAGCTGTAACCACCGAAGACAAAAAATATTCAATATGATGATACCCTCAGGTTGTCTTTTCTCTTCATGTGTGTTTTTTGAGAGCTTAGAAATATAATATTGTTTGGTGAGGCTTGAATATGATTGTAATTACATAAAACAGTGTTTGCCTGAAATTTCTTGAGGACTTAAAATAGCCCAATTTATTATGTTACATTTATTAGAGAAGAGCGATTTAACTATCAACTTTAAGTAACCCAACTGTTTGAAATAAGTAATTTATTTTAACTAGTCCAAAACAGTTTTCACTAGCCTTAAATAGTTTTCACTATTCTATCTATGGCCTGTGACTGCATCGCTTTTTTGGAAAATATGTTTTGCCAGTATTTGCTTTTGCTTTGAGTTACACTTGGCGCTGATTAATTCTCTCTAAAGGTTTGTGAAGGAAGATTGGCGTCTGTAACCTCCAACTTTTCATGGAAGGGTATTATAATAAGTATTAAAGACCTTTTGTGGTCACAGTGTGCACTCAGATTTTGAAATTGTTTGAGCGTGGTTTATGTCATTTGTTAAAATTGTTGTTAAAAATAAACAGTAATTTAATTATAGTACCTTTAAAGGTTTGATAACAAGTAAGTGATTTAAATTTGATTGTGAAATGTGATTTCGTTCTATCATAAATAAAATATTACCATTAAGAGTATTTAAAGCCAAGGGACTTAATTTGCATTTAATTATAGTTCCAACTCCCATTTACATTAATTGCATTTCCAAGTATTACATTGTCCAATTTTATAGACTTTGCCCATTTATGCTTACCTTGTTTTAATGTTGATCATTATAATGTTTTACTAAATTTCAACATGATTCTCATTTTGGCACTATGATAATCTCTTGGATCCAAAATTTCCTGGAACTTTAACCAGTCTGCAGTGACTCTTGCAGTTCCTTAAAAACCGGACTTTATCATCTCCAAAATATCAACATCAATCTCTTTATCACTGAGTTTGATGTATGACACATGATATAGCTTAAATTATAGTATAGTTTGTTTTTTCTTCAAATGTCATAACACCCCTGTGAAATGTTAACCATGAATCAAGTTTGACCATGGTTGACCATGGTCAAAACATGGTTGACTATGTTGTTTGTCAGACTTTGACTCTGGTCAATTATGACCATGATTGACTATGATTTGACTTTGGTCTGACTGTGTTAAAATATCATGTTTTCTAAACCATGAAACACTGTCAATCATACAACTTTTAACTCATTTGATGATGAGCATTGCATTGTAACACTAGTGTATGTCTCTTACTTTAAATGCAATAATTTAGATTTCTATGCAGTTTAGCATGCAATTGTGTACACTTTATGTATTGTTCTTGACTGACAATGATTCATGGTCATGTGTCTTTGTCAGACCATGATTCAAGGTCAACAGTTATTTCTAGACAATAAGTCACTGTAGACTATAAATATTTCACATATTTGACATAAAACAATTTACAGTTTTTCACTTCAAAACAGATAATAAATACATAAAATTTGGTGAAGCTAGGTTCAGTAATTCTGGAGTTATTGTTTGGACAAGGTTTTCATATTTCACATCCCAGTGACCTTGACCTTTGACCCTGGGGTCTCAAAATCAATAGTGAAGCTCCTCTACCCAAGGGCTATCCAAATATAAAATTTTAGAACCTAGGTACATCCTATCTTGAGTTATCTTCGGGAGGCCTAAAGTTTCGTTATTCCTAAATTCAGGGGAGACTACTGTGTATTAACTTAATGAATATACCAGGTACTGGTTTTTAAACTAAACTTGCGAATTCAAAGATGGCTGAAAGTGCTTTACCGCCAATTTCAAAAAAGATTTTTACTAAAAGTTGAGTTGTTATTTAGGCATCTATTGTCATAATCAACTTATAAAAGATGCAAAGACAATTTGGTTATCTTATATTTGGTTTAGAAAATCTGCAGCATGACAAAAATGATGAAAACAAGTAAGCATAAGTGTACATATTTCGGATAACAATTTTTGGATAACCATATTGCTTTAATGTTTAAACTGTTCTTATGACTCTGTATGTGTTTTAAATTTTCAATAGTTACAGTGTTTGCTTTTATATTTTTATTTTGCATTACTTGCCAGGGCCGGATACAGAGGGCTGTAGTGAGGGGCATGGTTGGGGAAGTATAATGTCTACTACTTGATCTAGATCTTGTAAAGGAGGATCAGACAATGGTCTCTGCCCAGCCCTTGTTTGTTGGCTTATGTCCTAATTTACTTGATTTTAGATGTGTTTCTTAAGCTCATTTGTGTCAAAAGCCAGAGGCTTATAGAGATGAGTCCAAAAAATTTTCTGGGTATAACCAGTACTGTGAAACATGGTTGACCATGGTTGACCATGTTCACAAGGCTGGCAATAACCAATGTAGAAAATGAAACATGGTTGACCATGGTTATTTTCAGGAATTTAAGAACATGGTCAAACCATGGTTGACCATGTTACTAGGGCGGCAATAAACCACGTGGACGATGAAACATGGTTGACCATGGTCATTTTACAAGACCATGAAACAAGATTGACCATGGTCTATAAAAGAACATGGTCGACCATGGTCACCAGGGCGGCAATAAACCACGGCATGAAACATGGTAGACCATGGATTATTCATGTTCAAAACATGGTCAACCATGTATTAAAAACATGGTTGACCATGTTTGAAACATGGTCAACCATGTTTTGACAATGGTCATTTCACAGGGGCATGAACAATTTCATTGTGAATTTGTATGTTAAAATTATCATTGTCTTACATTCATGATTTTCAGTAAGTGGGTATTTTGATCAAGTAGAGCTGCTTATGTCGTATAATGAATCAGGTTTTAGTCTAGATATTTTAATAACAATGAGACTTGGAGTATAAATAAAATGCATTCAGTCACCATGAAATTATTCAAGTTTTGACAGTTGAGAAAAATCGGACTATAAAATTGTTTGCTGTATGCATGGTCCATTTTTCTCTAAATTTCTTTTGTCAGAGACATTTTGTAGGGCACTGTATATCATATACAAGTATATAACATTTATAATCATGTATTTAATATTATAAGAGAAGTAATTTATTTTATGGATGTTAATTACATATATTGGTGATCACAAATTCTAATTGTTTCTATGTAATCAGAAAATCATCGAGGAAATTATAGCGCAAGTAAGATAATTACGGTAAATGATTAACGTCACTCATTTGTTAACTTAGATTTGAAATATTGTTAAGTTTGTATTTAATACAATATAGATGATGATCGTCATTGTGAATGCCTATTCTAAGCAATTAAATTATAAATTAGAACCTTGTTACAGTTGTCTTGAATTGCCTTAGCTAATTTCTAATTACATGTACTTCATTTTCATATCAATTCTAATTTGCCAAGAATTTTCCATTTTAATGATGAATGTAATTTTCATCTCAATTTTCATGAACACTTTTGAAAGACAAATGCAAATTTAAACATGGTGTCATTGAAGCTAGCTCCATTTTGTACTATGCATTATGGGTATTTTATGTAATGCATTTTCATTGTTTTGTAGAAATATTTATAATGATGTGATAGGGATCCTCATTGTTGTTATATCAATCACTCTATTGTGAGTCTCATGTTTGCCAACCTCCAAACTTAAAGCCCCTTTACTAAACTGAACGCTGATAATTTTCAAGTGTCATGCTTTTGCTTAAAACTTATGCAAACATTAAACTAATATATAAAACGCATCCCAGGCACAAAAATCTCAAGTATTTTCTCCAGAATTTATACTTATTCTATTTTGAAATTCGCAATTAAAAACGAAAGTAAAGACTCAACGGAAAATCACGGAACTCGACGAACAAGGTCGGGACATCCCGTCGTGGCTAAAAATAACCACAACTTCAATTCGGAAGTAAACAAATTTCCTGCTTTGATAAATACACGTTTCGTACAGTGATTTTCGTGCGAAAGCTAATTAAAATTCACGAAACTCATGTAAATAGTTTTATAAAATCGTACATGAACATATACTGACTAGAAAAAGAAACGAATCAATTATTATTAGTCTTTAAATATACAGAAACGTTTGCTGATCAATATGCCACGTTCAGTTAGAACGGGTGTAATGTGGGTAAGACAAGACAACAACAATATTTATGTATATACCAACGTCATTCGCGTAATAGATTTTTTACGGCAATATCTACGTCACGTGTAGTGAAAGGGTAACCGTGTTCGCCAAATAAGTCGACAAACAATGAAGAAAGCTTCTTACTTGGCGTAAACCGTACCGCGGACTAATTCTAAAGTTTTGCCATCGTCACCGACGTCTATCTCTACCCTGGTATCATCGCGGCCATGGTACTAGGAGTTCAGTGATGAGTCGTGTTTGGACTTATGTAACTCCCACAGACTTATAAGTGTCTTAAAACGTGTTTCAGTCACAACTAGTTCTTTGCTGAGATAATTTCGTGGACAATCACATTGACCAGCTGTTATGCCATGTGAGTGTCGCTATATTCTGGCAATGTCAATACTTTTTTCTATCAGAATAAAAACGACAGACCTCACGTTGCACACGTCATCAAGGACTTTTTACAGGCTAACAACACTGTTTTCTCTTGTTATTCTGATCATGAAAATTATGTACATAGTTGAAATGAGACGTTTCTTTTTAACATCAGTTTAGATATTTGCGAACTCAAAACTTACACGCACTGGTTTCTCGAGTAAATCACTGCAAAACGATTTGATATAACCAACACTTAACATAGTCGAGTAAGTTTTATCAAATACATTTCAAGCAATTTGATTGGCTGAGAGAGTATCTCCGTAGTCTAATTTGCATGTTATAAAAGTACCCTACTTTTATAAGAAACTGATATTTTGAATAGCCTGACCCCTAAAAGGGAACCCGTTTGAGATAGTTATCATAATCCAAAGGCGGTTATATTCTATAGTCTTTTAGATAGTATTACTTGTTTTTAGATTTATGATAAAGATTTAGTCTTCGTTTAGTGGCTTTAACTGTTACAGTATTTTTCTTGCAGA
This sequence comes from Mactra quadrangularis, assembly GCA_025267735.1. NCBI lineage: Eukaryota > Metazoa > Mollusca > Bivalvia > Venerida > Mactridae > Mactra > Mactra quadrangularis. The sequence goes on along the minus strand of CM046308.1, from coordinate 14,436,706 downwards.
AGTTTGGTTCAATTCAATTTAATGGATCAGATCAAAACTATAATTCTACAAACCTTCTTTATTCATTTATGAATACCGGGGTAGTAAGTTTTGGGATGACCTTTGGGATTGTAGTTCTAGGAAATGTGAAACACTATATTTTTTTAAGTCTACAAATAAAAATAATCAGTCTTGAATCCTTTACCTGGTCTTGTGGTACTGAGTTTAGGAGTTTTCTTGCTAAAGCAAACAACAAAGTAGGTTTTGGATGGGATTCGAACCAACATGGATCTGGCCTACAATCATAAAATTATTAGTTTCATTGTCACAACCCCTCGGCCACACCTGCTGCATACAAGAGATTGATCTCATTCAAAATGGCTCGGCTGTTGTTTAGAATAAGTCAGGTTTCCTAAAATCAAAATGGCATATAATTACGAAAACTCAGAGCTTTCCATGTAGTGCTATAATATTGAACAGAGTACATTATGTCAAACTTCTATTGGGAACTCAACTTGAATAAATCATGTACTGATCAGAACTGTACGACATTTTCATAGAATTGTTGAGAATATTTAATTTTGTCTGTGTTATAGATTGATATGTCTACATTGAAGATATATAAATCTTGTAGTATTTAAGTTTTAACTATGTCTGCATGGTGAGCAAATACTGCCTTGTATTACCATTGAAACAGTGTGACACAGCCGAGGATATTTTTGTCTATTAGCTGTTCTGTAAAGTTCCACTTTAAAGATCACCTTGGTTAATATGTAATTGCTTAGTCATATGTTTTTTTTATCATTTTCATGTTTCTAATTATTAATTTGAGAAGAAAAGGGTCCCTTTTGTAAGACTTGATATGCCCATTAAAGTTAAATGTTGTAGTTGATGTTATAAATATAACCTCTCTTTAAACTTTTAAACATTAATAGCAGGTAGGTTAGTCAGTACAGGGAGGTTGTTAAATATTTAAGTGACCAGGCTGACTGGATTGCTTTAAAATGACTGGGATTATTTTCAGCAATCTGTTATGTTTCAATTAGGTTTCACCTAATCAAACCCACAACCCCTTGATCAGTAGACTTGCATGCTTGTGACAAAGCTAGCCAAGATGGGCTTCTTTCATTCATTTATACATACCAGTTATACCAAACATTAAGTTCATAACTTTAAAGTTCTCTTTCCTTCTACTTTCAGATTATCAAAGAATCATTAAAGAACTATTAAAGAACACTGAGAGCTTGCTAGCAGTGAGGTAAGATATGTTTTCTTGTTAACAAAAACTGTGGTTTTTATAATTAGAAAAAAAGCTCAGTTTTATGATCAATATTATCGTTCAAGGGATTAAAAGTTTTGTCATAAAGTAGATTTTTTTATTGCTGTTTGAAATTCTCTGTTCTGTGAATGCTGCTTGTGGCTTGAAGTTTTGTTTTTTCTCCTATGGTTTTTGATTTCTGGTTTTGTAACTGTTGAAACCAAATGGTCTCTGCATCATTGCATTTAATGAAGTAATTCTAGTCTTCGACAGATTTTCTAATACGTCTGCTTTGTGAAGAACGATTGTTTTTTGTGTTGTTTTCCCTCAGTCTTCATATTTAATGTTTACATTGGCTGCTTGCTTGAATTCATGATGATGAAAACATTAGTCGAGACATTCAGTTTACCTATTTTTTATTACTTTTGGGTATACAATCTAAGTCTGGCATGCCAAACTCTCATTAAAGATTTTTTGTATTCTTTAAGTATGATCTTGGAAACGAGTTCAAACAGCTCAGTTCCTATGCATGTTTCTTTAATGATATTCCGATGTGTAAATTACCCATCATTCCAAGCTGTTGAAGTTCACATTGAACAATATTATTTGCAGTCGTATTGATATTATCATTGTTTTACATGATTTTTTTTTGTATTGCAACTAATGAATTTTATATTTTATGGCGACACAAATGCAATGAATTTAGATTTCAAAAAAAAATTGTCTCCGGAAATTTTACTTGAATATTTTTACTTTAAATTTTGTTTGCCAATTCTCAATTATATTGAAACTCTTAGTAAACCTCTAGCGTTCTTTGGAAATTTAGAAGGCATGACAAAAAGCACCTACTCAATTACAATGTATGTTATCAAGTATTTTATTGTCAGACTTGGTTGACTTAATTGCCATTTGTGTATTCCAAAGCACGTTGGTCACATGCAGAAGTCAAAGGGAATATTTTTATGATATTTATTCAAAATCATGAAAGAATTCTAAGAAACAATTACCGGCCACTTACATTAATTAAGCATGTGATTGATGTGTACTGAGAAATGTTTGCTTTTTGTGGGTTTGTGTTTAAAGGATGCTAATTGAAAATGGAACTTTTATAACTGGAACTCTCAAATATTCCAAGAAACCTCTTCTTCGACGTATGATGTTTAAATATGCAAATTGCCTTGCATCTTTTCAACCATAAAGTAATGAAAACATATTTTTTCTCATAGCGTCTGTTTGACAATATTTTTATGTTCAAACTTTTTGCTGATTATCAGATGAAGATTCGGCTTTGTTTGTTTTATATGATTTAGCATGTAAACAGTTGTTTATGTATTTGCAGTTGTGCTGTATGGTTATAAATAGGACCACCAGTTTTCACTAACAAAATATTGAACTCAAAACTTTTATGGGACATTTTTTCGTAGAAAATCCTATACTTTTGCATTCATTGAAATTCTGATTGTTTTTATACATACTCATCTACAATTGTATTCATTAAATTGCAAATTGTTTTAATTAAGAAAGTCATATACAATTGTATTCATTATAATGCAGTTTTTATTCATAGAAAATAGTGCACAATTGATTGTGTTCATTAAAATTGCAGTTTTTCTGTAGAAAATCATATACAATTGTGTTCATTAAATTGCAGTTTTATGTAACAACATTCAATTATAATATCACAGACTTTCAAAGTCACGACAGACTGGTCTAAAAACTGATGAAATGCAATTTAATTTTAAGATGGTGCACATGATTTATTCCTTAATTTTGTGTTTAGTTTTTCATACTATAAACATTGATACCTTATTCTCCAGCTAGCTGAGTCTCTAAAATACTTCACTCTCTATTTAGTAACAAAAAATCTATTACCATGTTGTGATCCTCTGTGAAAAGCAATCATCAAAAAAATTCTTGACAATGTAATTTCTAAAACGTGACATTATAAACAAAGACCAGGTCCAATTTTGTCTCTCGTTAATTTTTACTCTGAAATAAGGTTAAATGTTCAGAGAACGCACACTTTTAGACACATAATTGAAACATGTGTACTTGTAGCTGCAATTGTAAATGCTAACAAATGGAATGATTGTGTTGGGTTTTTGTTGTTGATTGTTTAGTGACCCAGTCAAACGGACTTTGTTTGATTCTTTTACTGTGAATTATAGCATAGATGTATTATGTTTAGTTTTATTTAAATGTCAGTTGTGCATACTTAACCCCACTGATTTAAATACTCACTATAGTACCTCTGCACTAAATATCGACAAAAATAAGTATCTGAATCTATGTACAGAATTATAAAACAATATTGAGTATTTAAATCATCTGGGTATTAAATGTATGCGCCACTAGACAATTTAAAATAAAAAATCAACTTTAAAAATTATGCATCAGGGAACCAAGAAATGGTATTGAAAATGAATAAAAATTAATTAGATGAATAAGAGTGGTTTTAGATTCCAGCTAGATCAAATTTCAATATGAAATTATTAAGTTTTTTATTTACACCAAGTTAGCCGTCTTTCACACTAACCCGGTGAAAATTTAGGTCATAATTAACCTCTTTGACATTCAAGCCCCCTCCCGACAGATAACAGAACAAAGACTTTACCTATTAGGATGGAGAGGTCCCGGGCCAATTTTAACTTGAAGGGGTCTTAAATAATTAAAAACCTTTTATTTATAGAACTGTTTTAGAAAATGTGTTGATAAAATGAGATATTAACTATTTGTACAAGGGTGTCTGTGAGAGGTTTCAATGGATTACAAGTATACTTCATTTTAAGTGTTTCCCTCTTGAAAGAAACTCTTTTATGAGAACATAGATTTATTACTTTTATTATTAACGCCTTCCTGTATAATAGCTCTGATGATTTCACTAGGTTTTTAGCAATTATAACTTACAACTTTATTTCTACCCATGATTGTTGACAAATGTCAAGCTGTACTGATAAATACATGAGCTCTCTTTGTTGTTTGTATATTTCTGTGTTAATTAACATTGTTAATTGTCATAATTACATCTCCTATATATTTTACGAGTCTCTGCGTTCATTGATGTTTTCTGTGATAATTAAATCTCTGTGGTTATTGCATGATGTGATGATCTAATCAAGCTCTGTGTGCATGATTCCTGTTATGAATGTTTGCACTTAAAAAGAATAATATTTTTGATATTAACCTAATTTGACAGCAAACTTTGTGTTCAGACTGAAAGTTCAGTAGTCACTTTTCAACAACAATCACCTAGCCTGTAATCAACAGCAAAATATGTCTCAATAATACAGCCATTTTCCAGCAGCAGTCACCTACTGAAGCAGGACAGTATATATTGAATGGCCTTAAAATCTACAACAGTCATTTTTTCATAAACATTAAACAATAACTATTTCTAAGAAAAGGTCTCCTTACAACAGCAATATCTTTAAGTGAACCTAAATTAGTAATGCCACAAAGATCCATCAAATTTTGGTGAAGCCAGCAAATCAACCTACTTGCTTTTCTTTCCATGTCTCTGAAATTCACTGTAAAGTTTTTTTGCATTGATTCTTAATGATGCTGTGACTTCTTTTTATTTTGTTAAGTTGAAGTTTCTCGGGAGTGCCAGCATTGCACATTTTATTTTAAAGCAAGATTCTAATAATTGTCAATTGGGTTGATAGTATTTTATAATGCAGTGTCAGGAAAATTTGTCTGTAGATTTTCTTCCCTGATTTCCCTTAGAACTTAAAGGAACCACAGTTAAGTCAAGTAATTGTATTTCCTAAGTAGTTAGTATGACATAAAATGTCATTAAATGTAGTTAGCTACAAGACAACATTTCCTTGCAATTCTAAGATAATTATAATCTCTTTGGTCTTAAACCTTTACAAGAAAAATTGACACAGTGTGCAGAAATATGCTTATATTTTACCTTATGGGCCTCAGGGATCAGCGAATCAGGAAATCCTGCAGTCTTTCTCCAATGTTTTATAATAATTAATTCCCAAGTGATAAGATTTATATTCTAATCTTAAAGGTGATCAAAAATTATCTTCAAGAATAGTTCAATAGGAAATGGTGATAAACCCACTTGTATTAAAGCACTAAGTAAACATTTGAAGTGACAAGGTGACAAGGGAGCGGTTATTTTACAAAAGAGAATGCATAAGCAAGATTTTTTTTCTTGCTGAAAAAACTGTGGTGTAAAGAATCTCCTTGTTTAAGTTAAGTGCTGTATGTTGAATGATGCTTCGGGACACGATAATCATATTAAGATGACACTTTAAATTACGTTCTCCATGGCTATTATTTAATCAACTGAATCCGTAAAAAATCAAATTATCGATGTCTTCCTCGCGGAGTCTATTAACGGATGTCAGTATCAATTCCATTGCAAACCAGAGTTGGTATTAGATTGTTTTTAATGGGGAGGTCAGAAAAGGTTATTTATTTCGTGAGTATAGAATAGCGTAATAAAACTTGATCAATCGGAGACGAAAATTGGAACGTAAAAGGAGAGAATATACTAATATCACCACTGTATTGGTTTTACTATTTATTTATTACTTGTTGAATTGGTTAGAAATCGACTCACAATTCTTTATGTTATTGCCATTCCTCGATTTCTCGATACATGTCTATTTCTTGATTCTCGAAAACGAGTCTGCGTTTTGATGGATATTGTCAGACTGAAGCCGATATGACATCTTGTCTATCATAGCTCATATTTAGTATTCTTATATAAGCTTAATTTTGATATGAGAATTGTAACCATTTTATGTTTAATAATTCTATGTTGTATTCCTCTGAAATTACGACAGACTTGTTCCTTGGTGTATTAGCAAAGTGACAGAAGTAATTTCTCACACGCTTATTATCTAAGTCATTTTAACAATTATTCTTTATTGAAGTTTGGTATGTGAAAATTTAATGAATAATTTCTATATAATTTAGAGTTTATGAGAATATTTTTATAAAAAATGAGATGAATTTGAAGTGCTTTCATGTGTTATTTTCAAATTAAAATTGAAATATTTGAAATTTTATTACTTATTACTTGTACTGCACTGACATAGTTATTAAGGACTAAAAACAAATCATCGAAATGACAAATAAATGTTTGAATATCAGATGAATTTAGGCTTATGAAATGAACAGTTACAGTTCATAAACAATTCATGAATAGTTCATGTTAGTACAGAAATCCTTTCCGAAATGCAAGAAATGTTCCTGAAAGTGCCCTGAAGATCAAACCAGACTATTTCTGAAAACTATGAGCTCAATCATCCATGTTTAGACTTATGAAATCATCTTGTCATTTCAGAGAAGAGTTTTGTAACATTTGATGGATTGTTCCTATTAGTTAAAGAACTAAATGTAATTATAGGAGGTCAACGGTCAGCCTATGATGTCATGTGATCTATTTATATCAGATTCCATTATCAAATGAACAGTTTTATTGGAGACAATTTGGCGAATGATTCCATGGAATGTTTAGACCACTGTTTTATTATAATTCAGGAACAACATTGTTGATTTTTCACTCTGGCTTTTGTATCCAGACTAGACTGATGTTGCTCGTTGAAAGCCTCTAGTTTGTTTTGTTTATTGGGTTTAAATGCTGTGTCAACACAAATTATGGTCATTTTGCCGCAGCCAGCTCACCTAATCCAGCTTTTCTGAACTTTGTTTATAACCAGTACTTACTTACCCTCCCACAAGGTGGATGACATCTCCATATACTTTAATAATGGAAGAAAATCAACACTTTGATATTGTCAAATTTTTATCGAAGGTTTTAACCATCCTGGGCTCAAACCAGCAACCCCATCGGGACACTAAATTCTAAATTCCTGTGAGTTAGCATTCTAACTTTGTTTTAGTATTTTCTTGATGTTGAGTTATATATCAAGTTGGCAGCTTGAATAAGTCCTGAATTTTACTGTCTTTTCCTATGTGTTTCTTAAACTGTCAATATAAGTCAATTTTAATATTTAAAGAAATGCTAGCATATTAAACATCTTCATAAATTGATATACTCCTGCTATGACATTTAACTTTGATTTTTGACCATTACCCGATGTAAAATCAATTCAGCCACTGTACCTCTGAAATTGATGCGGGTCAAACTATTTTTATCAATCCTTAGTTTGTGAGCTTCTTTCATAGAAATGTTGAGATAAAAAGTCTAGTCATTTACATTGTGATATATTTTATATATAATAGTTTATATTTCCCTTCAATTGACAGTTTTATTTACAAAGAAAATCTATTCTCTGATATTGTTACATTTCTATGTAACATACACTGCTAAGTCTAGACTCCTTTTAGCTATTTTATGTGACTGCACATTCTTATTTACTTATGTCCATCAACACCTAGCTGTCCTATCAAATATGTGACTTTCTACGAGACATGCATTTTTATAAATTGTATTTTTGTGTTTGATACAAAAAGTCCCTGATTTGTCTACAAGCTTCTGAGTTTCCTTTACAGTCAAGCCTCTAGCAGACTTGGAAGAAATTCTCGTCATTAACAGTGCACGATATGTTTTCTGTTTTTGTTTTCTTAGAAGACACTAGAAAAGTAATTTCCAGGTAACAGATACGTTCATATAACACATTTTGAACATTATAACCCTGGGTGATGCACATGCTACCAAAATTTAATTTTCTGCTGCTTGAAACTAGACTCTGTGTACTAACAACAGTACAAGGGTATAATCTACATTACATGCAGTGACATATTGAGGAGAAACAAACTAAACTCACTTCCTGAAGGCATGTACAAAAGTGGAAACTTAATGTGTATAAGTACAGCATTAGTTTGTCAGGGGTGCAATTGTGCATCTCTCTGTAAGTCATATTAATACAATAAAAATTGCTTTACTTGTTGCTTTTGTAATTCTAATACACTTATGAAGTAAGCCAATAGGCAGTTTGGAGCCAATCTCCACAAACAGATATCCTGTGGTATTATATATATGGATCTCTTGACATTGCAGTGGTGTCACTTGGAGATGACTTTTGGGACAACCAATCAATGTGTAGCCAAAACACTTGATAGCATTATGATTTCATAATTTCTGTATTTAGACAAATTTATTGAGATAATTCTTTGCAAATTAAGTCCCGTAGGCGATGTTAAAAATGTCAATGACCACAATAATGTTTCATCATGAATATATGTAAAAGAAAAGGTCACCTGAATATAAAGTAGTCAGATCTTAAAGTGTGCGAGCAAATTGTTTTAGATTCAGTTTTAATCAGATTAGTTAGGAGTGCAACTACTAGGAACTACATGGCTCTGAGGCAGCAGCACATGAAAACTGCACTTTTAGAAAGGAGTTCATGAGAACTGTGTTGCTCAGTAAGTAGGTCATAAGAATTATGTTGCTAAGTAAGTAATGCATTTTAACTGAATAGCTCAGATAGAAGTGCATAAAAACTGCTTTGTTATGTAAAAATTGCTATCATCAAAGGTATAGATAGACAATACTTTCTTCAATTCATGACTAGAATGTATTATTAAATGCCAATGATTGTGTGTTATATTTCTATGAGAAATATCAAAGTCTAAAACTTTCAAGAAGCGGTATTCATATTGTAAAATTTGTCAGATTCATTGACTATATAATTGTATAGTTTAAGATTTATCCTGTCTGTTATAGTTCTATGAAACTTGTACATTGATCTCACTTTAATAGACATTTTAAAATATATATAGTGGACTTAGTGCAAAACGGTCGTAACTCACTTTTATTTTTTATTGAGTTACGACTGTTTTGCACTTAAAGCCCTGTGATATGCTAAACAATGGCACCTTGGTAAAAAATTCATTGTCTAAGCTTGGATCAAACCCATGGCATTTTATGCCATGAGCAGAAATGCTCTTGCATATTGCGGGTTTAGCGCAAAATGGTCGTATTATCGTATAATATAAAAAAAGAGTGAGTTACAACCGTTTTGCATTAAACACGTGATATAGCTATGTCACAAAATAGAGGAACTTTTTTGTTTCTTTGATACTTTATATATTTGTTATTATTAGTATACTTCTTGTGTATAATGTAGTCTGTTTTATCTCAACTGTCAAAATTTGAATATTTTAAATGTTGACAAAGCAAGCAGCATCAAATGACTATAAGCTTAAGCTATTCTGTAATTCCCTGAGTCTGAAAATATGCTCTCAGAATCCTATGATTGTTGGAGGACCAACATTTTAATGCAAGAAGTCAAATGTTTTGACTGTTTAGAAAAAAACAACAATAACCTGAATTTATTTATAAATGTAGCAGTGTCATTTTTTATTCAATTTTGTTAATAACATTAATTTATTAGTGTACATGTATAATTATATTAATTTGCGCACTAAAAAATATCTTTAATTTACAAATTTATTAATCATAACATAACAAAAAGTCAAGTTCTTGATTCAGTTAATTTTATTATTTTCCAATACCTTATGTTTGATCACAGACCTACATGAAATGACCGTGGCTAAATGACTCACAAATTGGTGTTACTGATAAATTGATTATATATTTATATATCTTAATTATAAGGGGTGATAACTCATTAAATATTTATAGATCTCTTTCTTCTTACAAGATTCTGTATTACTTTACTGGTTCACATGGACAATAAACTACAATAAAACAAAGTTGGTACAACTATGTGAAGTCAGTCAGTGTTTGTGGACTCATTTGTTTACATTACGGTCTTACTACATTTTACTTTATATGGTTAATCATTACAGACAATATGTCGCTTAAATTGCACATGCTGAGTTAATTTTCAAAATTTACGCAATTTAATTTTCCATAAATCGTAATTTAGAGTTTTTTAAGTGAGTTGAATTTGACTGGTGAAATATATTATACTTAAGAATTTAAGATTATCAAATGAGTGTAAGTGAAAATTGATGCGCTGCTCTCGGATAATAACTAAATATTTCCGTTGTAATCAATGTCCCTCGTGAGTTAATATATTGTATTTAGCAAGCGACTACTTGCAGACACCTTGCCTACTCTATTGTAAAACAATCGACGGCAGAACAGAGAGATAACTGAACGTATTATGGATATAGCCGATTGTATGGATGTATAGCTGATTTTATATTTTCTATCGTATAACTTTGAATAATTTCTTGTAATGAATAACTCAGTTAGTGCCCATAGCGAGTTGAAAAATTTGCATTATATTGTTTAGATGGTTGCTATTGATACATACTAAAATGATGAAGGTGAGAGAAAGACATGGTATAAAAATATACTTGGTGTTATTGTGATAGCTGTGAGGCATGTTCTTGTCTTTATTGTTTTTTTGTGAGGGATGATTTAAGGAAGTGGTACTTGATTGTCAAGTCTTGATACTTATTGTGTTTATTCTCATGTTTGACTATTTCGAAGTACAATTGTATTTAATTGGGAAATGATATTTATTTCGTATTTTTCGTAAGGTAAGTAAACAAGATTATTATTGAAAATATAATTATTAAATATTGTATAATTATTATATTAAAATGTTTGAATTTAATGCATTTTTATTAATGTGATATTTGCTTTTGAAAATAAAATTCTTGCTGTTAAAGCTAGCTATTGGCACATTAATTATCAGTGCATTTAGATAATTGGATTTATTCTTTAAATAATTTCTTTGTCTCCTTCTATACATGTGTAAGTTGTCTCAGTTTATTGATGTTTAGAAAAAGGGTAGTTAACAAATAAATTGGACAATTGAGTTCACACCTTCATAGGTTAACCTAAAGTGATATAGACTGTGATAACTACATTGGTAATTAATATTATCTAATTATAATGTTAGTTTTAAGAGAGTTTTCATTTTAGTTCATATTTCAATTGCTAGAATACTGATCGATTTTTAAAAATTGTTTCGTTGTTAAATACTCCATTATAAACTTTAAAATATAATAAAGATATTATATCATGTTTTTTATTATTGAAGTTGTCATATAACTATTTCAGCTTCGGTTTTTAAATATCATTTTTGTGATAATATGGTCTGTTCAAATTGTTTTTATATTTCGTCTTTGTTTTCCTATCCTATCCTGATAGTTCAAGCAGTCCAAGGATTTTAACTGTCTTACAAAATATATGTTCTTTGTCCCCTCTGTTTAAGTTCAATACACTATTGATCATATCCTTTAGTAATTTGAAATTTAAGAAAAAACATAGAAGTGGGTGTAGCTGTATGAATGGTTACAATTTTGGACTGGTAACCATTGGAATACTAGCCAGATCTGCATAATGGTTTGAATCTTCACCAAAATCAAACACAATATTTAAAAGTTTTCTTTAGCAAGAATCTTTCCTCATTCACAACTTAAAGCACTAGTAAACCACAAAACAGACTCAAAGTGATTAATATCAGCTGTAAGAACAACAGAGCTACAAAATAGATGTGTATAGACTATATAAATCAAATAGTGAAATGTTGTAACTTTTAATTAGAAAAATGTAATTTCCATAGATATAAGTAAAAATTCAGGACTTTTTCTTAAGCTCAGAAATTTGGAACATGAGAATGGGATTTCTTTCATATTCATCTTCCAGTATATTGTCAGGAGTCGGTTGTCAATTTTTTATGAATGTAAAACCTGTTGAAATCGTAAAAAGAACAGAAATTTCAAGACTTTGAATATACAGTATTGAACTAAATTCACTCATATACAGTAAAACTACCTCGTATAAGCTAACTATAAGTCTATTAATATTGAAAGGATTGTTTTGTTTGACATTTAGTTGAATACCCAAAGGTACTTAAAGCTTGTCTATTTTTCACTATTATGTATATATAGATTCTGAGACTCGGTGATATTTTTCTAACATTGTCTGGGTCACCATGATGTCTTATAGAAGCTTATTATTCTCACTTGGCATCTTGTATTAATACATTTCTTATATGAATCTTATATAGTCTCGATTGTATTGTCAACCTTTTATGTCTACACTGTTGAATCCACAAGAAAATCACCTATTTTTCTTCTTTATTTATTTATTGTCACCCCGAAATTTAGGCCATTTAAAGTTAATTGTTCGATTTTTATTCTGCTTGCCATATTTTGTTTATTTGATTCTGGAAAATTTAAAGGGTTTTTGAAAAATTTTGACTTTCAAATTACCAATAACTTGAAGATAATGAAAACCAAATGATACATAATGCCTAGACGTTATCTTCTTCTAAAGCTTGGTTTAATACATTTAGTATTTGTTGCCTAAGACCTTAAAAGTCGAGGTCCCCTCCAGCTGCCCTCACATTTATTTTTCAAATCAGACTGAAAATCTAACAATTCAATTTCTGTAGCCTTATTCTAAGATTTTGGTCAAAAGAAAGGCTGAAACATTGATCTTCATTTTTGTCTCCATGTTGAAAACCGAGATCAGATCTTAGATTTTATTCTTTACTAATTGTTTGAGGTATGATACAATACCCTGCCTGGCTTTAGTGGAAATACAAGCTTAGTGAGCTTTGATTGGCTGGAATAAATTTGCCTCTTTAAGTAAACCTTTGAATATTAAACTAAATTTAATGGAATAAAAGAGCCATGGTTCTTCAAGTGTAGGACATCAGTTAGTATAGTGAATGACCACTTATTAAATTGAAAATAAAATTGATCATGTGGTGTTCATATCAATGTACTTAGATAGAAAGGTGTGGGTTATCTGATTTCCTTGCCTCAGCATCTCAGTTTGGAGGGGTTGAAAGTTTGATCCCTAGTCAGTCATCATATCAAAAATGTTTAAAAAAGATACTAGAAATGTTTTACTAGTAAAAAATGGACCTTATAGTATCAAAAGAGTATATTTTAGCTAGAGTTTGTCTTTAAGAGTCAGAGCAAATTTCAATCAGTCATTCTTGGTGATACGCTGTTGATTGCACAATACCTTAAAAACAAAATTAATGCAATAGGACAACACAAAACTAGTCTACATTATCCTTCTTAAATATTTGTATGACTTTTAAGACTATAGCTTGTATATGTGCATATACATTGTAAGTTTTTTTGTTTTTCTTGATAATATCATATGGGATATAAAATAAAGCTACGAGTATATTCATTGCAGATGATGTTGAATTCTTAAATAGGCTTAATACTTCAAAAGTTTATGTTATTATACAACTATATTTGACAAGTTTATTAATTGGCTTATTACCAAATATGGAAATTAATGAACAAAAAATTGAAATCAATTTTTAAAAAAATGCTTTAAGATAATAATTTATACAAAGAAATATTAAGTCCCTTGGCTGTCTGTAACCAAACATGTTGTACCACAGTGTTACCATACAGTCTCTGTATTTTCTTTTAACAATGGAATATTCTAATGCAGATATTCTGCCAATGTGTTAATTGTGCCAGTTTTATATAATACCATCTACAGTGAACCACAAAAGTCCATGGAGAAAATGGACAAAAACCAGTTTTTGGGTATAACTGACTCTCAACATCAACCCATGAAAAAGAAAACTAAGAGCCATTTGAGGAAATTCTAAAATCGACTTTAATTAGTTTAAATCAACTTAAATTAAAACAGTACAGAACAGTAAAACATCTTGCAATCATTATCTATTTACCAAAGTTTATCAAGATTTTGGATCTTTAAATCATTCTCAAACCAAGAGGTTATTTAAAGATTCTCAAAACTCTTGGAAACCTCAAGATTCCAGAGTGCTTGCATGATCAATTATTTCTCATACTTTCAGTTGTCCAAGAACTTTTGGAGGGCACTGTCTATTGATACAATATATATAATGAAGTATTTTTGTGCTAACTATACAACATTATGTTAATTAGTGTTGTTTTCATGTTGTTAATTTGTTTATGATACTTTGTTTATTAGTTGATAACTTACATACATTATTTATTATATGAAACATTTTGGTTGAATTATACTCGTGGAATACTTCATGTAACTTATGGTTCATTATGTCAGCTGACCTCTGTCTTTGTGTTTCATCTTAAGGATTAAAGCCATTTGGATGCTCTTACTTTATTATTATATTATTATAAAGACTGACAGAAATGCAACTTATGCAAATTTGATCCCGACACAATTGTCTTCCAGAAATAGCCATTTGCACCCCAGTCTTATTTATCCATGTCAATGATGGCACTGAGCCAAGGGGGACAAAACACATTTGCCAAAATTAGGCCTTAAAACTGTGGATGCTTTTCTGAGACTGAAATATACAATCCCTATCACCATTTTGTACCATTCTCCTACAATCATTGAGAAGCACTTTTTATGGCCCTTAGAAGAAATGAGTCCTCTATTATATTGGGCGGAAAAATGAGAGAAAAGGTATTTTTCTGAGAAAACGCTTCTGCGGTAAAATTCATTCAAGCATTTAAAAACACTCATTTCAATTCTAGTGGCAAGAATTTAAAGGCTAGTGTAGGGTTATCATCTGATGGTTCTTATTTTTATAAAAATACATTGACAACACAACTGTCTCAGTTTTGATCAGTTCATTCCTTAGGTTTACAAACTGTAGCTGTGACAAGGATTCTGTACTTGGTGACACAGTGAAGTCTGATCCGATAACAAAAAACAACATTATTGTAGAAAATATTAAATTTCCAACAAACTGTAAGAAGACACTCCACGTACACTCAAACACACATATATAACACTATCAAACCTCTCTCTATATATCAGAATATGTCTAGAAGTAAATTATGAGCCTGTCATAATTTGAATGACAATTCTAGCAGAACATTCCTGCAAGGTTTCAGCAGTTTTTGTTGACGGAACTGGAAGTAAAGATTTTACATTTCCTATTTTAGTCATGTTTTTTTCTTTTGTTATATTTTGAGATATTATCATAAATGTAATGAATGATTAGTAATATACTGTTAATCAAAATTTATATATACTGTAACCTTTCATTTATATGATAATAGGAAAGGTCTTTTGATGGAAAAGACACGCAATTTAGTGATGTAGTTAGTCGGTCCTAGAGGCTATTATATTTAAACAATTAAATATGCAATTTGCTAATTTCTGCTTCATTTCATCCATTTCCCCCAAAATTCTCCATTTTGCATTTTAGCGGAACCTTCCCACATTATTGCAATAAGTAGTAAGAACAGGAACTAGAAGGGTTTCGAACATGCAAATTTAGTTAGAAAAGATGAGGATATGTTATCTCCCTTTTAGTTGATTTATATAAGAAGGACCAAAGGGAGGTAACTAGTCTGCAATATTTTTTGGTGTATAAGTTCAGTTTAAAGTAGAACATCACACTTGCAAGCAGGAGATTGGTTGCAGTTTGAAGCCGACTTTGAGTATTTAAAATTTCTTAATTCATTAAAATGACAATAACAATTTTTAAGTTCCAAAATGCTTAATTTGAGACGAAAATGTTTTAAGTCCCTATAGTAAGACGTTTATTATTATAAGTATGTGCTTTTATATTTTTGTGCATAGGAATAAAACATTAAAACTATATTTTTCATTGAGTAAACATTTAAGATATGATAAATAACCTTTGTCTCTTTGGTTGATGTTTTAACTTTTCCAAGCTTATAAGATACAGCATCATGAATAATAAGACAGAAATGGTGTTAACTATTGTTTTTTTGTTAATTGTTTTTGTAAAAAAATCTAAAAAAAAATGTGAAGAAATTTTTTTTCTACTCTTGATGTAAAATATCATCTTCATCATGTTCAGCGCAAAACTATTCTACATCCATCTTAAATCATGCATATATACGTAGTTAGACTAGTTTTGCATCGACCAATCAAAATTCTGTTTGAAAGTTTGTTTCTATATTTTGACTTAAAGAAGAAAGTCAAACATTTCCCGTATATTGTTGTTGTCGAGTGTCAAATCTAAATTACATGAATAGTTAATTAATGAAAGGTTTATTTATAATGTCATAATGTTATAGAGATCATAGGAATGTTTTGTTATATTGTGGTGGTGATAAATTCATGACATTTTTCTGTTTTACACTTCATTGGATTGATTTTTACCTTACAGGTTTAATTATAATTGCAGCTCTTTATGTTAATTACTGCTAAATTCATATTCATGGCAGGTTCTATGTAAGAAGCAATTTTTTTTTGGTGGGGGGCAAACTTTATAACATTTTTTTTGGTTCAATTTGTTTTAACTTATTTTATTGACAAAATTATCATAATATACAATGTACATTGTTCTGATTTGCTACTTGTAATACATGTTGAATGTCAAACAGGTCAGTTTAAAATACATTACCTTAATTATACATGCATCTCTTTATTACCCTATTGAATGGGCAAGTCCATTGTATAAAGTACATAAATGCCAATGACCCAGTGTATGACCTAGTTGCATTATGTAATTATTATTATAAAATGTTTTTAATTCTTATGACAGTGACAGCTAGGGATGCTTGTTGTCACAGCATTTCTCTGGAATTTAGGACTCTTTACTTGTATACGCTGTAAATGGCATCATATTTGAAGTATTTATTATTCCAATAAGCTAGAATAATTACAGAGTCAAACTCTAAGAATTTTAGAATTTATTACTTTAAGATCTAAGATATGAAGATTTTTCAGTAGTTATTGAAGTAATAATATACAAGTATTATCAAACTAATTATATATTTACAATACATGATTATAACAACAGTTGTGTCAGTCTTCACAAGTATTTATAATTGTGTCATGCAACATTTATGGCCACTGCTAATTGGTCATTAATTAAAGTAGTCATTAAATACTGAGGTCCCCCTGATTGAAGATTTAGGGGCTTAAAAAATAGAAGTGAGATAAAGATTTGTGATATTGTGTCATAGTGACATAATTTGCAGGCTTTAAGTGCAAAACGATTGTAACTCAAGTTAAAAAAAGAATAAGTTATGACTGTTTTGCACTCAGAACCCACGATATTTATATATACTGTGTATCATATGGTATTGTTAATTCAAATGTCAGTGGGGCATGTCTTAATCCCGTTAATTAAAATACTCATTACAGTAACTACAGTTCTGTACTCACTAACAATATAAATAGATACCTGAATAATATATGGGGATTATCTAACAAATATTGAGTATTCAAAACAGCAGGGTAAATGTATGCACCAGTGACAGTTGAATAATTAAATTTAACAATACTTCAATATACAGTATAAATATGCAACTTTGCCCTAGATAATATCATTATTCTCAATACACTAGTTGTATTTATGTACATGAATTAAAATATGTTGTTTAATTAGATATTGACAATGTTTCTTGACATTTTTATTACTGTTTTATAGTTTATATGCTGTAATTAAATGCTATTTATTGTTTAAATGAAAGAGAAATATTTATTTGTCATCATATTTGTGAAAATCTAAGTTTTTTTTGTTCTATATGCAGTTTTTTCCAATTTATGTTGTTTTTAATTTACCAAACATGGCCTTGTATGTAACTGATATAATATTATGACATAAAAAAGTTATTTTATTTCTTCTTTAAATTATAATATAGTAAGTGTGTGTGACAACCTGAAGTCAAATTTCCTATAATACTTTACAAAAATCAACCAAAGTTATGTAAATAAATCTATCTTTATGAATTTGGTTGATTTCTGTACAGACTATTTTAGTAAATTTGATTTTATGTGGTCACGCACACACACTATATATTTAAAGTATTTTTTATGCACATCAACTATACAAAACTTGTGACTTGTTCAAATTATGTGACAATTTTCACCTCTATCAGGTGTCTGACACATAATTATATATACATTGTATAAATATGTATATTTTATTAAGGGATTTCGTATTATGGCCCCTAATAACATGACAAAATGATCTTATAACACTTTACGTATACAAGATTTAAATAATTTAATACTTTAACAAACATCCTGTTAACATAATGACATCACACACATTTCTTATATTAGAGTCATGAATATTCATTATATTATATAATTATGCAAATTAGATAGTATACAATAATAGCTTTAAGGGTTTTGATTCAATTTTTTACTTTAAGTTACGATTTTATTAGTGCCAGTGACTTACTGTAACAATTGTATTAGTAGTGGTACATTATTATGTATTGGATTGGAATAATTTGTTTATTTTTATTGTTTTGTTGATTTGGATTTAAGCAGTTAAATTGCACAGTTTTATTTTTACATCTGGTGACCAGTTCATTGTAATGGTAATTTGATTTCTTTTTTAAAATTTGTTTGGATTTAACACAGTTTTTCCACTTTTTTTAAATTTTATTATTATATAAAATATTCTAGAAAATGCATATTAAATGTGATTTAATGCATATTCATTTCTGCAGTATTAACACCATATTTTCTATGCAATTCAAATGCACTTAAGTGTATTTTTCTAGAAAAAGTGCACCAAAATAATACACTAGAAATGCAGAAAAAATACACTGAAGTGTATTAATATTTTACCAATAAAATTTCCATGGGAGGGCATTCAGGTAACTTATTACATTTTTTGCAAAATTAATATGAATGCAAAAGTTAACAAGCAGGAGTGAGGCACTATATAATTACTGTTGATCATTTATAAACAAAAGATTTGACCTCAGGTCAGTTCAGGATTTTTCAGAAATTCATGAATTCAGGGTGTTAAAAAATAGCACTTTCATTAATATAAATTGCATTAGTTTCTATTATAATGATATTATCAATTGTCTATCACCATGCAGGTATCATGCAGTAATGATTATTTATTAAATTAAGTATATTTTATTACTGTACAAGATATAAGTTGACAATGCCTGTGTTTCTTCCCAATATATGAGTATTGGAGATCTACAATTTTTGTAGTATTAAGTATTAAATGTATCTCTGGAGATGATGAGAGAGAAAAATAATCAGATTTTGTGTCTGACTGGCTTTTACTTTCTATGACAAAATTGTATGAAAGACCTACCATGTCTTGATTATTGTTTAAACTGCAAGGTCTGGTATTATATCCTTGTATGTCTCTGATAGTGATGAGATATTTTGGTGACTTATATGGACTTGCTTGATTCTGTTTTTACTTTAAACAAGAGTTGGTGGCTGAATTATGTACCGACCCAATCTTTGTTTAGTTATGCTCCATTTCAACACTTTTGCAGTTAAATCGACGGGGTCAGTTGTCCTAAACATGGTCCCATTAAGAAAGCTTGGCCTAATAAGACACTGGCCTAGGTCTCTAGACCCAAGCTTTTAACCTAGAGTACTAAAGCACAATACCCTCACCAGTCACGCTGACAGCTGCCATATTTATAAACAGAGGGAGAGTGACCATAGAAATTATTTAATGTCCATGACAGTTTATCGATTATGATCAAGTGGTTAAAAACATGATTCATGAGTCTGCCCAAAACTTATCCAAATACATATAAAGGTGAATGTACACTAGTTTTGCACCGACTTATCAATATTATATTTACAGATCTGTCACTATGGGTCAATATATTTTACTATTTTACTATAGCAAGTATTCAGTTATATTTACAGTAAACACTGTTCAAGTATTGTTTTATAGTAAAACTAAACTACTATAAAATGTTTCTTACTGTCAACAAAGTCGAAGATAAAGGGATTTATTGACTTGGATATATCTCTGCGATATTTGTGAAATCTGTATGGTATAGGAGTAATAAAAACACAGTTAATGGTGCATCGGAGAGTTGTGAATGGATATTACTTCGATTCTGATATTTTCTGCTAATTTGGTGCTTTTTCGGTATTTTTTCTCTCTTTGAATATTAGAAATTAAACATCTTAGTTATGTTACCATGGTAAATGTTGTGCATTCTGGGATTTAAAAGTACTTATATAGATACTTTGTGGCACTAAAATTGATGAAAGAATTCAAAACAACGAGAGTGAGAGAAGAGTTTTTTCCGGTATTATAGAAAATTGTTTCTTATGTATATAATGTGTGTGTGATGTGCGTCGCAAGTGCTATGCTGTTGTTTTTTTTAGAGGGAGGGGGTATTTGTTGCTTCATCAGTGATGATTTTGATATTTTGTCTCTCAATATTATAGAATAAAATTAATAAAGTTTACCAAATATTATCAAAAATTTCTCTATCAACAAGATTTTTTGGGGACATACAGACTGTAACTCAGGGGCTATTTTCTTTGTTTTCTGTTTTCGCGACTAAAATCATTATGTTTCTTTTGATCTTTTATGACAATATTATAGTCATTCAACAAGACTTTTCAAAATTTTAGATAACTCTTCCAGAAATCGTTTTTTTAACAATTTTGGAAATTATCAAATTATTACAATTTAAAGCGAATGGGGCTGTAGTAAAATTCTTAAACTGCTATGATCAAATAATGTATGCAATGTTTTTTATAAGAAATGGTTTTCTTCCTTATTAGGATTTTTTTCGACTTCTGTTGAAAGGTCAGAAGTACATTTGTACTAAGTACAATGAAGTCAGGGAATGTATTTTCTTAGCTAGAGATATCTGCCATGTTATATCATGACTATTACCTTCAACATTCTATCTGTCTCCACTTGGTCTGTGAGATGTTGTGAAAGTTTGATTTTTACTTAGATTTTAATCGACCTTACTGTCTACAAATTTGGGGAAAACTTGTTATCTCAATACAAAACATAGCTGTGAATATATTTCCATGTTTTACTGTTCCAGGTTACCAAGTGATACCAACCCTGGCAGATGAGGGTGCAAACTGTTTGTTCCTCTTAATATTTATTTGTCTTTATTTCTTTAATTTTGTACCCAGGTGCTATTGTGCATTTTAACTAAAATTTTCACCATTTTTAATACTGCAATATGTTTTTAGACTAATGGAGGAACAGGGAAATACACTTAAAAAAGTTTATCACAATTTTTTTAATCCTGGAAATTTATGAGACTTTAAATAATTGAAATATGTCGTTGACTGTAAAACTTACTGTTGATATTTTAAATTCACAAAAGAATTAGAGTATGTTCCAGTACTTTTATATTTTATATTTTCACTGTTTATTTTCACCACAAAGTGTAAAATGACACTTAGTTATGAGGAAGTACTTGAAATTTAAAAAGGAAACCTTCAGTTGACATTTCCAGAAGAAATATTAAATTGATAAATCAATTGGAATGCTCTGAGATATTTTTATTCTTTGATCACAGACAGTGCCTGTATTGTATGAAGCTAGATATTCCCAATTCTTAAATTAATTTTAAATCAAAGGAAATAAAAAATACTACAATGAAACATCTTTTTAGTCGTTAGGTTACATTTATGCTAAATAAAGTAGCTGAAGAAATTCTAATAAAAAATGTTCAATGTCCGTATTGTGTCTTACCTTGCAGACATGGTTTTTAGAAATCGCTTGCTAAATTTAAGTTCAAAAAGGAAATCCACTTTGTATGACATATATAGAACCAAACTCCTACCAAATCGACCATCGTCAGAAATTGTTCATGCATAATAGAAGAAAATTTTGTGACCTGGTGTTGCCTAGTGGTTACAGGTGCCGCTATTATTGCTCTTTGCCTGACCATATAACGGTAATCATTAAGGGTCAGGTAATCCAGATTATTACCAGTTTGTGTTGTTGAATTCTAGGATTTTAATGGGTTTGTGTTATTAATTGTTTACATTGAGAGACTTTATTTTTTAAAATGACTTTAAAAAATGACATTACATTAAAATCACGGTAATTTATTTTAAAACTTATTATAAATTTGCTTCCATTTCTTTTAAAGTTGTATTATTTTTTCAAATATTACATTTGCTGATTCATTGAGGTTTTAAAAACATGGTATTATATCAATATTAATTTAAACTATTTGTTGTATGATTTTAAAATAACTTCAAACAACTTTACCGACTTCTGATTTTCATAGATTATTCATAGATATTGTATAAACAGTTTAAATATTTTCATTTAGTTTCAATTCTCATTTTTAAACATGACTGGTCACTCTTTATCAATTTTATTAAGTCCGAAAATTATTTGAATTTATTTGATTTCATGTATTGTTTGAGTGTTGCTTTTCAATTTGTCTATTTTGTTTAGATTAGTCATTTGTATGTAAGGGCTATCTAAAGAAAACTAATATATTGGATACAACACAAAGGGTTCAGGGGTTTATTGTGGGCAGATAGATGATTATCTATTATTTATTGATAAAGTAGTTAATTATCTTAAATATAAGCTTAAGATAAGGGTTTATTTGTTTATTGGTGTATACTATAGACCTAGACTTGTCTATTTGCTGCACTTATCTGATGATGATGCAGTCAGTACTATATAATAATCCTGATTGGTTATCAAAGCATTGACTGATGTGATACACTATAGTGGTTGGTTGTTGTTTGTTAACAGTTGTATGGTGTGACTTATGTGATATCATAGTGATAGTAGTGGTGATTTATGAGTTATTGATTTGTCTTTTGGTAATCTTTAATTTTATTTATGCTAGTTGGGATTTGTGAGTTATTTATTAATTTTGTACTGTTGTTTTTTTGGACAATTTTTTTAAATTTTATTTGAAAGATTTATTTGAAATGGACTCTGTGATTGTGACGCTGGCTATGATAGTTGGGACCTTTGAGTTATTTGATTAATTTTGTTCTGCTCTTTTTTGATTATACAAAAGTTGGACAATTTATTTAATTCTATATACTGTTGTTTTTAGGAATATTTAGAATGACAAATTTCTCTAATATTATTTTTTAATTGGACTTTAAGAAGTGCAATTAAATTGTAACTGCTATTAATTTTTGGGTTATCATATAAATGGACTTGAAATTTGCATTGTTTTATCCTAGCTTGTCTATGACATAGAATACTCAGTTGAATGTTAGTGAACCATATTGGAGAAGCTTAATTTCAAGTTGATTTACTTACAATGATGAAAAACATTGGCTTTTAGGCTTTTAATCTTGCTTGCATTTATACTATTTGTACATAAAAGTTTTATTAGTTACCGGTATTCTTAATCATATGTCTTTGGATGAAAATTGGAATTAAATGGTTTAAAGTTTAAATTATTAATTAATTGATCTTTACTCAGAATTGGTTAATATCTGGGTAAGTCAAATTATTTCTTTGTAATTGTATTTTATTGGATTTTGTTTTATTTTTTTCATCAATACATCTGAAGGCTTAAATTGATAATTGTCTTGTAGTCTGACAGTAACAGTGCCCTCAAAAGTTATCATGCAAATATTTCATATTTAGAAAAACTGATCATTTTAAATGCAAGACTATTTTACTAATAATATAAGTTAATAATTTATGTATTATATTTTGAATCAAAATTGTTAGTAAACTAATTAATACTGCTTTTGGAAATTTGCTTAGATTACAGACATTATTTTTTTACATGAGTGAATCAGAAATTAGTTTATACTAAAAACAGAATGTTGTCTGAAGACTTATGGATGGCACTTTATATTGTCTTGTAGGGTCATATATCTTGTCTACCTACAACTGTCAAAATATTATATTCTTGTTTCCTCACAACATTGGAAACTTTAAAATGTTTTTGATTATTTAAAATATTTCATAAAAAAAAAGATGTAATCTAAAACTCAAAATATTGGGTATCATGTTGCTGCATTAAATAAAATGCTTTTTGACCTTTTAGAAATTGTTGGTACCATTGTTACATTTTGATATGCATCAATTTTAGTATTGATCATATATCTTAAACTTGTCCTATAGAAATTTGTTCTTTTTTTATTTATTTATTAAATATTGTAAAAAACTACCACTTTTCAAATACAAATCTCAGCTTCAGTGCAGAAATAATTAGTTTTTATCCTGCTGAATGTTCAAATATTTGAAAAATATTATTAATCTGTTCAGATTACACCCACACTCATTATAACAGAATTGAAACCCTTATAGAAAATATTTTTGAACACCCCCTTTAAATTAAAGAATCTCAGAAAGTTGAATATTGTAATGATCATGTATTGATTATCAATATGCATTGTAATAATAAACCTTGCACATTCACAATAGGTTGTCAAAACTCAATGTGCTTGTACAGGTATTTGTTTTATTTCTGTTTCGTCCGTGTAAGAATGTTTCAATTTTCAATAAACCAGCAATGCAAGTTCAATATACGGCTAACAATGATGTTCAATACTAGATGCCAATATAAGACAATGTGATACAGACAGGTTTTCAATGTTCAATACAAGACTATAATTTAAGGCGATACATATCCAATATGGATTAGACAGATCTGGTTACTCTGGTACTGTCCAAGAGTTAGACAGAATCCATGTTTCTGCCAATAAACAGTTTTACAGTCTTATATATCTGTGAAGAAGTACATCAACTTAAATAGAAATTTCCTATAATCTGATAATTCCATTTTAATTGTTCTGATAAAGTTTCTACATTTTAATACTTCATATTGGGTTTGTTAAATATGTTTTATTCTTTAGAATTGCTCCCAATAGATATTTTCTATTCTCCAGTTAATTGCCCCTTTAATTTTTTTATTACTTTGGTATTGCCCCTGTAAACATTTTCCATTTTTCGAAATTGACCTTGTATTTTTTATACTTCAGAATCGCCCAATGTATTAGCCCTTTAAAAATTATATTTTGGTATTGCCCATATAATTAGTTTCTAATTTCTATATTGAAATTGACCCTTAGATTGCCTATGTAAATATTTTTACTTTCGTTTCTTAGAATTAGCTCTTGTTAAAGTTTTCTCTACACCAACCAGGGTTCTCACTAGGATTTCACAAGTAGGAGTCCAGGACTCCCTTCTGAGAAAAGTTGGAGTCCCAAAGCCAAAAGTTGGAGTCCCACTGCCAAAAGTTGGAGTCCCACATATTTGCCCTTGATATATTATAAATTTTAATATTACACAATTATAGTATCTGTCATAATTGGCAAAAGACCCATGTGTAAATGCACTATGGCAATGCTTCTGTTTTTTGTTTTATATGTTGTCCAACTGACTGGCTGTCCAAACTCACAAAATGACTCAGATTTTCAAATGATAAAACTTGCAATAATAGAAATTTAAAGTATAAACAAACTATTCATGTAATTTACATTTGCAGTGTAAATGAATTTATACTTCATTAAATGTTTTATTTAACATTCACAGAACATGGTGATTTTGTATCAAGTTGTAACCTAAAATTATATATTTTTCATTTCAATTGAGAAAAAATGTGTTAGTTGTGTTTCATATTCAATATACTCACTCCAATTGACATATCCTTCCAGTTTAGCCCTTTTGCTTGAAGGTATATATGTTCATATGGGTTTAAATGCAGTAATGGCATTTTTGGAAAATCAATGTCCTCAATATTGACCTTTCTTTGTTTAAAAAAATTTTGTTAATTGATTCTGCTTTATTCTATCAAATATTAATTTATTTTACATGTAGAAGTGCATGCTTATTGTTAATTAAGAGTCTGAAACACGACTTTATAGCTTATAGGTCGCATGACGACTTCTTATACAATTTTCTTAAAGTCAGTTTGAATCATTTGGTGTTTATTCTTGAAATCGAATACAAGAGGAAAATTTCCCGTTCCTTTTTGCAATATTAAGAATGCCAATAATCAAAATACTAAGGTAATAAAATGATAAAAGTAGATTTAACAACGTATCACTTGAATTGGCGATAGCGTCGGTCGCGAAAATATATGACAATAAAGCACAGGGATTGAAGGGTTTTAATTTTTACGATATGAAATGACTATTAATGAATAATAACTCTTTTGATTATAAATGATGACAAAATAAGTTGATGTACCATTCTTTTCTTTAGGAATTTTACGATTTGTTTATTATCTAATCTGAAATTATTGTTATTGTCACCTTTAATTGTCTTGTAAAAAATCAACCAATTACGTATTTTTAAACTGCTTCATAACACGCTCATAATTTAATACAATTATCAGCTTAACGGCAAACATTACTCAAGTTTTATCTACTCGAATCATTGCAATATCACAGCTTGACACGTCTTTGTTAAAAGCAACTGTTTGATTATGTAAGCGATGTTATCTAGCCGACATGTAACTCTATTGATTTTTAGCGGACGCTGATTGGCCGACCAGATGGCGTACGCTCCGCCTTTTTATTGAACATAAGATAAACTTTACACTTAATTTTCAATTACAGTTAACGTTTGGCCGAAAATTTGACGCGTATCGGGACTCGTATCTGGCTCTGTTTGATTACGTAAGCGATGTTATCGAGCCGACATGTAACAATATTGCTTTTTAGCGGACGCTGATTGGCCGAGATGGCGTACGCTCCGCCTTTTTATTGAACATAAGATAAACTTTACACTTAATTTTCAATTACACTTAAACGTTTGGCCGAAAATTTGACGCGTATCGGGACTCGTATCTGGCTTTTTTACGCGTCCAAATGGCCGAAGTACGCGTCCAGATACGCAGAATTAAGCGTTTCCGAGAACCCTGCCAACACTTATTCCCAGTTAAATATCTTCTCTCCCATAGTACTCTGGTACTTGAATTGCTTTGCAAACATATTTTTAACTTTAGTCCTTTAGATTGCTCCTGTAAATATTTTCTATTTTCAAGTACTTCAAATTACTCTATATTTTCTATTGTCTCAACATTTAAATTGTTCTCTTGTTTTCTTCTATTTACAATGTTTTACATATTCTCTGCACATTGTTTTCTAGAGATTTATCGTAAGGTATATTGTTTGTTCAATGTTTTCGGTGAACAATATATTGGAATAATTTTGAAGTTTAGATTGAAAACTAAATGTCAATTTTATACTTTAAGTTTTAACTTCACTATTATTGGACTTACATCAGTTCTAAATTCTTTTAGTTTGTATACCAGTATTTATGTGAAATTTGTTGGAATTATTGTAGTGATTCTTCCATTTTAGCAGAATAGCAGGGTGCTGCACCCTGCCCTTTTTCTCTCCTCCCTGCCCTTTTTAGCTTATTTCTATGCAGTTATAGTACATTTAAGACATTTACCCTCAGATATGCCCTGCCCCTTTTTTCTGCTTCCCTGCCCTTTTTTGAGTTCTGGAATAATCACTATATTGTACATAAGAGAATACATTTTGATAAGGATGCTAAAATAGTTATTGTTAAATTTTATTGAACTGTCAGTTGTGCTATTATAACCCTGCTGATTTAAATATTCACTTTAGTACAAATCTTTACTCAAGATCTGTAAAAATAGACACCATTATTTATGTACGAGGATTATTAAACAAATAAATGAGCATTTAAATCAACAGGGTTATTGAAAGCGCCCGACTGAGTGACGGTTCAGTAAAATTTAACACTACATGTCTTTATTAAATAACCGTTAAAACAATAACTGTGACCTTGTGCTAAATTAATAAGACTTAAAAACTTGATCCAAACAATAAGGAACCATGTTTAATTTCACCTTAAATGGAAGAAATATTCTGTTGTAAAGTTCTGTAAATATTATCACTTCTTAAAAATGAATTGTTAAACTGTAATCATTGATATTACTGTTACATCACAATTCTGGTCTCTTCATTCATAACCAATGAGTACATTATATCGTTACTATATACTGTAATGTAAAGTAATTAAAAGTAACATAATATATATTTAAGTCAACATGTACCTATTGTATAATGTCACAATTTTCTAACTAATGGTCGATTCAAAACACTTACATTTCCTGAAATTGGTCCTTGCAATCTATAAAATAAACACTACTATTTGCTTTTAATTGCTCATTTAAAGTTCTAAGTGACACGCTTTTCAATATTTTGTTGATTCAAGAGGCCTGTGTTGAAGTTATATATTTAACTCAATTATCGCTTCATTTTAAACAGAAAAACATTATACCCCCCTGTATTGATGTATTCTTAATACAAATTGTATTGGGTCTCAACTGTCCAGGACTTCACGCTATTGAATCTTATATTGACAGTCTAACTTAAATCGTACACTAGGAATGAATTGTTGTTCTTTCTCAGACAGATGAGGGTTATTTTTTTCTACTTCCTTATATTTTCAAGTGGAAACAATTGTCTAGATGGACTTAACTGTTAATACTATCTGGCATTTGGATTTGATGAGAGAATGGTTGGTGCAGAATTTTATATGTTTGTTTGATTTTGTCGTATCTTTATTTTAGATGCCGATCTATTTTATTTTGTATGAGAAATTTATTTTATTTACGCTGATAATGTACTTGAGTATATTCATCTAATATTTATTGGGAAAATTTTCTACACTGATGGAGTGACTGATTGACTGAATAAAGTACCTTTTAAGTACGATTTAAATGAACTTGCCTTTTATATTAAGAAAAAAACCAAGTCAGTTTAAAGAATTTTATAGTGGTAAAAACTGAGTTTATTTAAGCATGTAATTAAGGTCTCTGCAGTAAGCCTGCTGGTTCTTGTATGGAATTGAAAAGTTTCTTGATTATTTGCTGAGAATTTATGGTCTTGTTTTATAGATCTTAGATCATGGAAGATGTAACTTTTCTGGGACACACAATGAATTTAGACTCTTAGATAAAACTATATTGATGTTTAGAAGGTCAATGCTACTTTGTCAGGGTTACAGAGTAGGAGTTGAAAGTATGATGTCTATTTGTGTACTGATACATTTCATGCATTTTATAACACCTTTGTTTTGTTGAATTTATGCTGTATATCATTTTAATCATCCACAATTATTAGGACCAGGAGTGACAACTTCTGCAGAGGAATATAGTTATTCAGTATCAAACAGGACTGATCTGTGAAAACATCTAAATACCTACTCTGTGCCAATATTTGATATTGTTAAATTTTGATTTCAAAGCAATGTGTCTTGCTTTTAAATTCAAATTCGGGAAAGAATGAATATATTTGATAGTTTATATTGTTTGAACTTTTCAGAAGTAAAGTCTTTATAGCATTCATCTAAAATGCAGTTTTAGTCTGTGAAAGTATTGGCATCACTTTAACTTAAGATCTTTAAATGTCTTATTTTTCTGACATTTCTTTTACGTCATTAAAATGTTTTTAATCCACATTAAAATGTTCAATTTAACATCATTTTGTCATTCTGCGTGTAATTCTAGAATATTCCATTATTAAAACTAAAATTAAAACAGGGAACAAAAGAAGGTGTATTAAAACATTCAAGCTTTTGTTAATTATTACAATGTAATTGTAATTGTAAAGTCATCGTGCTAAGTTAAATGTGAAATACATATTGTGGGTTTTGCACAAAATGGTTGTAACTCAATATAAGAAAAGGGTGAAATACAACCGTTTTGTGCTAAACCCACGATATGTATGTCAGAAAATGTGTGCCATTGCATAGTCATTAATTGCCATTTAATTAAAATTAAATCTAAATATATTCTCAAATGAGCAAGGTTTACAGAGAATTTGCTCAAAATGCATTTCCTAATACAGTCTTTGGCTTAAATTTGCTTGAGCACTGAGCCCAGTTTTATATGTTGTATGTTAACAAGCAAGCTTTTTAAGTAGCTTGGCTTTTAAGTAATTTTATTAGCCCAAATCAATTTTTATTGTTCCAAGTCTTTGGGCTTCTAATATAGTGAGTTTTGGGCAATGACTGTGAAAACATGCAGGTTCCCTAAATCGAAAGTAACCTTGGATTTTTCTTTCCTTTTTCAATGAAATTGTAATAAAACTTCATAAAACATTCTGTATTTAGTCAAACCTTTGGTCCCTCTCCTAAGTGCTTAAAAGCCGTGTTGTATCAGCACAACAGTTTAGTTTAGTTGTTGCAATGTTTTCCTCTCTTGGATTTTCAGTATTTCAAATGAGAGAATGTTTTAAAATTTCACTGCAATAATCATCAGTTGTTTTGAAAAGCTACAAGTGTTGAATGATACATTGTTTCCACATTAGAGAAATTACTATATTCAGAAATTCAGATGTTCTTTGCATTGTTGTATAATGACATTATACAGCAACAGTGTAAACATCCCAGAATGTCATGCTTGTGTGTTTGGTTGTTTGTTTCTCAATTGTCATTCAAAATTCCTGAATTAAAATCTTTGCTCTGAATAATTTTTAAATTTCAAAGACATTCAAGGTTACTGAAATACTGTAGTAATTATTCAAAAGCACAGTTGCGGGACACAGTATCCTGCCCCTTTATGCCTTTTTTTCTCATCCCAATGCTGAATTAGTTCTTTTTACATGTCAAGCCGCTGATGTACACCACCCTTTTTTTGCTCCTTCTTTTCCAGAAATAGTTACTTTTAAACCCTGCCCTGTTTTTCAGCCTTCCTGTCTTTTACCGAGTTCTTTAACTATCACTAATACCAGTGAGTTTTCGTAAATTTTAAACATGATAAAATACAAAACAATGATTTACATGCATTCTTTAATATGATTTATTCGGAACATCTTTTCTGAATATTTCTGTTTAATGTCATTTCATGACTTCATTGTTTTAATTTCCTTTCATTTTATTGGGTATCAGATTTTTTAAATTTCTGAAGCTTTTTGATGTTAATTTTTTACTATGCTAATCTTTATTACGCAATTATTGGTTGTTCTTTAATGTTTTTTTTTGTTCTACATTAATGTTTTTAGAGATCACTCAATACATTCTGGTTCTAACAAATCTTAAACTTTAAAGGGTATAAGCTGTATCTGGGAAAAAAATACAAAATAGATATTCATATATTGATTTCATATAGTCTCTTATTATAAACTACTGGTTTTAAGTGTGAATGCATATTAGGGAGGTTTATGTATGTACTTTATGTATTTTTGTCTATATGTCACATGATCTTAGTAATCAATTGTACAAGTTGTATTATTTTGTTCTCATGTACCATGTATCTTGGTGTGAGCAAATAAAGTGTATGTTCTGTTCTGTTCTGTTCTGTTCTGTTCTGATAAGACTCATTTTAAAGGGCCATAATTTAGAAAAAATTTATTCAATGCACACTGGGTATATTTACTTCATTACACGCATATATTTCAAACTTGTAGAAAATTCTTGTCATTATACTCATAAGTGAATTTCTGTTGGCTTAAATGTTTATCATTTTTGCCATGATCAACTGTGTCAATGAAATCACAGAGACAAATTATTTACAAAAATTCTTCTCTCTGTGGTTATTATTTTTAGAATGTAGTTCCAATACAGATTGTTATTTTAAAATTTACCAGGCAAATTATACCCATCAGTTACAGAGATATTCTCTTTAATATAATATTCTTTTTACCTCTATTCACATGTATCATGTGCTGACTGTAAAATAAACTATAATATTCTCAGAGTGTCAATTTATGCTTGATTGAATCTGTGATGAAATGATGTGATTTTGTAATATCATAATTGGCACTAATTTGTAAGTTTCTGATTACAGTATTAACCATAATGTCTTAGATTATAATTATATTACATGTATTTACTTAGTGAGAAGATTCTTATGAGTGCAAGATTATGTGGCATCGTCATCTTTTGTTCTGATAAAAAATGAAAATGCTCTATTTATGTTTTATCATTTGATCGTAACGTTGAACCTATCAGAAAATCAGAAAATATTCTGACTTTCTTTGTTCATTTTTCTTATTCATTTTTCTTATTATTTATTTTTCTATTTTCAGATCTTGAAAACTTCCATGTCAAGCTGAATACATTCTTGATGAAACTCAAACTTTGACATATTACTTGTATGACCATCATTATAAATGGTTGTAAAGATGCAGACACTGATAAAGATGGCTTCCCAAGATAACACACTGTTGTTGATGGCCTTATCTACACTGTTTGTTGTATCCAATGCTCAAAACTATCAAGTTACCTTCACTTTACCAGAAGAGAGGAGACAGAACAGTTTTGTAGGTGATATCTCAAGTAGTTTTGGTTCCAACATCCCTGCAGAAGAAAATGGTTACATCAATTATGAATTTTTACAACAGAACTATATTCAGACTTTTCTCACTCTAGATTCCAAAACAGGAGTTCTCACCACTGCTGTTGTCATCGATCGTGAGTCTAGAATAGTTTGCCATACTCATCCCATTTGTTCTTTTACCTTCGATGTCGCAGTCCGATCAACTAGACCACAAAGTTCTTTCTTTGAAATTGTTTCGGTAACCATGGTTATTGAAGACATTAATGATAATTCTCCAGCATTTCCACATGCTTTAGTCATGCTTGAAGTATCTGAGGCCGCCACATTGGGTACCTCATTTCATATTGACAGCGCAGTTGACAACGATGCAGGAATATATTCGGTTCAATCTTACGCCATTGAACGACAAGATGGGAACTTCACATTAGATGTTCTTAAGAAACTTGATGGAAGCTACACTGTAAAGTTGATCCTAGGTTCTAAGCTAGACAGAGAAACGAAAAATAAATATAATGTTATAATTGTAGCCAAAGATGGTGGGACACCACCTAAGTTTGGTACAGTGTCTGTTAATATAACAGTGACAGATGAAAATGACAATGCTCCTGTGTTCACTGATAATAATTATAACATTACTGTTAGAGAGAATGTTACTGTTGGAACAACCATCTTGAATATCCATGCTGTCGATAAAGACATTGGAGAGAATGGTAGAGTCACTTATAGACTAAGTGAAAACCAACATGATGCTAGAGTTAATGACCTCTTTAGAATCTTAACTGACAGTGGTGACCTTAAGCTTAAAAATAAATTAGTTTACGAATCAGAAAGCTCTTACAAGATTATTGTAGAAGCAGTTGATAACGGAGACCAGCCACATGTTGTTCAGACTATTGTAATGGTACATATACTTGATGCTGGGAACAATCCACCTAGTATAGAAATCAATCTGTTAGACCCGGGTACTTCTCAAATTAAGAATATAAGAGAATCAGCAAATCCTGGAACTTTTGTTGCCCATATTAATGTGATTGATTCAGATACTGGAGTTAATGGACAAGTTGATTGTGAAATATCTGATCCAAAATTTGAACTTCTTACTATTAAAAGAGGATATAAAGTTGTAGTGAAAGAAAAACTTGATAGAGAAGCTGAGCAAATGCATGAGATAGAAGTCACTTGTCGAGATTATGGAACCCCGTCGTTAAGCGCTAAAGCTTCTTTCTTGGTGTCACTGCTGGATGAAAATGATTGCGCTCCCGTGTTTATTAAGAACATATTCACTGGAAGTATTCCTGAAAATAGTAGAGATTTTAGAACATTCACTCAGATCATAGCTTATGATGAAGACATTGAAAAAAATGGTGAAGTGAGGTATTATATTGATAGGGAGAGTACTCCTTATAGATTCTGGATCAATGAACAGGATGGAAGTCTAAGAGCTGACCAAATGTTTGATCGTGAAAAAGTATCAGTTGTTGAATTTAAAGTAATAGCCAGAGATCTTGGTGTGCCATCTTTATCCAGTAGAGTAACTGTTAAACTTACTATAGAAGATGAAAATGACAATGCTCCTTTAATTGATAAACAAACAAACTTTAGTGTTCTGGAAAATAAGATTGCTGATTCTGTTGTGGGTACTTTACATGCTATGGATCTAGACGAAGGTAGGAATGGACAATTCATGTTTAAGATTAAACCAGAATTTGAAAATAATGTGCCTTTTGTGGTATTCCCCGATGGTATTATTAAAACAAATAGACAACTGGACCGTGAAACTCATAGTAAATATGAATTCACTGTGGTGGTATTTGACCAGGGTAAACTAAGACTTACAAGTTCTGCTAATATTACTGTTAATGTGATAGATGTCAATGACAATCAACCAATTGTGAAGTTCCCTAAACCTAGAAATAACACTGTAGTAGTGATGAGCGATGCCAATCCTGGATATAAAGTTACACAAATATTGGCCGAGGATTTAGATGCTGGAAGGAACGGTATATCTTCTTATGAAATCACATCAGGAAATGATGAGGAACTGTTTGCTATAGATAACCAACTAGGAGGAATATATCTAAACAAAATGGTGCCTGTTACAAAAAATCGGACTTTTCAATTGAATATTGTTGTCAAAGATGGTGGCGAACAACAGCATATGACTGGGTCGACACTAAATGTTGTGTTAGTACGAGCAGTGAACGCAACCAATAGAATTACAGGAGATGAAAATACTAACAACACAATGATTGTAGTGATTGTAGTGGTCTTGACTGTTGTTCTATCTATTGTTATGATCATGATAATTTGCTTCTTACGACGTTTTGATCATCGCAGTAAGGGACGTAAGAATTTAGACATTGTCGCCCCTGACGATAAATATCCTAAATGTTATATGGAAGACTCTTCACGTTACATTGAAAATAGTAATAACGTTCATGATCACATGAAATTGTCATATGATCCGATGTCTAACGTTACTTGTGTAAAGAAGAAAGAAGTCAGCTTTGACATTGACGATCAACTTGACCGAGCCGATTTAAGAGATGCCCATAATACAACTATGTCAACGTTTTCTGTACCAGAATCTGAAAAGGTAATTATTTTATCTTTATTTAGGAGAGTTTACAAGGTATATTTTATGTATATCCGACAGATTTCATGCCAAGACAGTCTGGGAAAAACAGTGTTTTCTGATGCATTTGAGTACATTGTAGATCGCAATATAAGTGCAGAGAGTGTGGTTTATGTCCCTAGAACC
This sequence comes from Mactra quadrangularis, assembly GCA_025267735.1. Classification (NCBI taxonomy): domain Eukaryota; kingdom Metazoa; phylum Mollusca; class Bivalvia; order Venerida; family Mactridae; genus Mactra; species Mactra quadrangularis. Next base: position 14,401,904 of record CM046308.1, on the reverse strand, counting down.
ACAGTTGAAGTGTGATATGTTATTATACTAAGTATAGTCAGTGATATTATCATTATTGTATCAATGTCTGGGTACCTTTTATATGCAGTATTATGTTGTATTTTATTTACCACTACTCACATTATTGGGTCCACTTTGGTAATGTAATTGTGTTGCCATAGTTACTTTATATTCTTTCTTAGACTTTATTTAGACAAGTCAATGACTTTTTAATTTTACAAGTAATAAGTCTAGGTCTAATTCAACATTCTATTTGTGTGCGAAAATTTGGAACTTTATTGATGGGTCAGTGCACTCCTGTAACAAGAGGTAATCTTATTTATTTTATTTGGGTATAACACAGTTTCAACACATTTTGGTCATTTTACGGCGTCCAGCGCACCTAACCTAGCTTTCCTGGACCCTTGTCTATAACCAGTACTCACCAACCCTTCCACAAGACTGGAAACTTCTCCATAGACCTTTTTAATGGAGGAAAATTGACATTATTGTCAAATTTTCATGAAAGGGTTCAACCTCCCCGGTGAGATTTGAACTTGTACCCCCCTTGGGACACTAGATTCAAAATCCCGGCGCTCTACCAACTGCGCTACCGACCAGGGTTAACCAAGAGGTATTCAATCTTAATAACTTCTTGGCACGAGAACCAGGGGTCAATGAAAAATCTAGTCTTAACTACATTGTAAATATTCAAGGCCATAGACTAGTTTAGTACTGACCCATCAATAATTGTTTATCAGTTTTGGGGAGAAATTAGGGATTCACTTTGCTGAAGTTTTTTTTTGTCTTAAACTCTTAAAGTATATGACTTGTAAGTCTAATAAATGATTAATTTTGATTTCTGTATGGACACATTTTTCTTGAATATAACATATTGATAAAGTTAGTTTTACATTTATTCAGTCTGTGACAATCTTAAGACATTGTGCCATAAGGCTGAAATGTAAGAAAAATGACTGGGGCAAAATAATAAAAAAATCTCAACTTTTGCAGTAAAATATTATCAACATACAAGAACTACCATATTCCTTTCAGCTTTTTTTCTAAATATATCATTTGACTGATAATGGTTGCCCGAAGGAGAAACATAAATATATATAAAAGCTACATCTTTTCTTGAAAATGAAAAAATACTCTATTCAGTAGAAGTATTAAGTATTAGTATGGCTCAAATTGGTATTTATTTGATAGGTGTACCCGCATTGCATCTATTATTTACATAATGTGTTACGAGTGATTTTATTGTTGTCCCCAAGCAGAGATGTCCATGTCAGGTAAATTCATTACATTAAACTGATTGTCGTTTCGCCAATTCTCCATAAAATGGTAGAAATCTCTGATGATTGTACAAAACTTGTCACAAATATTAAATTAAACCTTGATATTTACGGCCACAGACTGACACTAAACTATGCTATAATTAAAATTGTGACTTTTTAAACATTAATGAGTGACTGGAGATGAAGAGCATTTCCCACATTGCTACGTTAAAGTGATTAAATAAAGAAGACTTTCATGTAATTGCGGTAATTTAATCAGTTTCCTTGATGACGGATCGTGTCATGTGCGGTTCTTCCGTCGTAATATCGCTTGGGGACATTTTGTTGACAAAAATCTGATTTTAATAGAAGATGGTTTTTAAGGAATCATTAATATTAAATTTGAACCATTTTTCATCATTATTGCATTTCAGAAAAAATCTATTTAATTTAACTCATGCAATTATTGTAAAAAGAGCCAATTTTTGTTAATCTCTATTAAAATATTATCGAGTATTTTTTTCCTGTATTAAATGATTGACTTTGAATGCCAAGAAGACTTAAATTGTACTGAATTAATTTGAAAAAGAAAATTTATTTAATAGCACTAGAAAAGTTTTGATGTTTCCTATTACAGGTAGATCTCAGTCATTGCCTTAAATTGTACAATACTTCGATTTATTGTTATAGTCGAAGTGAAACTTTAGTTTATCAAAATATCAACGATCTTGACTTTAACAAATAAGTCATTCGCACTGGCTCAAATCAATTTTAATGCAGTTTTCTCAGGCTTGGGCTCACTTGTTGTTTCCATGAGTTTAAGAAACTTTATATCCTTATTGCTGAGTGCTCAGTACTGGGAGACCTGTAGCATGTTCAGTTTCCTAGAACGTTACAGAATGTTACATAACGATACATTTGGAGCTCCTCGGCCATTTGCTGCGAATAATCTAATCTAAGCCTAAACGATCCTATATTTGTTTACTTTAACACTGGTAGTTTCAAAATAGCATCTAAATATGTCCGAGCTTATTCACAGTGAATGGCCGAGGAGTTCGGAATGTATCGTTCGCGGTAACTGAACACGCTACTGATGAAGCAGACTCAAGGGAGAGGAATCTAACCAAAACTAAGTTGCAAGAAATTGTTGTACGAGGTCAAAAGCTTGACCACTCATGTGACCATAAGGTATAACTTAAGTATTTCCACTCATTCACTCATTAAGACAAGAAGTTCATATGAAAATTATAGCTTCATAGCTAGCTAAATTAAATTTATATTATAGTAATATTATGTCTTGACATGGTACTTAAAGCCAATTAAATCTTAAATGCTTCATGATGCATTTTCTAGTCTTTTTACAGATGGTCATAAATCACATAACTAAAATCATAAAAAATTATGACTTTCAAAAAATGTGTGAAACCTGTCAGACTATTTAATTCTAAGTGAGAAAATAATTAATTCTGTCATGTGTTACATATTTACTTTGTCAAGACATTCCCACTTTTATTTCATTTCATGTGTCAGTATATAAAAGGTTTTTTTTATAAATTATGTAATTATTAATGATAGTAACAGACGCTTTCACTTATAGCTCTTCAAGATTTTTTGTGTTTTTTGTCTTAGAGCTTTGTTTTTGTTACGCACATTTTTTGACCATACGTATGATTCTTTCATGGCATATTTCCAGTAATATTGTCATTTTTGTCATAATTAAGAATGAAGTGTTGCTGTTTTAAATATATAATACCATATAATGTGAGGCTAAAATTACTATTATATACGATGCATGACTCAGTTAAACTATAAACCAGGTTTATTTACCATGAAGTTTTGGTGAGGGTACCATGAAGCGCCGCACACTTTGCAAAAGTAAAAATCTGTAAAAGATATTAACAGTTTTGTGTTTTTTCTGATAGTAGATTTTACTTCATTCTCTCAACGTGCTCATTGTTAGCTTGTACCAGAGAGTTTCCAACTCATCAAGATTTCTGGAATTCCGATTATTTTTGTAAACACGATGAAAGAGAGGTTAAAGGATGAAATTACACTCTATTTGAACCTCTGTTGGGATATTCCTCCAGGAATTCTGGGTAGTATTTGTTCAAACAAGTGGTACTCTCTAAAATGGGTCCCTTATGACATGGTAATGTTTAGATTTCTAAAATCTTGCCAAAATATATACTTTAAATTACTCCCTGTTATACATGTAGAATACAGTTACTCTAAAAGGGTACATGAATCTCTGATTGAGATATCTTTAATAAAATGTTATAATCTGTCAAACTTTCTTCAAAATAATTTCTTAGTGATTAAAGTAAGCTATAATTTTCATATGGTCTTCTTGACTCGAGTGGCAATACTCATACCATATGCTCACATGAGTGGTCATGTGGCAATACTTATATCTTATGGTCACATGAGTGGTCAAGCCACAATACTTATATATTATGGTCACATGAGTGGTCAAGTGGCAATACTTATATCTTATGGTCACATGAGTGGTCAAGTGGCAATACTTATATCTTATGGTCACGTGAGTGGTCAAGTGGCAATACTTATATCTTATGGTCACGTGAGTGGTCAAGTGGCAACACTTATACCTTATGGTCACATGAGTGGTCAAGTGGCAACACTTATACCTTATGGTCACATGAGTGGTCAAGTGGCAACACTTATACCTTATGGTCACATGAGTGGTCAAGTGGCAAAACTTATATCTTATGGTCACATGAGTGGTCAAGTGGCAAAACTTATACCTTATGGTCACATGAGTGGTCAAGTGGCTGTCACTTATACCTTATATATTTATGGTCATGTGAGTGGTCAAGTGGCAAAACTTATACTTTATGGTCACATGAGTGGTCAAGTGGCAATACTTATAGCTTATGATCACATGAGTGGTCAAGTTTTTGACCCCTTAAAAAGTGTTTTACCCATTGGTCACTGATATACTTGTATATTTCAGTCTATGACCATAGTCCAATAATGACTCGTTCTTGCCATTCCAAAGTGCTTGAAAGACGTCAGTGTAAGACATGTCAATGTTTTGAGAATAAAATACACTATATCAAATGCTTTTATATTGCTTTTAAATTGCAGTTTAGTAACTGTAACATTTCATAGAAGGAGATTAACTGTATGAAATTCTAAGGAATTTGGTCTACAGTGATTGTGAGACTTATGAAATCATTGGCTCTATGATGATACAGACATTTATTGCCACCAGGATTCAAATTTTTGTCTCGTTTAAAAACAAATTTCATGGCAAAGTAGAATTCTATATGTACAGTCTGAGAGTATCAGATTTTGGATATGTTTCCATGGTAATTTGTTATGAATGAAAAATACTGTAATTACCATAATTTATTGTTTAATATTACTCTCTAAACACTGTAATATGATGTAAAAACATGAACAAATAGTCTGGACCATTCTTATTAATATCTCACAGAAGTTTTCTCCTGAAATAACAGTTTTTTTCCTTATAATACATGAGTATAGATGTATGTCTGTGATTTTTTTCTACTTTAATACAAAGTGTATTTGAAAATTATAGCTTATCTTTTATGAATGAATTTTTAAATGCACTGTTGAGCCTGTGTCTGGGTTGACAAATCTGAACAATTTTATTGCTGACTATTCCCTGATCTGTCCAGAGTAGCTGTCCCTCTGCAAGTTTTTGTATCAGGCTTTCTTGCTGCCTTGCCACATGATTGAGCAACACATCTAAATTTGGCCACAGTTGTCTCATTGGGAGGCTGACAAGGCAGTGCTGTGCATACTGTAGGGATTTACAACTTCTTGTTGTTGACTGAGCTAACAATCTGACTCGCACATCAGACGATCACAATATCACAACTTGGTATCATTGGAACTTATTGAGAAATGAACAGAATTTTGTTTTTAAAAGTGCAGAAAAATTAAAAATTAACATTCCACAGTTCTTGATGTAATTTTATTTTCCAACAGAGAAATATCAAAACTTTTAAAGCCTTTGTCAAGCATCTGAAGCCAACATGTCCAAATGAAATGATAGAAAAAGCAATGCCTGTAAATTCTGTCAAGAAGATTCTATAGGAGGGATTCACAACTCTCAAATATTCTAAAAATAGATTCACAGGTAAAACTGCCCCTAGTTACTGCTGCTAGGTAGTACAAGCTTTGTACGACCTGCTGTTTATTTACTGTAGAATTCTAAGCAAAGACAATTGGTGTTGTAATTTTAATCAGTTAAAACAACCTCATTTTTGAATTAATGATTTTATGACTGAATTTATATTATTTCTAGAAGTTCAAGCAATAACAATTTGATGCTGCATGTCAAAATAATTCCTCTGACTTTAAATAAGAATAGTACAAGGAAATTCCATTTTGTAGTTCAAGGCATAACAATAAATTGTTAGAAATTCAAAATGATAATTAATTTAACCTGCAATACGCACACTTAGATTTTCAAAAAGCTATTTATAAAACTCATGTATCCTTTAACACTGGTATTAAAATGAAATTAAGACACTTGTTTACAAATATACATACTATATAGGATCAATGTAAGCTCCTTTGATGAAATAAGTTTAACAAGGATAAAATCATTAACATAAATTTTGTCAATGAGTATCACAATATATGAAATAATTGCAATAAAAATTCATCCATGGCTATATCGGATTTAAGTACAGGTCAGTAAATTGGGAAAAACTCTGTTTTGAAAAGTGGTTTTTTTTTGGATTTTTTGAAAATTTTGTACAATAAAATAATATGAACTATCCTTGGTAAAAGCCACACTATTAGAGTCAAATATGATACATTAAGTAGCACCAGGAGCAGTGGTCCAGTGGTAGGACGCGCGCTTAGGGATGGATAGGTCCTGGGTTCAAATCCCACCAGGGGCACTGCTAATTTCCTTGAGCAAGAAATTTACCTGCAATTTGCTTCACTCCACCCAGGTGTAAATGGGTACCTGCAAGGGTGGTGTAATTCCGTTGCGCCAATTTGTCAGCTGCACTAATAAGCGGAGTAAAAAGACTCTCCATGGAGATTGATAAATTAGATACCAGTAGCCCGATGACCAGGGGTAATAGCCTTAAAGTCAGTGAACGTGTGTAAGTTGAAACTTAGACTATAAAATGCAATTACTTTTTACCCTGACTTGGATACTGGAGCATCAAACCCCTTCAAAAAAATAAAATTTAATGTAGAATTTATCTCTGTGAAGGTAAAGTTTTAAGCACTGTGAGAGCTAAGGGATTATAAAATCTATTCAATAATTAAGAATAAAGGCTTATGATGGAAAAGTTTCATGTCACTAAAATGTAATCTGACAAGAACTTGAGGAAAAATTCCTGAATAAAAACTGTAAAATACAACATACTCATTTTTAGAAAATACAATTACTGCATTCAACTTCATGATATTAATTATATAAATGATAATTATCATATTATCAATTAATGTATTGATAATATTACTTGTAAATGTTGAAGTAATAAACATAAGTAAATGTTTGGAATGTTTTATCATTTTTCTCATCAAAGTATCTAGTTCTGCGTAAAAATGAACGAAAAGTATTTAGGTAAAATCTTAGTGTAACACTTTGAAACATAACATTTGTTTATTTTCTGACAAGATTTAGATAATTTGTGCATATGAAACACTTTCAACAATTTTCCAAAAAAATAATCCCATTCACTAAATTTACCTCATTGTTAAATCAGGTAATCAAATGAAAAAAAAAGAAATATAATTTATCAAACAATTTGTTCTTAATTATAAACTGTAAATTTAGCCTTCATCATTAAACACCATTAGTACAGGTAAAACTAATTTCTAAAGACATTTATGATAAGCAGAAATGGGGTTTAAATACATTATTTTCTGTCCAGTTACTATTTAAATCATAGTGTAGCAGCAGAGTGTTTGTCCGACTATACTCAAAAATGTGTACTACGTAGCACGCATAGCAGATAACAGTGACGTAGTTGTGAATCTCTCCTATAGACAGGAAAATTGCAGACATGATGACAATAGAATCTTTGATTCCAAAGTTCAGCTTGATATGTTATTGTTGATTTTAGACTGGTTTATACAATTTTTATCTTACAAGTTTGTTGATTCTGAGAGATTACACAAACCAGTCAAGTTAGATTAAGACTGGACTGGTTTTAGTGAAATCACACCTTGTATGATACTACACTGATAAATTTTGATAACCAGTCTTTGTTCTGTATAACACTTGACTGTGAAATATAAACAAAAAAGTGAGAAAATGATTTACAATAATAGTATTGTAAAATTAAGTAAATAGTTTTCTTTGAGTTCTTTACTTTCGATGCAATTATGTGTTATTAAATGCAGCTGGCATTGCTGTGTCATGCACAGATTTGTTAGTTTTTAATCAACTAAATATTTCTATTGTCAAGCATCTAATGCTGCTAAGTTTTTATCAATTGACTGACCTTTGTGTCAAGCTTGGTCTTGCATGAGTCTTGATCTATTTGCAGGGGACTAAGGTAAAGAAATTGTAGAAGTTTTAGGTAATAATTTAAAAGATATTCAGGATTAGTTGAGCTTTCAATTGGATGAAAGTCAATTTATATAGTGCAAGAATTATAAAATCTGTACATTTTTTTTCACATAAAAATTATCATAAAATCCCAGTTGAAAACATTTACTATTAATTTTTATTTATGAAATTTTTAGAAAATATAAGTTTTAAAGTTCAGTTTAAATTTTTCTTCTGTTGATTTGTCCATTTGATTATTTGGCGGAGACCATTTTACCATTTTGTGCAACACTGAAAAACACAAATTGACCTTCATTGAACATCTTGGTCCTGTTCTTGAAATGACACTGTTACAGCAAGAACTATCTGAGTACATGAATATAATTATGAGGCTAAATGATGTAAGCTGAGAAGGGCATTTAAGATGTAGGTAAAAACTTCAATGATATTGAATTGGTTGAACTTTGAAATGAAATATCAGAATTATTATATTATTCCTTTACATTATAATGAATTTGAATGTTTGCCATGTGATGCTTCATTGTAGGGTGTGACTAGATATTTCCTACTTACAGAAATAAGTATAAAAGCTATTAACAGGCGTCATAACTCAAAGCAATGCATTACCAATAACAACTTTTACTATTGTGTAATTAACAAAAAGCATTACCGAAAGTGAGAGAGTTTTTTTCTTCTTCTCGGCTAAAACACATAGTTAATACTTTTAAAAGGTTTGGTTTTTATCATCTGTCAAAATAGATGAAACTTGTTATTAATCTGTATTTGTCAAGTTTGATGTGATACTCATAATGCTTGAATGACATCTTTGTTTATTGCCCACATAGAAAATAGATTGTTGGAATTACTCCAGTGTTATTTTCTTCATTGTTCTACAATTAATCATTTTCTTATCCTCCATAATAGCTCTCCCTTCCTCCCTCCCTCTCTCAATCTATCTCATTCTTTCTCTTACTCTTTAAGTCTTCTCTACTCTATGGCAATAAGCATAAAATCTAAGGTGGAGTGGAATTGAGTCTATTGGAGAGAGTTTCTACTAAGTGTTTCTTTGCTTAAGAATGCATGTTTAACACTTAAGATACTATCATAGTATTTTAGTCATTATTCTCTCGAACTTGCTAAAAGGGAGGATAGCAGAAAAGAGCTGGATGCAACAGAGAATTGATTGTTTCGAAGTTATTACTTTGCATAGGGATGTAAACCAACAAGTATGGGAGGAGAGAAAAATGGCAGAGTGCAGCGCCATGCGTTTCTGCTTCAAAATAATCACTTTGTTTTCAAGCTTAGTGACACACTGTCCCCATTTAACTTAATTATTGCAATTTTCAGGGCAAACTTTTTTAAGGAGAAAACAATAATTTTTCATGTTTGTAACAGTACAACCTCAGAGTACAGAGCAAATCCTCTGCCAAACAATAGCTTTTGATAGTACTAATTCCTGTAGGTGTTTGATAATAAGTAGTTCACAGTATACAGTATTTGTTTCATTGCTTTATTTTAATGTCAGTATTTGCTTAATTATACCTATATTAGTAAGAGTCTCATTTAATGCTGACTTTAAAATTTTCTACTGTATTCACAATTCGTTTAACTCCAATCTTTAAAATAATCCAGTCCATTCCAGTTTGCACTACGTTGTGTTTTAGAATGTGCCTCAAACGGAGAACATTTTCAATGTATTTTTGTTTTTCTATATTAATATATTATTTTCTGAGTATAATGATTTGTATGTCAATCATGTTTGTATAAGAAATGATCTGATGTATTGTATTCTCACATTTTAACCATCTTATCAATCTTAGATACAATATCATCTATTGATATTAAATTTACTTGTGGTGTCACTCCAATAGGCTGGATTATTCATTTACTGCAGAACTATCAGATTCTTGGAGATACAGAGAGGGGAGTCTGGTGCCAAGCATGCAATTTTCATAAAATGCATGTAATGGGATTTTTAGGATATTCAACTTTTATAGAGAAAATTCAATAAAGATCTGATTTTGCACTGTAAAAATACCAAATTTGAGTTAAATGGTCGATTTAAGTAGAGAAAAGTCAGAGCATTTGAAACAGCAACTAAAATTGAAGATACTATCAAAGAAACTATAAAAAATGCTCAGTTACAGACCAAATATAATGACATTTTAACCTGACATTCACAATAAAACTTGCTTAGAAAATAATGTTATATTCCAGTTCGAACCCCTGTGCAATCTACAATGGCCTGTGAGATATAATCATTTACTCTGAATCTACTGCACAAAATGTTTTTGCAAATGACTTTAGCTTACGTCGCTTTGACTCAATTTCCTTGTGAGGGATTTAATTTGGAGTTTATGGTGAAAAAAATGTTATGTAGTATTAATTTATGCTTTGATGTCATTCAAAAAAAATATTTCTCCAAAAAGAGAATTTAGTAAAACAATTTTGTTATATATGTTGTTGTTGTAGATTAAATCTACTTGACTTATAGACCCTAATATCTAAATTTTGACTTTCGGCTCAAATCGCCTCAATTGGTTTACTAAATAATTTCTCCCATGAAACTCTTTGATTACAATATATCAGTTTACATTGAAAACATTCTATCATTACCATACAATACAATACATTCATGCTATACTTACATAAAAACCAACTCAGAATTTATGAAAAATATTTTTTGCGGAAATCTGGAAGTCTTTCTAAAGATCTGTTTTCTTGATATTAAATTATATATTTTCTGTATGACAAAACTACTCATTGGTTTGCTACAATGATTTTACGGAGGAGAAGAAAACCTTCAATTATATATTATGATTTATAGAAACTATAATCATTTTTCATTGCTTTAATTAGATGAACAATATCATATCATACATCTTCATTGTTACAATTATCTGTTATTTATTTACGAGCATCACCCGCTGTTTCTGACAATGATTTTATTTACGATACTCTCCCTAGGATTCTCCAGTTTCTTGTGATAAATTTTATATCATTTAATCATGTAATATCGCTACTATAATTACTAATATTACCCCAAATTCTCAACATTGGTTATAAAATGATTAGTTGATAGTTTATGGGTAAAGATTTGTCGAAGATCTGCCTTGCTTATTGGTTATGATATCCCAAGAGTTAGAATTTGATATTTTTTATCATTTAGTCATCTCGGCTTTAATAGTTATTATACAAGAGTGTTGACGGAACTCATGCATTCTGAAACATTGGATTATGAGACTGTATTAGACTGATATTTACACTTGTATTTTAGCACGGTGATAATCTTAATGGAAATTTCTGCAGATAATAATTATTGTTATGAAACTCATTATTGCCTTAGTTCTTGGTATGCAATAGGAGATATTGCAATGTGGTCCCTGGAGGGGATGGCACACTATTTGGTGATGTATGACGTTGTATAGATGCCATTTTCCTTTATGTAATGTCTTTAAAACATACTCTACCTTTGTCTCTTATTTATAAATAATATATAAGACCATTAAATATAATGTATCAAAATGTTATTGCAATGCTAAGACTGCTTGCTATTGGTGTAATTTCAATATGATAATACAGTAAAGTTCTGCTATGTAGACCATCTTGGTTGTTGTAAAATCATGCAAATTTTTATGATTTTCAATTTTGTTTTGAAGAAGAAGATGGACCATTCTGCTATAATTACATTTGTAAGACCATCAATCATTTGGTTACCCTGATTGTAGTAGAACTTTACTGTGATTCACATGAACCCTGATGCATTAAATGGCTGCGATGTTGTGCAGCATTAAAAACCTCGAACTGCCAAGATTTGTTTAAAGCTTAAAATTTTCTATTTTAAAGTTTTGCTATTAATCATAAATTGATGTTTATAGGTGTAGTCATGTTGCATTGCAAATATAAGACTTAGCATCCAGGGTAGAATATTATCAAAAGTCTTATTTAGGATTTGAACAAAAGTCAATTGTAAGACCCTTGGTAATATGGTACCCTGGATTATAAATCTGAAATAAATAAATAATTACCGGGGTATATGAGTTCAGAAGTCTGCAACTTATCATGTTCACTCCAGAGTCCGAAGATGTTGCGCAATATTGAAATGTTGCCATTTCTTCATGTGAAAGTATAGAAACATCAAAGCATCATTTATTAGATAGTTATCATATTATTAACACTAATCAGATGACTCTGAAGTCAGGTTTACACTTACCTATATCAATTATTAGATCATCTATGTAACCTTGCTAATACAGTAACAATACTATAGAGATAACGTCTTATAATACATAACAGTACTTCGAGATACTGCCTGCAGTGATAGGGCCTAGGATTACCCGATGATAGGCCTAAGGATTACCTAGAGATTGGTCGGGGATTAACCCTTGGGTAATATAGGATATATAACAGTAGTAATAATACTGTTTATTTAACAATTTAGGCAGTATTAGACAATAGAGTTTTATCATTTGATTTGTTAACATTCTGTGATAAAGTTATTATGATAAAATCTTGTATTACAGTGGTAATGTCTGATTACTGTCAGTCATAAATAATATTTCTTAAAGTATTATTACTAAAATATTGATGATAAATATTGATCTGTATTTGTATTTATCATTTTCTCTTGATTATTATGTCCATCTCTGTTATACTCTGTCCTGAAATCTAATAGTAAATTCATGTTATATGTTTGGAACCAACAATTTGATTGATCGGCCTAAAAATGTATTACACTATAAATCGCAACAACTACATGTAAATTGCTACGAATAAGACTATATTACATTATTAAGTATCAACAAAACATGCATTGGCCTAATATATACCAGCCATTATGGACATCATTATAGGGTGATTATCACATAATGGCTGAGTAGCAACTAATCATTAACCTCTAATTATAAGCCCAACAATTTCATTGTTGGCCTATAGACAGTATTTATTATAAAACCCAACCATTTTTATGGTTGGCCTTAAGGCTGTACTAAAAGACTAATTTACATTATTCATTGGTTGGCTTATAGACAAAATTACATTTCATAACCCAACAAATTTTATTTATTGGCCTAAACAGTATATTATATAATATCAGTCTGGTGTGGATTCAATCATTTATACAATGTTGCACAGTGTATATAATTAATTAACCAAGCTTGTACGATAGGGAACTAAACACATTCATGGTCAAGTGCATTCAATCACTTTGTTTGTCAATAGAGATCATTTATTTCATCTACTCATCTATGTTTCTGTTACAATATCAATGTCTGCTTTGATGAAACCAAATAGATTTTATGTAAATGTTATAAATACAGATTTTTCTGCTATATTGCGACAAGCTTATTTATCCGAGAATTGTGAATTGGCTTTGCTTTATATTGGGAAAAACTAAGAGCTTCGCGATGATGTCCAGCCAGTGAAATTTATCAGGATTTTTTTCCAATAAATGTCTGGTCTAGGAACCCCGTCTTCACACTTACATTTATTTATATCCATTTAATTCATCACAATGATATTAGTTAGCTTTGAAAATGTCAGACTAAGATGTACAGTAAAATGTTGCAACTGATGTATGAGTTACCTCCCCTTTCCTTTTCCCATTCGACCAAACATCTTTCCCATAGTTGCAGCTGAATTAAAAGTCTTACGGATTGTTGAAGAATTATTCATTATTGCATTGTTTGAGTTAGGAGTTCATTGAACAAAACTCATGGAGTTTGCTGGCTTTTCAAGATTAATGAAGTTCACTTAATGAAAAAGAAAACAATTACAAGTACTGCGAATTTATAATCTATAAGCTTTAAGTATCATTTTGCTGGAATGAATTCTGTAGTTATTGAAAAATATGTTCAGTGAATAATGATATTTTTGATAATCTAAAGCTTTTTAACAGATTGAATTATCAAAACTTGGTTTCATGAGCAACTGTATTTCTAGATCGAATATATTATGTATATATATAGTGTTCAGTAATTGTTCAATTAATACTCTGGACTTGAATCAATGTAAAGAGAACGGACACATTTAGGTCTTGGCTCTTTTGTCTAAAGTATTTTCTTAGTACGTGTATATACATTAAGCATATGAAAACTTGACTCATGATAAACCATATCAACAACTAATGTACAATAAAAGAAGTAATATGTTGTACTCTGATTTAAGAGATTCCTGTATTCCACCATGCATTTAAGTTCTAAGTTTCCAATAGTCAAGGTGTCACTACAGTCAGTCCCAGAGGTTCAATTAAATGTTAAATGTCAGACATAATTTACTGACCTATACATTTTAAAGAGACAAAAAAGTCTTACTTTTAAATTAAAATCTATTCATTGAGAAACTGAGTTTCCTTGATTTTCTACACTTGAAGGTCAATACGGTGTAAATCTAGTACTTCTGTTTTAGCAATAACAGTCTGTAGAAATGCCAGTGAGGCAGAACTTCTGGCATTCATTGCTGAACTCGGTGAAAATATTCTTGGTAACTTTTCCTACCGGCAATATTTTACATTCATTTACATACTGAATTCTTCCAGACTTTTGTTCTCAAAGCGCCTCTTTCTGCTTAAAACTCTTCATAATTTTCTCGAACACTATATTGTATGCGCATTCTGCACATTTAACAACTATGCAGACAAGTATCATTTCTTTCAGGCTTTCCTGTGAAATGTGGTGCTATTTTGATGAAAATATACTACATTTTGTATAATGAAAAGTTAAGATCTTTCATTTTCATTGTTAGTAAAAATACAAATGTCATCCAAAATGACATCATCTTAAAAGACAAATGATGTCATGATGAAGAGAAATGATGTCATATTGTGTTTGTGTATAAAATATCTACTAATATAACATAATGTGGAAATAAGCATAAAAACAGATGAATGCATTAATTTTGTTAGTCTTATTTCAAGGTACAAGCTCAGATTATGACATATTTCACTCGTGGCAATGACACTCATGATGAAACTATGTTTCCTGATCTCAAAATTGAAATAAAAATCAATCTTACACCAAAGTTGATTGATATTCTTTACATTGTTACATTTATTTCACAGATTCAAGGTCTTTCTGTGGGAGAAGATGGCGAAGAAAGTATACCTAATTCCCCGCAGGGACGATTGAATAAAATACAATTGTTGCAGTATCATCAAGCTGTATTAGAGTCTCAGACGAGAGCATGGTTACAATCACAGGATGCCAATGAGGTTAGATAATTGTCTTCATTCTTGATTTGATATTTTGACTTTTTGTATCTTTCTAGTTTTTGCTGATTGTATGTGCAACACAATTCTTGCATTTCATTTTCTGTTTCCTGTGATTTTCCTCTGAGGAAATATACTTTGTGCTGAACGAAATTGGAAAGTTTTTCATGTTTTTTTATATAAACAATACATGTATATAAATATAAATGTAATGTTTGGAGCCATGCACTGTATATCAGAGTTTTTGCTGACATTGTAAGGGTTGTAAGTTAGGGGTCCACTTGAGGCCTTCAACTGAATTAAAGCCTTATTTAAGATAATTGTAATCATGGTATGTTAAGTTGAAACATCTGAAATGGTGCTGTTATAGAACAAATAAAATTGTGGATTTTTAGCTCACCTGAGCAAGATATGCTGAAGGAAACAGTTGCTTGCTTCTTGAAGAAGTTGACAGTCACTTACAAAGTATACCCCTAGTAACGATGAATATGTTGACTAACCAGCGTTAATATTACTTTTACAATTTGGTGCCATGGGGTAAACTCACCAAAAAATATGAAAAATGGTACCAAAATATTGTCAAAGAATTGAAATCTAATTAAGATGTTATGTAAGGTAAATTGATGAAAAAACTTGTGGTAATAATAGCATAAAAAAATACGTTAAAAAATCTATGTACTAAAACATTGTAGTATTCTATGTTAACAGGAAGGAAGTAGTTTTGATGTAACTTTACCAGATGATAAATATAGTGATACATCAGAGGAAGTTACTGCTAGTGATAGTGGTAAAGGTGGTAGTGAAGATGATATACCTTCTAATCATTCTAAAGGTAAGTTTATATTGGTTACCATAGCAACAATGTATCTAGGTGGGTGTATTCAGTTGAGGGTTAGCTTACATTGGTTAGTATGGAATAAAAAACGGGATAAATTTTGACAGTCATATATGAGGTTTTGCCAAATAAAGAGTGAAAACACATGTGCCTATGTTTGAATTTGAATAGTGACAAAGTTTGCTAGATTCAGAATTTGTATCTGTAGTTGCTTTAAATGTCAAAAGACAAAAAACCCAACATTTTACATGTTCTATCAGGCTAATTTTGCTGTTGGGTATTTTCTTTTTTTGTATTTTAAAATTTATTGTCCACATTAAAAACATGTTTATCTGTTGTGCCTATAGCTTTCCAAATTCCTCTCTTTAATGATCCAGTGCTTGTAGCTTATCCTTGTCAATAGGGTAATTACATCCAATCAATACTCATTTAAGAGAAGTTAGAAAAAGGTTAGAAAAATTGACGCTTATTGCGTAAAAATCCACCATGCTCATTAAAGGTTTTTTATCCCAAATTGCATCTCTGCATTTCTTAATCCCTGAAGGAATTAGTTTTGAATGAAAAACAATTTTATTAATATCATTTTCTCCCTGTTTCACTTTTTAAACCAAAGTTTTTTAATGAAAGAATGAATGAGTTTTGATTTTCCCACGTTTCCTGCAAGATGGGGTGCTAACTCATTAGCATTTATTTGAACTTCCTTTGGGTTTCTTTTCGGAGATTAATTATTAAACATGGATCCGTATAAAATGTCTCTGAAATTACTGGGTTGTAACTTAATAGTTCTAAATTTGGTTAGAATTAGTTGAGAAAATTTCTATGTCAACAGAGACGTGTTCTATAATGTTCTATCGAGTTCTTCTATCCTGGGAATACATTAATATCTTAACTTGTGCCCTGATGAAAAGGGAGAGCTGTTAATTGCAGTTCTTTCATCTTGTCAATTTTTGCCAATTATTAACCATTGATGCACTTTCTTTAATTGTTTTATCTCCATTTTGTTGAGCGATAATTGTTTATTGCTGAAGAAAATCTGTAAAATCATTCTCCTTAGTGACAATGCAATAAATGGTGTTTTAATTTTCAGTGTGAAAATATGCCAGTCTATGGTTCAGAATACCGTAGAAATTGCAGTAATGCCTTTCATGTTGATTGGTTATCTGTCCGACTAAATCTAATTTACCTAAACAAAAAAGATTAGATAATCTTGGTGAACAATTTGTCTGTTGTTTGGAAATCAAATGGTAAAAGATAAAATAATGAAACCTCTGACATTGCACTGATGTCTTATCTCTCAGATACCAGATTGTTGTCTAGTAATTGGACTTTAACCTTGATGCAACAGAAAGCAACAGAAAGCAACAGAAAGCTCTGGTGTTGTTTTTTGTATTTTGTAATAAAATTTTATTGGTTGTTGGCTGGTTGTTGATGCTTAGGTTTTTTAGTGCACTGGTTTCACCCCCCCCCCCCAAAAAAAAAGATTGTATTAACACTAAAGAACTGAAAACACATTATTTTAAAATAGAATTTCCACTATGATTTCAATGTAGTTAAAGCCATTCTCGAGAAAAAGTATTTGTTTTAAGTGTCCAGACCATTCCAACCAAGCGCCGCAAATTAATTTTCTTATTGGCAATTTTGATTTTAAATTCAATGTCATGGAACCTTAATTGTTCTACTTTAAAATAATCAGAAATAACTTATTGCTTGATTTTTTTTAAATGACCAATGATAAATGCCAGGTACTTTAGTCATCTGAGAAAAATCCTAAATCAGTTTGTCTACATAATGATTCAAACTACATATATATAACATAGATAACTTCATTGTGGAACGTTTTGCTCTACCAAGAATTTTTGAAGGCAACTGTGTTCTAAAAAAATAAAGGCTGATAGCTGTAGATGAAAGATTTGACATTTAACATCACCTCTAGGTTTTAGAGGCTCTAAAAACATAAAATGTAACTAAATGAACTTGACTCTCGCTAGATTATTGTTATCTTCATGCTTTTTTTCTTTCTATTTCGGTCATTTGTATGGCAAAGTCTTGAGTTAGGAAGATTTTTGTTCAGGGGAAGGAAAAAGCTTTATAGGACATTCAAATGTCTTGTATTGAATGCTACATTGATTTAATTTACTTCTGCCAGCTGACTTATGCAAGAATTCCTTACAAATTTAGATATGCCTTTCATCTGGCTTATCATTTTCAATTTTGGAATTCTTCAATTTCTGTCTGACGTGAAGTTACATATTTGATTAAAAAAAGTGTTTTTTTTAGCTCAACTAACAATTAAGAGAAAAGCAGCGCTATCCTATAATTCAGTTGAGTATCAGCATCAACAAAACACTTCTTGATTAAGTTTTTTGGATGAAATATTTTATATTTTTGAAATCACTAAGGCAATTTACTTGAAACTTAACACATATCCCCAGGTTGCCATTGGCAGTGAAGTACCAAGTTTGATAACTCTAGCATTGAATTTTGACATGATAATTGCCCTTCAGTATCTAATTAAGGTTTTACATGTTATTTTTGTAACAGCTTATGGGATTCACATGAACCTTTCCATGTTTTCATTGTCCAATTTTACAATTCCCATTTTGTTAAAAAATGATCAATTTTCAGAATTTTTATTTTTCGTTAATCTTTTTAATTTCAGAGTTAAAGACAAAAAGTAATGGAGTGAATGGAAACAAGTTTCAGACTCGACATTACGTCGCACCAGAGTTCCGTAGACAGGGGAGTCTTCAACGTAAAGCGTGTAACATAAACTTTGAAGATATTCGTGTTCAGTCTCCTACTAGTCCATTAAATGATGACATTACCTATAGACCTGACAGTAGAGCTAGTATTACACATTCCACTCCTCGACCAAATAGTCGTGCCAACGTATTATATCCATATGAACAAGGACTAAACCATACATTAGACAGTACAGGAGGAGAACATACTAGTGATTGGGACACTGCTTCTTATGTGTAAATTTAATCATTAAATTAGTCATCTACTTTAATTTTATCAAGCACTCGCCCATTCTGTTATTTGTGTTATTTAGTAAGAGGCAATATTATCAACTAGCACAACCTTGTGAAAATACATATTTTCACAAGCCCAAATAAACTTTGTCAAGTCCTGGGCTTGGTTGTCCTGGGTTTTTGGCTTGTGATTTAAGGGGATTACTGTGAACTGCATCTTTATTAAACATCCACATTGCCTGGCTAGCTCAGTCATTGAGGATGTGAGTGCATCATGGAGTCACTGATGTTTTACAGATATTCATTAATACATTAAATACTCTAACCACTCCTGTTTTACAAACAGGAATCTTAAATTACCTCAGGCTTTGATTATTTGTTGTCATTGTTGTACTAGTAAAATTATATTTTAGTTATACAGGCTAATAGGTGTAAATGTGCTAGTTGTCTTTTATAATGGTTGCAAGGTGTCTGGATGTGAGACTTGGGGGAGTAGATAAGTTGCCTGTAACCTTTTATCATGATTTTAAACTAGGAAAGTGGAAATAATAAGCTAGGACTGTGAAAGAGTAGGTGGATAAGATAGAACTGTGAAAGCATGGGTAAATAAGCTAGCTATCTTTGTTATGACTGTGAGATTGTTAAATGAGCTTATTGGTTCTATCAATGCTATATGTATATGTGTGTGTACAAATGTTTAGACAAGATGTGTTGTGCTTTAGTTCTCACCTACATGGTGTTATAGAGAAGAAATGCTAGGAAAGATAGGAGACAAAATGGTGTGTGCAAACATCACATGTAACCAGCCTGTCATTTAGTGTTAGTAGTGTAAAAGTGCTTAGTCTACGTATGTGCTAGAAATACCTTCAAATATTACATTTGTGGTTAAATGAAACCATCAGAAATCCATAACAAACTTCACATTCTGGAGATAGGTTACTACTTGCTGATGTTGTATGTCTTACTGATATTGATGTGCCATGTATAAGGGGCTTGCAGTATAGAGAATAGACAGATCATGACTCCTGCAATGTCTTAATTTTAGGTAAATATTTATATTAGTTAAAGCTTATTATTGATATCTTTTGCAAGCTAAGCGTAAAACAGTTGTATTTCTAGTTAATAAAAGAGTGAGTTATGACAGTTTTGCGCTAAGCCCATGATTTATTGGTCTGTAAATGATGCGTTGGTTTAAAAGGTTTTATTTTCATGAGCAGTGCATTGTCTGCCTTTATTCTGGCAATTTGTTAAAACAATATTTGGTCATTTTCTGTCATGTATCATTTTATTATTATGTATAGCTATTTACATAGCTCTTTGTTATTCCACAGCCGCCAGGCTAGCTCAGTTTGTAGCACACAAGTCTACTGATCGAGGGGTAGTGGGTTCGATTCCTGGGCAGGGCATAATTTCGTGGAGCTTGGTCATGAAATTATTTCTATGGCCATTCTTCCTCCTACCAATGATTTTTAATTATGGAGGGCAGTTGTCAGTCACTGACGAAAGTATGAGCTTAGAAGTTGGTTAACAGCTAATTCCAGAGATTTAGCCTTTCCAGGAGGAGTGAGTAGGTTGACTGACCGCCATTATATGACCTATATAATGTGTTGCTATGGCGTTAAACCCAACAAACAAACAAATTGTTATTTCATAATCCGGTCTGTGTTTATAATAATATACTTTATCTATCATGGACTAATGTTCTTATATACATTTGTATTGTATGTGTCAATGACTTTATTTATGGAGGAAAATCAGTTTAAAAAACTTAATAATCCCTGATGGCCTCTTTAAATAATTTATCATGTATGATTTCTATTAATGATTATAATGATACTGACTTTAAATCAATTGATTGAAGTTACTAATTTGTTCATTTTCTTTGGTTTATTTCAGATTGTTCATGAATCTAAGAAAGACAACTCTGGTTGGAAAAGAATTTGATGGAAATTTGAGTTACCTCCCTTATAAGATAAAAACTGCTATTTTTGCTAGTCAGATTATGAATGTAAAATGTATAGATAAAACTAATTATAGTGCTAGTACAAAATTGTAATTTTTAATGCAGATGGGATAGCTTCTCTGTACCTATATGTGTTCATGTATATATAAACTGTTCTTGGACTGTCCACTGTATGTCAAGTCAATCCGTCACAGTCTTCATTATAAAACCTGGTTGCTGCATTAGGACATACCTAGGCATCCTTCCTGGAAAATTGACAAGTCAAGTTAATTTTCTTTTGTATAGGCAGAAGAATTGATTTCTGCTGCTAGTGGAAGGGTCAACTAATACTGGTTATAGAAAAGTAGTTTGGTTAGTCTCGCCTTTCCAGTTATAACGGCTGTATAGAATGATGATATTTAAGAGCATAAAATCAAAACAAATAAGTATGTGCTGAACCTTAAGCTTACAATGTCATATTTCTATATACAATGTATATGTACTAAATATTTGGTATTAAACACCACTGGGGAAGTTACATTTTTCAAAAGAGGGTGTTAAAATGTAGAACCTAGCTTTGTCTTAGATAAATGACTTAACACAGATAATTGAATTCCAAAATAATGTACAAATGTAAAGATATGTTTGTTATACATGTATTCTGTTCTATATGACTGTATATTTGTATCTAGTTGTTGCCAAACTTGCATTGTATTATTTTATGTCCATAAATACATGTACAATGTATTTCATTTTGATTGTAAAATAAATGGTTCATAGCTTATGCCAAATACTTTGTAACACTGACAAATAACATTTCTTTCCCATGCTGAATACAATATGAATCTTTTATGATGGCCTGATCAGCAAAGAAATGGAGGGTATTTGTCGAGTTTGGCATAAGTTCAATTTTTATTTCACGAGGTGAGCTCAGAAAACATGTTATCAAGAATGATATAGCATTGTTCAAATACCAATTTCTGAGATGGCAAATTGAAATAAAAATTTCTTATTTCAAATGTGATAAATATTCTGTACCTTGGATGGTGATATTTTTTGCACAAATTTAATTTGATGTCACATCTTTCCTAAGATGAAGTCATCATTAAGACCAAATTTTGGACTTTCAATTTTCAACCCATTGAAAATATAGAATATTGTGTTTTTCTTTGCTTACTTTCTTCAAGTAACGCCAAATTTCATCATAAAGAATGTAAGATGATAGAAAAGTTCTGAAAGTACATTTACTGTATCTGTAAGCTCTTCAGAAAAGTTCTGAAAGTACATTTACTGTATCTGTAAGCTCTTCTAGTAAGTGGCGAAAACATTTGCTAGCTGGCAATACAAAACATTTCCATAGGCATACAATAGATTAAAGCAATCTGTTGCTGAGGAAAGGGCTGTTCATGTTTCAAAATGTTTTGCTTAAGCAATAGGCTTACAATCATACAAGGTATATTTAAATCACTATGAAGTCCACCTGGGACCAAACTATTTAGTATTTGGTCCTAGAGTTTGACTGTTCATATAATTGTGTTCTTATTTTGATGCAGAAATTGTACACATGTAAAATTGTATGTTTAGTAATTGTATTATATATTTTATTTCATTACATTTATGCAGTCATTACCTATGTCATTGAGATTTTCACCAAAAATACAAGATGTGATATTTTTGTAATAAAATAATGAAGCTTTATTCAGTTGTTGTTGTCATAGTAACCAGTCTTTGTTATTTATTATAAATATACTTTAATAGGAGGAGACATTATGTGCCTGATGAATTGATTAAACCCATGACCTAATGCTTGCCTGTCCGATGTTCTGCTGATGAATGTAACATACACAAATAATTCAAACATAATTATACATTTATTGTACTCATGGTGATGGAGACTGGCGAAGCTAGTATGTTGGATCAGAAAAGACAGCGGGGTTTATAGAATTGAAATATGGGCTTTTATTTACAAAGCCATAACATATAACAAAGTGAAAATTTAAACTGGTCATATCATATCCATGCACATGCAGCCTTGCTACACACCTCTATCCATTTAAATGCAACAACCCCAGGTTCATTTTGGCTAAAACGGCTTTTGCTTCATCTTTGCTCTAACTCTGGACTCCATTAAAACTCTCACATGGCATTGATGTTATATGAGGAGGAAAAGCTGAATGCCTCATGTAGGGATTGAACCTTCAGCCTCCTGCTTGCTAGTCAGACTATTTCCTTAATGAATTAATCATGCTGACAAATATAACACAGAAAGAACTTGAACATTTACTATATACACATTTTCGTACCCAGAGTCTTGTAGGACTCTCGATACTAGCGGTTAGATCGAGAATCTTGATAACCTCGGGGTTCGAGAATGTATATACACAGCCCGACTACAGTATTATACAGTCGTGTGAGCGAGATAATGGCGCTTACTTCGTGTGAGATTATCAGTTGCTCTGATAGTATAAGGGAGACAACTTTTGGAAGAAGTTTATAAGTGCCGCGCACGAGTTTCTTCCCTTTATCATTCCCCATTCGTATAATTGCGATGACAGATTGGATCATTTGATAGCATTATCAAAATTGTTGGTCTTGATAGTGGAAAAGTCTTTATACAGGGACAATTTCCTCTCAAATTAAGCATTAATTTTGGAACTAAAAAAAAATCGTCAACATAATTCGTATAATTTTGCAAAAACTGAACTTGGCCGTATTTACAGGGGAACTTACGTACTTATATAAAAGCACAGGATATATGTAAGAGGGAAATTTTCGTAGTATGATATAAAATGTCAAGCTCCTGTGATAAAAGGAACTATATAACATATGTACATGTTTATACTATATAAGTATTTTTGAACATCCGAGAGCAAACAGCAACACATTCCCAGTCGGTGTTGTTCAAGAGAGTTTGTACAACATGACGTATTATAAAGCTATAATCACATCCCAAGTTGTTAAAGCAATGTACCAGTAATCAGACAGCTCTTGACGTGACCTTATCTGACCTCTACATGAACAAATGATAACTGTTGTTAAAATACTTCGACATTAGTGACTATGGAACCTATTTTCAATATAGATGTCACCATTTAGGTTGACCTTTATTATCATGATGCCGATAAAGAACGAATGAAGAATTTAAAACGACTAAAGCTTGACTATAAAGATATATATATAGCCTTGTGTATAGTCATTTAACTGTTTCGTTTCATGCTGAAGGAAATCTAATGGTTAAACCTTTACTAAATTAAATGTAATAATTACATGAATCAAAGTATCATATAGTTATGATCTGCTATAAAAACCACATTGGTTATTGCAAATCATGTAATTTTTTAAGTCCTTAATGCTTAATTTGAAAAGACAATAACCTCTATATGAAGGTACTTTCCATATTAAGACCATCGCTTTTTGTGGTCCTAAAAGTAAATGTTTACAACAATAAGAAGTCTTGCGCAGATGATTTTAGATATTCAAATGTATACACCGTGCGTAAGTTAGTTAGTATGTATTTTTAGTTCTTATGACTCAATCGTAAAAGTCATTTCAAGCACAAAAAATAAGCTTTCAGGATACTGAGAAACGGACACAGAATTTTCAAGAAATCGATTCAAATTTCAAATGACTATCATTGTGACTAGATTTCACCAATTCAGACCGTGAAGGGTTCATTTGATTTCATAATAATTTGGCATTAATCATAGTACATGTAATGTCAAATGTTGACCTACATATACAAAAGGCGTGAAATCTGACTTGCTTATCTTTTTAAAGTACTAATTAATGTACCACAATACATGTGACATAGTTTAGATTGGTTCTAGGGCTACATGAGAACTACACGTTCTACAAGAATGTTTTATCTGGTGTTTTTTCTTGTTGCCTTAGGTTTTGTTGAAGCTGTCGACAAAGGTAACCATTTTCAATTCTTGTTTTTTTTGTTAATTGGGCGTAGGTCGAGGTCCCTGTTTCCATAATCCTTAAATCGTTAAAATACGCCTTTACTTATAGTCCATTTGTCTACATGTAGTTTGTTTCGTATTAAAACATGTATATTAGTTTCTAGTACACGTATATCAATTAATTGTGATTAAAATGATAGTTAAAGTGCAAACATGGGATTTATGGCTGCTATTGAAACCAGATAAAAGCCATTGTCCGAACTGAGATCCGAACTGAGATCCGAACCCACGACCGCTTGAGTCGTAAGCGGACGCGTCGCCATAACAGCTTACTTGAAAGCAAAGGAGAACAAGTGCAGTAGTATACCTCTGATACGCTTTTATACTTGTTTATCAATGAAAGGGATGTATTCAATATAAAGTAAATTTAAGCTGCTAATTGTTCTAACTCTAGTAATCATAGTATTAGTATCACCCTTTAGCATCTATGACTTATATTCAAACTTCGACCGACTAGCTCATTCCCCAGCGTGCCTAACTACGTATCGAGGGTTTGTGAGTTTGCCTTCCCGCTGGCACCTAGAGGTTTGAGGATGTGTCTGACCACAACGAAATGATTTGATAGCGTTGAATGGCTCCGTAAACACCATACATTAAAATATTTTTTTTTTTTAATTCCATGTCTACCCATGTCTTCAAAATAACATTAAATTACATTTCTGTTTTGTCTTACGATAATTTGATGTAGTAAGATGACTGTTGTCGAGAAATACAATAATATCATGTCATGCTTGTTTTGTTTGTTTTCAGCATGTCCATACAAGCCTACAGATATTATTTTCCTCATTGATGGATCCGGAAGTGAGGGAACAGTTAACTTCAAGAAACAGCTTCAGTTTGTTCAGAACTTTACAAGTCAATTTGAAATTGGACCCAACAACACTCAGGTCTCTTTGGTGGCATTTGCAACATTCGCTCATAATGAATTCTTTCTAGACAAATATTACAATAAAACAGAATTACTTGAACGTATAGGACAGACACATTACCCTGATGGTGAAACAAACACACATCAAGGTACGTTTTCTTGCTGCTGTGCTCTCAATGTAGGCAGGTTTCAGATTTAGAAAGAATATATCATTCCCCACAATGTTTCAGACCAGACTAAAACACGTATCTTTTTCCCACTGAGGTTCAGAGTAGAAAATTAGACCACAACAAGTTGATCATGCGTTCTATGGAGTTTTCTGGGGAAAATGGGGACAAACGAGCGAAGAAAAAACAACGTAACTTTCCCTTAGAGGGACAGAACACGCACGTAACTTATCCCCATCAAGGTCCAGACTAAAACTCGTGCATATTTTTATTATTTACATAGTGATATGTTTCAAGTCAAAATAAACAAGCTATATAAGTTGCAAGGTGTAACACTACAGTCCACTTATTGCTAATCAGAGGATCTAACACCATTTAAGTTACCTGCGTCTACTTTATATTGTATTTAAAACTTAATTCCCTTTTGATTTAACTCTTATGCGGGTTACCGGACCGTACCATGATCTTGTGTTGATCAGGCACGCTCGATCATTGGCCAAACCGTAACCTATTAACTATCGTCAAACATAATATAGAAACCCATTTCTCTTTTCTTTACTTCCAAGCAAGCACATGTTTCTATTTAAGGTTTAAATTACATCAGATCTAATACTTTATCCGGCCATCATGGTGGCGGAAGAAATGTCAGTAAATTAGTTATCGTGCTTACAGATGGTCGATCTACTGAACCGGAACAACTTAGTGGCGCAGCTCTCGCTTTAAAGGTAGGTTATGCATCCAATAATTATTGTACTGTAACCTCCCGGCAA
Source organism: Mactra quadrangularis (assembly GCA_025267735.1). NCBI lineage: Eukaryota > Metazoa > Mollusca > Bivalvia > Venerida > Mactridae > Mactra > Mactra quadrangularis. The sequence continues at coordinate 14,375,411 of CM046308.1, read as the reverse complement.
GCTCAGTCGGTAGCGCACACGTCTTCTGAATGAGGGATTTTAGGTTATATTCCTGGGCGGGACAATCTTTCGCGATGCTTGGTCATGAAATGATTTCTACGGCCATTTCCTACTCCTGATTCTGAATTATGTAGGCCAGTAGTCAGTCCATGACGGAAGTACATGTATGTGCTTAGTAACTGGTTGTCAGCTAAAGCCAGTGATTAAGCCTTTCCAGGAACGGTGCGTTATTATTTTCCTAAGATCTGATTTTAATTGAATTTAACTTCTGCAAAGCAACAACCTCTGAAAAGCAACACACTTTTGTCCCTCCCAATGGATGTTGTTCAAGAGAGGATGTACTGTATCAGTTCTAATATATTCGAACGCAGCCTGGAGTTATCTCATATTATTGAATAAGAAAAAAAATACGGAAATCTTAATTGTATCTCAAAATGGCGACTTTACCGAAAAAATTGTTACACGCATATACATAAATACATGTATTTTGAAAAATGGCCTTGCCTATCATGTTTTTTTCTGACTAATCTGGTTCAAAAGCTAAATGAAATTATTTCTATTACATGTAACTTGTATTATTACATTTTAAATGTAAGACGTTATGACATATATTACAGAGGAACCCGCTGGTAACTGTGGTAGCAGTTGGTATAGGACACAATGTTGATCCTAAAGAATTAGATATGATAGCAACTGATTCTAATCATACATTCCAAGTCTCGTCATTTGACGCTCTTCATACTATCGAGACTGAATTAACAGATAAAACATGTGATGGTATATAACATATTACACTTGTCAGTAAATGTGATTTTTACACGATAGGCTTTTATTACTACCATAAAGTTCAGTGCACCCTATCACAAAAATTCTTACGAAAAATATCGTAAGTCAAATTCATAATTTTGCAGTTCAAAGTCAGGACAATAATAAACATAACTCTACCATGATATTCTAAATGTATATGAATATGATATTTTACATAATTCAATAATATTTGGAATTGATTAGCCAAAAAACGACTGTGATATGAATGCTTCATGCTTTTGACTTACGATGATTTTTATCGTAGCAATTTTTGTGAAAAGCGCCACTGGTATGCAGACTGCATTGCGCTTTCGAAACTCCAAATCGACGCGTGAAGATTTTCATAGTTATGAAATAAAAACATTCGAAGACACAGAAGTAACTATTAAAAGTGAATAACGTCATCGTGAAATTAAATTATAGTTTATACATAATAGTTCCACGTGGATATAATTCTAACAGTTGCGTAGATCTTGATAGAAAACTAATATAACGGTATCAAACTCACGTAAACATGTGAAGACAGCAGTGACGCAGTAACAGCAGTTAACATTCACTGCTAGAAGTATGTAGCCGTAGGGGTTACAGCCCTTACTGCCAAAATATGTAGCAGTAAAGGTTAAATACTGTAATTATTAATGTTTCTTGTTTTTGACTTACGATTATTTTTATCGTAAGATTTTTTATGAAAAGCGCCACAGAAATGTTAACCAATAAGTGTATTTACATACCCTATTTGGTACAGTTTACTGTTTATCATAGTGTTTATAATTTTACAACGCTCACTAGCCTCATCTTAGCTTAGCCAATCAAAAAGACAATAACTCATATGGGCTGTTTCGGCTGAAATTGAAATGCAAATGTTCATGAATGCTTTAGTCAACATATATCATTATATCCACTTATTCAATTATAAGTATCAGTCTGGTATATTTTCACTGTCTTTGTTATAAAATGACTTGTTATTTCGTACATTTCAGCATGCAAGAATTTATACACTGATATTTGTTTCGTTCTTGACTCGTCTGGCAGTGAAGGCAACACCAACTTTCATAAACAATTAGAGTTTGTCAATATGGTTGTCAATGAGTTTAGAATTGATGGTGATGGCCATGTACGAGTGTGTGTAGCAACATTTGATACAAGTGCAAGAGTGGAATTACGTCTGTCTGCACATAACACTAAAGACGCTCTAATGCAAAATGTACTGCAAATTCCATACAGGTTTGTGCTATTTTTTCTTATTGAATAACAATTCAATTATAGCAATATTTTGAAAAGGGAAGTATCAAATATAAACATTTTGGGGGCTTTTTAAATATATATGTTAACAATATAATTATGAATATTACAAGAGGATGCATTATTCAGGCAAAACAGTGACACATTGAAGATGGGTAACTCCTGTGTTGACAATTGATATTAAAACAACCTTGTTGAACTGACTTGTTTATGGAAAAAATAGTTTCTGCAAAATTAAATGTTTGCGTATTATACAAATATTTGATAATCATATTTTCATTAGTGGCCGGTCAATTAAAAGTTGTATCTGCTTTCCGAAGCGTAGTTTGACGATAAAACGCGCATGCCGAAGTCAAACTTCGTGATCGTTGACAAGTTCAGTTTTCTTATTTGTTTTCGATATGAGTACAATTGTGAGAAATTTTGTATTTCTAAACCAGATAATTGAGGTTATTTATAATTATTATTGTTACGATTTAAGTTAGTTTGATTGTAATGTTCTGGCCACTTTCAATACCCATGTTATTTTACCAACAGTATTAATAGTTTCAAGCTCAAATGATTTATTTGATAAATTTGAAATAAAAGTTTACTGCTCAATAAAATGAATCGCGAAAAAAACTAATCGGAAAAAATAATTAAATCACACCGTATCGTTTTTTTCCATTGAACCATTGCAGCCATAGGGTAGGAGCGCGCTTAGGGATCGAGAGGTTCTGGGTTCGAATCCCAATAGGGGCACTGCTAATTTCATTAAGCAAAACATTTACCTGCGATTGCTTTACTCCTCAAGTGTAAATGGGTACCTGCGAGGGTGGTATAATTCCGTTGCACCAATTTGTCGGCTGCACTAATAAACGAATTATTAAAACTCCCCAGGGAAATGGATAGATAGATACCAGTAGCCTGATGACCAGGGGTAATAGCTGCAAAAGTCGGTGAATGTGCGTAAGCATGAAACTCAGATTTTAAAATGACATTACATTTTTTAGTGTTTTTATCATAAGTTTGCCTTACATATGTATATACTATGACATATATATATATTACCTTACAGAGATGGTGAAACAATGACCAATCAAGGTATAGATAGAGCGACACATGAGTTAAGACATGATAGAGATCCATCAAAAATAATGATACTTCTAACAGACGGACGATCTACAGAACCTGAATTAACATTGTCATCTGCTACACATGCTCATAGGTGAATGTTTACACTGTGTTAGAGATAATCGTCATCATTATTATCATCATCACTATCATAATAATTGTTATTATCATCATTATCATCATCGTCATAATTATTACTATCCCAATCACTATCATCATCATCGTCATCATGATAATCATCATCGTCGTCACCATCATCATCACCAACATCACCACCAACATCCATCACCATCATCACAATCATCATCATCAGCAGCAGCATCGTCATCATCATCATTATCATCATTGCTATCATCATCATCGTCATCTTTATTATTATCAACATCATTATTATAATAATTCTCGTCATCTTTATCATTATCGTCATCGTCATTATCATAATCATCACCATCACTACCTTCATCATAATTAATATTATCATCATCATCACCACCATCATCAGTATTATTATTATCATCATCATCATTATTCTCATTTTCGTCCCCATCGCCATCACTAGTCTAATAAAAATGTATAATCATCATCATTATCTTAGTTCTAGCACTACCGCGGCATGTTAGGAAATCTGACTACAACTGTTACATTTTAATGTCATCTAAATACTTCACTTTAACTTTAAGCCACTAACTATGTATAACGTTCACTTATCGTACATAATGGTGCAGCATAAAGTTACTCATGAACCTAACTAAGATGATTTGACAATATTTAACTTGTCCACTGCAAAGAAATAATAAATTTCATTCTATTCATATTTTATTGAACCAAAGATATTGCCTATTTGATTATGAATATGACTTACGTATTGCATGTTTTCATTGTTTGGAATGTATGCACTGACGAGTGCTGCCATTTTATTTGTTTTAATAAGTTAATTTAGTAAGTTTTTTTATTCATGTTGTTTTGTTTACAGGAATGGTATTGAAACTTATGTTATTGGTATAGGACGTTCTGTTGACAACAACGAATTACTGGTAATAAATAAGTAAAAGGACATGGTATACGTGCTAACTAGTAACTTGTGTTAGGTCTCACATCCTTTGAACAAAAAAAACCAAAAACTTTTATAAGGTCTTTTGCAAACATTATTTGTGCAGAGAATTCGGTATACACAATTATAATTATCAGACTAGCATGGCAATTTTTGGACATTGAAATGTAACATTTCTGTTATGCATTATTGTTGTTTTTCCTATTAATTGACTGCTGCAAAAAAGCCGCCCGGCTAGCTTAGTTGGTAGCACGCAAGTCTACTGATCGATGGGTCGTGGGTTCGATTCCCGGACGGGGCATACTTTCGTAGAGTTTGGTCATGAAATTATTTCTACGGCCATTCTCCCTCCTACCAATTTTTTTTAATTATGTAGGGCAGTTGTCAGTAACTGACGAAAGTATGCGCTTAGTAGTTGGTTAACAGCTAAATCCAGAGATTTAGCCTTTCCAGGAGGAGTGAGTAGGTTGACTGACCGCCGTTATATGACCTATAAAATGTGTTGCTACGGCGTGAAACCCAACAAAACAAACAAACAAACTGCTGCAAAAATTTGACGAAAGCAATTGATAGCAAGAACACAGTGAGGAACAAACTGTACGCATACCGAAATTTGCGATTAGATTTCACTGTTCATTTTCTAGCTATGGAATAGTTTATTTGACATTGTATTTCTTTTTTAGCAAATCGCATCAGATAAAGGCCATGTATTCAGAGTAAATCATTTTGATGAATTAGACAGTATTCATCAACAAGTTGTAGATCAAATATGTTCAAGTAAGTTTTAAGAAAATATATTTATACTTTATTTTTATATGTGTAGACAAAAGAGGTTACACAAATTATGTATAACGTTGTATGCAGGTGTGTAAGCAGGCCATGTTGTGCAGTTTTAAAAACCGTTATACTTGTTGCTGGATGTGATGTAGCGAGATGGAGGGTGCGTCTGTCTCCTTAAGAAATAGCTTTGTCCGCTGGTACCTTTTTTACACCAAACGTAGTAAGTAGGCCTATGTGATATCAAATCGCGGGTACCAGAAGACGAAGCGCTAGCTAGCGATATGTTTACTAAACTGGCCTATGGATAGAGAGACAGAAGAGAAATATATTTATTTATTGGAGTTAACGCCGTATCAACACAATTTAGGTCATTTCACGGCGTCCAGCGCACCTAACTTAGCTTTCCTGGACCATTGTCTATAACCAGTACTCACCTACCCTTCCACAAGGCCGGAAACTTCTCCATATTATCTAACCAATGGAGGAAAATCGACATTATTGTCAAATTTTCATGGAAGGGTATAACCTCCCCGGGTGGGATTCGAACCCGCACCCCCTCGGGCACGAGTATCCAAATCCCGGCGCGCCACCAACTGCGCTATCGACCCGGGTTCAGAAGAGAAAGGAGTTATTGCAAAATTATGAGATTTTGACAATTTTAAGTTTTTAACAAATGCTGAATTTTAGAGAAAAAAACATCCATGTACCAGTATCATGGCCATAACACAATGAAGACCTTTATTTTGATGGCCCTAATGGTGGAACTTTACTATATAAAACTAGTAAATATCACTCTACAACGAACTAGATATTACAATTATTATTATTTTAAACCATATATTAAATATATGTTCAAAGGCGCTTCACAATCATATGCATAATAAGGAAATAATTAAATGAAATTGAAAATTGATGATATAATTTCAGGTGCCAAGCAATATGTGGAAACAACAACAACAACCACCACCTCTACAACAACAACTTTACCTCCTACAACAACAAAAGCAGGTAAGATCTTTACCTTTCATTACTATAAATCTATTGTCCTATAGGAGTTGCTGGTTCGAGCCTTACCCGGGCTGGCTATACTAGTACCCTTTAACAAAATTCGACTATGTCGATTTTCCAGTTACAAGATACATGGATAAGTTGTCGTCTTTATGAAAGGGTAACCTAGTATAACCAATTGGTTACAGAAAAAGATCATGGAAAGGCATGTAAGGTGATCTGGTCGCCGTAAAATGGCCTTCATTTGTGTTGACATTGCGCAATACCCTATCAAAATCAAAACATATTAACCTGCCACTTACATAAAATGTAATATAATTTGAATCTTGTAAACTTTCTGTTGTTAATGCACCGAAATGATAGCTACTGTCTTTGGCCACCCAAGTACAAATGTAAATCCTTGTGAAATGAAGTAACAGTCTGAATTATTTGGTCTCAAAAATTAACAATGTCTTCGTAAAGAATCGAATCCGTGACATCTCAATTCATGAAATGTGTCCACTAATACAGTGTATGGACCGAGGGTAATATCATACTTGTGCACTGATATTTATACCAATACCCAAACAATAAAACATGTTTACTCTAGAAAGTAGAAATATTTTAGAATTCTATTCGAATGTATTTATGAATTTATGTGTTTCATAACAGATTGTGTTTCGGATTTCATATTAAAATACTATATTTTTAGTAAGGAGCGTGTATGGTCCAGCAAGTTTAAGTTTCGAATCCCATCCAAACCAAGCTCTTCAGATTTCTTGAGAAATAAACGTTTAGTTTACTCTTATTTGTTTTGAACATGGGAACTATAGGAAGCTGACTAGTTTCATCGTTTTGTATTTCAGCATGCGGTTTGAAACCAGCTGACATTGTCTTCGTATTGGATTCATCGGATAGTGAAGGCGCCGACAATTTCCGCAAAGAAGTGGATTTCGCACACAGTTTTGCTTCACAATTTTCTATTGGTGTCAACAACGTACAATTCAGTGTGGTTACATTTTCTTCCGATGTCCGTAATGATTTCTTTTTCAACAAATACAACTCCAGAAATGATGTTCTTCATGCTATTCGTAACATCACTTACATGGGTCAGGGAACCAATACATCAGGTGCATTAAACTTCGTGCGCACAGAAAGTTTGGAACCAGCAAATGGCGCAAGAACAAATTCCTCTAAATTTGTTATTGTCATCACTGATGGCAGATCAGATTTGCCAGATGAGACCCAAAAAGAAGCTTCCCTCCTACATTCTAAAGCTGAAGTGATTTCTATTGGCATTGGACCAAAGGTTGACAGAGGTGAACTCTCCGCCATTGCTTCAAACCATCGAGTAGTACAAGTTGATAGTTTTGCCTTGTTAAATACAATTAAAACGCAATTAACCGATCTTGCCTGTGAGACAGGGTCTAACTGATAGTAAAAAATCTGTAATGAATGTATTTTATGGAAGTATTTATATCATAAGTAAAATAAAATGATTTAGACAAACTATAAATATATTATCACTTATTTGGATAGCGATGGTCATTTCCTTGACTTGGCATACCTTAAAGTTTAGAATTAACACACATGCTTGTCGTTCCATAAACATTGTGTTGACAAAGGGCGCATAATACTGTTTGTGGCCAAAGGTGTTGCTATTCATATTTAAAGGTTGAGTAGAGAATGGCCAAATGCCCACAACTAGTTCTTATGTAGAAGCAGTGGGTCAAGTGGTACATGTAGAACGTGTGCTAGTAAATCAAGAGGTCCCGGGTTTGAATTTATCTAGAGACACTGCAATTCTATGAGCAATGAATTAACATACAAGTGTTTCACTCTACCTAGACGTAAATAAGTACTGTGAGAGTCACCTGCTTGATGATAATTACAAATATCATGGGTTATAGTACCAAAATTGTAAAGTCGGCTGAACATATATGGAAGCAGAATTTAGACCAAACTTATTTTTTTTTAACTTAGTATGGTTTCATTCAATTTTCATTAAATGTATTGAAGGGTACAGCTTCAATCAAAGACAACTGACTCTGTGATATAATTAACTGTTTAAGGGAGCTGCGTCAAGCCCCATCAAAACATACTTAATAGACAAACCTTGTACATAAGTAAACAAGTAAAAAATTGCTGCTAAATGCAGCAAAGGGATTGTCACGGCAAACAAAAAAGAATGATTAAGTATAATCTAAAGGTAACTCAAAAGAGCATTATATTGAATTGTCATGTTAAGGTTTTTCAGTAATTAAAAGGTAACTTGTCATAAAACGTTTTTCTGTTCAAATGTAACAATCTCGTTCCAAAAGCCTAGTAAGATTCTCGATACTAGTTAGATTGAGAATCTTGACAAATTTGGAGTACGCGAATGGTCTGGATCTAGACACCATCTTTATGCCGACAGGATGTTTGGTTTTAGTTGGATTTATTTCCAGTAATTCATATTTGCATGACGCTTAAAAAGATCGGCAGAAGGGAAAACATAGTTCTTCAGAACAGAAGTTATTTACATGACTTATCGCTTCTGTTTAGTCAAGTGCTCCTCACATTGCGGATCTGTTCTTACCAATCCGTGTAACCAATCATCTAACTAATGCATAACTGTCCAGCATCTTTGAATTTCGACATTTTGATTTTACAGGCGTGAACATTTGTTGCATTTATTGCATTTATTTTTTAATCACGAGACAGTCATGCAATCTAAATGTGTGTGTCTTTGCCTTGAAATAGAAATATCAGTTTGCGCATAGTATTTAAGCAGAGGTAGAGAGTCAGCGAGTGAATCTTTCAAACCAGTGTATTAGAGAGTAGTCATACCTTTACTTGTTACGGAAGAATTTTGTTGCCGGATACACGAAAGGATTTAACATGTATTTTAATTCCGAAAAGATGCACTTAAATACAAAAGGCAAGCTATTTCGAATAGAAATCATTTTTCTTAATAATGAATTCACTCGAGAAAACATACTCCATTCGAACAAATTAAAAACTGGCGAGCTTTTCACCTAGGTGTAAATGTCCGTCATTTTAACTCTCTTAAAATTACCTGGTCCGTCTGGTCAATAGTCCGTCAATATAGTACCAAACTTTTCATAATTAAAAAAAGTCTGCAAAAATAATCTTACATCTGCTCGATCTATAACCAGAAGCAAGTTCAATTACACAAAACGCTACAGTACGTTACATAACGATGCATTCGGAACTCCTCGGTCATACATTTGTTTACTTTAACGCCGGACATTTCAAAATAGCGTCCAAATATGTCCGAGATTATTCGCAGCAAATGGACGAGGACTTCCGAATGTATCGTTGCGGAACATTCTATAACGTTCGCAGTTACTGAACTCAACCCTGGTCCGTAACTCTTATGCTCTTAAAATTAACTGGTCCGCTGCACTTAATCATAGTTAGAAAAGATCGCCAATAGAGCTCAGTAAGAGTAAGAATTAAGAGTCAATGTTACACGATTACGCTTCTTTATTTATACAGTCGGCTAATAAGAAAAAAAGGTATATTATTAAAATATATGAATCATATCAAATTAGTTTTCAAATGATAAATGCTCTAACAGTTGAAATATGTAATATTTACAACAATATGTGATGAAGCAATCGACGATTCTTTTAATAGTTAATGTCTGCAAAGTTATTTCTTAAAATATAATTTCGATATTGGTGTCTTATTTTTTCAAATAAAATATTGGCAAATATCAATAATATATGTACTATACACACATTATGATACGCATATTTGTTAAACTGTATCCGTATACTAAACTGGTCTCCTGGTCCGGTTGGTTCGCGATTTATACCTACCCCTTTTCGTGTGATTCGAAAGGATTTGCGGAAATGTGTTGATATAAAACGCTGATTTTTTGTGTGTTGCATTGTTGCAAGAAAAATTGTTTATATGGATTCCCCCAAAAATGATTTTTCTATTTAACTTTTAACGGAAATGGGCTGTACTATGACTGCATTAATCAAAGCACTGAAAGTACTGGGGTATTCATTGTGTTTAGATTTATTCAATTTTTGTTGGGTTTTATGCTGTAGAAACACCTTATAAAGGTTATATCACAGCGGTCAGTCCACCTACTCACTGTTCCTGAAGAGGCTTTATCTCTGGATTTAGCTGTTGACTATGACTACTGCTGTAATTAGTCAAAGCTATAACTGTTACAATATGACTATCACATTGTTTAATTAGCCTGTGTGTCAAAAAATCTCTAATATAGGAGAGATTTAAAACTATGTCATTGTTATCTGTTATGTGTGCTACGTAGTACACATTTTTGAGTAAAGTTGGACTAACACCCTGCTGCTATTCTATGATTTATATAGTAACTGAACAGAAAATAATGTATTTAAACCCCATTTCTGCTTATCATAAATGTCTTAGAAATTAATTTTACCTGCACTGATGGTGTTTAATGACGAAGGTTAAAATTTACAGATATAATTAAGAATTAATTGTTTGATAAATTATATTTCTTTTTTTCATTCGGTTACCTGATTTAACAACGAGGTTAATGTAGTCAAGTGAATGGGATTATTTTTTGGAAAATAGTTGAAAGTGTTTATATGCACAAATTATCTATATCTTGTAAGAAAATAAACAAATGTTAAGATTCAAAGTGTTATACTAAGATTTAATACCCGAGTTCATTATTACACACAAACTAGTTATTTTGAAGAAAAAGTGATATATGTTCCAAACATTAATTATGTTGATGACTTTAACAAGTACAAATAATATATTCAATACATTAATTGATAGTATAATAATTATCATTCATATTATTAATATATTTAAGTTAAATGCAGTTATTGTATTTTTAAATGAGTATGTTTTATTAACATTTTTTATTCAGGAATTTTTCCTTAATCTCTCCAGATCTTGTCAGATTACACTTTGGTGAAATGAAACTTTTCCATCATAAGCCTTTATTCTTTATTGAATAGAAGTAGGATAAAAATAATCAAGATAGCCTCAATTTATTAAGGCTAATGAGGATAATGAGTTAAAATCAATAATCTAGGTCCCTTAAGGGTCTTTTGTTTTCAGTAATCAATATTTTGAGTCCCTGAAGGGTCTGTTCAATAATTAATATCATACAGTTTCATATGAGGCTAATTTATGATCAATATGTTTAGGTATGGTTCAATAGTTTCATAAAATTCTGATTCAAAGATTTAAGTTGAAAATCAAGTGATTGATTTTTTCTTACGTCGACGTCAGTTTGAAATGTTATAATTTACAATGTCTAACAGCGTAATCATTATGGTAAAGCATTGTTTTGGAATACATCTACTGATGTAATGATGACACTAAGACACACATATCATGGTACTGGACTAATATTATAAATTTTGAAATATATATTTTGTATTTCAATAATTCAAATAAAGATACATGATTGTGTTATTGTATAAGTCTAATACATGTACAGCTTAAAGAAACTATAATAAAACGTAAACACAACACTAGTCGTTTTAAAATATTCATAAGATTATATATCTCAATATGTCAATGTTACCTCTTAATACGTAAATATGTATAATATAAAATATAGAAATATAATAAAAAATAAAATATAAAAATAAAAATTTATGCTTTTGCTAGGTTTCGAACCAGCGACCTCTTGAACTTTTCATTTCAATGAATATTTCCGTTCCTTCCCTTTAGCCGACTGAGCTATTCGGGTCCTAAAGGGCAGAGCATGTAACAATAGTTAAATACAGTAAAAAGGACATTTAATATGGGGAAGATAATTTTGGAAGATGAATCCTAAATTTTGTGAGTTGTTATCAAATACAAATAAACTGCACTATCAAATTAAAAAAGCAATTAAATTCTGATTTGTAATTAAACGTATTAATGATAGTTATGAAATTTCAAGTAAAATAATCCCATGTACGATTTATTTGACATATTAATAAATTATGTACAGCGGTATGATTTAACTAAAAACCTTGTAATTAATATATTGTATATAGATCTATAGACGTTCTTGTAACAAACAGACAAGCTGCGTCTGTTCACTTTGTCAAGCGTTTGCCTTTTTCTGACGAAGCATTTTACTGGCTCTGGTCGTTCCCAAATACCAAGTCATTCCTTTTTCTTAGAGAAGGGAAATATGGCATGGTTACCAGAGCTGTTGATGTTTTGCTAGGACTTGGTCAAACGCTTTGTTTCTGCGTTCGTCATCGTGAGATGACGAAACAACCTGCATGAGTCGTGCATGTGGTCGCACGATCATGGCGCTCTATCCTGTCTCGCCTCCCTATATTTAATTAAATAACTATATTGAAAATGATTTAATATTTCTTTCATCTTGAGAGAAATTTGAAAAAAATATTAATGAATACATGTACACTTTAAAATGGATTAAGTGGTAAATTTGCTATGTCCATTTCATACATTTCTGTACTTACTACCCCTTCGTTAAATTCATATTGTTTTAAATCCAACCTCCTATAATCGAAGACAGGAAGAGTGCCATGGTCAAAATGCAGTACATGTATTATGATAAACTAAAATATATTTAAAAAAAACATAAAATGAATTTCTACGCACCCGGGTCACGTCAGTTTAATGCATTGCCTCTCATATTCAAAAATATGCAAACAATATGAAACCATTAAAATAGTTTTGTCGGAAAAATATTGGCATTTTGAGAGAGGTCGATCGAGGAATGTATAACTTTACCACCGGACTTACCTCGGCGATCTTCTATGCAGATAAATCTCGGATATCATGATAGTTACGTATTAAGAGGTAACATTGACATATTGAGATATATGCTGAGACGAAAAAGTTTAGTCAGTAAGAATGTTTCATTTAATATTTTATAATAAACCCCATTCTATTGACAAAAAATTGATTTGTAACAAAATTTAATCAATCGACAGAATATTGAACATTTTTACAAAAAAGTTTGATGAGATTATTGAGAATTCCAGTCATGATAACAGCATAAGGGTCAGAATAAAAAATCACAAACTAATCAGTATCTGGTATGTCCACCTCTAGCTTGAATGACGTCAATAGCGTACGTGATTTGGGGCGTGCATTGCACGAGGAATGGGCACAGACACCTGCTCACTTCACCCGGCGACTCATAATTTCATTGAGACGACGTTGTTTGGCTGTCATTCAATCTAGAGGTGAACATACCAGATACTGATTAGTTTGTGATTTTTTATTCTGACCCTTATGCTGTTATCATGGCTGGAATTCTCAAGAATCTCATCAAACTTTTTTGTAAAAATGTTCAATATTCTGTATTAGTCCAGTACCATGATATGTGTGTCTTAGTGTCATCATTACATCAGATGTATTCCAAAACAATGCTTTACCATAATGATTACGCTGTTAGACTTTGTAAATTATAACATTTCAAACTGACGTCGACGTAAGAAAAAATCAATTACCTGATTTTCAACTTAAAATTTCGACAGTTAGTTCACGATCGACCCCCTGATTTTTTTCATATAAACATTGATATAGTCCAACAGAATTAACCTGAGCTTGACCTTTATGCAAGAAATAATACCTAGATAATTGATTTTAGCTTATTTTCCTCATTATAATCAAGATAGCCTCAATTTATTGAGGCTATCTTGATTATTTTATTCTACTTATATATATACATATATTATATATTACAAAAATTAAGCAAATGTGACTTCACATGCCAATTAATTTTATTTTCTTTACTAATTCAAACATATTTAGCCATACGGTTCATTGGTCATAACTTGTCTATTAAAGATAATGTTGTTTTAGATTTTATATACAATACCCACCAAAAGTGCGGAGACATTTTCACTTTGCAGGCCTACTAAATAGCTTTTGTCCAAAATTTTGAAAACTGCTTACTTAAAAAAGTTTATCACTTTACTTATAACTGAGTCTACAAAAATACCAAACAAAATACATTATAGAAAATGATTACAATAAATAGGCTTAAGCTAGGGTGTCAGATGCTGAATATTATTCATGTGCCGCATTATTGAAATTTGTTTTCATTTTATCACAACCATATTTAAATATAAAAAACTAGTAATTCTACAAAAAAAATCATCAAAATTAATGAGTTGTAGTTTTTTTTGTGGGTACTGTATTAATATATCATTGGAAATATATATTATAACAGGTACCAAAGATGGTGGCAGGAAAAATTATTTTTTTTTATATCAAAGAATTTTTCTGAAAAGTGGGACGCAAACTTGTGTGTTACTTGTTCCACATAAAATATCCACGCATATATGCATAAAATATACTAAATGTACCCTTTATTTGGTACAATAAATTGTCTCTATGATTTATGTATGGTAAAAAAATATGAAAGATCTCGTGTATCAACAGAAATAATTGTTTCCCCCACCCGCTTTTTCAATGATGTGCTGTTTGACATCATCTTGGATTTTATAGCGAGCGCTCGACATTCTGTACACAAACGGTCTGACTGACCGATATCTTCACCTATTTATGGAATGAGCGCAGTCGTTCAATAGCCTAACAATTCGCGAGGCGGGCGCATTGTTGAACACACCTCGGGTTTAATTGCATACGACCCGAACAGTTACAGTCCGGAAATAATTATCTTTAAAACAAACCCAATACGCGGGAATCAGCACTTATAGTAATGTATAATACAGTACAAGTATTAGCATTCCAAAAATGCTTGAATCGTCGATTAGCCATGTATGACATCTCCTTTAGTAAAGCATTCAAGCAATATATGTGTCAGAGTTTAACAATTTTGTCATGTTCCGACCGAGCACATACAAACTCATTTTTATGGTATACTTTATAATTCACCTGTCCATTTGGCAATAAATTATATTTATTGATAACCAATCCAGATTATTCGATTCAAGAACATGTTCTGTCCCATATTTCGACGGCTAATCGAACGAAGATTATATTTCTTTACAAGAAAATATTGAGGCAAAGCATCAAAGGTCCCCAAACAATTAATAGCACGAAAGTACTGCTTACGTCTGTGATCTCTATAAGTGAGGCATTAAAATTCTTTAAAAATGTTTATTAACCGTTAATTAAACCAACCATGTTTGATAATTTAATATATAAATGTACAATATATAAAACGATCATTATCAGTGATGGTCTGATAATTCTTCCCTGTTTATGGTGTCAGCCACAGTGTCTTCGTCAGTGGTTTAGACTGTGACTTTCTATAAATAGACCGCGAAGGCCGTCGAGTGTACATCTATCTAATAGTACTGCCACACACCTCTCACGAGTATTATGGACAGTCTTATCTCTGTTACAAGTTAATCGCTTCAAGTATATTCTGTAACGTCATATTGAGCGTCTGGTCATTTTCTCGCGCAGAAATACATAAAGTACCAGTTTCAGTATGAACTATTTTTGTATTCATTGTTTTTAACAATGAATACTCTGTTACCAATAGATTAATAGCGGTATTCCGATCGGAATCCTATACTGACCTATTGACCTATATATTAATCAACGAAACCGAACAGCATCCGGAAAATTCCGCTACACAAAATAGTTCGCAAATAGTTCTTTTGTTTCATCGATCATCTGTGTATTCCTACGCGTCAATTTAATTACGCGTTTAACTCGATCTACATCAAACCTTTCTTTAAAGTGAAACCGAGTATTGACAAATTTGTTACTGACAATCGCGGATGTATACATCGATTTCATTCATGAAAAAATATGAATGAAACTACGTTCCCGTATCAAGCACTATAGTCACGTGACGACCATCCTAATTTAACCAGGGGCCGTATTCCCATCCTTACTTAAGTATAATATATTATCCTCAAATCGACAGATTTTCCTCAAAATAGACAAAATTTTCTTAAGTTTGAGGAAATATTTTAAGTGGTATTCCCATCCTCACTCCACTCTGAGATTTTCCACAACATCGGTCTTTTTTCCTTATCTTTTGAGGAACGTTCGACTTACCTTATCTTTGAAAAAAAATCCTCAACTTGTATTTTGGACGCCATTTTTTCTCTCGACTAAAACATATTTTTTGTTTTTTTTCACCAATAAACAGAGAAGTTTATGTACAGGTAAGTTGTTTTTAACCATTTTTTCGTTTCTACCTTACTCTTAGGTGATCATTCGCAAGAAAAAGTATTCGTAAGCGTTTTAACCTTTGTTTACTATTTCGTCTGTATCGGCCTTGTCAAGGTGTGCGTTCATTTTTTGAAACAATAATTTTGATTAGATTTCGGTGAGTTAAAACTATATTTGTGCTTGAATCATTGAAATTCCTTGTTAATGTAACATCTCATAAGAGTTTATGGCCATTTAAGCTTCCTTTCGTGTAAAAATTCGCTGCTGAAGAAGTCGCGTTTTCGTCCCAAGGACATTAGTACTTACGTCACGATGAAAAATATCACACAGAACAAATATTTTACGTTATAAAGTCGAATTAGAGTTTGACAAGTGCAGGGGTAAAAACTTACCAAAGCCATTTTGTATAGTCTGTTTAACAGGGCAGTATACGAAATACTGGTGTTATGAATTCGAGTGGGATGTGCCCATAGGACCCCTTGGTTGTTTAAAAGAATATAAAAACATGTTGTAATAATTATAATACCATTATACCTGCATATTGTTAACTGATAATTACAATGATCAATATCATAGAAATTTTATATATTATTATCCTGTTATTTTTTTGCAAAAACTTAGATTTATTTCATTTAAACATGAGATCTATTTAAATTTTAATGTATTTTCAGGTTTAACAAAAAATGTCATGCTCCATTGATACTGAGATGTTCTTGCCCAATGTGACTGGGTTTCCACCTGGGCAAGTGAAAATAACATTTGATGGGCCCAAGTGGTGAGTATATTTAGAATACTTGGCTTCTCTAAATCTTAGCTACTGCATCAGTGAAAGCCTTGAAAAGTATATTTTAAAACAGCTAACTTAATTGAAATTTAGTTGTGTTGTATTCATTGGTTAAGTTTGAGGTGACCTTTAAGCTTCAATGCTGGGCCTGTAAAGTCCATCTCTCAGAAATAATATTTAAGCAATATATCAGTAGCCTTGTCATCTAAATGTGCAAATTGACCTAAAAAAGATTATGAATTAAATAACATTTTCATACATTTAACCAGTTAGCTGTAGCTTACTGCATTTATTATTTGCTCTTGATTCTTCTCAATATTTCAGCCAAAGGCCTCTATCCAGGGACATTTTTCTCAAATTTACATTCTTTTGTTTTTATTTTTAAAACAGAAACAATTGAATTAAGTTTGTTTGTTTAAGTGTTTTACGGCGCACCAACACAGAAAGGTGACATCGCGCCGAAATTGAATTAAGAATAAAAAGCAAATTAATGTTGCATTAAGAAAAATCTGTCAGGATTTTTTTATATATCTGACAGTTGTAGTTAAGTTAATGAAGAGTGTATGTTTAATGTATTAATGTGCCTAGGATCTCTGTTTACATTCCTACTAAAATAATGAAAGGGCTCAAACGTGGGTTGATATTAGCTTTTAGCCAGTAATTTAAAGCCACATGTCTAATCCAGTGTTTTGCAACTTGAATCATGATGAAAGAATATCAAAAAATACTGAACAAATTATTTCTTGACAAGTATCCTAAATGGTTTACAAGTTTGGCCAAAAACTGCTACTTCCACTCCTAGTTTGACTGTCAAAAAACCTACCTAGGCTACTGAACTAAATTTGGTCATAATTGACTTTGTAAAAAATGTAAAATAAACATTGTGAATAATTTCACTTCTGTTTTTTTGCAGACTTCAGCTGTGAAGATATATGAATATGACTTGAAGAGTTTTAAATATGTATGAAAAAATGTAACTAGTTTTTTAGAAAGATGAGGCTAGAACAAGCTGTGATAAGTAAGTAAATGTCCTTTAATAGTTCCAATTCCTGGAATTCATCCGAAAGATTTTGTGCTATGGCTTAAGCACATAGAATATCACTAAACATTGTTGATATAATATCGCAGTCAAGTGTGAATGTCATGACAAACCCTGTTCATATATAAACTGCAAAAATGAAGGTCAGAGTTGTGACCCCATTTGTTAAATATCAATTAAAATCACCCTGCTGAAAAAGGGTTTGCAATACTTTTCAGCTTTTTTATGTCAAAACAAAAATATATCCAATAAAAAGTTGATTTAAAAGTTGTTTTAATTATGAAATTTATATCAGCCTGTTTATGGTTGATCTTCACATACTTGATCCTTATTTTAACATATTTTTATTTCTAGGTTAAGTGTTAAGATATAAAAGAAGTGATATAGATTAAACTATGGTTCAGCCAGACCTGTCACCTGTGACTAAGAATGTTGTCATATAATAAACACTACTACAACAACTGCTTATGAAATCCATTGTACTCATATTGGATCCCTTGAGAATGTGATAACAATACTACTCATTTTAGCTTCATCCACTACTCGATGTTTTAATTCAACTAGCAATTTGACTTAGATGTTCTTGAAATATTAGTTTCCATGGGTTTTGCGCTTCAATCAATAAAAGCTAGTCATTAAGTACTTGTCGACAGAGCTCTCAAACTGTACATCTTGTAATATGACTATATTTTTAGTTTATATGTAAATCTATTAATCATTTGATTGTTGTGATACAAGTTATGTGTTAATAAAATGTGTTTTATATAATAAACTATTCAGTTTTTTTCTTTAAATGTCTTAGGCTTGTAAAATATAAGCTTACATGTACAATGCAGGTAAAAGCAAGTATGTGTGAGTAGATTACAAATAGTTTTATAGAATATTCAGTTAATATTGAAGCCTAAGCCGTAGATTCTACCTTTGGCTGGAAAGTTGTTTTATGGAGGTGTTGTTTTAAATAATGACGATGAAACCATGGCACTATCCATTATAAAAATTCTGTCAATGTGACACCAACTTGTAGCCAGATTGCACATCCCATGTATGAAGGATAAAGTAAATGTAATACCAAGCTGATGATAGGCCAACAGTATTTGCTGGGGTATGATAAAAGTTAACTTTTAACGCCTGTTAACTCATTTCCAGTTATAAGTTAATTATTGGCTGTAACCCTCTTAATGGTACTACAAATTACTTGCAAACTCATGTACAAACACGCACATTCAAATTTAAACGGTTGTAAGCCCTACAATGATGGTAAATTATAATTTGATATTTTCAAAATACAGAAAATGATGAGTCAAAACTGCATTATGTGTTGTTTCTTGATAAAAATAATTTCCAAAGAGATTATTAACTTAACCAGAATTCTGGTTAAGTTTGACAGCTCTTGTAAGTCGGTGAATGATCTAAGTCATGTAGGACAGTCGTCAGTCACTGACGAAGTATGCACCCAGTAGTTTGTTAACAGCTAAATCCTGAGATAAAGCTTCTTCAGGAACAGTGAGTAGGTGGACTGACCGCTGTGATATAATCTATATAAAGTGTTGCCACAGCATAAAACCCAACAAAAATTGAATAAGTCTTAAAACAATGAATACTCCAGTACTTTCAGTGCTTTGATATTGTAGCGGAATTATCCGGATATGGATGCTGTTAGGTCTCGTTGATTAAATATAGGACTCCGATCGGAATACCACTATTAATCTATTGGTAACAGAGTATTCATTGTTAACACAATGAATACAAAAACAATAAATTTGTCGGCAGTGGAAATCGAAAGGATTTTTATCATTTTTTATCACGTGACTTTTGCCCATTGCTATCAAAATCTACCCACCACAATATCACGGCGTTGAGACGCCGTGAAATGAATATTTTACTTGAGGCATTTATCTTGATGACCCAGTTTGCTATTTCACAAATGTTCACTGTTTTACGTCATATATACACTGTAGTCAGTGTTCAATAACACTAAATGTCCTACTACTACTAACTTCTTTGCTATTAACTTTTCATAACCGATTTTGTGTATCATGTAGGTTAACATACCGAGGGCTTGACGGAAAACTGTCGTAACTCATATTTTCAAAAAATTTCATGAGAAGCAAAAAACTCTTTAGCATTTTCCTCTTATGTTATTCTGTTACTATTTTTTGATATGTGGGTAAGAAATAACATGTCTTATGTTATTACACTGTGTTAAAAAACTATTTTTTTTGTGAATTTACAAGCTTTTTTTACTTACAACAGTTTTCCACTGAAATTGGGAGTTATTCCGAACATGGAACTAAGTAAATTTATGTAATTTATAAATGGAATATTTTGATGAAGTTTGGTAGGAACATGTACAGTCCAACCTGTGAACAACGGCCGGCCAAGGGAAAAGAGAAAAGTGGCCTTTGTTCACAGGTGGCCTTTGTTCGGAGGGAGGAACAAACGGGCCATGTTTCGTTAGACTTGAGAGACAGAGTTCATAATTAACATGAATTAATCATTAAAATTGTTTTTATTTTCAACCTTAATTCATTATTCACATTATCATTATTGAATTTGTGACAATAAACGAAAAAAAAATTGAACAAAGAATGACTAAAACAAAGAAATCAGTATTTGCCATTTCTAAAGCCAAAATCCAAAAGTCATTTTTGAAAAAAAGTTAGTTACGATAGTTTTGCGTCAAGTCCTCGATACATACTTGTACCATGGTCTAACAAAGTCTACCACCTCAATGAAAATACAGGCAAAAATCGATATGAAATACAAGGATTATCGCTATAAGAAGCAGCAACATTGAAATATTCACTCAACATGTTGAAATATCCAATGATTTGTTTAAAATTATCATATGCCAGTCATGATCAGGTGATAAGACATTCACAAACTTCATTGTTGATTCATTCTTGGGCTTCTGGATGTAAATCACGATGAGGAAGGGAATATCTAACAAGTTAATCCATTATGGACTGGTCTGATTGAATATAACTAATGTGACTGCAATACATGTAAATATATATATTTATTTATACCATTCTGTGTTTAGTCCGCCATCTTGGTTTACTTTATCTTCAGGTAACATGACAATGGAAGCATAAAGTTTTACTTTTATCTGTAGTCCAGATTTTACTGATGATAAAATGTGAATCAGGTCATATTATGATTATAAATAGATTAACGTGTAATAACTCATACAAAATTGTATAAAAATATTGTAAAAGTGGTAAGACGTGAATCACTTTCTTGTATAAACTATTTTGGTAACTGTCAGGTGCACGCAGAACAATTTTGGTGCCACCATATTTTAATCTCAATGAATTAATGATGTCACACGATTATGTATAGAAACGCACTACATGTTTTGTCACAGATTTTTAACCTAGCTTATCTTCATGAACGCAGTTGCACTGTCAGTTCTTCAGTAGTAGATCGTAGAGGCCACATAACAGTGCTACGACGAGACAGACCATTTTAACAAGATGTTTCGTTTAGTCTGTCTGTTGGTAGTTGCGAGTTGTGTTCGAGCTATTGACAAAGGTGAGGTGATTTATAATTTTGATAAATACTCTTTTAATACATTTCACAATAAGTTCATTGTTAGCCAGATTGGTTAGAAAGATATGATTTTACTGGTTTATTGACAAAATCTCTTTGACAAATTGATGATCAAGCGGTTTTAGAAATATTATAGTATTATAAGTAAGTTTCAGCTTAGCATGTACAAAGTCACTCTAAATGTTTAGAACTAACAGTTACTAAGTAAGCAGTATACTCATATTAAATAAAAAACTGATTGGACGGTAAAGAGGATTTGTAAACAAGCTGAGTATAATGCTACACTCTTTGAAAAAAAGCTTAACATGTTTGTACATGATGACCATATGAGAACTTTATACATTTGTTTGACCTCTAGGGTGGGGGCAAATGTTGAAACTAGGGGAGAATACTCTAACACAGGTTACATGCCAGAAGATATTGTTCAAGTCTAAATGTTGACGCATGACGGAGTAAGCATTATAGCCCGTTATGAGCACTTAGTGTTATATTGTCGAATCAAAAGACATAATACTTGTCATTACGAGTTGTTACTTGCTGAAAAACGGTACTAAGTATTTAAACCAAGCACTAACAATTTATTTTATTTAGCAATACCAATATCATTTTATCTATTGGCTTTAACGTCGTATCAACATTATAATGGTATTCCTAAGACACCCAGTGCACCAAACTTAGTTTTTTATCACCTTCCCTAGCTATAACCAGTATTCGGCTACCTTTTCACAAGGACGGCAACTTCTCTATATACCCTATTAAAGGAGGAAAGTTTACAATTTTGATCTATTTCATGAAATGAACCAGTTCTGTTTCAGCATGCCCATTCAAACCACTAGATATAATATTCTGTATTGATGGTTCTGGCAGTGAGGGGCAGACCAATTTCAACAAACAATTACAATTCATTAAAAACTTCACAAGTCAGTTTGAGATAGGTGAAAACAACACTCGTGTTTCCCTGATAACATTTGCAACAAGTGCACACAGTGAATTCTTTCTCAACCAGTACCAAAATAAGACACAATTACTTGACAAAATTGGAGAAACAAAATATCCAAATGGTGAAACCAATACTCACACTGGTATGTATTCCTACCGGGTTGATCGCGCAAGGAGCGTTGCCAACGACGGTGTTAACTCTACTTTACTGATGCATAGGGCACAGGAACAAAACATAATTAATCTAACCTCATTGAGTTATGACCTTATTGTCATAATCTAATGAATACATTAATCTTTTTGAAGGAGCTGTTAGTTTTAAATCGTTATCTCAAAGTATACTCCTGAGCATACTGGAGAATCCTTATGAGACGGTACTGCTTTTTTTATCTGTATTTATTAACATTTCCTCCTTTGTAAGTGACTTTTCTTTGATAAGTGATCATGAGATAAATGAATATAAGTTTATTGCTAGTCTCAATGAAATAAATGTCATGTACCAGATACCAAACACGATTCTCTGATACAAAAGTGTCCAATTTGCCCTTCCAAGCACATATCAAGATTGCCGAAAGGTTAATTCGTGTTCTTGGCCTAAATTTTCGGAACGTTCTCCAAAATGACCCATAACTTATATAAACCGAAGATAAATTAATAAAGAACGTAATGAAACTTACATAATCTCAAAATTCCATAAGTATTTTTTAAATTGGATTTAACGCCGTATCAACACATTTTAGGTCATTTTACGACGTCCAGGGCACCTAACCTAGCTTTCCTGGACCCTTGTCTATATATCCTTTCACAAGGCCGGAAACTTCAATCTCCATAAATTTATCTAATCAATGGAACAAAATTGACATCATAGTCTAATTTCATAAGTTATCATTAGATGTTTTAAATTTTTTAGTTAATTTATGTGAACTTTTCGTTATTCAATGTAAAGACTATAGACTATATAGTTATTGTGCTATATAAATGAATCTGGATTGATCTAAAATGCTGTTTATCAACTGTCTTTCAGCTTTAAATCTTATACGAGGGTCGACATTATCATCTCGGCATGATGGCGACAGGAACGTCAGTAAAATAGTCATTGTTCTTACTGATGGTCGTTCCACTGAACCAGAGACTTTACAAAGGAGTGCTACTCAATTAAAGGTACATTACATCATGGATAACAACCTGTGTAGTTCTTTACAAAAGATACAAGTATGCGCGCGTAGATACAGGGAAATGGGGGCGATTTGCATTGTATGATCGGCTGTATACCACTGAAAACCATTGACCGTTGTCTTGCCTTAGATTTTTAGGATGGAATTTAACGCGATAGCCATATTGTTCTCCGTGTTTAAATATTAGAGAAAAAGATGGAGGGTTACAAATCAGTAAAAGTCGTTAGAAAGGAATAGATATAATTTTGGAATATACATAGGACTAATAGTAGCACCAGAAGTCCTGGAAAAGTTGAAATGATAAAAATAAATAAAATTCCCCAAGATAGACATAACCCCTTTGTTCCGCAAATTGTATGACATCTATCAATTATACTCCAGAATAACCCTTTAGTAACGGTAGTGGCAATTGGGATTGGGCGCAACGTTGATCCTAAAGAATTGGATATGATCGCAACTGATGCTAACCACACGTTTCAAGTCAGTTCCTTTGATGCCCTACATTCAATTGAAACAGATTTAACAGACGCTACTTGCCAAGGTATATACACGTTTCTAAATATTAATTGTTCGTTTTTGCTTTGTCCAATTTTGCTTCTTCGACAAGCAAAGTCATATTTATCAGTTGACCAATACATTTATTGTTTTTGGTATGCAATGGTTCTGAACTTCCACCTCATTACTCGTCTTGTTCAATTAACCTCGATGAGTAGCTTTGCTTAAGTTGCATGGTTTTCAACAGCTGCAATGAAGTAAGACCACTTATAGTCCGTTTTTCTCAACTGTCAAAGCTTGAATGATTTCACGGTGACTGAATACAATGTTTTTGTACTGGTGGCCTAATTGTTATTAAAAATATCTTGACTAAAACATATCATATGGCATAAGGAGCTTATCTCGGTCATAATACGCACTTTCGGAAACTCATAGATGTATTACGTCAATAATTTTAACAAACGCTTTCACTGTGAAATTATTCATGTTTTGACAGTTGAGACAAAACGAACTATACTTACTTTTAATCGAGAGGCCTTGGGTTCATATTCAACACAAGCCATAAACATTTTAAGCGAACAATACTTGTGATTGATTAACTCCAACTAGGTTTAAATGAGCACTGTGAGGATCACCTGCTTCAAAATGATCAGTAAATCGGTGATTATCATTGGACACGGTTAAGTCGACTGATTATTCGCATGAACGCTGCTTTTAAAACGAACTTTTACTACTATATGCAAGTAGATAGTCTATTCTATATTGTTTTTAAGGCTGTCACGATATACCGTTATACCAGTATATTGCAAACGCAGCTGCGGCAATACGTATATCGGTACGAATTTAACGTACCGGTATTTGGCGATATTTTTTATTTCATTGGAAAAATCCTTTCTCCGCGAAATAATGGAAGCAAAACGTCAGTTTTTCCATTTCATTCAATCTAAGCTTAAGTTACAAGAATTTAACTGACTGGGGCGCGTTCAATTGTTTATACGGAACTTGTTCAAAATATGTTTTTAAATCGAATACTTTGGAACAGGTTGTTGTGAAACAAGCATGGCTTTCAGGAGCTTGATTGCTAAGATGTTATTCAGGGTCATCGTTTCTTCCAACTAAGCATCATTTATATATGCAAAACATACATCACAGTCCTAAATGACCGTATAGACCTAGTGAAACTAGATTCAAGTAGTTGCATATAAGATTAGCAATATTTCTGTTGAATACAGCATAGACACAACGAATCTATAAACCCACAATATATCGTGGTACGTATCGCAATACGGTGCTAGCGTATTGCAATATATCGCGGTACGCCTCTGGCGTATCGTGACAGCCCTAATTGTTTTTCATGGAAATTTTTCATAAAAACAAATCATTGGGGCAGCACTTGTTAGATTTTAAAGGTAAATGCTAATTTAATCGTTATTATCAAGCCTATATCATTGCAATCTGGATAGTAGCTTAAATGGTGTAGTTTGGATATTCTAGGGTATAATAATTATATTAGTTTTAAAATTATTTTCAGCATGTAAAAATGTATACACTGATATTTGTTTTGTACTGGATTCATCTGGCAGTGAAGGTCCAAGTAACTTTCATAAACAATTAGAGTTTGTCAATATGGTTGTCAATGAGTTTCAAGTTGATAGTGATGGTTATGTACGTGTTTGTGTTGCAACATTTGATACAAGTGCAAGAGTGGAAATACGTTTGTCAGCGTACGACTCAAAAGAAGCTCTTATGGAAAATATATTGAAAATTCAATACAGGTAAGAATTTTGCGTAAGTCATAAAGAAATTCGTTGGACTCTTGATATAAGGTTAAGAGTAGGTTAGCACTGGATAGATGTAATCCATTGTCGAAAATTTATTCTTGTTGAGTCGATATTGACAGAATAACTTAAACAGGTGGAAAGTGGAATCAAGCAATGTATTAAACAGATCAGACCCAACCTTGAAAATATACGTACATACAATTTATATTTATTCGAACCATTAACATGCCCATATTAATGTTTTAATTTTTAAACGCAATAGGCCACATCCAAAGTGAAGCTTGTTTTATTTGTTGTAACTTTCAAGATTCAATAAAGTCTATTGAAACAAAATATGAAATTACCCTGTCTTATCACCAGAATCATTAGGTATCTTTGGTAGCCGCCTGGCTAGCTCAGTTGGTAGCACGCAAATCTACTGATCTAGAGTCGTGAGTTCGATTCCCGGGCGGGGCATACTTTCGTGGAGCTTGGTCATGAAATTATTTCTACGGCCATTCTCCATCCTGCCAATGATTCTTAATTATGTAGGGCACTTGTCAGTCACTGACGAAAGTTTGTGCTTAGTAATTGGTTAACAGACAAATCCAGAGATTTAGCCTTTCCAGGAGGTGTGAGTAGATTGTCTGATCGTCGATATTTGACCTATACAATGTATTGCTACGGCTTTAAAACCCAACAAAAACATAAGGTACTTTGACAGAATAGTAAGTATTAATCCTTTCCAACACCACGAGACTTGCATCTATAGGCATATAATCACTTTTACAGTCATTGTTAATAATTATTAAGCGCGTGTTTTTGTTCAAATATTTATAAATTTATTTATTTTAACATCTCATGTTAATTAATCATTAAATAATATTTGTATTACTTTGTAAAGAGATGGCGAAACAATGACTAATCTTGGTATGGACAGAGCTCGACGTCAACTCAATTCACGACAAGATGCTACGAAAATAATGATTGTTTTAACTGATGGTCGATCAACAGAACCCTCTAATACCCAACATACGTCAGAGGTCGTCCACAGGTAGGCTGGAACGTTTTAAAGGGATATACAGGCAAATGACTGTGCCAAAAGTATAGAACCAAGTTTAGTCTTTAAAACAGTATTAAGAACGTCAGAAATCACTTACTAATAACATTTGTCACTTATAACATTCAACTGAACGAATTTAAACATGTGACGTACAGATTGTTAAAAACGAAAGAAGGACACTGAGAGAATCACCAAGCTATTTATAGATTTCTTATATGTCGTACTTGCTGAAATTAAACATTTTCATTGGTCGCTTGTCTTTTCAACATTTTTAGGCGGTTAGGATATCTTTTTAAAAGAATTAAACTAATGTTGCACAATGACAAGCTTTAGAATCTTCTTATCAGTAAATGCATATTTTAACACAAATCTATTTTTAGCTAATCTGACCCACGTAGGTCTAGTTAGGAAACACCCCAAATATTACGAGAAAATTAAGAAATACTTTGCCAAGTAATGAAACAGTGTGTCTGTTGCATTCACAGTTATAAAAATATAATTCAACATCAGGAAATATGAAGTTTTATGAACTTTTGCCTGTATATCCCTTTAAATTCATTCAGGTCCCTAATTTCATTAACAATAAGCTATAATATGAGTCTGCCTCTATCCAACTTGATCATACATTAATGGTAAGGAAAAGAAGCAGTTCACACTTTGTAAATGCCCTCGCTCATAAAATACTTAACAAACATTGTGCACACCATTTTGAATGTATGATATGCAATCACGTAATTTGCATTTGAGAGTGCCATGTATAGCTACATGTATTTCTAAAACACAAACATACGAGGCTTGATCCAGAAATAATGTCACTGGGCTGTAAAATTTTTAATATCATTTAGAAAAGAACAAAATTTAGTAAATTGATACCTGAATCTATTTGCAATATTTCCTGAAAATATCATAAAATTATAACAATACAGCGCAAACTAAATGCATGACGGGCACAGAGACATTACTTATGGATCAACCCTCGTATTTGTTTGAATTGAGATATTCAACAAATATGTTTAATGAAGACAACACTAATGTATTACAGTAAAACATATAAAGTCATATATAGCATATCAGACACATGGATTGTATCGTATCTGTAATTTTTATACTATAGAACAAACACATGAAAGTGATAAACATCTTTCATGACTTGTGTCCCCCAACGTAAAACAACTTTTTTTCATTTCTGATGATAAATGGCCAACCTTAAGGTCTAGTATCTACTCGCAATGAATGTCATAGTAAAATAATTTCGTTTAAATATGCAACGTTAGTAATTTGTTAGTAAGTTGTACGACACCTACAAGTATGATATACCAAGTAAGAACAGTGGACTGGTCTGTAGTGCAGTAGGTGGCGCGCCGGGATTTGGAATCTCGTGTCCCGATGGGGGTACGGGTTCGAATCCCACCCGGGGAGGTTATACCCTTCCTTGAAAATAGGACAATACTGTCAATTTACTTCCATTAATAATGTAAAACATGTACGGAGAAGTTTCCGGCCTTGTGGAAGGGTAGGTGAGTACTGCGTATAGACAAGGGTCCAGGAAAGCTAGGTTAGGTGCGCTGGACGCCGTAAAATGACCTAAAATGTGTTGACACGGCCTTAAACCCTGTAAAATAAGTAAGAACTGTGGACTGTTTTGTTGATACTGTAATATATCGGGGGTCATTCATTGTACTATCATTGGCAAAATATTTACTGAAATTATTGGTCACTTGAACAGGACTAAGCAAAATCATTGTCTCGATATTTTCAAATTAGTATGGTTGACGTTTGCTTTAATTCGCGGAGGCGTGGATACAAGCACTTTATAAGGGAGCACCATCATTACTGCGGGACACATAAGATGGGGGCGCACATTGAATAGTGATTAGTCGCTGCTCTCAATTTCGGTACTTGGACGTACAGGCGGCCGGCACGGTCCCAAAGCAAAAACACTATATATACACATATGTATAATATAGTGTTTTTGCTTTGGGACCGTGCTGGCCGCCTGTGCTTAAAAGTAAGTAATTAACATTTAGGAAAATATTTTGGCGTTAGTTGATATATTACAAATGCATCTTATGTTCCAAAACAGGGAACAAAATAGTTATATATTAGTAACCATGATCATGTATGATTATAGTCCACGCTTTTGTTTTGCTTCATGTTGAGTAGTTCAGAAATGACATTGCATCGCCTCACTTCTTTACACTGACATATGAGCTATAGTGTGCCAATGAATTAGGGACTTTTGTCAGTTATCTTTCCCTGATAAAATCTGAAGCAATCCAGTTGGTAAATAGGTCCTTAGAGTTGGAATCCTCGGAATTTATCATTAAAGTCCTATGTAAGGATAACAAAATATTTCATCTAATATCTTTCTCGTTAATTAAGATATTAACAGAAGTGGTAAAATTTAGATAGTTCTTTACCCTTAAAATACTTAGCTTGAAATTTCAAACAAATTAAATGATTTACAAAAAAGTTATCTAAGACTAATTTTGGCAAATTGACAATGAAAAGTAAGGGAAACATCCGAGTAATCCAACTGATTGGACCTACCTATTTGAAGAGTATACAAGGGGAAATAACTGATTAAGGTCCCTAATTGTGATATGTATTGTAAAAATAACTGTAGATTCTATTTTATGAATGGTAGCTCTACAAATGAATTATTATAGATTTTTATTGATTTTATAGAAATGGTATTGACACATATGCAATAGGTATTGGGAGTCACGTTGATCCTAATGAATTAAAGGTAAGTGTGTTTCACAATCTACAATTAATTATATGAGAAGTACCACAATACTTTTCTATTTACTTATCCAGTATTTTTTGCTAATTGATATGTTAACAAATAGCTTATAAATATTCGATAAATGACCATATATTACCAGAATAATATGTGAATTTCTAAATAAATAAAGACATGATAATGAAATAACAAATCCAAAGATGTTAAAATATTGTTTTTGGAATTTTAGGTTTTTTTATTGATGGTAATTTTATTTATTGTGTAACATAACCTTTGTATTTAACTATTGTTTGGAATGAAATTTGAACAAGCGACCCTGAAGTCTTCGTCATATCTAGCATTGTCGTACAGGATCTCTACAATCTCAATGGAGGGTCACGTCGAGATGACCTTTATGTCGACCAATCAATGCGTAGCTTTCATCTAGACGAAACACTATTGATAACATTTTAATTTCGTAATTTCAATTTTTAGACCAAGGTTTGCAAGCTAATTTAACAGCGGTATTGTTCACAGTTTGCTATTGGACGGCTCATTTTAAATTGCGTGACGTAGACGAAGTAAACAAGTTACGTATCATAACAATTTCGTCATTAATATTATGATGAGAAAAGGTCACCTGAACGTGACCCTCGTTTGAAAAAGGCCAGATCTAAATTAGCAAGTAGGCGAGCGGTAAATTTTAGATCGGGGTTTAATCAGTTTGTATGACTATGATTCCACTTACAGTTTATGCTTTCTTAAAAATAGATAATCGCCTCTGACCAAGATCATGTGTATTCTGTGAGAAATTTTGATGATTTAGACGGTTTACATCAAGAATTGGTGGACAGTATTTGTTCAAGTAAGTTTGAATTGCATAACCGTACCTCTAATTTTGCTTTATTCTAAGTAAAAATAACCCATTACCATTTCCCCGTGGAAAACAGTACGCAATTCTAGACTAACTTCTGACACGGTTTTGAAATGATACAGATAATTTAGAATTAGTTACATTGAGTACTGATATAACGCCATCTATAAAACTCACTAATTGAACATATGAAACATGTACGTAATTTTTTTCTCTAAGTATCAAAGAAATTAGATTAAAATGATGAATACATTGAATAGCTTTCGGTCCATTTCTATATCAAGAATGGATAAAACACAGAGTATACTACCAGTTTAGTCAATAGGCGATACAGTGATCAATTATGTTGACAAATACATTGTTGCAATTGACGGCAAAATGTTACATATTTTTCAATGTCTAGTTTAATTGTATATGCAACTATATCATACATGGTTGTCTAATTCAAACCACATGCATTTAATATTTTTGTGTCTGTGAGCTGGTGAGCCTAGATACAAACAAACAAACAAAATTAGTTATTTTATGTATTAAGTCACGATTTACTTAGAATATTTTATCATTGATTCAGCTGCTAAACAATATGTGGAAACAACAACAACAACGACGACGACAACCACTACAACCTTACCTTCCACTACGACAAAAGCTGGTAAGAAAGTTGTATTTTTCAGTTGCTATTTTCGAGTTCTTACTCAAAATAAATGAATTATAGTTATCATGTCTGTTTATATTAAGTATAAAAATAATGGTAAGTTATGCTTCACTTTGTTAGATGTATTTGTAACTCGATTTAAATCTAGTAAAATGATACTGTAAAATTCTCTAAAAAGGTCACCTAAGTTAATTACAACCGTGCGGTTTTGACAATTTAAAGTCCCAAATGCTTTATCTATGAAGAAAATTGTTTCTATATTAAGACTATTCCGCTTATAAGATCATCCTAACCATTGGCGTAGGCACACAAGGCACGTGCCTACACATTTTTTGAAAATTCGAAAAAAGGCTAAAATTGCAAATCAATCACTGTATGACTAAACTACAAGACTGATTTATTGTTGTGTTCTTTTCACATATGACAGGTAAAAATGCTAACAAATGACCTGAAATACTCTAGAATGCAGCTACTGAGATGTAGAATTAAAAAAAATTCCGGGGAAGCGTGCCCCCGATCCCCACTTCCTTATCTGTGCCTACACATTTATTTTGGGCAAGCTACGCCCCTGATAACAATGTAACTTTCTCATATAAACTTAATATACCAAATGTCAGTATTGAATACTGACATTTAGTAGATTCTATTTCAATAATCTTTAAACTCTTTCATCTTACTGTTATATTATTTCAGCTTGTGGTTTAAAACCTGCTGATATCGTTTTTGTTTTGGATTCATCAGACAGCGAAGGACCTGAACATTTCAAACAGGAACTGGACTTTGTTTTCAGTTTTGCCGCACAGTTCTCCATTGGTGTCACCAACCAACAGTTCAGTGTGGTAACATTCTCTTCTGACGTCCGTAACGAGTTCTTTTTCAACAAATACAACTCCAGAAATGATGTTCTTCACGCCATTCGTAACATAGAATATATGGGCCAGGGAACCAATACGTCAGGTGCTCTAAACTTCGTGCGCACAGAAAGTTTGGACCCAGCAAATGGCGCAAGAACTAATTCTTCTAAATTTGTTATTGTCATCACTGATGGCAGATCAGATTTGCCAGATGAGACCCAAAAAGAAGCTACTCTCCTCCATTCTAAAGCTGGAGTTATTTCTCTTGGTATTGGACCAAAAGTTGACAGAGGTGAACTCTCCGCCATTGCTTCAAACCATCGAGTTCTACAAGTTGATAGTTTTGCCTTGTTAAATACAATTCAAAATCAATTAACTGAACTGGCTTGTGAAAACTAAATGTAATAAATATTAATCTAATATTACGTTGTAATTTATTTCCTTTAATTTAGTTTCCTTTTGCATCTGGTCATACTAAATTAAAGAATCAAATAGATAATAGACACTGGAAGCATTCGTAAAGATACCTTCTGTATAGTTCTTAACAATAATATTTTACGGTAGACAAGTCATGTTACTAAAAGCTACAAATACACGTAAAACAAAAGTCTCGATTGAAATCCAAAAATAAATCCAATTATTAATTAATTTATGAATTGTATGCAGTTTTACGTTCAATAAATATTATTTATTTACTTTTTCACTTAGTTTTGAAGCATTTATTATGTGGTACGTCTACCATGTAGTTAGTACATCATGTAGTTGCAACAAAATATGTTCCCGCCAAAATATATCAGGTGTGCGTTTTATCAATATTGCTGGTCGTAAGTAAAAAGCCTTACGACCGTTGATAAAACGCACAGCAGAAGACTGTATTGAGAATGTATCATACTTAAGTAGCATTATCAAGCTCCAAAACTATTTTACAAGGACACTGGTTCAATGGCACAGCTGTTCAACTTGCTATACATTGATAGTCAGTTTAAAATAGATACTGTTATAGTAATTATAGTTATGATGTTTTTGTAAACCGAAACATTCTATGTGAATGTCAGTTCTAGCATTTCACAGGAGTGACATCTTACTTCCAGTATAAACCTCAACAATGAAAGCGATAAAAATACAAAACTACCATTGCCCTTGTTGTCATTTGCTAAATAAGATGAACAAGAGAAAGTTGATGCAAAGCATCAAAGAGCGCTGTTGAACCTCATTTTTCACAACCCGTGTTTTTCACAACTTGTGATTAACACGTACGCATTCTTCACAACTTGTGTGAAAAACACGTTAGCATACAAAATTCATACAAACATAGAAACGCATTTTTCACAACTTCAAATGTGACGAAAAAAGTGATTGAAAAACTTGAGTTTTTTGGTATTAACGCATTTTTCACACATGTAATTTTTAGTAGTAGTTTTTTTTAAATGAGGTTCAAAGTTTGTTACAACCCGTTTTGTAATAATAACCCGAATTGTAATAATTATTACATAACGGGTTATTACAAACATACAGACGCATTTTGTATAAAACCCGAAATGTAATAAAGTGTCTAGTTGTATTAGTTTGATTATAAAATATAGTTTAATACTTTAAATTAATAGTAAAGAAAGAAAATAATGCTAAACGAGCAAACATTAAATTTCAAATAGACAAAATACTTACATTTTGCCATGTTAATTTGAAGATTTCGACAGAAAAACAAGTTGTCATATTTTATTGCAAACGAGTTATTACAAAATTGGCTCAACTTACCAACCCGTTAATAATAAATCTTTAATATAATTAGGGTTTTTATAACAAAACAGGTTGTAATAAACGTAGAAAAAACCACGATCGTAATTTTTACAGGTTGTGAAAAACACGGTTTGTGAAAAATGAGGTTCAACAAAGAACCTCATTTTTCACAGAACGCGTTTTTCACAACCTGTGAAAAACACGTTTGTGAAAAACGAGGTTCAAAATGGCAACTTTGCTCAATATGTATAGGTTATTAAACAGGGCAAATGTGCCTTAAGGAAGATATCGGCACACTTGCTTAGGTATTGGCCCGAGGGCTTTAGCAAGTTTCACAAGTTGTGAAAAACACGGGTTGTGAAAAATGAGGTTCAACAATGCTTCCATAACGAGCATAGGGCAGTTGCTAGCGACAATATAGGTGTTTTTACATCGAATTGTTGTTTGCCACTGTACATTGGTGTGATCAAGTGCAAGTTACGCGCACATTTATTGTTACTTCTATATTTATTGAGGGAAACTCTTACGAAACCCATGTGCTCCGTAACGGCTATGTTGCGTAACAAGTATTTCACATGCTATATGATATAATTTATGGAAGAAACAAACTGTTTTTGTTTTCGATATTCCTCTTTTGATCGCATGAGCATGTTAAAAGCAAAATTACGCCTTAGCATTAACAGTTACGGTATGTGTGTAAGAAAAACATATTTTAGTGCAGGTACAGGATGAAGCATAAATCTGAAAAATTTGTGATGGGTGACTTTCAGATTTTCAATTTTACAATTAATCTTACTTCCATTGACTCATTTATTTAAGTGGAAAGAAAAATGTTGATGTCTCTTTCATTGAGAATGAAAATTCATTTCGTTACGGAGCATAGTGAGCTTGTTACGGAACATAAATTGAAATAATAACGATTCACGTGATCACTGAATTAATTTGAATGCATTTCACATTATCACAATACTTTTACTCCATAAACAGACTAACTGAACGTTTTCCAGGCTTATACATGTATGATGAAAATTGATGAAAATTGTTGGGTCCGTGAAGATTAACATATTTGACACACCTGAATGTGTTTCAAATTCATAACAAAACAATACTTGTGAAACTAATTTATACAAAATTATGATCATAACAACAATACAGAACATATAATCTATTTATTTCCAGAGTTGCCCGCAAGACTGAAGTAAGATATTTGGATTAAAGAGACTGAAGTAAGATATTTGGATTAAAGAGCGAGTTACTACAGTCTTGAGAGCACCCCTCCTTTTATATGATATACTTTAATGTAATTATGTACCTTTCATGTTTTAAGAACTAAACTTTTCTACGATCTTTATTCCGCCTACTACAACATAAAATTAGGCTTCATTCAGCCATTGGTAGAATCCAAGTATTGATGGTTTAAAGTTATATCTCCATAAAAATTTCGTTATAAAGTAGTGTACGGTCTAATACATGTACAGCTTAAAGTAACCATTATAAACGTAAACATAACACTATTCATTTTAAAATATTCATAAGATTATATATCTCAATATGTCAATGCTACCTCTTAATACGTAAATATGTATAATATAAAATAAAGATATATATTAAAAATAAAATATAAAAATAAAAATTTATGCATTTGCTAGGGTTCCAACCAGCGACCTCTTGAACTTTTCATGTCATATGCTTATTTCCGATCCTTCCCTTTAGCCGACTGAGCTATTTGGGTCCTAAAAAACAGAGCATGTAACAATCGTTAAATACTGTAAAAGGGACATTAAATATGGGGAAGATAATTTTGAAAGATGAATCCTAAATTTAGTGAGTTGTTATCAAATACAAATAAACTGCACTATCAAATTAAAAAAGCAATTAAATTGTGATTGGTAAAAAACGTATTAATGATAGTTATGAAATTTCAAGTAAAATAATCCCATGTACGATTTATTTGACATACTAATTAATTATGCACAGCGCTATTATTTAACTGAAAACCTTGTAATTAATATTTTGTATATAGACCCATAGACGTTCTTGTAAGAAACAGAACAGTTTTGCCTGTTCACTTTGTCAAGCGTTTGTTTGGCGAAGCATTTTACTGGCTCTGGTCGTTCCCAAACACCAAGTCATTCCTTTTTCTTAGAGAAGGGAAATTTGGCATGGTTACCAGAGCTGTTGATGTTTTGCTAGTACTTGGTCAAACGCTTTGTTTTCTGCGTTCGTCATCGTGTGATGACGAAACAACCTGCATGAGTCGTGTATGTGGTCACACGATCATGGCGCTCTATCCTGTCTCGCCACCCTATATTTAATGAAATAACTATATTGAAAACGATTTAATATTTCTTTCATTTTGAAAAAAATATTAATGAATACATGTACACTTTAAAATGGATTAATTTGCTATGTCCATTTCATACAATTCTGTACTTATTACCCTTTCGAAAAATTCATAATGTTTTTAATCCAACCTCCTATAATCGAAGACAGGAAGAGTGCCATGGTCAAAATGCAGTATTATGATAAACAAAAATATATTCAAAAATACATAAAATGAATTTCTACGCACCCGGGTCACGTCAGTTTAATGCATTGCTTCTCATATTTAAAATATGCAAACAATATGAAACCATTAAAATAGTTTTGTCGGAAAAATATTGGCATTTTGAGAGAGGTCGATCGAGGAAGTTGTAACTTTACCATCGGACTTACCTCGGCGATCTTCTATGCAGATAAATCGCGGATATCATAAGGTGAAAAAGTAGATCTACGAAGTAAGTTTCTGTAGTAATGTAGTCTGAACTGCACAGAAATACGACGTGTGAGACGTTGTTCTGATGTGATGATGAGATAAACGTGTAACAAGGTTATTATTAAATGCTGACATGCAAATGACAAATGGACGTGTTTCTATGTATATAGAGACAGTCCAGGGCCATTTGCTATGACTTCTGAATGTTGTTTGTATAGCTAATTAGTAATCTAGCATACACATTTTTTAATAATATTGATTTTACGCGTCGATGTATAAACAACTTGCCAGGGAGTTAATCGTCGGACCTTATAGACTGGTAGTACTTCTACAACGTCTGATTTCCGAGGTATATCTTCGTAGATGATCGCCGAGATTGTTCCAAATGATCACTTAGTGAAAAATTTCAAATATTATCGGTCGTTTTCAGTTCCTCTGTTCGGTTAACATGTGGTATTGTATTTTATTTCGTATTCACGGATCCATGTTCTAACAAAAACCAACATCTTATTATAGTTTATAATAATACTTTTTAATATATCATGCTTGTTTGTTTGATTGTTTGTTGGTTTTAACGCCGTGGCAACACATTGTATAGGTCATATGACGACGGTCAGTCAACCTACTCACTCCTCCTGGAAAGGTTAAATCTCTGGATTTAGCTTTTAACCAACTACTAAGTACACACATCGTCAGTAACTGACAACTGCCCTACATAATAAAAAATCATTGGTAGGAGGGAGAATAGCCGTAGAAAGGCTTGGGCTAGCTATTTAGGGGCGCTTGTCTATTTCAGAGACATGACTTGTTATCCGTTGTTGTTCACTGTCCAAACAATGCAGTTTTGGCTGCTCAACTAATATTGTTTTACCTGAGTTCCTACGAATTGTGAGAAAATAGGTTGAATTATATTCTGTGGAAATAAGGAATATATTAAATGAAAAAGAATGACTTTTTATCATTATTGTTTTATCATTATATTTATAATGTAGATCTACAATGTTATAAAGATATCTTACGTTTATATAAAAAAATGTCCTCTTTATCAGTATGATTGTAGGTTTATTTCCTGAGTTGCCCGCAAGACTGAAGTTAGAGCTTTGGATTAAAGAGCGAGTTACTACAGTCTTGAGAGCAACCCACCTTTTATATGATATACTTAAATGTAATTATGTACCTTTCATGTTTTATGAACTAAAATTTTCTCCGATCTTTATTCCGCCTACTACAGCATAAAATTAGGCATCGTTCAGCCATTGGTAAAATCCAAGTATTGATGGTTTAAAGTTATATCTCCATAAAAATTTCGTTATAAAGTAATGTACGGTCTAATACATGTACAGCTTAAAGTAACCATAATAAACGTAAACATAACACTATTCATTTTAAAATATTCATAAGATTATATATCTCAATATGCCAATGCTACCTCTTAATACGTAAATATGTATAATATAAAATATAGATATATAATAAAAAATAAAATATAAAAATAAAAATTTGTGCATTTGCTAGGTTTCGAACCAGCGACCTCTTGAACTTTTCATGTCATATGCTTATTTCCGATCCTTCCCTTTAGCCGACTGAGCTATTTGGGTCCTATAAAACAGTGCATGTAACAATCGTTAAATACTGTAAAAAGGACATTAAATATGGGGAAGATAATTTTGAAAGATGAATCCTAAATTTAGTGAGTTGTTATCAAATACAAATAAACTGCACTATCAAATTAAAAAAAGCAATTAAATTGTGATTGGTAAAAAACGTATTAATGATAGTTATGAAATTTCAAGTAAAATAATCCCATGTACGATTTATTTGACATACTAATTAATTATGCACAGCCCTATTATTTAACTGAAAACATTGTAATTAATATTTTGTATATAGACCCATAGACGTTCTTGAAAGAAACAGAACAGTTTTGCCTGTTCACTTTGTCAAGCGTTTTTTGGCGAAGCATTTTACTGGCTCTGGTCGTTCCCAAACACCAAGTCATTCCTTTTTCTTAGAGAAGGGAAATTTGGCATGGTTACCAGAGCTGTTGATGTTTTGCTAGTACTTGGTCAAACGCTTTGTTTTCTGCGTTCGTCATCGTGTGATGACGAAACAACCTGCATGAGTCGTGTATGTGGTCGCACGATCATGGCGCTCTATCCTGTCTCGCCATCCTATATTTAATGAAATAACTATATTGAAAACGATTTAATATTTCTTTCATCTTGAAAAAAATATTAATGAATACATGTACACTTTAAAAAGGATTAATTTGCTATGTCCATTTCATACAATTCTGTACTTATTACCCTTTTGAAAAATTCATAATGTTTTAAATCCAACCTCCTATAATCGAAGACAGGAAGAGTGCCATGGTCAAAATGCAGTATTATGATAAACAAAAATAAATTCAAAAATACATAAAATGAATTTCAACGCACCCGGGTCACGTCAGTTTCATGCATTGCATCTCATATTTAAAAATATGCAAACAATATAAAACCATTAAAATAGTTTTGTGGAAAAATATTGACATTTTGAGAGAGGTCGATCGAGGAAAGTACAGTAAAGTACCGCTATTAAGGCCAGCTTGCGGACCGACATAATTTGGCCTTAATAGCGAGTCGGCCTTAATAGTGAAACATGGGTTGTGACCGGTTGATCAGCATGTTATTCAAAGTAGGTGAAGTACTGTTTAAACAATGTACATGTATTTAGCTCCTTATGTCGATATCCTATATAAGCATTATATGTAAGCCAACTCAATGGCACTCTAGCAAGCTTGATTCCTTCTATAAGCTCATTTTGAAAGTCAAGATTATTTCTATCATTACATATAGGCCAATTCAGTGGCACTCCAGCAGGTTTGATTCCTTCTATTAGCTCAATTTTTAT
Organism: Mactra quadrangularis; assembly: GCA_025267735.1. Classification (NCBI taxonomy): domain Eukaryota; kingdom Metazoa; phylum Mollusca; class Bivalvia; order Venerida; family Mactridae; genus Mactra; species Mactra quadrangularis. Next base: position 14,336,037 of record CM046308.1, on the reverse strand, counting down.
GTCTAGATCATTCCTATTATTACATATAGGCCAACTCAGTGGCACTCCAGCAAGTTCGATTCCTTCTATTAGCTCAATTTTGATGTCTAGATCATTCCTATCATTACATATAGGCCAACTCAGTGGCACTCCAGCAAGTTCGATTCTATCTATTAGCTCATTTTGGAAGTCAAGATCATTTCTACAAGTATGATTACATATAAGCCAACTCAATGGCACTCTCATCTTCAAAAGTAAAATAATTGAAAGAAAAATGAAAGAAAGACAGACTTCATTTAAGTTTTAACAAATTTAATACATTGTTATCATGCAACTTATATTAAATCATGTTCAGAATCATTCATCTCAATAAACACAAAATATACATGTAAATATCACAACATGAATGCATTCTAACTCTTCATCTATCTCATTTGATCTTATGCCAATAAATAAATTTATTACAGAAATCAAATTATTGAGTTTTTCAACTTGTTGCAATCACTCCCACATTAAGATGTTCAGTTCTTCTACTGGGGATCTTTTACAAATCCTTTTCTTTGACTTCCAACATCAGATTCATAACTGTCTAAAATCTCAACTTTTCTCTTCAAAATGTTTTGAACCTGAAACGATAAAAGAATCATTTGATTAGAGCATGAAAATTTATTCTAGAGAGAAATAAGTCATTTCCATTTATAAGCACTCTGTTGTCATGTACCAAAACCTCTGAAAAATTAATGATGAGACAAAACAATAATATTTTTTTAGAGACAATTCTTTGCGTTTACGTTTTTCCATCATACAACTCAAGACTTAAAAGCAAATAGCAAATTAATGAACTTGTTGTAATGAAAGCAAGATAAAGAATGAGCTTACAAATTGAAGGTACGACTGGAAGACAACAATTAAAAACAAAACAAAAAAAATAATTGCCCAAAATTACTTACTGTCCGAAATCATGCAACAAACGCACAACAAATAGCTTGGCAAACATTCTTTCATCATTACAAAGCAAACTGTCGGTGTCCCTTTAGATAATCCATTATCTATAATTGACTCCAATTAACAACACATCCTGTGTGGCTTAAAGTGTCATCAAAAGCATGCTAGTTGATATTTTTCACACCTACGAAGCGAGGGGCCATTTTGCTTTTCGGGTTAAGTTTAAAAACTAATCTATCCGTACCTGGCCGTAGGCCGGAACGTAAAAGCGTTGTACTTTCGATTTTGGGACCCGAAAAAATGACCGTTATTCGTAGTAGCGGTACGACCGCATTATCGAGACATACGGCCATTGAATTAGTGCACATAAAAAACGGGACCAGGAAAAACTGGCCGTATTATGTAAACGACCGCATTTTCGAGTTGGCCGTAGAGTGGTACTTTACTTTAAAAATATTGGCATTTTGAGAGAGGTCGATCGAGGAAGTTGTAACTTTACCATCGGACTTACCTCGGCGATCTTCTATGCAGATAAATCTCGGATATCATAAGGTGAAAAAGTAGATCTACGAAGTTAGTTTCTGTAGTAATGTAGTCTGAACTGCACAGAAATAAGACGTGTGAGACGTTGTTCTGATGTGATGATGAGATAAACGTGTAACAAGGTTATTATTAAATGCTGACATGAAAATGACAAATGGACGTGTTTCTATGTATATAGAAACAGTCTAGGGCCTTTTTCTATGACTTCTGAATGTTGGTTTTTAGCTAATTAGTTAACAACAGGTCGTATTCTAGGTCATGCGTGTTATTGTACTTTAAATAATGGACTTTTCTACTATATAGGTGAATACGTTGATGCATGAACAGCATTTTGCTGATTTAAACACACCACTTTGATATTCAATGTTTATTTTAAATATTGTATATCTTCTTTGTAAATGTTTTATAAACATGTGTATTAAAACAAGTGTAAACAAACCAAACTATAAAATTGTATAAATAATTCACCCCTAATTATTGGTGTGTAATTAAACTGGCCATACTTATATACGCAATGTTTACGTGGACGACCTGTAGCATACAATTTTTTTAGATAATATTGATTTTACACGTCGATGTATAAACAATAATAGTACTACTTGCCAGGGAGTTAATCGCCGGACCTTATAACCTTGTTGTATTTCTACTACGTCTGATTTCCGAGGTACATCTTCGTAGATGATCGACGAGGTTGATCCGAATGATACTCTAGATGTGGTCAATGTTTTGTTGTAGACCCCAATGACGTCATTTTTACAATAATAATAGTAATGAGCGCCATAAGCGCTCGTTACAACATAAATGTGATTATTATTTTATCTTTTATACGTTCAAAATATCGTTTTGTACAGATCGTTAAATATGTAGAGGTTATTTAACAGGGCAATCGTGCCTTAAGGAAGATATCGGGACACTTGCTTAGGTATTGGCCCGAGGGCTTTAGCCCGAGAGCTAATGCCGAGGAAAGTGTGCCGATATCGACTTAAGGCACACTTGCCTTGTTTCATAACCTTTTTATTGCATATGTTGACCAATGCATGTAATGATGATTTTTCTACAACAAAAATACAAATGTTTCTCGACGTAACGCGCTATTTTGCACGTTGACGTTACGTGACATGTATTGTTTGTTTTTCCAAAGCTGAAACGTTGGAATCTAATGAATGCTTGTTATAAAACGTAAGTCTGGTTGTTGATTATCTCATTAATTTTCAATATGAAAAAACAAACGTCGTAGAATTGAATAGCTCCTTGTTGAGAATTTCACGTGCGGAAAGTCTGTGGTTGTATAACTGCAGGTGCGTAATGACCGGAAGTTGCCTCAATATCAATTTTTGGCACACTAGGAAGTGAGCCAAATATCGATATTTTGGCACACTTGCTCAATACGTAGAGGTTATTAAACAGGGCAAGTGTGCCTTAAGGAAGATATCGGCACACTTGCTTAGGTATTGGCCCGATGGCTAATGCCGAGGAAAGAGTGCCGATATCGACTTAAGGCACACTTGCCCTGTTTCATAACCTTTTTATTGCATGTGTTGGTCAATGCATGTAATGACGATTTTTCTACAACAAAAGTAGATCTACACTAGCTTTTTCTCGGCGTAACGCGCTATTTTGCACGTTGACGTTACGTCACATGTTGTTTTTTTTTAACGCCGAAACGTTGAAATCTAATGAACGCTTGTTATAAAACGTAATTCTGGTTGTTGATTATCTCATTCATTTTTATATGAAACAACACACGTCGTAAAATTGAATAGCTTCTTGTTGCTAATTACGTACGAATTTTACGTGCGGAAAGTCTGTCGTTGTTAAACTGCAGGTGCGTATTGACCAGAAGTTGCCTTAATATCGATTTTTGGCACACTAGGAAGTGAGCCAAATATCGATATTTTGGCACACTTGCTCAATACTGGAATGTATTGCCTACATTGAGACTATATTGGCGCAGTTTCTCGTCGATTTTGTTACTATTTATAGTAACAGATGCAATAAGTATAGGTTATTAAACAGGGCAAGTGTGCCTTAAGGAAGATATCGGCACACTTGCTTAGGTATTGGCCCGAGGGCTTTAGCCCGAGGGCTAATGCCGGTGAAAGTGTGCCGATATCGACTTAAGGCACACTTGCCCTGTTTCATAACCATTTTATTGCATATGTTGACCAATGCATGTAACGATGATTTTTCTACAACAAAAATACATTTTTCTCGACGTGCCGCGCTATTTTGCACGTTGACGTTACGTCACATGTATTGTTTTGTTTATTCAACGTCGAAACGTTGGAATCTAATGAACGCTTGTTATAAAACGTAAGTCTTGATAAATTGTTGATTATCTTATTAATTTTCACTATGAAAAAAAACAGACGTCATAAAATTGAATAGCTTCTTGTTGCTAATTACGTACGAATTTCACGTGCGGAAAGTCTGCGGTTGTTGGACTGCAGGTGCGTAATGACCGGAAGTTGCCTCAATATCGATTTTTGGCACACTAGGAAGTGGGCCAAATATCGATATTTTGGCACACTTGCTCATTATTGGAATATATTGCCTACATTGAGGCTATATTGGCGCACTTTCACGTCAATTTTGTTACTATTTATAGTAACATATGCAATAATGGAATATATTACACCTCATTTGCATAACGTCCTCTATATTTAATATGACGTCATCCGGTCAATATATTCGCATATTGACCGTTTATGACGTCATCCAGTCCATAATTTTTATATTGACCGTTTATGACGTCATACAGTCTTATCCAACGCGACCTTTACGTCGTGCTAATTACACGGCAACACAAACAGACGAAATGGCTAAGTCGATAAAAAAGATGAAATATGTAACAAGGAGAGCATGATATCTTGTTACGCTGCGTGAAAATGAAAGTCAGACTTGGGCTTAGATATTTGACATACGGAAGTATAAAAAGATTATTTGAAAACACATTATTATACTCGTAGTAAAATGTCAGCAACATGAGTGGTGAAAGGATTTAAATTCGGTATAATATAACAAATAACACATGGCCTTACGGGCAATATGCAAGTTTACGGACTGGTTGTTCAGACCTCGGAAGCTATATGGCCCTCAGCTGCGCTTCGGGCCATATACCTTCCTCTGTCTGACCAACCAGTCCGTAAACTTGCATATTGCCCTCATGGCCATGTATTATTTGTTAAAGATATAACTCACTAATATCAAATGTTTGCATAATAAAGATACAATGACCTTTACTTTTATATATCAATTATCTATGCTGTAATCATATTTATTTAAGTTTGATATGCATGCATCTTCTTAACATTAAGCTTTTTTACCAAAGGTACATGTATATCTCACCAAAATATAAAATACTGTAGAATTTTCATGTTGCCATCAATGCATAATAAATAAATATTAGTGTCAGGGCGTACAATGGGTTGTGTGCTTCATGCTTCGTCCCCCAAAGAGTCGCTAGTTTGAATCCCTCTCCTCCACTTAAACGACCAAGGCTCGACAGAATTTGCTATGGACATAAATGTTACCATGGATATTCGTGCTGTGCTTGGGCAGCTGATACAAACCTTGTGAATACGGACATTATAACAGTACCATGGGATGTATGTGCTTACTAAGGTGGCTTCTCTATGTTCTAAAGTGGTTGCTTGTACGTAAAGGTAGTAAAATAAGGTACAATACTGGCTTGTTGAACACCTTAGGGTAGTTGGGACATCTTGCACTCATGTTGCGATGTAAACCATTTAAATAAAATATTTGAAAAAAATGAAACATTAATTTTGTTTATTATATACTTTAAAATATACTATGATATTGACCAATGTTGTGAAAATTGCGTTAGGACTAAAAATCGAAAAAATGTCTAACGTAGTTTTCACATTGCTCATTTGTGAAAAACGCGTACGCAATTTTCACAACTTGTGAAAGTTACTAACGTGTTTTTCACAAGTTGTGAAAATTGCGTACGCGTTTTTCACACGTTGTGAAAAACACGGGTTGTGAAAAATGAGGTTCAACAGAGCGCACTTAAGAGCCAAATAATTCTATAGCATTGTGTCATATAATGAGGTATAATACAGAACATGTAAAAAAATTCATGTTTAAGTGGCAAAGTTCATAAATCTTTACTTAATTCTAATAAATTGCCCCTTTTTATAAACTTTGAAAATCATTTCTTATTGGTCGTTGATAAAAGCAATAATATTTATGTTTACTTAAACATAAGCTCTAATATACAACGCTTCAGCGTTGCGCCAATTAAGCACATTAACTGTTCAACCACTATACCAAGAGGTTTAGCCTTTCCAGGAATGGTGAGTAGGTTGACTGACCGCCGTTATATAGCTTATACAATGTGTTTTAATGGCGTTCATCCCAACTTAGAAGGCAATAAGGTATGATTTTAGTAACATTTGATGTTTTTTCTCGTCTTAAAAGTACTTTCGTTGAAGTAAAGAAAAATCGGATCAGTAGTTTAAGACGTTTGAAATCACATTTTTTTATTGAAACTAAGAGTAAATATGACTAAGTTTTGAAGTCATTGTTTAAAATTTCATAAGTACAAATAAATCACAAATAAATAGTCACTTGTGTCTTGATAGTAATGTAAATATTTGAGTTCTCTTATTCTGTCCACCCATCAGAGCCGTACGATCCGTAGAACGATCCGAAAAACAAGAATAATGGGAGAAAACCCAGTGTACAAATTTCGTTAAGTAATTCACAGTTGTCGAACTTTACTTCTTATTTTGCCTTTGCAGTTCGTGAGTCACTTTTTTGTTCAATTTAACTCATCAATCGCATTGAGTGGTAAAAACGTGTAACAAAATAAAGCAAAAACACAAAAAGAAATCATAAATATTAAAATGAATCATCAATTTTTCGAATGTAGGATTTACATTTTTATTTCAATAGCCCTTGCATCCACCAATGGTTAATTGAGAACTAAATACATGTAAGATGAATGAAGCATAAAAAAGCAATTTTGAAATATTTATGGCAACAAATTAGAGTTTATTACGATTGAAATAGATCAAGATACATTGTCAAATAGTTTAGAGTAAAGAATATTAAACCGAAAATTAAAACGTGCTATATGGGTGACGTAGGTATACAAAAATGCTAAAAATAGATATCACGTGATACGTTTAGTTTACCTGTAAATGGACTTTTCTGATATAGACAGGCGTATAGTCGATTGTATTGTCATATAGAGTTAATAGTCAACATCCTCGTGTCAGACGTTGTATGTGCTTTATGTGAATGTATCAGTATAATGTTTTATTACGGAATTTATCTCTAAAATAACCACGCCCTTTTGCATCTCGATATATTTTGTGATTTTAATTAAAATAAATAAGGAAGTTTGATTGTTTTAGATATAAGTGAAATAAAATTAAAATGATGTTTTATTAAATATGTTCAAATTATTTTTTATTGAAAAAGGAATCGTGATCTGATTTTATAGAAAATGAGGGACTCGTCTGAGCCCATTCAGGACGATTCGAGGATCGGAGCAAAGGATGAAGGGCGGAAGGGGCCAGGTCGCTATAAACGTAGCAACTCAGAATGGACTTTCGATAAAATCAAACAAATGGAAAAACATTATTCAAAACTTGGTGATCGTGATACAAATGAAAAAGAAAAATCAAAACCAAATGGAATGATTAAAGTTGCTTCACTCAGTTCTATTCATTACACTGGAAACGGGGACATTGAGCACGAGCCGGATCATTTTGTTGGACGTAGAGATGTTTCCAATCCAAACACTATCAAGGAAAAACGTATTGTAAGCAATCGTGGTAGTGTACGAGGGTATAAGAACCGTGTTCGAGCTGGAATAGCCACATTTATAGAACAGAACGGCTACACGGTAAGTCAAGCTGTATATCTTTTGGTCTTCATCTTTTTTTTAAAATGCATTGTAATGCTTTAATGATTTGGTAACTTCGAAGAGTAACTATCATAAATTGTAATGTATATTTTATAAGGTAGCATTATTACCAACTATCATGAACAATGGTTCATATACATGCTCATATTTACTATAATTTTCCATTTGATTTGCGTCTCAAAAAAAAGAAGATTATTTACACATAAGTCAGGCCTGAACAGTTGAGTTGTTCTAAATTGGCCCTAATTATTCTTAAGATAAGTTCAAATTATATTACATTAATCACAGACCACAAACAATGTATATATACATACATTTGTATGCTAGTATCTGTTCTGCTCTAATTATAGTCATTTCTCCATACAGTAAACCGCGAGGTAAAGGTTACTGGAATTATACAATATTTACTTAAAAAATAAACATTACTAGATTTTTTTATTTAGCTTTGATTTACGATAGAGAAGTAAATTTCGTACTTTTCTTGCCTGTCTGCTTACCATTGCATGGTTTGAAGTTATTGAAGTTATACTTTCATATCACATCACGGGTAAATGTACCAAACATTCGTTTGAGAGACCGCTTACAACATTATAATTGAATACTATATTTTAATTTATACGTACTCTTAGTAATATTAAAGCAAGGAGGTAACTTCATTTGGACATGGTCACCTGTGATAAGAACGTCTTTATAAAGCCAAAACCTTCAAAATTGCCAGTTTGATCCGCGCAAAATGCATGCATCCTTATGTAGAGGGAGGAAATTTACATTTAAATTAAACAAAACAGTAGTCATTTTGTGCCTCATTTAGCCTTCCTGAACATAAATATGGTAGTATGCTAATATAAGATACCTTATCAAGCATTTAACATCAAAGCAACCGATTTTAGCTTTTTTAGTCTGACTTCTGTAAACAGGTCTACCTGTAACCTTATAATGAACAGTGTAACATTTACATTGTCTTTTATCCATTCATTCAGAAGAGATCTATTTTCTCTTCTATATTCAGGTCATACATTTGTTATAATCGTATTATATACCTCGTAAGCTATTATAGAATATAGACTTAACAATACTCTGATAGAATGTAGACTAAGCCATGCTCTGAACATATTGTCTAAAATGCTCTAATTATTATAAGAAAAGAAAACAGATACCAGTATGTATTATAGCGACCTAGTTAGAGACTCTATAACAATGAAAGTATATAGGTATTTGATATAAGGGTAATTTAGTATACTATATGACTTAGTATCAATAAATAATAGACGAGAGACGATGGTCTCCTCTTTATGTTATAGACAATCAATATAAGTATAATGCAATAAGTAGAGATATGTACATTCAAACCTCTACTAGTGATCACCTGTAGTAACAAACAGATTAAAAGTAAAAGTAAAAAAAAGTAACTAGATGTGGTTTAGTTAAAAACTAGTCACCGCAGAAAACCCAACTACATTCTTAAAAGGAGCATTGAGGGGTCAGTACTAGACTCCTTTAACTACGTTTAAAGATGGTATGGTATAATTTAGTCTCGCACTGGCGCGTTGAAATGTCTTAAACTTATTTATTCTCAATCTTTAGAACATCTACAGGTGTATGTGTCGCTTGTCTTAGGCGACTACGTCTTCAAACATGAATTTTGTTCTCTTTTACGCCTGTATTTGGGAGTTACTTATCCTGAACGACCATTTCTTCAAAAAATGAATTTCTGTTTTACTACTATATTATTCATCAGTCACCATCATTAAGCGGACTTGTCTTTAAATAAGAGTTTTTTTTTACTGTTTTACACATTTATATGGCAGCCACCTGTCTTCATGGAGCCAATCTTCTAGCCTTAATTTTATGCTGTTGTCACATACAGCCCCCTGCTTTAAAGCAACATTGACTGCCTTTTTAACACATGTTGGACTGTATGTTGCATAAATAACACATTTTTACAAGCTTGACTTAACGTATTTTAAGTTTTAATCAGATATTATTGCCAAATATGGCGATTTAAATTGCTTTAAATCTTACTTTCATTAATTGATCAACGTATATAAGCCAATTATTTAAAATAATGAAATCAATTTTGACGTTTTTCCCACGTAATTTACATGGACGTACATGAGAAAATTACCATGTATTAAAACCAAGTATTTTACTGTTTTTAAACGGTTTTCTGTTATCATGTATAAAGTTAGGGTTTGTTTGACTTACTGTCATAAATTTTACATCATATCTTGTTACAAAGAAAGGTTTAATGTATACATTTTAAACAATGGATTGATGGCTCGTATTTCATACAACTATATATGATAGGTTCACCTGAATATTGAGAACAAAGATTTCAACAAAAGATCTGTCTGTATGTTATTATGTAAAATGAGTTATAGACTTACTTCTGGTTTTGGAGGCATTGGCGGCCGGCACGCAATCTGATTAAACCGGATCTAAAATAATCCACTCACACATTTGTTTATTTCAAATCTGGCAACTTAATTAAACGGGTCATTTTCAGCTAACTCTTGCTTTTATAATACTCATTTTGCATCACTTATGTGACGCGATTTACAATGAACCGTCCAGTCTCATCTTGTGAATAACACCATCTTCTATGAAAAATAACGAAAAACGAAATAAGGATGTTGTTTCGTCTACGTTGATTGGTCGACACAGCGGTCATCTAAACATGACCCCTTGTGCAGTGTCGGGGATCCTTGAACAGCGGTATAAAGGATATCACTTAACAGTGACAAAAACACAATTTTATCGTAAAAACCATAGTGTATTTCATCCGTGCCGGCCGCCTATGGTTGGAAAGTTGGGTTGTGCGGTATCCGACACGTGACTTAATTGTGCTCTATGATCTTGAGACTGAATAGGCCTGATTAGATGTGTGTTTCATGATTGCAGGGGTTTATATTATCAATGATATTACGACTAATTGTGTCGTAAGACTTATTATATTACATAATCATATAACTGTTAAATCTTTGAAAATCAGCTTGCCAGAACGCTGTATTACATGTACATGTATCGATAGTCGTACATATATATATATATATATGTTCAAGATATCTTACTATGGTAATAAGATAACTTTCAACTGCATTTCAATGTCATTTCAGTCACATTTTAGGGCCCTAGACCTACACATGCTCCCTGGCTATGCTTTGTATTCACTATACCAGCAAAGTTACTCATAGAAATCTGTAACTTATATCATTGACTTGTTTTCCTTACTTCCCATGTTTGCATTGTTTATTACTAAAACTATTTGCATAGGAGAATAAAGTTGTATTCTGTTCTGTTCTGTTCTCCAAATCAGTTGCCCAAAGTGTAATCACTGAACCGTGCAATGACTAATCCATCTAAGAATGGTTTGTGCCCTAACTATAAAATATGACTGCATGACTATTAAAATGTCCCCCGAAATAACTCAGGTTGAACATTTCTGACAAGTCTTTCCTTAACACGTGCTCGGAGACTGATGTATACAAAAACTCCCCACTGAAAGCAACAACGTACATTAGGTACATTTGTATGACATTTTGTTGTTTCTTACAAAAACAACACTAACAACAAAGACACAGTTTGTATATTTGAGGTTTAATTTTCATTTTCTTGTCATCTTGTTTCATTAATATAATTATTACAAAAAACTTTGACTTGTCATGTTAAATAAGTCAGAAAATTTAACTAAATATAGTGATACCTCTATTAATGAGCGCCTACCAAGATTCCCCCTTTTTACTCTAGACTACAGATGGTGTCAATAGATTTTATATGCTTTGCTATATGGATCGACCTCTTTAAAACATCCACCTCTCCATACCATTCATATTGTTTAGTGTAAATCTGTCACTGGCTTCTATCGTGGGGTTGCACTGTATTATCATAGATTTATGTAAATTATTTATGATTTGTAACTTAACTGTAAGATTTAGTGATTTATTAGTTTGTTCTACCTTGTTCATGTTGGTAAAGAGTAAATAAGGAAGGTTGATACACGAACTGTTAGTTATCGTGAACAGAGGACAAGAAATAGGGATCAAGGGGTCCAGGTTTGAATCAGCACACAGAGGCCTTTGATAAATTCCTTGAGCAAAGATAAAATGCATCTAAGAATGGTTAACGTGTTTTTTCCACGGCTTCATGTATCGGCATTTAAATAAGCAGATGGTACGTGCTTAAGCATAGAATGAAGTCTTTTGAACGTGTTTTTAAACAATTGTTCTTTAACCTCGATACATGTACCTGACTAATCATTAAACATTTATATCAAAATATTAGCTTAATGACAAACTTTTTATAACTGTCAGTGGCGCATACATTAACTTCGCTTTAATTAAATACTCGATTATCATTGTTGTATAGAGTATTAACATCACTAGGGTTAATGAATGTAGGTGCAGCTGCCAATAAAATTTACCAATACCATCCTAATAACCATTGCGTAAAACCATTTGTCTAGTAGATAGGTTAAAAAGTACACATGTACAGTTACTATTGGTAACATCAGCATATATCATGTATAAATTATTAGAAATAAAAGAAACACCATCTGCGTACATTCATTAAATATAGTATTTCAGTCTCATAATGTCGTAGAGATCAAGTTGATATGTCTGATGCCGTATTGATATCATTGTTGATCCTTTTAGTAATGTTTAAAAAACGAATGTGGCGGAACTTGTACAGCGTTCGACTGATCCTTTCTAAATTTGATTTCCAGATCTGTGTTGGTTCAAATCCCATCCATAGACCATCTGTGGTTTACTTTTGCAATAATCTTTATTGTAACTGCTCAGTACTTTTGGACTAGGGAATGTATTTAAGAGTGATAATTTTCGAGTAATTACGGTTGTATTTGCTTTACAATTAAACATATGTCCAATGAAATCCTAGGCAACACATAGAATCAGACCTACGCTTTCCGGGTCTTATTTTCAAATACCTTAGTCAATTATAATTAAAAATATTGTAAAATTTTCATGGAAGGATGTAACAAGCCGAGTGAGGCTCAAAACAGTAATACATTCGGGACTCTAGATTCGAAATGATTATAGTAGCCTCAAGTGATACGGACACGGTGTATTGTAGTTTCCCTCTCATTATTGCAACCGTTCTTAGGAACTGGCCATGCTGGAGATTTTAACATGCGAACTTACACTATACATCTAACAGTAGTTATTATCATACAAAAAGGTATATGGTATAGTATACTCTAAGTATAGTATGGTAAAGTATGGTATAGTAAAGTATGGTATGAAGTTGGTATACATAAGGCTGTCTCAGCTATGTACACACAATAAACTGTCAGTATATAACACCTCTTGTTTCAACTAGTGACAAACATGTAATAGTAAGTAAAAATATGAGGTCAACTTTTTTTATAAGTTAGTATATGACATGAGTCAGTGTCTTTTCAACTCTAGTTTACAATTTTGATTCAATTTAAGACTTCCATAGGTTAAGTTGCTTATAGCTCATAAAGATTAGAAAACATACATTTTAAATGGCCCGTACGCATTCTCGTTCCCAGGGTCTAGTAGGATTCTTAATACTAGTACTAGATTGAGAATCTTGTTAACCTCGGGGTACGAGAATGCCCGTATGTTTTTTACAGAAGAACAAGAAGAACCCGACTACCTTTGTTACCGAACATAAAGGATTGGACTTTAAACAGTTTGTGAGACATATCGCAGTACTCAGTCGTCCTAAAACAATATCGTACCAAGGGATTATCAAGATTCTCGAATGTCCTTAGAAAGGTTCGATATTTCTTGATATTATACTTTTCTTTGAAATTTGATGTAATAAGCTATTCACTTAACCGTATGAAATTCAGATTGAATATTACTCATCTACTTCACTATTTTAGCTATACATGATTATATGAAGATATTCAAACCATTGACGTTGAAGTACAATCTATTTTTATTGAACAAGTGCCTATATCGATTATGTCATCAGTTTTCGCGATCATGTTATGGCGCTATAACTCATTTCTGTTTTATTTCTATCTAGGGTAAATGTTATCAACTTTCATTACTTGGGACCAACTTTTAAAACACTTAACCTCGATTCTATATCGTTGAAATTACTTTTGGTATAAAAACATGTATGAAAGTTCAGAGTTTATTGTCATTGACATATTTTATGAAATAGGATGTCGATACATCTTTTAATGACATACACGTGCATGATTGATTTAGATGACTTGTAAAATCCCGCTATAAATCTGCTTTAGTTATTTATCTTGGAAGTAACGGAAGGCAGACACGCACGTTTGTCCGTAATTGCTTAATCAAATAGATAGATTAATTAGGTATATATTTGTATTGTATTGTGTAACCCGGGTCGATAGCGCAGTTGGTAGAGCGCCGGGATTTGGATACTCGTGCCCGAGGGGGTGGGGGTTCGAATCCCACCCGGGTAGGTTATACCCTTCCATGAAAATTTGACAATAATGTCGATTTTCCTCCATTGATTAGATAATATGGAGAAGTTTCCGGCCTTGTGGAAGGGTAGGTGAGTACTGGTTATAGACAATGGTCCAGGAAAGCTAGGTTAGGTGCGCTGGACGCCGTGAAATGACCTAAATTGTGTTGATACGGCGTTAAATCCAATAAATAGTATTGTAATGTATATTTGTTATTGCAAAACCGCAAGAGTTTGACGAGTGTTAAGTTCCAAAAGCTTAACTTGAGCAGAAAAAGAGTCCTTATATTATTAGATTCTGCTATGAAGACCATAGATGTGGATGGTACTTACAGCATATTCTTATGCTATTTCAGCATCCATATCCTTGGGAGGTTATTCAGTTACATGTAACGAGAGCAAAGTAAACAATCACATTTACAAGACAATACATGGAACAAATCAATGCGAGTAAGCAATCTTAGGAATCCAACTATAAAGTAAAGGTACGATATTATGACCATTAAAACTGATGGTCTTAACAGCGTAATAGTCTTAATATTGCGACCTTTTTTATCTCAACATAAGCATTTAGGACATAAAAATTGTCATAAAGTGCATGATTTTGCTTCACCCAAGGTGGTCTTTATAGCGAAACTTTACTGTTTTGTCCGGTACTGTTATTTCTTTTTAAATCAGATAGCGTAGCAATTAGACATTTAATATGTTTGTGCAAGATGAAGTATAATGAATACGCGGTATATATACTCAAATAATGCACAGAACGACTCTGTTGAAGCATCTCTTCTTTGATTTGTAATTGTCTCATTTTATTTCTACAAAATACCCATGTAGCGACTAAATTATACGTTAATAGAGATCCAATGTTCATCCCATATAATTTAGTTACTTTGAATTCCACCTGTCTATATCCTTTGATTCATTGGTTAACTTTATCCTTATTTATAGCAACAGTCTTAATAATAGGTTGTAAAAATGTAAAATCGATCTAATTGGTAGTGAGCGTGCAATTTCATTAGGAACACCCCATTGTTGTGCTCGTATATACAAACCTACGTGAATATAAGTAAAAAATCGCCGAGGTGTTCCAAAATAACTGATCTGATATCATTCGGAACTCAACGGTGTTTCCACTCAAATACGTTAATCTACTTGAATATGAGAGGAAAATCACCGAGGTGGTTCGAATAACTGATCTGATATCATACGGAACTCCTCGGTGTTTTTCGCTCAAATACGTCAAGTTTCGTGAATCTGTGTGGAAGAACGTCGAGGTGGTCCGAAAAACTGATCTAATATCATTCGGAACTCACCGGTGTTTTCCACTCAAATACATCAATCTACGTGAATCTGTGTGGAAGAACGCCGAGGTTTTCTTAACGGTACATTACTTCATTATTGTTGGTAAGACTCTGATTTCAAATTCAAAGTTTACATTTCAACTTTGTTAGTCATCGTCGTTTTTTCTTATGTAACATTGCACGCATACCTATACCTTAAAGTATAGTGTAATACCAAAGATAGTGTTTAAATTGTTTTAAATGATTTGGTAAACAAAACTACCCGGAGGGGAATGTAGACACCATAAAACTATTGATACTTTGAAATAAAGACTTTGTTAACATTGACTTAGTTAGTGTTTTATATATGTCACTCGTTGTCACGGTAACTGATTAAAATGTTTGATAAGAAATATAACATCTTGTTTAAATATGTGTTCAGTAAAACTGAAACAATGCTCTCTCGGCATTTATACAATTTTATCTTATATATTTATATTTGAGAAGAAATCTTTCCAGGAATGGTGAGAAGGTTGACTGACCGCCATGATATGAACTATGCAATAAACCCAACCAAAACAATATCGCTGACACAATGTTTGAAACTGTTTTCCTACATCATGTCTTTCGAGCTCAATGAATATTTCAAGAAGTTTATTATTTTATCAACTTCTCTAAACTAGAGCGTTTCAATAACTTTAGAGCATAATAAACCCATTCAACAGCTATCACGATTTTACTCTTAATATGTATATAATAAACTTATTTATTTAAACTCGGTTGTAAAAAAAGTTCTTAAACGTCTTACAACTCATAATAATGACTCGAGGTCTCTTCCTGGTTCTTCAATGCCGAGCTAGTAGGGTTGAGATTCATTTCAATCTATCATGTTAATTATTGTATTGTACACCTGTCTTTTGATAATACGAATTTACTTATATTAGTAAAAATGAGGTAATAATTGAAAAAAAAACTTTACATGCAATTTGTATTAAAACAATGTAGTCCTACGTACGTTTTTACGGAGATCCGCCCTCCCTTGAAGGCAGGTAATTTTTATTTCAAATCCTTATGCATTTGAACTTTGTACACTCTATGTTCAATCTGATTTAAACCCGATCTAAAATTTTCCGCTCGCATACTCGCTAATTTAGATCTTTTCAAACGAAGGTCACGTTCAGGCGACCTTTTCTCATCATAATATTCATGACGAAATTGTAATGGTACGTAACTTGTTTAAATCGTCTACGTCACGCAATTTGAAATGAGCCGCCCAATCGCAGACTGTGAATAATACCGCTGTTAAATTAGCATGCAAAACTTGGTCTAAAAATAGAAATTACGAAATCAAAATGTGATTAATAGTGTTTTCGTCTAGATGAAAGCTACGCATTGATTGGTCGAAACAAAATTCATCTCGACATGACCTTCCACGGAGACAGTAGAGATCCTGTACGACAACGCTCTACAGGATATCTGTTTACGGAGATTGACTCTATGTTATACTGTTGTTATACAGTAAAGTTCCATTAGTATAGGGACTGTGGAAATCGATGGTCTCAATATAGGGACCTTTACTTCTCAAATAAAGCATTTGGGACAAAAAAATGTCAAAATTAAATGATTTTGCAAAATACCAACGTGGTCTTTTTAGCAGAACTTTACTGTACTTAAGTAAACATAAACCATCATGCTAAAATGTAGACTGATACTCGAACTCATCACTCCTTTATTGACAGATCCGCTCAATACTTCCTCAAATGATTAGTTTCGCAGTGTTAACTTTTAACTAGTGAAACGCCGCCCAGGATGCCAGTCTGCGAGGGAGAAATACATGTTTTTAACTTGGAAAAAATTAAACTAACCACTATAAACAAACTTTTTCGACCATTTCATTGTGAATTCACAGAAATGAATAATAGATTATTTACAATATAACACTCCAGTTAACAAAAATCTGTCATGTAATTTTATGACAAAAACACTCTATAATTATCAGTTACCAATATATCAACAAGTCAATGATATAGTATAATTAAGTGTTATATTATTGCTATTATTTTGCTACACTGTTTCTATATATACATTATATGATGTTATACATTGACAGATGACTTTCTAGATTAATTTAAGAAATAACTTACAATTGTCTATGTTTTAGTATGATAAAATATACTCATGTATTCATTTTAGCTCGATTGTGAAACAATTTCTTATATTGATTTAATTGCATCAACGCGCGTGCCTTTATCTTACTATACGATTAAACATAGAAGAATGTAAGTTATTTCGATTATAACGTCCCTAAAATTATTACTAGAGAAGATATTTTTTGTAGAACTATTTTTAAATAATTTGCTAGATGATAGATCATGATACTGATGAAATTAACAACCCCACTTTTTTCAGGCAAAGGTCGAAAGTGATATTGATTAACACATTTTTCATTGATTCACTTTATACATACACTGTTGGAAGTATTTTCGGTATAATTCAATATATATTTGGGTAAATTAGAATAGCGATATATTTTTTTGTGAAATAATGTATAGCATGCGCACTCGTATGCCATTCTCGTTCCCAGAGTCTAGTAGGATTCTCATTACTAGCTGCTAGTATTGAGAATCCTACTAGACTCTGGGAACGAGAATGACTCGTATGCTTACATAGTGAAACGCACACGTGACAATGTTAGATTTCTTCATCATTTAGAATACACGTGTAGAATTTCTACTTCAGTAAAGTTCCATTGTTAAAACCATCATAATCGTTAGTCTTCATAACGAAATGGACTTAATATTGAGACCATTTTATAAAAGCCCCAGGTTCGTGGAAAAGCAGGCTACGCTCTTGATTTCGAATCTAGTGTCTCGAAGGGATCGCTAGTTCGAAAGCCATAAAGTATATCGAGTTGTCAGTCTTGTGGAAGGGTAAATCAGCACTATATGAACAAAGTGCAAGAAAACTGGATTAGGTGTGCTGGCCGCCGTAAATAGTGATAGTTTGTCTTGCCATGACGTTAAACCAAACAGAAAATAGATAAAAAAATCGGAATGAGAAAGACATGACTATAGTTTTTATTGCTTAAGCTAACAACTTTACGAATGCTTTCATTACCGAAACAGAAAAAAAGCGTATGTTCCATGCTAAAAAAACTACATAACACGAAATGCGCGATGCAGATCGTTTGACGTAAATGGACCTTCGAAATTTGTATTTTTGAAACCCAACTGTATATTACAATGTAGTAAAATGATTAAAATAAAAATTATCATATTGAAAACAACTGTGATATATTCATTGAAAATAATCTTAGTCCATTGTTGATCGTTATCTACACCAATGATAACCGCATATTTTAAAAGAAATCAACTGTTAATGTTACTTTATTTAAAATTATCGTATAGTGACGACAACGATCAATTTAGTCATTCGTATAATAGTTTAGACCATATCTTAGTTTCGTATGTAACCAATTGTAATATGGATATTGTGGTTTAAATATCCTTTTATATTTGTATGATCAATTTAATATCTATATTGTTGGTAGGGCCCATCTTATCAGAGTAAAATTGAGTCATAAAATCTTTCATGTTTAGGTCATGTTTTATTGACTAAAATGTAATAAATTCTTATCAAATTTCGAATAGCCTAGACGAAGCAATGAACTGCATAACTTTCAAACATAAAAAGAACTGTCTTCCGAGTGTATAATAAAAGTTTATACAGAGCATAACATAACTTTATTAGGCTTATGTTGACACATATTGATCCCTTTTTGGTGTCATCTCTGGTGTGTCATGTGTCATTTCATTGTCACCGAATTAAATCATTTAATGTATACCTTTCTCAACAAGACGTTTTCAACCAACAACATAAGTCGAATTGAAATCTTTATTTGTCATTTTAATGACAGACATAAAACAATTAATACAGTACATACATGTATATATATTAATCAAAACGATGAAACCACGAACAAGCATAAATGAACCTACATTCTGTTTTTAGCATCGACGATTGGGGCTACTATCATTATACCACAAACTTGTGGATGTTTTTGTGATTACAAATGCCCCATCGTCACGTATAATAATATTATAATTATTAATACGATAATGTTTACACAACTATGCGCTATGTGTACGTTTTTGAAATAATTTTCCGTTCTGTTCTGTTCTGTATCTGTATCTACATTTCATGAAATGAACTCAGGATGTTAATTTTTCTATCGTTAGTTATTTAAAATGAACTAACGATGCTAATTCTATCCTTAGTTTTTTTGTTGAAAGACTTGCAAACTATAATATGATAAGAAGAAAACCTCGCTGTAGCTACTAGCTATAACAATTAGTACTATATTTCAGATTAGTACTAGTATCGAGTATCCCCAGCTTCAACAATTAGAATCACATTACTGTACTTCCAGTGCTTTGATCTTCAATATAGTTAATATGAAGTACCCACTAGCTTCAATATGAATTATTGATATTTTCTGTTTATACAAGGATTTAGTTGCCATGGCAACGTGGAGTTTGAAATTTTGCAATATTTATGCATAAATATCATGAATCGGGAAATTGTTCATCATTAACAATTGTCGACATTAAAGGTGCGCCGATTATTGATTACTTTAATTAATAATACAGGGTCCTCCAAAAGCTCTTTGACAAATGAAATTTCATGAAACTCTTACCATTCGTGTCACAACTAATTTTACTATAAATGAAGCTTATGCAAAATAGTTTGAGTCATGCGTTGATAAACTAATTATTGCAGATTTTGGAATTTAATCTGATGAACCTGTGGTTTTTTTTCTCGTAGGTAAATGCTATTCAGTGTCCTTTCAATTTCAAACAGGATTTTCAACAACGATTTTTGGAATGCACTGTATGTTTAACGTCATCATTGCTGTAATAAATTTATGATCTACGAGGAAAAAGACATCTCTTTAATACGGCATATGATACGTTTTACAGATCTTGAACGCTAATATTTCTGATGCTCAATCATGTAAAGGCGCAATGACGGTTGCTATGAACCTCGAAACGGTTGCTAAGGACGATAGAGGGATTGCTTTGGACTTAAAGGTGGTTAAGGGTGTAAGAGAGACTGCCACCTAAAGGTGGTTGCTAAAGATATGTTGATGGTTTCTATTGGTCTAAGGGTGGTTGCTTTGAAGTCACATTATTCTTATGTAATACTTGTGTGTTGTTAAGGTTCGATACTATACCTTCCTACTAAGTGCGACGTTTAGCGTCAAAATTGCGAGATTTAGCGTCCGTCGAGGTTTGTGGCGACATTGTCAGCGTTGCGACGTTTAACGTAAGTGTTGCGGCGTGCGACGTTGTGTTTTATTATGAGCCTTTTCATGACAAGAAGTGATTCAATGAGAAAAGTGACATACAAATTTAGTAATTCGAGTGAGGTTTGTCAAAAATATATAAACTTTAAAGAAGTCCAGCGTCCTTTTTCACATTTTTAATTCAATATAAAATATACGCCTATCATTTAAATGATACTAGAGTAAGTATGTCTTCAGTCGACTGACTCAAATTTAGTTTGCTATGACATTGAAGGCGTTTTGTTATTCGATGCCTTTCTTGTTAAAAAATTTGCAACTCAAACCAAATTCATGTTGAGATTTTTATGAAACCTGACCTATGTTTTTTTACTATCTTTTTATATCAGAACAAACTAAATTATCTTGTACAAAAATGAACTGCAGAATATCATGCATGTACACCCGTCGCGTTTTGACTGTGATATTAATGGATGTGAAGTTAGCAGTAACAGCAGTAATAGCAGTAACAGCAGTAAGATTAACCTTTATAGTGTACTGCTAGCTGTTGTAGCAGTTACATATACACATCGTATGCTCTCCCATTGATCAACATCTACGGTTTGGTTTGTTGGGTTTAACGCCGTAGCAACACATTCTATAGGTCATATAACGGCGGTCAGTCAACCTACTCACTCCTCATGCAAAGGCTTAATCTCAGTCAACTACTAGGCGCATACTTTCGTCAGTGACTGACAACTGCCCTACATAATTAAATATCATTGGTAGGAGGGAGAATGGCCGTAGAAATAATTTCATGACCAAGCTCCACGAAGGTATGCACCGCCCGGGAATCGAACCCACGACCCTCTACCAGTAGACTTGCGTGCTACCAACTGAGCCAGCCGGGCGACTATCATCAACATCTACGTAAGATGGAATTATAAATTTGGTGTCTTTACAGAGATCTAAGTATGTCTAGGGGTCGTTAGTGTGATTACTGATCGCTGTGATAGGTTATTGACCGCCGTGGTATAACTTAAAATATTTGAAATGTGTCGTAAGCACGGTACATTGCAATGCATTACAGCTTAGATAAGGGACTTAAAGACAAAGGTAGAGATTAGTTGAAAGCCCACCTAGAGATTTGTTTGTCTCGATCAATTTTGATATAATATTAAAATCAATTTGTTGATAAAATAAATTGCTAAATCAATCATTTGTGTTTTTTGGAGATTTAAAAATGTCGATGATATATTTTACGAACATCCCTGAAATGTGCATCGGATAAAAATCAAGGTTTAAATATTCACTGATAAAAGGAAATCAGGTGAAGTATTTATTAAACACTGCAATGGATGGCATAAAATAGACACATGTTTTAAGTTTAGTAAATCAATATTCGACACAAGTGTACACTATGAAAAAACACTACAAGGGAACATGTTCATAAAAAGGCTTTAGGGTTAAAGCTTAAAAAAGCCACCAAATCTTGTCTTTGTCTTCAACGCCTGAAAGAAAGGATTTATTATTCATTGGTGAATGCAGATAAGTTCGGGGAGTGTTTTAAAACACCCAAATTGTCCTCTTCTGGAATGAGGCTCGAATAAAGTGTGTGTTTTTAGTATTTTTGTCGTAATTTGTTAAACAAAACGATTGTACACTGATGCAGTTACATTGTAAGAAGCCTGTTTCCAATTTTATAATATGGCCAATTTATTGTTGGGGACATAACATTGGGAGCATTTTTTGTTCCCTATATTTTAATTAAAAAGTGATATTAGTTTTATAGGTGGAAAAGCAATATTCCGGTTCAAAACACTTTAAACAATCGACATTATTCGCACAATCACCACAAGTCAAAGGGTCATTCTTAGAACAATTCAATAATTGCTGCTTAAAAGTTATCATTCATGCACATTTATTCTACTGAATCTGTATGTCAAATAAATAAAGTCCACTATTCAGACATTCAAAGTCATCAACTACGATCTTTAAACTTTTCCTATAGAACCATTCTATTACATTAAGACGATATAACATCTCTATTGACTACTGGCACAAACGACGGGTCGTGACTGAATAGTTGATACCAATCTATTACATAAGATAATGTAACGATCTCTACTGAGACGCATAACTTATAAGCTATTATATATACGCTTCAGTATAGACCGATTAACAAGTGCATTTCAGGAATTATTGCGTCTGTCATAGCAGACGATTATTTTTAATTGCTCTATACTTATATACTGAGGGACTACTTCTGGATTCGGTAAATTTTTAAAGTGGGAAAGGGTCTGATATAAATACGGTAAATATATTTGTTCATGACGGAAGTCCCGAACAAATAAGAAAACTATTTAATCCCCTATGACATCATTACTTGATAGTAACATAACTACAGTAAACTTCCAATGTAAGGACCATCAAAATCGATGATCTTATTTGTAAACTGATCTTAAAAATCATAAAAATGCATGATCTTGCAATACACAAGGTTGTATTTAAAGTAGGACTTTTTATGATAAAACGTGTTGATATTTAAGTTGCAATATTGATATTATCTAATATAAAGAGATAGATACGTGTAAAATGACAAGACATCCTTAAAGAGGTAATACCTCTATATTTACACAGATTAAAATAAATATAGGACACTGAAAAATGTAGATTAATCTAACGGTTTTGTAATCCTTGAAAAATGCAGAAATGATAAAATCAATTGTTAACAATTTCTTGGCTTTTGTCTTATCAAATGTTTGATGTTAAACACAAACACAGGTCAA
This sequence comes from Mactra quadrangularis, assembly GCA_025267735.1. Lineage (NCBI taxonomy): Eukaryota > Metazoa > Mollusca > Bivalvia > Venerida > Mactridae > Mactra > Mactra quadrangularis. The sequence continues at coordinate 14,312,889 of CM046308.1, read as the reverse complement.
AACATTTTATAAAATATTCAGATAAAAACTATAAATCAGTTTCTCTTTTGTATCATTTATATAAGGTGATGTATTATATATTTTTTTGTAAACAAGATGTAATAAGAAAAGATTGCTGAAATTCGTGATTTGGCTTTCATTTGAGTCTTTCTGCATTATGAAGGTGCATTTTTTTTCTGCTTGTCGTCTTCAGCAGTCATTCCCCCTTTTCTCAGCCTCGCACGAGACATACTACTGTAAAGTTTAAACTATTCCGTCCAAGGTAATTTCCACAAGCTATCTATACATTTAAACATATCATTTAAGGCACACAAAGCAGTTGTAATGTTATTCTGTGATACTATCATAATATTAAATCAGTGGTCTCGAGTCTAGATTGTCTGTCTATATGACAATGCCAATGATCGCTATATACAGGTTAGACTGCATATATTACATTGTAGACTACATTATATTAACATTAATATTGTTGCTGAAATCTTATGACCGCCACTGGAAACAATTGTTAAAAGATATGCAAAGATCTATCATATGTTTGTATTGCCTATGGACTAATGTCTTTTTTGCAATTAAAATTATGTCTATGTCTATATATGGTGTAATCGCGGATAGTTTGATAAAATTATTAATTCTATCATTGACATTGAATCAGGCAAAGCTAAAATGACATCCCCCATTAAAAAGTATAAATGCTGCTCTTTTATAAGTTGACCATATGTTTCCAAAATTTAATACACAGGCATACATAGAATACATAGTTATAAATAGTATTCATTACAAATATAAAACAATACTTTATATATCTATAACAAGTACACATGTTAATACAGCGTCCTCCAAAAGGTATTGGAAAATTCTGTTTTAAGGAAAAACCCCAATTTACATTTATCAATGTGAAAAAAGAACAGCAGTCATCTCAGCAAATTTTAAAATCGCCATTTATTAAATCATCAACATAATTTATTATTCAAACTATGATACACGAATAGACTTGATGCAGTAAAATACTCGCGGCATATATGACCAGTTTCCCCCCAAAAAATTTCATTTATCCAAAAACTTTTATTTGTTTATACTGGGTTTAACGCCGTGTCAACACTTTTTGGTCATTTTATGGTCTCCAGCGCACCTAACCTAGCTTTCTTGGAACCATGTCTGTAACTAGTACTCACCTACCCTTCCACAAGGCCTGAAACTTCTTAATATACCTTATTTATGGAGGAAAATTGACATAATTGTCTAATTTTAATGAAAAGGTATAACCTCCCCGGGTGGGATTCGAACCCCCTTCGGGACTCGAGATTTCAAATCCCGGCGCGCTATCAACTGCGATATCAACCCGGTTTTCCAAAAAAAACTTTTAAAGGGCACTGTAGATGATGGCCATGGAATGTAATATACTCTATCAAACTGGATACGTATCTAGTTACATATCTTTTATAAACATGTGATATATTATAACTATTGTTACAAAGAAAATAATCAAATTTCAAAATATTTGTTACATTAAACAGCCATATGATGTCACAACATACTACAGTACAACCTCTACAGAGCGGCACTCTAAATAACTAACCATCTGCACAAAAACAGATACATGTATAATAAAAAAAATATTGATATTTCCCTTAGGTGTAATATTAATTGACCATTGCGTATGCGACCTTTCATTTGAATAACAATACATTTACCCACAAATAAAACGATGTGCTCTTTTGTTACATGTAACCCCTTGTTTATGTGACAAAATGTAACTATAAACCTTTGTTAAGTATGCTAATAGGTAATGTCATGGAAAGGTCCATTGAATTTATCACCTGCAAATCAACAACCTCTAAACAGAAACACACATTAGCTCTATCCCAGTGGGTGTTGTTCACGAGAGGTTGTACTGTATATTATGATAAAATATCTTCGAGTGATTCAGAATGATAAATGACATCATTAAAATTGATATATTAAATCTGATTTTGATAAACATGAACACGTGATCTATGTTTACTTGTAATTGATTATGATAAATAATATACAAAAATATTGTATAGCTGGACAGTGATCACAATAGATCAACTATGACCTCAATCGTAGACTCTCCAGGACAGAATATTAGCCAAATATCTTCCAATAGTCCGTATTTTCTCAACTGTCAAAGCTTGAATAATTTCACGGTGAATGAATGCATTATTTTTACACTGACGGCCTTATTGTTATTGAAATGTCTTGACTTAAATCAGCATTTTAACATAGGAACTCGCCGTGAAATTATTCATGTTTTGACAATTGAAAAAAAAACGAACTATAAGAGTATAGTACAGAGGGTTTTACGGCAAATTTCAGTCTGAGCCAGTAGGAGATATAGATTCTTACTTAAGGAAACAACGGGGTAGGTTTTAGATTGGATTTGAACCAACGCAGATCTGGTGATTCAATCATTATCAGTCCAACGTCGTAACCACTCGGCCACACCTGATGGTGTCTAGTTATCAAATGGAATAGGTCATTTTATAGAACCATTTTAATGGGAAATTCAATATTGGCGCCTGTATTGAATACGGAAGTTAAATACCCAGTTGCGTGACTCGGTTCCAAATAAGTAGTGTGTAATTTAAGAATCAAGGAAATGAAATAAGTTAAGGTGTGCATCAATGTTTAAGCACATGTATAAACAATTCTATTTGCCTTTGTGAATGTAATTATGTTCATGACTTCCTTATTGTATTTATGTTCCGTGTGTTGAATGAGTTAGTTTTGTTGTATTGTCATGACTATTTCATACATTTGTAATCAGGAAGTTCTAACCTTGAAATTGATACCCAGGACAAAAAGATGAGAGAATAATATAGTCAACAAACAAGATCTCAGTAAACAACTTGTTTTTTGTAATAAATGCACATTTATAATGACCGCATTTAAAATGCAAATAAGCCGCCTGGCTAGCTCAGTTGGTAGCACACAAGTCTACTGATCGAGGGGTCGTGGGTTCGATTCCCAGGCGGGGCATACTTTCATGGAGCTTTGTCATGAAATATTTTCTGCAGCCATTCTACCTCCTACCAATGATTCTTAATTATGTAAGGCAGTTGTCAGTCCATGACGAAGGTATGCGCTAAGTAGTTGGTTAACGGCTGAATCCAGAGATTTAGCCATTCCAGGAGCATCGAGTAGGTAGACTGACCGTCGTTATATGACCAATACAACGTGTTGCTACGGCGTTAAATCCAACAAAAACAAAAACAAACAAATAAAACGCAAATACTTTTTTGTAATCGGTTTGTTACAACTATATTGATAAACACGTATTTTACATTTCAACCAACCCAACTTCCGTGATTAAATTATCAATACCACAATTTGTATAATCAAATAAGGTATTTGGTGTCGGTGGGGAAAGTATAACTCACTGATATTTTAAATTAATTCTACAGAACAATAGATAAGAAGCATGCTGATTACGGTACATGGATATTTTTGTTTGATATTTAAAAGAAATATACTTGTATGTAAACATTATCTTAAATGAAAAACATTTTTGTAACATAAATATTTTGATGCAATATTTTAGAACAAAATTATGTATACATGTATGTGAAACCTCTTATGTACAATTTATAGGCGTGCCTATGAATTTAATGAATATAAAATGTATTTTGGTGATAACTTTTTTAATAATTGAACTACATGTAATTTAAACAATCTTGGTCTTTCATAAAACTACATGTAACCACCAACATAGGTCTAAATTAGGTAAAACTAACCACACGTAATGATATAGGTTTGTCTTACTAGTACAAAATCATTTAAACTTGGACAACGTAAAACAAAATGAAATTCATCTTCTAAATCGTTTGAGTTACAAAACATTGGCTACACAGATGTTCATTTATAGAAATTTTCTTACTGCCATATCTACCTGTTCGTACCCTTACATATAGTATGAGCATCGGTTTGTTTGAGGCTCGCATTGCTTGCCATATGACTTAGTTCATACTAATTTATTTTAGCTCGATTGTGAAACAAGTTCTTACAACTTAGACTAATCAATTTTAGTCTGCTTCCTGGTCCCCCAGTACTGAGCTAGTAGGATAAAGTTACTTGCTCAAGGAAACAACGGGTTAGGTTTTGGATGGGATTCGAACCAACGTAGAGCTGGCTATCCAATAATTACCATTCCAACGTCGTAACCGCTCGGGCACGCACGCTTCATACAACATTGATGACAACCTTGTATTATTGATTGTTAAAGGTCTAAAAACTGATTTGTCATGTTTGATTCACTGATTGTGTGAAAACGCTTGACTTTCAAATTATCTTGTAAGCATCATATTAAATTTATCAAGTTCAACGAGAGACTTGAGTGTGTCTCTTGTGACCTTCGGGGACTACATTCATTCGGAAATCTTCTGTCTTTTTGATAGCATTAGATAAGATAGAATTATCGTCAAATATTTCAAAATTTGAGACCGGAAGTAGAAGAATTTATCTCGTCACATGTTACCCTTACAAGAGATAAAAGGGTGGTTGCAGAATTACTTTAAGGGGTTTAACTGCACCGTTCAGTAAAATCATTTGATGGCGCGCCTAAAGTCAATACAGGGGTCATGACATTGGTTCGGTGGTAGGACCGAACCAACGTTGGTTTTTTTCGTAAAGTTTGACCATGCTATACTATACAAAATCCCTTTCCTTTTTCTACTGTGTCACACATGACAGTTTTCAACCAATGGCATGTGCTTTGTACGAGTAAATATTTGAGGTCTAGAGTTCTAAGCCCCTCGAGGGAGAATGAGTAAATAGAATCACTGAGCTGCAATGAACGGAACAAAGCACGAACCCCATAAAACATTGACTATGACTCTGTATGGGTCACTTAGCCCATATCTCCACTGGAGCCGCCATTTAAACGATATTATAAATATTTTCTATTGTTCTACGACGTATTTGAACTTGTAAAGGTCAAACCTAATCTACGTACATAGTAGAAAGTTGTCATACTGTATCATATACTCTAGAGATAGCATCCTGATTGTTTTGTTTGTTTACTAGGTCGACTATCTATTACAATAAGATTTGGTGAATCTTGAAACGTTCAAATTGACTTTTATCATTGTTTTGATCCGGAGTGAGTTGACCGACCGGATGGTAGGGGTTTTATCAACTACCGTAATTGTTGAAGTTTACTACTTGGTAGCCCTTTCAGACTATACTCATATTTCCATTTTCTAGTATTATGTGATGGTTTGCATCACTCTTGTTAATTCAAAATTTTGTCCCAAAAATAAGTAAAATAATTGCAAATAAAACATTTTGATAAAGTTAAAACAAGGTTGCCATTTTTATCATACTTCATACATATTTATTAAGAAAACATCCATACTCAATGGTTATGAGACTTTAAAAATACATTATAGATGATTCGATACATTTTAAATGTACTTGTTTTGACTTTTTTGCATTAGTCCATGATATAACCAAGTTTTTTGGTATGTTAGTTAGTAGGTTGTATCTCTGTAGTTTGACAATATTGACAAACTTCTTATCATACAGTAAACGCCTTGAAGGGATGTTTGTGTAATTAATGTTTTATTGAAATATCGAGATATCAGCCCTAGAAAGTGATTACTGTGTAATACATTTGTAATGTTACACAATTTGGATTTTATCTAAATTATTTTATTTAGCAGGGCAAAATAATACAATGTTTAAACATTTTAGAACAGCCTCGTGTTCAGTAACAGTTAGCTAACATTACGGGAGAACTCAACCCGAAGACAACTCAACCCGCGCAATACTCAACACAAAGTGGGGACAACTCAACCCGTTAGTAAGAGATTGAGTTGTCTCGGGTTGAATTGTCTATGGGTTGAGTTGTTCCGACACTTCCGTTACGGAACGTTTTGGAACGTTCAAAGTAACTGAACACGCTACTGAACAGAACGTGTATAGTGCAAACTGAGGCATTAGAATTGTAAGAAATCCGAAATTCTTTGACCTTCCAACAGTTTTCTCTCCCAAAATCGTTCGTTCCAACGGTTCTTTCAGATCTATATACTTGAAACACACTGCAGTAAAAACGAACACACAGATTCGGAGAGCTGTTGTATTGCATTTATCAGAACTTTATTCTGTTTTTATTTTCATTTTTAAAGACGTTCGGTCTGATTTTCTATGATGTAATGTATAGTTTTTTTATTGAGGACAATTTTTATATGTTCATGTGGGTTATAATTGCGTCGTTTCAAGATCATTATTTAAATTTGAACTTATTTCTAAGTTTAAGCTAATCGACTGAGCTAACAAATACGATAGAAAATGTTAACTTTCTTGCCTTAGTTGTGCATATAACATCAATAAGTAGGCCTATTCTTCGATTTTCATGTTTGGTAATAATTTAATACAGTTACATCATGGATTGCACAATTAATCTTGCCAAAACTTGACTTATTTGCTTACATCTTTTTGTAGTAAAAATATATATAAAATGTTACATTTTCACTTGTCTTCCTTGTTTTAATTGTATAAAGTAATAGAAAGACTACCTGTCATCATAAACTATTTAAGTACTTTTTTGTAATTTCATTGTCAAATCATTAAGTGTATAAGAAATAGACACACTGTATATATTTTATGACTATATACATTAAACTATAAACATCAGATTATGTATCAGGAAGTTTGGAACCATCTTAAGATATCATAATCTATAGGGTGTATATAAAGATATGCACATTTGTGACGCCCCATGGAAAAACCAGGCCAATGGCGAAAAAATCACCAATTTAGATTTTAACATTTTCTGAATCTATATATTTTCAAACATAAGTTGTAATTTCATGTATTTTAAAAACTTGTTTTGCCCACTCACTTGGAGTGCATATTAGCGACAGTCTTAAAACATCCACTGATTTTAGGCGTAAATCATTCTATTTTGTATAGTGCGTACAATTTGACCCCGACCTCACCTTTCACATTTGCATCTAATTATCACCTACACATATCCCGGTGAAAATCAATACCACGCCTACTCTACACTTCGACTCGTTACGTATTTAAAATATAATTTAACATGTATAGAGTATACACAGCCCGCATGTATAACAACTTACGATTCAAATGCATTCAAACGGGAAACTCGTGTTCTTACATTTTTGATAACAATTAATAATAAATGGGTGTGGGGATAGTGATTGTGGGGCTAAAACCAACAACCTTTGAATTGGTAGCTAGCCTCATCGTACAATCCTCTAGTCCGGCCTATGTGCAATAGACACTCGTTGTACGCTTTAAATGTACTTTAAAATTAATCCCTGTGTTAAAATTAAATTCGAGCCTTGTCGATAAAATCTGATTGTTATCGAGCATTAATACTACATTCGTATTCAATGTAATGAATATTCTTGCATAAAGGTCAGGTCGGGGTCAATGTGTCCGCACTATATAACAATATTACCGTTAGACGTTTGATAATAGGCTGCCTGGCATTCTAATTCATCCCGATCTCAAATTCTCCACCCACACACTCGCTTGTTTCACATCTGACAAGCTCGGAGTCAAGGTTACATTGAAACTGACCTTTGCTTTTATAATATTCATGGTGGTACAGTTGTGAGATCACAGAGTTGTTAACATTGTCTGTTACCATCGGTTAAAGATTTCCCCACAAATATTATATTTTAATTAATACAACCTGTCAGTTTTATAAATGTATTTTTGCATAAACGAGCTGAATAGTGTATTGTTGTTGTTTTTTTTTATTTTAAACAAGCACTTTTAGTTCCATTAAAGAACAACAATTGCATTAAGATATGCCAAACAATTACTTTCTGCATGTAAACAACATCTTTGTATTATCTTTGCTACTACCAAACATCAACGCAACGAAATCTATTTTACCTTATACTTCACTTTAATTTTTATCACTTAATTATTTATGACAAATACCGGAAGCTTTTTCATAACCATTGTGCGATAATGCTTTCATGTTCGCCGAATCAGTGGATCTTTTCACAAAAATGCATTGAGGCGCCAATTGCACTTAAGAGTTCGAAGAATAGTAAAATAATTATGATATGATATTCAGATGGTCCGTGTTATCAATGTTCAGTAAAATTCAATAAAATATGGAATAAATAAGACAAAGAATAAACGTATTATTAATGGTCTCTGCTTTTGACTTACAATGATTTTTATCGTAAGAGTGTTTGAAAAAAAGCGCCACAGTGCTCTAGTGATAGCACTACTCTTTAAGGTATCGAGATTTCCAAGGTTTAAGTACATGTTCCATCTACAATAATATTCAATTATTTGTAAAAAAGTACCATTTGTTGCTTTAATTCATCTAGGATTCCTTCTAAAGGTGTTGACACGTCGTGAAGCCATTTTATTGCCAATGTTGTAGATAAACTTGTTTCCCCCAGTTAGCTTGATAAATACAGTCCAACAAACGCCAAACATGTTGTTTCTGACCTAAAATATTGTTGATGCACTCCAGAACCCATTGGCATCTTCCAAAATCCATGATGGCGGACAAGATGGCGTCTAAAAGCTAAATTGTACAAGATTTTGCAATTTACCAAATTTAATATGTTCATAAAACGAAACAAGATAGTGTACCTATACATGTACACTTAAATTACTCTAAATGTGCAAAAAATGAACCACGTACAAGCATTCATGATGCTAGTTGTATAATGCTATCTTTAGTATATGCGTTGGTGCACTTATATTCTGTACAATGTATTACATTTCGACTTTTCTTAGTGCGTAAATGCTGCGTCAATTCAGTAATAAAAGTCTTTTTATATTAATGGAAATACTTGAAATCTTTTCTTACAGGAAACTAGCGATGAGAACTATACGGTAAGAGATGTTGTTGTATCACACTTTAACAATATTGTCTTGTTAGTGGTGTTTTATTGTTGTTTTAATAAATAATTAATTAAAGGGAGACGACTCAATGAACATTTATGCATAATTCATTCATTAACACAATGATCGAGTTATCTCCCTTTCGTATCTTAACATAAAAACAGGTAACGAATGGGACGAATCATTGAGAAGTTGATAATTATCAAATGATGAACCCGGAAGTAGAAAAATCTATCAAGTCACGTGACACATTAGGCACGTGGCATGGTTAATTATATTTTAAACATATCGATAACATACTTATATATTACCAAATTAACCTACTAATTTATGTTTTGTATTATAATGTTAACACAATGTTAAACCTTAACAACAAAGTTATACAATTTTAATAATTGCACCTTATTCTAAATAATTTTATACACACATATCTAATACGTGTATTATTTTAACAATTATGGTAGACAAGGTTTAGTGTTATTCTATTAAATGTAGTTTTCTATATATACAATGTATAACATATAATGTTCAAAATGCTTTACATTGGTTTGGTAAAGTATTTAAGGAACAGCGGAAAACTTTAATAAATGCAAAAGTTCTGGCGTTTCAAGATGTAGCTGACACCAAGTGTATGATCCCTTAATCAATAGTAAACTAATAAAGAATGCTATCAAACTCATAAAGTGATAAAGGTGTCCATAAATATAACCTAGAATTCAAATATATATTCATTACTGTTTCCTTCATTCCATTAAAGAATATCTATTTTTATGAGATCAAATGTTGTATTTATCTTACTTTACAAAACTTTATTTTTTGCTTTTCTATTTAATTTTATTACGTAATCGTTGATATTCAGTTACCATTGCTTAATTCGAAAAAAGAGAAGAATTTTATTTTAAAATATACTCGTTCGTTCCTATCCTATTCTAAGAATGTTTTTTTTAATTGTATCAAATATGTTCAAGAATATAGTTTACATTTATATGTATATTCTGAGCAATAAATATGTTTAAACAAACCTAATTTTTTTTTAAATTTTTTTAAAGTTAACTGCATGCTCAAAGTAAATAGCTGTGCTCATAGTGGGATTCGATTAAAAGATAAAACATTTTAATTTTTAATTGTTAACGGCTAAATCCCAAGATTTAATCTTTCCTATAACGGCGAGTACTCGTAGGTTGACCCACCAACATGATATGACCAAAACAATTTGCTGCTGCGACGTAAAACCAAACCAAAATGTAAATAAGAATAAACAGTTCTATGTTTTCATTTCCATGTATTTACAGAGGAACTATCGTCAGACAGAGAAAGGTAAAATCATTTTATATACAACAAGTATGACAGTGGTACGACAAAGTGCTGACAAATGTAAATCTATAAGACATATATTACAAACACATATGGTACGATATGAAGAGAGAGATATGTTCATGTCGGACGAAAATCAAAAAGAGTTGAGAGAAAGACTTGGGCAAAGTGCAATAGATATACCTCAAGTGTTTGCTGATGGTGTTTACATTGGAGTAAGTATATTTTGTCCCTTTTTATAAAACTGTGAACATTCTTTTCACATTGGTCCTAGGCAATGACAATTATTTTACTTTCATTCATTGCTGTTTACGAAATTAGTGGGTGTCCGGTTGCCCGGGACAACCACCTTCTAGTTCGGGCAATCAAAAATTCCGTTTGGACAAGCAAATGTCTATAAACAAGATGCAGTGCTAGCTGCTAAAATGACCTGTTCGGGCAATCACATCCATATCTTAATTTTGTAGACTGTTCATTGTATCATTTAGCGAAACTCTATGTACGTGTATCTTCAGTAGACGTGATTACGGTTATATCTACAGTACAACCTCTCTTGAACAACAACCACTGGGAGGGGACTAAAGTATGTTGCTGTTCAGATTTTGTTGCTCTACAGCGGTTTATTCAATTAGAATTTTACCTATAGAAAATTTAAAAAATTGTTTTAGTGCAGAGGATTTGTTCTGCAGAGGGCCGCTTTGCAGAGGTTATACAGTATTATGATTTATACTAATCATTCTTGTATCAGCTTCTTGAATCCATAATTTGACTTTCTTAAACGTAGAGAGTAGAGAACTTCCAGTTTGTACCTTATCATCATTTGATGTGCCCTGCTACTAAACACCTAGGTGGGTTTTGTATGAAACACATACACTAATGGAACTTTTTCTGGTTAGTACAAACACATACACTAATGGAACTTTTTCTGGTTAGTACAAACACATACACTAATGGAACTTTTTCTGGTTAGTACAAACACATACACTAATGGAACTTTTTCTGGTTAGTACAAACACATACACTAATGGAACTTTTTCTGGTTAGTACAAACACATACACTAATGGAACTTTTTCTGGTTAGTACAAACACATACAAAAATGGAACTTTTTCTGGTTAGTACAAACACATACAAAAATGGAACTTTTTCTGGTTAGTACAAACACATACAAAAATGGAACTTTTTCTGGTTAGTACAAACACATACACTAATGGAACTTTTTCTGGTTAGTACAAACACATACAAAAATGGAACTTTTTCTGGTTAGTACAAACACATACCCTTATGGAACTTTTTCTGGTTAGTACAAACACATACACTAATGGAACTTTTTCTGGTTAGTACAAACACATACACTGATGGAACTTTTTCTGGTTAGTACAAACACATACACTAATTTCTACTAAATAACAGTTGAACGTTTGGCTGATGCAGAGAACGAATATGTTAAACCTCACCTCAAAATAAACAATGCTAGTAATCACGTTGATGTAATTGATATTTTAGGTATAATTTAATCATGAATGTAATATCTGACTGTTACATTCTAAATTACAAATATCACGCAATCTTGGAATTGAGATAATTACATCTAAAATCGGAAACAAATTACTTAACGCATGCTATTTTAACAAAAAAGCGACATGGTGAGGTTTATTATAGAAATTGCAAATTATGCGATTTTTGACGACCTTCAAGTCTCGTAGAGCGGACGTGGCCGAGCGGTTACGGCGTTGGACAGGAAATCATTGGATAGCCAGCTCCGGGTTGGTTCGAATCCCGTATAAAACATACCACGTTGTTTCCTTCAGCAAGAAATTGCATCCTACTAGCTTAGTACTGGGGGACCAGGAAGCGGACTCGAAAGTAATTAACCTAAGTTGTAGGAACTAGTTTCACAATCGAGCTAAAGTAAATCATAATAAAAAATTAAGTCTCAAATGCTTAATTAGGGTAGGAAAGATCCATATATAAAGACCATTCTGCTATTAAAACCATCAATGATTTGAAAGTCTTGTATAATTACTCGAAATAAGTCCGGAAAGAGATGAATATAAGAGTTGAATATAAAAACAGGAAAGAAATCACAACATATTGTACAATAAGTATACTTAATCGCGAGATTTTTTGTTGTATCTAAGCCCTGTTTCAATAATTAGAAGCTTCATATATCTAATAGTTCGTGTACATGTATTTACGATTCGCAATGTCCATCAACCAGTAACTGATGTTAAATATGTATAAATTGTAATAAATCTGTGTTATATGGTTCCTGTCATAAAATGGGCTGTTATAAATATTAAATGAAGAACAAAATTAGTTATATATAACTATTTATTACCGACATCGTATCATTCATATAGACAACAGACTATTCTATCGGCAAATATTTAACGTAGACCGACTATAGGCGGTCCTAGTGGGTGGGTGTCGGTAAGGGGGTTCCGGACCGCCTCTCAGAAATTTACAAAATAGACAACTTCATTAGAGTACTTTTTGAATTGTGAACCATTTTTAAGTAGCATGAAGCAAATTTTTTTAGGCTCGCTTCATTTGCCTTTGTGTTTATCATAAATCTAATAGTTGTGTATAGTTTTTATTATCAATATGTTGCATTATTCTGCTATCAGTATATACTGTGGTTGTGGTTCGAAAGTTTGGGCCCCCGGAAAATCCTGGATCCACCCCTGCCAACCATTGATGTTATAACACAATTAGCCAGCAGTACAATTATATAATTAACAGTACACTGCTGGCAAATGAGTGCTTTTAGGATAATATCTTACCTGCTTTTAGATAGTAATTCAGATCAGTTGTTGTACTTATGCTAGTTTGTAATAGTTCAATTATTCAACGTTGCCCGAACACTAACCTAAAAGCAAAGTACACAATGTATGCGTACATGACTATATTTTGACCTTCTTTGAGTGTGAGTTTCCAGTATTGGCCATTTGAGCATTCTTGTTTCGAGGGGTTATCAAGTTTCCAGAATAGCCTATGGGTACGAGAATGCTTCCAAGTGGCTCGTTAATGGTTTATTGACGTCTAAAGGTATGCAATCATGACAAATCACAGTTAAACTTAATCAGAGGTCTTGTAATTAACAGACCTCTGACTTAAGAAGATAGATCTTATAACCTTATGGTCCTATATTTTCTAGGGCATTATGGCTGCATATTTTGACACCGATGTTTTTTTAGGCAACATACATGTATATTTTATCCTTCGTAAGAAATGTCATAATATTGACTTTTTTATTGTAGAATTTTGACACAGTACAAAAGTTAAATGAAACTGGTGAACTTCGAAGTATGTTTAAGAACTTTACAGTAAGTATCCTTATTATATGCCGACAAAACTCCTTCAATAAAGGGTCTTTAACTGATTGCTTAGTAATCCATTACTCTGCCAATGATTTCACACTAACTGGAATAACATTTTGACTTGGTACTAGAGTCCTCCAATAATTTACGAGACATTACGCAGTTATCAAAGAAATATTGTACATACAAATGAATTTATCCCCGTCCACGTACAATTACGATGTTTTTAACGATAACGCACGTTTATCCACTATACAGTACGATGATAACGATCGAGTGGTATAGACACACATACGTAGAAGCGTTGGTCCAGTGGTCCAGTTGTAGGTCACACGGTTAGGAATCGATAGGTCTCAGGTTCGAACCCCACTAGGTTCACTGTTAATTTCCTTAAGGATGAAATTTACCAACAATTGTTTCAGTCCACTCAAGCGTAAATGGCTACAGTGAGGAATCATATGCCTGCAGGAGATTTCAATGAGGGGTTATCACACAAAATTGTAAAGTCGCTTAACATGTCTATATAAGGCAGACTTTAAACCGCACTTAAACACTAACTTTCTATTTCATTCCGAATATCGCCCCGAACTCAAGTCTAAATGAACACCGATTAATATAGTCTCTTTAGACCATTCATCTTTTATACATAGCGTGTCTTGATACATCAAATAATACCATTTAATTGGTTCAAATTCTCAATTATTTTTATAATTCTTTAAACATTAATTCTTGGTATTTTTTGTATCGTAAAAAAAAACAAAGAGATATAATGGAATGTTTGATTATGATTCCTTAGAACAGTTATATTAATAATGTATCTATTAAAGATGGTAATCTGATCAATTATTTATGTACAAGAACTAAATTAAGATGTAGCGATTTATAACAATAATATGATGAATACACTTTGATGTCGTTTTCTGTATTCATGTCATAGTGATAATATGTACTGGAATTTAGACAGTTTTAGAATTTAAATCAACAATAATGGCTTGAAAAAATTCGCAGAAACTTTTTTATGAAAAATCCTTTATTGTAGCACCATCTTTGGAACATATTAAGCATGTATTCTTCCAATGCTTAAACGTCAGGCTATTCAGCTTAGGTGTCTTTTATGCCGCATGATTGTGGTGCCGTTGCAAGACCGTCAGGGAATTTGTGGATGCAAGCTAATATTTGACATTCATGAAATGATAAGGCAAACAACATCGTAATAGAACTGGTAGAAAATGCTGAAAATAACGTTAGCAGACTGCATGGTTATATTTAGTCAGTAAATATTAGCTTATCATTCCCTGTGTGCCAACATTTTTCAACTAATGAGAGAAACTCGACTTTTGTATACATTTATATCTTATATATATATATCATGGTGCAGTTAGTCAAGTGGAAGGACGTTTGCTAAGGGATCGAGAGGTCCTGGGTTCGAACCCCATCAGAGGCACTGCTAATTTCCTTTTTAAGCAAAAAAATTACCACCGACTGCTCCACTCCAACCTGTTGAAAATCGATACCTATGAGAATGGTATTATTCCGTTGTGCAGAAATATCGACTGTAATTTGCGAAGATTAATATAATATGTTACGTATAGAGATACCATCGTACGGAGTGTAACGAAAGAAATTACTGTGGTTGCCGACGATGAGAGATACCGGTAGCCCGATGGTTAGGGCTATAGCTGTGAAGAGGGTAAACGTACATACGCATGGAACTTAGACTGAAAAATTGAAATTACTTGTACTTTTTTACTTTTATTTTACAGAAAATTCAAGTCCGATCATCGTGTGATAAATGTGGTGGCTATCGTTATCTCCCTTGTTCTTTTTGTCATGGTTCCAAAAAATCTCTACATAGAAATGAATTTACAGAAGAATTTTGTGCCTTGCGATGTATGCAATGTGATGAAAATGGATTAATACGTTGTGACGAATGTATAGACCAACAAGAAT
Source organism: Mactra quadrangularis (assembly GCA_025267735.1). Classification (NCBI taxonomy): domain Eukaryota; kingdom Metazoa; phylum Mollusca; class Bivalvia; order Venerida; family Mactridae; genus Mactra; species Mactra quadrangularis. The sequence goes on along the minus strand of CM046308.1, from coordinate 14,297,438 downwards.
GACGTCACGTGCGGTGATAATGATAGATACAATATCGTTAAGAAAGCAACTCAAAGTAATCTTAAGACAAAAAGAATCGAAAGCCATTTTGATGATTTTGTCGCTGGCGATTTTAAAGATAAAATGCATTTTTTAGAATGTTTGCAATAGTACGTTAAATTTGCGTCTGTTGTGTGATTGGTTCTAAAACGTATTGAACACTTTTCAACAGTTTCTGTTTTTGACTTCCGATTAATTTTGTCGTAAGATTACGAGGAGAAAGGACCAAGTGTTTTGTATAACATCATCACCATTATGTCATATCATTAAACCTGCTCACTACGCATACATTCATGTACTAATAAAAATGTTTGTAAGATTCTCTATTCAAAGGATAACCACATATTCTGTTATTAAAAATCATCCGTAAGGTATAAATAGTTTCTAATAAAAATATAACAACCATTTAAAGATTCCATGTATGTATTGTCGACTCTCCAAGCTTCTGTAATATTTTAACATTTCTGACGGCAGAAAAAAGCACATTGGCGCTCAAGTGCTTATATAAATCTATTTGTTTATTTGTTTTGTATAATACACTAATATACAGTACCCTCCAAAAGTTCTTGGACAAAATTGTATGTTTAGGATACATGTATACTGATTCATTTTTATTCATGATTATAAGAAAGAAAGAGTCACCTGAGCAAAATCTAATGTCAGCATTGATTAGTTTATTAACATATGATTTAAACAATGTTACATGAATAAGGTCTAATGATAGTTAATTTACTTGTGTTATGCAAAATCAGTTTTTCTCAAAATTTCAACTTTCAAAAAATTTTTAGAGGGCACTGTATTATCTTATATAGCAGTAATGTTCTACTATCATGACCATCAAAATTGATAGAACTACTAAATAGATGAATGTCGACATTCCCGCTTATTAAATATTATGTTTCTACATATAAAATATACTAGTCTATGTTATATATAATTATACCAATGGATCCAAGATCAAGTTTATAGTCTAAGGTATGGTAGGGTTTTATTGTACATTACTTTGTCACCACTGCAATTGACACTACCATCATAAAGTATTTGGTCTCTAGTTATAGGAAACCCGTTTCTTAAGCCCAGCTTCACGGACAAAAGTACTCGACTGGGCTTGAGAAACGGGTTACTATAACTACCGACCATATACTTTATGATGGTGCAGTAAAACCTCTCTCAAACAACACCCATTGGGAGAGACCATAATGGGTCGCTATTTAGAGGTTGTTGCTCTGCAGAGGTTAAATTCAATTAAAATTAAGCCTAAGGGAAATATCAAAATATGTTGTTGTGCAGAGAATTTGTTCCGTAGAGGGCTTTTCTGCAGATGTTATACTGTGTGTCAATTGCGGTTACAAAGTAAAGTGCAATAAGACCCTACCATATCTTTGATTATATGTAAACACTATACTGCATGTATATTAAAATATTGTATAATGTATATTATATATGTAATTATACTAATGTCAAATCTATGTCAAATACTTGCCAAAAAATAACACGCTGAAAGGTAATTTCTAAGAAAGTCTGTTAAGTTTGTTAATTAAAATTGTTGAATTTTGTACATATTTTTATTCTTGAAGATATGGGCCCTTATTATCAAAGGTCTCACAGTCGATTTAAGTTTAAGTTGTAAATAATCTGTATTATTACTTCTTTATCATCATAAAATGTTTGATAGTTCATTTGATTACATATTTAAATTACTTGTATGTGTATGTAAATTTATCATTTGTTTGCATCAAGATGCATTTTAATGTCCATGCTAGTAAATATAGAACTTGTTCTGTACTGTAAATGTAAAACTCTTAAAATCCTTGAAACTGGTATGTTCAATACATAATATTTTGTCTTACGGTGATTCAACTCTTCCTTGGATTAGTCCCAACTCTTTCTGTCTTATAATAATGCATTTCAATCGAACCAGTATCTGTTCTTTTTGTAATCTGTCTCTCTAATCTGTTCACATTTGTTTGTGATGCGTTCTAATTTACGAGTAATATTAATTCATTCAATGTTAATTGTATTATAGGTATATTTTTCTAACAAATTTACCAAACGCTACAATTTTACCATTTGTTTAATTGTAAACTTGTCTTTCGCACATATCAGCTAGATGGTTTTTATGGAAGGGGGAGAACATAACAAAACTAGCGGGCAAATCGTATTGAGAGTTTTGAAGAATTTTGATGAATAATGAATCTATAACATTTATTTCCCGTTTTATTGATCAACCATCGAGTATGTGTTGTGGATAAAAATGTTTGTTACCATATACATGACACTATCATGGTCCTGTTGATATTCCAAACTTGACTGGCATCCTAGCCGCCCGGCTAACTCAGTTGGTAGCACGCAAGTCTACTGATCGAGGGGTCGTGGGTTCGATTCCCGGGCGGGGCATACTTTCGTGAAGCTTGGTCATGAAATTAATTCTACGACCATTCTCCCTCCTACCAATGAGTATTGATTATGTAGGACAGTTGTCAGTCACTGACGAAAGTATGTATGTGCTTAGTAGTTGGTTAACAGCTAAATCCAGAGATTTAGCCTTTTCAGGAAGAGTGAGTAGGTTGACTGACCGCCGTTATATAACCTATACAATGTGTTGCTACGGCGTTATACCAAACAAACAAACAGACTGGCATCCTATGATCCTATCTCAGTAAGGGACATTACTCCTCTTGTCCTTCAGTTATTTCCTCTTGTATACTCTTAAAAAACTTAATCCAATTAGTTCGATTACTCAGCATTTACCCTTAATTTTCAATGCAAAATGGATCCATTCGTATTTGAAGAAGTTGTTTGGTATCATTTTTTTCATTTTCAAGCAATATTTTTGGATCAAGGACTATCTGTATTTTATCACCATGGTGTGTATCTTTATCAACAAAAAATATTTGATAAAATATATTAAATTTTCCTTCCGTAGAAATTCAATGATATGATGAAGTCTGAGGAATCTAACTGAAAGGACCCATGCACTACACAAAGTGAATCCACCCAGACTTTATCAAGGAACGATTACTGACAACGTTTTCGACAATAAAACTAGATTACAAGTCCCAACCCTTCCTTTACTTGCGTGTACTGTTAGTTCAACTTACAACATCATGGTATTCGAACATCCAGTTCATAGTTTAACAACAATTTGCCAATTCTCGTACACCAGAGGTAAACACAAATGTCCCTGACGTGGTCTTCGTCAGGGTGTGCGGCAGTGTTGATTTCTTTGAATAGCTTCATATAGTACGAGATTATATCATATCAAAAAACGTGTCATTTTGTATTTATGATTCTTGCCTGTTATTTACTAATAAATCATTTAATACAACTACTTGTACTTTTAGTTTTGTTTTTGTTGAGATTTTCACAAAAATGTTTTAGGGCAATGTCTGTCACAATCAGTGCATACAGTCACACCACATAGATTGAGGATAACACAAGAGACTCAAGAACCGGTAAACCAGGTATTGCTAATTTTTATGTAACTGTCAGTGGGACAAACATTAAATCCTGCTGATTTAAATACTCGATTTTATTCGAGAATCCCCGTACATCAATACGATAATCTATTTTTAATCGATAACTAGGACATAACTACTGTATCGAGTATTTAAATATGTTAGGATAATGTATGCGCCTATGACAGTTGAATAAAATTAAAAATAGCTTTTGTGTGTTATCTTATGTAAAGTACTAACTATCAAATTAAACTTTCATACGCTTGAAGAAGAATGGATAAGGTGAATTGATGTCAGCGAATTGATCAAAAAGATGAAAAATTTAAGAAATGGTGTCGGTTAAGACCGACTATATGCGAAGGACTTTCAATGAATGGGCGGGTAGTTAAGATTTAGATCTCGTTCATATTTCGTTGTTTCAAAAACCAAGGAAGCTTTTTCTGGTTGCCAAGTATTAGACCAGAAGTAGACTCGATATACATACATGTATTCGTCTCCCTAATTTAACTATGTCCACTCTACCAAATTTTTCATGATTTTTGGGAAATCGACTCCAGAAGTTCAAAAGGTAATAGCTTTGTTTTCAATATGTAAACAGGTGAGACTTGGCAGGCACATTAACAATGTAATTCAACACATACATGAGGAATATGACAGAAATATAATGAATAATAGTACATGTACTAAAAATTGCAATTATGTGTTTGGAGATATAAATAAAATTGCATGACACATGTTCGTTACTTATTCTTCTCCAATTACGGCTCTGTGTGTGCATAATTTAAAAGCTTTACTGGGTTACAATAAATGTAACCCGAAACTCAAAATAATACGTCTACGTCTACAGGCGAGAACAAACATTTCACAAATAAGTTATTGTGCAAAATCTCGTGTTGGATATTTACTTATATTGTTCTCGGTTTAAATGCTTTTTATAATCACGGTACACGTTTGTTTGAGCCGCAGGAAAAGAACTCACAAAATAAACTTCTGGATAAAGTGGATTGGTTGTGGCCAGTAATGGCGACGTTTATATTGTAAGTTCTTCCGTATATATTTCTATTGTAAGCTATTTTTGAAGTTCTCAAACACAATTTAGATCCTCAGCCATTGTTACATTACTTGCATACGAGAGTTAATTTACTGATCCACATGAGTTTAAAATGTAATCCGGTAGACGCGTCAATTCGGCATCCTTCCGTTAATTCTTCTTCATGAAGGGCAGGTGCCAGCCACTTACGGAAGTATGTGCCTAGATACATGTTAACGAATGAATCCAGAGATTAAGCCTTTCTAGTAACGTTGAGTTGGTTGATATAACGACGTGATATGACCTATTAAATGTGTTGCTACGGCGTTAAACCCAGTCAAAAACTAGAAATTGACTGCGTAGTAAACCAGAAACACGTGTTTCATTCAACAAGTTAAACTGGTCAGGCATTTTCAGCGTCGATAGTTTTCGATTTGTGGTATAACTTAAGCCTTTCGGCGAAATTGCCGAAAGTCTAAAAAAATGAAGTTTGTTTTCTCACAGACGAACGCACAAGTATACTAGCAGAAACACGAGTTTAACAACGTAACAGACTAACAACAAATAGCATACGTTCTGACTTCCTTTCCTTAGTTCAACACCTTTCACATTCAAATTAGCTTCAGAAATCTAAGGCCTCATTCACTGGACCCAGTGGCTCATCCCTTTAAATAAATAAATAGGGTTTTGTTATAAACGTAAAACTATATCAATAGAATAATAATAGCTTATAATAAGTCTAAATAAGACTTTCGTATTGCCAGATCCTGATTAAGCGGCAGTTTTGTAATCAAATGCATATACAGTAAAGTTCCGTTGAAAATAAGACATTGCTTATCTCAAAAATGGCGATGTTTGACATTAAATCCAAAGAATTTGATTTGAGGAAAAGGATCCCGAGTCAGAATCATTTGACCATAAAAACGGTTGATTTTGATAATTCTAATATTGGAGCTCAATCTGATTAAAACCAGATCTACAATTTTACCACTCGCATACTCGCTAATGTAGATCTGGCCTTTTCCAAACGAAGGTCACGTTCAGGTGACCTTTTCTCATCATAATATTCATGACGAAATTGTTATGATACGTAACTTGTTTACATCGTCTACGTCACGAAATTTGAAATGAGACGCCCAATCGCAGACTGTGAATAACACCGCTGTTAAATTAGCATGCAAACATAGGTCTAAAAATAGAAATTACGAAAATCAAAATGTGATTAATAGTGTTTTTGTCTAGATGAAAGCTACGCATTGATTGGTCGACACAGAGTTCATCTCGACGTGACCTTGCATTGACTAAGAAGAGATCCAGTACGACAACGCTCTACAGGATATCTGTTTACGGAGATTGATTGGAGCTATACTGTACTTCCTAAGCGGAAGAATTTACAGTTCTCCAATCGTTGCATATATTACCGTCAGTGATGATAAAGAGATGACCAGGAAATCAACGCATATTTTAAGAAAAGAATTAACTTACCCATATAAATCATTATGATCAATTTCTCCTCCAAACATTGGGTTCATCGTCATCAATACTGTACTACGATTATTGTTGTTGTTTGAAGTGTTAATATAGTCGTCAGGATTCTCTGTTGGTCTATAAAATAATCCAGACGGATCAGTGACACCAGGGGGCGCATTTCTAGGATCCTGAAACAACGATGGATTATATCGCCGTCTGCGTTTGGTGTTATTCGGCGCTAATCCATCTTTCGATCTAATGTGAACATCGTTGATCGGATGGAAGAAGGTAACATTTGTTGGAGTGACAACATTGTGCCTAACTTGATTGTCAGCACGTGGCTTTGTTGGATCAGGCATGTTGGCAACATTGATTGCTGTGTCTGGAGTCTCGTATTTGGGTGGCGGAGGAGGCGGATGTTTCATTACTGAGACAGGTGGTGTGTATACACTTCTTGTAGGGACGTAGCTTTTAGGTAAAGCTCTGTTTAACATTTCTGAGTGTGGACGATAGCTGAAAAATATATAAACACATGACATTTGCGGGGTATATACGATCTCCGAAATGAAAACAAACATTAATAACGTTCAATTCCTACATCAGAAAAAATATATATGTAGGCTCTCAGCGCATAAAATATATATTACTTCCAAAATTAGCCAGCGCATTTTTTTTGTTTGTTCCATGTTATTTTACGGCTCATTGACAATATATTGATAATGAAGCGCGCAAATTAATGTTGAAATTCAGAATATGCCAAATAGAATTTGTTAGATTTTTGATAAATGTCTCTGGTATTTAAATCCCTTTTATTATATGTTACATACATCCACCTAATTGTTTTAAATATACACCCCCATTTAAGCACCCCCCCCCCCCGAAAATTTAAAATTGGTTGTGACTGAAAGCACTGTATTTAGATTACGACTTCATTGAGCTAAGAAATAATAATTTGATAAATAGAGATGGACAGGAATGGAATTCAAAGATGTTTATATGTTTACTTGGATGATAATACTAGGCCACACAGAGCCCATGCTGTAACCAAGTTTTGCAAAAGACTGCCATCACCACTATTCTTAGGCCTGCCATAAGGCCTGATTTGAACCCACTGGAACACGTGTGAGACATCCTGGGCCAAAAATTCGAAATTTGAACCTACCTGTTGTCAACCTGAAACAACTAGAAATATTTCTAGGTCATTTTACGGCGTTCAGCGCACCTTACCTAGCTTTCCTGGACCCTTGTCTATAACCAGTACTCACCTTCCCTCCGACAAGGCCGGAAACCCCTCCATATTATCTAATCAATGGAGGAAAATTGACATTATTTTCAAATTTCCATGGAAAGGTATAACCTCCCCGGGTGGGATTCGGACCCGTACCCCCTTCGAGACACGAGATACCAAATCCCGGCCCGCTACCAACTGCTCCACCGACCCGGGTTTATAAACTTCAACTTACTTATCATCATCGTCAACTTTATCATCAGTATCAATTCGTTTTCTTCTCTTATTGTCAGCAGTGCTTGGCCTGAATTAAAACAAGTATGTTAACACTTTTAGTGGCACAGCTCTGCGTATTCCCATACTCACTGATATCCAACGCCTTTCCTAGTCAGAACTTCTTTTTAGTTTAAAATCGGAGAACAATAGTCCATTGTCTTTAAGGAATAGATATGGAAACAGTTTGAAACTTCTGTACATAAATTATCGAATTAAGTGAAAGCGTTATTGATAATTGTATGTAACCAAATGAGGGGTCTGAAATTAAGTAACATTTCTTGTGGCTTAACCCTATATTTGAATGAACATAAATTACAGATTACATTAATCATAGTCCAACTATAACAAAATATTTAATGTTTTGTAACTGTGTTTGATAATTTGTTTGTAAATATTGACTATAAAACATATTTGTACTAAACTATTTCTAAACAATAGATTGATGATCAAAATGCTAATGCATAAGCATAAAGATTTAGTTATCTATGAACAAACGTCTCCAACTGAAGAACAAACGTAAAACTTACGCTCGTATTTTTGGTTTCAATCTACAAATTTCCCAGATTCTCATTCTTTTGAACACGTGACAAGTCATGATGAGAATCATAAAACATTCACTACACAGAAGAGAAACTAATGCCACTCCAGTTGTCGTACATAGCAAACATTTTCTAGGTGGTTTCTTTGGCAACTCGTAAGCAGGTGCGATATACACCACAGTGACTTTGAATGATGATTTCAGAGCCTCGTTTTCACCGTCAGAGACTTCAATAGTAAATACAAAAGTATAATTGTAATTCCATGTTATATAGTTACGGACATACAAGTCCATGGTGTCATCGGTACCTCTCAGCATGAAATACTTCACACCAATACCATCCCCGACGATTTGAAATTCGAAGACGCCGTCATCTCTATAATCACTATCCGTAGCTGACACAGTTAATAAGGAATCCAGTAAGGTTATGCTATTATATATGGTAATATTGACGTTATCAGTGTACGTCAAATCAGGAGCAAATTCATTAACACGATCGATATTCACAACAATATTTGCTGCATCTGTTAAACCATTTCCATCGTCACAAGTTATTTCCAATGTTGCAGAATCAGGAAGACTTTCAGCTTCAAAATCCCAGTCTTGGATAAATGACAGAGTAGACGTGTCATTCAGTGTAAAGTAACTAGCATGAGTACCGGAAGTAATAGATAAAGTCATGTTTTGTCCGTTATCAGGATCCGTGCAAGTAAATGGTATTGTATCTATGACATACCCGGCCTGAAAGTAAAATGATAGAACGATATGCTGAAGTATTAAGTTTGTTAACACATCCTTTACTGTTGGGATATTACAATTTAATTCTATTCACATTATTATCATCATTGTCATTTTCTGTGCCTTTTTGAGTATGATTATATAATGTTCAACTTTTTCTTTACGCAAGCCTACAAGTAGACTTTCAAGTAAATGAAGGTTGTTTTTGGTCAAATTTTCAAAATGAATGTACATAAAATTTAGTGTGAATTTTCCCCGAATTTACTTAACTAATTGTGTTCAAAATTTGATGCAAAACCTTTTTATTATGTCTTCGCGTTTGATGCTAACCCTGCATTAAGCTTTTGAACAAGTAAATAGGGCACCCAGAAACACTTATACTTGATTCCACAAAGACAGTCTCTGAATATTCTTACAAAAACATAATCCTAAAAGTTAAACTGTTCCAGTTTGGATTGCATTCTCATTAAAAAAAACACGGTTTCCATAATGGAAAAAAAATAGTTATTGTTTTTGCGAAAATGAAGGCTTTAAAAGGTCTATAAGGTGTCGATAGTAAACCTGTTTTATGCTATTACTCAATAAAATAAGGACATTGTTGTTAAAATCTAGTGCTTTTGGGAAAGCTATCAATTTACCAATCATAAAAATATACAGCTTTATGACTTTTTACGGAAAACATTAGCAACAATTTTAACACATTGTGCTATGCTACTTTTTCTACATGGATATGATTTCAGGCGTGATATTTCGGAGGCCGATGGGCGAGTGAACCACTAGAAGATTCAGGGTAACAGAGGCACCCGAACATTTTGAAATATGGCTTTTTGAGAACCCTTTAATATCTACAAAAATAGTTTTTTTATTCAACTTGTAGTGTGATATTTCATGGACAATTGATTAGTGACTAGGAGATGTTTAAAATGGTTGCTCACAGTTATTTGCTGCAATACATTTACCGCACACTAGCGTTGTTCACTCAAATTTCACAAGACCTAAACAATGATTTGCAACGGCGTTAAACCCAACAAAACAAACAAATTTCACAACAGTTTGGGGTCAAGATGATTATTGAGATACAGAATGACATAGAACTTGTCTCTTAAAGTCTCCCTCTGTCTGGTGAGTAAATATACTTATAAAAATATATTTATAATGAAACACTTACAGTTGTCTCTATAGCTGTAAACGTTGTTTGCCCAAGTTGTAATATAGGTGTCTCATTTACATCTGTGATATAAACAGTTAATATTTTCTCTTCAAGACCAGGTAAATAAGCATCTTGCACACTGAATACAAAGTTATATATATCGACATCTTCATAGTTTAGATCTGACCTCAGTGTTAATACTCCAGCTGGAAGAGAAAAACATAAATATTTTAATACCAGTAGTAAGAATTTTTATTACCAATACATCTGGAACCAAATAAAAGACTTTGGTCGATTTAACGTGTCATTCTTGGTATTTTGCATGACACATGACATTGTTTGTACATACTGTCATACTCATCATTCGTATAAAATTGTTACCGAAATATATTCCTGATAAACGTTCATGCAAGTTAAATATCTGAATTATAATACAATATATAGTAAGAATGTCGCCGTGTAATGTTATGTGGTTACACCATAATCAATATTGGCAAACAAGTAAAAAATTGCTGCGAAATGCAGCAAAGTGATGGTCACGGCAAACAAAAAAATAATTATTAAGTATAATCTAAAGGTAACTAAAAAAATCATTATATTGAATTGTCATGTTAATATCTTTCAGTAATAAAAAGGTAACTTGATATAAAACGTTATCCTGTTCAAATGTAACATTCTCGTTCCCAGAGCCTAGTAAGATTCTCTATACTAGTTAGATCGAGAATATTGATAACCTTGGAGTACGAGAATGGTCTGGATCTAGACACCATCTTTATGCCGACAGGATGTTTGGTTTCAGTTGGATTTATTTCCAGTAATTCATATTTGCATGACGCTTAAAAAGATCGACAAAACGGAAAACATAGTCTTTGCAAAACAGAAGCTATTTACATGACTTATCGCTTCTGTTCAGTCAAATGCCCCTTACATTGCGGATCTGTTCTTATCAATCCGTGTGACTATCGGTTCCTAAAAGTGATCTGTTTAATAAGGGACGATCGTTGGTCTCCGGGCAAAATGAAAAACAAAGTACATAAAAAGAGGCCTTTTGACCGCAACAGCTACTTCCCAAGAACAAAACATGACGTAACCGGTTTAAGGCCTAAAGATGTGTCATAATAATCATTTGAAAGTTCGTCCGCAGATTAGCCCATAACGAACTGTCCAGAAGCAATAGGATGTTGATTTGCAGACAAAAAACTCATGTTTTTATACTGCCAATTCCTCTCTCGTGTGTTACAGGCAGGATTAAGTGCACGTCGGAAATTGATAAAAAAAGAAAAAGTTAAAAGATCCTGACACATAGTTTTGGCAGGAACAGTGAGTTACAGATATCAACCGATTTGCAGGCCAGGATTTTGAACTATACAAAAGCATAACTGTCATTGATCGATGTTTTGTTTGATACGGAAACGGTCGATCCGATATATCTTTAGAACCTACAATACCAGTATTCGATATATATCGTATACTTGGGTAATTCCTTACGCTCCCCTCGCAGCTCAATGAACACACTACATTCATTCGCTGCTTTAAAACGTGTTGAATTACAAGATAAGCATTTCCAAAAATGCTTGAACCGCCGTTTAGCCGTGTATACTCCATAGAGTAAAAACATTCAAGCAATATGCGCTAGCGTATTATACAGTCTCAAGTATATTTATTTTAGAATACAATAATAAGCGTGCTCAGCAGCGTGTTCAGTTATCTTGAACATTCCGTAACGGTAGAATCGGAACAACTTAACAAATTGACAGCTCAACCCGAGACAACTCAATATCATACTAACGGATTGAGTTGTTCCAACTTTGTGTTGAGTATTCCACTGTTTGAGTTGGCTTCGGGTTGGGTTCTCCCGTGTCCTTAACGTTAGCTGACAGTAGTTACTGAACACGGGGCTGGTAAAGATATATTAAACCAGTGAGTCTATTTATAGAATACCAGGAATTAGTGCGCCCTGTGTAAAATCATTGATTTAGATTCGCCCCGAAGTAGGGAAGTTAGGTTTGCAATTTTTCAATAAATGCGAGTTTTAGAAAGAATAAAACATGTTACATATAGTTAAGCATTTTTTCTTGGTCTTATATTGCAACTGTCACTTAACTGGCACACGTTTATATTGATATAGGTATTTTCGGTAATTAATAAAAGCAAGTAACTCAACAAAAAATGCTTCGACGAGCCCATTCACATACCCCTAATTTGACCTTTCGACGTCCATTTTTTCATAATGTGACCTCAAATGCATCGTTTTGATTGGCTTCAAGCAACTGGTGTTGACTACAAATTGCTCAAATCTTGGACATTGGACCGGCGATAATGATATTGACCTTTACTATGAACCTTTAAACAGCTAATGAACGTTTACCAAATTCCAATATAGCTGCAAAACTTTATACGCATTTGTTGAGCGAAAACAACGCCTTATATGATATTATCCTACTAGTGACGAATGCAACCTCGGTTTACGTCATATATCGTGGCTACACTTTGTATTCAAGTTCAATAAGTTGCTCTATGTTTAAAGGTGAAGGACCAGAGATGCACGTTCAAACAAATCAATGGTTACTTTATTTTCTGTTAATTTTCCGTCATGTAACTAACGCATAACTGTCCAACATCTTTGAATTTGGACATTTTGATATTACAGGCGTGAACATTTGTTGTTGTTGCTATAAAGTCCGCTAAAAAGGACAAAAATGTATATTATTAAAATATTACTATTGAATCCTATCAAATTTGTTTTCAAATGAAAAAAGCTCTAACAGTTGATATATATAATATTTACAACAATATGTAATGAAGCAATCAATAATTCATTTAATAGTTAAAATCTGCAACTTATTTCTTAAAAAATAATTTCGATATTGGTACATGTATTTATATATTTACATTTGAGTAATTTACGAAAAATCTATCAATCTTATCTTTTCAAATAAAATATCGGCAAATCTCAATTATATACACAACCCAGGTCGATAGCGCAGTTGGTAGCGCGCCGGGATTTGGATATTCGTGCCCGAGGGGTGCGGGTTCGAATCTCACCCGGGGAGGTTATACCCTTCCATGAAAATATGACAATAATGTCGATTTTCCTCCATTGATTAGATAATATGGAGAAGTTTCTGGCCTTGTGGAAGGGTAGGTGAGTACTGGTTATAGACAATGGTCCAGGAAAGCTAGGTTAGGTGCGCTGAACGTCGTGAAATGACCTAAATTGTGTTGATACGGCGTTAACTCCAATAAATAAATAAATATAAATACAATTATATACACACATTATGATACGCATATTTGTTATACTGTATCCGTATACTAATCTGGTCCGCTGGTCCGGCTGGTCCGCTAATTATACCTACCTCTTTTCAGGTGAATCGAAAGGATTTGCAGAAATGTGTTGATGTAAAACGCTGATTTTTCGTGTGCTGCATTGTTGATAGAAATATTGTTTAAATGGTTTCCCCCAAAAATGCTTTTTCTATGAAACTTTAAACGGAAATGGGCTGTACTATGACTGCACAAAAAACCCCAATAAATTTGTCGGCAGTGGAAATCGAAAGGATTTATGTCACGTGACTTTTGCCCATTGCTATCAAAATCTACCCACCACAATATCACGGCGTTGAGACGCCGTGAAATAATCACCCATTTAAATACTTTGGACACATTTCGCGCTAATGAAAGTTGAAACTGAAACAAATTCCAAATTGATCCAAGTGCATACATCGTTTTTCTTTTTGCTCCGTTCAATACAAGGAAAAAATATTCTTGGGTTCAAATTGTCTGAAAGACAATCGCCAAGAAAACATTTTGACCAATTTGCGTCTTTGTCGATATATCAGAAATAAGACATAAACATGTTGAAATAACCGTAATGGTAACAAATGCCCATTTTCTGCCATTAACCGAGCAGTAAAAAGTGAAAATAGTAAACATTGCTCCTTAAAGATCTTTTAATGATCTCCAACTTAAACTACATGCATGAGGTGAGAATTTTGGCAAGATGGGACTATAGGATAGTATGACAATAATGTACTTACTATTTCTGTCAAAATTGAATAAGTTGGTACTTGGATATACATTCATCTTAAATATATGTGCATCACCAACATCTGGGTCATATACTGTTACATTATATATCATAGTACCAGCTACTGTGTCCTCTGGAAAACTTACATTTGCTGGTAAATTATTTAACTCAGGATTCGTTTTAGATGCTGTCAATATAAAATAGTTCGTATATTAGTGTGCAGAAAAGAATTAACTTAGGTAAACAAAGTACTAACTAATAGGTTTATCAAATTCAGACAATTTTCTCAAATAATCTTTCCAATACAATTCATATTTTCCTGAAGAGCCAAAGCATTGTTCCATCATATCGTCACTATTTAATTTGTTTACCAGAAATGTTTTTATTTTAATGTCATTAAAATTTCACATACTAATATATGAGTCATACAATACGTATAAATTAAAATTTTCTCTGAAGTAATTTGCATATGATAACATTTTAACTCATTTCACCTCATCTTTTGACCAAACAGAAGTAATTGATTAATAAGATGTATTACGCGTTTCGTGTGCAAATGAAATAAACTGATATTGGTGATCAGATGTCTAGCTAAATTTGGATAAACACTAGTGTAACGTTATTGGGTTATTATATTAACATATACCTTTGACGGTTGATTAGTTATATCATTACAAGTTTATATTGATTGTTCTGTACATGTATGTACTTTTATGATTTCATCAGCCACACATGTTTTGGGAAAAGGCCATTTAAGTTCATCTTATTGCTTAGTTTGTAAGTGTCCCGGACATATACCGGCAATGGTATATATGAAATATCAAGTTGTTCGCACGATCTAAAAGGACAGTCTAGTACAAGTTGAAGATGGTCGTGATAAATTAAGTTGTTTACAATATGAAATTATACTTTAGCTCATCCCTAGTTCCCAGAGACTGCGCAATATTAACATGTTTTAGCTTGACTTTGGTGATTTTCCACTCTAGAAGAAAGAGTTTCCCATGGTCATCTGAGTGCAAAGTATATCATATGATGGATTCCATCAGCCGCACGTGATAATTGCTTAAGTACTTCTAAGTGGCAATCGTGTATAGCTATTCCTGGTCATAGTTTTTCCCAGGGCATGTTGGCCTTCATTTTCTTATAAATACCCGTGCATGCTCATTTATCATCAGACTAATACCATCAAGTCTCATACGAACCTAGAGACTAATACCATCAAGTCTCATACGAACCTGGGTAAAATAAATGTACTAAACTATACGTGTTTGACTAACTTCTAACTACCTTACACTAGCTTACCACAAGGAATTTCCCAAGTAAGTTTTATTAACTTTAGCCAATTGATTTTGGAGTAGGTGATGCTTAAAGCAAAATTTGACGCTGCACGACAAACACAAGGCGATCCTAAAGTCAACAATGAGCAGCAAGAGTTGTTTTAAGATACTTACAAGTAAAGTTAACACTAAGTGTTTCACATTGTGTATGGTTATGTATAGTTTCATTAATACATAATGTTATATTATATATAACACCATCTTCATCTGGTACTAATGCATTTCTTCTTAAAGATACAACACCATCTGTTGAAACAATAGCAAACAGCATGAATATTATAAACATTAACTAGAAAAATATTCATGATTATTTCCGGAATGAGCTGTTTACCAAAACACTATGAGCATCAACTTTGCCAATTCTGAGTTTAAAGCAAAATAACATTGACATTTAGGTAACATATTTAACTTCTCGTCGTTGTGTTTGGTTATATACTTATGGTAACAGGTTTACAAGACGCGATTAGAGACTCAAAAAATGAACATAGTAAAGTCATGTGAACCTGTATGATATTATTATGTATAATATAATTAGGTTGATTTTCAGTCAATGATTTTCGGGACTCAATTTCTAATCATAAATATATCAAAGCCATGCAACATTATGTAAACATAAAACAGTACAAAGTAGAGGAAACCACTGACCTGAAGCACAGTGCAGAGGAACAAACGAGTTATCAACAACACATGTATAGTCCAGTGGATCATTTTCTGCATCCGATGTTTGAAGTGTGAATATTATATCACCATCAAAATATGACATTGGATCAACAACAATAACATCACCGGCTGAAAAATATCATTCTCGTATGTGAGTTATTACCAAAATGAAATGTACTCAAATATTGGTATATGAGTCGTAGAAACAGTTATCGACATAAAAGTTGGCTAAAGCTACAATCCCATAAACATTAAAATAAATAGCCGTGAGGGCACCGTGCGGGCGCCGTGCGATCAAGCTCCGCAAGGAACGCGTACCCATTCGTACTGTTACGTTTTTACCAGGGTCCATGAGATGAGCCCAGGATACACGTATCAGTCTCAGAGTCAAATCGTGAACAAAATCGTGGCCAAGTATGGATTAAACACGCATATTTTCTAGCTTCGGCTCCGTACAGGTGTGTTGTTTTGAACCATTTGCGTACTGTCACATTGAAACGCAAGGCTTCCCACGGCCCACGACTGTCTGCACATTCGGGTCCGTTAGAAGCCACAATTTTATGGGACTGAGGCATAAGACATTGATCATGTGTATAGATAACTAATTGAAAACTGCCTTAAACTCTCGATGTTGTTATTCTATAAAAAATTTTGTTATGAACTTTTGAAATGAATCCCTCGAAGAAATATACTCCGAGCGCATTTATTATACTTCATTTAAAAAACTACTCTTTATCATAACTTAACCATTGATCTGGTAACTAAATGATATGGGCGCAGTCTGATCATCGATAGTGTTTGTAGGAACTTTAACCATTTTATTTCATATTCGCCAAACGAAATTGAAATTATCTACTATACAAGATAATTCAACGTAAACAATCCAGGAGGAGTAAAAAAATGTTTATCACACTTACTACAGCAAAAAGACCTTTGCGGATGATGTGGTCGAGAAGTTACGAAGTTGGACTGATAATCATTTAGGTAACTATTATGTTGCGGCCTGTAAAACTTTCTGAAAAGTCAACTGTTGGAATGCTTGCACAAGCAGACTCCATAGTGCTTATTACTAAATGTAAGTATTTGTCAAGCTGGATAACTATGTAATCAATTGCAGGAAATAACCATGTTAAGTTCTTACTTGCAAGATTATCCATAGTTGGTTCCTGATTCTCTAATATATTGAGTACCATACTTGCACTATCAGAGGAACCATAGTAATCTTCACATATTACAGCTATTGTATAGTTCGGTTGTACTGAATAATCAAACCCTGGTAGCTCTTTACTAATTATCTCAAATACTGAAAATGTCATAGATAATAGTAATAAAATAATAACTCTTACAATTCAAACTGACAATTGCTGATAAAATATGAAAAGAGCGCTATACAAATGCGGTA
Source organism: Mactra quadrangularis (assembly GCA_025267735.1). Classification (NCBI taxonomy): domain Eukaryota; kingdom Metazoa; phylum Mollusca; class Bivalvia; order Venerida; family Mactridae; genus Mactra; species Mactra quadrangularis. Next base: position 14,280,082 of record CM046308.1, on the reverse strand, counting down.
TATAATAATAATGATAATGATAATAATAATAATAAATAATAATAATAATAATAATAATAATAATAATAATAATAATAATAATAAAAGAATAATTATTTCAGTAACAATGTCATAATATAACATACAATGGGTGAATATCACAATATATAAAACCCCATATTTCAAGCACACCGGTACTAGGAATGGCACAAAGAAGATACCAAAGTATACACTAATGTACATTTCCTATGACATGAAATGATATTGATTCTCCACCATAAAACTCTGAACGTTTCACCTTAACAAAAGTGTGTACCATTTGGTATTTGTATACATACCGCCACTTCCATAGTCTGTTTCTTCTACTCTAAAAATACCAGTATCTGTGTTAGGTACAGAATTAGCAAGATCTAGATAACAATTAACACCATCTTCATCGCCATTAGAATCTGACGTCATTATTCTGTGTAACGTCACTTCCGTTGTATGATCCTCGTGTAAACTCATGCTAACACTACCCATGTTTGTAATAGATATGTCCTTAAATGAATATTAAAAAATCATAATAAGTGTCCATAATTCTACTACAGAGGTAAAACAGAAAATAATAAGTTTTACAGATAACCACAAATGTGACGTTGTAAGACATGACGTAGTACACACAAAACAATCATACAAATTACAAAGACTGACATTTTTAATGTTGATAAGCATGACGAATTACACACGAATGACTAACAAAAAGCACAATAATTGTTGTGACGTCATCAATCCTGATGTAATGCACGAACTTGACTAACAAATACACTATAACTGTTTTACAGATAACCTTGACGTCATCAAACATGTTGTAATGCACACTAATGACTAACGAAAATGCACCATAATTTTTTATGGATAACTTTGACGAAATTAGACATAGATATAAAATGCTTAGTTAAAACACAATTAGTATAATGGAATGTAAATAAATAATAGTGAGTGTCGTCAGGCGTAGGTACTCACAAAGTTGGTAAAATTGACTGTAACAGTTAGGGTACAAGCCCCTACTTCACAAGCAGTTGTATCATAAACTCGAGCTAGAATAAGATGAGCTTCTTGTGCTGGCGGTGACGTCACTGATAAAGGGGCGGCCAGGGTCACACTACCTACAATCGTAAACGTTTGTTAGAGTTATCACTAAATATTTAGATAGGAATAAGTTTGTTTCATTCCTACAAGTTTGTTTTGTAAGGAATAACTAAAAATTGGCATTTATAGATTCAAACTCGCTTCTCTTCCCAACAAAGATGTTATTAGCATTTCACTTTAATCTCATACGCTTATTATATATATATATATATATACTAATACATATGACCATCTACGGGGTATCGGTCTATTTGAAACCATACTTGTGGGGTCGATATTTCGTACGGGGCATATATCAGACCTCGCAATTCTAGCACCTTTTAAATGATGTAGGGGGGTGTAGGGTACCCTACTAAAATAGTGTGCATAAGGCGGTTTTAATAGTGAAAGGTATATGCCCCATTGATGTGTATAATTTTTATGGGGTATTACATTTCTTGTCATATTGAAGTCACCTATTTTGAAATTAAATATATAGTTGATATACATAACTTAGTACCCCTTAGGTCTATGTTTTGGAAATGTTCATTTTTTGCGTACATAGTGGCATATATCGAAACTGACTATACGAAATAATGCCACTCAAGTCGGTATTATATAATAAAAATTATACACATTAATGGGGCATATACCATTCACTATTAAAACCGCCATATGCCCACTATTTTAGTAGGGTACCCTACACCCCCCTACATCATTTAAAAGGTGCTAGAATTGCGAGGTCTGATATATGCCCCGTACGAAATATCGACCCCACAAGTATGGTTTCAAATAGACCGATACCCCGTAGATGGTCATATGTATTAGTATATATATATATATATATATATATATATATATGTCACGCAATCAATCTATATTTAGAACGCGGACATTAAAATATACAGTATGCGCAATTATGCATTCGAATGGTTCAATATGAGTCTTACAATAAGGAGGAATATTTCTACTAAATATGATATAGAATCATTCGAAACCCCTCTGCCATTTACCAGGAAAAAACCTCGGACATATTTAGATGTTTTTGTCTTTGCGTCACACGCCCAAATTAAATACTTTAACCGGTGTTGAAATAAACATATCCACGATCGTTTAGATGGTGATAAATGTCTCGTTATCTGATCATGAATTTTAAATGCACGATTCACGATTATCTGCTGAACAAAATATAGACTATATATAGCATAATAATGTATTTGCAAAGCCTTACGTGTTAACGACAAGAACTATTTCGCATAACCGGTAAGCGCTTCGCCTGGCGTATGAAGTAAAACCCCAGTTTTATTGATATACCCTATACGTAACCTCCCTAGATTAGTGATTTGATAAATTGTCGAGGAGTTTCGAATGGATATAGAATGGCAGCTCCTTTAGTACAATACAACCGTCAATTAAAACAAGCATAGTATGGATTATTACTCTTACAGTTCTTATGATTGTTAAGAAAACAAAACTGTTTTAAATGTTTACCTGTAGTAGGATCGACAGAAAACAAGCCAGGAGTGGCAGCAGCAATCACATATGTTATTGAAGTATAACTTTGTCCGACCGGTGCGGCATTAAGATCTATCACTAGTAATTCACCCCCTTCTGAAAATTGGTCTGTCACAGTAACACTTGCATCATTACACGTTGGTACAGGTCCACAGTACTCTAAAATGAATCAATAATTTGCTATAAGAATTACAGCTGCTCTTTCATAGATATAAAGTTAATTGATCATCGTTTAAGTCTATATAAGATGTATAGAAATATCTTAGAAGCAGAACATCAGGGCTTACGATAATACAACATAGAATGATATACGACTAAAATCAGTCGTAAGACACTTGATAATACGGGTCCCATAGTTCTGTTAATGACAATATTTTAAATTTATCTAATGAATGGTCTTTTAGACAAGTACACTTCATTGAATGTATAACTACATATCTAATATATTACATGATCATTCGCCCAAGTCTATTTTAAGAACTGTCACCGATCCTTGGTTGTGGAAACCGGTTACCTAATTTTAGAGGATTGAAACTGGAATTCGATCGAATTATTTATACATTTTAAGGACTTTCGTGCTATGGGTTCATGCTGGTTTAAACGTTAACAAATAAGGCTACAAGTTTCAACCATAATTAGAATTGTTATTATTATCTCTTGTAATGGCAAACATTCAATTCGGCAGATATAGACCACATGTGAGGGTTAGAATGAAGGAGATATGGTTCTTGTTCTTCCAGGTAAGCTAATCTATTCACTTACCCTGTAAATCTATTGTTATACTTGAACAGACCATGTTACGTCTTTCTGTACCACAAAAATCTATCACATACGAGCTGTTGGTTTGGTTCCAGAAGTAAACTACTGATGTTATGTTGGCTGGACTTGCTGTAAAGAATTAAATAGTAATAAGCCCGCCCGGCTCGCTCAGTCAATAACACACTCGGACTGATAGACGGATCGTTTGTTCGATTCCCAGAGGGGTTCTCCCTCCTACCACTGATTCTGAATTATGTAGAGGAGTTGTCAGTCACTGACGAAAGTATGCGCTTAGTAGTTGGTTAATAGCTAAATTTAGAGAATTAGCCTTTCCAAGAACGGTGAGTAGGTTGACTGACCGCCGTTATATAATCTATACAATGTGTTACATGGTTGCATGAAATAGAACCTAGTATTTAATTTGTGAGTGAAAACTCAATCTCACTGACGGATGAGGGCCAAATATTAAACTATGCACTCGCACCTTATAGGATTAAATATCAAAATGTTTAATGTCTGTAGTTATGCTTTTTAAAGCACATTTAGATGGAATATCAAGAGAATGGATTTCCGAATCGAAACTAGTACTTGTCACTAGTATCAAGTTTATAAAAACAGAAGTCACAATAGTACGCACGCCTTTAAGTCAAACCTTCATTGATTTCTATGGCGGTCCCTATAAGAAAAGTGAATTGGACAGTAATTAGGCAGTAACAACCAAAAAGTTCCGCATACAGCGACATTATCAAAACGAATTACATAAATAGCACAACACTTCAGATAAATCAGAATTATAAATTAAATACAAATGACGTCATTATGATGTTACCATGGTAATTCCCAACAGCATCAGTTCCAAATAAAGGAGGTGTAGGGTTATCTGGTGTAAATGTATAATTATAATCCAAGACCTCATTCTCCGCATCAGTGTAGTATATAGAGAACAATACATCTAAATATGATACCCTGTCTGTGTCAAATACTCGTGTTGCTGAAATTATTATATTAAATGTTTCATTGCGTTTATATACCGTTCCATGGTGTATGACACTCACGGCAACCGTAATTCAGTCATGCGGCGCCAAACCTGTTGAATGCCCTTCCGGACTTACTCAAAGTGCCCAGTCTTTAAATATTTTAACTACTATGGCCACTAATCCATGGTATTCACTAGTATAAATATTGTATTTCTAGCCAAGCTGACGATCCCTCAGTATTTGTTAAAATGCTTCATTAATTACTATGGGATGAAAGTAAGTTGGTATTTTAAGATAATTCTGTAAAATATGTAGATTAACTACGTAAAATAGAAACAATATCAAATACCGAAATATCCAAAATATCCAATACAAAAACTATACCAAATATTACAAACTCACTTGGGACATTGGTCCAAACAGGTGGTTGATTTTCTTGTATATTTAATGTAAAACTTTCCGTGACATTTGATCCATAGGCATCAGCACAATTTATAGTAATAATGAATTCATTATCAAGATCATAGTTCATGCACCCGTTCGCTGTACATATAAATCCACAGCCTGGATCTGAACAACTGTGTTTACATATGGAATATGCTGAAATATTGAAATAAATCATCAAAGATCGTATCGTTGTTTCGCCATTTCAAGCCATGCCATCAATTTCAATCATATCAAAATTCATCTGCGTAACAGGACTTATTCTTGTAAACCATATCAAAGATCTTGATATCATATAGGTGCTAAACTAAATAGGGCACAGTTGTATTTCATCGTTGTGCCCCACCTTCAAGTTCTGTTTTACAATTGTCACGGAATTATCAGTATTCAATAGAAGTATACATATTAGACTTCGGCTAGAACAAAATACTACGGCGTTTCTAATACGCCAGAGATGAATTAATCTTAGGACGTATCGTCAAGTAGTCGATGTGACGAGAGTCACTCTCAATTCTTAATAAATGTTGAATAGTTGCAACAATCACAAAGATTTGTAAAGTCAATAACAATTTATTAATTTCACAAAATTTCCAAATTATACTAGTCCACAAAGTTGTCACAGAGTAAATGATTAAATAAATCTAAGTCCGAAAAATATTAAAAATAAGTAGTTAAAAAGTAAATTTCACAAAGTGTAGATTTCACAAAGTATCTTACAAGTTCTTCTTCTTAATTATATGTTTATATTGTATATTATATGATTTTTTATACATAGAAAATAGTTTGCTATATATAAGCAGTCCCTAATCATAGTAGGAAATTAACAGATGTTGGCATTAATTAGTATATTTATTCGAAACTACAAATATTATGTAATCTAGCGTCTTGATCTCTTTAGTCGACACTTTTAACTGTGACCAGACTAGGAAATACATTAAAGATATGTTTTTAATGCAAATGTGACACTTGACACAGGAAAGATTATCAACTGCCACATGGCTAAAATGCGAAAACATAAGAAGGAAACAATAATTATAATAAAGATTAACAATGCACCTTGTATAAAACAGCGACATAAAATATGTGATGAAAATCAAGATAAGGAGAAAAATAAACATGTGGTTAGTTCCTTTGTTATTACTGATTAAGTTGATAATGAATATTGTAAAAACTAGTGTAAAATAATGTGCGAAATATATATGATAATACTTTAAACAATACATTTAAATAATAATGAAATCCTTACTTAAAATATATGTCATTCATATGAAAATAACAAATTGTGTATATTAAAGTGAGACATAAAATTCACTATACTTTTAGCGCATAATAGTTTCCCTCTACTTTGTTTACTTTGGACCCCAAAGTTAGAATGCTTGAATAAAAATAAAATGAAATATGATTCAGTAAAAATAAAAATATACTTCAGTCAAAATGATTGAATTTCAATAAATAATGATTATGATTAGTTAAATATGAATTAATGAAACTTTGATTATGATAAATAATAAGTGAAATAATACAGTGTCAATATAAACATTCCATCCAAATATCCATAAGTTATAGACACAATTACACAGACTTTTGTTTTAATGATTATAATAGTGATTGTTCCTTTTCAATTGTTTATGAGATTGTGAATTTTCCTTTTTAGAGTTTGATTTTAACCGGTCATGTGCTTGTTGAAGTTTGTCATATGAAACACGTAATAAATTATACAACTTATTTAAATTATTGAATTTTTCGTCTGATTCCGTAAGTGCTTTTTCCGACATTTTAAATTTTTCCAAAAGATCATTTCTGTACATTTGCATATACGCGTCCTTTCGTTGTTTTTCAAGTTTTAGTTTCTGTATTTCCTCGGTAAGAGTGTTTATATCCTGATGGAAAAGATTTTCTTGTTGTTTAAGTTTGCTATTTGTTGACTTATGACTGCGAATAGCATCATCTTTAGAATTAAGTTTTCTCTTCAAGGTTTTAATTTCTTCTTTAGATTCAACAAGTTCAGTTTTTGTACATTTAATTTCTGTTTGAAGACTTTCTATTTCCTGTCTCTTTTCTCTAACTTCATCATCCTTTTCACCGACCAGCTCATAACAATCATCAACCTCCACTAAATATTCATTGTTAAATTGAGTAGCTCTTCTAAACTCTGTTCCTTCTATTTCACTAAATGGTAATATTTGACAAATGTACTCTCTTTCTATAGCATCTGAGTCTAAATTGCTGTTCAGTGTGTTGACATGTGACAAAGTAGCCGTTTTTACCGTTGAATTACATTGTTTAGCGTAATGTCCGTATTTCCTACAGTTATAACACATTCTTCTGGATGCCTTACAGACTGAATATAGTGAATGGCACTCACCACACCGCCTACATTTCTTGTAACTTGATTGTTGATATGATGGTCTCAGCAACATCTCCAGTAAGTTGACCGCATGCATAGTTATAGCTGAATAAGGAAGCCGTTGTGATCTATATGATGACATAATGTCCAAGATTCCACAATAGCTGTTTGCCTTAACGCCGTCTAAGATGAAGTCGTATGAAGTACGGGGAATACTCGCTCGCTGGATGTTATATGATGAGGCACCAAGGTTGTCGTTACCGCGGAATTCTTCACCAATTAATACGCCAGAGATGAATTAATCTTAGGACGTATCGTCAAGTAGTCGATGTGACGAGAGTCACTCTCAATTCTTAATAAATGTTGAATAGTTGCAACAATCACAAAGATTTGTAAAGTCAATAACAATTTATTAATTTCACAAAATTTCCAAATTATACTAGTCCACAAAGTTGTCACAGAGTAAATGATTAAATAAATCTAAGTCCGAAAAATATTAAAAATAAGTAGTTAAAAAGTAAATTTCACAAAGTGTAGATTTCACAAAGTATCTTACAAGTTCTTCTTCTTAATTATATGTTTATATTGTATATTATATGATTTTTTATACATAGAAAATAGTTTGCTATATATAAGCAGTCCCTAATCATAGTAGGAAATTAACAGATGTTGGCATTAATTAGTATATTTATTCGAAACTACAAATATTATGTAATCTAGCGTCTTGATCTCTTTAGTCGACACTTTTAACTGTGACCAGACTAGGAAATACATTAAAGATATGTTTTTAATGCAAATGTGACACTTGACACAGGAAAGATTATCAACTGCCACATGGCTAAAATGCGAAAACATAAGAAGGAAACAATAATTATAATAAAGATTAACAATGCACCTTGTATAAAACAGCGACATAAAATATGTGATGAAAATCAAGATAAGGAGAAAAATAAACATGTGGTTAGTTCCTTTGTTATTACTGATTAAGTTGATAATGAATATTGTAAAAACTAGTGTAAAATAATGTGCGAAATATATATGATAATACTTTAAACAATACATTTAAATAATAATGAAATCCTTACTTAAAATATATGTCATTCATATGAAAATAACAAATTGTGTATATTAAAGTGAGACATAAAATTCACTATACTTTTAGCGCATAATATTTCTCCGTATTCTATGAGTCAAAAAATTTTTTTTTTTGCAACAAAAACAGGTCCCAGGTCAAATCAACGTGTTTTTTGTGATGTATGGAATATAAAACAACTTTTAAGTTGTGAAATGTACCTGTCTGGAGATATGTTAAAAATACACATAAAGTACACATTAAGACGTTATGAAAATGCTTTAAAAATCATTTTAACAAGCAAAATGAATATTTCCGATGTCTCTCAAGTAAATTTTTGTGTGATTTGGGTCAAAACTACTAGTTGAAACCTTGTGCAAAAATAATGATGTTGATTAATTACTTTAATTCATGCATATTGATTGTTTTTCTCAACTGTTAAACATGAATAAGTCCTCGGTGAATGCGTTTGTTGAAATTATTGTCGTATTACACTCATGAGTTTCAAAAAGTGTGTGTTATGATCGAGTAAAGCTTCTTATGCAGTATGATATGTTTTAGTCAATACATTTTAATATCAATTAGACCGCTTGTACAAAAACAATGCATTCAGTCTCCGTGAAATTATTCAAGCTTCGACTGTTGAGATTAAAAACGGACAATATTTACACAGAAAAACACACTTATACACACAGTGCAATTAGATTTTAATGTAGTTTTTTCTATTAAGTTTGTTGTCCCTTTAAACTACTTCTGTTATTAGATAAATAGTAAATACAACGATTCCTCCATTTGCAAAAGATACGTCATTGTTTTCATTTTTGAAAGTATTCATTCATAACAATTTGGCTGGAACCGGGACACGCGTTCTTGATGCCAAACAACAAAAATAATATTTTCAAGGGCGAGAGGTGGTTGTGTATATTTCAACCTGATCCTTTATGTAACAATCAGAGATCTGTTTGAAATACAGACCTCCAATATTCTGAGCGATGTATAAAACTACATTTGTCACAGGTAAGATCATTTTAGATGGCAGAGAAGATAACTGACATGCTGAGATTAATATAATGATGAAATGCATGCAACACATCTTTTATGTAACATTCAGTGATGTAACAATAAAATTCGTTACACCAAGGAGTGATTTCGATACAGCAAGGAAATTTAATTAGAAAATATTTTTCCACTATCGTTTTAATGGATAAAATCGATGTTCTTTTGAGTTAGCTATGTGAGTTGTTTTGTATACTCGTACTTTAATAGAAAATTTGGCATCTTTTGTGTATTTAAGATTAATCAAACAGATCTTGTTACATCAAGGAATAACTCTCATTTGTTTGTAGAAGTAATATTGTAATAAAATTATAAAATTTTAAAATTTGTCTCGTTGTGAGGATCTAACGTACATCTGATTACAACAGATGTTTAAACATAGCTGATTATATGAAACGACCTATATAAAATGTTAATATTATTGTACGATTATATTGAACTGTCCGATTGCATAAATTAAAACGTCACATTACACGGTATATTTAATACTCGGTATATTTCGGTAGTTCACGTAGAGCATTGTGTTAGCGCATAACACTTATGTATTATATCTTATTTGCAACACGTATCGTAGTATGTATGGCCGAGTGGGGAGACGGTCAGACTACAAATCTTTTTATTGCGGGTTCGAATCCCGACAGAAACTTTTTTTATCTTTTTCTATTTTAATCATGGGCGGATTGTGTAAAACTCATTGTCCCCCTGCATCATAAAACTTGTAGAAGCCTTTGTTATAAATTTAGAGGCATCTTTTTAAATGATGATGACAGTAGCACAACCGACACATTCAGTAAAATTGAGAGAGTTTTACATTGTTTGTTTTAAAGTGTTTTATTTCTATGTCCAAAATTACTGAATAAAATAGATGAAAAACAAAAAAATACAAAATGCAGAAAAATAAAATAAAATAAAAATGGCATATTTAGCATCAGACTGGCACTTCTTTCGAAAATCAATGTTTGGTACCATTGCGCTTCAACCGTGCGACCATTCAGCCAGATGATATATCGACACTAGATTAACCTACATTTCGTAATTTTACTGCAAATTTCTATTTATAGAACGCGGAAAATAATATATACAGTGTGCGATAACCGTGTAATTATGCAATCGGACAGTTCAATATAATCTTACAATACAATGGCATTTACATGGTGATAATTGAAAACACGTTTAAGAATTATTTGAAGACGATGTAGATTGTATTGATGCTAACAAATTTTGGTCCACTTGTAGACGTTTGGTTGCTTTGTGCAGTCTAGATACCCGCAGACTTAGGTTTATATGAAAAAGTTTGCTGTCAATGGAGTTTGGACGATTTGAAGAGACTGGATGTCAACCGATTTGTCTATTCGTGGATTCTGGATGCTAGCCCAATTAGGTCGACTCATTGAGTCTATTAGCCAGAATTTGGACGGTTTTTAGAGTTCGGATGCAAACCGATTATGGTTTATTTGTAGAGTCTTTAGGCCAACCGATATGTATCCATTTTTAGAGTCTGGATGCCAACCGATTTTTGTCAATATATGGAGTCTTGATGCCAATCGATTTTTGTCGATTTAAAGAGCTTATTTGCCAATCAATTTTGGCCCACTTGCAGATTCTGAATCCGATCTTCGTTCATTTGTGGAGTCTAGATGCTTTCCGATTTGATCGATTTGCAAATCTCAAAATGAATTCGAGTTTGGGCCATATGACAGTCTTGCTCCCAAGTGATTTTTGTCTATTTGTAGAGTCTTGATGCCATCCGAATTAATTAGATGATTAGTCTGGATGCCAACCTCATTTGTTTAATTTTTAGTCTAGATTCCAACCGATTTGCAGAGAGAAGATACCAACCTCTTTTGTTCTATATGTACAGGCTAGATAACAACTTTGTCGATTCGTTGAGTCTAGATGCAGACCAAAGTTGTCTATTTGTTGAGTCTAGATACAAAACGAACTTGTCAACTTTTTGAGTCTTGATGCCAGCCTCATTTGACTATTGTTTAGTCTAGATGCCAACCCATCTTATCTATTTGTAGAGCGTAAACGTCAACCTCTTTTGATCTATGTGTACAGGTTAGATACCAACAGATTACGATCTTTACGCAGAAAATGATTCAAACCAAATTTGTCTATTTGTTGAGTGCAGGTGCCAGCTGATTTTTGTCGATTGGTTGAGGGTAGATATTACCAATTTTGTCTATTCGTAGAGTTAAAATGTAAACCGAATTTTGTCTGTAGATATGTAGAGGCGATTTGTACAGTCTGGCATAGACAATCTTAAGACAAAATGTGGTTAGATGTGAGTGATATCATTTCACCAGCTTGCCTTGAAAAGAGTTTCCAGAAAAAAAGTATTTGCCTCATGATAGTTCATGGGGGATTTATTCTTCTCATAAATAAAGAATGAACATGAGTGTCTGTTGGCATCTAGACTCTACGTAAAAGACTAAATATTATTGAAGTTCAGAAATATTGAACATTTAGTTTAATTATTTTTCAAGGCTGAAAAATTTAAGCCATTTTCCTTTAGGTATCATTGAGTGTTAGTTTATGGTGTTGGTCACCATATATTGTTCAGTGGCGAAACAATCTGTCAAAATAGTTTTAGACAAAATATTCAACGTAGATATTAGATTTGTCTTGGTTGGAAATATCAAAATGCTTCTATGTCTACACATTGATAGTACAGTACTGCGATTCTTAAGTTGTTTTCAGTCTGCAATATTAAGTTTTATTATCAACTTTCCAAACTGTAACAGTCATTACTCTTTCGTGTAACAAATACGTATTTTTAGCTTTGAACTTACTCGAATAACTTTTTATCTGAAGAATAAAACATTCAATATTGAAACGCTGCTGTGTTATCATACTGATAGTACAATGATGCGTTACTGAAGTAGTTTTCAGTCTGCAAAAACAAGTTTTATTTCAACTATCCCAACTGTAACAGACCATGTTCTTTCATGTATCAATAAGTATTTAAAGCTTTGACCTTACTCGAATAACTTTTATCTGAAGAACACATCATTCACTAGACAACTTTTTAAATGTTAATCTTTCATTTCCTTATTATGTTCATATTCATTGCTCATTGTTTTTAACGAATTTTAAACGAATTTCAGTTATTTACTCCTTCCTGTAACAAAAATGTTTACTGATGTAACGAATCATTCAGTAGTGTAACGAGTCATGTCGGAACGTTTTATTTTCTTCACAGTTCTGACAGCACTTATGATGTGTGGTGTACTTAAAGGAATACACCGATTTTATTAAATCAAGTACAGAGATAACCATTCTGACGCTTTTTATTTTTTACAGTAAAACAAATAGCACTCGTAAAATGCCGTATCTACCCCTATTGGGCGTACACGCATGTCCAACATAGTAAAATACATAGAACACAAAGATCACAGACATCAAGTTGTAATTCACTATGTCAAGCACACCAACACCAGGAATAACGCAAAAAGAACAAGCCCTTATTTCCACTCTTGTCCCTTAGTGCTCGTGGCGTGACAAAGAAAGGCAATAATAAAATAATAATATAATCTTCCGAGACCGGGAATCGAAACAGAAACTTTCTAAATAGAAGTTGCTTGCTCTACCACAGCTCTACAACAGCGGCTAACATAATGTATGAGAACTAGGAAATATCAAAGCGTTTACTCACAATTATATTGATGACTTCCATTGTGATATAGGTACAACAATGTAGAATTCTCGTTATATACTTCAGTACATGTTACATTATCTTGCGTTGGGTCATTGTAATCATATGTAATGATGTCATGTAAACATCTTCCACCATCAGAATCTTCATGTATTGATGTAGAGTTTGGCATATTTTCAAAACGTATCGGCTAAAACAAAATAAGATGAAATCAAAATACTTATCAAAGTACTGGTAATACTGATTTAAGAAATACACGCTATGAGTGCTCATTCACTCGGACTGCGATTATAAGGATATCGCCGAAGTAATCCGCATAAATTTTTGTAGTATTTTGAATCGGATTGGCTCGGTTTTTTAACTTAGATTCCAATACAGATGCTGTAAACCACTCGTTAGTTTCTCGTTCCGGTATCCTGATTGAACCGACCAATGGTGTTTCTAACGGTTATCATATTTTCTTGTTTGAATGCTGTTCTTTACAGTTTTCACAATGGAAAGGAAAATAAACCATCGATTACTTAGATTATCGTAAGCTTCCTTTGTATCGATTTTGTAATGGTAAAATAATGAACGGACTGCTAGCAGCTAACTGTAGCTCAGTATCACGTTGGAGCACAGTTTATGCATTTAAATAATACTAAGTATTTATGTTCTACTTTTTTCTCCGGCTGTAAATCGCGTTTTATCGGAAGTGTTCGCCAAAAAACACGCACTGAACAATTAATTTTGTTTTCATAAGAATAAATATTTTGAAATAGTGCCACAATATTGCAGACTTATACATGTTTCTCCATGAAAGAATGCGTCCAAAATTATAAGTACAGTTACATATCATGCTTATGAAATTGGTTTATAGTCACAGACTGTTATTAACACGTGTACAATCGTAAACACGCGTACGGAAACTCACGATTAATTGTAAGTGAAACGTGTTATTATTATAATGAGGTAGTTCAAGCTCAGGTTAATATTGCCGCCCTATACAATGGTGATATGATACTTTTCATTCATGGTGTCGCTGTACACTGCGAAAGTACTTCCGAGAATTTAGTTCGACTGTATTTGGGTGGCTGTGACTCTGTATGTGTCAAATTAATATACTTTTCACCTTAATTTTTTCTGTCCCTGTTGGACATTATTCTGACCATTTTGTGTTTTCTTCTTGTGGTGGAAGATCTAGAATTTACCTTTGAGAATGGGAATTCCCAACTACAAATGTATACATGTGCACAATGTGAAATAGTGAAAAATCCAATCGTTTATGGCCTATCTTTATTGGACTTATTTTGCAGGTCTAGTATGGTGATTCACAGGATACCAATCATCATTTCTCAATCTATTTGGGAAAGTCAGCAGAGACCCTGAAACTTATCAATTGTATATAAAAACAAAGAGTATAGACATTGACCATAGTGAGTCATTCATCTGTGAGTGGCTTATATATTATATCCACTGACTAAAATACTTACTAAAACCATCTGTTCTCACTATTGATAATTGAGTATTTTAATCAGTGGTACTCGCTGTTGGAAGTTGTATAAAAAAGCATGAATGAATGTTCATACATCACGTAGATCTACATACAAAACTATATTCCATCGTATACTTACCCAATTAGTGAAGGAGATTTGCATAGACATAGTACATGTAGAATAATAGTCACATGAATGCTCTGGGTTTGTTACTTTGACAACTATTGTATGAGTAGCGTATGGATAATCTGGCCAGACAGTTATATTACCAGTGGTCGTTATAACACCTAGAAATTATAATATATGATGAATAAATCAAAATTTAAGTTTACAAACATTGCAGAAAATTTACATATTTAATATATAACTTATACTGAGTTCACATACGTGTTTATTGTTGAATATTAATTGTACAAACATTTGAAATTTAAATCAAATGATTATATACAATCATGTATACATACACGTTTTTGTAGAATATTTATATGTAATGAATATGCATGAAATGTGTTGAATATGCTTATTCCATTTACATACACGTGTATTGTTAAATGATTAAAACCTTTACTTTTATTCATATCAGTTCGTATGGGTAGCATAGTGTTTTAATAAAATGATTAATATCTTATTATTCATAAAAACTACCCATAGATACAAACATTAAACACCAGCCATTATATCAGCGATGTACACTGCAAAACACCAACAATAGCATTTCCCCCACTTGATGTTTTGGCCGTTTTGTTTGTTCTTGTTGGGTTCAACGCAGTAGAAATACACTGTTAAGTTCAAAGCACGACGGTCAGTCAACCTAATCACTGCTCCTGGAAATGCTAAATCTCTGGATTTAGTTGTTAAACAACTACTCAGCGCATACTTTCATCTGTGACCGACAACTGCCCGACATAATTAAGAAAGATTGGTAGGAGGGAAAATGGCCGTAGAAATAATTTCATGACCAAGCTCCATAAAAGAATGCCATGCCCAGGAATCGAACCCACGATCTCTCGAGAAGACGTTACCTGTTGTAGTATCAAGCGAGGCAACACCGTCTAGAGTATTAGAGACTATAGAATACCGTAGATTTTCCCATGTAGAATCATAGTTTCTGAAGTGAGCTGAAGGATCATTTGAAGTCATAGTAAACAGAGTACCACCAACAGGAAACTGGTCATTGTACGTATTGATTGTCTGATCATTACAATTAGGCGTCTCAAAACATCCACCTGAAATAAAGATGCATCTATACATGTATACATCACATCGATGTTAGATGTTTACAAACATCACCTTGAATTCCATCCAAATCAAGTGGTCTTACTTTTTTAAAAGTGTGTTAAGTTTGACCCAGACCTGACCTCTGCAAGAATATTCATTACAGTATAGTATTAATGCTGGATTACACTGTGGACGAGAGGATCATGTGTTGAAATTAAACATATAAACATACTTCTATTTACAAACGCCGTAAATCGATTGCACATTTTTAATATGTCATAGTTCTATTTTATTAACATGTCACAACTTGAACAACTACACGGTCACTAAATGTGTTTTTAATCAACTTTTCTTTAATCATTGAGCCACTAATCCATATTAATCATTGATGATCTAACTATATGTGTATAGTACCGCGATTTGAATATCGGGGAAATAAAAAGTTCGAAATGAGTTAATAACAGATTCAGTGACCGTGTAATTATTCAAGTTGGGACAGGTTAATAAAACAGAACAATACTGACCGAAGTGGAGAACAGGCGTATAAAAAAATATAGTACTGATTTTCTTCGGAATATGTGTAAATAATTATTAGGCGCAAATATGAAAGGCCCGATTGGGGTCAAACTTAACGCACTATCCCTCCAAGAAGTCGTTCTATTGAATATGGTAACTATTACTCAAAAATTGTGAATTCACTTCCTGTTAACATTTAAGAATCTTCCAAGTTTGTATCTTTTAAGAAATCTTTAAAATTCGCTTATCTTTACAAATATATATGGCAAGTGACAAATGGGTGTTGATATGTACATGTTCATGTATAGTCCAACAGAATTAACCTGAGCTTGACCTTCATGCAAGAATATATTAGACTCAGTATTTACTGTCAATTTTTGTCTTTGTTAGTAAATCGCGCTTTATCGGAAGCTTTCAGTAAAATATACGTACTGAACAATTAATGTTGTTTTCATAAGAATATATACTTTGAAACTGTGCCATAATATTGCTGACTTACTTGTTTCGCCAAAAACTAATGTGTCCAAGATTATAAGTACAATAACATGACACTTTTAATAAATTGATTATAATCACATAGGTTGTTATAAACACGTGTATAACCGTATACACGCTTACGGAAACTCACGATTTCACGTAAGTGAAGTGCATAATTTTTATAATAAGGTAGTTCAAGCTCAGGTTAATTCTGTTGGACTATACTTTATGCTATTTCTTGATGTAAGTCTTTTGAAATACTGTTTAGATAAGCTACAAAGCTTTAACCTCTTGTACTGGTCCATATATCTCTCTTGAGTTGTTTTGTATTTTATTAGGCTTTATATTCTTGTCATTTAGAAGTATTTCCGTTTTTTTCTCAACTGTCAAAGCTTGAATAATTACACGATGACTGAATGATTTTTTTGTACTGGTGGCCTAATTGTTATTAAAAATATCTCGACTAAAACATATCATACGGCATAAACAGTATGGCACTCTGGCCTCATGTATAAACTTTTGAACGAATGTAACATTGATGAAACTTCGTACTTTGCATTCTTGGCGTTATATCGCAACATGACAAGTTGTGTGAAATACCAAGGAGTTAATTCTAAGTGGTTTAGTATTCAGCAAGGGACAAGACAAGGGGGTAAAAGTTCCCCTCTACTATACCTAGTATATATAAACGGACTTATAAAAGAGTTAAGAGACTGTGGACATGGAATATGTATGTACAGTATGAACATAGGTTCTCCAACGTTGGCAGATGATATGGTGTAAGTATCATATTTTGTGGAAGGTTTAAAATCAATGCTTCATATTTGCAATAACTATGCTAGTAAATGGCGATATCAATATAATCCTGAGAAGTGGTCAGTCATGTGTTTTAATATTGGTATTATTGGTATTAATGGTATTTAACCATAAACTTATTGCGTTCATGAAGTTTGATTCAAAATGTTTGGGTTACTTACCTGACATATTTTCTATATTACAAAAATATGAATTGAATACTGTTCTAACAACCTATATACAAAACGGTACTTTCCCTTCGAAGTATGCTTGGAAAAAAACTATTACACAGCGCGTTCTTGAATCTGACCATATTGATAGAATAAGTAAACTCTTGGAAAGTGAATGTGCGTCAATCTTATGTGATATACTTTGTACAAAGACAACTTGTATTTATGGAACATTTCAAAGGGCAATTTTTACTATACTGATATGTGTAAAAAGATTGTATTAATAATTGGTAAACTTGTTTCTACTACCTATATTCAAATATGTCCAAAATGTTCACTTATAACGGACAACATTGTGACACATTTATTATTGCTTTGTGAAGCCAACAATTGTGTAAGAAAGTGTATGTTTCTCAACTATATTACAAAGTTTGGATATTCTTACTACGATATTTTAATTAGTAAAAGTCCACATGATCAATGCATCAGGTTGCTTGGCTCAGCCGTTGATACAAATGACAATCTTTTAATTAACTGGTGGCTCATTAAATATTTATGTATGCTGTGGTATTGATATATGTGTACATGAATTATTATATTGAAGTGCATTATTTAGAAAGTATATTGATACAGAAACATACATGTTGAAGTTAAATTGTTATGTTGTTGAATTTGTAATTCTCTCCTTCCCAGAGCCTGTCAAGATTCTCGATACTAGCGTTCTTGATAGCCTCGGGGTACGAGAATGTTATTATACGCAAGTATTTTGTGATCTGATATTTAGCTATACATAATGTATAGTATATGTATTCTGTGATTTTTGTATAGTTGTATATTTTGTACTTATTCAATGTATATGCTCTCCATTTAAAGGAGGAAATAAAGATTATTATTACAATAATAGTTTTAATAAACGCATTCACCGTGAAATTATTCATGTTTTGACAGTTGAGAAAAACGAACAATATTATTCATATTAAATTGGATAACATCGTTTTATGTACGAGTAAAGCACCTTTGAGTTTTGAGTGTACACGTGTATGATAAAGTGCTTTATTAATGTGGTCCGACAAAATCGCGGACTTAAGTGTTTCGTCCAAATGTTGTTTTTTTGTCCATATGAGTCCAAAATTTAAAGTACAATAATATACCGTGATCACAAAATTGATTTACTGTACATGT
This sequence comes from Mactra quadrangularis, assembly GCA_025267735.1. NCBI lineage: Eukaryota > Metazoa > Mollusca > Bivalvia > Venerida > Mactridae > Mactra > Mactra quadrangularis. The sequence goes on along the minus strand of CM046308.1, from coordinate 14,261,332 downwards.
CGTATTCTAGGTCATGCATGTTTTTGTACTTTAAACAATGGACCTGTCCACTAAATAGATGAATAAGCTTATGCATGAACAGCATTTCACTGATTTAAACATACCACTTTGTTATTTAATATTTATTTCAAATAGTTTATAAGCATATTGTAAATTTTATATAATGATATGTTTTTAAGTGTGAACTAACTGAACTGTAAAATTGTAAAAATAATTCACCCCTAAATATTGATGTTTACTGAAATTGACCATGTTCATGTACGCAAAGTTTACGTGGACGACCTGTAGTAAATGCATTCAAGATGACCTATTATAGTAAACATAGTCATACTTACGAAACTCGATAGTGATTGAACCACAGGATCTCTCTCTTCTACTTTCTATACAAACTTCCATTGTATAATCTGAAGAATACTCATCGGATAAATCACCATTTACGTAGATATCACCATCATCTATCGGATAGACACAAATGATAGAAACTAATGCAAGTATACATCCAAAGAGGTGCGACAGGGAGACAACTGGAAGTGAGACTTAAGGAACATTTAATGTCACCATATTCACGGGGGCCCAACTCCGTAACAACATGAGTGGATTTCTGTCGAGATTATGTCACGGATGCCTGTCGATAGTGTTACAAATTTGTGACGAGCACTGAAAAACTTAACGGACAGAAAAGGGTAATCACGTATTTTCCTATTAAAAAGAAGACAATGATAAGAAATTTTTTATAAGAGATGATTTTTAAACTCATATCATTGCTTTTTTATTGAAGAATCAACCAAATTGCAAAACCTAGATGTCACGGATTTTTTCCCGTCATGTCACAGTTTATATGACGATACTTGCGTTAATGTCACAGTATTACTGACGATAGTTTTCATTTTTTTAGTTTTCCCGAGCAAGATGTAGATGTTGTCCCGAGTTGTTTACCTTTGAAACGGAAGCCGTTCATAGCGTGGCTTCATTTCATCCAATATTGGTCTGTTTTTCATTTTGATTTTCAACGATGATAGCTAACTTAAAACCAATGACGTACAAGACAAAAGGCTTTGACATTGACCCCAGTGAAAGTTGATGTTTTAACGGAAACATCTAGGTGCAAACTTGAATGTTCGTGAATGTCCAGCTCATAACTGAAGATAAGCAATTCATCTAAAAGTGTTCATAGATAAGCATTATTATATAAGCTGCTAGGTCCTATGTTCTTTTACATATATATACATTTGACAAAGTTTTGACTCAGATTCTAGTGACACCACTTTGCACAGTGATACTAATGATATTGTTTTCTAGATGAATCGCATGTGTCTCTAAATGTTTAAGTTTTTGACAACAATAACAACTTTACAAAGCGTCTGGAACGTATATAAATGTCCGCACAGGCCACATGAAGTAGTAATTCAAGTAGGCACCATAGAGCTCTTCAAAGGATCGTCGGCTTGAATATACAACAATGTTTTTGTTTATGATGGTTTTGTAATCATATGTTTCTTAATAAATAGATAATACCGTTACTTGTAGATTTATAACCTCCTTTTGTTTATCAACAGTTATTATTAAACATCTTTTTGTTAATGAATGATTAGTTTTGTTTTAGTTGTCATGTAAAGGATACATGTATACTTGTACATTTTTGCCTTATATATGTTTTACTGTAAGTTAGCTTTGACTGTTTTGCTTTGCAGACAATCATTGTTAAACAAGATTTGTTCAATGTTTCTACAAGCTTTGAATTTTCTGACTAGTAGATTTTGTGAATTCAAGCCCAGCTCTGACCTAAACTTTTTTATGTAAAAGTATGGTACTGCTTGTGTAAAAAATAATCTAGTACTGGTTAGGAAGATGTTTGTTGAGCTGCATACATTACTGTTTTGAGTTTTGATTAGTGCACATGTCATGAAACTTTAGGTTTGATCAACATACTTACTGTTATTTCAGCTGTTCAGATAGTCCCTGCACAAGCTGATTATTTGTTCTGATCTGTTATGTTTACATTGGTTGAAATAGTTAAATGTTTTTACACTATAATGCGTTTGAGATCAGATCGGAGATTATTCACATTGGTGAACTGTTCATTGATAACTCACAATCATAAGTTATGATGAACAAAAAACGGGCTTGGGGCTATTGAATGAGAATTGATTAAGATTATCCTATTTATAGGCCTTGGTGACATTATCTTGCCAGATTTCACCATGAAAATAAGTAGGTAATAATTTTTGTTAAGTGCTTGTAAATGTCTGTCATCGTAAATGAAACACGTATTTGAAAATGTTACTCCAATTATGTGTATGAATGAACAAACCATGACGCCTATCAGTTGATTATTTAACAAGAAATCTTTTGATATAAGTCCATTATATCTATGTATATACATGAATTTGTACTTGAATTCTAAAAAACATGAATCAATTCTCAGGATGCAAATTCCAAAAACAACTAATGTCCAGTATTTTTGGTGCAATTTCCGACCATTGGAGTTGATAAAAATGAATTGAAGCGTTCCAGCTTTTTTCTTATTTAGGCAACTATGAGTTATGTCTTAACATTTCTTGTTAAACTATCTGTAGGTATAATTAAGAAACAATAAACAGAAGAAGACGGCAAAACTGTATGTAATCGCAGTTGTAATAAGCTGTAAGTTAGAATTAAAACTTTGAAATAAAAATTGTGTTCACAGATAATATCAAATTTTAATATTAGTCAATCCATCAGGGACATGAGGCAATATTTTCGATGGGTCAACTTGATGATGGTCTCTGATTGGCTGTGAGCCTTTTTCAGGTTCATGTAAGCCTGGTAGCCTAACTGACGTACGTGATAGTTTATGTCGACGCGTATCAGGTAAAATACATGGTTCCTGAAAAAATTTTGAAACATAATCGATTTTTGAAAAATATACTTTTGTTTGCAACGTTTTTACGCTTTATATTCAACGCATTGAGTGGATCATCAAGTCATACATTTGTTTTATTCTTGGAAAAATCTGTGACCCTATAGACATAATACTGTGACATGAGATACAACCTCGTCATCGATACCGTGACATATCTAGTATTGCAAACGGATTTCACAAACAACTATTAGTCGGTTACCGACTTGATCAAAACGTATTATATCATAAACCATAATGTAGGAAACAATCTTAGTATTAAAGAAACGCTATTTAACTGATTTAAATATTTCTGTATCTTATTTCTAGTAAAAATCCGTGACCCTATCGACAGGCATCCGTGACATTAACTCGACAGAAATCCACTCACATTGTGACGGAGTCGGCCCCCGTGATATTCAGCCATTTATCCTGGTAATACAAAAATGATAACTTCAGATGAGAATTTATAGAAAAGATAAGTTAAGGAAGCTATTGAATTCAAACAAGGCAGGTCATCTCTGAACTTGGACGAGTGACTGGAGCTACCATTAGTTTACAATAGGTTCTCACATGATATACTATGCATTATTGTCCTCATACATTTGTAAATGTTATGGAAATAAATAAAAACTATCTATCATGATCCTCCACTGGTCATGTGATCAAAATCAGTCACACGATGTCAACGAAAATTTCCTGGTAAATAAATAAAATAATGAGTCGGATCCCAATTTTGCCGATTTTTTCGGTTACTTTCTGTTTAGGAAAATCTAGTTTGACTTCCATAACAAAAACAGTCCAAAGCGTCTCAAGCAAAAAATAAACATTATAATTATGACGGTTTGCAGTATTTAAACTTATTCAGCAAGTCTAAACCCAATGCTAAACTCGATTGAGGCATTCTATATAGGTAATAGAAGGTGAAGATATCACCTCTATACTAAGACGCACAACGCTCCCCAAATTCGGCGTTTGGTACGCAACAGAATATAGTGCGGTGCATAAAGACAAAATCGTTGAATTGTTTCGGTTTTTGACAAAATCATTGTTAAAATGTAAAATACATGATCACTTATAGCTACAGGAATATAAGTCCATAGATACAAAGTGCTTTTAAACCTCTATAGGTATAGGTGCATACTATTAGTTAAACCGTGTATAGTTCTATTACATTAACCTGTCACAAGTTGAATAATTATACACCCGAGTCGATAGCGCAGTTGGTAGCGCGCAGGGATTTGGATACTCATGCCCGAGGGGGTGCGGGTTCGCATCCCACCCGGGGAGGTTATACCTTCCATGAAAATTTGACACAAAAAATGTCGATTTTCCTCCATTGATTAGATAATATGGAGAAGTTTCCGGCCTTGTGGAAGGGTAGGTGAGTACTGGTTATAGACAAGGGTCCAGGAAAGCTAAGTTAGGTGCGCTGGACGCCGTAAAATGACCTAAAATTGTGTTGACACGGCGTTAACTCCAATAAATAAAATAAAAATAAATAATAATTACACGGTCACTGAATGTTTTATTATTTAACCTCTTTTTAACCATTGAGCCACCAATCCATATAAATAATTGATAATCTAACTACAGGTCGTCCACGTAAACATTGCGTATATAAACATAGCCAGTTTCATTACACACCAATATTTAGGGGTGAATTATTTTTATAATTTTATAGTTTAATTAGTTTACACTTAATTGATAAACATATCATTATATAAAATTTACAATGTGCAAACACACTATTTTAAATAAATGATACATATAAAAATGGTCTGTTTAAATCGGTAAAATGCTATTCATGCAATAGCTTATTCACCTATTTCGAGGACAAGTCCATTGTTTAAAGTACAAATACACGCATGACCTAATATACGACCTGTTTATATGCGACGATTTTGAATATTGGAGAAATAACAAGTTCGAAAGGGGTTAAAAATAATAGATTCAGTGACCGTGTAATTATTTAAGTTGTGGCAGGTTAATGTAATAGAACTATAACCTAGTTTCGATTTCAAACGTCTGTGTAAAGAATGACAGATGTAAACACGTTATGATGAAGGTTTAACTACCTGTTAAAAAGTTTAATTTAATGAGGATAGTTAAATTTTATTGAGTAGACCCAAAAGAATTACTGTATCCATTTGTTCAGTTTCCTTGAGAGGGAAATTATTAGAAAGTAAACATTGTCACGTGTGTCCAGGTAAATAAACAGTTTTACCCATGATGAGCGGCGTCTCCGTACAAAGAATGAGAATGATTGGATTCTTGAATGATTGGGCACGAGAATCATTAAACACGAAATTGACTGGGTACGAGAATGATTGGGTGCGAGAATGGTTGGGTACGAGAATAATTTGTTAGGAGAATGTTCGTGTCATGAGATTGGTAGTGTTACGAGAATGTTTAGGTGCGAGAAATCAAATCAGGGTACGAGAATGGATGTAACGTACTTGTGTCAAATTCAAATATGTCAGCTGTACCAAGAAGATAAGAGTTGCCTACTCCAGTTTGTTTAACATATTGGACAATAGCTGGTCCTGAGGAAGCCGAGGCTGTAGCTATCACGTCACCATCTTCCATATTATTATTTGCTGATACTGTGCCTATAAAAGATAGTAAATAAAATATAGTTATTTCATGCTTAATGGTAAATTATGGCCACTGGCACTAGAGTCCTCATATTTTTGAATATGCACGCATAAATTAATTTGATAACAAAAACAATTAAAAATCGCCCCCGTATACATTACCGCGTACGAGTTATTACAAAACTTATATTATGATATAGAAGGTAGTGCACATGTGTGTATGCACAGGGAACTATATATAGGGACGCACGCTTTATTTTATGATATGGACTCTGGTGCTAGTGAATATGGCATGATTAGATATAAGTATATGATGTTTATATCAATCATTTTTCAACAAAAAATTATATGGCGTCCGGCTCTCTAAATCTAATTTTCCATGACCTGTGTATATAACATGTACTAATCTACCCTTCCACATTACCTTTACATATACATTGAGTTTATTGCAGAAAAGCGACAAAATTTGTTTTTATGAAAGCGAAAAGCAGCTTGGATGAGTCTCTATTCAACATCCTCTTTAGGCACACTAGGTTAGCAATCCCGCACTTACGCGACACGGACCTGGGTAAGATAATGTTCCGACAATTTTGTAGATTTAACTAAGATGTGTTAATTGAACCCATAAAATCTATCACCGGTTATCCAAAGTTAAAGTTCATTTTTTTCACAGTTAATACTTTATATGAGTAAAAGTAGGACCTAGAAGACGTTCCTATTCTGAAAAAAGACTGAATAGTACTGAGCAACAAGAAATATCTTAACATTGAGACATATAAAATGATTTGAATGCCGAACAGTTTTGCCCCATTTCAGAATGACACAAAGACACCACCCCTGTAATACCCATCATTTTAAGGTCCTTTAAATATATTAAAACACCCATATAAAACCCACCAGAACTTTTTTGAGTCGCTATTTAGACTTAAAACAACTTCCATTTTAAACCCACCAGAACATTTTTGAGTCGCTATTTTGACTTAAAACAACTTCCATTTTAAACCCACCAGAACTTTTTTGAGTCGCTATTTTGACTTAAAACAACTTCCATTTTAAATCCATCAGTTTTGAGTTCTATCTTAGACATGAAAATAAAGACCTAATAAGTTTTGTTTTATCTCAAGTCTTTCGCATTTCTAAGTCTACTCTGTGCTAACTTGAAAATGAAATAAGAAGAACTTAGAAAACTGCTTACTCGGTAAGCTTATTGTAAGTGTTGCTGTGTCAGCCGTTGCAGAAATATCAAGACTTGCTGATCCAGTAAATGAACTGTCTGAACTATGGTAACAACTAGCAGTTATTGTATCATAGCTGTCTGAAGCTGACATACATCCATTAGAAGTAGAACATGGACTACATGAAGTACAGGAACCACAAGATGTTGTTGAACAGGCTGCCTTTTCTATCGTCCATCCGCTGCCTACAATGAATAGGAAGATTAAACCTACATTATGTCGGTTTACACAGTTCACATGGAGGCGGATAATAAACTGGTTGTTAATTGATGAAAATACATGTATTATATAAGGACTTACATAATTTATAGCTAGGCGGGAGAATAAAATGGCGGTTAAAAGATTAAAGTACATGTACAGTATTTGTAACCTATTATGATGTACAAATTTTGGCGGGAGAATGGTTTCATAAATAGATATATAGCAACAATATTACACGATACCAGTCGATGATACATTTACTACAAGTATTAGCATTTCAAAAAAATGCTTGAAATCGCCGTTTAGCCGTGTATTACATCTCCTTTAGTAAAACATGCTTGCAAGCAATATGTGTCAGCGTTTTAGACCGTCGCATGTCTATTTATAGAATGCCTGGAATTTAATCATCGAATGAACAAACGCTGTCGGGGACATTTTCTGATTGCGCACATAAAACATTATATCTTGGAAGACTTTGAACTATTCCTGTCAATTTGGTCACAAAGCATCTATATTTAATTTATTAGTGAACCGAAATATTCGACATCACGATAACACAGAACCATGTTTACATGTCATTACTTACCGGTTGATGAAAAAGAAAACAACCCAGTTGTTAGACCTTCCACTGAACATACGCAGTTAGGAGTACATGATAATGTTGAAACAGTCTTTGATGCGTCAGAGTTCTCGAGTAATGATACTGATGATGGACTGAATGATACAGTTATTGGTGCTGAAATACACAAACGATACCATAACATTTATATAGCTTGTACACATTCAACAGATATTACTGTAGTGATACATATATAGCTTTTTTGATTGTTTTCTATTCTTTTTTGTACGGTTTTATGCCGTAGCGACACATTGTATAGGCCATATAATGGCGGTCAGTCAACCTATTCACTCCTCCTGGAAAGGCTTAATCTCTGGACTTAGCTGTTAACCAACTACTAAGCATATACAGTACTTTCGTCAGTGACTGACAACCGCCTTACATAATAAAAATTAATGGTAGGAGGGAGAATGGCCGTAGACATAATTTCATGACCAAGCTCCACCATAGCATGCCCCGTCCGGGAATCGAAACCACGACCCCTCAATCAGTAGACTTGCGTGCTACCAACTGGCGGCTTTGAATATAGCTTTTTCACATTGACCCGAGACACTGCAGTAAATTTACATTGTTTCATACATTTTTCTTTAAATTATAGTTATACCCCCAAAGTACTGTTAACAATAACAATAACATTACAGTATGATTTCACGACAAGTTAACTTGACACAGTTTCATGTATATTATGGTAAGGCAATGTCCCTCTCTCTTCCGTTAAAATGATAAAATACCTTTTGATATACATGCATTTCGAATTCTATTCTTATTGATTTTAAAAGTGTAAACTTGCTCATGTTTCATAATAAAATATAATAAAAGTTTGTTCTGTTCTGGAAACAAAACGTCAATGAAGTATGATCACTTTAATCCCTGGACGAAGAAATCATATTTCAATACATGTATTATTATATATTATATAATATAATTTATTGAACACACTGCATATACATATTAACCATGTACATGTATTTTTATACTAGAGAGGTGGTACTTCGTCATTAAAATAAATAATATATAGGAAATTACAACTGACTTTTATCTACAAACCATGTAGTATCAGAGTGAATATCATCCTATATTAACCTTGTTCTTTCTTCGAGCATGACACTCGTCTTTACTGCCTAAAAATCAAGGATCCTATATAAGAAGGATATGTAACTCCCTATCGTTCAACCAGATTTTATCGATTTTCATTGTCGTTTCAGTTTCGTCTGCTAATTTATCGTAAAGTGTATTAATTGGGGGAAAGAGTGGGGTTTTTTAATCCAAAGTGGCGGAAATCGGCGAAAGGTTCAATTAATTGCGCGATCGCGAATGTAAGTTGTCTTTTTATTTGGAATTCTTCCCGCTCAATAACGACTAAATTTTTAAAGATGTAACAAATTAAGAAAAAAATGTAACAAATTCTTTATAGTAATTGATCTTTTTGAGTACCGTGAACTCGACAGTTCCGAGTTATCGACAATTCCGGGTCACTTTTTACAATAGTACACAGATGTTTCCTTAATGATGCAATACTTTGATTATATGATAGTTGAATGTACACTAATTACTTCGCTACTGTAACAAAAACTTTGCATGTTAAAATTTCTCTACCGAAAGTCATAGTCATGAAACACTGAACAGCGTCTTTTCGTACCAAGGCAATAGTACGAGAACGTTTTGTTCATGCGTTCGAAAAAAACAGTGATTTTTATCTACAATTCGCATGAAATAAGTCCTTATAGTACATTGCTTTGTTAGATATTTGTCGGTGATCACGATTCAACTCATAGATTTGTTTCATGTAATAACTGTTTGACAATTATGCAGACAAAGTAAACACGTGACAATTTTGGGTCAAAACCTAACCCCTATTTTGCAGAATCTTATTTTTCAATTAAAAAGTATTTTTTATCATTTACACATGATTTTATCCCATATGTAAGACATTTGTCCATTAATATTGATTTCTAACCCTGTTGAGACCACTCCGGATTAAAGAGACAAGCATCTGTCACGTGACCCGGAATTGGCAAGTACGCCCCTTAGCTATCGAGTTTGCAACATGCATTTTTGAAAATTGTAGCAAATTATAAGCAAATAAACATAATTTATTTAGTTAAGCATGGTAATGTGGAAGTATTTGCATGTCAATTTATGCAGGTTTGATTCTTGTCTGGATCCCAGTCGTACTTTGGCAGGTAGAGGTACGTCAGGCAAACCATGATCATGTCCGCGCCCATTTAATGAATTAGATATTGGATAAATATGTTTTGAAATGAGCATTTCTCAATACATAGACTTAAATCAAGGGTTCATTGTATAAGAATTACAGTAAGTACCCTTTTCAGTTGTTTGGTTTCATTTTTACTAAATAAAGTATCCGAAATTCCAACGAGACTAAGCCACGTCCGAATTGTGTTCAAGTGAGTCTTGTTCGTGTAAATTGTTCGATAAATATACGAGTAATCAGTAAAATCGAAATCGAATGTCCTAAATAGTATCAAACTCTCCTAAAGTAACTTGCGTCAGCAAATGTTCATGTAAGATCAAGAAAACGTAATACCTGAATAATAACTGAGGAGACCGCCATAATCACGGCTTGCCTGACCCGATAACGATAGTAGTAAGGGGCATGTAATACAGACTACTAGTCATTATCCATTAAAACACAATAAACTGATCGCTTTTTGGTTATCAAAATAGCGGATTAGAACACATTTAATTGAGGATACAACATGAACTGGGTCTATTATTATGCGTTAAAAGTTTAGTGAATTTTATGTCTTACTTTTATATACAAAATTTGTTATTTTCATATGAATAATATACATTTTAAGTAAGCATTTCATTATCATTTAAATGTATTGTTTAAAGTATTATCATATTATTTTTTTGCACATAATTTTACACTAGTTTTTACAATATTCATAATCAACTTAATCAGTAATAACAAAGGAACTGACCACATGTTAATTTTTCTCCTTATCTTGATTTTCATCACATATTTTATGTCGCTGTTTTATACAAAATACATTGTTAATGTTTATTATAAATATTGTTTCCTTTTTATGTTTTCGCATTTTAGCCATGTGGCAGTTGATAATCTTTCCTGTGACAAGTGTCACATTTGCATTAATTACATATCTTTAATATATTTCCTAGTCTGGTCACAGTTAAAGGTGTTGGCTAAAGAGATTAAGATGCTAGATTACATAACATTTGTAGTTTTGAATAAATATACTAATTAATGCCAACATCTGTTAATTTCCTACTATGATTAGGGACTGCTTATATATAGCAAACTATTTTCTATGTATAAACAATCATATAAAATACGAATATAAACATATAATTAAGAGGAAGACCTTGTACGATACTTGGTGAAATCTACACTTCGTGATATTTACTTTTTAACTGTCATAATTATTTTACGGACTTGGTGACATTTAGATGTTATTTAATCATTAACTCTGTGACAACTTTGTGGACTTGTATAATTGGAAATTTGTGAACTAAATAAATTGTTATAGATTTTCAAATCTTTGTGATTTGTTTAAATAGAGAGTGACACTCGTCTCACATCGGCTACTCGACGATACGTCTTGAGATCAATTCTTATCTGGCGTATTAATTGGTGAAGAATTCCGCGGTAACGACAACCCTGGTGCCTCATCATATAACATCCAGCGAGCGAGTATTCCCCGTACTTCATACGACTTCATCTTAGACAGCGTTAAGGCAAACAGCTACTGTGGAATCTTGGACATTATGTCAACATTTGGATCACAACGGCTTCCTTATTCAGCTATAACTATGCATGCGGTCAACTTACTGGAGATGTTGCTGAGACCATCATATCAACAATCAAGTTACAAGAAATGTAGGCGGTGTGGTGAGTGTCATTCACTATATTCTGTATGTAAGGCATCCAGAAGAATGTGTTATAACTGTAGGAAATACGGACATTACGCTAAACAATGTAATTCAACGGTTAAAAAGGCTACTATATCCCATGTCAACACACTGATTAGCAATTTAGACTCAGATGCTATAGAAAGAGAGTACATTTGTCAAATATTACCATTCAGTGAAATAGAAGGAACAGAGTTCAGAAGAGCTACTCAATTTAACAATGAATATTTAGTGGAGGTTGATGATTGTTATGAGCTGGTCGGAGAAAAGGATGATGAAATTAGAGAAAAGAGACGGGAAATAGAAAGTCTTCAAACAGAAATTAAATGTACAAAAACTGAACTTGTTGAATCTAAAGAAGAAATTAAAACCTTGAAAAGAAAACTTAATTCTAAAGATGATTCTATTCGCAGTCATAAGTCAACAAATAGCAAACTTAAACAACAAGAAAATCTTTTCCATCAAGATATAAACACTCTTACCGAGGAAATACAGAAACTAAAACTTGAAGAACAACGAAAGGAAGCTTATATGCAAATGTACAGAAATGATCTACTAGAAAATTCAAAAAGTCAGAAAAAGAACTTAAGGAATCAGACGAAAAATTCAATGATTTAAATAAGCTTTATAATTCATTACGTGATTCATATGACAAACTTCAACAAGCACATGACCGATTGAAATATAACTCTAAAAAGGAAAATTCCCAATTTAATAAACCATGGAAAAGGAACCATCACTGCAATAATCGTAAATAAAAGACTGTGTAATTTTACCTAACGGATATTTTGATAAAAATTTTATACTAACTCTGTACTATTTTAATTATGATTACTCAAATTTCATGAATTCAATGTTATCTAATCATATCTAATCATATCAGTTATTTCTAGTGATTCCATCATTCTGACTAAAGACAATCTGTACTTTTATTGTAACACTTATTTAATTTAAACTTTTAATTAACTTAAGTATTTTAACTTTGGGGTCCAAAGTAAACAAAGAAGAGGGAAACTATTATGCGTTAAAAGTTTAGTGAATTTTATGTCTTACTTTTATATACAAAATTTGTTATTTTCATATGAATAATATACATTTTAAGTAAGCATTTCATTATCATTTAAATGTATTGTTTAAAGTATTATCATATTATTTTTTTGCACATAATTTTACACTAGTTTTTACAATAGTCATAATCAACTTAATCAGTAATAACAAAGGAACTGACCACATGTTAATTTTTCTCCTTATCTTGATTTTCATCACATATTTTATGTCGCTGTTTTATACAAAATGCATTGTTAATGTTTATTATAAATATTGTTTCCTTTTTATGTTTTCGCATTTTAGCCATGTGGCAGTTGATAATCTTTCCTGTGACAAGTGTCACATTTGCATTAATTACATATCTTAAATATATTTCCTAGTCTGGCCACAGTTAAAGGTGTTGGCTAAAGAGATTAAGATGCTAGATTACATAACATTTGTAGTTTTGAATAAATATACTAATTAATGCCAACATCTGTTAATTTCCTACTATGATTAGGGACTGCTTATATATAGCAAACTATTTTCTATGTATAAACAATCATATAAAATACGAATATAAACATATAATTAAGAGGAAGACCTTGTACGATACTTTGTGAAATCTACACTTCGTGATATTTACTTTTTAACTGTCATAATTATTTTACGGACTTGGTGACATTTAGATGTTATTTAATCATTAACTCTGTGACAACTTTGTGGACTTGTATAATTGGAAATTTGTGAAAAATGCCTGTAAAGGACTTCAATCCATAAAAATCGATGTTTTTAGCCGAAAATGGCCATATTGGAAGATGAAATTGATTATCTAAGCTAGCTAATTTCGATTTATTAAGTACCAAATCCATTCAAACATCGCAGATCTATTGACAAATCCAACTTTAACACATATTTAGTGATCATTTCACTCAAAGACTGCGCTACAGTGCAGCCTACATTTTCGATTGGTCGCCATTTCACACATGTGTCGTCCTTGGTTCGATAATTAATGTCTTAGAATAAACATGAAATTTAACAAAATTGGACAATTAAGTCATAAACGACCAACTTATTTATGATGGTTGGACATAATTTTCTTAATGAGTACATAAAACATCTTTCGATGAATTAGTTTAAAGTGGATATTCCTGGATAGCAATAGCTCGCCTTTTCGTGAAAATGGTGAATGAGACTGAATGGCGCTCTCGCATCGTCTCGCGACGACCGAGAACTTCCGTTAGTTCCCTCCCGTTACGAATCCTTCTAATATAGGATCCTTGCTAAAAATTGATGACCAAAAAATGACAATTTTAAATCAAATTCTAAAATACCATGTTTCAAAATTTAAATACTTACCACCTTGAGCTGTGATACATCCAAAATAAGTAAACAACAAAGACAACACAAGAGTAAAGTTTTTCATTTTTACATCAGACATCTTACATTACAAACTATAACAGTAAAAACATTTATAGAATATCATACATTCAATCTGTAAGGTGTGCACATTATCAAGTAGCATTAATTTAGAACGAATTATTTGAACATTGAATGTAGAACCCATTGAAATAACCAGAGACAATGTTATTACGTAGGAAAATTATTCAAATTCATTTAAATGGAACATAAAATTTCTTTATATTTTATCTGATTAAAATATACTTTGAAAACAATAGAAAAAAACAAAAACACATAAGGAACGTATTCAAAGAGTTAACAAAATTGTAACTAAAAGAGAGTGCGATATAATACACGAGTAATCAAATACATAGAGTATATCCAATTAGTATTACATAAACAGTACCCAGCAAAAGTTTGAAGACAAAAGAATTTTACATCAGTTCTTGAATTTTGATGACTATTTATGTAGAATCATTGTTTCGTAATATTATTTAAGTATGGTTTGCGATAAAATGATAAATTTCATGAATGCAACACATCTATAAGATTCAGCATCTGAAATCCTAAAGCCTTCAAATCATGTTTATCGTAAATATTTTTCAAAACAGCTTTTATGCTATTTTTGTTGTCTCAGTTATGATTATGATGATAACCAACATTAAAGCAAAACTAAAAGCATTCCGCCATAAACAGTCATCAAATTTTAGATAGAGGCTAATAAGTAAGCCTACACAATGAAAATGTCCCCAAACTTTCATTTAATGGTTACTTATAACATTTGGTACTACAGGTGAAAATTTTACTGCTGATCTTTTAATATCAAAGTTCAAGCTCACTGATAGATCTCTCATAATGTGAAGATTTTCTCATTATATAAGCTCTGTTTCCATACAATGACAAATGTTTATAGTTAAAGCACTGAAAACATTGAATGAGTTATTTATTTGCGAGTCTTATACATTTATGACGATTAATATCGCTCGTAGAAATCGTATTGTAAAGCTCAAAATGTCAAAAGACCTTTGTTAAATATCTAAACAAGCAGCTGAATATATTGAACTGTTTATTGCATCCCTATAATTCCCTTTCAATTATCAATTAGTAGCCTGTTCAATTACCCGAGAGGTTCGAAAACGTTTCGTAACGATACATTCGAAACTCCTCGGCCATTCGCTGCGAATAATTTCGGACATATTTAGATGCTATTTTGAAACTACCGGTGTTCAAGTAAACAAAATTAATATTCGATCGTTTAGGCAATGATTGATGTTTCATTTTTAGTTCATAAATTTTGAAACATCACTCATTGCCTTAATGATCGTATATTTGTTTATTAGAATGGCCGTGGAATTTCGAATGTATCGTTACGGAAAGTTTTGGAACGTTTAGGGTAATTGAACTGGCAATAGGTTTCACGCCGTACCATACTGTATATTGGGTATTGTAACGTTATTGCTTATTTTAAGATTAAAATGTAAGTGTTAGTAGACCTTAACATATATGTAGTGTAGATAAATTGAATATAAAATAACAGTATTGTGTTACACGATATTCAAGACGTTTATTTTATAGACGATTTTCTTCATAATTGTCCTATCGTCACAGATCAAAGATTCTATTGTTTTTGGTTAAAACGACTTGTATTTTAACTATAATAGAAATCAATGAATGTTCATATTGTATACTGTAGTTGAAATTTGGCTAGAGAATTTCAATACCTTAAGCATTTTTGAGAGAGTGACGTTATGTGTTCTGCGTGGAAATGTAATTAAAAAATATAAGTCTGATTATTGTCAGTCACAATGTTGTTTGATAATTTATGTTACAAATTTATCTTGTTTTTTGTGTACGTAATTTTAACAGGACTTTTATTCCAAGGTAAGCATAATATAGTTTAAACTTTACCTTTAGTTTCCTTTTCAACTGACGATAGTAAGAAACGAGCAGCTTGAGAAGTGCTTTATCTCGAATCATTTGCGTAAAATCTAATTCCCGTTTACTTACCTGATTAAAATTTCTTCTTGTTTGACAATTGATATTTCTGTGCCCTAATAAGTTACATAGGGAAGGTTTATGATAACACTTTGCCCCTTAAACAATCCGTTGACAACATAGCACAAGGCATGGTCAAGTTCACGGCATAAGGTTTCAATATTTCAATTTAAATAAGAACTGCCAAATGCCACCATATTGCTGAAGAAAAGACGAGTTGTTTGAATGAAGATTACCTAGCTGTCGTGTATTTTGAACTCACCAGTAATTCAAAGTTTTACAAAACAGAACATAAAAAGACGAAACCATTATAGTTTTATTGTTTATTTGAATTATATGTTTTGAATAAAAAGACCTTTGCTGCATGAATTTTTGGGGTAGTATAATATGATACTTCTACTCCATAGCGAATCTATGATATTTTTAATGAGTACTGTACAGTAGGTATAATTTATTGACTTCAAATCCCGATCGTGAATTTCTTCTTAAGCACGAAAAGTATGTACCACATTCAGTGAATTAACATGATAAAATAACACAATTTTCGTTATTTTGTAGATGGACTATCACAGTGTACATTACCAACATTTTTACGAAACACAGTATGGATAGACAGTGTAAAAGGTGAGCTGGTATTTGGTACAACAAATATGACTGGTTGGGATTTAGATTATGATGGTAATAATGGTGATCCTTTACTGGATTGGGATTGTTTCCATACAGAAACGGATGGATCGAAAAGTTATATCATTTTCAAGTGAGTATTCTTATTTTTTCTCTTAACTGTGAAACTTTAATACCTTTATGATGACTTCGTGCGTTAAAGTGTTTGTGGTCTAACTATCGTGATAAGACAATTCAGTTAATGTCAAAGGCGACCGACACGGTCCTGTATCAAAGACAGTATATATGACTTTAGAACATACCAGCCGCCTTTTGTTCACGTAAATGTAATAACAGATTATAACTTTGCAAGTTTTTGTCATTGTATGAAGCTTGAAGGTGGTCCTATTACGGTTTAAGTTGAAATGTACTGCGAGCCTTTTCTACCCCATGTCTTCCTCTCTTATGGCAGCATTTCTTTATATATATTAATGTGTATGTATAGTGCTCTTGATTTGGGACCGTGCCGGCAGCCAGTATTTTTTGCAATCAGCGTGGGCCACTATATCAAAGCAAACGCAACTTGAATAAATTTATTACGGCAATAATATAATTTTGTACAATTTCATCATTTGTATCATTTTTAATGGATAACGTCAATTGTTTGCTCATTCTAATAAGTTATACAAATGAAGTTTCTTTTGGAAAAAGCTTAGTACTGTTGAGTAAAGTAAAACGGCGTGATTTATAACTGTTTCATCACTCCGTTGAAAATGGTAATCGATACTCCGTTTATTTTGACAGTTTTAACCATTTTGATCAAGAGTGTCACACGGCATTGTATCTATTGTAAATTCGAATCTTGTTTTTTCATTTCAGAATACCACAGACTATAGTTATATTGGCTGATGAGTTTAATGTATTTATGTGTATGGAATTAACTAAAATCACTGAATATTCATATTACTATTATCTTTTATGGTGTAAGTATTCTCACGATAGCCTTTAAAGCGGTTGTTAAAGCTAAACGGTTAAAAATAAACTATAGCTATAGTTAAAAAGCTCGTGCAGTATTAAGTCTACAAGTGTATACGATGGCTCCTTGATCATTTACAATATTTTCAGGTAGGTGATTCCTCAAAGTACTTATCTACAGCTAAGTAGAGTAGAACAACTGTAGGTTAAATGTCATGCTAAACCCCTAGTGTGGTTCGAACCCGGGAGCTCTCGGTTCCTATGCGCGTGTCCTAGCACTGGACTACTGCTCTTTTACCACATTGTTATAATGAAAAATGTATTATGAGACTCGTTGTTTTACTGGTGGATCTTAAGCATAGCGTTCGACTACAGGAGATGATAAAGACCGACAGATACATCATGTGGAGGGGATTTGTACATATTGGTGTCTACTACGTATTTAAATACATTATAACCTGGGTCCATAACGCAATAAGCTACGCACATGAATTTGAATATAGTGTCCTGAAGAGGTCTCTGGTTCGAGTCATACCCGAACTGGTTATACCATTCCAATTAAATTTCAACACTATTGTCGATATCTACTGATGAGACATGTGGAGAAGTTTTCGATCTTGTAGAAGAGTATATGACTTTTGTATGTGAGTGCAGATTATGAAAAAGGAAATCTAGGTAAGGTGAACTGGCCATCGTAAAATGGCCTTAAATTGTGTTGACACTGCATGTACTTCCGTGGCGCTTTTCACAATAAACCTTACGCTAAAACATTGTAAGTCAAAAGCAAGAAGCATTAATAATACGGTCAGTTTTGGCCAATCAATTTCGAATATACATGTGTATTTATATTTCTATAATTTCGATACGTTTTGAATATCATATCATAAGAGTGTTTATCATTCTTCCGACTTTTAACTGCAAAATTTATGAACTTGACTTACGTTATCTTTTATCGTAAGAGTTTTTTTGTGGAAAGGTGTACAGATATCCGTATAATGTGAAAATACCATTGTTATAATATGCGTACATAATTGTTTAATCCTATTATCTTAATATCCTAAATTCAATGTAAAAATAGTTAATGAAAAGCTTTGTATGATAAGCATATTTCTCTATTTCAGCTGATACTCCACCGAGTTTCAACTATGACAGAATATCAGGACAGAATGTTAACACTACAATAAATGATCCTAGAAGTCAACTATGTTTAGATTTAAATAATCCAGTTCATGCTGTCGTCTATCCACATACTGGAGAATATCACGTGATGATTAAAGACGGTAAGGTTTGTTTTAACATTGACATTGACCTCTGTATCGCTATTTATTCCATTTGTTGACAAAACATATAAAATGAATAGTATATTTTTAGAAAAACTTTCTTTGGAATCTTTCGTCAATTAAAAATTCAGTAGATGCTATGCGTTACACTTTGTCCATTACATTGTGCAACTCATACCATACAGCATTTTTACTTGCCGAAATACTGACATATGGACATAAGTAACACAATTCTATATCAAAGATGACTTTTATTACTCGATGAGGGTGCAAATTTTACCGTACGTTCTGTTATTGATATTTTTGTGCAAGAAAACGATCTATCATTCTATTCTTACCATACGTTATACGTCGCGTTCTATTTATACGTCATTTACATAATTATACATAATAATATATTATACGTCTCAACATGTCAGACTTCTTCAAATGTATTATACGACATAAGTATCATTAAACCTCATTCTATTCTTATTACATTTTGTATATTTAATAATAAAGAGTATCTGACGTAAAATGACGTATCGAACGTTTCATGTTGTTTTAAGACAAGAAATGTAATATATGACACAAAACCAGAGCATATGATACGTTGAATACATCGTTTTAAGTCATATACTTTTTATTAGTCAAAACCCTTATTTTTTAGTACTCTACTTATTTCATCTCTAGGTTCTATCACATCAGCCATACAAGAATGTCCTCCAAGTTTCTTTGGAGAGTATGTATATACTACAACAGATCTAGATACAAACACAGAGTGTTGTGGTAACAGTTCAGATACATTAGATGTTTGTACAGATTATACAACTATGAACTTTAACAACACTGGATGTAATACTAACATAGCTTATACAGGTATGATAATAGCATTGTTAGAATTATAGACAGCCGGCACAGTTCCAAGACAAAAACACTGTAAATATCCAGGATTGCCCGCATGACTGTAGTAACTTGCTCTTTTACTCATTGTACTTACTACAGTCTTGCAGGCAACCCTCGATATAATAGTGCTTGGCATCGGGACCTATGAGTAGAATGTATTAGCCTTAAAATATCGTTGATTTGAAGATAGAGATTTCAGATTGCGAGTGAGCCATATATGGTAACACGGTTATATGGTCATATTGTATATGGTAATACTAATTTAATAACACAAGATTCATTATGAAATGAAATACAAACAACCCTTGCTTTGAAAATAATTAAAGGTCGAGAGATGCAAATGTTCCTTATCTAAGTTTTTAATTAGCTAATATTTTAATAAGCTAAAGAATCATACAAAATTTGCTCGTTTTCCATTCAAACGCTCAGGCTATATGAATAATGCTGGTATCCAAACTATATATCTGCAACACTACGGATAGTTGATTTAACAATTAAAGTGTTATATATATATTACAGAAAATGGGACACTATCATGTCTAGTGTCTATCACATCAGGTGATATAGTCTATCATACAACATATAATCAAGACAATACAGTAGATGGAATCAATACCTTTAGGTTTACTTGTTTTGTAAGTGCTTTATGTATTGTAGTGTTTGGTTTTGATTGTTGAATTACTTTACTTCATTTTTGCTGTGAAAAGTGTAATGATTCGTCGGCGGTATTCGATGTGACAATAATTCGAATAAAGAAAACACTTTTTGGAGCTAAACGTTATAAGTTTATTTACTGTTGTACGGTGTACAAGTACCCATAAGTATATTGCAAGTACCCATTAGCGCCTACAAATCATTGGCTCACTATAATCAACTTATTTGAATCTTTACCATTTTTGTGTCCATTTACAGTTTTAATGAACTAAATAATATGATGACAATAAATATTTGTACATAAATCTTCGTATTCAATTAGTTGACTAATAATGCCAAGGATTGATAAAAATTTGATTGAAAAAACACACAATCACAATGAATTGATATATAATTATATATTATCCATTGAGTTGACAATTATATATCAATCTATTAAATGTAATAGTACTAATACAGATACAAATTTTACTGAAATACATCTCGAAATGTGAGTAACCACTTAATCAAAGTATATAACATTATACTGAAGGTATCTAAAGTGTCTTCAAATGGTAGCCTTCAAGTATCTCAAACAATGAATTCATGTAAAAAGGATCAAGCCCCTGATGCACATCCACTGTTTTCAAATGGCACGATAGCTGGATTGAATATTCAACTTTCACCCAATCGTAAGTATTGCAAATGATAATAGTAAAACAATGATAATAGTAAATATTGCATGTAAAACATCGAAATAAAGATGAAGTTTGTTATTGGCGAAAACCAAGCTAAAAGTTTCTGTAACCATTTTCGTCGTCAATGAGATTTTATTTGACTTTTTTACTTAAAATTGGTATAAATATATTTAGATTGAAGTGGATGTTTTGTTTCATATTCTGACAGTGCTACTCGTTTAAGATTATTATATTTAAAGATTCAATAAAATTGGAAGGAAAATAAATATTATAAGAATAAAAGAATGAACACAAACGCAAAAAAAACCCCTAAACATTCTAAAAGACTAGAATTAACGCGTTAGGAAGTGTTAATCTCGTAGTAATTCAATTTTTTTCTGTTTAATTCCAACACAATTATATGTTTCAAGTACTTAAACATACGCAATTTGTAATTACAATTTATTTGTTCCTGTTTCAGGGCTTTGTCGTAAGTATGTTTTATTTTTTTAACGTCGTATTCAACACATATTTAGGCCATATATATACGACAGCCAGCTCTTCCTACTATAGGTTTCCTGGACACTTTCTATCACAAGTACTTAGTGATACAAATACAAGGCCGACAACTATGTATAGGGTATGACCTACCGCGACCGGGCTCGAACCCGCGATCTCTGGATTCGAAGTCAGACATGCAAATCACTACGCCACGGCCGCGGCTTTATGTAGTATATTTACTGTTTATGGTTATAAGATATGTACAAGTATTGTTAAAGATACTTATTGTACTCATGGTGATGGTTTCTCAGACGCTCGTAGGTAAGTTGGCTGTGGTTGATCATGTGTATAACTATCAATGCTGTGGTCTTTAGTTTGATTACCTGACCGGGCTTACATACCTTACATTACTTATTTCTTTTCTGCTCCCTTCTTCTGTATGCAGTTGATAAGATGAAAGCCAGACAGTGATGAATACTCCGTATGTCCTTACCTTCTCTATGCCATACACAAAACTTACAAAAACGTTTAATAATTGTGCAAGTGTTATTATTAAATCACTAAAACAAGTAAATATGGTGCAATGATCACTGCCACAAGCTCACTTTCATTCTGTATTATTACAGCTAAGACTAGCAGTGAAAGCAATGATTCAGACAAAGACAGTGGAATTTCTACTGGTGCTATTATTGGAATCACTTTCGGTATCTTAATCTTCATCATAGTTATCATCATACTTGTATGTCTGTTCCTAAAATGCCGCACACCTTTCGACAAGAAAAATGACAATGAGAAGAAAACACACAAGTGTTTGTTTCTAAAATGTTGCTGTGGACCAAATAACAAAACGCATGAAAATGACAAACAATCACACCGAAACTCACCAAGAGAAAATACCGGTGAGTATCAAGAAATTATTTCAAGTACATGCTTTGATTCTACTTTCTTGCACTTCAATATTAGTATTATGCTTAGATACTAGAACTGCTCGTTTGCGTTTGTATTAAAGGCATACGCTTTATTATTTCCTTTGGATGCTGGTTAAATTTGCATAAGCTTTCTTGCATTTTGTTTTTACTCCTACTTCAAATTAATTAAGTCGCACGATTCTGTTATTGACAGGCCGCAAGAATTCATATTTGGAACTCCAATACATAGCGTTTTCCAAGTGGATAATATCTGTTTGTACTGGATACATTTGTTATTACTGGAAAGTATGAAACAAAGTTATTAATTCATGTTGTTCAGTACACATATTTTATTCCAACCTTGTTTCGCTTGGGAAAATCCGATAAAAAGTATTTTCAGCTGGGAAACCATCAACTTGAGTTCCAAATTAGGGTCATATGACTAAACGGAACATTTATCTTTGAATATTTCATTTCGTCGACATAAAATTTCAAGAATTTCAATTTGCTTTAAGCAATGCTCTATCAAGACATTTTACATCCGTACACTGCAAATGTTGCTATGAAATTCGTCGTAGAAATTGGCTAGGAACGTACAAAATTATATCACCGATGCCCTGATATACCGGTAATATCATTTTAGATGGCACCACCGACGAATACTTGGACATTAATAAAAAGAACGTGCATAACTATACGTTTGATACAAGCAATGAAGACGAAGTTACCACAAATCTTGAGCCTTCAACTTCTGGCAGAGAGATAAACAAACAAGAAAACGGTTTCGTCGAAAACAAAAATGAACAATTTCTCTCAACACCAGTTGTAAACAACATTGAAGTTGCTAACACAAAGGAGAGTGAACAACTAACTGAAGTTAGAGTACTAACAGATGAAAATCTTACCATAGATAAGCATGATAACACAAGTGCAAATGGAGAAATTGAAGTAACACGAGTATCAGAGAGTAAAGTTGTACTTAGGAAAGAGATACCTGAATTGAATTCCACTGAAAATTTATTCTCAGAATACGATCCTGCTATGCTATACGACTCAGAAAGAACTGGAATGTCTAAAAGTGACATAACATTATCATTGGGCCAATTAGATAGAACACCAATCATGAATAATCGAAATCCAATTAAAAATGAATTTGAATTTACCAGAGATGATAGTGAGCTCAATTTAAGATCTAAAAGTAAACTAAAAGACGATTCCTCTCCTCGGACCAATAACGATATTCTCCACAAATCAGAACCTAATATCCTAAAAGAATCAAAACGAGAAACAAGCCGAATAAAATCTTCTTTAATATCAGGTCTTTCAGGCAATTCATTCGAATGGAATTTCATTTATTGTTCGCCCTATGCATTGACTCTGGAACAAAAACAGGCTGCATTAGATAGAAAAATAAAACTTCAAAGGAAGAGAAAGAAAATTCAACAAAGAAAACGTGAGGAAATGGAAAAGAAGAAACGTGAAAATGCCGCTGCTTTTGAAAAATGGATGCAAAAGAAAGAAGAACAAAAATCATTACCTAATTCATCTGAAAATATACTCGAACAAACAGTTGATTCAGATCGTTACAAATATTGGTATCCTTATTGAATGTGTTCAGTACATGTATGTGTTCTGATGTTTTATGTGTTATTTGCATATCAAGTGTTGTCATCATGTGTATGGTTGTTCATTGTCAAGTCTGAAAAGACTTAATGGTTTCTGGTTTAGTTATTTTCCACTAAATGTTTTATGCAAAATTATTTTTAAGTTGACAATGTTGAATTTGCGTGATTTCAAATCGATTTTGATGCACTTTTTAATGTGTTATAAATAAGAAAAGCGAATAATTACTAAGCATGATCGAAAGATAAATAACGTATGTACAATTTATCAAGCATCTTTATACATTTTGAAACATTATTTAACCTATTTAATGAATTGAAGTATACTTATGTAGTAAATAACAGTGGTACTCAGATGGTGTATTCGGGCACATAAGCAATCTTTATATTTAGTAATTATTAATATACAAGTTTCACAAATAAACTTTATGCATACAAATGTGTATGTTACGCAAATTTACCATGTTTGTCTAATTTGTTTCAATATCAAACTTCATTTACAATAACATGACATTAACTACTGTGCATACTATGCAGTAAGCAGTCTGGGGAACATAGATCCTGATACATTTACTATTTGTATTGCAATCTTGTAGGGTCTTGTGTTAAAACTACAGAAAAATACAATAATCTCAAATTTGATGTCGTATAGCTATAACATTATCCATTTCAACATTAACATATAAACGTTAACATCTTCAATTACGAAATAAGTTATTATGACTAAAGGCACTGAATGTTACGCCGGTACTGTAATGCAGTGAAATGTTGCCAATAATTCTGATACGTGTTTTGCACCTCAACTAGCCTGTCGGGTACACTATTCGCATTCACAAGTAACTACACGATTGGTAATGTGGGATGAGGTGATGTAACAAAATTTTATCTGTTTTCATGTGTATATTTCAGCGGATATATCAATTGAAAAGATGGCTCATTACACATCAGAGAAAAAGATGATTGAAACTCCACCGATTGATACGACGTTTAAAGGAGATCAAACAAAAAAATCAAATATTCATGATGACAAATTTAATCCTTTTTCAGTTTCACTATTTAGAAATGGGAAGGATAATTTAGATTATGGAAAAAAATCTCCAGAGTCGAATGCTCCAGTGCCTGTATTACATCGAAAGTCGGATATTCGTACTGAAGTCATTTCAAATAACTTTCAACATTCAGAAGTGAATGACAATCATATTGTACAAAAAGAAGTAGAATATTTAGGTAAGCAAAATCACACAAGCCCTAAAGATATTTATGACACCAGAAGTAAAGATTCACCAACCATTACAAAATCAATACATCTAACTCAAAAATGTAAACCTGTTGGTATAACTAAACAAGTGAATGACTCTATAAAAAAGGAAACTGCACATGAAGAAAACAGAACTTCGTTTAATGCAGTAAAATCAAACACTCCTTCTAAAAATGGTGTTACTGACACAAACATTATTAAAGTAACCCCAACAATAACTTATGAGAATCAACCATTGTCTGTTATGACACAAAAGGCCGATCCAGTATTTGATCGTAGTATCCATAATGAAGATGAACACTCGCCAGCAAAAGCCCAAACAAAGCGTACATCTAAATCAAAATCAAAAGTGAAACGATCACCAAAAGAGAAAAAGGATCCTGCTTTAGAAACAAAAAGCAATGATTCTTTTCGGAAGATTAAATCTAAAGCAAAATCGATTAATAGTAAAAGATCTCCTGGTCAGCAAGCCATTATACCAACTGAAAAATCTAAACAAAAATTAAAGAAAAGAGGACACGACGCTTTGAAAATGTTAGAAAGATCAAAAACATTAGGCTTTTATCAGGTTAAAAATAAGAAAGGGACATTCTATAATGAAAATTTGTTACAAACAGTTGGGAGCAAGAAGAAATCTGACATACATGTTCTTGACTTAAATGAGACTGTTTACAGCGACGCCGGTATATTTTATGACGATGATAATGAATTCGCACGAGCAATGGCAAAAATGGATCATAATGAAACCGTAACCCCTCATCCACAATACGGTGTCAATGAAGAAAATGAAATGTCTACAGACCACAACATACAAAGTACAGGACCTTCAAGAATATCAAACATATCATTACCAAGGACCAACCATTCTAGAATGACGGATACATCTATAGGTACTATAGAAAGTAAAGGTGCTAAACTTTTTATAGACAACGAAACCAACTCAATTGTGATAAGTTTGAGACCTGCTGAACGTCCTATGGATAATAGCAATGATGAGAGTGAGGAGGGGTCAGACGATGAATATGAACACGAGGATGAAGAAGAGGATATTTCAGATAATTCTGATGACAATAAACCATTAGATACAGTTGATACAGTTATGAATGTATTGTATGGAGATGAAGAACACGGTGATCCTGATAGAATGTTTATAAACACATACACACCTACAATGCTTACCATAAAAGAATAGTGTCACGTATATTATGGCACTTGTTGACATATGCAAACTTAAGTAGAGCGTATAACGTAAGGTTTGTAGTCAATTTGGTGAGAATCTTTAAACACAGTCAGCTATGAGTAGATTCTTTTTGATGTTTTGTATAACAATATGTTTTGTTAGAAAATTATATATACATTAAGACTTTCGCTGAATATGCTAGAAATAACATTCATTGCGATTGTATACTATGTTTATAGAAGTACGGTGTCTGATTACAAACGTAATAAGATTTTTTGTTTCCGTTAACATTAGCCTATACAACATAGATGTAAGCTTAATGATTAAGTGACTTGATTTTTCTAAGAATTTATACATTATTCTAACTTATATGGTCAAGACAAAAACATTAAAAACACTTAAATAATAGACAATTGTTATAGACATAACCTATTTAGTATAATAATAACAAATGACGATATCCATAAAAGCTGAACAATGTGACAAAAAGGTTATTATTAAGCTGAGATAAATGATCAATCAAAACATATTGATTCTAAAAAGTATTTTTCCCCAAAATCAAAAATCAGCTCTTGGTCGTAACTGTTCGTTTTGAAGCCTTATGGGTTTAAATTATTTTAAAAAATAACAAACAATAGATACGATATAATGAATAACAACATACTTTTATGAAAAAACAACAACAAATAAATGATACCATTTAATAAATTATTTTATTCCATAAGTAGTCTCCAGTGTAATAGTGTACAACACAATGTACATAACTTGGCGCTATCAACAGCCAATATCCTGGCTCAAACTACATACATCAGTCTCTTTTAACAAGTTTGGCTGGTATAGTTTGAATGCATGATCCTCTGAAACGATAATGTGTGAACAAATAGTTCATATTCATTTGATCGATTAACAATACAGATTAAGATAGCTTTTGTTTTGTTTTACTTTAACTGCTTTATGAATCATCATACTGCCAAATCAATGCGCTGACGGCGCTGCCAGACTTGAATCCAATAAGGAAAAACAAGACAATGCTGTCAAACAATGTTAGCTACAAGACTATTTTTCACGCGTAGGTTATACCTTACTTCATATCCTGGCGCTTAAATTGTATTTGATTAGAAACAATGACAAGTGTTTTAAAGACACGATAGTTAAGTTTTTACAAGTAGTATAAATGGTCGATCCTGTTTATGTACTTTAAACAATGGACATGCCAACTCAAAACAATAATACGATGATGCCCGTGTGTCATTTCATGTATTCATATAGACCGCTTTGAAATTCAATATTTCTCATCAGAGCAGATGAACATTGTAAATTTTATATCATATGTCAATAAAATATGTTTAAACTAACTATCAAATTGGTATAATATTTTTACCATTGAAATCTCAATCAGACATGTTATCTCGCGCAGTACCCATTTACATCTGGTTCGAAAGGAACAATTGTAGGTAAATCTCTTGCTCAAGAAAATTAACAGTGCCCCTAGTGGGGTACAAGCCCGGGACTTCTCGATCCCTATGCTTGCGTTCTATCACTGTTATATACGCAATGTTTGCATGGTTGACCTTTACCTGGATTATAGTAGTCGTACAGTTTCACTATACCAGGTTGGGTATTCGCAACCAAATCTTGACGCTGCATATGTACTTTAATGCATGAGTCAACATCACTTGGAACCTGTATAAAAAGAAAGCAAAACCTCATAAAACAACAGCGTGGTATTCTTCAGATAGACCATATACATGAAATCAAAATGTATTCTGAAATGAGCACTTTAGTCATAAGATTATTCAATATTTCAATTAAGAACAAAAATCACTATTGCAAATAAGCACGTTATTAAACAATAAACTTTCAAAAATCTTCGTTTCGATTTAAAGATAAAACATTATCTCAAATCATATTTACTCGGCAGCAAAGATTGCAATTATGCAACGCGTATTGTTAGGATTTTTGTTGGGTTTCACTCCGTAGCATCGTATAAATCATATCACGGCAGTCTGTCAATCTACTAAGCTTTCTTGAAAAGGCTAAAACAATGGGTGTAGCTGCAATCTAGTTACTATGCAAAATATTTGTCTGTAACTGACGACTGTCCTACATTATTAGGAATTTGTAGTAGGATGGATTAAAGCCGAATTACTAAAAAAGAAACTTATACTCTATGGGGGGCATTCTTTTTCAAAAGCAGATTTTCCGAACTTATACAGCTTTCTGACTTTAACTATGGACTAATTCAGAAAAAATGTACATTTTGAGAATAAAGTTACACAAGAGCAAATTGTATACATATTGTCAATTGTTATGTTATTCAGAGAGGAATTCAGATGTTTGAAAAGTAATACCTGATCCAAGTACATTATCAACAACTTATCCCCATCTTCGACACGTTTTATCATAGTTAATTTAGATACGGTTGTCTTTTCTGCTCTGAATCCAGACAATAACTTAATTTCTAATACAGACATACCACTCATACCCGTGCCTAAATACCTAAAATATGAACACAATATATACTACTTTAGTAATATGATACGCAAATGTTACAATTTGTTATTTGAAGTCTTCTCATGCAGACACTTGTCAGTAAATTAATGGAAATAATTTTAGGCTTTTTAAAAACGTTTATGATATAAGATGTGTTTGAGAGTATATGAAACTCCAAGAAGATTCAAAATCTTTGCACTTCTTTGTAGACAATAGTATTGTACAATTGTTATAATGAATTTATTTGTTTCTCCAAAACGATCCATAAAACCTCATCAATGTGTAAGCAGTGTAAAGTACATACTTCATTCATTCAATTTATTTATTTATTCTTATTTGGTTTTACGCAGTGTCGACACAATTTTGGTCATTTTACGACGTCAAGCGCACCTATCCTAGCTTTTTATGTAATTCAATTGAAAAGATAACAGCATAACCGTTTGAATATATTTTAAGCGTTTCTTTAAACATACTGTATAAATAGAACAGAACAGATCGTTCTATTATGTTCTGTTCTGTATAAAAGCATGACAATGTTTTTTTCCGATAAGCAAATTACTCCACAATTGCAGTTTTTAAATATGGATGTAGATAAAATAAAACTCAAAAGGTGTGATAATGAAATAAAAAAGCAAAATCCCAACAATAATTTACAGTACAAAACAACAATGCGTAGCAATAGCAAGTTAACTAACGATTAAATACAATAGATGGTAATTTAAAGAACGATTAAATATTCGTGGTAATACAAAATAAATATCTTGATTTAATTCAGTTAAGGTATGTAAACGACATCATTGTTGCGCTTTCAACAAAACATTTGGCCGCTTAAACCTTGAGTATCAGAAATGACTTACGTGAAACAAACATTTAAGTTAAACCCTGACACGGTTTCATCAGTAGAAGATACTCTAAGTCTAAACATTGGTACCACTGAATCATCCATGACATTATAGCTAACATCGATCTAGTAAAAGACGTGAATATATCAATAAGACATTACCATGGTGCCAATATGTCGTACAACAAAACCAGAAAACATAAATAAAACATCAACTATCAAAACGTGTAAACACATATCAGAATAACCTTGATGACCTTTTCATGATACATTTTCATTTTCATTTTTACAGAGAAAAACATACTTATCAGAAAACAAGTTAAGCATAAAACTTATCAACATTTCTTTTAGAAATAATATAGCATCTATACGCGTTAGTTAGAATAAAGATAATTCTGGAGAATGATAAATATATGCGCAATCATTGCCTTAATAAGCATTTGTTTTGAAATGCTTCTGTAAAATTCAAAAACATTTTTAAATCTAGCACCAACCTCTACCAGAGCTATTCCATAACCAAGTGCAGAAATATCCAACTGCCGACTTGACTCTGGAACCTAGATAAAATATATAATTTACAATATTTAATCATAACATTATCATTTTTATTACCATTGTAAACTGGATCTACATTACTAATCATTTATGGGTTACATCGGGAACATTTTTGGGCCATTCCATTGCTTTCCTCTGTATAAATAAAAACAGTTCTCAGCGATTTAGAAGAGTATTTTGATTAGTACTAAATTAAAGTTTAACTCAAGAGATCTGGGCTTACTTAAGGACAGTATGAAGGACGACTAATAGATGAAGTATATCATTTAAAAGGTTAAAATACAACAAAACTTAAAACATACTTGTGTATGTATACATGTTGCAATTAATATGCTATTAAACAATAACATAAGTGTCAGTCACTAAACAAGATATAACCCAGAAGAGTCATTTAGTGACTTATGCTTACTTTAGACAGCTTTTACAAAACGTCTTAAATGAGCACACTACCTTATTTAACATGAGGATGCAAATAAAAACATACTGTTATTTCAATCAAACATAATGCGTTAAATGGATATTTTGTCATTTTATTTAGCCCCGGAGGAAACAAAAATGTTTATATAAAGTATACTTACAGAGGCTGTTTGATATAATAAAGCAGTTTCTGGTGTTATTGTAAAAGTATGTTCAAACTGTATAGCAGTGTCTTCAACATCTATCTCAATCCTACCCTTATCTAGATATAAGTATTTTGCAAATTCTGCTAGAGCTTGAAGAGCTATCATAGTGTCCTGAAAAATATTTAACTCCGCCAACATACATTACATATAACACGCTACGCTCCCCTCGCAGCTCAGTGAATACATTACATTCACACGCTGCCTTAAACCGTCTCGATTTATGATATTGAATTTTACTATGAACCTTTGAACGACCAATGAAAGTTTACCAAATTCAAATTTAGCTGAAAAACTTTATACGCATTTTCATTGGTTGAACGGGTAAACATTACCTTATATGGTATGATCATACTAGTGAAGAATGCAACCTCGTATGACGTCATATATAGCGAGGCTACAATTTCTATTTTAGTTCAATAAGTTGCTCTATATTTACAGTTAAAAGATCAGAGATAAACGTTTAAAAAGATCAATATTTACTTTTATTTTTGTAAATTTTCCATTATCTAACTAATGCAAAACTGTCCAACATCTTTGCATTTCGACATTTTGAAATTACAGGCGTGAGAATCTTTGCATCTATTTTTAAAAAAATCACGTGACAGGCATGCGATTTAAATGTTTATGTGTCTTTGTCTAAAAATAGAAATATCAGTTTGTACGTAGCATTTTAGCAGATGAAGAAAGTTCAGCGAGTGAATCTTTCGAACCGATGTATTGGAGAATAATAACACGCATACATGAAAGATTTGATTGCAACTGTTCCATTGTCACCACAGAACCACAGTCTAGGCAACTGATCTAAAGGCAACAATTTGTTGTTTATTTATTTTTGATTAATACGGTTTAATATGTTTTCTTTAAAAATAGTTAAAGTGGTATTGACAGTGAATTTTTCAAGTTGTCAGTACTTGATAATCGGGTTGAAATAACTAAAACTGTCATTCTGTTTTAATTCTGTTTGAAATAAATGAGTTTTAAAACACCTTATTGTAATTCAAAGCATTATCGACTTCAGTCCTGCTATATTTAATTACTACGACCTAAATTACATAATTATATTTGGAAGAGTTCAAACAAACAAAGGTATTGCTTTCAAAAATGTACAAACATAAACGGTTACCAATACCTAAAAAGAAATTATATGGACACCATGACCTATCAATAAACGTCATTACAGTTGCATTCCTCATCATAGGGTCAATATTCTTTAGGGGGGCCTCTTTAGCCATCAATTACGTATGGGGTGAACTAAATATTCGTTTGATACTGCTTAGTCTGAATAAAAAATCAAATTAACAAAAGAAAACATACCTGTGTGGAACCAAATCCACCATATGGATTGCGTTGACTAGTTAACCACTTCATTATTGGCAATGCTGGTGATATACGTCCTAAAACAGCATTGGCAAGTAGGACATATGCTGTTGTTTCGATATCGCTCGAACTTGCTTGAACGTGTGGTGGTATCCATATTTGCCAATTAAATTGTTCTTCTACAGTTTCTTTAAATGTCCAATACTTATAACCGTCTGAAATTGTTGCATTGATTATACATACAGTAACAGTTAATTCATGAAATCAATATCTAATGTTTTGCCACAAAACATGTACAAATAACGCAAATTGAATAGAAACAAAACAAAAATGAAAAAAGAAAATTCATAAAAGCATAGACTATACATGGAAAACTATACTAAATTTATACATACATACATAATTCAAGAACACATAATTTTAACAAAAATGCATGAACAAAAGAAAACTTCTATGGTAATGATGTGTCCAATTCTAAATGTTCTGTTCAATAGTATTTCGTGTCATTTTTATTTCCATTTCAATCATAATATGAAAGCTCTTTAAATTGTAAAGCTGTTTGTGTCACACAATATACCATTTTGATCAAGGTCAACTGTTTCAACATATATATGACGATACATGTAATACTACCGACATGTTGTTTGCTTTTGTTATTTTTTCACATGTTTTAATTACTTAAAAAGTAGTAAATGATATAATGAATTTTCAGTTCTGTTCAAAATCTAAATTAAAACATATTATAAGCGTGATGGTCACCTTTTTATTCATTTGACTTTGCTTCTTAGTAACATATTAAATGTGACATGGGCATACACACGACTGTGGTGACCTAACGTTACCAGCTTTGGATCTCGTTTTTATCTTGTTTTATACTGAAACAATGTCAGTGACTAATGTTTTTCACTCTTAATTGACTTTCCTATGCAATGAAAACTTCAGAAATGTCAGCAATACATGAAAAATCTTTTCTAGGCCCAAAGATCAATCTATAAGTACGACTCGTTTTAACGTTTAAGAAACTGTTAAAGAAATGTATACCTTCCTCGGTTGCTTTTCCATCAAGTTTTCTGAGTACATCATGAACCTTTGGGCTTTTAATTAAAGCTAGACAATAACTTGCAATAGCTAACTCAAATTTATCTTCCATTGCATCAACATCTACTTCTAATACATCAATTGCACTTGTAATGACTCTATCTAGGTTCTGGTCATTACTACCTCCAAACTGGAAATAAGATAATTTGAATTATATGTACCTTCTTTGACTGAGTTAAATACCGTGTCAACAGCAGTTAATATCATTTTATAAAGGCTAGCTTACCTAACATAGCTTTTATGGGCCTTTTTCTACAACCGGTACTTATGACCCTTCCCAAATGGCGACATGTTTCAATACACTTTGATAGCAGACAAAAGTTCGTATAATAGTCGATTTGTTACAAAAATATTTATGTATATATATTAACATTGTTTTACAAATAAGCTGAACATTTTGTTTATAGTACTTAGTCTAAATTTGTCTTGTTTGGACACAGAAATACGAGGGATGTCCCAGTAAATCGTGGACTCTGTTTGTTGCGAAAAAAGTACGCGCAAATTTAGCTCCAACTTTTAACTGCCATTAAATACATGTGTTGTAAGTATGCTAATTTTTAGACGGTTAATTAAAAACTAAATGTTTTGCTTCAATTTATAAGACACTAGGTATGAAAACGCGGCGCAAGGCAACGTCATATTAAGACGTCAGGTCTATGAAATAATTTGTATTCACTGTCCAAATTCGCCTTGTTGTGTATGGTGACATATACAGACAATGTATTTACTTCATTTTTACTTTACAAATTTGTTTTAATTTTGTTACAAAATTGTTACATCAGTCTCAAACTAATAGTATGGTCAATGATATAATGGTCCACGGGTTAAGTATCTAACTTAATTTTGAATAACACTTTCGTAGTTTTTGGCTGATTATGAAACTGGGTAACAATAACATAGACTCAATCTTGTGCACATACCTTGTATTAGTTAAACATTAAAATGACGCCTTTAATGCAAGTTCTTATAGGTCAAATGCTTTTTATATAAAAATATGACTAACAAACAGTCTTGTAAATTATAATCATCATGTGACGTAAGGAAAGACAGTTATGGACAAAGTACACGATTTACTGGGACACCCTTTGTACGTTGAAAACATACAAATGCACTGCAGACAAAACTTGTTCTTGATTGGTAAAATTATGTCTTCCAGATTATTAAATGACTTTGTATATGCAGACGATATCCGTGTTTCTTATTCATGCAAATAAAAATGTGATCACCCTAGAGCTTATATTTGATACTTGTGTCTAAATAATAAAAATATATTTACACCGTCATTTTGCGCTTCAAGTAAAGCAATCAATGTAAAAGTTGCTAGATTTCTTTCTCCGGAGGCGGAACCACCCTGAAAATACATAATACATGTACATTGAATAATTACATAGATGGTGTTTATATAAGTTGGACTGTAGCTTAAGTTAACTATCGTTTAATCTCTTTTAAGATATATTCTCTGGTATAAGAAAGAGTCCATATACCATTAGACTAAAGCTACAGTCCCATAAACATAAAAATAGCCGCGAGGGCACCGTGCGGGCGCCGTACGATCAAGCTCCGCGAGGATCCGTACGAGATCTTGCGTACCCGTACGGACTGTTACGTTTTTACCAGGGTCCGTGAGATGAGCCCAGGATACACGTCTCAGAGTCAAATCGTGAACAAAATCGTGGCCAAGTATGGATTAAACATGCATATTTTCCAGCTACGGCTCCGTACGGGTGTGTTGTTTTGAACCATTTGCGTACTGTCACCTTGAAACGCAAGACTTCCCACGGCCTCCGACTGTCTGCACATACGGGTCCGTAAGAAGCCACGATTTTATGGGACTGAGGCATTAGTCTTAAATTATGTATTTCTACTTTTAAGCAGTTTGGTACTGTTTTAACATAAAGTATGTGTGCATTATATTGTTTTTGCCTGAAAATGTTACAAATGATAAATAATTACGACTTGAAAATAAAAGGTTTCTGCAATAGTCGATACCATGTTTTTAGATATTAAAAAAAAAATAAAACCTAACCTGCATTTCTTTATGTATAACGTAACCAGGTTCTTGGAATAATCCACTTTTTGTATATCTTGCTAGCAACCAATAAATACTTTGTTTGATAACTTCAGGATCTATATAGATATATGGTCGTGCTTGTACGAAGGATTTCATTACAAAAGCTGTTAACCACGTACTACCAGATGGATCATTTTCTCCAAAAGCACTAAACGAACCATCACTATGTTGATATGTTAACTCTTTCTGATATCCTTAAATAAAACAATACATAAGGAGAAATGTTTTATGATACTTCAGAATTCATGTTTTCCAGTTGATGTAATCACGTCTGTTTCGATACGAATGTGGCGAGTCTTTTTCAATTCACGGCAGCAACAAGTGATA
Source organism: Mactra quadrangularis (assembly GCA_025267735.1). Lineage (NCBI taxonomy): Eukaryota > Metazoa > Mollusca > Bivalvia > Venerida > Mactridae > Mactra > Mactra quadrangularis. The sequence goes on along the minus strand of CM046308.1, from coordinate 14,225,636 downwards.
TTCATGATTTCCACTGGTAAAGGCAAACGTTTATGGACTCTGGAGTAAATTAAAGCACATGAACGTTAAGGATAAAAGTCCTATAAGATAAGATTTCATCTTTTAAACAACTGAAAAAAATGTTTAGTAGGCGATGATCCAAATAAACAAGCAATCGAAAAATGATTCCTTAATTTATACTGTTAAAAGTGTCGTTATTAACACTAAAACTTATTCAATGCTATATATTGCTTACCGACAAGCATGTGTTTCTTAGCTTTGCTTTCATCGTCTGGTTTTAGATTATTAACAGCAGAGAGATATTTTATTACAACTATATTAGGTACAAAACCAAGCATGTTTTGTTCTCCGCAACCATATGGCATTCTTAGAAGTGATTCCAGTCCGGTTATAGATGGTCCCATAATATCACCTGGAAAAAAACAATTATATTTCTTGTCAGTGGATATACATGTACATGAACATTATCAATTAAATGATCACCGAGATATACATGTACATGAACATTATCAATTAAATGATCACCGAAGGGCTCTTTCAATCAATGACTTTAAAGTCGTGGTGTAGGAAATGCAAATTACTCTCTAAGAATAGTAAGAACCGAACATTTTAATAATTCAAATTTACAATGGCTAGAATTTGAAACATGATGGGTTATCCCTAAAGTTTGTTTATTGATAATCTGGAACATTTGCTGTTCCATTATCTAGACTAGATTACCCTCTTTGGACTAGTCTGATGAATAATGTACTGGTATATAGTAAATATATAATTCCATTTCAAAGCGGCGTTAATCAACGTGAATTATACAGTCTGGAATAACTGTTGCAGCAATCTTTGATTGTACACTGTAGAAGAGGGAAATAAAAGATTATGTGCCAATATAAAGATTAATGTCAAAACACTTTAAGAAGCATCATCAGAAGCAGTTAAATACATTAGTCAGAAGAAATTACCTAGAGCAGATACTTTGATTCTAAGTGAACCTTCTACAAAATGCGGTGGTAGCACAATACTTTCGTTTGTAGAAAATACATCCATTTGTAAATTTATCAACATTGGTATATTATATCCTGCCTCTATTCCTTCTGCCTGAAATATTTAATGAATATTTTTAACAAACATATGATATACGACATGTAGAAACGAGTCATTGACTGCAGTATGTCATTGATCATCACAATGAAAACAGATTGTTACTATTCAGGATGAATATGCATTACTTAAAGCAAACTAAAGTTCCAAACGAATATATGTTTGTTTGTTTGAGTTTAACGGCGCACCAACACGAAAAGATTATATCGCGCCGGACGAATGTATAAAACATTCTGTAATCAGTCATAAGATTGTACAAAGCATAGGTTTTGAGCAGACACGATCCATAATCGATTGATGTACATGTAATGCTACTGATCAAGTAAGATGAGCAATTACCTGACCTCTAAAGTGCTCGTGATGTTACTGACGACCAACTCATTTAAGCTTGATTGTTTAACAAATATTTACAACCTGTTTTAATTGCTCTCGAGTCCACTTCCTGGCACCCAGTACTAAGCTCATACCTGATCTAAAACTTGGGTGATCCAAACATCTTCTTACAGATAAATGATTACAAGTTATATACGTACTTCAACTAGAAGTTGCCTTCTAACAGCATCCCCACCCATACTTGATACAGCTTTAACTTCTATATCTATATTTCCTATCTCAATCGGAATGATTGGAAAGTTTACTGCAATTCCTGTACCTGACAGAACCTGGAATATGTTGCTAATAATAAAGATTTTATCATCTCGTCTGTTGGTTTCATGGTGGTTACTCATATATGTTATAATATAAAACTACATTACTATACCATTATTACATGTTGGACCATCGCGCAAACTAGTTTGAACGTATAACTAACATAAATAGATATCAATTAATTTTGTAGGTACTTTCAATGCGATTTTGCTTTTTAATATCTATATTTGTCTTTGTAGCATCTAACAGTGCAGTAGAATATATCTTGTCTTATGCATTACGGAAGTCCGTGTTGAAAAGAGATAACCAAGAGACAAATATAATGAGAAAGTATCAGTTCAGTTTAGCCTCAGTTCTTTTCAGCACTTAGATCGTTTTGTAGTCCAATCATTTGAAAAACAAAGTCGATTTCTGTTAGGAAATACATGTTCCACAAGAAGCTAGAGTATGTCTGTACTCTAATAACACAGACAAACCTTTAGAAAAGTTACTAGGTGTTCTATTTCTTAATCATTTGAATAACAATATGAATGTTGGTTTTGAAATATTTGTCACGTATACATTAGGTGAGTAAGTTTCCTAACATATGTTCAGGCTTTGAAAGATATAATACAACGTGAGCGATATTTAAGTCTGTATAATAAGGTCATTTGGTGTCATGAGAAAGTAATTACAAATTAAAGCTTCTGCTTTAGTTATAGAGGACGACATGAAAATGAATATTGAATAGGTTTGTCTTGTTAACTAGTAAAGTGTATGACTATATACCTCTAGATCCAATCTTGATTAAATGTCTAATAGTACGAATCCACCATGTTTCATAACATAATGATTAGGCTAGCAATAACCAATATTAACAGTATAAATAGATTTTAAACAAGGGCAACCAGCATGGCCAAGAACCAATAACACCATTTAATAATAATACAATGTGTTAATAATAAGGAATCATTCTAGATGCATTTGTATATACAGTGTCTTTGATTCTGGACTATGGTGTCGCTTTTGTACATAATATTATCAATCCAAAATAGCGACAAATTACTATACTAGCACTATCAATCTAAATAAAATGCCACATATAACCATGCAAAAAGCACATGAGTCTGACACTGATATACAACAAATAGTGAATCGTATCAAATATATTATCTAGTGATGATTTCTGTACAAACCGTCACTGTATGAACAACATCTTGATGTCTGTACACCATTCTAGATCGTGAAGCATTGGATACAATAATAACTTGAAAATCAGATGATTGTTTCAAAGTTACATCAACCTTCAAATAAAGTAAACAATAGTAAAAAGCAAAGAAAAATAAAAAGTCAACTTGGAAAGTATTATGTCATAATAATATGTGCATAAATAAATCAGATTTAATAGAAAGGCTCAATGAAGCGAACGAAGTAGATGCATGTAATACCTAAAAGCCAAGTTAATAAATGATGTACAATGCAAACAATCAAATCTTTGTATGAACTCGAAAGATTAAATATTCAAATAAAGGTAATCATTTTCGAATCATATTTATCGGTCCTGTCACAAAGTTCTACCGAATATTGATATATGTGTAAGTACAATGTAGGAGGCATTTGCTCAAGGAGAATGTAAGATAAGTACTGTTGCTTCAAAAGATAAAGGCTAAAGCCTTCTTTTATTGTTCCTGTTCAAAAACTAAATCAACCAACTACAATAGTGGTTTGGTAAATTTTGAATTGCAAGATAAAGTTTTAATAAATGACATTATTATAAAGGGGACACAATGTAATTTATCAGCATGTAGATACACAACAGAAATATCTTAATTATGTCAAGTGTGTTTTAATATCCATTATACATGTTTGGTAAATGAAACAATAGATATACAAGTTTTTATAAGCGTAATACATTACCACAAGATCAGTATCGTAGTAATTAAACACATTGGCTTGAAGAATAACATGTTCTGTACGTATAACAGAATAAGGTAGACTTAGTTGAACAAAGAATTTCAGGAATGCTGTCAGCTGAAACAAATAGATTTTCATTTACTTTTTACATAATATTTAGCTGACCATCACTATTTAAAGAAATTTATCCCAAATTGTTTATTGAAAATAATTTCTTCATAAAAATAAAAAAAACATTCTTTGCAATCAAATGGGATCCAAAAAAATTAAGGATGTTCAATACATGATTATATTAATATATTCTTACGGAGGGGTGATGGGTAATCATGTCTAATGGATACTTCATGCTGACCAATTTTCAGTATATGTGTAGAACAATAGTTCAAGGAAACATAATTTTGCCATTTGATACAATAGTTACGAAAATTGTTATGCGACGTCACGTCAGTGGAAGTCACGCTCAACCCATACATGTATTGATTGCTACCCTAATTGCTTGGTTTGAACTTGTTTCAGGATTGACCAAAAGTGGTACGTTGTAGGGTAATATCTAAGGAACTAACAATTACAATGTGTTACATTACCTCTGCGGTACTCAATGCAACACCTAAACCAGAGTTCTTATTTACAGCAAATGCGCTTGATACCCAAGTAGTAATAGTATCTGGTACTCTCGTCTTAATCATAGCTTTTCCTCTATCACTAAAATAGTAACATCACATAGAACATTACAAAACTTTCAAGTCTAAATATTTTTATTTGAACGCTTATCGACTTTACAGGGGTGTGTAATTACTATTTTTCCACTTGTCCTCAGATAAGTTATATCTTAAAATACACTAGTTCAAGGTCAAATGTACTTGTCCAGAAGTTCAGTTTTCTAAACGTTTTATTAAGAACTATGATATCAAATACATGCGGTAAGTAATAATAAATAATTACCAATATAATAAAGTGTAGTTCACGGCTGAAATTGAATAAACATTTAGATATTTAACCTATTCATTCTTTTTACAGCTGAGATATCACTTGTCCGCAGACAAGTTGGGTTAATTTATTTACTCGCTCATGACCAATAATGTGCGAGTCGGACAAGTCGGACATAGGAATTCCACACCTCTCCTTTACATTTATTTCACTGTTAGATCATCATGCTGCTTTTTCCTGGTTTACTTTGATGTTGAGTAAATGCAAATGTTTCAGATATGATTGAAGGCACTGTCAATAACTCTTCTTGTATAATATTTCCATGTTCACACGTTCTCCTTTTATCCATTCTTCACATTAATGTATCCACTAGTTTTGACAAAAGTACACTCATGAAGTAGAACTAGTTATAATCACTAGACGTAAACGACAAAAAGTAAAGGACTATAGCCTAGAACTATAAAAAGAGAACTTACTCACTTGGTTATAATCACTAGACGAAAACAATGATTAGTTATGGGGCTATAACCGAGAACCATAAAAAGAAAACTTATTTACCCAGCTATAATCACTAGACACAAACAATACTTAGTTATGGGGCTATTACCCAGAACCATAAAAAGAAAACTTATTTACCCATTTATAATCATGGGACACAAAAAATGATTAAAACATGCTGTAAGAACTATAGAAAGAGAACTTACTTAGCAACGGCACTATCAAAAATCCAAGTTTCTGGGAAGTAGGATCTAACTCTTGTGGTACTTGCTGTCTTTGCACTGACTCCAGCATCAGCTTCCACCATATCCTCCATAGAAGCTGGTGCTGCCATCATAACTGAGGACGCAAAAAATGATCCACTATAATACCAAGGATAACTGCTGCCTTGAAAAATGATAGAGAAACAGGCAGAGAAGTATAGAAAAGAGTAAAGTCAAGAAGAAAATAAATAGAACAATGATAAGTCTATATCTGATGAAATAAAAAAAGTTCGCTAGTATTGAAGCACGGAAGAAAGATCAGAATGAAGAGAATAAAGATAAAATTAATAAAACTCTAGCTTTGTGATACTTTGGCTTCGCCAGTTTGCGGACAGCTTGTAATAAAACAACGCATGTTCCTATACATGTTTGTATAAATGGTAGTTCGATACGAAAATAGAATACTAGATTCTTCGGACAATATTAGGAATAGCACATGGTAGCCTTAATGCCATGTTTCAATTTACTCTACATATTACAAAAGAGCTCCACAATAAAGACAATCCTATTTACTGCAAATCGTGCAAGATTTTGCAATTTTTAAGTATCAAATGATGAATTTGAGAAAAGGGTTTTTAAATGAACACCATTCTGATACTAAGACAACCAATTTTGATGGTTATATTAGTCGAACTTTTCAGTAAAATCATAATAAAAATGTTGTAGATACAAGATACAAGAAGATTTATTTAGAGTCGGTTTTATACAAAAACATGATAAACATTAGCTTATAAGCTATTTTCCGACAATAAACAAAAACATCTAACATTCAAATTTAAAACATAACAGAGATTAACAAATAAACATAAAAAGTCTGCAAAAAAAGCAACTAGTAAAGCACTGAAAATAAAAATGCAAATTTAAAACACAAAGAAAAAAAAAACAGGTATTGCGTACAAACAATTAAAACTTACAAACCATGCGGCAAATGGTTTCCTAGGTCTATCATACCATAACATCAGAAATTCAGACGTACCTATAAAGTTAAAATAATTAAAAAAAAAAACTATCACATTTAAGAGAAAGGAAAAACAAAAAGTTTATTTCAAAATTTAATTGTAAGAAAATACTTATATAAAAAAATTATGATATTTTATGTTTAAAACAAAGATACAAAATAAATAAAACAATATACTTTTTAGTCATACATGTCCAGCAGTAAGCACAAGAGGTAATAGCTTAAAGCAAGCAGAATTAAAATGAAATAAAAGAAAGTACAAAATAGCACAGTGAACATTTATTTTATGTGAGAGATTTCAAGATTTATGAAAAATGAATAAATAAATAAATAAATAAAACAAGTAAAAGTTACGATGGAAAATATATAGAAAATATAGAAAATATAGATAAATGTAGAAAATATATATTTATGGAAGTTCGTACTATATCTGTGTTGTGACCTGTATTCATACATATAAGCGTCTGTTAAAACCTTTAAACCAGAATTCTGGAAGTAGAAACAGTTTAAAGATTTGTTTGTATATGCGATTGAATAATTTTGCTAAGTAATAGTGTGGTAAAAACGTTAATCAACCATTAAATAGTTCAATTATACGATAAAGGGTGACAAAATGTTTCAGTATTATAATTGTACAAAATGTGTACGATGATATTAAATGAAATATTGCTTTTGCTTCGACATATGATAGTCAGTTTGAGGTTATTAGATCAAAACATACACGTCGCGTTAACTCAAGAAACGCACCCTATAAAATTAAATGGCACGTAAATTGCATAATTTAATTTTTGGTAAATGTTTGACTGTACAAGTAGAAGTTTGTCTTGTTCACCTTAAACAGGGACATATGGTTATAAAGCCTGGGAATAAAGCTCATGCTCAAAATGAGTTTTGTTTTAAAGTTGGCACAAACCATGGACTCAATTATACATGTAGCCGTTAAGGCGTATAATCCGACAACATTGACTTATTTAAACAAGAAACAACCCGTTCGACTTTTCCACAAACGACACCTGAAACCAGTGAAAGTTATAAGCACGCTTGTTATACATTATGTACTTTAAAATCAATTGTAGGATGGAAACCAACGAGCCCTCGATCAGTTTACTTGTGCGCTACCGACTTGGCTAGCTTGAGCAATTCATTTCAACTTCAAATAAGTTAACTTGACTTACACTAAATATCTGCGTGACATCTTGTCCATCTATAGGTACAGGAAAATATGATAATAGACAAATAAAACCACTACATGGTTGTGGTGGTTTGTTATCATAAGATTCCATCTCATCCTCAATCTACAATAATAATTAATTATAAATTTATACATTTAAGTTATTTTTGTCAATGCCCAATAAGGCATCGGAGGGAGCTAACAAACAGAAGTTTCACCAATTTGAATTTGAGCTTAAGAACAAAACAGAGCAAGTCTGCTTTAATACTGCAAAACCTCGTGCGGATTACTTGCTGAATGGGCGATATCACGTCAATAATAGTCAGAGAAAGTACGGGACCTCAGTGGGATAATGTAACTAAAACTATATTTTTGTAAGACTATAGGTATATTATCAGCGCTTTGCAATAATGGTCGAATAATTTTTTTCATACTGTAAAATCTGTACTCTTATGGTTTTACAATACTTTGATTTCAAAATATTTGCACTGTTTTAATTATAGAATTGTTATTTGGTGCTTTGTATCCCATCACTAAGAATGCGGTCAAAGATATTTGTTTAATGATTTCCATTAATTAAAATCGTTTTCAATTATACGATACTTCAGTCTCTCTATTAGTGTTACAATACCAACATAAAGAAAGTTTTGACCATATTCGAATAATTTTACCTTAGCTGGGGTGACGTCATTTCCGGATTTTAGAAGCAGAACACTTTTATCAACTGTTAGCACATTACACAAACTTCCGGCATCAGCGTTCACTTGAATATTCATTTTCTTGCCAGGAGCACTTCTAGTAGCCCGTTTTCCATTTGGCTTCACGTAGCCTACTTTAACCTTTAATTAGAGCATACATTGATAAATAGTATACATGTATAATATTACATTATTGTTCGTTTTTTCTCAACTGTCAAACCTTGAATAATTTCACGGTGACTGAATGCATTGTTTTTGTACTGGCGGCCTAATTGTTATTAAAAATATCTTGACTAAAACATATCATACGGCATAAGCAGCTTTACTCGATCATAATACACACTTTAGAAAACTCATGGATGTTTTACGACAATAATTTTAACAAACGCATTCACCGTGAAATTATTCATGTTTTGACAGTTGAGAAAAAACGAACAATACTTTAACTTGAAATGTATAGACCTGGGAGCTTATGTATTGCTAATCGTTTATGTCTACAAGTATAAAGAAAGATTTTAATCGAGCCTAAATTACATTAAGAACGTAAATTGCAGTGAAGTTCCACTATTTGGACTATCTAATTCACAGACATATTGGCAAAATGGTTTTAATTTAGAGACATTTTCTTCTCAATCAAGCATTTGGGACTTAGAAATTGACAAATGTTGCATAATTTTGAAATAACAAAAGTGATATTTCTAGCAATGCTTTACTGTATGGAAATATTACATTATCTATAAACATATTTCCAATTCAGATCCAGCAACAAGACACGTCATTTAAACAATATTACTTGACAATTTCTACACACTGAAAATGGAGTTCCAAATGATGTATAAAAGTATATATCCGTATTCGTTTGCATATGTTAAGATTTCATCATCCTAGAAATAGTGTTTGCATGGTAACCTGTAGTCAATTATCAACCAGGGATGCGAGAATCTTCAATATAGCATTACCTCAAATATAATCATGAACAAAAAGGAACAGCTTTATGCAGCATTTACGATATAGTCTCTACTCATATATTAGACTGTCCTAGATTGCTGGAATTAAGTTTTTAATCATTTCTTAGCTCACATCTTCTTCATTTCTTGATAAGAGTCCTACTTGATACAGAAATATAAAAGACAATCACATCAGAAAATACATGACCTCTATTGGGTTTGTAATCAGAAACGCTACCAATTTAAATATCCGGATGTGTTTTAGTTAGGTAAAACGCCATAGCAGTCAACACATTGTATTGGTCATATCACGGCGGCCAGTCAACCTATCGGCTGTTTCAAAAAAAGTTAAATCACTAGGTTAGTTACTAGGCGCATACTTCCGTCAGTGACTGACAACTGTCCTATGTGATTTAGAATCAGCAGTAGGAGGGAAAACTAAATGAGAACCATACCTTATTGTCAAAGTTTCTCTTCACATTAAACATCACAGAGTCAGCAATAACTTCAGCAGTGTTTTTATGTGTTAAATAAACCACACATTTTGCCGTAGGTGAAGTCTCTGATGTCAAACCTACGTCAAAAGTTTTAGGTCTATTTTTCCTCATACGAACCTTGCCTTGTTTGACAATTAAACCTTTTGCAATTATCTGGAAAAAAACACGCAATACATGAAGCAGGCGAGAGTGTTTAAATTCAATGTAAGGAGCCACTTGCAACAGTGTCCTTAAATTATGAAAGTATATGGAATCAGTCTCTTTAAACTATGAGAATGCATAGAACTGATGATAAGGAAATATTTTTAAGATGTTTGAAGCAGGCGTCGGTTATTTTTAAGCGGCAAAATGGGAGTCGAGACGTGCTTGATACTGATTGTCGTAAAAAAGTAATTACGTCACAAAATATAATTAATCTTTAATATTTAAATTTGAGAGGGAAGGATATGTCGTCGAATTCCAATTGGGTTTTTCCATTCGTGACCTGGCGGTAATTATAAAGTTTTTTGTTCACATCATTACTGAAAAGCATGACACACAAATCAAATCTTACTGTTTTTGTTAAAACGGCGCAAGTTTGTTTGTACTGAAAGGAACCCAAATATTTGAATTCCGGACATTATACACGCGCTATTTCACACAACTTGATAGATCTTAAGTTAAATTTGATTATTCAGACTTTTACAAAGTGTTTAGAATTTTAATAACCATTAACTTACCATATAGTTAACAGTAAATCTTCTTTGTTGTAATGTTGAGAACACTTGAAATGTACAGGCACGACCAGTCTAAAAAGAAAGGAATCATGAATCATGTTTCTATGGACCTTTCCATGACCTTACCTATCGCATACCTATCGATTACCTATAGCATCTTCAACAAAGGTTTACAGTTATATTTCGTCCCACAAACAAGGTGTTAACAAAAGAGCACATGGTTATATTTGTGGGTAAATGTATTGTTATTCAAATAAAAAGGTCGCACTCGGTATGGTCAATTGATACTGACCGGTTAACTAAATACATTACAGCCAGTAAGATAGGTCTAATTTAAGTGACATGTGTATGATACAATACATTATTTGAAATTCAAAGGATACTATGGTTCTATCGTATGGAGTATGGACCTATAAGTTATTGAGACAAACAGAGTTACATACAAGATCAATATAGGCCATATACATAAAAAATATCTGTAAGAAAGATTCTAACTCTCTTTACATGTATATGTATTATAAAATAAATTTTAACTTAATGAAGATAATCTAAGGAACGTATTTCCCAGCAGATAAATGAAAAAGTTAGATGTCATTCTTTCACGGTGAAAGGAAGTAACAGTTATCATATGCTGCAATAGTAGGAGCAGTAGTCCAGTGGTAGGACGCGCTTTTAGGGATCGAAAGGTCCCGGATTCGAATCCCACTAGAGACACTGCTAATTTCCGTGAGCAAGAAATTTACCCACAATTGGTTCACTCCACCAAGGTGTAAATGGGTACCTGTAAGAGCCATGCACGGTATGCTGTGGCTGCAATCTGCGCCGTGTGTTAACAGTTGGAGTTTGACTCGGTGATCGGGGAAGGTAATGTCAAGAGTCGACTGAATAGTGATGCTTATAGTAGACTCCAATCACCCTTGCTATAATTTTGCTTTAATTAGCCTAATGAGTCCGAGGTTAAAGATCGAGGACGGACACCAAGCTCAAGACCATGCAGGTTAAGTCCCAAAACCAACTCTCTAAACTTTAGGCAGCTATCTTACCAAACACCAAATACATTTTATAACGACACTCTTTGTAGCTTAAATACCATAACGAATTAATTAGTTAATTTTACCATATCTTATTTTATTGGGTAAACCTGAGCTATTGATCAATTTGATACAAGCCTAGATGCTTTATTTAGAGCTTTGTCGAAAGGTTCAAGTATTGACGTTCAAATGTAAGCGTATGCTTATTTGGTCGGGTTACATGATCCATACATACGCCTACGTTCGACGATCATATATTATATGACCTAGAAACGATCCACGCTTATGCAATTTATCAGCCTATATGACTAATGCATTTATCTTTAACATCAATAAGCGCGTATACATGTATAATACTTTCGTCGAAATACAATGCACATATGTTGGAGAAATTATAAATTATGTTTGTTTCAACGATTAACAAGAATGCTTTTTTCTTTTAAATCCAATTTATGAACGCATGGACAGTTATATCCATGCAATACATCAATCCAATGTACATTTATAGTGTTAATGACATATTAACCGTAAAATAATTATGTTATACGTAACATCTTGGTATTTCTGTTGTTAGGAATGTCCTCTGTGACATCAGGTTTATGTCATTTTTCCCTTGCACATAAAATGTTCATTTAGGTCAAGGTTTTTTACAAAAAAGTAGGCATAACTACTAAGTATAATAGCAAAGTGTTCACAGACATTTTGGCTATGGTATAAATACACATGTACTTCCAACTAAAAATCACTAAAGTTTCTTCGCTCGGTAAAATGTCATGTTTAAGAAAATCCGACCGATTCTACGCTCAAAAACACATTTAATCAATATAATAACATTATACATAAGTTTCGGTTACAAATCACTCCTTTTAAGAATGACCAAACGACTTACTTTTTTATGTTTAATGGCGGCCCCATTGACAGTGCGTGGCAATGATTGACGGCAATGATCACCAAGATGTTCAACATGCAGGGAGAAAATAGAAATCGATTCAATAAAGAGGCAACCTAATTTCAAAACGTATGTCGAGCCTTGCGGGGCCATTCTCGTTCCCAGAGTCTAGTAGGATTCTCAGATCGAGAATCTTGATAACCTCGGGGTACGAGAATGTGCGGGGCAAAACATTTGAAGAAAATATGCTTTCTTGATTCACTAGGTAAAATATGAGTCAACTTTACGCCGAAATTAAAATCTATTTTCCATACCTGAGGATTCCTTGTCTTCACTGATACTTGTATATACGTGTCACCAGCAGCATAGAACTTTGATAAATGTTTATATGCTGTGTTGGCTCCGGGTGTATCTGCCTGGAATCGTAAAGATGCATTGAAAGTAAAGAACATGAGCGGTCGCACGGTTCCGAGTCAAAATCACTGCATACGAGTACATCATTTTTGTCTCGAACTGTTCTGGCAACCTTTGATTTTGAAGGTTTCTAAATCACTTCCTCTACTGTAACTATGGATCAATTCAAAGTGTAAAATTTAAAATCTTTTGCTGCGTATGAATGTAAAAAGACCACAGAAATAATTATGAGGTCAGATATTTCTGGGTGATCAGGGGTACGGGTTTTCGGATTCTAAGGTTTCCAAGTTCTTCAGAGTTCCGAATATTTAGGGTTTTGGACTTTTAGGGTTCAGGAAATGCAACGTTTATTATACAATAAAGTGTTGTATCTAGATTATCTATCATTATATGATTCATTTTCAGCTCGATTGTGAAACAATATCTGTCAACTAAGATCACTCTCTCTTGTTTATCTTGGTGTCCCAGTTCTGAATTAGTAAGGTAACACTCTTTGCCATCGGGAGCAACGATGGTTTTGTTTCAAATTCGAACCAACGGAGAGCAACTTAAACTATCCAATGAATTAATGCAATCCAACGTCATAACCACTCGACTACGCCCGCTCGTAATTGTATCACATATATATGACTCTCGTGCAACCAAGAGATTCTCTAGAATCTTGATGACGACTGGGTACAAGAATAGTAGATACTACTAATATTATACTAACTTTCAAAGACACGGAAGTCGCCATTGAATCAATATCAAAAGAGAACGCTACTATTCCATTAGGTGAAACATTAAATGATTTAGTTAATGGTCTCAATTGACCACTCTCACCATACATTGTTGCTGTAAATGCCACAGTGTTTGTTGTAGATAGTGGCTTGTTGTCTTGATCAGACAGAAATACCTAGAAAAAAACAACAACATATTGTTAATATGAGGACGATTTCAATTTATCGGTACCAAAATTTTGGAATTATTAATATTTTTTATCATGGGGGTAACCTACCATTTTTGTTGGTTATTGAGGGTGTATTGTAAGACATCTCTTCGATGAGGTACGCTGGGTGTTCCAAAGAGGCAAAAATCACGTGATTAAAAACATGGCCGAAAGTGATATGTGAATAAAATGACAATGAAATATTTAATATCTTTGTGTAACAATTGAATCTTATGAAAAATGTAATTTGTTTGTAACCACGAATAAGTTGGGTTTTTTCGATCTCAACGCAACACCACGTCTACCATATCTGTACTTTGTCACCGTGCTTTTGAATCAATGTGTTGCACCAAATAGGTTGTTGACAGACTGTAGTCAGTCGAGGTTCTGTAGGATTGTCTACAGTTCTTTTCATGTTAATACTGTCGACGAATTAACAAGAAAATGTGTAACCTACTGCGGGCTGAACTGCATATGAAACGACGGTGATTAAAACAAAACACAACCGCGACTTTTTAATACTGTATTAGGGCGGCAGAGATTTGTGGAAATAATACAATGTTCTGAAAATGCTGAACTTCAAGGCCGGTCCTGAAAACTTTCACACATTCATGTCCGAAATTGTGATATTTTGAAAAAGAAAATATAAACAAAAATTTTCGAATCCTAAAACAAATGAAAGGTAAAATCAATGAATACATACATAAGCTGTATAAGCCATCCCAGGTTTAAAGTTACTGGAAGAGTCAAGAAAAGTGAGTTTTTTCTCTAAATCGTAATATTGTATTTCTTCAGTATCGTCTGCTGTCATTGATGTTAGACCTTCTTCTACTGTAGCCTTCACAACTAATGTATTATGTGACATGTAACCAAATGTTTCAGTCAATGTCTTGATCGGAATGTTGAATTTATATATACCATTAATCTGCAATAAGATAAGTAGACCTAGAGCAGAGATCTGTATCTCTCGCCTAGAGTATCCTTATACATGTAAAAACCATTTCTCAAAAAAGCCTTTTTTCTAGAAATATTAGTGATCTTTACAGAGGGAACCATCTGTAATTTTATGCTTAAGTCCAATGTTTAATCTGAACAAAACAAAACTTCATTAAACTCAGATTGCGTAATACAATATATGAGTAAGGATGGTTGTATGAAAGTTTCAACATAATCTTCCATACTAAAATCATCTTCACTTATCGTTAGATCACTAGATCGTACCGTGGTCAAATCTCAAATGCCAACCGGTTTCAGCGCATTTAGTGATCTTCTCAATCATTGCTGTTGTAAATATTTACTGTTAATGTATTCATGTATAATTGTTTGTATTGATTTGAATAAATATTGTTTAAACCAAATAATTGGGAAATACAAGATGCAAACAATTATTTCTAGTTTGATTGTTACAAGAATACGCTATTCTCCGACTAAATCAAGTTTTAGTTATTTCATGAAACCGTTTTCGTTTTTGTGTTTCACGAAACCCCTGGTCATTTTCGTGTTTAATGAATTATCGAAACATTTCAAATTGTTTCATTTTGAGGCGTTTCAAATGATATTTGTCAGAACGACAATACCTGAAATGTATTTACCTTAAATTTTTCTTGGTATGATCGATCATACGGGTAGCCATATTTTGATGTAATTGTAAGTGTTCCATTTCCCTCAACACTCTTACCAAATGTATATCTACAAAAATTTATACGTGAAATTACGTTATAACACAGTAAAGAACTTAATATTTGCATCAAGAAAACGACGACTTGTTTCAAGGCTTCAAGCATACTCAGATATATTCACGCGATTCTAGCGATTTTTGACAACAACTTGACAAAGTATGCAATCAGACATCATGCACTTTCATGCCCACGTTAATGAAAGGTTCATGCTAAAACTTGACACAAAGCCGCTTGAACATAATACATGCAAAAAAAGTATTCATACGTTATGAACATAAGGACCTGAAATGCAGTTGAGACACACATGCATTGACGCAAACATACAGAAACATTAATGAAAATTAACTCATATTTTCACAAAATCTAATGAGTACGTATTATTGCACCAATACAATTGAATGATTTTAACCATTTTAAATACGTATTCATGTATGATAATGATGGATAATTACCTAGCTTCAACCTTTCCTGATAGATACTGATGTGACACTAATCCAAACCCTGGCAAACTAACTGTAACTTCAAACCTTGGTAATACTAAAAGTCAATTGATTAATATGAAGCACATAAATTATAAATCTAAATTTCTTATACATGTAGCTCTAAAATTAAGTTTTATCTCTTTTTATTGGATTTAACGCCGTGTGAATGCAAATTATAGTCATTTTTGGAGGACAGCTCACCTAGTCTATTTCTCTTGACCTTTGGCAATAGTCGACCCTTCCACAAGGTCAACAGCTTTCCAATACATACATCATTGATACAAGAAAGTTAACATTTCTATCGAATTTTCATTGAAGTGTATTATCTACCCGAGTTAGGCTCGTCCTGTTTCTTCAAGAAACTCAATTTGATTAATTCTAGGTACGAGAAGGCTTAGTAATTGTACTCATTTAACTGTTACTGGCTAACATGAAAACAAAGTTTATTGTTTATGGAAACAAAGAGGGGGTCTTTCCGAAAGAAGTTAGAACCAAATTGGATCTGGTTATACTGAACTATCCGTTTATGACTTAATCTATTGACAACATACGCACCGGTACAATTAAAACGAAGTAAAATGTAGTATGTTATATAAACGTACCATATTCTGCAACTTCTATTTCTTGTGTTTTAGTCGTATCCTGGGAAATAGAAAAAACAATAACATGATATGACGACTTTTCAAAAGTGTTGTATATAATTATCAGTTCTTTTGACGGGACAAGCTTTGAAAAATGTTTATTAAGTAATATGTACTTTAATGTATGTTTTATAGTACATAAATCGTACTAAATGTTAACAAAAAGCAGTTCACAACATATATCTAAAAATTTATAACGATAAAAAATTGCTAAGCAAGGATCATTTGAATGGCGCATTCCAGTTCCAGGCAACACATTGACCCTCTAGCCTGAAACCTGGAACGTGTGAACAGTAATTCTGGCTATTGAAAATTATCACTTTCATAAAGTCGGGCTATTTGATAACTTTTGCCCATGATTATAATAAATATATCGTGCTAGTGGTCGTTATTACTGAAAGCCTTACTCTTAATTCACAGTTACTGTAATGATAAGACTCAGAGCAACACTCAAAGTAACATAGTTTCTTAAACATCTGATCTTATACATAATATATATAAACCTTCTCATCATCACTGGAAAGGCTAAATCTCAGGATGTAGGTATTAACAATATACTTGGCATACTTACGTCAGTAACTCACAACAATCCCACATGATTTAAAGTCAGTGGTAGGAGGGGAAAACGCGGTAAAAATTACTTCATGATTAAACTCCCCGAAAGTATGTCCCGCATGGACATCGAACCCATGACCCTACGAACAGTAAAATTGTGTGCTACAGACTGAGCTAGTTGTACCGGCGAATGAAGCTAATATCTAATACTGTATTTTCATTGGTTAAATAACAAATGTAACCAAGCCAACAAGACTATGGAAGTTGTGCAAGTAAGAAAATGGTGAGTAACAAAATATAAAATAATTTTAGCCTAGTAATACCATCGCCTAAAGCGAGGAGTGAATACATCATGAATAAATGCTGAACAGATCTGAATAGGACAAATTTGTTAGGGGTGTAATGGTTAACCGATATACCGGTTAATATTGCAATACGAATTCTGACGGTTTTTAACCGGTTCTTTTTCTCTGAACCGGTTTTTGTAGTTATGGGCCGTACTGGTTGTTTTTTTATCAGAATCTGAAATCTAAATGTTTGAATAAAGGTTAAAATGTTTTGAAAATTTGAAATAATCTTACTGTCATTTAAATGTTTTAAACACTTCATCAACTGAGAGAATAATTTACTTTGCAAGTCCGTTTCAAAACATGCATATTTCAAACATATAGTCATTCGATTTTTTTGTTTAAGATATCATTTGAAAATACATATATGCGTGTAACGAATGCAATTCACATGCATCAATGCACGCTTTGCATGTCTACTCAAAAGACCGATACGTATTGCAATGTATTGCATTTACGGGTTTTGCATATTGCAATATATTGCAATACTGTTTTTACCGTATTGTTACACCCCTACTATTTGTTACATACCATGAAAGTCACTTCAATTTTCCACATACCAAGTGGTGGTTGGTCAGAAAGTTGTACACTTCCTTGATATACACCATCTGTATTGTTAACATTTAACCATTGTTGTATCTTGTTGTTACTGGGGTCCTAAATGATAAACGTTGAATTATAAATAACAGTATTGCAAACTGACAACAGAAAAACACATTTGTGCTTAATTGCTTAAGTAAATATATTTTATTGTGGAGCATATTGGTGGTACATGCTAACACGAGACATTGTTTAAATAGAATATAGTTCAGATTTGTCTCAAGTTATCCTAAACGACCTATTGTGAAAGCGGACTAAAATTTTCATCATTTTATTTATAACAGTAACTAATATTACACAAATCTAACGACTTTATAATAAGTTCATTATTCTTATAGGTGTCATTCTCGTACCTGGGGTCTAGTTTAGGATTCTCGATACTAGTTAGATCGAGAATCTTGATATTTCCATTCTGTTTATCTTTGTTGTGGTCTAATCATTCTTGTTTTGATGCACGAACAATCGACAAAAGTATTATGCCGCAACAAGTTGATGTGTTCTATGGATTTTTTCTGAAGAAAAAATGGGGCGAGCGAGCGAAGAAAAAAATCTTAATTCAGTTGCTTTATATAGCGGTTTGACCAATTTTTTATGAGTGAGCGAGGAAAAAAATTCTTTTTTGTAAAAACCGTCAAAAATAAGGTGCGAGCGAATCCATAGAACATATGATCAACTTGTTGTGGCCTTAGATAATAACTTTTTAAACTTTAATGTCATTCCATGACAAATAAAATCATTACGTACTAGCTTTTCATGATCGGCATTATTTATTGTGCTCACGGCACAGGTTGTCTCTCCAAGGTTATATAAATAAATAAATAAAACAAATAAAATATTTGAATTACTGGTCTTGTTTGTTAATGGTTGAGTTAAGCACAGTAGCAACCCATTGACCAAGCTCAACAAAAGTATTTTCGGCCCGGGAAACGAACCTACAACCCCTCGAGCAGTAGACTTGTGCGCTACCGACTGAGCTACCCGGGTGGTGAATTAATTGGTTCAAGTATAAATTATAATAATGTGACGCTACATTTTACAAAATAAATATAATCTTACATAAATGGAGATATCCATCGTATCATACAGTACAGAAAGATCTGGATTTGTCGCAAATGCTCGGAATTGCGCTATAAATAGAGATCAAATGATAACAATAAGTTAATTCATGTTTGTTATCATTGTGATATATATTTAGAATATAAAAAAAATATAACAAATTGCAACACATGATCAATCAATTAATCTTATTGAACTTGAGAAGTTTTGTCGGTTTGCAGAACTTCCGGTATCTATTAACACACGAGTGAAGTGAAGCACAATTAGGAAAAGAGTATAATTTATAAATAAGTATAGTATACTTAAGTATAAATAATATTATAAACTTGGTCTTTTGGAACAAAGACTTGCAAAATATTTCGATTGAATTTATTTGACTTAGGCGATTGTTTTGAAGTCTATCTACTTTTTTCAGTTCGATATCACAATATATTCTCTATAGACCTTCATATGGATATGCAATCGAAAGGTTTATAATAAAAAGGAGGTGTTGAAGTGGAGTCTTTCATGTCGACAGCATGTTGTTCAGTGTATGCGCAAATATGTAATTTTTAAAGAATATCGTCAAACGAGTTGTAAGGAATATTATGATATGGTTGACCTATAATAAGTCAATTTTATCAGACTTTAATAGACTATATCCGGAATTCAAATATTTGGGTTTTCCCTGTAGGTACAAACAAACTTTCACTCTCACAATGAAAACATGTGTACAAAGAACAATAGGATTTAATCCGTATTTCGTGTTTTTCATCAATAATGTGTAACAAACTTTGTTTGTACCTACAGTGTACGGACGGAAAACCCCACAAATTTGAGTTCCGAATTAAGTCTATACTAGTGTTAGATGTTACCGTTTTGTCCAGGTTTGTACATTGCTTTGTCCGTTTGTACAAATATAGAAATATGTTTCTCCATATATCTCAATGATGTGGAATCCTTGAACAATACAGAATCATCTTCCATGTTTGTGGCTACTATTTCCAAGAAGTATACTTCATCACCTTTTAGGAACACGTATGGTAAAATATGCAATATTAATATTGCACTCTTTGCCGCTGTAAATCATAAATATGGGTTATACATTAACAACTGTTTTACAACCTTAAAATTATCGAAATATTGCATTCATCAGAGACACAACAAACAGTTCCAACCATTTTGCATCAAATATTAAGTATGACAGAACAGAACAGAACAATATTATTTGATAAACATGTACATAGTACATAGTTATGAGTCATACATATATACAATAAATATTATCTACAATGACAATGTTGACCGAATGCCCATTTCTTACATGGGGTTTTCCTTCTACAAGTGCATATTACATTTATGCTTTTATTAACTCTGACAGTATACCTGCATGTTGCTAAATAGTTTCATGTTTATGTAACATAAAGTAAGATTTTCTATCTCAAAAAATTATCTTTAACATATGATTTCGGTTTGCCTTCACTAATATGTATGCAATAAATAACATTAAATTAACATATTTAAACGATAATTGCATTCTGAAAAATGACTTGTTCTTTAGCGGTGTTTGAAAAAGACAAATGTCTATCTTCTTTGCAGTTCCTGGACAGTGTTACTTTTAATAATGGGGTCTAAATTGATTCTTAGACAAAGTGTTTGCCTAAAAACAGAGATGCTTGCTGATAAAGACTGTTTTACTTATTGACAATTTCATCTAAGAAAGATACACCATCAAGTATCAGAAGTGCTATAGTTCTGTTATATTAACCTGTGACAACTTGAATAATTACACGGTCACTGAATGTGTTATTATTCAACTTCTTTCTATCCATTGAGCCACCCATCCATAGCAATTATTTCTAACTAATAAAGTAGTGAGGATTACACATACTCATTTATCCAATTCGGTAAGATAATTGAGAATCATTTTAAATCTTCAAATGTATAAAATATGTCTACGATTGCTAATAGAAATCAGCTATGAACTTATCTCAAAATCATAAGTATGATTAATGTATTCGTTTGAACACAAATGACCATGAGTATTCCAGTCAACACTATATTGTAGCTTATTGAAACTTGAAATGATAAAACGTCATGTCCGAGTTTGATATGAATAATTGAAAAAAAATGTAATTGTCGGGGCTTAGTCCTTTTGTACTGGCGTAGGTACTCGTGGCTTTACAGTCTGCCCATTAAAAATAAAACACCTACTTGGTGATACAACTGTAGCAGCACTAACCAAGGCGCCTGATGACGTCACAAGTGACGCTAGCAATCTTAACTGTGGAAACGGACTCAGTTTGTTGAATTGTATCGTATATTCCATAGATGGACGAATAGAATCCGGTGCGATGATCATATAGGAACTAAAATAAATGATAACATACGGTGTCCCTAAAGTGACATTTTAAATACCTTTTTATGTTCACAGTAATTTCGTTTAAAAGTGATATTAGTTAAGTTTAGTTTCAGTATATTGTGAAGTGTCGACATTTACATGTCTTTGACACGAATATGATAAATAAGTATATACCTAATATAATTTAAGCATGAATACATAAAAACATACGTGAAATAACAAATATTTTGTTGTTACGAAATTTTCTCCGTTTTGTTTTACCAAATATTTCAAAATGATACTACAGTGATTCCGTTACAGCATAATTCATGTTGTTGTTTTCTTATATCAAACACGCAGTTGTAAACGCTTCCAAATTGAGTTGTTATGTGATTTTGTGATCCATATCATCGTAACTGTAGACCCTGGGTCTAGAGTTACGGTACCGTAACTCTTGCCACTGTCTTTTTATATACTATATTGTTATTTTTTTTAAATCTCGCTGACTTTGATACTCGATCACTTCGGTACTTCGGTACCAATTATCTGTGTATATGAACGTGGACTATCGAACAACTATCGAGTATTTAAATTAGCGGGGTTAATTAAATTATATACGTGTATTATACATTCAAATGATTATGTCTAACTTACTTTCCATATTCTGTCGCTGTCGTCACGGACACTAAGCATATCAAACACACAATAAAATACAGTACACTCATCATGTTCTAAACATGCATGAACTTTGGATTCATATACTGCAACAAAATCTCTGAAAAAATGTACATAAAAATACAATTATGTTCATTGTTATAGCATGCATTTATGACAATGTATTCATCAGAATTCACCATACTTGTGTAAACAGATATATAACAGAAACCTACCATTGTTAAACAATTCTTCGATTAAAGATATTTAACAAAAGCAAACAACATTACTGTTAAACAATTCGATGGATCTGCTCAACGTTTGCTTAACTTAAGCGAACTTTGAGCAGATCCATCGAATTGATATATACTTATCTATTGTCCGATCTTATCACCATGCGTGTCCTATATATCTTAGTCATCATCTTTATTATATCGATTTTCTATCGGGATATGACACTGCACACTATCGATTTATCAAATTTATAAAACTCTAAAATCTGGAGTAAAGGGAACAAACCCAATCACAAATTTTGACTCCCTACAAGGGGGAGTGAACTCCTATTTTGTACGTAATATTCTCCACATGCTACATGTAAATGAAAGATGTTGATTATATTATATTTGCACTGATCCATCGATTTGTGTTGTTTTCAAGAATATAAAAGTAACTGGTAACTGCACAACACAGAAACATTTCGACAAAAGAGCTGAACGGTGTTGCTTGCTCCTGTGTTAGCATGGTAAGGGAGTCAGGGTGAAAGATAACTGTCATGGAAGCAGATTACTTTGAGATATTGATAAGCATTGATAAAATTCTATTGTTTTATTCAACGGTAAGTGGCGCAAACATTTACGCCACTGATTTAAATACTCACTACAATATGTCTGTACCGATGACCGATTTAAATCAGCAGTGTAAATGCTTGCATCACTGAAAGTTGATTAAAATTTAGCAATAAAACTTCCTATAACTACACTTATACATTTTTTTAATTAAACATGATCAAACACCATGGCACAGACAGACGGACAAACTGGCAAACAAATGAATATATAGATTTAAGTCACATTTGACATGACACTAAATATTAAAAAATTACACGTACAATATCTTTCAACAAATTAAACCACGGATTCTATATAACAGGGATTTGTAACGAAGTGCTTTTTAGAATTTTCACGGTTGTTACTGTCTATAACTGACTGAAGCAGGTTATACAAACTATTCCAGAGTTTTAAAACTTGATTTACGTTTTTGTACACGTCTTCCATGCAACTTGTGAATGTTTCTGAAGTTTTTGACAAAAAATGTTGCGATTATGACCGAAAATATGACTTAAGGTGATGTAAAATAAGACTAAAAATGGCAGATCGGCGGGAAAATGCATTATTTTGTGAAACAGTCTGTGCGCGTAATTTACCTTAAAATCAAAATATCGTTACAAATCCCTGTTATATAAAATCCCTGGTTTAACCAGAAGATTTTCATCAAATTTCACTGTCGTCGCTATTATTTCGGCCCTTACGGAAAACAAGTATAACAAGTTTAAATAAAGATATTCACATGAAATTTTGTACCAGTGCCATTCAAATTGACACAAATGTTAGGAAAAATGTGTTTCCAGATGATTTTGAGGTAAATTACGCGCACAGACTGTTTCACAAAATAATGCAAATTAAAAAAAGCACTTCGTTACAAATCCCTGTTATATAGAAGCCCTGATTAAACCAAAAGCTAATTGCAATATCACAGATTTATTCAAATATAATTATAAACTAGCTAACGCATTGATTTTAGACATCACAGGCAAAACGGGCTCTACTTCAAATAAATTAAAATTTAAAATTGACAATGAAAATGATGCAGAGAAACAAATCCCTTACCTTTTTCTTTCAAGTGTTAGCTTCTATATTAGCCGCCTTGTGAGTAATATTTGCTTTTATATGTTTTAAATAAACATGTGTGGCTTCTTTTCACCAACAATAATCATTATTGTTTTTTCTTTAGCTATGTAACATGTTGTTCGGATTATATAAGTACATTTATATTGTTTTGATGAAACAACACAATTTAGATGGAAAAGTATCGTATTCATACATAAGCAGGGAATTAAGTACGCTCAATGAACAGTTTCTATTGTTTTACATATAACCATATCGACAGCTTATATGTGTGTGAAGTCAGGTCCGGGAAGTAAGCTATTTATTGTCAACCGACTATTCAAAGTTTTTGCGCACAATAAACAGCTGTTTATTGAGAAATCTGTTGATTCAGAAGCATGCATTCATTTAATACATATCTACATGTATACATTCAAAAAATTATTCGAACGTCTATTTACAGAATGCCAAATAGACAGCTGTCCTTTCAGAAGTCTATTTGCAAAATCATAGTAATGCATAAATGTTTAAAAAGTCTATTCGCGGAAAGAGAACAGACATAGGCCTGTGTCTATTTAAATGTGCATTCAGTTCTAAGTGTATACGCAAACACAAAGCTATCTATTCAAAATGTTCCGAAAGTCTAAATACGTGAAGCGAAAATAGACAAATGTTTGTTTAAAAGGTCTATTCGGAAGGCTATTTGCAAACACATAGATATCCATTCAAAATGTTCCATAAGTCTATACTTGAAGTGAAAATAGACAAATATGTGCTCTATTCAAATGTTTAGTCAGAAGTACATTCGCAAAAACATAGCGATAAATTGAGGATGTTCCAGACGTCTATTCGTGTAATGAGTACAAATGCAGCTGTCCGCTCAGAAGCACAGGCCGCCGGCACGGTCCCTAATCAAAACACTATATATATACATACACGTATATGTATAATACTAAAAATGGTAGATTTAAACAATTTCACTTTGAGGCCAGTTTCTTCTTTCTAAATAGCTTGGAAGGACTAGATCTCTATCTTCTTTATTTTAACTTTGAAATTCTATGCATGGCCATTATATTCAGAATTGAATGTTTGCCATTATAGTAGATGACGATGATGAAATATGTTTATTTCACTTATTTGATAACACACATGTAGCTAAGGCCCAACATAATTTGCATACGCCGAGTTATAAAGTCATGGGCCGATTTCAAACATCACGATCAAACAGATTTAGTTTAGTAAGTACATTTTAAAGAGCGACGTCTCAGATTTACGCGCCCGTATAAATATGTGAAATAAATTTATCAATGATGGAGAAACTGGTCTCTGATTGATATATATATAGTGCTTTTGATTCGGGACCGTGCCGGTCGCCTGTGTTCAGAAGTATGTTCATGCATAATTATAGGCCTATTCGCAAACACTTAGCAATGCATTCAGAAAACAACCTGAAGTCTATTAGTGAAGTGACAAATAGACGAATGTCAATTCAAAGGTCTATTCAGAAGTCTATCCACAAAATCAGGGATTTTACACAACATAATATAGAATCCCTGGCAAAATCAAAGTAGCCTATATATAAAATGCAATCAAAATGTTTTAAACGTAAATTCTTGGAATGTGAATACACGGGTGTCCATTCAAAAGTTTGTTCACAAGTCTATTTGCACCTATACATCTACATCTACATCTACATCTATACGAAACTACTGTCAATAACTGACCATTATGTTTCGGCGAAAGTGGCAGAAAATAAGAGAAAGTAGAGTGAAAATAGGAAAGATAGAGGAAGATAGTTAAAAGATAGAGAATAGTGAAAGGCTTTGGATGACTGCTTTCCGTGCCTCTGGTCAGGCCTCTCCGGCTACCGAAGCGGTTCCTGGGAATTCACCCAACCGGCACAGCCCTGACCTTCATTGGTTGTACTAACAGTCAATCCGGGCATTAATATGTAAGAGAAGATAGCCCCTGTCTGAAAGATGCCAGATCAGGGGCCTCAGCAACTGGTGCTGGTAGGTTATTCCAGACTATGGTGGTGCGAGGAAAAAAGCTGTATTTGTAGAAGTCAGTGTGAGTCATGACCTGTCTGTATGCTCTAGTATGCTTCTTTCTGGTTCTTCCGGAGTTAAGTAATCTTCTACTGTGATGTCCATTAAGTTGTTGCTGATCTAATACAACATGGTCAGTTGTTGTTTTGTTCGTCTCGATTCCAGGCTTTACCATCCCAGGGAGTCAAGCATGTCAGTGACTGAGCTTGTGTTTCTGTAACGATTTGTTACATATCTGGCAGCACGTCTCTGGATCATTTCTAGTTTGGCTGTAGCAGATGATGTGTGTGGGTTCCAGACACAAGCACAGTATTCTAGATGGGGTCTGACAAGGGCTCTGTATGCTAAAGTCTTGGTTTCCTGGTTACTGATGCGGAGATTTCTTTGGAGGAATCCAAGCATACTGTTGCCTTTTTTAACAATTCTGTTGATGTGGGTATTCCAGTTAAGGTTGGACTGTATATCCACACCAAGGTATCTGGCAGTTTTGACTTCCTGCAATGCCTGTCCTTTGAGTTTGTAGATGTTTTTCTGAGGGGTCTTGCTTCGTGTTATATGTAAAGTGTTACATTTGTCCGGGTGGAAATACATGTAGTTCTTGAGCTGTGTCGGTTTGTTCACGCAAAGTATACTAAAAAAACATTTTAACCTTTAAAGGGGGTTAAAGCACTAGTCCGTGCGAGTTATTTCCCTTTATGCAGCCTTTCACAGTATGGTATAGGTTTATACTCTAACGGATGGTTTAGATGTGATTCAGCTAGTTAGAAAATAATGTTAAATCTGAGCGTACGTAACAACACTTCCTGTCAATACATGCCAATAAAATATTTTTCGTACATTTAAACTTTGGTTAAAAACTACAGTGATTCGTTAGATGGGGAAGTAAGTTGATGTAAGTTATTTTCATAATTTGCAAGGGTATTTTCATCGTCTTGATCGATTATTTGTCCGTGTATTCCAGCTGTCAAAGTCATTGTGGACACTCACCTGTGGCAGAAATGCTGCTATTTCCAATTCCATCGTGTTTGCATTATACATAGAGTCGTGCTCCTTTAAGTATTTATATTCCATCGAATTTTGAGTGAAAGAACCGCATATATGACACTTCTCTACGATTGTTCATTTGGATATTATTTCTGACAAGTTTACTATTCATGCATGTCATGTGTAGACTGAAGTTTTGGGAAAGGAATTTGAGCTTGACTGTAAAAATTATGTATTAAAACTAGGGCTGTCATGATATACCGGAATATCGCAATATGCAGCTGCAGCAGTACGTACCGCGGTACAATTTTACCTACCAGTGTTTTGCGATATTTTTTATTTCATTGGAAAGTTCTTCCCTATGTGAAATAAAAGTAGGGTCAGTCATTTCATTGTTCATTCCATCTAAACTAATAAGTTACAAGAATTTAACTGATTGGGGCCCGTCACTGTCCTAAATGACCATAAATGCTTAAAGTGGCTAGATTCTATTAGTAGCTGCATGTAAGATTTGCAATGTTTCTGTTAAATACAGCAGAGGCGCCGCACCACAAATCTAAAAGTTAAAACTAAAAGCCCACAATATATCGTGGTACGCTTCTGGCGTAACATGACAGCCCTAATTAAAACGATGATCATTGTATCATGTCTAGCTCGTGGTGAGAACTTACGTAATTGGTATTTTATGTTGATGTGTTTCTTAAAGTATGCCATTTTTTAAAATTTGATTGACATAACAATAACAAGAAAATAGAATTGCTCTTCGCCAAGATAAGAATAGAGGACATAGGTGATGCACTCAATTCCTGGGGTCTAGATGGTATGATCATGTGATGCATTCTTTAGCCTGCTTCAACACAATAACCAACAGGAGGATCACTTGCCCTGGAAAACATGGATGTCTAAGATAGAAGTGGTTACGTCAGCTGAAAATCAAAATGTTAAAAAGTGGCTTATGTTTTGGAAGGCAGAATTATTAGTGATAACATTGAAAAACTTTGATTTTAGAAGTGGCTTGTGACTTTAAACATAACCATACTTTTTATAAATTTCAAACCTTGTAATTCATGTTTACTTTACTTTCAGATGGACAATCATGAACAAATTTAAGACGTATGAATGAATGTTAATCATGCTTGCTGTGATTAAACTCTGATTTCTAGATATGGCGTCCTCAAAGCATAAAGGAGACGATAAGAAGTAAGACTTTAATATTTTTCATTTACAAATAATTACAGCCATCACTTGTTTGAAGCCCAGGAATAAAGTGAAAATTGATTCAGGCTTGTAAAATTACTTTATACATTTAGTTGGGCTGGTTGAAATTTTGCCTTACACTTTATTTTTTATAGCAAGAAAAATTGAGCTATTTAAATTCATCCTAATACTAAACTATATTCAAAGCATATACATAGGTACATGTATATTTGTGCAATCTCTCTAAATATTGAAGTAAATGTTGTTTTACTGAAGAGAATGAAAGTAAATGAAATAATTTATCATTTCTGCCTCAAGAGTTTAAGTTCATCATTCTGTATGTACGAATGGAAAGGTTGTGAGGAGAAGACTTAACATGATTTTGCATAATGCTACAGAAACAAAATCAGAAGTGACTATATGAGTATTTGGCAGTGACTGCTTTAAGTTTAGAGAGGTTGTAAAAAGATATAAATAACAACACACATTGCAAACAGTCATGATGGAGTTGCATCTTTCTAAAATTCAACCAAATAATTAAACTCACTAGATAATGCTTGTAATAGAGAGGAGTAGTGGGAATTATTATACAGAACTTTTACAGCTAGCATTGATGGCAACATGTTTCAGTATCTGCTTTGGGTATAAAAAGTCTGGGTTTGCCGGTTGGTCTCAGTTCGAATCTGATTTAACCATGATAAAAATTCTCCTCTGACTTACTCTATAATTGTTTATGACGGTGGTCTATAGGAAATCTGTTTACAAAGAATGGTGACAGTTCCAGCCAAGGGTTTAAACATAGATTTAACTGTATTTGCAATTTGTTATCATTATTTCCAGGTATAGAGAACTACTTAAAGGTACCTATAAGTTACATAAAGAGATTGATGAACTAGAGACAGCTTATTTATTACATAGAAATATTGTTGATGCTGATAAGAAGAGTGTTCATGGATTGATTAGGTAATATAATAAATGAAAATTTTGTGGTAAAATAATATTTCAAGGGTGTGGAATTTCACGATTTTCTGCTTGTCCACAGACAAGTAGAATCTTAAAATTAGCTTGTCGCAAATCAAAATGCCCATGCCCTTGTATGTTTCAGACAAAAAATAATTCCGGTACTCATTTATGGACATGTGGGGTGGTAATATTTATTTGTCTATGGACTTGAATGTACGAGTCAGACAAGTATGGCATAGGAATTCTTTACCCCTGTATTTCAAGCGTATTTAAGAAACAGAACAAGAATGAGGTTATATTAAGTAATGCAGCATCATTTGAAAAGGCTTTTTATCATCTTGCAAAAAATAATGAAAATTTTAATTGTGAATCAAAGCTATATAAAGCTGACAATCCAATGAATATCATGCTGACATTGAAACTGTTCTCTGGTCAATCATATACTGTAAACCAAGAAATGTACAGGTGTAAAATGTTCACTTTTTGTAGATGACAGACTATTGCACTGCTATTAACTTTCTCATATTCACACCTGCCGCAAAAATTGCGAAACAATAATCACTTTGACATTTTTCAAGTCTTTGTCATCCTTGATGATTTATTGTCAAACTGTCCCTGGTAATTATAATTACTGTAATTTGTTTTTGTTTGTACACATATAAATAATTTGAACCTAGGGGCTAGGGGTCATGATTATGTATATACATGTTTATACAGATTGACACATCTATTTTATACCTAACATTAGTAAATTGGAATGTTTCCTGATAGTAAAGTAAACAGCCAATTAGCCACAATAATATTTTGTGGAAGTACTATGACCACGAAAGTTGCCGAAGTAAAAACTGCAAAATGATTTCTTGGTTTACAGTATTTTTTTCTTTTATTACAGACAAGAGATCGGTGGTTCTAGATGGGCTCATGGTGGAGCTGGTAAACTAACAACATATAAATCAAGTAAAGATCTTATAGATAAGGATAACAATGAGTCATATCAACAAACTGATAGACAGAATCACAGTAATACAAGCAACAACAGAAATGGTTTTCCTTATGATTCCACCAACTCTGTGAGAAATACTGACTCTGAAGTCAAATCAAATGATAAAATATTGGATTTAAAAACTAAAGTTCTAAAGAAAGCTAGTTCAAAAATAATTAGACGTGATTCTTGGGCTGCCCCTGAAACTGTGAAAGTTGTAAATGGTAATAGTGTTAATGATGTGAATAAGGCTGATAATAAGTCAGGTGAAAAGAAAGCTCAAGCTGTGAGTAGAAAACCTCAGAAACTTAGTGAAAACAAGCATGATGGCTCAATTAAACGAGTGAATGGAGATGCATCAAGCTCTCCTACATATGTGGCTAACAAAGCACAGCAGAAACAAGTAAAACCACTGAATCAGCCATTGAAGAAAACTGAAAGTAAAGAAAACATTTCTTCACAAAGGGAGCAGTCAGTAAGACGATCCAGACGGGAAATATTTAATGAAAATAAAAACACTGATAAACAAAATGGCGACAACCTAAAAAACACTGTGATTAAAGTGAAAGAAATTCGTGATTCTAATGCCAACAAGGATCTTATACAAGAACAACCTCTTGATAAAACATACACTCCTAGAAAATCTCAGCGCTCCTCTAGTCCTCCCAAAACTCAGAGAATATTTACTACCCAACCTCCTGAACCTACTGAAATTCACATAGATCCAAAAACGGGTCAAGTGAAAATAACTTCTGCAAAAGATAATCTGACTAATGGAGATAGTACAAGAGTGTATCTAAAACCAGTTTCTGTACATAACAGTGTGGAAAGTAACAAAATGACTTGTTCCATCGTGGACAATGATGGGAGTTGGTCAAATAGAAAGAACGATGTTCCTGATATATTTGGTCTTGAGGAGTTTAAACCACATTCTGATGACAGTGTTACATTTTATAAAAGTTTATCATCTAGTCCTTTAACTACAGCAAAACAATGTAATACAGAAGTGGAATTCTGGTTACACAGTTTAAATATCCCCGATATAGACAAATATGTGAGAATATTTGCGGATAATGATGTTGACTTAACTGATTTAGAATTCATGTCAGCGTCACAGTTACACGATATGGGAGTCACAGCTTTTGGTGCTTTGGATAAAATTCTTAAAGGAATTCGAGATTTGAAAAATCAAAGTGTTAGTCTAATTGAAAAGCCTAAAGATACAAAAACAAAGCATTTGACATCTTCTTCCATAGCTTGGGAAGAAATAGATGACAATAAACGAGATAAAAGGGCCAGTATAACAAATAAATCTTGCCAATCACAAACATTTGTTAAACAATCTTTTGATACATTTACATATGATACTAGAGACAGACAATTTGAACGTAGTCCAAGTGTGCTTTCAAATGTTTCTGAGATAAATTTAGATTCTGGTAGATTGTCGTCTGCTAGAAGTACAACACCTAATCCTTCATTTGCAGCTAGTACCCACTCCAGTAATGCCAAATGTGTTGACAAAAAACGACCACCAAGTGCTAAAACGTCTGGTGTGAAACCTGCCATAAATAACTTGCCTAGTGGTAAAAACACTAACCAGTCTCAAAACAAGACTGGTCCACAGTCTGTTAGACTTAAAAGAAGTAATTCTTCAGCATCTGAAAAGTCACAGTCTAGAATGAAAAACATTGACAATAAACCAAATAAAGGTGTTTTATTGAGACCAAGAAGTTCATCTTTGACCAGAGAAGCATCTAGACTCAAGAATGATCCTGACAAACCTGTGAAAACAAATAATGAAAAGAAAGAAACCAGACAACTGAGAACTAGAAGTCGTTCTGCTGATGTTGTCAAACGTAAAGCTTTAGAAGGTAAAACAATTGTTAAATTTATTGATGTCCAATTTTATTTGAAAAGGAGTAGACAACTACATATATTACTTTAAATATATGTTCCTTATTATCAACCACATCTCATGTGACAAGGTTCATAACTCCAATTACATTTTTTTTCAGAATTATCTCCCCTTGAACCTAGAGTTTTCTTTAAAAAAATTGTTTTTACTCTAACTGTTTAATTTCTTTAGGTATAGACTTCAAACTTACAATGTATGTTCCTTATTATCAACCACATCTCATGTGACAAGACTCATAACTCCAAATACATTTTTTTTTCAAAATTGTCTCCCTTGAAATTTTTTGTTAAGGTTTCATTTTCAAATTTTAAAATATTTTTTTTCCTTATCATCAACCACATCCCCTGTGACAAATACTTACTTAGTCGAGCATGCTCTCTCCTGTGACAGCTCTTGTTACTTGATAGAAATAGATATGAGGCTATCATGTACATTGTACAAAGTCCATGTCATAGTTTTTTCTTTTGAATAAAGGCTTTGGCAAAGAAAGCCCCACCTGGCTGAGTTGTCTAGGATTACATAACTTTGAAACTCTAGTCTCAGATGCTAAGGTTATGGTACCATTAAGCCAAATTGGGGAAAACTCTATGATTAAAAGAAAATTGAGTCAGAAAAAAGGTCTGTAAACATCACCTGATTTAAAAAGAAAAGAGCCCTGCTTTGAGTTTTTGTTGATCCAACCAGGAAATCATACCTAGATTGTACATTGTAGTTTACTTAATATGTTTTATCATGTAGGAGTTCAAGCTGCTGCCAAAAAGTTTGAAGAAAGAAATCAGAAATGTAAAGATGGAAATAAAATATTCCCACCAGCTGACGAAAGAAAAAAACTTAAGAGAAATGAGATGGCTGCACGTCATATACAGAGAGAAAAATACAAAGAGGTAATTTTAGTCACTCATTGTAATAATTCTAATCATGTAGGGCAGTAACTGTTGTGAATTACTTACAGAAGTTTGGGCCTAGATACTTGTTAACAGCTAAATCCAGAGATTTAGCCTTTCCAGTAATAATGAGTAGGTTGACTGATTGCTATGGTATGCCCTATACAATATGTTGCTATGGCTTTAACTCAACCAAAAAACTACAAAAGGTCTTTATCACTGTCTCTCCAAGGAGAAAACTTATTAGATTCTTGATTTTGTTTTTCATTTGTATCATCCCTTTTTCACAAAATGTTTTCAAAAATCTCCCTCTCCTGCTTCTTGGCTGTGGGATAGGTCTTGGATTATTACTGTTGCTGTTCCTGATATGCTTGCTGAATGCTTTCTCCTCATTATCTCTACCTGTAGCAAAACTATGCTAAATTGGCTTTTATTTACATGTGAATGTTACTTGATGCTACATTGTGTATTAATTTAGCTTGAGTGTGAAACAGGTTTGTATATCATTTTAACTTATTTAAGTTAAAAATTAAACAAACAAAAAATATGAATGGGATTATTTTAGATCTCGGAAAAGAGAATGGAGGAGAAAAAAGGACTGGGTAAATCAGGGGGTTGATGTTTTTAAAAAAAAATTATTGTCTGATTCCTGGGGCCCATTGCCTAAGCATATCTCTAGGTATCGCTAGAGAGCAAAATCATAGGAATTGAATCGTAAAGTCTTCATGTATTTCAGATTAATATTACAAATGAAGTAAGTAGTGATACTGATAAGGACGATGGTGATCAAACGTTTGTTGACGATGATGATGATGATAATGATCAAAATCTACAAAGTCTTGTAACTGTGAATATTATGTCTCCACAGAAGAAAACAGGTATGTTATAAATTAAACAAAAAAATACGATAGGGATTATTTTAGATCTCAGAAAAGGGTAGAGGGGCAGAAAAAAGGGACTGGGTACATCAGGGGTTTGATGTTTTTAAAGTTATTTTATATGCATTGGTAAGATCAAAAAAGGGCTGGATACATAGGTGGGCTGATGTTTTAAAGTAACTGTGTTTGCATAACGAGGAGAATAAGGGCATGGAAGAAAGAAAAGGAATGGATGCAGTGTCCCACTATTCTGTTTTAGAATAATCACAATTATTACAATGTAATATGTTTTATAATTACATAAATAGCTAATAGCTGGGGTGTATGTAGATATTCCAGTCCTTTTATTGACTTTTTCCTGCTGGGTTTTTTTCATAGACTTGAGCAAACATTATTGTGTTGAAGTTTTCATTCAAAAATGTTCGTGGTATATGATGACGTTGGCTTTGCTGTTGATTAATGGTAATCTGCAAAATATGTCCTTATCTGTCTCGAAGAGTGATTTTTGAGATATTTTGTACTTTTTGATAATTTTAGATAATTTTTCTTATTTTTAATTCAAAAGTGAAGAAATGTCTGATACATTTACTTGTTTCCCTTGTGACACTATTTACATAATCTGTTATTAGGTCTAAGCTATAGAGTTAATGACCAACAGACACCATTTGTGTATGTACTTGTACTTGGTTATTCAATATTTCATGTATTGAAATACATGAACATCTGGTTGACTATTCGTTTAAGGAAATATTAAGACTTTCTCACTGATGAAACTCTGTATTTCATGAGCGCTCCCATGACCCATCCTACTATATCATGGTCACATGTTAATCAAGTATGCTCTAATTGGTCAGCATAAAACATTGTTAGTCTGCTTATAAATAATATAACAGTACTAGAGTACCATATGTTGCTTGGATGCAAGTCATGGTGTTACATGTACACTATGTCTATAAGTATAGATTTGTCTTACTGATGATGAAAATTACTTGTGTTGAATTATTAATTATTTCAATTACATATGAAGGGTAATTGTCAGCCACTGGCAAGATATAAGAAATAACATACTGTTCAGTTTTCTATATTTTGTTGTAGAATATGACATAGGCCTAGCTTTGACTTGGCTAAATTGATTAACATGTGCTTTAGAACTTGTAATTTAATTAGCACATCAAACTTGACGATGTTGTATTCGACTTCAAAGATAAGGAAAAATCATGTATTTCATGTGTTTTGATTCTATTATAGAAAATGAATAATTTGACAATTGAGTTAAATAAATGTTGCGGAAATTATAACAGCCATGTATGTATTCTAATTTAATAACATACATGATGTCACATTAAATGTGGAGTGAAGACACATGTGCCTGTGTTAAAATATATAATTAGTACTTGGTTAAAAGCTTTTGGTTAATAAATCTAAGTATGTCCAGGGACAGTGAAACAACTGTCTGACATTACAATGTGACTGTAAAATTGTTGAAATGTGGCATGAAGTACCATTCATTACTATTACTTTACTTTACATTATCTGAAGTATTTTTGTTGTTATGGAATTTATAGTTTAAAAACATTCATTATTAAAGCACATTTATTGACTAGTTTAGATGATGGGTGTTCTATTTTTTTAGCGCAACGTGATAACAAATCTACAGTTATTTATGTCTTACCACCCATAAGTATGTTTCAAATATATTTATATCTATAGCTTGTATAAATCATTTAGAGGCTAGTTTTAAATGACCTGAGATTACTTGAGAATGGACTCACATAATTCTCAAACCTCAGATTTAGTTATCAGACTGTTTTTTTTTCAATGGGATATAATTATGTATCAAAGTCACCGAAGTACAGAACTACTATAGAAAATGCTTTTATATAATTCATATTTTTTTTTATACATGGGAATGGACATATCATGTTATGGTCTGCACTCTGTCTGTCCATTAGCAATTTCTTGTCCCAGGTAGTCGCTAACTTTTGAACAATGTGTCACACACTTTCTTCAAGTCTGTAGCTCAAAGGTTAAGGCTTCTCTGGGGATGGTCATGTTTGAAAGCTCTATTTCACAG
This sequence comes from Mactra quadrangularis, assembly GCA_025267735.1. NCBI lineage: Eukaryota > Metazoa > Mollusca > Bivalvia > Venerida > Mactridae > Mactra > Mactra quadrangularis. The sequence goes on along the minus strand of CM046308.1, from coordinate 14,189,921 downwards.
TGCTCTTGTTAAAACAATCATTATTATTATCATTATTTTTAGTATGCACTTTTTGAAGTAGAAGCTAGTTTTGAATTTGCATTGATTACTTGTTTAATTGCCAGATTGCCAATAATAGCTTTTTTGAGGTAAACATAGTGATTATAGAGTTCAAAATTCGAGAGAAAAAATTGAGCTTAGTGTAAATTTCTCATAAAGGTATGGAAGGGAAAAGGTCAGGACTTTTGATTTTCAATCAAGATAATGTGAATTGTCTTTATTAATTTTCATATTGACTTTAGAGAAACAAAATGGTTTAAGTGATAAAGGTTTTAAGTTAATATTCTGTGTTTTCCAAAAACACGTCGAAATACAGTAGCTTAAAAGACTTGCAGTGAAACTGAAAAAAGAAATAAGTACTATGGAGACTAATAATATAGACTAATTCATAATTTCTCTGATATTGTTATAATTGACATATCAAGCACTTTTGAACATAATTGTTTTCAATATGAAAAGAGTGCTATACAAATTTGATATAATAATAATATTACATGTATTTGCATTCAGTGCTTCAGCCTAAGCCTCAGTATAACTAATGAAGTATGTTACTTATTCATCATTCCAGTGATCCATGTGAATAGACAACTACCTTTGTATCAACATACTATAAAACATAGTATATAATAATAACATATCAACATGTATAAACACTATTATTGGTTATTATTGATTTTGAAGCTGTCAAAGCTATTTCATAATGCATAAGCTTGATATTACCACAGGAGCTTGACATACTGTATTGTAGTTTGAAAAATTCCCTCCTTTATAATACAAACTTGTTTTTATTATAAGAAGGAGCAAATTTTTCATACTACAATACAGTATGTCAAGCTCCTGTGATATTACTTTACTCATTGATCTGGCCATAGTATAATACTCAAGTGGCCTTCACGGTCCTGAAGCTAAAAAACTACATGTATATGTACATTATAAGGTATATAACTCAAAAGTGGCAGTTTTTAACCAAGTTTAATTAAAGGCCAGTATCTCCATTATAAATAATTATACTTCATAGATTTATACATGCTTGCATATCTAAGGCTTTGTGCTTTGGAATGATACCAAGATTGTTGCATATGCTGTGTAATAAGGTTGTAGGCCGATTTAAAACACCTCAATCAAAACAGAATTTGTTTAGTCAGTACAGAAGTCACAAGTATAACTGCACAATTAATGGCATATACAATACATCACTTGCATTCCCTTACTGCCTGGATGCTTTTATGGGAATCATGTTGTAGAGTGTCGGCTTACAACTTCCAATGTTGTGGGTTTGATCACGATTCAAGCCATGGATTTTATTGGGTGACCTTATCATGCCTGTACTTGACTTCCTTCAATTTTATGCCATTGTGACTTATCATATGTCATAACAAAAATCTTAAAATGGTCTAGCTGGGCTCAAATCACTTACACTCATTATTATCATTGTATAAACACATACTAGGCCTCATATCAATAAGTTGTTACAACTTGTATCATGTTAAATACTGCAAGTAAATAAAATGACAGTTTTCAGTGATTAATAGTGATAAATAACAAAATTTGATAAATGGGCCATTAGTGCTTCTGAATTTTATGGCAAAGACTTTATGATTAGTTTTTTATGGCTAGTGTTTACAAACTTGTAGAATATTTTACAGCATTTGATTATAGTTTAGCAATATTTATATGTGACTGTAGATTGCTTCTGTGATGTTTGATTTAGTTGATGTACATGTATGCTTATTCAATGTTTGATCATATAATAATGATAACTATGGTATAAAAGATTTTTACTGAAATGCAGTAGATTTTTCATGAATATTTATTTGTAGAAAGTATATGGTGTCATATTTCTGTCACCACGTAACTAACAATTAAATTAAATGGTTACTTAAGTACATTGTAGTTAACCTGTTTAGTGAAAAGTTTGCAATATTTAGAATAAGTAATGACTGGTTAACCAGTTACATAACTCATTAATCACCTAATTAACTTGTTAGTTATGTGATCGTCTGGTGGCAGAAATGCCACCTTAAGAATGAGATGACTTATATGTTTTATTATGTAGAATGATATAAGACAAGTATTCAAAAATTCTATATAGTACGAAGGGAATAACTTATTGTCAGCTTAAATTGCTCGTTATAATAGAAAATGGAATGTTGTTCAACATATTATGTAGCCAAGCAATTTTGGCTCTTTAAATTATTCATGACATGGAAATAATTATCATTACCAATTAACACAGAAATACCAGCAATACCCTTGGTAAAATCCCCAAAAAAGAATTGTAGTTATTATTTTATGCCTTATTCGATTGTTTCTACATTTTGGTTACTGAAAGAATTTAATGAAAACAAGAGGTTTTTTTTAATTCTGAAGATCATGGCAGCATATTATCAAAAATCTTACGATAATTTAATTATACAATATCGAAGGATTTAAGACTAAAATTGATCATTAGACAATTGACAATACAGGCCTCATGTGACTATATACCCTGATATTTGTGGAAGATATGTATTTGTACCATGTATATAAATCTATATATTTTAGATCCAGCCAGTGCTAACCAAACAGACAAGTCTATTACACATGTAGTCAGACCTCAAGTAAGACGATCATCAAGGACCAATAGATCAAAGACCAGTCTTAGTTCAGTGAAACCATTAAATTTACAGATGGACAACAATGGTATTTTTTTATAATTTCATTGTATCATTGGTGAAAATTTTCAGTATTAATACTGATTTCAATATTTTGTGAATAAATTACTATAGATGTAATTTTAATGAAATATTTCTTTTTCAGTATTTTTAAAGTAGGATTGCAGTATTTTTGAAACTTAATTTCACCCATGTAATTTCATTGTATCATTGGTGAAAATTTTCAGTATTAATACTGATTTCAATATTTTGAGAATAAATTACTCTATGTGATTTATATAAAATCTGTATATGTCAGTATTTTGGAAGTGGGTTTTCAGTATTTTCAAAATTTTCAACTTTCACCATGTTGTATTTGTTTGTATACTATTTGTATTGTAGAAAATATTTTTTTTAATAAATCAATGTTGTGTGCTTTACTATACATTTTAAAACTTTTCTGTCATTTTGTCTTACTAAGAGTCTTTAGACAGGACTTGATCTTTAAACCCTGAGGTATAATACTGCACTTGTACTCCCTTGCCTGCAAGCTAACTTTTATGGCAATGTGGTAGAGTGTCCACTTACTACATAGAAGGACATTGGTTTGATACAAGATCAAATCAGGGACTTTCATTTGGTTGCAAATGGCATCAAACATAACTTACCCATTATTAACCATGTGATTGCATCTTCTTATTGTCCAACAGACATTTAAACTCCCAAGATTCAAGGATGTATTCAATTATGCTGGTAAAGAGGGGTTGTGTATGAAGCAGAGGTATAAGAGGCACTTGTTTTTCCCCTGCTTGTCCTGTAAGAATTGGTTAGGTCCTGTAAATTTTTGATCTTCTAAGGACCTACTTTCCTGTAATAAACTCTTGAGTTTTGCAGTGATTGTCATAGATATATGTTTTTGTGATTTTTCTTCAGATCCACCACTTTTAGCCTCCTACAAGATAAGAAGTAAAGATTGTGACAGTAGAAGTCAGTCAGAACATGAGAGTGGATATAAAACAGATAATAGTACAACATACACACAGGTAGAAGATAGAGTCAGAGATATACAATTAAAGGTACATTATACTGAGTTTTTTTGTTTAGGTTTATCTCCATAGCAACAAATTGTAGAGGTTAAATATAAGAGTGGTAATTCAACATACCATTCTTTTGAAAAGCTAAAACTCTGGATTAAGCTGTTATTCAGCTACTAGGCTCATACTTCCATCTGTGACTGATGGCTGTCTTTTATGATTTAGAATCAGTGGTAGGTGGGATAATGGCCTTAAAAGTTATTTCATTACCAAAATCTACAGAAGTATGCCTTGCCAGGATTCAAGCCTACAACCCCTCTATCAGTAGACCTGTGCACTACCAGCTGAGCTTGCTGGGTGGCATTGTATCAGACATTTTACCTTTACAACAAGTTTAAAGGCCTGGCAATAACTTGAAGCAAGTAGTGCTATGATTGTTTATATATGGACATGCTAAATCAATATTAATAAATAAGTTTCCTGCTATTCTGGTAAATAGCTACAATGTTACTATAAGAAGTCCTCCCCTCTGTAAATGGTCAAGAATTATCCCATATTGCTGCAATTGACTATACCCTCATAAAGTATATTATATGATGTTTTAATACTATTATTATCAATTACTGATTCTATAGCATGTTTATGCTGTAAGTAAAATTTATTTTTCAGATTAAAAGGCTGAAGGACAAAGCTACATGTGGAGATGATATGACCTTGAACTTAGTTCATAACCTACAGAAACAATTAGCACACTTTGAAAAACAACTCAAAGATAAAGACAGTGGAAATAGTAGTCAGCGTAGTGAAGCTGGCAGTAGAAGTCATCGTAGTGAAACTGAAAGTGGAACCCAACAAAGTGAAACTGGAGCGAAAAGTCACCGAAGTGAAACTGAAAGCAGAAGTCGCCGCAGTGAAACTGGAAGTAAAAGTCATAGGAGTGAAACTGAAAGTAACAGACAAAATGGTTCAAGTACTAAAGGTTTGATCATTTGTATAATCTTTGTTTTTTTATTATGTATGATGTTTTTTAGGTTAATGGTCTTAATTAATTACAAAGTTAGATTTTTAGCCGGATTTTTCAACAAAAAATCGGCTTATAATTTGGCGAAACCTAGGCGGAGCCGGTAGTGGGTGTCCAGTATCGTTACCAATTGCCTTAAAGTTTTTTCTTTACCATATATTTCTGCCATTTATTGTCAGATCTTTATGAAACTTCATACAATGATAAAATACAATGTAATGAACAGAATTGATATCTCTGTCATTTATGATCAGATCTTGATGAAAATCCGGCCTTAAGGTGGTTTCCATGTTACATTTCTTGTTAATAGATAAAAACTTTGCACTACAAAAAAAATAATAGATAAAAACTATCATAAGTGCAAAGCTAGTTAGCCGAAAAATGAAAGTGAAATTAAATTGATAAAAACTATCATAAGTGCAAAGCTAGATAGCCGAAAAAATGAAAGTGAAATTAATTGATCCTAAAAGCTTTTGTAGAGCATTGGAAGATGAAATTAGTTAAAAGGAAAAATGTAATTTTTTTTTAACTACATTTCATTGTCAAATAGATGTAAATATTTTCAAGATGGGATTTTTTTTACTTGTAGATTCCAGATTATCTGAAGGCACTCCAAGAAGTACTGTCAGTACATATAGACAATCTACAAATGGTTCCACACCATCTACCTATGATACTGACCACAGTACGACAGAGACATCAACAGTAAATACTGTGATACAGAAACTACCTGTTGCCATGGAAACATTTGTTGATAATAATGATGATGGTGTTAGAATGAGTAAACAAGAATTGTTAGATGAAATGAGAAAAGAAAAGCAGCAACACCATCTTCAAATTATGTAAGAATAGTAATAGTTTTTATTATAAGGATAATAGGTACATGGCAGAGGAGGGCCTGATCGGAACTATTGGACCGTTTGAACGATTAATGTCCCAAGAGCTCAGCCAGCATAGTACTCAAAATTTGTTACTATATTTGTAATGAGTGTATTAATTTTGTTTCTCCTCCCTTATACACAGAACTTGTGGTGTTATTTACATTTAGGCTTAAACAAAAATCTTTTCGGGCCCTTTCAAAATTTTCAAATCTAGTTGGACAGGAAAAATTTAACTCCGGAAAGGGATGCAGGGTTTGATATGAATTTTTAAAGTAGATTGCCTGATTGGACGAGCAGCTATATATTTTACTTGCCTAAACTAAATGTTCACAAGCAGTAACAAGTTGTACAAACCCAAATATAGGTCATCAGGGGCAATTAGAGGACCTTTTATGTCTGGCTCTGAGATACAAAAGGTTATGTTTTATGAAGGGGTTTGATCAGTTTGGTCATTATTGATACCTTTTTGGTTTTTTAGTGAATTCGCCATTTTGAACTCTTTTAAATCACACGGAGTCACAATTTCAGTCCAAAATTAAAACAATAAATGATAGTCATCCCTGATAAAAGAGCACAAATGCATGTTTATGATCTTGCTTTGAGTGTTTATGGTGTAAGTAGGGTGGTATGATGTATGCTTAGGGATCGACAGAACCCAGGTTTAAATCCCACTAAGAGTACTGCTAATTTCCCTGAGCAGGAGATTTACCTACAGTTGTTCTTCTTCACCCAGATGTAAATGGGAACTGTGTGGGATCACCTGCTTGAAGGTGATTTTAATGATCAGAGGTGATGGTACAAAATATGAAGACAGCTGAACATGTATATGGAAACAGATTTTAACAACATTTTTTTTAATGTCTCATTTGAAAAAATCTTGTTCTGAAAAATTGTCATTCAACTAAACATGTACGTTTTGTATTTACAACCTCTTGTCAATATATATATTTATATTACATTTCAGACAATTACAATCAGAATTACTAAGATTCAAACAATCAGGACCAGTATCAAGTCTAGAATTAGATCCTAAAGATATATCATACAAAATAGAAGGTAATAGTTTATAATTTAGTTATAAGTCTAGAACTTAAGAAAAAGCAACAGCCGCCTGGCTAGCTCAGTGGATAGCATTCAAGTCTACTGATTGAGGGGTGGTGAGTTTAATTCCAGGGCAGGGCATACTTTTGTGGAGCTTGGTCATAAAATTATCTATACAGCCATTCTCCCTCCTATCAATGATTTTTAATTGTGTAGGGCAGTTGTCAGTCACTGACGAAAGTATGCGCTTAGTAGTTGGTTAACGGCTAAATACAGAGATTAAGCCTCTCCAGGAGCAGTGAGTAGGTTGACTGACCGCTGTTATATGACCTATACAATGTGTTGCTACGGGGTTAAACCCAACAACAACAAAAAAAGAAAAAGCAGCGAGGAAGAAAAAAAGGGTGTGTATCTGAGTTCTATGACTAAGACAAAACAGCAGACAAGTGTTTTGTTCTAAATTGGCTATTTGTATAGTGTAACACTCTCTAATGCAGTCACTAGTTTGGGACCAATTTGCACTGTATACATGTCAATTGACGGGAATGAGTAATTTTCATACATGTGTTAAATAATGGTAACCATCAGAAATAATTAACGACTGATTGGATGTTTATGTATATTTGGTCAAATAATATCAATAAAACACATTCCATGTGATTATTTATTTGTTTTACATGAAACCCTGTATACATGTAATGTGTTCACCTGTCTATAGTGGTCACTATCATTCAGTTCCTCTGGTGACTGCTAAACAGTAAAACCTGCATTAACAGCCACCTGCTATCAGCGGTCACCTGCTGTAAGTGGCCAATCTGGCTTCCTCCCAACAAAAATCACTCTATTTTGCCCCTGTCATAAACAGCCACCTGCTGTCTGTGGTCAGTGGTCACCTTTTCCTTTCAAATTCACCAATTTACCTGTATTAAGTGGTCACAGTCAATCAAATTTTAGAATTAAGTGGTCACATGCTGTGAGCAGCCAATCTAGTCACCTCCCTTCACTGGCTGCTTAATGCAGGTTATACTGTATACAGATTTTAAAACTCTCCAAATGTCTTAGATGGTACTGACATGTGATGCATTTTCAGCCTGCAGCAACACTATCACCAGCATGAAGATACCATGCTCCTGAAAGTATGGACTTCCAAGACAGACATGGTCATAACCTATTAGGCTGACTTTAAAGCATACAACTTCATGTACACTGATCCTTCAAACTGAGTTTCATGGTGACCAAATGTCAGACTGTCTAGGTGCCTGGTGCCTAACCCAGTCTATGGGATTCCGGCAGCAGTTGAAAAATTAATCCCTAGATTTAATCGATGATATGACATACAAGGGATAATCCAGAAATAACTGGACTGGTTGATGACTATGTCACATAAAATTTCACTTGCACCACAAGTGCTTGCCTTGTGTTGTTTTTTTGTGTATTATGCTGGTCATATACCTGAAAGAAATATAATTTTTATAGTCTTTTGTTGCTTAATAAATGCCATACTTGTGGTATACAGTTTATGTATGTGCAGTCAAGTTTGTTGAGGCTGCATCAGCAGTCTTGTTATTTCTGGATCATCCCTGGTATAATCAATTCCATCAGTATATGACTATATTTCTATATATTTATTAGATATGATAGGTGAAGGGATGTTTTCACGTGTATATAAAGGTGAATATCAAGGATCTGAAGTAGCAGTAAAACAACTGAAACTTCCTCTTCAACAACAAGATAAAAATTACTTTGCTGCTGAAGTATGTATAACATGTTGTATTAAGTAACTAATGAATATGAGCTACAATGTGTTTTCACCCATTTCAATTCTCGCCCTACTCTTTAAAATGGCAACCCAAGTAATTAAATGGCCTGTTCTTAGCTGGATTTGGTGAATTTCGCTGAAAGACTGTCGCTCTTAACTTGAAAAGCTAAGATTACTTAAAAAAATCCATTAACAAATTTTTGCCACAATGTTATATTTTTAAATAAAGATTTTACTACTATTGTAAAATATTCAATAAACATTTCCACTTTAGTAGATCTGGTCGAACTCATTTTACTTTCATTCACATAAAGTGACATCACACATGTACACCCTTTAAAGAGTATAGTCTATAATTCACTTATTTAATCTTATTGATGTCAAAAATGTGGTCACAAATCCAAATGACTAAAGCACACAGATGATTTGTAAAAATGCATGTTTGTGAAATAATACAAGTATGTGCTGTGGTCCAGTGGTAGGACATTTACTTAGGGATTGAGAGGTCCTGGGTTCAAACCCCACCAAGGGCGCTGCTAATTTCCTTGTGCAAGAAATTTACCTACTATTGTTCTACTCCACTTAAGTGTAAATAGGTGCTGTGGAAGATCACCTGCCAGAAGTAGGTTTTAAATTTAATGATCGGTGGTTATCATGCAAAATGTTAAAGTTGGCTGAACATGTATGTAGAAGCAGACTTTAAAACGGTTTGGTATAAAGTATATAAGTTGTATGATTGTATATTTTAAGTTATATAATTGTATATTTTAGGTGAGTTTATTGAAAGAATTACGTCATCCACGTGTTGTATTGCTGATTGGTGTTTGTACAACAAGTAAACTACCAGTAATGATATTAGAATATATGTCTAGTGGAAGTTTGTATGATTATCTTCATAATCAACAATGGTACATTGTTTAGTTTTATCTTTTTTATATACTGGGTTAAATGGCGTGTCAACACAATTAAGGTTATTTGAAGGAGACCAGCACACCTAACTTATTTTTCCTGCAACTTTGTCTTTAACCAGTACTTGCCAATCTTGCTTCAAGTCTTGCAATTCTCTGTACATCTTATTTATAGTTACAGATGCCTGACAAAAATTTTCCAAAGCATAGTATATATAAAGAGTTTTATAGTGCGACAATATTTACCTGAGCTTGAACTATCTTATTATTGTAATTACACCTTACACTTACAATCAATCGTGAGTTTCAGTATGCGTGTATACGATTGTACACATGTTTATAACAGCCTATTTGACTATAAATCAATTTGTAAAAATGGCATGTTATTGTACTGTTTATTTTGGACACATTTGTTCGTAAAGAAACACGTAAGTCCGCAATATTGTGGCACGGTTTCAAAGTATTAATTCATATGAAAACAAAATTAATTGTTCAATGTGTGTATTTTGTCATAAGCTTCCAATAAAATGTGATTTACAGCCAAAGACAAAAATAGAAAATAAATACTGAGTTAAATGTATTCTTGCATTAAGGTCAAGCTCAGATTAATTCTGTTGGACTATACTTATACTATAACAAATGAAATTTGTGTCTGGCATCTGTGTTTATAGTGTCTTTAATTTATATAAAGTCTAAGCCAATAGTTTTGAGCCTAGGGAAAATTCAGTCATCGCCTTAACCAAAGTGACAAGCCCAACGTATTGGCTTGTCAAAATTAATTTAGGCTAGTGAAAATAACTTATTTTGTCTGTTTGTCCTTCCATTAGTATTTTTGTATTTGGACCATAACTATGTAACTTCTAAAGGATTTTTCAAATTACTTGTCACATTTTACTAAACTTTGGAAAACAAGATTTAGTAATCTTATCAACTGCATAAAAAACATTGTAAAACATGATACACTTTATGAAATCTGCTTACTTGATTGTTTGATAATATAATTAACAGAAAACCTGTCATTAATCAATGTAGCAAGTTCAACAGTGTGTGAAGGAAACATCATTTCTTATTATACATTTACTTATGACTATGAGTACCTAGAAGCACTAGTCCAGTCGCAGGACATATGCTTAGGGACCCCCCCCCTCCCGAGGGGTCCCAGATTCAAACCCCACCAGAGGCTCTGCTTATTTCCTTAACCAAGAGATTTACTTGTAACTGCTTCACTTCATCCAGGTATTAAAGAGTAATTGCTTGGGTGGCAAAATTCCTTTAAACCAATATGTTGACTGCACATATGTAGTGTAAAAGACTTCGCAAGGAAATGGATAGATATACAGATATCAGTAGTCAGATGACCAGTGGTAATTGCAGTGATAGTTGCTGTAAAGTTGTTGAACATGAATTTTGAACTATAAAATGCAATTACAATAACCTTACTCACTAAGTAATGACAAAATGTGTAATGATAATTTTACTATCATATTTTCCTTATGACTGGCGGTAATTGTTGTAAAGTTGGTGAATGGGCATAAGCATGACACTTGGACTAAAAAGTGCAATTACTTATCTCACAAATGACAGAGTATGTTATGTATAATTATACTATTATATTTTACAGTGAATCATTAGATCATGCCTTGTACTATCAGATAGCTAGAGATATATCTTCTGGTATGAACTATCTACATAGTCATAAACCACCAGTGTTACATCTAGATTTAAAATCTATGAATGTACTATTATGTCAAAGTTTACGAGCCAAAATTGCTGATTTTGGATTCTCTAAACTAAGGTTGGTATATATGGCATTTATCAATGGGTTATTGCAAAACTAGTCTAACTACATATAGATAAAAATGGATTTAGCCTAGTTTTGCTCTGACTTATTATACCCCCGCTTCGAAGAAGAGGGGGGTATACTGTTTTACCCTTGTCCGTCCATCCGTCCGTCCGTTACGAAATTTCCGTCGCAGTTTTCTCAGCATCTATATCATGCAGCAGCCTAATACTTTGCATATTGCTTCATCCCATAGTCCCATATGGTGTAAAGCGATTTCATGCTCCTTGCTCATCTACTTCCTGTTTGTCGCATATATTAAGATTTTGGCGGGGGTATCACTAGTGAGCATTAGCTCACAGATTTACTTGTTTGTATAATTTTGAAAATTTAAGACACACATTTGTCATTTTTTTATAAAAAAACTGTACAATGTAATTATTTTAGTACATTTCTGACAGGGGAGTATTGGCAGACTGCAAATCAGTTCCTATATTTTCTTATCTATTAGGTTTCATTCCTATACATGTATTTTCAAAAATGTTCTATATTCCTATATTTATTCTGTAGTTTGACAGCCATTCCTATATTTTTTCCAAGAAATGTATTGTTGACTATGTCAAGTACCAGATTGCTTGTTTTGAACTCAATAATTGAGTGTTTGTCCATGTTTACTCTTATGCAGTCCATAAGCATTCGGAACTGCCTCGGCGATCATCTACAAAGATATACCTCGGAAATCTAATGTAGTAGGAATACAACCAGGTTATGAGGTCCGGTGACTGTAATTTTCATCCTCACATTAAATAATAACATTGTTACACACTTTATCATATCTTTTTATCAGCACATGTCTCCTGCGTCGTACTTCTCTGTAGTTCAGACTATATTACCACAGAAACCAAATTCAGCTAGATCTACTTTTTCACTTTATGATATCAGAGGATTATCTGCATAGAAGATCGCCGAGGTAGTTCCGAATTGTCCATAAGCTGTATAATTGAAGCATTGAAGGCTCATGATGAGCTATTTCGGTGGATAACTGTTGGATGACAGTGTTAGTGTATGACAGACTATAATTTGTTCTTTACTTTTTAAGTTATTATACCCCCGCTTCAAAGAAGAGGGGGGTATACTGTTTTACCCTTGTCCGTGCGTGCGTCCGTCCGTCCGTTACAAAATTTCCGTCGCAGTTTTCTCAGCAACTATAACATGCAGCAGCCTAACACTTTGCATATTGCTTCATCCCATAGTCCCATGTGGTGTAAAGCGATTTCATGCTCCTTGCTCATCTACTTCCTGTTTGTCGCATATTTTTAGATTTTTGCGGGGGTATCACTAGTGAGCATTAGCTCACAGATTTACTTGTTCACAAATACATTGTACATGTACCATCCGATACAAACTAATTTTCAGCTTGATATGAAAATGATGTTTGCACCTGGTCAGTGTGAATAAGAAAACCCTAATATTTGAGCCATGAATAACATTTATTGTTTAAACTTGGTATTTTTTAGATTAGAAAATGGCTCTAGATCAGGTTATAAAAGTAAGATGAAGAAATCAAGACCAACAAATATACCAGCGTGGATGTCTCCAGAGTTACTTGATAAAGGTGAAATCAATGGTAAAACTGATGTGTATAGTTTTGGTATAATTCTATGGGAAATGTTGACAAGAAATTTCCCTTACAAAGGACTGAGTGTTTTTCAGGTAAAATTTATTTCATTATTTATAGTATACCCTACTTGTGTGTTAATGCAATGTCTGCTAACAGATATCCTATAGATTACTGTCATAGGATCTCCCAACATTGCAATGGGGGTCACATTCAGATGACCTTCGTGTCAAGCTATCAAAAGTGTAGCTTTTGATAGCATTGGAATCTCAGAATTTCTATTAATAGAGGGAGTTTTACCAGTAATATCAACAGTGCTTGTCATTCACAGGCCGTGAATGGACATTTCTATGCAAATTGGATCCCATTCTATACATAGACTCTGTGAGAACAACAATTTCTTCATGCATATTATAATAGGTCAATTGAACGTGACTTGTACTGCAAAGAGAGAATTTTAGATGGAGTTTTAATCAGATTGTTGAAATATTGTGTTTTACCAATGTTTTCTGAACTTAAGATTTTCATAAATATTTGCATTAACACAGTCTTTATCTTTTCAAAATGCTTTAGAAGCATTCCCAAAAATAACTTATGGGCCTTACATTTTGTGTGTTAAATCAAAATAATATTAATGCCTGGCAAATATTTTTAGTAAAACAGTGTTTGAAGATTTGCAGGACATAGATTATGTCTTCATTAAATTAGGATGTTAATTAATGACCAAGTTTTTTATGGCCAAGGCCCTTATAAAATAGGCTCTTAATTGATTTGAACTTTATAAGTAAGTTATTTTATAAGTAATATGTAATGAATATTCAGGTTATAGAAACAGTAAGAAAGAAAAATCGACCTAAGATACCAGAAGGAACACCTGAAGGTTTAACTCATTTGATAAATCTGTGCTGGGATCAAAACCCTGCTAAAAGACCACAGTTTAAGGTAAAAACAATGTTTGATTTTAAGAGGATATTTGTAGATTTTAGTTTAAAATTGATATATATTTTTATATCACCAAGTGAGCTTAGAAAAAAAACCATGTAAACATATAAGAGTGGCAAAGCCAATAGTGGAAATGTCATTTTCTGAGCTCACGATTTGAGCTGTTTGCTTGTCTCTCAAATCACAATGCAACTCAGCGATGTTTAATACATCCAGTTTACAAAACAATTTAATTTGTATGACCTGTTAAGATTTCCTCATGCAAGTCGTACAAAAAAAAGCATGTAATTTTACATTCAATTGTTCAAGCAATTAAATCCTCGGCTGAATTGTTTTAATCTGCTGCCGGCATCCCACAAACTGGGGTGAGGCAGCAGGTGGCTTGATCATTTGGCACGAATTCCTGTTTATAGGATCACTGTTCAAATAGTGGTTAAATTTAGTTGTTGCCACTTATTAAAATATGCCCGTTTTATTATGTCAGTCTAATTATTTACCTACAGACGTTTGTGTGACACACAGCATTACATTTATAATAGGTTTCTACACTTCCTTGAAAGCAGGAAAAGTGCTTGAATTTTGTAAAAACATTTCAGGCTTAGAGGAGTACTTAAATTTTGAAAACAGCATTCTCACTCCCAGAGGCTATCAAAAGATCTAGAATCTGGGTATGAGATTGGAAAACAGTAGAAACTCTTCGTCTCTATACCAGAAGTTATTTTATTTTCTAAATCGTATTATACTTGTTATTTTTCAGGATGTTCTACAAATTCTTGAGAATTTATCATTCCCACCAGCTTGGAGAGAATTGTTTCAGAAAGCAGGGGTACCAGACACAGCGTTACAAGATGTTCAGTCTACAAGAACCATTATAAGTCTAGTTACTGGTACTTTAGATTCTGGGAAATCTGGAATTCTTCATAGTTTTATGGTTGCCCATAGCAACAAGGGTAGTAACTCTGGCAGAAATTCTCAACAAAGTTTGAGATCATCTCGCTCTAATGGAAAACATGACTCAAAGAAAGAAGATAAATTAGTATCTAAATTGAAAGACAAAATGAAGAAATTATCAACAAGAAGCTCAAATGTAACTTCAGAATGGGATTGTGATATTGTATCAAGTTTAAGTGACGAGACGGATGAATCTGATATGACATTGAAAAATTTGAGATCTAGTTCCGATGAGAGTAAAGTTGAGTATGAAAGTGATGAGAGTTCTATATTATCATCTGATGATCAGAATGATTTACCAAAATATAAAGAGAATGAAGTTAAAGTTAAGAAATCTATAAATGCTGTAGTTCCAAATCTTGAACTCTCGATACAGTCTGCTAGAGATGAACTAAAAGCAGAAAGACGTAGAATTACTGGTGAACCAGACTGGCTCTCTATAAGTCTGGATGACAGAAGCCAAAGAAGTGATTTTGATAAAAATATGGAAACCAGTCATAGACCAGAAGATTCTGAATTGAGGTTGACCTTGAACTCCTCCTTATCTAAGAGAACCCCTACACCAACTAGTTTCCAAGGTGATGAAACTACTGTAAATGAATCTGCTAGAAGTAGACGCAGAAATAAAAGTAAAGACATCACCAGATATTCTGAAGATTTTTGGCGCCGAGAATCATACCATAATCTACGTCCCCCATCCCCTAAGAAGAAAACCCCTCTTGGTAAGAAGTTATTAGAAAGTCCATGTAGGACACCTGATGTGAGTAGTAGACTATCAATGGGTGAAATAAGTCACAAACATGACAAAGTTAGTCAAAATTTAAAGACGGATTCCTTTGTTGAAAAATCTTATGATAGTTTTTTCGGTCACTCTTCTCAAGAACTTTCTACAAAGAGTTCTGTCTGCCATAGTGACCGACATGTACAGTCTAGTCGACAAACTGATGAAAATGATGTAGATTTTGAAAGTCATCTTATTAAAGCATTAAAAACAGAGCCTTCTAAAAATACTTCTAGCTCAGTGCCTTTAGGGAGAAAAAGTATATCTAATAGAGATGAAATATGTGTAGAGGACATGGAAAATGAAGTTGTTAATGAAATGTTGGAGAATGCATCAGGTAATAAAAACACTAGTGTAGTTAAAGACACTATTGGGACAAATTCTGATAAAACTGAGTCTAAATTAGTAAAAGTTTCCACTGAAGGTGTTAATAATGCTCTTGAAAGAGTTATGAAGAAAATTGATGAAGAAGCCAATAAAGTTGAACTAAATATCAAGAAAGTGTCTGAAGATGTTGAGAAAACTCTAGAAAACAAATTGAACCATGGAAAAAGGAAAGAACAATTCAGTTATTATGGAGAAGACAACTCATCAAACCGTTTAAATATTGCTGAAGATACTGTAAAAGCTTCAGAAAACATTGAAAAAGACAATCAAGGTATCAGTAACAGAAATAATGAGAAAATAAACAAAACAGAAGCTAAGATAGATAGGTGCACTGTCAAATCAATACCAAGTGAATCATCAAAATCTGCAGAGAAAATATCCACAGTAGATTTAAATACTGATTTATCTAGCAAAGATCAACAAGTTAAACATTTTAAAGAAAAAGAACCAGTGAATTTAGAATTAAATGTGAAGGATAAAGAAAGTACTGAAAATATTTCATTAAAGAGGAAAAATGAAATAAGAGTTGTATTGAATGAAATGTTAACATCTAAAGACTTTGTTGCTAAGTCAATTACTAACAGTAAGCAGATTGATAACCATTCTAAAACAAGTGTTACTGAGCAACCAGTTAACCATTCTAGAAAGAGTGTTTCTGATAGTGTTACAAGTTCTACAGCCAGTAATGATGAAGGTATTCGAGTGAAATTAAATTTAGAAGAAGTACCACAAAAGAAAAAGCCAGCTATAACTCCAAGAAGGAGTATTAAGGCTAAATCTTCTAGTAGTTTCTCAGGAGGTAGTGATGATTTGACTAATGTTTGTTTAAGTAAGTCCACTGATCTTGCTTTATCTAAAGTTGAAGACATTGTTAGAGTGTCTGGTGAAAACATAGCTAGTGACATTAAAAATACTGAGAAATCTTCGGACAAAAATGAAGTTTGCGATAAAAGTGCTTCAGAAAAAAGTTCCACTGAGGTTTCAGTGGTGCATGAAATAGATAATCAAGAAGGAAAAAGGCATTCACATGGGCATTCAAAACCAAGAATGGAAGATGAGTATATTTCTAGTACTAAAAAGAAAACTATCAGGGTGAAAGTGAAGAAAGATCCCCTTGTACCAAATTTAAGAAGAGAAATGTCTTCACCCATCCCTCCAGCCCCTCCTCCGCCACCCCCTCCTGCTCCAATACAACCTATAGTGAGTAAAAGTGTTCAAGATACTCTACCTAGAAGTAGTTTAGCTGAGGAAATAAAATTAAGAGTTGCTAATAGACAAAGTGTGTCTGAAGCCATGTTTAGAGGTCATAAACATAACAATACTAAACATGGCACTGGGACCCCAGGAAAAAATATGATGGTGCCAAGACCTGTGGACAATGGACCCAAATTGATGAACATCTCAGAGTTGGATGAAACTCTTGTGCCTCAACAGTCTGAAGGACTACCATTTATGGTACAGTCATTGGAACTGAAAGATCAGAAGGACCATCTGAGGTCTATATCTAAACGTCATCCGAACCAACTTGATGATTTAAGTAATGCTAGTCAGGAACAACTGTCATCCATTGCTGATATCTTAAAGAAGGTTAGTACAAATAATTATTGTTGCCATACATTGCATTCAGCATAGTGATTTGTCATTCCTTACTATTATGATTGTTTTTGTTGGGTTTAACGCCATAGCAACACATTGTATACGTCATATAACGGCAATCAGTCAACCTACTCACTGTTCTTGGAAAGGCTAAATCTCTGGATTTAGCTGTTAACCAACTACTAAACACATACTTTCGTATAATTAAGAATCATTGGTTGAAGGGATAATGGCCATAAGAAATAATTTCATTACCAAGCTTCAAGAAAGTATGCTCCACCCGGGAATCGAACCCACGACCCCTCGATCAGTAGACTTGCATGCTACCAACTGAGCTAGCCGAGTGGCTTTTTCTATTATGAAGCAAGCCAATAGTTATATACATTTTGTAATTTGAGTAATTATTGCTCAGAGTTGATTTTAAAATTAATTAAGTTGCCTTACATTTGCAAAGAATTTACAATTTATAGTTGCAAAAAAGCAACATTGACCATCAATAGATCTCATCTTGAGTTCTATTTTATGGACTTTTACTTGCTATACAATTAAAACATGAGCTACTAGTATTAATATGAAATGTATGTGTAAAAAGAACAATCTGCATGTATTATTTGTAACTTTTGATTTCCATCTATTATGTGGTTAAAACATAAGATATTTTCAAATCTTTATGTTATCTTTTACTGTATTTAAACAGTCATTTTGAATTTATTTGGCTTGTTTTAATGCTGATCACTGAATACAAGAAAGAACTAGGGCAGCTTTTTATGCGAAAGTCTGTAAAATTTTCAGTTTTCAGCAAAAAGTTGTTAATAAGAGCATTGAAAACACATGTGGCCGGCATGGCGCTTGTATATAGTGTTTCTGATTTGGAACTGTGCCGGACCCCTGTGGTTGATAATTTGGGCAATAGAAAGTCTTCTCCATAAGAAACTTTTAATTTTTTATTAATTTTTGTCTCAATAGAGTGACTAGAAATTACCATAATATATTCTAATGAGCTGTCTATTAACATTGGTTTATATCATTGCTCTATATATTTACAGGCTGTTATGAATAGACGTCTAGCTATGGGTGAGGATGGAGACAGTGTTTCTCAAAGTATGGAGTCAGCAGCTACTGGATGGTCTATTGATGCCTAACCATGATAAAGTGTGAGGCTGCTTGAAAGTGTTTTGATCTAGTTAAATTTGACTGTGCCATTGTCTTTTGAAGTGGGATTTTGTTATGGCGTATAAATGGTTACAGTAATGTGTCAAGCCTATTGATGTTTAACTGTGCCATTGTCTACTGTAGTGTTGATATTCTGTTGTATAATGTAGGGCTATACTGATTATCTAGTTAATCAACTCAGATTAAATTTCAAGGTGAAATTGATTCTGTTTCTGGGATCATTTAACCATTCTTTTATACAACATCATTGGTTAAAGTGTAACCTAGTAATTCATGACAATTTATTAACTTTTTGCTTTATATGCATTGAAAATTCATCAGGTTTTTCATCTTTAAAGATCATTAAGATTACAGAAAAAGAATGATTGAGTTAAGATAATACTTTGGTAGGCATTTAATTCAGTTAAAGACCCATTTTTGTACCCAAAACCATTTCGAACCCTGTTAATATGGACCGATGACATTGACCAAAATGCCTTTTAATCAGTTCTCATAAATTTCAGCCAAAGACTTACCAATTTCAGTTTAAGTGATCATGACAGCCCTTGTATTATAGTCTATGTATGATTGACTTGTGTTAGGATGTATAGATTCCTGACTCTGTTTTTGTCAGTAGAGTTTTAACTATGTTTTGATTTATTTTTTCTTTTGTTGTTAGTGAATATTTCAAATTAGCTCAGGATAAAATTACCAGGATTTTTTTTGTTGATACATGTACTTTCATGTAAACATTTTATTTATTATTCATAATATTGACATGATTTGTAATTTTAACCAATTTCCAGAGTGAACGTCATTTATTTTAGTTGATATATATCCCTTATGTGCCTTTGACCGTTGTTTATTGTATTCTAAATGCTTTTTGTGTTATTTTGTCTCAATAGTTAAATAGTTCTGATTGGGAACTCAAATTCCTTTTTTTTCCAGCTGAATACGGTTTACTTGTTCCAAATATATCTGCGCAGATCAAAGTTAATTTACATATTGTTGGTAAAAATATGTTACACAGATTAAATACTATTTTTCTTCATTCACACATTGATGTATCTAATGTGCATGCTTTCATGCGGTACAAATTTAGTTTTTCTGCTAAAAAAGAGATTTATTTGAGTTCCGAATGAAGTCCATTACTTTTAATGCTCATATAGAAAACAGTTATAAGTTTTGAATAATTTTCTTATAATGTATAAGTGTTAGTTTGTACCAGAAGTGGTAAGAGGGCTAGACTATAGATGCTAAATTGTTCAAGTTTACATAATGATTATGAAAAGTTTAAAAATCTACAGTGCAGTTAAAAAGTCTGCTTCCATGTCCATGTTCAGCTAAATTAAAAATTTTGTACAATAACCCCTTTATCTTTGAAATCACCTTCAGACAGGTGATCCCTCACAGTACCCGTTCAATTTACACCTTAGTGGAGTGGAACAACTGTTGGTAAATTTCTTGATCAAGGAAATTTGCAGTGAAGCTAGTGGGGTTTGAACCTGGGATCAGGGATAACAATAGTGCTGTGAAACTAGTAGAGTCTTAATGATACTAAGTAATTTTTTATGAGAATAAGTAGGAAGAAGGGAAGTTAATTTCTCTGTCATATGTATGACTTATTCTTAGTACCTTGGGTACACTTCCATTAAAAAACATTTTTATGTAAATGGCAAAGATGTCCCAGTGATGAAGTTCTATGTAATGTTACTACTATAATTTATTTTATTTATTATAAGTTAACAAATATTTTCAAATTAAGGATGAAGCCTTTACCAAGAAATCTTTGCCAGATTTTTTTATATATTACTTGTTATTGTCCAATTTTTTTTGTAAATATGATGAAAAAATGACATTAATAAAATCAAGATGGCGCTTGCATGCAAAATGTTTAAAGAAATTCATAACAAAGATTTCTTGATGAAGGTTTAAGCCAAAATATTCATATAAGAGTTGTTTTTTATATAATACTTGTATATTCCCTTTGGAATAAAATTGGACAAAACTTTTTTTATTATATGAATATGTGTTAATGGTTTGCTGTAAATGCCTGTAGATATTAAGCTAATTAGTACTCAAATAGTTGATATTATATTTTTATTATTCCTGAATGATAGAAGCATTGACCTGATACATGTAACAGGTCTTTTGGGAAAATATTGGTGCACATAGTATTGAGTACCAGTATGAGTAATATTGTTAATTGTAATATTGTTTTGATTAGATATGACATATCATGCTTGGAGTGATATATTTTCTGTAGTTATGTGATTATGTCAATGAGATTAGATTTTATATGAAATCATTGTGGCCGCCGAGTAGTTACAACATTGAACTGGTAATAATTGAATAGCCAGATCCGCCTTGAACTGACAACTGCCCCACATGATTAAGACTCAATGATTTGAGGGAAAACGGCTGTAGATATTATTTCATGTTCAATCTTCACTAAAGTATGCCCTACCTGGGAATTAAACCTATTTCCCGTTGATTAGTTGACTTGTGCTATAAACTGAGTTGCCAGACAGCTAGAATCAGCTGTACATGTAATGTAAATAGCAACAATATCACTTGGTTTTTTAAGGCACTTGTTTTAGCAGGACTTGTTGTTATATAATCAATAAGTCAGAGCAAAACTCATCAATATCTTTTTGTATTGAAATGAATGTATAGCTTGTTTTTCTCAACTGTCAAAACATGAATAATTTCACAATGAATTGGTATGTTGAAATTATCGTTGCCTTACTATCACGACATTCATAAAATGTGTATTATGATTGAGTAGAGCTGCTAATGTCATATGATAGGCTTATAGTCAAGATACATCAAATATGACAAGGCCTTCAGTATAAATATAATGTATTCAGTCTTCGTGAAATATTCTTGTTTTGACAGTTGAGAAATAAACGACTATAGTTAGAAAAACTTTGTGCTGACCTATTGTTATTTTAACTGAATGTCTTCTCATCTTGTTCAATGAAACATCTTACTATTAGTTGTACTTGTTTGTAAATGCATTATATTCATACACAACGATATTTATATAATTTTAAATACTATTTTCATGTGTAATTAATCTTATAAAGATTATTTGTATGAAAGAAATCCCTTTCTTTTTTTGATTAATTCATTAAAATTAATAAGAATTTTATGTTAGATAGAGATATAACCATGTATTATTGTATTGCTATAAGGCCTGGTCACACCGCAAGAACTTTGCTGGGACCTGCCTGGAGCGGTGAAAAAAATTCATCAATGCTCGTTACCGTTCAACAAAAGTCCCTCATACTGCTCCCAATGTTTTGAACTGCACAAAATAATGCCAGCTGTGAGGTGCCGAAATTGTTTTAGCTAGGGCTATGTTTACTTCCCCTTCAACAACACCCAGTCAAAGTTTTACCATCATATCTACCGTTAAGCCAACACTATAGTAACACCCGCTGCAGCGGTGCATTGGTAAGGCAACACCTGTGTTTTTAATTTTTTCACATTTTGTGGGTGGTGATGAGCGTTGTCGAAATTCGGTTCCCTCTCCCTGTCGTTCAATGAACGCTCCAACAAAGTTCCGGGGGTGTGACTGGGCCTTATGATAAGACTTTCATAGCTGATAGGCACTCTTATTTACAGAGCCACCCCTACTGAACAATTAATTTTGTTTTCATAAGAATAAATACTTTGAAACTGTACCACAATATCGCATGTTTAGGTACTACCCTATGTAAGAGTGACTCCAAAATACAAAGTATCTAAACATTCCATAATTATAAAATTGATTTATACATACAATGTATTTATTTCTATAAAATTTAACTATATTTGTTTTATGACTCATTAATTTTTCTAAATATTTATTAGATACCGGTAGATTTATCTTTAAAACATTCCGTCCTGTATTTGCTTTTTACTTTTATTTGTCTTTTTGTTGACGTATTTTAGTTATTTATTTCATTTATTATTTATACAATCTTATTTATTTTAAATATTTTTTTGGTTCGTCAATGGAACTTTTTTTGTTTTGTGCTAGAATAAAAGTGAGAAATTTGATTTGTATTTCTTTTTATTTTATTTGTTTTTCAATTTCTTTACAAAGTTTCAGATACTGTACATTTTAACTCTGAAGTACATTGTACTTACTTACACACAAGTGTATCTATGTCAAGATGCGATTGACTTAATTTGGAACGCCAATTTTTCCTATCAATACACTGGCAATAAAAACAAATGCTGTTACATATTATTATTAAAAAGCACTAAAAACAGATTAAAATAAATGTACAATTTTTTTAAATGTAACAGTGAGAGTTAACGTTATAAAAAAAGTTAAAATGCGGTTTATAGTCTGCTTCCATATATATGTTCATCCGACTTTACAATCTGTACGATGACTCTTGATCACTGAAATCACCCTCAGGCAGGCGATCACTTACAGTGACCATTTACACCTGGGTGAAGTGGAACAATTGTAGATTAATTTCTTGCTCAAGGAAATTAGCAGTGCCCTTCGTAGGGATCGAACCCAGGACCTCTCGATCCCTAAGTATGCGTCCTACCACTGGACCACTGCTCCTACTTAAAGTTTATTTCTACGACAGGGGATTACCCAACCCTGGGTATTATTGGTCATAACATTTGAGTACCATAGGGTTCTGGCAATGATATGATCAGATAAATGAAACAAGCAACTTGACTTATAAAATTATTTACAAATCTAAAGTCCCAATTTTTGAATTTTGCACGTACTACATATAGTTTGAAAATGGGATTGAATGTTCATGACATAAAATAAGCCAACATTCTCTTTCTGTCTCAGGCCTAGAAGTCTTTCTCTAAACTTAATAATAAATTTGAAATCCAAGAAATGCAAATATACTTTACTTGAATCGAAATACAAACTTGCTATAATTAGTTATACTATACAATAATAATAATAACTTTATACTCTGAAGGTAACATTTAGGCATACAAAGTAAAACTACATCAGAAACAACAACAGAATTAAATGTCATGTACCAAAATATGAAATTTTAAAAAACATACAATTGAAATAAACGTATAAAAATCTCTTGCACTCACATACACTAATGAAGACAAGACGCAAAGACAGATATTTGAAGACAAAACATGTGTATGAGTATTGTCAATATGAGAGGCTTAACTAGAGGTGGCCAGCAATGTCTAGATAAACCAAAGATACACTATATTGTTTCCTTGTTCATTTGTTTGGTTTAACGCCATAGCAGCACATTGTATAGGTCATATAAAGGTGGTCAGTCAACCTACTCACTGCTCTTAGAAAGGCTAAATCTCTGGATTTAGCTGTTAAACAATAACTAAGTGCATACTTTTTGTGAGTGACTGACAACTGCCCCATCCGGCAATCCAATTCCATCAGTAGTCTTGTGTGCTACCAAATGAGCTAGCCAAGCGGCTCGACACACTAATTAGTCCAAGACCTAAGATCATATACATTGTACATTTTGTTTTGCAGGCTGTTTTGATTTGTTAATTGAAATTTGAAAATTGCAGGCTAACATTAAGAAGGTAGTTTTCAATGTTAAATTATCCCACTCACTTGCACCCCATCTTGGATTTCACATAGTCTTGCCAGAATAAGGCAATTTTAATGCCCAATTCAGACCAGTATATATCAAAACCAAAACATGCCATAACATTTATTGTAATCAGCCTCAGCTGTTTTACTAAAATAAGTGTAGAATCAAATATAAGGAACCATAATACTTCTGCAATTTACTAACACCTTATTTCATAATATAATTACGCACCTTACATGGTCAGAGTACGCCAGCTTCATATCACTGACATATGTATACTAAACACCTTTTCTAATTCCACATTTTTAATACAAATGCACCTACAAATTCTTCCCATTAAATCGTTATACATTTAAACTTAAAGCACTTTCAAATTACTATAAGCTACACCGAAACTGTGTGTAAAATTGATTGAGAAACCTGTAGTTTGCTAGTTCCATGAAGCACTTGCAGTTTATGTTTTTTTTACCTGGCAATTGCTACTAACGAGTAAAATTCATACAAACTACACATATCTAGTCTTAAAGTATAGACATGTTTGGAAACAATTCAGTTAATGAATGACAAGGGATTCAGTAGAAATTCGAAGTTGCAATCATCATACTATGACATGAAATCTGTTTCAAACCCATTAAATACATTACAATAGATTTCAACTAAGTAAATTAACCAGCCAGTAAATATAAAAAATGGACATTTTTAATTATCAGTGCATCAAGTATATAATTCTCAACGTATTTAACATTGTGTTTAATTAAAATACATACCTCCCATATCATGATAAAAAAAATTAAATATAAAAACTGAAATATGCCTAAATTAAGATTAAGTTTGTTTGCCCTTTACCGACCGACACGAAAAAATGCCGCCGCCTCAAAAAAAAATATTCGAACAATAAATTGTGTGTTTTCTTATTGTTTTACCGTTCATCGTATTATTTTCCGGGAGTTTCTTTACGCAAAATATCTGCTTTAGGAACATTTTGTGATCATTGAATATTAGATAAATATTTTTTATTCATAAACAAACAAATTGTTTTGGCGGATCTACCTAAGTGAGGGATACTTCTTGAAAAAAATCCTATCTACCAACCCAACCTAAAACTTTAGGGTCGGTAAAGGGCAAACAAAGTATGTTTTAGTTTAGGCCTTAGTTTGGAAACGAAATTCTGCTGGTAATTTAAAAATAGTAGGTATTTAAAACTTTACCCAGCACTAGCTAATGCTTTCCAATATGGCTGCCATAAGGCAAAACGGTACCTTAATCTAGGTGGTTAACAGAAATATCAAACTAAGAGTAGACAATTAAATATTCTTCAGCAGCTTGTATTATGCTACAATTTATTTAAATATGGCTACCATTGAAGATACGAGGATCATGGATATTTGAACATTATGAGACACGGCGCTGCTCACTGGCATAAATTGAACACCTTTCTCAAAACGCATCACTTCTTTGGGACTTAAGCGAAATTCCATTGCACTTATTTCTTCATCGGTAGCAATAAAGTGTACAGGCACTTTAATAACGATATCTTTTGCCAAATAACGTTCTATGGCATATTCCCAAGGATCGACCATTTTGAATTCAAATTTAGATTCGTCCGCAGTAGGAATTAGTTCCCCTTTGATGCGATTTATTTCAAGCCAAAGATAAGGCGGATCTACTTTTTCATCGCGTATTGATACTTTAATATCTGGCAGCAACATGTTACCATAATTGCCAACAAATTGGGTGATATTTGTATTGGTAAAGTTTTTACTTGGTGGTATATTTAGGTCGTCTATGCTGAACTTGTTCCATGGCTCGGGGAACGTACAGGTAGTTTCTAAATCAAGCCATGGTTTATTACCAAGTAAAATATCTGAGACATAGTACAAAATTGTATGTTCAGCGTAGCTGGAAGATTTTGGAAGTCCTGGACCATTCACACTGACGAAGATTCCAAAGTCTTCGTCGGGAAACAACCAAAGCAGCGATATGAAAGCAAAAAAACCACCACTATGCCATATTTTTCTGTGACCTAAAAGTAAAGAAACATTCTAAGGAAATGATAAATAAAATTAACTTGTCAAACTAGAATATGATATTCAGGAATAGAGTCTATCTTTTGATAATTCATTTCATACTTTTCCTGCTGTTCTATTTAAACGAGCGATGATGTCGTTCCAGCTTATAACTATCAAATATAGAAAAGTTCTAAATACAAACTAACAGATTGACAGGCCCGTAGCCTGAACAGGAGGGGGGCTAGGGGGGGCTTACCCCCCCCCCCAATATTTTCAGCAGTTATAGTGATTGAGGATCTTTATTTAATCTGTCACACTAAATTGATTGATACAAGTACACATGTATGCTTTTCGGCAAAATCAATTTTGCAAACACTTTTTATGGATCAAGATGCTCAAATGCAGTGTAAAATTGAACTTAAACATAAGTACTGTACCATTAGGAAACGTTTTCTTTTTCTTAAAACAAATCTCAACAAATTAGCCCCCCCCCCTCCAATCTAAAAATGCTTCGTATGTGCCTGATTGAAATTATAAAGCCTTGGAACACGACTCATGTTGCTACGGAGATACGCTCTCGATGCCTTGCATTGACTTTCGTTGACTCTTCCGAACGGGGCCACTTTATTTTTTTGTTGGGTTAAATGCCGTTACATAGGTATAGGTCATATTACAGCGTTCAATCAACGTACTCACCGTCCCTGGAAAGGCTAAATCGGTACATTCTGACCACTGCCCTGCATGATTTTAGAATCAGTGACAGGAGGGAGAATGGACGTAGAATTATTTCATGACCAGGCTCCACATAAGTACGCCTCGCCCGAGAATCGAATTTACGACCCCGCGATCAGTATACTTGTGCGCAACAGTGTGAGAAAGTCGGGTGGCAGGTCGTGTTCACATGGCTGTATGGGACATCAGTGATTAAATCGCAATAACAAAAATATGTGGTAAGCAATTAATCTGATTTCTGGCTTTAAGCAAGCCAGACAAGGACAAGAAAGAGTACGGGTATACTTTGGTTGTCATTGACATTAATTTTTCAAGCAATTAAGTTACAACACAATGGCTCCACAAAAAATTAGCATGAAGGAGTTAACCCCCTCCAAAACAGATGAGGGCCAATGCATAGAGATCGGAACTCCTCGATCATTCATTGAATGGATACTTTATTCGTAAATCTTCGGCTGAGTAGTAGAGGTCGTCCACGGAAACATTGTGTATATAAATATAGCCAGTTTCATTACACACCAATATTTAAGAGTAAATTATTTTACAATTTTATAGTTTAATTAGTTTACACTTATTTTATAAACATATCATTATATAAAATTTACAATGTGCCCACACACTATGTAAAATAAATGTTAACATAAAAATGGTCTGTTTAAATCCGAAAATTGCTGTGCATGCATTAGCTTATTCACCTATTTAGTGGGCAAGTCCATTGTTTAAAGTACAAAAAAACCGCATGACCTAGAATACGTCCTGTACAAAATGGGGGCAAATATTGTTATATTTACCATTGTATGTAGAAGTAAACCAAGCGTAACCATATGCTTTAGTTGAATCATTAAAAGGATATGTAGGCGAGACCATACTTTGCATAGAACCACCATATGGTAGATAATTCTGTTCCTAAAATATACAAATTGTCACATGAATGCAACACTGCTTGAATACAATTTGAATTTGACAACATATACATATTTACGTTTTTCGAATCAATTACGTGGTATACAATAAAAAATATGCTCTCTTGTACATCGGTCAAAAGTTCCACTCGTTCACTTTCTATCAGTAACGGTATAATAGTATTGACTGAGCTGCAAAGGGAGCGTACTAAATAGAAGAGTATGACCAGATTTGAATAATAAAGGGACAGTAGAGCCTTTTTGGCACATTGTTTGAAGTTAATGTGGGTCGGTACCTTACTCGGAGGGAAAAACGAAAAAAATATTTTGTTCACCGATTATGATAAAAGTTGGCATGCAGATACCTTCATGCTTCTTGTTTGTTTTTCTGGTAACCTTAGCGATGTTGTCGTTTTTTTTCACGACGTCATTGACGTCACAATGGTTCGCGCTAAAAACAGGCATGCAAGTACATTAGCCCCATATATTTAAAGTATTGAATGTCCGAGGACAAAGATAATTATACCAAAATGTTTCTGAAATGTTGTTGCATACAAATATTTTGTTCCGATTATCTAAATATCACGTCAGTCGTAAAGATTGTACATTGCATCACTAAATTCAGGGTTTTCACGTCTAAAAGGTTTCACCAATTGCCGAGTTATAACGTTTATTTTCAAATTAAAGCAGAACGGTGGTCAAATTCTTATTGCGATTTTTGAAAACTACACACTTTTTGTGTCATTTTAATAAAATAAAAAAGGAAAGTGAACGTTCTCAGTTTTTGGATATATTTAAATGTCACTTTGCGGCCATTTCAATAGGAGTACATGCAGTAAAATGCATAAAACCCGCTGCTGTCTATTAAAATTAATGGGGTAACTAAAGCACATTAACATGCTCAAATCTTGCAAAATAATGCCTTTTATGCACAAACAGTATTTTCGCTTGAAATTTCAACATTTGTTTTGCATTTTTTATTGCATTTTCTTTTTGTTGGGTCTAACGCAACACATTGTTAAGGCTATATATCACAGCATTCAGTTAATCTACTCTCCGTTTTCTTTGAAATGCTACTCTGGGTTAAGCTGTAAACCAGTTACAAGGCGTTTACTTCTGTCAGTAACCGACAACTGCACTACATGATTTAGAATCAGTGGTTGGGGGAGAATGGCCGGACCAGCTAATCTTTTAATGAATCGTGAATACATACCTTGAAAGCATCAGCCAGGACTGAGTCATCTAACAGCTGAACACCATCTTCAGTTTTACCTTGTTGTAAATTAAACTGTATCCATTTGGTCATATCTTTACCATTAGATATAATACCTCCTGCTGGCTCCAGGGGATATACACTAAATAGAATAATTGACAGTAAATGACACAGTCCAGAGTACGTTTTGGAATCCAGAACTCTTACATACTTACTGTATCATCAGATTCCTTTCAAATTTTCAACAGGTCTAGTAGTCTGTTTCCAATGGTTAAAAAATGGGTTCAAAAAAAAATTACACTATACTTTTTTATAATAGTTTTATTTTGAACTATGGACCTTGTAGTTAAAAAAAAGTATCATCCTCAAATTTTCATGTCATTATTTCGACGGCCATCTTGGATTTCAAAATGGCCGCCATGAAAACAATAAGTATACAATATTATTGTAAAGATGCTCATAATTTTTTTATTAATGCTCAGATTTTGTTCATACTTAATCAAAATGACCACATGATTAAACCCTTAAATTTTAAATATCTAAATGTGACTTTGATCTTTTATGACCTTGACCTTCAAGGTCACAGGTTAAAATTGTATTATTTTGATCGAATGTATTATGTGTACATTACTTTTTTCTGAGTTTTACATTCTTTTGAACTTATGAATGGTTTATTTCAATGTTTAATCATTTCTGAACAGAAAAAGTATCCTCCTCAAACTTTCATGTTATTATTTTGGCGGCCATCTTGGATTTCAAAATGACCTCTATGAAAATAATACCTTTACAATATTTATTTAATGTGTTCATTACTTTTTCATTTATGCACAGGTTGTATTCATACTTTGACACAGAACCCACAATAATAAGCCCTTACATTTGGGAGGTATAAAGGTGACTTGATCCTTTGTGACCTTGACCTTTCCCAAGATCAAAGGTCAAAATATTGCTAAAATTTGATATAAGATATGGTGTATACATGATTATTTTTGTGTGTCTAAGGTTCTTTGGAACTTATAATTGGTTTATTTCCCTGTTTGATCATTTTAAATCAGGAAAAGTATTATCCTCAACTTTTCATGGTTTTATTTTTGGAGCTATTCTGGATTTCAAAATGGCCACCATTAAAAACTAGACTACATATATATTAATGTAAATAAAAATCCTTACTGCCTGATTTATTCTTAGATTGTATTGATACTTGGACACAATGACCACAATTCTAAGCCCTTATGTTTTGGAGATAAAAATGTGACCTTGATCCTTTATGACCTTGACCTTCATCAAGGTCACAGGTAGAAGTTTGGCTCAATTTGATCAAAGGAATTATGTAAACATGATTATTTTACAGAGACTAGCATTCTTTTGAACTTATAATTGTTTTATTTCAATGTTTTATCATTTGTGATGAGGAAATTGGTTATAATTCATCATACCCAATTACTCATTGTATTATCCTGACAACCATTTTGGATTTAGAAGCGGAAACCTTCGTAAGGTTTTATAGCGTTAACATATATATTTAAGGATTGAAATCATAGAAAACTGACTTTCATCGAAAAATAAATGTCATTTTGATGATATCTAATCTGCATAAGTGCTGAAGTGTAACTCTTAAAACATATTATTTAGTACATGAAAAAAACCTTAGTAAAAAAAAGGTAGTTTCAAAGATCTATATATTAAAGATTGTTTTCATTGTATTGGTTTTAAGAAAAAAAAGTAATTATTCAATTGCACATCCACAATTGACGAAATAAACATATGTTTGATTTCACGGCGTCTCAACGCCCTGATATTGTGATGGGTAGTTTTTTGTAGCAATGGGCAAAAGTCACCTGACAAAATCCTTTCGATTTCTACTGCCAGCATTTTATTGGTTTTTAATGCAATCATTGTACAGCCCATTTCCGTTAAAAGTTAATAAGAAAAAGCATTTTTTTTCAAAACCATATACATGTAAACGATATTTTGATCAACACACGAAATATCAGCGTTTTATATTAACACATTCCGCAAATCCTTTCGACACACTTGGAAAGCTCGCCAGTTTATGGATTATGTTTTCTCGTATCCAAGTAAATCTTTTCACGTGTAAAAATGTCTTTTGAACCTTACATTTCTAAGTTTCTATATTTGCTGGCATGTTATTTTTTTCTTTCTTATAAAATTATGATTTCAATTTGAAATAGCTTGCCTTTTGTATTTAGGCGCATCTTTGAGATAAGTGTTAAATCCTTTTGAGAATCCCGCAACAAAAGACGTCGCTGTAGTTATTTTTTCATACCAAAAAAGTTTTGCTAGCAAAAGCGGCCACTAGTTGCTATTTTTTCTAGCAATTTTTTAATAACGAATAGCGAAATAGTAATTTAGTCATAAAACGAGGTATCACTTCGAATTATTAAACAGGGCAAGTCCATTTTCAGAGCATAAGGCCTCTAAAAGGTAATTATACAATTTACATGGGCCATGTTTCAGGGCACAAATCTCAAGTTAAAGCGATTTGGACGGGTACTGGCGTATACCACTCGAGAGGTCTGACCTAGGGCTATCACGTGGGCTTTGTGGCTACCCTGGGAAATTCCGTGGGCTTGGGCCAAAGACCACTAAATGTCGGTACTTTCCCTTTTGCATTTAAAATCAGCAGTCAGATGGGCCATGTTTCCGTGCTATAATCTAGAGTTAAAGCGATTTGGCCGGGTACTGGCGTATACCACGCAAGAGGTTTGACCTAGGGCTGTCATGTGGACAAAAGTGCTACCCTGGGGAAATTCCGTGGGCTTGTGCCAAAGACCAATAAATGTCGGTACTTTGCCTGATCCGTATAATATCAGCACTCAGATGGGCCATGTTTCCGTAAGCGAATCTCGAGTTCAAGCGATTTGGCCGGGTACTGGTGTAGGAATTGTTGATTAAGGTACAAATGATTTTCTATATTGTATAGATACTCGTATATGCACCTCAAAACATTGGACAATTCAATTACAAGCGTTCACATATCAAGAGTGCAATGTATCTAACTTAATTCAATCTGATCAGCATCTATCACTTGAATATCGAAGCGGATATTAAAATATCGAAACTGGTATTAAGATTTAAGTAGTTTTGAAGTTAACCATTTCAATTATTAAAATAAAGTTATTATAGTACTAGAGTTGCATCCGTGTTGCAATCTCTTGGGAAACTAAATGGATCATTATCAGTAAATATCTAACTGAAACTATTGTTATCTATACATGTACATTAGTTTTAACTTTCCTTCTACTTGACTTAGGTCACCGTTTGAAATTAAAGGAAAAGTTGACCGTTTCTAAGAAAAATAATGTCTGTCCTAAAAGGAGTGCATTATAGTACAGTCGAGGCTGTCACATGTGATCCTCGAACAGACTTGCAAAAAATGTCACATGTGAGTCTTTCAATACAGTTCGAATGGGGTTCAATTAACTTGCACTTACCGATAAAGTCAATATGTCCATTTACACACTTACATTGTGTCTCGTCTATAGCGTCTTTACTTTATAACTACCTTATTTTTATGTCAAAAATAGTAAATAACAATTTTAATTCAGGTATTTTTTTAAAAATACGCTTTTTGTACGTCTGTGATGACAGTAAAGATATCCAAAAACAAGTCAATAGTAGCGTAACTTTCAGTTTTCACGACAAACTTTCATCGACATTGGACATTCGGTTCAGCAAAATGAAATATTTTACTGGACCTTATGAAAGTTTACTGGACCACAATAAACATTACTTCTAGTCATCAGGCTTTCTAACTAAAACTATGCACAAATAGCCTCGGTCGATTTATTAAAGATATTTGTCCAAAACAACCTCTTGAGAAATCAGGTCAATTGGTTTCAATAGAAATCAATATGAAACAGTTGTTATCTACTCACTTACATAACTATACGTGTGGATCAAGTGTGTCACTTTTGCTATCCCATTTTTTTTGCTAACTTCAGCGACGTTAAACATTCACCATGCCAGTTTGTACAATAATTTGATTTGGTCAGTAAATTAGTGTTTACCACAACATCAAACTTCGTTTAGAAGTCATGTCTCATTGTTGTGATTAAAATTCTTAGTTTCCTTTACATATGAACAGGAAAACGTTTTATAACAAGTTGCATTATACTATTGAAAATCCTTAATAGTTAACATGACAATTCAACACAATGCTATTTTGAGTTACATTAAGATTATACTTAACTGTTTTTTGTTTGCCATGACAATCACATTGCTGCATTTCGCAGCAATTTTTTACTTGTTGTCTATAGTATGGCAAACCCCTGATAGAAAGATGGGCTGGCGTTCGTGAAGGCAGGCCCCCCAGTGTCATTAACAATTGTGTCTAGGTTTCTTATCTTAATTATCTGCCATTTGTGGCCAGAACTTAAGGAAACTATATACAATGATAGCATACCATGTGAAAAGCAGAATTATGAAATAATCATACCCCCCACCTTGCTTCATTATAAGATTGTTGCCCATTGTAATTTTTGCTATAAAGTTTTATTTAATTTAGTATATTTTAGAGCTAATTTTTGTCAGGCATTTACGAAGCTTTACACCATAAATGTTTATACCATGAAAGGATAATAATATCATAAATATGCTATAACATTGTCTGCTTCTTGCTTAATGTTTGATTATTGCCATTTATCTATCTTTCCATGAACAATTCATGTTATAATTGTTTTCTCTATGCTGCTTTGGTTGCTGTAAAAACCAAAAGAGAACTGTATTCTTACATAATTTTTTCTCAATTTACCTTCACAGAGTAAATCTGGCTTGAATGTGGTTTTCCACTTAATTGTCTAAACCATGATCATTTTGGTGAAATCATATAATAGATTTTAGTAATGATAAATTTCACATATGATTTCATATAACCAAATACACCCATCAGTTTGGGGTAAAAAATGGAATATTATTCTGATGTGGACCATATAAACGTTGCATCTAGAACAATTGCACTATACAAAAATGTTTAAAAAACTACTCTGGAATACCAACAATCTCTTAGCTGTAACAATATGACAATGACATGACCTGTGGTATACATTATATCTTTAATGCGCCTAGTAACTTTATGCAGAATTGTAGTGACAGACATTGAACCTTTAAATTCTGATAAAATGAAAGGACCCAGGTAAGTCGTGTCTTGTATACATACATATATAAACATTTCATAATATTTCCAACTTGAACTTCGTGTCACAGTTTGATTAGTTAAACCACAGTAAGATTATTTTAATTACATATTTTCAATACATTTTAACTTTTATTTAAACATTTAATTTTCAAATTGTGATAAAAACGAATAGTATGACACATAACTAAAAACCCGGTTCAAGTAAAAACGAACCGGTTACACACATAAAATTTGTATTGCAATATAAACTTGTATATCCGGTAACTGTTACACCTCTACAAAATACCATAACTAATTGGCATTCAATTTTAGTTAAAATCTTCCGGTCCTATATTCCCTAAATAAGACAGCATTAACAATTTAACAGCCATCTGGCTGATAATATCTTGTAAAACAGAACAGATATTTCATTAAAGGGCATGAGCAATACCCATCACCCAAATAAATACCCACCTCTTTCACTTGAAAAAGATAAAACTAACAGAAATGGCACTGTATACCATTCATATTGTCCTTTACATGTAAATTAAGTTTGATAACATGGCTGCCATGTTTTAGTCAGTGAATGTTTAAGCAGATCAATTGAAAGGCATATGTTTATTCCATTTTTGTTTAGTAAGAAAACTTTTGGATAGCATGGTTTTCAACCATAACTGACTGACAATCTATTTTAGACAAGGAATTTCTATTTAAACATGATGGGGACATGCTGTTCCAAATTGTAGGTATCAATATCTAAGTCATTTATGTTATGTATACTGCTGTTAGTGGAGCAGAGATGTGGCCTTACTGTGTTTGTTTATTCATGACCTTACATTCTAGTTTTGGCTTTTAGTAAATCTGAATGGGTCGGACGCGTTAGAGAATTTGTCCATTTATGACTGGAGACCTCTTGGCTCTTGCAGGAGATGAGATAGCCTTAAACCTGGGAAGAGTAGATCTCAGATTAACACATTTATGTTGTAGACAAAACCCTTGATTGCCACCACTCTTGACTCCAAATTGAAATATCTCTGATATATTTCCATCAAATTGAACATTACTTTGAATAAGTGTATGTGCACAGACAATTTAAGGCAACCGTTTTTACATATTTTCAGTGCTAAATACACGTATGTCAAGCAATTTTTTCATGTCACACACTTATGATATCTTTGTAAATACATTTAAACATGCTTGTCATCGATGATAGCATTTATATAATTCAATTAATTACGTGATGAAGGCCTATACAAAAAGCCTTGATTGTTATACATCATGTAACATGTATAAATATGTGAAGAGGGTTGTGAAAAAATGGGGCAAAATGGAAAAATGACCGAATTACAATTACTGAAAAGTACTAGCATCTAAGACCTCATTTTGGGAAGTAGTAACTGAAGTGGAAATTTGAGGCTGAAAAGAGCAAAAAATGCTCTACCTCAGTGTTGCCATGGTAAATAGAATAAAGGTCCATAAGAAATTGTTCTAAAGTTAACACACCCAGGGAATACCTTTGCCAAGTTGCAATCAATACGTAATGAAAAATGAGCGTCTTGAAATAGCTCTATTGCATTACTTAAATTGCAAAAATATAGACAATTTTCACCCATGCCCCAATCAGAAAAGGGTTAAATGGTTATGATTTTTACAGACTTTTGTCTTAATTTGTTTTATTTCTAACCTATTGCTCTAAGAATATCTAAACTTGTGTGTACCACTCAAAGTTTTCAACAAGATGTAGGAAAAAAGGGAATTCACTCGATAAAATCATTGTTTTTAACTATGGCGGCCATTTTGAATAATAGAAAATGGTGTTATATACCCACAATAGTTATAATATCATTGAAAAATGTTCTAAACATGATTTAACTTCTATAATAATTGATTTGCATTCAAAATCATCAATAAATACAACCATGACGTCGTCTATTATGGATAAGTGCAGTCAAAATTGGTGGCCATTTTAAAATTCAAGATGGCTGCCAAACCGGAAGTGTGAAAATTTGAGGATGATACTTTTTTTACTCAGCACCACAGGGATTTGTCAAGTTACCTCCCTTTGATTTTTCAAACATACCTTTTATATACTTATATACAAGGGGTACAACTGCATTTACTTGACCACTTCATCTAGATTTATTATTTTGTGACTCACAAAAAATACTGATAACCTGGCGGCACTTTTACAGAACGATTAAATCGATTAAACATAACTCTTCGAGCTGTGAATATTAAATGGTTCATGGCGCAGACCATAAATACGATTAAATTATCGAAAACATAAAAAACAGCACAAAAATCTCAACTCGGACAAGTTAGTGCACAGATGAAATCGACAAATCTCGAGGAAAATCGTTTCATTTTCATATTTCAAAATAACCTATTTACCCCAATCAAATAAAATATTACAGAAAAACAATATTATTGAATAAAAATGTAATTAATATAACTCTCCACCTTGACAGAAACACTTGCGAGCAATAAAAAAGCGAAGTTAACAAACTCTATTCGATAATCAATGTTGTAGCCGGTATCCTTAATTTATTCAAGAAACTTGTAAGAAACTTTTTGATTGGTTAATTTTGCACACGAAAATCGCCAAGACTTCCGAGTTATTCACTGTATCAAATTTGGAAGATTTCGACTTTTTCGCAGTAATTTGGTTGTCTCGTTTGGAAGTAGGAAAAACCCCGTACGGTTCGTCGAATCAGAAATTGTTTAACTAATTAGATTATTATGTTTGTGACGTATTTGTTAAAATAGGTTGTGAAATTAAATTTTTTAAGGTTAAATCAGATAAAAAGTGTACAGATATTCGTTTTGTTTCATGACAGGTGATAATTGGCACGATTTTTTGTATTTTTATAACTAGTGAAGCGAGAAACACAATCTAACACGGAGTAAATCATGCTGAAATCGACGTAACATCGAAATTTTAGCAATTTTCATTCTGGTCAATTGTGCACTAACTTGTCCGAGTTGAGATTTTTGTGCTGTTTTTTATGTTTTTGATTATTTAATCGTATTAATGGTGTGCGCTTTGAAACATTTAACATTCATAGCTCGAAGAGTTATGTTTAATCGATTTAATCGTGTGGTTAAAGCGCCACCAGGGTATCAGAATTTTTTGTGAGTCTCAAAATAATAAATCTAGATGAAGTGGTCTAGTAAACGCAGTTGTACCCCTTGTATATAGGTATATAAAAGGTATGTTTGAAAAATCAAAGGGAGGTAACTTGACAAATCCCTGTGCTCAGCACATCTCACTCTTTGAAAAAAACATACTTTATAAAAGTATAGTATAATTTTTTTTTAATTCACCATTCGCCATATACTATAGATCTATAGCAAGCATACATTTGTCACGGCACTCACCTGTTCACATGGGAGGAAGGATATGTAAGCGGCCGGATAGCTCAGTCGGGAGAGCACTTACTCTGGAAGGGAGAGGTCCTGGGTTCGAGTCCCGGTCAGGCTGCAGATTTGTCTTACCCTGTGACATTTGGCGCCAAAAGTGGGACCGTGACAATTACATGGTCAGTTGAGAAGCGATTGTAAAATAAATACTCCTTAAACGGCCTAGAATTCTGAAATTCGAGACGAATTTCCGGTTCGTGGGGAAGTAGAAAATTCATAGTAAGAATGTAAGATAAATTTCCTGATAGGCAACCGTATTATGGACAGTGTCAAATTCCAAAATGATTAACAATAGCTTTTGTTCAGAATTCAAATTTTAGGAATTTTTACCTGATTTACAAAAAAAACATGTTATGTTATGATGAAAAGTGTATGTCCAGAAAACAATATGATTAATTTTGTAATTCGTGATTTTTAAGGGGTAGTTTCACGGATGGTGAAATTGACAAAATTTTGAAATGTTGAAAAATTATTCGAATACGACTTATGCCTCGTGTTTAAGGTCATAAAAGCTTTCAGATAACATGGTGGCATAATATGCAACTTATCTAGTGTGTCTTAGAAACTTATTTTAAAAACTGATATGGTGAAAACATTAGAAATGCAATGCGCAATTAGATACAAGCTTCTAAGAAAATGTTTGCGGAAATATACAAATGTGCGTAGTTATGTATTCTTCATCTTCTTATTTAATACAACACTCCTTCAATAGACTGAATGTTAATAATTATGTGTTGGCGCTGAGTTAAAAACTGATTAAAAAATAGCAGAGGTGGTTTATGTACAGTACTTGCCAAGTACATGTGGAAGTCCAGCGAAAAATAAACAGACTTTTAGAGATAAAATAAGAACTTGTGCAAATAAAACTATGTACATTGTTTGGGGCTTAATAGTTAATGGTAGCTACAAGGACAGGCACAGTGATCAATGATTTAAACGAGTCAACTGTGTCTGCCTGTTTTACATGAGTAGGTAGGGCATTCCATTGTATGATTGTACGAGGATAGAAAGAAAATTTATAAGTATCTTTAGTGGCTCTAATACATCTAAAGTTATTACCAGCAGATCTTGTTCTGGTATCAGCAGGAATAAGAATGTTATTACTGTATAAGGATAAATTGCGACAAAGTGATTTATTATTTTATATTGTATTAGGGGGAATTCTACCCTAATTTATACATCGCACCATTATTTCAGTTCTGAATTTGTAAGAAAACAAAATACCTGTAAATGTCATAATGCCCGTCTTCTATCTCTTTGTCTGGCATTATATACGGTTTGGCATATTCACCTTCAAACATTACAGACTTTCCTAAAGGTTTTGATGACGTCATTCCAAGTGGTTCTAGTAAGTGTGACGTCATCAAATTTTGCCACGTGTCATCTCCAATAATTTCTGTTAGGTAACCCAGCAACGCATATAGCATATTGTTGTAAACGAAGGAGTCACGAAATTTGCCATACGTTGGGATATATTTTGTGCGTCTGTAGATATATAAAATAAATATAAATATTTTGTACTGAGCTCCTTAGAGAAAATTTGCAATCTTTTTTAACATATATTTTCACAATTATTTCGTTTAAACGAAATATCATTTCGTTCATTCGAAATTGTTTTAGAAAACACGTTACTATTTCGAATAAAAATGAAGTAATATTATTACATCAAGTGTTATAACTATTTCTTTACATGAAATAATACTTTGTAAAAACAAAAACAAAAAAGTACTTCGCTTTTTTTCAAGTAATAGTTATGGATTTTTTTCGAAATATTTTTTTGGAATTATATTTCGTTAATACGAAATAATATTTCGTAAAAACGAATGATTTTTCGAGAAAACGAAATGATATTTCGTAAAAACGAAATCATTTTGAAATAAAAAAATAGCTCCGTATTTTGTTTTAAAAGCACAATATTTAATTTTATATTATTGATTGCATTTGAAAGAAGATCAAAATCGAATAAATAATTTTGTTGTTAATACAAAAAATATAGTGTAAAAACTGGCCATGATGCTTATAAACACTTTGTAATGCTTATTGCCAACCTCTGATATTAAATTTTAGTCTGCCACAGTCTACTTTTAGAAACAAAATAAGTTCGATGTTATCTATTATTTCGCCATGTGATTATAACTTAAGAAGTTAAGATATTGTCCAAGTCATCCGCATGCGATGTTACAGTATTCTATTCGGTCTGACTTTGTTTTTCCTCCTAGAGTCAATGCTGAAACCACCGATTGTACTCTGTCCGGTGCCCTAATGATTCTATTGCATCGATTAAAAGTAAATTAATGATTGCTCACTTGCTCAAATACTCTCTGGTAGTTCCATCCGGATACCCTCCGATAAAACCGTAGTCAGTGACAGCTGATAAACCGGTACTGTGTGATAACATGTCACCAATTGTTATCTCCCTTGTTAAGACGTCATCAATAAACTCGAGATCAAGTTCTTTTATATCTGATATCTTTGTTGTCCAGTTGTAACTGATAAAAATGAAATAAGAACAACTTTTAAATTTTATGTCTTTACAGCAATTCCTCGAATAGACCAGTAAGTAGCGTGTTGATTGCAATTCAATGGACGGTGGATTGGATTAGACGTAACCAACGAAGTTTGGCTGAGTTTTCAAGGTTTTTTTCCTTGTCCGTTTCCATGCCTAATTTTGTATAAAGTAGGGCAGTTGAAAGTCATACGGAGGGTATCTGATTTGTACAATGATAAATTTTGGTCTAAAAGGTCTGTAAAAGGATTTGAAAATTAAATGTCGCCATATACAAAATGTATCAGTTATAGCTTAATAAAGAAACACGTACATAGCTGGTGATATCCCTTCATACATAAAATCACTTATACAAGGTGGATACTATATACAGAAGTGTTAAAACTTAACAAATCTACTCAACAAGACGAGTTAAACAATAGTGGATATTATCTAGCTATTTGCCGGTAATGACACTCGAGGATGTCCATAAACTGTATAAGATGGACCATTCTCATCATACTTGTAACTGAATATCTGTTCTTCCCGTGTTTAAAGTGTTTCTCAATAACTTAAGAGTTTGAGACACTTGTCGTTTCCGATATATATGTTTAGTCTTGATTTTAGATAGTAATTTAAAGGCATTTACAGTCTTGAATTGTTCAGCGGAGTACAAAGCACATGTCAAGTCCAGAGGCTGACAACTAAACTTCTTGACAGAAATATAAGGGAGAATTATTATTGCAAATGTTCAGTACCCCAACACTAGGCAAGAAGCTACAGCCCTAATGACCCTAAATAACCCCACAGGCCGCCGGCACGATCCCTAACCAAAACATTATATATACATATAAGGTATATTACTAAGAAATGGTAGTTTTTAACCAATTTCGCTTAGAGACCAGTTTCTTCATTATAGATATATTTATACCACTTTCTAATAATGCATGTGTAGCTAAGGCTTTGCTCTTTCAAATGACACCAACATCTTTTGCATAAGCCTAGTAATAAGGTCATGGGCTGATTTCAAACATCACAATCAAACAGGTTTAGTTTAGTCGATACAGAAGTCCCAAGAAGAAAATACTCTATATAGACATGTTTAGTACCGTTAAATTGAATAAACTAAGTAAAACGAGGATAATTTATTACGCATGCAATCGATCATCAAATGTTTTTCATGCAGTCAAACCGTATGAGTATACGAGATGTTGATCTAGTCATTAAAAAGCGAATATTTTTCTTCATTAAACATCCATAATGGTACAGTAATTAATGATCACGTGACGTTTCGTCTTTAGTGTACTGTAGTATGTAGCTCTAGCGACTTTAGTATCGAGTAAACTAAATCTGTTTAATCGTGATGTTTGAAATCGGCCTTCGACCTTATTATTCGGAAAATGCAAAAGATATTGGTGTCATTTGAAAGAGCAAAGCCTCAGCTTAAGGCGCGTGTATAAACCTGTGGAAGTTATCAATGATGGAGAAACTGGTCTCTGACTGAACATGGTTGAAAAACTACCATTTTTTAGTATACCTTACATGTAAATATAGTACTTTTGATTGGGGACCGTGCCGGTCCAGGCGCGTAAGAAGGATCTGAGTATTTGGGTCGCAGATGGGGTAGGTACGGGAGAGTGTCCCCTCCCAACGGTCGAATTTTTTTTGTAAAAGTAAGCCTTTGAAACTCGATATCCAGCACTTTCAGTACCCCCTGTTTAAGATCAAGTCTTTGTATTAGACCTCAAGATTTTCATTTTGTGTCATGAAAAAATTAACTCGCGGTCCCATTGCCGCTGCTTGCCAGAATTTTTCGGCTGCGGCCCCTGCGGCCCCAGCTCCTACGCGCATGCGGTCGCCTGTGATTTACCCCAAGATTCATAGTCGGTCACGCTGCCTACTGAGCTTATCAGACGAGTTGCTTTAAATTTATGTGAAACACCCCAATATAAGTTTGCTAATCTTGTCACAGGTAGTATGCTATGAAATGATGAGTCCGCTCATAATCCATAGATAAAACTAGCAACATTATTGTGTCTTCTTCGGGTTGATACTTAGGTAAGACATTTGAATTTGTTTGTTCGGGCACAAATAGATTTATGTTTCTACCTTAGGCAGCCTTTCGGTTATTTTCGTCTATTCATTTACCGTGGTTGTGCGTATATTCATTATCAATGCGTCGTATAATAATTGTTTTTCGGGCCCAAATTGAGGGCTAAAACAGGAATTCACATAAAATATAAAACCCTAAACAAATTCAGCATAATTAGTGCTTTGATTTAAACGTATTTTTTTACAGACACGCCTACTGTTTATGAAGATTTTAACAAACCGGTTTGCCAAGAATTCTTTGTAGATATTTCTCCGAAAATTCACAACTTATAGAAGTTATCAGTTAACTATGCGCTCGTGACGCATGATCTGTCTTATATATATCAACACTCAGCAATATAAATTGTTTACATTATTTATACTGTTTTCTAGGTTTTTCATCTTTGTAGTTACTGGTTACTAGCGCAGGACGGAACGAGAGAGCATCATTATCAAAATTCCGCGTATTTTTAGTCGGCATTGAAGTGATATTTCGTTAAACATTATAAAGCATCGTTTTCTAAATATCATGCGTCGTTTAGAATTGTCATATGTCGTTTGTCTTCATCATGCGTCGTGTAGAATTGTCGTGTGTCGTTTGGCTTTATCATGCATCGTTTAGAATTGTCGTGTGTCGTTTGGCTTTATCATGCGTCGTTTAGAATTGGCGGGTGTCGTTTGGCTTTATCATGCGTCGTTTAGAATTGTCGTGAGTCGTTTGGCTTTATCATGTGTCGTTTAGAATTGTCGTTTAGTCTCTTCGCATTTTCGTGTGTCGCCCTACCAAAGCGACGGCAAAGTTTAAAAAGGAACTATTGGGGCTCCGTAACATGTTTCGTGTGTGAGTGTGTATATAGAGATATATCCAGTTTGGTCCGCCATTGGTTCGCCCGATAGTTAATAGTTAATGAAAGAAAAACGTATGTTAAGAATTTAGAACATAAATAATGGACTTGTGTATACATTTAGTTAATCGATATAAGTCAGTATTAAATGTATACACGTATGTTCCATTGGTCTTGTAGACATGGTAGTGTTGTACTATTGTATAATTGTACTCATACAAGATGTTGAAAGGAGAGGGGAAAAAAGAAATGCAAGGGAGTTAAGAAACATGTGGTCAAAATACTAATCGAGAATTACAAAAAATGCTTGTTTAATGGTCAGGAACACTTGAAAAAGAGAGATGCTATTCGAAGCGACCGTCACGAAGTTTACACCGAGGAAGTCAATAAAATCGGGTAAAGCGCCCAAGAGTGAATTTGCCGAAACGTACGATAAAAGATAACTCCCTTCTGGCCTTCACACTCTGAACTCG
Organism: Mactra quadrangularis; assembly: GCA_025267735.1. Classification (NCBI taxonomy): domain Eukaryota; kingdom Metazoa; phylum Mollusca; class Bivalvia; order Venerida; family Mactridae; genus Mactra; species Mactra quadrangularis. Next base: position 14,146,536 of record CM046308.1, on the reverse strand, counting down.
ATCGTCTGTATTTTCAGATCACGGATATTGCCGAATTGTAACGAATGCACTGTATACTTGCGAAGAAAATCGCCAAATAGTTCCGAACGTGTACATTATAATTCACACTGAATTGGATTGAATTTGTCGTAGAAAATACTGATATATTTTCGGGTCAAAGATTTTGTCGAGTAATAACAATTGTATTATAATTTTGTCAGTTGACCAGAGCAGTTATGCATCACTCAAGTATATAATAACTAAAAAGCGTATGGTTCTGTTTATGTAAATGTATATACTGTATGTTTGTGGCAATGAACCTCAAGGTTTAAACCTAAAATACAAAAGCTATGCAATGCTTTGTTCTGCCATGTCATGCCATGTCATGTAATGTCATGTAATAAGAATTCTGACGGTTTTAACCGGTACGTCTTTCCCTGTACCGTTTTTTGTGGTTACAAGCCGTACTGGCATTCTCGTTCCCAGAGTCTAGTAGGATTCTGAATACTAGTATTGAGAATCCTACTAGACTCTGGGAACGAAAATGCCGTACTGGTGGCTTTTATAAGATTCTAAAATTTTAAATGTTTAAATAATGCCAAAATGCGTTGAAAACTTGAAAAAAATCTTGCTTTAAAGTTGTGCTTCAAATTTTTTTGCATTTCGTCAAAGGAGAGAAAATCCGTTTCAAACGTTCTCTAAAGTGTAGTTCATTTTACACATAACATAATTATTGCTATACGGGTTATGCGTATTGCAATATAGTGCAATGGGGCTTTTACTGTATTGTTACAACCTACAGTGAATCCCATGGCAAGAGTTCATGCATAGATTAATATTGTTACCTTGTTCTTTCCAACACTATACCAAGTAAAGTCATCGTAAAAGACTTCCCCAGTGAACCAATCAGAAACAGCGTCTCATCAGTAACTGGAATATCATTATCTAAATCGGACACACCAAATCCTTTAGTCCAAGTTTGTGTTCCTTTCACAACAGATAAAGTTAATCCTGGGACATTTCTACAATTCATTGTAGTTTCTACAAAATTAATTAAATCTTCTTCATCCGACGCAGAAAATACATTACAATTTACACTAATTAGTAAAAATGAAAAGATCATCAATTTTACACATAACAGCATCATTTTGATTTGTTTCTCTAAATTATTATAACGCTTCTTATAGCCCGCACAGAATGATTCACGATGTGATGTTTTTTCAGATTTGCTGTAATTAATACATACAGTATGTTCGTTTCCCTCTCTCTCGAGTACACTCGAGAACTTAAGTGCAACATCTCTTATATTAAGAGATAGTTTTCACTTGATTTAAAACATTTCTAGTACTGGTTTAAGTTAGCTGTCGATTTGGCGAGAATTTTTTACATTTTTGTTTGTAATTTGGTAACCCCATTTGTTTAAATCAACATGACTGTACTATTTTTTCTTTTATTTGCACTGTTCAAGATTGGTGGTTTAAATTACAAATCAAATTTAAACCTCATTATATTGCTTTTATCCTGAATAGATTAAAAGTACAACGTAACCTTTTCTCATTACCAACTCTCAATTACAGCCATTTGTCAACAGAGAAGACGAGGGAAGATCCATACATACCCTAACTCTTGACTTTCAGGTAAACTACCAATTACGCCAAGACGACAACTCCATAAATGTGCGAATTCTTAACCGAAGCAACCTACTTTCATCCAAAATTACAATAATCATATCAAGCAACAAACTTCTTTTTTTGTAACAAACATTTTTCTTAAGATATTTGCTACCAAAAGTCCAAAATTGAACACAGCATTTTCGGTACTCGCCTTTGTGTTTAACATAGATCTTATGGTTACGTAGTTTTTATTATTAATATGTTGCGTTATTCAGCAAATAGTGTATAAAGTGGTTGTAGTTCGAAAGTTTGGAACCCCTCTAGAAAAAAAATCCTTAATCCGCCCCTGAAACTGTCTTACAACGGTGAAGTTACAAATAAATGACATGCAATAGAGATACAATAAAACTTTTACCTTTTGCTTTCTGAGTTTTAGTTGACTAAGTGTCCACTTCTTAAAAAGGGTTCCTTTACACTGCCAGAGCACATTTTATTCATGTTTTGGTAATGTTGGGTATTAATTTTATAAAGTAGTTTTATAGCTTAATTCTGTAATTTTGGAGGAAAGTTTTTCTACCACAATGCATCATCTTATTCATAGTGTGAACAAAACCAATTTTTAAAGTAATGACATCCAAATTCTACTTTCTGTTTCGATCTACTTTCACTTTGGTATGCAATCGATAATATGTACATATTAAAGCAATAATTGCATTTATTAAAAAAGTGGGTTTTTTTTCATTTAATTAAGATATGTTTGAAATAAACAAACGCCTATTTCTTTGCAGTCCATTTACCGTTTTACTTTTCATAGTGAAATTTTAGCCATTTAAATGTGACAGTTTTTGTCTCAATTTAGTACTGGCCCTTTCGGACTGATGTTGCTGTTAACCCAAGTTCATATATCTAAATAAACTGTACTACTTAATTACCAACAAACAGTAAGTTAGTTTCACAGAATGGATTTTAATGCATGTAACTACATATTTGTCAATTTATCATTGAATAACATAGAATAAGTACGGAGCCCCTAAAGTGACATTTTGAAATACATTTTTTTTATTTTACAACTATTTTGTTTAAACGTAATATTATTTCGTTTAATCGAAATAATATTTCGAATAAACGAATAAATGACACTTTATTTAAGTTGTAATCCAGTCATATGAAACAAGGTATAAAATGACACAGAGCGAGGCAATCCTCATTATCACGCCATAATGTATTCACTCAATCACTTAGTATGTTTACCATTGTATGCATTCGGAACACCCTCGACCTTTCATGAATGAATAATCTCGGACGGATTCGTGGGGGGTCTTCACTGGATTTTGGTGATTTTACTACCTACGCGAGGCGAAGCACGTAACGGTTACGCAAAATAGTTCTTGTAGTTTACACACAGATCTTTGTCTAAACATATTTATTTGTTTTAAATTGAAGCAAATATTATTCATCGGTATCATTGAACCGTGTAATTTTAAATTTACGGATTAAAAACGGAACTTCAGTCATCGCCTAAACGATCGTGTATTTATTTACATAGTTTCAAAATGGCGCCTAAATATGTCCGAGGTTATTCGTAGCGAATGGCCGAGGATGTTCCGAATGCCATTGTATGTTGCAATCTCTCATACAGAGTTGTCGATCCTTACAGTGATCTCTATCTCTGTTAACGTCTCGGAAGTAGTCCCAAACACGTGATCGTTTAAAACGATCATGTGACAATTTTTAAATTTTTTCCATACGCAACAGACAAACTAACTAACAGATCACCTTTCTTGTCTTGTAGATGTTCAAAGGCTTGTCGTTGACAGTCCCTTAGCACTAAATTTTTGTCATAATTTTTAGCAATATCATCTATTGTTGACATTTTTAGCGGATGAGTTAGAAAGCCAAATTACTCAGAGTAGGAAGACGTTTCACAAGAAAATAGTTCTTGTAAATATAACTCTTTAAAAATTGGATTTCGCCTATAATAAAATTCTATTTCACATAAAACTTTAAGATAATATATATAAAAGACGAATTACGCTTTCGATACAAAATCTAAATTATATTACCATTTTACAAGAATCTTGTAAAACCTGAGACGTTTACAGAGATATAGATCACTGTAAGGATCGACAACTCTGTATGAGAGATTGTGTATGTTGAGACATTAACTAGCCATGACAATTTTAGAATAGATCATAAAAAGTAGAAAAATAGTGAGTTTTCAATCTTTTTTGAATACAAATCCAAAGTAGGTGATAATTTGATATCATCTCGTACCTCATTCCATAGCATGGGGCCAACTGTACTAAAGCTTCTGTCACTGAATGTTTTTTTTTTCTTATTTGTTGATCTAAGACCAGATCTGCTTTGTACAGGCTTTTGGAGAATATCAGTCAGATATGCAGGTGCAGTTCCAGTAAAACAGTTGTACATGAAAGTACATATTTTAAAGTTGATTCTTGCTTTGACTGGTAACCAGTGCAGTGAGCACAAAGCATCTTTTGAACTGTCTGATTTTTAGCCTAAATACTAGTTTGGCACACATGTTTTAAATTCGCTGAAATTTACTACTTTTATCGCCTAGAAAATTGACTGCGTAGTAAATCAGAGATACATATATCACACTCCACAGGTTAAACTGGTCAGTCAGTTTCGTCGATAGTTTTTCGATTTGTTTCGGCAGAATCGCCGAAAGTCTAAAAAGTAATGTTTAAAAGATTCACACAGTGACTTGATAGTTCATAAGGTGGTAGACACATAATGACATTGTAAATTTAAGGTAGTCATGAATTTATAATTGTTAAAAGGCACATCTGCCTCACTAATGTGATTCAGAGGCAGGGGGTTAAATGTGTTATCTATGTCTCTAGTCAGAGGACAAGCAATGACAGAAGCATCATCTTTGATAAAACAACAAGGAATATTATCAAGCTCAGTTGCTTTGATAGAGCTTAGATTATTTACAATAATAAAGAAAAAAGTAACATATTTAGAACAACACCTTAGTCTTTATAACCTTTATAAAAACCTAGCCATTTGAACAGTTTTTGCCTTTTTCGGGACAATTTAGATGATTCTTGTAACAGAAAAATAATTATATAAAAAAGTTAAAACGTGCTGTAACAAGCATCACATAAAACACCATCTAAATAGACATATATTGATGTATTTAAACTCGACCGGTGTCAAATTTTTATATGGTTAGTATAAACAATTCAAATATATGCGACGTGTTACTATTTACATAGACGTTACATATTATAATAGTGCTCAACGTTGCGTATGCGTGAGTAAACGTGACCTTTTATAATAATATTATACATGTATAACTAGAGCCTGAAAAATGTTAACGATGGATGACAGCACCTACGTGTACAGGATGTTGATCGTTTTTGCAGGTAAAAATGCAGATTTTTTAATGTTCTGATGCGTTCGCATGCGTTCGCATGTACAGAGTTAACGTGATTCTATTGCATTTTATCAGGCGCGTAGGAGCAGGGGCCACAGGAGCCGCGGCCGCGCCCCCAATATTCTGACAAGCAGCGGAAATGGGACCGCGAGTTAATTTTTCATGAAACATATTGGACATCTTGAGGTCTCGTTATATTACAAAGAGTTGTTCTTTAATCCGTGATTTGTTAAGCGTGCAGGGGGTACTGAAAGTGCTACAAAAACAAGTTTCAGAGACTGTCATTCAGAAAAAAAATCACCATGCGGGAGGGGACACCCCTCCCGTACCCTCCACATCTGCGGCCCCAATTTTCAGATCTTTCCTACGCGCCTGTTTATACTTTTTTAGCTCAAATTTTGTTTTATTACTTAAGATAATTGAAAAATTAGATTTCGTGATGCAACTTTTGTAAACATCTCCAGTGACCTGAGTCTGACTGGAAGACAGAATTTGAAAATGCTTGTCATTACTTGTTGCCAATGTAATTAAATCTGCTACAAAATAATTTATATTAGTAACTTGCACTTTTATTGGCTGACACTTTATTTTGACATCTTTAGCCTAGACTCTTATAATATTATAGTCCAAAATAAGAGACATAGATGTCTCTGTCCTAAATATAACAATGAGATCCTTTGTAACTCAGTATTTTTTCATTTAGACATTTTTGTGTTTTTGAAGCAGTCCGTTAAGACCCTACATAACAGAATAACGCCCAAATGATAAAAAAGTTATGTAGAGTCATATATTAAGGACAATTACTATTATTGCTTTTTAAACAGGCGGATAACATTTCCCAATCAAGCTTTTAATTTTGAATTTCTTTTATATATTATATAATTAGTTTTTACTTAGCAGAGATATCATAGGCGGATCTAGCAGGGGGGGGGGGGTCTGGACCCCCCTAGAATTTGGAAAATGTACCTGTTCATTAGTGTATTTCTTGACCGTTAGTCATTTTTAACTAGCATATATAGAAATTTTTCTCGGTGCTTAACGTAGATTTAAAGGTTATGTACATGTAGTTTTTATTATTAACCCTTAACCGCCCAATCCCGCAATTTTACGTATCTAGACCCCTCTCCAAAATGGCTGCCACAGCCTTGAAAATGGTGTTTTTTAACTGGAATAAGTGAATTTCACTTAAGGATAGTTGTCCCAAAAAATGAGCTTTTTTCCGCGAGCCTCCTTCACAAAAAGATGTCTCAGGGGGGTTCCGAAGGGGGGATGAGCCCCCCTTTGTTGCTGGGGTTTGATGGGGGCGCAGCGCCCCTCATCGCCAGAAAAAATATCGGGGTCATTGAGTGCAGAGAAATGGCGCCAAATGCTGATAAGAAAACACGTTTTCAGTATCTGAAAAGACCTGGCACTTTAGACCTCAATTTTGGAAAATATTACTGTTTGAATTGCAAATGTGGGGTGGAAAAGGAGCGAAAATTGCATTTTTTGCCGTTTTTGCTCCGCCCCAGCGTTGCCATGGTAACGGGGATCGGGGCTCAACTTAATTTTTCTGATTCTCCAGGTAATAACTTGGCCAAGTTGCATATCTGTATGATAATTAGTAATGAAATTTGAGCATCTTGAAATAGCCCTTGCGCGTAATGGTGAAAAAATGGCTACTTTTCACACATATCGCAACCAGTAAAGGGTTAATATGTTGCATTTTTTTCTGCAAAATGTGTAGATCTATTATGTGGCTGTAGTTCCAAAGTTTGGACTCCCCCCCCCCTAGAAAAATTCGCCCCCCCCCCCAGAACAAATCCTGGATCCGCCCCTGTGTATCATTCAGCACTAGAAAATGTTTACCATTTGCCTTCAAGCCTTTTATGGCATCATGATGGGATGTTTGCTTATGACTCAGAAGGTTGTCTGTTTGATCCCTGAGGCCATACATTTAAATTGTCAGATAATGTTACAATGGTGGCTTAAAGAAAGCTTCTGATATATGCAATGTTAATGCTAAGAGTTGTCTGTCAAATCAACTCCATTGGATGTTTGATAGAATAATGTTGATAAGTAATTTATTACTCATATTTGTAATAATTCCTAATATGTTTATGTATACATGTGTATATAACTTTTTTATTTTCAGTTACCCTTCTTTTTTCCCTTAGTGGATGTAAATCAGAATATGGTTAGTATGAAATAAAATATTGTATTGATTGAATGTTCTTCATTCTATCCATGAATTTGTTTTATTCCATGGCTTGACATTAAAGGTCATTCAATTGCCCCTGATGATCCTATATTTGGGTTCAGGCAACCTGTTATTGCTATTACAGATATATAAGATTGGGGCTCACAGGGAAGATTGGGCTTTGTCTAACAGTGTTGCCTCTATAAATTAAGTCTTTATTATTATTATTATTATTATTATTATTATTATTATCATTATTATCATTATTATCATCATTATTATCATTATTATCATCATTATCATTATTATTATCATTATCATTATTATTATCATTATTTTTATCATTAGTATTATCATTATTATTATTATCATTATCATTATTATTATCATTATCATTATTATTACCATTATTATTATCATTATTATTATTATTATTATTATTATTATTATTATTATTATTATTATTATTATTATTATTATTATTCGGCAATCTTGTTTAAAAAAAGTGTCTAGCCCTGTATTACTTTACACTTTTGATAACAGTTACTGTTAAAATTACATGACTATTTTATTGATTACAAATGTTGCACAATTTTATTGTCAGACAAAGGCAGCTGTCACACTCTTGAACTACTTTTCATATACCATAGGCAGATCTAGGGAGAGGGCCAGGGGGGTCCGGACCCCCTCCCTGGAATTTCCAAATGTACCAGTCCATAAGTGTTTTTCTTGACTGTAAGTCATTTTTAAGTAGCAAATTTTCTTGGTGCTTAACATAGATTTAACGGTTATTTAGTTTTTTATTAATAATATGTTGAGTTATTCTGCAAACAGTGAATAATGTGGTTGTGGTTCGAAAGTTTGGAACCCCTAGAAAATGTTTGGACCCCCCCTCCCCCTAGAAAAAATCCTGGATCCGCCCCTGTATACTAATATTCTTTTGAGTGTCCTCAATGGTCAGGGATTGTCCCAGTCACCTCTCCGTAAAGAGTCCAAAACGCCAAAGTCATTCTGTAGCACTAACTGAAAATATTATTAAAAGGTTAAACTAGACTTACTAAAAATAAGTTATTTTCGCTAGCTTAAAAAATTTATTAGCATAGGACTCGTTAGTTATAACATACATACATACATTTTTATTTGGCATAAAACAGCATTACCTATGCATTTGGTCATTTACAATAGTTATGGCAAAGACCACTCATTTATAATATATAACAAATAGGTATTTAATATTTTAAACAGTTAAATACAGTGTAATACAACAATATACTGTAATCAAAGTACTGAAAGTACTGTCGGAAGGAATTTTTGAAGGATTTTATCATTTTAGAGTTCAGAGATACTATTTCGATATCACTCATTTCCTTCTTATCATTCATAGTCAACTAAACCTTTAGGTAGGCCTATATAAATATAGTCTTGGGGTACGTTATGCAAAATACAACTTTATTTCAAAATGAGTCGGTTGAGTATTTTGGGGCATTAACAATTATAATGTTAAATATTCTACCCCGTCTTACCTGCTTGCCGTAAATAGTATTTTGAATTATTTTTACACAGCAGGGGGGGGACATATGACGTCACATAACCAGAGCTGTGTAGAGTTGCTGAAAACATCAAGTTTACGTCAGTGTTCAACTGATGATCATGCGTTAATATAAAGTTTATGGTAAACGTGCATTGCATTTATAATTGATGTATTCATTTGATAAGTGAAAAGTAACTAGAGAATTTTTTTTTCATTTTCTGAAATTTAAGTGCGTAAATCTGACGAACATAATCAAAGTTTTGTATCCTAAACCAAAAACAAAAACAAAAAAAAAACTCACAATATTCTATGACTAGGATTCGAACCTGCAGTCTCATGATTAGAAGTCAGACGTGCTAACCACTACGCCACTGCCGCTACAATGATAATAAAGTTTGATTAGTGTGAAAAAACATTGAATATCATAATTTTAAGTATTTGTTTAAATTTGTATTTTTCAACTCGTCTGCAATTGATAGTACACACATTTTTCTGTTGCTCTATTTTCTGGGTCGCAACAGAGTTCAATTATGTGTTGTTCGTTCTTTTTCAAATTCCCAAGAGCGCTGACATAGAAAGGAATTCAAAAGAATTCCTTCCAAAAATGGTTAAGAAATGTTTAAAGAACAACTTCTAATACTAAGAGCATGCTACTTTTAAAAATTTGGCAACATTAAGATAGATGAATTTGTCAACAGTAGGCCAGGAACAGTTACGAAAGTATTTTGATCTAATTATATAACAATATTATATGTATTGTTGTAGATACAAAGCTTGGAGATGTAGTCATAGTGATATTATCTCAACGTAACACTTACCATGCTGGAAGAGCTAGACTGGTACAGATTGATCTTATGGAACAAATGAAAGAATACAAGAATGAAGAACTACCTGCTGTATATATGACTCATAAAAAATGGCCCATTATTGGAGCTTGGACAATATTTCCACTTTTAGAGAAGTATGATATCTTACTTTACTGTTAAAGCTGTTGTTAAAAAAAATTGAATACTTAATAGAGTATTTTTTTGTGTTGGGTTTAACACCGTAGCAACACATTGTATAGGTCATACATGTATAATAGCAGTCAGTCAACCTACTCATTGTTCCTGGAAAGGCTAAATCTCTGGTTTTAGCTGTTAACCAATTTCTAAGCGCATACTTTCGTCAGTGACTGACAACTGTCCTACATAATTAAGAATCATGGGTAGGAGGGAGAATGGCCGTAGAAATAATTTCATGACCAAGCTCCACGAAAGTATGCCCCGACCGAGAATCAAACCCACGATCCCTTGATCAGTAGACTTGCATTCTACCAACTGAGCTAGCCGAGTGGCTGATAGAGTATTTAAAAGCCAAGTTCATTCAAGATGATCATATGACTTGTTAAAGAAATCAGTATGCCTAATATTCCTTTTAACACCAGAAATTTTAAGTAGAGTGAAGTAATGAATTAAATTACCTTGAAACAAAAAAAGAAATTGATTGTTGTGTATTTACATTCTGCCAACAGGGGCGAATCCAGGATTTTTTTCTAGGGGGTCCCGGCCCCCCTGACCCCCCACTAAGTGTTTGTTTGGTATACTTATAGTATTTATAGTCACAAGATTTTGTTACTGTAGTATGGCACGCTAGAATGACTTTGTATAAACTGAACTAGTAGCTTGTTCAATTACTCTAAACGTTCCAAAACGTTTCTTAACGATACATTCTGATTTCCTCGGCCATTTGCTGTGAATAATCTAATCTAATAAACAAATATACGATCGTTAAGGCAATGATTGATGTTTAACATCAAAATTTACGGACTTGAAACAAAACATCACTCATTGCCTAAAGGATCCTATACTTGTTTACTTCAACACCAGTAGTTTCAAATAGCGTCTAAATATGTCTGAGATTAATCGCAGTGAGTGGCCGAGGAGTTCCGAATGTATCGTTACGGAACATTTTGGAACGTTTAGGTTAATTGAACAGGCTACAGGTGTATGATTTGACATCAGATTCTGTCCAGTGCACAAGTGACACACCCAAATTTTCGTTGTTATATAGCATATATAGAGAAAATTTGGGTCTGTCACCTGTGGTCCAATGTGTTTTTGAATATCTTACAAAATTTTATTGTAATTTCAGATGGAATTCAGATTTTCCTTTTAATAAATGGATTTTCTTTTGTGAAGAAGAAACTAGAATTAATCTCAAGAAATTTGAATCTTTTATCAAAAAATTTGATCCTACCAAGGTTTGTCTTTATTTTGTCATTAAATAGCATAATTATTAATTGTGTGTTACATATAATGCAAGATATTTTAATAAATTAAAGAAACTTTGACATGATGGAAGACTGCTTGACTGGACCATATTTAGTTTTACAATAAAACTTGACCACAAATTCATATTTGATTTTAGTATTACTCAGAATAAGAAGGAAAAATTGTGTCTGGCACCTTTAATTGTGTTTACCAGAATTATAAATTTGTTTAAAACCTAGCTCTGTTTCCAAGTTGGTACTAAGAGCAGTGAAAATCTAAGAATTTCAAATTTAGTGTTCTGAAGGGTCCGTATTGGTTGGAATCCCACCTGGAGCATTTATACCCTTCTATGTAAAATTCGACAATAATGTCAATTTTCTTCCATTAATAAGGTATATGGAGAAGTTGCTGGCCTTTTGGAAGGGTATGTGAATATTTGATATAGACAAGGGTCTAGAAAAGCTAGGTTGTGTGCTGGTAGCCGTGCAATATTCTAATTTGTGTTGACAGCGCATTAAACCCAGTATATAGAACAGAATTTAAATAAGAAAGTTTTCAACCAATTTTAGTTTAAGGCTTCTGTAGTTTGATATTTTGACTTCTTAACATAAGAAATGTGCCTAGTGAGAGGTTTGACTCTATCTTATATATTGTCATGGGCTGGCGGCCTGCAGCGTGTTCAGTTACCCTGGAAGTTCCAAAACGTTCAGTAACGGAAGTGTCTGGTCTGAAAACAACTCAACCCAAAGACAAGTCGACCCGAGACAACTCAATCCCGTACTAACGGATTGAGTTGTCCCAACTTTGCATGGGTGGAGTTGTGTTCGGGTTGAGTTGTTCGGACACTTCCGTTACGGAACATTTTGGAACGTTCAGGGTAACTGAACACGCTGTTGATACAAAATAAACATGTTGTTGTTGACTACATATTTAATTGTATTTCAGGATTTATTTATTGGTCATGCATTAAAAGATAAAGAACCAACTATAAGACATTATTTTGCATCACCTGATAAACTAACATTTCCTGATTTCTCTGCTGGTGTATTGTTGAGTTTTCCATTAATAAAAAAGTAAGTGACAACATTATAATTATGTGTATAGAGTAGGTACAGTTAAGTTCCAATATAAAGACCAAACGCATGCATTTTTGATGATTTATAAGTACCAAATGAATAATTTGAGATGAGAATATATCCTATATTAATTCTGCCTAGTTTTAAAGGCCATTGATTTTGATGGTCGCAATACTTTATGGTATGATTTACAGTATGGTTCTGCTCAAATTCCTGCCACTAATCGAATGTACGCCGGTATGTATATTCACAAAAGCTTGACATTCTGTATCCTAGTTTGAAAAATTCCCTTCTTAATTGTTATAGTTTTTATTATAAGAAAGGAGGAAATTTTCAAACTAAGATACAGAATGTCAAACTCCAGTGGTATAAATTAGATTTGCCTGAAAGTAGGGAGGATAAGTATAAGCATTTTTTCAACAAATGCAAGTTATTAGAAGAAAAAAAACATGTTACAATCAGTTTTGCATTTTTCCTGATCTTATATTGCAAATTTCTATAAACTGGTACTCGTTCATATATTGATAATGGTATTTTCTGGCAATAAAAACAGGTAACCCGACAAAACATGGCGTCCTCGCGTCCATTCACACACCTCTTATTTGACTACTCGACATCCACTTTTTTCATAATGTGACCTCAAATGCAACGTTTTGATTTGCTTAAGTCAACCGCTGTCGACTTCAAAATGCTCAAATCTTGATAATTGTATATATCGCCACTCAGGCGTGGCGATAAAAAGCCAATATTCTATACATAGCCATTCTACAACTATTTTTATACTTATAGGATGCACACAAGATGGCTAGATGAGAATTTTATAGCTGATTTTGCCATTGATCCAAAACATGAGGTGAGATTAGATAAATAATAATTTCATGGATTTTACTAGTAGAATACAAAATAAATGAGCGTAAAATAGTTCTAATATAATACAAGTATTAGCATTTCCAAAAATGCTTGAAATCGTCGTTTAGCCGTGTATTCTCCATAGAGAATAAAGATTCAAGCAGCATGCCTTTACAGTAGAGGGCTTTAAATCAGCCCTTCAGAAGCTCGACTAGAGCGCCTCCATCCCCGTCGGATATAAATACCAGCAGTGGTCATCTGACGTATTATCACAGATTCAGGTATTCGTCAGTGCTTTAAACCGTCCCAAGTCTATTTATAGACTACAGAGCGTTTGATTAATTCTACACACTGTAAGGCCAGATAAAAACCCTCGAATTACCATGACATTGTGCTGTCCAGACATATTCCGGCCGCGCACGTACAAAAGCATTATTATGGTAGACTTCACAATTCACCTGTCCATTTGACATTTAGAAACTATATTTTATTGATAAGCAAACCAGATTATTCGTTTCAAGAACATGTTCTGCCCTACATTTCGCCAGCTAATCGAACGTTCATATTTACTAATAAACTCGCTCGGAAGTAGGGAAGATAGGTTTGCTTTTTTCAACAAAAGCGATTTTTTTCAATAAATGAACATGTTACGAATAGGCGTGAATGTTGTTTTGGTTTTATATTGTAACTCCTTGAAACTGATATTCATTCAAACATCGATAATGATATTTTCTTGTATTACAAACGGGTAACCGTATAACACACGCCGTGGACGATTCCATACACGCGCCCCTTTTTCTGCTACTCGACGTCATCTTTTTCGTCACGTGACCTCAAATGCAACGTTCTGATTGGCTAAAGACAACCGGTGTCGACACAAAAATGCTCAAATCTTGATAATTGTTTAAATCGTCGGTACAGGACCGACGATAATGATGTTTCATTATTACAAATGCCACAATACAACTTTAAAGTTACTTGGTCACAGATTTCAAATAATAAATTTTAAAGAAATATTTTGGAAGTAAAAAAGCTGTGTTCTGATAATGACATTTTTGTGTTAAAAAATTGCTAAACAATCAATTTATTTACTCAAAAGATTTGTCAATTTTGCTAAAATCAATGGTCACTGGTAGCATAAGACATCGGTCACTTAATGCAAAGATTGAAATCATATATCTAGGGTTGCCAGCAAGACTGTAGTAACTTGCTCTTTAATGCAATGCACTTACTATAGTTTTGCGGGAAACCCTCAATATATGGACAGGGGGGATTCAGAGTGGTAACTTAATGACAGTGGAGATGTAGCCAATAGAGCAATATTGATTGTATTGTTGATATTTTTTCTTCTCATTACAGCTAGCATCATTTATACTGTTAGATGATGTCAAACTTACAGATGCACCAGAACTTTGTCTGGCTGATCCAGGACCTAAATGTGTGACTTATGTTGCTACAAAGTTCCCTGATTGTGTAAGTTACATTGATTTATTCTCTACTGCAGGGCTCGAATTTAACAAAAATTGGACTTGCAAAGTTGATTTTATTTCACTTTGCAAAATGAAAAATTCACTCGCATTGTTTTCTCAAAAGTTTAATAGCATAAATATATAGTTACTATAAATTAACTACAGATAGAACAAGGGCGTTTTTTGTGAGATAGACAAAGAATATCGAACATGTTTTCACGGTGAATCTTTAATTAATTCTATTGATCTATCTGACCGTTTCAATGCTGACTTTAGCTTAATAAGCTTCGACATCAATATTTTTGCGTCCATTTAAACTCCTGAAAAATAACAAGTAAAAATAAAAGTTACGTGCAATTTTCAAAATCTACTCACATGTTGCGAGTATGCGAGCTTAAATTTGAGCCTTGCTCCACTCACTGCACCCATGGTTTTAACTTTAAGATGCAAGCAGTAGAAAAAAACTATTTTGATGTGTAATGCATGTCTCTGCTCATTCTGATATATAACATTCAATTTATATATTATTTTAGGGAGAACCAGTCCCTGATGATGATTTATTTGTTGCTGTCAAAACATGTGAAAAATTTCATAAAGATAGAGGTAGGTCTTGCTGTCTTTGATCATACTTTTATTTTATTCTTTTTTTCAATTTCAATCAATATTGGTGAATAGTACTGTGGTTGAGTCATTTATCAATTGATAATGGCTATTGAATGCTGATACTTAGGGCACGTTCTGCAAGCCCATCGCTAGCTAACGTTTTTCGAAAGCGATTTTTTGTAGCATAAGAGGTCTACAAAGGGGTTTGCTTCAAGCTAGCTAGCAAATCAAAGATGGTGACTTTCTCAAACGAAATGTTCAGAATTGTAACAAAGAAAAATAATTAAATCAGTTATCACCATGATTATTCAATTTAACTGCTTTGACGAAATATATGCATTAAATGAAATATGTATCAGTATTCTTGAAAAAGAAATGCGTTCCCGCAGAGGGCAGCCATTTTGAAAAAGGCAGAAACCTTCCAAATGATACGGCTAGCAAGAAAAAAATTTGCTAAGTATGGCTAGCTAGCGATTCAAATTGCTTGATCGTAGCAGACCGCTTCATAGGAATCGCTAGCTAGCGATAAAAAGCGCTCGCCTTGCGGAATGTGCCCTATATAACAAGGTACAAAAATACTAGGGCTCAACATGAGGCATGAATTTATAAAATATATTGCCCAGTTGGACAATCAGCTGCATATTTTACTTGCCCAAACACTAGCAGTGACAAACAGCTGAACCCAAATATGGGTTGTCAGGGAAATCCAATGATCTTTAATGTTGAGCCCTGCAAAACCTTATATTTTGCAAAATTCTTTAGAGGAAGTCTTTATTATCTATCCTTAAGTTAACATATTTCATAATTTTATAGTCCAGAAAAAAAACTTCCATTTTCTGTTGAACATAATGTTTAAAGTCTTTCTTCAGTTGTACTATAAGACTGTTCATAAATGATTATTAGCTGAATTTTTCAATGGGCGGGCGGGCGTCTGGTGTCGTTAACTATATATTGTGTTAAAGTTTTCAATTTAGCATATTTCTGCCATTTATTGTCAGATCTTTATGAACTTTCATACAATGATTACACACTTAGTGATGAACAGAATTAGAAAGTAACCACAACTCTACCTGACTTTATTATGGATTATTTCCCTTTGAAATTTTTGCATTAAAGTTTTTAAATCCGGCTTTAATGTGGTTTCCACATTACATTTCTTGTTTCAGTACCTGTGGTATTAGAGACCTGGGCTAAAGATACAAACAATGTAGTATTGTATAGTGAAACTGAAGACAAGTCTATACCTACTATAGATTTGGGAGTACCAAACACTGAGAGAGGTAAGTATGCTTTAAACTGTGGATCATTTTATGTTAACATCCAGGTATGGTTAGGGGGAGATCTGGTCCCAGTTTCACAAAAAAACTCAACTTATTACTCAAACTCAATCTTATGTTATGATCATTAATTTTACTTGTTTTATCAATGTTACAACAATTGTAGAATCATTAAAAAAAACCACGGTAATTTAGAAATGTATTATATGAAACAAAACCGACTTACATATTTGAATAAGGGTTAATTTACTTGTTTTGATTTGAGTCTGTTAATGAAATCTTGAGTTAAGTCTCAAGTGAAAATTGATTTTGTGGCTTTAGGTTTATAATGAAACCCATAATATTTTATGTTAATACATTCTACATATTTTCAATATTATGATCATCTAATAACAGCAATTCCAACTACATTTACATGCTATTTAGAGACCAAAAACACTTGAGTCTGTTATTGAGTTTGTACTTAAGTTTGTTTGTGAAACTGGGGCCTGATTTGTCAACTCGATAGGTGCAACAGTTTTCATCTCATTTTCAGTGATCTTATTTGTTTATCAGAATGTTAGATTACTTCCATGGCCATTCTCCCTCCTACCAATGATTTTTAATTATGTAGGGCAGTTGTCAGTGACTGACAATTTTTAAGTATGCGCTTAGTTGTTGGTTAACAGCTGAATCCAGAGATTTAGCCTTCCCAGGAGGAGTAAGTAGGTTGACTGACCACCGTTATATGACCTATACAATGTGTTGCTATAGCGTTAAACCCAACAAAAACAAACAAACAAACAGATTTGACTGCTGACTGAGTTCTGAGTTATGGCCCTTGTGCTATACAGCTGGGCTACAAGTGATATTTTGACCTCTTCTTGTTTTTTTTTCAATCTTCATGTAAAATTTAGGTTACCAACACTATAATAATAATAACATAAACATTGTATTTGGTCCATGCAAAACAGCATAGAGAATAATTAATGAAGAAAAAAGTTTAAAAAGTTAAAGCATGGTTTCTGAAGTCTTCTTTTAGTATCACTTTTCAGTCGACTCTTGACATTAAGTTCCCCGATCATCGAGTCACATACCAACTTTTAACATACGGCGCAGATTGCAGCTAAAACATACAGTGTATGACCCTAACAGGTACCCATTTACACCTAGGTGGAGTGAAGCACGTAAATTTCTTGCTCAAGAAAATTAGCAGTGCCCCTAGTTGGATTCTAAAACCAGGACCTCTCGATCCCTTAGCACGCGTCCTACCACTGGATTACTGCTCCTAGCAATAGAGAAGGACCTCTGCATAGCAACAAACTCTGTAGTGCTGCATTTAATTCCATCTTATTGTCAGTTGTCTCTATTTTGAAAGTCTAGCAAAGAATAACTACAAGTAGTGATTTGTTAAACATGTTTTTTGGTAAAAAGGTTATTGTTTACTCACAAAAAGAACAAGGTGAAATGATGAAATTAAGCAAGGAATCAATCAATCGGTTCCAAAACATAGGTGCTTAGCACAATTTTTTTTCAAAATATACACTGATATAAAGAAAGATATATAAGTGTATATATTGGAAAAATTGCCTAACACCTATGTTCCAAAACTGATATATTGTATTGTATATATATGTATGAGGCTTTACATTATATCCTGTTTGTTTAAATAATTGTCAAATATTTGTAATTTTAAAATTTAAGTATTTTATATGATTACAGGACATTGTGGTAAAACTATGGCTATAATAAAAAGAGTAATATCACATCCAGAAATATCTAAAAAGAAATGGTTATTGATTGCTGATGATGATACCATTATAAAGTAGGTCTATTAATTTTGCTTTAGTAAATATAACACCATTTAATCATTTTTTGGGGAACTTACATGGAACAGTCACATGATTCATGACTAATGATTTATTTCCTGACTTGCATACTGGTGATTGTTATTAATGAATACACTACTTAATGAATCTGTGTGCAAAAACAACATTATGGTTTTGTTTAAAAGGATCGGGGCCAAGGCAGACCAAAGCTAACCTGGGAAGACCTTGTTAAGCGTGACGGGCTTGTGCTGAAAATGAATGGAACCAAACCTGAAGATCGCCAATCATGGAGAGGAAGACTTTGTTCCAGACCAGACACACAGGCCTCACCCTTACCAAAGGAATAATCAACGGCCTGTTTAAAATAAACCGCATGATGATGATGATGATGATGATGATGATGATGATTTAAGTGATTGAAATACAGCTTTTTCTCGAAATTCATTTTAAAAGTTTAGTATAACCTCTGCAGAATGACCCTTTATAGAACAAATCCTCTGCACAACAACATATTTTTTATATTTCTCTTAGGCATAATTCTAATTCAATTCAACCTCTGCAGAGCAACACAATAAAGTCCCTCCATTGGCTCCAATTGGGTGTTGTTCAAGAGAGGTTGTACTGTATGCTCATGAGACACATATTATTAATTAATTAATAGTTTTTTGCTGTATAAAGTCTGCTTTTGACATGGTGTTAAATCTTAAGTTTATTACCTTCAGCCTTGTTGTATCATAATAATGTTATTATGTTAATCTATATACTTTCAGTTTAAGAAGATTACGCCAATTGTTATCATGTTACGATTCTAGTACTACGGTTGCTATGGGTGAACGTTATGGTTACCAATTATCTAAGGGTAATGGTTATGATTATATAACTGGTGGGGGAGGGTAAGTGAATTGTGTTTGTTAGCCGGATTTTTCACAGAAAATTCGGCTTATAGTTTGGTGAAACACATGTGGGCAGTTTAGCGGGCGGTCAGGCGGGCGGGCTTCCAGTGTCATTAACAATTGTGTTAAAGTTTTCAACAAATCTCTGTCATTTATTGTCAGATCTTTATGAAACTTCATTCAATGATAACATACCATGTGGTGAACAAAATAAGACAGTAACCACAACTCTACCTGGCTTAATTATGGATTATTTTCCTTTGTAATTTCTGCATTAAAAATTTAAATCCGGCTTAAATGTGGTTTCCACATAACATTTTTTGTTTTGTTTCACTTATTAATTTTTCATTTTTTTCTTTTAGTTGGGTTTAACGCTGTAGCATCACATTGTATATGTCATATCACATGGTCAACCAACCTACTTATCTATTTTGGAAAGGCTAAATCTCTGGATTTAACTGTTTACCAGTTACTTGGGGCATACTTCTGTCAATGTCTGACAACTGCCTTACATGATTTAGAATCATTAGTAGGAGGGAGAATGGTCGTAGAAAATTATTTCATGACTTAACTCTACAAAAGTATGGTTTCCAGGAATCTAACCCACGACCCATTAAACTGTAGACTTGTATGCTATCAACTGAACTAGATGGGCAGGTTTTTTAACTTTTGTATAAAAATTTTATTTGTAATAATATTTGCACAAATGATATATATAATGTCGTTCTTATATTGTTATATTATCGTTATGTGAAACTGTGTACTGTTCTATTACTATAAGCTATGAATCATTTTGTAAATAAAATATTCTGTTCCATTATGTATTCACCCAGCTAGCTCATTTAGAAGCACACAAGTCTACTGATCGAGAGGTCGTTGGTTCGATTAGCCGTTATATGACCTATACATAGTGTTGCGATGGCATTAAACCCAACACAAGCAAACAAACAAGCAGACCATTATGTATTAATAGATGCACTCACCTTTGACAAAAGTGAGAAGAAAATATATATGGCTTGAATTATTTATTTTATTATTATGTCACTTAATGGCAAAATAGCAAAATAACTGTCATGTTAACATCATAAACACAAGTTGTGTGTTCTATGACAATGTATTATTCTATTCTATTACAGTATGATATTCAGTATGCCTACAGTACAACGATTAGCAGATGAATGTCAATGTTTATCAAATGATATACCAGATGATAAGATTATAGGAATGTGTTTAGGTAGATATGATATACCTATATCACATGTACCTTATATACATCAGGTAGGTCAAATAAACTTATAGTTCGAACAAAAGAACACTGTTTATAATAACAATACAATGAACTAATCCACGAAGAAGGATGTCCAGGATGACTTTAAGATAAACAATTGTGATATGTTTTACTTGTGTCTTGTTGTTGGTGTAATGGAAAGCGTTCTACCATAACAAGCATGATTTGCCAAGTGGTGGTGGTTAATCAACCATGGTAATTTTGAATTATGAATTACACAAATTCTATTTTCATTGCTGCCTACCCCTGAAATGAATTGTCTTGTTTTTAATGTTTACCAAAACGCGTTTTTTTTTGTACGCACTATACTTGAAGATTTGTTTTGTGAAGAGAAGTAATAATATATGAAATCAATGGCTAGAGGCTGGCTTGGCATCTGCTCTCTCTGTCTAATTCAACTAATGTATTCAATATTCACAGTAGAAGCAATAGTCCAGTGGTAAGACGTGTAATAAGAAAATTAGAGGTCACGGGTTCAAACCCAATTTAGGGCACTGCTAATTTCCAGTTGATATCTAGAATTGCTTTGCTCAACGCAGGTGTAAATAGGTACCTGGGAGGATGGTATTATTCCATTGTGCCAATATATATGAAAGACTCTCCAGGGAGATTGACTGATAGATAGCCAAAGGACCAGGGGTAATAGCTGTAAAGTGGGTGAACCTTTATATGGTTGAAACTCAAGCTAAAAATGCAAATACTTTTTCCATACCTCATTAGAATACTTGTTGCCGGGATAATTCTTATAAATTAGTATGAGGACCTACATTTGTCACTGGTCTTAAATTTATACTTGAGCATATTTTAATTACACAGCTATCACTCATATATTTTGGTTTAGAATTCACTAAAATATACTTGAATCCACATTTAAATACATGTATTGTGTAGTAATGATCACTAGTCTCATATTGATACTCAAAGGCATAGCTACAATAGAAAATTTATCCATTACAGTGTTAATTATTGAGATTTTACCATTAACCAACGACTCATCATGCTCCACAATATTGTAAACAATAAAGTTGCCATCCCACTTCCCCCCTACGCAAAACCCTTAGAGAGGACCTCAGGAAAATCTCACCCAAATGCTTTCCAAAATATAGCTACAAAAATAAATTATCACAAATACTCTTTCTTCCCAAGAACTATCTTCCATTGGAACAACCTACCTCCTGATGTTGTCAACCTACCAGGTCCAAGGTTCAGTCTGGCTGTCGGTCAGATTGAACATGTCTCCCCTTAACTATGCCTGCCGTGTTTTTAACCTGTTTTTAACCTTACTTACTTCATACTTTTATCAACTTTTACTAATTTCTTATTAATATTATTGTTGGTTGACGGGCCAAAAGTCTAAGTCCCCACTAGGGGTTTGACTTCGTGGAAGATAAATAGATAGATAGATTTTAACCACACATTCTATTTCCTGTTCCATTATATCATATTTTGTTATTATCATTGTAACATTATACAATTAATACTTTCTGCTGTTGTTGCCAAGTAGTTATGATGTTGCCATGGACTAGCATTTGATATCAAAACTACCGTTTAGTTTGAGCTCCATACACTAGTCACTGTAGGAAACAAGAGCAGGCATACTTAAATCAAACTGTAAAAATGGTTTTAGAATTGAGATAAAAATACATTAGTTTATTTTGACTTAAGTTTGTATTACTTTTGTATTTTCAGGCAAGGCCAGATGACTATTCAGAGGGATATTTGAGTCGTCAAATACCGATATCATTTCATAAACATTTGAACTGTGATCCGATACAAATATATAATATGTTAAAACAATATGATAAAACGTCGGACAGTAGTATGAATACATTATCTAAAGATGAATTGTAGCAGAAAATAGTCCCTACATAATGTCATATTTTATTGTCACTATCAATTTCAAGTAATTAAAGTATCACTTTTTAATGTAAATCCAAAGGACAGTTTTCCTAAGGATATCACTATGTAACAGTTTCTGGCTCTCTTCTTACACCTGCTCATAAGAAAGGAAGCACATAAATGTATACCATATGACAAGCATTTCAATGTAAAACACGTTTTCCTTGACTGGCAGGATCTTAAATACATCCGTGACAAAAAATTTAAGATTAACTCACTTAGAGAACTTTTTAAGTCACTGCCTTCATTTGATATACTAAACTATCTGAAAGAAATAAATATTTATCATAAAATATAGGACTTAAAACCATTAGAATTCAGTTAAATTAATTGTATCATCAATTGCTTTCGGCACGATATTATCTTTCTGTGTTGATGCATCGTTAAACCCAAACAAACAAACAAACCAAAAGTAAAAAGTATATGATATCAAATTGTGGGTACTAGGCGGATGAGGTCCCATCTGGTGCTATTCTTTGGAAACTGTCCACGGAACTCAATAAATCAATATAAGGTTTTCCACTCACACTATTGTTGAAAAACACTAAAATCAAATTTGATACTGCTTGTTATGTTTACTCATAAATTTAATTTTCTGACAGTTGAATAAAATTTAGCAATAGTAATTTGTGCTGTTTGTATTTTGTATTCCCTACGAAGTTAATTACATATTGTACATTTTTATAGTCCTATTTACACCCAAGTCTTTAGTCAATGTTAACCAAAAATATCAAAATTTCACATGACTTGTTCATTCCTTACTAATGCTTTTGATTGTTAATTTACTTAAGAACGTGTTCAACTCTTGATTTACCAACAGAATAAATATGCCAAATACAATACCATTGTTTATTATATTCCGTGGTTTGATCATTATATTCGGAGCAATCTTCATTATCTTCATAAAAAGCACTACATGTATTACATCTTTTCAGTTATATCTGTTACATGTCAGTTATACAATTCAAATGAACCTTTAGAATTCACTTTGAAAGAAACTAGTTTGAGTTTTCTGTCTGACAAATAATAATTCAATACAAAACTTTAATGCCCAGTTTCTTTACATTATCCAAGTGTTATATCGTGAATTAACACGAGATGTAACACCCGGTGTGTTTCTTTACCTTCAAAATAGTTTAATCCTCAATTATAATCCCGTTAGAAAATAATCTGAGTGTATTTGGTAATGTGCGTTTCTTTAAAAATTCTCAGATTAACTCTGGGTTATTTGCCTATTGTTCAAATAATCCTACTATAGAGGTGGTTAAATTCGAGTGTAGATTGGAATCTGAACTGTAATACTGATTAATTTAATGAACGCTGCTGCTGTGGATCATAGAGTGATATGTTATCAACTGTTGAATTAGGGATATTATTACTTAATGCTCTTTGAAGCTTTAAAATTAAGTTTGTTAGATGGGTATGGTCATGTTGTGGAAGGGGCACACTTTATATGCTAGCGTTTTTTCACGGGTAAAAGAATAAAAGTTAAGGCTCCAAGCCGCGTAAATGTACAGCCATTCCAAATGTTATCTAGTCGGTAATTTGTAAAATGAACACACCCATATCAAAACTAACTATGTATATTGACTACAAAATTTATCTATTCAATCGATAGATACAATGTGTTTTGTTTAATTTCAAGTTAAAATGTAATTTTGTCTGAAATCACAATAAACCCAAACGATAATGTTCGACCATCAAATATCCCGTTTCTGCCTAAGCCTCGTTTTGGTATTTCTTCCTTGTAGAATAAAATCCATACATTTGGCTACGCTCGAGAGCTCACCGTTTGGAAATAATCTAGGCCACCACGGTGCTGAACTCCAATGTGGCAAAATTAAAGTACAAAGACACTTTTCTCTGGTTATCTTATCAATAACTTGCAAAGCTAAATACGGCGTAGGACAAATCCAGTTATTTTCTCCGACCCAGCATTGGTTAAAAGCGTTTATGCCTGACGTTTCAGGGCACCAATATTTTGAATTAAATTTTTTACATTTGGCATTGTAGTGACAAGCAAAACGATCAAACGTATGCGGACCCCATATTTTGTCAAATTTTTTGAATATATTATCAATAATTGACCAATCATCTGAGTCTGAAACTTTACTAAGATAATCAGCCAGACTGTTTTCAGACCTTGGAATCCATTTGGCTGTCAACCGGAAGCTGTTTTCTAAACAAAGATCATTAATTTTAACAGCTAACTGTTGCAAAAAAGGTTTTTAGTATATATGGGTCATTCTTATTATCTATACAAACTAAAACAGACCGTTCATTTAATTTTGACATATGTGATTTTATCACACGATACACAGACTCTCTCCATGTAGAGCTTAATTTGCTATCTTTTTCAAGCCAGTTGCCAGAAATCTGACTATCAGAAAAACCCTGCAAGAAACCACCGAAACCGGTATTACTTGCGTCCACATATACTTGGACAGTATCAACAGAATCAGAAATACCGATGTCATCAATGACATCAATCTTGTCAGCATTGTTGTTACACAATGTACTGATCTCAGCAGAAATATCAGACACAGAATTACATGTATTAGCAGAGATATCATCATGTTTCTCCAAACAGTAAACACAGTTTTCTTCAGAAATACAAGTATTAACACCTATACTCATTGATGAAGTATTAGAACTTTTTGTATCAAAATTCAAAGAACTTGTATTCAACTTTCTCAAATTTTCTCTCCAGAATATCATTTCATTTAAAGCATTTGAATTTACTTGAACAGGAGAGTTCCAGCTTGCTCTTTGAACTATGCATTCATACATTGACCTTGACCTTAAACGGACCACGTGACCTGTAGCACTTTGCATTGATATTAACTGACCTACTAAACATGCTAATTTTCTTACTGGTACCAACGTGAAACCTTTGGTTACTCTATCAATTATTTCTAACAATAAGTTTTCAGTTCGTAAAATTCTATCTTCGGTAACTTTGAGAATACCCTCAGACATGTACCAATCGTAACCTAACCATACTGTATGTAAAGTCGGTTTCCACATGCATTTTTCGTCTGCTAAAAGAAACCCAAATTGTTGTAAATCTTGATTGATAAAATTTGAACTTTTTAAAGCCAATGGATAAGTACTGGCACCACCTAAGCCGTCATCTAAAAATACGACTATTTTCATACCTAATTCTCTCCACTTTTTTACACAGACTCTCATGACCTTTGTAAAAATAAATCCAGCTGTAGCAATACCAAAAGGTAAAACTTGAAAAACATAATATTGTTTAACATTATTTTCAATCCAAGTAAAGCCTAAAAATGTTTTGTGCTCAGGATATATCATGATATGATGATAAGCACTTTTAATATCAAATCTAAATAAGTAGTCTCCCTTTGAAAATAAATATCTCGCAACAGATTGGTTTTCAAAACAACATTTGTACTTAAACAGATTAGGATTTAAATGCCTGCAATCTAAAACAAGCCTTCTTTTACCTACTCTGTTTATTGCTACAGTTAACGGATTTACTACTTTTGGTTTCTCTGAAACTCGCTCTATGCACCGTTTGTTAAGTAAGACTTGAATTTCTTCTGAGACAAATTTTGAATTATCATACGCCGAACGATTATTACTTATTTCTACATCGTTCGGAACAGCCAAAAATGGAATTTTGTAACCGTTCGAAATAACATCTAATATGTGCTCTCCAGCTTTAGCATTTTGCCAATGTTTCAAGCATGAGTTTAATCTGCCAATAGGCGAAACGCTATTATCAAATTCATTTATTTTATTTACATTTTGGGTCTTGGTTTGCATACAATTTCTGTCAGTATTTAAAATGCAAATATCGATCAGAATACATGTATTTAGTAAGTTATTGCTACTTATCTGAGATTTATCAGTTGTATCTGACTTTCCGCCCATTTGAAAATCAATTCTCCAATGTCCAGCCTTCCCACGTTTAAAACATGTTCCAGGTTTCTTCACGGCTTGTGTTGTGTTAGTTTCTTGTCTTGTCGTGGTAGTATAAGGCGTAAATCTCTTCTTCTTCTATGTGTTCATCTTTCTTGCTTTACGTTCAGCCTGCATCTGCGCCTTGAATATCTTCTTTTCATCCTCTGAATCATCTGCTAGAGGATGAGATTCATATTCTCGAACCATTTTCCAGCCAAGATCTGAAGAATCTGCCAGTTTGATCCACTTTTGTCTATGTAATAGAATGTTAATACCTTCTGCAATTTTCTCCGAGGCCTTCACAGTTTCACCTTCATGTAAAGAGATGTCAGCCGGCTTCATTTTCTCAATAACTTTACTATTCATCTTATATTGCCCCTCGTGTCCTTTACGTTTAAAAACGGAAGTGTTATCGGTGTTGAAATTTTCTTAAATGACACTTAGCTGTTGTTTGGAAACTTCTTTTTGACTTTGACTTAAACGTTGTTCCATGTCTACGAATTTGCATTCAATTAAAGTCTCTAACTTTGAAATGATAAAATTTTCACCGTCCATTTTGCCACGTGTAACAAATTAACTCTACCACTTCAGTACAATTTGATGTGAACAGCTTGGTTTCGTCTGGTAGAATGAACTAAATACCATACCCCAAGCTTTTCAACGCTTCAAAACCAAATCCCGTGAAAAGCGCCCTAAATCTACACAAAATCACTATTTGTAATATGTTACGCGTAAAGACAATCATTTCAAGCTATACTAGCGTAACGCTTGAAATATTCATGAGTCTGCAGTTGTCTGCAACACCGAGTCTTTGATGATTGTACTCTTGTAGAAAAGTGTCGTACAGAATATTGCACTTTCTAATGCTTCAATAAGTTTTTCTGTTGCATCAGGCAAAGACAGGACCATTCATGGTGGCTTCTCGTCCGTGAATGCCGTGCGTGAACGTGAAAAATCACTACATGTAGCGATCGGTTCACGCTCTCGTTACACTGTCACATGTCAAAAAATTGCGTGTGACGCTCACATCGCGCTCACGCCGATAAGGAATACATACAATAGAAAATCGTTTGTTTCGCTTCACGTTCACGCTACACGTTCCCGTATAAATGGAATACCGGCCTTAATACCGAGTTTTATAATTCTTGCAATAAAGGTCAAACTCGGGTAAATATTGTCGGACTAAATCGTGTATACGTTCTATCGGAAACTCACGATTTTGTGTAAGTGAAGCGTATAATTATTATAATAAGGTAGTTCAAGCTCAGGTTAATATTGTAAGACTAAATGTTGGTGTTACTTGTGAATAAGAAAATGGCAAGTGATTAATTATTTATAATTAATGCGGCTTCAACGAATAGTCCAAGTTCTTCTGTTTTTGGCTTGGTCTTTAACTTTACAATAAAGTTATAAGAAATGAAAATTTTATCGATATTGAAGTAATAAGACTGAATTCTAATGAGCTGCGTAAAATACCTTTATTAAGTATTCACATTGATATTATTATAGTTCTTTTGATAATTCAGTGAAGTTCCACTATCAGGGCCATGATAAGTTATAGTCTATAAAGCGAAACGGTCTAAATATATCAAGCATTTGGGGTTTAAAAATCGTATGATTTTGCAATACTCAAGGTAGTCGATATATCGGAACTTCACTGTATTCTTTATTTAATATAATTATTGTATTATGTCCTCATAAAATATCGATATCCTCTTCTGTATTCGGAATTTCCATTCACCGTGGACAACATCCGACATGTTCCTGAAAATAAAGTAAACATAAAAATCCACATTATTCAAAATGTAACATAAACCTAAACTAAACACATTTTCGTAGATCCATTATCGTGGTCAAGTTCAAATCCAGCTCAATTTCTGGTCGCGTAAAATTATTCTTTTATACATTCTATAGTTCTGTTATATTAACCTGTCACAACTTGAATAATTACACGGTCACTGAATGTGTTAGTATTAGTAGTATAGTTTAAGGGAAAATAACACTGCCACATTTTTGAGAAGGCCACCTTTTTGAGACAAGTCGATATAGAGTGCAGCGAGGCGTTACGTTTATTTACACATTATATTATTCAACGCCCGAGCAGTAACGGTGACAATCGGTTGTAAATATTTGTTAAATCGGTGGTATTGTACGATTATATTGAACTGTCCGATTGCATAAATTAAAACGTCACATAACACTGTATATTTAATGCTCGGATATCGTCGGTAGTTCACGTAGAGCTCATAACACAGATGTGTCATATTTGACTTTTAATGATTATCTCGGTTTGTGTGGTCGAGTGGTAAAACGGTCAGTGAGCAAACCTTTTTGTCGTGGGTTCGAATCCCGATAGAATTTTTTTATTTTTGTCTTCCTTTTATTATTGTCGGATTGCGCAAAACACAATAATGTTTCAAAGTTTAACAAATTATAAATTTTGTCGATTTCCCTTCAAGAGAATATAACAGTAGCGGAACTGACACTGCCAGTGAAACTAAATGACTTTTTTAATTATTAGTTTTATAGTATTTCAACATTTCTATTTCCAAAAGACACTGAATAAAACAAAACACAATTTTCAGAAAATAAAAAAGATGCTAACAATGCGAAGAAAAAAAGTGAAAAATGACATCCTTAGATTCAATCTAGAAACCGGCATTTCAATAGTATAAGTTGTGTAGCGTTTCACTTAAACCGCACGACTATTCAGTCATGTTAGATTTTGACACTAAATTAACTTATCTATTGTATTTTTACTGCAAATTCTATAAATAGAGCGCGGAAATTAATATATGCAGTGTGTGATAACTGTGTAATTATGCAATCGGACAGTTCAATATAATCGTACAATAAAACGAGCTATCGCAAATCGCGACTGGTGGAATTGTATACAATAGAGTATCGTTTCAATTAAGAGATATAACAAGAAATAGCACATTTTTGCACTATCATTATCTAGCGTAAAGTAGTTCTGAATATATAAAGTAACCGCTAAAACGTTTCACTCGCAAACCAGTGCTCTTGTAGAACGAACGTAAAATAACTATATATTCGAGATTTTAACTTTATTAAAATGTCTTTGAAACGATTTGCAGAAAATATACAGGACGATGTTCAAAATAAAGTGTTGAAAAAAATGGAGGAGAATGACAATAATGTGGATAATGATATAACATTAGACGACTCAAGTTTATGTGAAGACGTGAATTGTTCATTAACGTACGATTCGGTTTTACAAACATACTCTATTACTTTTGAAAAACAGCGCGAGGAAGGGAACAGATATATAGGCGTATCTGAAAAGAACATTGAAACAATATCTAAATTGTTGATAGCGGTTGAAAAACTGGCTGTTAGATATACTAATAAACGTTCTCATTCACTCATAGACGTACCATTTCAAGTGACCAACGGTAAAATCGGGGAGTTGATTACTGTAGTTTCTTTGAAAGAAAATGCGTACAAGAGAGGCTCGTTCGACGTAGACATAAGAAAATGTTTCGTTAAAGAAGGCAATACATACCAATATACAACTGAAGGTGTACGTTTCGGTCATTCTCTGATATCCGCGTTAAGAGACAAACTATCATGTTATCGGTCTATTATCACGAAAATTACTGAGAAGACGATAGAAATAATAGCCTCTACATTAGCATTCGCTATTTCTAAGGAAATACTTGAACTCTCTGATCTGAAACACACTTGTCACGGATGCATGATAGAACATCCCTCTCAAAAACAACACATGGGTGTCGGTGGATGTATGGCAGAGGAAGAACAACCGACGTGGTCAGAATTGTGCGACCAGTATTGGTTGGCAGCCAAAAATCTAATTACCAACGAGTTTGTACAAGATCTTGCTCAACGTGCTGTAAACAAACTTCCAAAACTGCATGTAAGTACAATTCACTTTTAATAAAAATTTCTATTATTTTTTTTATATCAAAATCGTTTATTTTCTAGTACATTGCAAATGTGTTCTCTAACAATTAACTTCGATAATTCACATAATATACTCAATCTGTGTGAGAAATCTAAATGTTTTAATGAAATGTATATGACTTATAAATGAAACATACAAAAGTAAAGTACCGTTAGTATTATTTACTTTAACATAATTCGTTTTTTTTTTCTTTTCAGAAATGCTTTATCGCAGGTGTAATTTCTACAGAACAAATTTCGGAGAAACTTGTGCGAGATATGGTTGAAAAGAAAGCAGAAGTAGAACACACAGATCTTTTTAAGATGTTAGTAGAAACATACAAACAATAATAACAATATCAACAAATACTTTAACTTACGATACAATTGTATAAAGTGTATGAAAATGTATATGAAGTTATAATATATGGGTTTTGTTTCTTTTCGTTCGTATTACGTTGATGTTTTCCTTTTTTGTACTTTTATTTTGACGGTCAAATGTGTATGATTTGTACTGAATCCAATTTCCTTGCAATCGTTTCTAAGTCATTTTCCTAAAGTTAAAGTCTCGAATAGTTAGTTATATTATATTTTCAGTGTTTATTTGATATATTAAAACAAAGTGTAAAATGTTTATTGATTATGAAAAAAGATCAATATTTAATAATATTTCATTCATATGTTGTTTGGATATGGATACGTTTTTTCCCTTTTCATGATTTCACTTTAAATTGTGTATATTGTTTATACCTTGTAATGTGTTTTATATTTCATTTGTACCATTTTGTTTTTCATATTGTAACCTTTCATCGATGTATTCATAACCTGTATTATAAATATAATAAAATATCCCCATTGAAGTTGTTTTACCTTTTTTCAATTGCTAAGATGGAATCTCCCAATAACCGGTTTAAACCTGTTTAATGCTGTAAATATATACTGATTCATTCACCTAGAAATGTTGAATTAGAGCTACGAATATATTCAATCTGATGAAATGGCACAGGCTTACGTTAATATGAATGGAATTAGAGAAACGTCCAGTGATACCGATTCAAGCTCCATGCTTAATAAACGCAAGGTCAATTTTAATATTGACGGGTGTCATTACGTGTCTGTTTTCCGTAATGAAGAAGGATTAGGTGTTATAAATATAAGGAAAGGTACCCGATCCGTTAGTATTTCAAAAGATGTTCTGATTGAAATTTGTAATTTAAAAGAAACTATCCTGCAATGTTTTAACTTCATAGATTCATGAAATTATGGATTATCGAGACTATTTGAAAAGTATATATATCGACGTGAAACGTCCAGGTTCTTTCGCGGGCGTCGAAAAATTATATCAAATAGTTAAAAGGGAAGGAAAATATAAAATATCTAGAGTTAAAATAAAGCAGTGGTTACAAAAACAAGACGTTTATACTCTTCATAGAGATATTAAGAAGAAATTTACCAGACGACAAATAATCACGTCGGGTGTTGATATACAGTGGGCTGCTGATTTAGCTAGCGTTTCGAATACGTCAAGAT
This sequence comes from Mactra quadrangularis, assembly GCA_025267735.1. NCBI lineage: Eukaryota > Metazoa > Mollusca > Bivalvia > Venerida > Mactridae > Mactra > Mactra quadrangularis. The sequence goes on along the minus strand of CM046308.1, from coordinate 14,115,030 downwards.
ACAATGATGGTGTTAATTATTTACTGGTAGTAGTAGATATTTTTTCAAAATATCTTTTTGTAGAACCATTGAAAACTAAACGAGCAAAACATGTAGCGGATGCATTCGATCGAATTTTGAGTCACGGACGTAGTCCAGAAATATTACAAACAGATAAAGGCGGTGAATTTAACAACAGATTGTTTAAATCGGAACTACGAAAAAAAGGCATCAAATATTTTACGTCACAAAACGAAGATGTTAAAGTTTCGCCGGTTGAAAGAATTATTCGCACTTTACGAAATAAGATGCACAAGATGTTTCAATTCCACAGAAGTTACAAATATTTAGAACGTTTGCAAACCCTGGTGGATAGTTACAACCGGACTCCTCATAGCAGTCTTCCTAAAAACATGTCACCGGCGGAGGTTACAAAAAATAACGAAGCTGTTATTTGGGACTATATGTATAATAAACAGGACTCAAAACTGTCCAAAACAAACAGATCTCACGATTCATTTAAGTTTCGCTTAGGCGATTTTGTAAGACTCGCTTACGTCAAATATCAATTTCAGAGAGACTATCAACAGAAATGGACATCCGAGGTGTTTAAAATATCTAATTGCTCGATAAATCAAGGAGTTCCTGTTTACAATATCGTAGATTTTGCAAATGACGTCATTTCCGGTACATTTTATAGTGAAGAATTACAGCTAGTAAAGAAGGACGAAAATGCGTCATGGATCATTGAAAAAGTTATTCGACAACGGAAACAGCGAGGCGTTAATGAATATTTCGTGAAATACGAAGGGTGGCCAGATAAATTTAACTCTTGGGTCAAGAAAGACGAAATTGAAACTATTACAGTGGATTAATAAATTAGATATGTCTTATTACTTTATATGTAAGAGTGATCAGAATTTAGAATATTATCCAGAGAATAAACCTTACAATTTCAAAATTAAGTTGAGACAAAATATTGAACTTAACAGAGTATGAAAGTTGGCTTTAACGGAATTTACTTTGTCAGACGATATCAAAGACAGGAGTTTGTATATATACTCAAGCATATGCGGAGAGAGTTTCATTAACGGTACGAAAGCACCTCTGTTAAGAAGAGTTTTTTCGAATGAACCAGGAAATATAGTCGTGTCACCTTTCTATTACGTTCCTGTGATAAAATCGGAAATTAACGAACTCGATTTTAGAATAAAGGATCAACAAGGATCCGAAGCTAAATTTTTGCTTAAACCGTTAACTTTAGTTTTACATTTAACTTCGTCGGATGTTGATATTGTGTGATTAAAATATGAATCAAAATCAATTATATACTCCAGATCTCGCAAAATGGATAGACTATTACGAATCTATCGGCACATCGGAACATCCACAATATCATACAAACGTAAATAAATCAACCGCATCAATACAAAAAATAAAAGAAAACGATAGAATTCCAACAGATACAAATTCGCTCGAAGAAGCAGGTGATAAAAAGGAGTTGAAATTCCAGTTCGTTTCTCCCGCGCAACAGGTTGTCGAACAAGCAACCAGCGAATTAAAAAGAGACAAGGTTATAAAACGAAAACAACCTGCTTGCAGCAAACAGTCAAATAAAGACAGTCGACAGAAGAGGAACAACAACAATCGACTTAGCAATAACAATGGCAGCAATCAAATCTGATTATTTAGTTGAAGCCCAGCCTAGCGAACTGGAACTTTTTAATTTAAATCCGACTCAAACTGCAGTTGAAAAAATATATTTCCAACAAATATTGCCGATTGGACAAATCACTGATACATCACCGATTCAATTCGTTGTTAGTGGGCAGAATGGAATGGAATACATAGACACAAGACGAAGTTTTATGAGTATAAAAGCTAGAATTGTACATTCGGACGGTAGCGCATTAGGTAACGATGAATATGTAGGACCGGTGAATCTATTGGCTCACGCGTTGTTTGAACAAGTGGACGTTACCATACAAGGAAAGTTTATCACTTCGTCAACTGGAAATTATCCGTACAAGGCGTACTTACAAACTTTGTTGAATTATGGAGTTGATGCTAAATCTTCGCAGCTAACATCGCAATGTTACTACAAAGACACTCCCGGGCATTTGGACGACAATGACGGAAAAACTGGCGCCAATGCCGGATTTAAACTCAGAACAGCGTTATTTTCTGGCAGCAAGAAAGTTCACATGATAGCGCCTATAATGCACGATGCATTTCAACTAGATCGGCATATGCTCAATCAGACAGCTATGAACATAAAATTCTACAGAGCTAAACCGGAATTCTATCTTACGACTGATTCAGTCGTGCCAAACTTTAAAGTTGTAATCGACGAGATGGTTTTAAATATGTGTAAAGTACAAGTGAATCCATCAGTCGTATTCTGTCATAGTCAAAAACTACAGAAAACTAATGCAAAGTATCCTTATGTGAAAACGGAAGTGAGATTAGCCGCTATATCGCAAGGTCAGGTTAATTTTAACATCGACAACGTTTGTCAAGGAATAAGACCAAACAAGATCATCGTAGCATTCGCAAACAGCCAATCTGTGTCCGGTTCGTATAGTACGTCTCCCTGGAACTTCCAAGGGTTCGGATTAACGGAACTTACTGTTTCTGTCGACAACATTCCAGTGCTTGGTAATCCTATGAGATTAAATTTTGACAATTAGAGCGGTACTGATACTGCCGAGGCGTTTCATTGGATGTTTGAAACGACCGGTAAATGGTTAAAAAATGAAGGCAATGACTTGTCGCAGACGGATATTGCAAAAGGATTTGCGGTGTATGCTTTTAATATCGAACCCATTTACAATGATAGAAAATTTCTTACTTTAGTGAAACAGGGTATTGTTAGAGTGAGTGCCAATTTTGCCAATCCTTTGCCAACACCCGTCACTTGTATAGTGTATACGGAAGGTGTAGGCTATTTCGAAGTGAACCAAGCCAGAGACGTGATAGTGTACCAGTAACTTGAATAAATAAAATTGCACATAAATGTATTGTGTTCCAGTAACTTGATTGAATGAAAATGTGCATAAATGTATTAACTTGTTATAATCATGATCCATTTATATTGTCAATTGTAATCTTTATTTGTTTCTGTAGTCTTGGTAAATTATATTCTATCACATTATCATAATGTCATTGTATTGTATTGTTTCACTTTATCAATTATCATGTATCATAATGTATCGATATTTTGTAAATATAGTAACATATGAATATACATGTAAGTTAACTTTGTATATATGATATTCAATAAAATAAATGTGTAAGAGCTCTGTGTTTTCTTACCTCCTGTCTTAACTACATGCATGTACTGTATTATTTAATCACCGTGTAATTACCTGTCTAGCAGTATATTACCCCAATGCATTAAACAACAAGTTCATTTGACTTTAAAGATGGCAGAGGTTAAGTGTAACGATACTGCGAGCGACGAACTTACTGATGGAAATACTTTTATCCACTCATTTATCGAGGAAACTAATGCCTCAAATGTTGGGATGAAAAGTCACATGAAATTCATTAAATGGGTCGGAGTATTATTACTACTTTTCTGTAGTACATTTATTCCTGGAATTCTTATCATCAGTAACGGAAACGAGCACTTACCTACCAATTTAAATTACAAAATCGACACAGCTCAGAATGAGACGGCTTGCGTATTTATAAAACAATATGATATATATCTAGACATGCATGTGACTGTGTGTAATAGATACGGCGTAGTGGTGTTGGATATAAGACGTTTCGTCAACGATTCTGCCACTATAATTGGTATACAACTTACTGAAAGACAGTGTCTAAGGCTGAAACAACTTTGGCCTTTGATAGATAAAAGCATACTAGAAGCTCGCACATATTGGAGAGATTTGAAAGATTTAAAATACGAAAACAGAATTAGACTTTAAATTATAGAATACGATCTCGTCCATGGCGTGGTACGAAACTCAGTCGCTACTTTCGGTTGAAAGTCCATGTACGATTACACTTATTGCCGCGTCGAATGGAGGAAAAACTTCTTTCGTACAAAGACTTCTTCGACATTCGAAAGGTATGTTTACCGAAGATTTTTCGTCTATACTGTACTGCTACGGAAGTTCCTGGCAAACTAAATTTGACGAGATGTTACAAGATAAACCCAACATGATATTCAAAGAAGGGTTACCGACGGATCAAGAAATGGAAATATTTTCTAAAGATTCTGGTCATTCATGTTTAATTATGGACGATCTCATGACGGAAATAAACGCTTCAGACAAAAATATAGAGAAAATCTGGACGGTTCATTCACACCATTCGAAATTGACCGTTATTTACTTAGCGCATAACTTGTTTCAAAAATCACCATCAGCCCGTACTATAAGCCTGAACACGAAATATTACGTTTTGTATAAAACTCTGAGAGACGTTCAACAAATACAATGTCTAGGTCGGCAAATATACGGAAATAAAAGCGGATTTTTTAATAAAGCGTACCAGTTGGCTACAAGTCGTCCGTGGGGTTACTTGTTGGTGGAGTTAAACACTAAATCTGAAGATAAATACAGACTGAGGACAAATATATTTCCAAACGAGGATACTTTAGTTTTTGTATCGCAATAAACGATGCTCGAACTGTTGAAAAAAGAGGCACAATTTCTATCATACTTTATAAAATTGACTGAGAGTGAGAAAAAGACTATAGCGAAACACATGACAAAATCTCAAGTTTTAGCTATCAGTCAGATTATACTAAACGCGATAAAAGGTAGCTTTAAGATAAACAATTCTGATTTACCGGAACTAAAACGATTTAGAACTTCGTTGCCGAAAAGAAAACATCCTTGCAACAAAAGAGAAATTCAATAGCAAAGCGGATTCGTCAAGTTACAGTGATTTTGAAAGAAGGACTTAAGTGGATTCCTAAATAGTAAATATGTGCGCGAAAGAACTCATTCTAATACCGAAACAAAAATACAAACTACTGAGTGAGAAGAAATTGCCAGAAACTGCATCTATTCAAACTCAAACTGATATTGAGACAACACCGGAGGTAAATCAACATATCAAAACAACAACATCAATGCCGCCGAAATATAATGACTCGGACAAAACAACATCGAAAGTGGAAAACGTTTGCATGCAGTTCGATCAACATCATGGAATATTATTCCTGGAATAAGAACAAGAAAGACCGTTAAACCTAGAGCAAATGTCAAATGGATTCCTTACTAGGTTAATAAAATAACGTAAAACAAAGTGTTATAATAAACATATTTATTATGAATATAAATTAAATATTTACATTGTATATATAAATTCTTCGTATTCAACTATATTTATTAATGTATTAGCATTATACATTTACATAAAATAAATACAAAATATACATTTCCGTTTTTTTTTGTTTAGTCTTCTTGTACACTACATAAAGATATATGTACGAATTCTTAATATTCAATAATATTTATTAATTTATTGTACATATACATGAAATAAATATTAATAATAATATAAATAAAAAATAAATAAAAAACATTTCTGTTGTTTTTATTCTCCCTGTACATGAATTTCGCAAGGTTGCACGATTCAATAGTATTTTTTTTTTAATGATTGAATTAGCACAGGTTTTATTTCCTCAGCTTCTAATAACAGGAAACATATAAACGGAAGGATTATTTATGTATTTAAACTGTTCAGGAAACGCGCTAGCTCTTCGTTCGCTTCGTATTGTGACTCTTTGAATTTATTTATAGGTTTTAGTATGACATCAAGCGGTTTGGTATGAATGCCATCAGGTTGAACCAATCTCTTACAGTAAAAATAACTAAAAGCTTGTTTTTCCTGAGTGTATGTAAAAACTGAATTATCGAATGTTCTGATTCCCCTGTTAACAGCAGTAATTGGATTTTGAGAGTTTAAAACTCTTTTAAATGAGTCAGAAGGGTCGAAAAATTGGTTATTAACGCCCTTAAGACTATACTTAACGAGCGTTTTATTCCTACATTCTTCATTTACAGCTACGTAGGACTTTGAACACAGTCCGATCATAGCAGTACCTTTAAATTCCAACTTCATGAGACGCGGTGTTCTTTTATCAAATGTGTTGTGTTTTGTACAGCATTCACGGGGAAACCAAACATTTTTAAAATAATCCCCAGTGAAGTCATCGGAACAATTTCCGTAAATGCATTCGTAGAATGTCGATTTTAATTTCGGTTTAATTGCATCAAGTAAAGAGTGAGTAGCGAGACCGAAATAACAAGAGTCAGTGTCCATTTCAGCCATCTCAAAATTTTCTCTCCCAACGAATTTTACTAAAAGGTCGTAATAAAAAGATAGCATATGCAACTTTGCGTATTGTAAAATCATGTAGCCTAAGTATACGGGAGAGTTTATATTAATGCTTGAATTTGCAAATTCACTTTCAAACATATCATCATCTAGCTCATGTAATTGCTTAAATCTAGGGTTATTGACGGCGAAACATGCATTTTTAAAACCTTTAATGTATTTGATTTTCTGAAATTTTTCTTGGTTAATTATGGTTTCGCCAAATGCAGAATTACCTATTAACTTAGACAATGTGCTTCTTAACTCTTGAGATTTATCTGTATCACCCTGACGTCGGTCGTTAGTAACAGTGTTTCCAAAGTCTTTGAAACATGCAGATTTTGAAAATTCAATGACTTGGTGAATTCTTTTTATAACCAATCCGTGTAAAATGTACCACTTCAATAATGGAGACGCTAAAAGTAAACATTCACCTTTAGTTCCACCCACTAAAAGCGTTCTTTTGTTTGACGATAAGCCATACGTCTTTGCATGTTGTTGCATATGCGGTCCAATGCTTTTAAAATCTATTTCGGTTGTTAAAAACAAAGGACACATTTCTTCAAAGTATTCTGCGGGAGGTAAATCAGTTTCCGGTTTGTACTGCGTCTGATCCCAAGATTCCGGAATTTCAATATCAACTTCAATAAAAGCGAACAACGTGTCTCGAATGACCCCTTCTATTATTTGTGTTTCCGAAACACAGCCTTTATGATGTCGATAAAACTCAGGATATTTATCATTGACAAAATTCCGCATTTCTGTGTTACTTTTCAGTTGACTGTGGTACTCACATTCCCAAATCACCGTTACATTGTACTGCTTATGTTTTAAATAAGCTAGGCGATCTTCCGTACGTTTAGACTTCTCGAGACTTTGTTTTTTATCTCTCCATTGTTTACACGCATGCCCATGAAAATAACATCCAAGAAACTCGTACAGAGTATTTGTGATTGGATCAAAACCATCTACTAAATATGGTCCAACTCGTTTCTCATAACCATGATTTTGTTTATGCTGTATATTTAAATTTTCACTAACATTCAACCACTGCATCCAGTTAAACATAGAAATGTATCGGTTGGCATTTCTCACAGGTTTAAGAAAAGAAAAAAAACGAATTATGTTAAAGTAATAATACTAACGGTACTTTACTTTTGTATGTTTCATTTATAAGTCATATACATTTCATTAAAACATTTAGATTTCTCACACAGATTGAGTATATTATGTGAATTATCGAAGTTAATTGTTAGAGAACACATTTGCAATGTACTAGAAAATAAACGATTTTGATATAAAAAAAATAATGGAATTTTTTATTAAAAGTGAATTGTACTTGCATGCAGTTCTGGAAGTTTGTTTACAGCACGTTGACGAAGATCTTGTACAAACTCGTTGGTAATTAGATTTTTGGCTGCCAACCAATACTGGTCGCACAATTCTGACCACGTCGGTTGTTCTTCCTCTGCCATACATCCACCGACACCCATGTGTTGTTTTTGAGAGGGATGTTCTATCATGCATCCGTGACAAGTGTGTTCCAGATCAGAGAGTTCAAGTATTTCCTTAGAAATAGCGAATGCTAATGTAGAGGCTATTATTTCTATCGTCTTCTCAGTAATTTTCGTGATAATAGACCGATAACATGATAGTTTGTCTCTTAACGCGGATATCAGAGAATGACCGAAACGTACACCTTCAGTTGTATATTGGTATGTATTGCCTTCTTTAACGAAACATTTTCTTATGTCTACGTCGAACGAGCCTCTCTTGTACGCATTTTCTTTCAAAGAAACTACAGTAATCAACTCCCCGATTTTACCGTTGGTCACTTGAAATGGTACGTCTATGAGTGAATGAGAACGTTTATTAGTATATCTAACAGCCAGTTTTTCAACCGCTATCAACAATTTAGATATTGTTTCAATGTTCTTTTCAGATACGCCTATATATCTGTTCCCTTCCTCGCGCTGTTTTTCAAAAGTAATAGAGTATGTTTGTAAAACCGAATCGTACGTTAATGAACAATTCACGTCTTCACATAAACTTGAGTCGTCTAATGTTATATCATTATCCACATTATTGTCATTCTCCTCCATTTTTTTCAACACTTTATTTTGAACATCGTCCTGTATATTTTCTGCAAATCGTTTCAAAGACATTTTAATAAAGTTAAAATCTCGAATATATAGTTATTTTACGTTCGTTCTACAAGAGCACTGGTTTGCGAGTGAAACGTTTTAGCGGTTACTTTATATATTCAGAACTACTTTACGCTAGATAATGATAGTGCAAAAATGTGCTATTTCTTGTTATATCTCTTAATTGAAACGATACTCTATTGTATACAATTACACCAGTCGCGATTTGCGATAGCTCGTTTTACCACCGATTTAACAAATATTTACAACCGATTGTCACCGTTACTGCTCGGGCGTTGAATAATATAATGTGTAAATAAACGTAACGCCTCGCTGCACTCTATATCTATACTAGGTGGCCTTCTAAAAAATGTGGCAGTGTTATTTTCCCTTAAACTATACTACTAGTATTTATCTTCTTTTAAACCACTAAGCCACCGATCCATATTAGTTATTGATGATCTAACTATATAATTATGTAGCGATTTTGAATACTGTTGAAATAACAAGTTCGAAAAAAGTTATATACCACAGCCACTTTCGTTTCGCACACTTACGGTTTGCCCTTGTACGGAGACGCTAAGCATCATGGGTAAAAATTTTATTTACCAAAAAACACGTGGCAATGTTTACTGTCATTCTTAACACACACATTAGAAAACGAAAGTAAAATACACGGTGAGGCTTTCCATATCTTTTAAAGAGTGGTTGCTATGACCAAAATGTGGTTGCAACGGATAAGTCGATGGTTGCTACGAGTCTAAGAGCGGTTGCTTTGAAGTCATATTTGTTCAATGTAATACTCGTTCGTGTGCGACGTCTAACGTTAGTCGATTTTTTGCGACGTATAGCGTCCGCGTTGCAATGTTTAATGGAAGGGCGATTGCGACGTTAAACAGCGGTTGCGACATTAAAAAAAAATTAGCGTTAGTGTTGCGACGTTTAACGTTAGCCGATTTTTTTGCGACGCATATAGCTTCCGCGTTGCGACGTTAAACGGAAGGGCAATTGCGGCGTTTAGCAGCGTTGCGACGTTTTACGGCGCTACAGACTGTTATAAATATTGAGTAGGGGAGTTCATCAGGGCGGGATCGGTATTAGAAGGCGGGAGCGTTATAACGATACATAAAATCTCGAGGAGATTGAGTATAAGATAACACTTACTTGTTTCAGCAGTACATGGAGTAACATCACATTGTTCCCACTGTATGCTTGCATTAATTGTATAACACCACGTAAAGCCTACATCGACAGGATCTCGACAGTAATTCTTAGCCTCCGTTAAATTGTAACCGTGGCTGTGAGCTTGATCCGTCCAATTCTGGCAAGTATGGCCATTGCTAGTTACTGCTAAAGTTCCATTGTAGCTTACTGCTTTGTCGTTCGAATAACACCGGGTTGTTTCCACTGTGTCTGTAATGAAAAGGTTATTGTTGCGTCTTAATAAAATCATACAAAATGATTTAAATGTTCTTGAATGTCATGAACTATTTTGGCGTAAAAAGGTTAACAGGGAGAAATGTTAATTTTTTAAATAAACATATTTTTGCCTTGGTTTAGAATTTAAAGTTAAAAGAATGTGAACCATCTGAAATCTTGTAAAAGTTGTAAAATATAATATTAAAAAGTCACTTTGGCTCTTATATGAAACTAAACAGGGTCGGTAAAGAAATAAGAGTTCCACGATGGCTCTTTATCGCTCACCTGAGTATCATTGATCCATGTATATACATGAATCCGAATAAAAGAAAAATCAAGAAATCTTTTTTGATGACCCAAGTAGAAGTCATTCAAGCAATTATCTAGGTAAGTGTTTTTCACAAGTTTGATGACAGTTGAGTAAAAAAGTGTAACCACCAGAGTGTTCATAAGGATTGTTTTCCTTATTTGGGTTGTATGGCCTAGTTTTTGACCCAGGTAACCTATATTCAAAATTATCTGAGCAACTACATGGACAAGCATACTCACAAAGTTTGATGATAATTGAGATACATATGTTACCACTAGAGTGATCACAAACAACTGTGGATGGACGACGGACGCCAGACATTCAAAGGTCCTAAGATCTCACCATAAAGAAGCTTAGGTGAGCTAGAATTATCACGCATATTTGACGCGAAATATATTTCTGCATTTGCATTGCTTATTGCGTGTTTGAAATACGCATTTGATTACTGGAAAGACAAATAGAAAAATCTTTTTGGACTGAGATTAAGACACCAGAAATTGCTGTAATCAATATAATTATTTTAACAACCAAGGCGGTGAATCAATACCATTCGTACAAAATGCAAGGGTACCGTTTTGTTTAAACATGTCTTTTCCCACATCTTCCCTTTTATTCGATCACGAATGAAAACGAAATTTACTTTAACACGCAACACATTTTTCTGCTTCTTATAATGTATCCATATATACCATACATGTCCAGTTTGAATTTCAACAAGTTATACTGGACATTGAAATAGAACTGAGCAAATATTTGGTCGGACAGATTTGACAGATTGCTCGGTGCGTTTTTTTAATGAACGACTAAAGGATTGATTCTCCGCCTTGACATTTCGAAACTTACAGTTCTTGTAAAAGCATGGATAAACATCGCACTTTTCCCATAATACATCTGGATTCATAGTAAAGCACCAATGATAGCCTAAACCACTAGGGTCACGACAGTAGTTTTTGGCATCTGTCAAATTGCTTTCAGGCATACGGGTTGTATCATAACTGTGAGTATAGGGTGTTTGATCTGCCCAGTTCTGACAAATATTTCCATTGATAGTTTCAGCGACTGTTCCGCTGTAACCAAAGTGAGTAGGGGTTGAATAACAATGGCTGAAGTCGTCATTTTCTGAAATCATATATCAAATAAAGCTATTTTAGGTAAATATTTTCATACTTTGCCCGAACTTAAACATTTTATCGCTACTTTTCTGTCCTACAGTTTTTGTTTATACCAGCACATAAATACGAATATGAGGTTAGCAGTAACAACAGTAACAGAAGGAACAACAGTTTGTTATGTTATTTACCCAAAATGTATGTTATGTTATTTACCCAAAATATATGTTATGTTATTTACCCAAAATATATGTTATGGTATTTACCAAAATAATGCTTGTGTGACCGACTGTTTAAATAACAATCATAACGTTTTGGTCTCATCATATTTGTTTTTGTTGGGTTTACTTACCGTTCCTGAAAGGCTAAATCTCGGGATTTAGCTGCTAACCAGTTGCTTGGCACATATTATCGTCAATAACTGACAACTGGCTACATGATTAAGAATCAGTGGGTCGTAGAAATCATTTCATGACCAATATCCACGAAAGTATTTTCCGTCCTAGCAAATACTTACCAATAAGGATTAAGATATTGGTATAGTGCGAACAAAAAAACAAAACGTGTTTTGATAAACATTAAAAATCAGACAATTGATTTCAGGGGTAGGCAGTAATGAAAATAAAATTTGTGTAATCTATTTTAACAAAATTACCATGGTTGATAAACCACCACCACTTGGCAAATCATGCTTGCTATATGGTAGAACGCTTTCCATTACACCAACAATTAAGACACAAGTAAAACATTCACAATTGTTGTTTAAGTCATCCTGGGCATCCCTCGTCGTGGGTTAGTTCATGGTATTGTTATTATAAACAGTGTTTGGTTTTTTTTGTTCGAACTAATAAGACATTATTTTATAGCATAAGATATGAAACACAATTTAATATTAATGGAAAATGAAAAATAACCGAATTCCGCAATTACACAAAACGTTACAGAACGTTACATAACGATACATTCGGAATTACTCGGCCATTCGCTGCGAATAATCTAATCTAATACACAAATATGCGATCGTTAAGGCAATGAGTGATGTTTCAAAATTTACGGACAAAAAACGAAACATCACTCATTGCCTAAACGACCATATATTTGTTTACTTCAACACCGGTAGTTTCAAAATAGCGTCTAAATATGTCCGAGATTATTCACAGCAAATGGCCGAGGAGTTCCGAATGTGTCGTTACGGAACGTTCGCTGTAACTGAACTCCCTACAGTATATACATTGTACCGCATTTATGGGTGAGGAACAGAGCCGAGGACAAGCAAACGTACAGTGATGAAAAGGGAGTGAAATTTCCGTATAGAAACATTGAACTTTTTAAGTCGTTAAAAATCATGTTTATTAATGTGTCTTCACAGTTAGAAGAAAAATATGTAAATCGTATCTTACCATCACTAAGGAATAAAAAACCAACACATCCAATTTTTAGACATTCTAAGCTACAAAGCAGCGGCGATGACGCATTAGTTTCACTCACAATGCCGACATTATCAATTATCGCCAGTTCAGTTTCAACCATTGTGGCTGAAATGCTTAATGAACATACTTCTTGTAAGCAACCGATGTACACAATACTTATAAGACCGGATATGAATGCTGTTCCTTGTCCCATTTCTGATGCAAGCAACTATGACGTTGATAAAGCAACACTTAACAATAAACGCCGAAACATTTGGCAGTTGTACTCTATAGCTTTAATGTTAGAAAATTCTATAACTCTGTTTGAATATGATGAATATTCAAATATTCAATCAGAATTTTAATTGATGGACAGTGTTTGGCTATTATAAAAGTCAATAAACGTGAATTACTATAGGTGACCATAAGTTTAACTGAATTAATCATTGGACAGTGGGGAATGCTTTATTGAGTCGAAGACCTTATCTCTCCTTCTCCAACAATTGAAATGGTACACAAGAGGTTTATTTTTAATACCATTCCGGATCAGTAAAGTGACAATGTTATCCCTGGAGATTTTTATTGTGGATTTTACGCCATTTTATCAAAACTGTTTAATGATAGTTAATAAGTGTTTGCTAAATTATGTATGGCAGCCAACAAACCTAACCAGCTTTAAAGGGCATTTTTTCTTGAATCCTTCCACAAAGGGTCAACAACATGAAAATTTAATTAGATCATTATTTGTTTCTGCCTTAGGAAATATTTTTATCACACAAATAATCATGATAACCAAAAGATAAGGTTTATTTAAGAAGCAAATTGTTTAACATATATAGACCATTACTAGTGTATGGAGGATGAACGCCGCGATATGGATGGAGCACGATAAAAAAAAACGGCGTAAACCACCATGTATGGAGGATGAACGCCGCGATATGGATGGAGCACGATAAAAAAAACGGTGTAAACCACCATGTATGGAGGATGAACGCCGCGATATGGATGGAGCACGATAAAAAACGGTGTAAACCACCATGTATGGAGGATGACGCCGCGATATGGATGGAGCACGATAAAAAACGGTGTAAACCACCATGTATGGAGGATGACGCCGCGATATGGATGGAGCACGATAAAAAACGGCGTAAACCACCATGTATGGAGGATGAACGCCGCGATATGGATGAAGCACGATAAAAAACGGCGTAAACCACCATGTATGGAGGATGACGCCGCGATATGGATGGAGCACGATAAAAAACGGTGTAAACCACCATGTATGGAGGATGACGCCGCGATATGGATGGAGCACGATAAAAAACGGCGTAACCACCATGTATGGAGGATGAACGCCGCGATGTGGATGAAGCACGATAAAAAACGGTGTAAACCACCATGTATGGAGGATGACGCCGCGATATGGATGGAGCACGATAAAAAACGGTGTAAACCATTATTAATGGAGGATGAACGCCGCGATATGGATGAAGCACGATAAAAAAAACGGTGTAAACCACCATGTATGGAGGATGACGCCGCGATATGGATGGATCACGATAAAAAACGGTGTAAACCACCATGTATGGAGGATGACGCCGCGATATGGATGGGGCACGATAAAAAACGATGTAAACCACCATGTATGGAGGATGACGCCGCGATATGGATGGAGCACGATAAAAAACGGCGTAAACCACCATGTATGGAGGATGAACGCCGCGATATGGATGGAGCAAGATAAAAATCGGCGTAAACCACCATGTATTTTAATTAACATTTAACATTAGCCAACAATTAAATCGTTTTTATTTGTTTGGGTCGTCAGACCAAACAAATAATGGTAGCGAAATTTCAGACCCGAATGCTGTTAATTGCAAATTCCGAAAGTAGTCCGCTTTTTGAAGCGGTTACTTCCCTTTACATGGACATTAACACCGAAAAATTCAGGGGAGATCACTGCGTGAAGATTGTCAAATGGACTGGTCCCCTGCGAACCATAATAGGACAGGGAACCAGATTAATTGTCAAATAACAGGCGCATTAATTTTCAAACCTGCTCAGGAAAGAAAACATAGTTCCCGATGTCGAAGATTTCTAATATTGTGCAAGTCCAACATTTCCGCAAATTACTGGTAATATATTGAAATAATTTTGATTAAACGCACGTCAATTTTGAACTCTTCAATTAAAAGGCGTTCGTTTATGGGTCAGTTTATATAACAAATTCAATTTGTCACGTGATCAAACCACGCTGAAGAGTCAACAGAACAACCCACGGAGATGAAAGGTTTGTAAATAAAATTTCATGCAATATTTATTATACATTATCGTTTGTTGGTATTATTTTTAAGGAATGATTGTATAGAAACTGACTTTCATCGAAAAATAACCGAAGGCCTTTATGCTGAAATTAGCTATCACCAAAATGACGTTTATTTTTCGATGAAAGTCAGTTTCTATACATTCATTCCTTATAATTACAACCATTTTTTGCGAAATATGCGTTAGAAAAAAGACCTATTTTTTAATGCGTAGAGCCGAATTACGCAATAATGCGTAATAGTGCGCATTTATTTCCTTCAGTTAACAGGTTTTTAATGCCAACCGTCGGCCATTTTTCTCTTCGATTCGATACAGTTTTTCAGTGTTTTAGGACATAACGGAGCAAAATAATGCATAGATATTAACGTTCATGGATTTTATTTTAAATGAAAGAACACACCAGAGGCTGTACGCTATTGCGAAACTCTTAAAAACAATAATTGAACAAGTTTAAAGTTTTGACGTTGAACACGTGTGTTCAGGTCATCATGACATGGGACAAGTTGTAACCTGGATTAGATGTAGGTCAACTCGTTGAGTCATTTCTGTAAACCCAGTGTAAATGAGCAGTTGTTAAATGTACATTTCTCCGGATTGAATAGCTTTTGAGGCTGTGCAAGGATCCTATATTAGATGGATATGTAACGCCCTATCGTTCAACCAGATTTTATCGATTTTCACTGTCGTTTCAAATTCGTCTGCTAATTTATCGTAAAGTGTATTAATTGGGGGAAAGAGCGGGTTTTTTAAATCCAAAGTGGTGGTAATCGGCGAAAGGTTCAATTAATTGCGCGATCGCGAATGTAAGTTGTCTCTTTATTTGGAATTCTTCCTGCTCAATTACGACTATTTTTTTTAAAATGTAACAAATTCTTAATAGTAGTTGATCTTTTTGAGTACCGTGAACTCGACAGTTCCGAGTTATTGACAATTCCGGGTCCCTTTTTTACAATAGTACACAGGTGATCCCTTAATAATGCAATATTTTGATTACATGATAGTTAAGTCATGTAAGACGTTTGTCCATTAATATTGATTTCAAACCCTGTTGAAACCACTCCGGATTAAAGAGACAAGCATCTGTCACGTGACCCGGAATTTGCAAGCACGACCCGTAGCTATCGAGTTTGCAACATGCATTTTTGAAAATTGTAGCAAATTATGAGCAAATAAACACAATTAATTTAGTTAAGCATGCTAATGTGGAAGTATTTGCATGTCAATCTATGCAGGTTTGATTCTTGTCTGGTTCCCAGTCGTACTTTGGCAGGTAAAGGTACGTCAGGTAAACCATGATCATGTCCGCGCCCATTTACTGAATTAGATATTGGATAATTATGTTTTCAAATGAGTATTTCTCACTACACAGACTTAAATCAAGGGATCATTGTATAAGAATTACAGTTAGTACCTTTTTTCAGTTGTTTGGTTTCATTTTTACTAAATAAAGTATCCGAAATTCTAACGAGACTAACTCACGTTCTAATTGTGTTCAAGTGAGTCTTGTTCTTGTAAATTGTTCGATAAATGTACGTGTAATCAAATCAGAAAAATCGAAATCGAATGTCCTGAATAGTATCAAACTCTCCTAAAGTAACTGTCGTCAGCAAATGTTCATACAAAATCAAGAAAACGTAATACCTGAATAATAACTGAGGAGACCGCCATAGTTACGGCTTGTCTGACCCGATAACGATAGTAGTAAGGGGCATGTAATACAGACAACTAGTCATTATTCTTTAAAACACAATAAACCGATCGCTTTTTGGTTATCAAAATAGCGGATTAGAACACGTTTAATTGAGGATACAACATTAACTGGGCACTATGATTAAAGTCAATAGTCCAAAAATCGATGTAAAAATCAGCCAGGAAATGGGGTGTTTTAAAGTTGCGTTTTAGGTTTCATCAAGTATATATGCAAGGAAAAGGTTTATTGGATACCATTTTTTAATGTATTTTTTCCACGTTAGTAAAAACAAAATGCTGTTCAAACGCGCGTTGAATGTGACAACTGCTAAATAAAATTGTCCGTAAAGGACTTCAATCCATGAAAATCGTTGTTTTTAACCGAAAATGGCCATATTTGAAGATGAAATTGATTATCTAAGCTAGCTAATTTCGATTTATTAAGTTACCAAATCCATTCAAACATCACAGATCTATCGACAAATCCAACTTTAAAACATATTTAGTGATCATTTCACTCAGAGACTGCGCTACAGTGCAGCCTACATTTTCGATTGGTCGCCATTTCACACATGTGTCGTGCTTGGGTCGATAATTAATGTCTTAGAATAAACGTGAAATTTACCAAAATTGGACAATTAAGTCATAAACGACCAACTTATTTATGACTGTCGGACATAATTTTCTTAATGAGTAAATAAAACATCTTTCGATGGATTAGTTTAAAGTGGATATCCGTGGATAGAAATAGCTCGCCTTTTCGTGAAAATGGTGAATGAGACGGAATGGCGCTCTCGCATCGTCTCGCGACGACTGAGAACTTTCGTGACTTTCCTTCCGTTACGAATCCATCTTATATAGGATCCATGGGCTGTGTTATTTCATCAAAATGAGAAAGTTTATTACTGAAATTTGGATCACTTGATGATAACTTAAGCAGTCAGTCCGAGTCAGGAAATTTACATGTCAAGACATTGGATGGAATGACTAGCTATTTCTGTGCTGAGTAAGTGAATGTTTATTATTTACTGAGATTATATTAAAACATGGTTTTTTGGTTTTTATGTTCTCATGTACATTTTAAAACTATCTGTACTTAGGATAGATTCAAATGCTGATCATATTAATCTGGAAGCATTTTCATTCCGGTCTGATAAAAACCGTTATAATTATTGACCTTGTTCACTACTCAATGTAGAATGCATGTATGCAAGGATTTGCATGGAGTATAGAATTCACCTGCACTTCGGATGCTAAATTATAATGACCAGATACACATATTATCCAACGTACATGTCATTGTGTTATACATTTATGAATTATTTACAAAATAGATCTTTTTTTTAAATATTTATTTGACTTGTTGAAAGCCAACTTGAGCGATTTTGAAATGTATACTGTGACATTCTTCTAAGTTGACCAGCCCAAATACTTATTACTTACTTTATTGTTGACCAATTTAAAATGTGTCGAACTCACAGTATTGAATGATTTATTTATCCTCATTTATTTGTTGTTGTTTTTTATTTTCAGACAAGAAAGTGAAACTAGATGCCTCTGAAACCAAAGGATTTAGATCTATATAAATGAATACCAGTCCATTAGGGCATGCACCTCAGATGGGAAATGATATAAAAATCCTTTGAAAAAGAAGACTTATTCGCTAGAAATATAAATAAACTTTTAATGGATTTTAAATGCTGTGTAGGAAGCTTTAGTTAAAACTAAAGATTTGTTTTTAATTCTTCATCCAGCATATCATTAACTTCCTGGAACATTACATCTTATGAAATATTGATAAAGAACGATATTAATGCACAAAATGTATTGTACATTATAACTCATTTTCATTTCTTTTCAATAAAAGTTTATCACACCATTTTTAAGGGTTTTGTGTATCATTTACTTTCCATTGACATTATAGTTATTGACATGTACATCATAGCGTGGGAACTCGCTAAAAATAGCTTTTGAGTCAAGAAAGTAGTTCGGGCATGACGTCATTCATTCAAAAACTGCTGTTTATACGAAAATAAAAGCACATTTTTTTAGGTCACGTGTTCACTTTTGACCAATCAGATTGTGTTATTTCATTCAGGTTGTAATTATATAAACAATAAATGTATGTAAAGTTGATTTCACATAACAAACAAGTTTGTGACAATGATAATATTACTTATTTAAAGTTAGAAAAAAACATGTTGACCATATTATATAAGTATATTGTTAAACTTGTTGTAAGATATGTTGGATATAATAATGTTATTTTTGCATGTTTAGATATAGGATACTTTTTGTATGTTTAGATAAGTTTTAATATATTGAAATGTTACATTATTTTCAGATCATTAAAATGTAAATTTATAACCCTGTGTCATTGTTTCTCGAATTTATAAATTATAGCATCTATATTAAATTTATATCTCATTGTTTCCACACAACCTTCTCCTTTCTGATATTCCGAGACCCAAACAAATTCAGCGCCTTCTGTGCTTTGATTTATATTTTGTAACCTTCTTTATTACTGTTTATTATCATGTTCACATGTATTTAGCTGCCAACTCATTCACCTTCCATCAATGGTCACTTCATGCGGGTCATACTTAAAAGAAATATACTTCTTATATGTATATCTCGTAGCAGTTTCACTTATGCAACGCATAGTCCTAAATAACGGGCGGTAGTCGACATTTGTCTGAAGAGACCATTGTCCCAAACGGCCACTAAATTTACTCTTTCCCGTGAGTCGTCTCTTAACACAAGATTCGCTGTATCTGATTAAAATTGTAATATTGTGACCTTACAGTAAGACCTTGTACGTGTATGTTTGTCTGACACATAGATCATATTCAATGAACAGTAAAGTAACATAATTATACATCATCAGTCACTAGACAAAAGTTGCCATTTTTTTGGGGGGGGTTAACGCCGTGGCAATACATTATATAGGTCATATAACGGCGGTCAGTCAACCTACTCACTCCTCCTGGAAAGGCTAAATCTCTGGATTTAGCTATTAACCAACTGCTAAGCGCATACTTTCGTCAGTGACAGACAACTGCCCTACATAATTAAAATTCATTGGTAGGAGGGAGAATGGCCGTAGAAATAATTTCATCACCAAGCTCCATGAAAGTATGCCCCGTCCGGGAATCGATATCACGACCCCTCGATCAGTAGACTTGCGTGCTACCAACTAAGCTAGCCGGGTGGCTGATTTGCCATTTGTGGATGACCATCTAAGTATATTCAATCTATATTCTGCTAGTTTTATCTGACATTATGATCACAATGTCTTTATTTCTAAGCATCACAGCAGGCAAGAAATATAAAGATATAGGTAGTGGCAGTGATACTATTTGTCTACCAGTGGAACCTAGCTGGTTAAACTATTCTACAAACAATTACCAAAGAGGTACGGTGTACGGAACAGAAATTGATGTGGAAAAATCAAATGGAGTGTTTGAAAATGACGTTAATAATCAAGATATTCCGTGTGTAGCATGTCACATAAGGAAAAGTAGTGTTATCATGATACCCGGACGTAGTCACTGTTTTTCCGGTTGGAATTTGGAATATGCCGGGTATTTAATGACTGCTTTTTATGATCAATATGGTCCGCACAATCATCTATATAGGTAAATAAATAAGAATTACTAATAAGGGTCAACTTTGTGAGACAAACCTTCTATGGTAAGTGGAAACAGGTGCACTGTCAAAATATGAACTGATAGGTCTAAAACATTGAAGGCATTGAGGAAATAGTTCTAGTCCACAGAATGTATAACATTCATGACAATATACATCTATTATGAAATTATCGTACTATATTGGTGTAACGTCGATATTTATTTCTCGATCTATCGATATCGTCGATACGATTCGAGCCCAATCAATGACAGTTCTAGTCTGATGACGATTCACTGGATGTTTAAATCTTATTGTATATGTCACATGATGGCACAGACTTCGCTGTTGTCCAAGATGAAAAACTGTGAAAGTCATAATACTATATTTAATATCTAGTTGTCCCCCTTTTACCAAGAAAGTTTAATTATAGCCATCATTTCGTGAAATGGGCAAGGTATTTACATGTACGAATTAGTTACGACGTTGGACTGGTAATCATTGAATAGCCAGCTTCAGATCCTATCCGAAACCTATCTCGTTGTTTCCCTGAGCAAGAATATTCACACTAGCTCAGCACTGAGGGACCAGGAAGTGGACTCGAAGGTGATTTATATAAGTTGTAAGAACATGTTTCACAATCGAGCTAAAATAAAGTATTTTATAAAAATATCAAACCCTAGACCTTGCACTAATGCGCTTACAGATCTAACCTCTCTGGCAGCGTTGTCGATATGTCCCAACGCTAACTTGGTAAAAACATAATCTTATGTCAACATGTGCTTCACTCTAAACATTTAGACGTTCCAAGTACATATAAGTTATAACCTTTCATGAATACATGCCATCTAATTTTATGACAACTGGTTTCTAAATCGATGATACTAGAATATTTCCTTTTTTATTCATTCGTATTTTTTTAATGTTATACTTACCATTCACCTAAAGTAGGTGTAGCCACAGGCGGCAGGCACGGTGTCGGTCGCTTGTTGGTGTAGCGCCATAATAATAGAAATCTTTATTCAAACATAAAAACCTCTAAATTTCAATAACATGTCAATGTCGAACTACATTTAAGCTTAGTTTGTATTTGAATTGCAGAAATGTTTAGAGTGAGGCACATAATGTGCATTGTATACATTGTATATATGATTTTGAAATTAATATTTAGCCGTCCGGCTCGCTCAGTTAGTAGAACGCAAGTCTACGGATCGAGAGGGAGTGGGTTTGATTCTCAGGTGGGGCATATTTTCGTGGAGTTTGGTCCTGAAATGAATTCTAAATAGTAAGCGATAATCTCACCTCCCTTTGATTCTTAATTATGCAGACCAGTTGTTAGTTCAGTCACTGACGGAAGTATGTGTCTAGTAACTGGTTAACAGCTGAATCTAGAGTTTTAGCCGTTCCACAAGGTTCGATCTGCAAACAATCAAGTGGAAGCACGAGATATATTTATTCTTTGTTTAAAGGCCATAGTTCACCAATATCGTTACGGAACGTTTTGGAACGTTTATGGTACTTGAACAGGCTACTGTCTTAATAAAAGTAGATTATTCGATATTCAATATTTTGACATCACACTGACATAATTATTATCATCTTGGACAAATTCTTAATAGTCGCTATCACTTGTCTTAAACGCTCAAAT
Source organism: Mactra quadrangularis (assembly GCA_025267735.1). NCBI lineage: Eukaryota > Metazoa > Mollusca > Bivalvia > Venerida > Mactridae > Mactra > Mactra quadrangularis. The sequence goes on along the minus strand of CM046308.1, from coordinate 14,093,032 downwards.
AAACAGTTAGGTACAACAACATAGTGTATCCAGTATATCGTCACAAGCAGCGTGTCCAGTTACCCTGCACGTTCCATAACATTCCGTAACGGAAGTGTCCGAGCAACTAAACCCAAAAACAACTCAACCCGAGACAATTCAATCCCCTACTAACGGATTGAGTTGTCCCAACTTTAAGATGAGTTATGCACTAGTTGAGTTGTTTTCGGGTTCAGTTCTCCAGTACCCGTCACGTTAGCTAACAGTCGTTACTGGACACGCAGCAGACTGCAACATACAATGTTGTGTAAAACCGCTGCATATCAAGGATGCTTTTGTTTTCATTATGTTTTTCTGAGGGAAACTGTAACAAAGATTGACAACTTGTATGGCCTCTAAATGTGCGTGGGTCGTCGTAAATGATCATAATTGTGTTGACAGGGCGTTAACCAACCACATACATCTATGCATTATTGAAATCTTGCCCATTAGTAATCAGCGACTCATAATGAATGAATATATTAATTTTGTTTATTTCTAGATCATTTGCCAGAAGTGCCGACATCTGGTGTATTTATGGCTTACGAGAATTCATTTATTTATTGGATAAAACGTCGTGCAAGTTGAATGAGGGACTTTTGTCAGTTATCTTTCCTTGATAAAATTTGAAGCAATCCAACTGGTAAGTAGGTCATATCTGTTGGAATCCTCGGATTTTGTCATTGAAGTCCTATGGAAGGATAATAAGATATGTTATCTAATATCTTCCGTGTGAATTAAGATATTAATAGAAGTGAAGTAATTTAGAAAGTTTTTTACCCTAACAATACCTAGCTTGATTTCAAACAAATTAAATGATTTTCAAAAAGTTATTTTTTATCAATTGTGGCATATTGACATTGAAAAGTAAGGGTAAAATCCGAGTAATCCAACTGATTGAACAAACCTATTTGACGAGTATGCAAGTGGAAATAACTGACTAAGGTCCTTTATGATGTACACTTAACGTAATTACGTACTATTATAACAGTCAGAGAACATTTTAGAAATCAGTTCCCACCTACACCTCCGCAAAGTAGAGAACTTCTCCATATACTTTTAACCCTTTACTGGTTGCGACATGTGTGAAAAGGAGCCATGTTTTCACCATTACGCGCAAGGGCTATTTCAATGTGCTCTAATTTCATTACTAATTATCATACAGATATGCAACTTGGCCAAGTTATTACCTGGGTGAATGTCTTCCAGAAAAACCAAGTTGAGCTCCGATTCCCGTTACCATGGCAACACTGGGGCGGAGCAAAAACGGCAATAAAAGCAATTTTCGCTCTTTTTCAACCCCACATTTGCGTTTCAAACAGTAATATTTTCCAAAATTGGGGTCTAGAGTGCCAGGTCTTTTCAGATACTGAAAACGTGTTTTCTTATCAGCATTCGGTGCCATTTTTCTGCACTTAATGACCCTGATTTTTTTTCTGGCGATGAGGGGCGCTGCGCCCCCTTCAAACCCCGGCAACAAAGGGGGGCACATCCCCTTTCGGAACCCCCTGAGACATCTTTTGGGGAGGGAGGCGCGCGAAAAAAAGCTCATTTTTGGAGACAACTATCCTTAAGTGAAATTCGCTTATTCTAGTTAAAAAACACCATTTTCAAGGCTGTGGCAGCCATTTTGGAGGGGGGATCTAGACACGTAAAAATGCAGGATTGAGCTGTTAAGGGTTAAAATTGAATAAAAATTGATGCTATTTTTTTACATAATCAGGAACGACAACAGTTCAAAAGCGCATGGAACAACTGTTTCAGTTTGGATTCAAAGCTGTACCCCATTCGTGAAACTAGGTCCAATATCTTGATGCACCATGGCACCACCAACTGCACTACGGACTAGAATCAGTGAGAATTCATGGACTATGTGCCATTCATTAGCTTTATCTAAACCATTTATGTCGTCATAATGAAGATTAAACTAGAACAAACCCAAATAAATTGTATAATATAAATAAGCTTTTATTAAAATAAATATGTAGCCGTATATGTTACATATAAGTATATATATAATTCATGCAGTATACGAACACAATTATGTACAAAGACACAGACCAAAACAAATATGAAACGACACATGAAAAATTCTCATCTGAAGTTTGTTCATCATACTTTACTATACTTAACTTAGAGCAAACCACATTTATTATACGCTAATATGGGATAAGATTGAAGTGCGAGAATTTTGGCATTTCTTGAATTCTACATTATTGAAACCGTTAGTACTGGCCATTGAACCCGGGTCGATAGCGCAATTGGTAGCGCGCCGGGATTCGGAATCTCGTGTCCCGAGGGGGCAACGGGTTCAAATCCCACCCGTGGGATTATACCCTTCCATGAAAATTAGACAATATTGTCAATTTTCTCCATTGATTAGATGATATGGAGAAGTTTCCGGCCTTGTGGAAGGAAATGTGAGTACTGTTTATAGACAAAGGTCCAGGAAAGCTAGGTTAGGTGCGCTGGACGCCGTAAATTGACCTAAAATGACCTAAAATGTGTTGAATCCAATAAATAAAAAAAACAAATAACTGAACATTTTTTACTTTAGCTAACATACGCTAAAATGAGAGCGAGAACTTTGGCATTTCTTGTGCATTTTCTACATTATTGAAACATGCCGCGGCCGTGGCGTAGTGATCAGCATGTCTGACTTCGAATCCGGAGATCGCGGGTTCGATCCCGGTCGCGGTAAGACATACCCTATACATGAGTGGTAGGGTAAGTAAGTACTGGTGATAGAAAAGTGTCCAGAAAATCTATAGTAGGAAGAGCTGGCCATCGTATATATGACCTAAATATGTGTTGAATGCGACGTAAAAAATAATATATAAATACACAATATTGGAACCGTTAGTACATTGAAAGCAGACTTTTTACAAAAGCTAATATTGGAAAAGGTTAAGGAATATAAATGCAAAGCGATCCGTGTTTACGGGTTCATTAAAGCATACCATACTATATTTTACTTCGAGCAAACCACGCAAGCTAATTCTCTATCATTCACGTATGGTGGACATGGCAAAGACCCACATTTTGAAATAGTCAGAGATAATATATGCTCATTATTATCTCTACCTCCTCCCCGTATAAAGTCCGGGTGATGATCAACACATACATGATTTTGCGGACTACGATTGGCGTGATAAGCAGTCATTAAATACCCGGCATATTCCAAATTCCAACCAGAATAACAGTGACTACGTCCGGGTATCATCATAACACTACTTTTCCTGATGTGACATGCTACACACGGTATATCTTGACTATTAACGTTTTTTTCAAACACTCTTTTTGATGTATCCACATCAGTTTCTGCTCCGTACACCATGCCTCTTGGGTGATTGCTCGTAGAGTAGTTAAACCAGCTTGGTTCTTCTGGTAGACAAATAGTATCACTGCCACTTCCTTTATCGCTGTATTTCTTGCCTGCTGTGTAACCTTGAAAATAAAGACATTGTGATCATAATACAGATTACATTTGTTGATAATAAATTGATAATGTACGTACTTTGTATATGGTTATATGATGGTTATTCACAAGGCGAATTTTGATTGTCTTTTCATGACACGGGGTGACTGTTTTACCAATATCATTATTGTATTAGAGGGATTACTTTATTGTAGGAAATGTTGTTAGTGTGAACAATTCAAAGACAACTGTGGGTTCTGTACTGGGTGTGATAACAGAGCTATAAACCATGGCAGGGAATAATTTTATTGTAGGAGATGTTGTTTGTATGAAAATTTAAAAAACAATGGGGATTATGTTCTTGATTCCATGACAAAGTTATACACCATAGTAAAAAACTAGATAAAAAAATAAAGAGCCCTTTTCTTTTTAAAAACCTTTTGATCACAAATATGAATAAACTCTACATAACAGTAATACTAGTAAGTTAGTAACAGGACTTATATATAGCTGTTCATTTAAAATCTATTGGTGGTATTCATAACTTTTCATAAGCCCTCAGTAATCCTTAAGTAGTTAAATGTAGCAATACTCTTTTAATAAGCATGGACTTATCCTACGCTTTCTTATGGAATCACATGGTATACATATTCATTCGTGACAGAAATGTAATATATTTGAATGCCAAAAAAAACTCGTGCTAATGTCATCGAATTTATTTAATTTTTCCGAAAACAAACTCGTATCCAAAACTGTTTTATGTGTTTTATGTACAGTACCAATTTGTAACAATAAGAACCCAAGCTTTTGACCTCGTACAAAGCACATATCATTGCCAGATAATAAAACATTCCGTACTTGATTCAGATGTACGTTGGAGTTTGTCCGTAGAAAATAAATAGGATGACCAAATACAACGAAGGCAAGTAATTCCCATCTATGAACCAACAAACATAGATTAGTAGTCGCAAGCGCAGTCGACAGACGAATCGGGCGGACATTAATATTAAACTTACTAGAAGTTGTATTACATATATACCTTAGCCGCGACCGTGGCGTAGTAGTTAGCATGTCTGACTTCGAATCCGGAGATCGCGGGTTCGAAACCCGGTCGCAGCAGGTACATACCCTATACATGAGTTGTCGGCCTCGTGGTAGGGTAAGTTAGTACTGGTGATAGATAAGTTTCCAGGAAACCTATAGTAGGAAAAGCTGGCCGTCGTGTATATGACCTTTATATGTGTTGAATGCGACGTTTAAAAAACAAAACAACATACATACCTTTATAAACTATATCAGCTTCTTCTTGGCATTCATTTTTACCCCAACGAATATAAACTGATCCAGAATCTAAAAAGAAACAAACACTTAGTGTGCTAAAAGTTATGTGTATTTTTAAATGAGTACCCTAAGTACTAAACTATTTATTTGACCAAGTTCTCTTGTGTATGGTCACTGCTTTAAATAATCACTGTTGGTACCAATGTGTTTAATTCAACATCAACAATAGATTCGTTTCGTAACACGGTTACAGTTATTGATAAATTAAAAATCGTTCACACGATTTTAAAGTAGTTGTCATTTACGTATATGGTTACAATTAGATATATTACAATGCTTTGAAGTGTATAGTAATTCAATGAAAGTATAGATAGAAAATACAACATATGGAATTTCGTCTGCAATTAAATAAAGTAATAGTTTTAATGTAAAAAAGGATGGCGATGGTGAAGTTCAATGTTTGACTTGTAGTTGAACTTTTGAACAAAATATCAAATATTTACACAAAAAGAAAACTCATCATAGCAGGTGTAAAGTTATCAATCTCTTTTGTCTTGGCTATTGTAAGAAAAATAGCTCGATCCCTTCAAAGCATTTGAATAATATATTCATTTTAATACTCCGCCAAGTGACAATACAGTAAACACAAATATATGTATATGACGACGAATATATATGATTAAACTTGATGTTAATGTCTTAAAATATCAGTATTAAATATCATTTTCTAAATTAATAAATCACATGACAAATTATTCTCATGAAATATTAATCGATTGAAAATATTCTTAATAACAAGTTAACACTAATTAAACCGAACAATAAAAACTAATAACTTCTTAAACACATCAAATGTTTCGATAACTCGTGCAATGAATCACTCTATCTCAATGATTGAAAACAATACGAACAACTCTCAATTTGCCAACCAATATTAATATTTTACTGGTATGGGGACAAAAACAACCGAAATCCGTCGACTAACATTTTTGACAAAGTAAGTATAATTTAAAATACATACTTACCGATTGTATTCCTTGTTTCAGCGAGTGAATCTTTCAAACGTTGAATCGTCTGTTCATTTGTCCTTAACACTACTTCCATTTTGTTATCTGATTCAGCGAGTGAATCTTTCAGACTTTGAATTGTCTGTTCCAAATTGACCATTTTTTGCAACATTTTATAATCATAATCAAATCTAGACAAACACGTTGGTTCTGTCTCTAAGTTACAATTTGCTAGGTGAGTTACTATGGTAACCAGACCCACAACGTACCAACAAAACACAATTATATAATCCATAGTTAAACAATTTGATATTTTACTGTAGACAATTAATATCCCTCTCTCTCTCTCTCTCTTATGCATCTATCGCTAAAAGTGATTTGATAAATATGAGTGGTGTAACTCTTTGCACGTGTTTCCTGTTTTGAGAGATTTGTTTTTGAACATTTAGGAAACGCTTAGTAGACTTGACCTCATTATTCATACAAATATACAAATAATGATTCCACTAGTGACAAATCACTATAACATTTTTAAGTGGCACTTCCTGTTTTAATATTAAAGAGAGGTCAAACGCCAGTAAGTATGGAGTAATACTCTCTCAGACTATTTCAGTAATTAACTTAAGAAATCCAAGACTACTTAAATAGTGTTCTTTCTTGGACATTGAATGCAAAATCCTTAAGAAAAATGTTGGGTACAAAAAAGAAGTTTGATGTTTTTATGGCTTTAATAAGTGTAGAAAAAAATAGTTTTCATCTTTAATAATAATTGCGAGCGTAACACTGTGCATGTTGTATAAACAAAGCTTGGTAAATCCCCACGAAATATTTTATTCAGCTAACGGCAATGGTATATGTTTACTACAAAGTTAAAATCTGGTTTAAGATATCTATGTCTATAAATGACTGTGAATCGGACAAATGGAACGACATCAGCCTGCTCAATAAAAAGAAACGGTCTACAGAAGAAAGTATTGACTCTTGTAAGGTTTAGGTTAACCAATTAATATATAATTGCAGGGTTACTTGTAAGAATAGGTAACTATTTTTAAATAATTACAAAATAGAACCACTGGAAATTGTCAAGTTACCTCCCTTTGATTTTTCAAACATACCTTTTATATGCTTATATACAAGGGGTACAGCTGCATTTACCTAACAACTTCATCTAGATTTATTATTTTGTGACTTACAAAAATTACTGATACTCTGGTGGCACTTTAACGGCACGATTAAATCGATTAAACATAACTCCTCGAGCTATGAATATTAAATGTTTCATAGCGCAGAACATAAATACGATAAAATTATCAAAAACGTCAAAAACGCACAAAAAATCTTAACTCGGACAAGAATCAAAGGGAGGTAACTTGACAATTCCCTGTGAATACAACAGAAGTACAATACATGGTTGTACACAGTATAAGAGTATAAATAACACGTGGTATTTTTTAGTATAATTGGCCAATAAAGTAGAACACTTTAATTTCCTGAGGGTTCAGATTCAAACCACAAAATGAGAACTACAACTTTCAATTTTTTGCTCAGTATCATACATGTATCATAGGCGGATTCAACGGGGGTCATGGGGGTCCGGACCCCAACCCTGAAATTCTAAAATCTCCAGAATGTACCCGTCCTTAAGTGTATTGTTTAAGGAGCATTTTTCTCATGCTTGTTTTTGTGTTTAACATAGATCTAATGGTTATGTAGTTTATATCATAAAAATGTTGCTTTATTCTGCAAACAGTAAGTAATGATTCGAAAGTTTAGACCCCCTAGAAAAAGTTTGTACCCCCCCCCCCGAAAAGTTTGAACCCCCCAAAGAAAAAATTCCTTTTCTTGATCTTCCCCTGTGTATTTATGGTCCATAGATATCTACTAAAATATAAACATATATAGAAATCAGTTAACTGGCAGCAAAATTTCGTTTTGCAAGCCTATAACTAATCTTCAGAAACTAAAATGCGACGTTCATTTAATATTTTCAAATGGAACGACATCAACCTTCTCAATAAAAAGAAACAGTCTACCTAACAAATTATTTACTATTGAATTTTACAATAATTTCATTCTGTGACTAAATTATTTGTTTTGTTTGGTTTTATTTCAATCGGTTAATGAATGCCATATTTCTAAACGTGTATGCAAATGAATGTTTATGTAATTTAAATGAATACGTTACTAATAGATACCGTTCTCAAACAAACCGTTTAAAACGCCAAACATTTTAGTCATCATCAAAAAAGATAAAAACAACTTGAGTATTGAATTCTAAAATAAACGCTTATTAAAGTTTTAATGGATTATTCATTTTATATTTTTATTAATTGGAGTTAACGCCGTATCAACACAATTTAGGTCATATCACGGCGTCCAGCGCACCTAACCTAGATTTCCTGGACCATTGTCTATAACCAGTACTCACCTACCCTTCCACAAGGCCGGAAACTTCTCCATATTATCTTATCAATGGAAGAAAAAAGACATTATTGTCAAATTTTCATGGAAGGGTATAACCTCCCGGGTGGGATTCGAACCCGCACCCCTCGGGCACGAGTATCCAAATCCCGGCGCGCTACCAACTCCGCTATCGACCCGGGTTTAATGGATTCATTAAACAGCGGTTAAAAATCAGTTGGTATTAATACATAATTACTATCAATAAATATTTTCTTCACTTCTAAATTGTTGAAGTTTTACTTTAAGAGATTTTTTCTCTTTGCAATAAACCATGTTTTATGAGGAGCAGAATTTAAAGGGAGTTAACTCGATATTCAATATTGTACTATCACATTCACAGTTTATATATCTGGTCAACAACAAAGTTGATGTCATCACGTGTTTTAAACGCTTAGATATGCATTAAGGCTCGAACATCTAGTGTATCGTCATCAGACTATTACTCACAATAATGTTTTTGTAAAACCGCTGCATATTAAGGGTGGCGTTGCAATTTCTGACGAAAACTATTACATGACTTACAGCTTTTGTTGACCTATCATCAACGAAATTGCTGATATAAGTTATAATTGATTGTGCACGATAATATAAGACTATACTTATGTATAAGTTAGGTTTAACGACATGTTAACGCAGCTATGGTCATTTTACATCGACACACAGACTTATCATAGCTTTTCAGGAAACGTTCTGTTAAAAGTAACAAACTACCCATCCATAAGTCCGGCTATTTCTCAATATACCTTATTAATGGAGACAACAAAAACAGTATTACCAACTTTTAGGTCAGGGTATTACTAGGGTTGGGCAAATCACCAACATTTTTTTGAAACGGGTGTTTTTATGGCCAAATGATGCACTGAATCCAAATATGACCTTTAGAGTTGTCTCCGGTGACGTTTTAGGTTCACTTTTTGCAAAAAATCAAAATGGCCGCCAAAATGGCCGATTTTGGTTATGTAGAACTATTTTATATTTCCACATAGCTTGTAATATATCATTTTGTAGGTTTTTAAGGATGATAAACACGTTTTTGAGGTTAAAAATAACAAAATATGTATGGGAAGCTATATTTTTTGATAATGTATACAATATTTCAGCCAAAATCACACCATTTCGCAGAATAATATCTACTTTTGCATTAAATCAATTTCCTAAAAATCTTTTCATAGGCTTTCCAACTTGCATATTACTATTGTCATACTTATTTCTACTTTTGATTATATTAATGCTACTAAGAATGATTTTTTATCCCCTTTATTAAGTATACACAAACTAGCTTTAATAGCAATAACCAAATTGCATTCATCGAGCTATGCAGCTCTTTCTGTTTTATTGTATAATGACTTTAAACTGTTATTAATAACTAAAAAACAAACCATCTACTGGTTTTAAATTCTTTACTGTTTATAGATTTTGATGCATGGCAGATTTTGTAAATGTTATCCATAATCATAAAAATTTAATTTTGAAATTATTCTATTAATTTGAAGATTATAACTCGGACAAGCTTGTACTAGCTGTACATTTATACATGTATATGAAGTCTTGATTTCATAGTTGTGTAAAAAGTTATGAACCTTTAGACAAATATATTCCTTTTCCATGAATGGATATGTTAGAAATTAATAATGATGGAGGCGATAATAGCATAGTTAGCATATGTAACTTTGATATCGAAGTCAAAATTGATCTTGAGATCTCACTTGGACGAAAAGGTTCTAAAGAGACATTATGCAAGGTCATTAGAATGACTTCAAACATGATTCTAACTTAAATAGATAGTCAATGGAGACGTTAGGAGCACAGAACTGGTTGCTCTAATGGAGTTATCAAGACCACTCTATCAGTACAATCTTGAACCCGTTGCAGCTTTTGATTTGGTAGGCTGGTAGTACAGTGTTTAAACCATGCAAAAGTCAATGTGGGAGTGTACAAGATCATACACAAATACTTCCATTGATTTCTGTGTCAAGTGCCTATGTATTATAAGTCTTAAGATATGTAATTGCTTATGTGCAAGCTGATACTCCTTTGTGATGTAAGGTTAAGGTGAAGTGATCTGGCCATAATAACACATAACACATAACGCAAAGGCATTGCGCATTGTTCATGCTATATAAGGTCCATTTAGACATTGTTGTGTAGTTTTATACACAATTTTTTCCTTCTAAATAGGTTCATTTTCATCTTTAAAGTTGTCATTCAATTTAAAATATCATTTAAAGCATCCATCAAGTTGTTGAGATTTGTTTTAGTTTGATGGATTTGCCTGTATAATGAAGATGATCCTGTTGTTGTCCATTGACTTATAGATATGCTTGTTTCTGTTGATTGAGAGGTGATAGGAAACATGTAATGGTCCATAACAGGAGACTTCAGAGATAAAAGTTTTTACAATGATAAACTTACTGATATTGCAAAGAGAGGCAATCACTATGAAAGCTTACATGATTAAGATATGTTATATGCTCACATACTTGATAGAGTGATAAAAACAAAAGAAAGATATTTATCTGCTGTATTACATTTTTAACAAACTAATATTAGTCCATTAGACTAAAATCAGTTGATTTGCTAAGGATTCAAAAACAAAAAAAAAACGATTGTTATGTGAAGTAAGATATCTAAGAGCCACAACTGTGTCGCATTTACACCAAATGCGACACATAAAAAGGAGATAGTAAACTCAAAATGGAAATATTACCTGAAAACAAATTAAACCATAAACATCAAACCAGAAAATGATGTTTTGCTTAATATAGACAGAGTTTTAAAGCAAACTCTTTGATCAAGTAGCATATTTGTCACGGTCTTAAAGAATAATTGAAAATATGTATTGCCTGGCCAAAATATTGTATGAATTATCAATAAATAAAGCTTCCACTACTTATTTTTTGGTATTTTGACCTCAAAAACGTGTTTATCAACCATAAAAACCTATAAAATGATATATTACAAGCTATAGTGACAACATTATATTGTCCCGCATAACCAAACTCGGTCATTTTGGCGGCCATTTTGAATTTTCGCAAAAAGTGAACCTAAAACGTCATCGTAGAAAATTTTAATTGTGATATTCAGACTCAGCACATAATTTGGCCATAAAAAACATCCGTTTGGTTTTCACCTCTTAAAAAAAGTTAATATTTGCCCAACCCTAGTATTACTACTTCAGGTGCAAGTCCATTCCCTTTCCCTTTCGAGAAGTTAGATTCGATATCCTAGTGCGCAATCAAACTGCACTTACGACTCGGATCCGTGAGCATGCATTAGATGAAAATATTGAATAAATGGCTAAATGCCTTTCATCAGCTTTATTTCAACTATTTGTGGCGTCATGATGGAGAAAAAAATAGAACAAACTCTGGTAAATTATATATTAAAGAAGCGTTTATTCTGCGTTCATATATAACCGTATGAGTTGTATACATGTATAATATATAATGCAAGCGGTATATGAACACGATTATTATAAAGTGGGAGTCGTTAAAAAAATATATATCAACTTATGAGAATTGTAATGAGATGCATATAGCTACGATACATTCTAGCCAGATTTTAGTAGGATTCTTGTTACAAGTTAAATCGACAATTTTGATAACCTCGGGGTACGAGAATGGCTAGGAATAAACCAACGTGGAAATACAAATGAACATAAGTGTTACAGATGTACATAAGGATATACTGTTTGTCATTTCTATGTTTCCTTCATTGATTAAACTGTCAGTATTGAAATACATTGAAATCAGCTTTTACATAAGCTTAGAAAGGAAAAGGTTAAAGAATATAAATATTTTTTTTTTAACGTCGCATTCAACAAATGTATAGGTCATATACATGACGGCCAGCTCTTTCTACTATAGGTTTCCTGGACACTTTTTCTATCACCAGTACTAACTAACCCTACCACGAGGCCGACAACTCATGTATAGGGTATGACCTGCCGCGACCGGGACCCGGATCTCCGGATTCGAAGTCAGACATGCTAACCACTACGCCACGGCCACGGCAATGTGAATAGAAATCGATCAGTATTTGTTTACAAGTTTCCAATTAAACTGGGTTGTTAAAGCATTACTGACTATATTTTACTTCGAGCAAACAACACAATCTAATTCTCTATCATTCACGTATGGTGGACATGGCAAAGAACCACATTTTGAAACAGTCAGGTATAATATGTGCTCATCATTACCATATTCTCCCTGTTTAAAGTCCGGGTGATGATCAACACATACATGATTATGCGGACCAGGATGGGCAGGATAAGCAGTCATTAAATACCCGGCATATTCTAAATTCCACCAAGAATAACAACGACTACGTCCGGGTATCATGATAACACAACTTTTCCTAATGTGACATTCTACACACGGTATAATTTGATTATTAACTTTGTTTTCAAAAACATCACTAGGCTCGACCACATGTATTTCTGTTCCGTACACCGTACCTCTTGGGTTAGTGCTCGTAGAATAATTACTATTATAATATGAATACAAAATCCTGAAGTAAGATGTAGTGTAGAAAAGTTATATGACTAATTTAATCGTAGAAAAAAAGTTGTTATCATCTTTAATAATGAATGCGAGCATAACACTGAAAATGTTGTATGTACTAGACTTGAGAAAGCTTAACAACTTATTATACGGTCCATAACGAGGGTGTGTTCTTACTACAAGGTAAAATCTTGGGTTAATAGATCTAGCTAGGCCTATCATTGACCGTGACTAGGACGGCTATCGAAAAGCGACGTACATTTTAGTTCTAGAGTGTATGCATTTTACTCTCATCGACTTTTCAAAATTCACAGGAGCTTATGTTGCAATATAGATATGAATTAAAATGATTGCATAGGATAAAGTGGCAATCTTTGATTCGTTAACATTAGTTCTTAGATACCTCATATTTTGATGTCATCATAAATAGATGAAAATGCCATTGATGTTCTAATATATAAATAGATCTAAATTAGAATGATTACATGGGATAAAGTGGCAACTATATTCATTGATATATATGTTGCTATGGAACAGTGCAATACTAGTCGACATCCATACTCTCTTAAATGTTTGTAGACTAGTTTTGCATTCAACTATCGTTATGTTCTTCTAGTATTACTCAAACATACCAATCTTTATTTAAGAATAAAATGTAAAGGGAGTAAAACCATCTTGCCTGTTTGAACACTTGGCCATTTTTTGTCATGAGTTACAAAATTGTTGAATCTTTAATTCGGTTACAATAGCTCTTAGATATATTGTCTAGTGATGTCATCATTAAGACATATTACAATTAATGTAATAATTCGTCAATGCGTTTAAAACTGCATAGATTATTGATATCCTAACAAATCAGCACGATAGGACGTCACGTTATGGAGATACACACATTATCCACGAATTTCTGGATCACCCCTCGTATATTGTCGATTTATTGCTCGATTAGCTCAAGACAAATCGTAACTATTGTAGTCATTCTTCAAAACGTACATAATCATATCAAAGAAAATAACTAGATAAGGTTTCGATTGAACCATAGGCGGCCGGCACAAATCCAAGTCAAAAATACTATATATGTATAAATTTACATATAATCATTATGTTTGGGCTAAACGAATGTATCTTCCGTAAAATTCAGACTATACATTTACTGTGAAAATATTCTGGATATTAGTCAGAAAGTTTGCTTTTTTATTAATACATCAAATTTGAATATGTGTTATCTATGAACCAATAACTAACAGTTCCAAACATAAAATACTTTTAGAAAACCTTGATTTTTTTAAAGATTAATTTGATGATTTCTTTTAGCCAAGTTCTAATAAAGGTCATTTTCTTAAACAAGCCCACAATAAAGGCAATTGGTGTAATGGAAGGTAAGAAAGACCAATACCAAGATAAATTACTTTGTGTTTCTACATCCAGATGTTAACTATTTGCAAAAAATATTTCTCCACGTGATTCTTATATACTTTCATTAACCTATATATCAATGGTACTTAGATGAGCGATAAAGAGCCTGTAGGCCCTCTTGACTGAATATAAGCACGTACTATGATTGTACCACTTTAAATGCGACACGTAAATAAACCACTTAATGAATCGTGTTTTTATATAGCACGTAAACATCATTATTTTCAAACTTAAGAGGAATAACATATTAATTATGTATGTAGAACACAATTTTATAAGTTTACCGCCAAGACACTTAAAATGTCATATTGTTATAAGTGAATCAAACAAAAAAGACGTTGAAAACATCTCACATTTTGAGACGTAATTATATAATTTAAGTACAAGCATATTTTATTTAAAAAATACTAGCCAAAAAAACCAAAATACAAAATCGGATTCAAAGGGGCTGTTCGTAGTGATGATGGCATATTTAGAGAAATTAAAGATAGATTCTCTTTTTTGTGGTAAAAATGAAATTCAAAATGACACTAACGATCCAAGTTGTTGCCAAATTAAACTGAAGTTTGGCATTTTCCAGGGGTTTTTAAAAACATTTCGACATACATTACCCGGAAAAAATACTTTGCCTACACGTTAGTGTTTTCAACTTCTTTTGGTCTATGCTTGGGTGCTAACGAGCCTTTCGAGAGTGTTTAGTCTCTAAATATCACTTTTACTAGCACAGTCCAGAATACGTTTGCAAATCCGGAAATCTTGCAAACTTACTTTTTTTTCATTTTTCATCCCATTAGTTTCAAATGTTCAACAAATGTAGATTTACATATGGGCATAACACCTGTAAACGTTCATTCAGATATCTTTACCAGAAGTATGTTTAATTTTAAGTCAAAAGTCAATATTCCCATGGGAATTAGACAATTGCCATGGGAAAATGGCTCTCCCATGGGAATTTTGTAGGATTTATTTTTCAAATTCATCTAAACAAACATTTGGAGCCAGAATTTTATAGATCTATTAGTACATTACATTATTCCAAAGAAAAATGCATACATTTTCACTTATTAAGCAAATCAAACACCATTTCAGTAAGCTCATTCCCATGGCAGAATTCACCCATATCATTGATGGGAATTTTCTCCCATGGCAGAATTCTCCTATTTAATAAATGGGATTTCTCCCATGGGGGAATTCTCCCATATAGAAAATGGGATTTCGCCCATGGGGGAGATCTCCTATTTAAAAAATGGAATTTCTATATACATTAGATTTTATTTAATTTTTTAGGAATATCTAAAGGTATTGTAATTTAATGACTAGATTTTTTCCGTTTATTTACTATTAGACTGTATTTTATGAGTAAATTTCTCTGCGTTGTTAAAACAGTTATATGGTCTCTTTTATAAACCAGAATGATTTCATAACATCAAGTTATAACAAACAAACTTGTTTTAGAAAGTTGATTATAACCTACATTACTCATTAGCTGCGTTTGTTAGATTGAAAATTCGACAAAATGATACTTTCCTTTTTAAATGTAGTTGATGCTTCTTTGTAAGAGCATGTTTGTTCTGGTTTCATGTGAGGTAATTGTCTGGAAACTAGTTAGGTGAATCGGACACTAAATTTTTTTAACAGCAGAGTTTTAGACACTCCATGCGATTTCTGATTGGGCATACTTTCGTGGAGTTTGGTCATAAAATGGTTTCTACGGTCATTTCCCCTCCTACGACTGATTCTTAATCATATGGGGCAGTTGTCAGTCACTGACGGAAGTATGTGCCTGGTAACTGGTTAACAGCTTAATCCAATGTTTCTAGGAAAGGTGAGTATATAGATTGACTGACCACTGTGTTACTACTTATATAATGTGTTTCAACGGCGCTACACCCACCCTATAAAAACAACTCTCCACAAAAAATAACAATATTTTCAAATTTTAAAGGCAGTGTTTTCCTAATTCACTGCAATCCTATCAATATAATATTACTTAGGCTTTGTGGTAGGTATAATAAGCATGCAAATCTTATGTTTCATGCTCAGATTTAGCATAATTGATTCTCAATATTTTATTTTTACTGTGTAAAGTGAATTTCATTAAGCACAAAAAATCATTTGTCTTACATACGCGGATCAAGGATTCCTAGTTGAGCAACTTGGGGGATAAACAGGCAGTCTGTGATCCAAATAGCAATAAGGCAAAGCCCTGCACAGGGTGGTAGTCCTCTGAGTTTTTTGGTCATTTCTAAGCATTCAGGCACATATCTAGAATCTCAACTATCCTTTCACGGGGTATACAATATATGTGAGAATGCTCTAATCCGCTGTATGAATCAAAGGGGACAAAAAGTAAAATCTTTTGCACAATAAAATGTATATACTTTGAGTGTGTGTGGGGGGATAGGGTGTATGTGTATGTTTCCCATTTTGTGCATCCATGTTTGTTGGCTTACTTTACTCAAAGGAAAATATAAATGGAAGTCAGTGAAAGCGGGAATATTGAAAACACAGAAACATATTTAACTTTGACCTCCCCCGTGTACCAAACAGCCCTGGTCTCCCCTTTAAGTTTTAATCATTAACTGGACATTATATACATGTATTATTTTAGTCTGATAGTGGTTTGAGCAACAGCATCCTCCGTGGGTTTCTTCTTGCAAACATTATATACAAGGCGATATTGACCATCTAGAGCGCATCCAGCGATCTGCAGCACGTTTCAATACCAAGGACTACAATCTAGACAAGACCAGTGTGTAGCAGCCATGCTAGAGGACCTAAACCTCCGCATGCTACAAGAGAGGCGACGCCACAAGAGGCTCACACTTCTGTACAAGATTGTGGAAGGGCACGTACCAGCAATCAATATTGAACACTATTTGCAACCGCTACGTCCAGAACGCACTATTAGAGCTAAGCAATTTGAGAACTATATACATAAAACCATTTTCTTAAAATCTGTGAAATAGCCGCGGCCGTGGCGTAGTGGTTAGCATGTCTGACTTCGAATCCGGAGATTGCGGGTTCGAGCCCGGTCGCGGTAGGTCATACCCTATACATGAGTTGTCGGTCTCGTGGTAGGGTAAGTTAGTACCGGTGATAGAAAAGTGTATAGGAAACCGATAGTAGGAAGAGCTGGCCGTCGTATATATGACCTAAATATGTGTTGAATACGACGTTAAAAAAAAGAAAATCGCCCAATGACTTTTTTAAATAACGCGTTAAACAACTTATTAGTTTATAATCCTTCAAAGTAATTTCCCCTGGACTGGATGACAGAATTCAATCTCCATGGCAAAGCTTGGATACCGGTTGCTAGGCAACTAGAGTTGATATGTCGGACCTCCCCGTTGAATAAAAACCAAAACTAGTAACTTCAACGTATTCCTTCAGATTTGTTCATAATTTTTATTAGATCTTTTTATGGAGATTATTGTGATACTTATTGCATAGTTAACCGTTTTGTCTATTTTGTCTGGTATTTTTGTTTTTAATTATTGAACTAGATTTATATAGATATATGTTTTATAGCTAAGCTATATATTCGTAGAGAGGGGGATTGAGAGAGTTTGGTATGAATATTATATACTGATTATAGTATAAGAGCAGTTTTATAATTATTGTATGTTCACAGAACGAGTAAATAGATTTATCCAGTTTAAAGTTTTTTCCGAACATTTGAGTAAACGGAGTATTCTTGATATATTGAGTATATGAATGATTGAAAGAAATTAAAAGTGAATGAAACAGACTAAACATCTTGTTTTGTTTGGGTATTTACATACCATACCCCTGGATGTAACATTGGTATATTTACCATTTGTTAAGGATTCCGACAAACGATTTTATTTCTAAATTACACAACCATGTTTTTATAGATAAACTGCATATTATTGGTGACATTGTGTTTTAACAGCAGATGTCATCGAATACTAACAAACGTCGTAAAGATATGATATAGTTCCCATCAGAAAACACAATGTCACCTTAATATCCGGCGGTTTTACAGAAACACCATTGTGAGTTATAGTCTGATGACGTTACACTGGATATTTGAACCTAAATGTATATGTATTATGTATTCATGCGATGGCACAGACTTGGTTGATGTCAAGAAGGAAAACTGTAAATGAGATAGAACAATAAATTATATCGAGTTAACTGCCTTTTACAAAGCCTTTCAAAAGTACGAGGTCTATACAAGTATTTCCCATAGCTTGTACTCAATTGCTTGCTGTTATCCTCTCTGGGTATCATTGACGATATGTCCTATATTAACTAGGCAATAACTTTAGCACAAATCGGTGCCATCACGTGACTTAAATACTTGGATAAACATTTAGTTTTGAAAGTTTTGTATCCATTGCATCGTCATTAGACTTCAACTCACAGTGGTTCTTTCGTAAATACGAGGCATATCAAGGCTGACATTCAGTTTTCTATCGGGTACTATACCATAACCTGACTTTTGTTGCCATCCAAATTTGTTGGCCGTCGTAAAATAACCAATAAATCAAATATATAAATATATGAATTTATTATTTAAATCTTGTACACTAGAAATTATTAAGTAGTAATGAATATATCTATTTCATAGTTTACCACTCATTCACGAAATATGTCGAGATGTGATGTATTTCCGGCGAATGAGAATTTATTAATTTAAACGCCATTTTGCCAGAATTTGTTTCACTTTACGACTAACAGCGCGTGCATTGTAGCTTTCGTTGAAAAAGCAGATAACTTCTCCAAATATCTGATAAATTGATTTAAAATGCAGCTAAAATATCAAACATTCGTCAAAAAGTTTTTGAAAAGAATCAAGAACAGCAAAAGTTCATAAACACAGGGTACCAGTTGGGATTCGAATCTATGAAACTACGTTCGATATTGTTATACCCTACCAATTGGTCTACGGACTTGGATCTGTAAAATTCAATAGATGGACATATTATATTATGAAGCAAATACCTTTCAGCAGCTTTATTTCACCTATTTGTGTCGTCATAATTAAGAATAAATCGAACAAACACAGATAATTTATGAATTAAACAAGTGTGTATTAGAGTAAATATAAAGTGGTATAAGTGATATATAATGCATGCAGTGTACGAACATAACAAATACAAAGACGTAGACGTAGACGAAAATAACTATATAACGACAGATGAGAATTATGATTAGTGAAAAATGAAGAATGATTGTAGTTTCTTGTTTATCATAAAGCAAATTTTACATTAGAGTGATCAATATGAATGTAGAAATAACGGCGGCATAGAGGTGACATGGAGATATATTTAAACTTTACGTGGCCACGTAATAGCTTTACATGGCCACCGATAACTATTACGCGCGCACATAATAATTGACCAATGAGAGTTGTCGAAGTTGGCGGCTATTTTTTGACAACTCTCATTGGTAAATTATTACGTGCGCACGTAATAGTTACTGCGTGGCCACGTAAAGCTATTACGTGGCCACGTAAACGTTATTACGTGCGCACGTAAATGCTACTGCGTGGCCACGTAAAACTATTACATGGCCACTTAAAGGTTATTACGTGCGCACGTAATAGCTACTGCGTGGCCACGTAAAGCTATTACGTGGCCACGTAAAGTTTAAATATATCTCCATGTTACCTCTATGCCACCGTAAGAAATTCAACGGGTAAAACTATGTTACAGATCAGTGACATCTGCACTGAAATTAATCCAGCTATAATAAGCATGATAATAATAATGAATCAAAATTACCTTCTACGAAATTATAAATAAAATACAGACAAAAATATACCTACTTACGGTGTTTGTGATTGAACAGGATTAACTTTTATCAAATTGATACATTTAGTTTTCATTTAACTGATGTGGAAATATAAAACGATCAACCGCTCATAAATGTTTCGGACGTACTTCTTTAATATTTGGAAATGCGTGAAATTAGGCATTTTATGTGTATGTCCTTCATTATTTAAACCGTTAGTTCTAATTACTGAACGCATACTTTTTTACAAAAGCTATTACAGGAAAATGTGGAGGAATAATAATGCAAAGCAATCGGTGTTTGCGAATATTTCACCTAAACGGTTTGTTAAAGCATACCTAACTATATTTTACTTCGAGCAAACCACGCAAGCTAATTCTCTATCATTCGCGTATGGTGGACATGGCAAAGAACCACATTTTGAAAAAGTCAGATATAATATATGCTCATTATTATTTCCATCTCCTCCCTGTATAAAGTCCGGGTGATGGTCAACACATACATGGTTATGCGGACCATATTGATCATAATAAGCAATCATTAAATACCCAGCATACTCCAAATTCCAACCGGAATAACAGTGACTACGTCCGGGTATCATGATAACACTACTTTTCCTGATGTGACATGCAACACACGGTATATCTTGATCATGAACTTTACTTTCAAACACTACACTATGCTCTCCCACATCTATTTCAGTTCCATACACCGTACCTCTTGGGAATTTTTCAATGCCTTTTGAATCGTTAAACCAGCTTGGATCTTCTGGTAGACAAATAGTATCACTGCCACTTCCTTTATCGGTATATTTCTTGCCTGCTGGGTAACCTTGAAAAAAAGACATTGTGATCATATTACGGATTACATTTGTTGAATATAGATTGATATATTTTGTATATGGTTATATGGTGGTTATTCACAAAGCGAATTTTGACTGTCCTCTGATGACAAGGGGTCACTGTTTCACCAATATTGTTATTGTACTAGAGGGATTAACTTTATTTTAGGAGATGTTGTTAGTGTGAAAAATTAAAACAATATGGGGATTCTGTACTGGATGCCATGACAGAGTTGTTAACCCTAGTAAAAAGCTAGATTAATAGAATAAAGAGCCCTTTTCATTTTAATAATTCTTTGATCACAAATATGAATAAACTGCTACATAACAGTAATAAGTTGGTAACAAGACGTATATATAGCTGTTCATTAAAAATCTATTGGCGGTATTTATAACTTTTCATAAGCCCTTAGTAATCCTTAACTAGTTTAATGCAGCAATACTCTTTTAATAATCACGGACTTATCCAATGCTTCCTTATGAAATCACAAGGTATACGTATTTATTCGTGACAGTAATGCAATATTTTTAAGGTGGTATGGTACATCTAACTTTTTTTGATTTACATATAATGTTTGGTACCGTTGTAAACTTGACGATATTTCCGATTCTGATCTACGCTTTATTTGGCGTCATTTTTGCAAATGACGTTACCATGACGTCGTGAACATGACGACCTAGCGCACTTTTTACGTCAGTCGACTATGGTATGAAAACCTCTAAAGTATGCTGCTATTTCTTTATTTTCTGTGTCACAACAACAAATTATACGTCATTCTAAAGCTGGTGTCATGTTCTACGCACTACACTAGCTAAAAATTGTTTTTTTCTCAAAGTGATTAAAAGGGACCAGAAAAATCGAATTCGCTGAATCTAGAAAAATCCGCAAAAATTGACTTCGGACGCGTTTTATTAAAAATCTGCCCGATAAATTTTTGCTAAAATTTGATATGATTTGAGTCAGTCTACGGACTTTTATGCGACAAAATATGAGAAAAGTTGTCTGTGCGGTTTTTTTGCTGTATGCGTTCAAGTATTGCCGCTTCAACGTCAAAATTGTACTTATAAACGTCATAAAAGAACAATATTTTCAGAATTGGAAATATCGTCAAGTTTACAACGGTACCAAACATTATATGCAAATCAAAAAAAGGTCAGATGTACCTGGCCGCTTCCGTTATACGCTCTGGAGGTTTTATTATATTGTGTATTTCTCACGATAGCTCCCAATACGGTAATTATGTAAGTGGATAAAAACAATAATGATCAGATCGTTGTGACAAACAGAAATCAAGAGTTGAGCAAAACTAGGTGCATTATTTTGGGAATTATATTCGTATTCAAAACTTATAAAGTGTTTTATGTATTAATTGTATAAACACATTTTGTAACAATAAGAACTCAAGCTTTTGACCTCGTACAAAGCACATATCATTGCCAATCACTGAAGCATTATGTAATTGATTCAGACGTACGTGGGAGTAAGTCGGTAGACAAAAAATAGGATGACCAAATACAACGAAGGCAAATTCCCATCTGTGAATCAACGAACCTAGATTAGTCGACAGACGAATCGGGCGGGCATTAATATCAAACTTACTAGAAGTTGTATTACATACATACCTTTATAAACTATATCAGCTTCGTCTTGGCATTCATTTTTACCCCCAACGAATATAAACTGATCCAGAACCTAAAAAACAAAAACACAAAGTGTGCTTAAAGTTAAGAGAAAAATATTCAAATTGGTGCCCTAATTACTCAACTATTTATTTGACCAAGTACTCTGGTGTATGGTCATTGCTTTGTTTTAATTTAACTGCTAAAATATACTTGTTACATATCACGGTTACAGTTATTGATTCATTAAAAATCGTTCACACGATTTAATATATTAGCATGATCTGAATTGATTTTCAATTCTATAAAAGTATAGATAGAAAATACTTAATATGGAATTCCGTCTGCAATTAATTAGAGTAATAATTTCAAGGTAAAAAAAGAATGGCGAAGGTGAAGTTCAATTTTTTTACTTGTGGTTAAAGTTTTGATAAAAATATCAAATATTTATTTGAAAAACAAACTCATAATAGCAGGTGTAAAGTTGTTTATCTCTTTTGTCATGGATTTGTGGGAAAATAGCTCGATTCCTTCAAATCATTTAATGATATATTCATGTTAATACTCCGGCAAGTGACAATACAGTATACACAAATATATAAATATATGACGACGAATATATATGATTAAACTTCATTTAAATGTCTAATAATATCAGTAATAATATTTTCCAAACTAATAAATCATATGACAAATTACTCTCATGAAATAGAGATGGTGTTGAAAATATTCTTAATAACAAGTTAATAGTAATTAAACCGAACAGTAAAAAAATACCTTTTTAAACACACCAAATGTTTCGATAACTCGTACAATAAATCACTTTATCTCAATGATTGAAAACAATACGAACAACTTTCAGTTTGCCAACCAATATTAGTATTTTACTGGTATGGGGACAAAAACTAACTAAAACTACGAAATCTGTCGACTAACATTTTTGACAAAGTAAGTATAATCTCAAACAAAGTCTTACCTATTGTATTCCTTGTTTCAGCGAGTGAATCTTTCAAATTTTGAATCGTCTGTTCATTTGTCCTTGACAATTCTTCCATTTTGTTATCTGATTCAGCGAGTGAATCTTTCAAACCTTGAATCGTTTGTTCATTTGTCCTTGACACTATTTCCATTTTCTTTTCTGATTCAGCGAGTGAATCTTTCAAATTTTGAATCGTTTGTTCATTTGTCCTTGACAATTCTTCCATTTTGTTATCTGATTCAGCGAGTGAATCTTTCAAACCTTGAATCGTCTGTTCCAAGTTAAACATTTTTTGCAACATTTTATAGTCATAATCAAATCTAGACAAACACGTCGGTTCTGTCTCTAAGTTACAATTTGCTGGGTGAGTTACTATGGTAACCAGACCCACAACGTACCAACTAAACACATATATATAATCCATAGTTAAACAATTTGATATTTTACTGTAGACAAATAATATCCCTCTCTCTCTCTCTTATGCATCTATCGCTAAAAGTGATTTGATATAATATGAGTGGTGTGACTCTTTGCACATGTTTCCTGTTTTAAGTGGTTCGTTTTTGAATATTTAGGAAGGGGTTGACCTCATTATTCATACAAATATACAAATAATGATTCCATTAGTGACAAAGCACTATAACAAGTCTTTAAGTGACACTTCCTGTTTTCGTTTTAATATTAAGAGAGGTCAAATGCTAGTAAGAATTGAGTTACTCTCTCAGACTATTTCAGTAATTAACTTTAGAAATCCAAGACTACTTAAACTGTTTTCAATGTTGGACATTGAATGCAAAATCCTTAAAAAAGATGTTTGGTACAAAATAGAAGTTTGATGTTTTTATGGCTTTAATAAGTGTTGAAAAAATAAATAGCTTTCATCTTTAATAATGATTGCGAGCGAGCACTGTGCATGTTGCATAAATAAATTCCCACGAAATATTTTATCCAGCCAATGGCAAGTTATATGTTAACTGTAAGGTTAAAATCTTGGGTTAAGATATCTATGCCTATAAATGACTATGAATAGGACAAATGGAACGGCATTTAAAAGATAATAAGGTAATTAAAGGATACCGTCCTCAAACAAACCGTTTATAACGTCAAACATCTGAGACATCATCAAAAAAGATAAGCACAACTTAAGTATTGAATTCTTAAATAAACGCTTATAAAAGTTTTAATGGATTCATTAAACAGCGGTTGAAAAATCAGTTGGCATTTATACATAATTATTATCAATAACTATTTTCTTCACTTCTAAATTGTTGAAGTTTTACTTTTAAGAGATTTTTCTCTTTACAATTAACCATGTTTTATCAGGAGCAGAATTAAAAGGGGGTTAACTCGATATTAAATGTTGTACTATCACATTCACAGGTTTTCTTCCTGGTCAACAACAATGTTGCTGTCATCATGTGTTTTAAACGCTTAAATATACTGTCAGATTCGAACATCTAGTGTATCGTTATCAGACTGTAACACATAATGATGTTTCTGTAAAGCCACTGCATTTTAAGGGTGGTGTTGCGATTTCTGATGAAAACTATGACATTAATAACTTTTGTTGACCTCTCATCAACGAAATTTCTGTTACAATGTATAATTGATTGTGCACGAGAATCCAAGAATATACTTATGTATGTGTTAGGTTTGACGACATATTAACGCAGTTATGGTCATTTTACAGCGACACGCACACCTATCATAGCTTTTCAGGAAACGTTCTGTAAAAAGTAACTAACTACCCACCCATAAATCCGGCAATTTCTCCATATACCTTCTTAATGGAGACAAAATAACAGTATTACCAACTTCTTAGGTCAGGGTATTACTACTCAAGGTGCGAATCCATTCCGTTTCACCTTTCGAGAAGTTAGATTCGATATCCTGGTGCGCTACCAACTGCACTACCGACTCGGATCCGTGAGAATACATTGGATGAAAATATTGAATAATGGGGTAAATGCCTTTCATCAGCTTAATTGCAACTATTTGTGGCGTCAAGATGAAGAACAAACTAGAACAAACTCCGATAAATTATATATTAAAGAAGCGTTTATTCTGCGTAGATATATAGCCGTACGAGTTGCATACATGTATACTATATATTGCAAGCAGTATATGAACACAATTATTATAAAGTGGGAGCCGTAAAACCTTATCTAACGACTAATAAGAATTATGATGAGAAAATTATGATTTAAATCATGAGTTTTCATTGATTTAAAGGTTCTTGTTCATCAATAAGAACAATTTACATGTACATTAGAGTGATCAATATAAACATAAAATATAACTAGTAAAATTAACACCATTACAGATAAATGACATCATACACTGTAATGAATCAACCAGCAATATACTTGAGATAATGCAAAAAAATCAACTGGTACGAAAATAAATAAAATACAAACAAATTTTACCAACTAACGGTTTTTTGTACTACAACAAGATTCGTGTAAACAAACTTGATTCAACTGGCTACGATATATTCTCGTACCAAGAGTCTAGTAGGATTCTCGATACATGTTAGATCGAGAATC
The DNA here is from genome assembly GCA_025267735.1 of Mactra quadrangularis. Lineage (NCBI taxonomy): Eukaryota > Metazoa > Mollusca > Bivalvia > Venerida > Mactridae > Mactra > Mactra quadrangularis. The sequence continues at coordinate 14,067,178 of CM046308.1, read as the reverse complement.
TTGATATCCTCGGGGTACGAGAATGGCTAGGATTAAACAAACGTGGAAATACAAATGGATCAACAACACATTAGTGTTACAGATGTACATAAGAATATACTGTTTGACATTTCTTTGTATTTCCTTCAATAATTTAACTGTCATTACTTAACATTGAAAGCAGACTTTTTACATAAGCTGATATAGAAAAAAGTTAAAGAAAATGAATGCAAAGCAATCGGTGTTTGTAAACGAGTTTCCACCAAAACAGGGTTGTTAAAGCATATCTGAATATATTTTACTTAGAGCAAACAACGCAAGCTAATTCTCTATCATTCACGTATGGTGGACATGGCAAAGACCCACATTTTGATATAGTCAGATATAATATATGCTCATCATGATTGACATCTCCCTGTATAAAGTCCGGGTGATGATCAACACAAACATGATTATGCGGACCATGATGGTCATTATACGCAGTCATTAAATACCCGGCATATTCTAAATTCCAACCAGAATAACAGTGTCTACGTCCAGGTATCATGATAACACTACTTTTCCTAATGTGACATGCAACACACGGTATATCTTGATCATTTACTTTACTTTCAAACAATCTATTTGATTTTTCCACATCAATTTCTGTTCCATACACCATGCCCCTTGGGTAATTGCTTGTTGAATGGTTAAACCAGCTTGGTTCCTCTGGTAGACAAATAGTATCACTGCCACTACCTTTGTCGTTGTGTATCTTGCCTGCTGTGTAACCTTGAAAAAAAGACATTGTAATCATAATACAGATTACATTTGTTGAATGTAAATTGATAATGTACTTTGCATATGGTTATATGATGGTTATTCACAAAGCGAATTTTGATTCTCTTCTGATGACAAGGGGTCACTGCTTCACCCATTTCATTATTGTACACGAGGGATTGACTTTATTTTAGGAGATGTTGTTAGTGTGAAAAAATCTAAGAAAACTGGTGGTTCTGTACTGGATGTGATAACAGAGCTATAAACCATAGTAGGGAATAATTTTATTGTAGGAGATGTCGTTTGTGTGAAAATTAAGAAAAAAAAGGGGATTCTGTTCTTGATTCCATGACAGAGTTATACACCCTAGTAAAAACTAGATAAAAAAATAAAGAGCCCTTTTCTTTTTAAAAACCTTTTGATCACAAATATGAATAAACTGCTACATAACAGTAATACTAGTAAGTTGGCAACACGACGCATATATAGCTGTTAATTAAAAATTGTTTGGTAGTATTCATAACTTTTTCATAAGACCTTAGAAATCCTTAACTAGTTTAATCCAGCAATACTCTTTTAATAATCATGGACTTATCCAATGCTTACTTATGAAATCACAAGGTATACATATTTTTCGTGTACAGTAATGCAATATTTTTAAATGCCAAAAGTGCTTTTGCAAATGACATCGAATTTTTTTTTCCGAAAAAAAAACTCGTATTCAAAACTTTGTAACAATAAGAACCCAAGCTTTTGACCTCGTACAAAGCACATATCCTTGCCATACAATAAAGCATTACGTAATTGATTCAGATGTACGTGGGAGTATGTCCGTAGAAAATAAAAAGAATGACCAAATACAACAAAGGCAAGTAATTCCCATCTGTGAATCAACGAACCTAGATTAGTAGTCGCAAGGGCTGTCGACAAACGGATCGGGCGGGCATTTACATCAAACTAACTAAAACTTGTTTTACATACGCACCTTTATAAACTATATCAGCTTCGTCTTGGCATTCATTTTTACCCCAACGAATATAAACTGATCCAGAACCTAAAAAGAAACAAACACATAGTGTGCTAAAAGTTAGGTGTATTTCACACGATATTAAAGTAGTTGTCATTTACGTATACAGTAAAAATTTGAAATATTACCATGCTTGAAGTGTATAGTAATTCAATAAAAGTATAGATAGAAAATACATAATATGTTATTTAGTCTGCAGTTAATTAAAGTAATAATTTTAATGTAAAAAAGGATGGCGATGGTGAAGTTCAATGTTTGACTTGTAGTTGAACTTTTGATAAAAATATCAAATATTTACAAATAAACAAACTCATCATAGCAGGTGTAAAGTTGTTTATCTCTTTTGTCTTGGCTATATACACATATATATACATGTACATGTAATTGACAAAAAATACATATGATTTAACTTGATTTAAAAATGTCTTATAATATCAGTAATATCATAAATCACATGACAATTTATTGTCATGAAATAGTGATGATGTTGAAAATATTCTTAATAACAAGTTAACACTAATTAAACCAAACAGTAAAAAATACCTTTTTAAACACACCAAAAGTTTCGATAACTCATAAAATGAATCAGTCTATCTCAATGATTGAAAATAATACTAACAACTTTCAATTTGCCAACCAATATTAATATTTTACTGGTATGGGGACAAAAACTACCGAAATCTGTCGACTAACATTTTTTACAAAGTAAGTATAATCTCAAACACATACTTACCGATTGTATTCCTTGTTTCAGCGAGTGAATCTTTCAAATTTTGAATCGTCTGTTCATTTGTCCTTGACAATTCTTCCATTTTCTTCTCTGATTCAGCGAGCGAATCTTTCAGACTTTGAATCGACTGTTCATTTGTCCTTGACACTACTTCCATTTTGTTATCTGATTCAGCGAGTGAATCGTTCAGACTTTGAATTCTCTGTTCCAAATTGACCATTTTTTGCAACATTTTATAGTCATAATCAAATCTAGACAAACACGTCGGTTCTGTCTCTAAGTTACAATTTGCTAGGCGAGTTACTATGGTAACCAGGCCCACCACGTACCAACAAAACACATATATATAATCCATAGTTTAACAATTTGATATTTTACTGTAGACTATTTTATCCCTCTCTCTTATGCATCTATCGCTAAATGTGATTTGATAAAATATGAGTGGTGTAACTTTTAGCACATGTTTCCTGTTTTGAGTGGTTTGTTTTATGAATATATTTAGGAAGGGTTTAGTTGACTAGACATCATTATTCATACAAATATACAAATATTTGTTTCAATTAGTGACAAATCTTTTTAACAGGTCTTTAAGTGACACTTCCTGTTTTCTTTTTATGGAAAAACGAGGCTAAACGCTAATAAGCACGAGTTACATTCACTCAGACTGTTACAGTATTTAATTATAGAAATCCAAGACTCTTTGAATTCTGTTTTATTGTTTTATTTTGGACATATTAATGCACAACTCTTAAAAATATGTAGGATACAAAAAGAAAATGGATGTTTAATATGCTTTTTATAAGCGTAGAAAAAATACGAGTGTTCATCTGTAATTATGATTGCGAGTCTGACACTGTGCATTTTGTATATACAAAGCTTGGTAAAGCTCGACGAAATATTTATACGGCCAATGGCGAGGGTGCTTACTCCAAGGTTAAAATCTTGGGTTAAGAGATCTAGCTAGGCCTATCAATGACCTTGACTAGGACAACTGTCGAAAAGTGACGTACATTTTAGTACTAGAGTGTATGCTTTTTACTTTTAGATAGAATTTCCTCAATATGACAGGCAAAAAACACGGTCTCTAAATTACTGATTGGTTTTTTTAACAATAATTTCATTCTCTGTTTCATTTATTTGTTTTGTTTTTCATTCGGTTATTAAATGCCATGTTTCTAAACGGGCGTGCGAATAAATGTTTATGTAATTCTATGTCGTGGTTAATAGTATACGCAGCTAAAGGAAAGTTCCGATTTACATTGATGGTACTTTACAGCCCACTGAATAAGTAATTAATAGTTACCGTTCTCAAACAAACCTTTTATAACGACAAACATCGCAGTCATCCTCAAAAACGATAAATACAACTTAAGTATTGAAGTCTAAATAAACGCTAATAAAAAATTAAATGCAGTCATTGAACACTGGTTGAAAATCAGTTCGTATTTATACGTGGATATTGTCAATAAACCTTTTCTTTACTTCTAAATTGTCAATGTTTACTTTGAGAGATTTTTCCCCTTTACGTTTAACCATGTCTTATCGAGAGCGGCATTTAATATTTCTCCGGAGGTCGTGGCTTTAATTCAATCTCCGAGACTGTTGCGTCGATGTACTATATAATGTAATATTGTTAGCATTCTCGTACCCAGAGTCTAGTAAGCTTCTCGATGTACCTTTAGGTACGAGAATGTATTGCGGGCATTCTCGTACCCATAATCTAGTAAGATCCTCGATGTACCTTTGGGTACGAGAATATATAGTGGCTGATCACTGTTCTACTTAATACGAAGATAAATAGAAGAAAAACCGTAGAATATATTTCAGAACAAACACAGTGATTTTCCTATTTTTAGCTTCTGTGACCTAGTTTTCAACCAATATGACCCATGTTCGAACTCATTCGAGCAATAACTTTGACAAGCATTCTGATGAAAGTTAATGAGAAGTAAAATGAACATGACTATTAGAGTGTTCACAACAGTTTTCTATATTTTGGCTGAGTGGCCTTGGTTTTGACCCTTGTTCAAACTCATCCGAGTAATTACATAGACCAGCATCTTGGCCAAGTTTGATGACAATTGAATAAGAATTGTGAGCTCTAGATTGAAACCAAACAAATGTGGGCGGACGACGGACAAAAAGCGATCACAAAAATTCACTTTGTCACTGCTTGACAAGTGAGCTAATAAATATTTTCCTTTGTCACAGAAGCTTATTTCGTGAATATGTAAAGTTTAAATTCTAGAGAAATCTTACCCACCGTCTCCTTTCTAAAATTCACGAGAGCTTCTGTTGCAAAATACATCTGTTTGATTTAGAATGATAGCATATTATAATGTGGCCACTATATTCAATGATATACGGTATGTATATATGGATCAGTGCAATACTAATCTATACCCATCTTCGTGTACATGTATTTAGACTAGTTTCGTCCCTAACTATCGTTACGTTCTTCGTGTCTAACTCAAACATACCAATCTCTATTTTTAAAATGAAAAGTTAAGGGGGTAAATCCATGCTGCCTGACTTAAATTTTTTTTTCTGTTATGAGCTACAAAAGATCAAATGATATCAAAGCCGTTGTTGTTCTACTGACCCTAAAGATTATCAGATACTTTAACCATTATCTCTATTTCTTAGAATCTATATCTTCAAAATAACCGAAACCCATTTCAGTAGGAAGGAGTGCTTCTATTCAAGATTTGTAACGATAAGTAAATGTAATAGATTTCCATCAAATTTTACTGTCGTCGCTATTATTTCGGCCCATACGGAAAACAAGTATAACAAGTTTAAATAAAGATATTCACATGAATTTTGTACCAGTATCATTCAAAGTGACATATTGTTCGTTTTTTCTCAACTGTCAAAACATGAATAATTTTACGGTGAATGCGTTTGTTAAAATTATTATCGTAATACATCCACGAGTTACCGAAAATGTGCATTATGATTGAGTAAAGCTTCTTATGCCGTATGATATGTTTTAGTCAAGTTATGTTAATAACAATTAGGCCGCTAGTGCAAAAACAATGCATTCAGTCACAGTGAAATTATTCAAGCTTTGACAGTTGAGAAAAAATGGACAATACATGTTATGAAAAATGTGTTTTTCAAGATGATTTTGAGGTAAATTACGCTCACAGACTGTTTCACAAAATTATGCATTTTACGCCGATCCGCTAATTTTAGCCCTATTTTACAGAACCTAGGGTCATATTTTCGGTCCTAAGTGCAACAATTTTTTGTTAAAAGCTTCAGAAACATTCACAAGTTGCATGAAAGACATGTACAAAAACATAAAGTTTTTAAACTCTGGAATAGTTTGTATAGCCTGCTTCAGTCAGTTATAGACAGTGATGACCGTGAAAATTGAAAAAAGCACTTCGTTACAAATCACTGTTATATAGAATCCCTATTCAGTAGGAAGGAGTGCTCCTACTCAAATTTACGCAAACAGAAACCTTACTATCACTGCCTAAATAAAAGGGTAAACTTACAGTTGTTTTGTCAAAATTTTGCAGCAGCTATAAAATAGATACTATTATAATATGTACATAAAATGATTAGACATTTGACCTCAAGACGAATATAACAATATTTAAAAGTATTCATAATTTCATAAAAAATACAAGAAGATTTATCTAGACATATGGCTATTCGTAATAATTCAAAGCTGCTTTAAGTTCTCAAAGGATTGACCTCTTCAATGAATTTCTGCCTTCATCTCTTCCCCTCTGTCTGTCTTTTTCTCTGTCGATAACCTTGTCTGCTTTCATCTACTAGCTATTATATTAGAATATTAAAATATGTAACAGGTAATGTATGTATCTTGTAATATTTTGGGTATTTTTCTAATTTGAGGAGAGAGATAACAAAATTAGCTTTTAAAGCTGTCTTCTCAATCCTCTCTATTGTAACATCTGACTATTACTGTATATATGTATTTATGTTTGTATTAACCTAAATAAATATTGTTTAAACCAAATTTACTAATAACGTCTATTGCAGCAGGTGAGCTATAATTGTTTACTTTGAATCCTCCCCACAAATTATTTTTGCACATAATAAAATTCATCGTTTGTTTGAATTTGGGCGAAGAATTTGGAGCAAACGATTAATGTTTAGTGAGCTTTTTTTTGTTGTCAATCATTTGTTTGGAAAGAGAAATTGGCGAAAATCAAATGTCTTTATAGTAGTTGTAGAAGATCACGTGACTAGAAGATCACAAGAGCTACAACACTAACGGGGCGCCAAGACAGTCATACTACCTTAATGCCATGTCAAAAGAATACTGTTCAATAGCTTGTTATCCATACATATATTCATGTATATAAAGTACTGGAGATATACGTCAGTTGACCAGTGATCAGAGATTACAGAGTTTAGCACCGTAGTGATTATTAGGAGAAAGTTGGGAGCTCCTATTTAAAGTGTCTAAAGCCATAAATTAGCCAAAACTCGTCTATGTACGACAGGAACTTAATTTGAATTGTTTGCTTTGTGTCATCGATATACTATGTTATTTCGATAATGACATACTGGGGCTTCAATTTATCTATTCTCTATGCGAAATCTTTAATATCCCATCGGTGAATGAAAATTCGGCCAAGTTTCGGTCACACTCAAAAGCGTTAAAATTTCATCCGTATAATTGCGAAAAAACTCATATAATTCTTTTACAAATATAAATGACAGATGTATGTGAAGCAGTCCCGTGAAGTCATCGATAGTTATTGGAAAAATCGAATGATTTATTTATTTATGAAGTGAATTCAAGTGTAAACATTCAAACGAGATTTATACACATGTACTTCAAAATCTTTTCATCTGAATTGCATTTCAAAAGCCGGATCTTGAATTGAATTAAGTTCAGTATTCACAAATTTTTTATAGGATGCGAAATGAGTGAAATATTATTACGGATTGCCAAATATGATTAATTTGCTTTAGACCAACGATATCGGGAATGTTTGTGAAATAAAACGTGCTATGTATATTCTGTGACGCAGATGTTTTTTTTTCTATTTCGAAAATTGAAATAATTTTCCTTCCGACTAAAAAGTCAACATTTTACGAATAATAGTGCTACAGGATAAAAAGAATAATCAACTTTAAATGAATTTAAATTTAAATGCTGTGAACATCGTCGGATTTTATGCTGTGACTTAAATAGTTTTTACTGATTATTCAAGAAATTTAGGAATTACTATTTCTGTGTGAAATTTTCATTCATTTTTTGGATACTTTGTTGGATTTAACAAAGATGCAGATGCCGGTGTTTCTAACCGAGCCACCACAGATACAAACCAGTCCATCACCAAGGAAACAGAAGAAAAAGACAGTAGCACAACGTAAACGAGTAAACGATGTTCAAAACATCCCTGTTGAAGAATTGACACTCAGTCTGGTTCCCGCAGACACGGTGGCCATAAAAACCACACGTCATGACAAAAATCCTGGCGGAACGGTTTGTATATTTACCTGAATTGATATTAATCTTAAAATATTTTCATACAGATGTATTATGCATGTACATGCATAGTTATTGAATTTTCATTATAGCATTATCATGGCTTAAATTCTCTTAACTAACTTTTGACATTTAAATTTCTGATTTGAATTAGCTATAATTGAAGACAAGTTATATACCATTTAATTTAATACAATGTAAATATTGAAAGATTGGAGGTATAAAATTAGCGTACGCTATTCGGTGGCATTTGAACCTAGGATTGTCTCATAGATTTGTTAGTTTTTCGATGTTTTTGTTGGGTTTAATGCCGTAGTAACACATTGTATAGTTCATATCACGACAGTCAGACAACCTACTCACCGTTCATGAATGGATAGGCTAAATTTCTGGATTCAGCTGAAACCAGTTTTTTGGCGCATACTTCTGTCAGTGGCTAAGAACTGACCTACATGACTTTGAATCGGTTGAAGCGGAAGAATGCTCGTATATATTATTTTATGACCATATTCCACGAAACTTTGCCCTGCCCGGGCCAATGTTCACTATACATAAGGACTGTAGCTAAATCATATAAAAGTTTAAGAGGAGAATACTTCTAAATGTTGTACGACGGGTACCGGCGGACACACCGGAGCGGTTACTTTTCATGTGTGACGTGGCCGGCGTGAGAAGGATTGCGACAACCATTATCTCCCTTGAATTTCTCTCGAAACCTCCTAATCTAAAAACATCGACCTTAATGCTATGTAGTAAACCTCTGAAATAATAAATAAAAATGCGCTTTCTTGAATGTACCATTCTGAAACTCAGATGTTATCACGATTCTCAATCTAACTTTAGATAGAAAATCTTAAAAACCCCTGGGTACGAAAATGGGATCTACTTTTTATCGCATGATATGTAAAATGGCGATCTGATCACTTCGACCTTTATGCTATGTATTTAATGCTTATCTACATGTGTGTGTTTTTTAATACTGAGTATAAAATGTTGGATTTTCAAACTATAATTAACCATGGTTCTCTCACACAACTTCTACGAAAACACATGTATACAACATTTCTGAAACTATTTATAAAATATAGTCATGAGCACGCAAACAAACTATACAGTAACCTGTATCAATTATCGATTCCTTCATAACGAGACTATAAACTTGAACACTTCAATACTTTCACTTAAGTTTATTTTCTTTGATCTTTTGATTCATCGGCTGACTGAAGTTTAGTTGTTCTTTTTTACTTGAAACAAATATCAATCATACAAACAAAGGGAAACAAAAAGTATCATGACTTTTATGTCTCAGAATTCAAACACGATGCAAAAATGGAATAATAAAAAACAATATTTACCTTATGCAGATGTTTTCATTAATGTCGTGAGATCTTTGGACCACAATGTTCTTATTGTTGTAACTCATGATGACGTCACGCAGCGTCACGTGACTTTAAAAATATATTACTGGTTATTTTTTTCGATAAACCCCGTACATAAATAAGTATGTACTTGTTATCGATCATAAGTACATGTGTAGTGTATCAAGTATTTAAGTCAGTCGGGTTAATGTATGCGCAACAAACAGTTCTGTCTCGGATTGGTTACGAAGACTAATTTAAATCAGTAAAACATTCACCGCTTGAGGATCTTTGGTTGAAGCCCAGTCACCAAGTAACTATGAATATTTACGTGTTAAAATTTGGCTACTGGGTAGCATATTATCAAATAACTTACAATAACATTACGATGCGATGCAGAATTTACGACTAAAATATGTCGTACGATCGTTGATGATATGGGCCATTGTCTACTAGTGTAGCGGTCTACTAGAAGTGAATCTCATGGAAGATGTATACGGTTAACTGTTATATAGTTCGTTTTTTCTCAACTGTCAAAACATGAATAATTTCACGGTGAGTTGGTGTTCTTTATCTAACACTCGTGATATTGAGATAGTGTGTATTGAATCAGCGTGAAATTATTCGAACTTTGACAGTTGAGAAAAAACGTACTATACCTCTTACGTCTCTGGCTGTTACCAAGGTTGTGCATAACTCAAAATCCGAAAGATAGGAATTTTACCATTCCATTGTAAGTCGCAAGTCGCAATTCGCAATTTTGGTGACACTCGAGTCAAGGAATGTCTTATTGATTTAAATTCCAATAATACATGTAAATAATTCATTTGATTTGTTTAATTTGTAAAACTTTCTAATATATGAACTTAATACTCCCCCGAGGGGCGTCGCCTTTCCGCTTTTCTAAGATGACTGCTTGAATGAGAACAAGAGGTTTATCTAATAAATCAATTCCAATTGAAGCGAACTCACATCGAAGCCTTTTTAGTAAATTCAATTTGAATTCATTGGTCCATAAATATGTAAGTTTTATTAAAGTTTCAGTTAGTTATTTTTATTTAATATTCAAATATATCCTTGGTCCTATAATTTATTCTAGCTCCGGTCAATTTAATCTAATCTAAAATTCTTCAATTGATTGCCTTTAATTAAAGTTCAAAGGTCATTTATGGCATGATAGGGCTGTAGATTTATACCCATTTATCGATCTACATTAAAACATTAGAAAAATGTAGATAATACGTATTGAAAATTATTTTCATATACTTGTATATACTTGTTGTTCTAAGGATACAGTAAAATCTCTCTTTAGTAGGAACAGTGGTCAAGTTGAAGGATGCTCGCTTAGGGATAGGGAAGTCGTGGGTTCGAACCCTACTGGGGACACTGCTAATTTCCTTGAGCAAGAAATTACCTACGAAAGTTATTTTCAACAGTTTTCTGTCACCGTTCTGTGGTTAAACATGTCTACCTCTCTGTGCTGGTCATTAACTCAAACATACATGCAAGTTTTATAATTATTTCTTAAAGTGATGAACTTATATGTATAACTTGTGTCATTTTTAATTTGTATTCATTTTTGTTACTGTGAAACGGCATTGAATGTTGCAACATAGCAGTACGTGTCTAAGAACTGGCTTCATTGCTTCAAAGGAGCAGTGGTCCTGTGGTAGGACGCGCGCTAAGGGATCGAGATGTCCCGGGTTAGATCCCCACTAGAGGCACGAAAACTACGAAATTAAGCACTAATTTTACGTTAAGAGGCGCTTGGACAAAGAACACTATCATCTAAATTGACAAATAACTGTTATCATAAACAATAAAGGTGAATAGTGTTCTTCTCAAATTTGAGAACTCTCATACAAATGAACTGCCGATATACTATCTAATATACGCTGAATAAAAAGATATTTCATGGTAAGTTTAGTGAATTCCATTCCATTCCATGTTATATGATACATTCTATTATAAAATAATGTGATGTTTATTTATCATTTTTTCTCCCCAACAAATGAACTTTACAAATGATAAAGTCATGTTCATTGAACATTATCCTCTTTTCTAACAGAGTTAATGGACGCCATTAAAGAATTAATTGAAATTATTGATAACCTGGAAATAATTACAAAGGTTTCTGTATTATATGCCATATGACAAATTGTACTATATCACTTTTATTAACCTATCGTTTTTCATTAGACCATGGTCACCAATTTACCGAGATTATTCCGGATGGTCACGTGATTCAATATTTCAGCGTTCGTAGCAATCCGAACTCTTTGCTATTCAGGAAACCTTGACCATTCAATGAATGTATAATCTCGGAAGGGTTCTCCTAGAAGTTTGAGTTATTGCTCCCTATACGCTACGCGAAGCACCGGCAAAGAACACAAAAGTCTATGAAAAGTAGTTTTTTGTCATAAACACATTTGGATGTTTTATATGTGACTAAGTATTGTTTAGCTACATCTTCTAATCATTGTTTTCTGATCTATGGACAAAAACGAGACATTTAATATCGCCTAAACGATGACACCGTCGGTGAATGTTTGGTTTCCTAACAGTCCTAACTTGCGGCTGTATCATATGATCCATATATCGTGAAATGTTATCGCAAGTGTTGTATAGCATTGAAACCCCAAAAAGATATTTAAATCGCGATATTCTTTTATCTAAGGGAAATAACTCCTTCAAACACGAGTCATGCAAAAACCCAATTTTCCGTACTTTTTTCATTCAGACGAACAACCATAATTATAATTATCTCATTGTATTTTTTTGATGTTTTTTACAACTAGTTTACAAATAAAAAGTCGAAATTAAAAAAAAAACAAATTCATCTCATATTCATTATTTTGCTTCGGTGAAAGAATATCATATCGCGACGTCGTATCGTGTAGCAACTCGCTTAAACTTGCTTCACCTAAGTAAACGTGTGACCATGGCATTACATTAACGCTTTGATTTTTAAAACCAAAACTCTTTTAATGATGACATTTAATTCTGTCTCATTATTCAATGCCACACGTCAGCTGGTATAATAATGTTATCAAAAATACTGATATAACATTGTATCACCCATCAGTTTGTGTAATAATCATGGACAAATATAATCCGTATTGATATAGTCGATTTTTACAGAAATTTCCTATGGTGTATAGTACGTGCCATTTGTGAATGAATTGATACAACTTTTGTGAACCAGCGATTGATTTAAGAAAAAAAACGTTGTACATTTAAGACAAGAAGAAGTAACTTTTCAGAGAAGGGTTTACGTTTCTATATATATTATAAGTATTGTGGTTAGTTGTTTTTCCTAATGAGGTAGTCTTAACACCAAAATACATTCGTTTCAGTTCGCTCCCATATACCCATTTTTTTGCTTTACATCTCCACCAAATTTTGTCCGTCTGTTTCCTTTTTATTCCATTTCTTTTTCAAAACTAGGATAGGCTGTATTTCTCCAAAATAATCCCCGATCAAAATTCGCAAAAGTAATTACATCATGCATTTATACTATTAAATTTGCGAGTTTCCTGTTTTGTGGAAGAAACTGCGCAGCTTTGAATAAATCTTTTGTTTGTCACTGGAGCACCTATATACCGGCATATCAAGTTGACAATTCTTTTTTGACAAAGCCTCTTGATATTTGCAAAAACTGCCAAAAATCAACAAAAATAGTGGGGTTTTTTGTGTCTAAAAATAGTTCTAGATAAAACTAAAAATAGACACGTCAAACCAAACTCCCCGCAGCGGTTATCTCCCTTTATCAAATCAATAACCACTGCCACCACAAGTAAAATTCGAGTTTGATTCTCGACGTGAAGTAAAATATTTCTGATCTTTACTGAATAGAATGTAATCACATGACTGTAACTGCTGTATTATCATGGGGAATCACCCAGAATACGTGCAACCTTCTTGCCATTTTTTGAATATTCGCCAAGCATGCGTTCTTTGTTCTCGAAATAATACCCATAAACGGCATACTCACCCATGCTTTTTAAACATGCCTGTTTCGAGGAACAGTTTCGAGAACTGTCATTACCTAAAGCCCGTGCTTGCACGGGCTCCCTTCTAGTTGTAACTTAATCCTTTTAATAAGGGGAAATAACCGGTTTGATGAGATTGATCTTCGATAGAGAACAGTGCAGATAAAAATATGGTTGCTGCTGTTATTGACGTTTTTCCACGTGACTATCCAATCACGTGATCACACTATATAGCGTGATATTCATACATTACGTGTGAAAACGGAAGTTAATAGATGCCTTAATGAACCCTTTGAATCAAAGTAAGACAACAGATGTGAATATACAATGTATCTGTTATCACAATGGTTCTAAACAATCACATGACAACGTATCGATGATTGGTTTTCACAAGTTCATTAAAATGTACAAGAGATCAAAGATGGCTCTATATCGCTCCCCGGAGTGATAACAAGAATTGGTAAAGTTGGAGCAAAATTGTGATCTATTGAGTTTCTATTAAGTTTTCATTTGATCTGTTATGTGACCTGGTGACCTAATTTTTAACCCATCAAGACTCATTCATCATCTTACTTGTTTGAGATTTCTTTGACATGAAGCTTCTGGCCAAGTTTGTTGAAAATCTTAGTAAACAGTGATCGATCTCTGTAGTGATGACGAAGCACAATGACAGACGAACGCTAAATTACAGAGAATGATGGACAATTTAATTCCTTGAACATTTCATACATCGTATAATTACACAAACTAAGGTTGCATGAAACAGAAGCCAAATCGAAAATCGAAATGATTGAACAACCAATGGAAATGCTAGGATTCATCTGATCCGAAATTGGTATCCCAAATTACGTCAAACGGCTGAATATTTAAAGAAAACAATAACCGCAGCAATTGTATCTCTTAAGAAGGGGCTTTAATAGCGTATTCTTGGGAAAAAACGAATATGATAGGTTCATAATTAGAAAACTATACCTTAGTGGAGCGACCCATTTTCTATGTATGGTAAAAGATACCCGATGAAGTCACACGGATTCAAAGCACAGACATTTGCTTGCAGTTGAGAATAGTTTTTGCCCGTCTTGACTCTTGAAACGTTGGTAAGAAAGAGTTTTTTCATGACCAAATATTACGAATACAGGCATGGCAAGACACAACTTAATCGCTTTTGATGACAGATTGGTTTGAAACCAAAGTAGAACATTTCGTGTCAAGTGAAAGACAATCAATTATGTATGAAAGTTATTACCTTGCCATATTAAACGCTAAGTCAACTACACGTATAATTAATTGTGTTGGCCCTTTGAAAAATAAGGATAAAAGTTAGGGGATAGCTCTTATTGTGATTTATCAAATGTACGTATGTGTTTTAATTGGTAAATAGAAACTATGTTCTTAATAAATAAATGCATTTTCTGTTCTTTTCTGAAAAGTTGATTCCGATCGGGACATAATTTTGTTGAGCTTGGTAATGAAATAATTTCTATCGTAATATCCCCTACCCTAAATCATATAGGACAGTTGTGAAAGTATGAGAGTAACACTGATTCTAAATCATGTAAAACAGTTGTCAAAGTATGGAAGTTCGGAATTATGCGCCTTGTAACGGGGTTTACAGCTGAATCTAGATTTAGCCTTTAGTAGAACAATGAGTAGGTTGACTGACGACAGTAATATGACTAATACATAAGACAAAAAACCAAAACATGAGACGATACACGCGTTCTTAAAGCGAACGCCATTTTTAAAATCATGTGATCATAACTTCCGGTTGTCCAATATGGCGTCTTATAGAAGAGAACAATGATCTATTAAACATCGCACACAACTTTTTACATAAAAACTAAAACAACTAGGCGTAAAGTTATTTGCCATTAGTAACCATGGCTCAGTATTAGTAACAGATGATGCAAAGACTATGGAGTGTTTTTGAAGTCTTAAAAAAATCCCATTTCCCAATACTTAGTGTTAAATAAAATATGAGTATCGTGATGGGCTGTAGTATAAACCAACAACATCGTTAGTGTTTACAGATGCATGGTTGAAAGGAATTTATTCACATTTACATGTATTATTCATTACATCTTACACATCTTCTGGCACCCAGTGTATTGTAGAATTTCAAATATAAGTAACACATAACGTGAAGTTTGTAAGTTTCGACGACTTCATTGACAGATCCTTTTTACCAAAATCCGATACTGTTAAGGACATTAAAGGACACGCCCTTTCAACGAAAGACAATTCCTTTTAACAGGATTGTTATGTTTTACTGTTTATAACATTAAAGGACAGGTCATTTTAACAGAAATGTTATGTTTTTCTGTTTATGACATTAAAAGACAGGGCCTTTCAATATAACTATTATGTTTTACTGTTTATAACATAAAAAGACGAATCCTTTCAACAGAAATGTTATGTTTACTGTTAAGGACATTAAAGGACAGGTCCTTTTAACAGAATAATAATGTTTTACCGTTTATAACATTAAAAGACAGGGTCTTTTTAACAGAAGCATCATTGAGGACACTAAAGGACCTGCCGGTTAACTTTTTTTAGCTTTATGACCAACTGTTTAGAAAATGAAATTTAAGTTTACTAAGCATTGTTAATGTATTTTTAGTTAGATTAATCACATTATGTTTGGAAAATGTAAAAATATACATTTGTGATACTTGTGTTCAACATAAATATTTGTAATATCATAAATGTTGAGACGGTTATTCAGTTTTTCAAAGGGCGTACACAATTCATGTATTCAACTCCATTGAATGTTTAGTATTTAAATAGGCATTTAATTGAATTAAAATGTTTTCAAGTTTAAACTTCAGAAAAAGTTTCAAGAAAATAATGTCGCAAAACTGCTTTGACTGTGAATATATTTTATTCAGCTAAATTCAATGTGAACATTGTATGTTTACATGTGGCTGTGGGCCTTCTATATTATGTATGAACTGTAGCATGAATATGGCGTAACTTTTTTTCATGGAAAATCACGATGATTTGAATTGAATTAAAAGGAGTTATTTTCGCAAGACATAAACATTTTTGCATAATGAAACCTTAAAACACGAAAATTATCGATGAATTACCATTAACAATTGCAAAAATGTCACAGAGTGTAGATTTCATACATTTTATGCTATATTACTACAATTTATATAGCGCACGTTAAACCCCGCGTACAGGGCAAACGTTGCAGAGAATCCAGAGATCATGTTTATTTGCCACCACAAACGGCCATTCTCCCTCCTACTGCATATTGTAGCAAGACATTTGTCAGCCACTTCCGTAAAAGTATTTTCAAGGCTTATGCTCAGACACAGGTGCAAGACCCAATGTTTCGTTCATATTACTTTCATAATAAAACAATTGTGTCTAGTACCTCTGGGTTCAAAGATTTAGGTCTCTCAACAAACAGTAAGTAGGTTGTCTAGCCCCTGCGATTCGACGTCAAAATTGTCATAAAAAGGAAACGCGCAATAAATCATCATAACATCAAGTCTTATATCAAAGTATGGCATTGAGTACCTGATAGCAATTCATCATCACTACTTTGTTCGGAAGGTCGAGCATTTTATCTCAACAGTATAAAAATTATATGATTTTAACATCTATGCTTTCTTGGTCCCTAGCATTTGAATCAAGTCGTTGGGAGACAGCTGAAGGAGTAGCGGTCCAGTGGTAGGGCGTGCTCATATGGATCGATGGGTTCTAGGTTCGAACCCCTTTAGGACCCTGAGCAGGACATTTTCCTTGTTTTAGGTCGCATCATCAGTTAAAGTATTTTGTCTAAGAGATTTACGACTAGGTCAGTATACAATATTTACTATAGTGATTTAAAAAGAAAATAATCCTGGTCGCTCTCATTCTTAGATATTGAATCTTGAATATTCAATGCAATTAAATAAATCATAATAATATCAAGATCTAGGCTACTGACTCAACCAAGATTTGGGAACAATCAACAAACGGTTTCCTATGGTAAAAACTACAATCGCTTTGACCTTGGTTATATTTCAAGACGTCAAATATATTTAAGACATGAATGACTAATATGAAAGCTCATGACAAAATGGTCCTTTTATTTGCTTAAAACGTATTTAATCACACAAATGAGCCCTTGCTCGTTGAAATCCGACGCATTTAAAATTTAAATTGATCTACTTTGTTTACCAACTTCTTGTTTCCCGCTTAGTAACCGGCGACCAGTACAAGCTATTGCTTGAACGGTGTCCAGCAACAATCTAAATCAAATAAGCGCTTAGTCCAACGCTTTTAGTCTTAAGAGCGTTCATTTGTATAAGACTTCGTAACTATGACTGATTTAAAGCCCAACACACAGATAAACCGGAACCGTTTGTACGACTTACCTATCAAAGATATTGAATTCGTTTGTTTAAATGAACAATTTGTTTGATATCTTGTACTAAAGTTGATAACATCTTACTATTCTAAATCTAACGATCAAATATTTACACAAGAATGGAAGTCGTGGCATTGTTCGTTTGTAAATAAAAATATGTAATTGAATTGTGCCGATTTAATATTTCGAAAAACCAAATAACTTCAGAGGGTTTAAAAGGTTTATGCCCTTTAATGCATCTTTACACCATAAAATATATACTTAACGAAACTTCTAAGTACACCTATTTAAATGTTGTCAGAAATTTTCATTTTTCAACATTTTCGTCCGATCATTAAAGGAAATGTGTACAGGACTATACTGTCGTCTTCTTGCATGTTTTTCATGCTTCTTAATTGATGCAAATTGGTTTTGTCGTGCATGCGCAGAAAAGCGGAAATGCGCACGCGCTTATCGTGCAAAAATTGCACGTTGTCAGTTTTAGTGAAAAACATTAGTGTGTTGATATGCACAACGAAAAATCAAGAAATGGCTCGAATGTCGCTCGAAGAACGAGAAATTGCCATATGTCTTTGGCCAGACGGTGCGTCACCTGAAAAGAATAAGACTTCTAAATGCTAATTTTCTGTTCAATCAAAACAATTAGAAAATCTTCCCATATCAACGCATGCGCGACAAAAAAGGTTTTGCATTGATAAAGTAGCATGAAAACCATGAAAGCAAAGGTCAGTATGGTCCAAAACACATTTCCATCATCGATCAGACTTGTATGTTGAAAAAATAAGACTTCCTACAATACTGAAATCGGAGTACTTAGAAGTTTCGTTAAGTATATCTATTTACGAAAGTACTTGTTAACTTGAGTACTACAATTCTCAATGATAAGTTAGACGCTTCTTTTTATAACATGGACCCTTTTATCCATGTCTGACATTCTCGTACCCAGAGTCTAGCAGGATTCTCGATACTAGCTTAGATACTAGTTAGATCGAGAATCTTGATAACCTCGGGGTACGAGAATGATGTCTGATTGACGTGATTGGATTGTTTTTATGTGGTTTAATGGAAGCCTTTGATTCAGTCAAATTTATAAAACACTATTATCTTTTACACAAACAGGCGTCAAATTTAGCCAGTGGACAGTGGACCGAGTCCACCAAAATCGCCATCGGTCCAATAGCTTTTAGAAAGAGAGTGGTCCAACGGGCCAACATCATTTTGCAGCCTCCATTTTCCACATTCAATAAAAAATGTTAAAAATTGTTCTTATATCGTCTACATTGTATTTTATTTTAGGATTATTAATGCTTTATAATTAAAAGGATTGCATATGAAATGCCTCTGTCCCATAAAATCGTGGCTTGTTGCGGACCCGTACGTGCAGACAGCCGTAGGCCGTGGGAAGCCTTGCGTATTAAGGTGACAGTACGCACATGTCACAAAACAACTCACCCGTACGGAGCCGCGGCTGGAAGATATGCAAGTTTAATCCATACTAGGCCACGATTTTGTTCACGATTTGACTTTAAAACTGATACTCGTATTCTGGGCTCATCCCATAGGCCATGGTAAAAACGTACGAGTCCGTACGGGTACGCTAGAGTTCGTAGGGGTCCTTGCGGTGCATGATCGCACGGCGCCCGTGCGGTGCCCTCACGGCTATTTTTATGTTAATGGGACTGTAGCATAAGATATCGCTAAGATTTGTTTGGTCCAGTAAAATTTCATTCGGTCCAATAAAAGTCATTTTACTAGACTAAATGTCCAGTGCAGATGAAAATTGTCGTGGTAATTTGTCAAGCTGAATACGGTGGTCAGCCTGATAGAAGCATGAGAGAGTTGAGACTACTAGCGCTAGTTATGTATATAGTGTATGTGCATTGACCATATTTGGCCTAGCCGCCCGGCTAGCTCAATTGGTAGCACGCAAGTCTACTGATCGAGGGGTCGTGGGTTCGATTCCCAGGCGGGGCATACTTTCGTGGAGCTTGGTCATGAAATTATTTCTACGACCACTCTCCCTCCTACCAATTATTCTTAATTATATAGGGCAGTTGTCGGTCACTGACGAAAGTATGCGCTTAGTAGTTGGTTAACAGCTAAATCCAGAGATTTAGTCTTTCCAGGAATAGTGAGTGGGTTGACTGGCCGCCGTTATATGACCTATAGAATGTGTCGCTTTGACGTTAAACCAAACAAAAAAATGTTTGGCTTAGTTTGTAATGCCACTTTTATAACTTGACTTGTTTGTCTCTAGATAGAGGTTGATTGTCGTCCTGGGCTGTCATTGGGTCCGATCTGGCTTTATAAGAACGTTCTGAAATGTTTGCTGACTCAGATTGTGTCACGTCCTGTCTTGTGTTTAATTGCAATTTCATGACTTGTTGGACTCGGTGATGAAGGTTGAAATTCGTTTTCACTTAAATAGTGGAGTCGAATAAAATATTACCAGCATAGCTTAATAATTACATATCGAATATCTTACCAAAGTACGATTTACACATTTTTAATTTCACCTTTATGTTAAAATGTACTTCAACGTTACCATTCATTATTTCTCGATGGTTTTCCAATTTTGATTAATCTTTTTTCTAATCGAATTTAAAAGTCGGGTATATTTGAAAGTATTGTACCCTGATGTCGGGTTAATAGACATTATACAGCATTTAAATTCCACGTCTACGTAGTTGTTGACATAATCAAATTCCATAATAAAGTATTAACTTATCGGTAATGAAACATAAATAATAGAGCATTGAATCCAATGAAATGAGTTATTTAATTTTTATGCTTTTTAATTACAGATTCATTCAAATCAGTTTTTGAGAAATAAGTCGAGAGATTGATGCTAAAAGGGTTTAAAGGGCTATTGTTTTGAATTCACTTAAGTCTGTTAATTGTAAGTTGAAATACTTGTAAGAGTATATGTAATTGAATGCTTCAACAATTTGACTAGAGAGTATTTGTCAATAAAACAAACTAACGTTTTAATATTAAATATTTACATTATATTACATGATTCGCTAGACATCTCAGTTCACGCCGTTTATATCATAACCCTTGCATTATATCAACTATATTTTGTACACATATATAATTCTATGACTGAGTGTCAGAACGCCGTCAAATTATATGATGTGTTAAGGTCCGTACAATATAAATTTGAGTGACGGAAACCATTAAAATCAACATTAGAATGTTTAGTATGTTCTTTTGCACAGATTATTCTTGCACATGACCTAGTTTTCCAACTCTTGTGCAGAGGATTTGGAGCTAACAATCTAATCAAACAGGCTCAATTTGTATTTTTTCGAGGAAAGTAAGGTAGTTATTATTTTGTGCATCTATATGTAGGATCAGTGGTCCAGTGGTAGGACGCGCACTAAGGGATCGAGAGGTCCGGGTTATAACCCCTCTAGGGGCACTGCTAATTTCCTTGAGCAAGAAATTATTCTTCAGTTGTTCCACTCCACCCAGGTGTAAATGGGTACTGTGTGGGATCGTCTGCCTGAGGGTGATTTCAGTGATCAGAAGTTATCGTACAAGATTGTACAGTCGGCTGAACATGTATATGGAAGCAGACTTTAAACCGCACTTTAAGTTTTAACTTTTTATGATGTAATTCAAATATTTATCCGGAGAAAGAATTCGGCAAAAACATTTTTTGTTTACCTCATTAGTTGTTGTTGTATATCATGTGACAATAAACCCTGGTAATCACAAAGAAAGACAAGTATTAGCATTTCCAAAACTACTTGTAATCGCCGTTTAGCTGTTTTTGACGTCTTCTCTATTGAGTAAAAACATTATAGAGAACTTGTGGTCCAACCCAATTACCTTTATTATTGAAATTTATGTGTAAATTGTATTATGTAAATAGAGGTAATAAAATATGTTTCATAAAAAAACATTATAAATACTGTTTTTCGGTAAACCAGTCTCCGAATAATTAATTAACTTTTAGCGCGCCCTGTCCGTGATCAAGAATATTTTAAACTGACCACATGAAAACAGAAGGTTTTATCTATATCTTCGGTGTTAATAGATCCGTCGGTAATTTCTTTGTGTATGGTGTCAGTACCGCGATAGTGTTTTAAAACGCCCAGGATATGATCGATATTTTTTATTAGACTCGCCCGACTGCGTTCATATATTGAAAATGGTATTTTCTGGTAATACAAACAGATAACCCGAAAAAACATGGCGGATACTAGTCCATTCACGCACCCCTTTTTGATGGCCATTTTCATATCATGTGACCTAAAATGAATCTTTTTGATTGGCTTAAGGCAACCGGTGTCGACTACAAAATGCTCAAATACTGATAATTGTATATATCGCCGTTCAGGAACAGCGATAATTAGATATACTGTCATGCGGTTTACGAAATCTGATCTATTTTCAATATGTTATGGTCACATATTGTGCAAGAATTGGTTTTCAGTTACAGAGAAAGATCACTTATCATTTTCTACAACTTAGAAACAGTTAACGAACACCACGGAACATAACAAACTGTTTGTCATTCTATAAGGATTAGAACCGAAGCGTAACCAAATGTAGAGCTTTAATTACTGCAGCGTGTTCAGTAACGGCTGTTAGCTAACGTTACGGGTACGGGACAACTCAATACGAAGACAACTCAATCCGTGGATAACTCAACTCAAAGTTGAGACAACTCGTTAGTTGGGAATTGAGTTGTCTCGGGTTGAGTTGTCTTTGGGTTAAGTTGTTCCGACCCTAACGCTACGGAACGTTTTGGAACGTTCAGGATAACTGAACACGCTGCTGGTAAAGTTGAAAGATTTATCCGCAAATCATTGTCTGAACCAATCTCCTCTCAGTGCATACGTTACACTTTGCTTATTGCTTCAAAAAAGGGGAAATAAACGCTGAGGGGAGTTAGTGTCTGAACACGTCTCATTCGAGAGTATGTTGAACGGATTACATAAACGTGAAAATTTAGATCTCTTCGAATCAGGAAATTGTCTCAAAGTGTTTGAATATCGTTTAGTGACATATGGGACCACAAGTAAAATATTTGTACAATGTTTTTATACCCTAGTAGGGAGACAATTATATAATACAAACACAATTTATTTGTTTTCGATTGTTTGCCTTGTATAATAAATAGCTTCGTTGGAACCTTCGGTAATAAATTAATAGACATTTGTTGTTGAGTAATAGCGTCACATTACTTGTAATATACTTGTACATATGAAATGAAAGTAATGACTAATGTAATGTAATGCATGGTCATTACGCCGTTAACATGTTTTAGTCTTATCGGGGATTGAAGTTGTCCTTACTTCCCCTAGGAATTTAAAAATCCAAAACTAAGAACCTTTTGGCGTTCATCATCAAAAAATCTTACGAAAAAATCTTCGTAAGTCAGTTTCATATAATTAGCACTTCAAAGTCAGACGGATAATAAGCAAAACTATGATATCTTTTCAAAAGGTATACACAATTGTACACAATTTGTATAACATTTAGACTTGATAAGCCAAAATATGAACGTATTACTCATATTTCTTGCTTTTGACTTACGAAGATTTTTTTCGTAAGATTTTTTGTGAAAAGCACCACGGCTTACCATCATTCAATATCGTATTTGTAAAAAAATGTTAATGAACAAACGTTAACTTGTACAAACCGGAACAGAACGGTTTTGAACGTTGGTTATCTAATTTATTTGTTGACAAACTTTGTCGTATTTTCAAGTAGATGATTAAAGTCTATGTACATATTTGCAAAACTATTCCCTTAGGGAAATCAATATATACACTTATTTGCCGGTAGACAAACATATTAGACAAACAGAATAATACGTCATAGATGTTCCTGGTTCTTAAATTTGAGTACAGACTATATAAGACATTGTTTGATATCATATTAGATAGATGAGACCTGGATATAATATGATAGTATATATTATTAACTTTATTTCCTCCAGATTTTAAGATACAAACATGATATAATTATGGAAATAAACAATAAATAATAGAGATAAAAAGATAAACATATGTACATACATGTAAATAACATGAATAATTTCTTAAAGAATGAAGAATTCTTAGCACATTTTGTGTCATGTCTTCAACAGTTCTTTTATGTTATCGTATATTATATAATTAACAGGTTATCCGTATTAATAGTTTGCTATTCAGACATATAAAGTTTTTATAATAATTTTGTATACAAACATTTAGTGAACTGTCCGTATATCAAAATAAGTAAGTCAGAAGAGTAATGTTAGAACATGTTAGAATGTTAGAATGTTGAGGGAAACAACAAATGTTGTCTCCAAATAATGTCTGTGAACATTTATAATAATTATCAAATGAAAAAAAGAAAATAAGTTGGTTGATGTAACTAAATCTCACGTAATAGCCTAGGTAATTTTAATGCAGACCTGAAGTAAGTTTAAATGCATATTTTGGCCTTCAGCGGAATAATTTAAACTTTATAAGCAGTAGCTGGTGAGTTTGAAGAAAACCTTAGGAGCGGTGGTCCAGTAGTAGGACGCGCACTAAGGGATCGAAAGGTCCCTGGTTCGATCCCCACTAGGGGCACTGCTTTTTTCCTTGAGCAAGAAATTACTCTACAATTGTTCCACTCCACCTAGGTGTAAATAGGTACTGTGAGGGATCGCCTGTCTGAGGGTGATTTCAGTGATCAGGAGTTATCGTGCAAGATTATAAACTCGGCTGAACACATATATGGAAGCAGACTTTAAACCGCTCTTTAACTTAAACTAACCATTTAAAACTATAAGTATTTAAAGAACAAACGCAAATAACTTTACATGCAGCATTCTTCCACTCGTTCTTTTGTAAAATTTGTTTTTGTCATGTTTATGCCCTACCCAGTACATCACAAGTATTCTTCAACAAAAGTTGAGTACACTACACAGTACTTAGCCCCGGAGTGGAAAGAAAACGGTCATAACTGACTTTTGCTTCATCAAACCCTATTTGTGTACTTGTAGTGGAACTAGCTGAACAAATCACCATATCACTGGACGGAAAACAATACATTAATGAATTTTGCATTTTTAAGAGATGATGGAATCGGGAAGTAGTCAACAATTTTCTTGTGTAAATTGTCTGTTATACATGGAGTCTTTTAGGATAGTATAAAATTCAGTCCACTCGCCGTTTATACCCTTACATGAAAATTTGACACATGTCAATTTTCCTCCATTAATGAGGTGTATGGAAAAGTTGTCGGTATGGTGTAAGGATAGCTAAGAACTAGGTATAGACCAAGGTCCAGGCAAGTTTGATTAGTTACGCGGGCCTTCGTAAACATGCATAACCTAAATTGCGTTGACATGGTGTTGCACCTAGAATAGAAACAAAAATCAGTTAGATTAGTCTGGCTTACACCTCACCAATTATTGATCGTAGCTTTGTTTGATACTTATCTCTTATGTCTTGGTAAATTTATAGTCACAATATTGACTTAACAAGATACAAAGACATTTTTATGTCCCTACTAATACCCATGGGCGGATCAAGGGGAGAGGGCGTGTCATTCTAGGGAGGGGGCTTGTCAGAAGGTGTTCGGGCTGTCCCAGTTTTTCAAACAATGCGATAAATAATAAGTTTATTCGAACTAACATAATATTGTGTCATTTCCTCCCCTTAGAAAAATTGTCTTCACATTGAGGAAATAGCTTCGGTAGTCATCCACCCCGGGACAAAAACGTTTCCTATCCTGTTTTCAAACACTGTTAAGTGTTTTTATTTCTAAACATCAGTTCTTCAGTTGATAATTGATATGAATGGTTTAACATTTGTAGAATACACAATGAGTAACCGTAAGGTTAATGGAATGAGAATTTATGTTTTGATGTCGATCTTTTGAGACATTGTATGGTTAATAAATAACAGATCCATTCTGATGTATGTTGAATGTTGAGTGGAGCCTATCTGATTTTCGGGATGCACCGTTTTGATGTTTCAAACTGTTTTTAAAATCGTTCCGTAATTTGAATTTAGGCATACATGTACATATATGTGTTGGATATTGAATGAAACCTATCTGATTTTTGGTCACACTGATTTGATCATTCATAATGTGATTGGTATTAGCACATACATATGTTTTTTTAACATAATTTCTATGTGCACACCTATTGGATAATTAGAATTGATATAGGAAATTGGTTCTGTGAATAGTATTTAGAAATGAAAGGAATTGGGTGAAGTCGTTAGGACCAATGTATTGAGGATTTAATTATCCAATTAAATTATATTTACACTGTATATACGTTAAAATTATGTATTGTAAACAACGTGAATATGATTTTAATGACCCAGTATAGATGTGTGATGGATATAGAATGATATAGTAGAAAAACATCACTCGTGTGAAGGTTCTGGGTCATTAATGTGACTGGTTATTAGTCCAGAATCGATCTTTTTGAAAGGTTGCATGTGAACAATACAATGTACGATCGATCTTGAATTCTTTGGAACTTACATTAAACGAAAACCAATCATACTGATAGTCATCTTGTTTCCGATGTTCATGGACTAGATTTAATTGATACGTCTTCATATTGACAGGAACAAAGTGTAGTGTGTTTTTAATGAAGTGTTAAGGCTGGCTTTAATTGTCTTTCAGTGTTGGATTATCTATCTTTTCTTTTGCTGATATTCTACTGACAAGTCATTTGTGTTTGTCAAATACATGGTATGTTTGCGCGATGCTGTGTTACGAATAGCCTTCGAGTTGTAAATGAAGCTTAAATTTCTTAAAGAAAGATATCCGATTAAGGAGAAATATCGGATTTTATGAAATTTGTATAATTATAGTACCTGTCTAGGAAAATAGAGATAAATATCTGTTGCTAGACAACTAGGCAAGGTATTCCATCTTGATGATCATTTACGTATTGATTTGCTGGAACAACGTTCTTGGATTGTTTTATTGTCA
The DNA here is from genome assembly GCA_025267735.1 of Mactra quadrangularis. Taxonomy (NCBI): domain Eukaryota; kingdom Metazoa; phylum Mollusca; class Bivalvia; order Venerida; family Mactridae; genus Mactra; species Mactra quadrangularis. The sequence continues at coordinate 14,040,545 of CM046308.1, read as the reverse complement.
GTGATAGTAACTAGATTTTCTTCAAAAGTGATAAGAATTGTACATTGGCTGATTATATAAGTTTCGCTTCACGCACGGCAGTCTTTAAAATTTAAGGATTTATATTTAGTGATTTTTTATGTGGACTGCTAATAATACAGAATTATGAAATTTAGTTAATTTTTTTTCATTGTTCAATTTATCACCATAATGAGTAATAGTATTCTGACAAATACAGTCAATGGTTATAATTTTGAACTTTAATAGTTTCATGAAGGCCCTTCATGACAAGGAAAGCATAGCATCTTGAAGTTATCTTTATTATAGTTGATAATATTTAAGGCGATATGGACAGTGTCAGTAATGTTTATTTTTAGATACAAACAAAATTTCATAAATCAATCTTAAGTTTATTCGATTGACCAAATTATAAAGACAAACATTGTTTTACATTCCTTAAATGTCAAGTCGTAAGTGTGTTTTAATAAAATCTTAAAAATCTCACAGCGCAGTCGAATCTTGAGTAAATATTCATAGTGATTTTTATCGAGGAAGCACCCAGTGTCACTCTGTAGTCAGATCGGAGTTAAGATATTGACATTATAGAGTATTCTTGTATAATAAAAACATTTAAATGAAGACGCCATCTTTATTTTGCTATGTCATGTGACATATGAGCCGCACTGAATAAATACCACGTGACTAAACGGATACAATTGATGCAAAGAATAGATAGATATTACTACAATACGGTTTTATACATGGCTTTTGTTCTAATATTTTTGGCATATAATGAATAAAACCATGATAATAATATAAATCACGGATTGGAAAGATAATACTTTGGGACTTGGATATATTGATATACCTTATGTATCTCTAAGATAACGGACGACTTTGTTTACTTACTAACCGCTGGGTAAACCGTGGATTTTTAGGAGAAATTGAAATAAGGATTATAGATTCAAATGGCTTAGGGATTAAGGGAATTATTTTTACGTAAGATGGTACAACAGCATGTTGGTGTTCTTAGAGAAAGTTATTTGTCCTTGGATTATTCTGTCAGTCAGTTTGAATTCAAATATGAGTAGCCTAGACAAGTGATTGTGATTTTTTGAAAATATCGATTCGTAAAATAATGGAATTTGGATAATTTGGAGACATGAAGTGAAATGTTATTATCATTATGTAATTGGAATTAAGTGATAAAGTTAAACAGAAACAAAAACCATGATTCGCAACCAGGCTGGGATTAAGTTCCAAGGAAAAACACAAAACGGAACGAATATCTACGCAGATAAAAATGGAAAACGGAAGAAGCGACGATTGAAGGAAAATGAAACAGCTAAGAGTGATAATAAAGAAAACCGCGAAGCTAAAGATAATAAAGAACCGACCAAGAAAAATACTGTCACTAGAGAATGTCGGAGATCTAGAGCAAAAGAAGATGAAATTAAAGACGAATCTGAAAATGAATCAATAGATGACGTCAAGAATAACGTCACGACAGAAGAAAGTAAAACTGAGGATTCGAATAAAGATGAGGGCGATATTGATAAAGAAGGTGTTGAGACAGAGACTAAAGATAACGTTGTTGATAATGAATCTGATTCTTCTCAAGTGAAAGAGGAAGACAGTAGCGAGGATAAATATGATACAAATACTTTAAATCAATCATCGGTTATACAAACGTTCAGGGTAGGTAGATCTAACGTCTCTTTTTCTACTTCATTTTCCTCCGCCAAAATTGGATTTGGAATATGACAACTGAATTAGAAATTATCAAAAATTAGTTGAAATCAATCAGAGTAGTATATCTTAATATAAGAAAAGGTTGGTGGGATATTTTTGTGATCCTATCATTGAAAAAGAAACCTTATTGATCTAACTTGTTTTTGCAAGCTGTTTTGTTACTAAATTAGAAGATCTAAGACCCATGCAGCCTACATGTGTTATGCTATACACAAATACGATACAGTTCTACGTACATTTAATCAAAATAGCCGTTAAATTAAAATAATTATAACAATTAGTTATAAAATATACACTAAACTGATGCAGTACTAGTATGGTTAAAGTGGATAGTAGTTTTAAATGGTGAAGTCAGGTCTTTAGTCTTCGATACTATGATAAATACTGATAGTATTACTTAAATGTTTGATTTTATCCAATTTGAGTACCTTGTATTTTAGTTAAGTAATAAGGGTAGGTGAGTACTGGTTATAGACAATAGGTTAGGTGCGCTGGACGCCGTAAAATGACCTCAATTGTGTTGACACGGCGTTAAATCTAGTAAAAAAAACTATCAATATCCATGGGGAGTCTTTTACTCCGCTACGTGCAGCCGACATAATGCCGCAGCGGAATTATACCAAACTAACAGGTACTTATTAACGCACTGGGAAGTGAAGCAATTGCAGGTTAATTTCTTGCCCAAGGAAACTAGCAGTGCCCGTAGTGGAGTTCGAACTCGGGACCTATCGATCTCTATGTGCGCTTTCTACCACTGGACTACTGCCTCTCAGCGTAGCAGACTTATACATACTATCTAATCACTTGTTTATGTTCAATTTTCGATTTATTTATTAAAATACAAATGTAGTAGGTTGAATTTATGAGAAAATAAAGATTCTCAAAAAGAAAGACGGACAATGGTTCTAAAGTTTAGACATTCCTTTCTAGAATTGATTCATTCCTTATTGCTATGTAGCTTTGTTAATTCATCCTCTTCCTAAAAGAATACTTTATAATGCCCATAGGCGGATCCAGCGGGGGGTCAGGGGGTCCGGACCCCCATAGCCATTTGGGAAATGTACCTGTTCATTAGTGTATTTCTTGTCTGTGAGTCATTTTTAAGTAACATGAAGCATTTTTTCCTGGTGCTTAACAAAGATTTAATGGTTATGTAGTTTTTATAATCAATTTGTTGCATTTTTCTGCAAAATGTGGTGGTTCGAGGTTCGGACCCCCTAGCAACGTTCGGACCCCCGCCCTAGAATAGTTCGGACCCCCCCCCCTAGAAAAAAATCCGGGATCCGCCTCTGAGGCCGAATCAATAATCCTGTGATTAGGACAACGGCCTTAAAAGTTAGGCCGAGCAGTCTCTAAGTTTGTTGGGTTTTTACAAGAGCCAATAGTGATTTTCTCTCATAATCTTCTTGTCAATATTCCGAAATTTAAAATTCAAAGAACAAAACTCTAAGGTCGGTGAACTTTACCAGGTATGGTCGGGTTACCCTAAACACGTGGTTTGTTAGGCCTTAAAGGTACTAGTTCACAGATTTGGTTAATTTTTTTCTATAATTTTAAAATACTCTTCAGTGTCTGTAATTGTGTCAACAAAATTAATTCTTATTATTTTAAGACAAACTGACGTATGCGTTTCAAGAAATATACAATAAAAGTCACAAAAATGCACTATAAGTGTTTATTCCGTGACATACAGGGTAGATATTTACTACACGAAACACCATCGTTTGTAGTTGTATGTCAATTTGCACTAAAATTGTCATTATCAGAACTATATTTTCCTGCTTCCAAAAATATTTCCATACAATTTTTATAGTTTTAGAAAAAGTTAATATTTAAGTTGAAATCTGTGAATAAGTACCTTTAACTTCGATGTAGACGTCTTAAGTGATCTAAAGCACAAATATATTATCATGGTTCTAGAGTACTGAACGAAATATTTAAGTATAATACTATACAATAATTGTAAATTTTTATTGCATGCAATTCAATTTTGTTTAAAGTTACATGTATATGCATTCAAGTTTTAATGAAACAGAGGACCGTAAATTTTGAGTAATAAATTTTAAGAGGTATTTGACATGATCGGAACTAGTCGGTTATCATGGATTGTAAATTTCTGTGTCCTTTTAAATTGACTTCATATAATTTGTACAACTTTTGAAGTATAATATAAAGTTATAACAATAAATTCAGTTCTGACAACTTCTTTAAAAAAAGATAAAAAGAACTTAACAACAAAACCTAATTGATATAATAAAACACTTGAAGTGTTACGAAAAATGGAACTTTAGCCATGCCATACAGTCAAGTCTAAAAACCGAAGTACCGGTACACCGAAAATATAATAAGCATAATACAATGTACAAGCGTTCTAAAAACGCTTATTGTTTAAATGCGCTCGGTCTATATGGATTCACCGTAACATCTAAAAGATGATAAAAATATATTAATCATTTGAATATCACATAGTCAATATTAAGTTTAACATCGTATCGTTGCAGTCTTTGTACACGGTATCAAATTCCTAATTATTTTGGCTTTTATCCAGCACCATAGATCTATGGTAATTTAGAGCACGACGTTGATAATACAAATATATTCAATATTATAACTTTAGTAAACATGTACGGCTTGACTATACAAATATCGTCCCTGATAGAAGAACAGTTAAGATGGTTGTCTGATTAAATAGCTTCTTGTGAAATGTACGTACATGTATAGTAAAGATTATAAAAAATCAACATAGATTGTTCCAATATCGAAGTCCCACTTCTGTCCACTGACTGGGTACATAAAACGTTTAACGGTCCTTTTGTTAAATATTTAACATTACTAGGTAACATGCATCTAATTTCTATGAAAGCTAAAATCTCTCCTGCATTACCAGAACGTAACATGATCAAGTGTTGATCAGGCACGCCATCATTGGCCTAAACTGTAGCCAGCAATCAATGATATTGTCCTAAAACCTACGACCCCTCGATGGGTAGATTTGTGAGCTACTACCAACCGACCCAGTCGGGCGGCTGATGATTTTCTTTGATCAAAAATATCTATTTATAACATACGGAATGCTCCTATTACCTACAATAAACAAACAAGCACAAGGCACATTCTGTCTAATCAAATTAGTATAGGGCTATATTGATTGACTTTTGTCAACTGAGTCCTAGTCAATAGGCGCCAAACATATTGATAATTGCTTGACCTGTTCCTTTGAAGATAATATTGAATATCATTTGGATCAAAGCTTAAAAACAGACGAAAATCTACAGTAAATACTCTCGAAACACCTACAAATTTATTTGTTTTGAGTAATGCCTATTTCACACTGTCCTGGGGTACAGCCTAGAAACGTCCCAATTATGACACACTGGAGCAAACCGGGACTTAAACCATAGCGAAGCCGTGAAGAACCCTGAAATTGTTGTAAGCTCAATGCTTTAACTGCTGTTGATAATAATATTTGGTTTTAAATAACAGATTTGTTATAACTATATAGAAATGTGAAATTCTACCGCTCTCCATTTGTATCAAGTAGGACGGTTGCCAGCCACTGTCGAGGATAAGAAATTGGTCAAAACTTTGGTCAATGGAATAACGTCTATCCAGGGACAATGGGTGGAATGGCTGACTGAAAATGTGTGAAATGCAGCGTTTAGCACTACGTGTTACATTCCAAAATAATGTCACAACAAATTAGAACTCAAGCGTGAATTCAAAGTTTCGAAACAGAATACCAATACAAGAATAATTTAGTGTTTTAAATTCTTTTTCAATGACTAATCAACTACGTTGTTCAGAACCATATGGTAATCATAAACAAGGGTAAATTATACATATACCTTTTAGCTTTAATTATTCAAATTATGTTAAACATAAGCAATACCTCAAATATATTTTCACATTTTTTCGATATGAGTGTATACTTCTTATAACTAGCAACGCTCCAGAAATGATTGAAATGAGTTGATAATTCTTTTTGCAGCTATTCGTATTAAATGAATATACGATATCAATAATATCATTTAGTTTATGGAATTAATCAAGGACCAAAGTTAATGTATGCTCAGCCTACAAGACAAATGCGTTCCACGGAAGTCTGACTTCTTTGAGGTCATTGTGAAACTTGCTAATTATATTTGAATAAGTTCGTGGTTCACGTTTCAATTCTGTACAGTATGCATAATATGCAAAAATAAATTTTGGTTCACGATGACACGTTTTTATTTGTTTGGGTCGTCAGACCAAACAAATAATGGTAGCGAAATTTCAGACCCGAATGCTGTTAATTGCAAATACCGAAAGTAGTCCGCTTTTTTGAAGCGGTTACTTCCCTTTACATGGACATTAACGCCGAAAAATTCAGGGGAGATCACTGCGTGAAGATTGTCAAATGGACTGGTCCCCTGCGAACTATAATAGGACAGGGAACCAGATTAATTGTCAAATAACAGGCGCATTAATTTTCAAACCTGATCATGGAAGACAATATAGTTCCCGATTGGTCGAAGATTTCTAATATTGTGCAATTCTGTAACATTTCCGCAAATTACTGGTAATATATTGAAATAATTAAGGAATGAATGTATAGAAACTGACTTTCATCGAAAAATAAACGTCACTTTTGGTGATCTAGCTAATTTGCATAAAGGCCGAAGGCCTTTATGCTGAAATTAGCTATCAACAAAATGACGTTTATTTTTCGATGAAAGTCAGTTTCTATACATTCATTCCTTATAATTACAACCATTTTTTGGAAATTTGTTGCCTGATTTGCAAAAGAAATGCGTTAGAAAAAGACCTATTTTTTGAATGCATAGTGCCAAAGTACGCAATAATGCGTAATAGTGCGCATTAATTTCATTCGGTTAACAGGTTTTTTATGCCAACCGTCGGCCATGTTTTTCTTCGATTGGATGCAGTTTTTCATTGTTTTCGGACATAACGGCATGAATGATACATAGAAATGAACATGCATTGATTTTATTTTTGATAAAAGAACACATGAGAGGTGGTGCGCTATTGTGTAACTCTTTTAAACGGTTTAACAAGTTTCAAGTTTTTACGAAGAGCACGTGAGTTTATGATGCAAGTTGTGACCCAGATAAATATGTCAACTCGTTGAAACCAGTGATTACAATGAGCGGTTGTTGGATGTACATTTCTCCGAATTGAAAAGCATCCGATGCTGAGTTATTTCATCAGAATGAGAGAGTTTACTACTGAATTTTGGATCACTTGATGATAACTTAAGCAGTCAGTCTGAGTCAGGAAATTTACATGTCAAGACATTGGATGGAAAGACAAGCTATTATCTGTACTGAGTAAGTGAATGGTTTTTATTATTTACCCCAAAATTACGGAGATTATTTGGTTTATATGCTTTTATGTTCCATGTACATTTTAAAATGATCGGTACTTAGGATAGATTCAAAGTCTGATCATACTAATCTGGAAGCATTTTCATTCCGGTCTGATAAAAAAAACGTTATAATTATTGACCTTGTTCACAACTCAATGCAGAATGTACATGCATGGAGTATACACATGCACTTCTGCGGATACTACATCATTATGGCTAGATACACATATTATCCAATGTACATATCATTATGTTATACGGGTTTTTTTTAATTTTTATTTCACTTGATGAGAGGCAACTTGAGTGATTTTGACATGTTTGCCATCATGATGACATTTTTCTAAATTGACCAGCCAAAATATTGATTACTTATCTTATTGTGGATCAATTTAAAATGTGTCGAATTCATAGTATTTAAAGCTTTATTTATCTTCATTTATTGGTTGTTGTTTTTTTTGTTTTCAGACAATAAAGTGAAACTAGATGCCTCTGAAACCAAAGGATTTAGATATCTATATGAATGAATACCAGTCCATTAGAGCATGCACTTCAGAAGGGCAATGATATGAAAATCATTTGAAAAAGAAGACTCATTCGCTAGAAATATAAATAAACATTTAATGGTTTAAATGCTGTCTAGGAAGCTTTTAAAAGTTAAAATTAAAGATTTGTTTTTAATTCTGCATTCAGCATATCAATTACTTTCTGGAACATTACATCTTATGAAATATAGATAAAGAACGGTATTAATACACAATTGTATTGTACATTAAACTCATTTTAATTTCTTTCAATAAAACTTTATCACACCATTCTTATTGGTTTTGTGTATCATGTACTTTCCATTGACATTATAGTTATTGACCTGTACGTCATAGCGTGGGAAAGCGCTAAAAATAGCTTTTGAGTCATGAAAGTAGTTCCGGCATGACGTCATTCATTAAAAACTGCAGTTTATACGAAAATAAAAGCACATTTTTTTAGGTCACGTGTTCACTTTTGACCAATCGGATTTTGTTATTTCATTCAGGTTGTAATTATTTTTGATTAAACGCACGTCAATTTTGAACTCTTCAATTAAAAGGTGTTCGCCTATGGGTTAGTTTATATAACAAATTCAATTTGTCACGTGATCAAACCACGCTGAAGAGTCAACAGAACAACCCACGGAGAAGAAAGAAAGAAGATTTGTAAATAAAATTTCATGCAATATTTATTATACATTATCGTTTGTTGGTATTATTTATAAACAAGAAATATATGTAAAGTTGATTTCACATAACAAACCAATTAGTGACAGTGATAATATTGATTAAAGCGCATACAGATTCAATTTTTTGTTGGGCACAGACACAGGTCCTTTGTTTACTTAAATAGGCCTATCATTATAAAGCGACGCCAAATAATTTGGATCGTGTGGATGTGATTTTCAGTTTAAGAAGCTGCCTGAATAATTTTTCCACAAAACGAACAGGTTTGTGACAGTGACAACTTTGATTAAAGCGCATATATTTTAAGTAGGTCACAGTTCCTCTGTTTATTTACGTTTTAAGCGACGCCATATTGGATATTTAATGTGGATGAGATTTTCATTTGAAGAAGTTATAAGATGCTGCGGTAATGTTGTAACTTTTTTTAAATGAAATATGACCGTAGAATTCATTTGCAACAAACACTAGTATGTGACAGTAATAAATGTGCGCGAAATCACACAGAAGTCGGAATAAGGTCACGGCTCCTTTGTTCTCGCCTAAAATTGCAAAATCATGAATTGAGGGCAACTCAATTGAGGCACCCCTCTGATCGGGGACCACATTATTTTCAGTTCATTAAAATATAGATTTATAACCCTGTGGCATTGTTCTTTGAATTCATAGCATCTGTAGTATCTGTACTACATTTATATCTCATTGTTTCCACACAACCTTCACCTTTCTTATATTCCGTGACCCAAACAAATTCAGCGCCTTCTGTGCTTTGATTAATTACGTGAGGTATTTTTGTTTTAGTATAGTATAAGATGCAAAATGAATGTAGATTTTATGGAGGAACGTTTTTAATTCTATGAGGAATTTTTCTATTACAGTATTTTATAAGATCAAAATGAATGTAGATTTTATAGGGGAACGTTTTTAATTCTATGAAGTATGGTATATTGTTTACTATATGATAAGATAACATATTGGAAATTATTTCTAACTTTTATAAAGTTAATCAGTATCACTCTCCAATGTTTAGTTTACTTTCTGTTAGAAATATCACACATACAATACATTGATCACAAACCAATATCATAACTTAAGGTCTTCAATGCCTAACTTAAAGCTCAAGACTGAAGGTAACACGTTTTCTTTCTCAAACAGTTTTGGATCAAACACAATTCTAGATTAATTAATCCCCAGTATTAAAAGAGCGCTATACAAATGTGGTCAATAATAATAATAATTAAGGGCTAATTTCCTTGCAATATACTAATGACCACTGAAAAGATGACTCTTATTAAAACAATTGTGATTTTATTAGAACTAGCGTATTGAGAGCGGCTTTAAGGACTGGTCACATAGGCCAAAACGCATAAATCACGCAAAAATCACGCACAAAACTCGAGTCTTACGTGATACATCCATGATATTCGCGTTTCATCAGCGTTTCTGACGCGGAGCATTCGTATTAGTGAGTGGAACTGCGCCGTATCAGCGTGCGATTCCAGGTTTTGAACAGTTCATAATTTATCTTCGCGTAAGAGTTTACGCAGTTTTGCGTTGTTTTACGTATTCTTTGCGCAGTTTGCGTAGTTCTTACGCGGATTATGCGCGAATCATGCGTGGAACATCAGCGATCGTGCGTCGAAACAGGAATGACTCGTCCTGAAGACCGCATCCGTTTATATACGCGAAACGGCATCGAAAGGACGCGACTCAGACGCACATTTTGCGTATAGTTCATGCGCGAATCATGCGCGAATCATACGCAGTTTATCAGTGATAATGCGCAGAATATGCGTGGTTTTACGCAAAGCTTTCGTTGGGCACATTCAATTCTGTGCCCCTTTTTGGGCTTATGCGTGGTTTATAAGTGCTTTGTCAGTGATTTTTGCGTGATTGATACGTAATTCTTGCGCAATGTATCGGTGATTTTTCATCGCGTAAATCGTAGAAAATGGTCAAATCCTCGACAGACTCGCACGCACAACCAAAATTTATGCGTGATTCATGCGTTTTGGCCTATGTGACCGGCCCTTTACTGAGTACATTGCACTCTTAGGTAGAGTTCTTATGACAATGTAAAAATGTAATGTACTATAACTTACAATGCTATCTGTCGTTAAGTCCCTGGCAGACGAACCTTTTAATCAGACGACTTTTCCTCACAGTCGAATGTCCGTCTAAGTACGAATTAGGGAGACGGTAGCCCTATTCCTGAGGCAGGACTTACATACATTCGTGAAGTTTGGTCATGAAAGACTTTCTACGGGCCTACTTCCGTCTACCTCTGTATAAAGTTAGACAGTTGTCAGTCACATGTGAGAGTGTGTGCTATGTACTTGGTTAATGGTTTTATAGGGACATTTCTAGGCTTGTTGAAATGCAACCCAAAACACCATACATTGTATTATTTAAGACTTCTTACTTTTAATAATAACAATAAATGCAATAATAAATTATATAGTTCGTCATGTTATCTTCTTAAGAATTATTAAATGATTAAAGGTATTTAGAATGCACAATTATGACTTATAATTTTATATATAAGTATATAGTATACTAAACAAAGCAGTTTTGTAATAGGAAAGTTGAGTTAGACATTATAAACCTTAATATAAAAAAACTTTTAAAAATATCATATAAACTACTTCTCCCCTACTTCGTTTGTTAAAAGTTTTCAAGCTAAAAATCGTTGATAAACTTCTATGAAAATAAGCCCTTTGTGTAAACGTACAATTATCGAATGTAAAGACTAACACCGCGGATTGAATTTGTAAAAATATAGATCGGTAAAAGATCTAAAGTGAAATGGTGAAATACCTTCTAATTGCGTTAAGGTTGTCGTAAAGATGTTTTATGGCAATTGACGTACGCAGATAACAAACGTTGACACTGGAATTACGCTTTTAATATTCTATACATAAAAATGGTTGAAAACAAATGGATTTATGGATGTTTGAAGTGATAGTCGTGTAGAATTATATAGAATTAACGTGTGCCTACGTGTGAATGGTGTAGAATTAAAATAAATAATATATAGATCTGAATTTGTTTGTGATGTAAATAAGAAATTCGTTCAATTTTTTTAATTTATAAATCGTAGATTTAAGCGAAACTATAAAGCAAAGAATCTGGTTGGCAGAATAATGGATTTAAGCATGTGGCGAGGCTATTGATTTTGAAATTAAAATAATAATTGTGTGTAGAGATTTAAAATGATGTTTTCTATGAAATAAGGAATTATTTAAACAGTTACCATGGATACTTATAGATCGTCTGCTAGCAGTAGTATGGTAAGTCTAGGTTTATAAATCACGTCATAATGACGTCACAAGAATTTATTCTCGGAAATTAAAAAAAAAATGAATAATAATTGTCTCAAATTACATAAAAGGCGTTCTAAGAATCAAAGAAGGAACTTAGTTTGTGAAATTCAGTTGGTGATTTTATTTGATCAAGCGGATGCTCAAAGACAGAGAGGTCCCCGAAGATTTATAATATTCTAAAACACTACTTACTAAAATAAGTTGTAAATCAAACATCATTTAGACTAGTTTGACTTTTTTGGGATAGGTATAAAATTGAACCCTGTAAGACAGTCAAAACTAACAATAGAATAGCTACAACTTACTAATTTTTTATATGTTTAGTTTAACAATTGGTAACCAACAAAACCAACAAAGTGAACTGTCTTAATTCATGGACTTTTTTCTCCTCAAATTATGCATTTGGGACTTAAAATTGTCAAAAATCACATGATGTGCAATATCCACGGTGGTCTTTGTAGACAAACTTTACTGTATATACATATATTCTACTCTAATTGAGTCTCAATTAAATAACTATACCAAATTCTAACACTTGTCATCTTTTTCTTGCATATTTCTTTATATTCAAGCAAACACTTGCATCACAAAAACTGATCAGGGCAGGATAAAACATGTAAAATAAATATTTATATTATGACATAATACGTTGAAAAAGTTACATATTATTATGGCCTGTTTAAGTCCATAGTTTTATTACATGACACCTTACTGTCTTAAAGAGAACCCAAGATTACAAAGACTGTCATATACGAATGTATAAATCGTCTTTCTAGGCCTTTCAAATACATTACACCATCAACAATAATCTTTATGTAATGTTAGGCAATAGTTTTGTATTATTAAGTTATTATCTAAGAGTTTATAGTTTATTTCACTAGTTTGTCAGTACTTTTGACTTATCATGATACATAATATAGAAACATAATACATTGTACATGGATAAACAAAATGGAAAACACACCGGTATGCCTAAAGTGCTTCTTCAGACTATAGAAAGGTATACAGGCTGCAAAAAAATAGTAATAGATATCGAGAGTTGATACTGGACAAAAATTGTCTTCGATTGCTAGTATTACATAATATATATATACATGTATATAATACAATACACGACCATGCAATAAACTGTTCTGTTCAAAACTCTTTTTTAATGTTGTATAATATAATATCATATTGTAGTATAACATATTATTACAATATGTATACTAATATAATAGTACACTTTTTTGTATCATACAGTATAATAATTTCATAATGATTTGAACATATACTTCCTAAATGTTGTCGTAGATATCGATAGGATATTTGTTGGCAGCCATCTTGGAAGGAGTTCAGTTAATCAATTCTGTTTTATATTTTCAACTCCTTTTTGATGGTGTTTCAATATTGAAATTTGAATTAGAAATAAGTGTAAGAAACAACTTTAGATTTGTAAACCTCGTCTGATGCCATGTTGTCTTCTTTCACTTTATTTCGCAATTTACTATAAACCTCAATGTGACTGTGTATCGTGGGTATCATGTGAAGAATATTATAAAGAATGAAATAATCGTCGATAGAACACAAATATAGGCTCTACCATAAAGATGACCTTTACTTTATGGTTATACAGTATTTAGTACTGTTATGTTGACTTATATGGACTTTTACATAATTGATCGTATTTTTATTTTTATATTTTACTAAAAGTTACATTAATCTGAGGATTAACCTTAATAAGGAGATTTATATATCACCATACATAGTTTACAAACACATTGGTCTAATCTAACATTACAATACTTTAATAAATTTACAAGTTTGCACTTATCATTTTTTTCAAATTTTGGTCATGAAATTTTGTTCTGTGGTCATTTTCTCACCCTTCATACAAACTTGGACACTTGACAGTCACTGGCGAGTGTGTGCCTAGTACAAATGTAATAGGCTAAAAGCAAAATGTTCAGAGGTGTACGCCAGGGAATGCGAGTAGAAAGACTGACCGCCACAATATGGACAAATATGGACAACTGGGCAAATTTTGAAACATTCATTTTGAGAGAATAAGTTGTTCGAGAGTATACGATATTGTCTTATATGTGGTCAATACGCACCGCCAAGCCTTGAAATGAGCTCGAAACTCATCAATGGCTTGATTTGTTGGTTTCAATGTACAAGAACTATGAAAACCCGCTCAACCTTGGTTAAGCAAATATTAGGACTCTGAAGATTTATTTACAATTGTGAATTTATTTTAAGTACATGATATTCAAAGATAATTAATTTGTTTTCCAAAACATCTTCAGATTATCAGTGTTGTAGACTATGGAAGCAAAAGGCCACCGATATGGTTCCGAGTCAATAAACACTGTATATACATAATGTTTTGCCTCGGAACCTTAAAAGATAACGTTAAAGCAATGTTTTTGAAGTCTACTTCAATCACTATTCAGTCTACTCTTGACATAAACTTCCCCGATCATCGAGTTACATACCAACTTTTAACATACGGTGCAGTCTGCATACACAAAATACAGTGCATGACCCTAACAGGTTTACCCATTTACCCCTGGGTGGAGTGAAGCAATCGCACGTAAATTTCTTGCTTAAGGAAATTGGCAGTGTCCCTAGTAGGATTCAAACAGAGGACCTCTCGATCCCTAAGCGCGCGTCATACCACTTGAGTAATGATTCTACCCTTACCGGCGGCCTTTGATGGGTTCCAGTTTTGCTGGAATATACAAGTACGAATTAATTTCTAAATGGAGCAGATATGGTTGGTTTCTTCCCTTGAAAGTATTAAGAAATGTTTTAGTTACAGTTCAGGTTATATGACATTAGCATATGTTAAAAAATATCAATAGTTTTATGTACTTGTAAGCTATATAACATTACGGTATCAAACTATTTACATAACCTATTTATAATAGTGAACTCTGGGCGATCTGTAAATTATTGAATTTCTAAAAAAGGTGATCGTGGGTTTGCATTGTTGTGGAATTGTACATATTAGTTATTGAACCCAAATCGATCCTTTGAACTTTTTAATGTTGTATCGGTACTAGTGTCGTCACGTTTAACCAGAGGCTGAATTAATAACGTCAAGTTTGATCAGGTGTAACCCTCAACACCTCGAACTTTTAACCATAGGCGGTCCGAACGGTTCCGTGTAAAAAGAACTAAGCATTTTTTTCAATATACAAATAAATGACATTTTATTTCATGCACATTTCAGTAGACGACACTTGATTTATCCAAAATGATCATCAACTATAAGGCAATTCACAATTTTTATGTGATTATTTTTTATTATTATATATATACCGCATTTGTATAGCGTTCTTTTCATGATATTGAATATATGTTCAAAAGCGGTTGATGTCAAAGATACATTTTGGCGGTCGTCTTGATAGGTATTAAGTGAATTCTGCCCAAATCTTAGAATTCCCACTATTTATAAATTACCTTTTTTCAATCAATGCTATGATTTCATATCTTATCAAATGTCATTAATTATTTATTTTTAATATGGAGATGCTATTTTGATACAATAAAGAATAAAAACACTGAGCATACGTAACTAACACTAGTTTTTTTTGCTTAAGTTGAATCCATAATTGAATTCCTTCACTTAGTGTTTATTTTTCTTTTATTCATAAACTATTTGGAATATAAATCATGAAAAATATGAATATAAAAAGATTTGTAATGGTGATTAGATTTTGAATTTTGAAACCATTTGAAACCATTGAGAATGAATTATTTAAAATAAAATAAAAAAAAGTGTTATTGTGCAATTTATATAACTATCATCTTACATTTGTGTACCAAAACGGCTACCAAGAAAATATTAACATATAAATTTGGTATCATATGTACTCTGGAACTAAGCGTTCACTGAACACTCGTCTTGTTTCGAAGCTCGTCGTTTAAAACAACGAACATTTTTATCGCGTTTACTAACAGTTGGTAGAATATATTAAAGAATTGGGGAAGGTTTTAATTCTCAAATAGACATAGACATAGACATAATTTTATTGCAAAAAAGACATTTGTCCATAGGCAATACAAACATGTAATAACATATAAATATACATAAAATTATTTCCAGTGACGGTCATTAAATTTCGGCAACAATATCAATATATATTTTAAATAGAATGTTGTTTACAAAGTGATGTACAGCCTGACCTGCATATCATGACCATCGGTTATGTCATATAGACAGAGAATCTAGACTCAGGACAACTGAGTAACTAATATGATAACACCACGGAAAAACATCAAGACTGTGTTGTGTAACTTTATAGTATGTTTGAATGCCGAGGGTCGCTTATCCAGGTCAGGCTGTATATATACTAAAGTGTTTAACATTTATCAGATTGCTATAAAAATAGATAGATAGATTTAGGTGCAAGTAGAAGCTATTGTATTAGTAGTACTATGATAAATACAAAGGGGAGAGAAGTGTATACATAGAAAAATAAGAAAACTAATATATGTATGTATACAAAGACTTATGAATGTAAAAAATAAAATACTTGAACATCAATTGGTAAGTATCGTTAAAATAGATAATACGTGTGATTTTATCTTAACTTCTAAAATAATATAATTGTTCACGTTTATTCATACTTTTGTAAATATAAGTTGACAGATTTTTTACAACTGTTTTATTTTTTGATTGTAACAATTCAATAAATTTTAAAATGTTTGGTCTTTTCCAAAAATATCTTTTAATATAATTTATTCTAAAATCATGATAAAGAGGACATTCTAAGAGGAAATGAAATTCGTCTTCTAAGATATTACAGTGTTGACATTTTCTTTCTGATCGTGGAATACTATTTGGTTTAGTCCAACGTCCGGTCTCTATTTCTAATCTATGACTAGATGTACGAAGTCTTGTTAAAGCATATCTATATTTAACCACTGATATTTTATCGAGATATGTTTGAAATGCAAATTCTGCGAATAGTGTGTATGTCTGGGCTCTAGTTGAATCATTGATTTGTGCTTGCCAGTTTTGAATGAAATTATCTTTAACCCTTTGCTTAAAAATTCTAAGAAACAAATTATTATTTTCAACGCCTTGATTCAACCATACATGATTAAAGCCAAACTTCTGTAAAATATATTGAACATTTGAGGCCCAATTTTTTATTCTTGGATTATTATCAAGATCTTGCAGCATAATATCATATATGATTTTTGACAGTTTACGATTATCAAGGGAGACAATTTTAAGCCAATAGCGTATAACGCTTACAATTCTGTAGGTTTGTAGAGGGAATCTACCTACTTCGCCATAAACAAAATTATTTTGGGTTTTGGTTCTTACCCCCAACATTTGTTTTAAAAATTGTAAATGTATCTTTTCTAAAATGTATGCTTCGTGATACCCCCATACTTCCGAGCAGTATCCAAGAATCGGAGTGATAAGTTTATCAAATAAATCTAGGCGTTGACTTACAGTCATGGTTGGGAATTTGTACATATAAGATTTTAATTTAAATATTCCCTTTAACGCTTGACCCTTTAAGGATTCAAATGTTTTAATAAAAGAACCTCCGGTAGTAAATACAATACCCAAATACGTAAAATGATTAACTATTTCAACTTCAGTATCATTAAAGTTAAATTTTAAATTTTCTCTAATCAGACCACTCTTTCTAAATATCATTATTTTAGTCTTATTAGTATTAACTATTAATTTCCATCGTTCGCAATAACTATGTAATACATTTAATCCCTGTTGTAGACCCTTTTCAGTTTCTGCAAAGATAACTATGTCATCTGCATATAGAAGTAAAAAAAGCTTTAATAAACCTATATCAACACCCTCGCAACCATTTATGTACATATAATCTTCAAGATCATTTACATATAAAGAAAATATCAAAGGTGATAATGAGTCACCTTGAAAAACACCAAGGTTACATTCAAAGGTATCGCTTAATTTATTATTGTGTTTTACTCTTGATTTTATATTACTGTATAACGACTGTATCAAACTTAACATTTTTCCACGGACCCCATATTGTATGAGTTTATAAAAGATGTTTTCTCGGACTAAATAATCAAATGCTTTTGTAAAATCAACATAGCATACGTATAATTTTTTATTTTTAGATATGAAATGGTTAATTAACGAATGTAGTACAAATATGTTATCTACAGTACCCATTTTACTACGAAAACCTGCCTGAGACTCAACGTAAATAAAATATTCCTCAGCCCATTTATTTAATCGATCATTAATTATTTTTGTAAACAGTTTACCAATGACACTTAACAGAGTTATCCCTCTATAATTTTCCGGTGAATTGATATCTCCTTTCTTGTGGAGAGGAACTATATAGCCTTCAGTCCATTTACTTGGAAAATACGAATGCTTTAATAAGGTATTAAAAAGACAATGAAGATAATCAGAAATAAAATCATAACCGTATTTAATAAACTCGTTAATTAAATAGTCTGAGCCTCCTGATCTATCATTGTTTAATTGTTTGCATGCTTTTTTAATTTCGGAATGACTTATTTGATGATCTAGTTCTGAAAACATGACTTGTAGTTCTCCGTTTAAGAATCTTTCATTTAATAAATGCACGTCTTCTTCTGGTTGGAAGAAAACTGACTGTGGGTTATTAATTGCCCGGAAATATTCTGAGAAGCGTTTTGTTGAAATATTTGTATTATTTGTGTTATTATTTGATGTAGATTTCAATAGTCGCCAGTACTCTTTTGCGTTTTTATAACGCAGGGATTCTAACTTTTTTGTTTGTGTTACATTGTAGTTATACTTTTTACTTCTAATCAATTTTTTATATTTCGATCGAGAATGTACCATATCCTTTCTATTTTTAATAGTATTCATATTTTTATATTTATTCAGATTTTTATAATATTCTTTTCTTGACTGTTTGCAATCATTATCATACCATTCATACTTCATATTTTTAGTATTACAATTATTTATATTTTTCTTAAATAAAGGATCACAGACATTGTACATTAATGTATAAAAACTATCAAGATTTTGGTCAATATCTTCGGATGACTGTATATTTTCCATGTCGTGCCGTATTGAATCAATTGAATGTGTAAAAAAATTACTTCCAAGATGGTTAATAAATGATCCTTTCTTTTCGTCGTTCCATTTATAATGAAAGGAAATGTTGTCAACATATTCATCTTGTTCATTATTATTAACATCATTTACAATCGATTCATAACCATGTAAAGTAAAACTAATAGCGCAATGATCGGACAAAATGCTGGGACTAAGTATACTAAAATCATGAATATATTGTAATAATTCATTCTTACACAATACGTAGTCAACAACGCTGCTACCTGCGTGTTTTACACATGTATAATTACAAGATTGGTCTGGATTTCCAGCACGACCATTCATAATACGCATACCTGTCTGTTGACAAAAATTAATCAATAATCTACCATTATCATTTATAGTTTGATCTTTAAAAATTCTCTCAATAGGCTCATCAGTAATATAGTCATTAGGTAATAGATTAAAATCAAATAATTGTTCAGTTACAACATAATCTTTAAGTTTACCAACTCTACTGTTGAGATCACCCGCTATCATAAAATTACAATTATCATTATATATGTCACTAAAATACAGCATGTGTTCACATATTATATCATATATACATTGATCGACTAATCCTTCCCTACTACTACCTTTAGGGATGTTATAACAAATACAAAGAAAAAGATCATGGTTAAAATTAAACAAGCAATTATCTAGCTTAAGCCATAATATACAGTCACCTTCTGTTTTTAATAAAGTAACATGAGAAGAGATTTTGTTAGATACATATACAATAATACCACCACTGTCTCGACGAGCGTTTTTATGAGTCAATTTTCTATTTAGTAAATAATGGGTAAACCCTTGTACATGTATTAAATCATTATAATTGTCATTCAACCAAGATTCTGTCAACATAATAATGTCATGGTTATCAAAAATATTTTTGAGTTCAGTATCAGTCAGTTTATTATAAGACCGCCCAAGCAGTCCTTCAATATTAAATAAACACAGGCGAATGTCACTTTTCTCCCACCTGGCCTATCCTGACCCTTGACCTTCCACTGACGAATCAACGTTTTCAACAGTTGGATTTCCCCGCTGTTTATTTTTAGAATCTCGTGTCTTGTGTATCACTGTAGACTCATGTGTTTGTTTACTCGATGAACTTGATGTCGTCGCTCTAGGTTGTTGAACTGGTGTGGAAGTAGCCGTAGGTTTTAAATAAGTTTTATTGTGCTATAAGCTTGGATTTATAGTATAATAGTTCTATTTTTGACGAATCAATACACCTTCTTCAAATTAACTTTACATTCCCAACCATAATACAAAAAAACTTAAAAGTTACTAATCCCCCCGTACATTGATAAAAATACTTATAGGTGAAGGTCACGTCACCATACTAAGTACAGCGATTGTAAGCTTACCTATTTAAATATTTCTCGCCGTTTGGTTCAATGGATTTAACATGAAATGTAAATGTTTGGAGTAGAGAAGCATTTCCTTGGCTTCATTGACCAATATTTGATACGCATGCCAGTGTTTAGGTTTATTTTGTTTGGATACAAACATTCTCCGATCTCGATCAATAGAATACTTATTTGCACTTCTACAAAATCGTTAATGGCTCCAGGGGTCATATAGAATTTATATTGTTCATTTAATGACTATATATTTCCTTTGCTGTTTTATACGCTACCTGGTTTAATTTCACATTTGATACATTCTTATATGTTTTACATGAATTACTTAACTTATATCTGAATGCCTTTTATCCTTTATTGTCTAGTATAAAGCCTGAATGAGTAGTTTTACTGTGAATATATTTACACTTGTAAACAATGTTAAATACAGTTAAGTTCTGCTATAAAAATCCCATTTGTTTTTGAAAATCGTGCAATTTGTTTTGACGATTTCAAGTCCCAAGTGATAATATTATGCAGATAATAGTCTTTGAATTAAGAACTCTTCAATATGCAGTCGGAACGCCTCGGCCATTCACTACGAAATTATTCATTCATAAATGATCGAGGTGTTCCGGAAGTTCACAATGCAGACCATCCATGTTGATGGTTCTAACAGTGAAACTTAACAGTTGTACGTGAAAATGACAAGATGGTGTTTACAGTACGACCACAATGGTTAGTTAATACGGGATCATATAGGAGTGACCACGATCATATCATAAATATTCAAAATTTCACAAATGGAATACTTAATTCCTTAAGCGTTTATTTTAGTATTGTTTTATCATTACTACTAAGCCACGCCCATAACTAGCCGCATGGGACTTCAAGTCGCATCATAAACGCAACGAATCTAGCATTAGAAGACTTTTTAGTGCCTTTCCTGTCGCTATAACACAGACTTCGATGTTGTAGCCAAGCTCAATCGTGACGACTCGACAATTTCCGCGACCTGTTTTCATTTACAAACCTGGTCAAGTTCAGACTGACCCTTGCCGAGTGAGTAGATAAATCCCCGATCATCCGCAGGGGCGGATGCAAGATTTTTTTCTAGGAGGGTATGATTATTTTCAAGTGTGGGGGGCCAAACTTTCGAACCACATTATACACATTTTGCAGAATAATGCAACATATTAAAAATAAAACCTACATAACCATTAAATCTATGTTAAGCACCGAGAAAAATTGCTTTATGCTACTTAAAAATGACTTACAGTAAAGATAAACACTAATGGACAGGTACATTTTGGAAATTCTAGGGGGGGTCCGGCCCCCCTGACCCCCGCTAGATCCGCCTATGATCCACCATCTTTCCGAACAAAATTTAATTAATTTACACACTTTACTTATGAATATTTTGAGTTACCTTTAATTTATGACTACAACAAAATACTGAAATCAAAGCACTGGAGTGCTGAAGGAACGATGTCCTGAACTTAATTTTTGATTAAAGAATATATTATTATGTATATTATCTATAAAATAATGTATTAAGTATCAATTAACAGAATTAAACAAAAGGATAGCACTAGACGTCTCAAGTGGTTTGCTCATGGCAAGGTTTGTCTTACTTTATCAAACAAAATAAACCAGTCAAAGAATTAATTTTCATCAACACATTTTAGGGTCTTGTACAGCAGCGATCTAACCAAACCAAAGATAATTCTGGACTATTTTCTTTAACCAAAAAACAGGAGCTGACAACTTCTCATTTTTGGTTATTAATATGTATTTCTTAACGAGATCGTTGATATTTTCGTTAAAATTTTCAAGATTTGGTGTGAAATGACAAGCTGACTTTAAATGACTTTCTAACAATTCATTTAAGGTTTTCCCCCAAGTACTAAGCTCTTTTGCATCAAGTTACATTCCCATTTTTGTTCACGAATTTTAAGTCAAATTAACGTTTTGCACTTGCAATTTATTCACAATAAAAATTACTCTAAGAATCGTCTATTTCTTATAAATATTTGTATAAAGTTCTGTACACACTTAATACATATTCATTCCAAATTATAATCAAACTCTATAACTTAAAATCGCTCAAGTAAACTTCAAATGTGACACTTTGAAGACGACAACGTCGTATCGCCGTATATTAAACATCCGGTAAGTGTATTAGTCATATCCAAGGTATACAGACGATCAGTCCCCAAGACTATTCGCCGCCTTGACGATCCGTCCCCGTACGGTACCGTAACTCTAGCCACTGCTTAATTTAATACGATCATTTAATATTGTTTATTACTATCGAATGGTGTAATTATGTTGCGCATATAATAGGCATTATCAAAAATATCGTAGACTATTTTTACTCCAACAAGTAATCATTGCAGTTGTCACGGGTTGAGTCGTCTACGGGTTGAGTTGTCCCGTCTCCGTTGCAAAATTTATATGTCTTGAGAGTAACCTCCCTTTTCCTGAAGAGTTTCAAGAACGACAACACAAGCCAGCGTTGTATTACATTTAAATGAGATGTTAATGAGTTTCACGCTTGAACTACGCCTCTTTGTCTATGTTGAAAATTGTTGAAGCGTAAAAAGAGTAATCTTATACTTTCTTGTTACCATTGGAACGATGCTAAATTAGCATCGTTCCAAAAATGAAATACTCATACTAAGCCGAAGTTAGGACAAGCTGGTCATATGGGTGCTAAGATATTGATAAATTCTGTATATGACTCGAGTTCAGACGGGATGAACTTTATGTAGATTTACGAAATCTTGATAGACTTAATCCTTTAAATGTCACCCTTGAGTCACAACTCGTGTCATATTCGGTGTTCTACAAAACAGACACACTGGAACAATTAGATAACTATACACTTCTAATAGTTCTGTATTTGTAAAACTTTAAGGTTCCAGCGTGAAACTCCTCACTGTACAATTTTTAAAATCTAAATAGGTTTTACGCTATAGACTTAGTCAGTTTGGTGTTGGTTGTCGGCGTTGTTAGAATAAACTATTGTATTTAACAATAAAATTTGTGACCAAATTTCGCCTCTATCTATTTCGTTCAAATGGTTTATTTGAATCTCCACTTTTAATAGTTTTTAATAACCAAGTCCTCAATATATAACGGTAATACACTTGTTTACAAATTTTCATATTAATATTCACAAACTTTCCTATCAAGTGAACCCTACTTATACTGTAACATTACAAGACTAAAATAAGTCTGTCATTTTATCCTTGATCCTTGACATGACGTAAATCTCATTAGATTTAGGGAACTACTTCAATATTAAATATACACTGTATTGATATATCTTATACCTACTTGAATTATCATTCAATAGAACTCAGTCTGGTTTGTTTATGAAAATTATACAATACACTGCCCTCCAAAAGTTCCTTCACACAATCACAGTTAACATTGTTTTAAATAGAATTTCAAAAAAAGTTGTAAAGCAGTTTATCATTTAATGATTTTTGATTTTTGAAATCAGTACATTTTTCTTACGAATTTGGAATTACAAAAATATCTCCAACTTAATATTGGTTCATTCACACAGATACATTGACCATTGTTTTGGAGGCAGATAGATAACTTTCTCTGTTATCAAATGTACCTATAGAAATTCCATTTCCATCGTATGAATAATGAATAAAATAAACAATAAAACAATAATTCTTCAAGCTTGAATTTAGAAGTTGTAGCAATTTGATTGATAATACTGTGAAAGAACTTTTGGAGGCCAGTGTATTATTTAAGACGATAAATCTTAAAAATCTTAAATTTCAAGCTAACAACTTGTAACATGATATGCATAAAGATTATCTTTACCGTCTCTTATAAAACCGGGCCATCTTTCGACATATTATTCACATGCTACTACAAATATGTTCAAATATTGATAGGCACACTGTTTAACGTTTATTTAAATTATACTTTTACAAGCTCTCAAAATATTGATTTTATTTTGACAACAAAAAATGAGGAAATTATCAACGATAACATTTTTTTTTAAAACATTTGAAAATAATTTTCAAGGACTGCGACAATTACTTTTGATTGCGACACTTAAAAATACTTTCTCCACTTACAATGTTAAAACAGATAAATGGGTAAAAAATTTTGTATAGTTAGCATGTTTTTGAAATGTTACTTAATAGTGTATGCACGTACATGTACTTGATAATTGGCTGTTCAATTTTGAATTGAATTTGACGGTGCGTTTATCAAAGTTTTTTTTTGTAGTTAAACTAGGATAGACCGCTCATTGGGTAAAGAGAATATCCTGCTTTTGATTTCATTTTTTTTAAACTATTTTCAAAATGAAATTACTACTAGGTATATAGTCAGTTAATCGTTAGAATGTAAAACAAAGTCTTGTTTTTATCACATTCTTGCAGCAGCTAAAAAGAATAGAAAGGATTCAAATAACGCCTAAGATAAATGTTTCATTTACTGTGATGTCCGGAAATGCCTGTGTTAAATGTTAATCTGTGAACTCTAATTATTATTTATTCTGAATCCTCCGCACAGAGGATTTAATAAAGATTTATTTGCAAATGGTCTAGTTTACCGTCTGATTTAATTTTTGTGCAGCGGATTTGAAGCTAGCGATCATTATTCACGGGGTTATTGGGGGAAGTTTCGGGGAAAAAAAGGTTAAAGTTTTTAAGGGCTACATGATGCCATTCAATTATTTGACTAGAAATTGAAATTTTCGAAAAACATGTGTTTGTACACATAATTATTAAGTGTCGTAGATCACGTGACTATATACCCTAAATCAAGACTAGTTGGGAAATCACTTTGAATTATCTACTAAGTATACTACAATATCTGTATTAACCCCTAAAATTGCCGAATCTTGACAAAAGATTTGTAAAAATGCATCGTCATGTCTAGATTAGTGAGGGTCACCGTATCATCACCATTACGTCTACTCAATTATTGCTTACCCCCCCCCCCCTCCCCCACTCTACCAACCTCAACCAAATATTAAACATGTATGTCAAACTAGATAAAATAACTCATTTATCATTAAAATGAAGATTCAAGAGGTGACCTTGGCTAAAATCATATAAAACAATAGGCTTCTGTTATGCAGTTGTTTCATCAATGATGCTCATTATGCACTTGAACTATATATCATAAACATGACTGATAACTGTCAGTTATTTTACTTAAATGACCTTGTATGTCCTTGAAAAAGATTTACGAATTTTAAGTACAACGTCCCCGAATAAAAGACATATATGTCAAGTTCGGATCGATCTTTCAAATAATCGCGAATAATTATTATCATATTATTACTTATAATATTACCTTAGTATTGTTATATTAAATGCGACAATGGACATTATTTTGTACAAGTCTAAAATAAAACCTGAATCTTTAATATTTATTTTAGAACTTTCATTTAATTATTTTCAATCATAACTTCACCAATTAAAACAAGAATAAATAAATACACTTAGTTTGATCACTCGACTCTTTGGAAACATAAAAGAAACAAAAAAAATGATATTGGCAATATTAACCCTGTTTTGACTGATTGGCTGTATTTTTATCATGTTATCCCATGTTCAACAGACGTATGTTCTTTTTCTGTTCTGTACAGCTAAGGTTTTCTCTGATTTGTTCTGTTTGATCTGTACAGCTCTGGTTTGTTCTGTTCTGTGCAGTTCAGATTTTGTCTGATTTGTTCTGTTCTGTGCAGTTCAGGTTTTCTCTGATTTGTTCTGTACTGTCCTGCTCTGGTTTGTTCTGTTCTGTGCAGTTCAGGTTTTCTCTGATTTGTTCTGTACTGTCCTGCTCTGGTTTGTTCTGTTCTGTTCTGTGCAGTTCATGTTTTCTCTGATTTGTTCTGTACTGTCCTGCTCTGGTTTGTTCTGTTCTGTTCTGTGCAGTTCAGGTTTTCTCTGATTTGTTCTGTACTGTCCTGCTATGGTTTGTTCTGTTCTGTTCTGTGCAGTTCAAGTTTTCTCTGTTTTTGTTCTGTACTGTCCTGCTATGGTTTGTTCTGTTCTGTTCTGTGCAGTTCAAGTTTTCTCTGATTTGTTCTGTACTGTCCTGCTCTGGTTTGTTCTGTTCTGTGCAGTTCAGGTTTTCTCTGATTTGTTCTGTACTGTCCTGCTCTGGTTTGTTCTGTTCTGTTCAGTTCAGGTTTTCTCTGATTTGTTCTGTACTGTCCTGCTATGGTTTGTTCTGTTCTGTTCAGTTCAGGTTTTCTCTGATTTGTTCTGTACTGTCCTGCTCTGGTTTGTTCTGTTCTGTGCAGTTCATGTTTTCTCTGATTTGTTCTGTACTGTCCTGCTCTGGTTTGTTCTGTTCTGTTCAGGTTTTCTCTGATTTGTTCTGTTATGTACAGCTCTGTTCTGTTCTGTTCTGTTCTGTTCAGGTTTTCTCTGATTTGTTCTGTTATGTACAGCTCTGGTTAGCTCTGGATTTCTTTGGTTTGTATCGCCGCAATAGAGTCCATGGCAATATGTATTTGCCTATCTATCTAAACAAATAAAAATGTTCAGTCTTGTTTAGTTCTTCAAGGACATATAGGTACAAACTAAATAACACATAGTTCAATTGTACCATAGTAATGATTATTTGACGTAAAACTAAGGTTTCTAATATTGGTATCAAAATATTGATATAAATGACGTCATCATGTACGAAATAAATGTACGTATTAAAACAATCAAAGTATGTATAGGTGATTGTTTTAACTTGGTGCGTCAATATAACAAAATAAGAGTCAGTCTAAAACAAGTCATACAGTTAGCTGAGATATAGCGATGAATACTTCTGAAGCTGAAATGTTTGTTTTCTTATTCATAGGAATCAAATTGTATGCATGTACTTAAAAACTGTACCACAGTACCGCGGACTTACGTGTTTCGCCCATAAACAGATGAGTCCAAAACTTAAAGTAAAATAACATGCCATGTTTACAAAATTGATTTATAGGTCTTCATCGACATTTGTGACCTTGAATGTCTTCCTGCACTATATCATATACAAAATATTATAAAACTATACAAAATACTGTTTGTTTGATTGCTGGGTTTAACGCCGAAGCAACACATTGTATAGGTCATATAACGGCTGTCAGTCAAACTTCTCACTCCTCCTGGAAAGGCTAAATCTCTGGATTTAGTTGTTAACCAACTACTTAGCGCATACTTCTGTCAGTGACTGACAACTGCCCTACATAATTAAAAATTATTGGTAGGAGGGAGAATGGCCGTAGCGCGTCTGACTCTAAATCCAGGTGCCGTGATGTTGCTACAACGGCGATTTCTTGAATTCTCAAATTGTTCCCATAGTGTTGAAATTGAAAGTTGAAACCGCATATACTGCTACGTCAGATCGCAAATAATTATCTTTCCATGAAATAAATTCTCACTAGAATTTCCAAATCGCGGATGTGAAACTGAATACTATTTTAGTATGGTCTATGTTAGATGGCCTGGTATTAGAATGTAATAATTACTTGTGTCGATGACGTACAACTTATGGTATAATAATTATTGATATGATAATTATAAAGATCATTTTACCAGTTAACTATCTGTTTAAAATAGTCAATCATTCCATAGTTATTTTGTTTGTTTTCTTATAGAAAAAGCCAATACTGTACAAATATTGTGAACATAAACTGCTAAAGTGAATTTTGCCAGTGTTACGCAAAACATGGATTCGTTCTTTTGTTATGTTATATGTAAATATCTGAATTATATCTATAAATATCAAAAGACGTATTATCAAGTCAGGAATGGTAATGGATACAAACACGGAACTTCTGTTTGACCAGTTAACATGATAACTGCGTCTGAGATTATAATACTTAAACTTATGGACATTTCATGTCAATGGTCAATATCTTACATTTTCTTCCAAATTCACATGATAAAAGTATCTAAATTTGAAAGTAATAATAACAAGCATTTCAAAATATATCAGTATACAGTCGCTCTTACGAAATTTGGTTACCATTGGTAATTAAGCGAGTATGGGGTCCTAAACTTAGTTTAGGCGTTTATCTCTGGACATAAGCTTTTTTCTAGTATTTAGCACATTTCTTTGCTAGTGGCTGACAACTGACCAAATACATGACAAAAATAGGCCGGGGAATGGCTGCAGAATATATTTAATGCTCTGATGATCGAACTCACGACCAGTAGTGTCGTAGGCAAACAAGTTACCGACTTGGCCAACCAGGTTGACCCTTTATACAATTCAAGACTTAAGACTATATCGGTATAAACGATATGACATTAATCTTTAATTAAGACTATTCTATGGCATTAACTATGGATTGAATTTGATTTATTCAGGAGCGCATTTAATTTTGAAAATTCGTCAGGTACAAAATTGCAATGAAATATTTCAAAGTTCATAAAAATGTTTTTAAAAAGTCGATCAAAAATTTATTTTATACGTTGAACTATATTTTATCGATACCTTTACAAGTAGCTATTGATCAATTTATAAAACCTTGTCTCTCAGTATTTTTGTTAAATAGATTTCTCAAATGGTCCGATCTATGACCGAGATATAGGGGTTGTTTGCACACCTCACTGTTTCTTTGTTTACAATCAATCCTCAAGCTTTACGAGTGTTTCAAAGAAAGAAGAAATGATAAATAGAGCCTCTTTAAAGAGTGTTGATTTGGATGTCAATAAAAATTATTGTTGCGCTCTTTGATAAATCTTCGCCTCTTTATACAAAGAATTGAAGCATTCATCGAGTCATTATTTATAAGAGTGTAATAATTTATAGATAATTTTAAATAATTTGGTCTTATTTTTTCTATAACTTGATGATTGAAACCCATTCTAATGTCAATTGATTATCTCAGCATACGTTATTGGTTGTCATAAACTTAATATAGCGAGAATTCTATCAGAATCAGTCTCAATACACTGAAAGACTGCTGATATTTTCGCGCTACTTTTTTTTTTAATTTACCTTCGCAGTAAATCTGTTTTAATAAAAAACAACTAGCAGTGTCATCTCTAAAAGTGAGCAGATGTCCAGGGGTGAGCCTATTCTTCACAGCGTTTACGTCACGCGTTGCTACTTTAACGTCATTGATTTATCAAAGGGGAATAACCACCGCGGGAGTTTGTGATAGGACGTACTTAGGAAACGAGAAGCTGAACCCCACCTATGGTATAGCTAATTCTCTTGAGCAAGACATTTACGCGCAGTTGTTCTGACCCATCCAGGTGTAAATAGGTACATTGTACTATGAAGGATCACCTGCTTTAAAGTGTTTTCAATAATAAGGGCAATAAACCGGCATGGTTTACCAAAAGCTTATACCTTTAGGTGATCAGGAACATGTCTGTCGCTCTGTGGCCTATACTATACTAACGCGTTATTTCCTATCGACTATCTGGGTAGACACCACGTGACCTAAAACACTTCTCCGAATGAAGCCTATGAAACTGAGTTTAGATTTTGCCATAGTATGAGTGATTATAACTACAATGGCTAATTTGCGGAATTTCGTCGCATTTCTATGTCGCATTTTCGTCCTGTGAGACGCCACATGTAAACACGATCAAACGAAGATATACGACACAAAGACCGTTTTGAAGTACTTTCGTGTTTTCATGTCGCGCTTGGCTCGCGGTATAAAAATGCGACATGGCGTAAATCAGCCACTGAAGTTACGCTACTTGTGTCCCTCGATTTTAATCTATTGCGTCTCTGTGATATATGATATCAAATGTTGTTTATGATTAAATAGACACAGTAACCATATAAACGACAGGGTCTAACATATTTGATAAATGAGTTGGTATAGGCAATGTTATGTAACACAGTAGACATCCTGGTGTTAGTTTAAAATCAAGTACTCATTAAGTCTTCTAATCAACTTGTAAACAATCTCCTTGACAGGCTGACGTTGTTTTCATATAAACATTGCACCAAACCACTTCAAATATCAAAGTATCAAATGAGTCAATGGATTTTATCTTCTATCTAAAATATCGACCTATTTACTATTTCTATACATGTAATTAATTATATAGGTTACGACATCGGTGGCCAATACTAATCGTACAAACATGTATTTGTTGAATTGTCTCGGAACCTCTCCGGCTGCATTTTGGCTACGCTTCTCAACAAATTGTTTAACACGTATGTTTAAGGTAGCTTCACACTTGGGTAATAAATAAGGCGAGGTAATCATTTTGAACACTGAAACGAGAAAAACGAAACTTGAATTGACGCGTATATATACTTAATTTAAGCAAAATTTGAAATATATAAGTCGCAAATTATTTACGAAAGTGTTGTGCAACGTTAAGGTGTTTTAGTTTACTAAACCAAACGTTCAATCCATTAGAAAAAGAATTTGTTGACTGATGATTAGAAAAAGGGTATGCTAGTATTGGTATGATCTAAGTAGTGGAGAAAAACTGGCTATGAAGACCCGTCCTTTGTTGTTGTTTTGCAGAGACTCGTTGCTACAAACGTTATTTATATCCAAAACTACTGCAATCTAACCAGCTTGTCAACCTAACTGTCCGTTGGCGCAGCTTGTTTTGATAGTACATACATTGAATAATGAACTCGACAATACATGTATTACCATACAAAGGCAACAGTTGGCGCACTTAAAATTATGGTATATTCATATTAAAAAGTATCCATTTTCAGTAATGGTTTCAGAACATTAACATGTTATTTAACAAAAAAAAACAAATTTCCTTCATTTTAATTTCCAGACATTACTTTTACTGGTTTATACAGTGAAATTAATATCTCAAAAATGCAAAAAATACAGATTAGGTACAAGCAAAATGGTATCGTCTTGTCTATCAAAACGACACAATGCTAAATTTTGTTTTAAACACAGGAACATTCTTTCTGTTTTCAAATATTCGATTGTCTTTGATGTCCAGTAGAGACAGGTTTGACTGTATCTATAATTGTATTTCTATGCCAGTAGTTCTTAAGTGAATACAAACAACTTCATTGTTTTATTTTTGTTTCGCTTATTTTGGGTTAAGAGCAGTTTTTCATTGTTGACGACGTATAAGTGGATAGTTGAAGATGTTTGAACTTTTGTTTTCTTTCTTCCTTTTTTTTGTATTTGAACGCATTTTGATTGTACCAAGGTCACAGTAATTCTATAACGATGATGAATTGCCACTCGTTTGTATGCCAAGGTTAATCCAGAACAATGAATTCAGAATACATACGACATGCTATCTCAATTTCGTTTTTCATTTAGTCGACATTATGTTTGAATTAACATGAAAGGGTATAACCAGCCTTGATGAAGCTCGAACCAGCAATCTCTATGGCTCGATACTAGATTATGAATGCGCGTAGTTAATTGCGCCACAGGCCCAAATTACTGTGGGTTGTTTTTGTATAGTTGGGTTAAACACCATAGCAACGTACAGGTCATATCACGGCGGTCAGTCGACCTACTCACCGTTTCTTGAAAGGCCAAAATCTCTGGATTTAGCTGTTAACCAGTTATTGTGCGCATACTTCCGGCAGTTACTAACAACTATCATACATGATTTAGAAATACTAGTTTGAGAGAGAATTACCCTAGAAATTAATTCATGACGAAGCTCTACGAAAGTGTGCCCCATCCAGTACTCGAACTCACGGCCCTCAGTCAGTAGACTTGTGTGCTACCGACTAACCTTGCCCTGATAAAGAAGCAGAATTCAAGCGCAAGTAATTATAAATGATATTATTATTGTATATTTCCAGAGTGGCGGTGGAGATGATATCAATAAACAACCTGGTATGTTGGCTGAGGTCAGAGCTGGGCTACAGAGAGCTTATCTGGAAGGTATTGAATACATGAAGTTAAAAGTGAAAGAAACGGAAGAAGAACTTACGCAAATTAAACTTGGATATTATCAATGTCAAGTGCCTGACGATGACAATTATGAAAAGTATCTAAAACAATGTAACGATCAATTTCTACAGGCTAACAACGAACTTCGAAGAAAAAATGTGAAATTAAAAGTGCTTGACAGTGAAATGGAGATAGTATCGCTGTTGAACACGCTTAGGGAGAAATTGGAAGTTGACCAAGGCGAGATTGCTTTTATTTCAGAATTCTGGGAAAATATGAAGAGCACAATGGAGAGTATAAAAGTGTTAGTGAATAAGTTTAAAACCAATGTTGTGGATAGACTTCGTGGAAATTGTATCAGTTATAACAATACAGATATACATTTAGATGTGTCGGCCAGATACACTGAAGAAGTTACAAACTATCTAACTGAAATAGAACGTACTATGAACGATACACTGATCTTGATCAAAAGTTTTGCCAATGGGATACATCAGGATTTATTTACGCACACCAAATTCACTGATGGAATTCTTGTCGCGTGTGATCTCAAAGCGTTTCCAATCCTTCGGCTGTTTCCGGATATTACGGAAAAAGTCGAATCCATGTGTGCCACAGCTTTTGTCTGGTTGGACAGAGATGAACGATACATGTACGAGATCAATGATTATATAAGAGAAACACGATCGATGGCGAAGAAGAGAGTGCAGGACTTGAAAATACAGAAAGAGAAAATGAAGAAGTTCGAGAAGGCGGTAAAGTCAGCGAATATTTTGTTACACAATAACAAGGAGAAATTACAACGGCTGGAATCAGATTTAAATCAACTGGAAGAAACATTTACTGTTTATAAACAACAAATGGATATGAAATATGGTGAAAAATCTCAAAAAGAAAGCATTGCTGACTTTCTTAAACTAACATTGTCTCAGACTAAGAAAAACTATAATTTGCAATTGAAGAGGCAGAGGCTTTTGAGACAAGTTGAAGAGTTGGAATCCTTCTTAAAAGGACTGGAACATGATCTGACTGGTGTGCAGAGTAAAATTCAGGAGAAAGCCCAACAAAAAGACATGCTTGCCGTCAAACTGGAAACCAACGAAAAATCTTATGGAGTGCTAAAAACAGACTTGGATTGTTTTACCGAAAACTTGGACAAACTTGAACAAGAGGTGAATGGTTTGTCTGGTCAACTGTTACAACTGGAAATTATACAAACTTATAAATCTTCACCAGAAAACATAGACGGTGTCTATGATAGACCTCAATCTGTGAAATTAGCTCCTTCACTCAAAGAAAAAATCAAACGAAAGCGAAAAATAATGCCTCCAGTTCACTGATATATTTTATTCATGTGTTTTACTGACTTTGTATTTTGTATGTTTAAATGTTCCTGAGGACTGTAAGTATGGCATTTAATGGTACAATTGTAATTTTACATGCTTTTAAAATCATTATACACATTTCATGATCATTGTATTTTGTACGAGGCGCAATGTATGTACGAAATGAATGTAATGTTTCAACAAGGCGTCTGATTAATCATGCAACCCTACACTAAGTTGATTTGTTTTCAAAAATGCTGTTTTTTTACATTTCAAATCAATTTTCTGGGAATACATCTGAACATATAAGAGTGTGACCAGATTTAAATGTTAAGGGGATAATAGAACTTAATTGACATTTTGCTTAAAGCCAGTTAAAGACATAAACAGATTAGGTATATTGTCAAGCCTCTTAAATCCTTCAGTAAAATTGAGTTAGACCATGCATTGTTATATTCATCCTACGAAAATACATGCTATTCAGTTCTTTTTTAAATGTTGTCTATGTCATTTTATGTTGGAAGTTCTCAATGGTTCTATAGTGAATCTATATGATGAATACAGTTTATTGAATATTGAAAATCAAATCATTTAAAGGTATGCTTAGTAAAAAAATATTTTTATAATCTTTTAAATATAGAGATGTCGATAAGTAAGTGCAAAACTAATTTACATCATTTTTATTTACATATTGTAAGACTAGTTTAGTTCTGACTAATCAATTGCAATCACGAAGAGTCAAATGCCATATGGAACCCCGTACTCAATAATTATATCATTTAGCATATTTTAAGTGTATTAAGAAGTTACTTAGTGTTATATTTATATTTTTGTCGCAGACCAATTTCCTATCACATACTGGTATAATGAAAGTCATCTCAAAGTATTCTAGTACATGTAATATCAATGTTCATTGTGAGAAACTCTATAACTACAGAAAAATGCCTGCGTGCAAGTTTGCAGAAAAGTATAATTTTTGTTTCGATTCTATTTTTTCATTTAATCATGTCCGAAGTTTAGTTGTACCTTTAAAGTGAATTCAGTATAAAAATTTGTGTCTGTGTTCATATTAAAAAGAACGACTTATAACTTTAGAGACTATATTTATTCATTTTATACATAAAAATATGCAAGTTATACACTTACATTTGTTGGTGGAGCCACGGACTATTTTTTCCTCGGAGTGCTTTGCACGAAATGACTGCGGTTAGTAAGGCTTAATTCATAGAGAGAAGCGACAGTCCGTGGGTTAAATAAACAGTATGTACTTCATGGTATTGTTTAGTTTCAACTATTTGGGTATTAACATACATATTTTTATAAAACTGACCTACTCTCTACGTCCATTGGTCTATTACTTAAAGCAGTAAAATAATGATACCTCTATTTTCATATCTTTTGTAAAATATAAATTGGTTTAATGTAATTGTATTGTATGAGAGTGCGTTGTTCAATAAGTCTTAGTTAGATTCTTATTAAGCTCGATAACCCAATCTTGTACGAGTGGTAAAAGGAAACAGAGGTGTTTTAATTGTTAGTACATTTGTATAAATCTATAATTGTGGCGCTTTTAACCAAAATTCTTACGACAAAGATCTTCGTAAGTCAAAAGCAAGAAACATTAATAATATGTCCATTATGGCCAATCAATTCCAAATGATATTCAAATATGTAGAATATTGCTCACCTTTTGAATACCATATCATACTCGTTTTATATTATCCTTCTGATTTTGAACAGCGATGTTCATGAAATGGACTTACGATTACTTTTTTCGTAAATTTTGTATTGAAAATGACCACTGATTATTTATTTCACACACATTACAGTGTATTATATAATATACAATATAGTATAAATATTGGTCCTGCATTCAAATGAATGACCAAAGCACATTTTTTTGGGTAAAAATATGTCTCTATGATTTAATAGACTCTGTTGTTCTTGTCGGAGTAATAAAGCATTGGTCAACACTAATAGCTACGTGTATCAGGATGGTATAATATGCTAAAAATATTATTAGATTATTCTTGTCTTAGTTTAGACATTTTTGATAACTCAAATCAGTGTATCAGGAATATCCATTTGTCAAATTATCCATAAATATAGATTTTGTACATTTTAAGTGGGTCAAAACGATTATTAACGAATCAAAATTTTAAACAGTGCTTCTTTTGAAAACAATTACCATTTTTTCATACAAAACTAACAAATTCGTTTCAACCACAAGTTCGATAATGTGGCTTATTACATGCAATGACTTTCACATGAAAATAACCAGTCGGGGAGGAAAAAATACAACAAAATTTATTATAATTTTATGTTCATTTTGTCATTATTTTTTTCATCCTTTATATCGACTTACTACCCTACATATAAAACTCAAGTACCTGAACACTTAATTTTTTGTGTTAATAAGCGAAAAGCCATGCATACACAAACTGTAAATGTATTTCATATAATATTTTATGTTTATTTATTTCATGAGATGACGTCATATAAGAAAATGACGTCAGCTTGATTTTTATTTTGTGTGTAAAAACCCAAGATTCCACGGATTCGCTTTGATAAACTTTTACTACGCAGTTTCTCCAAAAACCTTTTTCTAGTCCCATTTAGTTACAGACTCTCATTGACTTACTTTACAGATCCTGTTCGAATGATGAATGCACGTGACAATGTATCGTGCATGTAGATTGATAGTGAAAGTGTTGAAAACGTGAAGCATGAAAGAGATGGACTTTGTTCCTTTAATTCACGCGTCATTTTTTATCTTTCTAGACGAAACTTTTTACTCATGTTCACTTTTTTATTTGCAAACACACTGGCGGTGTCATTTTCTTTCGAAACTACAAATATTCACAATTTTTTAATGTTCTAACTTCAAGTGTTATCATTTATTACTAGGATTTTTGCTATTTTATTGACTGAAGTAGGCCTACATTTTCATATTATGTAATAATGAATAAAATTATATTCTATTGACTTTGTTTATGCAATATACGCAGTCAACACTGGGTTGTTTTATGTGAGCACAGTATTGTGTCACATAAACAATAACAAAATCAGTTTGATAGTCTTAGTACTTCATATTTAAAATATATGTAAGCTTATAAAGATTGTCTGTGATAACATTCTTTGAAGCACAGGATACTGTATGAGTTTACTGTAGGCCTACTTTAAAGTAAACTTGGATAATAGTGTATGTATTGTAAGGGTGCGTGTCCATGTATGAATGTAAAACATTTTATGTTACTGTAATTATGTAATGAAATGGTTTATGTTATTATGTAATAAAATGGTAATGTTTTAACCGTTTTGACGTTAAAACCCAAAACATATGTTAACCATGACGTAAACACTTTTTTAAATGTTAACCATTTTGACATCAAAGCTGTGTGCATATGTTCACCATTATAACGTCAAAACCATTCACGTATGTTAACCGTTTTGACATCAAAACCATATACAAATGTTAGCTCTGGTGTTAAACACTGTTTAAAAGTTAACAATTTTTACGTCAAAGTCATTTATATATGTTAACAATTTTTACGTCAAAACCATTATGTTAACAATTTTTACGTCAAAACCATTTATATATGTTAACCATTTTTACGTCAAACCCCTATACATACGTTAACCATTTTTATGTCAAAACCTGTTTTAAGCCTTGTGACGTTAGAATACAATAAATATTATGTTTTAACCATAAGGATGTCGTAATATTCATATTTGTATACTTAATGTTCTAAAGAAAATATACGCAAGAAGGAGAACATATTTTTGTTGTTGTTTATATAAATGCATATTATATACAGTACCCTCCTAAAAAAAGTTGCACAAACAGTTTTGAATAAATAAAAATACAAATGGTATTATGATATAACTCATAAACTGTTTCGTATATCAAGAAAGGCTGTTTACTATGCTCAGTGATATGCTGTATTCAACAGACCTCATTATATGTTGTATTTTGCAAGGTCTATAACGAGTACTCACATACCCTTCCACAAGGCCTGAAACTTCTCCATATACCTTATTAATGGAGGAAAATTGACATTATAACCTTCCCGGGTAGGATTCGAACCCGTACCCCGTTCGGGACACCATATTCGAAATCCAGATGCACTACCAACTGGGTTACCGACCCAACTGCAAAACACAGTCGCACCATTCTCTAAGGCAATATTATGAACTTGTCCGAGAAATTTATCCTTATCAGCACCTTGAGAGTCGAGACTACAGCTACATCGATAGTGTGTTCTAACTACCAGAACCACAGGCCAGAGTATCATCGAGCTAACGGCCTGTGACCAGAACAACATCAAATAAGCATATTCAATACACAAGTGTTAATTACGTGACAGAAGTTATTTACATCAGTTCAATTCAATTTAAACATAGAAATTGTCTTAATTATCATCAATCGCCAATGGCAACCAGTCAATGGTCAACTGTAATGTAAACTTCTTGCTATCTTAACCATAGTAAGGAACCTCAATGTAGCATGATAAGACCGACTAGTTCTGATATAATTCTGATATCAACTAGTCCATATTTAGAATTGGAAATCTGTTTCAACTATTTAAAAGCTAATCTTCAAACAGTATAATATTTACACAAGTTGGCGTCATTGGGGTCATGAATGGAACTTTCACTGTCAGATTGCATTGTTTGGTATAATATAGCAATGAATAGATATGTATAAATTGGTAGTAATTAAGTCTCAGTTATATTGATAGGTTTGAAAATAGTTACTGATAAGAAAACCATTTCTGTCACTACACGTTGTCAATAGCTCCAGTATTAATTACTTGTGTGACATTGGTGGGTAAAGAATTTTATATCAAAGACGTTGTTATAAATGGTACAACCAGGGCTGAAGTGGTTAGATCGTTTTCAGCAGATCACTCTTTATGTCACCAGATTATACCAAAATAATAATAAAAGGTAAACATCTTCCAAGAGTATTCTGACTGAATATGTCATTTACTAGCATAAAAATTAAGACTAGAAGAAAGGTATTCATCAGATAAAGGCGAAGTCAAAATATTCTATTTGCATAAACAAAGTTTACGGCATACATTGTCAGTTGCTAAGAAACAATTTGGAAGTATTTTAATGAGTTTTATACGTATTAACAACATATGGGGTGTTTGATACGATGTCAATTATTCTTCTAAGGGTCCAGATTTAAAAAAAGAATTAATGCTAAGTTTTTGCATTTATATTTTGATAGTGAATAGGTCGGTCTTTCATCCTGAATATATTCGCCAATTATGTCCATGTGTGAAGTTCTCCACATGATTTATAATCAGTGGTAGAAGGGATAATGGCCATAAAATTATTTCATGACCAAGCTCCACCAAAGTATGCTCTGCCTGGGAATCCAATCTTCAACCCCTCGATAAGAAGACTTGTTTTCATATTATTATGGACAAGATTGGAAGCATAGTCCTTGTTTATAAAGCTGCAAACATAGATGAGCAGAAACTGCTATCAATCCACGCCGTGTGGAGTTCAGGACCTCTTACTCCCAGGTAAAATAGGTACTCTCCTAAGTCTGTGTTTTCGATGTTGATAATAAGCAACATTCACTTGGTAGATTTTACGCCAAGGAAAAACTGGCTTGGCTAAAATACAAATACATATATTAACATATACGTGTATTAACTTTTCTTGAAGCCAGAAAGTTATAACATTTTAACAAAATGCATCTTTTAAAAAACAATGACTAAATGATACTACATGTTTATAGGGATCTAGAAGTCATGGGTTCGAACAATACCAGGGGCACTGCTAATTTCCTTGAGCAAGAATTTTCCTACCCTAGTTCCACTCTACCCAGGTGTATATGGGTACTGTGAGGTATCACTTGAATGAAGGTAGTTTCAGTGATCATGAATTATCATACATAACTGTTGAGTCAGCTTAACATGTATATGAAAGCAGGCTGTAAACCACACAAAACCATTAATATTAAATATGCATTAATTCAAGATGACAAGAAAACAATATTATATCATGCAGTTAGTTCTAGTGTTCGCTGATAAGCAAGGGGAATAACTCAAGCTTAACAATATGGAACCAAAAGTAGTGATTGCTCTTTGCAGTCCATATTTTGCTCTTATCAATTGTCACCAACTTTACAGTTATTACCTCTGGTCAGTGGTCATACTCATAGGGCTACTGGTATATATCATGCTCACGAGCAGTCTTTTACCTTGCTTATTTGCAGCCCACATACTGTCTCAAAGGAACAACCTCACAGGAACCCACCAATTCACCCCTGGGTGAAGCAATAACATGTTAATATTTTGCTCAAGGAAAAAAGCAGTGCCTCTGATGGAGTTCAAACTCAGGACCTCTCGATCCCTAAATGCTCATCCTACTACTGGATTATGACTCCTGTGTATCACATCTCTAGCACACTTTTTCAATCATAAGAAACTATGGAATGGAACATTTTCCCCTGACAAGTGAAAGGGATGATGGCTGCAAGTTTCAAATATTCGTTGCCTTATCAAACTAGGCATACATAGTTTTTCCAAAATATAGGAATTAATAATTGAATAGATCATATTATGGCAGTTGGTCAACCTACTCATCGTTTCTGATAAGGCTAAATTTCTATATTTAGATGTTAACCAGTTACTTTGCACATACTTCTGTTCGTGACTGAAACTGCCCAAAATGATTTAGAATCAGAGGTAGGAGAATGGCAGGAGAAATTATTTTATAATCAAGCTCCATGAAAGCATGCCTCAAATGGGAATGGAACCAACAACCCCTAAATCAGTAGACTTGTGCACTCAATCTTGAACAAGCTGGAGGACTCATAAGGAAAAAAACAAACAAATTTTATAATTCAAGATTTATTTCCTTAAAGTGAACAAAAAATGAAACATATACATTCATACTGAGAATTACTACACATCTAAATGAAATAATGAAAATATGTCCAGTTTGAATTGGTTTACCATGATGATGATGACGATAATGATGGTGATGATGATAATGATGATATTGTATGTTTTTGTATAATGTATTATCAACATTTCAACACGATATCAAACAAAATATAACATGATATAGTAAAACATACAAGTAAATATGATTACACAAGTCAACTAACTGTGACCTTGACAAGAAAAACTAAGGTCATCAGGTTGTGACTTTGACAAGGAACACAAATAAAATAATTGTTAGTGTTACCTTGACAAACAAAACTAAGGGCAAATAATTGTGACCTTGACATCAGCAAAACCTAGGTCAACTTATTTTGACCTTTACCATCATAAATAAGGCTTCGGTTGACACGAATCAAACACATAATTTACATTTAATCAACAAAAACAATAACTATAACATAGTCTTGACAGTGCACTAGTTGGATATACCTCCTTCAGTGAACAAAACGCTTGAATGAAAGTTTACTACGCCTGAAGGCAAGCTGAATGACGCCATTCTATAAAAAATTAAATCTGCATATGTATTTAGGCTTACATTATCTAATGAAAGTCATACTTGACT
Source organism: Mactra quadrangularis (assembly GCA_025267735.1). Lineage (NCBI taxonomy): Eukaryota > Metazoa > Mollusca > Bivalvia > Venerida > Mactridae > Mactra > Mactra quadrangularis. The sequence goes on along the minus strand of CM046308.1, from coordinate 13,999,764 downwards.
TATTGACTGTTTGCCCTATGAAATAAAATACACACAAAATATTCAGATAACTAATATTATAAATGAACAATATTGTAGTTTCAATTCCCTAGTCAAAAGAATGAGACTCATTCAATTGGATACTTAACTCGGTACAAATTGTGTTAACAATAGTGTTAGAAATGGACCATTTTGTTTTAAAGGTAATAAGAAGAAATTAAATCCATATATTGTATGAAAGGACCAATTTTTTCTTGGGCATAAAAGAGAAACAAAATTTCATGCTATGATTTTATCATTTTTGAAACTTATTTTAAATAAAAAAGATAAACTTTTGCCTGTCTAAATAAACTCAATAACTTCATCCTTAACTATGAAATTAGCTTAAAACCCTATCATGCAGTCACACAGACAGACAGACAGGCTATTGTGAAGTGTCAGACTAAAATTAGTCAGTCTAACTGAACAATCTTATTATCCTACTAAAGGTATGTACTGATCTGCAACTTTAATTTAAGGGTTAGTGGTCAGGTTGAGATTTTACCTCTTACATTGTGGAAAAAATCATCCTAAAATGCTACTGGCAAATTTTATGTTATTTACAAGTAACATTATCACATAAATATACTGAGCTTGTCACTTCATTATCAAGTTTCAAGCTAACTTTCACATCATTGTCACTTTGATCAAGTAACATGCAATAAAGCCAGGTCAAAATTCTACAAAGTTTCAAGCATACATTTACAAGAGATCCAAACATTTAGAATGAATTATCAATACTCTAGAAAACATTCAACACTGACCTTAATTAACAATCACATCATAGATAAATCAAAGTATCAAACTAACACAAATGATAACAATGTAACATTTAAAACTTCCATACATACAGTTATTACCTTAAACCACTGGCCCAAACCCCAGACCTGGTATAGTGCGACAATTACATGCTTCACTAACAATTAATCGAGAGTTTCCGTATGCATGTATACGATTGTACACATGTTTATAACAGCCTGTGTGACTATAAATCAATTTTGTACAAATCATGGCATGTTATAGTACAACTTATTCTTGCATAAAGGTCAAGCTCATGTTAAATCTGTCGTACTATAAAAATGGATTTGGGTCAGTGAAAACTTAGTTACATAATAAGGCTAGTTGATAATTTGGCAAATTACTATAAATTGTATGAATCAGGCTAGAGCTTAAGAATGATTTAAGGCAAAGACTGATCTAAACCAGTCAATGCCTTAACGCATTAGTCTGAAGCCAATGGCAAGTAAAAATTGATTCAGCTGGTGAAAATTACTTATTCAATATATATTTGAGCTAGTTGATATTTCTGCCTCTTACTACATAACATAAATCTGACCAGAGCTAGAGAAAAAAAACAATGACTGACATACAAATAATTGAAAAGCTGATTTCAATTTTGAAACAACATAAAAATATTGTCACTGTCGAGTCAAATCCTGTTTACTTTACTTTTTGGAATTGAAGTTATAAGGTTTTGACTTGACAACAATATGATTAGATATTTCAGAACATTGCCATAAAAATTATGAAACAATAATCAAATGAGATATAATCATTTAACTCTAATCTCTCAATTACAAAACCATGGTAAACAGAATAATGACTTTTACATTGATAAATGAATGAATGAATGAAAGTTAGACAATAGTTTGAAATATGTAGAAAATATGTAGAACTTGTTTAGAGGCATTTATTAACAAATTAGCAAGTATTATGTACATCTTACAAATACCTCAACAAGAAAAAAATAAGAACAGCTTACCATGACTATATGTAGACAAATGATACGAATTTTTATTCCTTAATAAATAATGGCAGCTAAATATAATGATCTAGTCCGAAACTCAAAATATTCAGTTTTTCCATCCGCACCGATGGGTTACTAATAATTTTCTACACATTATTGCTCAAAATCTTGAGTAACAAAATAAATTCTAACATACTTTTCATAGTAATGGTACATATTTGTATGTATTACAGGTAAAAAAACAGAGATTTGAATTTTGGATAAAGTCTTTTAAAATGATAACCCTTTAAACATTAGAAATATATTTGATTAAGAAACAGTTACCCAACATGCAGCTTAGAGAAAACCGCAATTAACTTGATTTACATTTAATTGAACATAGGAAAGTAGATTATAACATCAGAAAGAAACACTAACTTACACAAATCTTTCATTAAAATAAATATAATCAATTAAATACTTACAGTACAAGCACTTGGTTTTAAACATTCAACAAAAATATATAATATACAATGTAATTAATGTACGTTCTGTTCTGTAATTAAAATAAAACAGACCCATCTTATGTAACAACTTAATTTATATACACTTATGTGGATAAGTTCTCACAATTGCTGGGCACTAGGTTTCTCACACCATAGAAAAAGTTACTTTCGTTAAACTTTATGCCTAAAACATAATTGAATATAAAACAAAAACTGCCTTGCCTTAACACGCTAGCCAAAAGCACCTAAGAAGTGGAACTGTATTTAGGCTTATGAAATAACTAATTTCCTATAACCAGGCAGGTTAATAAATCTGAAATACTAAAAGGTAAAAACTTCAGCTAGTGCTTATGAACATTTAAGGAGAAGACTGAAACTGCTATACAAATAACACTATTAAAAATTAACTACAACTCAAATTTTGATATAAACATACCAAATAAAGAGGATTTCAAATAATAATGAATACATAGATTAACAGCCTACAACAAAGAAAGTTGAACTGTTCAAGTATATAGATCTAAAAACAACTTGTCCTAATTACACTAAGTAACATTATTTAAGCATCAATGCAAAACTTCAGTATCAACATACAAATAACAAAAAAGGGAAAACAATTTTCTAGAGTCTCAATAGACAAATACACTTCATTTAGATATAAGTTAACACAATACAATATAAAATTATCAACATTATATAAGTACAACCTGTGGGGTTTACATACTGAAATGTTTGATTATTTACAACTTACTTTATAGATTTGATTCAGAACTCAAGATGTTGGGTTTTCCAGCAGAAAGACTGCTTGAACCAAATGTTCTGACCAGAACTATAAGATTTAATGTGTGTTGCGTATCTTTCAGCAAAAATATGTAAATTAATTTTGTTCTGCAGAAACATCCAGTACAAACCAACCACACTCAGCTGGAAAACCCATAAATTTGAGTCCAGAATATGGACTATTGTAAACATACATTAGGCTCACACAAAAAATATAACAATGTCAATGTAAAATATCAAATAAACTTATCCAACTTAAAGGTTGGACATAGCTTGATAATTTATGAACAGTTCTATGAAAGTATATAAAATTCAAATTCTGTAATGTACATTGGTCTTAAAATAGCAGGATTCAACATTAATTTTTGAACTAGGTGGCTAGATAGGTCAATTTGCCTGAACCTAATATCTACTAGCAATAACAAGTCGCCACTAGGACCCAAGAAAGGTCATCAGGGGCAATAGGACTGACTTTAATGAGGAGCCTACTTAGACAAGCTTATTTCATTGTCTAGGTAAACAAAGGTAATGTTTTCCATGCAAACTATCAAACATGTTTATAGCTAACTTTGTTGATATTTGAGATTGTATAATTGCAACTCTTATTCTAGGAACAGCAAAGACACCGACTTAGAATTAAGGTAAGTTAAAATTTTCTTCAAAAATGTGCAAAAAATAAAAATTTGTATTTAATTGATATATAACATTGAATTGATTTAACATTTATCCAGCATTTGATTTTAGGCACCGACCAAAAATAATTGTTCATACATAATGTATAAGTAAATTTGTCATCAAATATAGTGGTCCAGGGTCTACTTTATTTCACCTACCAAAGACCAGCCATTGCCTTACTAGCCTGAAGCCGGGGTCTAGAGAAAATTTCTATTTTTATTTACTACAGCTATTTAAAATGTTTGCCCATAACAGTGAGACATAATTAATCAAGGGGGGACAGTTGATAATTTTGCCTTTCACTATGAACAAAATAATTCAAGCGGCTAGTTGATATGGTTTCCAAAAATAAATGAATTAGGCAAGAGCTTAAAAAAATTTCAGACAATAACTTAGTGTTTATTAAATACATCAGAGTAATGAGATAACTTTCTACAATCATTGTTGGCCACAAGTAATAACTGAACTAAATATATCATCAAATTGATTAAAACACAGGTAAACAGTTTAAGTTTCTCTCATTTGACATTACTGTCTGGTCCTCTTAACAGGTGTCAATTTCATAACCAAACATTTACAACAATTTTGTCACTCTGACTCAGAATCAAGCTCTCTCCTCGTTACTCTTGTATTCTTGGTCTGCTAATTTCTTCTTCTCTGACACAAGTCATTTCAATATTAACTAAACTTCCATTTCAACCAAAATACATACTATTAACACATCATTGATCAGTTTAATCTTGGGATTAACTCAGTTTTAGTCATTAACAGTACTCATTTCATCCCTAGTACACCATGTGCAATATTCCACATAATTGATTAAAGTATTATTTGACTTCAAAACTGGCAAACAAACATAACATTTCAAGCAAAGTCATAAACATCACTGAAATCGAACCATTGGTTTAAACAGTAACACCACAACAGTACACCATCCTCAGGTCATTAAAACTTGATTATTTCTTTTTTCCAGCACCTTTCTTAGCCTGAAATTAAAGTTATATATAAGTTATACGGTTACAGATTTTTTTATCCGGTTTGTTTTGTATCAAACAATCATCACTTCAAATTATCATGAACACAAGCCCAATTCATCATGTATTATTAGCATTGGGCCAAATTATCAACTAGTCTGATTATATAACAAGAAATGTAATGTGGAAACCACATTAAAGCCAGATTTAAAAACTGCAAAAGTTACAAAGGGAAGTAATCCATAATAAAGGCAGGTAGAGTTGTGGTTACTGTCTAATTCTGTTCATGGCATGGTATGTTATCATTGTATGAAGTTTCATAAAGATCTAACAATGAATGGAAGAAATATATGGTAAAGAAAAAAATTAACACAATTGTTAACGACACTGGACGCCCACCGGCCCGGGTTTTGCCAAACTATAACACAAATTTTTTCGCTGAAATTCGGCTAAAAATATTTTTCGCTAGCAGGCAATCCATTTTAATTAGTCTTTAGCTTCAGGCTAGTGGGTTCAGATAATTTTCACTAGTCCAGTACTTCATGCTAATAGGTGCAAACAATTTTCACTAGTCCCACTAGTCCAGTACTTCATGCTAGTGGGTCAAGGTGGTGACAGAGTCAACAATTGCACTGATTATTAAGTCAATTGAAAGGTAAAATGTCAAAAGCAGCATTAAAGGCATCAGGACGTATACCAATTTATAAATAAATTAAGCTCAGCTGGAAAGTAAATTATACTTCCCATAGGAACATCCATTCACAATAAGCTTTTCACAAATAATATTTGGTGACTTTAGTTCAAAGGCTTCTCACATTTAGCTAAATAAGATTTTCATATTTGAGATGCACATCATCTGAGAATCAAACCTACAACTTCTCAATCAGTAGACTTGTGTGCTAACAATAGAGCTAGTCGGGCGAGATAGGAGTAAGTATAAACATAATGAAAGTATTAACTTACATCTTTGTTGAGATTTCCTTTCTGTATAGCTTTGAGTAAAGCTGTAGCCTTAGCTTTCTTACCAGTAGCTTTAGACGTTCCTTCGGTACCATTGGATAATGGTTTAGCTTTTCTTCTATAAATATAACAAAACAAACAAGTAAATCTGTGAGCTAATGCTCACTAGTGATACCCCCGCAAAAATCTAAAAATATGCGACAAACAGGAAGTAGATGAGCAAGGAGCATGAAATCGCTTTACACCACATGGGACTATGGGATGAAGCAATATGCAAAGTATTAGGCTGCTGCATGTTATAGTTGCTGAGAAAACTGCGACGGAAATTTTGTAACGGACGGACGGACGGAGGGATGGACGCACGGACAAGGGTAAAACAGTATACCCCCCTCTTCTTCGAAGCGGGGGTATAAAGAATGTCATACAAGCATATATGTATGGATACAAAACAATACAGAATAATTGATATTCAATATATCATATGATATTTATGAATTAAATATATTTTTAATAAAACAGCAACACAGTATTGTTTTATTCATTCATTTGTTTTAATTGGAGTATGTACTACCAGTAACATGATACTAAATGCAGTTATATCTTTTATGTAACGTTTCAAGTTTTGATGGAGTTTGTTCATGAAATATTGTCCATTCTCTTTCCTACCTCTGTATCCAGTATGGGAGATGTCTGTTAGTTATGTATTCAGTCCTAGTTAAAAATCTAGGTCTAAAAATCTAGGCCTGTCCATTGTCAGTCAGTAGGCCAAATGACCTCCATGTTATGAGTGGAGGTATTAGACAATAATTTTTAAAGTAAGTAGCCAAGTTGCATAACCAGCTTTATATTGCACTTGCTGAAACCAAACATTTACTAGCAGTATGATGTTGCCCGAACCAAAATAAAGGTGTTCAGGGGCAATCAGACAACCTTTAATGTTGAGCCTGGTGACTAAAATATTGGCAAAAAGGAGCATTAAGTAGAGTATCAATACTTACACATTAGTATTAACATTGACTTTAGCTGATGGTTTAGGACTTTTACTTGCAGCTTGTTTTTTACCAGTAGTTGTTTTAGATGATTTAGAAGATTGACTACTGGCTGTACTACTTGTTGATGAGGCTGGTGATGCTGGTGATTTAGAGGTACCTTTACCACTGTAATATATAACAATACAAAATAATAGTAACATGGTAAAAATGTATGGTCCAAGCTGCGATCAAATCTAGGTTTTGACACTTAGTGTCCCTGGATTCCTAATGATAAAGAGGAAACTCTGAATAACTGACTAGGGATTACTTTGGGATCCCTGGTAAAAATGTGAAACCCTGCAAACCAATGACATTCAGTCATGAGAAGTCAAAATCTTAGGGTACTTTCTTTTAAACGTCTTATTCAACACATATTAAGGTCATATATTTGACGGCCAGCTCTTCCTTCTATAGGTTTCCTGGACACTTTTCTATCACCAGTACTAACTTACCCTACCACGAGGCCTACAACTCATTTATAGGGTATGATCAACTGTGACCGGGCTCGAACCCGCGATCTCCGGATTCTAGGTCAGACATGCTAACCACTACGCCACGGCCGCAGCTATCTTAGGGTATCACACATTACCTAGTGGGTATTACTAAGGTAATTCAATGCTGAATTTAGACAAAGTCTGAATAAAGATATAATATAACACTAACAAATTAAAATGAATCCTAAATTAACTATATTCAAGAAATCAATGATTGTTCCATCTCAGAATTTAGAATGACAACTACTAGGCTCCGAAATAATACAACAGATATACTTTAACATAATCAAAAGTTCCCTTCTGATTAAAACATATTTTAATTCTCAAATTCAAAGAAATAAAGAAAAAATATTGACTACATAATAATTACATACCCAGCTTTGCCCTTGGCTGCACCACGTTTAGGGGTTGCTTTAGGGGCCGGTGATCCAGGTGATTTAAAGTTACTTTCTTGAGAAGGTTGTTCAGGGGATGAAGGTCGAGATGATGATTCGTTTGATTCGACTTCTTCCTCTTCTGCCTCCTGAGACTTTTTTCTGCATAAAAATAAAAACATATACCTATTATGGTAATTTTCATTTAAATAGTGTTTTTTCAGGACATTTTGGAGCCAAATTCAGCCCCAGTTTCCTCCTATAATCTTTTTCCTTTGATGCAGCTAATTTTCCTAGTTTTTTTTGTTCGTTTGCCGTAGCAACACAGTATAGGTCATATAACGGCAGTTTTCCTAGTTTTTAAAGTTTGTATTTTTGTAAGCATTTTTATAGCATAATAAAAAATAGATATACAGTCAATTCGCATTATCTCGACTACTCTTGTGTCGACATTTCGTTGTCTCGATTGAAAATCAGAAGTCCCGATTTTTTTCCTTCTTTATCTATATGAAAAAATCATGTTTGACTCGATTTTTTTGTCTCGACATTTTCGCTCTCTCGACTATAAATTTGAGTCCCAAAGTGTTATTTTACTATAAAATTATAATGTTTAAGTCGACTAGACAAAGATATTATCGGCGATCCGTTGAGGTGCGAAAAATAGCACACGTCCATTGTTTATCGATTAGCGACTGTATAGATAATCTGTTTAAAAGAACGTGTCAATATTGAATTAACATGTCATTTGAATATACAAACTAATTGACATGAATGAAACCATCGTTGAATAAGTCGAGTGTTAATTGACAGATGTCAAAATTGAGTGTAAAGATATCAAAATGCGTGATTACAATCATGTACTTCATTACAAACAAGAGCTCCGCTGGGCGGGGCATTATACGCCCGTGTGCAGTCCATGCTGTGTTCTATCTCATATAAAGTCCCTGTGACCTTGACCAATGACCCCAGGATCTCAGAATAGGTCCCATTCTTAACAGGAGGGCTATCCAAAGCAAAGATTTTGAGAACCTAGGTACAGCCATGGTTGATTTATCACCGACACAAAGTTTTCCCATACAAACTTCCAGTGACTTTGACCCTGGGGCCTCAGAACCAAAAGTTCTCGCCCTTGACCCAAAGAGTATTGATACATAAAATTTGGTGATCTTACGTAAAGTTGATTGTTGGACAAGGTTTTTCCTCATGATTTTTCTTTTGACTTTAACCTTTAACACAGGGACCTAAAACCAAAGGGGCATATGCTAGACATTAAGGCTACCCTTAAATAAGATTTGGAAAACCTACAATGTAGGTACAATTATTATTGAGTTACTGTCTGGAAAATGTTTCAATATGAATTAAGTCCCTGTGACCTTGACTTTTGTCCCTGGGGTTTCCAAATCAAAAGAGAACATCAAATACCAAAGAGCTATCAACACATTACATCTTGACAAATGGGCTGATCCACATAAAATATGGTTAACCTAGGTACAATCATTGTTTAGTTATTGTCCGAACAAGGATTGTCCAAATGATGCCCATGTGACCTAGATCTTTGACCCAGTTTTGACCCAAAACCAATTGGGAACATCCTTAACACATGGGCTACCCTCACATAAAATTTGGTGAACTAAATTCATTTTACTTATTAAATATAGCATTATTTCCATGGTCTGCCATTTTGACTTTGTTAACATATTGATTGAACATTTGAAGTCTCTGCTTGGTAATTTGATATCTTCTGGATGATGGTTTAAACTTGACCCAGGGACGGCAAAATCAATAGGGAACATCCTTGACACATGGGCTACTCTCACATGAAATTTGGTGAACTTAAGTGCAGTCATTGTTGATTTACTACACATACAATGTTTTTCAATATGATGCCCCTGTGACCTTGACCTTTGACCCAGGGGCCCTAAAACCAATAGGACATAACCATGACACATGGGCTACTCTCCTAAAAAAATTTAGTGAACCTAGGTACATTGGTTGTTCAGTTATTGTCTGGACAAGGTTTTTCCATATGATGCCTCTGTGACCTTGACCTTTGGATCTGGGGCCCCAAAACCTATTGGGAACATCCTTAACACAAGGGCTACATTCACATAAAATTTAATGAACCTAGGTACAGTCCTTGTTGAGTTATTGTCCAAACAAGGTTTTTCAATATGATGCCTCTGTGACCTTGACCTTTGACCCAGGAGCCCCAAAACCAAAAGGGCATATCCTTGACACAAGGGCTACCCTCACATAGACTTTAATGAACCTAGGTAAATTGGTGGTTCAGTTATTGCCTGGACAAAAGTTTAATTGTTTGCCATTTTGACTTTATAAACATATTGGTAGAACATATGAAGTCACTGCTTGGTAATTTGATATCTTCTGGTTGAAGGTTTATACTTGACCCTGTTTCCCCAAAACTGATAAGGCACATCCTTGACACATGGTCTACTGTCACATGAAATTAGGTGAACTTAGGTACAGTCATTGTTGAGTAATTACCCAGACAATGTTTTTCAATGTGATGCCCCTGTGACCTTGACCTTTGACAAAGGCGCCCCAAAGCCAATAGGGCATAACCTTGACACACGGGCTACTTTCATATAAAATTTAGTGAACCTAGGTACATTGGTTGTTCAGTTATTGTCTGGACAAGGTTTTTCCATATGATGCCTCCGTGACCTTGACCTTTGGGTCTGGGGCCCAAAAACCTATTGGGAACATCCTTGACAAAAGGGCTACCTTCACATAAAATTTTGTGAATCTAGGTACAGTAGTTGATGAGTTATTGCCCAAACAAGGATTTTCAATATGATGCCCCTGTGACCTTGACCTTTGACCCAGGAGCCCCAAAACCAATAGGGCATAACCTTTACCCAAGGGCTACCCTCACATAAAATTTGGAGAACCTAGGTACATTGGTGGTTCAGTTATTGTCTGGACAAGTGTTTCATTGTTTGCCGTTTTGACTTTATAAACATATTGATAGAACATTTGAAGTCACAGCTTGGTAATTTGATATCTTCTGGTTTAAGATTTAAACTTAACCCTGTTTTCCCAAAACTGATAAGGTACATCCTTGACACATGGGCTACTCTCACATGAAATTTGGTGAACTTTGGTACAATCATTGTTGAGAAATTATCCAGACAATGTTTTTCAATATGATGCCCCTGTGACCTTGACCTTTGACCAAGGTGCCCCAAAACCAATAGGGCATAACCTTGACACATGGGCTACTTTCACGCCAAATTTAGTGAACCTAGGTACATTGGTTGTTCAGTTATTGTCTGGACAAGGTTTTTCCATATGATCCCTCTGTGACCTTGACCTTTGGGTCTGGGGCCCAAAAACCTATTGGGAACATCCTTGACACAAGGGCTACCTTCACATAAAATTTTGTGAACCTAGGTACAGTAGTTGATGAGTTATTGTCCAAACAAGGATTTTCAATATGATGCCTCTGTGACCTTGACCTTTGACCCAGGAACCCCAAAACCAATAGGGCATAACCTTTACCCGAGGGCTACCCTCACATAAAATTTGGAGAACCTAGGTACATTGGTGGTTCAGTTATTGTCTGGACAAGTGTTTCATTGTTTGCCGTTTTGACTTTATAAACATATTGATAGAACATTTGAAGTCACAGCTTGGTAATTTGATATCTTCTGGTTTAAGATTTAAACATAACCCTGTTTTCCCAAAACTGATAAGGTACATCCTTGACACATGGGCTACTCTGACATGAAATTTGGTGAACCTAGGTACAGTCATTAGTGAGTTATTACCCGGACAATGTTTTTCAATTTGATGCCACTGTGACCTTGACCTTTGACCCAGGGGCCCCAAAATCAATAGTGCATATCCTTGACACATGGGCTACTCTCACATGAAATTTGGTGAACCTAGGTACATTGGTGTTACATTTATTATCCGGACAAAGTTTTTCCATATAATGCCCCTGTGACCTTGACCTTTGAACCTGGGGCCCCATAAACATACAGGGCGCATCTTTGACACATGGGCTACTCTTACATAAAATTTGGTGAACCTAGGTACAGGCGTTGTTGAGTTATGGTCCGGACAAGGTTTTTCAATTTGATGTCCCTGTGACCTTGACCTTTGACCCAGGGGCCCCCAAACCGCTTGGGAACATCCTTGACACATGGGCTTCTCTCACATAAAATTTGGTGATCCTAGGTAGATTGGTTCTTAAGTTATTGTCAGGACAAGTTTTTTACCCATATGATGCCACTGTGACCTTGACCTTTGACGCAGGGGCCCCAAAACCGATAGGGAACATCTTTGACACATGGGCTACTCTTACATTAAATTTGGTGAACTTAGGTACATTGGTGGTTCAGATATTGTCCGGACAAGTTTTACCTATTTTAAGTCCCAGTGACCTTGACCTTTAACCCTGGGGTCTCAAATTCAATAGGGAACCTCTTCCACCCAAGGGCTATCCACACATATAATTTTAGGAACCTAGATATATCCTTTCTTGAGTTATCATCCGGACAAGCAATTGTCCACGGACGGACAGACGGACGGACGGCCAGACGGCCAGACGGCCAGACGGACAGACGGACAACAGCATAACATAATACGACCGTTTTTTCAAAACGGGCGTATAAAAACACTGCGATACTCGTTACTTTTTTGTGTTCATTAATTTTGTTTAATGAATATTTTGTCCAATAAAAATAAGAAACAAATATTTTTCGTTTATTTTTATTATTAATTTAGTATATTTCGTCATTTAAGTTTATATAAATGTACGGCATCTTCTTTGCATGATAAATTAATCCCTCTAAAGACCTGTTGGAAAAACGGTGTTTACAACTGTTACGGATTGATAATAGAAAGACACGCATTTAAAAGATATGCCGACATTTTTGTAGTTCAAGTCTATATTTTTTCGTGACGTAATAGTCAACTACTCTTCACACACACAACTGGATATTATTATCAAAGAGAAGCCGACTTACACGATGACGGTGCTGTGGTTGTACGAAATAGTGTATGACATCAAACATATACACACACAATTTATCTGACTGGCTACAAATATTCTGAATAATATACGCTTGGTTAGTCCTTCTTTCGAGATACAGTCAGTGAAATAGTAGAAACCAAAAGTAGATTTTCGGAAAATACGCGATTTTGTTCTATAACTTGTCAAGAGGGAACTTTGCCAGTGGTAAAAGTGTCACAAAACCTTTAGAGTACAAGTTTATGGTAAAACCCCATTCACAGCTGCAGCAAAGCGATTATTCTAAACTACACTCTCTGAACAGGTAAAACTGCTACTGAAGACATCGGAATTACCTCCCTTAGAAAATTTCGTTTATCTTGTTTGTCCAACGGTCCCAACTAAGTCGAGATAACGAGAGTTGACTGTATATTTGTCATGACTACATAAATGCAACACTGTACCATAGATCTTTTAAATAGGGCTATTTTGTCAATAACGGTGCCATCAATGTTTCAGACCTATCTATTCATATAATGACAGAGCACAGTGTCCACTCACAAATTTTGACACCTTTTTTCATTTACCTAATCAGGCTGTATAATCGATATTCCAAAATGCATATTGATTGGAAAAAAAATACTGAGGATACATTGATATTGTTGGAATCAATGACAGCTCTATTACATATACTAAATAACAATATCTAACCTTTTATTAGCAGCAGCAGCAGCAGCAGCTGCTTTCTTCCCTAATTTAGGAGCTGGAACGGCATCTTTTTCAAGATTAAATTTCCTTTTCTTAGGCGTAGTAGAATCTTCACTTTTTTCAGAATCACTTTCTTCCACTGTTCTTTTGGTTGCTTTTGTCTTTTTATTTTCACCGTTTATAACACCCTTCCCTTTCTTCTGAGGCTTTTTTTTCTCATGTTTCTCTGGCACATTTTCTTCCGGCACGTTTTCCTCCTCTTCATCTTCGTTTGATTTTTCTTGTGAATCACTAGATTTTTTACGACCTTTTTTAGCAGTCGCTTGCTGAGTACTTTGTTTTATTGCATCAGCCACAGTCCGTTTTAAAATCCTTTTTTTCGGAGGGGGCGGAGTTGCACTCTCAGATTCCTGGGCACTAGAATCCTTCACTTCCTGAGATGTTTCCATTTCTTCAACAGAATCGCCGCCACTATTTACACTAGAGTCATCAGTAGTATCAGTCTTAGTAGCATCACCTTTTTTATTAGCTTTCACATTTTTACCTTTCCCTCGTCCACCTTTTTTTACTGGAGCAGGAGACTTGGCTTCAGAACCGACCTCAGACTCACCACTTTCACTGACATTATCAGCTTGTTCTGAGGCCACACGTTTACCACGTCCTCTCACAGTTTTCTTCGGAATTTTCTCTTCTGTCTCCGGTGTTTCTGATGTCTCGGAGGAATCATCTCTGTAAAAGAAACATTTCATTTAAAGTTAAAGACCATGTTTTAAAGTCTACCTCTATTCATGTGTTCAGTCAACTTTACAATTTTGTACAATAATCCCTGATCATCAAAACCACCTTCTAACAGTACCCACTTGCACCTGAGTGAAGTGAAACCACGGTAGTTAAATTTCTTACTCAAAGAAATAAGCAGTGTCTCTACTGGGGTTTGAACCCAGGATCTACCAGGATCCCTAAGTGGGTGTTCTACCATTGAACCACTGCTCCAAAATATACAATTTACTGATTCATTTCAGCTCCATTGTGAAACTATTTCTTACAATTAAGATAAATCACTCTTGAGTTAACTCTCTGGTTAGGCAGTTTTAAGCAAGTAGGTTAAATTTCCTGCTTAAGGAAACTTGGCTAGTTTTGAATGTGATTTGAACCAACATGTGTTAGCTATCCAGTAACAACTTGAACCAGTGCACAACAGTAACAACTTGGCAACACTGCTACTAAAATAATAGTAAAATCTAAACCAAATGTACAAAACTTCAACAGAAAATGTTATAAATCAAATATGTCATAACTATATATTTTAAAACAGTCCGCAACTATAAGCAAAAAATAGCAATAAAACCCTGGACAATAAAAATATGGAGTGTCTAGGTAGCTAGGCCAGGGGGAAAAGAGTGGATACAACTTTAGTAAAGGTGGATGAAAACTGCAGACATAGCCCAACAACCTGCAATGTGTATTCACATAAGACCCTAAAAGAGTAAAATTTTATGAATGCACCTTTCACTACATTTTACTATTGACCGGAAGTGTGTGCTTGGATTCCCATGACAAGTCACCTGAAACAAGCTTTCTTAGTTCTAAGCACATAACTCATCAATGGCCGACAGTGGCCCATTTTGAAACTGATGTAGGCAGAGAGATGGCAGTAGAAAACATTTCAAAGGCAAAACTAATGGGAATCGGCCCTTACTATCTTCATCATAATGGATTCATATAAAGGCCAGTCATCAATTCAGCTAAAAAGACAGATTAAAACTAGGCCCTCGACTCCAAGTAGCTCAAACATAACAACAAGAACTTACTTTAATTTTAACTTTTTCTTTTTCACATTAGGTTCTCTAGGGCAAGTTGGAAGAGGATTCACTACAGGTCCTGGACTTTCAACAATGATAGTTTCTAGTGTAGGCTGCTGATCCTGTTTACGTTTATAGAATGTAGGTTGATTGGTATTGACTGATGCAGGATCTATTAATCCTTTTTTCTGCAAGTGAAATGTATCATGTTTTAAAAATACAATCATGGCAGTGAAAATGTGCATAATCTAGCCCAAATGTCCAGTGGCTGGTAAATATATAAGTCTATAAAAGCAAGTTTTAAGTTTGAAAATATTTTGTAAGACTGCAGAATACCAATCTCTGTAAACAGATATTATATAGAAAACTGTCATGAATCTCCAGACAACAGTCAAGCTCAGATGACTTTTGTGTTGACCAATCATTCTATAGCTTTTAAGTAGATGAATTATATTAAAAGCCCAGAAATTTCGGAATTTCTATTTTTAAATAGGGTTTTCCAAGTAAATCTAATAGTGCCTGTTATTAACATCTACTATTTTTTGACTAACAGTTGCCAGTTCGTTCATGATTATTATAATAGCAAGACACCTGGAAAGCGAACTTGCCCTCTTTAAAATATGTGAGAATGCAAGCAGAGAAAATTAGATCAGGAAGATTAGATTGGTCATAATCATAACATTCATAATCTTCACACATAAATAAAAGTGTATGAATTATTTTTTGTAGTCTAAACACTATTTCAATACAAATAAAAAAAAATCAAAGAAATAATGAGACTGAATTCAAGTTTTCTAACCTTTTCAAAATTGAAATCCTTTGGTAAATAAACAGTGGTATTGATTGATCCCTGCAAAGTAAAATTTTTTGATAATTTAATGACAACAGCAAACTTTATATGTACAGTACATAATATGCAACATAAGGTTAGTATAATCATTTCGTGGAAGCCTGTTACTAGAGAAAATTAATTCGGGATGTGAAAATTATTTATTTCATACATAAATCACAACTAGTAATAAAAACTTTCTGGAAGCCTTACGGCAGAATTAAAAGAAATATTTAAGAAATAACTTACAGTTGTCTATATTTTGTTGTCTAATAAAATATAGGCACGAGTTGTGATGCGCGTATGATTAAATCACGAGTGCTTTAGCACGAGTGATTTAATAAGCCCATCAAACGAGTGCCTATATTTTATTAGACAACAAAATATAGACAACTGTAAGTTATTTTGATTCTAACATTGTAAAATACATCCGTAAAAACGATATATTTATAGAACTATTTTTAACTGTCAGAAACGTCATGCAGTTGAAATCCACCCCAGTGCAAAGACCGAAAATAGCATTTATTTACACAATTCTCACAGATAGGAGTTTCTTATTTTGAACAAAAAATATTAAAATCTTAATTATAGAATAGAAACCAAATTGTAAAAGTCAACCCTAATAAACTCGGGCGCCATTTTCGGCTTTGCGCATTTAACGTAGGGAGTAAAATTTCAACAGCCGTCACGAGCTATATTTTGTTGAATAATAAAGCATAGATGACGTCACATTAAATAAAGAGTGTAAACGCACGTGCCTATGTTAGAATAAAGAATCTTCTGAAAGCTCTCTCCAGGAGCCTCATATTATCAAAGGCATTACAATCAACTTAATTATCAGAAGATATTTGAAAATAGGCTATCTTGCTCTTCTTTTTTGTTGTATAAGGCAGTAAGGCAGAAAAAAGACATGGCCCATCAGAGGATTTCTGCATAGGTAGGAGCATAACAAACAGAAAAATAGAAAAAAGGGAGAAAAGGGCAGGGTGCAGCACCCTGCTATTCAGCTTTAGAATGTTCTTTTGGTGTATATTTACCTTTTCAGGTTTAGTAAATAATTTACAAGGTAATATAGGGTCCACATTTTCATCTTTCAATACTATATTGGTGAGATTCTTCTGTAATAATCCTAGAGCTAAATCACATACAGCATACAATTTCTGAAAGTAAAATAAAAACAATACATAAACATTAAAATATCACATTCAATGTACATATCTAGCTGGTAGTTCCCAAGGATTGTGTATCTAGTGTTCCTTATGGGGTACTGGTTCAAATTCCACCTGGAGCAGTTAAGTCTTTCCATGGAAAGACAACAAGCCAAATTTCCTCCATTGGTAAATGGAGAAGTTGCCAGCCTTGTAAAGGATAGGTGAGTAATGGTTATAGACAAGGGTTCAGGAAAGCTATGTTGGGTGCGCTGGCCACCATTAACTTACCAAAAATGTGTTGACAAGGCATTAAACCTAGTATAAATGTGTGTGTTCCCCAGTACCTAGCTAGTATGATAAAGCAAAAAAGGTGGGTTATGGATGCAATAGGAACTAATGTGGAGCTGGCTATCCAATTATTAATAGTCCAATGTCGTGACCAACAAAAAGACCACTGGTCATAAATATAACATACCTTGTTAGTATCTTCATCTTCAGGACCCTGAGCATCTTTAGCTTGTTTAATATTCTCTATAAGACGACGGAAAAACTGATAATTATATTCTTCACTCCTAGAAACTAATGGTTCCATGATAAACCATAGACATCTGAAATATACACATGGAAATGTTACATTTTCATAGCATTGAGAGACATAATATGTAAGAAATTCATTATGGTTACCTAGATGCTTGAGTTCAGTCATTGCCATAACCAGTAGCTAGAGGCCTTGGACTAGAGAGTATAGATTTGGGCTGATAAATTACATATAGTCAACCTCGCTGATGCAAAAAAAAACCACAATAAGAATAGTTTAAAATCACTATAGTACTGCTAGTCTACGTAATCCAAAAAACAGAATCACATTATAATTATACAACAAGAAAAGTAATGTGGAAACATCATTAAAGCCGGATTTAAAACTTTAATGCAAAAATTACAAACGGAAATAATCCATAATAAAGGCAGGTAGAGTTGTGGTTACTGTCTAATTCTGTTCATGGCACGGTATGTTATCATTGTATGAAGTTTCATAAAGATCGGACAAATAATGGCAGAAATATATGGTAAAGAAAAACTCTAACACAATTGTTAACGACACCTGCCTACCCTGGTTTTAAACTACAAGCCGAAATTTTTTGGTTGAAAAGTCCGGCTAAAAATACTAACTGGTATGATAGTACCAAACTGAGGGTCTAAAACAAACATAGATTATACATACTCTTTTATATTCTTTAATGCTTGAACATCATCAAATGATTTGAGATCAGGATCATGGGCTAGTAAATGTACAGTATATGGCATAGCATAGTCTGGTAAATATAAATACATCTTTCCTGAAATATAATACAAAATAGCAGTGTAACACAGTAAATGTACAGTATATGGCATAGCATAGTCTGGTAAATATAAATACATCTTTCCTGAAATATAATACAAAATAGCAGTGTAACACAGTAAATGTACAGTATATGGCATAGCATAGTCTGGTAAATATAAATACATCTTTCCTGAAATATAATACAAAATAGCAGTGTAACACAGTAAATGTACAGTATATGGCATAGCATAGTCTGGTAAATATAAATACATCTTTCCTGAAATACAATACATAATAGCAGTGTAACACAGTAAATGTACAGTATATGGCATAGCATAGTCTGGTAAATATAAATACATCTTTCCTGAAATATAATATAATAATAGCAGTGTAACACAGTAAATGTACAGTATCAGGGTTCTGCCAAGGATTTGACTGACTGGGGACAATGGCCCCATTAGTCTAAAAAAGTGGGGACAATTGTAAATTTTTTCTTGCGCCCAGTATAAAGAACCACAAAAAGAATGTCATTACTTTCTAATAGTAGATCTATTCATTATATAATGTATTATTGTATACTAACTTAATTTAAAACAAACATTTTTCATAGATAGAATCTATTTGATAGCATAATGGGTAATTAAACCTCTTTCACAGGCCTGTGAAAAAACCCATGTCATGTATATAATCAGAAAGTAATCAAAATACAGCCGCTTTTGATCCTAATTTTTAGCATGCTTTGAGCTCTTTGATTTTGATGACGTTCTAAAAATAGAACAAAGCTGTCAATGGCATGAAAAAATAAACTGACTTTATCGTGTAAACACCACACATTCAACATGGATTTCTGGTGTGATTTACTCGTGTACATGTTTATGTATACAACAATGTACATAATAGACCATAAAAATATATTTACATGCCAAAAATGCAAATGTAACGTATTTTCGCGACCCTACGAAAATTACAGCAAATATGTAATGAAACTATCGAGAATCGCCGTAAGTTCTGCGCGTCATCAAGCATTGAATTGAGTTGTTCTTATTGATTGGATAATTGTGCTGTTAACAACCAATCAGATTTGGCCTTTTTAGATTGTTTTGAAAGGTAAAACGCTGACGAATACGAATTTCGGCAACGTGGTTTTCAGAAATTTGATGCGCTGATGGCGCACCTGCGAGAGTAATTATGCGACATTCATCTTTTTTACGCGGCAATGATGCAAGGGCGCATCCTTGGCAGAACCCTGAGTATATGGCATAGCATAGTCTGGTAAATATAAATACATCTTTCCTGAAATATAATACATAATAGCAGTGTAACACAGTATTAATCCATAAACTGTACTAAGACTGAGGTCCTTTTGAGTTGAAAGCTGTCACTCAACCACATGGCCATAAAAGCTAGATTAAAGACAAGGGAAAACAAAAACCTAAGTTATACACATCCCTCTTTATCAGTTTTTTTCCTCAAATTCTTGGACTTTGAATGCCTGGACAATATAAGGGTGAAAATAAACAAACTCTAATGGTTAATTAACATTTTGCGCCATTTGTAATGCAGTAAGTATCAATAAATCATACTAAGATTGAACCCAAGACCTTTTAAATCCTAATGGAATACTTTACCATGTCACCATAAAAGCAAGAGAATATAAGAGCCATATTATTCCTCCACTAGAGTAGTAATTGTTTTTGTGGAAAAAAAAGTATTTTTTCCAATCTTTAGACTAAATAATTCCTGGTTCATTCCCAAATTCTAACTTTCCCATCTTCTGTAACATTTTCAGACTACAAACTAGGTATTTTATAATTAGTTAAAAGTGATCAACTCATGAACAACTGGTCAAATTTGGGTCCATTTTACTTCAATTGAATTATAAGTATTACAAAATCTTTGTGAGATTACCCGATATGCACTTCAAGCATTGGCTATTATATTTTCAAAAATGATAAATCCCAAACAGAAATAAACACGACATGCTGATGATCATAGGTGGTTCAAATCAACTAAAAGAATTGATTGGTAAAATTGGCAGCAGTGACTTAAAAAACACTGAATAAACAAGAACAAAGTTTAAGAACAGAGAACCTACCACCAAGAGCTGTGTTTTGTTTAAGGAAATCTCTCCTTCTCTGTATATTTAATTGTATGTAACGTTTAATACAAACTCTCCTTTCTCTCACTGGATCGTTGGCAGCTAAACTAAAGATGGACATAAACTCCAGGGGAAGTTTCAAGGAAAATAAACCTTTGTGTAATTTATCAGCAAACTTCACTCTAACATGATAACAGCTATCCTGTTGAAGTAGAAAATGATATTTTAGGACATTCAGAAATGTAATTAGTGTGAACACAGTGTCAAATGGCAATGTACAAAAATCTCACAATTCATTCTTGATTTAAATTAAAACACACACCAGACACATAAAAAGGAACCAGTTAGAAGTTGTCTATGATGACTGACCCCTTAAAATGGTCATAAAATTATTATACCCAAACCCAAAACCATATGAAACGAAAAACATATAATGCAAGTCATACATAAATAGATTACGAAATTATAGGCTTTCCACATTAATGTAGCAGCTAGCTCTGACTATAGTCTCACGACAATGCCTCCAGATTACTTCCTTATAACTGAACTGAAATTTAGACAAAATAAAGCTATACTTACATTTATCAATAGAGCTAAAGCTTGAAATTGTTCCCTCTGTAACAGATCAGCAAACACTGGTTCTTCAGCTAGTTTTAATATAGCACAACCTGCTTGTAAACGTAATCTGGCTAATTCTGGTTTACTGAAACAAAAATAAATAATGAAAACATCATGATGATACAAAAGATTATACCTGGAATTCAAATATTTCGGTTTTTCAATGCTGTACTAGTTACACAGAAAATATGTGTTACAGTGTACAAAAACAATAGGATTGTTTCGTGCTTTTCAGCAATGTGTAAAAAACTTTGAATTTAAACCAAATAAATATATACTAAGATTCATTTCTTCGGCAAGTTTATCTGATAACAAATATGAAAGTTAACTGAGGGCAACTTCAATATTGTTTACTAATAATACAAGTTAACACTAACGTGAACAACAATGATCAAAATAGACATTAGAAATCCAGAGCACAAACCACTCAGGTCAAGTAAAAAAAATGATACAAATTACATATATCACTAAGATTTAAAACTCACTTGATCAATCCTTTCTCCATCAAATCTCCCTCATGTACTATAACTGTATAAAACAATCTGAGTGTTGAGGTACATGAATTATTTACATTACTTTTTAATCCTAGTAACCAACGCATCAATAACTTCATGGCTTGTATCTGAAGTAAAAATAATACAGTATAAAACATTACAGAAAATGCAGAAAAAACTTAATCATGCTTTCGGCAACATTTCAACCATTTTCCATTTATTTATTGGAGTTAACGCCGTGTCAACACAATTTAGGTCATTTTACGGCGTCCAGCGCACCTAACCTAGCTTTCCTGGACCATTGTCTATAACCAGTACTCACCTACCCTTCCACAAGGCCGGAAACTTCTCCATATTATCTAATCAATGGAGGAAAATCGACATTATTGTCAAATTTTCATGGAAGGGTATAACCTCCCCGGGTGGGATTCGAACCCGCACCCCCTCGGGCACAAGTATCCAAATCCCGGGGCGCTACCAACTGCGCTATCGACCCGGGTTCAACCATTTTCCAGTCATATCTCGAAGCCCCGTCATCTCAATCATTGTTCCAGGTTAAGACTAAGATCTCTGGACCTGTGGTGCTTTTCACAAAAATTCTTACAAAAAAAATCTTCGTAAGTCAGTTTCATATAATTAGCACTTCAAAGTCAGACTGATTATAAGCACAAGTATGATATATTATTCAAAAGGTATACACAATTCTACACAATTTGTTTAATATTTAGAATTGATAAGCCAAAAAATGAGCATATTATTAATGTTTCTTGCTTTTGACTTTCAAAGATTTTTTTCGTAAGAATTTTTGTGAAAAGCACCGCTGCACTTTCAATCAAGTACTATGCAAGTCTTTAAACCTAGTAATATGCACACACCATTGCCAATAGCTGACAACTGCCCAACTTGAAACTAGAGGTAGGCTACAGACAGAGTAGAAATTATTTCACGACCCAAACCTTAAGACCTACATCGGTTATGAAACTGCAAACAAAAATTTTTTTTAAGGATACTGAATTGAATGGTTTTGACTATAATATACACAAAAACTATGTAAATTAAGATAGTCACAAGTTTTTTAAGAGCCAAACTGATTTTTGTATAAAGAAAAAATACCTACTTTAGCATTAGTTTCCTCTGTCACTAAATGATCACCATACCAACTGTCCATTACTGGTTGACCATGAGTCTATATTAACATAAAATATTTCATCATTATAGTTTTGGTTAGGCAATGAGCTGAATACTATATTATCTAAGTCCAAGGAATAATTAATCACTCACAAGGAATAATTAATCATTCACAGACTATTTTATCATACAGAGACTTCTAAGACAGGATGGTGCCCACCTCGCTCTCCCCCTAGTCACTGGAATGACATTTTTTTTAACAATGGACAGAAAGAACTCGATCGAAATGTGCATACATAAAATTATCCATTCGCCTATTTACAGCATTCCTGCTTTCTGTATTCTCCATCATCCAGGTTGAAGAATAACTATAACAAAAATGCCAAACTTATTTCATATGGGACTAGATGGAAACCTTGGAGCTCGTGCCCAACTGAAGCCTCAACCTACTTCATACAAAGCAAATTAGTAGAGTGCAAGAAGTAACTTAACATCACTCTGTATAGCAATATATATCACAGTCTTACTTTTCAGCAATGTTGGGGGGTAATCATAGCTGGACTAATCATAACAGAAAGACCACAGGATTCTACTTGGAAATCGATATCAAGAAATTTCAATGCTTCCAGAAGATAAATTTTAAAATAGTTACTTCAAGAATGAAAATAAATGTTTAATAATTAAATTTATAAAAACAAAGAAAACAAACATGAAACGTTGTGACATTTCTGTGCAATTAGGAAATACTTAAGGCTCAAATTTCTTTGATGGATAACATAGTAAAACATACTTCAATATACTAAGTATTAAGTCTATTGCTAAGGAAAACATACATACCCTGTCTTGCATCAACAAATCTTTGACAATATCTTTGGATACAATAGTTTTCATACTTTGTGAGAACTCATCCGGACTCATATATGCAATATGACCTAATGCTACAATTGATGTGATGTAGTTGGCCGATTCTGGCGTTAAATTTTCCTTTACATACTGAAATAAGCAGACAACAAACAAAAGATAGACTAAACAAGAGTTCAGCAGGGCTGACAAAACAGGCAGAAGGACAGCACCTAAACATAGGTCTGTTTTTCAAAATGGATAAGTTTTTGTTCACAATCACAGTCTGATCAATATGAAGTTAATGAAAGACTTTGTATAACTCCTCATTTCATAAACATTTCTATCATATAAAAGCAGTCAGTGGTCTTACTCATAGTTCTTACATAATCCTAGGTCTATTAACTTAGGCCTAAGTCTATTAATTTATGCTTTCAACTTATTAATAAGCACAAACCCTAGTATGACAACTGCCTTACTTATTACAAACAAAAGGGTCCTTAGGAACCTGAACCGCTCCCCTGACAACTAGATGCTTAGGATATCTGACAAAATATTGTTAAACAGTTTCAGCTGTTGAAAACAGTGATCCCTGGGGTGGGGCCAATTTCAAACCAAAGGCATAATTTGAACAATAGAAGAATATAATACAAACAAATAATCTTACATCAAACACTTGTGATAAAGCAGCATCTTTGTTATTTCTCACAATACTGTTGATACATCTTAGAGCATGTTTAGATTGTTTAGGATTACCAATTTTTGCTGTATGTTGTAAGATAGGTAATAATTTACTGAAATGTACAAAACATACAATCCAAGAGTTCGAATAAAGTACCAGTGTTACAGTATGTTCTATCAAATTTGATGGACTTAATAAATAAACATTCTTAATATAGGGACTTTTTCTTTACAATTAAGCATTATGATCTAAAAATTGTTGGATATTGTATGGTTTTGCCATAATCAAGTCGGTCTTTATATTGAAACTTTTCGGTAGCTTGTGACAGGCTATATTTTGAAGCCATCTAGACAAGTTATAGCTTTCCTTAAAAATGACTATAGTTCATAATCAGAATTGAACTTTGCAGTGTTTTTCAACAAGGTATAAACTAGTTGGCAAATGCTTGAGAAGGGTAATACTACAGACAAGAAACAGACAAGATACACCTGTCCTGTGGTATGAGACTAACAGATTGAACTTTTTCAGGCCAGTATCTTAGTTAATTTGAAAATATAAGAAATTGTACACACCATTGAGGTCCTCCTGGTCTAAAACGCCTGACCAGTCAGCTCTATAACATAGAGTGGACTGAAGCCAAAGGCTGAGGTCTACTATAAGTGGACTGACTGGGAGGTCACTATTGGACCAGCCCGACCTCAGTGGTGCTTACTATTTCTTAGTATTTCTTATTATATTGCACATTTTTCAACACTTGATTTTTTGCAAAAGCAAAAGAATAAACATTGTTAAACATAGTTCAAACTTATCGCATAAACTTTGTTAACGTGGTGCCGAATTTTGTTGCTCCTTGAATTTACAATGTGCGTTACAGGACACTAAACAAGTGTTACTAAACACTTGTTTAAGTGGCGTATGACATCAGATATGACATCTATGCCCACTATGTTTTATGTGTGTAAAGAAGAAGAAATTTTATGTAAGGTATAATATAACATCAGTCATCGAAATTCACACTAGCCCGACAGCAAAAAACTAGTAGTTTTGCCATGGGGCTTGTAAAAAATCCGATTGTGCTAGCCCGACGTGCTTGCGTTTATTAATAAAGCCACAAAACTGATTTGTTTACAAAACATCGTTTGTTCATTAATCAGCGTATTTCGCTCATTTTTTTTGTGTTTTGTAAGGTTTGAGTGTATTGTATTGATATATACAGGTTTATACATAAAAACAATCGGAAAAGGTAATAATTCAGTAAAATATAGACCGTGTCAATTGTAAACAAAAATCCAATATGGCGGTAGGTACGAAATGGAAAAATTGTATTCGTCCAAGATTTTACGATTTTTTTTATGAAATTTGCAGCAATTAAGCATGGGGATTGAAAGATTTTCATGTCATAATGCCCCCTCAAAAGTTTTGTAATGTTTTAAATCATACAACAGT
This sequence comes from Mactra quadrangularis, assembly GCA_025267735.1. Classification (NCBI taxonomy): domain Eukaryota; kingdom Metazoa; phylum Mollusca; class Bivalvia; order Venerida; family Mactridae; genus Mactra; species Mactra quadrangularis. The sequence continues at coordinate 13,974,131 of CM046308.1, read as the reverse complement.
AGTTTAAAGTACTAAAAAGTTCACTTAGTAAAATGTAAACATTCGTCCCCAATAATTTTCGTTACCGACACGTTCTGTATTTTTTTTTTATTTTTTTTTTAATTACGGGAAAATATAGACTTTTTTTTAAAGAAGTTAAACTTATCTTCAGATAGATTTTATAATTGAAAATTAAAAACAGTATATTGGAATTAAGTTATCAGAATGTCCTGATATATATACAGTCTCATACCAAAGACATATGCAACATGTCTCTGTTACAGACCATGAAGTACTGGTAGCCTCCTTATTTCTGAATTATGTTTTGATCTATCAATCAATTCCATTATATAAAATAACATAGTTGCTAAACTTAAAAACCTAAAACTATATACAACAAACCTGGTACTAATTGTCACAAAAGTCTTTCATTATAATATGTTTCATACACATGACTTGGTTAAAAATATTACTTTCAATATGTAAGTTGTATTTTATTTTGTTCATTTAAGTGTTGTTTTTCAAACAAACATTTTACTTTTTATAAAAATGATTTCAGAAATCATTTATTAAAAAAATCATGTAGCATTGCTACTAAAATCTCTTTTTTCTACAGGGTGTGAACATCTTTTCTTATCAATTTCTCATGTGTTTATTGGACAACCATTATGAAAAAGTTTGGGCTAGTAAAAATATTTTTGGGCTTGTAAAAATTCCTGAATTACTAGCCCGACTTGCTTGTGAATTTTAATTTTAATTTCGAAGACTGTAACATAATGTTATCATAATGATACAAGTTTATGACAGTAAGAAATAATTACAAGTCAAATACATACCTGAAAATCTCTGGACTTTCTGTTTCAAGACCTAAACCACAATTAGCAAACACTTGTAAGGTAATATCAGCTGAAAACAAGACAATGATATTCATAGACCATATATGATATCACAATTAATATTTAGATTCAACAAACTAACAGATGTTGACAGGGCTCGAATTTAACAAAAAAATTGACTTGCAACTTTTAGCGAGTTCGAATTTATTTCAACTTGCAAAATGAGAAAAACTCTATTTATTCTCAAAATTTCAATTGCAAACATATTAACTATTCATATATGCAATGAACTAAATAGCACTATATCTAACTATGTATGGAACAATGGCGTTATAGTGGGATAGACAAAGTATAACAAACATGTCTTAATGGTGAATCTTTAATTGATACTATCGATCTATCTGTCCGTTTCAACACGATTTGAGTCTCATTAGTTATGACAGTAATATTATTGCTTGAATTTCAACTCGCAAATATGTGCGAGTTAGAATAAAAGTTACTCGCAATTTTCAAAATCCATTCGCATTATAGGAGTATGCAAGCTTAAATTTGAGCCCTAGGTGAAGATTTAAAAGAGTAGAAACAAATATAAAATGTACTCTCTAGCTTACTTTCCTGACATCTGGTCCATAACAAATTGATAACAAATTCAGGGCATTTAAATGGCAAACATAGGGCCTTTCAAACATCTCAATGTCTGCAGCAACGGCGAGAGTTGGCATAGTAAAATTTTGTCTTATGATTATCTCCCTTCTCATTTATTTAGCTTTGATTTAAAAATTAGTTCATCTGCACCAGATCATAGAAAATTTATTTGTTATATTATTGGTCTGTGAGGTCAATAAAAATAATTAAATTTGAAATTCTTACCCAATTATCCATCACTTATGTATATACCCTTAAAAAGTTCATTAGTATTTTAAACAGCCGTCTAATGACAGTCATATTTATAATTCCATCATTTTGTAAGTAAAACAAGAGTCACTATTTCAGTAAAAAGTGTACCTATGTTTAGAACATACCAAAAATGGATGATAGACTTACCAACAATTTCATCTTCATCTTTAAGGAATGATATAAGAGTATCAAAAGTTTCTTCTCCTTTAAAATAATGAGGAAATACACTAGACATACACTGTAAAATAAATAGAAGAAATAATTGATTCATTAAAAATATAAAAACAAGAAATGTAATGTGGAAACCACATTAAAGCCTGGTTTTCATAAAGATCTGACCATAAATGACAGAGATATCCAACATATTAAAAACTTTAACACAAAAATTATGAAGGGAAATATTTCATAATAGAGCCAGGTTGAGTTCAGGTTACTGTCTAATTCTGTTCATCACATGGTATCATTGTATGAAGTTTCATAAAGACTGACAATAAATGGCGAGTACAAATATAAGTCAGTTTTATCTTATTATTTGCAGCTGATTTTAACCAATAATTAATAAGAAAATTAATTATACTGTTTATAAGTTTGTACAGCCAGTTTTGCTATCAAGCAGAAATATTCATACATTTATACACATATAATCATAACATTACATTTTGATCAAATTGATAATATTTTGGAGGAATAATTTTTTCCTTCAAATATAAAGTATTATAGCAATATTTTCCAAATACAATATTTTTAGAAAAGGAGAATTTTGTTTAAGAAAAAGGACACATTCATACCTTTTTTATGGAAGGGAATGGGGCAAAAATACTTAGAGAGAAAAACACTGTGGGACTTTTGATGAACAAAGTTCTATCCTACTAAAGATCACCATTATGCAAAAATAGAAGGGGAAGTCAAAATCATATGATTATAAAGCACATCTGGTTTCCCTAAAGGGATACAGGTTCAAATCCCACCATAATGCGGCCGTAAATACTTTCTATATGAATTTGACAATAATGTCAATTTTCCTCAATTACAGTGTATGAAGAACTTGCCTGCCTTGTGAAAGGGCAAGTGATACTGGTTGTAGACAAGGGTCCAGGAAAGCTAGGTAGAGTGAGTTTGCTAACAAAAATTAAAAATAATCTAAATCATGTTAAGTATATAAAAATAGTTACCAATAAAAGCTGAGCTCCTTTTTCTCCGGGATCAACTATTCCATCAGCTATTGTACCTTGACCTTTGACAGCATCTTCTACATGTTTGACTAGCAAAGTCATGGCATTACTATCAACCATTACAGGTGCTACACGTTCTAATAATGACTTAGTGGTGTTATATAAAAATATCTGTGACTGTGTACAATTAGTATTTCCTCCTCCAAGTTTTTGTAAAATATCTCGCTGAAAATGTACAACAATTCATACTTTAATACATCATATTTTAACGAAATAGTCCAACAAGTAATAATTCTTCAGTTTTTTCATGACAATCTGTCAGCACAAATTAACTTTAATCTGAGTTTGAAAGTTTCAAAGTTTTCTCTGGACAATTTATTGTCCAACTCAAGCATTCTATTCCAATGATGTCAGTTTGCTGGTTCTTGCAGATCTGTATAATCTGTAAAAAGTAGGACAAACTTTACTATTACTATCCCTAATTCACTAGCCCTATTCAATTTTCACTAGTCATGGGCTTCTGGCTAGTTAGCTAAGGCAATCAATGTCTATACCAATCTGGTTAAAATGTTCAAGATTTCCTCAGTTGTATCAATTAAAAGTACAAAGGACTTTTCCATGACTTCACCTATTAGCATATTTAACATAAGTTCATAGTTACATTCTGGGCTCAAAGAAATTAGCAGCACCCCTGAACCGAAGACCTTTCAATCACTAGGCGTGCATACAGCCACTAGACTATTGCTCCTACAATCACAAACAGGACAAACATATTGTTATTCAAATAAAGAAGGTGACATAAGGAATGGTCAATATCTTACCACATTGTCATTAGCCTTTTTACAATTACAGTCAGGGCTGACAAGATATCTCATCAATAATCTTAATCTACGATCATCACGCATTACTTCATTTAATTTTTTTAATTGTTCTAAGGCTTTTGGTTGATCTGGTAACGTTCCTGTAATACAAATACATCAATTATTAAACTTTCTTACAATCTCATATGTTAAGTTAAAATTTTAAGTTTTGAAAAACTGTGAACCTACTTTTAAAATACAGAAAGAGACAGATTTCATGTAAATTACATAATAGTAATTTATTCCCAAAGTACTGACACAGTATACATGTATATACTGAAAACTCACCCATGTAATGTTCTTAAGCTTATTGTCAAAATCATACAAATTGTATTCAAGAAGATTTTTCATAAATTGACAGAATGCTTTTTCTATCAAATCTGATCACACAAGACTCTTGTTTAAACAATACAAAAAAACTTACTAGATAACTGTAATAATTTAGGTAAGAATACAACATGATCTCTAGGGTTTGCTGCCATTCTATCTAGACCATCTAGAAGATACTTGACACATGTACGCACTCTGTAGATAGAAATAATATGTATGTGATGCAGATAAAATAAACAATAGTTAAAATTGTTATATGTATTTGAACATGTGACTTGTGGTGCTTTTCACAAAAATTCTTACGATACAAATCTCCGTAAGTCAAAAGCAAGAAGCACTAATAATACAGTCATTAATTGGTTTATCAATTCTCAATATTAGAATTGTGCAGAATATAGTATACCTTTTGAATATCATATCGTAGTTATTCATATCATCCATCTGACTTTGAACTGCAAGTTATATATGAAATTGACTTACGCTAACTTTTTTCGTAAGAATTTTTGTGAAAAGGAGCACAGATTTGTATTATTTTAATTGATAAGGTGCTTAACCCAGCAACTCAACATTTTTCCAGTCACGGTTGTCATGTAGACAAAGGTGTAATAGTGTCCTCAAAACAACTATTGACATGGTTACTGTAACAACTTTATTTTAACCTGTAAAAGATGATATTTCATTACATGATCTAAATTTGTGTCTATCAAGTTGGAAATTATTCTAGGTGTTGCAATACTGCTGTCTTCAACAGGTGTTCATGAAACACACCTACGACCATAGGTATAAAAATCAAAATTCATTAAAATCTTAATCAATAGTTCTATGTTATTTTGTCAATGACATATTAATGAAAGCTTGTTATACTTACGTATGTCTGTGTTTCATCATTTCATGGAATGCTCTGAAAACAAACAAATGTAACATCGTAAGATATTTATGACAAATTTTGGAGACTTCAGTAATACATCAATTTTTGTACAGTCAACATTTATAATCAGAATCAGTGAATCTCCTAATCTAAAAATACTAACAGAATTATAGTCAACAAAATTAGGTTATGAAACAGGATGTCAGTTGAACAGATCAATTTAAGAGCAAGCACTGTATCTCATTGGTAGAATTTTGGTTGCCCAACATAAATTGTAGGTAGCCTAAACTTAAAAGTGGTAGGCATTCAGACACACACTTATTTTGTAGACTGATGTTAAACACTTATGAAAACTTCCTTAAGTCACATAATATGGTCAGTTTGTATTTATGGCCATTAACTACTAATTTAATGTAAATACCTATCCGTTGGCCAAATATATTTTAACTCAAACTTCACTAAATTGTTCAAAATTCAAACAATCATAACGAATAACACCTATCACGATGGAAATAAGAGATAGATCTCTTTTTTCAATCATCCCGGTATTGATGTACATGACAATGGCATCTTACATACTGTTTTTTACTATTTGTATGCCATGTGTCATGTAATTATTACCAAAATAAATAACTACATTTGTTTAAATTATTATTATTTATATACTTATTATTATCAACTGAATTGCAATTTTTGGTATCTTTTTTTTCTCAAATTTCTGGAAAAATTTAAGCTGATCCTTCAAGTTTTTTTGGTCGGTCCAATGCCACTTCTAAAAATAGTAATTAAACAGTACTTACTTGGTAGCTGGTTCATCTAATGAAGCATATAATTGATATAATCTCTTCATACGTTCATCAGGTGGAAGTTGATATGGTACTAAACATATGTTAAATATTCTCTCAACAAGTAATCTGAAAATATACATTTTATCTATAGACCAACTACTATGAGGTAAACAAGAGCAGTACAAAGACAGCATGCACAAATTCTCCAAGCGTTTTCTATGAATGAATTGAGATTAACTCCAAATTTATTCAGAGTTATACCCCAAGGTAGTATAGTTTATATAGTCCTTATAACTAAGTACCCAAACTAACAAGTAAATTTCTTGATAATCATTTAAAATATTTATTTTTTTAAAAATCTTTAATCTTATAAGTAACTCCAACACACAAGTAACAGCACATGCTCTTATTTTCTTTAAAGTCTTGAGCTAAATCAAAATTATTTTATTAAAATCAAACTATGTAACCCTGTATTATTTTACTGCAAAAGAGAAACCAATAATTTTCATTTATTGGTTATGTTGAAAACTTACGTTCACACAAATTGAAGTCACATCTATATACATCAGGTAGATATGAAATAAGCATGTCATGAAAATTATCACTGAACCGAAGATTAACAAAGATGTAATTTTTCTTATTTATTGGGTTTAACACTGTGTCAACACAATTTTAGGTCATTTTATGGTGCCCAGCGCACCTACTCTAGCTTTCCTGGACCCTTGTCTATAACCAGTACTCACATACCCTTCAACAAGGCCGGAAACTTCTCCATATTACCTAATCAATGGAGGAAAATTGACATTATTGTCAAATTTTCATGAAAGGGTATTACCTCCCCAGGTGGGATTTGAACCCGTACCCCCTTAGGGACACAAGATTCCAAACCCAGCATGTAACCAACTGCACTATCGACCCAGGTTATCAAAGATATATCATTGTCCTCTTCATGGAAGACACAATCACTAAATAATTCATTTTTGGGCTTACCTGTCTTCTGGATTTTGTTGATAATATGCATGAAATACTTTGTCTTTAACCCAGATAATCTTTTTCAGTCTGTCCTGAGATACAGGGTCCATGTTTGTTATACCTTTATACAATTGTCCAAGACCATTCAACGCATCTCTTCTTATCTTAAACTGCAATGAAAATATAAGTTAGATTATGTTTTACAAATCATCATCATCATCATCTTAGTTGTTGTCATCATCATTTTTTTCTGAAATATAAAAGTGTTAGATAATTTGAAGATATATATGTAGAATACAACCAAGTAAATCTAAACGCCAGATAGCTAAGTTGTAAAATTTATTTGTTTTGTTCTAGTCAAGTGACAAACATTTGACTAAGTCTGATAAAATCAGATTCACATGGTTGAAAGTAAAAGCTTAGAAAATATTGAAAACCTACTTTCAATATACTGAATTAGACAGACTTCATATAAATTAAATAGTGTTTTGTCACAAAATATTGAAATCAGTATTAATAGTGAAAACTTTACTCATGGATTCATTAGTTTGACTTAGATTTTTAGAGCATGGACAAACCTTTCATCTACACACAAAGAAAGTCAGCTTTCTGCAATGGGTGTTCACATTAAACAATGTTTCAATCTAATTACATGCAGCAAATTGAGACAACAGCTGCATCAATAACATATTTAAATTACAAAACATCAGAGCACAAGGCATTTTTGGAACGATGCTAATTAAGCATCATTCCAATGGTAACAAGAAAGTATAAGATTACTCTTTTCACGCCTCAACAATTTTCAACATAGACAAAGAGGCGTAGTTCAAGCGTGAAACTCATTAACATCTCATTTAAATGTAATACAAAGCTGGCTTGTGTTGTTGTTCTTGAAACTCTTCAGGAAAAGGGAGGTTACTCTCAGGACATATAAATTTTGCAATGGAGACGGGACAACTCAACCCGTAGACAACTCAACCCACAACAGCTGCAATGATTACTTATGTAAAAAGGGCCTACGATGTTTTTGACAATGCCTGTTATATGCGTAACATAATTACATCATTCGATAGTAATAAACAATATTAAATGATCGTATTATATTAAGCAGTGGCTTGAGTTACGGTACCGTAACTCTAGACCAAGGTGCTAGAGTTACGATGTTCCGTAACTGTAGACAACCTTGACAGGGTCGGCTAGATTTACGGAAGTCAAATAACATGCGTATGTTTCAACTTTTAAACGTCGAAAAACATGTTTAAATTCATTATTACTCGAAATAAACAAATATTTACCGACGTGACTTATCCAATTGTTATTACACCCGCCATTTTGGATATGACTAATACACTTACCGGATGTTTAATATACGGCGATATGACGTTGTCGCCTTCAAAGTGTCACATCAAAAGTTTACTTGAGCAATTTTAAGTTATCAAGTTTGATTATAATTTGGAATGATTATGTATAAGTGTGTACGGAATTTTAAACAAATATTTATATAGGAAATATACGATTCTTAGAGTAATTTTAATTGTGAATAAATTGCATGTGCAAAACATTAATTTGACTTAAAATTCGTGAACAAAAATGGGATTGTAGCTTGATGCAAAAGAGCTTAGTACTTGGGGGAAAACCTTAAATGAATTGTAAGAAAGTCGATGCTTTTGTGAAAAAAATCAGCCTGTCATTCCACACCAAATCTTTAAAATTTTAACGAAAATATTAACGAACTCATTAAAAAATACCCATTGATAACCAAAAATGAGAAGTTGTCAGCTCCTTTTGGTTAAAGAAAATAGTCCAGAACAAGTAAATCTGTGAGCTAATGCTCACTAGTGATACCCCCGCCAAAATCTAAAATACGCGACAAACAGGAAGTAGATGAGTAAGGAGCATGAAATCGCTTTACACCACATGGGACTATAGGATGAAGCAACATGCAAAGTTTCAGGCTGCTGCATGGTATAGTTGCTGAGAAAACTGACGGAAATTTTGTAACGGACGGACGGACGCAGGCATGCACGCACGGACAAGGGTAAAACAGTATACCCCCCTCTTCTTCGAAGCGGGGGTATAATAATCTTTGGTTAGGTGAGATCGCTGCTGTACATGACCCTAAAATGTGTTGATGAAAATTAATTCTTTGACTGGTTTATTTTGTTTGATAAAGTAAGATAAACCTTTCCATGAGCAAACCACTTGAGAAGTCTAGAGCTATCCTTTTGTTAAATTCTGTTAATTTATACTTAATACATTATTTTATAGATAATATACATAATAATATATATTCTTTAATCAAAAAATAAGTTCAGGACATCGTTCCTCCAGCACTCCAGTGCTTTGATTTCAATAAGTGAGGAAGGGGGCCTTGCTTGATATAGAGCAATAGGTGAAAAATTATCTCTATTTCATTGATAGGCGAACCAAAAATACACGGCAACCTCAAAAGATGGGGAAGAAATGATTTCAAAGAAAATTTCAGATGGTAGGAGAAGGCGCCAGTATAAGGTCCCTGTTTTATAAGAGAAAAAAGTTCAGTAGTATAAAGAAATGAAGAGTTCTTACTTTTTTATCTCTGGTTCTTTCTTTAATGATCTCTAACATTTCTGGTGTAGTGATATCAAAGTTTTTTCTAGCTATATTAAGTAATGTATTAACAACTTCCATTCTCACTGTTTCTTCAGCATCGTGTTGTCTAATCTTTACTTGTTCTAAAATAAATACATCAATAGGGTCTTACATTAATTTCTAAAATAGGTTGCCCGAATGGACAGCCAACAAAAATTCTGACTTGCCCAAACCATATGTTTAATAACAGGAACGAGTTGCCCGAACCAAAATATAGGTTGTTGGGGGCAATAGGCCGACCTTTAATGTCGAGCCCTGGATCAATAGATCATTCATAGAGTACAAGATAAAATGCTTAAGTGAAAGTTCCAAATTTTCTCGAGAACCTGAAATTACTTATTTTAGATGGTTTTACAAAGCAAAAGAAACATTTCTCATGTCTTAAATTCATGCATATTAAGGCCAGTCTAGAAAACTTGCACTGATGTAAACATGTGAGTTGGGTCATTCTTCTAACACAGAAAAGCAGAGTGCTGCATCCTGCCCATTTTCTCTTCTTTACTTACTTCTAAACTTGTACAAAAAAGTCATGTTAAGACCAGAGATTCAATGATGCACTCAGTCCTTCTGACTCTCAGACTTTTTTACTTGATCAATCAATGTAAATTACCATCACAAAATTTTCATTTTTTACGGTTGAACAAGAGCTTAACTCTTAAACATTGCCAGACAAGAAGTCATAGACCAATAACAAAATTATTCAAAATTATTTTTTTACTTCTTGAGCAACATTTACAAGCATTGCAAGAAAACATACCAAGTTTTGAGTAATTTGACACAAAATGGGACACTAATTATGTCCGAGACAAGCATAAGGCTTGCCAACACAACAGATACAAGAAACACCAATATGTTGCTAAGTTATGTACCGAAAAAGTACCTACATATTTTAATATGATGTTAATGTTAAACCTACCTATGACATCTTTCACCAATTCTGGATGATTTAAAACAAAGTTGACAGCTGACTGAACACATATAGTTCTTACTGTTATACTTATATCATTAAACCTGAAATAAAACATTTTCTTTAATATGTAATGAACAAACATGAATGTACACATAAACAATGGTCAAATTAGTGGTCAGTAGTGGTTTGCCCACACATGATAAAATAAAACATAACTTATTCTTCAGCCTATGATCTTTTCAATTCTTAAATGCCAATTCAAAATGACAAGTATTTTAACAGTTACAGGGCTTTTCATGTCTGAAGACAATATGATGCCACACTTCATTTTTACAATCTCATATCTTTACCATTTATGACCACATAAGACCATTCATGTAAGTATGATTCAGAGTATCACAAATGTATTTCTTGCATTAAAAATTAGCTGAACATTTCATCACTAAGAATGAAAAATACGTATAGGTTATTAAACAGGGCAAGTGTGCCTTAAGGAAGATATCGGCACACTTGCTTAGGTATTGGCCCGAGGGCTAATGCCGGAGAAAGTGTGCCGATATCGACTTAAGGCACACTTGCCCTGTTTCATAACCTTTTTATTGCATATGTTGACCAATTCATGTAACGATGATTTTTCTACAACAAAAATACATTTTTTCTCGACGTAACGCGCTATTTTGCACGTTGACGTTACGTCACATGTATTGTTTTGTTTATTCAACGTCGAAATGTTGGAATCTAATGAACGATTGTTATAAAACGTAAGTCTTGATAAATTGTTGATTATATTATTAATTTTCACTATGAAAAAAACAGACTTCGTAAAATTGAATAGCTTCTTGTTGCTTATTACGTACGAATTCCACGTGCGGAAAGTCTGCAGTTGTTGGACTGCAGGTGCGTAATGACCGGAAGTTGCCTCAATATCGATTTTTGGCACACTAGGAAGTGGGCCAAATATCGATATTTTGGCACACTTGCTCAATACTGGAATGTATTGCCCACATTGAGGCTATATTGGCGCACTTTCTCGTCGATTGTGTTACTATTTATAGTAACATATGCAATAAAAACAAATACACAGCCTACATATAAACTAATTGACTGAAATAGTATATTTCCTGGACTAATTGCATACATACGAAACAAAAACTAAAAATGTCCACCTGCACAGACAAGATACAAACAATTTTACCGATACTTATTTTTTGCTTTGTTTTTCTTAGTGGCGAGTTATGTCTTTAAAAATTGTTGAAACTTGGGCCACTAGCGAGCTAAATATACTGCATCAGAATTCTAGTCAAAATATATCATGGTACACAACTGGACACAGCTCACTAGCTAAGTTAGAAAGACAGTATACATACCTTCCAAGGAAACAATTCCATAAAGGTTTATTCTGTTCAGCCAGATTTGATCCAGGGTCAGAAAACATCTTTGATAAAATCTTTGTCACTTGCTTCCTCTCTGACTCTTCATTACTCTAAAAGTGAAGTAAAATCATAATTAAAACTTGGTTAATATACATGGACATGGATACATGATACTAAATATAGCAACAATACTAAATATATCACATGATATTAACTATATAGCAACATTATACTAAATATAGCAACAAGATACTAAATATAGCAACTAAATACCAAATACAGCAACATAATACTAAATATAACAACATGATATTTAATATAGAAACATGATACTAAATATAGCAACATGATATTAAATATAGAAACATGATACTAAATATAGCAACATGATATTAAATATATAACATGATACTAAATATAGCAACATGACATTAAATATAGAAACATGATTCTAAATATAGCAACATGATATTAAATATAGAAACAAGATACTAAATATAGCAACATGATATTAAATATAGAAACATGATACTAAATGTAGCAACATGATACTTATTATAGCAACAATACTAATTACAGTGACACACAACTATAAATAGCAACGGAGTCAAGAACTTTTTTAGTAAAAAAGGATATTGACAAATAAACAGTCAATCAATAAATAATAATACTATAATCTTGATATCATCAACATAAAAAAGAGTTGCGTTGACTATGCAAAAGTAGTTATCAGGAAGCCAGATAGACATTGGTTTAGAACAATCCAAAACCTACCTTAATGTTTCCTACAGCAAAAACCTTACTGTGAATTGAAGGACCAGTAAGCAGACTTGACAAAGATCTGAATTAGTTGGTATTTTCCAAAAATTGGGCTCATAATAAAAGTAAATATTTAAGGTTGTACAAAATAACATAAAATATAATGGATTATTTACATACCTTTAATTTAAACTCTAGTTGGGGTAATACAGCCAGTAGTACTGATGGTGCTATGGCATTTAATTCATAGATTAAATCATATAAATGTTCTGATAGATCACTTTCTGATGTTTTACCAAGCATTAATGCATTGTTGAAAAACTGAAATAAGTAGAAAATACCCATAAAACAGTGTTTGTTCCCCATTGCAAAACTCTGACTTGGATCTCTACCCAGTTGTCATGATCAAATTTACATCAAAAGGCAAAGCAATTTAGTCTGTTAAAAATAAATGAAAATTTTAGACCATGAGTTTTGCAAATTCACTAATTCAGTATAAGACAGTAAAGCAATCTGTTCCTTTGAAGCTTGAAGCTTACAGTTCAGACTTCACACACAATAATAACCGACAATGAAATCTCCCTGACAAACAAAGTATTTACTCAGATAAGATTCATAAATCTAAAATAAAAAATCTTTCTTTTGATTTAAGAATCCTTGACTAATATAAAGTAAGAAACATGTAACATTGCATAAAAAGGTCATAACCAGGGCTCACAAGCTGCATATTACACTTGAAATTATCAATTAAATATTGCAGAGCTTGACATTAAAGGTCATCCGATTACCACTGACAACATAATTGGAACAGACAACTTGTTACTGCTAGTAAACATTTGGTTCAGGTAAGTAAAACATATAGCTGGTCGTCCAACCAGACTACCTAGTTTTTAAAAATTAATGTCGAGCCCTGATAATAAACGATTATAAAAAATATCATAAGTTGGGTTTTAAAAGACTAACACAATGAGAAATACTCACTTGTTGCACATATGGTTCTATAGAATTACTAGCTCTGATTAATAATTCTTTGGCTAAACAATATGCTTGTCTATTCTGACTCTGAAATAAAGGATTATAATACATAAAAACAATAATATTTTAAAATGGATAGCAATCTAATCATGTAACAATAGACAAAACAAAAGTATCCACGCTAAGTTTTTATGAAACAAAATTACTGAAACAAGAAGGTTCTGAGGACCTGGGCTGCTAACCAGAGAATTAGGTCTAAAGTACCCTTGACACAAGATCTTAAACAAAAACTTTAAACCTCTGTAATTGATCTAATTTTAACCCAAGCAACATAACTACATGTTAAACAATCTTTGTAGAGGACCTTAAACAATGCCAAAATTGGAAATTGCAAGCTTTAAGACTTTTACAAGATGATTTTTTCAAAAATGTTGACAATTTATGCACACACACACTGGAAAGACCAAATCACAATAACTCAACCTGAGCACAGTGGTGACAAGAGTGCTCAGGTAAGCTTAACAAATGACTTCAAAAACAAACCTTTTGAGGTTCTACAACATTTAGTAGAAGTGTTTCCAGAAGTTCTGGTGATACAACATCTGCCTCTGTTAACAATGGAGTCATCATATCTATCATGAAATTCTTTACTTTTGATGTATGCTTCTCACTAAAATATAACAATACACAAAACATTGAAATATAGGGCCTGTTTGATTTAGCCTACTCTGAGTACTCCGGTATACTCTGGGAGCACCGATGAATCAAATGTCTCAATTTTGTGGCAAAAGAACAAAATGGTGGAAAATATCATAAGATGCTTTTTGTAAGATGACAGCAGTTCATCAAAAGAATATGATGATGATCTGACACAAAATAATGGTCAAAGAACAACATCGCAATCCTCGCATTCAAACATGGTTCTCAATTTTTCAGTGATCAGCATACTCCAATTACTCAGATGTGGCGAATCAAACATGCCCATAAATGGTTTTTATGATTGCCAAAACCTGCCCGATAAACTCAACTAGAAATATATCAAACTCAAAATCCAGGGAGTGCATTATTTTTCAGCAGACATATGGGATGAAAATATCAAATTGTTTGTTCACGTAAAAACTTTAAGTTAGTATCAATGGAAGACTAATTTCAACAGATATCAGCTGATCCAGTGAAGAGGCAACCCTGACTATGAATCATAAACAATAAAATATGGCACCTTATTCCACTAAAGGAATATTATGGCCACCGATAAAAACAATACTTACTTGATCACAGCAAACATGAGTTTAAAAAGACTGCAGAATATTTCCTGGCTATCATCTAATTCAATACAAATGTTAAATGATTTCACCCAAGCCAGATTCTGAAATAAGAGAGAAGAAAATTATCAAAATCAAGAGCATAAGCCAAAATTATTGTTATATAGTATCAACTAGCCTGACAATATGAAATAAGTAATTCTCACAAGCCCAAATTAAATTTCACTAGTGCTGGTTTGCAGGCTAGAAGGTTTAAGTCATGACAGTGATTGTTTTAAAGCAGAAAAGCATGGTACAGCACACTGTCCTACCTTTATATTTCACAGCAGCCTCTGTCTTAAATTTAATTGAGCACTAGCCTGATTAATCATTATTTAAGTTGTTTAATGAAATACTCGAATATCAACTAGCTAGACCAAAATGTAGTAAGTATTTTCACAAGCTCAAATTACATTGAATTGATCTATAAGTAATTCAACAAAGCTAAAAATGGACTATGTTATAACAAAAAGACTACAATAGATGAAATGATAATCTTACCTCAAGTAAATAAAAGTAGCGTTTAAATAATGGTGAATTTGGGTTCTCCAGGCCTCTTAATTGTTTGTTTAAAAACATAAATATATCCTGCAATAAACAGATAAATAGAACATTTACACATATAACTTCATAAACATTATGATTAAACAAAGAAAATATAAGGTCTGTTTGGGGAACAAACCAAAGCGGTACTCTTGATTGAAGCAGAGCTCGACATAAAATGTTGTCCTATTGCCTCTGACGACACATATTTAGGTTCAAGAAATCTGTTACTGGTATTAAAGATAAGGTTCAGGCAAGTTAAAATAGCTGGTTGTCCAGACGGGGGCAAGAATGCCAATGCAGTTTGCAGATATTGAAGAAAACTTATCAATTGGTTTTCCGATTGTCATGAGGCAGGAGTGTGAGTTACAGGCAAGTCCCTGAAATATGAGGCACTAAGACTGCATAAGGCCACAACAAATTGATCATATGTTCTATGGATTCGCTCGCATCTTAATTTTGATGGTTTTTACAAAAAAAAATTTTATTTCCTCGCTCGCTCATAAAAATTTGGTCAAATCGTATATAAAGCATGTGAATAAAGACTTTTTTATTTTTTTTCTTCGCTCGCTCACCCCATTTTTTCCCCAGAAAAATCCGTAGAACACATGATCCACTTGGAGTGGCCTAAGGAGAGTGATTTGCAGAGTTTCAAAGTATCATGTCGTTGGTGCCAATGTTTTTAACGCAGTTATAACCTTTCATTTTTATCAATGAAAAGGTGGACCAATTCTAACCCTTTGTTATCCCTATGTGAAAGAATTGGTAAGATTGGCAACATGGACGAAACCCTGGTATACATAGAAATGTCAGAAAAATGGATTTTGAAAATTGCGAGTAACTTTTATTTTAACTCACAAAATTTTGGGAGTTGAAATCAATGCAAAAAAGTGGGCATGAAAAGGCCAGATAGATCAGTTTTAATACGATTGAAGATTAACGATAAAAACATGTTCAATATTCTTTGCCTTTTCCACAATAACGCACTTGTTCTATGTTAAATTGAGCTAAGTTGCTTTTATATTGCATATACCAATAGATACTGTGTATGCTATAACAATTTGGAGAAAAAAATTGAACTTTTTAATTTAGCAAGTTGAAATAAAATCAACTCGCATAAAATTGCAAATTCAATTTTTTGTTAATTCGAGACCTGCCTGCCAAATAAAAAATCTAATGCAATCCAAACCATACAAGCCGACCACAGACCCATGACAGTGACAAAATAGTTCATATTGATATAAAACAACTCACCTTTAAGTGTGAAGCATCTCTGTATGGTGCTTCAGGAGCAAATACCCTGAACACATCAGCAATACAACAAGCAACAAGAAGTCTTACATCTTTATTCTGGTGTTCTAAGAAGAAATCTGTAGCAAGATGAAGAGCTAGGCCAGCATATTGTTCATTGTCATCCTGTCCCATGTCTTGAAAAGCTCTAGCTATAAGCTGTAATGATGTTGATAAAAATTTCATTATTGCATGCCAGGACTTTTTTCCTTAAATAACAAGGGTCATTTATAGTAAATAAATATTAACCTGACGTTAACCTTTATGCAGAATAAAATAAAATCGAGATGACGCGGTATAAATCAATAATCGGCCTCCCATCGAGAAATGTTTGACTGACTCGATAATCTCCGTTATTTCTCCATAAATACAGTTGAACGAGTCGCGAGTTAAAAATTGAAGTGAGTAAAGAGCAATACATCGTACCGTTTAAAGTATACATATATCCGACTATTTTCTCGTGCATTGTGTTTTATATAAAATATGAGCTGGCGACACGACTCATCTGATTGGATAAATTGATATTTATTGTATTTCTGTATTGTGTCGTGCTTCAAATGTGATTAGATCTTATTACAAAATAATAAAACTTAAATTATAGTTGAATAAAAATACAAAAAATAAAAGAGTGTATGAAATAACACATTTTTTGGACAATTTTTACAATATTTTGTTTGTACAAATATTAAAAAATGAAAAAGAATTGTGCATGATTGGACTCGAACCAACACCTACTTACTACAGTAGTTCACAGTCTATCTCGGTATCATCGGCGCTATAGAGTCATACCTTATAACTCACAAACAATTACATACTCATATGAAGTACATGATCAGTTAGCATGTGCTTCTTCGTATGAATGATACGCGGAATCTACCATGGGTATAAATAGACAGACAATGAAGCGTGAAATTATTACAATGAGGGTACCAACGTCAGGTTAATATTTATTTACTATACAAGCTCCCCCTGAACTTCCATTGACGCCATGCAGTTTTCATCAAATTTGGAGTTTACAATGGATTTGTCTTACTCCTATGAATGAAGTTGGGATAAAGTTTCTCAAAAGGTTCTACATAAATAAGACCCATGCTCTTCCCCAAATACTGCAAAAAAGCCTGGCAAGCATTTTAAGACAAGTAAACAAGTACTAGTTCTTTTCTAAAAACTATGCAACTTCAGGTGTACACTATGGTGGCATAATTGCATCAAACTATTAATCCAGTGTTTATTTTTGGTCAATTTTATAGCCGTTTATGGGCTATATTCCCAATCTGAAATCATATCTTTTCTTCCCAAACTTCAATCCAAAATTCCCAATTTATCTTGAAATTTTTGTTGTTGACAAACAGCTGTATGTATGTTTCAGCTTAAAATTATTAATCCCAGTAATCTTTCCTTTAATTAATTAACTAAATAAATGAAGAATGAAACAAAAAACTTTGTTAAAACTGTTTTAGTTATTAAATTTGCACGACATTTTTTCCCAATTTAAACCAAAATGCTGATAGAATTCCCAATTCTAAGGGTATGGGTCATATTCCCAAATTTGTGGGAAAAAACATTGTAATCTATTCTTCGCTCCCAGGATCCTTGCTGTAACTATAATAACATTTTGTATTGATCTAGTGCTGTGAGATTCAGAGTACTTATCCCCAGATTGCAGCAAAAATACAAAATTGAATATGAAACATAAACAACCATAATTAGATTATTGAGATGTTAGTTTAAGTCAATGTATGCTAACCTTCAATCTCCGTACAAGTTCATCTTTGCCTAGTTCATCTGTAACCTCTTTACACCCAGGAGGGTAAACAATTTTGACGGCTTTCGTCGTCCCTCTAGCAATCACACTCATTGTTATCTATCTGAAATAAGCAAGACAGTTAGTCTTAAGGAATCTTTCTTCGTGAATCTAATTAAGGACACTTGATCTCAAAGATTTGATAAAAGCAAACTTTACAGTAAGACCAGGGACCAGGAAATCGCCGGTTTTTCGGTTTTCGGACCGATTTTTTCAGTTTGGACCGATTGAGATTTCAAAATCCTTAAAAAAATCGGTCCGGGAAAAATTCGTTAATTTTGACCTCAAACCATTAATTTCCATAATTTTCAAGAAAACGTATCGATAAAATATTATCAAACAAATATCAGTTGCTAAAACCCACTGTTTACTGATGTAATATCCTGCTTAATTGTCCACAGGTTACACATCAAGGACCCTGTATAACGTATCCATGGTTACAGGTATCATGTGGGGTTGAGGCAGTGATATTTTTTTTGATCGAGCACAGCAAGGTACGCTTGATTTGCACTCGATTAATTTGAACAGCAGAAGAATATGTTCTTACTTGATCGTGTCCATCGAACCGATTACGTTTTTCAATCGGTCTATTTGAAACCTGTAAACTTGTAAAAAACAATAATCTTTTATAAAGAATGTTTTATGAATAATTAAAGAAAACAATTTAACTGCTTTTGTTGTCAATTCCTGATTGATGTATTCGTTTAATCTTTAATTTGTTTGACTTAATTCATGATTTATTTTTACGTCTGAAATTGAGGTGTGAATAATAAGAAATTATCTTAGGACATGTATCTATGCAAATTCTTATTAATCGAAGGTACAGTTGTTGATGATCAAAATTCAATCTTCTCTTCTCCCTTCTTTGGTGAACAAAATTAATGATTACTATTAAATTCCAAATTCAACGAAAATAATTTTCAAAACGAACAGTTGCGTCATTAAACTATCTATAAATGGTGTACTATGCACGATTTGATAAACTTTTGTGTTGAAAGAAACCGCTTGAACCATTGTGATGAGATGTCATACATTTTCGAGACCCACGCTAGATCGTCACTTCGTATGAGAAACGTTTTAATCTACGTGTGTAATTAAAAAAGCTTATCATTATTTTACGTTTTCTTTCTTAATTTAGCGAACGACGCTTAAATAGGAGACATTTACTTTGGACCCGTTTTTCTGCGCATGCGCAGTTAAAATAATTTCCCCACATGACGGAGTTTTCCAACAACATTAGAACTAGACGAAACAGCCTTTTTTCAAGTTCTGTTTATTGAACGACCGACGATTGCGGGGAGTAATGTCGGAAACCATGCTTTTATTTTAGATAGAAGTTAAGTTTTGTAAAAAATTAAACAAACAATGCCAATGTATCGTATGCCTTCCTAATAAAAGGGAGCAAAAAATAAGTACTAACATGGTCGTGAATAAAGTACAGTAAACGGTCGGGTCCGTACGGTACACGTTAAAACCCGTATCCGGTACTCGGACGGCTTTGGACCGATTGACTTCGGCGAATTTCCTGGTCCCTGAGTAAGACTATGAAAATAAATCTTATGATTGTGCCATTACAAAATACTGATGTTGCAATAATGACACAGATAAATACCAGCACATATGGGAGTTCGCTCTGCTCCCAGATCACTTACCATGTAGCAATAAAATTGGTACTAATAGCTCCATTGCTCTGCAAAATAGCTTGAAATAGAACTGATATTTGTAGAAAATATGGGATGTCTATTTTATTATAAGAACAACATAGCAACTTAGGTTTACAGCTCCATTTATATTTCTGTGACTAGTAAAGAAGTACAATCTCCGTAAACAGATATCCTGTAGAGCCTTGTCGTACAGGATCTCTAAGATCTCAATGGAAGGTCACGTCGAGATGACCTTTATGTCTACCAATTAATGCGTAGCTTTCATTAATAACACTAATAATAACATTTTGATTTCGTAATTTCTATTTTTAGACCAAGGTTTGCGAGTGGTAACAGTGGTATTATTAACAGTCTGCGATTGGACTGCTCATTTCAAATTGCGTGATGTAGACGATGTAAACAAGTTACTAATCATAACAATTTCGTCATGAATAATATGATGAGAAAAGGACACCTGAACCTCAATTGAAAACGGCCAGAGAACTAAATTAGCAAGTAGGCGAGCGAAAAATTTAAGTTCGGGTTTTAATCAGATTGCAAGAAGTATAGCATGACACAACACACCATTTCAAAGTTCATTTCACAGTCCCCAGTGAAGCTTAGATCTGTTGACCAATGTTTTCATAATTTATAACCACACACTTTTGCAAAACTTGATACAGTCAGTAAATGGTCTTAGAAAATACTTAATGACCAATAGACTTAGACAATATTTGCTTTTTCCCTGTGGTGTATACAAACTTTCACTATCACAATCAAAATATGTGCACAAAGAACAAAAGGATTTACTCTGTATCTCAAGCTTTTCAGTTATAATGAGTAACAAGCTTCGATCAATGTTTGTACCGCCTGACAGGAAAGTCCATAAATTTGAAGTCTGAATTAGGTCTATTCCCAAGGTTTAAGGCCCCATCAACTTCTGGTTAAGCATTCAGATGACTTACAGACTGAGAAGACTTGGGCGCATCATGACATCAGAACTGTCAATGAATTTGGCATACGTTCAATTGTTTTACATGACATTTATTTATGGGCACAAGCTACAAGTACTGTCAATGTTTATGAAGACATCATTTGGGAGACTTTTTGATGTGCATGCAAGTGTCCATCATGTTGCGACAAAAAACGGATTTGGCCAATTTTAGGTAGCAAAAGATGGAATCAAATTTTCAATATCTGTAAAACTGCACAACAAATAAGCCATAACACAATACACAATAGAATAAAGATCAGACAATCCAATCAAATAAAAATGCGAAGAAAATAAAAGATACGACTCCGAACTCTGCTGAAATCGAAGGCCAAAATGGACTCTACCTATTTGACAACAGTGATGAACGTACAACTGTCGATTGGCTGTCTTTACATCAGATCAAGCAGTACTTGTCATCTATTTATTTGAAGGTATATTGCATTCAAGTTACACTTCTCTCTAATGCGACAAGACGTTTTATTATTGTTTTTGTGGGCAAACGGCGCGAAGAGCCGACATTGTTCCGCGACCGAGTTGATGAATGTAACAAGCGATTTGATTAGTCAAGAATTTCCTAAAACAATGCTGACTACTTTCAACATCGTTATCATCATATTTTATAAACAGAATATCAGCTAGAAAATCGTTTTCGCAGCCTCTCGTAGTTTATATAATAAATTTACCGAATTTACACTTTTTGTATACTTAGGAATACTTAATAGAAGATATCGTTGAAAAGTCCAGTAAGAGATAATATTCCAAAGAAGAAGGGAAGTAGCACCAACTATACCCAATACTAAGCCGTCATGAATTAATTCCCTTGACATAGATGAAATAACAAAGAACCAGTACCAACTGGGTAAAATAAATAACACATGAATGTATAGAATTTGTCCATATTTAAATGTTTCATGACCCTTGTTATGTCCACAATCTTAGGATTTAATAGACAAATGAGTTATTCGGGAAATGGCTCGAGAAAAAGTCTGAAAAACGTGGATTTACATAAATCATTCACTTGTTGGTATTTTATATTGAGCTCAGCGTATGTAACAAAGGCTTAGAATGAATTACAATATTTCCAAAATGTGGCTCTTTTTTACACTTAAAAATAAAAGAGACGTCTTAAAGAGACGGGAGCAACAACAGTATCTTAAAGATCACGAAATCATAATACCCATGACATAGCAGGGGCGGATCCAGGATTTTTTCTAATGGGGCCATGGGGGGCGATTTTTTTCTAGAGGGGGGTCCAAACGTTCTAACCACATTTTGCAGAATAATGCAACATTTTATTAATAAAAATACATGTATTATAAAAATCTATGTGAAGCATCGAAAAAAACTGCTTCATGCTACTTAAAAATGACTTACAGTCAAGAAATACACTAATGGACAGGTACATATTGGAAATTCTGGGGGAGGGGGTCCGAACCCCCCTCCTCCCCGCTAGAGCCTCCTATGCATAGTCCCACTATAAATTTGGAACGTATCAATATGTAAAGTGAAGACAGACAACTTATGTTGAATAATCAGCATACTAACTAGCTAACACTGACTTGAACTAAGCACTGATCTAAATGCATGGCTCAAAACTTAAAAATAGGTCAACATTTAGGATTAAAATTAATTGACAAAATTTAATCCGCTTTGATTTTAATCTTGATAAATCATTTAATCAACACAATGTGATTTAATTTCAGTATAATCTTCGAATTAAAATTCATGGGTGGAATAAACGTAAGGTTAACTCCTAATAGATTTATAGTCTGTGATTGAAACATAACGTATTGAAACATTATTGCACCGTGAACCTAATTAAAAGTCTTCGCCAAGATTCCACCCATGAAAATTATTGAATTTAAGGCATAGTGAATATAACAATGAACTAAAAATACAACATGTATTACAGATGTAAAAGTATAAACTTTCACCTTAAAGACGTGTATCTAAATTATATTGATTATAGATTGGCTCACGTATCAATTGAACTCTATTGGAATTAAAATTGTTTCAAGTTATCGTTCATTTCGAATCAAAATAAACATATACTGTGTGAATATCATTCATCGCTGGAAAGTTTTTAATCGTTACTTGAAATTAGTGAATTTGAATATTAAAGATGCTTTGATAATATAAAATAATTATAAAATAGTAAGTTGACATAAGTAAGTTTATAATAGATGGTCATTGAACTTAAAGGTAGACAGATAATTGTGAGGTTATTGATGATTAACAAATCGAAGTTAGACCATATATAATTTGTTGACATTCTTAATCGAAGACCATCGACGATTTGGTGACATTCCCCGGCGATATAATAGTGAATATTCAATATTCTTTATCGTAGACCTTTGTCATTTGCTGACATTCTTCATCGAAAATCATCGACGATTTGCTGACATTCTTCATCGAAGATCATCTATAATTTTCTGACATACTTCATCAAAGATCATCAATAATTTGCTGACATTCTTCATCGAAGATCATCTATAATTTGCTGACATTCTTCATCAAAGATCAGCAATAATTTGCTAACATTCTTCAATTAAGATCATCTATAATTTGCTGACATTCTGCATCAAAGCCCATCGACGATTTGCTGACATTCTCCGAAGATATAAAAGTAAATAATCAATATGACGAACCACACGACAAACGAGCCGGGTTACTATCTGGATGCCTTAGCAGAATCATTCTTTAACTGGTTTCAAAATGATATTTTACCAGTGTGTACGGCCATGTTTGATATTATGGTCATCCTAGTAGGTTTGATTCTCAATATTCTCCTACTTGTGACTTTCAAGAAGAGAGATCTATTCAACGAACCAAGTACTTATTTTGTGACAATGTTGATAATCTCCGACTTTGTGAGTTATCTGTTTCTATTGTTGCCCAACATTATCACAGCGATAGCATCAACTTGGATTCTATCTCAACCAGCATGTGTAATACATGGAAGTGTTATGTTTTTACTGGTGTTCGTAAATTTTAGTTTTGTTTGTGTTTTAGGCGTCGAGAGAGCTATGAAGTTGTGGCAAAAGGAAACTGAAACTTACAATAAGATTTTCGAAAATCAGAAAATCAGAATTGCTTCCATGATAGTGATATGGGCGTTAGGAATCCTGCTTGCTTTTATACCTTCAATGGGTGCTGGTGTGGTGAGATATGACTATCATCATCAAGGTTGTATGGTGGACTATGATGAATCCTCAGCCATTCTTATTGTCCATTTCCTACTGACCTTCGTCGTGTCTTTGATCGTGATAACCGTCGACTATTCACTGATTTTCAATGAGCGTCGAAAAACTGTATTGAAAGATCGAGAGAGGGAGCTGAAAGAATTTAATTGCAAGAAAAACGGAAAAGGTGTTGTAACCAATGGCAACGATTTACCAACGATACAAGAAAACGAACTGGATGAAAATGACAATAATCAAGCATTAGAAACGTTCACCACTGAAAAACCAAGGACGAAGGGTAAGAGAAACGCCAAAGGTCGACCGAAAACTCCTAAAAAGAGAGATCCTCTTCTGATTGAAATATTTAACGATGACGTAAAACATCCGACATTCCACTTGTCTTTAACATATCTTGCACTATGGGGAACCTTGATGTTATGTTGTCTGCCTTATTTTATCATATGTTTCTATGGCACATTCAACGATGGTGACCTTTGGGGAGGTTGCTTTACAATATCGTTGCTAATACTGCATGCGAGCTTTGCGATAAAGCCAGTGGTATATCTAGGTCACAACCGACAATATAGACACGTGACGAAACAAACAGTTCCAGAAAAAGTACGAAAAGGCGCCGATTCAGTTCGCTCGTCATTCAGCAGTATGACGGAAACAGTTGAAGATTTAATCTTCAGATCTAGAGCTCAGGCTAAATTTCGACAAGCTCTTGCGACACAGAAGGTAGTTTCAATGTGGAAAAGGAGGACAGCAGACAACAAAGGCAAGTTTCAGCTAAAGGAGACACCCGGACCTCAAAGTCCTGTAAAACATGTCAGCTTTGACATTAAGTCAGATTTTAGCAGTTCTAACCACCAACCAACTTCACCGACAGTAAATGGTATCTCAAAAACTACAAATGTCCCCATCGAGCAGACGATAAAGGCTGACAGAGCGTCAGTTACACCAAGTGGGGTGGTTGTAACCACATCGCCTGCTCTTGTACCTGCATCGTCTTCTTACATTGAAAGAGAACGCCAGAAGTTACTCAATGTAAACATAAATAGAAACGGACGTGTTAACAATCCATCTTTTGGTAGAGAAAATCGTCCAAATGAAAACAATATTTCACCGATACCAGGCATGATAAATGAGGACTTGGCCATTGTTTAAGAAACAATACAGTACAATATAATAAGTTTATTCAGCATTAAGCCTAATCATTAGGCTTCTAGCCATGCATGAACATACATAGACAAATATATTTACATATTTATAAAGAAGCATGAATGTTAAATTAAAGCAGTAATGTTATAAAGTGAAAATGACGTATATTCGTTAATGTTAATTTTGTAAGCGTTGAGACAGATATGAAGTTGAGCTAATAAAAATCACAAAAATCTTGGACAAAGACGTACACAATATTTTAATTTTCATTATTTTTGCAGACTGAATACTTAATAGGAAACTTTTACAAGTTTTTTTTGTGTCACCAATCAGGCATATCTAGTCTTTTTAGTTTTAGACCGTAGAGAACAACCAACACAGGGAATCAGTCTCCACTTAGATAGAATAAAACTACATGTATTTAGTTCACATAGTTCATATAAACTATGTCTATTGGAATAAAAATAGGCGCAAGAGAAAAACTGCATCGTCGTTTCAGATGATATTCCTCATGTACTAGACACACTAATTCTGGTGATAGGATATCAGCTTGTACAATTTTATTTTAAATAGTTGATTACATACTTACCCAATTCAGGTATAATAAAATTAATCCTATCAAACTATAAACAGTTTCATTGTTTCTTATTGTTACTAGTGTACTGTTGTTAAAAAAAATAATTAGTACCTTGTTCAAAGGTTACAACGTACACGTAATATAATAGACTGAATTCGGAACTCAAACTTAAGGTTTTTGTCATCCATGCACAGATCATGCAAAGTTTTCCACGCACTATTGCTGCAAAGCACGAAACACAGACTGATTCTCATTGTTTTATGCTCATATTTTCAGTGTAACGGTAAAAATCTTGAGAAAAACTCAAATATTTGAATTCCGAAAATATCTAATTTATTACAGACATACTGTCATGTGACTGTCAAGT
Source organism: Mactra quadrangularis (assembly GCA_025267735.1). Taxonomy (NCBI): domain Eukaryota; kingdom Metazoa; phylum Mollusca; class Bivalvia; order Venerida; family Mactridae; genus Mactra; species Mactra quadrangularis. The sequence goes on along the minus strand of CM046308.1, from coordinate 13,947,919 downwards.
TAAGTACATACCATGTATGAAATTACAAGAAAATTATACATGATGTAAAACTGAATACAAATGTCGTGCACATGCACTTATCGAAAACGTATACATTGTAATTGATGTCTTGGCCGGCGTTGAGCTGTTAACTCAACTATATATAAATTATAGCATTCGTATTATCTTGGCTCAGTAGAGCCTGCGCCTTGTGAGGTCAGAGCCTCAGGTCCACGCTGGACTTAAGGTACGGCAGACCGTAGTACATTTGGTATTAAGTACGACGTTCAAAGAGCTTGGGACACTCTTTTTGAAACCAGCGGGTACCACGCTTCAACTGATGAACTGAGGACTGTCGAAATTTATTCTTACACTATATATGTAAGAATAAACTAAAGACTTGTAAACTGAATGAGTTATACTGTTGGAACCGGAATTGTAGATGTAATGCTATATGCAGACCAGCAATGTGACATAGTATGACACGTTTAACTGATCTTTGATATGAATAAGTTCCCGATATTTAAAACAAGATGAACGTAAAGTTGGCAGACTCAGCAGACACAGCAGACACAGCAGAAGGAACGATCCTTCTGCTGTGTCTGCTGGCAGAAGGATAAATCTACAGCAGAAGGAACGATCCTTCTGCTGTGTCTGCTGGCAGAAGGATACATTTACAGCAGAAGGATCAATCTTTCTGCTGGGTCTGCTGGCAGAAGGATTGAATTATAACAGAAAGATGTGTCTGTTGGCAGAAAGATTTAATAATAACAGAAAGATGTGTCTGCTGGCAGAAGGATTAATCAACAACAGAATCAATCTTTCTGCCACGTCTGTTGGCAGAATAATTGAATTATAATTTCAAGCCTCAATTTAAGCAAAACATGTGATATTATGCATCATTTTAAAGCTGATAGTTATGAAAATGTTTTGATGAGTACATTTTGAACAGTAAATAAAGAATAAGGGCCTGGTGAGTAAACAAAACAGGCCCATTTCGAATGTGAATTTTGTGTTCGACTGACATCCTTCTGCTGTTATTTAACACATGTTTGATGAACGTAAAGTTGGCAGACTCAGCAGACACAGCAGACACAGCAGAAGGAACGATCCTTCTGCTGTGTCTGCTGGCAGAAGGATAAATCTACAGCAGAAGGAACGATCCTTCTGCTGTGTCTGCTGGCAGAAGGATACATTTACAGCAGAAGGATCAATCTTTCTGCTGGGTCTGCTGGCAGAAGGAATGATGTATAACAGAAAGATGCGTCTGTTGGCAGAAGGATTTTATAATAACAGAAAGATGTGTCTGCTGGCAGAATGATTAAACAACAACAGAATCAATCTTTCTGCTGCGTCTGTTGGCAGAATAATTGAATTATAATTTAAAGCCTCAATTTAGGCTAACTATGTGATATTATGCATCATTTTAAAGCTGATTGATGTGAAAATGTTTTGACGGGTACATTTTGAACAGTAAATAAATAATAAGGGCCTGGTGAGAAAACAAAACAGGCCCATTTTCGAATGTGAATTTGTGTTCGACAGACATCCTTCTGCTGTTAATAAAAACATGTTTTAATAATCATTTCATCTATCTGTTAACAAAATCAAATTTCATATAGAACATGCTTTAATTTGGTATATAGAAGTGCAATAAACTCAATATAATTGCGATAAATTATATGTTAATGTATCGCGTACGAAAATTCTCAGTGCCTAAGTTCGGTTCGGTATTTTCAATAAAAAAGTGCAAATACATGCTATTTACCGAGTCTTATTTTAAGCCACAATTAAGACAAAATATGCGATATTATGCATCATTTTAAAGCTTATACATAGAAAAAGGTTTAGACAGGTCGATTTTGAATTTTTGTAAAAGAATAACAGCAAGACGAGTGTATAAAGTAGCCCTATTTTCGGACGTACATTTCGGTTTGAGTGACATCCTTCTGCTACAATTTAATACACGTATTTTTAATTAATTTAAAAACTAAATCACAAAATCAAACTGGCAATAGAATAAGCTTTCTTTTGATGTATAAATGAGTGAATAACTCGACTTAATTTGGACAAAATATACGTTTACATGTCAAGTTCGTAAATTCACCCGACCACAGTTTGGTTTGATTTTTTCATTGAAATGTGCAAAAACGTGCTAATTACCGAGTCATATTGTAAGCCTAAATTTAGGCAAAACATGTGATATTATGCATCATTTTAAAGCTGATTGTTGTAAAAATGTGTTGACGGGTACATTTTGAACAGCAAATAAATAATAAGGGCCTGGCGAGTAAACAAAACAGGCCCATTTTCGAATGTGAATTTTGTGTTCGACTGACATCATTCTGCTGTTATTTAACACATGTTTTATTAATCATTTCATCTGACTGTTCTCAAAATCAAATTTTATATAGAACAAGCTTTAATTTGGTATATAGATGTGCGATAAACTCTATTTAATTGCGTCAATTTGAACGTTAATATATCGAGTACGAAAATTCTCAGTGCGGAAGTTCGGTTCGATATTTTCATTAGAAAAGTGCCAATACATGCTATTTACCGAGTCTTATTTTAAGCCACAATTAAGACAAAATATGCGATATTATGCATCATTTTAAAGCTTATACATATGAAAAGGTTTAGACAGGTCGATTTTGAATTTTTGTAAAAGAATAACAGCAAGACGAGTGTATAAAGTAGCCCTATTTTCGGACGTACATTTCGGTTGGAGTGACATCGTTCTGCTACAAATTAATACACGTATTTTTAATCAATTTAAAAACTAAATCACAAAATCAAACTGGCAATAGAATAAGCTTTCTTTTGATGTATATATGAGTGAATAACTCGACTTAATTTGGACAAAATATATGTTTATATGTCAAGTTAGTAAATTCACCCGACCACAGATTGGTTTGATTTTTTCATTGAAATGTGCGAAAACATGCTAATTACCGAGTCTTATTGTAAGCCTAAATTTAGGCAAAACATGTGATATTATGCATCATTTTAAAGCTGATTGTTGTAAAAATGTTTTGACGGGTACATTTTGAACAGTAAATAAATAATAAGGGCCTGGTGAGTAAACAAGACAGGCCCATTTTCGAATGTGAATTTTGTGTTCGACGGACATCCTTCTGCTGTTATTTAATACATGTTTTATTAATCATTTCATCTATCTGTTCACAAAATCAAATTTTATATAGAACAAGCTTTAATCTGGTATAAAGATGTGCGATAAACTCTATTTAATTGCGACAAATTATACGTTAATATATCGAGTACGAAAATTCTCAGTGCGGAAGTTCGGTTCGATATTTTCATGCTTTTTACCGAGTCTTATTTTAAGCCACATTTAAGACAAAATATGCGATATTATGCATCATTTTAAAGCTTATACATATGAAAAGGTTTAGACAGGTCGATTTTGAATTTTTGTAAAAGAATAACAGCAAGACGAGTGTATAAAGTAGCCCTATTTTCGGACGTACATTTCGGTTGGAGTGACATCCTTCTGCTACAAATTAATACACGTATTTTTAATCAATTTAAAAACTAAATCACAAAATCAAACTGGCAAAAGAATAAGCTTTCTTTTGATGTATAAATGAGTGAATAACTCGACTTAATTTGGACAAAATTTATGTTTATATGTCAAGTTCGTAAATTCACCCGACCACAGATTGGTTTGATTTTTCATTGATATGTGCGAAAACATGCTAATTACCGAGTCTTATTTTAAGCCACAATTAAGACAAAATATGCGATATTATGCATCATTTTAAAGCTTATACATATTAAAAGGTTTAGACAGGTCGCTTTAGAATTTTTGTAAAAGAATAACAGCAAGACGAGTGTATAAAGTAGCCCTTTTTTCGGACGTACATTTCGGTTTGAGTGACATCCTTCTGCTATAAATAAATACACGTATTTTTAATTGATTTGAAAAACAAATCACAAAATCAGACTGGCAATAGAATAAGCTTTCTTTTAATGTATAAATGAGTGAATAACTCGACTTAATTTGGACAAAATGTATGTTTTTATGTCAAGTTCGTAAATTTACCCGACCACAGTTTGGTTTGATTTTTTCATTGAAATGTGCAAAAACGTGCTAATTACCGAGTCATATTGTAAGCCTAAATTTAGGCAAAACATGTGATATTATGCATCATTTTAAAGCTGATTGTTGTAAAAATGTTTTGACGGGTACATTTTGAACAGCAAATAAATAATAAGGGCCTGGTGAGTAAACAAAACAGGCCCATTTTCGAATGTGATTTTTGTGTTCGACTGACATCCTTCTGCTGTTATTTAACATATGTTTTATTAATCGTTTCATCTATCTGTTCACAAAATCAAATTTAATATAGAACAAGCTTTAATTTGGTATATAGATGTGCAATAAACTCTATTTAATTGCGACAATTTGAACGTTAATATATCGAGTACGAAAATTCTGAGTGCGGAAGTTCGGTTCGATATTTTCATTAGAAAAGTGCCAATACATGCTATTTACCGAGTCTTATTTTAAGCCCCAATTAAGACAAAATATGCGATATTACGAATCATTTTAAAGCTTATACATAGAAAAAGGATTAGACAGGTCGATTTTGAATTTTTGTAAAAGAATAACAACAAGACGAGTGTATAAAGTAGCCCTATTTTCGGACGTACATTTCGGTTTGAGTGACATCCTTCTGCTATAAATAAATACACGTATTCTTAATTAATTTAAAAACTAAATCACAAAATCAAACTGGCAATAGAATAAGCTTTCTTTTGATGTATATATGAGTGAATAACTCGACTTAATTTGGACAAAATATATGTTTATATGTCAAGTTAGTAAATTCACCCGACCACAGATTGGTTTGATTTTTTCATTGAAATGTGCGAAAACATGCTAATTACCGAGTCTTATTGTAAGCCTAAATTTAGGCAAAACATGTGATATTATGCATCATTTTAAAGCTGATTGTTGTAAAAATGTTTTGACGGGTACATTTTGAACAGTAAATAAAAAATCAGGGCCTGGTGAGTAAACAAAACAGGCCCATTTTCGAATGTGAATTTTGTGTTCGACGGACATCCTTCTGCTGTTATTTAATACATGTTTTATTAATCATTTCATCTATCTGTTCACAAAATCAAATTTTATATAGATCAAGCTTTAATCTGGTATAAAGATGTGCGCTAAACTCTTTTTAATTGCGACAAATTATACGTTAATATATCGAGTACGAAAATTCTCAGTGCGGAAGTTCGGTTCGATATTTTCATTTAAAAAGTGCCAATACATGCTATTTACCGAGTCTTATTTTAAGCCACAATTACGACAAAATATGCGATATTATGCATCATTTTAAAGCTTATACATAGAAAAAGGTTTAGACAGGTCGATTTAGAATTTTTGTAAAAGAATAACAGCAAGACGAGTGTATAAAGTAGCCCTATTTTCAGGCGTACATTTCGGTTTGAGTGACATCATTCTGCTATAAATAAATACACGTATTTTTAATTTATTTAAAATTTGAATCACAAAATCAAACTGGCAATAGAATAAGCTTTCTTTTAATGTATAATCGAGTGAATAACTCGACTTAATTTGGACAAAATATATGTTTTTATGTCAAGTTCGTAAATTTACCCGACCACAGTTTGATTTGATTTTTTCATTGAAATGTGCGAAAACATGCTAATTACCGAGTCATATTGTAAGCCTAAATTCAGGCAAAACATGTGATATTATGCATCATTTTAAAGCTTATTGTTGTAAAAATGTTTTGACGGGTACATTTTGAACAGTAAATAAATAATAAGGGCCTGGTGAGTAAACAAAACAGGCCCATTTTCGAATGTGAATTCTGTGTTCGACTGACATCCTTCTGCTGTTATTTAATACATGTTTTATTAATTATTTCATCTGACTGTTCACAAAATCGAATTTTATATAGATCAAGCTTTAATCTGGTATATAGATGTGCGATAAACTCTATTTAATTGCGACAAATTATACGTTAATATATCGAGTACGAAAATTCTCAGTGCGGAAGTTCGGTTCGATATTTTCATTAGAAAAGTGCAAATACATGCTATTTACCGAGTCTTATTGTAAGCCACAATTAAGACAAAATATGCGATGTTATGCATCATTTTAAAGCTTATACATAGAAAAAGGTTTAGACAGGTCGATTTAGAATTTTTGTAAAAGAATAACAGCAAGACGAGTGTATAAAGTAGCCCTCTTTTCGGACGTAGATTTCGGTTTGAGTGACATCCTTCTGCTATTAATAAATACAAGTATTTTTAATTTATTTAAAATTTGAATCACAAAATCAAACTGGCAATAGAATAAGCTTTCTTTTAATGTATAAATGAGTGAAAAACTCAACTTAATTTGGACAAAATATATGTTTTTATGTCAAGTTCCTAAATTAACCCGACCACAGTTTGGTTTGATTTTTTCATTGAAATGTGCGAAAACATGCTAATTACCGAGTCTTATTTTAAGCCACAATTTAGACAAAACTTGTGATATTATGCATCATTTTAAAGCAGATTGTTTGAAAAATGTTTTGACGGGTACATTTTGAACAGTAAATAAATAATAAGGGCGAGTGAACAAAACAGGCCCATTTTCGAATGTGAATTTTCTGTTCGATTGACATCCTTCTGCTGTTAATAAAAACATGTTTTATTAATTATTTCACCAATCTATTCACAAAATCAAATTTTATATAGAACAAACTTTGTTTTTGGTGTATAAATGTGAGATAAACTCAATTTAATTGCGACAAAATATATGTATTTAAATATATCAAGTACGAAAATTCTCAGTACGAAAGTTCGGTTCAAATTTTTCTCACATTTGTGTACCAAAAGAAAGCTTGTTCTATATATAATTTGATTTTGTGAATAGATTGGTGAAGTAATTTTATAAAAGATGTATTTATTAATAGCAGAAGGATGTCGATCTGTCGAACAAAAGTTTACATTTGAAAATGGGCCTGTTTTGTCCACTCGCAGTGCCCTTATTGTTGACTTATTTTTCAAAATGTACCCGTGAAAACATTTTCCAAACAATCAGCCTGAAAATGATGAAATTCTGACAGTAAGGCTTTACTGCTGTACTGCTGTACTGCCGTTACTGCTGTCTACACATACATGCACTAATTGACACTTATTTTTTTTAAATTGAAAAATTCACAAGAAAACTGAGGACCTTAAAAGATTCTCCTTAAAAATCACAGTGATTGTTACTTTTGGTTTTAGATACAAATGAGTACAAAGTTATTTTCTTCTTGATCAAAGGTTGAAGCACATAGTGCAGAAACCTCAATCAAAAAGCAAAACAATATTTGTACATGAAATACATTTATTTCTATGGTTGCGGGGATCCAAACAGAGTGCAAGTACCGAGTAATTACCCCGGTTATTTTTAACGGGGTAATTGGATCTTTAGGATTGGAGATCCTTTTCTATTTATTAAGTTTAAAGCCAAATTTTGACATATTGATGTAGAAATCAAAACTATTTAGGGAAATAAACTTTAATTGATGAAATTGTATTAACTATATATACTTATAAAGGTTTTTTAAGATTAATATTCCAGCTATTTTTATTTCTAGAGTGGAATATAATGTAAACAAAGGGTGAAAAATCTAAAATATTGAGAATTTTAGTTCTGAAATTTGAAATTCTTATGTTTTTAATATTGTTAATGTCATTTGGTTTATATTACAATGGTTGCATTGATACTATTATGTTTAATGACATCTTTATATGTCTCCAATCCATAAAGAGTGATTTTTTTGTAAAAATTTAAGGTTTTTAACCCTAATATGCAGTCTTTTATTGAAGGAGATGGGCAAAAAATTGTCCTTTTTGTCAAAAATATCATACTTTTCAGTATTTAGTATATGTTAGGTAGTAATTAAATAGAAGAATTAAAATAATTTGAAAATGGTGTAAAATTCAACAATTTGAACTGTTTAAATAATAAAATTGGTGTTTTCCTAACCCGGAAAGTTATTCAGAATGATGTTTTTAAAGAATTTGACCCTGTTTTGTTGAATAATTTTTGGTTTTAGGTCTATGTATTTTGCTATTTAGTGAAAATCACTTGAATTTTAAACAAAACTAGTGGATAACAGTTTATATAAGAGGTTTAAATTACCTCATTGTTATAGTTTTATAGTTTGTTATGTGAAAAATAGCCATTTAAATGGCATTTTCTGCATTATGGTGTTATATATACAGATTTCATTGAAACTCTTGAGGTACTTGCACTTATATTGGGTGATATAAATGAAATAGACTGAGAATGGGGGCTCTAGATCTTATCGGTCATTTGGCAATCAACTATATAAGTTTCTAGAGCCATATAGACTGAACTCCTGACCGCCTTGCTTGGATCTAGTAGGATCTGGATGTCAAAGGGGACATCACTGAAACCCATTGTTGCCTTTAGGAGCTCAATTTTGGCTCCAAATGGTGTAGGAGTATTTTGGAAGCTCCTGTGGCAGAATGAACCAGTCCCAATGATGGCATTCAGATTTTTTTAAAAAAAAATTTTGGTTTGAGCCCTGGCCCAGAATTTAACAGCCTGCCCAGACCTGAAAATGAGTGGCATGACTCCTGCCTCTGCTTCTAAAAGATGCTGTGGGGTGGTTGGTAAGGCCCTTAGAGCAATTCTCAATGCTTAATTCTGTATAATATTTAGTCTTTGGAGTTGGGAGGGGCTAGTTACAGAATAAATTTCAGCTCCATATTCATGTTTTGATCTTGTGAGAGATTTGTACATTAGTAATAGACTGTTTTAATCAGTATTCTAAAAAGTTTTAAATTTTACAAAAAAATCCGGGCACGTTAAAAGATTCCTTGTAAAAAATCACATTGACTGGTACCTTTAATTTTTGTAACAAAAGATTAAAAGTTACACACAATGTAGTGTACTTCTTGAATGAAATCTTCTGTACAGAGCACAAAAGACTCAATCCATAAGTACTATAGAAAAAGTTAAACAATAGTATTGTATTATTAATTGCGGGGATCCCAAAATAGTGCAAATACCAAGTAACTACCCCGGTTTATTAAACATAACCGGGGTAATTGGATCTTATGGACCGGTGAACCTGTTGATATATTAGTATACATATGTCAGTTGTTGACATATTTTTGAAAGCTCTATAATATTTTCTTAAGAGATTCATTTTGATAATTTTTTTCAGTATTGGAACAGAAAATGAACTTTAATAGGTGTTCCAATAGATTTTTTGTTGATTTTTTAGTAAAAATATAATGTGAAATTCTAAAACCCAAGACATTTTAGCTCTAATTTAAAAGAATTTTGTCATTAGGTATATTAATGAAGTTTTTGATATATATATTACTGTGTTTAAGATGGTAATTTCAGGTCTTTTGCAGGTTCCTAACCCATAATTAGTTTAAGAAATTGTTAAATTAAAGGTTTTAAAGCCTTTTAATAGGCTAAATTGTATAAAATTTGTATTAAAATAGACAAAATAATGTCTTTTTGTAGTAAAAAACATAAATTTCCACATTATATGATTAAAATATATATATTCCTGTATAGTAGGAATTAAATAATGTAAAATAATTTTAAGATTCAACAGATTTGTTGAATATTTGTTAAATTTATGGGTTTTAGTAACCCGGTAAGTCTGGTAATAGTGTTTTTCTGGGTAAAAAGACCCTGATAATGTATATTTAAGTAGGATTTGCATCCTAGGATATATTTAATTACAATGAATTTAAGGCATTTTCAATTTTGCTAGTAAATAGCATTAAAATTAGAGGTTTTGGGTACCTCAGAATTGATTTTAAGTCTTTTCAGGACTTTCAAATAAGTTTAATTAGATGTTTTAACTGCATTTTGGTGTTTTTATGCAGTGTTTATGTAACTCATATGGTATTCGCACTTAATTGGGTGGGATAAATGAAATAGACTGAATTTGTGGGATCTAGATTTTGTCTTTCATTTGACAGTCTACTATGTAGATCTCTAGAGCCCTATAGACTGAGGTTCTAACTGCCTTGCTAGGATCACCACCAAATAACACCAAAATAAATCTTATTCTATTGTTAGTCTTGATTTTGCGAATAGGTTGGTAAATTAATAAAAAAATCGTGCATTTATTAATAGCAGAAGGGTGGCAGTCAAACCCAAATTTATATCCGAAAACAGGGCTAACTTCTACACTCGCCATGCTGTTATTCTGTATTATTTTTTTCCCAAATAGACATTTCAAAACATTTTTAATTTGATGCATAATGTGTAAGGTTTAAGTCGAAACATTCTCGAAATTGCTCTCGAAAATAGACCTGTTACTAGTCATTTCACAAAAAAGAATCATTTAGAATAAAACTCAAACATCGAACCAGTTAGTATCGTTCGGCCTTATAAAAATCGAGTTTTGTATGTTAATATATACCAAAAGAAAGCTTGTTTTATGTTCAGTCTGATTATGTGTATGGATTTGTAAAATACATAGTCAAACATGTTTTTGTTTACAGCAGAAGGATGTCAGTCGAACACAAATTCACAATAAAAAATTGGCCTGTTTTGTACACTCGACAGGCCCTTATTGATTATTTATAGTTCTAAATTTACCCGTCAAAACATTTTCCAAACAATCAGCTTGAAAATGATGCATAAAAGCACATATGTTTTAACTTAGTTGTGGTTTAAAATAAGACTCGGTAGTGTGCATGTATTTGCACATTTTTTGAAAATATCGAACCGACATTTCGTACTGAGAATTTTCGTACTTGACATATTTAAATACATATATTTTGTCGCAATTAAAATGAGTTTATCGCACATCTATATACCTAATTAAAGCTTGTTCTATATAAAATTTGATTTTGTGAACAGATAGATGAAACGATTAATAAAACATGTGTTAAATAACAGCAGAAGGATGTCAGTCGAACACAAAATTCACATTCGAAAACGGGCCTGTTTTGTTTACTCACCAGGCCCTTATTATTTATTCACTGTTCAAAATGTACCCGTAAAAACATTTTTACAACAATCAGCTTTAAAATGATGCATTATATCACATGTTTTGCCTAAATTAAGGCTTACAATAAGACTCGGTAATTAGCGTGTTTTCGCACATTTCAATGAAAAAATCAAACCAATCTGTGGTCGGGTGAATTTACGAACTTGATATATAAACATATATTTTGTCCAAATTAAGTCGAGTTATTCACTCTTATATACATCAAAAGAAAGCTTATTCTATTGCCAGTTTGATTTTGTGATTTAGGTTTTAAATTAATTAAGAATACGTGTATTTATTTATAGCAGAAGGATGTCACTCAAACCGAAATGTACGTCCGAAAATAGGGCTACTTTATACACTCGTCTTGTTGTTATTCTCTTACAAAAATTCAAAATCGACCTGTCTAAACCTTTTTCTATGTATAAGGTTTAAAATGATGCATAATATCGCATATTTTGACTTAATTGTGGCTTAAAATAAGACTCGATAAATAGCATGTATTGGCACTTTTTTAATGAAAATATCGAACCGAACTTCCGCAGTGAGAATCTTCGTACTCGATATATTAACGTATAATTTGTCGCAATTAAATAGAGTTTATCGCACATCTTTATACCAGATTAAAGCTTGTTCTATATAAAATTTGATTTTGTGAACAGATAGATGAAATGATTAATAAAACATGTGTTAAATAACAGCAGAAGGATGTCAGTCGAACACAAAATTCACATTCGAAAATGGGCCTGTTTTGTTTACTCACCAGGCCCTTATTATTTATTTGCTGTTCAAAATGTACCTGTCAAAACATTTTGACAACAATCAGCTTTAAAATGATGCATAATATCACATGTTTTGCCTAAATTAAGGCTTACAATAAGACTCGGTAATTAGCATGTTTTCGCACATTTCAATGAAAAAATCAAACCAATCTGTGGTCGGGTGAATTTACGAACTTGACATATAAACATAAATTTTGTCCAAATTAAGTCGAGTTATTCACTCTTATATACATCAAAAGAAAGCTTATTCTATTGCCAGTTTGATTTTGTGATTTAGTTTTTAAATTAATTAAGAATACGTGTATTTATTTATAGCAGAAGGATGTCACTCAAACCGAAATGTACGTCCGAAAATAGGGCTACTTTATACACTCGTCTTGTTGTTATTCTCTTACAAAAATTCAAAATCGACCTGTCTAAACCTTTTTCTATGTATAAGCTTTAAAATGATGCATAATATCGCACATTTTTTCTTAATTGTGGCTTAAAATAAGACTCGGTAAATAGCATGTATTGGCACTTTTCTAATGAAAATATCGAACCGAACTTCCGCACTGAGAATTCTCGTACTCGATATATTAACGTTCAAATTGTTGCAATTAAATAGAGTTTATCGCACATCTTTATACCAGATTAAAGCTTGTTCTATATAAAATTTGATTTTGTGAACAGATAGATGAAATGATTAATAAAACATGTGTTAAATAACAGCAGAAGGATGTCCGTCGAACACAAAATTCACATTCGAAAATGGGCCTGTTTTGTTTACTCACCAGGCCCTTATTATTTATTTGCTGTTCAAAATGTACCCGTCAAAACATTTTTACAACCATCAGCTTTAAAATGATGCATTATATCACATGTTTTGCCTAAATTAAGGCTTACAATAAGACTCGGTAATTAGCATGTTTTCGCACATTTCAATGAAAAAATCAAACCAATCTGTGGTCGGGTGAATTTACGAACTTGATATATAAACATAAATTTTGTCCAAATTAAGTCGAGTTATTCACTCATATATACATCAAAAGAAAGCTTATTCTATTGCCAGTTTGATTTTGTGATTTAGGTTTTAAATTAATTAAGAATACGTGTATTTATTTATAGCAGAAGGATGTCACTCAAACCGAAATGTACGTCCGAAAATAGGGCTACTTTATACACTCGTCTTGTTGTTATTCTTTTACAAAAATTCAAAATCGACCTGTCTAAACCTTTTTCTATGTATAAGCTTTAAAATGATGCATAATATCGCATATTTTGTCTTAATTGTGGCTTAAAATAAGACTCGGTAATTAGCATGTATTGGCACTTTTCTAATGAAAATATCGAACCGAACTTCCGCAATGAGAATTTTAGTACTCGATATATTAACGTTCAAATTGTCGCAATTTAATAGAGTTTATCGCACATCTTTATACCAGATTAAAGCTTGTTCTATATAAAATTTGATTTTGTGAACAGATAGATGAAATGATTAATAAAACATGTGTTAAATAACAGCAGAAGGATGTCAGTCGAACACAAAATTCACATTCGAAAATGGGCCTGTTTTGTTTACTCACCAGGCCCTTATTATTTATTTGCTGTTCAAATTGTACCCGTCAAAACATTTTTACAACAATCAGCTTTAAAATGATGCATAATATCACATGTTTTGCCTAAATTTAGGCTTACAATAAGACTCGGTAATTAGCATGTTTTCGCACATTTCAATGAAAAAATCAAACCAATCTGTGGTCGGATAAATTTACGAACTTGACATATAAACATAAATTTTGTCCAAATTAAGTCGAGTTATTCACTCATATATACATCAAAAGAAAGCTTATGCTATTGCTAGTTTGATTTTGCGATTCAGTTTTTGAATTAGTTAAGATTACGTGTATTTATTTATAGCAGAAGGATGTCACTCAAACCGAAATGTACGTCCGAAAATAGGGCTATTTTATACACTCGTCTTGTTGTTATTCTTTTACAAAAATTCAAAATCGACCTGTCTAAACCTTTTTCTATGTATAAGCTTTAAAATGATGCATAATATCGCATATTTTGTCTTAATTGGGGCTTAAAATAAGACTCGGTAAATAGCATGTATTGGCACTTTTCTAATGAAAATATCGAACCGAACTTCCGCACTCAGAATTTTCGTACTCGATATATTAACGTATAATTTGTCGCAATTAAATAGAGTTTATCGCACATCTTTATACCAGATTAAAGCTTGTTCTATATAAAATTTGATTTTGTGAACAGATAGATGAAATGATTAATAAAACATGTGTTAAATAACAGCAGAAGGATGTCAGTCGAACACAAAATTCACATTCGAAATGGGCCTGTTTTGTTTACTCACCAGGCCCTTATTCTTTATTTACTGTTAAAAATGTACCCATCAAAACATTTTCATAACTATCAGCTTTAAAATGATGCATAATATCACATGTTTTGCTTAAATTGAGGCTTGAAATTATAATTCAATTATTCTGCCAACAGACGCAGCAGAAAGATTGATTCTGTTGTTGTTTAATCCTTCTGCCAGCAGACACATCTTTCTGTTATTATTAAATCTTTCTGCCAACAGACACATCTTTCTGTTATAATTCAATCCTTCTGCCAGCAGACCCAGCAGAAAGATTGATCCTTCTGCTGTAAATGTATCCTTCTGCCAGCAGACACAGCAGAAGGATCGTTCCTTCTGCTGTAGATTTATCCTTCTGCCAGCAGACACAGCAGAAGGATCGTTCCTTCTGCTGTGTCTGCTGTGTCTGCTGAGTCTGCCAACTTTACGTTCATCTTAGATTGATCAATCTCGATCCCGCAATAGAACTAACATACTATGTGAAACACTTATCAGATGAGGAAAAAATAGACCACAGACAGCTTAATTTGACTGGATCAATTATTTAATGAGTCTATGTGCGGTGGGCCCGTGGTAGGGCACGCGCAGGGATCACGAGGCCCCGGTTCGAACCCCATTAGGTGCATCACTAATTTCCATGAGCAAGAAATTTAGCTACAGTTTTTCTACTCCATCCAGGTGTTAATGGGTACTGTAGGGGATAACCTGGTTGAATAGTATATTAATGAACATTAATGACAAGCATTTGATTTAATCTGATTATTAAATTAAATGGTTACACAGAAAATATCATTCCAGAAAATTTGATGACGTGAACAAACTTATCTAACAAATGTTTGAAAAAATTTTGTTAATACTTTAACTTCTCTCAACGATCCCGTTAAACTACTTCTGAAGGTTGACAAGTATGTAACAACGCGATGCGCAAGGGAGACAACCAAAATAAAAAAAGATTTGTATTTGTAGGAGTTTCTCCCCTTACAAACTATTATTTTTACCAGTTAAGGTAAAATTAAGTATCAGTTGTTGTGGCGTAAATGTATCTTACAATATAATCTTAATTTGATTTACTTAACATGAAATAGAATATCGATATATCGATGATATTTAAGACATGAATGAAACTTACTTTTATATAAATGATACACATAGGTATACTTATATAACAACTTACTGGCTCCATCTGGGATCGAATTAGTAAAATTAATCGGTTATATATTTGCTAAAAGTGACTTCCAATCTCTTTATCATTTTTTAAAAGCCCAAATGTATAACATTTTTTCATGTGTTTCTTTCAAGCCGGGACTAATTAAATCATAGCATGTATTGCCTAGATAAGATCTATGAGGAAACCCGAAGAAATACAGACAAAATTATATCCTTTAAAATATTTTAACTATTTTCAACAATGATAAAATCAATTTTGAAAACTTATGAAAGTAAAAATTAACATGTAAAACTGTCAATGGAAAACTTAAGAAAACAAAAGCTCACCAAATATTTGCAATGTTTGACCTAGGACAATAACAGGTACAAAATATAGTACATTGTATTTAAATAGAACATACGCGTTTATTTAAGTCATAAAGATTCTCTATATATACTATAATAAGGAAAAATTGAGTCTGTCACCTGTGAGTGGTGACTAGCAAAGGTGTGCATTTTTCGTATCTCAAGGATTTAGACGTTTAAAGTATCGTACAAAAATGAGTTCTGCTAAACGAGTTGCTGTCGTAAGTACTTGTTTATGTTTCATCAATTTGGATAGAAAATTGCATTCGTAGTTTTAAAATATAAACCTGTGTATATACTTGTTCATTTCGAATTAGATTTGTACTTCATTTTATCAATTTAAGCTTATAATAAATTAGAACAACTATACTATGTACTGATAGGTATTTGATACATTATTGTGTACATATTTTTACTTATTTTTTGGTATTCATTGTTACTACAGTAGTAATACTATAATAGAACTCGATACGTTTATATGTATCTTTATAAGTTTATCATTAACGTACAATTAAGTTTTCAGGCACGTACTAAGCATTGCAAGTTTGGGGACCATTAGCAGTCCTATGAAACATATATTTGGGGTTTAATATCTTGACTACTTAGGGGCCTTTGTGTATGCTTATAATTTAGGTTCTAAATTAAGGACTATCATTTTTTCAGTTGTTTGTCAAACTTAAACTATGAATTAATTTCAGTTCTAATAAATGTTCTATTTAATTGTTGCTAGGTTACCGGTGCTAACAAAGGTATTGGTTATGCAATTGTACGAGGATTATGTAAACAATTTGATGGAGATGTTATACTGACAGGTTTGTTATTTTATTGAGTTATTCAAACAGAAATTACCATCTTCATTACCTGTTAATATGGAAGAAGTTTTACAGTGACGTAGCTATAAGCTTAATAAGAGGTTTGAATTGGTAGTTATCTAGGTAATACATGTAATAGCTAACCTTACATAACAAGTCAAAGTACTGCATCCATTAATCAGATATTGTCAATAATTTTTTATGCATATATTCAAATGGCTCTACAAGTCTTTAAATTATTCTCTCATTTTATTACTAGTATAGCCCAAAGGTGCCTGGCACAGTTGTATGACTTTAACACTTTATAGAACCGTGCCGGGCGACTATGCAGGTTTTGTTCCTTTATTGTCAACTGTCAAAGTTCGAATGTTATCTCGGTGGCTGAATACACTCTCTAAATATTTAAACACGAAGCCATCGTCATCTCTGCTAGAGGCAAGCTCCAATGACCGAAACTCAAACTACGAGTAACATGTCTGGAACTCACTAAATTTGAACCCATTTCGTTTTATGTTCTAAACACTAAATAAGTACCACTATGCATATATAGACACGGATAAATCTTTATGAAATACTGTGTCAATGTACGAATGTTTATATTTGTTTGCGAGTATAACATTGATTATCATGTTTGGGTTTGATAAGAGAGGAGTAGTTGAGCTAATGGTATACTTAACAACACAAGTATGTCTCTATCTTTTCAATATCATTATTGTATACCGTATTGCAAGAACGGAACCAACAATAAGGCCTGGCAACGTAAATTCTCCTGGATCTTTTAAATTGCATTGAATGTGCTGAAATTAGTTTGAAAAGATATTTACGGTCGCTGTATTATGATTGAAGGTCTTGGTTAGGTTTAGCGCCACAGAAACACATTGTATAAGGCTCATCCTGGCGGCCAATCAATCTACTCACCGTTATTGGAAAGACTAAATCTCTGGTTTTGCTGTTAACCAGTTAATATAGGCGCATACTTCAATGACTGACTACTATCCTATATGATTTAGAATCAGTGGTAAGAGGGAGAATGGTCGTAGAAATAATTTCATGACCAAACTCCACGAAAGCATATCCAGACCGGAAATCAAACTCACTATCCTCCGATTAGTAGACTTGTGTGCCATTAATTGAGTTAGGCAGTGTGATCTGGAGTTCAAAAAGTTTCAAGGGAACTTGCAATCTTCACTTTATACATACAATCAATTGATGTATATAAATTATCACAAGTATTGACCCGTGTTTGATCATTGTATGTTTAAAAAAGAGTGTAATTATGATCCTCCACGAAAGTAAATAAGAGTGACTAGACAAAATGCATGTACATGTACTTCCCTTTCATATTATATTTTAAACCTCAGCCATTCATACTTTCTAAACAAAATTAAATACATGTACAATGTATTGGGAAATTGATTATGATATATTTGCTTATCAAAGGGAGATAATGTGGAACACATTTTTAAACTAGTCAGTACATAGTTAAGACCCTTCGTTGCTATTATCTTATTAGGACATGCCATGTCGGAATTTTGTTAAGCGACCACGTGCGCGTAGGTTTTGAGAGAAAAAAAATGTTGGTGAAATTTTCTCAAACAATTCTGTTGTTCCATGGTTCGATTACTGATTTTCTCAGAAAATACTGATATCTTCTTGTTTCTGTGTATTTGATTAATGAAAATGTACATGTGTATGTTGTATATACTTTATTTTAGAATTACTTTAATCTCACACTCATGTCATAAACATACATGTACTACCAAATCCTTATTTGTGTGAATACTAGCTAGAATGGACATGTGTTTTCGTATTCGGTTTGTGTGTTTCTGTGAATAGGTACCTAGGTTTGTCAAACTTAAGTTGACTCTTAACAAAATTCCAGTTTGGCATGGCCTTACTGCTTAACAGTTGAAAATGTTTAGAAAAGTCAGAAATAGTTCATGTCATATCCTTTTCATTGTTTTATCAAAGGGGGTTGTAAACATAATTATATGTATAGCACTGATATTCAGACTAATATTTCAATCTGATATGAAAGTAAAATATAACCCCATTGAATCCTGTTCTCTCGAGTTTTAGAGCTCAAACATTTAATTTCTATTTTATTTGTCATTTTCAGCTCGTAATGAGGAGAATGGTAAACAGGCAATAGAATCATTAAATAAAGAAGGTTTAAAACCAAAATTCCACCAAATGGATTTAAATGATGTCAAAAGTATTGAAAGAATGAAAAACTATTTACAATCAACATATGGTGGATTGGATGTATTGGTAAACAATGCTGGGATTGCTTTTAAGGTAAAAACAATGTACATGTACATGATAATACTTCAGAGTTCCACTATGAAGTCCATATAGTCAACTGCAAAAATCATGGAATTTATGACGAGTTTTTTTTCAGTCGGAAATGCTTAATTTGAGCAGGGAGAAGGTTCCTTTGATAAAGCCAATCCATGAATAAGACCAAAGACGTTGATGGTTATAAGAGTGGAACTTAAAATTACTGTACAGACGATTGTTAGGTAGAAAACAAAAAAAATACAGAAAATGAATGCTGGGATTAATTCTGATGTAAACATTTATTGTAACTCATGTAGATTTTTACTTAAAAGTAAGTTGAGAAAAAGGATGGAGCCACTTTCAAGGAAGAAAATATGTTGTTTACGAAAATAGGGGAAATAAACAACAAAGCTTTAATTGTTGATGATGAAATATATTGTGAACAATTGACTGAAGCCTTAAATTAAAACTTGCCCATGGTGACCAAAGATTTTTTAATCCTGTTGGTGAGCAAACATTTTACTTCGATGTTTTTAAGCGGATACGAGTCAGTACGCATATAGTTAGTCTCGGTACTAATTTACTAAAGACTGTAGATTGAGATCTTACCACTGGATACTTGCAGATTATCTAGTTCCAAATTTGAATTATTTATGTTTTTGCATAATGACAAAACAGTTGTTGGTTTACTATATTGACTTTTATCAAAGATGAAATTGATAAAAAAGGTATGACAATCAAATTAATTGTCATTTAAGCAAGCACAGACAGATCCATTTGCTGTTCAAGCAGAGGTGACCAATGCAACCAACTTTTGGGGCACATTGAATGTCTGTAAACAATTGTTTCCTCTATTGAGAAGTCATGCAAGGTAAGATTTTAAGGATATTGTAAATGTTTTCAAGAGTAGGATCAAGTTTTGACGTCACTTTTCTAATGTCGTTAGAAAAACTTCTTCCAAAAATTTCCCTTAAAATTGTAGGCCTAGATCTACCACTTTCTTCCAAAAATTTCTCTTAAAATTGTAGGCCTAGATCTACCACTGGCAGAAATAAGAGTCATTCATATTATAATTCAATTACTGTAAGAACATACCTCATGTGTATTTCTGAAGATCTCTCAAATGTCAGCTATAGATCTCAGCATATTGTTTTGAGTTTAATAAAATAGCCTAGGAGCCAATGCCCATTTATTCAAAATTTTGACCAAATTTTAAACTTACACCAGAACTGGTATAAGGTCACTATACTGGAAAAAATTTTCTCATAAAATCAACATTTAAAGATATATTCCACCTAAGTAACAAAATATCGGCGGTCATATTGGACGCCATCTTGGATTCTGAACTGTTGCGAAAGATTAACATCTTTCATGTAAATGCAGTACAGTAGTTCTTTCTGTCTTACCTATAATAACTCCAATATGGTAAACACACAAGACTATTCCTCCATTACTTTGTTCAAGATTTAAATGAACATATTTTTATTTTAGAGTAGTAAATGTGTCAAGTATGGCGAGTCAATTTGCAGCAAGAAAATGTAGTAAAGAATTACAAGACAAGTTTGTAGCTTCTGATCTTGATATACCTAAAATTGAACAACTCGTCACAGACTTTGTTAGGTAAGTCAAGTTTTATCATCGGTTTTTATAAACTTAATATACTCATCAATTGAAGCCAGTGGACTACGTCCCGAGTAAAAAACTCGATATACAACTCGATGTTTTGACTTGGAACGATGTTGGCTGCCCATGGTTTAAATAACATTGTGTAAGTTGTGTCTGTTTGACTGATACCAAACGATCTTAAGTTTGAACTCAAATTTGAATGATTCTGTGACATTGTTAGTTTGTAAATTTAAGCCCATTTAAAACTCATACCACGTCGATGATCGAGGCTACTAGTAAAAAGCCAAGACAAGCAAAATGCATTTAAGCCATCAGACCGGGCTTTACACAGGTGACTGCTGAACTTGAATTTTGAAATTGGACCCGTCTAAAATAGGTCAGACGTAGTCAATAAAATTGTTTAAATTGTTAGCCTTTATCTAAGCACGACAAATTGTACGTTTGTAAAATGTCATTTAGTATATTTGTTAATAGTAGTATGCCATTTTTTGCTTGCGTATGTCTCTGTTATGTATTCTATCTATATGTCTATGATTGTAGTTAATTCATTCTTATGTGTTTTCTGACCATGTGACTTTTATTTCTATATGCATGTATAGTTTAATTTTTATTCAGCTGTCAGTAGCGCACATGTTATCCCCACTGGTTCAAAAATATCATAAGTACAGAACTTCAGAAGTACTGTATTAAGTATTTAAATCAGCAGGGTAAATGAATGTGCCACTAACAGTTGAAAATCATTTAACAAGAGATGAATCAATTCACAATCAATATTTATTTATGTTTGTTTCTTACAGTGCAGCTAAAGATGGTTCATTTAAAGCTAAGGGTTGGCCAGAGAGTGCATATGGTGTATCAAAGATTGGTGTAACTCTAATGTCGTTTGTTCAACAAAAAGAAATCAACAAAGATCAATCTAGATCAGATATTGTCATTAATGCTGTAAGTTAAAATCTTTGTTAATGAATGTAATTAACGTACTTAACCAGGGTACATATTATCAAAAGTCAGTTCCATTATACAATAATATAATATACTATATATATATATATATATATATAATGTACATGTATAGGAAATAAGACAAATTGTTTGTAAGATTAATGATTCTTATAATATATATGGGCCACTGGGGAGAAAATTATGAAAGTTCTTAACATATTATAACTACAATGTATAGGATATAAAAGTATTTACAACTAAAATCAGTAGTATGACTGTTTGTAGTATAGGCCCCTTGGAAATTAAAGTAAAATAATGAGTGTTTATTTTGGAGCAGAATAGCAATGTGGTTGCACCCTGACCCAAGTGACCTCTTTAATACTTGCTCTCCTTTCAGGATCTTCATCACACATAATATGACCTGCATATGTCTTTCATAAATGTAAACCATGCCAGCGACCTCAGATTTCGACTAATTATACTTATATTATTATGTATATTTTAGTGTTGTCCAGGTTATGTAGATACAGATATGACAAGTCATAAAGGAACAAAGACAATAGACCAAGGTTAGTTAATATTTATAGATTGAAGCAAACTGTTGAGTAGAAATTTGTTTCACACAAAAAAGCTCTTTTTAATATCACTAGTGTATTGTGTAAAGTCTTTGAAACTTTTCCAGATAGTTGTTACTTTTTGTTCGGTTAAATGCCATGGCAACACATTGAATAGATCACAGGCGGCCGGCAAAGTCCCTAATCAGTCACTTTATATACATGTAGTACTTATTATTCGGGACCGAGCCAGTACCCTGTGGAATAGATTACAGGGGGCCTGCATGGTCACAAACAAAAATAATACTATGTGTATGTAGTGTTTCCTTTATTTGGGACCGTGTCGGTTCCCTGTGGTTTAGGTTATAGAACAGCAGTCAGTTAACCTACTGATAGGCTAAATGATTTCATTGAGCTGCAAATCAGATACTATCTGCATACCTCCATCAGTGACTGACAGCTGCCCTACACGATTTAAGATCAGGAGTAGGCGGGAAAAATTATTTTATCATGGAACTCCATGAAAGTATGCCCTGCCCAGGAAAAGAACCTCCTATACCCCTCAATTAGTGGACTTGTGCACTTCCGACTGAGCTAGGCGGTCAGGATTTGGTATTGCCTTACCTAAACTGTATTTTCTGTTCAATAAATGCCGCAACTTTTCCACGTGTTGATAAACAAGTCTAATATACCAATAGTTAATATGAACGAGTTTGTTATTATTTCAGGTGCAGACACTCCAATATATCTGGCCATGTTACCACCAAACACTACCAGTCCTAAAGGGAACTTTGTCAAGGAGAGAAAAATTGAATCTTTACTTTAAAGTGTGATAGTTTGAAGTGTCTACATAACAACTTTAATTACCATGACATTACAATATTGTAGTTAAATTGTTAGTAGACACATTGAGTAGATGAACATTGTATCAATACCATCAAAAAAGCATGTTTGACCATTATCGTACACCATTTCAATGCTTTATAATTCTACGCTAATGTTGTTTTGTCATTTTTATATGCATTCCAAGCAGTTACTATGCTGGGTAGGCAATACAATGAATTTCAAAAGCCAATTGCTTGTTGCTTTAATTAAACCACAGTTGTGATGTCACTCCATTGTATTCACTGTACCCTTTATCAAATAATGTAAAGGTAACCGTCCAATATTAAGATTAGATGTATATCATTTGGATTTTGGGCTACATGCTAGACATAGTCCACATACATCAGACAATGAAGGTATTATCTTAATATTGGATGGTAATCTCTATTATTTCTATGAAATTACAAAAAGTAAATTATCAGCCATGGTCATATCTACACAGGTGTTTCTTCTGTAATCATTATTTGTGAAAGATGTAAAATAATAATTGATTTTGTATCATTGTTGTATTGTTTTGAAGTTGAGCTGTGGTTTAAGTAAGATATATCACTCGAACTGCTATTTTGCTAGACATTGAAAGTGCTTTGAAACTAACCCTCCTCACCTATCCAATATGTAATATATTAGACAGCTCTCTTGGTATATCCCTTACATCCTGTCAAAACTGTCCTTATTACTACCTTACACAAGCAGCTTCATTGTGATAGCAGAAGTTTCATTTCACAAAAATTCTTATCACAACCTGTTGAAGTCCATTTCAAAAATTAGTTTCAGAAGCCACAGGACACACTATTAATATAAATTGTTTTAAAATCATGCAAAAGAAACTAAAATACCACATGGTTATAAATGCAATAAATATTACTAGTCTTTTGCCTTTTTTCATTCTTATTTATTCACAAATAAAAATAATCACATATCAACACTATACATGTATAAGAAAGTAACTGAAAGAAATAACTCTTTCAACAATGTGAATCATGTAATATTTTGTTCTTGTAACAAACACAATTTTCATCTCTTAACAAATAAACCAACTCTATGACACTGTATTAACACAATGACCTGTACTAAATAATTATCAAAACATTATCTTTACCTGTAAGAGTACAGGTAAAAAATCTGTACTAAGATACACAATGGTCTGTACTAAAATAGTTCAAGAACTTATCCATGACAGTATGAAAACATGAAGAAATCTGTACTAAGATTAAGAGAGACTGACACAAAGCAGGAATCTTGTGTGTCATAACTCAAAATACATGTATGTGTTTTCTAAGTTGCCTAAACTTTATAATGCAAATAAATAAACTTGTGCCATCTTTTTACCTTAGGTCCACAAGGAAGATTGGATGGGATCCTACAAGTAGAATTGTTTAATTAAGTTGTTCTTATTATCATTATATTATTATTACATGTATAACACAGGTTACGATGTCATAACACTCATAGGACTAAGCATTACTTAGCTTAAATTGAATTCTTTAGACTTGCTTCAATTTAATCAAAAACTTTAAAATCACATGATAAGCCCTATAAATGCTAGAGCAAGTTGTGAACAGTTCAATTTATTCTAAAATCAAGAGCAATAACTCTTGACTACTCACTATGCACAATCAAGAGCAGACCAAGCAGAGTCAGGATTCAGGAGGGACAATAAAACCCGTGAAACTTGTCAAATTATAACAAATAAGAAATACAAAATTATTTTTTATATTGTTTAGATAAATCCAGTGAGAAAAATGTCTAGGCCTAAAACCTAGCCCTATAAAATGTAAAATACAGCCCCATCCTGTGAGGGAGAAGACAAGGCCCAGACCCTAGCACTCTTAAACTATTCATGACCTATCTTTACAATGGTATTATACTCTTGGTATTATAATAACAATGAAAATATCAATGACACAGATAATATTACGATGTATGATAAATGAATAAACTAAATTTATTAAAAATTATGTCAAGTTTTATCTGGATTTGTTTTATCGTCTGACGGCGACGTCTGCTCTTGTGTAGCTGAAGATTTTAACTCCATGTCTATTCTTTCTTTAGCTCTAACAACCTGCAAATAATGAAAAAAATTGTAAGTTCCAACACATTCAATGGTACTTATTAGGAACTCAAATTTATGGGGTATTCCAGCTGAATAAAGTTGATTTGTACCAGATGCATCTGTGCAGAACGAAGTTATTTTAAAACATTGTTTCTGAAATTATGCAAGACAGATACAATGGTTCTGTGTACACATATTTGTGTTTAAAAACTGTGTTCCGCACAGGTGCATACGATACAAAGTTTTTTAAGCTGAAAAAAAAACATCAGCTTGAATTTTAAAATTAAGTCTAAAACAGCCTTGGTGTGAGAAATAGTGCATTGCTAAAAAGTAGACATTCAAAGCAAGAAGTTACTGCATTTTTTTAACTAAAAAATAAAAGTTGAATTCAACTTATGCCAAATTACAGTCATTACCAGGTAATATATATGAAACCCATGATAAATGATATAAACATAATACATAATTCATTACATCATTTTAATTATTTTTTGGATTAATTCAATTTATAAAAACGAAATAAACTTCTGATGCAAATTATTGATGAACATTTAAATGAAAGTGAGTTATTATCTCCCTTTGATATGAAAGTGATGTTATTTAAAATTAGTCCCTACATAAAAATAATGTAATTTAAAAATTTGACAAGGCGAAAACATAACGTAAAGTAGACACCAGTTTTCTGATTTTTTTTCTGCAGTCATTGATATTGTAGTGCCCTGCACTCTTACCTTGCAAAATCTGTGTACTTAGTTAACTATAAGCCTGTCTTATGCCATATTTACACGATGTCCACTATATCTATATCATATCATATCCTTTTATTGTTAATAAAGTCATTTGCAACGTTAATTTAGTAAATGTCCAAGTTTAGTACGGTAACTATTCATTTTTCTAACACTAATTGTCAATTAAATACAGCGCGTGTCAGCCATTTGTAAATATAATGTCGTCATCATTTTATGACGTCACGCTCGCGGTCTAATTCTTACCTGTACTCTCTATTATCGGGGGCGCGCTACAGGGTATTTTATAATTACAATGGCGTTACTATTTGAATTGTTTAAATGCATGTATTTTACTTATTGAATCATATGTTTATAGATTTGTACGTTAGCCGACAACAACTTAGTCACTTGTAACACATAGGCTGATGTTTTAGTGGAATCTTAGGTTTAAACTGTCATTTTATGAAGTTTCCCAGTGCACACAGCCTTGTGTGCACATATTTATCGCTGCGTGCAGCCGTAGGTAGCCTCGCCCACGACTCGGACTGCACACAGCGGCTGGTGTGCATCTTTGTTCCAAGAGGCTTGCTTTGGAGTTATTCGGGGACTCCACATTTAGACGCGAAAGAAGTAACATCTAAAAACTTAACTTATTTTTGGAACTTATTTATTTTTGGATCTTTCATATTCATATTAATTCATTAAGGTAATCATTATTTGTTTACGGCGTCGACTGTATTAGATTATTTTTGTACATTCAATCTAGGCTATTTAAATTGTTGTTTATTATCAAGTTCACGGTGTTTGCTGAACTCTGTTTCTGTTAGTAGATTTTTGTAAACTCTTAGATTGTTCTTACATGTACGATAGCCATAGGAGTCCTGGTTGTTGTATTACATTTAAACACATACATCTTAGATTATCGTCGGCTCGCGTATTTTATTGCTTGGTTGATATTTATTTGAATGATCTTTCTCTATATTTTTGTTAAGGTTATTCACAAAATAAACTTAGTTAAATCGTCAGAATATATTTTTATTTATATTTTATTTTACTATTAAGTGGAGTCCATTTTATTTCGACATTTTGTCACCCCCCCCCCCCCCCCCAACGGAGTGGCACGGCTAGAGGGCCTATAAGTACTTATATATAATATAGAAAGGAGCAGCAAAGACTTAGAAAGAGCTCATAGGTACGTATATAGAAAGGAGCAGCAAAAACGTAGAGTACAATCACAACGAGCAAGAGCACCCTTAGCCCGGAGCGCAACATCAAAAGTGGTGGCAGCGGTGCAGATCCTTGATAATTATCGACTTGGATCGACATAGTGATCGGAACCTTCAATAGATCTATTATGAGAAAACCGGCGACTAAAGGGTGCAGAACGTCAGTGGTTATATATGATACAGAACCGGAAGTTGTTAGATTTGAAGATATGTCACGGCTACCAGAACATGAGTCTGCTATACAGCAGCGCATTACAGTGCAACTCGACGGAACGAACGTCGGTGAAGACGAGATGTTATGTGCATCACAGGTACAAGATACAGTGTCGGTGCATGACTACCCACACAGCGAAAAATGCGTCAGCGTCGAAGTAGAAAGAACACCCGGAAGCGCTACGTCCTGTATAGACATGTCCGTCAATCAGTCCAGTGTCCCGTCACGACTTTCAGACGAAAATTTACTCCAAAAGCTAACTGGTATGCTTCAGAGACAACATAAAGGTATAATTAATGCTTTGTCAATTATATGTAATTTTATTCAAGATTTTCAGGCTCAACGAACAACGAGTCAAGACTGCAGACAGAGCAGCGCGAGTGAAGCACGCCCGGTGGTTAACTGTACTGAGTCAGAAAGAGAGTTAAGGTTTAACTCGTCGACTGATCGATCAATACACAATATAAGTGACGTAGATACATTTCAGCGAGGGGCTCACTGCGGGGTTTCAACTAATGGTAATAGTGACGTAAATAACCATCACAGTATGTATGACGGGGATTGTCGCTCGTATAGTGAGACACAGTACAGATGTTCTAGACGAGGCAGGGGCGTATGCAGTCACGATGAGGGCTTAGGAAATGGTGATTACAGGCAGAATAACTATTTAAGACCAAGGTCTATGGCTAATACCCAGTCATCACTTGGACAAATGAATGCTGTAAAAATACCTCCATTCACGGGTGGAGAAGACTGGAAGATATGGTTGTGTAGGTTTGAGACCCTAGCCAGGCGTTATGGCTGGGATGATGAGGTATGCTTGGATCAGCTGTTGCCTAGAATACAGGGACCTGCCGCTGATTTTGTCTTTTCACAACTGCCCCAAAGCACACTCTCAGACTATGATGAGTTGGTAAGAGAGATAAGTACGAGGTACAGGATAATTGAACCGGCAAGGACTTATGCTGGGAAGTTCAACAGGCGAGTTCAGAGTATTAATGAGACGGCTGAAGAGTATGCCGCTGATTTGAAACGTTTATATGATAAGGCATATCCGAATAGAGAGAGAAACACGCGTAGGGAAGATTTGCTACGCCGATTTATTGATGGTCTCCATGACGACGAGGCGAGGTTTACCGTCGATTTTCATAAGGGGCCAGCTGATATAGATGAGGCTGTATATTTTGTGGTGAATTATATACAGACGAGAAGGGGTAGAGAGTATGGTAGGTACAACCCAAAGGGAGAGAGAAAGGTGATTAGGTTGGCGAGAGATGAGCCATTTGAACATAATGAGGAGACTGATTGTGAGGAAGATTCCGAGCGTACTCCGGGAGTACCGGCTCGTAGACAAGTGCATAGGGGTACAGGAAAGCCACGTCAGGACGGACTGGTAAGTAACCCAGTGGAGAGTCCAGAACTGGACGTTTTTCAGAGAGAGATTAGGGATCAAGCCAAGGTGATCCAAGATATACAGGGTAAGTTGGACGAGCTTACCAGGGCTCTCGGGACCTGGAGCCAATTTGAGAAGATGAGCAAGCTGACTTGCTTTAACTGTAATGAGAAGGGGCATTTTGCTCGGGATTGTCCTGGGAGGACAAAATTTAAGACAGAAGGTCAACAGAGGTGGCAACGAGGGCCACAATTTCGTAGGCTTAATAGGGATAGGAGCTCTAGGAGATATCACAGACAGAAAAGAAGACAAAGTAGTTTTGAACTGCGTACGGGGGTTCAAGAAAAAGACCGAATTCATTGGAGTAGTAATATTGTTCAAAGTAATATACAGAGGAAAGCTGGGCTAAGTGATGGGGTGTACGTCGAAGGTAAGTTAGAAGGGGTGCCTATCTTATTCACAGTTGACACGGGTGCGTCACAGACAGTAGTGTCAAATCGTCAGTACGACAGTTTGGAAACCAGTCGTAGACCGCCTTTACATATGTCTAATAATTTGACAGGCGCGGGCGGAGCCCTACTACGTGAAGAGAGGATGGGTTATTTTGATATCCAGCTTGGGCCCAGAGAATTTAATCAGGAAATGGTGGTAGCAGACATCGAGGATGACTGTCTTATAGGGGTAGACATGCTACAGAACAACGATGCAGGGCCGGCGGACATACTGCTCAGCAAAGGGGTGATGAGACTGCGTGGCCATGATATACCATGTAGACAGGTGGGTATTTCAAAGGAAACAAGGATAGTTGTAGCTGATGATAATTTTGAGATGCCAGCACAGATCAAGACAATTTATGGTGTATTTATTGATAGGAATGATGGAGGCGAATCAATATCAGAGCGAAGTTATCTGATAGAGCCAACACGGCGTGAACAAGAGAACTACACACAGCGAGGTGCTGCGTTTGAGTTAGCTGAGAGGATCAAGGGACAAGTTACAGAAATTATGTCAGAAAGAGAGTATGAAGAATCGAACAATGATAAGGTGCGACGTATACAGGCTAAGAAGAACAAACAGAAAGGAGGAACTGGGTCAGATGATTACAAAAGTTTGAGAGATAGTAGAGCAAATGTTGTGTTAGAGCCCTTAAAACAGCCATATGGTAGAGTACGCAAGGGAAGAGAGCCTGGCGACCAAGCTGGACTTGCAGAACCACCACTTAAACGTCAAAGCGTATTTCCAAGAGCTAAGTTGGACATAGGTCTAACACACTTGACAGTGCCTTCTATTTGTACAGGCCAAGCTGTCCCGAGCAGGCTGAACTCGAGGAGCATGCCGCCTGCTTTCGCCGGCGATGACCAGGAAGGTAGGAAAATGGTACGGACTGGAACATGTAAGAAATATGATGACAGTCAGTGTCCGGACGTCAATACTAACGAACCACTCAAGTATAGACCACGCTGGAAGTACTTTAAAAGGCTAAAGAACAAGAGCTACACAAGATTAGAAGAAATATATTTTAATAAGTCTTAATGACATTAAGTGACGTAATATGTGACAATTAATGTTTTGTTATTTAATCAAAGACAGTGAATTTATTATCTAAAACGCTTGTGTATAGTGTTTAGTGTTTAAAACTGTAATTTGAAGTGTGTGCTCAGTTCAACTGTTCCTTATTCCTTCAGTTACGTAGGGTGAATTTCTAGGGTTATGTATGTCGAATCCAAATTTTCTAAATTTTGTTGGGGAAATACAGACTGAACTGAGCGCAAACATGTGTTTACTTTATTTTGATGTAATTTTATTATGTTGGTATTACATATAGCTGTTATATGTACTTATGTTTTGTAAATGGGTCATTTCATAGTATTCACTAATCATATAGTTTTAATTTCGCTTGCAATGCATTGGTTCCTATTAATAGTATGTTAAGTGGCAGTCGGAGCTTTGCCACATTAGGTGGGGGTAGTGTAGTGCCCTGCACTCTTACCTTGCAAAATCTGTGTACTTAGTTAACTATAAGCCTGTCTTATGCCATATTTACACGATGTCCACTATATCTATATCATATCATATCCTTTTATTGTTAATAAAGTCATTTGCAACGTTAATTTAGTAAATGTCCAAGTTTAGTACGGTAACTATTCATTTTTCTAACACTAATTGTCAATTAAATACAGCGCGTGTCAGCCATTTGTAAATATAATGTCGTCATCATTTTATGACGTCACGCTCGCGGTCTAATTCTTACCTGTACTCTCTATTATCGGGGGCGCGCTACAGGGTATTTTATAATTACAATGGCGTTACTATTTGAATTGTTTAAATGCATGTATTTTACTTATTGAATCATATGTTTATAGATTTGTACGTTAGCCGACAACAACTTAGTCACTTGTAACACATAGGCTGATGTTTTAGTGGAATCTTAGGTTTAAACTGTCATTTTATGAAGTTTCCCAGTGCACACAGCCTTGTGTGCACATATTTATCGCTGCGTGCAGCCGTAGGTAGCCTCGCCCACGACTCGGACTGCACACAGCGGCTGGTGTGCATCTTTGTTCCAAGAGGCTTGCTTTGGAGTTATTCGGGGACTCCACATTTAGACGCGAAAGAAGTAACATCTAAAAACTTAACTTATTTTTGGAACTTATTTATTTTTGGATCTTTCATATTCATATTAATTCATTAAGGTAATCATTATTTGTTTACGGCGTCGACTGTATTAGATTATTTTTGTACATTCAATCTAGGCTATTTAAATTGTTGTTTATTATCAAGTTCACGGTGTTTGCTGAACTCTGTTTCTGTTAGTAGATTTTTGTAAACTCTTAGATTGTTCTTACATGTACGATAGCCATAGGAGTCCTGGTTGTTGTATTACATTTAAACACATACATCTTAGATTATCGTCGGCTCGCGTATTTTATTGCTTGGTTGATATTTATTTGAATGATCTTTCTCTATATTTTTGTTAAGGTTATTCACAAAATAAACTTAGTTAAATCGTCAGAATATATTTTTATTTATATTTTATTTTACTATTAAGTGGAGTCCATTTTATTTCGACATTTTGTCACCCCCCCCCCAACGGAGTGGCACGGCTAGAGGGCCTATAAGTACTTATATATAATATAGAAAGGAGCAGCAAAGACTTAGAAAGAGCTCATAGGTACGTATATAGAAAGGAGCAGCAAAAACGTAGAGTACAATCACAACGAGCAAGAGCACCCTTAGCCCGGAGCGCAACAATATTTTTAGGTTAAGCGGAATATTCTACCTACTTATACATGTATTTTAATGCTCAACTTCATTATCATTAATATATATCACATTTGTATAGCGCACTTTACTTATTAAAAATATCTTTATCACATACAAAAAAGTAGAACTTTCAAGAAAAGGGGAAATAAACATGAATTTGATCAATATTCTCATACCTTTGATTGTAAATAAAAAGATCCTCCTTTAGATTTATCATTGACATCAAATAAATGATCAAAATTTTTCTGTATATCTTCAATACTATCTGTCTCCGAAACATTTAATACATCTCTGGCTTCCTGAAATACAACAAATATATACATTAGTAACCTGATAAATATTCATAGTACAAGTTGGCATCAAACCCACTATACAAGAAGTAAGGCCACAACAATTTGATGATGTGTTCTACCGATTTTTCTGGAAAAAAATGGGCCGAGCAATGAAGAAAATCTTTTTAATTCAGTTGCTTTATATAGCGGTTTGACCAAATATTCATGAGCAAGCCAAGAAATAATTTTTTTGTGTGTAAAACTGTTAAAATTAAGGTGTGAGCGAATCCATGGAACATATGATCAACTTGTTGTGGCCTAAAGCAGCAAAGATCTGATTCCATACATCAAAATCTTTGCAAGGGCACCGATTTGATTTTAATTTAGGATCTACCATTTTCAATTTGATACCGGCCTTTAAACTTTTCTATAAAAGTTATAAGGATTTAAGACTATTAGTTAGAATGATGAACTAGTGATAAATAAATCTGCATGAAAATTCTTTTGCTTTATTGATCTTGTTCTGAGATAAATCATGGTCCTTGGATAAATGTTCAACATTTAAGTAACAATTTTATTTTATCAATACATGTAGTTTGTTTTTAACTCAATAAATAAATTACTGTACATTTGGAATAAACTATACTATTCAAATAATCAAATCGAATAAAATTGAATCTAAAGAAAAATATTGAATCACATTGAATCGACTTTCCAGTGAATCATTGCAGCCCTAGTAGTAAGCAGACACTCTTAAAGCTAGCTTAAGGTGAACAGTCACAAATGCCATTCACACATATTAAAATAAGTTTCGTGAAAGTATAATAAAACCTTACAAAACATGAATATTTACATTCATAACAATATGTTAATCAATTTGCATGGATTAGTTTTATTACATAGCTGGCAATTTTAAATATATTTGACAAAAACTTTAAACAGGACTTGGTAATTACTTCCCTTGAAAGTAGAATAATTTTAAATGTGACTATAAGTAATTGCTGAATGCAGAGTGCAGTCATAGTAGGCAAAGTGGAGGTTGACTGTCAGACTTTTAATGCAGGTTTCATTGTACTTAATCAGGGATAGTCAATTAGTCATTGATTTTTATAGAAGGTTGCCCAGTTGAACAACCAGAGCTCTGTATATTTGAAATACACAAACCATATGTTCAGTAGCAGTAACAAGTTGCCCTTATCCATATTTATGTTGTCAGGACAATCAGACAACATTTAATGTCTGCCCTGATTGAATCAAAAAATAGAAATATTAACACCTTTAATGACATTCCAGTAAGTGTATCATTTGCAGCACTCTTTCTACCTTGTTGACCCCCACCTGCTCTCTGTGCTGCTCTCATACTGGCATCATATTCTTGTTGTACAGCTTTTTTGAAAGCTTTACCTACTATCCGACCACCTGCTATAATCACTTGCACCAAATTTTTAGCCTGAAAGAGAAAAGAGTGTTATTGATTTCAGAATGAGTGTGGCCGAGCGGTTACAACAAAGGACTGGCAATCATTAGACTAGCTCAGAACCTGGGGGACCAGGAAGTACACTAAAAGTAATAAATCTAACTCTTAAGAACTTGATTTACAATCGAGCAAAAGAAAATTATTATAAACTTATTTCCAATAATTATTGCAAATATAAGGTGATGAGTCCCAGCAAAGCAATCAACCTTGGTTTCTCATGTGTCACAATTAAAACAAACCAATTAGTCCAAAAATTCTAAAAATTGCACATTTATGGAAATCACATAGTTAGGGTTTGGCACAGTGTCCCAGGGTTATGAGGATCCCAAAAACTTGGAAGGAATCCTAGTTATTCTCAGCTAGTGTAGCTGAGGTATAATATGGCACTTGTACTCCCATTCTTTCAAGCAAGCTTTAATGGCAATGTGGTAGAGTGTCCGCTTACAACTCAGGAGGTCGTGGGTTGAATCTGTTTGAACCATGGATTTTTATCAGGTTACATTTGGGGCATAATGTAAGTAACCCACTAGAAATTGAGTGATAGCACCTTTAGATAGTCCCTGAGACAACCTAACTCCAAGAATTCAAGGATCAATTTTGTTAAGGAGGGGAAGTATATATCAAGCAGAGGTATAATACGGCACATGTACTCCCTTGCCTTCAAGCTAGCTTTTATGGTGACATAGTAGTGTCTGCTTGCGACTTGAGAGGTTGTATGTTCAAATCTCAGTTCGGACCATGGATTTTAATCGGGATACACTAGGGATTCTGTTAGGATTTCCTGAAAATTGCCATGAATTGTAAACTTACTACAATTAGTGACTGCATATCTGTATTTTTTGTCTTTCACTGGAGGAATCCTTAACCTTAATTAGGAGTCCCCTGGTAACTGATTAGGGATTCCTTTGGGATCCCTGGTAAAAAAGTTAGTGTCAAAGTTCAAACACTGATTCATTGTTAAAGGGGTATCGATGAAGTAAAATGTACAGTTCTAAACCAATGTGTGCTATTCTGGTATGGTTATGAAATGAATCTGATCCAAAACTTTAATGCTGTATCAGATGAGTAACAAAATGTTAAAAAGCAACTTATAATGGTTTGTGAGCCGTAACTGGACAAAATACTACGGCTGTCATTGATAGAAAACTTTGTATCGATATATCTAAGAGAAAGTATTGGTGATTTATATCTATACATCAAGTCAAACAAGGAGTGTAATAGAAGCTGCTAGAACTCCAACATATGATATATACATTCTATATAATGCCCTCATGATGTTATTAAAAAGTTATTTCAGACATACCACAAACTTAAACAAACTGTGTTTCCTTGTTTTAAACACTTAACAGGAAACATGAAAAATCAGAATTATAGAAAAGTCCCAGAGTTTATAGCTTTATAAAATGCTACATTGTATTGATATTCCTAATTGCAAATCGATATCGGATCGTCTGTCAAGAATAAGTGATACATCGATATCGCGATTTCTGTAAATTCTGATGACGGTCCTACCAAATACCTGCCTAGGTAAAGGGGTAGTCCTATATATAAGACCCTCCGTAACTCATTTCACATTGGGACATTATTCTGTTACTGCAGAAGCAATGTCCAAATGAAAAATAAGTTACGGAGGGTTTTATATAAAGGACTAGGTAAAGGGGATGACCGATTCATCAAATCTGTAGTCTGTAGCAATAATTTGATTTCGTTAAATGATAATGTGATATAAGAAAAAGAATTTAGATACTTAACATAACAATGAATTAGATAAAAGATAATTAAATCAAAAGAAATTGGTACTACTCAAGTAAATGTTAAGTTCTATTGCGTAATACCGGACACGATTATCTCCCTTTTTGTTGATCTAGAATTTAGAACTGCATGATGAAACAAATAAGATCTATTAAAGTTTAAAACGGTTGATTTCTTCTAACCATAAAGAAAATAAAAGACCTTTATAAGACAATGTAAATCAAACGTATTACAACTAAAAAATCAAGCAAACTTCACACACTGAGTAAAGAAAACAAGATTACCATTTTGGCAGTGTGGTCCTTCAATGTCAAACGTTCAATAGGAAACGTACTTTCGGTTTGGAAAGTTACGGGCTGAATAATATTTAAAAATATTTTTTGATTATAGTATGCAACTTGTGTAATTAAATTTAAAATGAAAATTTTATTAATTGTATCAATAAATTATCAAATGTAAAAAAAATATTTTAACAAAAAAATTATGAAAAATATTCACCTCTGAACATTGCGGAAGTGATACGTTTTGCAAATTTACATTTTATTACGCCGGTCTAAATTTACTAAAGATGCCGAAAGAAAAGATTAACTTGAAGGACAAACTAGAGGGAAACGAGTTAGATCTTAGTTTAAATGATTTAACTGTTGTTCCAGTGAAAGAGTTGGTGAGTTTTTACTGTAGTTTCTTCAGATGCAGTTGTATGGGTTTCTACTTTCATTTTCCAATCAAATTGAACAAATCTAATGAAACTGTTGATGTCAAGGTCTCTTGTCTAAATTGCCTGTTCTATATTGAGTCTATGATAAATATTGGTTTAATTTATAGACAAATCTTCGATTATATTACAGTTATTTGGTTAAGTAACTTATCCAGCTGTTTGCACCAAAGTTCAACAACAGTTCTTCAATAGACTTCATCAATGCTTGACCAATTACTGAATTAGCCCAAGCCCAAGACTGGTGAAAATTGATTTTGGCTTGTGATAATTACTATTGGTCTAGGTGAAAGTTTTTCCTTTAACTAAGCATCACAATAAACTGGGCGAGTGATCAAGAAAATTGAATGTAAAGACTGCAATTGTCCTGTCCTTGAGGATGAACTAATTTATTACCTGTGTGAATGCTGATTTAAATTCCTCAAGAATTCCTATTTCTAAATACTCAATATAAAGTATTCATTTGGCAAAATCAGTGATGTAGGGTATTTTTTAGTCACTACAGGTATAACCATCAATGATCTAAGATCTGAATAGAAGAGACTGGCAGTTAATTTTTTATAATTTTTATTTCAGGCCGCATTACCCAAGGCCACTCATCTAGATTTGTCTTGTAACGTTTTAGCTGAGTTACCAGTAAGTATAATACCATGTGTTAGATCTAGTTTATTTCTGTGTTTTGTTGGTTTGCTTGCCGATAAAAAAGGCGATTTATAATAGATTCCAAGTTTAAAATTGGAATATAACGTGCAGTTAAAACCAGCTGGTTGTGTAGATCTATAATGTAGAAGACCTGTAAAAACTTTGTTTCAGAAGTTCGGGTGGTGTTCTAGTCTTCTTAATGTTGCTGATGGACAGAAGTTGATTTACAGATAAGGATTTTTATGTTTCCTTGAAACCACGCTTAACTGGACATCAGAGGATTAGCACATTTATGTACACATTTGTTATACATTCCCTTAATGAATAAATTATAATATTTTGCTTTGTTTGGCACTGATTACCATTTATTGTTTTTATTTTTCAGGACACATTTTGTAATTTAAATCACTTAGTGAAGATAGATCTCAGTAAAAACTTACTTACTAGATTACCAGATGATTTTGGCAATCTTCAAAAATTACAACATTTAGATTTACTTGGAAACAAATTGTCTGTAGTTCCTGTCAGTTTTTATCAGCTAAATAAACTCAAATGGTTAGACCTAAAAGACAATCCATTGGAACCAGAACTTAAAAAAGTTGCTGGTGATTGTTTAGACGAAAAACAATGCAGAAAATGTGCCACTGATGTAAGTATCTGATAATCATAATATAGAAATTGGAGATGTTTATTTTGCAATTATATGGAAATTACAAGTGTTCACCAAAATTAAATTTGTGTCATTGAAATTGCAATACAATTACATCAGTTGTACTATAAAACAGTGGTTAGTTAACTGTTTGCTGGAATTTTGTCTTCCTGACTAGTTATAAAGAATTTGGGCTTAAAGATTTGATTTTTCATCATGTTTTCAGTTCTTTTTGTTGTTATAACTGACAATAATATCAGTTCAAAATTTTAATGGCCAATGTGCAAGTTGTTGTAATCCAAAAATAAGTTGACCACAAAATGAAAATATTTATGAAAATACTTGCAAGCCCTATATGTTGCTTTGATATGATAAACGTTGGCTCTGTTATTAAGCTACAATTCCATGTCATGTCTATGTCAGACTGTCAATGTATGTAACATGATCTGTTGCCAATAAAGGCACCTGTACTAAGTGATACTATTGAAAAGAATTTAACAAATTTTCTCCAAACATTACAAGGTGCTTAAAAGGGATAATGATAAACTGGTTTTAAAACAGTCAAAGTTCCCAATCAGATAAACTCATCATTCTTTAATTCCCATTTTAAAAAACTTCATTAAATTCCTATTTTATGTCTAGTGTTGCTTTCATAGTTATACTGAATAAGAATCATGTTTAACTTATGGAAATTGGGATCAGAATGTTTAATCTATTGATTCAAATGTATTGTATGTTTTTAGATGGTGGCACATATGAGACTTGAACACAACAAAATAGAGAAAAAGTTGCAACAGAAAAGAGATGAGATGAAAAGTAAGTTATTCCTTTTAGTATTGATGAAGACAAATAAAAACTTATTAATATACTCTATGTTCTCTGCGTAGACCAGAAGCAATAAGACAGCTGGTTGAAATTTTCTGAACGATGGTAGTAATAGGGCTTTTCAGGGCTTTTCTTTCTTATGTAACAGGGGCCCTTTAAAGGTGCCTTCCCCTTCTGAAATTTCTTTGAAATCATGCAGTTTTCCCCAAAAGTAGAGGTTACCTTTGTTTTTTTATTTCCCTTTTAATGAAATTGGGATAACATCTTCATCTCCATTGTTGTAGATGAAGTATGGACCAAGGCCCCTTCCTGACATACTAAAAACATGCTTTTTAGTATAGTTTCGAACCCCCCCATGTTTCAGTTCATATTTTGGATATTCAGATACTAAAAAAGGACCCCCAGATTGGGCTACTGACACAGATTTTTGGCTCGCCCCATGGCGAAATCTCTCATCTCAGGTGGCAAGTGAGTGTGTTATAAGTAGCGTAGAATACTGATGTATATACATTGTGATGTCATCAAATACTGATTTTCATGAATTCTTATTTTTACAGAAATACAAGCAGAGAAAGATGCAGCGTTGGAGGCAGAGAAACAAAGAATTGCTGACGAGAAAAAGAAAAGGAAACAAGACAAGAAACAAGCACAGAAAGCTAAGAAACAACCTAGTCCAGAAAAACAAGAGCCACCTAGAACAAGTAAGCTGTTGTTGTATCATTGAGACTAATTATTGCTCTTAGTAAAATTTGTAATCTTTACTAGCTCGATTCAATTTTCTCTAGCCCAAGGTTTGGGCCTTAAATAGTCGTCATAATTCCAAACCATTGTATGAATGTTTTCATAGTTTTGAGTTAAAATCATTTGTAGATTCAGACTGTTATTATTAAGCAAGATTTACATCATCATGGACTTAATTTTTGTCTATAGACAATAGTTCCATTGGGATATAACTTTTACAGTTTTGTAGAGCTTGAAAAAAAATGAATACAATGGTACCAAACACTCATTATTGCCAAAATAATTGACAAATGTCTTGCTAGAATTAGAGCGACAGTGCTCGAATTTAAGCTCGCATACTCACAAATTGCGAGTGGATTTTGAAAATTGCGGGTAACTTTTATTCGCTCGCGAGTTGAAATCGCCACAAATATTTTACTGTCTAAACTAGTAAGGTTCAAAATCAAATCAGCATTGAAACAGCCAGAAAGACGATAGCACTAAATAAAGATTCTCCGTTAAAACATGTTGGGATATTTTAAAAAATAGTCTATCCCACAATAATGTCCTTGTTCTATCTAGTTAAATTTAGTGTTATGTTGACTTTATATTGCATATATGAACAGTTACTGTGAGCAATTAAAATTTGAAGAAAAATGCTAGTGATTATTTTCATTTTGCGAGTTAAAATAAAATCAACTCGCAAAAATTTGCGAGTCCAATTTTTTGTTTAATTCGAGCCCTGTAGAGTGACAAAGTTTTGCATCATTAGCATGTTTTCCATTTGAGCTATCTTTGACTTTAAAATTATAATGTCACAGTCTGTTTGTCCAGGTCCAACTTGGATACGATGAAAGTAGCATAATTACTTACTTTTTCTGATATATGTAAAATTATTTTTGTTTTCAATTTTAGACGAACCAAAGCAAAGTGCAAAATCTAAACTAAAGTCTAATAGTAAAGGTAAGGTTTTATTGTTATTATATGTAAGTAATTGTACTCATTTAAACAAAACAAACCCCAAAAAAATCTTGATACATCGAAAGAAAATATCATCTTTAATTGTTTTGTCTGAGGTTTTGTTCACATGTGATAGAACAAATTTTATAATGGTTTGTTTCAAGTTTCTTATTCATGGGATGATAGGATCACCCATTTGCGAAAAAACATTTTCCCCTGAAATTGTTGGTAATTTATGATGAAATAGATCACTATTTGTCTCGTGTCTGTTAGTATGTCATTAAAGACTAGTTCTGGCATCATGTGACTTGACTCAGTCATGTGATACCAAATGATCACTTATTATACTTGTATCTCTGATGAAGACTGTGAGATACAGTCGAAATATTAGATAATAATGTTTTCTCCTGTTTTGAGGAATAAAGCCCTCAAATTAATTGTATGTTTTAATGATGTTTCCCAACTTGTACCCCTTCCAAAAGATTTGACCTCTGATTAAGTATTTCTAATTGTTTAACCCTGGTCCATGGTGTGACATTTTGAGTCTAGGATTGAGCCTCACTTGGGACCTGGGCTGGCTATACCCTTTAATGATAATTTCCAGTCAAATCACTGCCCTTAATAAGGTATATTTAGAAGTTGTCAGCCATGTGGAAGGGTAGGTGATAACTGGTTATTGAAAAGGCTTCTAGAAAGTTATGTCAGTTGAGCTGGCTCCAGTCTGATTAAACCCCGATCTAAAATTTTACACTCGCTAATTTAGATCTGGCCTTTTCCAAAAGAAGGTCACTTTCAGGTGACCTTTTCTCATCATAATATTCATGAAATTGTTATGATACGTTACTTGTTTACATCGTCTACGTCACGCAATTTGAAATGAGCCACCCAATCACAGACTGTGAATAATACTGCTGTTAAATAAGCATGCAAACCTTGGTCTAAAAATAGAAATTACGAAATCAAAATGTGTTTAATAGGGTTTTCGTCTAGATGAAAGCTACGCAATGATTGGTTGACACAAAGTTCATCACGACGTGACCGTCAACAAAGAAAGTAGAGAGCCTGTACGACAAGGCTCTGCAGGATATCTGTTTACGGAGAGTGAGCTGGCTCCTATAAAG
Organism: Mactra quadrangularis; assembly: GCA_025267735.1. Taxonomy (NCBI): domain Eukaryota; kingdom Metazoa; phylum Mollusca; class Bivalvia; order Venerida; family Mactridae; genus Mactra; species Mactra quadrangularis. Next base: position 13,907,144 of record CM046308.1, on the reverse strand, counting down.
TGACCAATATTTGTATTAAGTTTGCATTAAACTCAATAACAATATACTATCAATGTTACATGTTGTTCATTTCAGAGAGTAAACAAGGTGGTTCCTGCTGTCTTAGGTTAATGTTATCATTGTGTCTCATGCTGGCCCTAGCCTTGGCTTCGATGATTTGTATACTTGTGCTCTGTCAGAATGATCCTAAAAATCAGTTCTGTGAGGTCATTCAATTTGAGACCAAGGTCGTTCCTTGGACTAAAGAGAATGTCATGCCAGTTATGGCAGAATGTCAGAAACAAGCGATGGCGTTCAAATTAAAAGTTGTAGTACTTGCTGATGAGGGCATGGTGTGGCTTAAAAAGAATGTACCCATGTATGTCAAGTTTGCTAAAGAGAAATATAATGAGGCTGTTGTATTCTGTATCAAGCAATACAAATCATTTACTGGAGAGGATGAACAGGGTAGTTCTAAACCATTAAAAAGTACTGGTGAAAAGAACATTCCAAAACAAACCACGACAACCACTCCGAAACCAACCACTACCACGACAACCACTCCAAAACCAACCACTACCACCACAACCACTCCAAAACCGACCACTACCACGACAACAACTCCAAAACCAACCACTACCACGACAACCACTCCAAAACCAACCACTACCACCACAACCACTCCAAAACCGACCACTACCACGACAACAACTCCAAAACCAACCACTACTACGACAACAACTCCAAAACCAACCACTACCACAACAACAACTCCAAAACCAACCACTACCACAACAACCACTCCAAAACCAACCACTACCTCCACAACCACTCCAAAACCAACCACTACCACCACAACCACTCCAAAACCGACCACTACCATGACAACAACTCCAAAACCAACCACTACCACGACAACCACTCCAAAACCAGCCACTACCACAACAACCACTCCAAAACCAACCACTACTACAACAACCACTCCAAAACCAACCACTACCACGACAACAACTCCAAAACCAACCACTACCACGACAACAACTCCAAAACCGACCACTACCACAACAACAACTCCAAAACCAACCACTACCACAACAACCACTCCAAAACTAACCACTACCACCACAACCACTCCAAAACCAACCACTACCACGACAACAACTCCAAAACCAACCACTACCACAACAACCACTCAAAAACCAACCACTACCACGACAACCACTCAAAAACCGACCACCACTACTAGTAAACCTATGAAAGAAGAAAATGCATCTTCTAAGAAACAAGCAGATTCTCAGCAGAATGAAAAGGTTGTAAAAACTGGACAGAGAACTCAAGAAGATATTAACAAGAATGAGAAAGTTATCAAAGGTGGTAAACAGAACAAAAATGAGTTGTGAAATGTTAATTTGACAATTAAGGGTGCTCAGGCTTAAACAGTGCTCATACATTGTGAAACTATTGTAACAGAAATTCTATGGTCTCAACACTGTGCCTACCTAAAATTTGGATGAAATGTTTTGCTGTAAATAAAGTTTTAAAACTTTTAGTCACAAATATTTTGTGGATAAATAGAGGATATTTGTTTATTTCAGTGTAAGATTGATTTTTATTTCACGAGTGAGCCAAGGATGCAATATTTTCACAAGTGGCATAGCCACAAGTGAAATAATTAGACCTTAATCTGAAATAAACAAATTTTCTGTTTATTATATGCTTCAAACTGGCTTTTTTAAAGCTTAACTATGATATGTCATCAGAATGACACATCCTAACAGTGAAAAATACTTACCAGGAATGTTGTTGATTCCCTCATAATCATCTAGAAATGTAAACACAATGGTAATTACTGATGACTAGGTTGTGTTTGGAACAATGTCTCTACATCATTATTATGGTAACAAGAAAGAATAAGATTACCTTTTCCTACCTTCAACAATTTTTGTTGTAGTACTGTTGAGGCAATACATATGGTTGTTATCGCAGCATGGCTTCTTGCAGATTTAATACATGATGTTTACTTTGGAATTGTGTTTTGGGAGCTAATGCAAATATTTTAAAGGACAAGACTCACAAAAGGTCAAAATTGGTGCCATCTTGAATTTGTACTAAAAATCATTTTATATCAATGCATTTACTTTAAAATTTCATTGTGCTTTTGGAATTACTTAAATATAATTGTTACGGAAATCAATACATTCACTTTAAATTGAATGATCTTTAAAATATTTTGATTGGAATTCAATGGGCATTCCATTATAAGATGGAACATATCTGTAAATAAAGAATGTTGGCAATACTTGTTCATGTACTTTGATGTAATTGAATCTGTACAGATCTTTGCTTATCTTCAAGTTTGAAATTATGTTGATTTGATATTAGTGTACTAGACAAATACAGTGCCTATCGAAAGTTCTTGGATAAATGAGTTTGATAAAAACTGAGCATGCCTACTGATATTAATTGTAGTATAATTATAGCTTATTCATGTAACTTAGTTTGATTATTAAACCTGTCAATTAATTTCAGTTTGAAATTGTAACAAGTTTGTTTACACCAATTGCTTATAAGAAATGATCTAGGTATTGCTTTTAAAAATTTACCCCATTTACAAAGTGAGTGCTGCTTCTTGCTCTAAATTGAGATCAATGTAAACTTCTTAATGTGTATTGACTGTATGTTTAATACTTTTTGACTATACATTTAGTTTATATTGAAGTTTGTATTTGCTCAGATGGCTCTATGTTTCCTAAATATAGATACTTGTGAATAGCTGAACAAGATTTAATCCAAGAACTTTTGGAAGGCACTGTAGTATGAATGTGATATATATAATAAGCATGAATGTATTTTTAATTGGTAATTGGTAGCTACTACATGTAAGTAAAAGAGTTTGTCTGAAATTGTACATATTTTTACAGACCATGAACTACTAGTTAGTTCTTTGTAAATAGAATGTATACATGTATTAAATTTCAAAGGTTGCCCGCAAAACTGTAGGAACTTGCTCTTTAACTAAATTCACTTACTACAGTCTTGCGGGCAACCCTCAATTTTGTTAGTCAAATTATTTGAAGTTTGCAAGGTTTATCTCTTATAAAGTATTTATGTGAGATTAAAGCATTATTCTGTTAGAATTTTCAAATTTTATGATGTTTAGACTGGGGCCAATATGTGTAAGTACAACATGTGTCTGTGTATGTTCTATAATAAGATTTGTATCAATTTAGATGTATCAATAATATTTAGTCCAAGAGTAATAATTATCAGCCACAGAAGACAATGAATGAATAATTATCATGATAATAATAATTATCATTATAACAGAATAATAATAAAATAATTAAGACTATTCATAGAGGCAACACAGGCAAAACCCATTCTCTCATGTGAGCATCTTAACAACAGTATTTACATACATTGTGATCCTAGTTAAAAATTCTAGTCTTTACTTTGTATAACTTTCATTTCATTAAATGTTTATTTCTTATCTTTTTTAAGTTTGTTGTGGTAGATTTTATGAATAGAAATTATATCTTTGAAGAAGTTCTTGAAACCTTTTTCACAAAAAGTTTTTAATGACCATTCTTTTTATTAGTTTTAGACAAAGTTTGCAATTTCCATGTTTTCAGCATTGTAGCTTATGTTTTATATTATAAACTGTCTGTACACTGAGTAGATATTCTGTGAATCTGGTTTCTAGTACATTGGATTTTATTTATGAAATGAGAAACTCTATTATCAATATTTTAGCCGAAGCCTTTATCAAGATCTTTTTCATAAACTTATTACATTCTACTGTTTGTAAAATGTGAACAAGTTCATGAAAATTATTTCTTGATAAAGGCTTCGACCAAAATATTGATAATAAAGTTTCTCATTTTATATATAATACTTGAATATTCCTTTGGAATAACATTCAGGGTTGGCGCTGGGTCATAAGAAGTTGTCGCCAACATTTTCGCCAAATGAAAAAAGTTGTCGCCACTTTGGGGCCATTGGAGCCAACAAAATTTGTTACGGTTTTAACATGTTTATCAGTGCATCAACGCAAATTATTGTTGTATTAAGACAGCAAGCACACCTTCATTGTAGTCTAAGCTCTCCTGAACTCATGTTTTTATCTTAATTATTGTATTATTTTTTAATTTGCAGATTTTTCATTTTTTACATAAATAAAGCAAGAACAGTCAATGTCATGTAAATGCATATGCCGAAATGATAGAATAGATTCGTATAGAATTTCAGGAGCACCAATTATTTCACACACAAATGTAGAATTTCTTATGTTTCACTTCCGATTAAACCCATTAATTGTGTCATAAATCACTATCATCTTATCATGACTGACAATTAAAGTCGAATAACTCAGAATTCCAACAAAACAAAACTCAAAATAATTAGAATTTGAATGTAAACTAATTAATTCATTTAATTCACATTAAAAATTAATTAATACACCCGTAATGTTTGGTTACTCAGTTAAATTACTTTACACAAATTCCTCAGAACATTGTGATTTTGTATCAAACTGTAACCTAAAATAATCTTTTTGTCATTTCAATAGAAAATGTCTCCTTTCTGGTTGAGTCTAAATGATTGCAGGTATATCTTCTAGGAAAATATCAATGTCCTCAATTTTGACCTTTCTTTGTTAAAATATGTTTTATCATATTGGTTGGCTATCATACTTTTTCCTTAAATATTACTTTTCATGTAGCAATGCATAATTAATATTGATTTTTAGAGTCTGTTACACGACTTTAGTTGATTATGTGACTAAAACTTATTATTATTTTCACAAATTCAATTTGTCGAAACCAACCTGTGTTCATTCTTAAGATAGAAAAATAGAGGGGATTTCTTTTTTTACTTTTGCTAAATTATGAAGAACTGTCACTCAAAATAATAGTATTATTAAATTACAAACGTAGATTTAACAATGAATCACCCGAATTGGCGATAGCGTCGGTCGCGAAATACGTGACATAATGACATGATGATTGAAGGGATTTCATTTTTACGAAATAATATTACTAAGTATAATTATTAACTATATTTGTTATCAAAAGTGAAAACAAAAAAAGTTTTTACGATAATTTTCTTATGGAATTAAAAAAATTTGATTATTCAACCAGAGATTATTGTTATTGTCACCTTTTATTGACTTAAAAACCTGCCAATTACCCCTATTTACAACACGCTCAAATTTAAAACAATTATCTTCTCTAAACAGTTTAAACCACTGAAATTAATGCAATATCACAGTTTGTAACAAGTTTGTTAATTGCAACCGTTTGATTACGTAAGCAATGTTATCGAGCCGACGTGTTACACTATTGATTTTTTAGCGGACGCCGATTGGTTGATAATGCATATCACTAAGCTTAAGCTCCGCCTATAAATTGAATATACTTAATTGTCAATAATTGTTTGACGCATGGCTGAGCATTTAACATCAGGTGCCATCGATGTCATATACAGCGAGACACTAATTATCGGCCTATGAAGCATGTATACTAACAGCACCTCCCGCTGAGCGGATTTGTCAATTACATCAAAAGGCGAACATCACAAACGCTCCGTCTGTCGTTATCAATTAAATCAATATCTTATCACTTGCGAATATGAACTTGGCCACTTACGATATCAAAACTTACATCAAAGAAAAATTTATACCCGCCGATTTTTTTGTCGCCGCGAAATTCGCCAATTTTTCAAAATTGGCGCCAGAAATTAAATTTTATCGCATTTGGCGAATTTGGCGATCGGCAGCGCGAACCCTGACATTGTACATAACATTAAATTTTGACAGTTTTGTGAATAAAGACTGAAAATAATAAAATAAAATATCATAAGTACTTACATATTGTTTCTACTTAATTATTGAATTGTTTTTTATGTCTGACATGAAGTGAACATATCACGAGTTGTCAAATTTATACTAATGGTGATGGGGACTCATTTTCATTTGTACTCGTACTTGTACACGGGCACTCATTTTCTTATGTACTCGTACAATCAAGTTACAATGTATATAAGATTTATTTTACTTTTTTCCAAAGAGAGATTTTTTACTGATTAAGTTAGCTTTGTTTAACATATTTGCCGTAATTATTATGTAAATTCTGGTGCATGTGAATGTTTCGATGGGTCGGTACAAAAGTAGTGTTACTACTGTAGTTAAAGAAGGATGTAGACTAGTTTTGCTCTGGCCCATCGGTTTGTTTTTATACCTGACCATTTTGTTTTAATTCTAATTTGTTTAGAGTTGTTTTATGAAGTTTGAAAAAGTATTTTTTCTAAATGCTTTATCTTACTTATTTTATATTATGTACTGTTATCAATATTATTAAAATGTATTATTAGACGTAATTGGAACTCAAATTTATGGATTTTCCATCCGTGCGAAGGCTGAACTTACTACATAGAGCATAGTAGGCTGTACAAATAAATTTGCTACACATTATTGCTGATAAGCACAAAAATACGGATTGAATCCTATTGTAATTTGTACTCACATTTTCATTGTAGTTGTGAAAGATTTTTTGCACCGCATGGGTAAACCCAAATATTTGAATTCCAGATATAGTCTATTGTTATACATGTAGCCAATGGTTAGTGATCACTTATTGAGGTTTACATACTTTACTGTGTGTTCTATGTGGTTGCCAAATAGATTTGATAATAATTAATTCAAAATTATTATGTAATGTTTTAAATGCTAAAGAATTAATTCATACAAATTATTAAATATTTAAGAATAAATTTATACAAACTATTAGATGTTAAAGAATAATTATGTAGGATTATTGAATGTTTTGAAATTATTTTTAAGGAAATATTGAATGTTTAGGAATTTTATCATGTTAATTATTGTATGTTTAATAGTGAAGATATATGAAATATTTATTCTTAATGATTATTTGAATTCAAATAAGATATTAAGTATTTGAGAATTAATTCTAGGGAGTGAACATTTGGAAAGTTTGAGAATTAATGTATATGAAATATTGAAAATTTGAGAATTAGTTTAATTGAAATATTGGTTAGTTAAATGCTTATTTATATGAAATATTTAAATGTTGTTACGAATAATATTGTTATAACTCAGGATTATTGCCTGACAACATTGACTTGATATGTGTATGCCATTGTTATCAGCTATTTCGAGTTAATGTTGTCTACCAATATCAGTATACATGAACTGTGTATGTACATTGTATTTAATATATCAACTTACCTAATTTCCAACTAGGCCTGTTTGGAAAATTGTATTTTTTGTCTTGTTAAATTTTCACATATCGTAAGAGATAAGTTTAGTTAGAAATTTTGTCTAGTGTGACATATTATGGCAGTTATATAATTATTTGTTGCTTATATGTGAATAAATGCTGAATTGATTTAAATGTCTGACAGCTTCAAATATTTTTAACTTTTTAGGGGTTTAAACAAAGATATTGAGGGCAATTATCAAATTTGTTACTTTAAATAACTTAATGAAGCCACTGGATCCAGACAAAATTTTCTTTGTTATTATTTACCTACACAGAAAATATGGATGGTCTGTGAGAAAGACACATATCACAGGTTTTACTGACGCAGGGTATAGAATATACAATAAGAAGGCAAAAATTTTGTCTGGCACATGTAAATTATTCTCGTTCCTGGATGTTATCAAGATTCTTAATTTAACTTTGATGAGAATTTTGATAACCTCTGGGTATGAGAATGCTGTGATTCAACTGTATATAGATAATACAACACAAGTCAGCCTTACCCATACAGCACCCAGGGAACTTTCAAACATCCCTTCTTGTTTTATTAACCATTGATCTGTAGCTTCATACATACATTGTATATATCACATTTAATAGTTCATTTTAAGGACTCCTATTTATGGGTTTTTTCCAGCTGAAACCATTGTTTGAACTGGATGCATCCATGTGAAAATCAGTTTTACAAATTGGTGAAAGGCATGCAATTCATATTAAATCATTGTTTTGCATACATTTATGCTACAGTCCCATAAACATAAAAACAGCTGTGAGAGCACCGTGCGATCATGCTCCGCAAGGACTCTTGCGTACCTGTGCGGACTGTTACGTTTTTACCAGGGTCCTTGAGATAAGCTGTGGATATACGTATCAGTTTCAAAGTCAAATCGTGAACAAAATCGTGGCCGAGTATGGATTAAAATTGCACATCTTCCAGCTACGGCTCTGAACGGTTGTGTTCTTATGTGCCTTGTGCGTACCATCACCTTAATATGCAAGGGTTCACACGGCCTACATCTGTCTGCACATACGGGTCCGCAACAAGCCATGATTTTATGGGACTGAGGCATTACACACATTTTTATTTCCACTTTGGGCTGCACAGATACATCTGCTATGGACATCTTTTTAGCTTGAAAAACCCATCACCTAGAGGTGCATCAAATCTGTTGAAGCAATATTCATTCAGCGATTTTTTTTTTTTTAAACATTTGTTTGTCACAATCAAAGAGATTATATCACCAGATTTTTACCAAAAATTGGCAGTTCTGTTCTGTTCTGTTCTGTTGACTAGAAATCAAGCATACTTGGAATCCTCCATTGTTTGACTCAGTAAATATGAGAAAAATAATTTTATTTGAATTTTCACTTTATCAACTCCAGAAGCTTTTGTATTTTATTTTTTAGATTATTTCATTAATAGTTTAATGGAGGCCTTTAAGGCTTAGTGATAAAAATTTGGTTCCCATTATATCACACCTTTTTGCTGTGCGTTTGAGAGCCATTTTCAGATATATCTTAGTATAGGACAAGTGTTTTAAAGCACTGCAATATATTTTGGTTTGAAGTTCTTCATTGCATTTAGTTGATAAAATATTGGAACGAGTGCCAAAAGCAGGTTGAATCCTGAAGAAAATATTCAATACCATACAAATGCATGGGTGAAAGTTAAAACATTTTCAAAATCTTGGAGTTCATGATTTTGGCAGCTTAAACATAAGAAAGAACACTTTCTGACATCATTGAAATTGTGAATTTCAGTACCAGTCGTGAAAACTTTCACCCATGCATTTAAATTAAATGGTTGTAAGGTGTGATTGCTAAATTGTTGATTGTTATTCAATTGTCAGTTGCCCCAGTGGAGTCAATGTATGCGCCACTGACAGTTGAATAAGATTTACCAATTCATGTTATGTATAACAATTTTTTTATATCAGAAAATATCAGATATTGTTTTATTATTGTCATCACAAGATTATTATAATAAAAGATTTCACCTGTAGACTATTGTGTTGTTTTTAATGGGAAAGTCTAGAAGAAATTCTATAAAGAACTCAGCCAGGATGGTCATCTGTGGATACTTGTATAAAGGCAATTCGTTGTTTGTTTGATATCAATACAATCAAGTATCTATAGGGCTGTCATGATTATAGAGTAACATTAGACGAAGCAGAATATGCTTGCCAATTATGCAGATTAAATGCACTCATTGCACTGCACTGCGCCTCATTTAGAAAATAAGAAAAAGGAATCAATCCAAAATGCCTAAGTTGAAGATATAGTTCTTGTACACAGCTTTTCTACAGGTGTCAATGTACATGTATACCAAGTTTCAAATCATACAGTCTTCAAGGGACAAATTAATGCTCCATACAAAGGAGCCACATGCTCAGCGGCTGGCCAGCTATAGGTGGTTTCATAGTATATCCCATTTTTTGAGAGAAGTATAACAAATAGATGGGTACATGATTTGTATGAATCCATTAATCAGCACCCAACTGATTCATACTATGTTCTAAAGTTGACTAATGCTTAAGACAGTACAAATAATATTACCTCACAAAATACTAAGTAAAAACTACCAGACTTACACTTTCAGAATGTTGTAGCTTAGAATCCTACAAGACTATTTGAAAATGAATATATGCATGTAATGCTGATCCTATTTAGGCCCTGAAAATGTATCAATTCATGTTTTACTTGTCTGTGCAAAAAAATGGTACTTATTGCAATACAGATTTTGAGTATTGCAATACTGTTTTTACCATATTGTAAACCCCTAGTACTAATATTTGTATGAGAGGCAACTTACAACAATCTGATTAGACCAGCAGGGTGTTCAGTAACGACTGTTGGCGAACGTTATGGGTATGAGACAACTCAACCTGTAGATAACTCAACCCTAAGTTGGGACAACTCAAACCATTAGTGAGGTATTGAATTTTCTCGGGTTGAGTTGTCTGGGTTAAGTTGTCCTGAACCTAACGTTACGGAACATTCAGGGTAATTGAACATACTGCAGGTGATTGTAACACAAAGTTTCAATGCTCCAGTCTGTCTATTTTATGCTGCTACACTGAGGTCCAATGGCCAGTTTCCTTAGCAAATCACTAGCTAGAGCATCATCCTCTGGTACCCATGATTTGATATCACATACTTGGAACTTTTGGTGTAAGAAGGGTACCACAGGACAAAGCGCTAGCTAGTGATATGCTTAGGAAACTGGCCTCAAATTTCTTTACACATGATAAATTTTGATGTGTATTTTGATGTACTTTACACATATTTATTAGTTGTATAACTAGTATAGAGATTAAAATTAACATTCAGTTATGTTATTTCTTAAATAAAAAGATTCTAAACAAAATGTGTGTGCAATTTTTTTGATAGAAAATATGAAAAAATAGATGTTTTATTTATTTTGTTGGGTTGAACGCTGTAGCAACACTTAGTAAAGGTTGTGTTACAGCACAATTAAATGTGTAAAGAAACTTTCGGACCCCAATGTATATACAGTATTTGATTGTAATTTTTAAGTGGCCACTCACAAGTAACATGAACAGTAGATCAGGACCAGACAACATTCTGGCAACATGGAAATACATTGTGCACTGTACAGTACAACCTCTCTTGAACAACACCTCCTGGGAGGGACTAAAAGTGTTGCTGTTCAGAGGTTGTTGCTCTACAGAGGATCAATTCAATCAAAATTATGCCTCTGGGAAATGCCAGAAGCTGTTGCACTTTGCAGAGGTTATACTTTATATACCAATTTCTAATGCACGTAGATCTGATTATCATACCCGATGAAGAGCACTCATGCACGATGAAGCACACTCATGCTCACTTCATTTGTACTTTCTGTAAGCCAATCAAGTATTTTGATGACTGGCTGCATAAATTGTCCATTTCGCAGATTTTAACCCTGTAAAAAGTCCATGTCCTAAATCAGAGTTATTCTAAGAATTTTCTCCACATATAGTACTGACAAAGACATTAAACTCAATAGGGAGCACCTATTCGATCAGACAATGACTCTCACTAAGTTTTGTAGGACCTTGAGATATGTACAGACTGACATTCCTCATTTCAATTTCCTCATCCTGATTTCATTGCTGTTTATTGACATCGTTTCATTTATTTAAGGCAGTTGACATGCCTTACCAGTTTGCTGGATTTTTTAATCAGTACTCGGTTACTCTTCCCCAAAGAGTCCATAATTTCTCCCAATACTAAAGAAAACTGATATTGCTGAATTTCCATGGAAAAGTATGAACTTCCATGCAATAGGATTTTATTCTTATACTGGGTTTAACACTGCATCAACACAAATTAGATTTTATTCATGTGTCCAGCACACCTAACCTAGCTTTTCTGGACCCTTGTCTATAACCAGTACTCACCTAGCCTTCCACTAGGCCGGTATTTTTTTCCGTATATTTTATTAATGAAGGAAAATTGACGTTTAGTGTCAATTTTCATGGAAGGGTATAACTGCCCTGGATGCCCACTCAATTGGACATGAAAAATAACACTATGAAAAAATAACAAGATAGGTTATAAAAACTATTTTGTAACATTTATTTTCCACATATAGTGAAAAGAAATTTATCTTTAAACCCTGAAATGTTAACCATATTACTGTTGTATTTAAGAATGTTGATTTACAAAACAAAGAAAATGAGACAATAACTAAAAAAATAATGATACCATGTTCTAATAAATGAGTAATTATTCTTGTTTTCTGTCAACAGAAGTTTAATGTCCGAACTGTCTAGTTTTAATGACTTACAAAATATAAATGAACTTACAACATGCATAAAAACATGTATGAATCTGTTTCAACACAAAAAATATAGATACAACTATTTTTTGTCACTAACAAGTTTATAATACAAAATATAAAACAAATAATAATTAGATTCAAGTCAGAAAATTCTGGAATTTGTTTTTTTACTGTATAAAAAAGATAAAATATCAGAAATAAATGTCATTTTACTCAGAAAAATAATAAAAAATCTTCAAAAACCTCTATTTCTTACAATAATAAACCACTGAGTATCATGGAAAACAATCAAAAACTCAACATTGTTCATTAACCAGTATGGCATAGGTTTATACCAGTGTTGTAACAATAAAACCACTACCATACTGTCCACTGCTCACTAGTACTTGCTGTGATGATAATAATAAATATAATATTAAAGAAGTCTATTAAAAAATAAACTTTAAATGATTTCATTTAGTTCCATCTATCATCCAACACAGTACATGTGTATTGATATATTTTAGAAGAACAAAACAGATAAAGATTATGTTCTGTTCCGACATATTTTAGCACATTCCAAATCTTCTATACTCTCAGTATCATCAAGATTTCTTCTGTCGTTTTCTGATGAAACAGTCAAGGAAAATCATATTTGACTTTCATGGTACATGTACTTGACAAATTTTGAATTCACATAAAACTTCACAAGTAAAACTTATCACATAAAACAATTAATATATCTTTTTTTATGGATTTAATGCCATAGCAACACATTGTACAGGTCATATCACGGTGGTCAGTCAACCTACTTACCACTCCTGGAAAGGCTTAATCTCTAGAATTAGCTGTTAACCAGAAACTAGGAGCATACTTCTGTCAGTGACTTGACAACTGTCCTACGTGATTTAGAATCAGACTTTAAGGCAGTCAAATGCTTGTCTTTTGCACTCAATTCATTTGCCAAGGTCCTGCTATTGAAAAATGCTTTGAAATTCAATAAAAAAAAATCCAACACTATAAACTTGGAAGGTTTAACTAGTCTTTGACTGATTTATTTGACATTACATTAAGTGAGATTTAACACTAGAACTAACATGACTTGTAGGTAGTAAGATTAAGTTGTTCTTACAGATTGTAATAGAAATTATACATTATAACAGGGCTCTAATTTAAGCTTGCATACTCGTAAATTGTAAGTGGATTTTTTGCGAGTTGAAATAAAATCAACTCGCAATAATCTGCAAGTTTAATATTTTGTTAAATTTGAGCCCTGATTATAATGTAGCTTTGCTATAAAAACCACCTTAGTTATTAAATAATAATGCAATTTTTGACAATTATTACAATTTCAAGCCCCAAATGCTTAAACTGAGAAGGAAGTTGAAGGAAGTCCTTATATTAAGGGCAGCTCCACTCTTAAAACAATAGATTTTAATGTTTTGATAGAGGAATTTTACTGCTTATTTCAAGAAATAAATCAAGGATACGATGATCGATCTTTATCTTTTTTTCTTTCTTTACTTCTGGAACGTTCGTGTTCATTTTCTCTGAGATCCTGAAACAATAACACAAGATTATAAATCTTAATAACAAGTCTTTGAAATAAGACACGCAATATACAGTACCAACCAAAAGATTGGACAAGGGAAATTTAAAAAAAATTTTTTTTTCATTAATTGTTTTTATTAGAACCATTATTTTTAATAAATTTAATATGGTTGATGGTTAAATGAAAACAAACTTCTAGAATGCATCACATTTATAAGATTCAGCATCTGATATCCTACTCTCCAATTAATCGGTTCGTAAGATTCACTTGCTCACCTTCTTCCTCTGCTAAAATACTATGTGCAAACTGATATTTTTAGACAGACACATAAACATTTTAATCGCATGACTGTCATGTGGTTTTTAAAAATAGATGCAAAAAATCCTCATGCCTGTTATTTCAAAATGTCGAAATGCAAAGATGTTGGACAGTTTTGCATTAGGTAGATAATGGAAAATAAACAAAAAATAAAAGTAAATATTGTTCTTTTTAAACGTGTACCTCTGATCTCTTAACTGTAAACATAGAGCAACTTATTGGACTTAAAATTAAAGTGCAGCTACACTATATATGACGTCATACGAGGTTGCATTCGTCACACGTATGATCATACCATATAAGGCGTTGTTTACCCATTAAAGCAATGAAATGCGTATGAAGTTTCTCATCATAGACAGTTGTGCACATGGTAATTTATAAGTTTAGAATACTAACCTTTCTACTAGAGCCAGAACTAGATCTAGATGTATAATTATCATCATGATGTCTATCATAGCCATCATCTTTAACTCTACTACTACGATCATCTGTATCACCATTTAATTTACTACTAGAACGACCTGTAATATATACATAGAATCAGTGAGTAGAATCAGTGAGTAGAAACAGAGTTGGTACAGTGAGTATAAGTAACACATATCAAAAATCTGTCATTCATAAAACAGATAATGGACCTTTCCATGATTTCACCGATTAGCATATTTAATAAAGGGTTTACAGTTATATTTTGTCCCACAAAAAGGTGTTAACAAAAGAGCACATAGTTATATTTGTGGGTAAATGTATTGTTATTCAAATTTTCCTTATGAATGAAACATTGAAACCATTACAAATTTATTGCATTAAACAACATCTCTACTGACACTTAGTACTTGTCACACTTATATGCAATTTAGCTCCACCCAAGAAGTAGTTCCTGTTTCAGGTGTCTGTAAGGAGTGCCTTTTATTGCAGATGATCTCTTTGAATTGCTCTTTATAAATTGCTATAACTGTTTGTGGATTCAGTACATAAAAGATTGCTAGAGGCTGAAATTACTATAGATATATTTGTTTTGGCTGATAGCCCCAAACAACAAGTAAATCTGTGAGCTAATGCTCACTAGTGATACCCCCGTAAAAATCTAAAAATATGCGACAAACAGGAAGTAGATGAGCAAGGAGCATGAAATCGCTTTACACCACATGGGACTATGGGATGAAGCAATATGCAAAGTATTAGGCTGCTGCATGTTATAGTTGCTGAGAAAACTGCGACGGAAATTTTGTAACGGACGGACGGACAAGGGTAAAACAGTATACCCCCCTCTTCTTCGAAGCGGGGGTATAAAAACTGCAGAAAAACGAAACGGGCATAGTTTTTCATCATCATCATCATCATCATCATCATCATCATCCAGTTTCGTTTGGTACAGGCCAATGATGAAACCTTTGGCAAGAGTGAGGTCTTTTTGCAGATGGTATAATAAGAGGATGTAGATTAATATAAAACTATACATACTGCTTGATGCTTCCACACTTTTTCGTTTCTTACTTGACGAGGCACCGACATCTGAACTGGCTTGATCCTGGAAAATAAATAATAAATAAATTATATAATTAAGTATTGAATAATATAACATAAACAGTTCTATAGAATTCATTGTACAAATGTACCAATGGTTTTTTTTGTCTAAAATTATGCATCATCATGTAAGGCTACTCATTTCACGCCAATGTCCTCTAGATAGACAAAATTATGAGAGAGGTGAATATGTTACAAATAGGATTTTTTCTGTATCCCAAATACAGCATAAAGTGAGGTTGGCATGTACATTTGTGATATTTCCATTAAGTTTTATTTCCTCTAGACCAGTAACCCTGGATATCAGCTATGTTGAATATTTAAGTGAAACAGAGTTTTTTACAGCAAATTAGTCTAAAAACAAGCCCATACACAACTACAAATGTACACAAATATGTACACATCATGATAAATCAATCACTCCTTCTACAGCAAATATTTTCATTAGTTTACCCTACCCCTTTCAAAAAATAAAAATATTTACTAAACTCGCAAAAAAACATATTTTAGTAAGAACACATTTATTAATATTGTTATTTCAATGTATAAATGTATCAACCAAACCCATGCTAAGCTAAGATTATGTAAATGGTAAATTATGTAATTTCGTGTATTTTCTATGGAATTCATCACATGATAAAATTGTTGTCATGAGTAATATGAGTTAACAGATAAGTTAATCACACCACAATACAAAATACCTGCATCCCATCAGTATTGATCAATAATTTCAGTTATTACTTAAATTTTCTCAAGCACAAGCCAAATTTATTATGTAATACACAGGCTGTGCGTGTCCCCACAAATCTTAAAATATTATTTTCTCTGTTTTGAGTTCATTTTTTTTTTATTTCCGCGATTGCATCTATGAGATATGTTCGTGAAGTTAACTCTATTTTGGTCGGTCACATTGTGTCAGTCTATGCTTTTTTCATGTTCGTCGTCAAGTTACTTTCGTCATTGCCTTTTCATTTATAAATTTCTATATGCAATCAAACAATTAACTATTTCTTTCCTAAAAAAAATTGGTCCAGAAATAAAAACAAAGGAGCCCGTTGAATAAAACAGGTCACTTATTTGGAGGTTTCTGAGGTGATGAGTTACATACTTTTACTATGTATATTGTGTTTAAAAAAAATTTGTGGGGACGTCGACAGCCTGATAGAAAAGAACAAAACAAGTAAATCTGTGAGCTAATGCTCACTAGTGATACCCCCGCAGTGAGAAATATGACTATCATAATGTAACTTTCATTTAAGGAAATCTAAAAATATGCGACAAACAGGAAGTAGATGAGCAAGGAGCATGATATCGCTTTACACCACATGGGACTATGGGATGAAGCAATATGCAAAGTAACAGGCTGCTGCATGTTATAGTTGCTGAGAAAACTGCGACGGAAATTTTGTAACGGACGGACGGACGACCGAAACGAAATTGAGGGCCATTAAATAAAGGGCCACTTAATAGAGGGCCATCAAGCTATGTTCTACCGATAAGGAATAAAGAGGCGCCGGGCAAGGGGCCACATTTAAGGATAAGAGGACGACGATAAAGACATACAGGGCCGCTGAATACAGCGAAACAAGAATGTTTAAAACAAGAGTGACTCCTAGTTGAAAACATGTATGATTGAGACAGATCACTCTAAGAAAGGTGTAAATGTGCACTACCAAAAATAAATATATAAGTATCTAATTGCATAAATAGAACAAGAATTCATTTCATAATAATAAATAAGGGGCCAATGGCCCTTTATTTAACAAAATAAAATTAAAAAGAAAAAAAGAAATGGCCCCTTAGTTCATTCACTCCAAGAAAGAACTTGCAAAGTTACAAGTATGAAAGATGTTTTTCAGGGCAAGTTGACAAATAAGGGGCCAATGGCCCTCTATCTTTAACAAAAAGAAATGGCCCCTTAGTCCATTCACTCCAAGAAAGAACTTGCAAAGTTACAGTCATGAAAGATGTTTTACAGGGCAAGTTGACAAATAAGGGGCCAATGGCCCTCTATCTTTAACAAAAAGAAATGGCCCCTTAGTCCATTCACTCCAAGAAAGAACTTGCAAAGTTACAGTCATGAAAAATGTTTTACAGGGCAAGTTGACAAATAAGGGGCCAATGGCCCTCTATCTTTAACAAAAAGAAATGGCCCCTTAGTCCATTCACTCCAAGAAAGAACTTGCAAAGTTAGTCATGAAAGATGTTTTACAGGGCAAGTTGACAGATAAGGGGCCAATGGCCCTCTATCTTTAACAAAAAGAAATGGCCCCTTACTTAGTCCATTCACTCCAAGAAAGAACTTGCAAAGTTACATGTATGAAAGATGTTTTACAGGGCAAGTTGACAAATAAGGGGCCAATGGCCCTCTATTTAACAAAAGAGAAATGAAATGGCCCCTTAGTCCATTCACTCCAAGAACAACCTTCTCTTACACTTCATGCAAAGTTACATGTATGAAAGATGTTTTACATGCCATTTGTAAAGGGCAAGTTGACAAATTATGTTTATCTATATAACTAAGTCATGGCCATATCCAAGGTCTTAATTACCTTATGGGGACTTGGGCCAGTGCCCTAAGGTAGGGGAATGTTGGGATATATGGGGACTTTGCCTGTAAAAATAATACTTGTGATGTTAGGTAGTATATATTTCATTTTGCAATAAGCAAATTTCAGCAGGATGATGCAAATGGTTTCATACTAAAATAAATGGGGGTGGGGATTTTTTTTAAAATAGGGGAAAAATGTATATTCAATGGGGAGAGGAACAGGAACGTAATTTTACCAGAAAGAAATTGTGAAATGAGGGCTTTGCGGCCCCTTATCCCAGAATACTACTGATGGCCCACAATTCCTTTTTGGTCACCCGAAATGACAAAATTTTGTTTCTTAACCCTTTATAAACTTCACAGGCAATTTTGACCTTAAATTTTCATTTATGGACCAGTGATAAGTGATTTTGACCGTAATTGGAATAATGGGCCATTTTTTGTTTTTAATTTTTAATAGAGGGCCAATGGCCCCATATTATATTGTTTCAAAATGAACTCTATTGTTCTCTTTTGTTCTGTTTAAAGTTAAATGGCCCCCTATGACTGGATAAGTGTAGATATTTGGAAATTACTATTGATATGAAGTGTGAACAAAAGGATCTGACCTACTGTTGAGTAAAATGTTACATGTCTAATTTATGACCTGTGATGATTGTTTTTCACATGTTCAAGTGGTGTAAAAATATATTATAAATTTAAATATGATTGAGAATGGACAATCTCAAATTTAAAAGTCCATATGGGTGGCAGGTAAAACCTATATACACGACAACGCCTCACTGCAAAGACTATGGTCAATGAATATTGCTATACTGACGATACATGCATGATTTATCTTTCCTGAAGTGCAATGATCCATTCCGAAATTAATAATTTACCAGTAGACAATAAGACCTGTCAATCATTAATTTTTTATTATTGGATTATCTAATCAAATTGTTTTCCAAAGGATCATTTTTTTTCCATTGGTAATTAAAAAAAAAACAACAGCATAAACAACATCCCCCCAACTTTATTGCATAATGACAGTTTATGAAATTTTAGGTAATCATCCCAATCATAATTATTAATAAACACAAAGTCAAAACCAGGTTACAGGTAAATGAATGACCCCACTAAATGCTGGTATTACAGGGTAAGTATCTAACATATTCAAAACACAGTACTGAGAAGGAATAAATGAAGATGGCAAACAGAGTTCTATAATAAAAGGGTCAAATGACATAAGAAACAAGTTATTTTCAAGGCATGACAAACAAAAGTAATAAATTATATTTTCAGAAATGTTTCAAAGTGCAATTATAACTTTTATTTACCTTCCAGAACCGCTGAATTTCTTAAATATTTTGGTTGAAAAAAACATTAGCATACTTTCAAATCTTTTTTATAAAGAATGTGTGCCTAAAAATCATCTGTTCCAATACTTAAAATTCACATGCTTGCTTAAAACTAGAGTACAATTGCAAAAAATCCAGTGTGAAATAATTCTAGTAAGTAGCACAAACTCGCGAAAACTGTTTCAGTAAGGGAGGTTACTCTAGTGGTAATTAGATCACTCTGACCACACTGGCAAACATCCAATCAGATTTCGTGATTTACTTTCAAGAACGGTAACTCTTACTGTCAATTTCTGATCATTAGTGACAGTCCAAAGTATATCACTTATGGACATGGACACAATTAACAAGGGGCCTTCTGTAATTTTTATTTGGACACATTTTGATGGCCCTCTATAACAATTTTAGCGAATAAACAGGGGGCCATGGCCCCTTGCCGTAAAATGGCCCTTTATTATTCTTTACACAACTAAAAAGGCCCTCAATTTCGTTTCGGTCGCACAAACGGACGCACGCACGGACAAGGGTAAAACAGTATACCCCCCTCTTCTTCGAAGCGGGGGTATGATAATCAACAAGCCAGACTAAATGAAATAAATAATTTTTATTAGACTAGTCCTGTACTTCAGGCTTATGGATTCAGTCAATGAGAATGCAATTTTCTTGTTCAATTTTATTTGCTATTTTAAATAAGATTTTTACACAAGTTTCATATAATATGCTTTGTTAAACAATTTAGCAATACCCAAAAAGCTTGACAATTCTCCACTAAAAGAGAAAAATCAATTTTCTTACCAAAATATGAACTTTAACTGTATGAATTTGTAATAACTAACTTAAAACAATAATAATATAGACACTCTCATTAAGACAAGTATAATCTGTATTGATACATATACACCCTTATGTTTTAGAATTCACACTATTTTACGTTGAGAGCCAATATAGCCAAGTTATATAATATATAGCTACAGGTATTTTTCTATGAAGCAAAAAGCAACAAGACTTTAAACTAATGCAGATTAGTAGTACACATGTCACCATCATACATCAAAATTATAATTATTTGAAAATCATAGATTTGCAAGTTTCAATGTCTTATAATGTCTAATATTTGACGAGACACTTCTCAATTTCAACAAACTAAATAAAGGCAGAGCTATTACTGGTCGAGTTTAAAGCTCAGGGCTCATTTATAAATTGATAATGCCTCCTCAAGCCTTACACACGTAATAAATAAATGAAAGGCCCCTGTAAAATAAGCCCTGAAATGGCTACAGTGGCATCCATCCAGTCTCCCACCAACACTGTTGTTTCTGTTTTGATGTAGTATACATGTACAAACAAATCTATATAACAATCAAACTTGATAGGAAAAAAAGTCTAACAATCTTCTCAAGCAAATTGTGACTAATATCTCCCAAGTTTAGCCGACAGGTTTTCAAACATCAACCAGATAGACTGCTTTGATGAAATATCAGTCTGACTCCAGTCAATCCTATGTTCTTCAATTGTGATGATATTTCAGTCATATCAGCACATACATGTATACTTTAACTAAATGAGAAAATAATGTGTTCCAAGTTGGATGAAGCCAGATTCTATAAGACAATATCAACCATTGATGTTTTTACCTCAGCATAGAAACTATTACTCTGTGAAGTTTCAGATTCATTTAATGCCGCCTTTGCTTCTTTCTTCAGCTGTTTATTATATGAAATTTAAAATTGCAACTACTACAGTGCATTGTTTCATTAACATTTAGTAAGAACTAAGACATATCTCTACTTCATTGATAATATCATTTCGTCTGTATACTTACAATACATTAAACATGTGGGTCCTGAAGACCCTTGACTGCTCACATGAAATCTAGTTTTTCAGGGTGAAGGACAGGACTTTAATTAATTTTTTCTTTTATTATTTCTTTGCTTGGTTTATCACCATAGCAACACATTTTATAGGTCATATAATACCAGTCAGACAACCTATTCACTGTCATTGGAAAGAAAAAATCTCTGGATTTAGCTGTAAACCAGTTACTAAGTGACTGTCCTAAATGATTTAGCATCAGTGGTAGGAGGGATAATGGCAATAGAAATTATATAATGACAAAATTCCACATATGTATGCACTGCCCAGGAATCAAACCTACAACCCCTTGATCAGTGGACTTGTGTGCTACCAACTGAGCTAGCCGGTATTGATATATATTAAAAGGCAATATCATCAAATAGCCAAACTTAATAAATACATATTTTTCACTAGCCAGAATCAATTTTTACAAGTCAAGGGATGCTACAATGGTTGTTTTAGATCTGATATGTTTTGATATGATTTCCAGAAAAAGTTAAGGTCAGATGCATGACGAACAAACACTGGTCACATTAGCTAATCTGGGCACAGCGTGCTCAAGTTAGCTAAAAATAAAATCATAACAGCAACAAGGACTACTCTATGCATATGTGATAATTAATCAATGTTGCTAAATAATAAAAAGTGATCCTGTAATAAGCATGTTGACATATTTCAAGCAACAAGGGAATAACATGAACCCAACAAATAATATAATACTAGTCATTTGACATTTTTCTTTGACAACAAAGATAATATCTAGGTTTCTTCACTTGATACGTCTCAATATTTATAAAGAGGCTGGCAATGAACCCTCTTTAAAGTGGTCTAGTTTAAATGAGTGAGTTGGTCTTATTAATGGATACTTATCCTTACTATTCTTTAGATCCGATGAAACATCCTACATGTAACTACTAATACTAGACTTAATATTGAGGTGGTATTCATATCATAGATAGCAAAGCAAAATGTTAGTGAAAATATAACTGTTTCAAAACACAACATGCAGGCAATCTACTTTTACCCATAATCAATCCCAATCAGCCTAATATTTCAGGATTTGTATACAAACCATCAAATCAATGAATTTAAATTATCAAATAACGAACTTGTCGTATAATGAACTAATCAGAATAACATTTTTAAGGCCATGCCACTACTTTGTACTCCTTGTAACTAGCTTTTGCAAAACGTCATGGTCCCAGATTAATAGAAAGCTTTTTTTCAGGTTACTAACATGCTCTAGGGCTAAAATTTCATGCATGAGCTTTTATCATTTTTTTGTCAATAAAAGACAATACAAAAAGGACATGATTTTCCAGATCTGTATGAACCCTACCAAATGATGTGCAATGCACCACATCCAAGTTAATCAACCATTTATTTCTTCACACAAAAAAATTGATGGATCGGCACAAAACTAGTCTACATCTGTCTACATTTATCTGTACCATAGGAGCAATGGTCTTGTGATAGGATGAGCAATCAGGGATCAAGAGGTCCTGGGTTTGAATCCCACTGGTAGCACTGCTGATTTCCTCAAGCAAAAAATTTACCGTCAGTTGTTCTACTCCACTTAGGTGTAAATGGGTACTGTGAGGGATCACCAGCTTGAATGCAATTTCAATGATTAAGGGTTTTTGTACAAAAATGTTAAGTCAGTTGAACATGTATATGGCAACAGACTTTAAAATGCACTTTATTTTTTTTTAACTTTACGAACAGTAGTTTATCTAGCCTTGAACTGACCCATCAATGTGTAACCAAAACAATCACCCACAAAGCCATAATCCTATTCCTTGTCCAATGCTTTCTTAACTAGTTTGATATGTTCACCACCATATATATCAGATATAAATATGTCTATCAAATATACTAACCCTCTTCTTTTCCTTCCTTTCCCTGTCTTTATCTGGACTCAAACTCTGAAAATATTCATTTATAAAATAATCTTATATTATCCTCAGGTTTTTATATCCAATGGTCAAAGTTCAAGATTCCACAATCCTGATTTTCATGAACTCAGCAGTTTTAACACAGGAAATGTATGCTTTCCAAGATCTCTCACATCCTGAACTTTGGAACAAGTCCTTAAAACTTTTACCCATGTCTATACAATATTCCAGACATTCTTTCATTTCAATAAATCTTTTAACGACACATACTTAATTATAAAACTGTGGTGCTTTTCACAAAAAAATCATCATAAAAAATCTTCGCAAGTCAAAAGCAAGAAACCTTAATGATACGCTCAATTTTTGGCTTATCAATTCTTAATATTATGGAATTATGTAGAATTGTGTATACCTTTTGAATATCATAGCTAAGAATTCTTCATTCTGCAATTCCATTGAATCTTTCAGTTTTTCTTTAAAAAATCTTGGGGCTGGGGTCATTATATAAAGGTAATGTATTACTATACTAAACTCCAATATTTATGGTCATGTTGTGGCAACCAGTAGTCCTAGTCTCAGTTCATGCCAAAACTTTAAAAATTAAGCATCAATCATCATGATGAGAAGACAAGACCTTCAAGATCTCTGTGCATACATGAAGACACATATGCCATGAAACTTGAATAATTTGGATATTACCCTTCTTCTTCCAGTCACTGCGCAAGAACCCTCTCTGGGGTATTGCTGCACAGGTGTCACCCTATCTATCAACACTTTTTATCAGCTTTTAAATGGTGCCAGTTCACCTAACTAGACACTTATCTACTAGAACTAGCTTCCCATTTCAAAAGGTATTTTCAAATAACAAACCTTATAAAATCAACGTTTTGCATAATTTTCATGGCAAGGTTATGACACACTGTAGCATGGAATTTAACCTAGATTGCCAGATTCATAGTTAAGCATGCTACCAATGCATCTGGAACCCAGACAGTCAGACATGCTAACCACTATGCCACGGCTCCCAGACAGTCGTACAACTGATGTAAGTAGTAGATACTTCTTTATTGCAATCATAATATTATAATAAGCTTTTTGATAACATATACTGTCCTGCTCCTTCAATCTAATTTTTTTACCTGGTGTAATGCAGTGTCAACACATTTTAGGTTATTTTATGGTGGTCAGCACACCTAACCTAGCTTTCCTGGACCCTTTTATATAACCAGTTCTCACTTATTCTTCAACAAGGCATGCAACTTTTCCATATACCTTATTAATGTAAGAATATTGACATTATTGTCAAATATTCATGAAAGGGTATAACCTCTCCAAGTCCTTCAATTTCAAAAAGGTCACTAAATAAGAATATAACAAGTTTTCAAATCTTACCCTTCTGTGTCGTGATTTAGATGATACGCTGGTATCTTCCTATAATGACAAAACAGTGGTCAACAAGATGAAATCTTCCATTGATTATAACATGGTGTTGTTTCATTAGCTCAATGACCACCAATCATTTATGGAGCTGTAAAACATCTTAACAAAACACAACAACACAGACCCCCCACATAAACACAGACATACAACATACACTACTACATTGTAAACAATATCAACAACATCAGCTAACTGTAACACTGACATAACTCATGCTAACTTTACAATGAGAACTTAAAATTAATGAAGCAAAATAGATGATTCCTAATTATTTAGTGTTTTTGTAGTAGACACTTAATGAATTATTGGACTAAAACTAGCAATGAACTAGCTGGCAGATAGAAAGTTAACATTATATGATTAAGTTCATCTTAACATTGACCTTAGAGTCACATGACCTTTGACACTAAAGTCACTACAACATTGACCTTTGACCTGCGTCACAAAAACTTTGACCTTTGAGTCACAACAACCTTGACCCTTGACTCACAACAACCATGACCTTTGACCTGAGGCACAACCTTGACCCTTAACTCAAAACAACCTTGACCTTTGACCTAACAGCAATCAATGAGGTCAACATAAATAAGAATCAATGATCCAAACTTATATATATATATAATATTAATTGAGTTTTATCATTAATGCTAAATAATTATTTTGACATGGCAAATAAACACAAGCAAATGCTTCATATTATCATTATTCATTAACACATCATGGAAGGTTGAACACTGACACTATTAATGAATATAAGCTTGTTTAAATGTATAAAAGAAATGATACATAATTTATTAAATATAAAATATTAACTTTAAATCTTAATTCAGTTTTGAAAAAGTAATCATAAAATCCTTGAAGACTTCCTGATATCTTCTGTCCTAAAGCAAAATTTTTACAGATTTTAGCAGTCAAAATCAAGAGATAAACACAAGAAGTAAATACCATCCTAGTTGATTGGACAAATCATCTTAAGAATGACACAAGACAAAATACATGGAAGAAAGAATTCAGTAAATAATAATCACATTACAAAAATTTGAGTGAACTGATTTTATGATAAGTTAAAGGCATATAAGAAATATAGAGCATAATAAATAAAATATGTTGTATAATATAGTAAAATATCAAAGATGTAATTGGTATTATAAACAGTAGGGAATATTTTAACAAAGCTAAATAATGTATATAATAAATCGCTTAACAAAAAGTAAACAAAAGATGACAAAATTCACATGTTAAATTCAAAAAGCATACTAGACAATATTGTTCATTTAGTTTTAACAATTTTATCTTTTTTCCTGTTATTATGATGGACAGCTGACGTAACAAGCTTTCTTGGACAATCCTTTATCAATTCTTGTTTACCCTTCAACCAGAACCCAGCAACAGCTCGATAAATGATGGAAAATCATTGCATGATTCTCATATTATGGAAATGTGTAACTTGCTGCCACCAGACTTATCACCAGATAAAATATCATGTTTCATATGATTATACTATACTATTTCTTTTCAAAAGAAGTAATTAAATTCAATCATGTCTAAACTTATTTCATATTTACAAATACTATGTCAATATAGACATTGCCTCAAAAAATTCAATTTTCACATAAACATAGTAATAGAATCATCTCTAACTAGACGTTGCTGTTCACACAACAATAGAGGATTATCAACTAGCAGATCATATCAATAAATCTAACTGGTCTACAGCCTTCTTTATTTACAAGAAGTTACGACTAGTTTCGCATCAACTCATTGATACGTCAAACTATCAGGGCTTGACAATAATTTTTAAAGTAGGCTGCCCAGTTGAACAACCAGTTATATATTTCATTTGCCCAAACTAAATGTTTACTAGCAGTAACAAGTTGCCCAAACCCAAATATAGGTCATCGGTGGCAATCAGACGACCTTTATATATATAGCCCTAAAGAAGTTATCAAGCTGTACAAATAAGGTACTAAAGTGCACCTCATATCTTCTCCAACACATATCAATGTTAAATAAAAGAAAGAAATATTCACTTACTTGCTATATAATGATAAATCTCTCATTAATCCACAAAAGTAGATTCCAAATAACAAGAAAGTGACAAGACAAAGGAATAATAAAGGCATAAAATCCAATAAGTTGCATTCACAAAGACAACTCTTCATTCTGACTTAGTTCTATTCACATCATTTCATAATTTTCTCATAGAAGTCATAATATTCAACTCTCTCAAGTATATTTTCACTGCATAGTTCATCCATGGTAAGGTAAAGTAATATAACAGTTTCTAATTCTATATTTAAAATTCCTCTATAAAGTAACAATTTGAGTAATAGTCATTTCAAGAAAAAACAATTAGTTTGTTATTCCCTTCATTCAATGTAGGATTTCTTCATTCATACAATGACTATTGTTGTTCAAAATTGTAACCAAATCAGACAGGTATGGAAGCCAAGTGAAGTAGTTTTCAGAAAAGATGCTTAGAGTGCAATCAAATGTGATTTTTTAATTGCAAGTGCAGATCAGCAGTAAATTTGTCAGTTGAGCATTGGATACAGCAGTCAGAATTTGTTCTGTATATTGCAGTATTGTACAAAGAACGTTGGAGGCTGCACAACAGCAGTAATCTCCCTTATTGACTAATGGTGTCATCTCATCTTGGAAGGTTGGTGACAGGTGGTGAGCTAGTTTCATTACATCGTCTTCTATACCAATTTCTAGTGACAAATTAGGCAAGGTGGCCTACCAGTAGTATCAGTAGTGACTAGATCAAGTTATTCTGGTGATAAGAAATACAAGCAGTTTCTTCTTGTAGCGGTTTCTTCATTACACACTTCTTGAAGTAACCATTGATATATTCTTAATTGAAAGTCGATATCTAAAGCAGAGCTCTTCAAAACATTTGAATGTAGGTGTTTACTTGTTGCATGGTTATCTAAGATCAACTTGAAGGAGAGTCAAATCAATATAGACTTGTAATTAGTGTTGAAGAAGGTGGTTGTATGGCAATTATTGAAGAAAGACAACCCAGTTCTAGACAAATGTATAATGGCAACCACTGGTAGTTGAATTAGCAGAAACAAAGTAGCCAATGAGTTCTTCTTCAGGATCAAGGTTCATCTATGAATACACAGGAAACTTCATCTTGTAGAACTTCATGTTGCTATTAGACATCTTCAGTGATAGCCAACTTAAACCCAAGATTCTTCCATTCATCATCTGTATTGGTTGAACCCTAAGCTTCATCTAATCAGGTGACAGGTATTCTAATATTGATGTAATTAAGTAAAGGCAACAGACATGTACAAGGCACAAAAAGCATCTTATTTTTCAGCATTCAGAAATTCTGTATTTTGGTTTGTTGACATAGTAAATGGTTCAGTGGGATGTAATCTGGATGGTTAATTACTCTACTGAGAAAGGAGATTAGTAACAACTGTATTCAGAAAAGAAATTGCTAATTGATGCTATGGTCTTCCTTTGATGTTGTCTGGTCATTCTGTGCATCTTCAGAACCAAATGATGGCAAATTCAAATTAAAGATGCCACAGTAAAGCAGAGACAAGAAGGCTAAGTGGCAAAGTATATTTTTTATATTAACCGCTTCCAAATTCATCTTCTATAATGGCAGAAATCAAGACTATATTGACAATTTTATGTATCCTATGTCATCTGGTTTAAAACCTCATGTAGTCTAGTGAAGATTGAGAATCAATAGGAAATATTCATCTTGAAGGTGATGTTAAACATCAATCTTGTGTAGTTAGAGCAGGATGTCTATTCTCTCTCGATGGTTCAGTTGATGATGGTTAAGACTAACGATTGACATCTTCATTTGTCTTCAGATATTTCACATGAACATTTAAAATTAAGTCCTTGATATTTACAATATTTAAAATTTTTACCCTAAGATTTTCAAAGTCTTATTTACAAAATGCATACACAAAATTTAACCAAACATATATTTTCAATATAAAGTCCAAACTTTCAGCAGCATGTGTGAAATATCTACTCTTGTGTGCAGGAATTAATATAAAGATTATATTCTCTACTAGAACAAGCTCCCCTACACCAATTAATCAAACTAAATTTCATTCACCCAGTATTTCCAAATTGGTGGAACCATTTCGGAGGTTGATATCGCCAAAGCGTTTTGCTACATTCACAAACATAATGCCAACTTCAATAAAATTATAAAACGGAACCATTCAAATGCCTTTATCATGCTTGCATCGTCGCCATCATTCCCTTGAGGTCTTGTCTGCATCTTGTTGTCATCTATTTCCATTACATACTGTGAAGCCTGAAGTAAACATCACCATAGAAACAGAGGAACATGATGGTTGCTAGGTAACCTCCATCATGGGTGAGTACATCTCACCAATACTAACCTTAGAACTTGAGGCGGCGGCTTCAGTCTTCCTGCGTTTTAAATCTGAAAAAAGTACAATCAATTTATCAGACTGGAGACATGTAAAATAGAAGTCATTATGTAATCATGAATGAGTAAAAATTAGAGTTTAAGGAAGTATCATCAACGGGAAACCTTTTTTGATAACATTTTTAAAATGTTAAAAAATATAGACACTGATCTAATTTCCAACCAGAATGAAGAGTTGAGAATACAACTGAATTAAAAATATAATGAAATTATTAAGTTTCATTACAGAAAAAATATCGGGTAATTTGTATTCTTAAGATTAAAGTAAGGACTAATGAAGCAGCAAAATTGCGACAGTTTTTCTCTTTTATTTCAGCAATGATATAAACACAACCACCCTACCTCTCTCATCAGTGTTTCTAGGAGAGACTTCTGGTGTATGATGATGAGATCTATGTCCACTACTAGTTGATGCAGCACTACTATTCTCCCAATCTCTATCATCTCTGTGTACATCACGTGCTGGGGGCTCCTCGGGACTGTAACTTCTCTTTAATTTTCTTTCATGTTTGTCTTCTTTCTTCTGTTCCTTCTCTCGCTTTTCTGTAATATAATCATTCATTTATTATAATTTTTGTGCAGTAGGCCACATGCAGGTTATTTGATCAAGCGTCCTAAAGGGTTTAATGGTTCAAGCCTCACCTGGGCTGGTTATACCCATTCATGAAAATTCAACAATAATGTCAATTTAAAAAAAAAAAAGTATAATTCCTACTTAAATAAGGTATATGGAGAAGATGTCTGCTTTGTAGTAAGTATTTGATTATAACAAGAGCAGTCCACACACCTTCTCTCATTTTTTGGTAGTATATTTATCAAATATACTTACGTTTTGGACATTGGCTATTGCATATTTATGAGATTTTTGACAACATTTTGCTTAATTTGAGATGAATCTCTACATTAAGATCATTCCCTTATAAAAACTAACAATTTTGGTACTATCTGTGGAACTTTGCAAGTTAATATTAATTTATTTAGCTCAATTGTAAAACAAAATCTTAAAATCTAAATTAATCAGTTTCAAGTCTGCTTCCATTACTAAGATAGCAGGATCACGTTTTGTGCTCTAGGAAACTTTAGGGTAGGTTTTAGATGGGATTAAAATCACTGCGAAGCTAGTTATCCAATGATTACCAGTCCAATGTCTTACCATTTGGCCAAATCCACTCAAGGACTTTTCTATTCTTTTATTAAAATAATCATTACATTAATTGCAGTGAAAGTACAAGAGAGTTCATCAAGAAACCAACAAAAACATTACAACTGTATATTTAATCAACTAAATCAACTAACCTCTTGCTTCTTCTTTAGCTTTCTCTAGTTTCACCTTCAATCTTTCTTCTTTCGCTCTTTCATCCTTGGTTCGACTTTCTTCTTTCATTTTTTCTTCCTTTCTTTCACGAGATTTCTCTTTCTTTTCTTCCTTCGTTTTCTCAACTTTTTCTTCTTTCACTTTAACAAGAGTAGACGATGAACTTTGACCTTTGTCTTCTCTAGACTTTGAACATTTATCCTCTTTCGTACTACGATCATCTTTAGTCTTTTCTGATCTTTCTTCAGTTTTGACTTTCTCTCTCTCAGCAGACTGATTGTCTTTTTCTTTACGTGAGCTTGATTTAGAGCTGAAATATACACATTTAAATCTAAGACAGTTGTAATTACAAACATACAGATAGAAACATTTTCATATAAACTTAAAGCAAGAGGCCCAACATTCTTTAGTAAATGTACATGTAATTAGATAAAATCGACAGTTTTAAGCTGGGATTCAACCCAGAATCTAAAGAAGTCACAAGGGAACTCTTATAATATGGCACATGTACTCCCTTTCCTTCAAACTAGCTCTTATGACAATGTGGTAGAATTCTGGTTATGCCTCAGACAGCCAAGCATTATTAGTGGATTACATTTATAAGACTATAGTGGAATCAATCATAAATTTGTACTACAAATGGCATCATGTGATGAGGAGCAGTGGTCCAGTGGCAGGACGCAGGCTTAGAGACCATAAAGTAGCAGGTAAGATCCCCAATAGGGACTCTGCTTTTTTTCTTAAGCAAGTAATTTACATATAGTTGTTCAACTTCATCCAGGTGTAAATGGACAATGTGAGGGTCACTTGCCTGAAGGTGACTTAAATTAATCTTTTTTATGTGATAAGCCTTAATGTAAGTCTCTTTGGATAAGAATAAAAAGGTTTATTATCCTTCCATTGGAAACATCAATATATGTAGTTCTTACATTATTTCTAGTAATTATCAAATTTTTAAAACAGTCATACCTTCCACTAGATTCTTTTTTGTCTACATCATTCTTCTTAGAATCAGACACTGTCTTACTCCTTTCCTTTTCACCATTTTTATCAACTTTTTCAGATTTCACTTTAGTCTTAGTATCTTTCTCTTTTGTCAAGGCACTTTCTGTAAATACAACAGTAAAGAATAAAGATCGAACAGTGCAATCTAATTAAGTTTTTGATTGCTAAAGAAGGAATTCAGCTGCCTAAATGGATAACCGATTTGTCACAAGCAACTGGAAAAACAGGTAATTTTCTCATTTTTTAGATTCTTTTAGGTAAATGAATTAAAAGAATGTCAATATGAAATTGCATTTAATGAAGACATTATCAAAACTATTTAATTTTACAAACTAGTACATTGTTGCAGAGGCCGAGCTATTCTGTGCACGTATATTGAACCCTACATGGAGAGTGTGTAATTTATTGGAGTGTCTTGGATTGTCTAACAGTCATGTTTGTGCTAAATCCACTAAATAAAAAATCTGCAACTGCTGAATAAAATCTGTCAAGGATGTCAAGTCCACAGCAGGGCCACACCAACCCAGGTATCCATCCAGTCATTTTAGTAGGTCTGCAGTTCCCAGGCTCCAAACCAGTCATTTTAGTGGGGCTACATATTCCAGTCTCCCAAGCAGTCATTTGATTCTAATTATACAAACAATACAATAGCTACCACTTACTTTCACCATTCACCATTTTTGTTTTATCTTTACTTTGATCATTAGTTTTATTTCCTGAGTTATCGCTGTTATTAGATAATGATCCAGTATTATTCCCTGATGATAATGATGCTGCCGCTGCTGCCATTGCTGCTTTCTTCTACAAAATATATATAATACCAGAAATATAATGTGGAAACTACATTAAAAAGGATTCTTAGATATCTAACATATTTAAAACTTTAACGCAAAAATTAGAAAGGGAAATTATACTTAATTAAGCCAGGTAGAGTTGCGGTTGCTTTCTTATTCTGTTCATCACATGGTATGTAATCATTGTATGAAGATCTAACCATACATGGCAGAAATATACGGTTAATAAAAACTGTAAGGCAATTGTTAACAACACTGGACGCCAACACGGGTTTTGCGAAACTATAAGCTGATTTTTTCCGTTGAAAAGTACAACCAACAACAAATGTATTATAATGTATGATATAATTGATTAAAGTATTCAAATTCTACTTTCCGTATACTTCACTTCAAATGCATGAAGTTAAGAGAGTGAAAAACACATCTGAACATTTTTTTCTATTACAACTCATTTGAAATAGTTTTAAACATGTTTGTTCCAGTTAATAGCTTGATTTTATTTTGAAGTCCACAGGCAGCGTTGGTCTTCATATAAAGACTTTAAAACAAAAAGTCTAGGCCTCTTAACCAAACTATTCAATTTTTTCTCCTAGTCTTGTAAGACTGCACGTCAACCAAATTTTCAACAATTTACTTAAAAGAAAACTTAAAAAAGTTTGACAAATCTGCATAGAATTTTTGCTTAGATTAACATGTGAACAAACGATATAATGTGAATACAAATTAACAACATAAAAGTAACATTTTTACATAACAAATAAAAACCATTTTTGTAACCTGGAATAAAAAATTGTACCAAAAAAGTTTCATAATAAGTATATAAAACAGTTCAGACATAACCAACTGCATTCATGGGGGAAAGTTTAAAATTCTCAATATTCAAAAATAAAAGCAGTCTTTACATAGAACAGTAATATTTTTAATGTAAACAAAATCCTGAATTCCAGGACTAGTTTTGAAAACATTCATCCATGCAAATGTAATCATTCAGTAAGACTGTTAAAAATCCAGTTTGCAAACTTTGCATGGTAACAGTTGTTTATTGTTTTAAGGAACATATTCAACAGAAACTAAAAAAAAAACGTCTTTTACCTTAACAGGTCTTAAAACCACCTAGAAAGATATATTCCATGAACAACCCTTAATCTCATAGGATAATCATTTCTAGCAGTAGTTTGTACAACAATTAGATTATCAAGTTGTGTAGGAGCAGGGGTCCAGTTGTAGGACACATTCTTAGGGATCAAGAGGTCCCAGGTTTTATCCCTAACTAGGGGCACTGCTAATTTTCTTGACAAAGAAATATTCCTCTAGTTGTTCCACTCCACTAACATGGACATGGGCACTGTAAGGGTCTACTGCCTGAAAGCAGCTCAATTATCAGGGGTTATTGTAAAAGATTGTAAAAATGGCATAACATGCTGGTACAAGCAAATATTTAAATGTGTAGCATAGTTATGACAGACTATACATAGTTAAATTTTGTTTGGCTTTTTTCGAAATGTTTCCACTATCAACTGTATCTAATAAACCACAAAGACACACTTTAACAAAAAAAAATTTATGCTGTGGAATGTTAGAGATTGAAATCAACAAATTATTATCATGAATAAACTTTGAAATTTACTTGAAAAAATTCATCATTCATTCTTCATTTACACACTTCAAGTTATGAGAACCACATATACTGTTATCAATAGTGTAAAATAAATATTTACAAAACTTTACCTCTTTATCTCTATGATGAAAGTCTGTATCATTTACCCAGGTACTCTTTTTAGCCTTTAACTGACCAGAATATCTGAAATAAAAAATTAAATATTTCATTATTTAAACTTTTTCTTAAGTTCAGATACTAGACTTAATAATAAGTCATATGATTACAATACATAAATTGGGCTTATCAATTCACTAACATGTTTTCAGCTTATTTATTTACATCTACTTCACAACGATACAATAACTTAGAATAAAACAAGTTAAAATTTTAATTTTATAGGTGACACTGCAAGTTGTTGTTATCCAAAAACAGTCAGATTTACCTTGAAATTAAAATAAACATGAAAACACCAGCTGACACTATTCAATGTTTTCATTCATGTAAAAAGTTCACTGATCAATTTCTTCTAGTAAGGTGTAGCACATTACCAGAGAAATAAATAGAGACAAATTGTTATTTCAATTAATCTCAAAAAAGAGTAAATTTTGTATACAAAAATGATTACCCCATAGCTAAAGCAAAGAGATCTGGACGTTTTTCTTTTTCTTCCTGTTTTAATCTATCAACTCTTCTTTCTAGAGGTGATCCAAATTGTATAATACGAGGATAATGTGGCAGGATCTGAAAATATTAAAGAGAAATTATACAAAAATTATTAAGTAAATAGATACTCCAGTAAGTTCATCTATTAGAACCATCAAAATTAATGGTGTGATTACATGTAGTGAAACAGTCGAGAAAAAGGGACCCTTTTTCATCTAAAATTAAGCATGTGGGACTTATACAAGGTTAAAGTTGTGACAATACAAATTTTTAGGTCATTTTATGGTGTTCAGTGCACCTAATAACCTACTTTCCTGGACCAGTACTCACCCTTCCACAAGGCCAGAAAATTCTCAATATACCTTATAAATAGAGGAAAATTGACATAATTGTCAAATTTTCATTGAAAGGGTATAAACCCCCCTCCCCCCCCCCCCCCCCGGGTGGGATTTGAACACATACTCTCTTTGGGACACTAGTCGCCAAACTTTAGGAGGGCACTGTATCATGATAGTGATTTTAGCTAGTATACTATTTTAGATACTATCACAATATTAATTTTGGCTGCAAAAGTCATCACTAAACCTTACCTTAGTGAGAACAATGAGAGCATTTCTAATCTGTATATAATTCCCTGATTCAACACAAGCAACCATTGCTTTAGTTATCCTAAAATGCCATTTATGACAAACATGACGATAATTCTCAAAGTCTAGTTGATCTGCTTTACTATTACTGTTTTCACCTTTCCTAAATACAGTAACAAATCCAGGGTAGGTACCACACTCCTGAAATCAAAGAAAACACAAAGCTTTTAACAGATAGTAAAACAAGTAAATCTGTGAGCTAATGCTCACTAACGATACCCCCGCCAAAATCTAAAAATATGCAACAAACAGGAAGTAGATGAGCAAGGAGCATGAAATCGCTTTACACCACATGGGACTATGGGATGAAGCAATATGCAAAGTATTAGGCTGCTGCATGTTATAGTTGCTGAGAAAACTGCGACGGAAATTTTGTAACGGACGGACAGACGGACGGACGCACGCACGGACAAGGGTTAAACAGTATACCCCCCTCTTCTTCGAAGCGGGGGTATAATAAGCTTAAGTTTTCTTCATTATTTGGGGAAGGGGTCACAGGCCTTACTTTATACTAAACATTTGGGAAAATATATCACACTATCATTGATTGGGGAAAACAATTCTAGAGTAAACTACAAATTTGGGGAAAACTGCATCAATTCAAAGCAAATTCAGAAAGGAAAGGGGCCAGTAAATGGCCACTGTTACATAAGTAAAAAAGTCCTAAGGTTTCATAAAAATTCAGAAAGCTGGTTAGTTTTGTCATGGAAAATATTGTCTTTAATAAAATTAATGAATCTTTAAACCACTGACATTCTAAAATATGCCAATTTTTTTTCAAAGACTGAAAGCTGCATCAAAAGGCCAGAGCATACAGTCAGAAAAAAAAACAACAGTTAGAGCAAACTGACCCGAGACAGATTATGACATGACCCATTACACCATTTTTAACTACTTGAAAGTATTCAAATGATTATTAAACTTGTATTTTTTGTCTCGGGTCAATGTTCACAAGCTACATACTAAATTACATACCTTGTCATAGAATTGTTTATTACTATGCCATCTCATGACAGTATCTAAAGCAGCACATAAGAATCTACCATATCTATGTGCTTCATTTTCCGTACATGATGTTACTGTATATGTTATATCACAAAATATCTACAATCATAAAAAAACATGTTTTAAATATTACATTCAGAATTTCATATTTATTACTGTTGTTCATATTGTTTATATAATTGTATAAATCTATGATAGATGGAATAAAATTTCAAAGTTTAAAAATCTTTATTGATCACTAACTATAAACATAACAGCGAGTTTGTTAATGAAATTTGTTTCTGTGATTTAACTGACACAGTTGATCATGGCATGCCAAACCAATCTGAAAACATGCATGAGTCATCGCCTTAACCCACTAGCTTGTCCCATCAGGTGCACTGCCATTTTCCTTAAGCATGAAATTCACTCCATATGATTTCACCTCAATCAGGTGAAAATGGGTACCTGACAGGGTGGTAAAATTCCATTGCACCTACTTGTAAGCTGCACATATGTGGAGTGAAAGACTGTACACGGAAATTGCTATATAGATAACAGTGGCTCAATGATGTGGGGTAATAGCTTTACAGTCAGAGAATGTGCATCAAAACTGCACAATTCTTAAGACTATTAAATACAATTACTTACATATGTATCAGGGCTCAAATTTAGCAAAAAATTGGACTTGCAAAGTTTTGCAAGTTGACTTTAGCACTCGCGTTTTTCCAAATTTTAGTACATAATGTAGTTAAACTATTCATAAATGCAAAATAAAAACAACATAGTACTTTATTGATAATAGATAGAACAAGGACGTTATTGTGAGATAGACAAAGAATATAGAACTGAATACGATGCTCATATAATAGAGCCAAACAACATACTTTCTGGCCGTTTCCGTGTTGATTTGAGCCTCAATAACTTAGAGTTTTTGCTGTGATTTCAACTCGCAAAAATTTGTGAGTTTAAATAAAAGTTGTTTGCAGTTTTCAAAATCCACTCGCATTTTGCGAGTATGCGAGCCCAAATTCGAGCCCTGATATGTATAACTTACCCTGTCATAACAGATGAGTGTTGAAAAATTAGGTGTTTTCAAATTATGTAATATATGAATGAATTCAGCACAGTAAACAGCATCACTAGCCGTGAAACAACATCTTGGAAATACACATAACTGTAAGAACTGTGTAATTGTTTCATTCTTAGTAGATTCTGTAACAATTAAAAATATTAACATAGTCATTTGATTCAACATATGTAAATACTGTATTTGAATGTGTACAAATTTAATGAAACATGATGAAAAGTTATACTAGTATTTCTTCAAGTAATTATTTCTACATGCATTATAACACATCATACAGTCATCATTAGAGGTGTACTAGACAGAAAAAGTAAAGAGAAAAAATAGATTAGAAGGAAAAAGAACCAGTCAAGAAAATAAAATGCATTGCTGTGCAGAGGTCGTTACTCTTCAAAGGTTAAATTCAAGTAAAGTTATACCTAGGGACATATCAAAAGCCGTTGTTGCGCAGAGGATTTGTTCTATAGAGGGCTAAAAACATATAAGTATAACATGAGCACAAATATACTTACTAGAAACAAACCAAGCCTCTTTCTGATTCTTCAATCTAGCCATGACACGAGATACATGCTCTGATTGTTTCTTTTCTTCATCTTTTAACTTGTCTATCAATTGATTACATCTCTCCTTTTCTTTCTTCCTTTTACTTTGGGGCTGTGACAAAAATATAGAATGATCATCAGTATTTGTATAACTTAAATATCAGACCATTTCAATTCTTCTTAAAAAAGTACAACAAAATAGAAAATATTTCTAACTCACGCATCGAAATGTTCACATAGTCTTAGCACTAAAACAGGATTTATATAGTTCATGTGCCTCTTTTCATTGAAGAATTGAGCTTCTTCTAAAACTCTTAAATTAAAAAATTCTAAAGACGTTTTTCAATAAGGATTACCAAATGATTGCCAAGTAATTTTTGAATACATTCATAATAGCACAAGAAAAACATTTATTTCTTGAAACTTTGTCACTAGGCAAATAGCTTAAGAAATTTTAGTGACATTTCATTTGACTAATATCAAGAAATATACAGTAAAGTTCCACTATTAGACCCATAGGAAAGGAGGTCTTAATAGTGGAATGGACTTAATGTAGGGAATTTGTTCCAAAACTAAGCAACTAGGTTTTAAAAATTGTCAAAAAATCACATGATTTTGCAATAGCCAAAGTCGTCTAGATAGTGAAACCTTTACTGTATTAATAAATGTAAACATATTACATACCAAGTCTTTGTTATCCTCAGCTATAGAAGCTTGAGTCTGTAACTGTGTAATCTGTTTCTCATATGCTGAACTAGGTACATGTATATCATACATAGATAAAGACCAGAATGTCACATAAAATGTTGGACTGAAATACAAGAAAAACTCACACTTAAACTATATTTATTTATAAGGTACTCTACTCTCTTATCAGGAGCTTTTGTGGTCGAGTGGTTACAACATTGGTCATTGGACTGGTAATCATTTGATAGCAAGCCCCCTGTTAGTTTGAATCTCAGCGAAAACCTATGTTATTGTTGTCTGGAGCAAGAAACTTAATCCATCCAGTCATCAAAATTCACGCTAGCCCGACAGCAAAAAACTAGTAGTTTTGCCATGGGGCTTGTAAAAAATCCGATTGTACTAGCCCGACGTGCTTGCGTTTATTGATAAAGCCGCAAAACTGATTTGTTTACAAAACATCGTTTGTTCATTAATCGGCGTATTTCGCTCATTTTTTTGTGTTTTTGTAAGGTTTGAGTGTATAGTATTGATATAGACCAGGTTTATACATAAAAACAATCGGAAAAGGTAATAATTCAGTAAAATATACACCCTGTCAATTGTAAACAAAAATCCAATATGGCGGCAGGTACGAAACGGAAAAATTGTATTCGTCCAAGATTTAACGATTTTTTTTATAAAATTTGCTGCAATTAAGCATGGAGATTGAAAGATTTTCATGTCAAAATGCCTCCTCAATAGTTTTGTAATGTTTTAAATCATACAACAGTAGTTTAAAGTACTAAAAACTTCACTTAGTAAAATGTTAACATTCGTCCCCAATAATTTTCGTACCCGACACGTTCTGAATTTTTTTTTTCAATTTTTTTTTAATTACGGGAAAATATAGACTTTTTTTAAAGAAGTTAAACTTATCTTCAGATAGATTTTATGAC
Source organism: Mactra quadrangularis (assembly GCA_025267735.1). Taxonomy (NCBI): domain Eukaryota; kingdom Metazoa; phylum Mollusca; class Bivalvia; order Venerida; family Mactridae; genus Mactra; species Mactra quadrangularis. Next base: position 13,867,952 of record CM046308.1, on the reverse strand, counting down.
TGAAAATTAAAAACAGTATATTGGAATAAAGTGATCAGAATGTCCTGATAAAATAACATAGTTGCTAAACTTAGTAACCTAAAACTTTATACAACAAACGTGGTACTAATTGTCTCATAAGTCTTTCATTATATGTTTCATACACATGACTTGGTTAAAAATCGTACTTTCAATATGTAAGTTGTATTTTATTTTGTTCATTTAAGTGTTGTTTTTCAAACAAACATTTTACTTTTTATAAAAATGATTTCAGAAATCATTTATTAAAAAAAATCGTGTAGCATTGCTACTAAAATCTCTTTTTTCTACAGGGTGTGAACATCTTTTCTTATCAATTTCTCATGTGTTTATTGGACAACCATTATGAAAAAGTTTGGGCTAGTAAAAATATTTTCGGGCTGGTAGAAATTCCTGAATTACTAGCCTGACTTGCTTGTGAATTTTAATTTTAATTTCGATGACTGTCCATCTAGCTCAGTACTGGGGGACCAAGAAACAGATTCAAGTGTTTAATCAGTTTTAAGAACTTGTTCCATAATTATGCTAAATAAGTTAATATAATTTATAAACTAAACCGTACTCTCTCATCAAATGATCAATAAGACATAACAATAGAAGACAAACAATGGTAGAATCATGCTGGAACTCTGCAAAGGTTGCTTCTAATATTTTTATTTCAAATTTACATAAGCATTCTCCATATTCACCACCCATAGGAATTTGCTTGCATAAAGTTCATGTACAGTATCTGTGTTATTGAGTTAGTTTTATATAAATAAAACAAATGATTCCCAATCAGAAATGATTGTTAATGCAGAATCAATAAAAAGATGTGTTCCACAATCTTTAGCAAATAAGAAATGAAACAACTTTTCACCCATATATACATGTAGTTGTACTATGTAATTAGTCTGTAGCTGAGTCATTTCATTTTAATACAGATACTTCTGGCATTATCAGTAAAAAAAAAATTCAGTACTATTACCTAAGATCCTCCCATATTTTAGGTGTTTGTAAGGGTCGGACATTTTCTACAACAGGTGTCATTATAATTTCTGAAGCTTCAATATACTTCTGTGTCTGAAAATATACAGCAATTTACATTAGATAATAAATCCTGCATTTAAGCGAACAGTCCGAAAAACTTTAGGTAGGATAGGCTTAAAGTTGGTTTTTTAACAGAGCCAATTGTGATTTTCACTAGTAATCTTCTTGTCGAATTGAAATTCAATTAAAAAAAATAATTTTAATCTAAAAAAACATATTACATCACTAAAAACATAAATAATCAAGTTAATGCTTGAAAAAAATATATGTGTAGACAGTATTATTTAAGAGTAGCTGCTAAACATAACTTTATTATACAAAGTAGAACTAAATCAACACCTACCTTAGTACTTGTAACTTTCTTGTCTTTATCTCCTTTCTCTGCTTTGCGTAATTCATCAAATTTAGCCTGAACATAAAATAATAGAAATAAACATACTTAGTATCAAAATTGAAGAATCAAAAATATACAATTAAAAAGTATGATAATTCATACATGTATTTTGGTAACAATGTCATGAGCCATGACACATGACATTCAAATAGTGAACATAAGAGTATATAAAATTATACAAATCATCCAGTATAATATCTTTAGATACCATGGTGGTCCCAAACATGGTGAAAGCGATAACATGAATTTTACACAGTTTATAATCATGTTTCAGCTTTATATAGAGGAGGGAAAGCATTCTAATCCAATTCTCAGAGAGACTGATAGATACTTGTAGCTTGAGGATCACAAGAAGCCTGGGGTAGAAGCTGTAAAGTATATGAACATGTATCAGCATATAACCTTTACAATAAAATACAAACACATTTACAGTCATAAGTGAAAGCTGCAAATTTTTAAATCCAAAAAAAATCAAAATTTTATTATTTCACCAGTTATTCATAAAGGAAAACCCTACAACCAGCTATATATACAACTTGCCCTGACCAAATATTTAGAAGCTGTAACAGGTTGTCCAAACCCAAATATAGGTAATCGGTGGCAAACAGACCACCTTTAATGTTGAGTCCTGTATTCCTCAAACCTACATCATACTTACATTGACATCATAGCTATATAATGGACGAGATAAGAAGAAAGCAGCATCTGGGGGCACATGAAACTCTGATACCATCTTTTCTATAGGTGGAAGTCTTTTAACAAACTCTTCTGTACTCAGCTGCATTGATAGAAAACTTCCAAACTGTACTAGAGTATCCTGACACTGAAAACGATAAAATAAAATATATAGAAAACAAATTTTATCGTCATCAGTTTTTGCCTTAGTCAGCCATGGCCTTAACAATTTAAACAATTATTGCTTCTAACCATAATGGTCTTCATAATTATAAAAAAAACTTACAAATTTAACCCAATATGCAAGGTTGAAAAGAATACTTTCAGTCATTTATAAATTAGAACTTCTAGGTAAAACTTTACTTTCCATTATAAAACAAAGACTGTTTACAGACTGCTTCATTTTCTACAATTTCTTTGAAGTCATGCAGTTTTCCCAAAATTTGATGTTACCTTGGATATTTCTTCCCCCCCCCCCCCTCATCAATGAAATTGCAATTAAACTTCCAAATGTAAGGTCCACTTCTCGATATTGAAAAAATACCCAGCTTTCATTTCAATCTTGATTTAGCATTTATATAATTGAATATTTTGAAACTTAGAGTAAGTCTCATCTAAAGCCAGCCATTGAAAAGTGAAATAATATTAAGTACCTGGTCATAAAGTTTGCCAAAATGCTTGAGATGTTTTGCAGAGCCTTCTTTGTAGATGACAGCATCTCTTTGTTGAGATATAAGAAGACATAGAGCTAACGCTAGATCATGTTCTAATACAGTATCTTTTAAACGATTAGATGATTTCTTTGTATTTCTCACTTGTGTAAAATAACCACCCTGAAAATGACAGCATTCATATAAACATTGTATATTAGACAGTGAGGTAGAAAAAGGGGCATCAGAGTGTTGACGTTCCGAAGTAATTATCTCAGTAGGAGCAGCATCCTGCTTATCAGTTTTAGTATAATCACTAAATATATAAACAATTTCAAGATTGAAAACATGTAAATTAGCTAAATTGGAGCAGGTACATTTGAATAACAAAAGCACTCATAGATCATAATAATAATTCAAACCATAAATACAATCGTCATATATAATATATAACAACTTATAAGACTTCAAATCATGTCTTATTACTACTAACCATGAAACAAACATTATAATAAATAGAGGATATTCATTGACTTTTAAGTAAGATCAATTCTTATTTCAGGGAGTGAGCTCAGAAAATGTATTTTAGTGATGTATCACTTTCTGAGCTCATAAGCTGAAATAAAAAGATTTTACTACAAAGTCTTTTTCTGTATTCTATTACAAATATTTCAAACAAGTAGATGTAACACCACATCTTTTCTCCTCTCAGATAGCGCCACTTGTCTTCTAAATTGATGTCAATTTGAATTTATATTTTCACTTCAATGAAAAAATAAAATTTTATATTTTCATTGAATAACACCACCGTTCACTGTAAAGCATGAAAGAAAATGGTTATATTTACCTCTTGTCTAAGTAGTTCCCCACCAGACATAGCTTCTAACTGATCCATAGTAATCTCTTCTGATATTTCTATACCAGACATTTTCTGTACTATCTCTCTCATTAATAATAAATCAATACTGAAAATACAAGTCATTACAAGATTTACCATTGAAAATATTATGTTCTAGATTCATACACTACTTCAAGCACAGAAGTCAACTATTCAGGATGCTCAGTAAAAAAACACAATACAGTTCATTAAATGATAAAAATTGGTTATAACATGGTTAAGCCAAAATCACATCACATCTGGGTTCTAGATTGAATCATAGAAAAACATTTGTCTCTATGATAGGCTGAATGTTTAAAAATAGAAACAATAAAGTAAAGCCAAATTTTAACAAATCTGGGTCTCATATTAAATCTTTAATCATTGCAAATATTGACATAAGGATAAACATAATGGTTAAAGGTGGGAGCAATAAAATTAATAAACAATTTACCTTTTACCAGCTTTCAATTGATTGGTAACATATTGCATTAAACCAGCCAAATCTACTTGATATTTCTTACATATAGACCCAGCAAAGTTTGATAAACCTGTAAAAATAAAATTTTCATAAAAATTGGTACAAATCGAAAGTAGGCACAAGAATTCATATATATGAACCTGTTTTGGTGGAGTTTGCTTACCATGACTACCTCTTGACTTGAAAGGATAACTAAAGCAGTAACATTTTTTTATTTGGATTATGCTGTTGAACAGAACTGAACTTCTTAAACTTTGATTGTAATTAACAATATATGAGTATACATAGTTGCATGAAAGTTTCAACATAATAAATATTCACATGACATGTGGTGTTGAAATAAAGAACTATAGAAAAACATAAATACATAAATATACTTTTCAAAAATGTAAAAGTTATAAACTAAATGTACATCAATGTTTTTATTAGGTAATATACAAATGTCAAAATATTGCCAAAAGATTCAACACAGGGTATGACCTGTGGCAGCCAGAAATGTTATCAGGGTTGTACCACAGTCATCGTATTATCTCAAACAAAAACATTCAAGATATAAAACTTATAATAAACTTACTTTGTAACCAAAGAGACAAACTTGTCTCATCGAATTTCATTTTTTCTTTCTCAGGGTTACCTACAGCTTCAATAACACAAACTAAGATAAAGTTAAGGAAATTATTTTCTTCTTGTTTCTTTTAATGTATAATAATACTTAATCTTAATGTTTTTTTCAATAATTATTGTTTTCTTTTATGCTTTATGGTGACATGTGGTGTTATTGGGTGAAAAAATAAAATTTTATATTTTCACAGTAGTGAAAATATTATCTTATATTTTCAAAGTATTTCAACATTTTTCTTTCATATTGTGACAGTTAGTTGTCCTACTAGCATTCTATGCACTATGAGTTTATCATACAAAATTTGTGAATGTGGCTGAACATATGTATATCATACGACGGATGTTTTGGATTGAAGTTGACACCTTTATCTTGTTTCTGGGTTTTGTTGTTCATGGAAACACTTGTCAAGTTTGTTTATTTTTCAACCATTGGTTTGTTGATGTTCACAAACTACAAACTGAAGAAGTGTTTATAGAATCTTCTACATGGATTAACAAAGAAAGTATATCAAAATACTTCAGACACGAATGAACAAATGATAGGTTTTATGAACCTTTCGAAAAAAAATATGACAAATGTGATAAATATCTGAAATTATGAGTTTAGATGAGCCAAAAATCCACCATGGTTTTTCGTTTTTGGCCCATGTTACGCCACCGTATTAAATGAAAGCTGACTTTAAACCACATTTAAACTTTGTTTATAATAAAAGGATACAGACTAGAATGTCATATGAAAGATTGGTGAGATATTTTAATGAATCAACGACTGGTCCAATCAAATTATCATACTTCTCTATCTGTCTTATCACCTGAAATATACAAACATCATTTTGCATGTGAGCATGCAGTGTTCAAGTGTATAAAGCTAAATCTTACAGATTTCATATAAATTTCATTTGTCTCACATCATAATATGGGATCATAAAGAAATTTATTAATCTAATAAAAATCATAGCCTACACTCATAAAAGGATTATTACCAATATATAATTATTCTTTAGGCATGTTTAGGAGTGTTTTAAAGGAAATACTGGAAACTTTTAACAAATACATGAAAGAAGTAAATAAATTTTATTTCACACTGCCTTACTACATACAAAGATAGGCCTAAAACTTGAAACAAATATATAAAAGACGTAAATAAAGTTTATAAACACTTACATATTCAAACAATACACCAGGATTACTGTGACTAAGTTTACCAAGTTGTCTACCTGAAGGTTTAACATTCTCTTTAGATAATCTCCTGTAATAAAATATAGCATCACCAAAATGAAACAAACTAAGTATGTATAACTACTAAATAAGAACACTTTTAAGCAGGTTTTATATCATTGGAGTTAGTACTCAAAAACTAGTAAATAATCAATAGAAGAAACCTTATTAATTGAACCATACTAAAATTTTTAATCAAAATTCATCAATGAATTCATTTTTATCAGCAAATTCAAACAATCTTACTAACAAACTGGTGTTCTATGCTACATTTCAACAATTTTTCAATCATCCTTTAGCCATCAGTCATCCACTAGCCTTGCCTTAACAGGCCTATATCTCTGGACCCAAGCTTTTAACTTAGTACAAAGTAGTGATGGGACATCGGTTGGAAAATGCCAACCAATTATGGGTTGGAATCGGTTAGTTACATGATCTGATTAATCGATTAAATAATCGGTTCAATATGATTTGCAATATATACCTTAATATATGCTTATATATAAGTTAATTAGTCTATTTAATGCTTCAAAGCAACTATTTTTTAAAAAAGTGTGCAGTATCATGTCAATTAATTCATATTTCCCTGGACTTCAATTTTGCACCTGGATGGTTAAATTTTTTTGACTGGTCTTGATGTTAAACATTTGGGAACTACTAAAAACCCATCTTTTCGAACTCTGGAACTTATTTTCATACCCGGTTTATTTCGTTTCCGCTATTGATTCCAAGAGACCAACATTGATTATCAGAATTTTTTGGTGTTTACTAACTGTTAATCGATTATTCACACTAATAGGTACATCACTTGTAAAAGTAGGTATCACCCAGGAATTGAACACACTATCTATGGATTTCTAGTGGAGTGCTACCAACAGACTTAAGCACACGAGTGAATTGTTTGTTTGTTTGTTTGGGTTTTACGGCGCACCAACACAAAAAGGTCATATCGCGCCGAAAGCAATCAATGATACTATTAATTCTAACGAAATCAATGGTGTAAAGCACTATATCTTATTATAAACATTTATTTCTTTCAAAAAATTAAGTATCGCATATGATGATACAGATTTAAAAAGTTCTTTAAGTGAGTTTACTTTAAAATGTTTGTCACGAATGTATTTAAGATCCTGACAGTCAATGAAAGTGTTTTACATTGAAATGCTCGTCACATGGTATACATTTAGGTGCTTCCTCTCTTTTGAGAAGGTATGAATGTGTTAATCTGGTATGACCAATTCTACATCGCTTAATCACTATTTGATCTCGGCGATTAGAAAATATAATTGACGAAGATGAATTAAGGGTTGGCTTTATGTCACGTAATTTATTAAAAATTGCATTGTTCCACATTGTTTGCCATTTTGATTTAATTAACGTGTTTATTGAACATGACACGAGTGAAAATGTTGCATCCGGTAAAGAAGCTTGCAAAAATAAAATAAAACCAGCATTATAAAAGGGCAGCACCAGACAACCTTTTACAATGATAAATTCACAAGAATCCACAACAATAAACTTACTTCATGATATACTTAGACTTTTCCAGACAATCAGCTTTAACTCTAATTAATTTTGGATGTTGATTATAAGTCTCATTCTTCCAGTTACCATACATTCTATATCTAGAAATAAAAACATAAATCTATATAATATCTAAACAAGAAATGTAATGTGAAAAACTTGAACGCAAAAATTACAAAGGGAAATAATCCATAATAAAGGCAGGTAGAGTTGTGGTTACTTTCTTATTCTGTTCATCACATGGTATATTATAATTGTATGAAGTTTTATAAAGATATGACAATAAATGACAGAAATATATGGAAAAGAAAAACTTTAACGCAATTGTTAACGACACCGGACGCCTGCCCACCTGACCATCCACCCAACTGCCCGTGTTTCACTAAACAGTTTAGTGAAACACGGGCAGTTGGGTGGATGGTCAGGTCACATCTATACATTGTCAGTGTTTCTAAATGACTGCACTTAATCTATTTTATCTAAATTGTATATAGATTTTTAAATTCTTTAGATGACTTATTCTTTTCACTCTCCCTTTGTTCACTGACTGGCTGTTTGTTTCATGTGCATGTAAACCCAAGTGCAACACATAATCCCTAATCAAACTATTTCAGATGCAGAATTTAGAAAATTTTGTAACAGAATCTCTGAATATGGCTGAAGTGTTTGTGAAATAATGTATGATTGGTTGAGTTCTGTTGTCAAGTTTTGTTGTGCAGCAAATAATTTTAATTCGAAAAAAACCCAAGTCTATTTTCAAAAATTCAACATTTAGATTCTTCGAATTGTTACCAATAAATTTTCATTTAGACCAAATTTCTTCACAAACCTGGACCTGGCTAATATAAGGCCATGTTGATGAAATACCATATTTATGTCTTTTATCTGATATAACAAACATAAGTCTCAAAATGTGTGTGTGCTATCATTTTCTTTCAACAATGCATACCATATATCCGAATGAGTCATATCCGAAATTCGTTACACTTTCTCAAGTTTCTGGCAAAAACCTCTTGGTTCAACGCATTTCGAAGCTCATTGATTCAGTAATTACTCATAAAGTGTTAGGGAACATCATTACTAATATGGTTTACGACTACGAGCCTTGAATAGAGAGTACAATTCTTAAAATCATGCAATACTGGCCGGATCTTGAAAACTTTTTAATCCGTCAATGACCGTTCTTCATAGGGTCAAATTGTCGCCAATTTATTGCTCAAATTAGATTGTTGTATTACAACATGTCTTTAAAATAAAAAAATAAATGATTTATGATTACATTTTGACTAAAACTGACACTAATAACAGTGTTACCAGTCAAATCGCGGCGGCGATAATGTACGACGCACATGTCAACAAAGTTTACAAATATTCAAAATGGCGGCGCTTCGGTCTAGACGCGCAGATATCGTGACCTATGAACTTTGAAAGCAATTGCCGGGGGGTAAACGTGGTCGGATTTTTATGGTAATTATATCATTTTAAAGCTTAAAGAATAAAGTTTTTAATGGTACCACTTACAATTTTCACATTTTTGTAATCTTCAAGGCAAATTTGGTAGACTTTAGCTGTTCGTAGCGCACTTGATTCGAACCCGATTTTTTCGTAAGTAACACCATTAGAAAGATTAATCTTTCCTCTGATTGGATAATATCACCTTATTAATATTCAAAAAATATTAGGTCACGGCTTTTTTGTTTGAAAACACCCCATGTTAATAACCCGTGTCCATGACTCGCCGATATTTGCTTATGTGTGAAAAATACGATAAAACCGGTAAAGTCCAGGTTTAACAAGTCACACATATTTTATTTTTTAATATATTTTTTTCAAATCAATATCACTTTGAAGAGAATTTATTTAAGAAAAATATTATATTATTCTTTTAAAAATCTGTGCATTGTAAGTGGGTTTAAAAACGAATTTAGTCCACTGACCCCCTAAAATGTAGATAAAAATTATCGATGACTAAAGGTTTATAAGGTAAAACTGGGGTTGCTACTAAACTATCAGCCGAATTTTTTCATTGAAAAATACGGCTACTAAAAAGGTATGGCTATGTCTACAATACTATCTCAATGTTTGGTAAATTTGGCCTTGCTTACAGTCTGCCATGATAAAATTCTGTTCTCAACAAGTGGCATTTTCATCTAAATGCCATTCAGTCAATATCTAAATCCACTAGCCTGAAACTCAAGTGTAGTGAAAATTGATTCTGACACATGAGAATTTCTATCTATATCATATTTTTAGAAGATAATTTTATTTTAAACTATAAAACATGAAAATTCAGGCCAGTGCACAACAAAATTTAAGGCAATGGCTGGCATACAAAAATTAGTTAAACTTGCACACTGAATACTGTTAGTTATGTAAACTCTCCTCAAAAATCATTAACATAAGGATACATAATCTTCTTTGGTTAAAAGACAAAAACAAAACAATGACATACCTTAGTTCATATGGTAACAATTTCATGAGACCCCATAGATCTTCAGATAGACAACAATTACATGTAAGGAATGACATACTAGGTAATACAACTTCATCAAGAATACTAAGTAAACCAAAATACATTATATTATCATCTACACTTAGAGTGCCTTGATTTCTCTGAAGTTAAATAAAACATAGATGTATTCACAGTCATAGATAGCACTAGTGGTCCAGCTTCCAGGGCTTCCCATTAAAGGTTGTACTATTGCCCCTGACAACCTATATTTGGGTTTGACAACCTGTTATTGCTATTTGAAATATGATATAGACAATTTAAAAATATAGCTGGCTGTCCATTCAGACAACAGAGTTAAATAATTTGTATCGAGCCCCGTGGTCCAAACTGAGTCTCAAACTCACAACCTCAAGTTGTAAGCAGACATTCTACCACATCACAATAAAAGCTTACTTAAAGGCAAGGGAGTAAAAGCACTGTATCATACCTCTGCTACACTAGTGCAGTGTATAATTCATTTTTTCTTAACTGTCAAAGTAAGAATAATTTCATGATGACTAAACTACATTCTTTTTCATAAATACCAAAGGATGTTGAGTCTTTGTTGCCAGGGAGCAGGCTTTAAATTATTTGTCTGTTCTACCTGTTCTTAAAACATGGAGTAGGAGTATAATGATAGTTAGCTGACATACATTGTTACACACAAAGTCACCGAGAAAGTCAATGTATATAATGTGATTTATGAGAACTTGGATGATATGATTTTGATTTTCGTTCATTTCAATCAGTGATTTTTTACTTTAAACCCCAAAATAAATCAAAAACAATAAAATCAATAAACCTAAGGCTAAGAGTAGTTTACCTTGGTCATAAATGTTTTTCCAAGTCTAATGATTTTAGCCAGTAACACTGGATCACAAGAAGCATAAGGACCTAGATAAGTAACCATTGGATACACTAGTGTGTATACATCCTGATATGTTGTAGCAAGTTGTACTTTGTTCCCTAGATCTTTACACTTCTCCCATTTTGCTGTAATTCTTGAACTCATACCACTGTATCTACAAGTGTAATATAAACTCATATCATCATCACTGGACTTAATGGAAAGTCTCTAGCTGTAGTACATGACTAAAAGACTTGATCTAAATCTGATAATTTTAACAACCATGCCTGTCAATGTGAAGCCCTAATTAAGTTACAGAACTTGTAGCTCAATCTGATTGCTGTATGTACATGGTATTACATATTAATTATGATGGTTATTATTGTTGAACATCTGTTTGTAAATATGTATGTAAAAATAGCAGAAGAATGAAAGTTTAAGGAACTATCACATCTTTGTTGGGTCAGTTTATACATGAGTAGAAGACAAATCAGTTTCACTGGAGATAAAAACTCTAGAATGAGTAGCAGCTATCATTATGTAACTGTTTAAGCCAGTATTAAAGCACTCATCATTGTCTAAGCAAGTGGCAAGTTTGAGTCCTAGTACAGCAAATTTGACTTTCCTTGACAAACAAGATAATATTATGCTTAGTTTTAAATCTGAGTCATTTACCAATCGGATATTGTCTATGTATAGAAGTTTTATTTTTCTAATTACATAAAATACACATTTTCCATGACTGTGACAATAATATTTTTAGTTGAATTACAAATCAATGGGTCAACACAAAATCAATCATATCTTCCTTTATTTACACAAAGAAAGACTAGTTTTGCACTGACCTATCAATTTGTGATTCAGCTTAAAATTTTTGTGTCAGAGTCAGAACAAATACTTTCACTCCATTCCATTCACCTAAGTGTTTATCCCCTACACCCACTTCAAATATTAAATTACCTTCTATAAACAGGATCCATGACAGTATGTATAAGAGTACACAAAGCTGTAGCTACAGGGTTATAAGTTGTACCAAAGAACTCAGGCAATCTATCTAATATTGACTTAGATTTCTCCCAGGCACCAATACCTAACAATGCTTCAACTAAACCTAATTTCTGATTATTTTCATGCTGAAACAAAAATGATAGAAAAATATTTATTTGAACAGAACATGCTGATGTGACCAGCCATATAAAGTTTTATTTTCGATCAACCCAGTTCTATGACACAACAGAAGCTGAGGTTAATTCTTTTGTGTCTGTCCCATAACAATATTAATTAAACAATGAAAGCATAACTTTATATTTGACCATACAAACTTTTTAGATTCATATCACTGTAGCATATTCTACCAAATCAATCTCCTGAGTCAAAAGTAGACACCACATGTCACCATAAAAGCTAGCTAGAAGGCAAGGGGGTGCAATTTATTGCAACTACCTCATAATACCTGGGCTACACAAAAACTGCAGTGACTTACAAGGCATCTCATAGAACAGTTTTTATCAGTTTAAATAGTTCATATATCTTTTATGGTGTTGAGTTGTAAAATGATATTTTTATTGTTGACATTGAAATATTCTTTAATCTTTAGGTCAATAGGACAAACACAATATAAATGTGGTGCTATAATATTTATAATAATCACTATTCACCTTTACTCAATATATTTGGACTCAATGGACAATTTACAACCAACCAGTAGCCATGTTAAATATGAATGTATTAGAATACAATACACTTCCATTATAAAGCCCATCATTGTTATTGCAAAAATCATGCAACTTTTTGTGCTTTTTAAGTCCTGAATGCTTGATTTAAGAAAACGAAAGTCCCTATATTAACACCATCAATTTTGATGATCCTAATGGTGTAACATCACTGTAAAAACTTACAGGATCTATTTTAATAGTTTCCTCTTCTTTTTTCTTATCTTCATTAGCTTTATCAGATAGACTTACAACCATCAACTTTCTAGCATATTGTTTAGCGTCATTCATTTCTTTCTTACTATGTTCTATTACAGTACTATCAGGTGGATGTAACTGTAAAATAACAACAAATAAATACAAGATTTGTACTAAATCTGTAATAAGGGACTTTAATCAGTTATTTCCCCTTGTATACTCTTGAAATAGGTAGGTCCGTTTAGTTGGATTACTTGGATTTTTTAATTTACTTTTTTGTAAATCATTTAATTTGTTTGAAATTCAAGTAATTTTAGGGAAAGAACTATCTAAATTTCATCACTTTTGTCAATATCTTCATTAACAAGAAAGATATTAGATGAAATATTTTGTTATCCTTAAATAGGAATTCAATGATAAAATCCAAGGATTCCAACTGTAAGGACCTACTTACCAAGTAGGTTCATTGCTTCAGATTTTATCAGGGAAAGATAACTGACAAAGTTCCTAATTGGTATAGCAAAAGTTTAAATGCATATGGTACAGTCATTGCCTTAATTTTATGTAAATAAAGGTGCAATATTCAAGAAAATGGATGTACTGCCTCGATCAAACAAACTTTAAACCTTAATAAATATATACCAAACTACAAGGAGCGGATGTGGTCAAGTGCTTACGACATTGGACTGGTAATCATTAGATAGCCAGCTCCACATTGGTTCAAACCCCATCTAAATCATACTACGTTGTTTCATTGAGCAAAAAACTTTATTTTACTCGCTCAGTACAGGCTATCAGGCAGAGGTTTTGAAAGTGATTAATCAAAGTTGTAAAACCTTGTTTCACAATCTATCTAAAATAAATTAGTGTACTTATAAACTAAACAAAACTAAACTACAATGGCATAAGTTTTTTTTTTAACTTGAGAGTGCTGTATGCAAAAAGTAAAACAATGTATCTTGGACAATTAAAGAAGTGGATATTCCCAGATCTGCGGAAAAAACACACCCTGCTTATTCATAGAATGTAATGACTTCAACCAGAAATCATATACTATATAAGTAAAAGCACCAACTCACATGAGGATATAGGACATCTAGTTGAACTAATTCATTCTTTAATAAAACAGCAGCAATCTTAAATAATGAACCTGGTGTCTCGTCATCCTAGAAAATATAGAACAACAAATAATAGTAAATTACAAACAAAACTGGATTTTTCAGAATATTTTTTTTCTATCAAACATGACTTTTTGAAGAAGAAAAAACAAGTCTCTTTACAGTAAGCCTAAGTCTTATAATAACACAATATCAGCTGAAGACTAAGAGCCAGCTGTGAAAAGATATTGCAAACACTTTTTTATGTAATGCAGGTATTATAAGCAAAATCATTTCTCAAATAACATAGCAATTTCCTAAGCAACAATGTACTACAATGCAATAGTAGCCAACATTTTCTTGCTACCTGAAAACATCTGGATCAATCTACCAGCCAGTAAAGCCGGTTAATACATAAGTATTGGAATGAACAGCTTTTTTTCGGTGTTTTTGTTCATACATATGTTCATATGCTTTTTTGATGAATTAAGAAATTAGTGGCTGTAAAATCTTGGTGGACTGTTGCACCACATGCATTCTAAAAGTCACTGGACTGAATGCCATTTGATGGACTTGGCCCACGGTCCACTGGCTAAATTTGAACTGATTCAACTCAGTCATTGCCTTAACCCACTAGCCAAAAGCCAGGTATAGAAAAAGTTGATTTGGGCTAGTAATAATCATATATTTCATCTAGTTGAGTTAGTTGATAATTTTGGCCTTAACTAACCTATATAACAAAATAAATCAGACCAGAGGCCAAAAAATATCTAAGTCGACTTAAATCAACCACCAATTTTTGAAACAGCTCTAATCTATACATAAAGAAATAACTATCAATCTAATTTACCTTAAAGAATTGAAACTTGAATCCAAGACAATTACATAGTGTGACATTATCTTTGACATACGATTGAATTAATGGTACATAAAAATCTTCTAGTTCTGGACGATTTTCAAATGATTCTAACAAAATATCTATAACTCTGTTTGGATCTAAGTTGAAACAACCTGAAATGTAAGAGAAAAGTTTTTTTAAAACATCTATAATAACACAAAAAATCTCAAACAAAAATATGCAATTTAGCAGTTTTTGTATGTTTCATATCATGAATGCATTTTCTTTTCAGCAGTCTGAGTTTATTTATAAAGTTGCACAGAACGGTCATTTCAGTTAATTTTACTACATATTCTTGGGTGAATTTTGGATGCCCGATATCTTGAATGTTTCGGACAACTGCAGTTTTTCATGATGGCTTGTCAGTATAAAACTACTAACGCACTTCTAGCAGAACTCTATACAAGTAAAAGGGTGATAATAAATAAATCACCAAAAGTCACAGCCAGAAACAAACTGTTGAAGTAATAAGACAAAGTTATTTTAGTTTGGAAACAACTGTTCAAGTACTAAAACAAAATTATTTTATTTTCAAAGAAAACGTTCAATGATTAGTACACCGTGTGAGACGGTGCAATCATAAACAGCAGTTGTAATTGGTTGTAATCAAATAGATTTTTTCAAGTAATAGACTGTTATCAGAATCTAGGTCATTTTTGGTTACAAGTTACTGTAATATATTAATCACAAGTCTAAATTCTAAAGTCTAAATGCATGGTAAAAACATTGAACATCAACTAACAATGGCTGCATGATGTGTGATATGAAAAAAGTAATTTTTGTCCTTTCAAAAGAAAGAAAAATATTGAGTTACAAAATAAAACATACCTATCAATGATTTTATATTTTGTAGAACAACTTCAGTAGTAAGACGGTCTGTTATTTCTTGATTTAATTCTGTAATCAATTTAGAATACCCTTCACTTTCTTCTCTTAATAGATTAAACTTCTGTTGTTTGTAACTGTAAAATGTGAACAATATAATTATAATATACTTTCAAACAAATGACTGTCTATGTCAAGATGGTTAAATTACTTCAATAACTACTTCAATCCTGTTAGATTTACACTTGTTTTGCCTTTGCTAGTAGGACAAGGTCAGAAAATTGGCTAGTTAACACAAGTTGTAATCAGGGACCAGGAAATTCGCTGAAGTCAATCGGTCCAAAGCCGTCCGAGTACCGGATACGGGTTTTAACGTGTACCGTACGGACCCGACCGTTTACTGTACTTTATTCACGACCATGTTAGTACTTATTTTTTGCTCCCTTTTATTAGGAAGGCATACGATACATTGGCATTGTTTGTTTAAATTTTTACAAAACTTAACAACTATCTAGCATAAAAACGTGTTTTCCGAAATTACTCCTCCCAATCGTCGTTCACTTCAATAAACAGAACTTGAAAAAGGCTGTTTCGTCTAGTTCTAATGTTGTTGGTAAACTCCGTCATGTGGGGAAATTATTTTAACTGCGCATGCGCAAACAACGGGTCCAAAGTAAATGTCTCGCATTTTTAAGCATCGTTTGCAAACGTAAAATAATGATAAGCTTTTTTAATTTACACACGTAGATTAAAACGTTTTTCATACGAAGTGACGATTTAGCGTGGGTCTCGAAAATGTATGACATCTCATCACAATGGTTCAAGCGGTTTCGTTTAACACAAAAGATTATCAAATCGTGCATAGTACACCTAT
The DNA here is from genome assembly GCA_025267735.1 of Mactra quadrangularis. NCBI lineage: Eukaryota > Metazoa > Mollusca > Bivalvia > Venerida > Mactridae > Mactra > Mactra quadrangularis. Next base: position 13,851,523 of record CM046308.1, on the reverse strand, counting down.
TAATAGATAAATTAATGACAAAACTGTTCGTTTTGAAAATTATTTTCGTTGAATTTGGAATTTAATAGTTTCCTTTATCATTTGTTCATCAAAGAAGAGCGAAGTGAGGTTGAATTTTGATCATCAACAACTGTACCTTCTATCAATAAGAATTTGCGTAGATACATGTCCTAAGATAATTTCTTATTATTCACACCTCAATTTAAGACGTAAAAATAAATCATGAATCAAGTCAAACAAATTAAAGATTAAACGAATACATCAATCAGGAATTGACAACAAATTGTTTTCTTTAATTATTCATAAAACATTCTTTATAAAACATTATTGTTTTTTACAAGTTTACAGGTTTCAAACAGACCGATTGAAAAACGTAATCGGTTCGATGGACACGATTAAGTAAGAACATATTCTTCTGCTGTTCTACAAATTAATCGAGTGCAAATCAAGAGTACCTTGCTGTGCTCGATCTTAAAAAAATATCACTGCGTCAACCCCGATGATACATGTAACCATGGATACATATACAGGGTCCTTGATATAACCTGTGGACAATTAAGCAGGATATTACTGCAATAAACAAGTGGGTTTATTCAACTGATCGATGTAGGATAAACGTTTTCCTGAAAATAAAAGGTTTGAGGTCAAATTTTGCGATTTTTTCCGGACCGATTTTTTTACGGATTTTGAAATCTCAATCGGTCCAAAATGAAAAAATCGGTCCGAAAACCGAAAAACCGGCGATTTCCTGGTCCCTGGTTGTAATTACTCCAATAATTACCGCTACAAAATAAGTGTGACAGAGATGACAATAATATTTCTTAAGCTATTATATATTAATTAGCATTTTAAAGTCAAAGTTCCACTACCAAGGAATTGCTTGAGAGGAGAAAAGTGCACAAACAATGCAGATGTCATCACTTGTCCGACTCCTGATCCCTGGATAGACCTGGACCTTGGAACCAAAGCTTTTAACATTATCTTGTAAACATAATAACAGGAAGTAAAATGTTTAATATAAAAACAACCAACTTACTATAATCTAGTCTTAATTTTGACATGTTTCTGTGTGAAGACTGTCTTATTTGGAACTAAACCAGCATTTTCTAATGTATCATGATCTAGACGTGATTTCAATAAAGCTTCACAATCATATGTCTGTAAAATTACAAAAATACATGGTATATTATTAAATATTACAAAAATATTAATTTAACATTCTCTCTCAAGAATCTACGCCCTGCTTTTCTTTTGAAGGAAATCAGTAGCAATCCTGGTATGGTTGGAACCATGGACCTCTCAATATAAAAGTGTGCATCATACCACTGGACTATTGTTCCTACTTCATAACAAGAGTCATAACTTAATTGTTCTCATATTCTTCTAACAGATACCCCTACCGACCCACAGCCTGCCTGCCAATAAAAAATATTTCTTTAATAGGAGTAAAACATTTAAAATCACACACATATTGAAACTTGTACATAAATATACTAACCAGAGAAAACGCTTGAATTAAACTGTACAATCTGTCTTTGGGTAATTTTCCTTCCTCCATACAATTTAACTCTATATCTGAAAATTAAGAGACAATATACTTAAAATACTTATCAGTTTAATTTAGTTTAATAATTATTCGATCATATAAAAAATCAACAGCCTTAATTTTCACTTTTAGGGGAAATGTGGCAGGGCTCTTATATAGGGGAAAATAGGCCAATAGGGACAAAATATATATAGGGGATTTTGTAAACATAAGGGAATATTTCTTATTCTTGTTTGATATTTCCAACTAAAGAAGCAATATATATTCCTGTGAGATTTATTCACAATCCTTTCTAAATAAACAAATTTAAGAACATGGAATTTTGTTACAGAGAAAAGAGGACAATATATAATTTCTGGAGAGATATGTGGCCAGATTTCAGCCTAAAAATTGCCTGGAAATAAACATTGATAATAACAAGCTCAAAACAACATCAATTTAGTTAACTATTCCAAGTACTTTTTAATTTCATATCTAAATCTAGCTAGTTGAACAAATGAACTTACCAAGTAAACCCAGAATGTCTGAGACATAAGAGATGAAATCTTGGTAGCGATCCTGAAAACAAAAGAAATTTATCACAGAACAGAATATATAATTATTGTAATACATATTAATGGACAATGTTTATTTTTTTAAATGAGAAAACTTTAAACTTATAATCTGTTGTACAAATACAGTCTAACCTGTGAACAAAGGACAGTCACGGGAAAATCCAAAAGTGTCCTTTGTGGACAGGTGTCCTCTACGTACAGGTTCTGATGGACATGCCTCATATAATGTAGAAATTGCTTCCCGGGCATAAGCCAGTACTAACTCCAACATAGAAACAACCGTACTTAGTTTTTAATTAGCTTTGCAAAGCAGAACAGAACAGCTTTAATGCAATAGTCTCACATTTGTACCCATTTAACTAATCTAAATAATCAACCCTTTGTTATGATGTCAAATAAGTGCGCTCTTTTTGCAAACTCATTAAGACTGTAAAGTGAATATCAGGGTCTAGTTTGACCAAAATTTCAAGGGGAAGTCAAATCTTTTAGAGCTCATAATAGAGCTAAGTCTGAAGAAGTGTAGACAAGTGAGATTACATTAAATAAAATGGTTGTATTCTATCCATGAACTAAAAAATCACGTATCCAAAATTTTGCACGTCCGAAAATGTGTTCACTTTTGTAAAGTGAGACAACAAAAATAAATGAATTAATGATTGTGCTGGACTATTATTACTTTTAATAATTAAATTGCTTCATTATAACATCATTAGTCCGATGAATATCATTTAAACTAATCCTAGGAAAAAAATGAAAACAAAAAAATGTCTCAGTTGTGTACTGACGAAAATCGCCGATATTCGTACTATGAGGTAAGTTTTTAGACCAACATTTAAGAAATCTTTGATAGATATGCAATTTAAAACTGAGTAAAATAAGGTAAACCAATGTTTGTAAATAATATTTAAATCAATAAGTGCCTTATAAGTGCATTTACTTGAATGTTTATAAATGGATTAATGACGATGTTACTGAAAGGTAAACAATGAATTGCGTAATGGCGGCTTTTTTGGTTTGAAAGTGTGAGACCTACGACTCAATAACTTTACTTGCAAGTCAGAATTTTTGGTAATGTTTCAATTAATACATCAAATGAAAGCTTATACAACAAAGGATTTGACTGTGTATACTGACTTTTGATCGAAATTTGACAGGTAAAAATATCCTGCAATGTCTGTATATTTGCTTGTTCAAAATGTCTATAAATTTCACGCTAATTATGGGAACTAAGACGAGCAAAAGACAGTTTGAACAAATTAACACGTAATTAAAGTGCTATACAAACATTTCAGTTATTAAATCATAAGATTATCACCTCGTTGTATAAACCTTTATCATGATTAAGTCACGTGTTCGTCAACGGATTACCGCTGTTTTATATACATGACGCCTCTTATACAAAGTGTCACTTGTTAATTGGTAACTTCCGCGTGTCCGTTGTTTGGGGTAATATTATTGATTTGGGAGACAATACAGGTGTCCGCTGTCCAGAAGTAATTTAAAGAGCATTTTTGAAGGGGGGAAGTTGATGTGTCCGTTGTCCACAGGTGTCGGTAGTCAAGAAGTGTCCGTTAGCTCAAGTTTGACTGTATATAGTATACAGAGCAACTGTGTCCAAGCTGATATACTTGACATATTTAGTGTTTGTTTGGTATTATTAACTTACTAAATCCAATCTATAACTCACTCCACTGCTTTCCTTACTCATAAAAAAGTGGTTAGCAAACATGTCAGGAACAGAAAATTTAAGTTACAAACACAGGCCTGCCACGAGAGTGATACTCATAAAAAATGTTCTCAACATCAAGCTAATATTTTTTTAAATATTACTCACTTAGATAAAACATGACAGATTAATGTCTTACCTTGAGCTCATTAAAAACAGCAAGAACTTGTTCTTGTTTTAAGTGTCCACGAACAACATGAAGACAGACATCATAAATAGCTTGTCGGAAGTCATGATTTGCTAAACTGGACAACACTGTTTTATCAGCAACACCATTGCAAAACCTCAAACTAGAAGAAATGATAATAATAATAATAATAAAGACTTTATTTAACATGGCAACACATTTGGATAAATCCAATCTTCCATGTGGAACTCTTATAAAACATTTACAAGTTATTTACAATATTTACATTGGGAAAAATATTTAATAAATAAACAAATTGAAAGATAAGTAAAGTAGCACATGCCTGAAATAAAGAGTTATCATTAGGGCTCTACACCGGTATACGATATATATCGAATACCGGTATTGTAGGTTTGATAGATATCGGATCAAACGTTTCTGTATCGAACAAAATATCGATCAATGACAGTCATACAAATAATACATATTAAACGACTATTTATCTATGGCCTGCAAATCAGTTGATATTTTGTATCGCCTAATCAACATTTATATTGCTTCAGGTTCGGTATGGATTCATATGTGGCCAAACAATCTCATAATATGAGTCAATAATGAGATTCCTTTACGCAAACACGCCCGATCTATGTATCTCACCTACGTTTTGTTTTTTATAATCAAAAAGAAATAGCTGTTGCGATTAGAATGTCCTTAATTCAATTAGTCCAGGAACAAACAATTGGTATTTTGAATACAGATCAACTCTTGGAACTAGTAGTCACTCTGCTTTGTTCGGGCAGATCCGCAATTTATAGAGAACATGAGTGTACAGAAGCGATATGTGATATAAATAGCTGGTGTTCTGAAAGAATATGTTTTTCCTTTCGCCGATCTCTGTTTAGTGCCATACAAATATGAATTAATGGAAATAAATCTAACTAAAATCAAACATCAACAAAACGGTTTCATTTTATGTTAATCCTGCACAATTAATTAAACAATCGATAAATGAATGCAGGGTTGGCGCTGGGTCATAAGAAGTTGTCGCCAACATTTTCGCCAAATGAAAAAAGTTGTCGCCACTTTTGGGCCATTGGAGCCAACAAAATTTGTTACGGTTTAACAAGTTTATCAGAGCATCAACGCAAATTATTGTTGTATTAAGACAGCAATCACACCTTCATTGTAGTCTAGCTCTCCTGAACTCTTGTTTGTATCTTAATTATTGTATCAGGGTTGGACAGTTTTTGCCGCTGGCGGAAAAAACCATGGTAAAAACCGGAAAAAACCGGCAAGGAAAAAATAGGGTGGCAAAAACTGGAAAAAACTGGCAAAAACTAAAGTTTTCAAATTTAAAAAGAAATATTCATAAATTTGTATTTTAAACTGATTGGAAATGCTTATTACTTTAATATTGAAAGTACAATTGACTGATACAGTAATAGCAAATACATAATAATTATATTTTGTCTAGGGTTGGACAGTTCTTGCTGTTGGAAAAAACAGGGTGGAAAAAACTGAAGTTCTCAAATTTCAAAGGAAATATTCAAAAGTTGTATTTTAAACTGATTGGAAATGCTAATTACATTAATACTGAAAGTATGAATGACTGATACAGTTGTAAATAGTACATTATATTTACATGGTGCCCCGTGATTGACAGTTTTGCTGTTTGAAAAGCAGAAAGGAAAAAGAAGGGTGGAAAAAACTGGCAAAAACTAAATTTCCCAAATTTCAAAGGAAACATTTAAAAATTGTACTTTAAACTGATTGAACATCCTAATATTTTTACTGTTTTTTAAAAAGAAAATTGAATGATACTGTTATAAACAATAGATCATTTCACAGAATTGTATGTTTTTGCCATTGGTGGAACAAACAGACAGGATAAACAGAGTGGCTAAAACTGGAAAAAAACAAGTTTCTGAGAATTAAACGAAATATTTATAAAAAAAGTTTATTTATAAATACTTTAAAATATTAAGATTACTTTAGTGTTAAGTATAAAGTTGACTGACACATCCTTAAACAATACATTGAGTCCCAGTGAGAGGGATCTTAGATTTAGCCTTATTCATCCTCTAGCTCTATTATGGACAAACTTTTCATTTTATTCATGTAATATTGTATTCCTATTCAGAAGCTGAGAACAAAACATTAAACAAAGAAAATCACTATAGTATTTGCACTGACCAAGTGTGAGATACAAGCACAACATTGAGCAAAACAAAACCATTTTGGAGTTTTTTCCATTTTTGCCGTTTTTTTCCAGTTATTGCCGGTTTTTACCAGTTTTTGCCACTGGAAAGGAAAAAAACTCATTTTTGCCGGCAAAAACCCAACCCTGTATTGTATTATTTTTTAATTTGCAGATTTTTCATTTTTTACATAAATAAAGAAAGAACAGTCAATGTCATGTTAAATGCATATGCCGAAATGATAGAATAGATTCGTTTAGAATGTCAGAAGCACCAATTATTACACACACAAATGTAGAATTTCTTATGATTCACTTCTGATTAAACCCATAATTAATTGTGTCATAAATCACTATCATCTTATCATGACTGACAATTAAAGTCGAATAACTCAGAATTCCAACAAAACAAAACTCAACATAATTAGATTTTAAATGTAAACTAATTAATTCATTTAACTTACATCAAAAATTAATTAATACACTCGTAATGTTTGGTTACTCAGTTAAATTACATTACACAAATTCCTCAGAACATTGTAATTTTGTATCAAACTGTAACCTAAAATAATCTTTTTGTCATTTCAATAGAAAATGTCTCCTTTCTGGTTGAGTCTAAATGATTGCAGGTATATCTTCTTGGAAAATATCAATGTCCTCAATTTTGACCTTTCTTTGTTAAAATATGTTTTATCATATTGGTTGGCTATCATACTTTTTCCTTAAATATTACTTTTCATGTAGCAATGCATACTTAATATTGAATTTTAGAGTCTGTTACACGACTTTAGTTGATTATATGACTAAACTTATTATTATTTTCACAAATTCAATTTGTCGAAACCAACCTGTGTTTATTCTTAAGATAGAAAAATAGAGGGGAATTCTTTTTTACTTTTGCTAAATTATGAAGAACTATTACTCAAAATAATAGTATTATTAAATTACAAACGTAGATTTAACAATGAATAACCCGAATTGGCGATAGCGTAGGTCGCGAAAATACGTGACATAATGACATGATGATTGACAGGGATTTCATTTTTACGAAATGAAATTACTAAGTATAATTATTAACTATATTTGTTATCAAAAGTGAAAACAAAAAAAGTTTTTACGATAATTTTCTAATGGAGTTTAAAGATTTTGATTATTCAGTCAGAGATTATTGTTATTGTCACCTTTTATTGACTTAAAACCCTGCCAATTACACCTATTTACAACACGCTCAAATTTAATACAATTATCTTCTTTAAACAGTTCAAACCACTGAAATTAATGCAATATCACAGTTTGTCACAAGTTTGTTAATTGCATCCGTTTGATTACGTAAGCAATGTTATCAAGCCGACGTGTTACACTATTGATTTCTTAGGGGACGCCGATTGGTTGATAATGCATATCACTAAGCTTAAGCTCCGCCTATTAATTGAAAATACGTAATTGTCAATAATTGTTTGACTCATGACTGAGCATTTAACATCAGGGGCCATCAATGTCATATACAGCGAGACACTAATTATCAGCCTATGAAGCATGTCTACTAACAGCACCTCCCGCTGAGCGGATTTGTCAATTACATCAAAAGGCGAACATCACAAACGCTCCGTCTGTCGTTATCAATTAAATCAACATTTTATCACTTGCGAATATGACGTGGCCACTGACGATATCAAAACTTACATCAAAGAAAATTGATACCGGCCAATTTTTTGTCGCCACGAAATTCGCCAATTTTTTAAAATTGGCGCCAGAAATTAAATTTTATCGCATTTGGCGATCAGCAGCGCGAACCCTGAAATGCAATCAATGGGGATGTTAAATAGAAGATTTCAGGAAATGGCTTATGAAGAATTGAAAGTTTACGTAGACATGCCAAAACATTCGAATCCTTTGCTTTTTTACATTGAAAATCGTTAACAGACACCCACATTTGTGCACTTTAACTGCTAAATACTTTGTTGCTCAGGCCACTTCAGTAGCTATATATTTGAACCGGCATTTTCAACCCCAGGAGACATGTCAGCAAGAAGATCATAATCTAGATTCAGACTCAAGGGATGCAATGATATTTGTTAAAAAGTACGAACGTCAAAGACTTTAACATTTAAAATATTAATAAGACTGTGCATTAAGTAGTAGTATGGTGCTACTACAATTAAAATAAATGAATGAAACAACACTGCATTGACGTTTTATATTTTTAACATTATTTTTTTAAATTATTATTAAAATATCATATGATATATCGAATATCGATCATTTTGTGTGGATACGAATATCGTATCGATCATTCTGACCGATATAGAGCCCTAGTAATCATTCCACGTAACTGATCCTGAATATGTTAAGGATTTTTAGAAGAATTCCAAGTTTAGGTTTTGGGACTTGCAATTGTCTATTAGAATTTGACCTTAATTTAGAGTTGTTACAAAGAACAAGCTAGATTTTATGCTTTGCCTTAGACTTAGTCACATGTATTCAGACTGTCTTTTGGGAGTTAAACTGTCACTGTCATGACTGTAGTCAGTATGAAAGTGAAAGACTCAAAGAGCACTAATTCTTCTTAGATACTCGAAGCAGCAGGTTGGACCAACAATGTGATAAATGGAAATATTTTTCTCGCAATGGATTTATAAATTTATTTAAATTCTTCATGACATGCAATATTTAATTTACAGAAAAAAAGGAAATCGGCATCTATTTTTGGACCGAAACTGGAATCACAACACGCGAGTTTCCGAGGACATAAGTTTGTAGGACAGGAGTTGAATGAACCCATATTGACAAAATATATTGAAAATGTATACACTGTGTAAATGTCACGTGAAAAATAGCTCTTACAATTCTAGTTTTCCTGATTTTTCCCAAGATTTACATTGTTCCACCGACACACACGACGCCGCCATTTTTGCTTTTTCCATGACGTCAACTGTGAACGAAATTAATTTTGTTCAAATTACTTTTCACCAGATAACTTTACGCTTGTACATGCAATAAACCTATTCTAAATTCACCTTATTAGATTATTTGAAAAAATAATATTTCTAATAAAATAAATAAAAATTTTACGGTTATCAATTTCGTTTATTTTCGTTATTAATATTTACTTTCAAAATGGCCGACAGTGGAAAAGAAAGTAAAAGAGGACAGAAAAAAGTCGAAAAGAAACTCTCAAAATTGCGTCAAAACCTAAAAGAAAAGGAGGGAATAATTAATTCTGATTCTCCATCATTGGTATAATTGTAACAGTTGATTAAAATTGCTCATGGGGTCTAAAATGTCATTTGTCATATAATTTCGCGATTGTTGATAGCATGCATGTAGTCTTGATAGAGACATATGTAAACAAACAATGATGCAATATTGTTGAAATGATTGAGAGAAATTTTCTATTTCAAAAAAAGTTTTCACCCCATAGTCACACATGTGTGATTACTTTTTGATGACAATTGTTTTTATTCCACGTCTTGGCTTCAACACTTGCTGTTGTCCAAATATATCCTGACGGCATCTGTTTTCGACGAGGATCTGATTTCGCCGAACTATGAATTTCTGGTTTATTTACATAATTCACGCATGTGCAGATCCGGTCACGTGTTATTTCGACGCCAAAGGAGAATAATTGCCTAAATGCATAGAAACATTCCAAATAAACGTTGGAAAAGTAATTTAATTACGAATTATATTTCAATACATTGATTTTTGCGTAATTTGACTATTACCAAAATGAAGCATCTTTATTTTCAATCTGCCTCACTAATTCATACGTCTGATAAATTTTCACAGTTGTCCTCGGACGTACCCTACTGTTTACTACACAGATCACGTGATAAATGAAACATGTGGTATACTGCACAACTATTTAAACCTGACTAAGTTTCATCGGTTCCTTATGCTCAATGGGTCAGATGCCTTAGACAAAAAGTGTATTGATTGCACCAATTTCACCTCAACAAACATTCACTAGAAACCATATTTGTATATATTTAATTGAGGCAAATGTATCAGGTGTATTAGGCTGGTCCATTTATTATTTTTCACAAGAATGAAAGTGCTACGAAGGGGTTATAACTTTTTGTGCCATGAGTGCAATAGTTGTTTGTCTTCGACTCTTCAAATAAAATTACCGTGAAATTTCACGAGATATACGGTTGTTTAAATGATTGAAATTTGTTAAAAACTGCTTAAACTCCCGAATAAATGTTAAGTTAAACGTTTAGTCCACCGATGATAGCTTACTTGTCGCGTTTTTAATTTTGTGCAGTGTGACTTTTTAGACAAAGGACTACAGTTCGGCGAAATCAGATGACGCAATGCCGAACTAACGATTTTCAAGGGAAGTTACTCTTATGTAATAAATGACGCCATAAACGGAGGGCATTAATGTTTACGTTGTTTGTTGGACTAATTATTACTTGATCAAAGGATTAACAAGTAAATCAATTTGATATTTTGTTTCATTTATTCATATTGGCCGACTTTTCCTTACATCGTTGAAAACCGATGCCACGGTGATAAGGCCCTACACAACTGTTTTATCAAACAGACATTGAATATTCTTCTGTTATGTAGGGTCTTAAAGGATTGCTTCAAAAACGCATAGCAAAATATTTTTTTCAAAAAGGAAATGAATATTGGTCAAACTAGCACCAATTAATAAATAAAAGTTTACTTTAATTCCTTCCATAATGCAGAAGATAATATTCAGGTTTTTCGCTTATGACAACACTAATAACTTTTCCTGCAATCCGGTGTAGTTGCCGCTCTCAGATTTCATGTCAGTAAATAAAGTTTCGCTTAGCTCCAAGAATTCGAGGATGAATTCTGTTGAGGAGAGGGGGGGGGTGTAGCAGAGTTATAATACGGCACTTGTACTCCCTTGCCTTCAAGCTAGCTTTTATGGCAACGGGGTAGAGTGTCCACTTATGACTCGAGAGTTCATGGGTTCGAATCCTAGTTCGGACCATGGATTTTTATCAGGTTACACTATTATTTCTTTCAAATTCAATTCTTACAAATGCCATAACCCAATTTGAATTTGGATTGCCTTGGCGATTATTGCAGGGTCATTGTGGCAAACTGAAAGTACTCGTCAATAAAAAAGTTTAAATGGATTAATTGACTGTCTAAGGGTAGAAATTGAATTTATTATACATTTATCATGTGTATTTTTCATTTATCTTTCCATTGGTGTATTGTTTTATTGTGAATTTTTCGTATAAAACGAGTAAAACGCTAATATTTTTGCTATGCGTTTTTGAAGCGATCCGTTAAGACCCTATGTAACAGAAAAATGTCCAAATAAAACAAAAGTTACGTAGGGTCTTATTTTTAGGACTAGTACACTTGCTGTAGCCTACAGTGGTCTAGTTGTAGGAGGTGGGCTTATAGATTGAGAGGTCCTGGGCTGAATCCTACTAGGGGCACTGATTATTTTCTTGTGGCATTATATTATGTTCAAGGTTGTGACTGCCTGATTTAGATGCTAGACCCAAATAAACTGCCAAAGTTTCTGTTGGCAGTTTAATTTTTGTAGTTTCTATGTTGAATTCTCTTGGAGGATACTTCAAATATTTTTAATACAGATTTGCAGGCACGACTCGAAATATTAATTATTGCAGAATGTTTTTCCTTATATATCAGGTCATTTACAGTTACCTTCCCATTTTGAAATGACTTTGAAATGATGCAGTATTCCCCAAATTTTTAGGTTAACTTTGTTTTACTTTCCCATAATAATGAAATTTTGATAAAATTTTCCCAATTTTTTATATAGAGTAAGGTTGCAAGCCTCTTCTCAACATATTGCTACAATGCCCTATGTTACTAAGGCAAAGCCTCAATGTGATTATTATTATTATCATGATATACCGCATTTGTATAGCGCTCTTTTCATATTGAATATATATGTTCAAAAGTGCTTCACAATCATATGCATAATTAGGTAATACAAGTTAAAATAAAAACGAAAATGAAAAATGAAAAAGAAAAAAAAAAGAAAAAAGATTAAGAGATGGTAAAATATATCTGTGACCCCAAGGTGTAATGTCAACCTCGGTTGATTTTAATGTATAAGATTTATTGCTTCAGGTTTTATGTGTATGTAATGGGGGATTAGATAATGGAGTCACTTATTCTGAAATACTAGAACTCTTTGGTGGATCTGAGATAAAATGTGATGTGATTATGATACCACAGAAATCATATTGTTTTGTGTCTTATGAATCTATTAATGAATCAGAAGAAGCATGTAAAAGACTTAATGGTTCAAAACTACCGCCAACTGAAAGCAGAAAGAATGAAGTTATTCTGTACACACTGTTTGTTAAAGAAGGTATGTACTTATTTGATTGTTCTTTGCAGAATCGCACTGTTCTTCATGCTGGTCTTTTTTTCCGTCCTGCTTATTGGCAGATGCAATTGCAATTGGCTTGCCACCATTTTTGTGTGACTTTTTAACTGAATATTATTAATTTATTCACTAAAATATAAATAATGGACTGCTATTTTTTTTATGCACTAAAATTTAAATAATGGACTTGTATTTGTTTAATAAATTATAGAACTCCATCCCTTTTTCAGAGTTCTATATATGAATACATTTTCTCATGGACATAATACTGAAACTTTTTTTTGTTAATTTATCTTTTATATTAACCTTGAAATTCAATGAATTTGTATGATGTTAAATCAGTTGAATACTGGATTTAATACATTTATACTTTGAATTATTGTCTTAAATTCACTCGTTATCTTGTTTGTTAGTTTATTCTGTAGTTCATATATTGCTACTTGTTTGTCCTGAGGTCCACACAAAAGATTGGATTTATCTAAATGTTTTAGACTTGTTTATAAAATTTCAATTGTTGTTATTACTACTTGTAATCATTAATTTTCATTATCATCATAGTCATAACCTCACCATCATTATCATTATTATTATTGTCATTATTGTTATTATTATCATTTTATTATTCATTATTATCATCTTATGGGTGTATCGGGATTTGAAATTTAAAAAAATCTATGAAGTGGGTGTGGTGACTAAACTATTAAAATATCCATTAATTCTAAAATGATTTTTATATATTTTGTAAGGGATACATTAAATGTATAGATGTGATAGCGAAAATAAAAAAAAATCAACAAATATGATATTTAGAAGGAAATGAAAACATTTAACCTCACCTTAGAATAGCCTTCCGAACGTCAATCCAAACACATATTTAAAGTTCTTTTTTCATAAATCCAAATGTTGATATAGGTTGTCTATGTACCATGTTACAATGTCTTAGGGTAAATTACACAAAAAGTATTTCCCAAATGTAAATTTAATAATTCATCTCAACACAAACATTACCAAACATTACACGTTTTAAATTACAGTTTACACACAAGTTCCCAGTGCAATTTTCTACTCATATTGTATGTTCTATGTGTGTAATAAGAAGGAAAAATTAATCGGGTTCCTGTGTGAAATTGAAAATAAAATCATGTGTGAAGAGTGTTGTGATCTGAATTATCAAATTTACATTTTGGAAACACTTTTTGTGTGATTCACCCTAGGACATTGTAAAATGTTATATGGACATTCTATTACATCTTTTGGAATTATAAAAAAGAACTTTAAATATGTGTTTGGACCGACGTTCGTAAGGCCATTTCCAGGTTAGGATAAATGTTTTCGTTTCTTTCTAAATGTCTTATTTGTTGAGTTCTTTGTATTTTCACTGTCTCATCTATACACTTAACGCATCACTTACAAAATAATTTAAAATTATTTAGAATTTATGGATATTTTGATATAATTAGTTACCCCACCCACTTGATAGATTTTTTCAATTTCAACGAATGATAGATCCTTAATTATAATTATTTTTATTATCATTGTTAATTTATTATTATCATTTTGGCATTATCTTGATTATCATCATCACCATTTTCATCATTGTCATAAACTTCAATGTATTGTTATTATATTATGTATTGTTATATATACATTGTATCTATATATCTTGTGTTATATTTTCAGTACCCAACAGTATATCACCATCCAATGATTTACCTCCTGGTTTGATATTACTAACTGATGTAATATCTGATAAGTATGCTACTGAGATCATGGAATCTGTCAACTTTGATGATGAACAAAATGCTGGTGAGATTTTTATTATTCATTGGTAACCCACCAGGTTTACTTAGTTGGAAACATGTTTGACTATGAATCCAGGGTTATGGGTCCAATTCCTGGGTCTACATACTTAAGTGGAGTCTGCTCATGCAATATTTTTATGCCCATCTTCCTCTCAAAGCTCTGTATGTAGGACAGTTGTGAGGTAGTGGTAAAGGTATGAGCTTAGTACTGGTTTAAAGCTTAGGTCCAAAGTTCCAGGCCTTTGCTGGGACAAAGAGTTGGTAACCTTACACCAACATATGAGTGAAGTTTTTTTTATGAAAAAGTGGCTTTATCACTATTGTTTTTTATACCCATGATATCTTATTGTTAGATCATGTACAGAACAAATGGAGTAAACATTTTATTGCTGGTTGAATCTATAACTTTCTGTGCCATAGGTTATAAAACTTATGAACAGACTTCATGTTCAAAGTTAAGTTTTGTTTGTTAGTTGTGTTTCTTCAATACAGTAAAGTTCCGCTATTAAGACCACTTTTGTTATTTCAAAATCATGTGATTTAGACAATTTAATTATTAAGACCCATGTGCTTGATTTAAACAAAAGGGTCTCTATAATAGCGGAACTTTTCAGTAGCATAAAACTGTAGATAAATGCAAAATAGGAATCACTGAAGTCGCTCTTAAATATTTTAAAGAATATTTCAACTATTCTTCGTGACTTTGAAAACATTCCATTTGAACCTAGTTGGGTTTATGTTATCTAATAGAAAATTGTCTTTTTTATAACTTTCAACTTACTCCCATGATTAAATATTGTTGCATGTTTTTTTTTCTTCCCTCAGTATCTCAACAGTTAAAACACAGAAGAGTGAAGCATTATGGGTATGAATTTAAGTACAGTATAAACAATGTTGACCCTGATGAACCATTGAGTGAAGGTGTACCTGTGATATTTAGACATTTATTAGAATTATTGATTGGGAAAAATGTGATAAAATATTACCCAGATCAACTTACTGT
This sequence comes from Mactra quadrangularis, assembly GCA_025267735.1. Lineage (NCBI taxonomy): Eukaryota > Metazoa > Mollusca > Bivalvia > Venerida > Mactridae > Mactra > Mactra quadrangularis. The sequence goes on along the minus strand of CM046308.1, from coordinate 13,836,213 downwards.
CAATCAATATCAGCCTGGACAAGGTTTGTGAAGATTTTGTATAAGAAGAAACATTGAATGAAATAAAGCATGATAAAGCAACCACATAAGAAATAAATTCAAGAGTTATTAATTCCTACTTAACAACAACAAACAAAATCTAATTTTTACAAAACCCATGTGTGCTGACGACTAACACAGACCCAGACACTTGCAAAACCAGTTTCCCTCACATTTATAGTAAACCTGCTGTGATCAACTCATTGCTAATCTAAGTTCTAAATTTTAATCGAGTAAAAGTATTAGGTTCCTAAAACTAGCACTGCTACATGAATGCAATTATAGAAGTCATCTACTTAACCAACTTGCTAAAAACATGGATTGGTGAAAATGATTCTGGCTAGTAAAAATTACTTTTCATATACATGTATGATGTAGCAGGGCTAGTTCATAATTTTGTGTTATTCAGTACTATAAAATGTAATAAATTGTGTTTGTGTTTGACAATATTTATGGGCAAAGACTGTTATATTTTGTTCAAAGTGACCAGAAAATGATTGTTTTTTATGCCCCTTTAAATACAATGTTGCTTACTGAATGTAAAATATGTATAAATTAGTTTCCTCTACAGTCAATTTGCACTATTTAAATCTATTTATTTACCTCAAAAATACTAGTGACTCTTGAATAATTATTCAGTAAAGCTCTTTTAACAGCATAATGTCAAACAATTCTCATGAATGGCTTATTGCTGTAGCAGTAGCTCTAGTACTGGTACTCCCTTACTTTCAAGCTAGCTTTTATGGCAATATGGTAGTGTCTGCTTACTACTCTGAATGTCAGTGGTAGGATCCCAGTTCAGACCATAGATTTTTGTCAGATTACATTGCAAAGTTTCATTCATACAAATTAATTCAAAGATAAATTCAATGTTCTTGTATACCTGGTTCATGTATTTCAGGAATACCTCCCCATGTTGACACACCATCTGCTTTTGAAGATGGCTTAGTATCATTAAGTTTAGGATCACAGGTTAGAAATTATACATACTTGAAAACCAAAAAAATGCCCCAAATTGAAAGTGCATTTAGTCTGGCAAGCATGAAAAATCTGTAATACTTAGTAGGAGTTGTGGTCCAGTGATATGAATGCGCGCTTAGGGATAAAGAGGTCCTGGGTATGTAACCCACTTGGGGCACTGCTAATTTCCTTGAGCAATAAATATACATACAATTGTTTCACTCCACTCAGGTGTAAATGAGTGCTGTGAGGGATCACCAGCCTGAAGGAGATTTCAATGATCTGGGGTTATCATACAGAGATGTAAAGTCATCTGTGTATCATTATATATAGAAGCAGACATTAATGGAATAGAAATGCATTGCACTTTAACATGCTAATGTTATACACAATGAATAATGTTTGGTGACATTTAAAGCTCACTTAAAGAACTTTTTGAGTCTGTACCATCACATGTGATACTTAACTTTTTGAAGGAAATAAATGTCTATGATAAAATATAAAGCTAAAGATCATTATTATCGATTGAATTAAGAGTATCATTATTTGTTTTCGGCGCGATATGACCTTTCTGTGTTGATGCGCCGTAAAACCCAAACAAACAAACAAAGTTATTGGATGGACACAAAATATGTCGGTCAATTCAAATGATTTCAATACAATGTATTATCTTGTTTTAATTCAATTTTAATTTCAAATGTGATCTGCAAGTTGTGGCTGTTATATAGTGAAGTTAAAACTAGTGCAAAAATACAATTGCTCTCACACTTTTAGGATAAAAATGTTTAAGATTTTACGTTTCAATTTTGAGATATGTATATCAATGTCTAGGTTACTTGATGTATAATATACATGTATTTCTTTAGGTTGTGATGGAATTTCGTCATCCAGATGGTCGTCATTTGTCTGTTTTGTTACCTCCTAAAAGTGCTTTGATTATGACAGGAGAATCTAGGTTAGTATTTGTGTTATGTCTGGTTTCAACTGTCAGAGTCTGAGGGAAGACAGTGAGTGATGCCATAGTTTCTGGTCTGTGCTAGTACCTAGATCCCATCACTGTAAGCACCAGCCTACTTTCTAGCTTAAAAAGTCATGATCAGTAACTAGGCTCTTCATTTTCTCCTCCTTTTGCTTATGATTGGCCTAGTTAACTCTGTCTGTAGCAAATTTGATGGGAAAAAAACAGGGATTATGGGTTTGAATCTCAGGGACATTTTACCATCATGGAGTTAGGTCATGAAATGTTTTCTGTGGCCAATTTCCACCTAGCTCTGTATTAAGTGAAGTAGTTGTCAGCCACCCTGTGAATGTTTGTGTTAAGTCTTAGATTCAAAGATTAGGATCAGACATCTAGGCCTATCTAGAGACCGTGGGTAAGAATCTTGCGAAGACAACATACCTTCCTGCTTTCATTCTGTTATTTTCAATAGCCTAGTTGGTAGTGCATCTTAATTGAAAGGTGTTTATTTACTCTAGTTGTAGCAGTAGTCTAGTGGTAGTGATTAGAGATCAAGAGGTCCCTGGTTCAAACACCACTCAGGGCACTGCTAATTTCCTTGACCTAGAAATTTACCTATAACTGTTTCATTTCACCCAGTTGTAAATAGCTACTGTGAGGGATCACCTGCCTGACAATGTTTTTAATGGTCAGGTTGTACAAAATTGTTGAAGTCGTCTGATTATGTATATGGAAGCAGACTTTAATCCACTCTTAAATGTATTAAATTTTACTCCACAGGTATATTTGGTCACATGGTATTACACCTAGGAAGTCAGACATTGTTACATTACCTAATGGTCGTCTCACATTAATACATAGAGGTGTAAGAACTTCATTTACATTTAGAAAAATTACTGGTGTAAAACCTACATCACAGTTAAGGTACATATCGTTCTAATAATTTACATGAATATTTTAAATCTGTTTAAAAAAATCTTCAATATCTTAAGCCCGCTCCACAAGCCTAGCACTTTATATTGCTATGCATCTATTTTTTATGAAACAGTCTGTTATGGAGTAGCAAACTGATTCACTAGCTAGTATAATGTAACAAGTTGGGTTTTTTTCTTGCTCATGTCTTGAAGCAAGAACTTGTATGCTACAAAAAAATAATAAGTATGCTGCTTAATGTTGGAGTAGTTCAAATATAAGTATGATTTGAAGAATAATAAGCTATATCAAGATTGTTAATCAGTACAAACTGAAATATTAATAATCTGTTCAAATAATATCTTCACGACTTTATTTACAACATTTATACTACATGTAGTAATAATAGCTGTAATTATGATTTGATTATTATACCCCCGCTTTGAATAAGAGGGGGTATACTGTTTTACCCTTGTCCGTCCGTCCGTTACAAAATTTCCGTCGCAGTTTTCTCAGCAACTATAACATGCAGCAGCCTAATACTTTGCATATTGCTTCATCCCATAGTCCCATGTGGTGTAAAGCGATTTCATGCTCCTTGCTCATCTACTTCCTGTTTGTCGCATATTTTTAGATTTTTGCGGGGGTATCACTAGTGAGCATTAGCTCACAGATTTACTTGTTATATTTTCAGTGAGAATACACTAAATATTCCTTGTGATGAATCTACAGCTGCAGAATTAGAGAAACTACATGTTAATAAGGTAAAGTGTTTGTTTTGAGTTTGATTAATTGTGGTTCTGTGTATATTTTGTATATTACAATAACATTCTACTATAACGAGTCTTAAAGACCACATTGGTAACTGCAAGTAATTGATTTAGCCATTCCTATTGTTGGACTTGTTGAATTTTTTTCTCTCACTGTAAAACATAATTAATCTGACTAGTAGTTGAGATGTTAGGTCGTTACTGCATCAATAGTATCATAAATTAAAATATCAACTTTGTAATGTTATAGGTATATGAAGAAATAGCTGATCATTTTAGTGGAACAAGACATACACCATGGCCTAATATTGCTGGATTTTTAAATGAACAACCCTATGGTTCTATGATGGCTGATATTGGTTGTGGAAATGGAAAATACTTGGGTATAAATAAAGGATTGTATGAGGTTAGTACTATTTTACATCAATGATCTGGACCTTATTCCAGTTTCTTAATCATATTATTACCTAGTGCTTTGTCCACTGGTACCCTTCTTACATGAAAAGTAATAGGTATGTGATATTAAATCAAGGGTACAAGGGGGCACAACGCTAGCTAGCCATGCGTTGAAAACTGGCCACTGGGTTCACAAAAATATTTAAGTACGAGTTTTCACTCTTAAGTTGTTTAGTTTTCACTCTGATGAGTAACTTTTACAGAAGCTATTTCGATGAGTAACTTTTACAGAAGCTATTTCTACATAAATACCAAGTATAGACCCAGTACTCTATGAAAAATTGCATTTTTCATTCAAATATATTAGTGTGGTTGATGGCGTACTTTATTTAAATAAAATGAAACAAAAGGATGCTTTGTGGAAAGTGGTATACAGTTTGTGTACAATTCTATATTCAAGTTAAACCTTTTGTGAATCTATGGTCTGATGTTAGTATTGTATGACGTTTAATTAAATGATAAGATTTTAAAGTGTATGAAACTGAGCCTAGCACTTACTATTTATGCATGGTGGCTACCTAGGTCTATAATGTTTGAATTTTGGTCACCAAGAGAAAAATATTAGTGATGCAGCACTGATTGATCTAGAATGATAATTCTGTGTAAGATCTTGAATTTAAGGATTTTGAACAGTAAATTTTAATGTATGTGTATTAAAAATAGATTTTGAATTATAGTCCCTAGAACAGATGAAAATTTCAGAATTTTGAAAAAAAAAAGATTTTATTTATGTGTTTTAAAAACATTTGTTTCTGTCAGAATGTTTGTTTTATGTGTATATAATATATGTGTACAAATTGTATTGATGTTACAGATTGGTTCAGACAGAAGTTTTAATCTATCACAGATTGTACAATCACGTAATTATCAAGTATATGTTGGTGATGTACTAGCTATACCATTACGTGAGAATATGTTTGATGTTTGTATATGTATAGCTGTAATACATCATCTATCTACCAAGGTAAGTTAACTGTTTAACTGTGGTAGTACACAAGTCTACTGATTTAGAGGTTGTTGGTTCGATTCCCAGGCAGGGCATACTTTAATGGAGTTTGGACATGAAATAATTTCTACAGCTGTCTTCCCTTCTTCCACTGATTCTAAATCATGTAGGGCAGTTGTCAGTCACTGATGGAAGTATGTGCCTAGTAATTGGTTAACAGGTAAATCCAGTGATTTAGCTTTTCCAGGAACGGCGAGTAGGTTGACTTACCGCCGTTATACAACACCTAAACTCAACAAAAGGAGTAAATATACTCAATCAGCATGTCAATCTACATGCTGCTATTTTAATTAAAAATGAAAAACATCTTTCCTGTTTTCACCTATTTATTATTTTCTATACATTTGACTTAATCGGGTACTTGCTTTGAACAGTAAAGAGGGTTGTCCCTAGGTGCAATAATCATAAGTATTTTAAGCTGATGATGCGCTGAAATTTGACATGGTTAATGAAATAGTATCACTTTACTACCAAAATTTGTTGTACAAGTAAAATCCTTACCGAACTGACCCCAGACTTATGTTTTTGGATATAATTTAAAATATGTTTTTGGACGTGATTTGAAACTTTCTTATTTGATTATTACAGGAAAGAAGACTAAGGGCAGTTGCCGAGTTGTTAAAAATATTGCGTGTTGGCGGTAAGGCTTTAATCTATGTTTGGGCCATGGAACAGGAGCTTAACAAAGTTAAATCTAAATATTTGAAGAAAACTAAAAACGATGAAAGTGCTGATAGTAATAATGTTAATAAAAATAGTTCTACAGATAACCATGGCAACAAAGATGTTATTGGTATAACATGCGATGAGGTTAATAAAGCAGACTGTGATTCTAATGGTGAGAGAAATGTAATTACTGATATGGAAAGTAATCCTGCAAGTGAGGGTAATAATTTGGATAAAATTGATAAGAACATCAATACTGAAGGAGATAATATCAACAAGTCTGACAATATTAAAGAGGCTGGAGATACAAGTCTGAGTGCTATCTCTAATGCATCACAGAAGTTACATGTACATGTGAATAGAACTCAGTTCCAACAACAAGATTTGCTGGTACCATGGCAACTAAAGAATGGTAAATCATCAAAGACTGACAGTGTGAATACATTTCATAGATTTTATCATGTTTTTACTAAGGGTGAATTAGAGACATTATGTTTGAATGCTGGGCATTGTCGTATATTAAACAGTTATTATGATCAAGGGAATTGGGCAGTTGTTTTAGAAAAATTATGAAAAATAATAAATTCAAAATATACAATAAGATTCAAATTGATTGTGTTGTGCTTCTTGTGCTTCTGTTTCAATTTCTATGATACATTCTAGAAGCCATTTGTGCTAGGATATTGCTACCTAGTATAACATGGGTGTTTCCTATGCAATGGTTTATTACAATTAAGTGCTAGCTAGTAACATTTTCTTACTAGCTGAATAGATTCGGAACACTCGATTATATTTACACTGTTGCATCTTTGTTTTGCAACTTGAAGCATATCTGGTGCATACTTGGCTTACATAGAAAATGCCCTAAAGCAACTCCTTGCGTAACTTGCTGCAGGTGTTCTAAGACAGTGACAGGTATGTCTTGCCAGTTGTGCTAGAAAGATGAAATCTTACAATCGAGTCCAAGCTACTGGACCTGCTAGTTTGTTAGTGGGTGTCAAGTCACTTACTTCGAGGAGCAAGTTTTAAATGGTAGATCTCCCCCAATCAATCTATCCTAGACACTTCTTTACAAGCGTGAAAGTTTTAAGAGTTATTACTGATTTTTACCAAACGAAATTTAAAGCTAATGAATATAAAATAAATGAAAGTGGTACAAACATTTCACATTTTATTGTTTTTTCTTCAGAACAGTATAGACCTCAACAAAGTTTTAAGACACCTATAAAAAGAAAATATGTTCTTAATAGTTCCTGTGCCTAACTCTAATTTTTATGGGTTTGTTCTAACCAGATGCATCTGTGCAGGACGAAGATATACCACATATTATTGCTGAAAAGCATGCAACACAGATTAAATTCTATTGTCCTGTGTACACACATTTTATTTCAACTTAGTGCTGCACAGATACTTCTGGTACAACCGAAGTGTTTGATTTGGCAAAAAACAATAAATTAGAATTCCTAATCAAATCTATTAGGAGCCTAAATCAATTTAGTGGTAAGAAACAGTCGAGGCTAGCTGAGTCAGCTGACAGAGGTTACATGATTCTTTACAAGCTGATTAAGTTCCAGCTTCATTTAGATAAGCAGTAACAAGTTCACTAAATGACTAACTGTATTGTTTCAACATTCTAAGATCAAAAAGGTAAATCTAAAAGTCTTAATTCAATAAAGATATAATGAATGTATAGTGCGTACACATTGAACCAGACCTTACCTTCCTCATTTGCATCTAATTATCATTTACATGTATCCCGGCAAAAATCAATACCACGCCTACTATATGCTTCGGCTCGTTTCGTATTTAAGATAAAATAAGACATGTATAAAGTATACACATCACGCATGTAAAACAACTCACAATTCACATGCAATCAAACGGGAAACTCGTGTTCTTACATTTTTGAATATAATTGATAATAAAATGGATGGGGGATGGCGGTTGTGGGGCTAAAACCCACAACATTTGAATTGGTAGCTAGCCTCATAGTATAATCATCTGGTCCAGTCCATGTGTAATAAACACTCATTGTACGCTTTAAATGTACTTTAAAATTAATCCCTGTGTTATAATAACATTCAAGCCTTGACGATATAATCCGAGCACTAATACTACATTCGTATTCAATGTAATGAATATTGTTGCAAAAGTTGCATAAAGGTCAGGTCGGGGTCAACTTGTACGCACTATAACAGAACTTGAAAATAGGGCGAAAATTTTCAAAAACAAGACTTGTAAGTAAATTTTAAAAAGTTGATTTTAAGATTTCCAATCACTGAGATGGATACTGAGTATAGTTCTCCGCATTGGTGTACGAAGGATAACCAACAAATCCCCATATAGCAGGAGACATGCCAGAATCCCCTGTGTTCTGAGTATCTAAGTCAGTTTGATTTTGTTTTATACTGTCTGACACACCAGACAATGGTATAAGAGTTGCTGTCTGTAGAATGTTATTTCCATCCGCTTGAATTTGTATTTGTTGTAAATTTTCATTATTTTCAGTCCTATTATTCAGTGTTTGAGGTAATTTAGTAGCAACGAATGTCACATTTGAGAAATCAAATATTTGCGGAAGATTATTTTTCATTTGTGTTGAAGGTACTAAACCACTATTGTCAGAATTTTGTAACTGTAAAGGTTGCTGTTGATTGGCTGCTAGAGCATATAAAGTATTTAGTTGTAGCTGAGGAAGTGATGACGGATTCTGATTGTTTGAATTTAAACATCCACCAATCATGTTAATTCTTCCTCCATTTGAGTGATTTGCTGTTGAGTTTAAAACATGTACACTGGTATCTGATATTGTTGTTGCTACCTTGGTAACGTGATTAGATTCATTAGCGGAGGATACGTCCTTTCTTGGGCATTCTTGAGTTGTTAATATATACTTGTAATCTCTATTCTGTCCGCTACCTCCAATCACGTAATGATCACTTTTCTTCTTCGATGTGGTGACAACATTACGGCGCCAATTAGTATCAGTTTGTTTGTGAATAGCAATCATATGTCGTCTAATTGTAGATGTATCACCAAACGATTTCTTGCAAAATTGACATTCATAAGGTCGCACACCAGAGTGAATTCTCTCATGACGCTCCATGGCTTGTTTCTGAGCAAATCCACGGCCACATACTGAACACCGATGATCTTTCACAGTTTTATGAGTTTTCATATGGATGTAAAGTACAGTTCTCTGGCGAAATGCTTTATTACAAATCTTACAATGAAAACGTCTAATATTATCATGCATAAACTCATGCTCTTTAAGTGATTTATGATACACAAATTCCTTATCACATTTACTACACTTGTAAGGAGTAATTCTATTATGTGCATTCAAATGCTGTCTGTACGAGTTGCGTTGACTAAATTTCTTCCCGCATATTTGACACAGGTAAAACTTCTTAACGCCTAAATGACCTGTTTTAACATGAGTTTTCAGGGCATGATTTGTAGTAAAAGATTTTGAACACATGGTGCATGAAAAAGATGGCTTAACATAATCAGAGATATGAGTTTTTAAATGTGTATCAAATCCTTGTTTGTTCTTGTAACACTTAGCGCACTGATCACAGAAAAAAGACTTCTCTGAGTGTGTATTGTATATGTGTTTTTCTAACTCAGATGAAGACGTAAACTTTTTCTCACATTGGTTACACTTAAAGCTCAAACTATGAACTTTCAATACATGATTTTTTAACCTAGAGTTAGTGGTAGTTTTATAATCGCATTCTGAGCATGAAATACTGGCCACTTTATTTTTTGGTGATTTTCTTTTTGATGGTTTTGAACTATACTCTGTTTTACAGTTATGTCTTTTTAAGTCAGTTGGATAACCAAATCCTTTACCACAATTCTGACACCGATATTCCTTCAAATGAATTCGTCTTAAATGTTCCAAATATCTTTTACGAGATTTCAGCACTACATCACATTTTGTGCACTGATGAGCTATTTCTCCATCATTCCTTTTCACACGACTCCAATATCTTTTTTCACCTTTCTTTTTCTCAGGTTTACTTTCAATGTCAGAGTGTTCAAAGTTATCATCAGGTAGAGTCTTAATCTTGTTCACTTCACCATTACTGGCATTAGATCTCAAGACACTAGGAGTCAGTTCCAAGCTAGAAGATGCAAGTCCAGGGTTAACTGAATCTTCAATATAGATGTCAAAAATATCAGCAGCTTCTTTTGAGGTATTGGACTCATTAGAAATTTTCAACCCTTTGCTATCATTAGGCTTACTGTTGTTGACATCACTTCCAGTGTCAAAACTATTTAAGGCATTAATCAAAATTCCAGTGCTATCTGAAATTACTGTTTTCTTTTGTTTAGTTTTTAAATCACTTTTGTCAGCAGTATTAGCTTCACTTATAAGACAAGCTATCAATTGATCACTAGTCTGGTCTGATGAAGTCGAATCCTTCACAGCAATCCTACTTTCACTTTCATTTTGAATTCCGGAGTTATTTGCACATGAACTTGAAGCCGAACTATTTTTGACAATGTCACAATTACACAAATGAGTTAGTGGACCATAACTTAATGCCGTGATGCTAGGTTCATGGTCAGGATGATCTCGCCAGTGTTCAAGCAATTCAAAAGCCGAGTTGATTTGGTCCCATTTACCACTTATAGCGTAGGTATTGTCCACATTTACATAGGTTGTGTGACAGACCAGCCTAAGTTTATCTAACTTGGATTCTAGATTGTCTTTCTGGACAGAATCGACGTAATCCAGGCTTAGCAGAACACTTGTATCAGTAAATAAGTTATCCATTACTTATTTATGATAATTGCATCAATACAACGAAAGTACTTATTATCATACTGTCCCAATTTTACTTAAAAATAACATTTTTGGACGGCTAATAGGCGGATAAAGTCGACCGGAAGTTGACGATATTGTGACGAAGTTTATACCACGGAGAAAAATCAAAACCACGGTTTTAAGCATTGAGCTTTATACCAGAGAATCGCTGTCTCTGATTTAAGGTACTTTCTCGAAATATCGCTCTCAATATGACAAAAACAAATTACTCCTAACAATTGACCTGCAATATTAGCGATTTCACTTTTAAATAACAAAAAATGCACTTAAATATGAAAATATCAAGTTAAAGTAAAGGGAGATAACTCCCCTTCATCAGTATTACTTGTAAGTTATGGTTGTCTCCCCTGAATTTACTTTCCTTTATGGCAAGATTCAGCATTTTTTCTCACATTTTACAGTCCAAAGGTTGCTGAGTAACTATGGTGTTTAATTTAATACTTAATGAACACAATCACATGTGTAGAAACAAATGAAGTTTTCAATTCTAAATTAAAATTGATTTTGAAAATCTAACAAGTAGATACCAAGGCCCCTGATCTTACAGCTTCCAGACAGGGACTTCCCTCTTTAATGCCTGGATTTACTGTTACTGGTAATATAAGTAACAATGACCATTGGAGTGTGTCCTTTTGGCAAATTCTACAACCACTACTACAGCCTGGGAGGCCAGATCCGAGGGATGAAAACAGCCCTCTGCAACTTTTTACTTTCCTTTTTTTACACTAAAATCCTGTATATAGAAGCAGATGCAAGGGTGGTTCTGACAGGCATCTGGAATATTAAAGGAGCCAGGCATATATATCAGCACCTGTTTAAGAAGATTGCTTCTGAGGAGGATAGGGACTCTAAAATCTTAGATTCCTTCATATATGTAGGAGCAGTGGTCCAGTGGTAGGAAACATGCTTAGGGATTAAGAGTTCCCAGGTTAGAACCCCACTAGGCGCACAGCTAATTTCCGCGAGATGAAACTTTACCAACAATCGTTCCTCTCCACCCAAGTGTAAATGGGTATTGTGAGTGATCACCTGTCTGAAAGTGATTACAAAGATCAGGCATATCATACAAAATTGTGAAGTCAGCTGAATATGTATATGGGAATAGCTTTAAAAGCAATTTTTTGAGACAATAATTTTGTCAACTTAAGGATTAATTTGATTTGACAAACCCCATACACAAAAAAGAAAATCTTAACATATAATTTAATTAATAGTACTTTATTATAAAAGTTAACAACCCTCAATTAAAAATCACACAGCATATATAACACTCATTAGAGTCAAAAGCAGTAACTGACAGTCAAAATGTAATTAAAACTAACAAAACATCCTTTACAGAAGTGTTTAATTTGTTAACATAGACATCAATCTGAAGAGTAAACCTATTGTAGGCCTATTACCTAACAATTTTGCTAAGAATCACTGTGAAAAAGCACTTTCTTGTAGCTATTCCTCATTAGGAAATGGCTTGCTATTTATGCCATAAACCAAGATGGCCGCCTGTGCTGATGTACAGAAAGCGCTTATTGCAATTGCAGGTTTTTAGGGCGATTTTCAAACCAAATAAGTCTTTACAAAGTCTAAAATCATTGCAAAAACATATATGCTTATATGAACAATTACAAATATTAATTAATTTCAATTCATCTATAGTCAGCCAAACATTAAAAACAAATTGCCGGCAAATAGGAAGTCACTTTACCGGAGCCAGCCACTTTGATTCATAACAGCGCTCTTGGGTAGCGAATATTTTTTATTCAGCTCTTGTTACGTTGCGAAATGAAGTGATATCTTGTAGCAAGTAGATTCCTATGATTTTGCTATGTAGCGATACCTAGCAATATATTTAGTCAACGAGCCCCTAATTATTATAAAGCATCCACCTTTAGTCAGTTCCAAAGGTGGTCTAATAAAGGTTTCACTGTACATATATATGTATACTTAAAACAATCATAATAAAATATAACAAAATTTCAGAGCAAAAAACTATTTTTAACATATTCAAATGACATTCCCATACTTTAAGAGATTCAATAACATATGTACAAATATATATTCAAATCAATAGATTTGATTAGGACTCTTCGAAAAGTCAAGCTTTAAAAGCAGTCTACACAAAAATAAGGATTTAATTTGTGTTGACTGCTTTTCAGCAATAAAATGTGAAATATCAGAACAAATAAACCTTTTCAGTTAGGAAAAAACATAAATTTGAGTTCCGAATATAATCTTTTAAGCAATATTCTTGAAAAAAGTGTCTTCCACTTTCATATATAATCTCAGTATCAATGAAGCAGTGATTCAAATGTTGTTGTTGTTCTTTAAGGAAAAGGTGAGATTTTTCTATCAACACAGAAGTTTCCTTTAGGGCTTGTAGTATTTGGTGGTAACAAAGCCAAGTATAGAGGTGTATCAGCCCCTGAAATAATGATACAATGTATTACAAACAAGTATACTACATTACTAAAGAATACTTTACAACTGAATAATAATATTGTATAAACTCTCCAAGACAATAAAACCTTTGAAAATATAAAATAAAACTGCCAAAAGAAACTAGGGATGCTTATTTGGGTCTAATACCCAAATCTGGCAGTCATAGCTTCATTAACTTAATGTCAGAAGCCTAATTATTGGTGAATACTAAATAGTGTTGATTACATAAATATCCTGATCAGAGACACATGCTAACCAGTGTCTATATCTGCTGCATTTTGTTCAATAAGGTTTCAGATCTCAATTTATGATAGAACTTGTGTAAAAATGTCATTTTTACAGCGATTATCAAAATAAATTATATCTGATCCTAAAAGATAATAAAAGCTATTATTGTTTCAAAATAAATATCTTAAAAATCTACATCATTTCACCGTCTTCTCCGAATATGAACAATGTAACACAGACTTCTGGTTAAAAAAAAGATATTTTTAATGGAAAAACTCCCCCCACCCCCACCCCCCAAAAAATGAAAGAATACATGCTGAGTCTGTAATAAATTCAGACCAGACTCTTCAGATCTTGAACATGAAATCTCTTCATACATACCTTCATCAATAGTCTTAGTACCTTTAAAACTACTCATATCAGTTCTAACATATCCTGGACAACACTGGAAATATACACAGTTATAAAATTACATGTAGTGAAATGAACTATTTGTAAAATGAATATGAATATGAGGGGCTGATCGTTTAAAATTGAGAATTGTCTCAATATCAATTCAACACAAAATGTGCAGTACCTACTAAAAGTTTGGAGACAAACTTCAATTACAGTCAACTCTCGTTATCTCGACTTAGTTGGGACCTTTGGAAAATAATCGAGATAACGAAAAGTCGACACAAACAAGATAACGAAATTTTCTACGGGAGGTAATTCCGTTGTCTTCAGTAGCAGTTTTACCTGTTCAGAGAGTGTAGTTTAGAATAATCGCTTTGTTGCAGCTGTAAATAGGGTTTTACCATAAACTACTCTAAAGGTTTTGTGACACTTTTACCGCTGACAAAGTTCCCTCATGACAAGTTATAGAACAAAATCGCGTATTTTCCGAAAATCTACTTTCGGTTTCTACTAATTCACTGACTGTAAGCGTATATTATTTAGAATATTTGTAGCCAGTCAGATAAATTGTGTGTGTATATGTTTGAAGTCATACACTATTTCGTACAACTACAACACCGTCATCGTGTAAGTCGGCTTCTCTTTGATAATTTTGAGTAGTTGCTGATAATATCTTGTTGTGTTTGCGAAGAGTAGTTGACTATTACGTCACGAAAAATATAGACTTGAACTACAAAAATGTCGGCATATCTTTTAAATGCGTGTCTTTCTATTATCGATCCATAACAGTTGTAAACATCGTTTTTCCAACAGGTCTGTAGAGGGATTAATTTATCATGCAAAGAAGATGCCGTACATTTATATCAACTTAAATGACGAAATATAATATTAAAAATAAACGAACAATATTCGTTTCTTATTTTTATTGGACAAAATATTCATTAAACAAAATTAATGAACACAAAAAGGTAACGAGTATCGCAGTGTTTTATTGTAATGAAGCACATGATTGTAAGCACGCATTTTGATATCTTCATACTCAATTTTGACATCTGTCAATTAACACTCGACTTATTCAACGATGGTTTCATTCATGTCGATTAGTTTGTATATTTAAATGACATGTTAATTCAATATTGACACGTTCTTTTAAACAGATTATCTATACAGTCGCTAATCGATAAACAATGGACGTGTGCTATTTTTTGCACCTCAACGGATCGCCGATAATATCTTTGTCTAGTCGACTTAAACATTATAATTTTATAGTAAAATAACACTTTGGGACTCAAATTTATAGTCGAGAGAGCGAATATGTCGAGACAAAAAGATCGAGTCAAACATGATTTTTTCATATAGATAAAGAAGGAAAAAAATCGGGACTTTTGATTTTCAATCGAGACAACGAAATGTCGACACAAGAGTAGTCGAGATAATGCGAATTGACTGTATTTAATATTTATGATTATTTTTGTAGAATCATATTTTTTATGTAGTACAGTTTGTGATAAAATGAAATCAAGTTTCATGAATGCAACAAAATCATCGAATTTTAGATAACGCAATAAAGTGGGCCTATTAAGTGAAAATGTCTCCAAACTTTTGGCAGGTACTGTAGATAAATCTTAAATTAAGAGTGTCAAATCCCTTAAAGATCTGTAAGTTTTGTACAATTAACTGCATGTCCATGAAAAGGGAAATCTAACTATGAAAACATGACCTCTAGCACACACTACCAAGACTGTGTTCATAGTTGGAGCAAAAGCTGCCGACTGAGTCCCAATTCATCAAAGACATTATAAGTATAAAAGGTATTTAATGGATCTGACTCTCACTGGCTGCTTTGGAGTCAAAGTTATATAAGATAAAGCTAAGTCTTCAACAAAAGTGGAACAGTGTAATAAACTGCATTCTAGAGATAGTGTGTGGCAGTTTAAATCATGTTTTTGTTTTTGTAACCTCAATACCTGTATAGACAATAATACCTTCTTGTAGGCTTGCAAAGCACACAAGTCTACTCATCTAGGGTTCTTAGGTTTGATTCCAGTAGCAAGGCATACTTTCATGGAGCTTGCCCATTCAATAATTTATAATTAATTATTAGATTAATAAATGATTTTTAATTAATAATTTCCAAACAAACAGAAGAAGATGATATTACTTACAGCATTAACAACTATATCAGGTCTAGATTGATCTTGATCTAATTGTTTTTGTTGTACATAAGTCATTAAAATTACACCAATCTTTGTAACTCCATAGGAATATTCTGGCCAGCCTTTATCTGTAGCATTACCTGCCTTAGCTGAACTGAAATTAACAAATTGAATACATAGTCTGTTTTTTCTCTACTGTAAAAGCTTGAATAATTTCACGGTGACTGAATGCATTGTTTTTGTACTGGTGGCCTAATTGCTAATAAATATTCATTTATCTTGACTAAAACATACCATTCAGCATAAGCAGCTTTACTTGATCATAATACACACTTTTGGAAACTCATGAATGTATCATGACCATAATTTTAACAAACACATTCACTGTGAAACTATTCATGTTTTGGCAGTTGAGAAAAATGAACTATACATGCAATTATATAAATGTCTTGAGCTATATTGAATAAGAATAGAGACAAAATATCTAAAGTAAACAGTTTCTTATTGAATGAGTATTAAGCTGTTTATTGTTCATTAGTGAAATTTCTAATTAATTACATGGTATTTCATTGCATTAAGAAAATGGTGATCTCAGCAAGTTGGAGGACTGTCAAACCACTCACATTCTAAAAGACATGAGACCTGAAGCAATTTTAGTGGTACCGTAAACCAACTAAAAACAAAGACTGCTTAAATACAAACCTCAATCTACAAAACAAAACAAAACTAATTCCTACATTTACTTACTTGACAAATTCTGTCATTAGTTGCTCAACTTTAGCCATAGTGAGATTAGGGTCACCAAATTGTTGAATTAGATCTTTACTACATTTCTTGGCCGCATACTGGCTTGCCATACTTGATACATTGACTACTCTGTAATAATAATATATAAGTTTACTTGCTTGCCATACTTGATACATTGACTACTCTGTAACAATAATATATAAGTTTACTGGCTTGCCATACTTGATACATTGACTACTCTGAAATAATAATCTATATGTTTACTGGCTTGCCATACTTGATACATTGACTACTCTGTAATAATAATCTATATGTTTACTGGCTTGCCATACTTGATACATTGACTACTCTGTAATAATAATCTATGTGTTTACTGGCTTGCCATACTTGATACATTGACTACTCTGTAATAATAATCTATGTGTTTACTGGCTTGCCATACTTGATACATTGACTACTCTGTAATAATAATCTATATGTTTACTGGCTTGCCATACTTGATACATTGACTACTCTGTAATAATAATCTATATGTTTACTGGCTTGCCATACTTGATACATTGACTACTCTGTAATAATAATCTATATGTTTACTGGCTTGCCATACTTGATACATTGACTACTCTGTAATAATAATCTATATGTTTAATGGCTTGCCATACTTGATACATTGACTACTCTGTAATAATAATCTATATGTTTACTGGCTTGCCATACTTGATACATTGACTACTCTGTAATAATAATCTATGTGTTTACTGGCTTGCCATACTTGATACATTGACTACTCTGTAATAATAATCTATGTGTTTACTGGCTAGCCATACTTGATACATTAACTACTCTGTAATAATAATCTATGTGTTTACTGGCTTGCCATACTTGATACATTGACTACTCTGTAATAATAATCTATATGTTTACTGGCTTGCCATACTTGATACATTGACTACTCTGTAATAATAATCTATATGTTTACTGGCTTGCCATACTTGATACATTGACTACTCTGTAATAATAATCTATATGTTTACTGGCTTGCCATACTTGATACATTGACTACTCTGTAATAATAATCTATATGTTTACTGGCTTGCCATACTTGATACATTGACTATTCTGAAATAATAATCTATGTGTTTACTGGCTTGCCATACTTGATACATTGACTACTCTGTAATAATAATCTATGTGTTTACTGGCTTGCCATACTTGATACATTAACTACTCTGTAATAATAATCTATGTGTTTACTGGCTTGCCATACTTGATACATTAACTACTCTGTAATAATAATCTATATGTTTACTGGCTTGCCATACTTGATACATTAACTACTCTGTAATAATAATCTATATGTTTACTGGCTTGCCATACTTGATACATTGACTACTCTGTAATAATAATCTATATGTTTACTGGCTTGCCATACTTGATACATTGACTACTCTGTAATAATAATCTATATGTTTACTGGCTTGCCATACTTGATACATTAACTACTCTGTAATAATAATCTATATGTTTACTGGCTTGCCATACTTGATACATTGACTACTCTGTAATAATAATCTATATGTTTACTGGCTTGCCATACTTGATACATTGACTACTCTGTAATAATAATCTATATGTTTACTGGCTTGCCATACTTGATACATTGACTACTCTGTAATAATAATCTATATGTTTACTGGCTTGCCATACTTGATACATTGACTACTCTGTAATAATAATCTATATGTTTACTGGCTTGCCATACTTGATACATTGACTACTCTGTAATAATAATCTATATGTTTACTGGCTTGCCATACTTGATACATTGACTACTCTGTAATAATAATCTATATGTTTACTGGCTTGCCATACTTGATACATTGACTACTCTGTAATAATAATCTATATGTTTACTGGCTTGCCATACTTGATACATTGACTACTCTGTAATAATAATCTATATGTTTACTGGCTTGCCATACTTGATACATTGACTACTCTGAAATAATAATCTATATGTTTACTGGCTTGCCATACTTGATACATTGACTACTCTGTAATAATTATCTATATGTTTAACAAGATATATAATAAAAATGTCCATTTGCTAACAGAAACTGTGATAGTTCATTTGCATCTCAAACCTAAATCAGGCAATCAACACTGTGAACTTTGGCCTTGTTGTAAACAATACTTGTAAGTTAAGAAACAAACTGTATAGTAGGTGTGAAAGCATGAATATGTTACACAAACCTCACTTAAACATTTATGTATAAGGCAGGTAGAAAAGTTATTACTTAATGTTGGTCTCCAGCCTAAAATCTCCTCAGATCCCCTAAAACTTTGGTGAATATCACAGACAAATAATGACTCTCAAACTACATGTATGTACAAAATACTTATACATTCTAAATTTCTCAGGGCTCGACATTAAATTTTTACAGTAGGTCTCCCAGTTGGACAACCAGCAATATACTATACAAGCTCAAACCAAATGCTAGCACAGTAGCTGAAACATAATGCTCGAACTGAAATTAAGGTTGCCAGGGGCAATTGGATGACCTTGGATGTAAAGCCATGTGTTCTGCAAATAAAATTTAAAAAAGGTTGGCAAACATGTTGCACTTAACCAGTTTTTTTGTCTTTTCAAACATTTTTGAACCCAAAATGTATCTATTCAGGAATGAGAGTCCCTGAGGTCTGCTCATAATGCTGTGATATGGCACAGACAGACACAATATGTTTATTAAATCCAAATCATCAGTAAACTCTCAGCTTCGTCAATCTTGAGTGTTGACAATTCAATCTAATTAATTGAGCTGAAGTAAAGTTGAAAAGACAGTCCAGCAAAACAGCTAATTGTTCTTGTTACTGCATAAAGTAACTGATCATTACATTTTGAAGCTAAAATTTACCTTGCATGAGCTCTAAGTAATGGAAATAATATGTTACAAACATTTAATGTACCCCAAAAGTTGGTTGCCATGGTAACCTCTGCTTGTACAGCAAATGGTTCAGTTGCTGCCATCTGAAAGTTAAAAAATATATAATAAAATGGCACTGACGTTACACAATTTGATTGATAATCTTTATATAGTTAAGTAAAAAACAAGCAAAATCCATGTAAACTCTTTCTTGACTATATTCCTGCTTTTATTCCTGCTTGTTTAGTATTGTCAAGTAATTACTCAATTCATCTAAGCTTTATAAAAATTTTATTGTTGTAGCAACAACACTTACACATCATTCCTGGAAAGGCTAAATTTAGTAAATAACCAGTTACTTGGCCCATATTTCTGTCAATGACTTACAACTTCCCTACATGATTAAGTATCAGTGGTAGAAGGGAAAATGGCTTTAGAAATTATTTCATAAGCAAGTTCTACAAATGTATACACTGCCCCAAAATCAAACCTACCACCCTCAATCAGTAGATTTGTGTGCTACTGACTGAGCTAGTTGGGCGGCTAAACTTTATACATAGTAAAATCCATAAGTACTTTCAAACTCATTAAAAATTATAATTTCTGACATTTTTCTTGATTTTTACTTTAACCTTGATATAAAAGTAATTCAAGTACATTATACCTTAAAAGCAATCCCAGCATTGTTAACCAATACATCCAATCCACCATAATTTGATTGTAAATAGTTTTTCATTCTTTCAATACTTTTGACATCATTTAAATCCATTTGATGAAATATTGGTTTTAAACCTTCTTTATTTAATGAATCTATTGCTTGTTTACCATTCTCCTCATTACGGGCTGAAAATGAAAAATAAAATCAAACAAGTTCTTTAACAAAAGGGGAATAATTTAAATGGAAATAATTTACTTGTACACTCCTTTATTATTAATTACCTCCCTTTTATAAAAAAATACATAGTTTATCATCGGCAGAAGACATTTCTGACTTTTCTTTATTACATGTATTTTTGAAAGCACAAGACTTTAGTTCTGTTTAAACTGTGCTACTGAATTTTGAAAATAGCTGATGATGATGATGAAACACTCCTTTAAAACTACAAAAACAGTCAATTACATTGAGGGTGCTCTTTATCTCCATATGTGATTATAATGATGAACCCCAAGTAATCCACATAAGATTTTGCAGTCTTTTTAATTGGACAAGAGTCAATGCAAATTTCTGAAGCTGATAATTGTTAACTGTTTCTGCAAGGTATCCTGATAAGGCACTATTTAAAAAAGAAACCCTGATGAAAAGTTCTGCATTATAGAGTAATTCCTTGTTCTAATGTAATAACTCATATGTATTTTTTACATTCCTAATGCTTTCATAGGGATGTAATAAAAAAATCGATCCATCTTTTAAAGTTACATAAATCTTAAAAGGAGGTAATAGGTCTCACATAGAAAGTTTAATCATTAAAAGTAGTAATCATAGCTAGAATCTTAAATGTACAAAAATTGAGTAGAACATGAATGACAAACCAGTGAGTATAACATCTCCATCAAATTGTTTACATAATCCTCGTACAGTAGCATAACCAATACCTTTGTTGGCACCAGTAACCTAGAAACATAGGAGAATTGATATGCATACATATATATATCAAAAAAATTTTATTCATATTGCGTGACAGACATTTGGAAATAGTGAAGACATACATAAAAATATAATAAGTTTAATTTTTCCCGAAAAATACAATAAAAGAGCAGATAGTTGTCCTCATTTTGATTTTAAAAAAATGAAATAAACGGACATTTGGACCAGCTATGACAGATTTTTTACTGGACCGACTGGAATTTTAATGGACCGGCACATTTTGGAATGTCTGATTATGTTCCCAAGCCCTGTCTGTATGTATTTAACTTTTGACCTTTATATGAAGTAAAATTTGTGTATGGATGGTTAATATGTACATATTTAAGTCCTCATTAATAAAATATATGTTCTGTTCTGTTCCTGTCGAGAAATGTTGTGATCAACACCACTGAAGATGCTGTATGTCGATAAAAATTACAACCCAGCAAAGGAAAAATAATGTTCTTCTCAACAGAATATCTCCTATAGATTGCACTGTCATCAGAAATCCTGATATCAATGTATCATGTATTATTGACAGATGAATCATTATCAATTTGCAATTTGAAATATCAATACAATCTTGCGTTTCATAAAGTTATAGTGGTGTCCGCACTCCGCTAATATCGCGGGTTCGGTAATATCGCGGTATTGTCACTTTGTTGTTATTATTCCCAATGCGCCACCTAGCGATGATTGCAGTGACGCCATTTTGTAGGTCACACGTCATCAGTTACGTATACAAACAAAAATTGTTATATGCCGTTCTAAATGGTGAATAAACTTACTTTTTCTTCAACCATCAATAAAATTGAAATCCCGTAAATGTTCCGTACCACCATGTCACCTAAAACTGCTTTTATTCAATGAAAACCCAACCCAGCACTCTGAATTTTGCAAAAAGTTCGTCTGCTGCATTGTTTTTATGAATTAGATGGCTGCAGTCAATGAATGACGTATGTGGGCGGGACTAAACGCTGACGAAATCAGTAGTAAAAATAAGAGGCCCACGCCGGGATGTTCAGTTCCCGGTGCAAAAATTGCGTTGACATATAAGATATTTTTTTAATGGATTTGTATCACAGGTCTTGTAAAAATAAAGCATTCTTGAATAAAAAATATACTAAATTGAGACATATCAAGGGTTTAAAGGTTTAACAAGAGCTCCGCTGGGCGGGGCATTATACGCCCGTGTGCAGTCCATGCTGTGTTCTATCTCATATAAAGTCCCTGTGACCATGACCAATGACCCCGGGATCTCAGAATAGGTCCCATTCTGAACAGGAGGGCTATCCAAAGCAAAGATTTTGAGAACCTAGGTACAGCCATGGTTGATTTATCACCGACACAAAGTTTTCCCATACAAACTTTCAGTGACCTTGACCCTGGGGCCTCAGAACCAAAAGTTCTCGCCCTTGACCCAAAGAGTATTGATACATAAAATTTGGTGATCTTAGGTTAAGTTGGTTGTTGGACAAGGTTTTTCCTCATGATTTTTCTTTTGACTTTAACCCAGGGAGCTAAAACCAAAGGGGCATATGCGAGACATTAAGGCTACCCTTAAATAAGATTTGGAAAACCTACCATGTAGACCTGTACAATTATTATTGAGTTATTGTCCAGAAAATGTTTCAATATGAATTAAGTCCCTGTGAACTTGACTTTTGTCCCTGGGGTTTCCAAATCAAAAGAGAACATCAAATACCAAAGAGCTATCAACACATTACATCTTGACAAATGGGCTGATCCACATAAAATTTGGTTAACCTAGGTACAATCATTGTTTAGTTATTGTCCGGACAAGGATTGTCCATATGATGCCCCTGTGACCTAGATCTTTGACCCAGTTTTGACCCAAAACCAATTGGGAACATCCTTAAAATTTGGTGAACTAAATTCATTTTACTTATTAAATATAGCATTATTTCCATGGTTTGCCATTTTGACTTTGTTAACATATTGATTGAACATTTGAAGTCTCTGCTTGGTAATTTGATATCTTCTGGATGATGGTTTTAACTTGACCCAGGGGCCCCAAAATCAATAGGGAACATCCTTGACACATGGGCTACTCTCACATGAAATTTGGTGAACTTAAGTGCAGTCATTGTTGATTTACTACACGGACAATGTTTTTCAATATGATGCCCCTGTGACCTTGACCTTTGACCCAGGGGCCCTAAAACCATTAGGACATAACCATGACACATGGGCTACTCTCACAAAAAAGTTAGTGAACCTAGGTACATTGGTTGTTCAGTTATTGTCTGGACAAGGTTTTTCCATATGATGCCTCTGTGACCTTGACCTTTGGGTCTGGGGCCCCAAAACCTATTGGGAACATCCTTGACACAAGGGCTACATTCACATAAAATTTTATGAACCTAGGTACAGTCCTTGTTGAGTTATTGTCCAAACAAGGTTTTTCAATATGATGCCTCTGTGACCTTGACCTTTGACCCAGGAGCCCCAAAACCAAAAGGGCATATCCTTGACACAAGTGCTACCCTCACATAGAATTTGATGAACCTAGGTAAATTGGTGGTTCAGTTATTGCCTGGACAAAAGTTTCATTGTTTGCCATTTTGACTTTATAAACATATTGATAGAACATATGAAGTCACTGCTTGGTAATTTGATATCTTCTGATTGAAGGTTTATACTTGACCCTGTTTCCCCAAAACTGATAAGGCACATCCTTGACACATGGGCTACTGTCACATGAAAGTTGGTGAACTTAGGTACAGTCATTGTTGAGTAATTACCCAGACAATGTTTTTCAATATAATGCCCCTGTGACCTTGACCTTTGACCAAGGCGCCCCAAAACCAATAGGGCATAACCTTGACACATGGGCTACTTTCACGCCAAATTTAGTGAACCTAGGTACATTGGTTGTTCAGTTATTGTCTGGACAAGGTTTTTCCATATGATGCCTCTGTGACCTTGACCTTTGGGTCTGGGGCCCCAAATCCTATTGGGAACATCCTTGACACAAGGGCTACCTTCACATAAAATTTTGTGAACCTAGGTACAGTAGTTGATGAGTTATTGTCCAAACAAGGATTTTCAATATGATGCCCCTGTGACCTTGACCTTTGACCCAGGAGCCCCAAAACCAATAGGGCATAACCTTTACCCAAGGGCTTCCCTCACATAAAATTTGGAGAACCTAGGTACATTGGTGGTTCAGTTATTGTCTGGACAAGTGTTTCATTGTTTGCCGTTTTGACTTAAAAAACATATTGATAGAACATTTAAAGTCACAGCTTGGTAATTTGATATCTTCTGGTTTAAGATTTAAACTTAACCCTGTTTTCCCAAAACTGATAAGGTACATCCTTGACACATGGGCTACTCTCACATGAAATTTGGTGAACTTTGGTACAATCATTGTTGAGTAATTATCCGGACAATGTTTTTCAATATGATGTCCCTGTGACCTAGACCTTTGACCAAGGTGCCCCAAAACCAATAGGGCATAACCTTGACACATGGGCTACTTTCACGCCAAATTTAGTGAACCTAGGTACATTGGTTGTTCAGTTATTGTCTGGACAAGGTTTTTCCATATGATGCCTCTGTGACCTTGACCTTTGGGTCTGGGGCCCCAAATCCTATTGGGAACATCCTTGACACAAGGGCTACCTTCACATAAAATTTTGTGAACCTAGGTACAGTAGTTGATGAGTTATTGTCCAAACAAGGATTTTCAATATGACGCCCCTGTGACCTTGACCTTTGACCCAGGAGCCCCAAAACCAATAGGGCATAACCTTTACCCAAGGGCTTCCCTCACATAAAATTTGGAGAACCTAGGTACATTGGTGGTTCAGTTATTGTCTGGACAAGTGTTTCATTGTTTGCCGTTTTGACTTAAAAAACATATTGATAGAACATTTAAAGTCACAGCTTGGTAATTTGATATCTTCTGGTTTAAGATTTAAACTTAACCCTGTTTTCCCAAAACTGATAAGGTACATCCTTGACACATGGGCTACTCTCACATGAAATTTGGTGAACCTAGGTACAGTCATTGTTGAGTTATTACCCGGACAATGTTTTTCAATATGATGCCACTGTGACCTTGACCTTTCATGCAGGGGCCCCAAAACCAATAGGGAACATCTTTGACACATGGGCTACTCTTACATTATATTTGGTGAACCTAGGTACATTGGTGTTTTAGTTATTGTCTGGACAAAGTTTTTCCATATAATGCCCCTGTGACCTTGACCTTTGAACCTGGGGCCCCATAAACCTGTAGGGCACATCTTTGACACATGGGCTACTCTTACATAAAATTTGGTGAACCTAGGTACAGGCGTTGTTGAGTTATGGTCCGGACAAGGTTTTTCAATTTGATGTCCCAGTGACCTTGACCTTTGACCCAGGCGCCCCAAAACCGATTGGGAACATCCTTAACACATGGGCTTCTCTCACATAAAATTAGGTGAACCTAGGTAGATTGGTTGTTAAGTTATTGTCAGGACAAGTTTTTTCCCCATATGATGCCACTGTGACCTTGACCTTTCATGCAGGGGCCCCAAAACCAATAGGGAACATCTTTGACACATGGGCTACTCTTACATTATATTTGGTGAACTTAGGTACATTGGTGGTTCAGTTATTGTCCGGACAAGTTTTACCTATTTTAAGTCCCAGTGACCTTGACCTTTAACCCTGGGGTCTCAAAATCAATAGGGAACCTCCTTTACCCAAGGGCTATCCACACATAAAATTTTAGGAACCTAGGTATATCCTTTCTTGAGTTATCATCCAGACAAGCAATTGTCCATGGACGGACAGACGGACAACATCATAACATAATACGACCGTTTTTTCAAAACGGGCGTATAAAAAATAAACAACCAAAATGTACGATTAAAGGAAATATCATTGAAACTCTTAGTTTAAAATCTGTTTCTTCCATGTTAACAGGAGCAAGCTGATAAAATTATATTTAACGTTCCTTTTTCAAAATAAAAGTTTTTCCAATGTGTTTTAAACGATTTTCGCAATTATCTGTTACTTCTTGTAATCAACTTAGTTCAATTTTTTACGTGGATTAACATTTGGTAGGGCCTCGACGAAATGCCGCGATATTAAAGAACTTGGAGATTATGTAAGTAGGTCAAATATGGCTGTCAATTTCTGGAAATTCCCACGCTTTATTGACATGTATTTTAAAACGATTGCTGCCAGTTATAGAGGGAAGATTACACAAAATGATAATACATAAATAGTTTTAAAATAACTTATTATTGTTTTATTGTTTTTGTTGAAACTGTTAGTACCGCGATATTACCGAACTCCATCCTATATAATAAACTAAATGAAGGGGACGGACTCTGGTGAATGACTAAACAACAGTGACTTTTAAATAATAAAATTTGGTTTGGCTAAAGCAAGCAAGAAATTAATAACTGCACTTTACTTATATACTTATCACAGGTGCTTGACATTTTATATCATACTACGAAAATTCCCCTCTTACATATAATAAAACATATACAGGACTAACCTTGATTCGCGGTGTTAAGCGTTCAAAACAATAAAATGTCACTTAAACATTTAATGTCGTTGTTAGCCTGCTTTATTGACACTATCATTTTATTTTGCACCAATATCAATCAATAATCCTATCCGAAGTGCAAAAAAACGGTTGAAACACATAAAAACAAACTACAACTGTATTACGGCAGCCATCTTGAAACATGTACTTTGGATTCGCGGGCTGTGACGTCATTGAAATAAGGCCAATGAAAAATATTTTTTCGTGTCTCGTATCACAGATTTGACGAAAAACATTGTAGACAAACGTTGTGGTTAAGCAATTTTTATGTTTTCGGTAAATAAATTGTTAATATCAAAATCAACATATTTTGGAATAAGAAAAAAGTGTGTAATTGTGTAATCTCAAACAAATTTTGCAAAAAACCTATTTAAAACGCATTCTGTTTAAGTTAAACCAAGTAGTAAACGTGACGTCAGGTTATAGCCTCGATTTCGAAATCTCGCGAGAGTATTAACATTAACAAAAATGGCAT
Source organism: Mactra quadrangularis (assembly GCA_025267735.1). Classification (NCBI taxonomy): domain Eukaryota; kingdom Metazoa; phylum Mollusca; class Bivalvia; order Venerida; family Mactridae; genus Mactra; species Mactra quadrangularis. Next base: position 13,809,048 of record CM046308.1, on the reverse strand, counting down.
TCGGAACAACCTCGGCGATCATCTACGAAGATACACGTGTATTTGCGTGGAAAATCGTCGAGGTAGTTCCGAATGCAAAAATGGCCGCGAATCAAGGTTGGTCGCGAACTTAGGTACGTCGACGATATTATATGTAAGAGGGGAATTTTCGTAGTATGAAATAAAATGTCAAGCTCCTGTGGTTAATGAGTCATACAATCAGTTTCGTTTGGTGAAAATTCAACTGCAAGAATTTAATTCTAATTAATCGCTATATACTCACAACTGCTACTCGTTTGCTGGCACTCATGTTACAAAATTTTCGTAATTAAAGAGACGACAAGGCAAGAAAACATAAAATCTCACAGTCTACAGACAACGAACTTGAAGCCGGTTTGAGGACGTGTCCTTGACCTGTTCATGGGCACTATAAAACTCTAACCTATTTACAAGATCGTTGTCGTCTTTCTAAAATGAAAGGATTCTACAAACCACCCATTCTCGTTCCCAGAGTCTGGTACGATTCTCAATACTAGATCGAGAATCTTGATAACCTCGGGGTACGAGAATGCCAGCCACTAGACCCATCGAGACATCCTACGATTTTCTGTAATAATAATTTTGTGGCAGGAACTTTGATATATGGAATTAAAGGACTAAAAGTATTCACTAACGTATACCACTGTCTAGGTCGTGAAACGGTTGCGATTTTCCGTGTCACGGTGTAGCCACACCAAGATGGCGGAAAAACAACCATCCAAAATGTACATGTCGTTTTTTGCATGATATTTTGAGAAATATTCTGGCCTAAACGCGTTATAAAGTTTCATTTGATCCGTAAATATATAAACTAAAGGGCGGGTGTACTCATCTGACATGTCACACAGGATTTATGTGAGTTAAAGCCACCAAAGTTGACGAATGACTGTTTGACAAATTTGAACCGAGAGAGTGTATATTCTTTTGATAAAATCGCCGTTAGTACGACACTTAGCGGGTTGTAAATACAATTGTGAGATAGTGTATAAGCATGAAATTATACTTACAAATTGTACAAGTTCTAATTTGTGTTGTTATATCAAAACATGCCTACTTTCGGTTTTGTCTAAGCAACGGTTGAGATATTAGCCCCGGTGAAGATTTTCCGTAAGAAATGACTCGGTGTTGCCATAAAAAGTGGATACGGTGTATACATTTGCGTTAAAGAGAACACGGTTAGGACACTCATTCAAACGCTTGAAATGCGACCAGACCATTTGGAATACTGTCGAATTGTAGGCAAGGCAAAACGAAGCAGTATTTGTTAAAACACAGATACGGGTTTGGTCAAATCGTAAACAAATTTAAATCTTCTAACTGTTCATCAAGTTCCTTGTACATGGAATAAACGTTTGCTGAGAGGGACCTGCTAAAGTTACACTGCCGAGTGCTCTTATTGGTGCTGACGTTTTGTACGTTTTTCACATCTGGACTGGGAAGTAATTAAATCAATATCAACAGAAATATCTTGTTTAGATTCTTGTATATTTTCTAGCTCTTTTACATAGGGACACTTCTTATTTTCTAGAAAGGATGTACATATGTGTTGATTCACTTTGAAATATTCCCCAGTTTGCAGTTCTAAATTTGGTGTTAGTCTTTAGTCTTTCGTCGGACGGCCATATCGGCCGGTTGATACTTTTAAAACCATCTCATCCGTCATTTTATCTGCAATTTGGCATGCTTTTCTACTGAATGATGAATGCATGCAAGGAGATCGGATTTCGAAAACTTACAGTGGTAGCATTTATAGACTTTTTCCATTTTGACACTTGGGAGAACAAAATTATGAAATATATAATTTTTAGTCTTATCACAAAAGGGCTTTTATAAGTATCAGTTTCGTATTTCTATACTACATTATTTTTAAGTATCAATACGAAGGTGACGATCTGGAATAGTGGGAATAGTGGGAATAAAATAATACTAACTGATTTATAATTAGGCGTTGTTTCTGCAAAGATTTACGTATTGCACACATTGGGCTTTTCTGTATAGCAAAATACGAAGGATAATGCCAATGTGATTTACTTCAAATGATATGGTTGCGTTAAGCCTTTGGATGGGTGTCCGAACCGTGTTCACTTTCACGCAAATGTATACACCGTGTCCACTTTTTATGGCAACACCGAGTCATTTCTTACGGAAAATCTTCACCGGAGCTAAAATCTCAACCGTTGCCAAGACAAAACCGAAAGTAGGCATTTTTTGACAAAACAAAATAAATTAGAACTTGTACAATTTAATTGCATGCATTTACATTATCTCACAAACGTATTTATAACACGGTAAGTGCCGTACTAACGGCGATTCTATCAAAAGTCATACACTTTTCTCGGTTCAAATTTGACTGACGGTCATTCGTCAACTTTGGTGGCTTTTATTCACATAAATCCTTCGTGACATGTCAGGTGAATATACCCGCCTTTAGTTTCACGATCTAGACAGTGTATACACATACTTACCTTACTGATTTATCTTATAAGAATCATTTCAAATTGTTACATTATCACAGAAGTTAAAAAAGGCCTGATGAGAAATATGTATGAAAATCATAATATTAAAATCCAAATTTACCATTTCTCAATGGTCATATTTTGTAGGAGATATCTATATAATATGTACAAAATTAAAAACATAATTTTTATTCCTATAATTTTCTTATTTCTGTTTCAAGATTTAAACACCACCCAAAAGCTTATGAAATTCATATTTTTATGATTTATCATGAGTTAAAGAAAATAAATACTGAAGAAATTCAATTAATGGATACAGTTTACACAAAATAGCGTTAGTTACGTATGCATGATGTTTTGATTTTCTAATGTGTCAAAATATTATCTCCACATTTTAAATAAATAAAAATGTAGTAATATTTGTTGAAAAATTAAACTTTAATAGTAATATCTAAAACTAGTTTTTTAATGGGGATATCTAAAACTAGTTTTTTAATAGCAATATCTAAAACTAGTTTTTTAATGGCGATATCTAAAACTAGTTTTTTAATGGCGATATCTAAAACTAGTTTTTTAATGGCGATATCTAAAACTAGTTTTTTAATGGCGATATCTAAAACTAGTTTTTTAATGGTGATATCTAAAACTAGTTTTTTAATGGTGATATCTAAAACTAGTTTTTTTAATGGTGATATCTAATACTAGTTTTATTCTAAGATATTTGCCACAATTAACCTAATGCCTGTTATAATAATGGCTGTTAAAATGTTTATTAATTGTTAGTATCTATGACATCATAATAATTATAATTGGAAAATGTAAAAGAACGAAAACCGAAATTCTCTTCGATCTTTTATATAAATATATATGGTCTATTTACATTATAAATTATTTTATTTTTATGTTTGATTGGTCATACATGTAGAATTCAAAATACTTAAAGTATACATAACCAATTTCATCAGTAGAAACAAAGCTACTGTAACCATATTTTATTTTCTCCTTATCTTTATTCATTATCTTCACATTATTTAAGTCGCTATTACATATAATACAATGTGCAACACATTGCTATAAATTTTGCAGCCTGGCTATTAATTCTGCAGCCCGGAAATTTTCTCCTTATCAAGAATTTTATCAAGGTTCTGTTATATACGAGTAATATACTAAAAGTCTACAGTCCAGACACGTGTTTGTAATTTAAGCCATGTGGCATACGATAATATTTCCTGTACTTAATGTCACATATGTGTCAAATCTTTAATATATTTGATGATCTGCGCTCTGGTCACTTTTGAAAGAAATTAACAAAAGATTAAGGCTTTAGATAACATCACTTTTTGTATATTTGAAAATAATATAATATTAGATGTCAACATCTGTCTGTTTCTGACCAAGACTATGGATTGCTTATAAAATAGCGAATCATTCTTATTGCGTGTTGTAGTGTGAAATGATATGTAATCTATGAAACATAAATAATTACATTTTTTAAGTAAATGAGTAAAACTAATAATAATTTGTGAAATCTACACCATGTGATAATTACTTTTCGATCTCAAAGACGTTGGATTTAGGACTTTGCACAGAACAAAACAGCACAGAATTTATTTCTTGCTGCACAGACACAGTGATGCGATAGAAATGGGGTAAGTCATTTTTTAAAATATTTTATAAAAATGTTCTTTGTAAATTATTCATAATTACTATCATGAATTGTACATACATGTAGTAAATTTGTAAATCGTTTGGAAGTTGAATATTTCAAAATTAGTATGTATAACGCTCTTTTCATATTGTATGCGCGTTCAAAAGCGCTTACAATCATATAGGAATGAATGAAATAAAAATGGTTAAGAGATGATAAAATATAAAATAATAAAATGAATACTTATACAAAATTAGTTATCAATTAAGTACATATTTGCTTAAAGCCCCATTATCAAAAATAACACAGTGTTTGGATTATGAAGAAAATAGACATTCAAACACCTCAAATGAACAAGCTACTTTAATTAAATGCAAACTATTGCTTAAATATGTGTATGTTATTGCATTTCAAAGTGAAAGAAGATCGAAACCGAAAGTTGTATTTGGTTGTTATTGCTTGAAACAATCATTTTGATCACAGTATGTTTAAGCAAGGACCCTATATAGGGTCCTTGGTTTAAGTTGTGGTCTTGTCATTGAAACAAAAAATGCTCAAAATGAAATAATTATGCTCTTAAACTAATGATGATCAGGTATACTAAACATTAGTGTATAAATGAATGCTGTTATAAAAGTAACCCACTTTTTTAAAGAAATTGACACTTTGTCAAACTTAAATTTAGAAAGCAGAATGGTTTGAACACTTTATTGTGTCTGTAAGTGTAATGCGTGTTAAATTCTGATAAATTAGTAAATTAGTTTTCAAGTCTACTGTTGATAAATATATCTTCATATAGTGGCTTTAAATGCTTTGTACATCGGTGCAGGGAACATGTGTTCAAATTTTGGGGAATGACTAAACTTTTTTGTGAAGCTGACATGTTTAGTGGTAAAACTTCTTCAAGTTTTTGATCTGCACGTTTTTAATTTGCTGCCCTGTCGCACATTATAAATGCTAGTTTTATCAAAGTGTTAATTAGGAAATAGTCTGATTTTGTAGATCTTGCCAATTCATTCAATTGTTTTTCTGTCACTCTTTGATTGATAAGATGTCTTATGAGCATCACGAGTAAAACCCAAACTTATGTTATCTCCTGAATCAAGCGTAATAGCAGTGTCCACACATTTTTGTTTGCGTCGCGTAGTGCCATCTCGACCCAGTCCATAGCCGGCTGCATTTTTAATTTTGTCACTAAGAATTGCCTTGACAACATAATGTCCTTCGTCAACTATAGTTTGTGAAGTAGTAGGATTTGGAAAGTTATCATTCTTAAAGGGATATACAGGCAAATGACTGTGCCAAAAGTATAGAACCAAGTTTAGTCTTTAAAACAGTATTAATAACGTAAGAAATCACGTACTAATAATATTTGTCACTGATAACATTCAACTGAACGAATAAAAGCATGAGGTATACACATTGTTGAAAACGAAAGTAGAACACTGAGGGAATCACCAAGCTATTTATAGATTTGTTATATGTCGTACTTGCTGAAATTAAACATTTTCATTCGTCGCTTCTTGTCTTTTCAGCATTCTTAGGCGGTTAGGATATCTTTTTAATAGAATTATACTAATGTTGCACAATAACAAGCTCTGGTATCTTCTCATCAGTAAATGCATAATTTATCACTAATCTATTTTAGCTAACCTGACCCACGTGGGTCTAGTTAGGAAACACCACAAATATACAGAGAAAATACAGAAATATTTTGCCAAGTAATATACATTAGTATCAGTTTGTCTGTTTCAATCACAACTATAAAAATACATGTATAATGCAGAACTAGGAAAATTGGAACTGAAAATTTGCCCACTAATCCCTTTAAAGCTTTTATTAAACACATTATATACGTATGCAAGAAGTTAATTAGTGAAAAGATGTCTTTTCAGAAAAGATTTCTATTTTATGTATTTGGTTGTTTTACATATTTACAATATTTTATTGCATTTTTATTATTAATATTGAGTTATCAATATGCTAAACATTTATAACTACTTTTTAAAACGCCATCAATATCTATGTTAGATTTATTCACATACAATTGAATTCTACTGATGTTATTGCACCCCTTACGAAAAAAGCTAAGAATTAAATGATTATAGCAGGGAATTATATCTATGTCTCTGATTATAATGTGAATACTAACGTTCACATTTATTGTTCACCCTATAATCACAGTTAGTTTGTCTTTTAGTGAATATAAGTGAATAGCTTCACTTTAACTTCACGTTATAGAAAATGTTCACACCTTATACTTGTAAATCTAAACACTTCACATTATGTTTAGATAGAAAGTGTGTTACCTTATTTTTTTTAAATATTTGCCATTTTACGAACATAAGATGCACTATGTGCGAACCCCAGAACGACTCTTCATCCCTCAAAAGATTAGATTTTGAGTCTAAATTGAGTAAAATTCTGAAAAATTCCTGATATAATTAATACGAGGATAGTTTCTTATGTGCAAAAATGTTAATTCAAAGTTAGACATTTTAGGCTATATAGCTAGTCTAAATTTATCATGCTGTGAGAACATGTGGTCAGTAGAAAATCAACATTCGGCAGCTGGTCCGGATTAATACTAATAAACAAGCCCTGCCTCTTAGTCTAGGGCATAAACTGAGTTCATGTAATATGAAATAGGCAGTTAAACGATTAGTTTCCCTGATTAGCCCCGACCCCCCATTGGATGCTCTTAGCTGGTGTTTTGTACTGATATCTTCACTCTCATTCGGAACTCATCGGCCATTCGCTACGAATATCATGAAAGTGTCGAAGTGTTCCGAATGTCATTACTTTCTGTTCATAATAGAATGCTTCGCTGGCGACAGACGTAAGACTGGAGAATGGAGAAACAATACTTAGTGTGTTATAAAATGATGCTTAGTTGTAGGGATTATACATTCTGAGACAATGGACAGTGAGTTTATTATCATGATACCTGTGTCGTTGAGAGAACATTAAAATGGAAAAACAAAGATTTAATATGTATTCTCAAATTGCTTGAAGTGGAAGTTATGAGCATTTAATTCCTAATTTTGGTGAGTGATTTTTTTTATAATTTTCTTATTTACATTGAATCATTTTATTGCAACTTTTGTACATCATTTTACATGCATGTATATCTTTTAGTATGAAAGTATTCATTTGCCTTTAAATTTGAACTTCTTCAATTAATTGAACGTCTATTTCTATATCACATACATTTTTATTCAATTGCGTTGTACAAAAAGATTAATACTAAATGTATTAATAATAAAGTGAAACTCTTCACCATAAATATATACAATTACATAGTATCAAATTAAAATAGACCTAATCCGGAATTCAAATTTATGGGGTTTTCCGTCCGTGCACAGGCGGTACAAACAAAGTTTTCTACACATTATTGCTAAACAGTACGAACTATGGATTAAATCCTTTTGTTCTTTGTACACGTGTTTTCATTGTAACAGTGAAAGTTTGTTTGTACCGGAGGAAAAAACCCAAATATTTGAATTCCGGATTAAGTCTATTCAGCACACATGTTGTTTTTTATAGTTTTTTAGCATTAGTTTTTCGTATGGTATAAATTGTCTAAAGTTACCTCTACTCAAAATGCATATACGAGTACATTTAACTGTAAAGCCGGGCTCCCACTGCCGATCAGATCAACTCGATCAAGCCCGATCAAGCGATCGGGTACTGGTCTGGGTCGGTCGGCATGATTGATCGGGAGTGGTCGGGGAGGTCTACCTTGGTCGGCATCGCTCGGGCTTTCTATCCGAATTTTTTTGACATGTCAAAAAAATTCGTGTAACGATCGTGTAGCCAAGCGGTCGAGAAGAGCTCGGGAAGCGATCGTGTATTGATCGAAGTGAAGATCGAGTTGATCGAGAAACAATCGTGTAGCGATCTTGTTTGGTCGGATTGGCATCTTTAACCCGATCTGTACCCGATCATCTCGACTTCTACTTGAGTAATATACGCTCGCATCCCGATTAAGTAGATCTCTGTTCGATCTCTTGTCCAGATTATCTAGACTGCTACCCGACTACTCCACGACCACACACGACCGCACACGATCAAACCCCGATCACTGTTCGACCATACACGAGCTCACGTGACTAAAGCAAGAAAAGCGTGCTGACCAGTGTCTCATAAGTTGTTTGGACGCTGAAGATATAACATCTTTAGCAAACCAATATCTGTTAAAACATCTTCAGCCAAGCCATTTCTACTACAAACTAAAGATGCCGAGAAAAGGCAAAAGGCCGATAGGCAGTACAAATGCGAGTAAATGCGCAGTCGCTGCGCCTCAGCCTGAAATCGTGGAACCCACCCAGGAAAAGAGTAATGAGTCGCCTATACCCCCTACTGACATACAGTGGTCGTCGTGCAAGCCGCTGCTTCATCCATATTTTCCTGCGCATTTGTCGCCTACGTCTATGCCTACGACCCTCAGCCTCTTCCTCTTGTTCCAACTCTAGCACAGCAATGGCCCTGTCTCTCTGGAGCTCTAACCATCTGGCCCACAACTGCAACTGCTCAATCTCCATAAATATTTATACTATGCTGGACACAACATATACTATGAAGTTTCAAGATGAAGTGATAATGATCAACACTGTTTGAAGTTTTTATTCTAAAAGTTTTTGTACACGACTGTTCACGACCTTCTACGACTCGAGTACGACCATGACGATCTGGTCGGGGAAAGATCTGACACCGATCGAGCAGAGATCCAGTAGGTCGAGTTGAGATCGTGTAGGGATCGTGTAAAGGTCGGGATGATCGAGCGGAAATCGGAAAGGTGGTCGGGTTGACGTCGTGAAGGAGTCGTGAATAATCGTGTGGGAATCGTGTGTGATCGACAAGAGGTCGAGAAGAAGTCGTGTAAACGCCTTTAGTCGAGCTTGGTCGGGCCTGATCGGGGAATTTGGGTGATCGGGATGATCGAGTTGATCTGATCGGCAGTGGGAACCCAGCTTAAAGCTAAACATATTTGGGGCATGGGTAAAGTCTAATTATTGATAATGAAATTATTCATGTACAATTATACTAAATGTTCACTATTTTTTTCAGACATGGATTTATCAGCTAAAAAGTTTTAATAAAACTGTTTTTATAAAGTCAATAAACATCGTCTTACAGAGATGAATTATCACAATATAGAACTGTAACATTCAATAAGGTTAGTGGTCTAATATCATACCTAATCTTTAACACTCAATGTATTCTGTCCTTTTTTACAAATTACAAAACTGCAACAATGTTTATTATGTACAAACAGATGGTACTGAACTTTATACACAGACAGTTTTACTGACCTTTGTACGGAGACTCTAAGCATCATTGGTAAAATGCTTATTTACCTGAAAACACGTGGCAATCAAAAATATTTCAATTCTGTAGCTAGTCTACGAGCCTTATCAGTAAAATTTGACCTAAGGCATTCTCGTTCCCAGGGGCTATCAAGATCTCGATACTAGCGAGAATCTTTATAACCTCGTGGTACGAGAGTGGACCTAAGGGTGTTGTAAATGCTTAGCGCAATAAAGGTTGTTGTTGTTGTGAGATGAAACATTGAATTTGATAAAATCCCCGATTTGACTTAGAATATTTCGTTATCTTCACCAAGAGAAGGAAGAGAATAAATGTCATTGTTCCTCATGTATTTTTTGTCTTGTCAATATGTAGTGACAATTAAAAAAATAATTTTATTTATTTATTTTATTTAATCTATTTATTGGAGTAAACGCCGTGTAAACACAATTTAGGTAATTTTACGGCGTCCAGCCACCTAACCTAGCTTTCCTGGACCATTGTCTATAACCAGTACTCACCTACCCTTCCACAAGGCCATAAACTTCTCTATATTATCTAATCAATGGATGACAACCGACATTATTGTCAAATTTTCTTGGAAGGGTATAACCTCGAACCCGCACCCCCCTCGGGCACGAGATTCAAAATCCCGGCGCGCTACCAACTGCGCTATCGACCCGGGTTAAAATGAGTTTTGATAATTTAACATTAACAATATTATTATTCCACAAGAAACAAGTAATACCAAGTCGTTGTTTTATTTCATACAGGATTTATCAGTGATAACCTCAACATGTACACCTGCTTGTAGTGGTTTGTGTAAAGAAGAAAGACTTTCTGAAGCCATCTGGATTATATAAGTATGGACAATTATACATAACTTATCAGCCGTGTTAAGACTCAGACATTTAATTTACAACAGACATTTGCATAGGTAAAGCAGTGAAATCTCAGTATATTTAAGAATTGGATCTTTAGAGTTTCATACAGATCTGCGACACATACTTTTATGCATGTTTATTCACTTTTATTCGTTACATTTTTAGCTCTCCTGACCAAATGCGCGTGCGTGTGTGCTCGTCCATTGTCAACAATTTCGTGAACGCTATTTTTGTCAAAAAAGATAAGGTATACAGTTACCAAATTACTAAGTCACCTCAAGTGTCCTCTGCATTTTGTTTTCAAATTATGCTTCTTGTGTTAAAATTGGTCCTTTCCCATGATTTAAGTTTTACACAATTTAAGATCAGGGGAGGTAACTCATGTTACTAACGGATATGCAAATATAATACCATAGCATCCCAGATTTATGACTCTAAGAGTTTACTTATAAAATCTTAATTACTCAAGTTAAAATTCAATTTTTAGACATGGCACAACGTAAAACTAAGGTGATCGTTTCTAATTAGTTTAATAAAAGAATAATAAGGAATATTAAATATAACAACGACTATTTGATATTATAACGAGGTAAATGTGTCAATTTTCCCTAAATGGTACAGAAGCTCGTTCTTTGTCCTCCTTACATATTGATACTAACAATACATAATCTAACATCATGTCACCTCACCAATTATATAAACACAGTGTGTTGTCTTTTTCTTTAAGAGCTCAGATTTTCACCGGGGTCCGTGTGCGGCTCATAAGAATGCATTATGTGCGGACCCTGTCTAGAACTTAACCAATAAGTTGCGTCAAAAGTAGACAATTCGTAGCAGAAATTCTTTCAGTGTTGGTCCTCTTGAGTTCCCCGCAGTGATTTTGGTGTTTATCAATTCAATCAGTTCACTTAATTGTAACATAATTACTCTAAACACGATGCGCATTGTCACTAACATTTCTGGATATAATTATAACAACACTACATCTTTAGATGGTGACATTTAAAAAAGGTCCGTGATCGTAAAGTTCAACATTCATAATTAACATAAGTTTGTAAGTCCAGTTTTAACTTAATAATGATAATACATGTACAATAATTATAACTATGGTGCGATCAGCCTGCAAGGGCGCTCGCACAGCCCTCGACGTTACTTTTTTTGTTACTGAACTTCTAAAAATAACTCGCTGAACATGATACAGTTTGGGTTTATAAAGGGTTCCACTGATGAACTCAATCTCCCAAGAAATATGATGCCCATCAGTGATAATAAAGGCATTAATTGATATGAGGTATATCATAATTATCAATAATTGAAAAGGTACATCATTTAGCTAAGACATGTTTGAATATGATCTACTAGCTCGAGTGCAACTTCCATTTTGTAAGCAATGTATTATTTTCTGTCTGGGAAATATAGATACGATCGTAATAGTGATTATTACAGATTATCATGAACTAGTGTTCATTTATAAGATTATTACAGAATAGATATTTACGTCTGCTCATTACGCCATATAACATAACGTCACTATAACGATACATTCGGAACTCCTCGGCCTTTCGCTGCAAATAATCTCGGACATATTTAGCCGCTATTTTGAAACTATTGGTGTTGAAGTAAACAAATATACGATCGTTTAGGCAATGACTGATGTTTCGATTTTAGTCAGTAAATTTTGAAACATTACTCATTGCCTTAACGATCGTATACTTGTTTATTAGATTAGATTATACGCAGCGAATGGCCGAGGAGTTTCAAATGTATCGTTACGGAACGTTTTGGAACGTTTAGGGTAATTGAACAGGCTACTGTACCATAATATTTCGGACTTATGCCCCCCCCTCAAAAAGGGCGAGTCCAAACAAGAAGTACAAAAACATCCCATGTTTACGAAATTAATTTATATATTGCGTTCAATAGAATACACGAATTAAAATTTCACGTGGACATGCTTGTTTTGGACGTGACTTGGCTGATAGTCTAAGTTTACACAGCAAAGGATTGAATTATAATCACTTGGTATAACAACTATACACTGTCATTTACAGTATGTTCACAGTACACATACAATGTAAACGAATAATGTCAGTTAAAATATAAAATGAATTCAGTAATTTTAACATTCTATAATAAATATTTGTTTTTAAGATAAGATGACTTTATTTGAAATTTCACACTTATATCAACACTGTTTAAACTACAAATTTGAAAATGATATAAACATACAAACTAAATAACACTGGTCTGAGACAGGTCCATATATATTTTTATGTATATCAGAAAATTCACGCTACTGGAAAACTACATCATGTGTCTCATTTTGTATAAAAAGTTAAAAACTAATTTCTCGGGCAGTTTGTCAAAGGTTTTCCGTATTCGTTGCCAGATAGAGACGTCTATTTTAATTCCGAAGAGTTTTTCCGTCCATGTACTGAAGTGCACTCCATAATCTCTTATTTTATTTACTACATCGTCCTAATGACGACATTTCTCTCCTCAAACTGCTAATTTTGAGTCCATTTGCCGACAGTTGTCGATAAAATTGCTCAAAAGAACATCACAAATTCTGAGCTTCAAGTGTAGCTCATCGGGGTATTTCATTTATTGCGTCAATGCAAATCAAAGTCGGAGGGGGTTGATAAGATCCAGGGTTTTCCTTAATATGTTAGTACGCACAAAATGAAAAGTCCTTCCCATGTAAGACGTCTCATAATAACCCGAATTCTTATTTAACTTGTTTCTACAGTCTTTTCATAAATCTGAATTATTCATTTTGATTATATTTTAGTAAGCTACAGGAAATAGACAAATGACATGCACATTTTATTAAATCTATGTTTCCTGTTACCTTAACGCACTATGTTTATATAGTAGATGTCATTTTTTCCTGATGACTTCTGCAAAACAACATAAACATTATTGCTAAAACTGCCGTCCTCATTTCTAGCTCAAAATATGTCTATGCCATATAGATAATATTATGTATTTTACACTGTGTCTATTTATGATGATGATACATTAAAACTCCTTTCTCTGCTAGTTTTCATTCTGATTGTAGGTGGACAGTCTATTCAAATTCTGACATCTCTGCTACCCCTTTTCTTTGTTTAATACTTGACTTTTTTCTTAAAGTTGACTCACAATTTTCATTAAACGCACAATTAGTACGCTATCATTTGGATTAATATGTTGCTCCATACACCAGTAAGAGATTAAACGTTTTATTTCTTCCCGGATAAAACATTAATTGAGAGTTGATATGTTTCTGTTTTAAAATCCATAAACCACTCATAGTATTTTTCAGATCGTAGCGGGTGATTTTTGCTAATATTCATTTTTTGCGTTTTCATATATATGAGTCCTCACTTGGCTGCGAAATAAGCGGGTATAGTGATCGTGGTCGTTGTTCTTTGCTGATAGTCTGTATAAATCATCTTGGTTCATACACATTGACTATCATCTTTTTCAATATAAAATTCACTGTCAATGGCAACCTGAATGTTACATTTGATATCAAGTTGAGATATATTTTTAGCAGCATACTTCCAATAAGTTCTTTACCTTTTTTGGTTTTTGATATGGCATCTTAATTAAAATATGATTGGCTTATAATCTGTTCATCAGTTTTTAAATGTTGGACATGTTCAATGATATGTTTTTGCTTTGGTTACGAGTCTTGGCTTTAAAATCATCTTATGCTTAGAGATATGTTTAAATCTAAGAGCAATATCTATATTACACGTGGACACAAGCAGACATTTTCAGTCCTCATTATCTTAAGTTTGGAGCTCATAATCCTTCATTGCACGGTACCGTTCGAAACATATCGGCATACACATAGATTTTCTGAATTGTTGCATTCAATTGAAGTTTGTTTCCTTTTGAAGCCAGTCCGTTCACCATTCGATACATCACAAACAATTAAGTCCTTCTTTAGTTTTAATCTTTTGGCTCCTTCCAAAGATAGAAAGTAACTAGCAAAATGACGACCAGTCAGTCTGGCTAGGATTTCCATGGTGATCTACGTTCGGCCAGCCTAGGTTTTGTTGCACCCAATGACTGATTCTAATAAGGCGTTCTCAAGTTCCACCCGGAAATCCATATGCGACTTTCGCCTTACATTTAGATCTCACTTCCTGTATAATATGTATGAATTCACTAACATCAAGTTGAAAAGATGGAAAAATACTTTCTTCCACCACTTCAGACATTTCCGCAATATGACATAATATTGAACAATTTGATCGTTCGAATCCATCCCATCCATAGTTACGATGTATAGTCATTTACACATGTTGGTTTCATCATGGTAGCACCCATTACCCATTCCACCTTTTCCGTGATTCCCTTGGTGGCAGCGTGAAAAGTTGACAGCATACAAATATCTAGTTTATCTTGATGTTTTACCGCAAGGTTATTATGCTTACGAAAACCAACTTCTTGTGTCAGTTTCACGCACTTTTAAACACATTGGGAATGCAGCGTTCTACACGCGTAGGTATCAAGTAATTTGAGTTAAGTGAACAACTCAGGAGATGTGTAGTAGTTGTCCATAAACATCTTATAGCCCTTGGATAACAAATCACGCTGAGATATAAGGCCAAATAATTTGTTCGATAATTATAGAAATCTACAGCTGACGGATTGTCTGCCATTGGTTCAGAAAATCCACATTTTCCGCTCATTGGCATAATGATCGGATCACTGTTTACCACAATCCACCCGAAATTTCCGTAAGCAGCGCAATTCTGATTTTGCGCATTGTTTGATCGTTCCATAGAACTTTCACGCTATGTAACATCACTTGCAATGATTCGATATTTTGTTCGGTAATATTATCGCTAAAATTAATATCACAATTGCTGTCACCCCTAAAATCAATTGTCTTCAAATAATTCGTTTGATTGTAACTCGAGCCGCGGCCGTGGCGTAGTGGTTAGCATGTCTGACTTCGAATCCGGAGATCCGGGTTCGAATCCCGGTCGCGGTAGGTCATACCCTATACATGAGTTGTCGGCCTCGTGGTAGGGTAAGTTAGTACTGGTGATAGAAAAAGTGTCCAGGAAACCTGTAGTAGGAAGAGCTGGCCGTCGTGTATATGACCTATATATGTGTTGAATGCGACGTAAAAGAAACCAAAAAAAAAAAAAAAAAAAAAAATGATTGTAACTCGCATTGTAAATTTTATTTTCTGTAAGAGATGATCTGGTTTTTCTATGTCATTTACATCTGGAATATCTGATATAGACGAGGTAAACAGTTTTTCTGAGGCTGCATATCTTCTTATTAGATAAAAGCCAATCTATACAGTTCCCTTATCGTACATGGTTGAGAAAAGATGTTTTTCTTCTGGTCATATACACTGTAAATTTTGTCATTATCTTAAGATATACTTCCCTACCTCAAAATTAAACTAAGTACATGTAATCTTATAATGTATTTCGTATCTAGTAGAATCTAGTACACAACAAGTGTATCACAACGAGCCATTCTTAATGAAACACGGACGTTCATCTCATATACTACTACTCACCTAAACATAATAATGTTCATAAATGTATAACTAACGAACAACAAATAAGTTATAAGCAAATTGATTTGCAGTTTGTATTGATTACGTTCACAACCGTGAACAAACCGTGTGTTCGGGTTTCATATTAAACCAAGGGAGATAACAAATAAAAACAATTTTAAAACAAAGGGAAGTAATAACGTCGAACTCGGACGAATGTCGGCCAGGTCGAACACATGCCTGGCTCGAATTTTTTTTCCACATCCCTTCGAGTTCGAGCCAGCGAACTTTTACTGTAATCTTATAATGTATTTCGTATCTGTACTTGTTGTGTCAAAACCTAGTAAATATTATTGTGTTAACTCTTTCCTTGGCGCAAGTTTTTTTATTTTCTCGGGTACTACAGCTGTCAGCATACCTATATAGTCATTTATTCTACTGTCAAATACTGTTCTTTTCAGTCTAGCGTATTTAACATCAACATAGCAACTTTTGTATGTAATATTTTCGTCCTTAAAAGGACATTTGACACCTTTTTTAAATCCCACCCGTATACTCTGGGCTTTTTTAAAAAGAGTCATGATGATCATTACCGGAAAATATTGTTGTGTTTACTTTCTTCAAGTTCTTTCCCGGGTATTACAGTAAAACCTGTCATATGTGACCTTCTTAAGCCCGACCTAATGTGACAGGTTTTAAATGTGAAAACTTGCCGGTCATCTTACCCATCAGTTATAAGTGTCAACTTCACATTCGTTTAGGCATTTTTGCAGTTACTTTAAGAGCTTGCTTTTTCATCATACAGATTTTAAAACTCACTTACATAAAACAGTTTATACATTTAATTGTTTGCGCCATTATGGGGGATTTGTCAGAGTCAATAGTTAATATACTTATTAAACCAACATGTTAAAAATCAGCATTTATTCATATCCCTCAGACGTGAACGCTTTAAAACGTGAAGCCCATCTTTTAGATGTCACGCTTCATTCTTCACTCCCTCATTAAGTAAAAAAAATCTATGACGGTCTTTAGCATTCAAATACTGTGTTAATGAAATAAGGAACGCGAAACATATGCTGATCTTTATTTTGGTTCTGCAGCGTCATTTGTCGAACATTAGTACGCATATTAACATTTTCTCCGACAAAATAGTACCCATTGTGCATAGATGATCTGTGATTTTTTAGATCTGTTTTAACATTTTCAATTTGAAAAAAGATTTGATACAGAATCTACTGGGTCGTCCAAGAACAAGTTCAAGATGTTCGATGTCATTTAAATATTTTTTTTCAAGCCTGGTATCTTCATCAACCTTGTGCGCCCAAATTCATTAATTTTGCCTCCCAGCCTGAGCTGGGATGATGCGTCTTCAAGTAATTCCAGAATAGCGGTAGTGTTGTATATATCTATTTTTCCACGCGGTTTTATAGCACCATGTAAACTGTGTTGCAAAGTTGACCATCTTTCCTCTTCAAGCATGTGCTGAGACAGAACAATTGAATATAGACGGCATCAGTATCCCCAGGTGTTATTATGCTTAAGACACATTCGCCGTCTGTCATGTTTGATTGAAATACGATACCCAGTCAAAAACAGCCATTTCTGCTTCTCCTTTTCTTCTGAAAATTTTCAGACATTTCTTGCGCACCATCACGACTTTGTTCACTGCCAACCACCTTACATGACCTTTTAATCGGTATGGCGTAGTTAAGATGTACTTCACTGTCTCAAGATTAAATCAAGTAATCTTAAAACGTTTTTTTATCAGTATGTGTTGTGTCAAAACCTAGTGAATATTATTGTGTTTACTCTTTCGTTGGTGTCAGTTGTTAATTTTGTCAGTTATTACAGTATGCCTTTATAGTCATTTATTCTACTGTTAAATACTGTTCTTTTCAGCCTAGCGTATTGAACATCAACAGAGTAACTTTAGTATGTAATTTTTCGCCCTTAAAAGGACATTTGACACCTTTCTGAAATCCCACCCATTTACTCTGGATTTTAGGAAAGGGTCAAGATGATACCACAGTTGAATTACCAGAAATTATTCTTGTGTTTACTATTTTCTTGGCTCAAGTCCTTTATCTTCCTGGGTATTACAGTAAAACCTGAGATATGTGACCTTTTTGAATTCAACCATATAAGGTCACATATGACATGTAGTCTCTTAATTCAGTCAGGATCCTAACAGGACCTAATGTGATAAGATTTAACGGTGGTTTTAAAACTCACTTGCATAAAACAATTTATACATTAAATTGTTTGCGCCATATAATACCCAATACGTGGTATTTTTCAGATTCAATAGCTAGTATACTTTTTTGAAATTAATATGTTATGATTAGCATTTTATGCACATCCCTCGCACGTTTACGTGAATCCAATTTCTCGATGCATTCTTCTCATATTACTCTCTCATTCAGAAAAACAATATATCGGTTTTTAGCATTAAATAAGTTGTACTTTTAAGTCCTACGATGAATCACTATGGTCATTTTTGTTTTATTAACTATTATTTACAATTACACACCTCCATGATTCTTTGTTAAAGTTCTTTAAATTCATATGAATGTCTTCATCGTCTATGGTGATTACTTTAAAATTAATTTCCATTTATGTCCATCTTTTCCTTGAAATTAGCTTGCAACTCTTTAAGCAATTTAGTCATGATCTACAAATAAAAATGCAAAAACATTAATACACTATCAAAAGGTCAGATACCAAAAGCATAATATGATATTATGATACTGATACATGTAGATACAAATGTAGATAACAAACAATACTTTTGTAAATAATAACGTAGGAAATGATATGAACAGTATAAGTATGATAATGATAAGATCTAGTTTCGATTAGATATCGTCAGTAGTGTAGGGCGCTAGAATGGTACCCGAAAAAAAATAAAAAAAGATCTATAGTACCCGAAAATAGAGAAAAAATATTTATGGTACCGAACCGAAAAGAAACAAATTTTGAGGAAAAAAATCAAAATTTGGGAGAGAGAAGAACTTTTTTGTAGCACCCTGTGTGTTGGGGTGTGTATGTGTGTGAGTGTAGGACTAGATTTTTTTTTTGACAAATTGAGAATTCATTCTTCCGGCATAGATGGTTGGCCCTGAAAAGGGCCGTTGGTTGATCTTGAGTTATCTAATGTTTTCGTTTCACATCAACTTTCTTTTTCTTCAGTGCAGGTTCCTCCGGCATTTTCTTACTGTGCTTGCCTTGTCCATGTTGTTCATGACGGCTCCGTTGAAAAGCGTACAGGTATTTTTAATTCTTGTGGTATGAATTGTACAGCACAGCTCTGTCTCTTCTCGATCATTTCACGCACATCTCTCAGCGGGTACAGTAGCGTTTTAATTTCTCTCAGTTCTTTCAAAATGGCAAGCGAAATTTGACGATCTTGACTAAAACTGCACCCACCTGATTGTTGTTGAGTTGTTGGTTGAATCACGGATTGTTGAGTTGGTTGAATTATTTGTTGTGGTTGCATCATTTGTTGTTGAGGTTGTTGATAGACAGGCTGATATATGGTAGTATAGTCCATCAACTCTGCAGTCTGCATAACTTCTCTTAGTAAATCCACTGCCGGTAATCACGTGGTTTTGTTATGATAGCAAGTACTATAAAATGGCGAACTGGGTCACCGGCTCAGGTAGGTTTTTTAGAATCTTATACAGAAAACATTTATACCTTGTAAAATCATTACGACCAAAGTACCCACGCTTACGTCCGATTTATTTCAATACTTATTTTATTTTCCTACGTCCACTAATAAAAAAGTTATTGAGAGTATTATATCTGAAATTTGTTTGTTCGCCGTGATACACTGTACTATATTGATATGATTTTTGTCTATAAACCCTAAATAAATCGTCTAACTATCGCTACTACCAACAAGAAAACCTATAACATTGTTTTTTTGGTTCTTGATAGGTTTTATTTCAAAAAACAAGGTCTTAATTTTGAATTTTAGACGAAACATGAAAATGATACACTGTACATTTGGTATTTTTGTGTAGTTCAAGGATGGGTCTGTATATAAATAAACACTTCTTGCTGGTAAATAACATTTTATTTTCTTCAAAAAAATTGGGCCATTTTACAAGGTTAGTGAACCTTCTCCTTTATTATCAGTTTCAACATATTAAACATAAACTTTATATTTCTTAAGTACAGTGATATCAGTACTTTTATCAATGATCAAACCTATGAATTCTGAACCTTCGATATTCTGGTAAATGTTTTCATCTTTAGATGGCGTCAAGTTAGTCTGAGTTTTCTTCTCTTTTGTACAGTTTGGTTGGATGTTGTTAATAAGACACGTTTTTGACAGAAAAAAATCGATTAATGTCTACCATTTGCACCCAAAAATGCATTCATGAGCCGAATTATATCAGGTATGTTGTGATTGCCTCCGACTGGCGAAATTGTGCAATTTCTTTTTCGCAACAACCTCGGGGTCATCCTGCAATTTTTACTTGTCTGTTGCAAGAATCTGATGAATTACTTTTGTCCGAGAAGGAAGGAATGCTACAAGGGGCCACCATGTTGGCTCAATTCAATACACAGCAAATGGGGGCAGTTGTTAATCCAATCTGCAATCCCACATTTTATTTGGCAGCTTTTCTGAGGTTGTTTTTTCCACTTCATTCAGATTTTAAACTCACATAAAGCTATTCATCTTGACCTACTTCTCTCATAAGCTTCAAAAGTTGCACCAAACACGCTGTCTCTAAATGAATGAGACAAAACACAAACTGAAGAAGAAAAACTTTATTCTACGGAGGTAGCCACTGAACTGTCTTAACATGATTTTCTAAGGTATAAAAAGGGGTCCACTGATGAACCCAATCTAATGCCATCAACACTCGAGTGACTTTCCGTTATATTTGTAAATAAAATACATTTAACTGTATAATTTATGACGCCATAGCGGTAAACAAATTACATAACTACTTAAGTTATGATGCCGTCGCTGGATAAATAATCCTACTTGTTTTTTTAAATAATATAATAACAATACTATTACTAATTAATTTAAAAATTTCTAAACCAGAATAGATTGAATAATCTCGAAACCCGAACAATGTAGCAATAACATTACATAAAATCAAATGAAAGTATGATGAGAGTAAAAAATAACTGATAATAATACACATTAAAGTTACATATCGTGTGAATTCATGGTGTCCTTAATTTTGTACCTTTGCCAAGTTTCGACACTAAATGTGGTGTATCTTCGCCATACTGAGTTGGTTATCCTCGCCATACTGAGTTGGTTATCTTCACCATACTTATTGTATCTCATATAGTAGTTTTAAACATACATAATGATGTGTGTAACATCGTTGTTTGACACGTTTTGAAGAACGGTTGTAATTTACATACATTTATAGAATCAGAGTCACCTCCATCGTCGTTAAACAATTATTGAAGAACGGTTGTAATTTACATACCTGTATAAAGTCAGTGTCATCTCTATCGTTGTTATACAATTTTTCAAGAACGTTTGTAATTAACATACATTTATAAAGTCTGAGTCACCTCCATCGTTGTTAAACAATTTTTGGTTTTGAATGATTTGAGTCCCTGTGAGTTAGGTGTGAATGTTGATTACCCGAGGTATATGCAATTATTTCTTGTTGCCTTAACCTACAATCCCTAATGACATGCCCAAATTTTTTACAGTAAGCACACTTTTTAGCTGGGCGCATATGTCATATTTCCATTGGTTCGTGGTGATCGAACTCATAACTAGAAGTGCTATCATGTGATCTCTTATCAAACCTATTCCTTAAATTTTGTTCCCTAACAGCACTATTAATAGCGTCCTGTATTTTACTATGAGTTTCTCGCATTATTCTAAGTCTAAACGCATCGCTAGCTAACCCGTCTGTAAAGTCTCCAATTAACTGACGTTGAATTAATTCAGAATATCCGGATGATTGCATGTAAGCCTCTTCCGCAATTTCGATATTGTTATACTTATCATTAAAAACAAAAACAAAACTAAAAAGTTACAATACCGCAATAAAGATTAATGGCAACAAAGAATGTCACATATCTCAAGGGAATGTCACGTATTCCCGCTTGTGTTCTCTAATCATATGATAACAAAGAAAACCACATATTTCAACAGAATGTCACGTATCTCCGCTTGTATTCACTCATCATCCTCTGTTTCGTCACCACTGTCAGGGTCCTCGGTCGGGATAGTTCTGACCCATTTTGCGAATTTATGTTTTATTTCTAACACCTCTTCCCAAAACTGTTCCTACCTAATCAAGCTTTGTAGCCAACTATAACTCACAATGTCTTGCAACAATCTCATCGGGGCCTCTTTTCGTTCTTCTTCGCAAATGCATATGATGTGCTTCTTAGCCTCTCCACACGTTCGTTCTGCTTCCGTTGGTTCCGACAATGCTTCTGTGACACTGATTCTTGCCAAGTGCCAGAATCGTAGTAAATGGTAAGGGTAAAATCCAAATCCTCCCCCACCATTCAGCATGCATTCTTGTTGCCAATTAGCACCGCTTAAACACTGTGGGCAACCTGTCCACACCGCCTCGTTGATGAACCATTTCATCTGAAACAATACCCAGTCCACTATGAACGAGC
This sequence comes from Mactra quadrangularis, assembly GCA_025267735.1. Taxonomy (NCBI): domain Eukaryota; kingdom Metazoa; phylum Mollusca; class Bivalvia; order Venerida; family Mactridae; genus Mactra; species Mactra quadrangularis. The sequence continues at coordinate 13,786,590 of CM046308.1, read as the reverse complement.
TGAATTCAATGATGTATTGTAGTATTGTTTACATGTAATTTTATGCAACTTGTTCTCGTACAGGTGGTTGTATTTTCAATCAGTGTCTCAGTATGGCATTCCGGCATCTTCTTTAATGCAGATTATGTCCAACAAAATAAACAATGTTAAAGACTATAACAGAATGATATTTCTTTTAGATAGGGTATTTGTCTAATTAATAATAACTGTTTTTTTCCCATTCCGCTGTACAGCAGAAGATTGTTGTACGACAACGTAGCACTGAGGCTAAAATCAGATTCCGTCAAGGAAAAAAGCAAACAAAGTTTGCATAGCTTGTCTAGATGTTATACAAATAATGATGCCTGTAATGAGGTCGATCATTTTCTAAGAATGTCAGCGAAGATTTCTTCGCATAAAATTTTTCTGAAATGAAGTACAAAATTTTTAAAATAAAATTTTCTTACCAAATTAATCTGAAATCTATCGTCCTGTTTATATATACACTAAGATTTACTAAGTTTATATGTATGACTCATAAATGTAAGACTTCACAGTGTAAATGATAAATCTGCACTGACCAGTGTTGCTGATAAGCCAGCTTCCTCTCTCTGTGTGAGGCCCCAAAAGGGATATGCGGTTGATAAAATGGCTATAATATATTTCGTCCAGTGATCATAATTTGACCAAACTAATCACTATGATTAAACCCTTGTTACATGTACCCGTGAGTTAACCGTCCGACTGGGTTCCTACAAGCAACATATGAAGCGTAAATATAATATATACTAATATATCCACGGCGTCATGCATTATGTAACTTGACTTCCCCACAAATTAGAACAAATCACTGGTGATTTTTTCTTAAAATGTTATCTTAAATTGTTCTCTATTTAGTTGTAAGACCTCGTGAAATCGATGTAATCTATCTATGACACTGTTTCCATTAACAAAACAAATAATTATTATTAATGTCACTCCGAACCCAGTTACGATACCAAAAAAAAATCTTAACACTCTAATTACGTAATAAAGCTAAACAAACACAATACAGTAACTCCTATTACAAAATAACAAAAATAAATGAAAAGGAATATGAAAATTTGATTTAATGAACTATTAAGTCACAATACCGTAAAATGAAAAAGATTAATGGCAACAAAGAATGTCACATATTTCAACAAAATGTCACGTATTCCTGCTTGTGTTCACTAATCATATGGTAACAAAGAATGCCACATATTTCTACAGAATGTCACGTTTCCCGCTTGTATTGACTCATCATCCTCCGTTTCGTCACCACTGTCAGGGTCCTTGGTATGGGTAGTTCTGACCCCTTTTGCGAATTTATGTAATATTTCTACCACCTCTTCCCAAAACTGTTCCTGCCTAATCATGCTTTGTAGCCAACTATAACTCACAATGTCTTGCAACAATCTCATCGGGGCCTCTTTTCGTTCTTCTTCGCAAATGCATATGATGTGTTTTAGCCTCTCCACACGTTCGTTCTGCTTCCGTGGATTCCGACAATGCTTCTGTGACACTGATTCTTGCCAAGTGCCAGAATCGTAGTAAATGGTAAGGGTAAAATTCAAATCCTCCCCACCATTCAGCATGCATTCTTGTTGCCAATTAGCACCGCTAAAACACTGTGGGCAACCTGCCCACACCGCATCGGTGATGAACCATTTCATCTGAAACACTACTCAGTCCACCATGAACGAGCTGATTTCAATGATGTATTGAAGTACATTGAATGTATTTAATTATTATGGTAACACAGAATGTCACATATTTCAACAGAATGTCACGTTTCCCCGCTTGTATTCACTCATCATCTTCCGTTTCGTCACCACTGTCAGGGTCCTCGGTCGGGGTAGTTCTGACCCCTTTTGCGAATTTATGTGTTATTTCTAACACCTCTTCCAAAAACAGCTCCTGCCTAATCATGCTTTGTAGCCAACTATAACTCACAATGTCTTGCAACAATCTCATCGGGGCCTCTTCTCGTTCTTCTTCGCAAATGCCTATGATGTGCTTCTTAGCCTCTCCACACGTTCGTTCTGCTTCCGTGGATTCCGACAATGTTTCTGTGACACTGATCCTTGCTAAGTGCCAGAATCGTAGTAAATGGTAAGGGTAATATCCAAATTCTCCCCCACCATTCAGCATGCATTCTTGTTGCCCATTAGCACCGCTAAAACACTGGGGGCAACCTGTCCACACCGCATCGGTGATGAACCATTTCATCTGAAACACTACCTAGTCCACCATGAACGAGCTGAATTCAATGATGTATTGTAGTATTGTTTACATGTAATCGATGCAACTTGATCGTACAGGTGGTTGTATTTTCATTCAGTGTCTTCTGGCATCTATTTTAATGCAGATTATATCCAACAAAATAAACAATTAAACAATTAATGATAACTGTATAATTGTAAAACAAAGTAAATGAACAACGTTAATGGCGATAACATATTTCGTCCAGTCAAGGATCCTATATTAGAAGGATTCGTAACGGAAGGAAACTAACGAAAGTTCTCGGTCGTCGCGAGACGATGCGAGAGCGCCATTCCGTCTCATTCACCATTTTCATGAAAAGGCGAGCTATTTCTATCCACGAATATCCACTTTAAACTAATCCATCGAAAGATGTTTTATGTACTTATTAAGAAAATTATGTCCAACAGTCATAAATACGTTGGTCGTTTATGACTTAATTGTCCCATTTTGGTAAATTTCATGTTTATTATAAGACATTAATTATCGACCCAAGCACGACACATGTGTGAAATGGCGACCAATCGAAAATGTAGGCTGCACTGTAGCGCAGTATATAAGTGAAATGGTCGCTAAATATGTGTTAAAGTTGGATTTGTCGATAGATCTGTGATGTTTGAATGGATTTGGTAACTTAATAAATCGAAATTAGCTCGCTTAGATAATCAATTTCATCTTCAAATATGGCCATTTTCGGCTAAAAACAACGATTTTCATGGATTGAAGTCCTTTACGGACAATTTTATTTAGCAGTTGTCACATTCAACGCGCGTTTGAACAGCATTTTATTTTTACTAATGTGGAAAAAATACATTGAAAAATGGTATCCAATAAACCTTTTCCTTGCATATATGCTTGATGAAACCTAAAACGCAACTTTAAAACACCCCATTTCCTGGCTTATTTTTTCATTGATTTTTGGGCTATTTAACTTAACCATAGACCCAGTTAATGTTGTATCCTCAATTAAAGGTGTTCTAATCCGCTATTTTGATAACCAAAAAGCGATCGGTTTATTGTGTTGTAAAGGATAATGACTAGTAGTCTGTATGACATGCCCCTTCCTACTATCGTTATCTGGTCAGGCAAGCCGTAATTATGGCGGTCTCCTCAGTTATTATTCAGGTATTACGTTTTCTTGATTTTGTATGAACATTTGCTGACGACAGTTACTTTAGGGGAGTTTGATACTATTTATGACATTCAATTTCGATTTTTCTGATTACACGTACATTTATCGAACAATTTACACAAACAAGACTCACTTGAACACAATTCGGACGTGAGTTAGGCTCGTTAGAATTTCGGATACTTTATTTAGTAAAAATCAAACCATACAACTGAAAAAAGGTACTAACTGTAATTCTTATACAATGATCCCTTGATTTAAGTCTGTGTAGTGAGAAATGCTCATTTGAAAACATAATTATCCAATATCTAATTCAGTAAATGGGCGCGGACATGATCATGGTTTACCTGACGTACCTTTACCTGCCAAAGTACGACTGGGAACCAGACAAGAATCAAACCTGCATAGATTTACATGCAAATACTTCCACATTAGCATGCTTAACTAAATTAATTATATTCATTTGCTTATAATTTGCTACAATTTTCAAAAATGCATGTTGCAAACTCGATAGCTACGGGTCGTACTTGCCAATTCCGGGTCACGTGACAGATCCTTGTCTCTTTAATCCGGAGTGGTCTCAACAGGGTTAGAAATCAATATTAATGGACAAATGTCTTACATGACTTAACTATCATATAATCAAAATATTGCATTATTAAGGAATCACCTGTGTACTATTGTAAAAGAGTGACCCGGAATTGTCAATAACTCGGAACTGTCGAGTTCACGGTACTCAAAAAGATCAACTACTATTAAGAATTTGTTACATTTTAAAAAAAAATGTCGTAATTGAGCAGGAAGAATTCCAAATAAAGAGACAACTTACATTCGCGATCGCGCAATTAATTGAACCTTTCGTCGATTACCGCCACTTTGGATTTAAAAACCCGCTCTTTCCCCCAATTAATACACTTTACGATAAATTAGCAGACGAAACTGCAACGACAGTGAAAATTGATAAAATCTGGTTGAACGATAGGGCGTTACATATCCTTCTAATATAGGATCCTTGGTCCAGTGGTCATTATTTAACCAAACCAATCAATATGATTTTACCCTTGTTTCATGTACATGTGAGTTAACAGTCCGACTGGGTTCCTACTTGCAACATATGAAGTGTAAATGTAATTAAAAAAAAAACCAATACGTATATATCCACGGGGTCATCCATTATGTAACACATGGTACAATACCTAATTAACACATGATCCTTTATAATTCGAATAAAATTCTGAATTCAACTCTTATTTGTGGTATTTAAGCCTAAATTAGCCGATGTTTGAATTTCTCTGCCTATTGTAGCAATAGAACTGTTGCACCGTACAATATATCATACTGGAAGTATGCGCATAAACATAAACAAGTCATAAATTAGTAACATATGCCTTTACCTTCCTGTCACACTAGCAAACTGTTTAGCTTTGCAGAGGTACATGTCAAGTTTATGTCGATTATGTTGTAGTTTCATTCTATGTTTTTAAAAAATATACCATGATTGTATCATATGACTGTTTTAAAATCTTTTTAAATGTGTCTGAAGGTTTTATACTATGTTTTTCTACGTGTCCTTGTTTCTTTAACTATGTATGTATGTGTACATGTGAGCCGTTTCACAAAAATCTTGCAAAACAAATTATCGTTAGTCAATATCATGAAATGGCAGTTTTAAGTCCGAAACATAGTAAAACTAATCATGACATGATTAGAAGGGATACAATATTCTACATATTTTAAGAATATTTGAAGCGGATAAGCCTAAGAAATTACCGTTTTAGTAACATGTCCTGCTTTTGTCTAACGATATATTATATCATAGTAGATCTAAGTTTTTTGTGAAAAGTGCCACGGGTCTGTTGTGTTATTTTAATATTTTCCTTTCAAGCAACGGACTTCTAAAAGTGATATTGTATAATTGATTTAGTATAGATTATTGTTACATATCGTATTTAAAATTCTCATGCTAGTTTTGTTTTGTTATGTATCGTGTCAATTGTAAATACACGCCTAGTATAATTTTATAGTGCGTACAAAAAAAACAAAACGTGTTTTGGTAAACATTAAAAATGAGACAATTCATTTCAGGGGTAGGCAGTAATGAAAATAAAATTTGTGTATTTCATTTTAACAAAATTACCATGGTTGATAAACCATCGCCACTTTGTAAATCATGCTTGCTATGGTAAAACGCTTTCCATTACACCAACAACTAAGACACAAGTAAAACATATCACAATAAGGGACCTTGGTCAGTTATTTCCCCTTGTATACTCTTCAAATAGGTAGGTCCAATTAGTTGGATTACTCGGATTTTACCCTTACTTTTTAATGTCAATTTGCCAAAATTAATCTAAAATAACTTTTTTGTTTATCATTTAATTTGTTTGAAATTCAAGCTAATTATTCTTAGTGTAAAGAACTATCTAATTTTCATCACTTCTGTAAATATTTTCATTAACAAAAAGATATGAACGTAAAGTTGGCAGACTCAGCAGACACAGCAGACACAGCAGAAGGAACGATCCTTCTGCTGTGTCTGCTGGCAGAAGGATAAATCTACAGCAGAAGGAACGATCCTTCTGCTGTGTCTGCTGGCAGAAGGATACATTTACAGCAGAAGGATCAATCTTTCTGCTGGGTCTGCTGGCAGAAGGATTGAATTATAACAGAAAGATGTGTCTGTTGGCAGAAAGATTTAATAATAACAGAAAGATGTGTCTGCTGGCAGAAGGATTAATCAACAACAGAATCAATCTTTCTGCCACGTCTGTTGGCAGAATAATTGAATTATAATTTCAAGCCTCAATTTAAGCAAAACATGTGATATTATGCATCATTTTAAAGCTGATAGTTATGAAAATGTTTTGATGAGTACATTTTGAACAGTAAATAAAGAATAAGGGCCTGGTGAGTAAACAAAACAGGCCCATTTTGAATGTGAATTTTGTGTTCGACTGACATCCTTCTGCTGTTATTTAACACATGTTTTATTAATCATTTCATCTATCTGTTCACAAAATCAAATTTTATATAGAACAAGCTTTAATCTGGTATATAGATGTGCGATAAACTCTATTTAATTGCGACATATTATACGTTAATATATCGAGTACGAAAATTCTCAGTGCGGAAGTTCGGTTCGATATTTTCATTAAAAAAGTGCCAATACATGCTATTTACCGAGTCTTATTTTAAGCCACAATTAAGACAAAATATGCGATATTATGCATCATTTTAAAGCTTATACATAGAAAAGGGTTTAGACAGGTCGGTTTTGAATTTTTGTAAAAGAATAACAACAAGTCGAGTGTATAAAGTAGCCCTATTTTCGGACGTACATTTCGGTTTGAGTGACATCCTTCTGCTATAAATAAATACACGTATTCTTAATTAATTTAAAAACTTAATCACAAAATCAAACTGGCAATAGAATAAGCTTTCTTTTGATGTATATATGAGTGAATAACTCGACTTAATTTGGACAAAATATATGTTTATATGTCAAGTTCGTAAATTCACCCGACCACAGATTGGTTTGATTTTTTCATTGAAATGTGCGAAAACATGCTAATTACCGAGTCTTATTGTAAGCCTAAAGTTAGGCAAAACATGTGATATTATGCATCATTTTAAAGCTGATTGTTGTAAAAATGTTTTGACGGGTACATTTTGAACAGCAAATAAATAATAAGGGCCTGGTGAGTAAACAAAACAGGCCCATTTTCGAATGTGAATTTTGTGTTCGACTGGCATCCTTCTGCTGTTATTTAACACATGTTTTATTAATCATTTCATCTATCTGTTCACAAAATCAACTTTAATATAGAACAAGCTTTAATCTGGTATATAGATGTGCGATAAACTCTATTTAATTGCGACAAATTATACGTTAATATATCGAGTACGAAAATTCTCAGTGCGGAAGTTCGGTTCGATATTTTCATTAAAAAAGTGCCAATACATGCTATTTACCGAGTCTTATTTTAAGCCCCAATTAAGACAAAATATGCGATATTATGCATCATTTTAAAGGTTATACATAGAAAAAGGTTTAGACAGGTCGATTTTGAATTTTTGTAAAAGAATAACAACAAGACGAGTGTATAAAGTAGCCCTATTTTCGGACGTACATTTCGGTTTGAGTGACATCCTTCTGCTATAAATAAATACACGTATTCTTAATTAATTTAAAAACTTAATCTCAAATTCAAACTGGCAATTGAATAAGCTTACTTTTGATGTATATATGAGTGAATAACTCGACTTAATTTGGACAAAATATATGTTTATATGTCAAGTTCGTAAATTCACCCGACCACAGATTGGTTTGATTTTTTCATTGAAATGTGCGAAAACATGCTAATTACCGAGTCTTATTGTAAGCCTAAATTTAGGCAAAACATGTGATATTATGCATCATTTTAAAGCTGATTGTTGTAAAAATGTTTTGACGGGTACATTTTGAACAGCAAATAAATGATAAGGGCCTGGTGAGTAAACAAAACAGGCCCATTTTCGAATGTGAATTTTGTGTTCGACTGACATCCTTCTGCTGTTATTTAACACATGTTTTATTAATCATTTCATCTATCTGTTCACAAAATCAACTTTAATATAGAACAAGCTTTAATCTGGTATATAGATGTGCGATAAACTCTATTTAATTGCGACATATTATACGTTAATATATCGAGTACGAAAATTCTCAGTGCGGAAGTTCGGTTCGATATTTTCATTAAAAAAGTGCAAATACATGCTATTTTCCGAGTCTTATTTTAAGCCCCAATTAAGACAAAATATGCGATATTATGCATCATTTTAAAGCTTATACATAGAAAAAGGTTTAGACAGGTCGATTTAGAATTATTGTAAAAGAATAACAGCAAGACGAGTGTATTAAGTAGCCCTATTTTCGGACGTACATTTCGGTTTGAGTGACTTCCTTCTGCTATAAATAAATACACGTAATCTTAATTAATTTAAAAACTAAATCGCAAAATCAAACTGGCAATAGAATAAGCTTTCTTTTGATGTATAAATGAGTGAATAACTCGACTTAATTTGGACAAAATTTATGTTTTTATGTCAAGTTCATAAATTTATCCGACCACAGTTTGGTTTGATTTTTTCATTGAAATGTGCGAAAACATGCTAATTACTGAGTCTTATTGTAAGCCTAAATTTAGGCAAAACATGTGATATTATGCATCATTTTAAAGCTGATTGTTGTAAAAATGTTTTGACGGGTACATTTTGAACAGCAAATAAATGATAAGGGCCTGGTGAGTAAACAAAACAGGCCCATTTTCGAATGTGAATTTTGTGTTCGACTGACATCCTTCTGCTGTTATTTAACACATGTTTTATTAATCATTTCATCTATCTGTTCACAAAATCAAATTTTATATAGAACAAGCTTTAATCTGGTATATAGATGTGCGATAAACTCTATTTAATTGCGACAAATTATACGTTAATATATCGAGTACGAAAATTCTCAGTGCGGAAGTTCGGTTCGATATTTTCATTAAAAAAGTGCAAATACATGCTATTTTCCGAGTCTTATTTTAAGCCCCAATTAAGACAAAATATGCGATATTATGCATCATTTTAAAGCTTATACATAGAAAAAGGTTTAGACAGGTCGATTTAGAATTATTGTAAAAGAATAACAGCAAGACGAGTGTATAAAGTAGCGCTATTTTCGGACGTACATTTCGGTTGGAGTGACTTCCTTCTGCTATAAATAAATACACGTAATCTTAATTAATTTCAAAACTAAATCCGAAAATCAAACTAACAATAGAATAAGCTTTCTTTTGATGTATAAATGAGTGAATAACTCGACTTAATTTGGACAAAATTTATGTTTTTATGTCAAGTTCGTAAATTTATCCGACCACAGTTTGGTTTGATTTTTTCATTGAAATGTGCGAAAACATGCTAATTACTGAGTCTTATTGTAAGCCTTAAATTAAACAAAACATGTGATATTATGCATCATTTTAAAGCTGATTGTTGTAAAAATGTTTTGACGGGTACATTTTGAACAGCAAATAAATAATAAGGGCCTGGTGAGTAAACAAAACAGGCCCATTTTCGAATGTGAATTTTGTGTTCGACTGACATCCTTCTGCTGTTATTTAACACATGTTTTATTAATCATTTCATCTATCTGTTCACAAAATCAAATTTTATATAGAACAAGCTTTAATCTGGTATAAAGATGTGCGATAAACTCTATTTAATTGCGACAAATTATACGTTAATATATCGAGTACGAAAATTCTCAGTGCGGAAGTTCGGTTCGATATTTTCATTAAAAAAGTGCCAATACATGCTATTTACCGAATCTTATTTTAAGCCCAAAGTAAGACAAAATATGCGATATTATGCATCATTTTAAAGATTATACATAGAAAAAGGTTTAGACCGGTCGATTTAGAAGTTTTGTAAAAGAATAACAGCAAGACGAGTGTATAAAGTAGCCCTATTTTCGGACGTACATTTCGGTTTGAGTGACATCCATCTGCTATAAATAAATACACATAATCTTAATTAATTTAAAAACTGAATCGCAAAATCAAACTGGCAATTGAATAAGCTTTCTTTTGATGTATATATGATTGAATAACTCGACTTAATTTGGACAAAATTTATGTTTTTATGTCAAGTTCGTAAATTATCCGACCACAGTTTGGTTTGATTTTTTCATTGAAATGTGCGAAAACATGCTAATTACCGAGTCTTATTGTAAGCCTTAATTTGGGCAAAACATGTGATATTATGCATCATTTTAAAGCTGATTGTTGTAAAAATGTTTTGACGGGTACATTTTGAACAGCAAATAAATAATAAGGACCTGGTGAGTAAACAAAACAGGCCCATTTTCGAATGTGAATTTTGTGTTCGACTGACATCCTTCTGCTGTTATTTAACACATGTTTTATTAATCATTTCATCTATCTGTTCACAAAGTCAAATTTTAAATAGAACAAGCTTTAATCTGGTATATAGATGTGCAATAAACTCTATCTAATTGCGACAAATATACGATAATATATCGAGTACGAAAATTCTCGGTGCGGAAGTTCGGTTCGATATTTTCATTAGAAAAGTGCAAATACATGCTATTTACCGAGTCTTATTCTAAGCCACAATCACGACAAAATATGCGATATTATGCATCATTTTAAAGATTATACATAGAAAAAGGTTTAGACAGGTCGATTTAGAAGTTTTGTAAAAGAATAACAGCAAGACGAGTGTATAAAGTAGCCCTATTTTCGGACGTACATTTCGGTTTGAGTGACATCCATCTGCTATAAATAAATACACGTATTTTTAATCTATTTAAAACTTGAATCACAAAATCGAACTGGCAATAGAATAAGCTTTCATTTGATGTATAAATGAGTGAATAGCTCGACTTAATTTGGACAAAATATATGTTTATATGTCAGGTTCGTAAATTTACCCGACCACAGTTTGGTTTGATTTTTTCATTGAAATGTGCGGAAACGTGCTAATTACCGAGTCATATTGTAAGCCTCAATTTAGGCAAAACATGTGATATTATGCATCATTTTAAAGCTGATTGTTGTAAAAATGTTTTGACGGGTACATTTTGTACAGTAAATAAATAATAAGGGCCTGGTGAGTGAACAAATCAGGCCCATTTTCGAATGTGAATTTTGTGTTCGATTGACATCCTTCTGCTGTTAATAAAAACATGTTTTATTAATTATTTCACCAATGTATTCACAAAATCAAATTTTATATAGAACAAGGTTTGTTTTGGTGTATAAATGTGAGATTAACTCATTTTAATTGCGACAAAATATATGTATTTAAATATATCATGTACGAAAATTCTCAGTACGAAAGTTCGGTTCGAATTTTTCTCACATTTGTATACCAAAAGAAAGCTTGTTCTATATATAATTTTATTATAGATTGAATAGATTGGTGAAGTAATTTTATAAAAGGTGCATTTATTAATAGCAGAAGGATGTCGAACTGTCGAACAAAAGTATACATTTGAAAATGGGCCTGTTTTGTCCACTCGCAGTGCCCTTATTGTTGACTTATTTTTCAAAATGTACCCGTGAAAACATTTTCCAAACAATCAGCCTGAAAATGATGAAATTCTGACAGTAAGGCTTTACTGCTGTACTGCCGTTACTGCTGTCTTCACATACATGCACTAATTGACACTTATTTTTTTTAAATTGAAAAATGTTCACTAGAAAACTGAGGACCTTAAAAGATTCTCCTTAAAAATCACAGTGATTGTTACTTTTGGTTTTAGATACAAATGAGTACAAAGTTATTTACTTCTTGATCAAAGGTTGAAGCACATAGTGCAGAAACCTCAATCAAAAAGCAAAAAAAATATTTGTACATGAAATACATTTATTTCTATGGTTGCGAGGATCCAAACAGAGTGCAAGTACCGAGTAATTACCCCGGTTATTTTTAACGGGGTAATTGGATCTTTAGGATTGGAGATCCTTTTCTATTTATTAAGTTTAAAGCCAAATTTTGACATATTGATGTAGAAATCAAAACTATTTAGGGAAATAAACTTTAATTGATGAAATTGTATAAACTATATATACTTATAAAGGTTTTTTAAGATTAATATTCCAGCTATTTTCATTTCTAGAGTGGAATATAATGTTAACAAAGTGTGAAAAATTTTAATATTGAGAATTTTAGTTCTGAAATTTGAAATTCTTATGTTTTTAATATTGTTAATGTCATTTGGTTTATATTACAATGGTTGCATTGATACTATTATGTTTAATGACATCTTTATATGTCTCCAATCCATAAAGAGTGATTTTTTTGTAAAAACTTAAGGTTTTTAACCCTAATATGCAGTCTTTTCTTGAAGGAGATGGGCAAAAAGTTGTCCTTTTTGTCAAAAATATCATACTTTTCAGTATTTAGTATATGTAAGGTAGTAATTAAATAGAAGAATTAAAATAATTTGAAAATGGTGTAAAATTCAACAATTTGAACTGTTTAAATAATAAAATTGGTGTTTTCCTAACCCGGAAAGTTATTCAGAATGATGTTTTTAAAGAATTTGACCCTGTTTTGTTTAATAATTTTTGTTTTTAGGTCTATGTATTTTGCTATTTAGTAAAAATCACTTGAATTTTAAACAAAACTAGTGGATAACAGTTTATATAAGAGGTTTAAATTACCTCATTGTTATAGTTTTATAGTTTATTATGTGAAAAATAGCCATTTAAATGGTATTTTCTGCATTATAGTGTTATGTATACAGATTTCATTGAAACTCTTGAGGTACTTGCACTTATATTGGGTGATATAAATGAAATAGACTGAGAATGGGGGCTCTAGATGTTATCGGTCATTTGGCAATCAACTATATAAGTTTCTAGAGCCATATAGACTGAACTCCTGACCGCCTTGCTTGGATCTAGTAGGATCTTGATGTCAAAGGGGACATCACTGAAACCCATTGTTGCCTTTAGGAGCTCAATTTTGGCTCCAAATGGTGTAGGAGTATTTTGAAAGCTCCTGTGGCAGAATGAACCAGTCCCAATGATGGCATTCAGGTTTTTTTTTAATTGTTTTGGTTTGAGCCCTGGCCCAGAATTTAACAGCCTGCCCAGACCTGAAAATGAGTGGCATGACTCCTGCCTCTGCTTCTAAAAGATGCTGTGGGGTGGTTGGTAAGGCCCTTAGAGCAATTCTCAATGCTTAATTCTGAATAATATTTAGTCTTTGGAGTTGGGAGGGGCTAGTTACAGAATAAATTTCAGCTCCATATTCATTTTTTGATCTTGTGAGAGATTTGTACATTAGTAATAGACTGTTTTAATCAGTATTCTAAAAAGTTTAAAATTTGACAAAAAAATCCGGGCACGTTAAAAGATTCCTTGTAAAAAATCACATTGACTGGTATCTTTAATTTTTGTAACAAAAGATTAAAAGTTACACACAATGTAGTGTACTTTTTGAATGAAATCTTCTGTACAGAGCACAAAAGACTCAATCCATAAGTACTATAGAAAAAGTTAAACAATAGTATTGTATTATTAATTGCGGGGATCCCAAAATAGTGCAAATACCAAGTAACTACCCCGGTTTATTAAACATATCCGGGGTAATTGGATCTTATGGACCGGAGAACCTTTTGATATATTAGTATACATATGTCAGTTGTTGACATATTTTTGAAAACTCTATAATATTTTCTTAAGAGTTATTCATTTTGATAATTTTTTTCAGTATTGGAACAGAAAATGAACTTTAATAGGTGTTCCAATAGATTTTTTGTTGATTTTTTAGTAAAAATATAATGTGAAATTCTAAAACCTAAGACATTTTAGCTCTAATTTAAAAGAATTTTGTCATTAGGTATATTAATGAAGTTTTTGAAATATATATTACTGTGTTTAAGATGGTAATTTCAGGTCTTTTGTTTCTTTTACAGGTTCCTAACCGATAATTAGTTTAAGAAATTGTTAAATTAAAGGTTTTAAAGCCTTTTAATAGGCTAAATTGTATAAAATTTGTATTAAAATAGACAAAATAATGTCTTTTTGTATTATAAAAACATAAATTTCCACATTATATGATTAAAATATATATATTCCTGTATAGTAGGCATTAAATAATGTAAAATAGTTTTAAGATTCAACAGATTTGTTGAATATTTGTTAAATTTATGGGTTTTAGTAACCCGGTAAGTCTGGTAATGGTGTTTTATCTGGGTAAAAAGACCCTGATAATGTATATTTAAGTAGGATTTGCATCCTAGGATATATTTAATTACAATGAATTTAAGGCATTGTTAATTTTGCTAGTAAATAGCATTAAAATTAGAGGTTTTGGGTACCTCAGAATTGATTTTAAGTCTTTTCAGTACTTTCAAATAAGTTTAATTAGATGTTTTAACTGCATTTTGGTGTTTTTATGCAGTGTTTATGTAACTCATATGGTATTTGCACTTAATTGGGTGGAATAAATGAAATAGACTGAATTTGTGGGATCTAGATTTTGTCTTTCATTGTAGATTACTATGTAGATCTCTAGAGCCCTATAGACTGAGGTTCTAACTGCCTTGCTAGGATCACCACCAAATAACACCAAAATAAATCTTATTCTATTGTTAGTCTGATTTTGCGAATAGGTTGGTAAATTAATAAAAAAATCGTGTATTTATTAATAGCAGAAGGGTGGCAGTCAAACCCAAATTTATATCCGAAAACAGGGCTAACTTCTACACTCGCCATGCTGTTATTCTTTATTATTTTTTCCCAAATAGACATTTCAAAACATTTTTAATTTGATGCATAATGTGTAAGGTTTAAGTCGAAACATTCTCGAAAATTGCTCTCGAAAATAGATCTGTTACTAGTCATTTCATAAAAAAGACCGAACCCAAATATCATTTAGAAAAAACTCAAACATCGATCCAGTTAGTGTCGTTCGGCCTTATAAAAGTCAAGTTTTGTGTGTTGATATATATCAAAAGAAAGCTTGTTTTATCTTCAGTCTGATTATGTGTATGGATTTGTAAAATACATAGTCAAACATGTTTTTGTTTACAGCAGAAGGATGTCAGTCGAACACAAATTCACATTCAAAAATTGGCCTGTTTTGAACACTCGACAGGCCCTTATTGTTTATTTATAGTTCTAAATTTACCCGTCAAAACATTTTCCAAACAATCAGCTTGAAAGTGATGCATAAAAGCACATGTTTTAACTTAGTTGTGGTTTAAAATAAGACTCGGTAGTCAGCATGTATTTGCACATTTTTTGAAAATATCGAACCGAACTTTCGTACTGAGAATTTTCGTACTTGACATATTTAAATACATATATTTTGTCGCAATTAAAATGAGTTTATCGCACATCTATATACCAAATTAAAGCTTTTTCTATATAAAATTTGATTTTGTGAACAGATAGATGAAACGATTAAAAAAACATGTGTTTATTAACAGCAGAAGGATGTCAGTCGAACACAAAATTCACATTCGAAAATGGGCCTGTTTTGTTTACTTACCAGGCCCTTATTATTTATTCACTGTTCAAAATGTACCCGTCAAAATATTTTCACAACAATCAGCTTTAAAATGATGCATAATATCACATGTTTTGCCTAAATTGAGGCTTAAAATAAGACTCGGTAATTAGCATGTTTTTGCCCATTTCAATGAAAAAATCAAACCAAACTGTGGTCGGGTGAATTTACGAACTTGACATATAAACATATATTTTGTCCAAATTAAGTCGAGTTATTCACTCATTATTACATTAAAATAAAGCTTATTCTATTGCCAGTTTGATTTTGTGATTCAAATTTTAAATAAATTAAAAATACGTGTATTTATTTATAGCAGAAGGTTGTCACTCAAACCGAAATGTACGTCCGAAAATAGGGCTACTTTATACACTCGTCTTGCTGTTATTCTTTTACAAAAATTCTAAATCGACTTGTCTAAACCTTTTTCTATGTATAAGCTTTAAAATGATGCATAATATTACATATTTTGTCCTAATTGTGGCTTAAAATTAGGCTCGGTAAATAGCATGTATTGGCACTTTTCTAATGAAAATATCGAACCGAACTTCCGCACTGAGAATTTTCGTACTCGATATATTAACGTTCAAATTGTCGCAATTAAATAGAGTTTATCGCACAACTATATACCAAATTAAAGCTTGTTCTATATAAAATTTGATTCTGTGAACAGATAGATGAAATGATTAATAAAACATGTGTTAAATAACAGCAGAAGGATGTCAGTCGAACACAAAATTCACATTCGAAAATGGGCCTGTTTTGTTTACGCACCAGGCCCTTATTATTTATTTGCTGTTCAAAATGTACCCGTCAAAACATTTTTACAACAATCAGCTTTAAAATGATGCATAATATCACATGTTTTGCCTAAATTTAGGCTTACAATATGACTCAGTAATTAGCATGTTTTCGCACATTTCAATGAAAAAATCAAACCAAACTGTGGTCGGATAAATTTACGAACTTGACATAAAAACATACATTTTGTCCAAATTAAGTCGAGTTATTCACTCATTTATACATCAAAAGAAAGCTTATTCTATTGCCAGTTTGATTTTGCGATACAAATTTTAAATAAATTAAAAATACGTGTATTTATTTATAGCAGAAGGATGTCACTCAAACCGAAATGTACGTCCGAAAATAGGGCTACTTTATACACTCGTCTTGCTGTTATTCTTTTAAAAAAAATCTAAATCGACCAGTCTTAACATTTTTCTATGTATAAGCTTTAAAATGATGCATAATACCGCATATTTTGTCTTAATTGTGGCTCAAAATTAGGCTCGGTAAATAGCATGTATTGGCACTTTTCTAATGAAAATATCGAACCGAACTTCCGCACTGAGAATTTTCGTACTCGATATATTAACGTTCAAATTGTCGCAATAAAATAGAGTTTATCGCACATCTATATACCAAATTAAAGCTTGTTCTATATAAAATTTGATTTTGTGAACAGATAGATGAAATGATTAATAAAACATGTGTTAAATAACAGCAGAAGGATGTCAGTCGAACACAAAATTCACATTCGAAAATGGGCCTGTTTTGTTTACTCACCAGGTCCTTATTATTTGTTTACTGTACAAAATGTACCCGTCAAAACATTTTTACAACAATCAGCTTTAAAATGATGCATAATATCACATGTTTTGCCTAAATTGAGGCTTACAATATGACTCGGTAATTAGCACGTTTCCGCACATTTCAATGAAAAAATCAAACCAAACTGTGGTCGGGTAAATTTACGAACCTGACATATAAACATATATTTTGTCCAAATTAAGTCGAGCTATTCACTCATTTATACATCAAATGAAAGCTTTTTCTATTGCCAGTTCGATTTTGTGATTCAAGTTTTAAATAGATTAAAAATACGTGTATTTATTTATAGCAGAAGGATGTCACTCAAACCGAAATGTACGTCCGAAAATAGGGCTACTTTATACACTCGTCTTGCTGTTATTCTTTTACAAAACTTCTAAATCGACCTGTCGAAATCTTTTTCTATGTATAAGCTTTAAAATGATGCATAATATCGCATATTTTGTCGTGATTGTGGCTTAGAATAAGACTCGGTAAATAGCATGTATTTGCACTTTTCTAATGAAAATATCGAACCGAACTTCCGCACCGAGAATTTTCGTACTCGATATATTATCGTATATTTGTCGCAATTAGATAGAGTTTATTGCACATCTATATACCAGATTAAAGCTTGTTCTATTTAAAATTTGACTTTGTGAACAGATAGATGAAATGATTAATAAAACATGTGTTAAATAACAGCAGAAGGATGTCAGTCGAACACAAAATTCACATTCGAAATGGGCCTGTTTTGTTTACTCACCAGGCCCTTATTCTTTATTTACTGTTCAAAATGTACTCATCAAAACATTTTCATAACTATCAGCTTTAAAATGATGCATAATATCACATGTTTTGCTTAAATTGAGGCTTGAAATTATAATTCAATTATTCTGCCAACAGACGTGGCAGAAAGATTGATTCTGTTGTTGATTAATCCTTCTGCCAGCAGACACATCTTTCTGTTATTATTAAATCTTTCTGCCAACAGACACATCTTTCTGTTATAATTCAATCCTTCTGCCAGCAGACCCAGCAGAAAGATTGATCCTTCTGCTGTAAATGTATCCTTCTGCCAGCAGACACAACAGAAGGATCGTTCCTTCTGCTGTAGATTTATCCTTCTGCCAGCAGACACAGCAGAAGGATCGTTCCTTCTGCTGTGTCTGCTGTGTCTGCTGAGTCTGCCAACTTTACGTTCATAAAAAAAATATTAGATGAAATATTTTGTCATCCTTACATAGGAATTCAATGATAAAATCCGAGGATTCCAACTGTAAGGACCTACTTACCAATTGGATTGCTTCAGATTTTATCAGGGAAAGATAACTGACAAAAGTCCCTTATTGTTTATTTTGAAGTAATCCTGGGCATCCCTCTTCGTGGGTTAGTTCATTGTATTGTTATTATAAACCGTGTTTTGTTTTTTTGTACGCACTATTATATAGTGTATTATTATGTTTCTATTGGCTATAAATTGTACATATAATATAATATTTTAAAATGTCGAAATAATTGTGTAAGTAATCCATTTTTTAGTATTTTTATTAAATTCTTATTTTTATAAATTTGTCTTATGCGCATATTTATACTTTTGATTATAATGTAATATTTGTTAATTTGTATTGTGTAAATTGATAACAGTCTCTCATATTTCTATTTAGAAAGGATTGCATGTTGTTATTAGCTTGAGTTTTATCTGTATATATGTTTTAATTTTATTATATTGTGTAACATGCAATGTGAGACTTTAATGAAAAAATAAATATGATGCCAAATAAAATATGTTAAATTAAAGTTATGTTATGTAATGTTATTTTATGTTATTCATTTACGTAACTGCTGAATGTCTGCCCCGGTCAAGTAGTCAGGAAATTAGTCGACATGGCTGTTGATCTACAAGCATTTTCTACAGCACTGCGCTTAAAGAGCGCGAGTTATTATTTATTCAAGGGAGATAAATCAAACATTTACTTTAATTTTTGTGAGATTAACCTCCCTTTATATGTACGATGATTTCGTTTTTAACATGTATAAAAATCTTACATGTAATCTCATCAAAGTAGAATAGTAAGAACATACGACGTTTCAAAATATTTGTATTGTGACTAATTGTGCATGAAGCGTAGCCACAATAGTAGTCAATGAAAGTTAATGATGCGTGGAGAAGGATTTATACATACGATAATATTGAAATTAAGTATTATTAGAAAGTTTACGAAGTAACCTTGTGATGGTAATAATTCAAATTTGGCTTATGCAGTCTGAAGCAAAAATTGCTTCGGTATATATTCAAATGAACTAAAGAGCAAAGTTGTGGACTTTTCAAGAAATAATCACAATGTCTGAGAATTCCACGACTAGATTTCAATGGAAGAGTTCATCACACATATAACTGAGTGTCAGTTATTGTTTAAGTGCATTAAACACATGCAACCTCTCATTCAACGAGTGCTTACCTTTTAGAGCGATTTGTATACCATTTTAATCATCGACACGAGTTTTTGTTATAACTTCAAAAAGACTACATGAAATGCTTGAGAAAATTACATACCATGCGCTCCCATATGTTTGATTAAAGATCACGTGATTTAGTTTTTATGAATTTATAATTAGCTACAGTAATCATGTCCTGAATGAAATTCTAAAAAGGCTTGTAACTTGAAGTACGATTATTTTTTCTTTAAAATAATAATTACAAAATATCAATGGACATAAATGTAATATTAACTCGTGGGTAATTTAACTTCAAAGGCGTTGATTTCAATACTTATTGATCGTTACGTGTTATAGGTTGTTCGAATAGACCTTGATTTTTAAAGCAAATCTTTTCAATACATTAGCCATAATAGGTATTAAACCTTCGTCAATGAAATGTAAAAGTTTTTACTACAGGTCCGTACGTATATAAACATATTTAACTTGTCTATACTCTTCTAAGTGTTTCCGTATCTTTTAAGTTTTGGAATGTGAGCTTTCATTCATAACTATACTTAGATATTCTATTCGGACTACTCATTTCTAAGTTCAATAAGTAAATTGTGAATTGAAGATAAAGAAGTGAAAATAAAAGTCTACTTTTATTTACAATGGCTTTACGTTTCGGATCTAATTTGTGTAAATTATTTGGACCGGAAGTGAACCACATTCGGAATTATCACAGATCTTTAACTGGTAGGAGTTTACAGCATGATTGGAACCAGTACCATAGGTGTTGTAGTACGGGTACCAGGAAGTATATCTCTACAACCATAGAGCCTGGTACCAGCAGACCTCCTGATAGTCGCAGACAGTATTGTACAACAGCATCGGAGGGTAGGAGTATTTTCGCTTATCGTAACGTAGATTACATCGTTGACGTAAAAACAGGAGACCAGATTCATGCTGGGACAGACGCTAATGTGTACATAATCTTACACAGCGAAACTGAGGAGCAGACGAAACCTATTAAACTTGATTATCTGTTCAGAGATGACTTCGAAAGAGGACAACTTGATTCTTTTCAACTTAA
This sequence comes from Mactra quadrangularis, assembly GCA_025267735.1. Classification (NCBI taxonomy): domain Eukaryota; kingdom Metazoa; phylum Mollusca; class Bivalvia; order Venerida; family Mactridae; genus Mactra; species Mactra quadrangularis. Next base: position 13,766,023 of record CM046308.1, on the reverse strand, counting down.
GAATATAGGTCATCTCCGTGACATCACCAAACTTGAGCTATGGAGAGATAACTCTGGTTTTGCTTCTGATTGGTTTGTTGATTACATCGAGGTCGAAGCTTTACAAAGTAGAAAACGATTTATGTTTCCATTTTTTCGATGGATAAAACCTAACCGTCGGTATATCATACATCACATGGACAATTGTCTACCACAGTTCGATCCTCAACCTAAATATAGACTTGAAGAAATGGAGTATAAGAGATCTGTCTACGAATGCGGCCAGAAAGTCCCAGGAGGACCAAGTCAGGTAAGACAAAACTTATGTAGTCATTGATCTGGATATTTAGAATGGTTCATTGTAGGTATAAGAAAATATTATAAATTATACAGTGATGGCAATCCATTTGACAACAATGAGGTAATTGGTTCCTTCGTGGATATAACTAACACATAAAAGGACCCGCCGTTGTATAATGTACAGTATGCCACAAAGAACAATTACTATTTTTATTTTAACATATTACGTTGACATAAATATTTTGGGAAAAAATCAAAGAAATATGATTTATCGTGTATTAGCTTACTGTTGTGATAATCATATAAAATAGTAAAATTATAATGGTGATAATGATGATGATAATGATGATGATGATAATAGTAATAAATAATGTATCAAGTTTGATAGGTTTCGTCTGCTCCTAATTTCACTGTGTAAGATTATGTACCCATTATAAAACGGTAGATATTGTAATTTGTATAAATGGAGAAAAATGCACACCATTGTAGAGTTTGTTTATGATCGTTCTGGATAAATTGAGACAAATCTTAAGTATATTCTATGGGCCGATTGCATAATTCAAGTTTTATTTAGTCTAGTTTAAGACCTAGTCAGAGGCTTACTAGCCTTGAGTTTGTCTCTCAATTGCATAATTCAAGTTTAATTTTGTTTTAGCAAGTCTAAGTCTAGCTATCCGGGGGATAACAAAACTTGAGTTTTGTAATCTCGTAGTACTTAGTCCTCAGGTAGGATAAACTATAATTGAAGTTTTCTTTCGTTGCATCGAAAAAAATACCACTTAATCATGAGAATTTCGTGTTTATCCGTTGCAATATGTGGGCAGCCATTTTTTCAACTCACAAAACTTATATATTTTCTAAAACTCAGTCTTAAACTACCCCCGTCGCAGGTTTAATTTTAATGGTGTGTTAGACTAAATATAAACTCAAGTTTCGCCTAAACTGTATTTATGCAATCCAACCAGTTTTTTGCTTAATCTAAGACTAATTAAACTACATTTGTGCAATGAACAGGGTTTAAACTCAGGTTTAAACTTGAGGTTATCTTTTGTTCACATTGAAACACTGTTTACAATAATAATAATAATGATGATGATGATGATAATAATGTATAATGATAATATTTATAACGGTGATAATAATGATAATAATAATTATATAAAATAGTAATATTTATAACGGTGATAATGATGATAATAATGATAATAATAATCATATATAATAGTAATAATTATAATGGTGATAATGATGATGATGTTGATGATAATTATGATAATGATAGTATTGAATCAAGGAATACACATTAAATATCATTTACATTTAAATCAGTTAGCCACTGTGTAGTTACTGAAATAAGTGAAGTATTATTATGACTCATGTCATATATGAAATATAATTATGAAATTTATATAAAGGCTATATTTAGAAATGATAATTTATCCAACTTTTGTAAACGTGGCGAGGCTATCCACAAAATTGTGGGGATTGAAAAAAATGATTGATGATAAAAATATCTTATTTTGAAACACGCATAAAAAATCGTATGATCTGAGTTCATTTTGTAATGGATTATCGTTATACATGACTGTATTTATAGCCTGGAGTCTATTTGTAGGTTTCCGGCTATAATTGATGCGAACCGTCATAGATGTTGAACTTTGTATGAACTATTTATTGACTCCCTGTTGTACAAATGGCGGTTTTCCTTGAATGTACAATGCCGTCCAAAATATTTTTGACAAAACTGTGTTTTTTTTAGAATAAACGAATTTACATTTGTCCAAGAAAATTAAACAAAGAGTGATATGAACACTTTAATTTTAAATCTGCTTTAATGAGTTTGAAAATAAAGGCTTTGCATTGTTTTACATGAATATTCTTTGATTTTAATACCGTTACCTGCAAAATATTTCATCAGTTTTTCTCAAAATAACGTGTTTCTAAGAACTTCTTGTGGTCCCTGTATATCGCCCGTAGCGGAACGTAAACTTAGTAGAATTGCATGTATATCATCAGTTCTGAACCCAATTTCTAAGCTACGGTCAGACAGAATACTTTAAGGTTCTGGAACTGTAATGGTGACCTTCCACAATCCTTATAATGATATTGTTTCTTGAATCTATAATATTAAAGACATTGAATGGTGAAATTTTAGGGAAGTTTACCGTTCGTAACTTAAGTTATGTGCAATTTTATAACGTGACCCTTGATTTTCAAAAAGACCGTAAATTGTGCTTGGACAAAAAAAAGAAAAAAAATCAAATTCTGCAGTTTTATAATCAAATTTTAATCAATTTTCCTGTTACACAATCATGTCATGATAAACCAGAACAATCAGATTACACTTTGGACAAATACTTATAAAAATATAGATAACATGTACCCTCTAAGCAAAAATCCGAGTTTTTAAGTGTTCAAAAAATTACTCTATCTTTAAAAGCAAATATCTCAAGTTTAAAGTTAGTAAGATACATGCAACTAGTTTTAAAATTTTCTGCTGTCTTATCTGCCCACAATATAAAATGTTAAAGCAATTTTACCGTTTCTAAATTTATTTATAAGAATTTGTATAAGCTTACTTTAATGAAACTGCAAGAGAATTAAAACTACATTGTATTACGACTATCTAAATGCACGTATACGTACATGTAACAGCTATTTTTGCTTTAAATTCAAAATTTTGCACATTAGAATGGCATACTATTTACAGGTTTTGTAAAACATTGTATAGGAGGAGATATTTGATTAAGGAAAAATGAACAGGGTTTCTTTTAGAAAATATTTGTCATCTGAGAGCTGTAGATAAAATAACTATCACCTTTTGATACATCTAATATGCATTGAATTTGTTTTCCTCTTGAATGTTAGCAAATTTTACTACTTGAGCTAGTATACTAAAATGCAATATTTTACTAAAGATGTGAAAATAACTAGAGGAACAGTATAGCATGTACAAGTATTTGTATAGCAGCAGTGGTCCAGTGGTAGAACGTGCGCTTGGGATCAAGAGGTCTTGGGTTCGAACCCCACTAGGAGCACGGCTAATTTCCTAGAGAAAGAAATTAACCTACAGTTGTTCCACTCAACCAAGTTGTAAGTGGGTGCACTGAGAGTCACCTGGCCGAAGGTGGCTTTCAGTGATCAGGGTTTATCGTACGACATAGTAAAGTCATCTGAACATATAAACGCAGACTTTAAACCACTTTTTTTGAATCGAGGATTTACAATTGTAATGTTAGCATATACAAATGTCACGTGTTTTCATGTTTCTGTGCATAAATTCTATTTGCATTTTGAATCGTGCGTTGAAGATTGTTTAAATGTTCAGTGTTTTACATGTATGTTTGAATAATATTCGATGATAAAATACACGACATAGCTTATCTGTATAAATAAGTGTGTGGGTTTGTGGTTTCGTCTTAGCATTAAACTTTAACCACCGAACAAATAGAAAATGTCCATGATAACAGTAGGTTTTTTAGTCGAATAAAATACTTGTACAACGACAATCATGGGCGAGTCCTGACTTTTTCTTACGGTAACTGACAGTTTATGTTGGAATTCGGGTTAATGTATTTCTGAAAACATGCGTATAAAACTAATAATTCAAAATTTATGAGTTTTTTCCTTTGTATAATATAAAAACTTAGAAATTTTGTTGCCTGATTATATGCAAAAATAATCACCCTGTTACAATTTGATTAGTAAAATCGACAAGATAAAAAAAACACGGAATAAAATTACATTCACCGATATAAGGGAAGCAACTCGTGTGGGTAAAATAAGGCTATATCAAGGGAGGTAATTACAGTGTTAAGTTAAAGAATCAAGTTTAACGTCGGGCTCATGGATCTTTAGCTATCATGTCGTAATCGTTCCTCTTTATGAATAGACACATCTCGATGTAAAGATAATATATTTTTACGAGCTATATACATGTAGTTTGTTTTTGGCTTGACGCCGTTGCAACACAAAGTATAGGTCATATCACGGCAGTAAGTCAACCTTCTCACCATTTCTGGAAATGCTAAATCTCTGAATGTCCATTTCCTTGGCGCATACATCCGACAGTCACTGACAACTGCCCTACATTGTTAAGGCTCAGTGGTAGGAGAGAGAATGGTCGTAGAAATTATGTCATGACCAAGTTCTACGAATGAACGCCCCGCCCGAGAATCAAACCCACGATCTCTCGATTGGTAGACTTGCTTGCTACCGACAGAGCTAGTCAGGTTGGATAAAACTAGGTCTGAAACAGCCTGAGGTTGCTTGTTCTCATCGTAATATACTGTAGTATACATTAATTAAAATTTCTCTTTATGAGTCTAGACAATCAGACAGTGATTTATAAAACTATAAGACTATGGTATTCGATGATACTTTAATGATATTTGCTATGCTGCATGAAATTCTTGCGATAAAACTGTCTGCATTTGTTCTTACTTAATGCAACAAATAAAATATATGTACTTAGTATATACAATTCATATTATTTCTGATCGGTTCTTTTCCAGTAAATGTATCCAAAGAATTTCGTCTGCATGCATTCTCTTTCTTTTATATTCTAATGTACATGTATTTTGATTTCGTTCCGCGTAACATGTTGCGTTTCAAAATAGAATGTTTACTTTGGATGAACATTCAGATAAACTTTCAATCACATTGTTAATGCAATCTCTCTTTTAACAAGTGGTCTGGTATACAAATTGCTGCAAAATTAAATTAAATCGAAACATATTGTTTGCATTATGTGCAATGTGGTATACTTCAATAGAAACTTAGGAAAACATCTCGTGCGTTCATTAGCAAGTAAAATGTGTTTGCGTGGAAGTTGGCATGCCGTTCCAAATTAATTGAATGTAAATAATAAGCATGTTATATGTCCAAAATATATTTTAGTAGACTGAACACCAATAGCGTGTTCAGTTACCGCGAACGTTACAGAACGTTACATAATGATACATTCGGAACTCATCGGCCATTCGCTGCGAATAATCTCGGACATATTTAGACGCTATTTTGAAACTACCGGTGTTGAAGTAAACAAATATATGATCGTGTAGGCATTGAGTGATGTTTCATTTTTAGTCCGTAAATTTTGAAACATCACTCATTGCCTTAACGATCGCATATTTGTGTATTAGATTAGATTATACGCAGCGAATGGCCGATGAGTTCCAAATGTATCGTTACGGAACGTTCTGTAACGTTTAGTGTAATTGAACAGGCTACAAGTCTCTAGTGCACAAATTAACAATCGTATATACTCGACGATTTTCGTGACAAAACCCCTTTAGTTGGGAACACATAGGTAATCCACATACAAGATTTATTTCTAGTCACATGGTGTAATCAAGATGGCGTTCAAGATGGCGTCAAAAATTGCTGCATTTGTTAAACCGCTCGGTTTTAATGATTCCGAAAAGCGATCAATATGACCTCAGATGTTTTGAATGTCATGGCTTGTTGTTATTTATCTATATTTTACTAATTTATCATGAAGTATCATATTTATTCTCGCATTGATTTTAATTAATTTTCATCTTCAATTTCTCTTGTGCAACACACACAAAAAATGGCGTCAAGTTTTTGTTGTTAACAAATGTATTTTATATGGGGTGTGGCTAAGAAATACCGATCTGTAAGTATACTCGTGGTGTATTAAAACAACTTTTCGCCAGAAAATCAAATATTGTGCTGTAATGCTGAATTAGAGCGACTTTCTGTTAAATTCATTGTTTATATTAATTGGGAAAATGTTGGAACACTGTTTCTAACAGTAATATATTTGAACCGGAAGTTGACAATGTTCAGTTATAAAGGGAGATAATTTCAGTTGTGAAATATGTATTTCTAGAAAAGATTATATCACAAAAAGAGTTTTAATCTGTGTAGCTATTTCAATCAATTATTAATTCCTCTGAAGGGAGTAACCAAAACACCCCCTCGATAGGGTTGCAACTAGTAGTGTATTACTAACGCTCGCTATGACCATGAAGCGTATTCATGAATATTCAACACATTCCTTTTGACATAAACGTTAGCTCGGTGATATTTAAACAATAATGAGAGGTTATTTCCGTTCCTACTCGTAGTCTGATATGTTCGGTTATAGCTAACAAATTACAAAAACACTTTTTATAACACTAAATCTGTGTCTTGTTACCTAGAAGGATCAACAACCCATTGTAAAAATTTACTTAGTTATTTTACGGTGTCCAGTGCACCTTACCTTGTTTTCCTGGACCATTGTTCACAGCTAGTACTCACCTACCCTTCAACGAGGCTGTGAGCTTCTCCGTATATCTTTTTAGTGGAGGAAAATTGACATAATTAACCTCCCCTGGAAGATTCGAACCCGTACCCCATTCGAGACACAATAGTGCTTCCAACGCGGTTTCCATTGTAAATAAGCAGAGGTAATGTGATAAGTACCAGTACCGTCTAATAATATGGAAAATGATTACCGCTAGGGGATACGTGTTCGATTTCCACCCGAGTCGGTTAACTTATACCCTACCATGAAAACTTTCTCCATTAAAAATAAATAAATTAAAAATAAGTTGCCGGCCTTGTGGAAAGGTATGCTTGTACTGCTTATAGACAAAGTTTCAAACAAGTTAGATTAAGTGTCTGACTGCCCTAAAGAAACTAAATTATATCTAACCCAATACAAACAAGAAATGTCTTTAAAAAAGACAAACGGCGTCGATTTAAAAACAAGAGGGCCCAAAGGGCCCTGGGTGCTCACCTAAGGAAAAGGTCAAAGGTCACAGAAGAGCCATTTACATAGGACCACTAATGTTAAAACCTATTTTTTGACGTGGTGATGGATTGCCAGATTCCGTTAGTATTTGCTCATACAAGTTGTGACCACGCATCATCACTTCATCAACAACATTTGCAGACCAGTTTTGCAGACTTGGCACATGATTGCCTACCGTAAACAATATGACAGCCAATGCAATTGCCGTACACTGATAACCACAGGGAATTGTCATGTTACCTCCCTTTGATTTTTCCAACATACCTTTAATATACTTATATACAAGGGGTACAACTGCGTTTACTAGACCGATTCATCTAGATTTCTTATTTTGTGGCTCACAAAAAAGACTGATACCCTAGTAGCACTTTAACCGCACGATTAAATTGATTAAACATAACTCTTCGAGCTATGAATATTAAATGTTTCATAGGGCAGATCATTAAAACACTCGCCAACAAAAAACTATTCTTTTTGACAAATAATTTTTAGATATTCAAAATATGAATTTCAAGACCTTTCTAGTGATATAAAATGCAAAATTGTTTGATGAAAAATGACTTAGTAATTGCAATTTTAAAATCACTGTGTTTTCATTGTATTTACTCGCTATCATTTCTTGCCAACCAGCGAAAGGTTACCTGTAGTATTTATCAGCTCCTTGTTACTATTTATAGACATCATAACAATAACAATGAACTGGTGTATATGTGGAGCTGTGACTCTCGAAGTGTAAACCCCGGAAACTGGACGTAGTGAGGCTAAATTAATAATTATTGGGTTATATGTCAGACTTTTTACTAGAAACCGGTTCACATCTGGAGACGTAATTCATTTTACCAATAAAATATTGTGTTTGACACGTAACTTTTTATTGTTACAAAATAAAAAAACACTTTGGAAAGCAATAGAAGTCTACCCCCAAAAAAATATCTACGAACGAAGCAAAATTTTGTAAAACACTGCATTACAATAGTGTGGCCTTTATTTTTTCGCGCGTGTCAGGGCCATCCAATCGAAGAGGGGTTTTTCTCTGTTTCCCCCGTACGTCATTCTCAGTGCTTATAAAATCATCCAATAGAACGGCGGATTTCCGAAATCCCCAGACAGACGTCATTATACAGAAATGTAGGTCAAAATCCAGCTTAGACAGCTACGCCGAAAAAAGAAGACAGTAAGTCACAGACTGATCATATATGACAACTAGACAACTGTTCGCATGTGATGATACTTTTTTGATGAGATAAACAATTTTGTGATCAAATTCTGTGATAAAATACTTACTTATGATTCGCTGAGCACTTAATGTTGTCACGGAAATCACTTTAAAACCGGATCTGTATTCGATACAATATAACGTCAGGCAGGAAACATATGTAACTACTGTGTAACCTATTTTAATTACCACCTTTCTACACTCACCACTAATCATCTCAAACTGTTCCTCTTTCAAACTCTTGTACGTAGAATGCAAATATCATAACAAAAATGACATACCGCTCAACAGTTACCTCTCTCTAAGCCTGTAAGCTATCATATAATAATCAAAGTATTGAAATACAGAAAGACTTTCGTGCACATTGAAACCTAACGAATCCATTCAAGATTACTCCGTACACATTAGATTCAAGTACGAATCGAGCAGGGCAAAAAATGCAGGCGAAGTGTTTATTCTACCCTGTATTACTGGCAAATAATACTGCTTAGTGTATTGGCGAGATTTGACTCCGCCCATCCACACGCTTATCAATATCAGTAAACATAACATAACATAACATAACATAACATAACATAACATAACATAACATAACATAAAATAAAATAACATAACATAACATAACATAACATAACATAACATAACATAACATATTCTTTATTTGTTATCAATATAAGTAAAAACCTGTCACTGACGCTGAAACAAAGACGAGTCAATTAATTGACGGAACTACTTTTATCGCCTAGAAATTAACTGCGTAGTAAATCAGAGACACATGTATCACTCCACATGTTAAACTGGTCAGGCATTTGAATGGTCGATAGTATTCGACTTGTGGTATAACTAATGCCTTTCGGCGAAATCGCGGAAAGTCTAAAAAGGATCCACTGTTTGCATTCTAGTTCCCAGAGGTTTTCAAGCTCCTCGATCTAACTAGACGAGAATCTTGATAGCCTCTGGGTACGAGGCTGTCTGATGGCTGTAGTTGAGGGGTTTCACCGTACATTGAAATGAATGCGTGAACAACGTCGCGTTTTTACTCTTCCGTATTTTTTCATATTTTGCATTTCGAATTTCGCATACCATTCAGAGCAACCTATTTTATAGTACATTAAGTATGCGATGTATTCGGCTTGATAAAAGTGAATCTGGATAATTATTTAGAAAATTAGGGATAATTTGTCAGATTTATGGAAATCTGGTATTTTTTTGATAGATTGGTCACGTGACTTCATCAAATGTACGCATTAATGAACAAACTTATATAACTCATAACTTGAAGTCTGCGTTATATAGTAGATATGTATATAGTTGATTTTTATGTTATTGTTTTTGTGGATCAATTTTAACGTTTACCATATTCACTTGGATACATAGTGACATAAAGTGTTATTTTACATATTTTATCGTCCCAGTGTCATTATCATTTTCGAATTGTAAGGATTAGACTTATCGTTTTTCTCCATCTGAAGTATCAGATGAACATAATGAAACATCACGCTAACCATACTGTGAAATAGATACATAATGTATTTGTACATTTCTAAATATAATATACGATCTGTTTTAAAAAACAATACGATTGTTTCATTGTTTCATATGTAATATATAGATATACATTTGTTCTTTTCTAAATATAAAAGTTTCCTCTTTTTACAAGAAAGCAACACAATTATCCACTAGTGTTTTTTATACTTATTATATTACATGATAAAAACGTGTTATTGTGTGTAGTTTATGTTCGTATGAAAGGAATACTTGTTTGGAGGATCTCACTATCGTATAAAAGGATGTGAATTTAGACAAGTTAAGTGTTGAGGTTTCTGATGGAAAAGATACGTTCGCTCATCTTAGTATTCAAATCTACTCGGCGTATCTATACATCAACATTAAACAATATATTGTAATGATTCACTAACTCATTTGACTCATTCGTCTTAGTGAACTCACGGAAACTATTCTGTGAACAAAATATCTCAATTAAATCGACACAGTAACAGATTAATGTAAACTACAACTTCCGATTTTCTAGATTTTTGATAAACATTTTTTTCCGGGTTAAAACCGACTGTGAGAAATTGTTGTTCATTTCAAATTCATCAAGCGAAGAATTCTACGAATAGAAAAACGCATCAAAACTAGGAGTGTATTGTTGAAAGCTAGTTAAAAATTTTAAAGTTTTACTAGAAAATTGGTCACCTGTAGACGCTGAAATATTTTGTTGGCTTGAGGACCTCAATCTGGATGTGAATTGTTTGTTTGGATTATAGTTTTTTTTGTTTTGGATTAAAACTGTTACAGAGGATATCCGAATCTACTGTTATTGCAATCTTGGATCGTTTTTACCCGTGATTAATCAAGAATTAGCTAAACCAGATTCTAATCGCCATGGCAACCAAGACTGATTACGTTATTACTGTGCGAACAGGTGACCGGAAACGAGCTGGCACCGATGCAAATATTAGAATAATCCTGCATGGAAAAGGCGCTAAAACAGATAAAATGCGTCTGCACAATGTGTTAAAGAATGATTTTGAATGTGGACAAATTGACGAGTTTGTACTTGAAGACCAAGTTGATTTAGACACGATTGATAAGATTGAGTTATGGCGGGACAATTTTGGTCTTGGTAGTCGATGGTACTGCGACTATATCATTGTAGAGAAAAAATGCAATCGTGTAAAGTTTCCATTCCCTATATATAGATGGGTGAAGGCTGATGTACATCATATTTTCCGTCTTCATGATACTATGTTACCTATGCAAGACCCAATGGCTGAACAAAGATGGAAAGAACTGCAGAAAAAGAAAAAGAAATATCAATTACATATGAACATACCAGGTGGACCTGCACAGGTTAGTCTATGGTTTGATTGCTAAAATACAAGCTTTTTTCATATTCAACTTTTCCCATATCTTATATGCCCAGATACTGCTAGATACACCCATGAAAGAGCACTTATGAAGCATTTATAGGTTCAAACAATATATTTTAAACATTATAAACTATGACACTTAACGCTAAACACTTATTATTGACCTAAATGGTCTAATTTTACTTTATATACAACTAAAAGTCATGTATAGTATGGAGGACCGTAAAAAGCATTTTTGGATGGAGTGCTGTATTTAAGGCAATCTCGTACTCCGAGGCTAGTATTGAGAATCCTACTAGACTCTGGGAACGAGAATGTATTTCAGGGCAGATAGGTCTGGTTTAGTTTTCTAAATCTGGCTGAGTTTAAATAGCATTTCTTACATAACTATTTGACACAATGATACAAGGCGGTGGTAGAAGGTGGAGTACAAACTCATTTAGTGTTGTCAAATCCTTGACAACATAATATACAATGCAGTTGAAATTCTGGTGGCTTTTACTTTTGATTTCTTTCTTTTCTTTCTCCCACCCTGGCAAGCTTTCCTTGCTTGACCGCTACTGAACAGGTTATGTAAATTGTTAAGTCAGAAGTATAGGGATTATGTTACAAGGGCATACTTTTTGTTGATGCAGTAACAGTTTTCAAGGAATGTCGCTTTTTAAGAAAGACGACATTACCTTCATAAAGTGTTTAAGTCTTGACTCAACTTGAGCTGTGGTGCTAACCTGCATGAAACATAAACCCCGAAAATAGTTCAGAACTCGTTCTAGAACTGTTTTCATCGATATACCAAATCAATTTATTTCCCATCCTTCATTAGTTATCTAAGTTCAAGAAAACTTTTGATAACACTGGGTATAAAATATAAAAAGACGCTTCTCTTGTTTGGTATTTCAGAATTATCTCTTTGCTGAACATTTGATTAGAAATTCAATTGCCTAGTCTACGGACTGGCTAATGATGAAAGTCTAACGATTGAGAAGCTATTTAGCTATTGATAGCTATCTTTTCTTGAAAACAACAAAGTTCAGAACTAAGCAGGGATAATTATCATGTTGTTTTACCTATCCTATGATCATAGTCTGTATATCAGTACATAAACAAATGTGAGGTTGTATTTTATATAAAAAATGAAGCATGTTTTATACATATAACATACCTATCATTTGTATGATCAGTTAACCCCTCACGAGCCTAACGTATTGAACATGACTGTATGTTATACAGTGTACATCGTCTTTCCTGACTCTAAAATAGTTCATGTGCGTTATACTCGTTTACAACCACGAGTACAAATGTATATATATTTCACGCATTCCTTGCGTACAGCCGTCAACCACGTGTTTGTCCATTACTCGTAAACAATGCTAACTGCCGTTTGTGAATATTACACGTGCACTGTGCTCATTGCCTATTATCACGTAAACAATGAGCTCTTTGTCAATGACGTATGTAGCGCTACTTTACCGTAGGGGGATATGTTGATAGATGCTGTGGGTCTAAATGTAGTTTTACTTGTCCCATGTAATACTCACGTATGTAATACTTGTGTGTTGTTCAGGTTCGATACTATATCTTCCTACCAAGTGAGACGTTTAGCGTCAAGAGTGCGACATTTAGCGTCAGTTGACTTTTTGTGCAATGTTTTGTTTGTGCGACGTTTTGCTCAACGTTGCGACGTTTATAGTCAAAATGATTGCAACGTTTAGCGTTGGTTATGACGTTTAGTGTCAGTGTTGCAAAGTTTAGCGTCAATTGCGACGTTTGATGGTGTTACGACTATTAGTGGCACTAGGCGTATATACATTTCATGAATATAAAGCCCTTTGATACTAACAATGTAGTTATAGTTTAAAATGCACTCAGTCGTCAACGACATCTGTGGATGTCATTTGTTGTCAACGACTTATGTAAATTACACAGTTATATTATGCATTGCTGGCAAAGACAAATATGTACATCACATGCATTCAATACTTAAACTTAAACTCTTAAACTTTTTCATTTGATTAAACGCCTATTTCTACATAACATATTCAATGGCGTTGTACAAAAATATAGATTATAAAAAATTAATAAGTAAAAACCCTCCACCATAAATACATAATGTATATACAATAACACAAAACAAAATAAAATTTATCACACATGATGTAATATAGTGTGCAAGTGTACATGTTTTATTATACCTACATCATTCAAAGTTCATGATCCTACTTAATTTTACATTTTTATCACTAATTTTACTTTTTTTTTATTTCATATTAAATGTTGGTGTCCTGAACAGTATAACATGATGCCACTGTTAACCGGACATGTCCTGAACAGTGTAACATAACGCCACTGTTAACCAGACTTTCCCTAAAGGTGTCGAAACATCACCTTTAAAGGGCCCTTAATACATCCCCAAAGGTGTCGAAACATCACCTTTAAATACGCACCATAGGCTACGTTTGTGCGTGTGTGAGACATCTTTATCTAGATTGTATGTTGATCAATGTAGAATACATAGCAATGTCATTTTACTATGTATAGTCAATGGTGTTTATAAAATCGTATTACATTGCTGAGTGTAACACACAAAAAACTCCTTTTCATGAAGTCTCTATCCAATTTACGATAGTTTTATTAATGAAATTTGAGTAATATCGTTTTCAATTTTGCTACACTTTTCTGACGCATGAGATGTGATTTTCATAAATTAACTTTTTTATTTCTAGTGCTTGTAATATTTAAAGCATAATATGGAAATTTATGAATCTGACTTTCCTTTCAAGGTTCGTATATTAATGATGGTCGAACTAATTATTTTGTGTCACCCTGTATCGAGTAGTTCAGTCAATCAGAAATAGAGATGTCATAAGTTTTCAAAGATAATTTACTTGTTTCTATGGTAATATATAGAGAGAGCTGAACGAAAAGCAATTTGAACTCCATCTGTAAATAAAGGAAGTTATAGTTTTGTTTCATACAGACATCGATATGATATATGAATATGTTTTTTTTAATCTGCAACAATAGCATTCGTTTTTTCAGTAAATAATACGCTAACTTACATAATTCGGCAGCATATGAGACGTTTTGCAATTCGTTTAATATCGGGCGTTTCCGTATCATTCGTAAAACATACGTTTGTATAAAGCTTACAGCTGAGGTAACTTACGGAAATAGTCGAATAGTAAAGATAGCTTTCAGAAAACTCTGAGTTCGCCGAGGTTTGGCAGTTAAAACACAGGTCACGGACATTGTTTGTCACGTTTGCTTTCAGAAATATCATTTGGGTCCATTTTGTGATTATCATATTTAATATATAACTACATGTACAGATATGACAGAGGATTACCGAGTAGTTTTACTACATTTCGCCGGAAATGAAACTTTACTTTTTATATAGTTTACGACAATAACTATGCCGATATTTGTAGTTGTATCGCGACCTTGTTTTTGATAAATCTTATGTACTCGTAGATATAATAAGTTGACTTATGTAGCAACTGTGGTATTTACTAACTTAGGACTTTCCTTACCTTTAATATAAAACTAATTCACGTGTGTATAAGGAAGATATCACAATTCATATCGTGATCAGTCATTTGAGATCGTCATCCATTGTCATTGCTGTGAACGTGTGCATACAAACCTTAGCAAACATTATTTTGTATACGCTCCCCTCGCAGCTCAGTGGATACATTACATTCAGCAAGTGAACGAGTTTATTTTTCGATCCGATGCATTGGAGAGTCTATTTTGTATAAGACGTTTACTTCTTCTTCTGTTAGTTGTTTATTTGTTATCCAAAGTCCGTCCGCTCCCAAGGATGCATAATGTGTTACCCTCGGTAGGAACTTAACTTCAAACTTGAAATTAGAGCTCCGGAGTTGGAAGAAACTTCTTGCTCTGCTGGTCTTCGTAAAGATTCTAGTCAGTGTTGCCCTCTCCATTTCTCAATCGAACATGTGACCGGCTACGGCTGGATTGCATACACCAATCAAAATAAAGCTCTTCAGAATAGCTGCATGTGTTTATGAACAATGATATCAGGATTTAATACAGTAAAATTTCTCTTGACATAAAATGACTATGCACCTCTCAATAGAAAGACTCGTATGTTTAACTGTGACTAATCTTAACAGAATATCTGCCTAGTGCCTACGTCTATGTAAAATGTTACTTAAATTACATGTGAGAACAATTTCTGTAGACAGTGACTATTAGTTCATCAAAAATTAATGGAATAGACTCATGTGCTAAAACTGAGACTGTGTCATTTTGATATAATTTGATTAGTCAACTCTCGGCGTTGTGATAAATCTGAAATTTCCCCTATTTCGCGATCACAATTTGAATTGAAAGTTGATAGTAGATAGTCAGTATTTTTTATAGTCGCTGATACTGATTTAACTAGTGTCTCAGGTGACAGTAGAATAGGTTTAATGTTTGTATTCTATTGAAATACAGCGATCACTGTATAGAATGGTTAAGAGGGGAATATCTTCATTGAATTTACTATGCGAATGTACACATTTTATTGTACTCAATTAAACCGAGTGATAAATTTTACGATTTTTTTGTCGTAAGGCACAAATGTGCCTCGGTGTCTTATTACTATACTTGAAGCAATTGTCGTACTGTCGCTATGTGTGGAATTATTAATAAAATTATCTATATATGATCATTTATATTAAAACTATTTGCGAGTTTATGTGAAACGTATATTAGTTTATTTCAGTATTAACTGTTTATGAATATATTTTGTTTGTGAAGTTTACAGCTACGTTTCAGTTAAACTTGTCTTACCTGATATACATGTATAGAACGAGTGATTTTTAGTTATATTTTGTCGTTTTTAATTCGATAGTGTTAATTCATTGAGGTTATTTTTGCATGTGAGTATTAAGTATCAAATGAACGTCTTTGAGGTGTACAAAATAATACAATTAAAGTGCACATGAATCTATTTCGATTTAATTAAATTGTTGTGGTTTTTGACTAAAATTACAGGTGAATATATTATACTTAGTGTAATACATGGATTTTATTTAGTTATAACCTCGTATTTTCATATCCTGTGAGTGGTGTATTTACCTAGGATAAAAATTTGAAGGATCTGAAGGTTAATAGTGGGTGGATGTTAAACACTTATCTTTTTATATTGGATAAATATCAATAGTGCATAGTTTGTGATCAAATTTTATTGGATATGTGTAATTTATTCCAGCATTATTAAAAAATAATGATATGTTTTATAGTTCGAACAGATGTGGATTGCTTGTAAACAAACATTAATTTCGTGTAGTATGCTTACATAAATTAGTTACGTTGGTTTGTTTTGGTATATTCATGTATATGAATAAATAGTTGGTATTACTTGACATTCCAAAACGTTTTTTTTTTCTCCGTTGCAATATAAATCTTTAACGTATGTGTCAGAAACATATCTTTTTACTGACACCTTGATAGATAACTCACTAAGTTATTGTCTCTCATTTTGGCGCTCGCTGTGATATTATAGAATCACGAGGGATAGTTACTTACACACCATGGATCCAGTGGACTATGTCTTCACTGTGCGTACTGGAGACCGGAAGAACGCTGGCACGGACGCTAATGTTAAAGTTATCCTTCACGGTGACAATGGACGAAAAACAGAAAAGATGAAACTGCATAATACACTGAAAAATGACTTTGAACGTAGCCAGACTGATTTGTTTACTATTAAGAAACAATTTAAAATTCGAAAAATTGAAAAACTCGAACTGTGGAGAGATAATTTTGGTTTAGGAAGTGACTGGTACTTAGATTATATCAAAGTTAAACAAAAAGATAAGGACATTGAATATGCATTCCCTGTGTTTAGATGGATACCACCAAAATTACATCTTATATTTAGAGTAAATGACACAATGTTGCCCCAGTTTGACCCTGAGGCTGAGCAACGGTGGAATGAGTTAAAATACAAACGAGAAAACTACATAATATGCCAGAAAATCCCAGGTGGACCCGCTCAGGTAAAAAAATCTGGATTTTTTTATAACTTCAGTCATGTTTATAAAACAGAATATTTAAAGTCTATGTAAACACTTTAGCCTATAGGTATACATGTATAATGGATGTAAACTATTTATATTTCGTATATGAAGACGTATTATATATCGGTACGGTATTGTTTGCTTTTAAGTCAAACTAGATCATGATGTGTATGTACTTAAAATTCAGACTGAAGCTATAAGTGTTAGCTGTTAAAAACTTTGTGGGAATTCTTGTAAAGATGATTTATTTGATGAAATATATATGCTTTAAGGACCTAAGAGGGTCAGTAGGCCAACCAGTTTATTTGCTGAAGTGACTTAGAGTGACTAAGTGGTTAAATATACAGTAAAACCTGTCTTCAATGACTCTATTGATGCTAAGGTTTTCAGACTTTGTTGTCTTAACATTGATCATGTTTTACCGATGATTACTAACCCCAACGGACCATACAACGCAAAATGTACTGCCAAACATTTCGTATCATTTAAATGTAGTTTATATGGTTACATCTACGATTATCTGCCTTTCCGTGCCATAGGCACTTAATGTTAAACCGTTGAACC
The DNA here is from genome assembly GCA_025267735.1 of Mactra quadrangularis. Taxonomy (NCBI): domain Eukaryota; kingdom Metazoa; phylum Mollusca; class Bivalvia; order Venerida; family Mactridae; genus Mactra; species Mactra quadrangularis. The sequence continues at coordinate 13,748,290 of CM046308.1, read as the reverse complement.
CACCATTTCGTACCAAATTCTAGAAATTTACCGTACACGTACCTACGGGTCATCAAGAATATTGATAACCTCTGGGTACGAGGTCGGGCTTTATCCGATTACTCTCTGGCCGTTTTCAACTTTCAAGAAAGCGGCTCTAAATGAGCTTTACACTATGTGGTGCCCAGCTTCATATATTAATGTCATAGCACTAGCGGTATCCAGTTTTGCGACTACATGGGCTTCATTCGAGCTTCATCAGTGTTTGACGGAGTTGGCGTGATAGAACATTGTATAATTCTTTGAACTTCATGCAGAATTGAATATTTGACACGTACGTGTTCGTACGTGTGTCAATGGTCTGGATAACTTTTCTGACACAATATTAATTGTTATACGGCTCATGTAGGTATCAGATAAGTGAGGTCTTACTGTATTATAGATTATCATGCAGATTTAGCGTGCAGGTATTGTTACGATCTGCTAGATAATTATAAAACGAGGAATAAGAAGAATGCTCAAAGATAAATATGTGACAAGTGACATGTTTGAAAACAGGTACTCTAATTATATGTGTTAATAGTACATATGCTACAGTCTATAACTTTGAGGTTGTATCGTCGTATTGCAGTTTGCAAGTCATTTTAGTTTATGTTCAGTTTTTTTACCCAGATGCGTTAAATATGTAAAGATGCATTATGTGCAAACCCTGGCTAAAACTCTACAAAATATTTAGTGTTTAGAAATTACAAATTCGGTCTGCAACTGGTCATATTCACCAGACACCCTCCGATTTTCAATTTGTCCTTGAGACAAGAGCTAGCCGAAGTTCACAAGTCCACAGTATATTTTCATATTATAATAATGTCCACTTAATGATACACCATAACTAGAAAATGTACAGTAAAACTCTTAAAAAGTGACAAGAGATATTCTGTTAGAGTATTTAGTAAAATGAGTGATAGTTCATTGTTACTGTAAACTTGACGAATTTTTGAAGTTGTCATTTTGTAAAATTTGATTCTGTTGTTGTGCCTACTTGGAGGTGTCTATTTATACATGTTAAATCGTATCTAATTAAAACTAGATATAAATCGATATATATTGCCTATTAGTACTGTTGTATAATTGTCACATCGTATTGTTGTCATATTTTATCACGCATCTTCATGTATAATATATAAGTATCACATGATGTGACCTCCCTCCTGTATGATAAAATCACAGAAATATGAGGCTTGAGGCATGTACATTTATACATAGTATTGTCCATCGTGTGAGTAGGATTATTACTAATATGTTAGGATATATAAGTCAATATTGACCATTCCTAACTTTAAGTTTCAAGTAAAATAACAGTTGATCATAAACAAATCCAAGGTATTGTTAAAACTTTGTTTATGTGTCCAAATGTAAATGTCAACCTTTGTTGTTTAAATATTCTAATAGTTTGGGTCATGGGAAAGGTCAATTGTTTTATTCGATGTGACACATTGATGAATTTTATCTGAATACCTGTGGCACATTCATTAACCCCGCTGATTTCGATACTCACTATTGTATTATGCACTCACTATCGATTATCGAGTATTTAAATCAGTGAGGTTAATAGATGCGCCACTAACGGATAAATTTACCAATACCTGGATTTTATCAAATTCAGTATTAAACATTTTTACTTTATAACTATCATCATACGCAGTATAGGTTTTAACATAAAGAGGGCGGACACAAATCATAATGGATTTAATTTGTTACTTCCTTGAAACAGCACAATATTCATTTTTATAGCATATGCATCCTCAATATCAGAAATGCGTTTTCAAAGCAGATTCTGGTGTGTTTTTGATAATTTCACATTCAATATTCATGTCTGGAAGACGTTTATTAAAATAAGATTAATAAGATAAATTCATCTACAAAGTAAAGGGCCACGCTGGTTTTCAGTTAGGCATCTTCATACATTTCTGAAAAATGATTTCATTATATAGTTGTTACATGCTATCCTTTCTACCCTTGAATTAGTACGTATCGTCTTATAATGATATAGTCCTACCTTCCTGTCTTCATTATTTCATATTTTAGTTTGAACGTAACTTCTGATAAAATATTTGATACCATGAGTATGCTTCTAAAAATAAAAAAAACTAGTTCTTTGGAAGCCAGTTGTCATCATCTTTAAATTTCACTACAGTTTAGAAAGTAGGGCTGTCACGATATACCGGTATACCGGTATATTGTAATACGCAGCTGCGACAATACGTTCCGCGGTAAGATTTTAACGTACCGGTATCTGGCGATCATTTTTTTTATTTCAATGGAAAATTCTTCCCTTCGCGAAATTAAAGTAGTGAAACGTCAGTTTTTCCATCTGTAACATCAAATTACCAGAATTAAACCGATTGGGACGCGTCACTGTCTTAAATGACCGTAAATACTTCATGAGGCTAGATTCTATTAGTAGCTGCATGTTAGATGTGCAATGTTTCTGTTAAATACAGCGGAGGCACAACGAATCTAAAAGCCCACAATGTATCGTGGTACGTATCGCGATCTACGGTGCCAGCGTATTGCAGTATATAGCGATACGCTTATGGCATATCGTGACAGCCCTATTAGAAAGCGTCTCGTTGTATGTGGTAGGTGTGTTGTTATGGCACTATGAAATGATTCATGTTCAGCGACTATATACTGTCTTAGCAGCTAAGAGTGATCGTTCCAGATTGCCTCCATCCTAAAGTACATTATTCCTTCCATTGATGTCATATAGGCATACTTAACATTTGGAATCGGGCCCTCCTAGTGGAATGGCTTTTGACGTACACATCACTCTGTCGTCAAAACAACAAAACCCCTACATACTCTTTCTAATCATGCATTCTAAATACTGGCTTTATACAGGCTCACCTTTTATTTCACTCAACAGTGAGGTCTCCACTTTTGGTGCTGTCACTCAGACATTCCCCGACCATTATCTTCTGAAAACCATCTCTAGACATATTCAATACAACTTCAACTTTGTTGGTAACCAATGGTGTCGTTGTATCGAGATTTCACTGTATAATTTACTGTCAACGTGACAATTCCCACATACCCCGTCCATTCGTTAGTGAAACCTAAGGCGTTTTCTGTGTGACCTCTAATTATATACCCTCCGTTTTAAAATGAGATTCTTTATAAATGAAACGTACACTTTGCTCTTCACATAAATGACTTTAAAGACGAATCTCCTTCCTTGATTGTATCTATATAATTCATTATCTGGATGGACAAGTACGCTGCTTGTGTATCATAAACAGACCGGAAGCATCATTGTTGCCTTTTTCAAATTTTGAAGTGCAGTTTCAAAGTAGGTTGTAGTGACCTTGATCATTTATCACAACTCTCAATATTTCTCAAGGCTGATTTTCGAATGATGGTGCACCTGTCTTCCTGGAAGAAATAAAGTCGAACTATCTAAGTATATCTTATCACATTAATTGTTAGAACTTGCTGATAGCTAATTAAGCGGTACATCTTAATGATCTCGGTTAAAGCCAACCGGAGTGTTTATATAAAATGGAATTTATTAGCACTGCTGATTTCACGAGAGAGGAGTGGTTCTGAAGCTTTCCAATTTTTCCGAAACGTTTTACTCACTGGAAAGATTTTAGATAACCAAGTAGGCATACAACTGAAGGGAAGAATGTTGAAAATTACTTTTGCCTCTCTCAGGTCATGCCAGTTTTGTACTTTTGTATGAACAAGTGCAGTCAAAAGTTTGTGCATGCGTTTATTCACGTGAATCATCGTCATTGAAACTAAGAGTTCTATCAATTAAACGCCTAATTTTAGAAAGCGCCAGTCAATAACATTTACACACATGTCTGAAAAACTGAAAAAGTGAGTTTAATTTTGAAAACTTAAATGAAAACTGTACAAAAATGAATAGAAGATTTGTCCTTTTTTAATCTGGATATAGCCAACTTGGAGCCATGACTTCTAGCATATTGTTCATTTTACATTGTAATTTATCAATGTTTTGTAGTTATGTACTCAAACGACCAATTTTGAAACTTAACAAGTTGAGGTAAAAAATATTCACTTCCTCGTTTTAAATATTTATTACATACAAACATTCTGAATGTACAATTCATTTCACCTTTTCAGTTAACTTTGAATAAACTCTTTGGATGGACCTACAATGCGTGATTCAAAAACGCTATAAGAAACTGTTGACTCATAAATTTAGAATCATTGAATTCTTTTTGACGGGTAATATATGAATAAAACGTACATATTGAAAATGGATATCGTCTGTTTTTGAGTCGTCTGCTCTGTGTCGTCTGTTTTGTGTCGTCCTTTTTTGAATTTAATAGAAGTGCATTGATGTTAAAACTCATTAAAATTTTAATTTGGCCTACAATGCGCATTTTAAATTTGCTAATGCATGTTTCAATACAATATACAAAATAGTACATAATAAGGTCGCTACAATTTGGCATTGAGATGATAAAACATAGTCATTAACAAAATTTGTAAGCCAACCCTGGTACGTTGATCCATGTTTTTTGCTTCGACACAGATATATTTAAAGCTGTTAATCCATGTTAAATTGTTGTGGTTAAATCTACTCAGTTGGAATTATTAAAAGCAGCTGATATTATTAAAATGTGGTTTCTAACCTTAACCCTATTCCTATTAGCAACAAACACATTTGCCTAACCTCTTACCCTATGAACGGCAAACACTTATCCAATTTCTAACCCTACAAGCGACATAACTAAACCCCGGTGCCTATTAATAGCGTACGATGTCATTCTGGGTAGCTCAGTAGGTAGCCCACAAGTCTACTGATCGAAGGATCGTAGATTCGATTCCCGGGCGGGGCATACTTTCGTAAAGCTTGGTCATGAAATAATTTTTACGGACATTCTCCCTCCTACCACTGATTCTTAATCATGTAGGACAGTAGTCAGTCACTAACTGAAGTATGTGCCTAGAAGTTGGTTAATAGCTTAATCCAGGGATTAAGCTTATCCAAGAACAGTGAGTAGGTGGAACGATCGCCGTGATATAACCTATACTATATGTCGCTACGACTTTAAATTCAACAAAAAATAATAGCATGCGGCTTTACTTTACCTCTATCCATATCAATAGCAAACAAGTACCGGTATGCGCAATTGTTATCTCATTAGACTTTCTTCGTAGAGTATAAATACATGGGCGAACCTTGCATGATGTGTGTTTTATTCACTAATATCAACAATGATCTTTGAACCGTGTCTGCACTGTTATTAAATATTTGATCTTTTTTACAAGGAAATACTGAAGCTGCTATTGTAATAATCTGAACCTCCTTAACTTCCTCAAATTCTCTACAGTACAAAGAGTTTACTAGTTAATGACTTTGAAATATACTCAGTTGTGAGAACAACGGAGGGAACATAATACAATAAAGTTCCGCTGTAAAGATCCTATTAATTATTGCAAAATCATGTATTTTTATGATCTATTTTTAGTCCTAATTGCTTAACTTTAGGATGGTAAAGCTCCATGTATTAAAACCATTTTACTATTAAGACCATTGGTTCTTGTTCAGAGATGACTGTTGCTTAGATTTGTCTGTTGTTTAGAGGTGACTGTTGTTTTGAGGTGGCGCCAGATGATAGATGGCTGTTGTTGAGATGTTGCATGCGTCGAAAAGTTGTTTTTGTTGAGATGTTGCTGTAATTTAGAGGTGGCTGTTGTTGAGAGATGTCTTTAGTTGAGAATAAGCCGTTATCAAGGTTAGGCTGCAGCTGAGAGATGGTTGTCGTTAAGAGGTTGGTGTTGATGACTTGTGGTTCCTGTTGAGAGATTACTTTGTTGAGATGTTGCTGATAACGAGAGGTTGTTGAGATGTTGCTGATAGCGAGAGGTTGTTTAGATGTTGCTGATAGCGAGAGGTTGTTTAGATGTTGCTGATAGCGAGAGGTTGTTTAGATGTTGTTGATAACGAGAGGTTGTTGATATGTTGCTGATAACGAGAGGTTGTTGAGATGTTGTTGATAACGAGAGGTTGTTGAGATGTTGTTGATAACGAAAGGTTGTTGAGACGTTGCTGATAACGAGAGGTTGTTGAGACGTGGCTGATAACGAGAGGTTGTTGAGATGTTGCTGATGTCGAGAGGTTGTTTAGATGTTGCTGATAGCGAGAGGTTGTTTAGATGTTGCTGATAGCGAGAGGTTGTTGAGATGTTGCTGATGTCGAGAGGTTGTTTAGATGTTGCTGATAGCGAGAGGTTGTTTAGATGTTGCTGATAGCGAGAGGTTGTTTAGATGTTGTTGATAACGAGAGGTTGTTGAGATGTTGCTGATGTCGAGAGGTTGTTGAGATGTTGTTGATGACGAGAGGTTGTTGAGATGTTGCTGATAGCGAGAGGTTGTTTAGATGTTGTTGATAACGAGAGGTTGTTGAGATGTTGTTGATAACGAGAGGTTGTTGAGATGATGTTGATAACGAAAGGTTGTTGAGACGTTGCTGATAACGAGAGGTTGTTGAGACGTGGCTGATAACGAGAGGTTGTTGAGATGTTGCTGATGTCGAGAGGTTATTGAGATGTTGTTGATGACGAGAGGTTGTTGAGACGTTGCTGATAACGAAAAGATTCCGTTGTAAATCAAAGCACTGAAAGTACTGGGGTATTCATTGTGTTTAGATTTATTCAATTGTTTAAGGTTTTATGCTGTAGCAACACCTTATAAAGGTTATATCACAGCGGTCAGTCCACCTACTCACTGTTCCTGAAGAGGCTTTATCTCTGGATTTAGCTGTTAACAAACTTCTTGTTGCACTATGACTACGTTTGTAATTAGTCAAAGCTATTAACTGTTACAATATGACTATCACATTGTTTAATTAGTCTGTGTGTCAAAAAACCTCTAATATAGGAGATATTTAAAACTATGTCATTGTTATCTGTTATGTGTGCTACGTAGTACACATTTTTGAGTAAAGTTGGACTAACACCCTGCTGCTTTTCTATGATTTATATAGTAACTGAACAGAAAATAATGTATTTAAACCCCATTTCTTCTTATCATAAATGTCTTAGAAATTAATTTTACCTGCACTGATGGTGTTTAATGATGAAGGTTAAATTTACAGATATAATTAAGAATTAATTGTTTGATAAATTATATTTTTTTTTTCATTCGATTATCTGATTTAACAAAAAGGTTAATGTAGTCAAGTGAATGGGATTATTTTTTGGAAAATAAATGAAAGTGTTTTATATGCACAAATTATCTTTATCTTGTAAGAAAATAAACAAATGTTAAGATTCAAAGTGTTATACTAAGATTTAATACCCGAGTTCATTATTACACTTAAACTAGTTATTTTGATTCAAAACATTAATTGTTAGTATAATAATTATCATTCATATTATTAATATATTAAAGTTAAATGCAGTTATTGTATTTTTTAAATGAGTATGTTTTATTAACATTTTTTATTCAGGAACTTTTCCTTAATCTCTCCAGATCTTGACGGATTACACTTTGGCGGAATGAAACTTTACCATCATAAGCCTTTATTCCTTATTGAATAGATTTTGTAGATTTTATATTCCCTTAGCTCTCACAGTGCTTCAAACTGTACCTTCACACAAATAAAAATCTATATCAATTTTTATTTTCTTGAAAGGGTTGATACTCCAGTATCCAAGTCAGGGTGGTACTTAATGTATCATAGTCAACACTAGTGTGGCTTTACCTATGTTAGTTCACACTATTTTATTGCACAATATTTTAAAAGACCCCCCCCCCCCCTCTTAAAAAACCCACTTCAAAACAGAGGATTATCGAATTTACTGACTCGTAAGTATCTTAACCCGATATAGTCATGGATGGATTTTATTGCAAGTATTTTATCCATTGTGATACTCATTGACAAAATGTATATTGATGATTTTATCCTTGTTAAATTTATTTCACCTAAGGACTTGCATCCAATGCGCCGTAAAATTCAGAGGTGCGTTCAACAATGCGAGCGCTTGAGGCGACATCAAGCGCCCGCGTTCTGCTCGCGATACAGCTCGAGAGGTGTTCCGCTTAAAAATTGTTGTATAAATAGATTTCAGTTTATATGAGTTTCCTCCCTTGTCTATTAAAGATAATGTTGTTTTAGATTTTATGTACAATACCCACCAAAAGTGCTAAGACATTTTCACTTTGCAGGCCTACTAAATAGCTTTTGTCCAAAATTTTGAAAACTGATTACAATGTACTTAAAAAAGCTCTTAAGTTTTATTTTTTTGTTTATCACTTTACTTATAACTGAGTCTACAAAATTACCAAACAAAATACATAATAGAAAATGATTACAATAAACAGGCTTAAGCTAGGGTGTCAGATGCTGAATATTATTCATGTGCCGCATTGATTAAATTTGTTTTCATTTTGTCACAACCATATTAAATGTAAAAAGACTAGTAATTCTACAAAAAAGTCATCAAAATTAATGAGTTGTAGTTTTTTTGCTGGGTACAGAATTAATATATCATTGGAAATATATATAATAACAGGTACCAAAGATGGTGGCAGGAATTTTTTTTTCATATCAAAGAATTTTTCTGAAAAGTGGGACGCAAACTTGTGTGTTACTTGTTCCACATAAAATATCCACGCAATGCATAAAATATACTAAATGTACCCTTTATTTGGTACAGTAAATTGTCTCTATGATTTATGTATGGTAAATAATATAAAAGATCTCGTGTATCAGCAGAAATAATTGTTTCCCCACCCGCTTTTTCAATAATGTGCTGTTATAATTATCTTTAAAACAAACCCATTACGCGGGAATCAGCACTTAAAATAATGTATACAGTACAAGTATTAGCATTTCCAAAAATGCTTGAATCGTCGATTAGCATGCATGTATGACATCTTCTTTAGTAAAGCATTCAAGCAATATATGTGTCAGAGTTTAACAATTTCGTCATGTTCCGACCGAGCTTATACAAACTCATTTTTATGGTATACTTTATAATTAACCTGTCCATTTGGCAAGAAATTATATTTATTGATAACCAATCCAGATTATTCGATTCAAGAACATGGTCTGTCCCATATTCCGACGGCTAATCAAACGAAGATTATATTTCTTTACAAGAAAATATTGATGCAAAGCATCAAAGGTTCCTAAGCAATTAAAAGCACGAAAGTACTGCTTACGCCTGTGATCTCTATAAGTGAGGCATTAAAATTCTTTAGAATATGTTTATTAACCGTTAATTAAACCAACGATGTTTGATAATTTAATATATAAATGTACAATATATAAAAGGATCATTATCAGTGATGGTCTGATATTTCTTCTCTGTTTAAAGTGTCAGTCACAGTGTCTTCGTCAGTTGTTTACACTGTGTCTTTCTATAAATAGACCGCGAAGGCCGTCGAGTGTACATCTATCTAATAGTACTGCCACACACCTCTCACGAGCATATTATGGGCAGTCTTATCTGTGTTACAAGTTAATCGCTTCCAGTATATTCTGTGACGTCATATTGAGCGTCTGGTCATTTTTTCGCGCAGAAATACATAAAGTACTAGTTTCTGTATGAACTATTTTATTGTAGCGGAATTATCCGGATGTGGATGCTGTTAGGTTTCGTTGATTAAATGTAGGTCAATATAGGACTCCGATCGGAATACCACTATTAATCTATTGGTAACAGAGTATTCATTGTTTACACAATGAATACAAAAATCAAATCTTAGTAACTTTTGATCACAAAGGTGTTTGTCTAAAAATAGTGTCTGAAGTACAACTACATGTACATTGCATTGTTTTGTTATTTAGTGGTGTTGTTTTGTCTCAAGGATATCAATGTTATATATATTGATCGTAAACTTTAATGTTATACTCTAGAGGTTTGAATTATTGTTTAATTTTATTCTTTGTAGCAATAAACTGACTGTCACCATTTGTTTATTTCCACTCACATGGCGCATGTTAAGATGAAATATTAGAATTTTCTAAGAAGACTTTACCTAATTTAGTATTATTCTTTACTCAGCATTTACATTTTTGCCACTTTGGTCGTTAGTACATTTAAACGTAATATTGTACATATGGCATTAGTAAATTATGACAGCCATAGTATGAACAAATTAATCTGAGACAGATTATGATACATCCCTCACTTCTGTAACTTCACAACTTTTAACTGATTTTAAAATTGTATTTTTGTCTCAGGTTACAAGCTGTGTAGTGTTAATACAAGAATATTCCACATTGTGCAGCGATCTTACTTTTTCTTCATCTGCCTTGGTCTGCATAGACTTTACGCTATCTGTAATGTTTCCGTATTTTTCCAACGTTCTGAAAAATAACAGTTCGATTTTAAGCTTGCTTCCATATTCCATTCTCGGTAACGCAGGGTATTATTCGTTATTCATAACATATGAGTATCGTGGGTCTCCAAAGATGCCATATACAATATATGTTCAGCCACTTTAACAATCTATGGCAATAATCACTGGTATCACCTACGAAGTGGTGACTCCCCACGTATTCTCTACACTGATTATATCAATATCTTAAATATTTAATTTCATTACATACATTTCCGTTTCAGTTCTCACTATTTCTTCTAACACTGTTGCTATGACAACCAAAACAAATTATTACATCTCAAATCTTTCTAAAATCGCCTTGGGTGATTTAATGAGATGCATAAAAGTAAAACACCTCAGATGTCTTAGTAACATTTTGCTGTCTTTGATTTATGATATGCTTTAGCATGTATATCATGCCATTTTCTGTTATGAAATTTCTGACGACAAATTTCATGGTGACTTAACTTAATTTGTGATCAGCCTTGGTCATAAAACCTAAACAAACGTACTGTCAATGTGTTTTTTCTTCATTTTATTGTTTTTAATATTTCACTATTTTCATGGCATAAGGTTGAGTGCCTGCTCATTTAATTAGTAAATCTTTTGTACGCTCATTCTAGTAAAGTTAAAGGTTAAAGGGCGGTTTAAAGTCTGCTTCCATCTACATGTTCAGCCGACTTTACAATCTTGTACAATAACTCCTGGTCACTGAAATCACCCTCAGGCGGGCGATCCCTCACAGTACCCATTTACACCTGGGTCGAGTGGAACAATTGTAGGTTAATTTCTTGCTCAAGAAAATTAGCAGTGCCCCTAGTGGGGATCGAACCCGGGACCTCTCGATCCCTAAGCGCGCGTCCTACCAGTGGACCACTGCTCCTACGTGGTCCAGTAAGTAAATGATCTATAGATGGTTTATTGGAAAAATCAGTTCTTTTTTGTAAAGTGAAATGGCGCGTTGAAACATTACTCATTAATCCACAAAATTGTGAAATATTTAAAATGGAAGAAAAACTTCATATTTTATAGGATGCATTGTTGATACTATGTCCCACACTATTCCAAAATGTCAAGTGGTAAAGTCATAATGATGATGCAATTTCATCGGAATGCAATTCTCGTAAATGGACAATGACTTGAAGCTGTGGTGACTGCTGAGTTTATCTAATACATGCATATATCAACGTTTTTACTGATACTTGGAAATTGTTGCTTTCACTAGCTACACATGATGTCTTTTGTGTGATGTTGTTTAATGGAAAATATAGCTAGTGAATACATTAGATGTAAAATTATACACTTTGAATATCTTAAAAAGACATTATCTGAAGGCTAACATCATTACATATTCAGATGTGTACAGCACCCACCAAAAGACCTTAGACAAATTCCTTTATAGGATAAACTGATTCATATCCCCCAAAATGAAATAAATAGTCTGAGCAATTTCCAAAAGTCAGCATTTATTTCTTAAATCAACATATTATCCATACTTTGTTACGGAAAAATCTTTAATTATGATAAGATTAGGCCAGACATTTTATATACTGAACCAAAAAAGAAACTTTCGCCAAGTTTGATTGTAGATATGTTAGTACAGTTTCAATCCTTTTGGCTGAAAGCTTACATTTTTGTAAAATTATGTATTGTGGTTCTTTAAAAATCGTCATTTTGGAGGAAAGGATCAGATTGATTGTTGAATTTTAAATTAAAATAAGGTAGGGGTCATTTCTAAAGTTAACAATCAGTAGCGTGTGTGGCCGCCGTGGGCGATGCTGACTGCCTGACAGCGACGTCGCACAAGTTTGTTAATGTCAGCCTGTGGAATATTATTCCATTCTTCAAGCAATGCAGCTCGAAGGTCGTTGGTGTTGTTTGGAGGGTTCGGACGTCGACGTACACGTCTATCCAGATTATCCCAAAGATGTTCAATATTGGGTTCAAATCCGGACTTTTTGAGTGCCAGTCGTCGATGAAATCAATGTTATGATTTTGTAAATACTGTATTATTTACACGAGCAACAGTTTTACAAGCTACTACATGTATATATGTGTGTACATCTAAGTGGTACTCTTGAACCATTGGCACATACTTTCCGAAAGTTTCTTTTTTGGTTCAGTATATTTTTCGTCTTACAAAAACCCTGACCCTAATTTTTCATAAATTGAAAAACAAATCTTGATCATAGAGTTTTTATTACCTACCATACTTATTTTTGCGCCAAAAAAGAAAAAAAACCACCCCAGTACGACTAAGCTCACTGTGTCAATTATCACACAGTTTGAGACAATGTCAGTGAATTTCGAAGATAAATATCAATTTCACTCAGAATTTGTACAAAATGGGTTTGAAAGTCAATCGTAATTGACATCTTTTATCTTTTTTACTTTTTTTTCGACCCGCCGTACTCATTTTTCAAAAAATTCTCGTAAGACTAAAAATAAAAAATGTTGGCCTATATTTGCGGTATGTGCTATCAATTTTCCTCCAAAAAATGTTTACAAGAACTTTTGGAGAGCCCTGTATTTTGTAACTCTCTCAAACGTGTTTATTGTCGATGGTAATTTACTTAATTTCAGTGAAACCCGGATATATTCGCTGAAATTATATTATTATCAATCTATTATTGACTATTTTTAACAATTACTAAAATACAATAATATATTCATTTCTAAGAATCAAGAGGGTGTTTGCGGTCAAATTGTATAGAAATCCAAATTGCATGTACATGTACTTGCAAACAAACACTGAAAATAGTATTCAAGATATGATAAGAACAGAACAGAACAGATAAGCATGATACAAATGTACATAGGAAATTCCTATGTATCATATTTGTTTGTTTGCAAGTACATGTAATGCAATTTTGATTTCTATACAATTTGAACGCTGACACCTTTTTAGGAATATCAAGATTGGAACCATTCCCTGATAATAATCTTGAAATTCACTCCTCTGGAAAATATTTCTTAAATAGTCCCTGTTTGTGAAAATATGTAACATAGGTATCATACAACTATGTTTTATCATCCCAGACTATGATAACTATGATAATTAAAGTGCAAATTGTATGTGCCAGCATGTAAGTGATGCCAAAAATTTAATAAATTTATCTTTCACGTTGAACATTATGTTGAAGCATACGTTCTCAATGGCCAAAACTTTATGAGTTATTTTTTCAACATAGATGGTCTATAATTTATTTAAGTAGGTTAATTTTATGATTGATAAAATATAGGTCTGGTTTAACAGATTTTTTATTTCTTTAACACGTGTTACCTTGGTAACGGATAAATACCACCGGCACGTAATGATGAAAGCATAGATGTAACAACTTCAGGTCCGGTTCAATGAGGGGTTATGATCGACTTCAATCATTAATTAGTTTTATATGAAATTCCTTCATTCCTTGCCTCCCTCATCTCCGGAAAAGTCTGTTTTATTCACATTCCTAGCGATATCAGGGCGGATTCCAGGGAAGTGTAACAATTGCTCAGCGGTAGTTAGATCTTACCTGTAGCACTTATCATTATTTATTTAATGAACAAAGTGTCGGCGTTTTTCTTGTTTGAACGCTTTGTTCTGAGAAAATTTGCAGCTTTCTGATTGGTTAGTGCAGTGATTTCTGACTTGCATAAATCAAAGCTTTTGGTTTAAATTGGGCAATTAGACTGAAATTTTCGGTATAAATTTGAGACTTTGGCATTCTGCAGGTGTCAGAATATGTCTACAGGTAACGTAGAGTGATCACAATCTTTTCCAGTTCAACTAGTTGATGTTTTTCACGTGCAGTGTGCAGTTTATCAGGAAACCATGTTTTGTTCGTTATCAAAATTACATGAAGTTTTTTAATGGGATTGGACTTTAGGACATTATGAATCAACTGTACGAGGAAAATGTTATAGGATATGACATTTAGTAAATTACTAGATAACGATTTATCTATGTTTTAAGTACAAGGAAATGTTGTTTAAACGTTTAGTTTAAACTAGCAGTGTCCAAAGAGCAGATTGATAATTTAACTGAATTACTGGATGTGGACATATATGTGTTTTTAGTGTAAGGAAATTTTGTTAAACGCTGAGTTTAAACTCTTAAGGATTCAAAGAGCAGATATATGATTTAACAAATACTGAAAAAAGATTGGTAATTTTGTCAAATACGATTTATAATGGGTAGTGTTACTTATATCATTGAAGTGAAAACTGGAGATAGGTTATTTAGTGGCACCGATGCTAACGTCTACGTCAGACTGTGTTGTAACAATGGGACGGCTAGTGATGAAAGAATTCTGGACGCTATGTTCAGAAATGATCTGGAAACAGGACAAGTTGATAAATTCAAATTAAAGAATCAAGACAAATTGGAGACAATCGATTACATCGAACTGTGGCGAGATGACGCTGGAATCTTTGATAACTGGTTTGTGGACTACATCCGGGTAACTCTAGACGGTTCGTCTGCTTCTTCGTCGTCTGCTAGTATAGTGTTCGAGTTTCCAATATTTCGATGGATTAAAGCTGGATTTAAGTATAAAATTGTTCACCTTGACACAAATTTACCACAAAACGAACCTTACAAGGAACAAAGGAGCATTGAATTAAAGGATAAGAAGCAAAAATATGAATTACATATGAATATTCCTGGAGGGCCAGCACAGGTAAGGTTTAAAACATCCTGTGTTCAGGGCATAATCCGGCATCCAGACCCTACATAGTAAATCTCGCTGGCTCTAAAATTCAACATTTTTATCAATAAAGTCTAAAATAGTCATGTTTCTGGTTTCCTGACCGACTCTTATCTTACAGCCGGTATAACTTTTTAAAAGTCAAAATAAATTTTGTCAAACATCAGAAAATAACTTTTGAATAATATAATTGATTGACTCATGACTATTGGTGTCTATGGAGAGCTCTGATACTTTTTATATATTTTTTATAGAACAGAACAGAACATATTCTTTATTATAGTGAACACAGGTTACATTATATAAAGTAACAACATGTGAGATAATTGGTAATGGTTAACAGAATACAATATTGATATAGAGTTATAGAGTTACGGGGAATTACAATGTATAAGTAGGTATATGAATATAAATATGACTATTATGTATAATGAAAATCAATTCATTTTTAAGTTCAAAAACGATAAGATAAACAATGTAATAAATGAGTGGGAACTTAGTTTTAACTTTAAAATTTATGAAAATATCGGATGTGTAATTACGTATTGTACAAATTTGCTAAGGTTTATAAGCGTGGCTTCTTCTTTAACATTCATTAGTGCTTTAAAGTTTCTCAAGCTAGGGTAGTTATAAAATTGGGAGGAATTAATTTTTGCCTAGATGGTCCAAAAAAGTACATTCTAATAAATAATGTTTTTCGTAACCAATGGAATTTAAATCACATAAATGACAGCGTCTGTCCTCGTATCGGTCATTTAATATAAATCATTATATATATATATATATATATATAAATACTGAACTTTGTGCAGTAAGCCTATGATTTAAAGGGGGTCTTACGAAATAGCCCTAAACAATTGTCAAAAATAGATAAATTTTCCTACGTACCGATTCTACTTTTTCAGAGAGATGAAACCTTGTTATATAAAAGCGACCGGAACGGTCCCGAACCACCAAACACAATGTATTGTCTTTCGTGCTTCGGTTTGATTAAGTTATGCTTCTTTCACAGTACATGCTCGATCCTGTCTTTACACACTGGTGCAGTTGTAGGAACAGTGATCAAGTAGTGGAGCTAGCGCTCAGGTATTGATTGTGACCGGGTTCGAACCCAATTAGCGGCACTACTGATTTCCCTAGGCATGAAATTTACCTACAGTTGTTCCACTCCAATCAGGTGTAAATAGGTAATGTGAAGGTCACCTACCTGACGGTGATTCATTGATCATTGGGTTATCCTTCAAATTTGTAAAGTCGGCTGAACATAATTATATTGTGGAAGCAGACTTTAAACTCCACTTTCACATTTTTAATTGTTCTGTAGATCTATGTGCATCATAATATAGAGCATGCCTGAAGTATTCATTGCAACAAAATTCGTCGACATTTTTCTCCATCAAGATAAGTCAAGTGTAATTTGTTCATAAAATGAATGATAATGGTATTTATTTAAATCGTAGTAGATAGCACCTTACATTACATTATCAGAATTTCATTAGTATAGAACAAAGGGCGCATTGTTGTGATTTATTTACCCTTAGATCACGATAGTGTGTTTATTTCTTAATATAGCTGATGATTTTATGACCATAACTTAATATTGCACGGCAGCTGCGGCTATGGCCATCGGAAAATATTTGCCCATGAGATCGTATCATCAAAATGTACCCTTTAGATCGTTTTATTAATTGTCTTACGATCCATTTTCGTCGTAAATTCTATTTCTGCATCATCGTAATTATATGCCCGAAAGAATTTCGGGCATATTATGTTATACCCCCTGGCGTCCGTCTGTCCGTCCGTCCGTCCGTCTGTTAGCAATTTGGTTTCCGGAGCATAACTTAAGTTCCATTTGGTCCACAGAATTCAAACTTCATACGATGATTGTCCATATCGGGTAGAAGACCCCTATTGATTTTGGGGTCACAAAAACAAAGGTCAAGGTCATTATTACCTTAAAACTGAAAACAGTTTCCGGAGCATAACTTAAGTTCCATTTGGTCCACAATATTCAAACTTCATACGATGATTGTCCATATCGGGTAGAAGACCCCTATTGATTTTGGGGTCACAAGGTCAAAGGTCAAGGTCACTATTACCTTAAAACTGAAAACAGTTTCCGGA
This sequence comes from Mactra quadrangularis, assembly GCA_025267735.1. Taxonomy (NCBI): domain Eukaryota; kingdom Metazoa; phylum Mollusca; class Bivalvia; order Venerida; family Mactridae; genus Mactra; species Mactra quadrangularis. Next base: position 13,731,128 of record CM046308.1, on the reverse strand, counting down.
GCATAACTTAAGTTCCTTAAAACTGAAAACAGTTTCCGAAGCATAACTCATATGAAATATTCTCATGTCTTACAAATGCTTCATCTTAAGGTATACAATCCCTAACTAATATCTATGTTTTATGACTGCTGAATAATTCTATAAATAGTTTTATTTGTTTGTACATCGCATTTCTAAACTTTTTACCGTGTTAGATATTTTAATAATGTCAACATAGACTTTTTATGAACACATTTAAAATTATTATATTTTCATATGCAAGGGAGGTAATTACTAAGTCCTGTCAAAGTTTGTGTCTAATATTTTTGAAATGGCAAGTTATGTAATAAATCTAATCCATGCAAAATGAATAACAAATTGTGATAAATGAAAAATATCATGTTTTGTAAGATTTTGTCATACCTTTTCAATATCAGATTTAGAATGAAAGTGGCGTTAGGGATTGTATACCTTAACTAAAAAAAAAACAACACTTTCGGGCATATAATGCTACGCCTAGCGGTGCTCTTGTTTTTATTACGTGACCAGTGTTCTTACGATGTCGTCGCAGCTTTTTATTGTTTATAAAACTAAACTATACTTTAGCCAGTTTTCATGATCTATTGTATAAATATTAGAGACACATATATGTCCACTTTGTGTTGGGAGGCTTTTTTCTGTCGTAGAGCTATTATAAAGATCTGGTAGGAATTTCTTATTGTCTTTACTTCAAAGCTGGTATTTGTTGTTTCAATCGAGAATTCCTTTATATACCATTTACCGTTGTGCTAGTAATTGAACCAGTGAATACCACGACAATTATGCTAGTTTTTTTATACTAGGTGACAGGAAAATGATAAGTTTGTTATACAATGAGGTGTGTTCACTCAGGGGCAGTAACTGTGAGTGTTAACTAGTGGTTTAGTTTTAGTGAGTATATTTGTAATTGTTCCGCCGATGTTTGTGATTGACAATGGTGAACAATTGCAGTGAATAGAGCATTTTTCTTTTCAACATTAAATGGAAATTTGATCCTACATCGTTATAACATATATAAATACATACATTAAACACGAATGCAATACAAATGAAAAAATACAAGCAGAAATACAAACAATTATTGAAAACAACCCTCTACGATTTTTCTCTCTAGAACCGCCTATGTTACTTAATACCAATCTATAGTTTGTGAACGTAACATCTTTGGTATGCTGATTATTATTGCGGGGTATAATACGTTATTGTACCAAAATACGCAGGTTGCTTATCAGTATACTTGTGAATTATTGATTATTTTACGTATATATTAAATTATTGATGAAGATATCTGTAAGAAAATCCCAACTATTCGTGATAAAATTGTTTATTTGATTTTCTGTAACTACATGTATTCGTAAAATCTATTCGCCTGTTGTTTATACCGTACCTATGAATGAACGATAAATACTATGTCTATGAAATGCTAAGGTCATCTATGCTCCCTAATCAGCAAAATGTGACATTTAAAGTAAAATGGAAAATAAGTGTACCAAATAATTAGTTATTTGAACATAAGTTGTTATAATGGCATTTTGGCGACAATGTTATTTCCATTGTGCTGAGAGACTTGTGACATTTTCAATGAATATGTATTAAACGGGTTATTTTAGGTGGACGAACGGGAGACAACTCATATAGTACAATAATTTTAACAGTTGGATTTACCTCCCTTTGTCATTGAGTAAAAAACTCGTATCTGTTTTATCGGGCGAGTCTACATAGACAAACACGCAGATCAGTTTACTCTTTATTTACCTAAGTATTTTGATTATCATAAAACAAAAATGTTTTAACCGTGGAAAGTAAAATCTTTACTTCAGGCGTTTTACGTAAATGGTTGCGATATGATACACACTTTTCATTGAAAATTCTTAACTAGTTGGGCTTTTTAAAATCACAATTGAATTTTGTATCTGTACTTGTACTTGCTGTTTTGTAGCAAGTTTGTGTCTGTTTTCTATTCAATTCCATTCACAATTTTCTGCGATAAATTTTATCTTTCACTGACATTATTTGATTTTGTTATCTAGCAAATTTAGTGCATTCAACAGATACGTCTGTGCCCATTTTTTATCTAATAAAAAGTTAAAAACAGAACATGTTTATGTTAGTTTGTTTTCAAGCTACCTGTATACAAAAAGGATGCCAAGGTCTTTTGATTTGGCACTAATGATAACAGATTTCTCTGTTTGAGCATTCACTGCGTTCGTGAGATGATTCTTTGATGGCCAACATGTTTATTCAATCCTACTTTTTCCATTCATAAGTTCTGTGGCATTGATAACGCTGTGAATTGTTTTAGATTTTTTTGTTGGGTTTAACGCCGTAACAACACATTGTATAGGTTTTATAACGGCGTCCAGTGCACCTAACCTAGCTTTCCTAGCCCTTGTCTATTACAAGTTCTCTTCTGCCCATCCACAAGGCCGGAAACTTCTCCATATACCTTATTAATGGAGGAAAATTGACATTGCACGTATTGTCAAATTTTCATGGAAGGGTATAACCTCCCCGGGTGGTTTAGATGAATTTAAATATTGAAAGTACGAGATTATCAATCTGATTACAATCAGCACATAGTGGTCTTAATCACGTAATGTTGACAATGAAGTGTTTTTATCAGATTTTGTGTTATCATGTTATCCATGTATATGTCGCCATGTAATATCAACTGAGTCATGTTGTATTTAATAATGATGATCTGTTTAGTTCATTGGTTAATTTTATTATATATTTCAAGTTGTATCTAGCAAGTTGCATATCATTAATTATGTTTGTTTCGTCAATATCTTAAACTTGCACATTGCCTTTTATTAGTATCATCAAATTCTAGGTTAACATGTACTGTAACAGTTTTAATCTGACCCGCACGTACGACAACGGCTTTCGCCCATAATAGTCAATTTACTTTCACATTTGTATGTATATTTTAAAGATCACTAAGTTTGGAATGTTAATTTATGTTTAATAAGTATATATGCAACATAGTTGAACGTACATTAGCATTTCCAATCCATCAATTTGTTACAAGGGTTGGTTCAAGAGATACCATTGGTTTGAAACAATTTCAGATCCAGAAAAGGGTTCTAAGGCTTAATTGATCATATACATGTATATATCATATATAATACATACAATATAACTCTTTCGCCAAATCATGAACAAAACGATGAATTTTTTCAAGCTTGTCAAATTCTGCATCATTTGCATTTATTGAATAAAAATCATGAATTTAAGATGTATTTAATTTGGTCATTAAAGCCCACATTGACAAATTATCTATTATTATGATATGGGTGACTATCGTTTGCTTACGTTGATTTTATTCAATTATTTTAAACAATCGTTTGATGATATTTAAATTTACTATCACTTTCGCGATACGCCTAGATCTATAATTTTATTCAAAGTAGAACGAGGGACAATCCCCAACTATTTTGATGTCTCATCGTCAAAGCGTATTCTAGATTTCCAACGGCGAGACGAACCTTGATTTAACAAAGTATGTACGGTGGTTAAAATGTGGCACGCCCTAAGTAATGGCATACATGAATATTTTAGGGACAGTTTATGCACGTAGGAGGCTATTCAACGATTACCGTGATCAATCTCGAAAATCAAGTTTTTTGGCCTATTTCCGCTTAATCCAACTTTCAAGTCGGGAGATTTTATTATAACACTGGCACCGGACCTTAGACAGCTATAGATGACAATTAATTATTACAATAGTCTGAAGTAGTTTAGACAATTGACTACCTATGTTCAACAAAAAAACCCGGATCGATAGCGCAGTTGGTAGCGCGCCGGGATTTGAAATCTCGTGTCCCGAAGGGGGAACGGGTTCGAATCCCACCCGGGGAGGTTATACCCTTCCATGAAAATTTGACAATATGGTCAATTTTCCTCCATTGATTAGATAATATGGAAAAGTTTCCGGTCTTGTTGAAGGGGTGAGTACTGGTTATAGACAGAGGTTCAAGAAAGCTAAGTGCGCTGGACGCCGTAAAATGACCAAAATTGGGTTGACACGGCGTTAAACCCAGTAAAAAAATCCCCAAAATTACGGATAAAAGATCTACGACAAATGTCATTATTATTTAATTTTAAAAAAATCTCCGTAACCAAATATGGTGATCGTGTTAACCAGCAGCCGGAGATGAATGAGTCAAGAGCCCCACCTCGCAATTTAGTTGGTTAAAATTTACAGTACGTTAAATCTAAATTTGGATTCTGAATACATCGTGTCGATATTTAGTGACATAAAAATACCTTCATATTTTAATTATAGCCCAAACAAAAGTCGTGATACTACTTTAAAACTCCTCCCACGATCACATGTGGTTCAAATACTGATCGCATCTTATGCAACGATTATTGTAAAACCCACAGGGGTCTGTAACATTTAACTTGGCGACTTCGTTGGTAACTCTGTGTATACGAGTTTCTTTTTTTGGTCGAATTTAACGCCGTTTCGACTCATTGTGTATGTTATATAGCGGCGGTCATTAAACCTACTCACCGTTCTTGGAAATGCTAAATCTCTTGATTTAACTGTTACCCAGTTACTAGGCACATACTTCCGTCAGTGAGTGACAACTCCTCCAACATGATTTAGAATAAGTGGTTAAAGAGAAAATGGTCGTGAAATTGTTTCATTACTTAGCTCCGCGAAAGTATACCCCGCCCGGAAAGCTAACGTACGACCTCTCGATCAGTACGCTTGTGTGCTACCAACTGAGCTAGTTGCTAGGGTGTCTTATGTTCGCATAGAATTTCTTGAGGTTTGAATTAATGAACGTTTAGTTATGAATTTGTCATGCGCGTATGATTCGAACATACATTTAAATGACGTGCGTGGATACAATGTTTTTTTTTATTTGATCGACAGTTTTCTTGTTACAACGGTCTTGATATAAAAACAGATGGAGTTAAATTTTGGTTACGATGACATGATAGAATGAGTGGGCGTAAACATTGCATGTTTTAGCCCGGCAATGAGATAATATTCTGCCACATTTACGTTGGTGTTGGCGTTGCCTGGAAGAAATTACTTGTTTTAGACATTTATAAGTATTATCAAAATATCTCAAAAGAGATTAGGGATATCTGTTAATACACTTGGTGTAGGATATAAGTTTTATTGGGTCCAACGCAGTATCAACACAATCATAGTCATATTTATAGTGCGTACAAAAAAACAAAACACTGTTTATAATAACAATAGAATAAACTAATCCACTACGAGGGACGCTCAGGATGACAATAACATAAACATGTGGTATGTTTTACGATTGTCTTAGTTGATGGTGTAATGGAACAGATTTTTACCAACACAAGCACGATTTAACAACTAATAGTGGTATCCATCATGCTAATTTTGTTACAATGAATTACACACATTTTATTTTCGTTACTGCCTACCCCAGAAATGGATTGTCTCATTTCTAATGTTTACCAAAACACGTTTTGTTTTTTTGTACGCACTATACGATAAAGGTTATAATCTAGCTTTCTAGCGCCCGGATGTGATTGAAACCCTTATCACTTTGAGAATCAATTTGAAAATTCCGGCGCAGTACCACTAGCGCTACAGTCCCGAGAATGAGTACAGAATAATTTAGATAGAATAACATAATTTATTATCTTTAAGTAACATGTATAAGTGTTAAATTTACATATTTTTCTATTGGTAGTATGTTGTCTTCTTAATAAAAACGACCATAACTCTAATATTATTACTTTGGGTATTACGACCCTTTCATTCTTAAAATTTACAAATTATTAATAGTATGAATCCAAGGTCATGTTTTTATTAAATCGTTTAAATATTTTGCTTTGAAAGTACGGCAATTATAATACAATTTAAGGGCCACAACTCCGAACGAATTTAAGTTTGAATTATTTCACCTGTTATTCTAAAATTTATCTACGATGAATTTGTCTTTTAAACTGGTGACAACATTTTAACTTAGGGTAAGTGACTGAGTAACTAGTGCGTTTCTGTGAATGGTCGTAACTTACTATTAAATTGAGAGTGCCTTAATTGGACGACCCTTGTTATGTTTATGGTTTGTATCTAACTTCCGATAAAGAGTAGCATTCAAATACAATCATAGCATTGTTTGCAAATTATTTCGTTAACTCCATGGGAAATATAAAGTAACGTGATGTGTGTTTTGACCGCACTGTAATTTGTCAACGACATACTCATGGTGCGAATTTACGATGTTTAGAAAATGTTAAGACATTGTCCTCGTTAATATTAATCAGCCTCGTGTTTTTTTACACAAATACAACATAAGAAAAACAAGCATATTGAAAATGAACACCATTCTGCAGCATTGGAGTAGAAAATTGGGTCTGACTTCTCCGAATGGATGAGTGCATTTTTACAGTGGTTTTACGTTACAATTGTAACGTAAATTTTGATGAATTAGATTATGGCAAGGACTTGTACTTCTTACTCATTATGTTCTAGATGATGTTCAAAAATGTGATGAATAATTTACGAGAGTCATTCTCCACAGCATGTTGCTAAAGTACTTATACTGATTCGATTGTAATTTTACAATGAGATCACGAATGTCACTTTATTTGTTACTTGCTTACAGAAAATTGTAAGCTATTATCTCTAAATGATCTGACACTTTGACAATTTACAACAAAGTCTCATACATACTTATCATTATTATTTTATCTATTTTTGCTAAAAGCTAAATTATGGTCTTATTTTATGAATTTTACTAATATATTCCAGTCCCAAATCCATGTAACCACTGCAACGATTGGGTGGAGTGAGTGGGGGAAAATGATTCATTTTTGTGTTCTTTCTTCAATCTGATATTTTACAATTAGATCATTGTTTTTTTCCCAAAAATATGCCTAAATAGGCATTTTTGCCATTTCCCCACTCAAGTAGTAGCATATTTTTCTTAGTCATCATATTCTAATTAAATTCTGCATAAAACTGTGTGTTTAAGTTCATGAGCAGCCATTTTAAAGAGATCTGGATTGCATCTGTACGCGTCTGAAGACGGTTTTTTGTCTTAAATATGTACGTGTCACTAAGCTTGTTTCACGAATAATCTTGATATCTCGCCAAGTCGTGTTTAAATTCAGGATGTCCACGACCAGAGGCGGCGATTTGAAGGAGTACGAGTAAAATACTTTAAACGTGTCTATAATCTTACCCAATAGCAAAGTTGAACTTTCATTTATCGAAAAATAATCCTAGTTTGATACAAAATCTGATATCACAAGGTTAAATAGCTAAATGTGTTAAGTCACGCCTCCAAATAAACCGCTTTTATCGATATATACTGTCCTATACGCGTAACGCGTTTTTAGCTTGTTGACCGTTCCTCGAGCCCCTGTGGTTTTAATTATAAAGGTAAATCACGTGATCGTAAGTTGACAAACTTTCAAAGGTGACACCGGTAAAATTGTTTACACTAGTGTGGATACACAATTCGTAATGGGATTCAGGTACATATTGGAGATATTGGTCGCAGACGATGTGTGACAGTATCACTTATATTGGAAGTATCGAATTATTTATTATAAATTCCCCGACAGTGACAATAGCTTTCAGCTGATTTTAAGATATAAGTATTTGACATGTGAACGACTTAACGTGAGCTTAAGTTATCTATTAAAAATTCAGTGAAATCATTGTTCGTTTATAAATAATAAAACGTGTGAATTTTTGCATAGTTGGATATTTTATTTGTGAACTTTCTGAAATAGGATTGTTTCAAAGAAAATATAGTAATTGTTTTTATATTTAACGGATTTTTATATAAAAATAGAGAATATTTGGATCATATTTATTTATTGTTAATTTTGTGCAGATTTTAAATACTAGACATGGGGTCGTGTTTAGGAGTGCAAACTTCCCAGTTTTTGATTTATGTAAAAACTGGCGATAAGAAAAATGCAGGAACCGACGCAAATGTGAAAATAAAATTGCACGATTCAAACGGTAATGACACAGATGACCTAGTTCTTGATAATTTCTTTCGGAATGATTTCGAAAGTGGACAGTTAGATGTGTTTCCGATAAAAAATTTAAATAGTAAAAATTTCTCTGGTCATGTGAGTAGGGTTGAATTCTGGCGAGATAATGCAGGACTTGGTGCGGACTGGTACGTGGATAAAATTGTTGTAGAAAATCGTAAAACTAACGATATTTACATATTTCCTGTGTTTCGATGGATTCGACCCGACTATCATTATTTAATTGAACATTTAGATACTTCATTACCTCAATTCGACTTACATCAAGACCAAAGAAAGGAAGAACTCGATGAAAAACGTACAATGTATCAAACTGCACAAAAAGTCCCACATGGTCCTGCACAGGTAAATATATTCGAGAATTTCATTTTAAAAATGCTACAAATGTAGTTTGCAATAAATCATAATTATATAATCAAAATCAATGAATCTTGTTGATAAGACAAATCAAGTTACAAATGAAATAGCAAATCTCTTGTATATTTCTATTTCGATACTAGGTCTGGCTGCCAAAACTTTTATCAGCTGTTGTTTTTTATCATCTGATGTGAAAAAATTTCATATTTAAATCCAATGTGTTTAAAACGGCTCATCAAACCTTGGTTTTCGGCATTTAAAAACCAATATCAAATTTATCGTGCATGCTATCTAAAAGTATGCTTAACCAAACATTGCAGTACAAATATTGAAATATGCCTTAAAATGATATCCTAGGAGTTTTCTATTTTCTCATTCAGTGCACATGCAAGACATTAATGATTATGATTTATTGTTTGTAATAGAAACATAGTCAAAGTGGTTTATATCGAGTGTAAAAGTATGAGGCTCCTTAAATTAAAGATTTTTACAACATACATCATCATATCTATGGTTAGTTTATGAAAAATGAAGTTTTGCTATTTATTATCTTTGAAGCCTAGGTCAAGAGATAGTAAAAATGAACTATTTACAGTTTGTATTATATTAGTTTTAAGTATTTATATTATTTATTATGTTGTTGTTCAACATTATTTGTAATTAACCCTTTACTGGTTGCAACATGTGTGAAAAGTAGCCATTTTTTCTTCATTACGCGCTAGGGCTATTTCAAGATGCTCTAATTTCATGTAAAGGATATTAACTGAGTGCGAGGGTTTTCTGAGTTAGAACAACCTGGCCGCGGACTTCTCGTGAAAATCCGAAAACGCGAAGCGTTTGAGGATTTTGAGAAGTCCAAGGCCAGGTTGTTTTAACACAGAAAATCCGTAGCACGAGGTTAATATCCGACTTACACAACGATTCAAGTGATTAGTTACACGTGTACATTAATTGGTCATGGACTACATTTTTACAAACGAATTTGTTTCGAGTGCATCTTTTTCTCTTACGAGCATTTAGTGAATTTGAAACTATTAATTAACAGATGACTAGCGTGATTTGATTATATATTTTAGTATCCGCGACGGTAAATAATATTTGTTAATTAACAATAAATGCATGAATAAGTTTCTTGATTCATTGTATTCTTTAATTTTTATTCAAGCTGATATATTCAATGCCATCTTCTCATTTTCGGTAAATTACGCAATTTTACGCCTTAACATGTTGGAAATATTTATGGACAGTATTATCTTACATGTTTACTTATTCTTGATTATATTTAGTTTGGTATTAATATTGTAAGTCAATGAGCCAGAATTGGAAGTATTGTAGGTGGTTAACGTCACTATTAAATCATTACATGAATAAATACAACATATTCATTTTCTGTACATATTTCCGAAGAGATTTAAGTTTTGAAATAAACGTTTCATGAAAATACAATAAGTTTTGTTAGTAAAGACAATCTTTCAAAATTAAGCAGTTCGTGTTTATTTTAAATTCTAAATTAACACGAAGACTGCGCTCCATTGAATACACGACTTAAAATTTCACGAGGGCAGGTTTTTCTTTTTCACGTGGCCGGGTTGATATCTAAATATCAACTCGCTCACGTGAAAAAGAACAACTCGCTCTAGTCAAATCTTTTGTTTTACTAGGTGATTCCGAAATATATTAACCCATGTTAAACAAAGGAAGCGGTGTGTAATACTAATTATCATACAGTTATGCAACTTGGCCAAGTTGTTCCCTGGGTGAACGTCTTTCATGAGGGGCGCTGTGCCCCCTTCAAACCCCAGCAACAAAGGGGGGCACATCACTTCTTCAGAAACCTCCTGAGACACCTTTTAATTGGGGAGGCACACAAAAAAAGCTCATTTTTGGGGACAACTATCCTTCAGTGAAATTCACTAAATCTAGTTAAAAAGCACCATTTTCAAGGCTGTGGCGGCCATTTTGGAGGTGGGGGGGGGTCTAGACACGTAAAAATGCAGGATTGAGCGGTTAAGGGTTAAGTCTTCTTTCCTGAAATTACAAAATAAATCAAAGTGTTGGGTATAAGCTTTTATAGAGGGCCTAATTATGCTGAGGTATCTCCGGAAAGCTAAATTGCTCATCCTCAGATGGATAATACATGATAGAAGACCTTTTTCATCACTCTTGACTTAAATCTATCTGAATGGCATATTTTAATTAATGTGCCCTTGTAAGTGTTTAGTTTACTCACATTTATATTAAGTATGAATCAAAGCTAGTCAATCAACAAATAGTGTTACCTAACCTTTCCTGCATGAAAAAGTATTTTAACTGCTGATATATTTTCAGTTGACTTGCTTTTTTGACTTGAACACATTAAACTACCAAATCCTGCTCTTAAAAATTGAAAAGTACTATTAAATGCTTGAATACACTATTAAACAGGCGTGGATCTGGAAAGTTCAGAGTTACTTTCAATTTTGGGGTGAGGGGTGTGATTTTAAATTTTGTTTGAGACAAATTCTGTTGTCATTGTTTTAGGTGTTCTGACAATTAAGAGGAGGTATACAGGTAGACATGCCTACATCCTCAGGATAGCTGTACCTTGCTCTGCCTATGAAAGTTTTAAAGCCTGGTTAATCCTGTCAAAGTGCAATTTACTGACTCAGCATTGGAGAAAACTATTTTAATATAACAAATAGTCTAATTTTCTATGGTTCAGTTTAAGAAATCATTGCCCCACTCCATACAGGTTTGATGTATAGTTCGTACAAAAAAACAGAACCAATGTATTTGTAAACAATACAGTGAACTAATCCAGGGTTGGGGATGCTTATAAGGATGCCAAATTGACAATAAAACGTAATTTTGATATATTTTTGTAAGTGTCCTGTTGGTGTAATGGTAAAGCATGCTGCCATTACAAGCATGATTGACTGGGTGGGGGTTTATCTGCCATGCCTATTTTGTAAAAATGAACTATACAACTTCATTTTCAATACTGCCTTACCTCTGGAATGGATTGGTCTATTTAAATCGATACTATAAAATCGAGTACGAATATTCGGCGCTTCATAAATTGCCGGATCGCGATCCATTGTTACAAAAAATGAAAAAATCAGCTAAATCACCATCTAAAATGAGCAGCGCTATGTAAGAAAACATTAATTAACGTTGTTAATTCACCGCGCAATTTCAGCACATGCGAAAACCCTACTTGAACCTCTAACATGACAGAGCAGACGGTTATGTTGAAAATGCAATCAAAAGTTTATGTAATTCTTCACTTATTTTTGTTATATTTATGTATATTCATACATATATGTGTTGTATATATGAATTCCTGTATGCTTTTTTTATTAACGGGTGATTCGTGGTTTGATTCGTGAATCCTTCTACATGAATCATGGTACGGATCGGATCGCCACATGCTCAACGATCCGCAGCCCTAATCATAAGAGTATCATAATCTCACCATTGTTATCCTTATTTGATATTTTAAATGCTACCTGTAATCCATTGCTAAAATATCATATTTTCTTTTATTTATTACTTTAATATCGTTTTTAATTACAGGTTTATAATTACACTGAATGCCTTTTAATGCCTCAAGTTATTATTTGTTTAAGAGAAACATTAGTTTACCTTATAATATCAAGCTTCACACTGAGAACTTGGAGTCATGTTATCAAAATATCTTACGATTATATAGTAAAGTAATATAGAAAGATTTACGTGGTAAATGGACCTGACTAAGTGGTTGCGATGTTCAACTCTTTTAATAGTTTTATTGAATAGCTTGTGGGGTTCGTGTTCGAATCCCACCCAGGGAGGTTATACCCTTCCATGAAAATGTGACAATGATGTCAATTTTCCTTCATTGAGTAGATAATATGCAGAAGTTTCCGACCTTGTGGAAGGGTAGGTGAGTACTGGTTATAGACATGGGTCCAGGAAAGCTAGGCTAGGTGCGCTGGATGCCGTAAAATGACCTAAATTGTGTTGACACAGCGTTAAACCCAGTAAAAAAAAAACAAACAAAAAAACGCTTATTCTAAATCGTGTAGGGCAGTTATCAATCGGTCACTGAGGAAGTATGTGCCTAGTAACTGGTCAATTGCAAAATCCAAAGATTGAGTCTTTCCAAGAATGGTGAGTTGGCAGACTGACCACTACGTGATGCTATGGTGTTACACCCAAATTTTAAAGGGGGATGATAAACTTGGACTGTTTACTCACAAACTGTTGTCTTTCACTAAACATGCATAAGTTTTTTCTTATTTTACTTAATTGTAGCAGATTTACCTTAAACCAAGTTTTGATTTCTAAATTTTAGATTTTATTGGTAATTTGTAGCAATTTGTATTATATAAAGGACTCCAAAGAACTGTTACATAAAGCATTGTTGTGTAGTAGTTTATTGCTTTCCTGAGCCATAAATGTTACATTAGATAAATTGTTCATTTATAATTAAAGTACACAATTTCAATTGATCTTATATAAATATATTGTGATGTCTGATGTATATAAAATTAAAATCCAAATAAGATTTTCTCACAAATAACAATAACTTTGTTTTGTTTACAGATGCATAATATGCCAGCTTAGCGTAAAACAGTCTTTACTCGCTCTTTTTTTAACTTGAGTTACCACCGTTTTGCTCTAAGCCCGTGATATAGAAACATGAATATGTAATTTAAAAGTTAAATAAAATATGGGTTTTGTATTAAGTTGATTTTGTACACTTATATAGAAAACCTTGTACTTGTATAACAATTCACTGTTGGTTTTGTGAGACTGGTCAATACTTTATAAAGTTTTCAAATGAAAATGAAAGCAAGAGTCTAAAAAGCTGCTGAACACCACTCAAACAGATGATCACAATATTTTTTATTGAGATTCACCTTTGAGAAAGAATCTTGATTTGATTTACATAGTCTATAGTATCTTGCCCATATATATGTCATAAAAGTCATTTTGAAGGACCATAAAATATAATGATTTTATGTTTGAATAAAATTTACAGTATAACCTGAGCAATCTGAATGTATTAATTTTATAAACTTCTGTTAGTAAAGGGTAAAACTATCAACTAGCACAACTGTATGAAATAAGTAGCCTGAATCACTAGCTTGATCAATAAGTAAAGGGTAAAACTATCAACTAGCACACCTATATGAAATAAGTAGCCTGAATCACTAGCTTGATCAATAAGTAAAGGGTAAAACTATCAACTAGAGTAGCCTAACTACAAATATGAAATGAGTAGCCAGAATCACTAGCCAAATCAATTGTCGCTAGCCCCTGACTTAGGGCTAATCGGGAAACATATTGATGGGTCATTGCTTAGTGCCATAACTTGTCTGTATCCATCTTTACTTACCCGGTAAGTTTAAATCTTAGTTTATAAAATACCAACTTGGCAAGCTATTAACTTACAATAGCTAGGGTTATATAAGTTTGACTTATTTGTAAAAACTGGATTACCTGATGACTGGTTCTAGTCTGTTGATTTTTGTTGATTTGAAACATTAAAACTTTGAATGAATCGAGTCACATGTCCTGTATCAAGGACAGTATTAATTTTACAATTTTTATGTAAGGTGTAAAATTACTAACTGAAAATCATGTTTTATGGCAGCTAATTAATTCTAGAAATAGTCTTATTTGTTTGTACATTGTATTTCTAAACCTTTTACCATGTAAAATATTTTGATATTGGCACATAGTCTATTTCTATTTTCATATACAAGGGAGGTAATTACTATGTCCTGTTAAATTGTAAGTCCTCTTCCTATTATTAATATCATAAAAGTGTTTGTCAAATATTTTGAATTTGGAAGTAATGTAATAAATCTAATCCATTCAAAATAGTTAACATATTGTAATGGATGAAAAATATCATGTTTCGTAAGTTTTTGTCATACTTTCATGAAATTAATTGTTAACTGTGAGTGGTAACTTCGGTATCCAGATTTTAGTCTATTTTACCATTCATTTTGAAAATCACAGAGTTGGGGGTTCTGACCCACTTTAAAGCCCAAAGGTCACAAAGTCATCTGCCTTTGAATATATAACCTATAAGGTACTGTTTCCATAGTTTTATAATGACATTGCTTTGACCTCTACAATGATAGAAATGTTATAATTTGACGACAATCACCTGCTAATTGAGTTCTAATGGGTTAAAACACTTCACCTATCTTATAAAATGACCCGAGTACCCACAGGCTACTGAAAATTAAATTATTATTCTGTTATTTTCTGCTCAATTGGTTCATCAAATTGCTCAGGTATGGCATCATTTTGAGATGGCTTGTTAACAATTGTGAGAGTTATATAAATTTATTAAGTCATAGTGAAAGAGTCAGATTATGAAATCTTTTCGGAGGTGTCCAGGCAGAGACAATTTTTACAAAGTGGTAAGGGGGGCAAATGAATTTGCGTATAAGTGGCATTTTGAGTCAAAATTAAGAAATATTTTGGATGCATTTTGAAACTTTCATTGGTGGTTCATAGGGATGGGTATCGCCGGAAATTTCGTATTGCGATATATTGCGATATGCAACAGGGTATTGCAATACGTATTGCGATATATTGTGAGTTAAGACTATAAGCTTTTTTCAGCACCCATGCTTTTATTTAACTGACAATATGAAGATTCAACACAATTATACACTGAAAGCTTTATTTAAGCTTTTGTAAACATTTAAGACTCAACTTTTGTCCAGCATTACTAGATCTTGTTTTCCATCTCAATTTAAGAAGGCAAAAGTAATTCCAATTTTCAAGAAAGGAGTTAAATCTGACAAAAATAATTATCGGCCAATCTCAATTCTTCCTGTCCTATCAAAAATTTTAGAAAAACATGTAGGAGACCAACTTAAAATATACTTTGAACATCACTCTCTTATTCATAAAAATCAGTCTGGTTTTCGTCCAAATCATTCTTGTGAAACTGCCCTTACTTCTATAACTGATTCCTGGATAGAGGCTATCAAAGATAATAAACTTGTCGGTACAGTCTTCCTTGATCTTACCAAAGCTTTTGATTTGATCAACCACTCTCTACTTATTCAAAAAATGAAAGAGTACAGCATCTCACTAGAAACTCTCCATTGGTTTAAGTCATACTTATCAGATAGGTATCAACAAGTATATATCCATGGCAAACTCTCATCAGCTCTTGAAATAACCTCTGGAGTGCCACAAGGGTCAGTTCTTGGACCTATTCTATTCATTCTGTACATCAATGACCTGCCCTTGCACTTAAGTAATTCCACAGCTGATATGTTTGCAGATGACACAACCATAACAGCTGTAGGGAAATCCCTCAACTCAATCTGCCAAGATCTTCAAAATAGTCTCAATACCATTCATGAATGGTGCCAACGAAATTCAATGATACCAATCCTCAAAAAACCAAAGCAATGATTATTTCACCATCAAACAACATTCATAGAATTCTCAGCTCAAGTGAAAATAATGACTTTAACCTTATTCTTGGAGATCAACAAATTGACTTTACAGATCATGAAAAATTATTAGGAGTCCATGTTGACCATAAATTGAATTGGAATAAACAAGTTGAGATGGTAATCAAAAAATGCAACTCCTTACTATATCTTTTACTGAGAATAAAACAGTATCTCTCAATAGACAAGAGAAAAATGTTTTTCAATGCATATATTTTACCCCATTTGGACTACTGCTGTACAATCTGGGGTAACTGTAGTGCTGAATTACTAAACAAACTGTACAAATTTCAAAAAAGAGCTGCAAGAATCATCCTTGACCAAAGTTATGATGCTCCTACTGAGGCTTTATTTGCAGACCTTAAATGGATGAAAATTCATGATCGAATTCCATTCAAAAAGGCAATTTTTGTATACAAATCTGTTAATAATATTTTTCCTGATTATATGTCCAATATCTTTAAAACAACAACTAATACAACTTTAAGATCTTATTCAAATAACTTTCTAAACATTCCTAAACCCAGAATAGAATTCTGCAGAAAATCTTTAGCATATTCTGGACCAAAAATCTGGAACATTATACCCCTCCATGTACGCCAATCAAATAGCCTCCGTTCTTTTAAAAGAGCATACCTAACTTGGTTCTACTCTGGTGGGAATACTCTAAGCATGTGATAATTATTTTTGTTCTTTGTCTTCTTTGTTCTTATTTGTTTTCTTGCATATGTACCTGTTTTAATATGTTATATAATATTTGCTCATTTCTTTCATTTTTATTATTGCTCATTTCTTTCAATTTCATCATTATATCATACTGTCATCATCATTGTAAATATTGTGGAGGCTCTCAGGGAAGACTGGGCTTGCCCAACTGAGTTGCCTCATTAAATAAAGTTATTATTATTATTATAGTAAAGTAAGTATTATTACAAATCTTACTTTAAATCGAATGTTCCTTTGCGACACTTTGCTGATAAGCTGATAGTGTCAGCACGCCAATTGTGAATTACATATTAAGCATTAACCCATTGCCACATAGAGCTTCCTCTGATTTGCCTACTGCCAAATATAGGTAAAGCATTCACTGTCGTACACTGTATGCATGGAGGTGTACTGGGAAG
Organism: Mactra quadrangularis; assembly: GCA_025267735.1. Classification (NCBI taxonomy): domain Eukaryota; kingdom Metazoa; phylum Mollusca; class Bivalvia; order Venerida; family Mactridae; genus Mactra; species Mactra quadrangularis. The sequence goes on along the minus strand of CM046308.1, from coordinate 13,714,159 downwards.
TGTGCAAGTTTTGCCAGAAACTTGACACCTACTCAGTTTTATAGGGGATTAAAAAGATTTGCAGCAATTCCCAACTAAATTTTATAAAACCATTTAATCTTTTTGTATCTAACTCAATGCCAATTCATAAAAATATTCGTCAGTTCCAATCCCCCCTACTTAATGTTAAAGTCATCACAGGTAGATACGTCAATACTTTATACTAGACTTTTATGCTAAAAAAGATTAAAGGAAAACCAAAAATGAAATAGTTTCCGGTCAAATTCTGCCACAAATAATGCAAAACATGTTTGAGTATGCACTATTAGTCTATTAGATTAAGATAAAAATATCGCAATATATTGTGGGACCGTACCGGTAGGTATTGTGTTTGAAACGTATTGCAATATACCGGTGTACCGGTATTATCGTGCATCCCTAGTGGTTTAGGTGACCACCCCATGTATAGGCTATAGCTCTCCCCCTACTGGCTATTAAACCAGTCTCAACAATGTATAATGTCAAAATTAGAAATAATTTAAATCTTCCCTGAAGCATTTACATTTTAACATTAAACATTTGTCATTGTTGTTTTTGATAAGTAAGTGTATCTTTAATATATGTTAACATTTATGTAGAATTTATCTTATAATAAATCCCTAGGGTACAATGGAAGGAAAGAGATAAAGTATAGTGCATACAAAAAACAAAACAATGTTTATAAAAACAATAGAATGAACTGATCCACGACAGGATGCTCAGGATGACAATAACATATATAATTTTAATATGTTTTATGAGTGTCTTGTTGGTGTAGTGGCACCGTAGCAAGCATGATTGACCAAGGGGTGGTGGTTTATCTACCACACTTATTTTATTGAAACAAATTATACAACTTTTATTTTCAATACTGCCCACCTCTGAAATGGATTGTTTCATTTTTAATGTTTACACAAACACGTTTTGTTTTTTGTATGCACTATTATTTGCGCTGTATTTTATTTATATGGACAAAAAGTATTAGTGAAATTATGACGTGTTTGTGTGAAATTGTTTCCAGAAATAACAAACTGTTTTAGTTAAAGATAAAATGTATCACTGGTAATGCCATGTCAACACTACAGAGGCCAGCCCACCTAACTTATCTTTCATTGACCCTTTTCTATAACTGCTACTCTGACATACTCTTCCACAAGGTCAGCAACTTCTCAGTATACTTTTTAAATGGAGGAAAATTGACATTGTTTTGAATATTCACGGATGGGTATAACTGCCCCGGTTGTGATTTAAGCCTGACTGGATTTTACTCGGAAGTGAACATGGTTGCTTCATTGAACACATAGACTTAATGCAAGAAGGATAGTAGAATAATTTTAGATTATACCTAGAAAAGTTGTCAAACAAATGTATAAATTGTTTACATTTAAGATGACTTGGAAGAGATAACAATTTTTTTCCACATATTGTCAGTATTTAAATACTTTTCATGTATGCTTGAATAAATAACAACTATTTATATTGGTTTAACATTACATGGGATGACAATTGTAAATAGTTGCTTTATACAATACTGAAAACATGCTTTTTTGTCCAAATTCATGTTGAATTAAATGGAATTTTTCCATTATCAGTAAATGCAAAAGACATTTAACTTTTTAAAGTGGGTTGCTCTATCGGATGACCAACTATTAACTTTTCCGACACAAACCAAATGTTTTAACTTATCTGAACCAGATAGTACTTTAATTAAAATTAACCTTTAGAGTTTATGCTAGATATATTTTGAATGCTTGATCAGACAATTTGTGGGAAAACTTGTTGAGATCATCACTAGCTGTAAGACAGCCTTTACTGTCAAGTGCTGAAGGAATTGAATAACTTTTTAATGGTTTGAAACCCTATTCTACAATTTATTTCACATTAAGGGCTTGCAAAGATCATTGTTTGAGATAAAGTTCATATTAAAAAGGTTTGCTTCTGGACCATGGATTGAAACTCATAAATGTCTACATTTGCCTACCTAATTGTTTTCTTGAGCAATAAAATTTGACACAGTTAGTTTTTAATGTTATTTGTAAAGAATGAGTTGTCTCATTAAATTTTAATATTAATATTTAATTATAAATAAATATTATAGAATCTAGCTTTAGAGGACTACCCATCTAGAAAGTGCAATATGGCAGAACTTTTATTAAACTGAAAGTAGATTTGACTTAAAAGGTTGCCTGCTTGATTTATGTACTCAAAAATCTAAAACTTTGCCTGTAATGTTCCAATATAAAACCCATATATTCATTATAGGTCAGTAGCTGATTGAATTTGTTGGTTCTTTAATAGAAAAGAGGTCAAGTAATAATTTAGTGAAGTCTAGGAAGGCTGATACTGTGGATGGGCCTTTAAGTAAATAACTGAAAAGTTAAAGTGAGTTAAGACGCGGTTTTAAAGTCTGCTGCCATATAATGTTCAAAGGACTTTTGTATTGTAACCCCTGATCATTGAAAAAATCTACAGGCAGGCAACACACACCGGTACCTATGTACACCTAGGAAGAGTGAAACAATTTTTTGTAAATTATTTGCTCAAGGAAAAGAACAGTGCCTCTAATGGGGTTCAAACCCGGAACCTCTCGATCCATAAGCGCATATCCTAAAACTGGAGCACTAAAAACATGTTGATAAACATGCAGTACACAATCCAACCTATATTTTAACCTGGATTTATTTAACTTGTCTAGTTAGAGTCTATAAAAAGTCAAAGTAAAAACATATTTGTTCACAATTAATACATCAGTGATAAGATACCATGATACTTTCTAATGTTTTATATCAAGTGTGTCAAATATATAACCTTGACCTTAAAACATTCAAAATTTGTACTATCTTTTTGGTGGAGTCAAGATATATTATCTTTTATATTTCATATGGTCTGTGGTTTAATGGTTACCTTAAGGGCCATTTAGATATGATCTGATATACCTGTTACATTATGTTTGTTTATCTGAATTATCTCCCCTTGAGGGCTCTCTGTTGCAAAGTTAAGTAAGTGGGTTATATTTGTAATCAGATAGTTTGGTCACTGTCTTAAGTCATCAGTATCTATTAATATATTAAATAGGGGTAAATGTGACAGTGCTTTATGCTAATTTATGAACTGATCCATAATTTCTGCAGAGGGTGAGTGGTAAGATGGTGGGACCACCCACTTTGTAGAAGTTTTAAATTTTGATTTACCATGTATTTTCTTTTAAACACCCCTCCCCTATTAAGCACCCCCCTATTTTTCAAAAAAGAATGACCAACATATTTCATCTTGCCATTTTTACCATTTCCTGATACTCTTTAAATAAGAAAATGTAACAACCCAAAGGTGTTCAATAGAGAATGTACAGTATGTTTTAAAAGAGTAAAACCCTATTAAAATAAACTCCCACATGGACCATTATAGCTGTGAATAATGGCTTGAACTGGTCGTATTCTGTTTTGATTTGTAGTTTTAAACTATAAAACAAAACTGTCTGACAGTAACATACTTTTGTCTGTTAGAAAATGCTAATATAGATTGATGTATGTCTTTTGTTTACCACAAATTTTCTAGATTACGTTCAAGCCCACCTAATGTCTACCCACTTTGGAGCAGTTTGAATTTATCAAAACGATTAAACTAAAAGTTATTGTTACTAAGAAATTTGTTTGAAAAAAGTTACATTTTTTAATAACATATACATGTATTTCATACCACAAGAATTACATTTTTCTAGAACTTACAATTTATGATTTTAGCAATTTATACATATTTTCACATAGGAAAGGCTTAAAGGTATGAAGGGTTATAAGAAAGTTTAAAAATATTATCAGAGACATTAATAATGTTTTCTCTCTCCATTTAAAATGCCAACTCATTTTCTCTTATGGTTAAAAGAAGGTGTTGGCATTTTTAAGATTGCAGAGTGAGTTTGGACTATTATTCTAAGTATGTTGGTTTTCTGCTGAACAGAATATGGTGCTAGGCAAGCAAAATCATCTGGCTCAGTGCCACTGTAGGGTTCTACAATGAATTTGATGTATTTGTTGAGGGATCAGTTATATTTTGTGAAAGAATTGTCATTATGAATAATTCTGTTTCAAGATTCTGTCATATTGTAACTGAATACTACCATGGGTATATTTGACATTCCAGACGACAAAATTGCCATCTGTCTGCTTGCTGCTGATAGTAAAATATGTCACATTTTATAGTTACTTGTTAATAGTTGTAATATTGCAGTTTTATTACAAAGGGAGCAATTATTATATAATTATCAATAATAAAATATGATATTTCTATGATATTTTGAAGTCTTTATTATCTGATTGATGTAAAAGGAATATATATGCAGGGATCAGTTATTATTTTGTCTAGAATGATGAAAACAGACAAAAATTGTTTTAACGAGGGGATAATTAGTCATAATTACAATAGGATTGATATTGTTATTTTATATGATGTCGTTTGACGAAAAATTGACAAGATGATGTCATTATTAAACATCTTCTATGTAATTGACAATTGATTGATTAGTAATTGAATAATAATTGATGTAAAACGATTTATTAATATTTGATATGTATTTTGTTTTATGGCATTTTAATGAATAATAAATTAATATCTAAACATTATTGGAATGTGAGAACAACTACTTTATCAAAGGACTTGAGTTATACTCATTATCCACAAAAATACAATAAACATTCATGTACAATTGCATAGAACATGACAGCATAATATTTAATATCTTGGATGGCAAAATACTTAGAATTTAATTCTAATTATGTAACATAATCACTGGTTATTCAGATTGAATGATAAAATTGGTTACTATGCCAAAGGTTAGCTTGTACACTGTCTCAATTTGTTGTCTATTTTTTGTAGGACAATTTATGGCTTTTAATAATCATTCTTAAAATAGACAGTATCATGATCTGTACGTCTGATAACCTTGCTAAGACATTTCTTTCACAAGATGTTTTACATTGCTTCTATAACAGGCATCACCTTATGTTCTAAAAGTGACACCATCTTGAGACCTTGCCCGACTTATAAAGTTTTATAATAAAGATTGTTATTATTATTATTGAGTTTAACGCCGTGTCAACACAATTTAGGTCATTTTATGGTGTCCAGAGCACCTAACCTAGTTTTCCTGGACCCTTGTCTTTGACCAGTACTCACCTACCCTAAACCACAAGGCTGGAAACTTCTTGATATATCTTAATAATGGAGGAAAATTGACATTATTGTCAAATTTTCTTGGAAGGGTATAACCTCCCCAAGTCGGATTCGAACCCGTACCCCCTTCAGGACACGAGATTCCAAATCCCTGTGCGCTACCAACTGCGCCACCGACCCAGGTTAATATAGTAAGATCAAAATTACCAACTATACCAGCTTTGTATGAAATAAGTAAATTTCACTTGCCCAAATAAATTTTCACTTGTCCAGGCTCTACATTAAAGGTCGTCATAATTGCCCATGACAATCCACATTTGGGTTCGGGTAACTTGTTACTGCTAATATAGATATGGTTTTTGGGCAAGTTAAAAGTAAATTAAAGCTGGCTGTCCATTATGGCAACTTAGTTTAAAAATTTGATTGTCGAGCCCTGTGGTCTTGGGGTATGGACTATGGACTAATGGATTAAGGTGATTATTTCTACAGTATACATGTTATACTTTATGATATTTAATCAAAGTATTGAAATACAGAAAGACTTTTGTGCACATTGAAACCAAACGAATCCATTACTAATGATTACTCCTTACACGTTAGATTCAAGTACAAACCGAGCAGGGCAAAAATGCAGGCCAAGTGTTTATTCTATCCTGTATAACTGGCAAATACTACTGATTAGTCACAGTGTATTAACGAGATTTGACTTCGTACATTTTCACGCTTATAAGTAAAATACCTGTCATTGACACTGAAACAGAGACACGTCGGTTGATTCACGGAACTACTTTTATCGCCTAGAAATAAACTGCGTAGTGAATCAGAGACACATGTATCACTGCGTAGGTTAAACTGGTCAGGCATTTGAATTGTCGATAGTTTTCAACTTGTGGTATAACTTAAGCCTTTCGGCGGTACTTAAGCCTTTCGGCGGAAAATCACCGAAAGTCTAAAAACCCTTAATAGTGATAAAATTGCCATAAAGAGATTGAGTCTTTAAAAGCCCCATTGAAAATCAGGGTTCCTGCATTGATAATGTATTAAAGAGTGTGCTTCTTGCCATTTGGATTATTTCAAATATTTTTGCATGAATTCAATTGATAACAAGTTAAGTTTTAGTTGTCATTTTTCATGTATTATAAAATCAATTGTTGAAAATATAAAAAGATTTAACAAGAGGAAGTGTTGACGAGGTGAATAAAAATTAAAAATACATGCAGATATGAAGTGTATTGTTTTGTTTTCGTTTAAATATTTTAACAGTTTGTCTTTTCTTCCATCAAACAAGTTTGCCTTGTATTAAGTCGTTTGATGACTTGCTAAGATACAATTTTACCTTTGTTCTGTGTTCATTATAATGTCAATTTGTTTGTTACAACAATCTGAAATAACTCATGTGAATATTTTAACATAGATTGTTTTTCAAATAGCTTTTTATAGACTCTGACTCATAAAGAAACATGGTTATATAATTGTTAAAATTTATTCAACTGTGAATGGTGCATACATTTTCTCCTCTTATTTAAATACTCAATGCATGTACAATACTTCTGAACTCGCCATGGATAGAAATAGATATTTGTATCTAATGTACAGGTATAATTGATGAAATATAAAGTATTTAAATCAGCAGGGTATTGTATGTGTCACTGACAGTTGAATAAATTTTAACATTATATGTAGTACAATACTTGTATGTGGTAAGAATTGATAAAATACTTTCTGGCTTTTATTGAAAGACCATCAGCGGGAGTGACTTAATAAAAGGCGTGCTTGATTGGAAATTCCAACTGTTAGAACTTGGAGAACTCCAATCCAGTGCATCGGAACTGTGTTCTAGCAGCATTCCACTCATTCCATTGAAATATGTGGTGCGAACGGAATCAGTTGTGGTATATTCATACCCAAGATGGCGGAGACATCACTGCAAACATATGAGTTTGGTGTTTTGAATGGGAATGTTGTTAAAATTATACCTTTGCCTGATTGTTTACGATAACAATTTAACCATTTGCTATAAATAAAGTAAGAAGCGAGTATATTTGCTGCAGATATTGCCCTTTGATTCAGTTCCGACATCCAATTTCACTCGTTTGGCAGATTCTGTGTTAGAGTCCCAATTTGATTCAGGCACAGTTCCGACAGCCCAATAGAGCATGCCCATAGTCTTCATTGACTGAGGGTTTTTAAATTCAACTTTGATTATATAAAATGCCCTGTAACAGTTCTCGGACTAATGAAATTTTGAGAAAAAAACTGACCATGCATTATGATTGTAATTTTGTTAGTAAGTTGGTTGCTAATGAAGTTTGACTGTATACATGGAGTTACATTCTGTGTAAAACAATTGAAATGTTCATTTTCCTGTAAAATTAGCACTTCTGGTACCTATAGAATAACAAAAAAATCTACTATCAAGAATCTTTAAAAGGGAGGAATACATGTGTGTTACGTAGAGGATATTGTGGATATCAACAAATTTTCTGTTTCTTTCATGCTTTTCATTCGAACAATATTGCAAATGGCTGTAGCTTGTCTGTTTTCCTTGAAAAAAGTAGTCCGTCATTTTTGGTAGTGAAAATATAAACTAATATTTTCATTGTATATTTTCATCGAATAACACAGCATTTCACTGTAAAGCATGAAAGAAATGGTTGTTATTGAATGTATTTTTTATAAATATCTCAGTTATCAGTGTACTCATTTTGTGACATGTGATAACCAATTATAACATTAAGTTCTAGAATCGGTCAATAAGTACCATGGTATGTGAGATGATCATTTCTTTATGTTTTAGATCTATAAATGTGGGTTACAGTTCGTCATTCTAAATTTATATACTTTCCTTTTCAACATACTGTGTTTTAACCCCATGCCAACACAATTTACTGAGTAGGTAAATTTTACAGTGACCTAACCTAGCTTTCCTAGTTCCTTGTTTTTAACTAGTATTCACAAGATCAACAACTTCTCCATATATGTACATTATTAACAGAATTAAATTCACATAATTGTTCAATTTCCATGGAAAGATGTGACCAGCCCAGATGAGGCTCAAAGTAAATTAAAAATCCTGCACAAAACAAGATTCTGTGCCACAGACATAATGTGTTTGATTTTTTTAAATATGTTAAAAAAATGCTCAGACATCAACTCAGACAATAATTTTATTTGTTATTTTATATTATAAAATGATGATATTTTGTAATACATGTAATAGTATTATAGTCATTCTGAATTCTATAATGGTTAGAAAATTAACATAATACATTATATATAAAACATATCATTTATAAAATGTGATTAACTTTGACATCAATCATTTTTCTATAGTTAAGATATTATAATAGTGACTGCTGGTTCCTTGTTCATGAGTTCATTTCTCCAAAGACTAATGAAGGCTGGTACCTGTTTTACATTTTTTCACTGGAGATTTCATGCGGTGCGAAATTTATGAAGTTTTGTAAAATTTTCAATTATGTTTTTATTAGACACCTCATCTATTATGTTGTACTTTGGAAAAAGATGCTGACAGAGATTTATTATAACTTGCTAAAGTCCTAGCTGACTGTTTGTGGGTGGAACAAAGGTTGAAAATGTAATGCCGGTGGGGTGAATTTAATAAATCAAAGCACTGAAAGTATTGAATTAAAGATTGAATTTGAAAATTGTGAGTTTTTTTCGACTCGCATAATTTTTCATCTTATTAATTTGCTGCAAAAATATAACTTAAATACACGTTTCTGACAGAGTAGAAATTCTGTGTTTTCATTGGCTGCATGATGTTTAGGTTGCTATGTTGAAATTCAGATTTATAATTTCAGTAGAAACGAAACTGAGGTTTTATTTTTATAGATTAATGGGCTTGATGAAGTGTTAGGAAAAATTCCCTATAAATAACAAATTCAATATAGTTCATGTTCTGTTCAGATTCACTAGCACTCTGGCAGCGTATCTTCAGTAAAAGGATCTCCTCAAATTGTCATTATTTTCATATATTGGCAACTATCTATAACACAGCTTATCATTGGGAACACCCATTCACTTAATAACAGTATTTTTATGGGCTGTCTATATGATAGAAGTTATACTTTAATGGATTGACTATATAAGTAAAGTTGAAATTCTTTTATGTATGTATTAAAATATATGTAATAGTACCTACCATTATAAATATGAGTTTTTCATTTTGTGATATCAGTTTCAAACTTTGTGTGGGAAGCTATTTAAATCATTTTATTACTTCATTATTTATCAACTGGGTTTAACATCAATGACTAAGGCTTTAGACAGCTGACAAATGTTTATATCACACCAGATTGCTTACATGTAGTCTTAAGGGCATTATAAAGATGTTTTGCACTTTTTCAAGAATTTATCATGTCCTCTTGAATATGATTTCTCCCGATGACACATGTTTAAGGACACTTTATGGTCTTATACAATGCACAAATAATGGATTCGTTATCATCTAGTCTCCTGTTAGATCTTCTGACTGGTTATAAAGTGTCCACCAAAAGTTTTGAGACATTTTCACTTTGAAGGTCTACTTAATAATAGCTTTTATCAAAAATTTGTTGACTGAAAAATTTCAATATCAGAAAAGAGCTAGTTACAACATTTACTGTTTTGAGCTAAACCTGCGAAATGTTGTTAAGTTTTGTTTAATTTATATTTCTTGTAATGGTTTTTATTATGATTGAGACAACATAAGGAGCTTTAAAACTATGTTATAGAAAAAACAACAACATTAAACATGATTTTGGAGGCTTTTGAATGTATAATGCTGAACTTATAAATGTGGTGCATAATCTTTTGATAAGGTTTTGTTTTATCATAAATCATCATCATCATCATCATCATCATCATCATCATCATCATCATCATTGTTTAGTTTAAACAGACCATTGGTGCGAAGTCTTCCTTTCCATAACTGCTGGTCATGAGGGTTGGTGCAATCGATTTTGAGTGCCAGTTGATCATGCTGAATCAGGTATCAAATAAACCATGCTTAAATTTGTGGGAAAAAAAATAGTTTTACTGAGTCAATAATAGAAATTTAAGAATTTTTATTAAAATCATTTTGTTTTCAAACTTTTCATGGGCACTGTATATGTCACATGATAATTACAGCCTTAAAATCATCATATCTAGGGAGTGGTCAAGTGGTATACGATGCCCTCTTAGGATGCTTAAAAGTGCTCTTTACTTAATGAAAGAGAAACTTCTTTAGTACAAACATAAGTTTATATCAAGACATGTTGACCTCAGTTGTTTTATATCATTATATGTTAAGATAAACTGAAAGTTAATTGTTTATAATGATAACATTATGAGGACTACATGTAAGTTTACATGTTTACACCAGCATGGGGAGGATGGAGAAGTCTTTCAAAGGGAGACTTGTTTATGAACAGAAAAACTTTTTTTACATGCACAGTCACATGATAGCATCTTTCAGGACACTCGTTTGGCATATTTTGGGGCCGAGTATTGGGCCCTATTCCCCTCTCAAAATCATAATTTTTGTTCTCAGATAAAATTTCCCTTAAAAATATCATAATACATTTTTTGTCATTCTGCAGTAACAATCTATACTAGCTATTCAAATCAATGGTAGAAAAGTGTTAAGAGTAAATGTGACTGGTAAAAGTCTCAACTGTACACATTTATGAGGTGACTGAAAATTCCAATATTGTCTTTAATTGACAAGAAATTCCGCTTCCTGAGGGTATTGATACCAGTCCCCAAAAGTTGTCTAGTGCCCTGTCTTTTTGAATCTCTTTTCTTGGTCCCCTGAGTTCTAAGCAATTTAGATAAAGTTAATTTCTTTTCAATATGGATGTATTAAGATAAACTAAGATTTGGATTAAACCAATGTCCAGCTGTAACTTTTCAGAAATTAAGTAGTCTAATGGCATAACATCTCAGTAACTCTTTGGCCAAAAAACATGGGAGTTTTAATTGCTTAAATTTATCTTTGGTTGTCTTTTAGCTGTAGCAACACATTGTATAGGTCATATCACAGACAGTCAACCTACTCACTAGGGCTGCGGCGAGTATCCGAGTACTTGGATATTGGCAATCCCGACCAAAAAATCGAGTACAATATTTGTCACGTCTGAAATCGTCTGATTGCCATCTATTTTTGGACAAAATGAAAGAGCATTTTCAGCTTTGTTATTTTTGAAAACGAGTCGCACTACTAATGTTAACTTTAATTTATGTAGGGACCGATTTATCTAGTGTCAAATTTCATTACACATTAAAACAAAAATGTTATCACTGAAAATGCCCATAAAACGTCTGGTAATAGAAATTTTTGGAGTACATGGTTTTCCATTTATCATGGTTATAACATAAATTCTGTATGTTCTCCATTAACAAGTGATTTGTGGTTCGATTCCTGAATCGCTTCGCATGAATTGTGGTTCGGATCAGATCACCACTTGCTCAACGATCTACAGTCCTACTACTCACCATTCCTGGAAAGACTTGTTTAGATTCAGTGATATAAGATAGAATAACCATTAAAATTATTTCACAACCAAGCTTCACAAAAGTATGCTCGCCCAGAAATCCTACCTACCACCCCTAAGTAAGTTTATGTGCTACCAAGCTGCCAGACAGCTGTATAACTTTGAGTAAATGTCACTTGAAAAATGTTAAATATAAACTGATCTTGTGCTGAAACCACCAGACCTATTTCTAGATAGTTGAATTTGGACTGGATACTGGAAAATGAATTAACTCAAAACTGCTATTATCATACCAGTAGTTTCCAATATAGTAAAATGCTATTGTTTTGATTATTTGTTTTGAACAATACATATTTACAATTAGTTTCATTATTGAATTTTGTTGTTAACAAAATTTTAAAGATAAATATTTGCATATGATTTACATAAGGAAAAGACTTTTAATAGAAATTTATATAATTATAATGTTTCCTTAATTAGTATGTTTCATAATTTTCTTATTTGTATACCTTGGATGTTTACAAACCTCTAATAACTAAAGCTACTGTACATTCTCTTCTAAACGCCCCCAGGGGTATTACATAATTTTTCTAAAAGAAAATGTTTCGCAATCAATCTAAAATAAATGTTTATACTAAGGGCTGTCATTGATAGAAAATTTTGTATCGATTTATCGAAAGGCAAGTATTGGTGATATATCGAGTCTGACGAGTGTAATAGAAGCCACTAGAACTCAGGGATATATATATATATATTAAAAGTTGTTTCAGACTTCAAAACAAACTAAAACAAACTGTATTTTCTAATGTTTTTGATACTTAACTGGAAACATGAAAACTCAGAAATATGTATAAGTCCTACAGTTATAGCTTTATGAAATACTAGATTGTATTGATATTCCAAATGGTGAATCGATATGGGATTGTCTGTCATGAATCAGGGATACATCAATATTGCGATTTTCGATGATGGCCCTAAGTTATACACTAATAAAGTAAAGCCAAATTGTATTGATCATACAGTTTACAGCAGTCTTCAAAGCCCATTTTTGACCACAGAATTTGAACTTCCTTCAGATCAGAATTAATTGAGGATAAAAACAGACATATAAATGACAACGATAGGAGGTGCTCAGGTGTTGTACAGATAATTACTAATGTTTAATTGGTTTCTACTGATTTTTACATACCATATCATGATCAGTGTCTACGTATAGATATGGACAATCCCACGATTCACTCTCATCTATCATTGTAGAAAAAGACTGAGCATAAAATGTATTGTTTACCGTATATACTCAGGAATAAGACACATTTTTGGCCCTCCAGATTTCATTAAAAAGTAAGGGGTGCATCTTACAGGCGAGGGCGCCTTATAACTGAGTATGTACGGTAACATGGACTATGTGAGAGGCGATAATTTGAGAATAATGATTCTCAGACAATCATACATGAATAAAATCTTCAGTTTCCATTTCATGGTATTTCAGTCTAATATAAAATTCATGCCATTATAACTTAAAGTGCAATGTTGTAAAAATGAGACAAAATTCTACTAGAACAAAAGACAACAGAAACATTAAACCTTACATATGAGATAATAAATTATCACTGAACTTAACCATCATCTCTGAAATTTCACTTAGTGAAGCAAAAAATATGTCAATATATTTGAATGAGAAACAATTGTTTATTTCTGTCGGCTAAGAACAAAACACCAAGTTTGATCAAATGTCCACCAAGTAACTTTAATTAAATTCACAATACTGGTATTTAATTGTTTTCTTAGGATTTAGATTTGTTTGTATTGTTTTGTTTATGTAATTGTTTACTTTTTATGCCATTTATAAACCTGCGACTACCATAAATAATTTAAACTTTCTAATTTCCAGCACGAAATATTTAAAAAGGCTAACATGAAACTTTAGTCCATACACCTTGAACTTCATTAGATAATAATGGCTAAGAGATTAAATATTTAATCCCAAGTCAACCCCTCTTTTAGTGAGAGGTGTTTCAGTCAGTCCCAGATGTGCGCCAGGTTGTACCCGACCTCATCCTTGTTGAGCATTGGCTTAATTGTGCCTTTGGATGTTATTTTTTTATGTCGTATTCAACACATAATTAGGTCATATATACGGCCAGCTCTTCCTACTATAGGCTTCCAGGACACTTTTCTAGCACCAATACTAACTTACCCTACCACGAGGCCAACTACTCATGTATAGGGTATGACCTTTAATTGTGACTGGGCTCGAGCCTTTGGATGTAAATGACCTCTCACACACTTTGCTCAAACCAATAGGGGTCCCAGCCCAGGATGTTCATTGGCGTCTTGAATATTTGGAAATTAATATCAGTTTGATAGTTGGCTTCTTGATATAAGATTGTATTATCATGTTTTTATTTATATTTTCAGATCAAGACAATGCCAGCTGATGAATCATTTTCATTTGACTATAAGGTAAGAAGACAAGTTTTTCATCTTTGTTTGTTCATATTGAGGGACCAGGAAATTCAACTGAATAGGTCTGAATATGTTCTGGAACATGTCTGAAAGAGATTTTGTAATGTACCTTATATAACAGGTTTTATTCTGAACTTGTCAGATTCTCTTGAAAAAATATGTCAAGCTATCTATAAATAATAATATCTGTGTGATATTGGTTTTCATGAACCAGATCAGGTGTAATTTCTTAAATTTATTTCATATACCTTTTCAAGGTCATGCCCAATCATTCGTGGCTAGTGTTTTGTTTGTTTTTGTTTGGTTTAACGCCGTAGCAACACATTGTATAGGTCATATAACAGCGGTCAGTCAACCTACTCGCTCCTCCTGGAAAGGCTAAATCTCTGGATTTATCTGTTAACCAACTACTTAGCGCACACTTTTGTAAGTGACTGATAACTGTCCTACATAATTAAAAATCATTGGTAGGAGGAAGAATGGCCATAGAAATAATTTCATGGCCAAGCTTAAAGTATGCCCCGCCCGGAATCGAACCCACGACCCCTAGATCAGTAGACTTGAGTGCTACAAACTGAGCTAGCCAGGCGGCTCTTTCTTGGCTAAACTCATGGCATGGCATAGCTTTGTATGTAAGAAATTAGTTAGTTTCTTGTAACAGAAGATATGACCTCGATCACTATAGCATTCCCTGCATGAACAATGGTTATGTGAACTGTCCTCTATTATGACTCTAAATGTTGAAAATTTAATAAAACAAAAGCAAATACAGTTAAGTTGCACTATTTAGACTATCAAAATAAATGGTTTTGATAGCAGAGTGTGCTTAATATAATATAAGGGATATTTTTCTTCTTATTGCATAATTTTAAAATAATTCAGGTGATTTATAAAGGAACTAATAGCTGCATAATGGTTGAGTGTTAGATTATTGTTTTAACGTAATTTCTTACTGGTAATTCTTATTACATGCCATTGGGAGTTTCAATCTAGCAGGGAACAATTGAACCTTTATCATTAACTGCACTCACTGTCTTGTTGTCACCCCGTTACGATATGTGTTAGCTGCAAAAACCAGATTAACTATTGGAGAAAAAACTGGGTTTAACAATTTTTTCAATAACTATGTTTCACTATATTTATGGTTATTCCCAGAGAAACTGATGCTACAAAAGTTCTTGAAATTCGGAGACTGATCTCAAATGAAATATTCAAGAACTTGTTAGACTACATCTTTTTTTGATTCAATGTGTTTTTTATGTATTCTGGTGTTTTATAATGGATCATAATTATTTCTTATTGAAGATTGAATCCGAGACATTTGATGTTTGAACTTCTGAAGCATAATTTTTCCAGTACAAATCATAATTGGTTTTGCTTTGTGTTATTACTGGCTGACAGTGATTATTTTCATATAAATTTTTCCCTAAAGACCTTTGTGAAATTTCATGTAAATGTAGATCATTTTAGCTTTACTTTTCCTACTCAGTTTTGCATAGGCATAAATGTTCAAGTGCAACATTTTATTATCTTTGAAACTATGTAAGGGGTTTTACTTGAAACTTCACACTAGTCTAAAGGGTTACCATTACTCAAGCATAAGTTTGACTGAATTATGACCCTTATGTACTTACACATATCTTTGATATATTTTTTTGGTGCAACAAGTTTTTTACCATAATTGTTGTCCATTTTACACAAGTCATTCAAACAATTGTATATGAGATCATTTGAAAATACACACTATGCTCACCAAAAGTTTAGAGACATTGGAAATTTACTAAAATACTTAAATTTCAATGATTTCTTTTGTAGAAACATTATATTTTGATAAATTAAGTATGGTTTGTGATAAATGAAAACAAATTTCGTGAATGTATCATATTTATCAAATTCAGCATCTGATATCCCAAAGCCTCCAAAACCAAATTCATTGTAATTCTTTTCTATAACATATATTTGAAACTTCTTTGGTTAGTCACAACTCTTAATTACAAAAACTAAAAATTCATTTTTTTTATCATTTTTTTGGTATGTTGTAGCAGGCTTACAAAGTGAAAATGTCTCCAAACTTTTGGTTTGTGCTGTATAGTTTCTTAGTTAGAATTGGAGCTGACATGGACATCATTGTAGTTGGTTGGACGGTTGAAACATTTCGGTATGGCTTTTTGCAATTTGGTTCTTTCCGTATCGTTACACCCATACCATCCCCTAATTAGTTGTACCTAAAGATTTGCTGTATAAGATATTGTTTCTAGTTGATAAAATTGCTCTCTGATAACCACCAGCTTTTTGTTTCAAATTAAGAATGTCCCAGGAGAGTTTGTCATCTCTAATATTGGGTGAATTTTATTCTAGTTGGGAATGGTTTATGGGCTAGGATAATGGATATTAGGTTGGTAAATTGTTCCAATGAATTATTTAGAGAGAATCACAGAATTGTCATTGTCTTGGAGCTATTTCTTCCACTAGTTGTCAAGGTTAATGAGTTCCGCCATGTTGGGTTATGTTATTTCATCATGGTGCATTGGTATTTAGCTCAACTTTCTCTGACTTCAGTTTGGTGAAAGGTCATAGCAAGTTTATTGTTAGGTTAAACATGCTGTCTTTGAACTTAACTCCTGTTTTATTAGCCGGATTTTTCAATGAAAAAATTAGGCTTATTATAGTTTAGCGAAACCCGGGCGGGCGGATAGGTGGGCAGGCTGTCGGGCATCCGGTGTTGTTAACAATTGCATTAAAGTTTTTCTTTACCATATATTTCTGCCATTTATTGTCAGATCTTTATGAAACTTCATACAATGATAACATACCATGCCATGAACAGAATTAGACAGTAACCACAACTCTACCTGCCTTATTATGGATTATTTCCCTTTGTAATTTTTGCGTTAAAGTTTTTAAATATGGCTTTAATGTGGTTTTCTCATTACATTTCTTGTTTACTATAGTTCAATTTTATTTGATGATTTTTGAACATTCCTTTATACAAAGTGACACAACTTAATTAACTAGTCATTATTGCATGGGACATTTGTGACCATATCGTTTCTGAACTGCTCTATTTAGGAAGATGTTTGTTGGTGTACAATACTTTGGATATATACTTGAGATAAAATACTGAAAATATTTTCAATGTAGTTCTTAATTATTATACCTATTGTACATGCTATGGTTGGAATCTTCCAATCAGTCACAGCTCACCGAATAAAATCAGACTATACTGTTGTTACATATCTTTTATTGTTTGCAGTTAATATTGAAGTCTTTCAGTTAAAGGGATAGTTAGGCAATATTTTCACTCCCTCTTTTCATGATTATTTCTATTGTTATAATTGTTGTTGCAGTAGACGCTCTGATGTTTTGTTTTGTCAAAATATTTCAATAATTTCTTTTAATAATTGGGAATTTTTATAACTAGACCCACATGGGTCAGGTTAGCTAAAATTAATAGATTATGTGGTAAAAAAGCTTTTATGCCCTATATAATTCCAAAAGAAATATGCAAGTATTATGTATAAAATATGAATCTTTATCATGGTTATTGCAACCTAAGCCTTTATCAAGAAATTATTTTCATGAACTCTAATTACATTTTGAACATTATGACACCATATTGTAATCAAGTAAACAATATGGCTTCAAAACATTTTTATCATGGTAGGCCTTTATCTCCCTTTAAGTGATGTACATGAGATATAGAGACTTGTCACTTCTATCTGTATCACCTGCCTCTATCACTGTAGCAATGTCAGAACAATTTTGTAACAATTCTAGCAGGTGATGTGTCAAATTTTTAATTAAGGTTTTACAATATAAGACTTTATATAGAAAATGTTAAATTGTGTTATCTCCATCCGCAGGCAAAACTCTATTGGCAGTTCTAATATTTGTCCTGTCATCCTATAAACCATGTCTTGCACCTAGCTGTGCACCATGTAAGTGTCACTGTCAGTTTCAGTAAAATATAGAGGAGTTCAGCATATATATATACATGTAATCCGAGGATACCAAAAAATTTGGGAGGACCCCTTATGATTCTCAGCTTAAGGATTCCATCAGGATCCCTGAAATTGTTTTGGCCTTAATTAAAATTAAGTTTGTTTGCCCTTTACCAACCAACCCCAAAAAATGCCACTGACTCAAAAAAATGTATTCGAAAAAATATGTGGTATTTTTTTATTGGTCACGACCATTCATCATATTACTTGCTGGTTACAGTTTCTTTACACTAATAGTTCTGCTTTAGGTTCCATGTGTAAATGATTGAAAAAAATATTTTTCCTACCTACCGACCCAACCCAAAAATTTTGGTTTGGTAAATGGGAAAAAAGTAATTTTTAGTTTAGGCCTCATTACAATTAGTGACTATATCTGTATCCAATATTTTTTTGTCTTTTATGTAAGAGATCTTTAATATTTCCCTGATTTTCCAGACTACCAAATGTTTTTACTATATAAAAAGACTGTATTTTCTACTAATTTTATTAATGCTATATTTTCAGTGGGACATAGTTAAAACAAAGGCACAGTTAATTGTTGCCAGTAAAATTGTGATGTTAACAAGAGGTAACTGGGAAAGTTTAGCTCATCTGAGAAATGTTTACACAAAAGAAATATTTTGTGAACCTACGGTAAGTAAAATACAATAAGACCTAATTTGGAACTCAAGTTTATGGAGTTTTCTGTCTTCGCACAAGTCATGTGGTATAAACAAAGTTTGTTTCACATTATTGCTGAAAAGCACAAAATTTGGATTAAGTTCTATTATTCTTTGTACACCTTGTAAACAAGCTTTTTTAAATTGAAAAAAGCTCATAAATTTGATTTCTGAATATGAACTATATTGTAATACCCAATTGGGACTTAAACAATTGTCAAAATCACATTTTGTGCTATATTTGTTTGCAATAACCTAGGTGATCTGTAGAGTAGAACTTTATTATAATGGTGGCGTTCCTGTAAAGCATAGTTGATATTACTTTTGATTCAACTGATCTTGATGTCTGGATGTCTTTTTTACTTTAATATACATCAATTTTATATTAAAACATGTAATTAATTATCACATAGAGGCAATCTTACGCTGTCTCCATGGTTACAGACAAATTATAATCAAATTTAAATTTCATACTTTTTCTCCTTAATAATACAGTGTGTGGAAAACTTGAATATGATATTATGTAAGGGAAAGGTGATTCAAGGATCTTGATTCTAGGATTGCAACTACATGTACTGTTTACATTATTTTGAAAGATATTAAGATTGAGTTTTTATACTGATTGGATTTGCTTTTATAGTGTTTTAGCTCAGCTAAGCCAGATTAGGGTGAACTTTACCATGTTGTGAACTGACCCCTGTGAAAGTTAAATTCATGAAAACTTCATTAATGTGCTTGAAGAAAAATGCGTTGTTTTTTTGTTCACTGACAATTTATGAATTAATAAGTTCATGAACAAATACTTCATTAATAAGCATACATATTCATGAACTTGAACATTCATGACCTTGAACATTCATGAACTTGATCATTCATGAACATTTCTTACAAAATGATAAACATTTGTAAAATGTTCATGAATTGTTCATGAATGATAATGAGTTCATAAACATTTTCTCACATGGGGTTCTTCTTATTGCATAAAACCTCGGGACAATCTTGAGAAAGCAGCCACAAGGAGTGATTAATATATTGCACGGTATAGCTAGCTTCTCAATAGGGCTAAAATAAATTAGTACAGAATGTAAAGATGACTTATTATTAAGTTATCGTTTTACCCAGTCTCACTATTATTGTATTACCTATAATAACATATTAGATTACTGTAATTACCTTATGTCCCCAAGATACATGAATCATGCAAATGTTAGCATAATATGTTTGATAGTCTTTCCCAATCTTTCTTAAGTCCTTCTAGATCTACTCAATTTGTGTAATTTCCTTGAGCGTCCTCGTCTACCGCATACTATCAAGACTGCATATTGTCATATTTTCCCTGTGGTTGAGTTCTGTATTAGTAAATTATGTACTGGAACACATCTTTTTTAGGGGGAGTGGGTAGGTTTAACACCCTGTCAACACAAATTATGGTCCTTTTATGGTGGCCTGCTCACCTAACCTAGTTTTCTTAAACTAGTAGTCTAACCTTTCACAAGGTTGAAAACTTTTCAATAAACTGGGCTTATTAATGGAAGAAAATTGACATTTTTTAAATTTAAATCAGCAGGGTTAACATATGGGTCACTGACAGTTGAATGAAATATAAGAGAATGTATTCAGTCATTATAGAATTGTTCAAACTTACACAATGGAGAAAAAACCAACTTAATATTTCACCCTATATAGATTCATACATGTTAAATATTAACACTGGAAAATGTTAGTTTATTAAATGACCACTATTCTCAGAGTATCATCCCTGTTATTAGTCACTGTTTGCTTACTGTTAGGCAGATAAGGTGGTAATGACCAATGTTACTAACATGACGTCAAACATTGACTTAAACAAAGAATTCTGCATGATGGTTCTTGCTTACGTCTTCATATAAACTGAAAAATGTTTGTTAAATGACGGCTATACTCAGTGTATCATACCTGTTCACAGTCACTGTTTATGGTTTGGGCATATAATGTGATAATGACCAATGTTATTAACATGACGTCTAACTATGACATCAAGCATTGACTTTAAAACAAAGAACTGCATGATTGTTTTTGCTTACGTCTTGATAAGACTGTGTAACATACCAAAACTCCCTTTTTGTAAGCAATTTTGTCTATTGGCACTCCTATTATCTTCTTTGGTTCTATTGCTGAAAATTGTTTCTTTAAGGAGAGAATAGGTGATAATGTAAGATTCCTTTTATAGATTTATTGGATGTGGCTGATAAACAGCATGAATATGTGTGAATTATTGTGATGATTGTCAGTAGCTTATAGGTGTTAATTGTTCAAGTTATATCGTAAATGTCAAAATAAAGTCATTGTTAGTAGCTGGTTCCTCTATCTTTGTAATAAGGTAAAGTTTAGGTAAAGTCTAAGCCGAGCAGTGGTCCAGTGGTAGGTCCCATGCTCAGGAATCCAGAGGTCTTGGATAGTCTTCTGGACAAAGTTTCATCGGCATTGAACAATCTGTCCTACAGAATGGGATTTTACCTCACCAAAAAAATCTAAGTGATATGTTAAAATATGCTGCCCATTTTAACAATTTAGAATTATTCATTCTAAATTAAAAGACCAATATAACAATAAAATAATGAATTATTTTTATTAAATGAGTATAATTGTGGATGTAAAATGTTAGTGGACTATTAGACCATTCACTATTTAAAAGTGACTGGACCAACAGCAATATCGGTGGGTTTATTCCTTGGTTCACTGGCTTAATTTGAAGACTGGTCCTGGGTTCAAACCCCACTGGGGGCACTTCTAATTTCTCTGAGCAAAACATTTACCTACAGTTGTTGTAATTATCATATTATTATATACCGCATTTGTATAGCGCTCTTTTCATATTGAATATATGTTCAAAAGTGCTTTGTTCCACTCCACCCAGGTGTAAATGGGTACTCTGAGGGATCACTTATCTGAAGGTGATTTCTATGATCAGGGGTTATGGTACAAAATTGTAAAGTTGGCTGAACATGTGTATTGAGGCAGTCTTTAATTTACAAACTATGATTTTCTAATTTCAGGGAACAAAGAGATGGAGTAATGATTTATTTTTTGGTTTACAAAGGATAGCTAGCATGAATCATTCATGTATAGAATTATGTACTAAAATACCTGAAAAGTAAGTTGCTATTCAATTCCAAGCCTTATATATCAGTGATATACCTATAGTCAATAGAAAAGATGTTTGATTAAAGAGTACCATTTTGTAACCTTTTGTCAATTTACATTGGTGCTGTGTTTTGGTGCTCGCAATTTTATTTATAATTGCATGTGTCACAGGTAGAGCTGTCATGCCAGAAGGGTATCACAATATATTGCAATATGCTAGCAACGTATTGCAATATGTAGCACGATATATTGTGGTTTTTAGATTCTTTGCGCCTCTCCTGTATGAAACAGAAACACTGCAATTTATATTTGCATC
Organism: Mactra quadrangularis; assembly: GCA_025267735.1. NCBI lineage: Eukaryota > Metazoa > Mollusca > Bivalvia > Venerida > Mactridae > Mactra > Mactra quadrangularis. The sequence continues at coordinate 13,691,931 of CM046308.1, read as the reverse complement.
TACTTGAATCTAGTCTCTGTAACTGTATTCAATTACTTAGGACTGTGATATATGTTTTGCATACAAAAAAGATGCTTAGGTTGAAAGAAACAATCACCCCCTTAGCTGCAGAACATCCTAGATATCCAGCTCCTGGACGCCATGCTTGTTTTACAACTTCCTGTCCCGAAGTATTCAATACAAGAACATATTTTGCCAAGTTCCATACAACCGATCGAACCCTCCCAGTCAGTTAAATTCTTGTACTTAAAGCTAAGATTGAATGATGAGAAAAAACTGATGTTTCCCTACTTTTATATCTTGAAGGGAAGGATTTTCAAATGAAATAAAAAATATTACCAAATACCGGTATGTTAAATTCGTACCACGGTACGTATTGACACAGCTGCATATTGCAATTTACTCATATACCGTTATATCATTACAGCCCTAATCACAGGTCATCTCACATTGATATGCTGACACTTTCGTGGACACAACAAATCAGCTTTTATGATATTATACTTAATTGATCATTACATTGGGCTACACAATATGAGCAAGGATTATGGAACCCATTTCTTAGTTTAAAATACATCAGTAATGGAGCATGCCATGAATACTAAAACAAACTTGAGATTTTTTGTTTGAAGTGATTTTTATAATTTATTCATGTTTAGTTTATTTTGAATAGTTTCGTTGTTTTTGTATTTGAAATATAATCTTAATGTACTCAGAGTTCTAGTGATTTTAATGTAATTAACCTTCAAGTATTAGATTTCATGGAACAAGAGCATTCATTATGTGCATATATTTTGTCAGCTTAATGCATATTACAAAATAAATACAATATTTTACATAATGATAAAACATTTGAAAAAAAAATGCGACAGTGTTCTAGCTATTTATTTTCCAAAATCTGTTTTTGACATTATTTTGATAATTCCATAATATGCATTGAAAAGTAAAGAGGTTTTACTAGATTTGAAATAACTTTAGGGTAAAAGGGGCCACTTGACCCTTTTTCTCTAACTGAAAAAGATGTTTTGTTTTATGCAACACAGTTCTGTTTTAAGACCATCTGCAGTTTTGAAAAAAACAACTGAGAGCTGTGTTGTATAAAGCTTAGGATTTGATCCTTGTTGTTAGATAGTATGTGTACAATAAAGTATTTATTTGACAAGATCATTACTATATTTTTTGTTTCTATTTTTAGCCAGATTTTTCAATGAAAAAATTTGGCTTATAGTTTGGCAAAACACGGGTGGTTGGGCGGACGGGCGGGCGTCCAGTGTCGTTAACAATTGCGTTAAAGTTTTTCTTTTCCATATATTTCTGCCATTTATCCTCTTGTCAGATCTTTATGAAACTTCATACAATGATAACATACCATGTGATGAACAGAATTAGAAAGTAACCACAACTCTACCTGCCTTTATTATAGATTATTTCCCTTTGTAATTTTTGTGTTAAATCCGGCTTTAATGTGGTTTCCACTTTACATTTCTTGTTATATATATAGATTGGCTGTTACTGAGGAGATGTTAAAACCATTTTTAGAAGGATTGAGTATACAAGAGGTGCTTGATGCTAAAAGATTATTTATGGTGGATCATAAAATGCTTTCTGGATTACCTTGTAGAGAAAACTTTAGTGTAAGTGTTGTACCATCAGTGGGGACTGGGGAGGGTTTAAATTGTTGCCTCAGAAGCTAGTTTGTTCTAATACTGTTCTCAGCCTTGGCGCAGTAATCTGTGTGCAGGATTTCAAATCTATTGCCAAGATGTGAGGGATTTTAGGTTTGAATCCTGGGGGGATACTTTTGTGGAGCTTGGTCTTGAACTAAAGAAATACCATTCTCCTTACTACCACTGATTCTAAATCATTTAGGACAATTGTCAGTCACTGATAGAAGTATGCAACTAGTAACTGGTTAATAGCTAAATCCAAGGATTTAGCTTTTGCAGGAATGGTGAGTAGGTTGACTGACCGCAGTTACATAACTTGCCCAGCGTGTTGATATAGCCATAATAATCACTCCCCTAAAGAAAAATAAGATGAGGAAGTACTCGGTATTCTGTTATATGGACATCTGCTACATTATCCCTCTAAGTGTGGATAGTTTTCAGTAAAACTATTTCATGTGAAACTCTTATTTTTTGCCCAATTTGTCATTTTAACAAAACTCATTGTTTTTTCCTTATAAAAATGTATCACAACATATAAATGTCAAGTAACAATTTATCGCATGAAATATTTCTGATGTAATGTGACACGATGTTACAAGAAAGTTTGTTTATTGTATGCTCATCTAGGTGTTTAAATTCTAACAAAAAATCTCTCTTTACTGTTGGATGCTCAAGGTTTTTATTACTTTCAAAAGTTTAAATACAGATTTCATTGCCCATAAATTATTAGAATTAAGTACAAAACATTCTTGCAGCTTTCTTAAAGATGCTCTTCATGTAAATACAGACTATTGTTTTATAAAAAGTTAAGAGAGGGAGAATTTAAAAAGTTTAAAGAGTGTAAATCTATAATTGTCAAACACATGTATTTTATAAGATAAAGTTTTAGACACTTAAAGGTACTAGTTCACAGATTTGGTTTATTTTTTTCTCTAAGTTCAAAATACCTTTCAGTGTCCGTAATTGTGTCAAAAAAAATATTGTTATTATTTTAAGACAAAGTGACCTATAGGTTGCAACTTGCAAGAAATATACAATAAAAGTAAAAAAAAAATCCACTATAAGTGTCTATACCATGACATACAGAGTAGATATTTACTACATGAAACACTGTCATTTGTAGTTGTATGTCAACTTGCACTAAAATTGTCTTTACCAGAACACTACTTTCCTGCTTCCAAAAATATTTCCATACAATTTTGATGGTTTTTGATGGTTAGAAAAAGTTGATATTTAAATTGAAATATGTGAATGAGTACCTTCAAAGGATCGATGACTTGTTATTTTAGTAATGCACCAAAGGGGTTGCAGCTGATTATTGAGGACAGGGGTTATTATTAGGTTTAAAATGATATTTAAGGTGTGTAATATACACCTTTCCCTTGATAAACTTTTGTTCTAATTGCTTGGATATATATTTTACTTAAATATGGCCTCTGCTCGTTTTAAGATGGATGCATGTTTGTAAGTTAGACTCACTTACTTATTTTCAAGAGTTGAGTTTACTGTACAACCTCAATTGAACAACACGCACTGGGAGGGACTAAAATGTGTTGCTGTTCAGAGTCTGTTGCTATGCAGAGGATAAATTCAATTAAAATTATGCCTGAGGGAAATATCAATAGCTGTTGTTGTGCAGAGGATTTGTTCTACAGAGGGCCACTCTGAAGAGGTTATACTGTATTTATGATACTTTCTATTAACTTTTACTTATATTATATTTCAGTCATGTGTTCCAATAGCCTTGTTCTTCATTAATGGTGAAAAACAGTTGGTTCCCATAGCGATACAGTTATACCAGGAACCAGGACCAGAAAATCCAGTAAGTCAATGTGGTTTGTAACAATGTTGCTAAATGTTGTCATGTCTTAGATCTCGATCCATTCTTCACATTTGTAGATATTAAGGCGAAAGTTAAAAAATTTCTGAAGTTTGCTAGATTGGGTTTATAATTCTAAGCTATTTTGACAGTTCCTGTTATTCACAGACTGTGATTGAAAAATTTGGCCCAAGTTTTGTCATTAATATTCTAATTGGAAAAGTCAGCTAAACCTGACCCATTCTGCAAGCTTGTCAAATGTAAAACACCCAAGTATTGGAGTGGAGAATTTTATATTTGGTTTGAAGCAGATTGGGATTCAACTCTGATGTTGACATTTGTTATCAACCAGTACATCATTTAACATGACTACATGTTGGTAGAATTACTTGTTAAGATTGAATAATAAAGAATATCAGAGACTTAGATACCAGGTTATGTGATAATAATAATAATTATTATAAATACTTTATTTTAAGAGGCTACACATTTGGGTTAATCCAATCTTCCATATGGGTCTCTATCAAACATATTACAGAGTATATACATAAATTAAGCTTTTTGGACTTAAAGATCATCAAAACCCATATGATTTTGCAGTAACCATGGTGATCATCATGTCCAAATCTTCTTTTATATTATTTTATTGCAGGTATTTTTACCTGATGATCCACCTTATGTTTGGATGACAGCTAAAATGTGGTTCAATAATTCAGATGCTAATATTCATCAGTCATTAACTCATCTTGGTAGGTACAAGCTCTTTACTTAGGGCTCTCAACTTTTAGTATATGAGGCTGTTATGCCTAGTGCACACTGTCCAGTCGTACAACCCTGGTACCTCTCCCCCAGTACACCCCAGTTTTGACACCGCAACGAACTGGAACTACAACTTTAGCCATGCCATGAAGAGCCATATTTAAATGGGTGAAACCTTGCTGAATTGGCAATTTTTAGGAGTGAAACCATTGCTGGCTTATTACGGGAAGATCTTAGGCATCTCATTAGCATTTGTGGGATGAGCGCAAAACAGTGGTAACTCAATTTAAAAAAGAGTGAGTAATGATCGTTATGCTCTAAGCCCGAGATTTGTGGCATTATCTGTCTCTCCACGGTAAGACCACTTGTAGAAACCGTGGTAAACAAGCATGGCCTGTGTCAAAGGATGGATAAGGTTACTCCTGGTTTGGCCACTCAACTTGCTTCACAAACCTAGCCAGTCTTAGAATCAGTAAAAGAAAAAAAACTAATAGAGATCAGACACCCGCCCGGCTAGCTTAATCGGTAGCGCACAAGTCTTATGATTGAGGGGTAGCAGGTTTGATTCCTGGGCAGACCATACTTTTATGGAGCTTGGTCATGAAATAATTTTTACGGCCATTCTCCCTCCTACCACTAATTCTAAATCATGTGGGGCAGTAGTCAGTCTATGAAGAAAGTATGCATACTAGTTGGTTAACATCTAAATCCAAAGATTTAGCCTTTCCAGGAACAGTGAGTAGGTGGACTGACTGCCATAATATAACCAATACAATGTGTTGCTACGGCGTTAAACCCAACAACAAAAAAAGAGCTCAGACAGCTCATCATAGCTTTAATAAAATGTTGAGTTATGATAAATGAATGCTATGGTTACATTGAAAATTCATACTTTTACAAAAATTGATAGAGTTTAATGACAAGCCTGACCTAGATTGACAGATGTGTACTGAAGTAGTGTTACAGTGAAGAAAATATCAGAATGATGTGGTCACATTAATTTACAAAATCAATTTTAATTGTTTCTCTTCCCTGTATTATAGTCTCTTACATTTGTATATTAGTTACTATTACGTAAATTTTCACCTGGTGTCATTTGATGAAACATGAATGTCAAGGTTTCTCTAATTTATCATATATCGCAGGCTTAGCGCAAAAGGGTCTTAACTCAATTTAAAAAGAAGAGTGAGTTACAACCATTTTGCACTAAGTCCACAATATTGTCTTACATTTTTTTGTTAATTGTTATTTGATATGACAACCTTGACTTTGATGTTTTAAAACTTTAATGTTTAGTGACTAGAAATATTTGAAATGATGTATTCACTGTAAGATTTTAACATTTTTGTCTGATGACATCTGCATTTTGCTTGACAATTTGTGGATTCATTCTTTGTTAGTAATGATAATTAAAATGATATAATGATGATGGTGATTATGATGAGAACAACAATAATAATAATGGTTATAACGATAATGATGATAATATTCATTAGAATAATAATAATAATAATAATGATAATGATAATAATGATTATGATAATAATGATAATGATAATAATGGTGATGATGATGATGATGATGATGGTGATGGTGATGATGATGATGATGATGATGATGATGGTGGTGATGGTGATGGTGGTTAAAAAGATGATGATGATATTTCTCGGCTTTCAATCATTTGGCTTCACATTTGGAAGAATCCAATTTTCTATTCTTCATGATTTCATTTTTGTTATTTATGGGGGGGGGAGGGGGGTATTTTAAACATCGCATCAAATATGTAATAGTTTTGTATCTCTGATTGTTAAAATTCAGCTTTATTAGTTGTCATTTATGAGTACTTCACTTTTATGCCTAGCTGTGTTGACTTTATAAATAATTTACTTTTAGTTGTTATCACATTCTCTATAACTTTTTTGTTAGAAGGCCTGAAAGATGACTTTAGACCACAGGAACCAATGAATAATTTTTGTGACCTTATATTTTAAAATGCATTTTCACTAATTTTAAGTTTTATGGTGTTTATAAAAGCACTTTAATATTTAAAATGTAAATAGTGACATAATTCAGATGACATGATTTATATGGTATTTAAATTTTGTCATATTTTATGTCGACCATTTGTTCATGTAACCCTATGCACATACTTGTATTAATATATTATCCTCAATGCTGAAGGATGTTACCAGTATATTTAATGGTGAATACTGATAATATGCAATATGCCAAGTTGTTTGAAAAATTCATCAGAAAATTCAGGGCTAAGATGTTTGTGCTTTAGGGGAGAGGGTCTATAATGAGAATTTTTTTTGGTGGTGGGGGGGGCAGTGGGAGTCAGAGCACTTTTACTTTATTTTTAATATTGTTTTCAACTATTTGCTAGCATTTAAAAATTCCAGTTGTAACTTATCTCATGCACAAATTATTTTTGCACAACACCTAGATTATCACTCTACTCTAATTTTGTGCGAGGTATTCAAAGGTAAAGATCAAAACTCAAAGTAGCAATTCCCGGGCTAATGTGAGCTTTTTTCCGACATAGAAATTTAACAGTCATTTTATGCCTTAATAGTTTTTTTTTATAATTTTGAATGCTGCGAACAAATAACGAAAAACAATTGCTCGTTTACATCTGTAGATATCGTGACTTTTGACCTCTTTGAATAAAAAATATAATAATTAATCAACTGTGGAATGAAAACAAACTGTAAATGTTATAAGCTAAGTATTTCATAGTAGCATCATTTTATGTTTTATGTTTGCTCTATTAAATTTTATCATGTAATGAATACATGTACATACATGGCTTAACAAATTAAAGTGTATAAGATTTCATTTCCTAAATTAGATAACATTCATAGTGCCTTTGAGGTTTTATCGTGACATCTTTGTTTTGATATACTTGAGCATATTGACATGTTAGGTAGGGTCTCATTATACATGGCATTTAGTTTTGTAAATGATACTTTTGATAGAATTTTGAACTCTTATAACCTTGACTTCAATCAAGGGATATAGTCATGCGATCTACAACAATAACTAATTACGTAAACAAGCTGATGCTCTTCGCTAATTTCTTTTTCTAGACAAATAATTGAATGACATCATGTTGCGCATTAAATACCTGTGACCTCTCTTTTCCTGAACATTCTCAATCGGTCTTGAAAAATTAACCTGATGAAGATGTAAATGTCGAAACGTTGAATTTAAAATACAAATAAATATGCAGAAGAGTGAATTCTTCTTTTTATTACTTTAATGTACAATGGGTCTTACAAATATTGATCATTAGCTTCAAATTTTTCACCCTAAATATGAGTCAAATGGCCGACAAAGTCTTTTGCAGAAGTAATTAGTGCGGAGGAATAAGCGATTGCAATTCACAGATTTACTTGGGTATTATCAAATTAAGTAGTTTTATCGTATTTTATGCACTACATGTATTTGAATATTTTCATTTTGTTTGGCTACTGCATTGATTTGATGAAAGACAAAAGTTTGTTTTCATTCTGAAGATCACGTGACATGTACACCCTGGCAATATCTTGTAATGTGGTATAGTTAGTCCTTGTAAATGCACATGATTGATTTGTTCATGGGTGTGCATAATCTTTGTTCATTTACATGAACTAAAATGGTATACATTTATAACTCTCTGATTAAGTCACATTAGATTCAAAAAGTAGAATTAATCATTGGACATGCATCCAAATAAATAACCACTGCATAATCAAAACTTGTTGAAATACATCTTTGTGCATTAATGCAAATAGTTGATCATATCATATCCTTATTTGTGGTTTGTAAACTGAAAATTAATATGAATTTCGACATGGAATTTAATGATATTACTAGCATGCTTTTACACAAAAATGCTTTTTTGACACAAAAAATCTGTGAAATTAATATCTGTTCACATGTTTTAGTGCGTAAACTGTGACATAATGAATGAAAAAGTCTGTTTTGCTCAGTAAACAACTTATTTTGACAATATCCTTGAGCATTGGGCAATTTCTGTTTTCTAGGTTGCTTACAAAAAACTGTAAGAAACAGAATATTTTTATTTTAACTAAGAGCGTTATTTTACATGTATTTTGTGTAGTGAATTTAGTATTATCTGGATTTTTCGGGTCAGATCTTATGTACATATCAATAGATATCAATAAATAAAATGAATTTCCATACAATAATAATAATAGATACTTTATAGAGGCCACACAGTTAGACAGAGCAATGATAATGTACCTTTTGATGAACAGAATGATGAAATTATTGATGATTTGATATTACATGTCTTATATTGTTCTATTTTCAGGATTTACACATTTATTGATGGAAGGTGTTACCGTGGTTACACATAGAAATCTCTCACAATCTCATCCATTGTTTAAACTACTAGCACCACATTTTCTATTCCTTATTGCTATCAATACGTAAGTATTTTATATTTTATACTCAATAATTTATTCTCTATTATGTATGCCAGTCCTGAGAAGCTTGGTCAAGAACTTCCTAGCTTGCCCAGCTAGCTCAGTTGGTAGCACTACTGATCAAGAGGTTATGAATTGGAATCCTGGACAGGGCATACTTTTATGAAGCTTGAAAAGTTTAAGAATGCTACACATGATTGGTGGGGAAGATAGAACAGAACTTAACAGAACATCAAAAAAATTACACTTTTCTGAATTTTCTATTGAACCACCTATATTATGATAGCATGTTTCATGGCATTCAGTACTGAAACAAATAATTTCAGCAATGATACAGTGCCACTTTAAGAACCATTATATCTATGGTCTTGATAGCAAAATTGTATTGTTATAGGGACATTTTTTACCAAACTATTTTGGACTTGGAAATCATCAATAAGTGCATGATTATGCAATAACTAAGGTGGTCTTAGACTTGATAGGGGAATTTCACTTTCAAGGCAATTATTTTACTTAAATTTAATAGCATTTGTAATAAGCTTAAGTCAAGTTTGTTTTTATTTGCAAGTTGATAATCCTGTATTCAAAAATGCTTAATTGTGTTTTACCTGAGCACATCTAAGTATTTGAAGTACTAAGTTGCTATATAAACTGATAGATTTGTATTCTCTTGTTTCACAGGCGAGGTTTGGAGTTGCTTGTATCACCTAATGGTTGGGTGGATAAAACAATGAATATTGGAATCAAAGGAATGTTTGAACTCATCAGAAGAGGGTAAGTTACCATAGCAGCCAATATAAGTTACCATCACAATTAAGTTGTATGTCTGTGGCAACCATGATATGTTACCTTGGCAACCAAGTGATGTAACCAATCCAATCAAATATGAAATATGGAGTCACAATTTTAATGCACTGATGCACTTTTATTTCCTTTTTTGGATAACAAATCACTAATGAAGTTAATATGGAAGTAGTCTTAAACAGAAGTGTCTTGCTCGATTACAATAATTGACGGAACTCTTAGGCCACATCTGCTCATGACTAGCTTTTTTTCCCAGTGGGTGATTTTTTGTCATTTTTGACAAATTCTGGAAACATTTGGCGGAAGTGATCGCAAAGATGCGACATTGTGTCCTAGTTCACTTCTCAAATGTCTCACTTTGAGTCAAAAGCCACAAGATTGTCTCAGTTTATCACATCTTTGTCATCAATTATTGATTTCTTAGTGTGAAAGTCCTATCTATTGTTTATATAGACATACTTCTCAAAGATGATTGTTTTAAAATTGCTATTTATGGTTTCAGGATCAACACTTGGAGAATGGATGTTGAAGGTACCTTACCTGAAGATCTGAAATGTAGAGGGGTAGGTTAACTAAACTCTCAGACTTGTTTTCTGATTGGTTAAAATATTTCCTGTCCACCAATCAGATAATTTCTTGTTCTTTTGTTTGTATCCTAAGTTTTGATTGGTTGAAGATTTAGCTATACACCAATCAGATTATCTGATACAACTTCAACCATAAATTACAGTCTATAGAATTATGATATGGGGATGATGCCTGAACAGTTTATCTGCCAGCACCGCAATCATTTTCTTGGTAGAATTTTAGTTGCTCTAAGTTATTTAGGTTGTCTGAGTTGAAAAGTGGTTGTCCTTATTTTATAGAGTGAATTAAAATAAAAATCCTTCAATTTGAAACATCTTCAATTTGATCAAGTCATTGCATAAAACATGAAAATCTCATGCTGGGCTCATGAATGTTTTATAGGGTTTGAAGAATTTAGAAGATATTTAATGATAGCAAAATTGTCTTGATTTCTGAAGCATTATTGTTTGGTTGCCTGTTGTTAGGTATTGATAAATGATGTGACCAGAATTTTTGTATTGTCAAATAAATTTAGGAGCAGTGAGGTAAAACTTCCACATCCAGTTTCGTACTCCTTGGATGTTTCAAGCACTTATTGTTCCATACTTAAGACAGAAACACAATTATATCAGACAAAAATATATTGCGAAAATAGAGATGTTTTTCATGTATTCAATGCAATGAAAATATAAATATCATCATGAAATCATGTCAAAAGACCTCCTGCTATGGTCTGTTTAGAAGTAGATAATTTTGAAACCATATTATGTTCTCAGATTCAACTGAGGTTTCAGACCCTCCTTACCCCCCTCACTAGATTCAACCTTTCTGAGGATACATATTGATACTGTCACCCTATTAAATTATATATTTCTATATTTCAGGTATTTGATCATGATGTGTTACCCGGATATCATTTCCGTGATGATGCTATCTTGTTATATTATGCTATAAATAAATATGTGAAAAAATATGTGGATCTTTATTATGGTAAGTCCAGTTTAAATCTGAAAATCTAAACATTAAATTAACCTCAATCTGATTAAAACAACCCTGGTCAATAGCACAGTTGTTAGCACTCCTGGATTTCGAATCTAGCATCCTGAAGCGGGTACAGGTTCGAATCCCTACCTGGGAGGTTATCCAAGGTAAACTTCAAATTTAGGGAAAACTGCATGGTTTTAAAGAATTTTCAAGAGGGGAAGGGGCCTGTAAACAGCCCCTGTTATGTAAGAAGAAAAGGGTCTGGTTTAGATGATTGCTAGGCTTTGATTGGTTGATACAAACTTCATCTGAATATGACCTGCTGTGCTATGTTGGGGGTATCCTTGGATGGCTTTCCATAGGATCTCAGTTACAGATTTTAGATTATTGACATTCTTATTTTTGTTGACATATGTAATAATGATATTAGAAAATTTAAGAATCGCATTTTTGTCATAATTTAAAATTTGTTTTTTGGTTGGTTTTGACATCACTGCAGCACATTGTTCAGGTCATTTCAGAGCTCAGTCAATCTACTCAATTTTCCTGGAAAGGCTAAATATCTGGATTTAGCTGTTAACCAGTTACTAGGATCAGTTACTTCTGTCAGTAACTGACAACTGCATGATTTAGAATCAGTGGTAGGAGAGAACCAACCTTTAATTCCTTGATCAGTAGACTTGTAGGCTACTGACTGAGCTAACAGGGCAAGGTATGGTTTACAATGATGGCCAGAACGTTGTATCTTAAAACCATCTATTTATGTTTTATAATTTTTTCTTCTAGATACCCAAGATAAGATAACTGGTGATTGGGAATTACAAAGTTGGGGATCAGAGCTTGTAAAAGATAGGGAACAAGGTGGATGTGGACTTAAGGTAATGTATACATTATTTTTATACTTAAAATATAAAGGCCTAATGGTATACAATATGAGAATTGACTCTGTGTTTTAATCACCTGTATCTTTTTTCAATAGTATAAAACTACAAGTATTTAGAATTATTGAATACCCTGGTTCCAAGAAATCTGTTTGGAAAAAAGTTTTGATCATTGAGTCCTAACCAAAATAAGCATAACTTTATCAAAGAAACAAAGGATTATAGAAGTCCAGTGCAAACTGTGTACATACAGTATTATATGGACTATAAAATAACACATTGTTAAAACATGAAAACTTGTTATTAATTAAGTTAGATTTAATGTCTGCTTCAATATTTACTTGTTTATCCAGTTCAGGATGCAAAGTTTGGAATCTCTCAATTTCTCTATCAATCTCTTATGATATCACATACTGAATTTTTTTAAAGGTACTCATTCACAGATTTCAACTTAAATATCAACTTTTTCTAAAACTAGCGTTTGGAAATATTTTTAGAAGCAGGAAAGTAGTGTTCTGATAATTACAATTTTAGTGCAAAGTGACATAAAACTACAAATGATGGTGTTTCATGTGGTAAATATCTACCCCGTATGACATGTACGGTATAGACACTTTTAGTGCATTTTTGTGACTTTTATTGTATATGTCTTGCAACATATAGGTCTGTTTGTCTTAAAATAATAAGACTTATTTTTTGACACAATTATAGACACTGAATGGTATTTTGAAATTATAGAAAAAATAAACCAAATCTGTGAAGTTGTATCTTTAAATGTTGTATTTAGATCTATAATTGATTATGACATAAAACAACTATAGTATGTAGTACATGTATAACTTTTTTTACACTTCTTGTTGCAGGGAGTACCAGGAAATGGTAGTTTTTCATCAAAAGATCAACTATACATTGTATTAACAAGTATAATATATACATGTAGTGTAGCTCATGCTGCTACTAACTTTCCACAATATGATGAATATGCTTTCCCTCCAAATTATCCTGCATTACTTACTGGTACACCTCCTAAAGATAAGGTAAGATTTATATCAAAAGTAAGAAGCTCTTGCTGTGAACAGACATTTCAGTAGTCTAGAAGTTATTTCTTATAATTATCATTTTTATGTAAATTGGGAATCAACTTATCACGGTGTATTGCAATCTGCATTAACAGATATCCTCAATACTGCTGTCTTATGGTTGCTTGGAGGGTCATGTTAAGATGACCTTTGTGGTGATCAATGAATAGCTTTCATCTAGACGTCAGGTTTACATATCGCTCACCTTTTTTTTGACAATTTTTTTCGTGAGTTTAAGATTCTATATTGAAACACAAAACTGTGTGTTAACCTTTTTTGAGCATAAAAAATGATTAATCGTGAACCGAATTATATTGTGTTAAAATTTGAAGTTGATACTTATCTAAACAAAAAATTTATATCTGAAAATGTAAAAAAACGTTTGATAATAAAAATGTGAGGAGTATGTCATGTATCGGCGGCATTCAGAGCGTTTTTCTGACGTCGTTAGAAAATGATGTTAAGGTACCTTTTCTCAAATTAAGGCTCATATATGTTTTTCAGACTGCACTAGAAGAGAGTCATATATTAAAGATGTTACCAGACAAACCTACTACATTAGATATGATGATTGTAACAAAGATATTAAGTCAACGTGGAACTAAAAACTTGGGAGATTTTGAAGTACAGTATATATTTGAACCAGAAGCTAGGAAAATTGTTGATGAGTATGTTCATATATTTATTCATATTGTAGTTTTTAGGTGCCAGTCTTGCTTTGGTTGGTGATACCAATACATTGGATTTTAACTAGCAGAAATGTTCATAAGTTTTCCCTATCAAATTACTCTTTAATCTTAGAACTTTAGCCTTGTGGTTTTATGTAATGCACTGACACATTTAAGTTGAACTGTTTAACTATGATCTCAATCATTTTAATTGTTGACAACAAAATTTTTGATTAGCTTATTAATTAATTCTGTGCTGTTTCGAGTTGAACTCCTTTTTCGCACTTTGGTATTGGTATTATTTGAAAATACTGTATCATTTCATCAGTATTGCATTGCTTCTTTCTTAATGGTGTCCAACCCTAAATATGCACAAGGTTAAAATTTCTAAAATAGTATTCAAATTTTATTCAACTGTCACTTGCTTATACATTAACCGTACTGATTAAAATGTTCACTACAGTACTTCTGTACTATTAATCAATAAAAATAGATATACTATTATTCCTTTTTATGCATAAGGATCATAGAACAAATATTAAGTATTTAAACTAGTGGAGCAGTCTACCAAATTAGGATATGAAAAGGGTTGCCTGAACAGGTCATTTTAGCAGCTAGCACTATATCTTCATTGTAGAAATTTGGTTGCCCAAAAGTAATTTGTGGTTGCTTAAACTAGAAATATGTTGTCCTGGGCAACCAGACACCCTCTAATTTTGTAAACTGGTGGAGCTAATCTATGCACCACTGACTGTTGAATTAAGTTAAACAATATATAAGACTTTAGGCCACAACAAGTTGATCATGTGTTCTATGGATTTTTTTTTAAAAAAATGGGGCGAGCAAAGAAAAAAAAAAGTCTTTATTCACTTGCTTTATATAGCGGTTTGACCCAATTTTTTTGAGCATGCGAGGAAATAAAAATATTTTTTTGTTGTAAAAACCGTCAAATTAAGGAGCGAGCGAATCCATAAAACATGATCAACTTGTGGCCTTATGAGAAGTACTAGTATTTAACATCTTTTATTTTATAATTTCAGATTCCGTGCAGATTTATCAGAGATTAGTGATACAATAAAAGGAAGAAATCAAACAAGGAATCCACCATACTTGTTCTTAGATCCTGCCATTGTTCCAAACTCTATCAGTATTTAAATAAAACATTTATCATGTGAAATTATATGATACTTCATCATTGGGTACTATCTTCTACCAGTTGTGTTGATGAGAGCCTTTTAATGTTCTTTGAAGAGATATCCATACTGTTCAGTCTGGACTTTTCAAGCAAGGATGAGAGCATTTGAATTTTCAAATACATAACAAAATGGCGGGAAAATAAGATTCATGTTGGCTTTTTCATGCTTTAAGGTAAAATATGATGTCATTCAATGAAAATATACAATGAAAATATAAAATGTTATATTTTCATTGTGTTGAAAATATACAGTCAAAATGATGTCATCTTTGAAGATTAATGACTTCATCTTAGAGTATAAATGACATCATGTTATACCTTTGTAAAAAAATGTCTCTAATAAGAAAAAACAAACAGAAAAAAGCATGAAAGAAACTGAATATTGGTGAATTTTTTAATAAGATCTTTTTGTTTTAACTTGTGAGCTAAGAAAAATGACAATTTTACCCTGATGGCTTTTGCCACTCTTGAAAATATGTTTTATGAGCTCACTTGGTGAAATAACAATCCATCTTACATCATTATGGACGAATATTTTCTATGACTTTTCTAACTCATAACAAGATAGTGGGAAATTTAAGTTTATGATGAAATTTTTGTCTAGAAATTTATATGAATAAATATCTGGGTTAAAAGACTAGTTAGGTACCATCGCAAGAATGAAGTGTAAAATATTGCAGGTCATTTTTGAGTGTAAAGAAATGTATTTTTTTGTCAAATGTAACAGATATTTTACTGTAGATTTTATTGAAAGATAATTGTAAGCCTAGCACAGAGAGAAGAAATTGTTTTACATATTTAGAAATATTTACGGTTAACATTTATTCTGTAAAAAACTTGCTTTTTTATTAACTTAAAGTAAATTTCTATTTCTATCAGTTACTCCCAATGAAATTCTATATTAATACTTAATTCTGACTATATCTAGAAGGGGCTTGTCAGGATATACCAATCTATCTGAATTCATATACCAAGAGATTTGTCTTGTTTTGTATATTGTTTTTTTATTACTTGCAATTTATTATGTATATTATTGTTCTCAAAAATGGCTGCTACTTTGGTTTTATTTATAATTCTATATATGTTTTAGTCATAATTGTTCGTGTGTATGAAACGTTCGAATGTGTTCAACTTGTGTCTGGTCTAATTCAAATTTTTTATTCTTTTACTGTTTATATATACATGGAATGGTATAAGAGCTGTGGTATTTTACTATTCAGTTCATTGCTTACAGTTTTTGATGACTTGTTTTGTATCTTGTGAAATTTGTTTGAGAGAAATTGTTTATACTTTGATATAAAATTCTGACCTCTAAGATGTGATGTTCATGCATTTTTGTTTTCGTTTTGAGTATGTCGGAAGATGAGAACAATATACTGCTTGACCAAAACTCAAACCCATCACCCCTTGCTTGCAAGTTGAGGGCGCTCCCAATTGAGCAAAAATCCAGTCGGTATATAATTGTTTCCCCATAATGAGCACAGGTAAGAACCATGACATTAAATCAAATATTAATGATTTTTTTTTTTCTGTGGGCTTGTTTTATCTAAATAAGAGACTTACAGATTTTATTTATGTTGTCAGTGTTGACATCCAGTTTGGTCGACCAGGGGGAGGGATGCAAACAACTGATCATGATTAGAAAATATTTTTAAAAAAATTATCAGTTAAGATGTAGTGTGAATGTTAAACCCATGATTAATTTGTGTACTCTAAAGAATAATTAAATGTAATATCACAGCACTGAGGTCAGAATATTAATTTATTTCTTGTATGTTCTTATTTTTTTTTTCAAAACTTTGTAAGTACATGTTGATTCAGTTGTATGTGATTATATGCATATTCACTGAGTCTATTAATTTTGTTAAATTTGTAATTTGATGATATTTTTGTGCTTTTTTGTAATTAAATGATTGTTGTAGATATTTTGATTTTACAATATAGTTAATGATGTACATGTCACTGTCAGCCATTTTTTCTTTTTGTTCATGTTTGGACCAGTTGTATTATTTTTTATTCATTCTTCACACTCTCATACTTTTTCATTTATATTTTCTCTTCATTTATAGGCTTGGTCAGTTACTCCTGACTGCAGTATATAATCTAAACTCTTTTTTTTAAATAAATTGATATTATAACCTTTGTACATGCATTCAGTCAATTTTCCACAATTCTGGGATCCAACTTTCATGATGTGATGTCAAATCTGGTTCCCAGCCCCATAGGATTAGTAGTCCAGCAGTAGGATGTGAGGTAGGGATCCAGAGGTCCTAGACTCCAACCAAATTAGGAACGCTGCTAATTTCATTGAGTAGAAAATATATCAGTTGTTTCACTCCACCCAGCTGCACATTGATACTGTGAGGGATCACCTGCTAAAGGTGATTTCAATGATCAGGTGTTATTGTATGAATTTGATTTAAATTTAAATCTTTAATTTAAAATTAATTTAAATCTCCTGTGAACTGGCTCCTAGTGCATATAGAACCTGTGATTTCCTAACCTGTCTAGTGCCGTCTTGTGAAATATGTGACTCCTTATTTTCCGTATTCATTTAACATTGTCCAGTTTTCCATTTGCTTTTTAAAAACTTTTCTGTTATTCATTAAATTATGTTGACAATCTCCTCACATTTTTCATCTACTTACTTCATTTATAAAAAGGGTTGATTATCTGCTTACAATTTCCATTAAATGTCACAAAATTCATTTGTTCATAGGACAGACAGCTGAGGTGTGTAATTCTAGAATGTCAGCTGTGGAAGTCAAGCATTAATTAAACATCCATGCATGCATTTTGAATTATATCCCTCACTAAAATTTAATAAGGTTTTCTGTCTTAACAATTTCATTTTCGCTTGTTGTGTTAATAACCTTAATTGATTTGTGCTATATTAAGATTTGCATCTATTGACATAAACTATGTCGGCCATGTTGAATTTTTCTATTTTTGATATCTTTAAATTTCTTGTTACTGTTCATGTTTATATTTCTATCAATGTTATGAATTTATATATTTCTACAATTGTTGCACAATTTAACACATTTCTAAGTATGACAGAGGCGGAGATAGCATTTGAATGATGTTTTAATCATTGAGAGCTAATGTGAAGGTCAGCTTTGAAGGTCAAGGTTACCAAGAGGTCAACCAAAGGTCACACCATTATTAAGCTCATTATTAAGCTGTATTGATTGTTGAATGTAATGGTCATTTAATGACATTGACCTTAGTATTACATTTCACATCAAATATCTTTATATTTAAGACATCACCTCATTTATAATCTATTATTGCTTTAAAGATAATTTGAAGCTTTATTGCTGTGATGCTTTGCTTACATGTACATTATCATCACCACATACATGTAGCTTACCTGCAATTGAGATTTTCATTGAACATTGAATGGGTATAATTTGTAATAAAGTGTACTTTTAGGTGTTTACATGTATCTGGTACTTGAACTATTTTAAAAGCTTTAAATTTACATACATTTAACTGTTATAATATGGTGGCATATTTTTGCACCTGATAACCTCATATAATCAATCTACAAAAGATATGAAGTTAGTTGTCTGAACAGATCATTTTAAGTGCAAGCACTATATCTCATTTGCAGAATTTTGGTTCCCAAAAAGAAATTGTTGATTGTCTGAACTCAAAAGTGGTTGTCCTGGGCAACCAGAGACTTACTTATTTAGTAGACTGTTAATGACATGTTAATTAGGTGGTTTACTAGACATACCTGGTTAATCACCTACTTCTTACCTGAAATTATAAACTGGTTAGTAATTAACTAGTTACATTACTAGTTGACCACATAATTAACTTGTTTATTATGAAGTTATCTGGTAGCAGACTTTTGACACTATATTTTAAATCTTGGTACATAATGCATTACAATTATATACATGTATGTGCATACAGCAAGATTACTAAGTCTTGTGTAAGTAGCTGTAGATTTTTATTAACAAAATAAATGAATATAGACAAATGAATAAGTTAACTTTATTCTTTAATAAAATTAATTGTGATGTTTTTGAAAATATGTTGATCATATTGAATTGTTTGTACATGTATTCGTTTTAATTAAAAGTGGCAAAGTTGAAGTAATCTTCAATATTATAAAGATGTATATCCACAAGCGACCAGCACGCTCCAAAATAGTGTTTTTGAATTGAGACCATACCTGCCTCTGTGTGTTTATCTACTGTATACACAATTAATATTTGTGTAATGAAAAGACTCATTTAATAATGTCTGTATTACGTTTGTCCAGATAAAGGCCTTTATATATGTATACACTGTATACTAAGGGCGTGTTTGATTTAGTCTACTCTGCGTGCACCGATGAATCAAATGTCCCAATTTTGTAGCAAAACACAAGAATGGTGCAAAAGGTTACAAGATGCTTTTTGTTAGATGAGAGCGGTTTATCAAAAGAGTATGATACAAAATAGGTAAAAATATAGTAAAAACATTTGCAATCCTCGCATTAAAATATTGATCTCTTTTAAACTAAGTCATACTCCGCTTACTCCTCCTAAAAGGCAGGTGTATTCAGAGTACTCCGAGCACGTGATCCGAACCATTTGATTCAATTTTTTTAGTGATCGGAGTACTCCGAGTACTCGGATCTCGTGAATCAAACACGCCCCAAGTGTTTACTACTTCACTTTAACAGCTTGCTGTTAACTGAAATGTGAATGGTTAAGAGTTACTCCCCTTTATCTAATGAAGCCACATGCTTGCTGAATGTACTTTGAAATAAGAGAATAGTTTGTGCCAGATCAATGATTTTTTTATATCTTTTTAACATTACTTGCACCATTTAAGTAGTTATCTTTTCATTTGTCAGTTCACTACTTTCTATTGAAAATGAAAAAATAAATATCTAAAGTCTATTATTTGTTGTTGTTTGTTTTTTCTTTTTATACCCCCGCTTCGAAGAAGAGGGGTGTATACTGTTTTACCCTTGTCCGTGCGTCCGTCCGTCCGTTACAAAATTTCCTTCACAGTTTTCTCAGCAACTATAACATGCAGCAGCCTAATACTTTGCATATTGCTTCATCCCATAGTCCCATGTGGTGTAAAGCGATTTCATGCTCCTTGCTCATCTACTTCCTGTTTGTCGCATATTTTTAGATTTTTGCGGGGGTATCATTAGTGAGCATTAGCTCACAGATTTACTTGTTTTTTCTTGCTACTGGTTTATAAAGTAGCTGTGATCCTATTGCAGTGGAAATATAGAAATTTCATGGAATGGTATCAACTGTCTGGTTGGGTTTCGAACCAAGAAGCATTCAGGAAGCATGGTCTTCTGAGCCACCAACCTGGATTTTATTTGAGCTATCTGGGTTTGATCCCTAGTCACAGCTGGTTACTTAGTATACCTTTTTGTAAAATTTGAACTAGACTTCACTGGGATATCACACCACATATCTTCACATGTATGGGTTAGTTTTATCTTGGAGCAGCCCATAGTCATTTCAGACTTTCAGAGCTGCCAGATTTATAGAGCATGGCTAGATAGCCCACATGTGAAGGTTGGCCTAGCATGTCATGAAAATTGGCAGTTGAAGGTGAGTGCTGGTGGATTTAACTGTTGTAAGATATAGGTGTAAACCTAATATTGCTACTCACATGCCGGAACCCATGTACAGTCAAGTTTGTGACATGTGAACTTATCATCTGACTTACCATAACATGAACCAACTTGCAACTGGACAGTCGAGATCTATCTCTAATTGAACATTTTTATCACAGAATGAAAATGATTCAAACTGATTTTTACTAACATTTCAATATCTTGCAAGTGTGTCACACATTTGATTAGCCATTAATCACATATAATTGCAAGAAGTTCATGAATACTAGTAAGTCTAGTTCATAAAAATTCTGATATACATTAAAGTTCATACAGATCCATAATGTATCAGGCGCGTAGCTACCTGTACGCAGAGTACGCAGCTGCGTACACATTGGTCCACAAAATCGTAAAAATAAAAACGCCAAAAATGCAATAAAAACTTAGGGGGGGTAGGGGGTAGGGGATAGGAAACAAAACTGAGTTATTTGTCGCGAATTATCTTTGTGAAAATAACTCTACTCAAATAAGTTGAACAATTTAAACAAATGCTTGTATGAGACTATGATGCCTGTTGTCACTCTATCTTAGTATAGAAGTGTATTCTGTATGGTAAATTTTTGAGTTAACTCTCGTGTAAAGTTTACGTAGCGCGTGACTTTAAACATGTCAGGTTTGGAAACAGCCCCGCCATATCCCGATATTTTTGACAGCTTTGCATTTTTGATGACTAAGTGAAATACAATGTCCTATCAAGAAAATTGTCATCATATCAGTTCATGAATACGCATTCCCTTAGCGGTAAGTATTTTATGTTAATAACTTACGAGTGTCCTTAAGTAACTATCGAAATTTTGTACGGTTTGTCCTTGTCAAGTTCCAAAGGGATTGAATATAAATTACGATGATATATCATCACAAGGTGGATGGTTCAAAAACATAATCTTAAAGACCATATTAGAAGTTATGATTACGTTTTTACGTTATAGGTCCATTGTGCAGTAGGACTACAATTGGCCGGTTAATTTTTTGTTGAAGTATACTCATATGCTTCTGTTATTGTAGTAAAGCATATGTTGCTCATACCTACTTTGTTATGTCAATATTCTTATTTTTCAATTGAAAGCGATTTGTTTATTGTTTTGACGCTGACAATATTACTTTTAACTGTGTTTGTGTTTATAACAATATCAAAAAGAAGTGGAAAGTTATATGGGGAGTAGCAAAATCCTTGGACAGAATTAAGAGTTCATAAAAATTCATACTACATGTATAATATAGACGTTTCACGCATCTGACCGATTAGCCAATTTTGTTCAACAATAAAGCATGGTAGTTGATGATGTATGTATCAAATTGATTCATCGCCTCCGACATGAACTTCTACCCTAAAAATAGTTTTATTTTTCCAAACTATATTAGGACACATAGGCTGTTCATTTATTTTATACTTAATTGCTTATTCATCTTAGAATAGACACTAAAAATAGTTTTATTTTTCCAAACTATATTAGGACACATAGGCTGTTCATTTATTATATACTTAATTGCTTATTCATCTTAGAATAGACAATATTCTGAGGTCTTGGGTTCGAAACCTGTTCCGACCATTACTGGTAAAATGGTAGTTTAAGTTCGATGATATGTGTATACTACTGATGATATCCAGGACAGATGTTTAGAAAACTTAACAGCTGTATGAAACTGAAATAAATGTTGAAAACGGATCATTTAAACCAATAAAAACAAAAAATTAACTAAGTCCCGAGATATGATTTATATAGTTAACTACGATGTATAATTTTTGTTTTTGCCCTATATAATTAAGGATCATTGGTAAGAGGGAGAATATCAAATAGAAATTATTTCATGACCAAGCTTCATGAAACCATGCCCCATCGGGAATCGAACCCACGACCCCTTGATGAGTAGACTTGCTTGTTACCAACTAAGCTAGGCGGGCGGCATTAAAGCTTAAGTACTGTACAAGTCTTATACAATATACAAATTGTATGGTAATTTCGAAGTACTTTTCAGCTTATATGTTATTTAGAGCTTTCGGATGATTTGCAGAAATTGTTTGCTTCGAATAAGATTTTTTCGTACTTGAACACCTAACTGTGTAATTAATATTTAATCACAACGTGGCAAGTAATTCTTCAGTTTGATTTTGTGTGTGTCGTCAACGCAAATTTGTTGTTTCGGGTGTGTTACATATAAATATTATCATACGCGTTAGGACCTTCACTTCTGCTAGTATAACCCTATGTCAAATTGCGTTTCAATGGAAATTCCCTTTTGCATGTCGAGTTTACGGATTGAAGTCGTCGTTTGTCTTTGACTCCAGTCTATATAATTCTTTAACAGCTGGTAAGACATGAATGATTATTAACAAGTACGAATGATGTCTACCTATACTTGTGACGGAAATGAATTATACAAACTCTTGTTGAAAAACGCTCTACAGAAAAAAAGGTTGGGAGTGCATGCCAATTACCCCTAGGATTCTGCGTACACATTAAAAAGCTCTTGCTACGCCCCTGACTTAGTTATGCCTCAGTCCCATAAAATCGTGGCTTGTTGCGGACCCGTACGTGCAGACAGTCGTAGGCCGTGGGAAGCCTTGGGTATTAAGGTGGCGGTACGCACATGGCACAAAACAACACACCCGTACAGAGCCGTAGCTGAAAGATATGCAAGTTTAATCCATACTCGGCCATAATTGTGTTCACGATTTGACTTTTAAACTGATACGTGTATCCATGGCTCATCTCACGGACCCTTGTAAAAATGTTACAGTCCGTACGGGTACGCAAGAGTTCGTATCCCTTGCGGAACTTGATCGGACGGCGCCCGTACGGTGCTCTCACGGTTATTTTTTTTGTTTTTGGGACTGTAGCTTTACGGTCATTCCCCGACACATATTTTACAAAAATGCACCTGGCTTTGACTGTATTGTGGTTCGGTTAAGTTTACATAATTATGCTATTATGATATATATGTATTGAAATGAAATAGGAAAAATTAAAATATGTTGAAAATTTATATCGAGATTGTTTTTTTTTTTAATATAAATTTTCAACATTATAAATTTATAATACTTATTTCCCTTGGTATGCAGTGTTCTTGCAAACTGTAAATCTACAGAAAAGAATTACTATTTGTCATTTACATACATATTAGGAACGCACATTTATACAGTTTAAATTTGAAATAGTGAATGATGATATAATGAGCTCTCTAGAATGATGGCAGAATAAAGAAGTAAGTAAGAAGAGTGGAAAGAGGTGGTAGTATAATAAAAAGACAAGAAATCCGGTGGATAGCAAAAACATCACTATAATAATATAGAACATAAACATATGATTAATTGTTTGAGAATAGATTAAATAAATTAATAAATGTAGGATAGATTCTTTAGTTGAATCATGTTCCATAATTTTGACCATTGCTTTTATAATGTCAATTCTATAAGCGATGTCATTCCAAAGAGCCTTAGCTATACGTAAATGTATGAAAGGTATTTATTTCTTCGGTTATAATAATAATGATTTAATTTTAATCATTATCCTTTAATTTATCACGCCCTCCTTTTAAGTTAAAATCTCATTAATTTTTCATTTCATCGTCAAGTGACGACAACGATGCTGCATTGAGTCGTTTTCTTTTTACTCTTACAACACGCATGCGCATTACGCACAAAATGGTGCACGTGAATTAGTATGATTTCTTTCGTGTCTTACATTTTATTAAATGGTTGCATATTTTGCTTATATTTGCAGGTACGTAAGTTTTGTTCTTGTTCACATATTTCCATTGTTTATTTTGCATTACTTCATTATGATTGTCATTGCCATTTTATATGCATTTTTGATTAAAATGTTGGAGCACATTGTCACATAGTCCACCAATCGCACCATGCTTCCCAGTCCGTGCACGTGTGAATGTAGTCTCATGTCTTGTCTCACTATTTTATTACATATGTGCGTCTTCTGTCTATATTTGCAGACCAGAATGTCAACACATCCTTCTCCTAGCTGAGAAGAACCTGTGACAATTGGCACCAACGTGCTTTTGGAGTGTTTTTTCTTGATACGGAACGAAACCGGTTTGTATGGTTTTTATATTTTCCTGACGTCATGAGATTAGCTGTATCAACCAATCAGATTGTATGAATTTGGGAAACCCAATAGCAAAGGTGCGCGAACTTGTGATGTGCAAGAGGTTTGTTTTTATTGTTCAGAAATTAATTAATTTATACTTGTTTATGTAAGCTTGATTCCAAAGTTCTGACTGTTCATATGAACTTTTAAGTCCACTTTCTGGACCCCAATACTGAGCTTAAGTTCAGGATATAGTTTCTTGCTCAAGTATATGAAGTAAACAATGGGGTATTCTATCTGTAGATGGCTCAGGCGGATCTAGCGGGGGTCAGAGGGGTCCAGACCCCTAGAAATTCAAAAATGTACCTGTCCATTAGTGTATTTCTTGACTGTTAGTCATTTTTAAGTAGCACAAACCATTTTTCCTCTGTGCTAAACATAGATTTGATGTTTATGTAGTTCGTATTATAAATTTGTTGCATTATTCTGCAAAACTGGTCCTATACTGGTATGCGAGCAGTAGCCGTGACGAGTAGTACCCCTGATTTTGATTTTACGCGTTTTATATGCTTTCCAGAAGAAAATTAGAGTTTGTGTGATATTCAATAAGACAAAATTAAACTGTGTACCAAAAATTACAACAATCTGACAAGTACGACGAAAGATATTTACTTTTATGTCAACAAACTTAAAAAATCTTGAGGACGTCGCGCAGGGGAATCCCGTCCATGTAAATGCACATGCGGGTACGCTATTTTTAGATATTCCATTTTATTTATAAATCAACGGGAATCAACTCGTATTGACAAAATATCTTCTGAATTAGTTCCCTTTACACAAAGGGGCTCACAACGGGGGAGTTAATATCGTAAATTACTTGATTTAATTCACTATTTGCGATTGATTTTAAAGGCCGTAAAAGGCAATATTTTTGAATGCATAGTTTTCCTTTGATGGTTACTTTATTTTTTTTCAGTTTTTTATAAAATGATGCCGTATGTGTTCCTTCGTTTTTTAAGTAATTTTTAACATTTATCTTTTATTTAAAGAAAATGATGATTGAAAGGTGTGATTTTATCAACTTAGCCGTCGTTTAAGGATTATCTGCTTGACGTCACGTAACCTATTTATAGCAGTTTTTTACGTGTGTGACTGTGTCCGTGTTTTCTCGTATTTCTTAAATAATCGACTAATCTGCATTAACTTTGCCAAAATGCTCATTATAGTATGATTAGCAACATATGACAACATAAAATTTAATATGTTAAACTTAAAGAAAGTTTACATACTTCAAACAGAAAATCACGGCTACTACTAGCCTAACCATGAATATTCTCATCTTTAGTTGACCCCCTTTAGATGACGTCATGACAGAATTTTTAGACGGACCGATTTGTTTTGAACCCAGGTTTGTTATTTTCAACTTTGAATTGTATTTGTCATGGATTTTTTTAGATATTTGAGAAAAACCTTAAAACAATCACGGCTACAGCTCGCATACCAGTATATAAAACCCTCCGTAACTTATTTTTCATTTGGACATTGCTTCTGTTATGTAGGGTCTTATCGACTTCCATACAGGTTGATGTAGCAAAATGCGCAGGGATTCCCTTGCCAGGGTTCTGCCAAGGATGCGCCCTTGCGTCATTGCCGCGTAAAAAAGATGAATGTCGCAGAATGACTCACGCAGGTGCGCCATCGGCGCATCAAATTTCTGACAACCACGTTGCCGAAATTCGTATTCGTCAGCGTTTTACCTTTCAAAACAATCTAAAAAGGCCAAATCTGATTGGTTGTAAACAGCACAATTATCCAATCAATAAGAACAACTCAATTCAATGCTTGATGACGCGCAGAACTTACGGCGATTCTCGATAGTTTCATTACATATTTGCTGTAATTTTCGTAGGGTCGCGAAAATACGTTACATTTGCATTTTTGGCATGTAGATATATTTTTATGGTCTATTATGTACATTGTTGTATAACTAAACATGTATACCAGTAAATCACGCCAGAAATTCATGTTGAATGTGTGGTGTTTACACGATAAATCAGTTTATTTTTTCATGCCATTGACAGCTTTGTTCTATTTTTAGAACGTCATCAAAATCAAAGAGCTCAAAGCATGCTAAAAATTAGGATCAAAAGCGGCTGTATTTTGATTACTTTCTGATAATATTTATGACATGGGTTTTTCACAGGCCTGTGAAAGAGGCTTACATACCCATTATGCTATCAAATAGATTCTATCTATGAAAAATGTTTGTTTTAAATTAAGTTAGTATACATTATATAATGAATAGATCTACTATTAGAAAGTAATGACATTCTTTTTGTGGTTCTTTATACTGGGCGCAAGAAAATTTACAATTGTCCCCACTTTTTTAGACTAATGGGGCCATTGTCCCCAGTCAGTCAAATCCTTGGCAGAACCCTGCTTGCGCGACAAAAGCGAGCATTATTCAATATTTTTCGAAAATAATTTTGTTTTACCCATTCCTAACACTAATAGACACATTTATCTAGCATATTACAACATAAGATATAAAATAACCAACCTTATTTTGTAGAAATTATCCATTGTTTCCGTAACTCAAAACTCCAGACTTTCGTTTTGAATACTTCTAACACTAAAGTTCGATTAATCCTTAACCGATTCTAGACTGGTCATGATAAACGCCACACAATCCGTTTCTAATCCTGATTACAAATTCAAAACATTTGTACTAAACATTTTTTCCGTCGTCGTTGAAACAAAATTACTTTCTAACAATACAATTAACACAATAGTTACATTTAGCTATATTTTTTGTCTCCCGAAAATTAAAAATAATCAAATTTGTAATCCAGATTGGTACGACTAAATGGCGTTTATCAGTAACGATTCGGGAAATGGTACCAGATGACTGGAATTTAGCTTTGTTTTAAAAATGAGAGACAGGATTTTTTGGACTTATCTGAAACAATGGAATATTTCTACTTGCTGAGGTGACCTATTGTAATTCTTATATTAAAATGTGATTAATTATTGTATGTACTAGCGGTATTATAAGGTTTGTTTAGGAAATTGCTTAATAATAACAAATTTCACTCGTTTAAATTGCTCCAACAATCCGTGCTCGTTTTGCTACATCAAACTATATGGAAGCCCATAAGACCCTGCCGTTAACAGAATAATGTCCCAATGTGAAATGAGTTATGGAGCGTCTTATATAAAGGACTATCTGCAAAATGTGTATAACGTTGTTCCTAGTGGTGCGAAAGTTTAGATCCCCCCTAGAAAAAGTTTGGACCCCCCTAGAAAAAAATCCTGGATCTGCCCCTGAATGGGATTCAAACTAACAAGGAGATGGCTATTATATGTCAATGATCACAAGTCCAACATTGTTACCACTTGTCCTGCTCCTTTATTTTTTGTAATAGTGCAATAAAATTATTGTCCCCAACATTTTTTTTGTTTTATAGTTATCTGTATCGGTCAGTTTTTCATTTGAAAAAAAAACCCCCAAGTTATTTCTTGGATAATTTAGACTGGTGTGATTCTGGCTTTCAAAACATTATCTGTCAGGTAGAGTCGTAATGGATTGCTTCAAAAACACAATGCATAGTGTATGATATTGACACTGTTGGATAGAAAAAAAATTAGTTCAAAATGGCTGATGGCGGTGACAACCCTGGATAGTTGGATAAGTAATTAGCATTTTCATTAGCAAAAAACCTGAATATTATCTTCTGCTTTATTGAAGGAATAAAAGTGTACTTATAGGTTATTAAACATTTTACTGTACTGCTGTTGGGTGTTGGTATTTTATATTTTCAGGAATTGGTTATTGAGATTTTAGTAAATGAATATTTTTGAAACTTGAAACTACACAGCACTGAAAAAAGCAAACAATGTCCAGAATGTTTGTAATATCATGGTATATTCATTGGTAGAGGTGAGTAACTTTTATCTTTATTAATTCTTATAGCATTATAATTCATATTGATCATTGGTTTTTGTATTTTTCATGCGCACGTTTTGAGGCCCAAGCGTCAAAGGTCAAGGTAACAAGGATATCAAATGGAAACCTTTGTTTGGAAGATAACTCAATCAACATCCACTTTACATAGGTTCACCAAATTTTATATGTGGATAGCCCTTGGTTCAAGGGTGTGCTCTACTGGTTCTTAGGCCCCAATGTCAAAGGTCAAGGTCACTCATACTTCAAATAAAATAACTTTGTCCCGATGGCGGATGATAACTACGCAAGGGATTTATGCTGCCCGGCACTTAAAGGTTATTAGGGAAACTTTGTGCCAGTGATAACTTGACTACGGCTGTACCTAGGTTCACAAAATCTTTGCTTTGGATAGCCTTCTGGTGAAGGATGTGGTTTATTTTGAGGTTCAAGGGTCATAAGTTAAGTTCACCCGGACTTCATATGGGACAGAACACAGCATGGACAGCATACAGTAAATAATGCCCTTCCCAGTGGTGATCTTGATGTGGTTGGAGGGAGAATGTGGGAAGAAATTTTTTCATTACCAAACTTCGCTGAAATATGCTCCACTGGAAAACGAACCCACAACCCCTTGATCAGTAGACTTTCCTGCTACCAACTGAGCTAGCTTGGGGGGGGGCTCGCTATCTTCATACTCTGATTACAAATACCTTTCACCAAAGCAATGACAGGCAACTTTCATGACAGAAAATTGGTAGTGATACTGGTAGGGGTTTGAACTAGGAAACTCATCCTTTAGCATGTAATTTATCATCAGACTATTGTAGTCATCAGACTGTGTGAATTTTGACCCTGTTCTGATCTTTTACATTTGCTTCTAATAATTATCTACACACAATCCCAACGAAAATCAATACCATGCCTATTCTACACTTCAGCAGCGAAAGTAAAATTATGAGTTTATTTATGTGTTACATTTCTAAACATAATCCTCACAGCCATGGTGTAATCAAGCATTAATGCTACATCAGGGCTTTTTTTCAGTATGTGGGGAAAGGGCCTGGAGCCTTACTTTGTATAAAACAATAGGGGAAATTTTAACGCAATTTCATTGATAGGGGAATGAAAAATCAAAAGTAAACTCCAACTTTTGGGAAAACTACATGATTTCAAAGAAATTTCAGAAGGGGAAGGCGCCTGTAAACGGCCCCTGCTATATAAGGAAAAAAGCCCTGTACATTTGTGATCAATATTTGAATATTCTTGCATAAAGTTCAGGTCGGGTCAAACTTTAGGCACAATAGTTCTTCCCCTGTGTGTATATGTATTGACCATGTTTTGTTTTCAGATTGTATGAAATGGATTAATATTCTGGTGATACTGCTGTCATATATTTTTTTCTTTTTTTTAGCTCATGGAAGTTGATGCATGCTGTTTTAAGTTAAGTATTTATTAAAGTTGTTATATCAAAACCCTGTTATGTTATAACTTCCATTAGATTTGAAAAGTGAATAAACCCCATGGTAACGATTCAACACACTGGAAGACATTTTTACAGTTACAGTTGACAATTGGTAAGTTTTATTTCATTTTATTTTCTAGATATGCCATTTGTTTATAAACTTAAATATGTGTTAACTGTACATAGCACATCCATTTGGCTAATGAATAAGTCAACTTCTTGTGGTGCCTTTAGTACAGGTATGCGCAGGAGTGTTCCAGTCTGCAGGTTCAATAAATGACTTATTCTTTATCTAATGAATGTACTTGTATGGCTTATACATACTTTGTTTATTAGCAAATGACTTCTAGTTTATTTATTTAATTCTTACATTTTTGTTGTATAATTTACTGTATGTAATGTTTTGATTTCATGTTTGCTTGAGTGGTCCGTGTCTGACCTGAGATTTGCACCGATATTTCAGGTCCCTGCATGCATATCCCATCCCAGCTGTCCCATCCCCCCATGGAGAGGGTTCGGTCTGTTGGGGTTTTTAAGAGCCATTGGCTTCATATCCCCCAGCTCAAGGTTCGGAATGCTTTTGATCACCATTATTTGTATTCTTGCTGGCTTGTGGAGTTACATACTAGTTTTATCTAATTAAGACATAACTATTGTGGGGGAAATTTGGGGATTGTCATTGGAGTAGGGTTGGGTAAATGGGAGGGGGATTGGGATTTAGTTTTAGGGAAAGTTAGGATTGTTGGTGTTGTACTTGAGAATTGAATTGGCTTTAGCTTGATTTTTACTCTGAAAAAGTGACATTGTAAGATTTACAATGAGAGTTTGCATGGGTTTTACTTTCAAAGTGTGGAAGATTATTTCTGAGCTAGCTTAGGAAATGTTGGGGTGGATTGAAGCATACTGGAAGCCGCCCGGCTAGCTCAGTTGGTAGACTGCAAGTCTACTGATGGAGGGGTTGTGGGTTCAATTCCCGAGTGGGGCATACTTTCATGGAACTTGGTCATGAAATTATCTCTACAGCCATTCTCCCTCTTACCAATGATTTTTAAATATGTAGGGCAGTTGTCAGTCACTGACGAATATATGTGCTTAGTAGTTGGTTAACCGCTAAATTCAGAGATTTAGCCTTTCCAGGAACAGTGAGTAAGTTTATGACCAATACAAAGTGTTGCTATTGGGTTAAACCCAACTGAATAATTATGCCTACTAGTTACTTTTTTCGTCCTGAATGGCTTAACATATGTTAACATTAAGCGACTGAAAATCAAAATACATTGGCCATCAGCAATGATTGTTTTTAGCTTGACTATTCGAAGAAAAGTAAGAGCTATACTACACACCCCGGCGTCGGTGTCGGTGTCAGCTTTGGTTAAAGTTTTTTGAAAAGGCTATTATCTTGTATACCATCAAAGATATTTTCTTCAAACCTCACATACTTACTTACTGTGACACAGGGCATATCCCTGACAAGTTACATAACTCTGTCAACAGTAATTTCAGAGTTATGCCCCTTTTCCACTTAGAAATTTTGGTTAAAGTATGCATGCAAGCCCTTATCTCCAAAACTAATTCAGATATCAGTTTCAAAATTCTCACAAATATTAACGATGATAATGAGAGCTTGTATCAACAAGTGCCATAACTTTATAAAGCTTTCTGGCAAAATTATGCCCCTTTTTGGACTTGCAAAATCTTTGTTACACTTCTGCATGACAGTTGTTATCTCCAAAACTAACTCACATATGAAGTTGAAACCTCACACAGATACTTAGTATAAAAATATGAGGTCATATCACTAGGTCCCATAACTCTATGTAGTTTTTTCAACAGAATTATGCCCCTTTTTGGAACTAGAAAATCTTGGTTAAAGTTCTTCAAGTAAGTTCTTATCTCCAAAACTAACTAACATATCACTTTGAAACTTCTCACAAACATTAAGGCTAAATATCCGAGCTTGTATCAACAAGTGCCATAACTATATGAAGCAGTATCACAAAATTATCCTTGTTTATCGACTTACGAAATGTTGCTTTAACCTTTCCACAGGGTGTCCACGGACTCGGGAAAACAGGGAAAATGACAAAATAAAATTCCCTGAATGGAAAAATCAGGGATTTTTAAAAATTGGCTTAAAATCAGGGAATTATCAGGGAATTTCACAACCAATTGAAAAAAAAATGCTTTTTGTCCAATTTGTTTGATCTTTGATTATGGTATTTCATGGGCTGTACTTTATTCAATTCTTATATAAAATTCAGTAATTTTTTTTCTATTACATTCATTATGGAAAACTGGAAAACATGGAAAAGTAACCTGTTGTTTCAAAAAATTCTTGACAAACTAGATTTCAGATAAATGAAAAAGTGACTCTTACTTTCAAATGTTCTGAAAATCCATTATTTAAATGAAATTCATCCATCACTTATTAAGGTTTATAATAAAGCAAGACTGGAAACAACGGGAACAATTGACTTATCGCATGATATGTACATTATATATCTTATATCTTAATTGGATGTCTACATTGTACAAAAAATTTCATTCAGAGAGCTTTTATTCGAATTAGTAAATTTACAATGAAGATGATTAACTGTCAAGGTATGGCTATTCCAAAATTCATGGTATTTTAGTCAAAATGTTACTAATGATATGCCTTACAAATTATAAATGCTTCCAATCAAAGTTTTATAGAGAAAGGATGCAACCAATTTCATAATACACCAAATTGTATGATACAAATACAATGAAATTATTCCATTTGCATTTTGTTTTGTCTTGTGGAAAACAATTAAATATTGCTCACTGTTGGTAAACATGTTGGGGCATGAAGATACATGTGTTTCACTGATCAGCATTTTCCAGAAAAAAGCATATCTGATTGTTTACATATTTATTGTATGATAATACTAAGTGGTGAAGGTTTAGCAACAGGGATAATATATACACAACTAATAGAACAAGTGCTTATATGCCTTGCAAAGATCAGGGAATATTACCGTTATGTCAGGGAAAAATCAGGGAATTATCAGGGAATTTCATTTTAGAATTTCCGTGGCCACCCTGTTTCCAATGTAAGTTGCTTTCTCCAAAAGTTACTCAGATATCAGGTTAAAACTTCACACAAATACTAACTATGAACATATGAGCTTCTATCACTAGGTATGTACTCTATGTACTTTTTGGAAAGAATTATGCCCCTTTGTGGACTTACATGCAATACTTTTTGGACTTATATGTTTTAAGTTTTGAATGCAACTTCGTTCTGCAAAGCTTTCACATATGACAGATTCTTACTGTCTATCACATTGCTTTTTTCTAGCATTATTTGAATTGTCGAGCATTGGCTGTCTTACGAACAGCTCTTGTTACTGTATACAATTATTAGATACAATGTACCTGTGACAATCAGTTGCAAGCTTACAGCCTGTAAATTACCTGTCAGTCATCATTTGAAAATTCCCAATTTTTAACATGATACATTACTGTGTAACTCTTTATGGTTAGGGTTCTGATAGTTGGACTTTTAAGAAGTTAATAAAAAGCATGGAGTACATTAGGGCTGTGAATAGTTGAGCAAGCGGTGATCCGACGTGTAGTGATTCACGAATCAAACCATAAATCACTTGTTAATGGAGAAGCATACAGAATTCATGTAATAAAAAGAGTTGGTGAAGAATTACCAAGTTTTTACTCTAAGGAAAACCATGTAATCCAAACATGTCTATTATCAGACGTTTTATTGGCATTTTCAGTTATAACTTTTTTGTTTAAATGTGTATCAATCAAATTTTGACGCAAGACTGTTCGGTCCCTACATAAATTTAAGTTAACATTAGAAGTGTGACTCTTTTATAGTTGTAATTAATTTAAAAATGTTCCCTCATTTCTAAAAAATAGGTCTATTGAGATCTGCCAATTTCGGACAGGACGAATATTCGTACTCAATTTTCTGGTCGGGATGGCGAATGTCCGAGTACTCGGATACTTGCCACAGCCCTAGTGTACATGTTAAATAAATGAATGATATGTTGATACTTAGAGCAGAACAGAACAGTAAATTTATTCAGAAAATTTTGTTCATGTACAATAATCTAGTAAAGTATAAAAAGAACTTTGTCCAGAAAATGAACTTAACAATACAACTTGATTGTTATACACATTGTCAAACTATAATATGAAACCACTTTATTCAGAAATTAAGATGATAAAATTACACACTACATATTTTAGTTTTCATTTTGACAGCTTTCTAAGTAGACTTTAAGACTTTAATAATAGTAATCAAACTTATTAAAACTCAAAGAATGTTTTTTAGCTGTACTTTTCATCAGTCCAGTGTCGTTAACATTTGCGTTAAAATTTTCAATTTAGCATAAATATCTCTGCTATTTATTGTCAAATCTTAATGGAACTTCATACAATGATAACATACCATGCCACTTCAGAATTAGAAATTAACCACAACTCTACCTGGCTTTATTATGGATTATTTCCCTTCGTAATTTTTGCGTTTAAGTTTTTAAATCCGGCTTTAATGTGATTTCTGCGTTACATTTCTTGTTTATCGATGACATGTTTAAAGATATGACAAGATCTTAGGGCAAGATATTTTTCATTTATTCTAAATATAGCTTCTGTTGTCACCTTAAGTAATAGACACTCTATATCGCATGTTTGTGGTTCTTTTTGTTCTTGTAGGTTTCTGTCTTCAGTTGAGGTAACATAACATGGCAGGTTTTTGTTCCTTATACTTGTTGTTTCTTCAATAAAAATGGCCTGATTAAATTAGTAAAATGCTGTTCATGCATAAGCTTATTCACCTACTTAGTGGGTTGTTAATGTTGTCAGTCATGATGTAGTAATAGCATGCTTGACCTGGACAGTTTAAACACTTTAAGATAGTGGCAATTATAATATTTCCCATGTGTAGGCAAACCTTTCTCAGTCTCTTTTGGAATGATTCAAGCAAGCTCAAATTAATAAACCATGTTGGTTTCTGTATCAATTCAGAAAATATACAATATGGTAAACTATTATTCAGTTGTTATTTTCATGCATTGTTTGTTTTCTATTTGGAATTTTATTTAAAAAAAATGTTCAAAATACAAAAAGTGATAGAAGTTCATTAAATTTTACTATAAAATGGATCAATTATATATCATGAAAACATTGGACTGTTTTAGAAAACATGATTATTCTGCTGTAAAATAAGCCTTTGAAGTTAACAACTTATTGTCGAAGCAAGTCATCAGAAATGTAATGTTGGACTATTGCCAAGATTTATTGCTTGCTTGTGCTTTATTCAACATTGTTTGAATTTATTAGAAATTAGACACATCACCCTAAGGATTAATTTTTACTCAATTTTGAATAAGTCTTGTTGAAAATTATGTAGTCTTTAAAACTGTCAACTTAGCATCATTTTTTTAATTTCTATGACGATACAAAGTATAAAAAAGCTTGGTAAAATGTCTAAATGGTTCACTAACTTTTGAACATACAATAATGATTTATACTCTTGCCTTCTCTTCAATAGATCTAACAACGTATGTCATTGTGCAAAGTCAGTATTTTGTAATGTTTTTTTTATATTTTAGGAATTAATGAGGCTTCTTAATAAGATTACTTTTTTATTTTTTTAGATACATGTAATTAGTACTAATGATGCTTGATAATGATGTTCTAAATATATATTTAATATATTTGTTAGTAAATGAAGATGCAAATATCTATTAATTAATCAATAAACATGAATATCAATAATTCTGAGCAATCTAGTGAAGGACCCATGTTTATGGGGGGATAGCTAGATCGGGATTAGTGTTAAAAACATAATTCTGAGCAATCTAGTGAAGGACCCATGTTTATGGGGGGATAGCTAGATCAGAATTAGCTATTAAGTACCATATAAAAATGTGCTATTTACCATGCACAAAAGAATATGGACATTGGGGGATAGCTAGATCAGAATTAGCTATTAAGTACCATATAAAAATGTGCTATTTATCATGCACAAAAGAATATGGACATTAGGATCATAGAACTAAGTCTGGCTAGGGTGCTAATTACATGCATAAAGTCGAATTTGAATATTGAAAAACCTTGGTTTGCTCGTAATATGATTATATTAATGACTAACAAAATGTACTATGACTTTTGTTGTTGTATACATGAGAAGTGAAGGTATTTGATGTAGATCATTGATTAATATAGCAATAATTTGCTTACTATGAATTACTGAAATTGTACTTTCAGATTTGTTTATAAAAGCCAGTTTTTTTATTATTTGTACTGCATATAGAAGTTGTCATGATGTTTTAAAGTAACATGTTTTGTGACTGATAATTTAACTTGACTTTATATTTATTAGTATGATGTCAGATTTTTCAACTAAAAAATTCACCTTAAAGTTAGGAGAAACACAGGCGGGCGGTTGGGCGTCTGGTGTCGTTAACAATTGTGTTAAAGTTTTCAATTTAGCTGATATTTCTGCCATTTACAGTCAGATCTTTATTACACTTCATACAATGATAACATACCATGTAATGAACAGAATTAGAAAGTAACAACAACTCCAACTTGCTTTATTTTGGATTATTTCCCTTTGTGATTTTTGTGTTAAAGATTTTTTAATCTGGCTTTAATGTGTCCACATTACATTTCTTGTTGTATCATGCATTCAGAATGTATTCTAAATATTGTGTTCTATTTTTTTAATTTTTGAAATAGATGATAAAACAGTGTAAATGATAATATTTTCCTAGTTATTTTCTTTTTTTATAATAAACATTTTTTTTGTCTACTGGGTTGTGTAAAAATGATGTTTTTATAGTATACAGTGTATAATGTATATTTTATGTTGTAATGATATAATTTAAACCACTTTTAAACTTCTTAAATAGTTCATGCATTTGAATAATTTTACTTTTCCGATGTATTTTTCTGCGCAGTTAATAATGCAATTAAGTTTTCAGAATATTCCAATGTTTTCTGACTGATTCTTGATCAGCTGAAGTTTTTAGGCGGATTTTTCAAACGAAAAAATACAGCTAATAGTTTAGCAAAACATGGGCAGGCTGGGCGGTCGAGCAACTGGTGTTGTTAATAATTGCGATGAAGTTTTTTCTTTAGCATATATTTCTGCCATTTACAGTCAGATCTTTATGAAACTTCATACAATGATAACAGTCCATGTGATGAAACCTGAAGTAAAAATATATAGATTACAATGTTTCTGTAAAAATACAAGATCTGAAATAAATTTAAATCACCAGGCTAAAATGATTACGTTGATAATAATCATAGACTACGCCAATAATAATATTCTAAACATACGAGTGAACCAAACTCAAAACGAGAAATGACAGTAACTTAAATGGGCAATATTCAGGCCAACTGCACAGATTTCACTGAATACATAAAATCCTTACATTACTACTAAAACCTGTGATAAAAGCAAGATCTAACTAAATCCCTACATACCAGAGAACTGTCAGTTTATTTCTACAATATAAATAGCTATGCACATAAATTCAACAATTCCCTTGCAGTACACTGATACGAACTTTAAAAGTTTAAACACAGTTACACTACATTATGCGTAAACCAATAACTAATAAATTAACTTCATAATGTTATGGCTACCTACATCTGTACACATAATATATGTACACCAATAACTAAAACCTGGGTAACATTATTTATAAATGTATGCTTGTTGTAAATTAATGATTCAATTACTGCTATTCCCCACCTGAGAATTTACAAAACAAGTATATTATTGCAGGCCCACATCAGTTTGTAAGCATCCGCTATATCTCTTTGCTCTGCTATTCAAGTTTTTAGCCAGATTTTTCAAGGGGGGTCTGTTGTCAATAACAATTGCGTTAAACTTTTTCTTTACCATATACTTCTGCCATTTATTGTCATCTTTATGAAACTTTATACAATGATAGCATATGATGTGATGAACAGAATTAGAAAGTAACCACTCTACCTGAGTTTATTATTGAGTATTTCCCTTCGTAATTTTTGCGTTTAAGTTTTTTTATTAGGTATTTAATCCTGGGAGGATGTTAATTGGGGATTATTAAGACTCCGATAATGTTTGTTTGTTTTTGTTGGGACGGTCGTCAGTCAACCTACTCACTGTTCCTGGAAAGGCTGACTTTGGATTTAGCTGTTACCCAACTTCATACTGCCCTACATAATTGAGAATCATTTGTAGGAGGGAGAATGACTGTAGAAATAATTTCATGACCAAGCTCTGCGAAAGTATGTCCGTTTGGGAATCAAACCCACGACCCCTCGTGCTATCGACTGAGCTAGCCGAGCGACTTAGACTCAGATAATGTCTTGTTTGATTAAGCAGTTTACTGGGGTTTTGCAATGTTAATGCCCATGGTTTCTCAGGTGTTGGTTTGAGTTCAAGGCTAAGAAGAGTGATAAATGGGGGGGGGTCAGGGGGGAAACTTGTCTTTGGGGATGTTGATACATTTGTCTTAATTAGGTAAAACAACTTTTCGTGCAAGTCAGCCATCTTGGAATAATAGTGATCAGGGACTTCCTATAGCCTTGATGTATAGGTGGGAATGGTAGCGGAAATGGCCGCCCTAAACAGACCACTAACCCCCATGGTGTAAAATTTCCTGCCCATGCCCCTCCCCTGTCCCTGATGCATGCTTGTCCGTGCTCCATGTCTATTCTAATTTCTTTCCTTTTCAGCATTTTGTTTTGTTATATTTTTATATTTCCTTAGCTATAATGTCATTTTACAAAATGTTTCTGTCTGGTTTCTCGTCTCGTGTTCTGTTTATTTCAGGTTGTGACTGATGTCTATGGATAAAGAAAACTAGAGAAGGCTAGAAAACTCCTGACGATTGTTCTTAGTGAAAATCAGACAACTTCATCCCAGAAAACATTCAACGGGTCATATTACAAAAATCTAACAGCAAAAATCTTAAAAAGTCCAATTAAAAAAATTCATAAAATGTTATTTGTATTATATATAAACAGTATACATGTAATTAATGTATAATAGTGTTAACCTTATGAATGTAGTATTGATTTAAAGTTTATTTTAATATTTGGGACAAACTCACATAGCATTGATGAAAATTTTATTTTAATTGTCTGACCTATTGATTTTTGTTGTAAGATTTTTGGTATCATGACCACGGACTTATGTGGATAAGCACCGAGTTCCAGTATCCAAAATATGACTTTAACCATTTGACCTCAATTATTGATCAAATATGTCTTCAATAGAATATGACTCGAACCAGGAACTTCTTTGTTTCCAATGTCAAATTTTGACATTTTATAACCGATCTAACTGTAAATTTTGATTGAATGAAAGCATAATTATGACATTTTCTGTTAGGTTTGTTGTCCCGTATGTTTTATATTTTAGGCTGCGACTTGTGTCTATGGATCAAAATCTAATAAGGAAAGGAGAAAACTCTTTGAGTTTGTTTTTAAAGTAAATGGAAACATCAAGTTTAGATTTAAAAGATTCCCATGGTAAGGAATAGAGATTATTTTATCAATTAGCATGTATGTTTATACAGAATCATCAGATTTCTCGGGTCGATAGTGCAGTTGGTAGCGCGCCGGAATTTTGATACTCGTGCCCGAGGGGGTGCGGGTTCGAATCCCACCTGGGGAGGTTATACCCTTCCATGAAAATTTGGCAATAACGTCAATTTTCCTCCATTCATATGATAAATGGAGAAGTTTCCAGCCTTGTTGAAGGGTAGGTCAGTACTGGTTATAGATAATAGTCCAGGAAAGCTAGGTTAGGTGTGCTTGACTCTGTAAAATGACCAACCAAGAAAACATGTTAAATTTATTCAACTGTCAGTGGTGCAATCCTTACCACTGATTTAAATATTGGTAACTTGCACTACAAAATCTGTACATAAGTATTTCCTGCAGTACCACAGTACTTCTTTACTCACGATCTATGAAAATAGATATCTATATTTCTGTACAGGAATTGTAAAACAAATATTGAGCATTTAAATCAGCAGGGTTTATTTATGCCCCACTGACAGTGGAATCAAATTTAACAATAAGCAATAAGTTCTGATCTGTTGAATAAATCATTTCAGACAGTTTTTGATGATCCTTGCTTATATTGAGCCGCTAGGCTTGGCTAGCTCAGTTGGTAGCACCCAAGTCTACTGATCAAGGGGTCGTGGGTTCGATTCCTGGCAGGACATACTTTTGTGGAGCTTGGTCATGAAGTTATTTCTACGGCTATATTCCCTTCGAACAATGATTCTTAATTATGTAGGACGGTTGTTAGTCACTGATGAAAGTATGTGCTTAGTTGTTGGTTAAAGGGTAAATCCAAAGATTCAGCCTTTCCAGGAGTGAGTACTGACTAAGCTCAGAGTAACTTGACTGACTGCCATTATATGACCTATACAATGTGTTGCTATGAAGTTAAACCAAACAAAAACAAACATTAAATTGAGCGAGCGCCCGCGCGAGCACCCGCGTTCAGAACGCAGGCGCTCGATGTCGCCCCGAGCACTCACATTGTTGAACGCACCTCTGTTGTTTTACAATTTTCCAACCCATTGAAGTGTTTAAAATTGAATATAAATTTAAATTTTGAATTTTAAAGTTGAATAATTATGAGTATGGACCAATTCTAAACTAGCTGCAAATAAGGTTACTCACCACAATGGAGAGTGTTTAAATGGAACCGGTTGTGTTAGTAACCAGGGATATGGTCAGTTCAAATATCGTAACCCCAGAGATGCCCCCTCTACCAGTTATCGAACGAAAACTTCCAACCGCTTTGCCCTTATAGTTTATTACAGGAATCTTGACATTGCGGCTAATTTACATGCTTCCCATTTATGCAACAACAAACTGTGTATAAATGTGAAACATCTAAGTTTGGAATCACAGAGTGTAAATAGTAAAAGGAAAACTTGTTTTCTTTATTCTAGGTGTTGCGGTCATGTGGATCCAAATGGGACTACACTTGCTAAATGCTTAGTGCACTTAAATGAGAGTCGGAGAGAAGGTAAGTTCACTGGTACATTATAACATGATTTTGTTATTATTTCCTTCTAAGTTACATTTTTATGAACTATAATTTATGTTAAAATCTACTCTTAGTAGATCCTTACTGTAAGTATATGGCCAATTGACTCTGTTTCGGTCGGCATCAGACCATCATCAGACATTCTGCCTTGAATGTGACAGAGTGGGGTGGGTGTGGGCTGTTGTTACAAATACATTTACATAAAGGTTTCTCCCAACCCTGTTGTGTGCTAGTTCATACAATAGTGCAGCTAACTGTATTATTGTACTCTATTTCACACTATAGTGCACTTAAAGAGCATTCAGATGACTAATTAAAACCTAGATTATCCAGCTACCCCTTAAGATAGTCATTTTCTGAATTTTGACTGCTCATCCTGGCTTAATGATACATATTTTCCATTTTTGCTCTGGCTGCATTACGCCACATTTTGAATTGTGCTGTTTTCTGGTATTTACTGTGCTTTAGTGCCCTATTAGAAAAAGGTGTCAGGCATTTTGTAGCTCTTGGTGTCAGTTTTCTGCCTGTAAAAGTAGCTCCCTTTTTTGCACTGATGCTTGAAGGTTGTTATTTAGCTGGAGGGTCTTTGAAGCAAGCCGGCCAGCCAAGTTCCTTGACACGTTAATATGCTTGGGCATTGTTGAAAGTGTTGCACGGTTGAAGGCTTCACATTTCTGCGTAGAAGTGTTATCCGATACATTCAGTACAGCTTGTTCGCTGAGTCTTATTTCTAAAATTGTTCCCATAAGCTGTTTATCATTCACAGTCATCTTGAATTCCTGTACATTGTGAGTGGGAGATATACCGACTCAAACCACCAGCATCCTTCACCGCCTAAACCTTTGCACACCAAAGACTGATGCGGACAAAAGCTACAGTTACCAGCGTAGCATCCTATTGTTGCATGGCGGATTTCAGGTAGCCTGTGCAGTTGGCTAGTAATATCGCCATTTCCAAGATTGCGTAAAGCTTGTACTATGCAATTGCACCTGACTTTGATAAACCTTCCCCAGTGCTGTAATAGCCAATTGTCTGTTTGCCCGGGAGTGCGGAAACATTTTTGCACTCCAATTGGCTGCGCGTGTTTTCCTCAGCTGTATTGTGCCAAGATGCTGCGGATCTGCCTGTCTAGTAAACGTCCATGCTTTATATAGTTCATCGTAAAAGTCCTGCATTCCAAGATGCGCTTTGGTGTCTCTGTCGTCAGTGATTTCACCAGGATGTCCTCCCTCGACAGCTGTTGCGCTATGTCATATGCCATGTGTCGCTCTGAATGGGGTTGCATATATGGTATGTTGGCAGTGCAGTCAGTGTGACCACCGGGGCACTGTACATCATTACCTTTATTCCTTAAGTAAGCCCCTGTCCAGAAGGGTTTATTCTCTACTGCCAACCCAATTATATATTGATAACTTGTGTTGTTCTCAATAGCGACTCCATACGCTTGTGATGCCGCCTGTCCAGGTTTGTAAGAAGAAATCAGTCGATTAGCATTGTAGTGTCCATCAAAAGAAACACTAAACTGTTTCGGATCAGCTGCACCTGTATCCATGTTATGTTGAACTACAAGTTGTCGCTTTGCCGCCATATCTGCCTGATTAAGATCTGTTGTAATTTTAGAGGCTTTAGTAACTAAGTTGTGCATGTGTCCACTTGAAGGAGGTGGGATATTTATGGTAGTCAACAGCAGGCAGGTCTTTTCTACTCCAATGGCAGTGTCTTGCATTGCAGAGGCCAGGAAAAGTGAAAATTGGGTATTTCTACATCTGGAAGCTTGTTTTTTGTGTCCATTGACTACAGATGTGATCATTTGCATCAGCATTCCAAAATTTATAATTCTGTTTCCAGTGCTTTCATACATTTTCCTACATTCCAGGTTCTGCCTCGGTCGCAGGGAGTCACGCTTCAACCCCGGGGGCAGCTGATAATCAGATTTAGTGCTTGGTCCAGGTGTAACAACAGCTTCACAGGTGAGTTTAGCTTTTGGCGACAATTTATTTCCCATTTTGAATTGACCACCTGATACCTGCTTTCTTAACTTACCTTTTTGCATCATTTTCCCTTAATCGCTGAGTCTAAATCCTTAAATTCCCTTAAAATCACAGAATTTTATGTTTATGCTGCCTTTTGAAGCAACCACAGTACAATGATAGTGTAACTACACTATATTTAAGCCACATTTCATTTGTGGTTGTATTTATTTATAAGTGAAGATGCAAACCAAACAGATGAGGGATTAGGCGACAATGGGCTGCAGAGTTTTACTAGGGCAGGTTAATCCTTAATCCTTTATACATTCTTATCTTTTTGGTAAATAAATGTTTAGGGGTGAAAATATTGTTGTAATATACTGGTATTTGAAATTTCCTGTATTATCAGGGGCATTATTTATATATGTTTGCCATTTTGACAGTGAATAAAGTCATTTTTAAGACCAAAAATTCAATAAAAATGCTTTTTTGTGGGGGGGGATTAGGCAAACTTAATACTTTTTTTAATTATTTTCTTATAGTGTGATGTACAAAAGGAAAGACTTATGCAACACGGTTGTACTAGAAGTTATTGCATAAAAAAATCTTCAAAAATGGAAAAAATATTGTGTTTTCTGTACACCCTCTCATAGGCTATTATTTCCTGGCTTATGCCACATACTGCTCTATACCGAGATCAGACACTTTTAATTAGCTTCATTTTTTTCCAGTTTGACCTTATAAGCCCAATTTTGGCTTTTTTGTATTCAGACATGGTAACAAAATAGAATAAAACTAAAAAAGAGTGAAATGAATATGATAAGGTGTGCATTTAGATGTCGCTCTTGTGAGAAACTGCTTCCGGGTCGTTGTACACTGCAAAAGTAGTTCTTAGAATTTAGTTTGACTGCATTTGGGTGGTTGTGACTGTTTGTATGTGTCAAAATAATATATCTTTCTCCCAAATTAGTTTTTCTGTCCCTTTCGGACAATATTCTGACAATTTTGTGTTTTCTTTTTAGAACTACTTCTTGTGGTGGAAGATCTAGAATTTAGTGTACTGCGGTCAATTTGACCTTTGAGAATGGGAATTCCCAACTATACATGTGTAAAATGTGAAATAGTGAAAAATCAAATCGCTGATGACCTATATTTATTGGACTTATTTTGCAGGTCTAGTGTGGAGGAGTTACAGGATACAAATCATTATTTCCAAATCTATTTGGGAAAGTCAGCAGAGGCGCTGAAATATGGACATTTTACATTGAAACAAAGAGGACAAAAATTGACAAGAGTGTGTCCACTACATATACAGAGAAAGGTGAGGTTGTTTTTATTTATTTATTTTTGTTTTTTAGCTTCTATAAGTTTGATTTGCAAATAAATGATTAATTTTTTGTTCACAGCCATCCTGAATAGTCGAGCCGGCTGTCCATGGACTGCTCATGTTAGTAGAAGTCATTATTTAGGTTTTTATACCCCCGCAAACGAAGTTTTCGGGGGTATACTGGAATCACCCTGGTGGTTGGTTGGTTGGATATGTGGTCTGTCCCAAAAAATTAATA
Source organism: Mactra quadrangularis (assembly GCA_025267735.1). NCBI lineage: Eukaryota > Metazoa > Mollusca > Bivalvia > Venerida > Mactridae > Mactra > Mactra quadrangularis. The sequence goes on along the minus strand of CM046308.1, from coordinate 13,647,380 downwards.
CATTTGTAGTATGTTTATTTCTTAATGTATTAGAATAGAAGCTGTTATATACCATGATTTAATGGTGTATACAAAACTCATGTAACTATGGAAACATATCTCACTTGTTTAAAATATTTAATTGTTTTATATATTTTAAATCTAATTAGATAACAGTAAAGTTTGCTTTTTTTTTAATAGATTTTTTTCTTATCTTATTTTATAGAATTTGCACAGGCGTTTACAGTTGATGTTTATATGCATGTTATATCAATTCCAATTCAAAATGGCGGACTGGCTGTCATCCTTTTTTCAAAATTAATACAGTCTTATATTGACTTATTACCATACATATTTTGAAAAGAAATTGCATACAAGGTCTCACTGATACAGTTGATCAGTATGACTATTCTTAATCAATTTATATTCAATATGGCTGACTGGCTGCCATTTTGAATTTTTATTTAAATTACTATATAGTAGGTGTATGTGGTTTTTTTACTCAATTTTAGCCACATTTCGCTCCAAAGTCTTTATTGATGTAGTTGACTCGTACACGGATTTACTCTGGATACAAATTCATTATGGCAGACTGGCAGCCATTTTGACTTTGTTTAAATAACTGTATAGTAAGCTTATTTCATTACCGGCTTATTAATGCAAAAACTTAAAAATATTTGTCACGGATGTATTTAAGATCCTGGCAGTCAAGGTGCTTTCTTTCTTTTGAGAAGGTATGAATGTGTTAATATAGTATGACCAATTCTACATCTCGTAGTAACTATTTATCTCATTGATTAGCAAATATTATTGACGAAGATGAATCAAGGGTTTATGGCTTTATGTCATGTAACTTATTGAATATAGCATTATTCCACATTGTTTGCCATTTTGAATTGCTGAAGTCTATTATGTACTGCTATTTTTTATCAAATTCTTATTTTTGAACTTTTTTTTGATGTATTGATATTTTATCAAATTCATAATGGCTGATTGGCAGCCATTCTGAGTTTTTCTTTTTAAAAAGCAAATGATTTGATAATTTTTGTACAGACTTTGAGAAAGTTAGCAAATGTTTAAGTTGATGTGCTTGGCATTTTCTTAAGTGGAATTCAAAATGGCTGACTGGCAGCCATGTTGAATTTTCTAATATCTTGTACAGCAAACATCTTTTTTACTCACCTCATTTTGATAAAATTGTGCTGACAAATTCTTGTTTATGAAATTTTTATATGTATTATTTTTTTATGTATTTCAATGGACCAACTAATAGCCATCTTGATTTTTTCTGTAATGTTGAGAAGAAAACATCTCATTTCGTTATAGCTACATGAGATTTTAGATATTATTTTAACTTTTCTACTGTGAAAATAATGATCGGTAATTTAAGCTTTCTTATGGGGTATTTGTGAAATTCTTGATACAAGATATTGTAAATACTAATTGTTTGATTTATATTGTGTACATTGCTGACTACCATTTTTATACGCCCGTTTTGAAAAAACGGTCGTATTATGTTATGATGTTGTCCATCTGTCCGTCTGTCCGTCCGTGGACAATTGCTTGTCCGGATGATAACTCAAGAAAGGATATACCTAGGTTCCTAAAATTTTATGTGTGGATAGCCCTTGGGTAAAGGAGGTTCCCTATTGATTTTGAGACCCCAGGGTTAAAGGTCAAGGTCACTGGGACTTAAAATAGGTAAAACTTGTCCGGACAATAACTGAACCACCAATGTACCTAAGTTCACCAAATTTAATGTAAGAGTAGCCCATGTGTCAAAGATGTTCCCTATTGGTTTTGGGGCCCCTGCATGAAAGGTCAAGGTCACAGTGGCATCATATGGGGAAAAAACTTGTCCTGACAATAACTTAACAACCAATCTACCTAGGTTCACCAAATTTTATGTGAGAGAAGCCCATGTGTCAAGGATGTTCCCAATGGGTTTTGGGGCCCCTGGGTCAAAGGTCAAGGTCACTGGGACATCAAATTGAAAAACCTTGTCCGGACCATAACTCAACAACGCCTGTACCTAGGTTCACCAAATTTTATGTAAGAGTAGCCCATGTGTCAAAGATGTGCCCTATAGGTTTATGGGGCCCCAGGTTCAAAGGTCAAGGTCACAGGGGCATTATATGGAAAAACTTTGTCCAGACAATAACTGAAAGACCAATGTACCTAGGTTCACCAAATTTTATGTAAGAGTACCCCATGTGTCAAGAATATGCCCTATTGATTTTGGGGCCCCTGGGTCAAAGTTCAAGGTCACAGTGGCATTATATTGAAAAACATTGTCCGGGTAATAACTCAACAATGACTGTACCTAGGTTAACCATATTTCATGTGAGAGTAGCCCATGTGTCAAGGATGTACCTTATCAGTTTTGGGAAAACAGGGTTAAGTTTAAATCTTAAACCAGAAGATATCAAATTACCGAGCCGTGACTTCAAATGTTCTATCAATATGTTTATAAAGTCAAAACGGCAAACAATGAAACACTTGTCCAGACAATAACTGAACCACCAATGTACCTAGGTTCTCCAAATTTTATGTGAGGGTAGCCCTTGGGTAAAGGTTATGCCCTATTGGTTTTGGGGCTCCTGGGTCACAGGTCAAGGTCACAGGGGCATCATATTGAAAATCCTTGTTTGGACAATAACTCATCAACTACTGTACCTAGGTTCACAAAATTTTATGTGAAGGTAGCCCTTGTGTCAAGGATGTTCCCATTAGGTTTTTGGGCCCCAGACCCAAAGGTCAAGGTCACAGAGGCATCATATGGAAAAACCTTGTCCAGACAATAACTGAACAACCAATGTACCTAGGTTCACTAAATTTTATGTGAAAGTAGCCCATGTGTCAAGGTTATGCCCTATTGGTTTTGGGGCACCTTGGTCAAAGGTCAAGGTCACAGGGGCATCATATTGAAAAACATTGTCCGGATAATTACTCAACAATGATTGTACCAAAGTTCACCAAATTTCATGTGAGAGTAGCCCATGTGTCAAGGATGTTCCCTATTGATTTTGGGGCCCCTGGGTCAAGTTTAAACCATCATCCAGAAGATATCAAATTACCAAGCAGAGACTTCAAATGTTCAATCAATATGTTAATAAAGTCAAAATGGCAAACCATGGAAATAATGCTATATTTAATAAGTAAAATGAATTTAGTTCACCAAATTTTATGTGAGGGTGGCCCATGTGTTAAGGATGTTCCCAATTGGTTTTGGGTCAAAACTGGGTCAAAGATCTAGGTCACAGGGGCATCATATGGACAATCCTTGTCCGGACAATAACTAAACAATGATTGTACCTAGGTTAACCAAATTTTATGTGGATCAGCCCATTTGTCAAGATGTAATGTGTTGATAGCTCTTTGGTATTTGATGTTCTCTTTTGATTTGGAAACCCCAGGGACAAAAGTCAAGGTCACAGGGTCTTAATTCATATTGAAACATTTTCCGGACAGTAACTCAATAATAATTGTACCTACATTGTAGGTTTTCCAAATCTTATTTAAGGGTAGCCTTAATGTCTAGCATATGCCCCTTTGGTTTTAGGTCCCTGTGTTAAAGGTTAAAGTCAAAAGCAAAATCATGAGGAAAAACCTTGTCCAACAACCAACTTTACCTAATATCACCAAATTTTATGTATAAATACTCTTTGGGTCAAGGGCGAGAACTTTTGGTTCTGAGGCCCCAGGGTCAAGGTCACTGGAAGTTTGTATGGGAAAACTTTGTGTCGGTGATAAATCAACCATGGCTGTACCTAGGTTCTCAAAATCTTTGCTTTGGATAGCCCTCCTGTTAAGAATGGGACCTGATCTGAGATCCCGGGGTCATTGGTCAAGGTCACAGGGACTTTATATGAGATAGAACACAGCATGGACTGCACACGGGCGTATAATGCCCCGCCCAGCGGAGCTCTTGTTACAATTGCCTTATTTTTACTTATTTATCAAAAAATTACAAACACATTCTACATTTTGCTCATCTGGTTACAACATACTCATGATAAGTTTAAATGTGATCACTCTTTGTCTGTTGTTCCACTTTACATTCATAATGACCAAATGGTGTTCATTTTCATGTAAAAAATCATTTGAAATATGACAACTCTGTTCATTTTGCTTTTTTATAAATCTATAGTGAATTACACTGTAATTTGCTGTTTATTTCCAATTTGATATTTGCATCCTATTCTTTTTATGGTTTTTATGCTTCTTACAACATTTACCCTTTTGGACTTCCACAATGTTGACTTGCTTTCATCTTGAAATGTTGCTGTTGCGGGGGTATTTTCGCCACTGGTGGCAGTTCTAGTTTTACTAGAAGTTAGTAATTCTAATTTATAAACTATGCTTATACTCCTTGCATTGGATGTCTGCCCAAGTACAAAACCACACCACAGAAGAAATGGAGGTGATACATGAATACCAGGACATGGCCTAAAAATTCTTAAGAAAATTCTTCATGACCAAGCTCCAAGAAAGTATGTCCTGCCCAGGAATCGAACCCATGACCCCTTGATCAGTAGACTTGTGTGCTACCAACTGAGCTAGCCAGGTCGCTTGACTAGCCTCTGAGCATCATAATTCGACACTTCTGTACCAGTACATCATGCACTTGCACTGGAGTCCTTACATTCAATAAAATATTCATACTAATGATTAAAAATAACATTGTTGAAAAAACAACATAAAAAGATCCTTTAATAACTACCACTTTTGAGTCGTCACACATCTTATGATAATGTATATATCTATAATGGTATTGAACCGTTTTGGAAGTGATCCACGGTCAAACTGATTTTTTAAATTTTGGGAAATGACTGGACATTAAAACCAGTTGTAATTGAAAGCTGACGCATATTTTTACAAAATTGGAAAGTATCAACTTTACATCTTATATAAATATCATAGAGTTAAGCATTATTTCAGTAATTTTATTTTTCAGCGATTGAGGGACACTGCTGATTTCCGGTATAATTTATAGTGATGTAACATGCTTTCTGATTGGTCTAAAAGTCTGCGAAACTTTTCCCCTAATCTGTCTCCATAACGATGCGATTGGTCTAATGGTCTCTTAATTACACAGACATTTTATTAGATACACGATTGATGTATTGACGGCCTAACGATAATGCTAGTTGAGGAGAAATTGCCTGTGTAATGTATTAGCGTTTAGTTCTTTGTTTTGTAAACTAGCCATTTCTGTAGCGTACTAAAGTGCTACTTTGCGTTGTTATTTATTATACCCCCGTTTCGAAGAAGAGGGGGGAATACTGTTTTACCCTTGTCCGTCCGTCCGTTACAAAATTTCCGTCGCAGTTTTCTCAGCAACTATAACATGCAGCAGCCTAATACTTTGCATATTGCTTCATCCCATAGTCCCATGTGGTGTAAAGTGATTTCATGCTCCTTGCTCATCTACTTCCTGTTTGTCGCATATTTTTAGATTTTTGCGGGGGTATCACTAGTGAGCATTAGCTCACAGATTTATTTGTTTCTTCATAAATGGATTTCAATATTTGCCAGTGCCAGTGTCTGCCTGACCACAAATTAAAACTAATGTCCCCATGCAGCGGCACTTAGAGTCGCAGATTGATCAAAATTCAGCATGACGCTTTGTTGATGTTTGCACTGGCTTTGTTTCAATGACAGATTACGGGAAAAGTTTCGCGGAGTTTTAGACCAATCAGAATGCATGTTTCAAAACTGAAAATTCCACTGGAAGTCAGCAGTGTCTCTCAATCCCCATTCTGTACACAAACGGTCTGACTGACCTCTGTACGGAGACGCCGCGCATCACGGGTAAAACTGTTTATTTACCTGAAAACACGTGGCAATGTTTACATTCTATCAATTTCCCCCCTTCAAGTATACTGAACAAAAATAGAATGAATTCTGTGTCTACTCAATAAAATTTGACTATCCAACCAACTAACCTCATTAAATTAATTTTTATACCGGTCGTTAAACCTTCGTCATAACGTGTTTACATCTGTCATTCTTTACACAGTAATTTGAATTCGAAACTAGGTTAAACGGTTTAACTATGCACCTATACCTACAGAGGTTTAAAAGTACTTTGTATTGATAGATTTATGATCCTGTAGCTATGAGTGATAATTTATTTTACATTTCAACAACGAGTCTGTCAAAAAAACGAAAAAATGCAACGATTTTGTCTTCATCCGCCGCACTTTATTCTGTTGCGTACCAAACGCCGATTTTTGAGACGGTTGCGCGTCTTAGTATAGAGGTGATATCTTCACCGTCTATTTATAGAATGCTCAATCCCTGGAAAGTGATATTACTGAAATATGTGCCAGTTTTAAATCAGAAGAGCCGAGTCATTTTCCGAAATATGAAAAATTCGGTTCGACCGTGGACCACTCGGAAAACGGTTCAGCACCATGCGTATATTATATAATAAGCTATAGCCAAACAGGAACCGTTTTTTCTACGATTTTTTTCACCTATGGTATTTTCAATCATAAATATATAAATGGATTATTCAATATAAGGGCTCCAGTGCCAGTTCAGTACATGTACTTAGTTACACTTTCACAAGAAGTTGACAACTTGTCCCTCATGAAGAAAAATTGATAATAAATTTAGCATTTTATGATTTAATGTTCAGGGCAAAAAATGGAACCTGGGACGGTCAGATTTGCTAAGTCTAGATAATAGGGAAGCAACTGTATTACGCTCCCACTTCTAAGGGTTGTTCTTGTGGCACAATTATTTGAGGTTACATACCACTAAATGGTAACCGGAAGTGAGCATTTACCAGAAATAGAAAGTGTGACATGGTGCTTGTTTATTTTTTGATAGTGGGAATCAGAACACAGTTACCACCCTTGGTTGACCACAATAAGGAAGTAAATCCGCATAAAATAGTGCCTGTGTAAAATACCATGTATGAAGGGTGAATGAAATGAAAGAGATGGAAAAAAGGGCATTTTCTGACAGAATTCATTTGAATGAACTGACAAATACAAACTTTGATGAAGTTTTAGTGTGAATTTTTATATTTTGAGTGATTTTCTAAAAGACAAAATGCACGTGTTTCGGGCTAATTACTGCCAAGTGTCATTCTAATGTAAACATGTGTACCTAGAACTGAAATGCCGGAAAAGAATGCTGATTGACACCTAGTTTCATGTAGCCGGAATTATTTCTCTTGGATTTCTCTATAATTACAGGTGATCTCAAGTTGCTTAGAGATTGAGTCAATGTTCCACATGTGATGGTGTTTATATAGAACATAGAGTGAAAATAACTGTGGTCTGAGGCCTGATTAAGGTGCACAGTTTTACATGGATTTTTTCTCTTTGAGAGGTAATAACTTTTTTATTTTTGGAGCAAATGTCATGAAACTTGGCCATGGGGTAGATAATTGATGTGAAAATCTGAATTTGTAATTAAACCCCCCAAATTTTTTATTTTGTTTGTATTATTATGCAATATTACATAATAGAATATGTTATTTTTTGTTAAAAACCTGAAAATCCTACTTTCACTTAGAAATGTCATCTGAATATAGCATTGAGGTCATTTCATGTAAAGGTTATAGCCTCACTTTCAGTTCAAAGTTAAAATGGAGGGTTTCTTTGAAAAATATTTCCTTAAGATCCAAGAAAACTCTGTTTTAAACAGACATGGTTATCTGTTATAGCACGGTTGCTGCAAGAAGGGGCCTATGGGTTATGGGGTCATCAAGGCCAAATTTCTTGATGCAGGGTGGTGTACGCTGCATGTGCATAAACTTCTTTTCCTGGTGCACCATAAAATTTTGCATGTCGATCCAGGTCTGAAGGTTTCGCACATGTGTCACGCGTCACTCTGTGTTAATGCGGAACATTTGAGCCTTGAGCCCCATATCACCAACACCGAAAGAGTTAAATGTGTTAACCGGGGAATATGCTCTGGCCATGGGGTCTATTGGGACTGTCTGTTAAGTTGCCGTAAGTATTCCCTTTGTCACAGACAGATGTTTTCGAGGTCTTGGGACACAGTTGAGGACCTCAGAACCAGCCCGAGTTAGCGCATACTTGTCTGTTATTGAATCTGATCACTTCATTTCCAATCTTCTTAAGTATTAAATCCAGCTGCTCCTATTTTTCTTCATGAAATTAGTATATTTCTCTTACCATGTACTTGCTTAATAAGCATGAACAGTGTATTCTAAATGAAATTGCTCAATTCACATTTGCTTTACATGAAAATTTGGTTATGGACTGTTACAGTTCATGAGAAATTGTGTAATTTCACTTGAAATACCCTTTCATTGAATTGCATGGAAAACTAAAGCAAGCATTTTATTTGATATTATGTTTATTACTAAATATTCAACAATTAACAGCATTGATAATGATACTTTTGAAACATAACATAGAAAAACATGTACATAATTGAAATACATAGAGCCACAAAAATGAAAACAAACTAAATAATTAAAATGAAATGCACCATTTCATATTATCTGTCAGTCAGTGCATGTCAATTCAAGAACTCTTTTAATTGCTTGTAAATGAAGAATTTCTGGTCTGTACACTATGCAAAGTCATTTCATCAGATTTCCCAACACTCAACCTTCAATATTCAAACAATGTTTGTGTCAAGGGAGGTAATTCACAACTTGTCTGCATAAGTGTGGTCACTGTTGCCTCCCTTGGATGATGACAAACATGGGTCTAATTGACCTTTCCTATAATCCGACACTGTAGGATGTGCCTTCCTGTAATTCAGCTGTCCCCTGAGTTGTCTACCCTTTGATAGCAGCTTGTGTTTAACTGTTCCAGGTTTTTTAGCATATTGTCTCTGGTAAGATTCCTTTCTTTGCATCTGATGAAGAGAATTTGACGCTTTCTCCGATAACTGTATTCCCATACATTCCAATTTCTTCTCAGCGCTGTCCGCAATGCCATTATTTAGCCGATGAATAGTAGAGCTGAGTCATCCGCGTACATTCCTAGAGAAGTTATTATTTTTAGGCAGGGCGACACTTATCGAGTGATTCACTGCTTCACATTTTTGTGTGCTAGTGCCCAGTTTCAGTTGTTTCAAAGCACATACACTGATTTTCATCTTCACAATGTATCAACTGTTTGTCACTCTCTTCCAGGCACAGATTTGTAATCTTTTAAGTCCTAGAAATACAGAGTGGTTCCACCATTTATTTGTAATTCCACCGGAACACACGTAAGAATAACGCCTACATTTCGAACAGTCACCAGCATAACAGCTCACTTTGGCTTCCAGAACATGCGGTAAGTGTTTCTTCATAGTTGTCATATCTCCAGCATGATTTTTCATCATCTCCTTCAGTATGTAGCTACATCTAGCCTTTATGTCCATGCTCAATGCCTTCTGTTGTTCTTGCCTTTGGTCTCTGGTCTTTGCACCCGGGAACATACCATTGCTGAAATTGGCCTTGTAACAGTGTCGGAACTGTGCTTGCCCTAGATGAGTCGGGTCAGCCTGGCGTTCTACTTTCCGCAAAGTGTCGAGCATTCGCATGGCCTCAGAAACACCCGCAGCTGATAGAGAATCACCATCTGTGGTCTTATATCGAACATATGTACTTTCAGCATTCAATGTCTCTCCGATTGATTTCCCAAGCTCGTACTCTGAAAGTGGTGCGTGCCAGTAAATATTTGCAGTGCAGCCAACATGTCCACCCGGACATAATACATCATATCCTTTACCACGAAGCCACGCGCCAGTCCAGCAAAGCTTATTCCGGACCGCAGCAGCTATTATGTATTGCTTCTCCATCATCATCTCAAAGGCCATAGCGATAGACTGCGAAGCATTCTGGCCTGCCTTCTTGCGACTTGTGATACAGCTTGAATTGTATCGTCCATCCATAGCAGTGTTTATTGTATTCTCCGGGTTGCCACTTTTCCGGTTGATCTTCTTAATAGCGTTGATTTTCTTCGTCAGATCCTTATCATTGAGTTCTTTTATCGCGCTGCCCACCATGTTCGATCTTCTCTGCATACTGCTCCTAGCTGGAGGTGGGATGTCCGTACTTAACAGTAAGTACCGACATCTGGTGTTCCCCATCGGTGTGTCTTGTAGGCCTTAAGCAAGACTCACATTTGCTGTGGCAGGGTTTGGACCCCTCCTTGATGAGGAAACCTCCTTATAAAGCTTGAAAAATGGTGTTACAAAGCTGCATTTTGTGCATTTGAATGTGGCAGGGTTTGGACCCCTCCTTGATGAGGAAACCTCCTTATAAAGCTTGAAAAATGGTGTTACAAAGCTGCATTTTGTGCATTTGAATGACAGCTTCCAGCAAAGTCCAACCTTTCTTTCCTCTGCCACAGTAAAATCAGGCTCCTCACATCCATTTTCCTCCTGCTGATGACTCTTGTATGCCTTGTTGAATGCCCCTGTCATCTCTTGACTGTCAACAATTCTCATGCCAGCACAGGATCTTTCATCTTTTCTTTTCTTTGTAGGTGAAGTCAAAGAAGCTCTCGGTCGCAGCAGTGTGACATTTTCCGACAGCTGACTACCATCTACATTAGGTCTTGATGTTACTGGAAATTCATCTACAGTCATCCTGGTGATAGATCTCTTAGGCTTAGTATCTACAGGAGAAGAGTGGTCAAACTTCAAGCTTTTATTCCAGCAGTTGTGAAAAGTATGAAGACAAGTTTTTTGATGAAAAACAGAAAATCAGGTCTCATTTATATATTGGTAAGCAAGCGTTTAACCATGCAGCCACCTGCAACTGTAAAAATGCATGGAATTTCTATCAAAGATGATCAAAAACATTGCTAGCCAAACACCTGCTGTGCATACACTGTGGAATTCTTATCAAAGATGCCATCAGATAGCCACATGGGGGGGGTAAATATCCAGACAGTAGCAATCTTCTACTGGACATAACTTTTTAACCAGTAGGCCTATGATAATGATTTATATATCATTTTGATGGCAAAAGGTTGGCCTATTACAAAATAAAAAATTTGACAAAAAATTATATAATGCTGTTTAAGTATTATGTAATATGACCAAATTAGGATATAATAGGTTTCAAAAAATATTTTTAAAAGATACTTTTATTATGTGACTTTTAAATGCATATTGAAGTAGATCTGATATCACAAGACCTCAATAACTAATTTTCTGTTACATGACTTATTGTTTTATGCATTGTCTTTTATATTTTATTGGTTGCAGCCATTGGAATTTGCTCTTCTGATTAGAATATTGTACAATGTGAAATGGTGAAAATTTTCATCAGCTATTCAGGTAAAAACTATAACAATTTTGTATAAATTGACAAGTATGTAGGCTTTCTTTAAAACTAGTTAGAGCTTAAAGGGAGATGTAGGCTAATGACAATATTTAAAAACTGTTGTTTTGCTCCACTATTCAGAGGATAGTGAGGCTAACCTACTCAGTTGTGTGTCGGCAGTGGCATCAGCGTAACACTTGTTACGATTATGCCCCTTTATACTTGGTGATTTCTTGGTTCAGTTTTATTGTGCAAGCTTTTCTTTTGAAACCACTGAAAGGATTCACTTGAAACTAAATTAGGGACTTCACTCAGTTATCTTTCACTGAAAAAATCTGAAGCAATCCAATTGGTAAGTAGCTAGGTCCTTTCTGTTGGAATCCTCGGATTTTATCAGTTAATGAAGATATTAACAAGTGATGAAATGTAGATACATGTAGTTATACGGGTTAAATTGGTTTAGTGTCCCTACCTACATGCTGAGTTATCCCAGGTTGAGTTGTCTTCTGGTGAGTTGTTTTTACTGTTTTAATACTTTCAATTTTATTTGTAATATTTTATCAAATTTAAACTTTTAACTTTCAGCTTCATCAACTTGTCAAGATGGTCGCTGTTACATTATGGTAACGACAGAAAACAAGAAAGAATAAACAGAATGTCATTTTTTGTACATATACAATTCTGGCCTGCTCCTACATTGTATTTAACAAGTCGTCTCGGACATTTCGTCCTTGAGATGTTTGTTGGCCAATTACATTTTTCAAAATTGTTGACTTTTTATTCAAATTGGTACAACTTGAGGCGAATCAAGATGTTTACAGAATTCTTATTCGGAACTTCATACCCATAAAATTCAAGGGTACGAAATTTTGAGCATGATTTCAAAATGTCGCGATACTTCCTCTTGTTTACCCAATCTTAATTTGGTACGAAATTTGTGAGGGCGAATATAGCCTTTCGGCTTCAAAACTTTCGAACCCAATTGAGAACAAAAGTTGTAATTGTGAATCAAATGTCGCCATTCGTCATACATCTTCACCCCATTGTCGGCAACCACAGTACTTCCGTTATACTCCATACGTATACTCCATACGTACCGTGGGCAATTAGGTACTTTAGTCAGTTATCTTTCCCTGATAAAATCTGAAGCAATCCAATTGGTAAGTAGGTCCTCGGATTTTATCATTGAATTCCTATGTAAGGGTAACAAAATATTTCATCTAATATCTTTCTTGTTAATGAAGATATTAACAGAAGTGATGGAATTTAGATATTTCTTTAATTTAAAAATTATTGGCTTGAATTTCAAACAAATTAAATGATATACAAAAAAGTTATTTAAGATTAAATTTGGCAAATTAACATAGAAAAGTAAGGGAGTAATCCAACTAATTAGACCTACCTATTTTGAAGAGTATACAAGGGGAAATAACTGACTAAAGTCCCTTATTAGACTGGCAAAATCTCGTTTAAATATCCATGAGGCAGGGGAGACTAATCATCTTCCATTAAAATCGCTTGTTACAATGAAATGCACTTCATTTACTGGGTTTTTCTTACAATAAAAACCAATGCACGTTTATTAAAAAAAATGGTTCACTGGCTACTTTCCCGTAATGATTTTCTTTTGCGAAATTGCATTTATGGTTACGAGATTTTTCTAACCAAATAGCGCACGGTACATAATGCGGCATATAGTGGAGTACGTATTGTATCGTGGGATAACCGACGAATGTATGTATCCCAATATAAGAGGTTATGAACTCCGGCCTTTCTCCAACCTTCAGAGGTTACAAATACGGATGAATGGAAATAAGCGATTCAGTCTCGCTATTGGGTTCGGAATCGTTATATTTCTGTTCGTCCTTTAATTCCTTGCTCCCGTCCTCAATTTTCTCATTAGTACGAAATTTTAATGGACGAACTGGCTCCAAACTTATAAACCCTATTACATGTATTTGGGTACGACATTTCCGTTCGTCCTTAAGTATGTTCGTGCTTGCCGAAGTTACCTGAAATAGGAAACGCCTCTAGACGTGTATTGAAATTTCGTACCTATTTAATCGGGATTGGAGAATTTCTCGACCAAATGGCGAGTTCAATAGGTACATGTAATTGTAACTGCGATATTTCTGTTCGTCTTTGCCAAATTCGTACCCACTAAGGAAAGGAAACAGAAAATTAAGATTAATAGGGAGTTCCAATAGTACCTAAATTTCGTAAATACTATTGAGTGTGAAAATTTTAAGAACGATTGAAATGGGCGAATCGAAATATTCTTATTCGTCCTGTAATTTCTCTATGCGGCTTTCAATTTCTCGCACCCTAGTGAGAACGAAATTTCTTGGGGCGAATCGGAAATTACTATCGTCCTCTTATCACATATTGTGGATACGAATTTTAAAAGACGAACGGGAAATGCAGGTATTCGACCTCGAAACTTCAAAATTTGGAAGAGATTTTTAATTCACAGAAATTTCGTACTTCAGGATGCCAGTATTCTAAGGACTAAAATGTGAGTACTATTGTTGAAACTAGGATGCCTATAAATTGGGTGTGAACTTTCTATGGACGAATTGAAATATTCCTTATTTCTCTCAACGTCAGAAGGTACAAATACTTAACGACGAAAGGAAATGTCGCCATTATGCCTAAAACATTTTTGCCCCTTCATTTCCCCACCTTAAGTAATTACTTATACTTGCGATCAAACTGATATATCGCTGCTCGGCCTCGAACTGACATAAATTTGGTACCAAAATTCAGGCGAAAATACTTCAATTCTGCCTCTAAATGTCGAACCTCTTAATCTGGTTTGACATTTCTATGGGGGAATTGAAATTTTCCCATTCGTCATTTAATTGGCACTCCCTTATCTATGAGGTACGAAATTTCTATGGGCGAATCGTAAATCCCAATCTGTTGTCTTTTTTTTCATAAATGGGTACGAACTTTTTAGTGACACGCAGAAATTAAGAACTCCATTTTATGTATTTGGGTACGACATTTCTGTTCGTCCGTGAGTACTCATGCTCATTGAAGGTGCAAGAAATAGAACGAATATGAATATCTCTAGAAACTTCGTACCTAATAAATAGGGATTGGAAAATTTTGAGACTGAATGGCATTCGTAACCACTTAATTGGTGTAAGAACCACTTGAGAACAAATTGCGATATTTCCGTTCATCCTTACAAAATTCGTACCCACTTAGCAGGCAAAATATTCAGATGAATATGATTTTACTTAGAATGCGAGAATTTAAAGGATGAATGGGAATGTGGATGAATGGGAATGTTTTGATTTTGTCGCACTATGATTGTCCTTCAATTTTTTGCACTCTTATCAAGTTGTTAATATTAGATGCTAATTCTTGCAGTCGAACTGATATATCGCCGTTCGGCCTCAAAACTTTCGAACTGCTATGATTTTGGTACCAAAATTCTACAGGTGAATAGATTGCAATTCGGCCTCTAAATTTTCGAACCTCTTAATTTGGTTTGACATTTCTATAGGAAATTCTATCGAAATTTTCCTATTAGTCATTTAATAACCACTCCCTTATCAACATTTCTCCCAATCTGTCCTCTTTTTCTTACCCAAAGTGGGTACGAATTCTAAGGGACGAAGAGAAATACAGGTTATTGGCCTCCAAAATTTTGAACTCAATTTTATGTTTTTCGGTACATTTAGAACATTTCCATTCGTCCGTAGAAATTTCGTACCCACGAAATAGGCATTGTAAAATTTTGAGACCGAATGGCCGTTCGTCAATAGGTATTCGTAACCACTTACTTAGGGTGTTCGAACCACTTAATTGTGAACAAATGGCGATTTTCCGATCGTCATTTACTACCCACTCGGGAAGCAAAATATTAAAATTTATAGGAATTTTTGATTCGCACCTAGAAAGTTCGCACCTATTTACATAGGATTTTCGATTCGCACATAGAACGATACATATTTACGTAGGATGCGAGAATTTTAAGAACCACTTAATTGAGAAAAAATGGCGCTATTTCCGTTAGTGCTTATTAGTTTAAACATATTTATTCTCAGAATATCACAATGTAAATGCGTTTGTGCTTATTAAATTCGTACCCGCTTGGGAAGCAAAATGATAAAATGAATAGGAATTTTCGATTCGCACCTAGAAATTCCGTACCTATTTACGTAAGATGCACGAATTTTAAGAATGAGTAGGAATATTCGGATTTGCCTGTACATGTAGTACAAAATTTATATAGAAATTTCTATTTTTCTCAGTAGATACTTATACTTGGGGACGAACGGGAATGTCGCCAATCAGTCGGAAACTTTCGAGCTGCTTTTGACTAGGTACTTAATATTTGAGCGAATTTCAAATACCTTTTCCCCTCCTTAGTAGGTACTTATTCTTACCATTGGGCCTCGAAATTTTCGAAGCGCTATGAATTTGGTACGAAATTTCTTTAGCCGAAAACTTTTGTGGTCTCATTTTACAAACCTCTCGTACTTTGTTACGAAATTTCTATGGGCGAATCTAATTTTCCAATTTGTCCTCTAATTTCTCACTCTTATCAAGCGGGAACGAATTTTTTAAGGGACTAACGGAATTACAGGTTTCCGGCCTCAAAAAATTCAGAATCCCAGGATTTGGGTACTAACTTTTTATGGGCGAATTGAAATATTCCTATTCGTCCTATTTCATGCACTCTAATTATTCAGGTGCGAAAGTTTCACCGGTGAGCGGAAATATCGCTTTTCGGCCTCAACGTGTTTGAACACCAACAGTTTTGGTACATATTCTATATAGTTGAATTAAATTTTCATTCGTTCACTTGATTTACCGTGATTAAATGGGTACCAAGTTTCTATGGACGAATTGATATATCTTGCCATTTGTCATCAAATTGTTCCGACACCTATTGGGTTCGGAATTAAGATTTGGGCAACCCGGGTCGATAGCGCAGTTGGGGATTTGGATACTCGTGCCTGAGGGGGTGCAGGTTCGAATCCCACCTGGGGAGGTTATACCCTTCCATGAAAATTTTACAATAATGTCGATTTTCCTCCATTGATTAGATAATATGGAGAAGTTTCCGGCTTTGTGGAAGGGTAGGTGAGTACTGGTTATAGACAATGGTCCAGGAAAGCTAGGTTAGGTGCGCTAGACGCCGTGAAATGACCTACATTGCCTTGATACGGCGTTAACTCCAATAAATAAATAAATATGTTTTACTTTCAGTGCAAGGTGTGTTCTAATAAACATACAGATGATAATGCAGATAGGTTGACATCTACCTCCTTAAATTATGAATATTCAGTAACAATTCGGAATTCATACTACTTGTAATTCGGTTTTTTTCCGTACTGGCGAGGTACAGACATCGTATTTCATACTTTATAGCTGAAAGCCACAACGAAACAATAACCCTATTGTTTCTGTACACATATAGTTACAATGTAAGAACTTATTTCTGTTCGTATCACTGGGAAATTTAATAAACTTCCGGGTGAAGTCCATTCTCGCACCCTAGGGTTAACAAGATTCTCGATCTAGTATCGACAATCTTGATAGCCTCTTGGAACGAGAATGGGTGAAGTCCAACAGAACGTGCTTTTTTGTATTTTATACTAAGGGAGATAATCCAAATTTAAAGTTGATACTGTTGTTTCGTAGTTATCCTATTATATTAACAATCAAAGCACTGGAGTGCTGGAGGAACGATGTCCTGAACTTACTTTTTGATTAAAGAATATATTATTATGTATATTATCTATAAAATAATGTATTAAGTATCAATTAACAGAATTTAACAAAAGGATAGCACTAGACTTCTCAAGTGGTTTGCTCATGGCAAGGTTTATCTTACTTTATCAAACAAAATAAACCAGTCAAAGAAATAATTTTCATCAACACATTTTAGGGTCATGTACAGCAGCGATCTCACCAAACCAAAGATTATTCTGGAGTATTTTCTTTAACCAAAAGGAGCTGACAACTTCTCATTTTTGGTTATCAATGGGTATTTTAACGAGATCGTTAATATTTTCGTTAAAATTTTAAAGATTTAGTGTGGAATGACAAGCTGAATTTTTTCACAAAAACATCGACTTTCTAACAATTCATTTAAGGTTTCCCCCCAAGTACTAAGCTCTTTTTCATCAAGCTACATTCCCATTTTTGTTCACGAATTTTAAGTCAAATTAACGTTTTGCTTTTGCAATTTATTTACAATTAAAATTACTCTAAGAATCGTCTATTTCCTATAAATATTTGTTTAAAATTCCGTTCGCACTTCTACATATTCATTCCATTATAATCAAACTCTATAACTTAAAATCGCTCGAGTAAACTTTTAATGTGACACTTTGAAGACGACAACGTCATATCGCCGTATATTAAACATCCGGTTAGTGTATTAGTCATATCCAAAATGTCGGGTGTAATAACAATTGGATAAGTCACGTCGGTAAATATTTGTTTACTTCGAGTAATAATGAATTTAAACAAGTTTGTCGACGTTTAAAAGTTGAAACATACGCATGTTATTTGACTTCCGTAACTCTAGCCAACCCTGTAAGGGTTGTCTACAGTTACGGAACTTCCGTAACTCTAGAACCTTGGTCTAGAGTTACGGTACCGTAACTCAAGACACTGCTTAATATAATATGATCATTTAATATTGTTTATTACTATCGAATGATGTAATTATATTACGCATATATCAGGCACTGTCAAGAACATCGTAGGCCCTTTTAACTCCAACAAGTAATCATTGCAGTTGTCACGGGTTGAGTTGTCTACGGGTTGAGTTGTCCCGTCTCCATTGCAAAAATTATGTTCTGAGAGTAACCTCCCTTTTCCTGAAGAGTTTCAAGAATGACAACACAAGCCAGCGTTGTATTACATTTAAATGAGATGTTAATGAGTTTCACGCTTGAACTACGCCTCTTTGTCTATGTTGAAAATTGTTGAAGCGTGAAAAGAGTAATCTTTTACTTTCTTGTTACCATTGGAACGATGCTAAATTAGCATCGTTCCAAAAGTCTTGCAAACGAAATCATTGCAAGTCAAAAGTAGTAAACAATTATCAAATGTTTAATGCATTACTCTATCAATTTCAAATACACTATGATTATTCTTAAACTGTATAAACTCTAGAACTTATCATGCAATAATTATTACCTTTCACCAGCTTGACTGCTGCGACAAAATTATATAGTTGACGTGCAGTAAGAGTAAGACGTTCGTGGGAAAAAATACGGACGTCAGTATTGGTATCACCCCTTTAATTTCGTGAAGCTCTGTATGTGCCACATAAATGGGACATCAGGCGCGTAGCTACCAGTACGCAGAATACGCACCTGCGTACATATTGGTCCAGAAAATCGTAACAAGGAACGTCAAAAATGCAATAAAAGCTTTTGTCTGAGGGGGGGGGGGTTAGGGGTGTATGGAACAAAAATGAGTTATTTTTCGCAAAATATTTATGTAAAAATAACTCTACACGAATGAGTTGAATAATTAAAACAACAGTTAGTATGACGCTTTTTGTCAATTTTAATACATAAAACTATATAGCAACGTTATCCTTGAAACAGATTGGTAAAACAAAGTATACCATAAGTACATTCATCCAATGCGAGCGCTCAAAACGCTATTTATTCGCCGCTACATTCATGAATTAATAATACATTTTCTTTTAGAAAATGACAGAGCTTTATTAGAAAATGGTGGTTGTGGTAGTGTTTTTGGTGGTGATGTTGATGGTGGTGGTGTTAAGAATGGATATGATACAATATTATACAGACTCGTACACAGCTTGAAAAGACATATTGGACTCACCTATCGGCTCGTCCAATATGGTTTTCAAGCTGTGTACTCGTCCAAATATATTTCCGCATTGTACAGTAAACTGTATAATAACCTATAATTCTACTTCTTCATTGAACTTGACACAAAGATAGCGACTAATAATAACGTCTTCTATTATCATTAAGTTTTAAGGTTACACTACAATGGTCCGTGTTATAAAGCGTTTAATAAAGATTTTGTCCTTAATCATTATATATTGTTTTGTTACCAATGTTGATGATATGCTGCCCAGATGTGGATCGAGTATACATGTTAAAAGTAATTCACGACCCTTCGCTGTTGAATTCTGAAGACAATCAAGTAGGGAATGGCAGCTTTGTACATTTCCATACCTGAATTTCATTATTTCACGGCGTTGAGACGCCGTGATATTGTGGTGGGTAGATTTTGATTGCAATGGGCAAAAGTCACGTGACATAAATCCTTTCGATTTCCACTTCCGACAAATTTATTGTTTTCAATGCAGTCATAGTACAGTCCATTTCCGTTAAAAATACATAGACAAAGCATTTTTGGAGGAAACCATATAAACAATATTTCTATCAACAATGCAACACATGAAAAATCAGCGCTTTACATCAACACTTTTTTGCAAATCCTTTCGACTCACATGAAATGGGGTAGGTATAATTTGCCAACCAACCGGACCAACGGACCAGTTTAGTATACGGATACAGTTTAACAAATATGCGTATGTGTGTACAGTAGATATAGACAATGTAATTGAGATATGTCAATATTTTATTTGAAAAGATAAGATTGATAGAGTTTTCGGAAATTACTTAAATGTAAATATATAAATACCAATATCGAAATTATTTTTTAAGAAATAAGTTTGCAGTTTTAACTATAAAAAGAATCGTCGATTGCTTCATTACATATTGTTATAAATACTATATACCTCAACTGTTAGAGCTTTTATCATTTGAAAACAAGTTTGATAGGATTCAAATGTAATATTTTATTAAAATACCTTTTTTTCCTTTTTAGCGAACTGTATAAATAAAGAAGCCTAATCGTGTAACATTAACTTTTAATTTTTACTTTTACTGAGTTCTATTGACTATCTTTTCAAACTATGATTAAGTGTAGCGGACCAGTTACTTTTAACAGCGTAAGAGTTACGGACCAGCTGAGTTCAGTTACCGCGAACGTTACAGAATGTTCCGTAACGATACATTCGGAACTGCTCGTCCATTTGCTGCGAATAATCTCGGACATATTTAGACGCTATTTTGAAATTTCCGGTGTTAAAGTAAACAAATGTATGGCCGAGGAGTTCCGAATGTATCGTTATGTAAGTTACGTACTTTAACGTTTTGTGTCATTGAACTTGCTACTGGTTATAGATCGAGCAGATGTAAGATTATTTTTTGCGGACTTTTTTAATTATGAAGAGTTTCGTACTATATTGACGGACTTTTGACCTGAGGTATCACTGCAGCGGACCAGATAATTTTAAGAGAGTTAAAAAGACGGACATTTACACCTAGGTGAAAAGCTCGCCAGTTTTTAATTTGTTCGAATGGATTATGTTTTCTCGTGTCCGAGTAAATTTTTTCACGTGTGAAAATGTCCTTTGAACCTTATATTTCTAAGTTCTATATTTGCTGGTAGGTTATTTTAAAAATGCTTTCTATTCGAAATAGCTTGCCTTTTGTATTTAGGCGCATCTTTTCGGAATTAAAATGCATGTTAAATCCTTCCGTTTATCCGGCAACACAATTTTTCCGTAACAAGTAAAGGTTTAACTACTCTCCAATGCACCGATTCGAAAGATTCACTCGTTGACTTTCTACCTCTGCTACTACGTGCAGACTGATATTTCCATTTTAGGCAGAGAAACACGCATGGCTGTCTCGTGAGTTTTTTTAATAATTGTTACAAACGTTCACGTCTGTAATATCAAAATGTCGAAATTCAAAGATGTTGGACAGTTATGCATTAGTGAGATGACGGAAAATTAACAAAAGAGAAAGTAACCATTGATTTTTTAGAACGTGCATCTCTGATCTTTCACCTATAAACGTAGAGCAACTTATTGAACTTGAATACAAAGTGTGGCTCCGATATATGACGTAATACGAGGTTGCATTCGTCACTAGTATGATAATATCGCATAAGGCGTTGTTTACACACTAAACAAATGTGTATAAAGTTTTGCGGCTATATTGGAATTTGGTAAACGTTCATTGGCTGTTTAAAGGTCCGTAGTGAAGGTCAATATCATCATTGGACCGGTGATATAGACAATTGTCAAGATTTGAGCAATTTGTATTTAACACCGGTTGCCTGAAGCCAATCAAAACGATGCATTTGAGGTCACATTATGAAAAAATTGACGTCGAAAAGTCAAATTAGGGGTGCGTGAATGGGCTCGTCGAAGCCATGTTTTGTTGGGTTACTTGCTTGAATTAATTACCGAAAAGACCTATATCAATGTACGAACGTGTGCCAGTTAATTGACAGTTGCAATATAAGACCAAGAAGAAAATTGCTTAACTATATGTAACATGTTTTATTCTTTCTTAAACTCGAATTTGTTGAAAAATTGCAAACCTAACTTCCCTACTTCGGGCGAATCTAAATCAATGGTTTTACATAGGGCGCGCTAATTCCTGGTATTCTATAAATAGACTCACTGGTTTTACATATCTTTACCAGTCCCATGATCAGTAACTACTGTAAGCTAAAGTTAAGGATACGGGAGAACTCAACCCGAAGCCAACTCAACCTGTGGAATACTCAACACAAAGTTGGGACAACTCGATCCGTTAGTATGATATTGAGTTGTCTCGGGTTGAGCTGTCAATTTGTTAAGTTGGTCTGATTCTACCGTTACGGAATGTTCAAGATAACTGAACACGCTGCTGGGCACGCTAATTATTGTATTCTGAAATAAATGTACTTTAGACGGTATAAGACGCTAGCCCATATCGCTTGAATGTTTTTACTCTATGGAGTATACACGGCTAAACGGCGGTTCAAGCATTTTTGGAAATGAATGTAATGCAATCACTGAGCTGCGAGGGGAGCGTAAGGAATACCCTAGTACAAGGGTTTTACCCAAGTATACGATATATATATCGAAAACTGGTATTGTAGGTTCTATAGATATATCGGATCTATCGTGTCCGTATCAAACAAAATATCGATCAATGACCGTTATGCTTTTGTATAATTTAAAATCCTGACCTGCAAATCGGTTGATATCTGTTACTCACCGTTCCTGCCAAAACTATTTGTCAGGATCTTTTAACTTTTTCTTTATTTATCACTTTCCGATGTGCACTTAATCCTGCCTGTAACACTCGAGAGAGGGATAGGCAGTATAAAGAGATAAAATATTTTGTATAGCAAATCAACATCCTATTGCTTCTGGACAGTTCGGTATGGGCTAAGCTGTGGACGAACTTTCCAATGATAATTATGACACATCTTTACTTCTTAAACCGGTTCCGTCATGTTTTGTTTTTGGGAAGTAGCTGTTGCGGTTAGAAGGCCTCTTTTTATGTACTTTGTTTTTCATTTTGTCCGGAGACCAACGATCGCCCCCTATTATACAGATCACTTTTGGGAACCAATAGTCACACGGATTGGAAAGGACAGATCCGCAATGTAAGGAGCACTTGACTGAAGAAAAGCGATAAGTCATGTAAATAGCTTCTGTTCTGAAAGACTTTGTTTTCCCTTTTGTCGATCTTTTTAAGCGTCATGCAAATATGAATTACTGGAAATAAATCCAACTGAAACCAAAATCCTGTCGGAATAAAGATGGTGTCTAGATCCAGACCATTCTCGTACTCTAAGGTTATCAAGATTCTCGCACTTACTAGGCTCTGGGAACGAGAATGTTACATTTAAACAGGAAAACGTTTTATAACAACCTTTTTATTACTTAAAAACCTTAACATGACAATTCAATATAATGCTTTTTTGAGTTACCTTTAGACTATACTTAATAATTCTTTTTTGTTTGCCGTGACAATCACTTTGCTGCATTTCGCAGCAATTTTTTACTTGTTAATTAATTGATTGATTAATTAATCAACAATCAAATCCTTAATAGGGGATCTTCTAACGATTCTGAACTTAAAATTTGATTTAATAATTTATAGTGTGGTTGTACACAATCATCCTTGGTAGATACGATGTATGGATTAAATAACTATAATATATTTAAAATGTGATATCTCAGATAAGCTTATTTTGTGAATCGTTGAACTCTATTCTTCTACGTTATCATATTTCATTGTTTCCTAAATAAATATTCAACCCCAATTATGTAAATAATCCTAAAACAATACTTTATATATTACAAATTCATCAAACGTGATACAAAGATAACGACGATCAATTGTTTTTATGGTCATTAAGTTTTGAAGTTTCAGCACAGGGGTCAATATTATAAATACTGTTATACTTAGTTGGGTATAGAAAGATAGCGAAAATAACTTTTTTTACAAAAACAACTTGTTAAATTAATATTATACGTTCTTTCAAACAAAACTTGATATTTTATGAATGTATATGATAAAATACGTTAAATGAGCAAGGTTTGGTGCAAAATTCCGAAAAATAATGATTTTATAGCATTGCTCGTGAAACCATTTTGTTTTGCAAGTTTCATTTTCACACTGTATTAAATTGTCAACTATATCCGGTAATCTGCATAAACATTGAACAATACAACTTTAAAATATTTTTTTTGTTCACTCTTGCATTTTGGGCATTTCTGAAATTTTTGGGAAAGGTACTAAGGCATTATTAACAAGACGTTGCAATGAATGGTCACACCCCTTATCTAGTTACGTCTAAAATGACACACCTTCACAAACAAACTTGAGATCTTAATCTCACGCGAGATAAAGTTTCTATACGGAAGTTTTTGTTCAGCTCAAAACAACCATATCTACAGGACTGAGAACAATAGAGTCACGAACGCAAAATTTTCATCACGAAAACTGGCTTTTGTTCACTGCTTGAAGTTATTTTTCTTTTAAGTTATATTTTCTTTCCTGTTTTATAAACATAGAATTAACAAGTCATAGTTGCTGACAACCCGTTTTCTTTATGAATCTGAAATATTCAAATAAAGATGTATTTGAAGACAGCAGTAACGGCAGTGCAGCAGTACAGCAATAAAGATCAAATAAAGTGGGTTTTTTTTCAAAATCTTAAAATACACTCATCATCAGCTCGTATATAATGAGGTTGCTAGCGAATGTACATACATGTATATAAACTACACTTTATGTTATGTCACATAAGTAATGTCAGTTTCATGATCTTTACAAATAAATCTCCACCTCAACAGACTTTCAGAAATTCTTCTTCGGATGCTGAATGCAGCATTCTATCATAATGCTATGTGTTATGTGAATATTCGATACACATGCGCATGTATTATTTATGTGTTTACGAATATTCTGCATCATTTTGATTCTTACAGTGTTCTATTAATTAGAGATACATTATTCTAAATGTATGGTTTATTGTGGTCTATAAAGGGAGTTTAAATTCTTCGGTATTCCGCCTCGCGCTGTTAGGTATAGAGCCTTAGCTCAAATGTGAAAACAAATCTAGAATTATCACTCCCGAGCCCGCTTCCCGATCCCATATTGTACTGAGAACAAATTTAAGCCACTTTGCTTCATAAAATGTTTTATTGATGAGATAACTGTCCTATCTTTCCGAGTACTCGGATATTCACGATCCCGAACAGAAAATCGAGTGCGAATATTCGTCATGTCCGAAATCGTCGGATCGCGATTTATTTTTTGAAAATGAAAGCACATTTATTAGCTTAATTAATTATTACTGAAAAAGAGACACACTACTTATTTTTTTCCAAAATTAAGTACCCTAATAATGAATCTTAGAAACAGACCATTGTCTATGAAATATGTATAAGAAACCTTTAAAATCTTCTGAATTGTTAACGTAAGCGTTGAACCAGGGACCATGAACCGGGAGTCACGTGACTACATTCTAACACATCATACAATACGATGGCGTATACCCATCGTGTGGCCCTCGCATGTCCTGCGTGTTACAACTTTGTAAAAATCTGCTTCTTTGAGGTGACTTCGTGAGTAGATCGGATGCCATCGCATGAAATTCAGAAAGATTCGTGTGTGGATCGGATGCGATATCGCGTGACCTTCTGTAAGAATCGTACTTGCTTCGGGTGCTGATTGATTGTCGGACAATTTCGGGGTCACTGGATCGTTTAAAAGATATAAAATTTAAATAAAAAGCATAATATAGAGGTGTATGAATGCCCCCACTCTCCGTAAACAGAGATCCTGTAGAGCGTTGTCGTACAGCCCAGCAAACACGTGACGTCGTAGCGACGTCACTTAGACGTTGGATTTACGTCGCGACGTCGCAAACTACAATCCAACGTCAACCTGACGTCTGAAACACGATGTCGTCCCGACGTCACGAATCGACGTCGCTACAACGTCATTTAAACATCGGATTTCCGTCACGACAACGCAAACCACAATCCAACGTCAGATCGACGTCTGAAATACGATGTCGTCCAAACGTCGCGAATCGACGTCGCTACAACGTCATTAAGATGTTGGAATTCCGTCACGACGACGCAAACTACAATCCAACGTCAACCCAACGCCTGAAACACGATGTTGTCCCAACGTCATGAGATCGACGTCGATACAACGTCATCTTAACATTGGATTTCCGTCACGACTACCTAAACCACAATTAAACGTCAGCTCGATGTCAGAAATATGATGTCGTCCCAACGTCACGGATCGACGTCGCTACAACGTCATTTAAATGTTGGATTTCAGTAACGACGACGCAAACAACATTCCAACGTCAACTCGACGTCTGAAACACGATGTCGTCCCAACGTCACGAGATCGACGTCGCTACAACGATATTGAAACATTGGATTTCCGTCACGACAACGTAAACCACAATTAAACGTCAGCTCGACGTCAGAAATATGATGTCGTCCCAACGTCACAAATCGACGTCGCTACAACGTCATTTAAATGTTGGATTTCAGTAACGACGACGCAAACAACATTCCAACGTCAACTCGACGTCTGAAACACGATGTCGTCCCAACGTCACGAGATCGACGTCGCTACAACGATATTGAAACGTTGGATTTCCGTCACGACATCGCCAACTACAATCCAACGCCAACCCGACGTCTGAAACACGATTTTGTCCGAACGTCTCGAGATCGACGTCGCTACAACGTCATTGAAACGTTTGATTTCCGTCACGACATCGGCTACCACAATCCAACGTCAACCCGACGTCTGAAATACGATGTCGTCCCAACGTCACGAATCGACGTTGCTACAACGTCATTTAAACATTGGATTTCCGTCGCGACAACGCAAACCACAATCTAACGTCAAATCGTCGTCTGATACACGATGTCGTCCCAACGGCAAGAGTCGGCGTCGTGTCGACGTTGGGTTTGATGATTTTATATATTTCCATTTGTTATTTCTGTAGATCTAATTGTATAATATTGAACAATGTTTTGTTTTATGTAATGTGATAGATCAGCTAATAAAGGTAATCAGAATTTATTTGCATTGTTTAATGCTCCCAGCAAACACGTTACAGCTATACAACGCCAGAATAACGTTGGATTTTATACGCGACGTCGCCGACTACGAGACAACGTTAACCTAACGTCTAAATCATGACGTCGATCCAACGTCGACAAGCGACGTGTGTTGACGTTTGAATTTAGTTGATAAATAAATTATTTGGAACTGTTCGAAACATGAACAACTATTTTCATGTATTTTATTAAGAAAAGTGAATAAATGAGAAAGTCCTTAATAACCAACACGCCACGTCGATTACACGCGCGCTTTTACTGCTGTATTGATTTTCACTATCATGACGTCATTCCATTTAAACTTTCCTGAATCATAAGTGTAGAACATTTGTGTAGCGTAGTCGCTTTTTCTGGAAGGTTGATATTTAACGGGCGGGTAAATTTATTCATCACGGTAAAGACATTTCTAGTGATACCAAAAGGAATTTAAAGTAATTGGCGTGTCTGGGATGTTTTAAAGAGTTGGACAGCATCGTTTCAAGAAATGCCCTGACTTAAAATTGAAGAGATCCTGAAGGTGTTGAAAACAATCTGTGACCTTGCGTGCCAAATTCATTTAGAATCAACGTGAACGAACTTCAATGGATTGTAATTGAAGAGGTAAGCGAGTTTTATGTGTTTGTTGAGTTTATGCCTTGTGTACGTTTGTTGACGCAATTAAAAAGTTGATCATTTATGGCACGACGCTGTATGCCAACATGAAGCTTTGAGCGCACCCACCCATTTTCTTATTTATCGTAAGACAAAAAGAGACATGGAAGTATGGTTTGACAACATGAATGATCAAAGCGCTGAATGCACTGGATTTGTTGGACATAGAAAACAAAATTATCCAAGCGCTAATAGCACTGGCGTTTTTCGACGTAGAAAAGTCAAATGGCTAAGAAATTAAAGGGCATTTTTTTAAATGCGTTAGTTTTATTTGTGTTTTAGAAGAATATCCCGCTTTAATGGTTGAAATTTGCAGATACCATTTGAAAAATATAAATAAGTACTTACTTTGAGTGAAATGATACTGCCAAAACTCAACCATTTTCTTTAATTAAGTCACTTTCTTATATTTTCAGAACTAGTCAAGGTCTATGTCAATGGAAACTACTGTGTATAGATGATCGACACGAACATTCAGGAACGATTGTCCGGATCATTTTTTTAGAAATTACACCCCTGTTATTATAGAACACTTAAGTATTTTTTTTAAGTTGAATGTACATTTTATCCTCCACTCTGATGACATATTTAACTTTTGAAATCTTTTACACATTGCACTTTGTGACATGTGATATGTACATACTTCCTTTAAGCAATGGTTTGTTTGTTTGTTTATTTGGGGTTTTATGGCACACGTCAACAAGCAAATATTATTGACGAATATGAATCAAGGGTTTTATGTCATGTAACTTATTACATATTGCATTATTCCACGCAGCGACTTAAAAATGTTCGATAAATTTGATAATTAAGTCAAAATGGCAAACAATGTGGAATAATGCTGTATTTAATAAGTTACATGACATAAAGCCCGTCTTTGGTTCATCTTCGTCAACAATATTTTTAAATCGCCGAGATCAAATAGTGATTAGGCGATGTGGGAGAGGTCAAACCAGATTGACACATTCATACCTTCTCAAAAGAGAGGAAGCACCTACAATATACATGTCTTCCATGTGACGAGCATTTCAATGTAAAACACGTTCACCTTGACTGTCAGGATCTTAAATACATTCGTGACAAACTTTTTAGAGTGAACCCCCTTAAAGAACTTTTTGAATCTGTATCATCATATGCGATACTTAACTTTTTGAAAGAAATAAATGTTTATAAGACATAGAGAATTACATTATTAATTTCCTTTGAATTAATAGTATCGTTGATTGTGTTCGGCGCGATATGACCTTTTTGTGTAGGTGCGCCGTAAAACCCAAACAAACAAACGAACAGCATTAATCCACATTGTTTGCCATTTTGACTTAATTAACGTATTGATTGAACATTTGAAGGCGGTACTTGGTAACTTGACATCTACCGGTTGAAGGTTTAAAGATTCTTTAGCAATATTGTCTACTTTTTCATTTCCATGTACGCACATATGACTAAGTATCTAGCAGAGATGTACTATTTTAGATTTCAGTATTTCATGTAATCTTATCTCAATATTTTTAATAAGTATATTGTCTGAGCTACGATTTTAATGGCCAGTAATACAGATATAGAATCTTAGAACAAGTGTTGATAACGTGTTTTTTCATTAGACATTATGAATGTGAGATGAATTCATTAAAAAATCAGCATGTTAAGTTCGAAACATTTATGTGTATAATTGTAACATTTAATTGTATATTTAATGTCGTATTCATTGTGATTTTATTTTTTATCCTATTACCATCAAACAAAATTAAAAGTACAATTACCAATAATAAACTAATTTGTGTTGTTTTTACGTGTATATTCTTGTCATGCAATTGTTTTATTCAGGTCTGATTTTGGTTGGATTTATCTTTGATACATATTGATTGTACCACGTTGTAATAATTTGTATATCCGTTGGACATCCAACGGCTAAAAAACTGTCAAATCCAACCAACAAACAACATTAATACAACGTCGGGGTCAGACGTTAATACGACGACGGAAATCTACCGTCTAAAAAACTTTCAAATCCGACTGTGAGGCGACGTTAATACGACGTCGGGGTCAGACGTTAATTCGACGTCGGAAATCTACCGTCTAAAAAACTTTCAAATCCAACCATGAGGTGACGTTAATACGACGTCGGGGTCAGACGTTTATACGACGTCGGAAATCTACCGTCTAAAAAACTTCAAAATCTAACAACGAGGCGACGTTAATACGACGTCGGGGTCAGACGTTAATACGACGTCGGGGTCAAATGTTAATACAACGTCGGAAATCTACCGTCTAAAAAACTTTCAAATCCAACTGTGAGGTGACGTTAATACGACGTCGGAGTCAGACGTTAATACGACGTCGGAAACCTACCGTCTAAAAAACTTTAAAATCTAACAACGAGGCGACGTTGATACGACGTCGGGGTCAGACGTTAATACGACGTCAGAAATCTACCGTCTAAAAAACTTTCAAATTCACTTATGGGGCGACGTCAACCCGACGTTGGGACCCAACGTTTATTTGACGTCCGTACGACGTCATTTGTTTGCTGGGAGGCTCTCTACTTTCTCCGTGGAAG
Source organism: Mactra quadrangularis (assembly GCA_025267735.1). Lineage (NCBI taxonomy): Eukaryota > Metazoa > Mollusca > Bivalvia > Venerida > Mactridae > Mactra > Mactra quadrangularis. Next base: position 13,617,452 of record CM046308.1, on the reverse strand, counting down.
GTCACGTCGAGATGAACTTTGTATCGACCAATCAATGCGTAGCTTTCATCTAGACGAAAATACTATTAAACACATTTTGATTTCGTAATTTCTATTTTTATACCAAGGTTTGCATGCTTATTTAACAGCAGTATTATTCTCGGTCTGCGATTGGGCGCCTCATTTCAAATTGCGTGACGTAGACGATGTAAACAAGTTACGTATCATAACAATTTCGTCATGAGTATTATGATGAGAAAAGTCACCTGAACGTGACCCTCGTTTGAAAAAGGCCAGATCTAAATTAGCGAGTATGCGAGTGTAAAATTTTAGATCGGGTTTTAATCACATTGGAATGCCCCATATGGTTCAATAGAAATACAACGTGCACGTGTTCACTTGCACTGGACATAGTTGTGTTCCAATTTTTAGAATGCCTCTGTCCTAGCTTTAACCAGATATATTATTTATGAGGATCCATTCATGAATAAAGAAATAAAGGTGGGTCCATTTCCTATAAAGAATAGACGCGCAAAAATATCAAAGAATACACCTAAGTTTGAAAGTTTGTAAAAATCTTTGAGATGTTCATTATTATACAAGAAAGTTAAGGGGTGGGTCCATGTAATCGTTCCATTTTCTCTAAAAAACATAAATGAGTCCGGGGAATACACCTGTCTAGATTAACTGATTGTTGCTTTAGTAGGGAAAAATGTTTTCGTGAGATTGACTGATTGTTGTTTTCATATAAAAGTTGTTTTCGTAGAAAAAGTTGTTTTCGCGAGACTGACTGATTGTTTCTTACGTATAAAAGTTATTTTCGTATAAGAGTTATTTTATTAGATTGAATGATTGTATTTTTCATATTTAACTTGATTCTTGGGCGGGGCATACTTTCGTGGAGCTTGGTCATGAAATTATTTCTACGGCCATTCTCCCTCCTACCGATGATTTTTAATTAGGTAGGACAGTTGTTAGTCACTGACGAAAGTATGTGCATAGTAGTTGGTTAACATCTTAATCCAGAGATTTAGCCTTTCCAGGAGGAGTGATTAGGGTGACTGACCGCCGTCATATGACCTATACAATGAGTTGCTACGGCATTAAACCAAACAAAACAAAAAAACAAAACGAACAATGCATCCATGTAAATCCCGTAACTTTAACCTCAATGTAAATCCCGTAACTTTAACCTCAACACACATTGTTGTTTACAAACTCCTCACAGCGGTTACGTCACGCGTTGCTACCGCTGCGGGGAATTTGGGTTGTTTAGAGTCATGACACTCATCTTACTCTAGGCTCCGAGGCTCCAGTTACGGTACCGTATTTTTTGTCATTGCCTAATTGTTCATTCGGAACTCCTCGACCATTCAATACATGTATGAATAACCTCGGTCATATTTAGCCGCCATCTTAAAACTACCTTTGCCACAGGGATATGTCATGTAACCTTCCTTTGATTTTCAAGCATACCGTAACTATACCGTACATATATACAAGGGTTACAACCGCGTTTAGTAAACCACTTCAAGTACACACATTACTCTGATGGCACTTTAGCCCATGTAACCTCACAATTAAATGGATTAGTTATAACTCTTTAATCTACGATGGTTCATAGTTGCAAAGCACAGACCATAAATATGACTTATAAATCATAAGTATGCATGATTTGTTAACCTCCTTATCATCGAGAAACGCATGAAAAAAGTTATTGTTACTAAAAATAACACTATTTCGATTATTTTACGAAGAATAAAATTACTTTTCATTGGGACTTAGGGGGGCGTGCCCTTGACCCCCTAGGATGCTGCGTACACATTAAAAAGCCCTTGCTACGCCCCTGTGTATGGTGGTAGGTCAAGAAATAACATGCAATGGTTTAAAATATTTATTTCTGTTGTTTCTTGGATTCCAAAGAGAAAGAAGATTGAAGCAGAGTAAGACTGTTATAACTGTTTTATAGAAAGGTTTATTAAATGATGTGTATGAATATTTCATATCATAGTATGGTGACCCTAAATGAAACCCTGTATGTAGTGTCTATAAGCAGTGTAATGGAAATGGTTTAATACAGTGTGTTTTCTTTTTTAGTTTCAGTAAGTGTGTACTTCTAAATTTCAAACTGAAAAAAATATGTCATTTAATCACCAAAAGGCTATAAGACTCAAACTAGTTATTCAAGAGTAATTGTTCTAATAGTTCGAATTATAATTAAAGTTTTTGCTTTAAATAAGCCCATGTCTTTTGAAGTTGATTCAAAATTAAAACTTTGAATGAATTCAATCAAAAGTCTTTGAAAATTGCTATGTGACCAATATTTTAAACATAGATCAAGACTGTCTGTAAAATTACTGACGGGATATGTACCGGAACGGGATAATATTTAGCATTAACTCTGTAAGTGATTTACACGATGTGCAGATTTAACGCATCACAATTAGGACAAAAATTAGTGACTATTATTTTGTGATTTATTACTCATTTTGTACGATGACATAGCTCAATATTCATTGATTGCTTAGTTAAATAATTAAAGTAATAAATTTGCAAAGATGATCACGTAAGTGATTCCGATTTTGATATTTCCATAACTCTCAGAAAAGTGGAAATATTGGGTGGGGCAATTGACAGCAGACTTGTCAATTTCCTGAGTGCTAGTCTACTGATTCTGTGTTGAACTAGTCTACATTATTGGTGAGATCATTTCGTCTTTTCAATGCTGCCTGTTTCATCATATGAGTTCATGTGCAAACAATGCATGACTTTGCTCATATAGGCCAACATGATCTAGATTCTTATGTCCATTGGTCTCATGAATGGTTAATGAACTTTTATCAAATTAATGCCTCTAAATGTCACTTTCTTAAAATTACTAGAAAGGCTGGCTGTCATGATACACCAGAAGCGTTCCGCGATATAGCAATACGCAGGTTTTCGTATCACCATACGTACCACAATATATTGTGGGCTTTTAGGTTTGTTGTGCCTCCGCTGTATTTAGCAGAAGCATTGCAGATTTTACATGTAGCTACTGATAGAATCTAGCCTCTTTAAGTATATACAGTCATGTAGGACTGTGACGCGCCCCAATCGATTAAATTCTTGTAACTTAAGGTTAGATGGCATGAACAATGGAAAAACTGACATTTCATTACTTTTATTTTGCAAAAGGAAGAATTTTCCAATGAAATAAAAAAATATCGCCAAATACCGGTACATTAAAATTGTATCGCGGTATGTATTGCCGCAGCTGCGTATTGCAATATACTGGTATATTGTGACAGCCCTACTAGAAAGCGACATAACATTAAAACCAGCTTCAAAATTGCTGATACTACCCTCCAAGAAGTAGATTTCTATCCATACCTAGGTGTTGAAATTTCATCTGTTCTTACATGGAAACATCACATTGACAACATCACAAGATTCACAGGAAAAGCCAACAAGATCTTAAATTTACTGCGGCGTCACCTATACAATTGTAAAGAGGAAGTGAAGAAGAAAGCATTTACAGCACTTCTAAGACCGCACCTAGAATACGCCTCTTCGGTCTGGGACCCCCCCTAAACAAGACAATAACACATTAGAAAAAGTACAATGCTGTGGTGCCCGTTTTGTGACTGGTAATTATTTGTTTCGCAACAGTGTAACAAGTATGCTAAACCATCTAAAGTGACCACCCTTGAAAAGATCGTAGAGAACTCAAGAGATTCACAACATTTTATATTGTAGTGAACAACCAATCACCTATCATACTACCAGACTATGTCATCAAACCAACTCGTCATATTACCAGGACTCATGCAGAATCCTATATTGAAATTCGTGCTAAGAACATGAGAACATAAAAACATAAGAACTATGAACAATATAAGAACACTTTCATGCCGCACACTATCTGTGAATGGAATGTGCTACCCCCAGATCTAGTGCATGCAAAAACTGTAGAGGATTTTAATTCCCGTCTACAGAAGCTAACAGCCTAAAACACAGAAATGCTTTTATCAGTTTTTAGCAATTTTAAATTTTAACAATGTGATGATGTCACTTGCCCGTGATGCATGTGGCCTGGGCAGTACAAAGATAGATGTAGGCCATATTTTATCAGATGTTAAACCAATGGCTATACATTGTCGGCTTGGTCTGTCACTCTGATCTTGATGTTTATGGTTTATTTCATGTGGTGTTTGTTAACTAACTGGTATTACATAGTAAAAGTTTCTGCTGTTGCAACTATTTTTACTTGAACCTCAGACACTGTCTAACTACAAAATATTATCAATTGAAAATGGGAAAACATACATGTGTTAAATATTTTATGATATATTATGTATATCAGTAGGGCAGTCACCATACGCCAGAAGCGTACCGTTGTATATTGCAATACGCTGTCATCGTATACGTACCACGATATATTGCGGGCTGTATTTAACAGAAAAATTGCAAATCTTATATGCAACTTCTTATAGAATCAAGCCTCTTTAAGTATTTACAGCAGGGTTCCCACGCTTCCTTGAAAACGGGAAAAGTCCTTGAATTTCAAAATTGCTTTTCCAGGCCTGGAAAAGTCCTTGAATTTCGAAAAAACAGTGGAAACCGGGAAAAAGTCGGGATTTTTGCACGTACCAGTCAGGGCTTGAATTAGTCCCGAGACCTCGGGTTTTGACGCACGGAAATTCCAAAATACCCTCGATCAAAATCGTCCGTGCGTCAATTTGACTCGTGGGTATAATGTTTTCAAGAGTCATAGTTGAATCAAGATCTCGGATCGACAACAAGTAGAGCGTATATTACGTCCGCCTATTTGATGTAATCGACCAATCAGCGATGCGCGCTACGCGGGGGTTGCACTTAGTAAACACGCTTCAAAAGCCGATAACAAGTAACTCCTGTGTTTATCTATCACCCCTGTGTTTTTTTGTCGCAGGGGTTGCGAAAGCGCCGGACTGCCGGACATGTCCGACAGTTAGATCGAGCCGTCGGTCTGGCCGACCGGCGTTTTTTTCTCAAGACATTTTTACATTTTTCGCCGATAATTCGTCCCATACTTTGGTACGAAATCATACCAGGCCGAGTCAGTATGTGAACTGTTCCAGGAATATTCATAGGACGCGATTTCTCGCACTAAAACGGCAAAAATCGCATTAAAAGTTCTTAAACTGTATGACAAAAAAGTTTGAAATCGGCGAAAAAGAGTTAAACAAATTTTCATAGTATACTAAAATTAAATTCCCTAATTGATCGTCGATTGTTAATCCAGATATGTGTTGTGAAAAATAAGACCGCCCACGGCGATTACATGCTAATTACATATCGATTAAACTTAATTGTCGGTCACACGCTGGGAGATTAATTCGCCGACAAAAGTATGCGCAAGGATGTCATAAAATCGACAAAGGAGTCGCCAAGTTATGTTTACACGCGTGACTACATTCGCATATGCCTAAGTTCTTTGTTTATCGATCACCCCTGTGTATTTTGTCGCCTATTAAGACCAATCGGCGTCCACTCAAAAAATCAATAGTGCTACATGTCGGCCCGATAAGATTGTTTACGTAATCAAACTGTTGCAATTAACAAACATTTGACAAACTGTGATATTGCATTGATTAAAGTAGATAAGCTTTTGGATGCTTGCCGTTAAATTGATAATTGTATTTAATTATGAGCATGTTGTGACGCAGTTTAAATAGACGTAATAGCCAGTTTGCAAATGTTTTTATAAAGACAATTAAAATTGACAACAATAATAAACTCTGATTAAATGATAATAATAATCTTTAAATTCCATATCAAAATAATCATTAATACAAATCATTTTACAACGAATTAAGTTTTTTATTTCATACTGTCATACATTTGAATTTTTTCGCGACCGACGATATCGCCAATAAAGTGAAACATCGTTCAAATTACGTTGTAATTAATGTTTTATCATTTTGATTTTTAGATTTTCTTAATGTAGCAATAAGTAAGGGGAAATTCCCCCATTTTTTCGATTTCAAGAATAAACGTCAGTTGATTATGTGAAAATTTCAAAAAATATTCGTCACATAATCCATCTGTTAAAATCGTGTTTTAGACTCTAAAAACAATAAATAGCATCTATTGCTACATGAAAAGCATAATTTAACTAAAGGTATGATGTTTATAGCTGACTGTAGTTTTAAAGAAAATGTTTAAACAAAGAAAGGTCAAAATTTAGGACATTTTTAACATATTTTTAAAATGGCCCTTTTTATCTCTGTTGATGAACATATACCAGCAAGCAAACATGCTAAACCAGAAGATCTGGTCAATTGAAATGAAAATTAGATATTTTTAGTTTACTATTTGATACAAAATCAGGACTTTCTGTGAATTTTACAAAATTTAAGTTACAACAAAGGCATTGCCATACTGAATGTGCTTTTTATACATGGGTCTGTTTGTCAAATGTGACAGAAACTATAATGTAAATGTTGTTTTATAAAATCTCATGCAGAAAATATGAGACTCCAACTTTTGACTGTTATGTACTTTTCACTATGCTAGTATATTTGTTATGCAACCTTTATATTCATCTATCTGTTGTTCTTGGGAAGCACAAGCATTTGTAAAAGTAATTTGAAGTATTAGCAATCTTAACCACTTGACCATGGAGCTTGATGTAAATTATTGAATTAAGTAATAGGCGTTAATCCAGAGCAGTCCTTGAAATTTGCGAAAGTTTCCTTGAAAAGTCCTTGAATTTTTTTCTTAGAAAAGAGTGGGAACCCTGATTTACAGTCAATTAGGACTGAGACGCGCACCAATAGGTTAAATTCTTGCAACTTCAGGTTAGATGGAATGAACAATGGAAAAACTGACGATTTGCTATGTTTATTTCACAAAGGGAAGAATTTTTCAATGAAATAAAGAATATCGCCAAACACCTGTACATTAAAATCGTACCGCAGTACCTATTTCTGCAGCTGTGTTTTGCAATATACCGGTATATCGTGACAGCCTTATATATCAGTCATCTGACACAGTTGCAGTACCAGCAACTTTTGTCTGAAACTGACAAAAGTATATTAACTTAGTATCTTCAATAAGTTTAGTACCCTATAATTGTACATTAAGCCAGACAGCTGATTAAAATTACTAGTTAAAACAAGACTTCTTAATTCAACAACAAAGAAACAGAGCCAGAAAGAGGGGGAATCGTACCTGCTTGTTCGGATGTCCTGGTCTACAATGCTGACAATTGACATACGAGAATAACGACAACGGATGCAATATATATGTGTTGTAGGAGGAGTTCTGAAAGTTCTATTTGTTATTCGATTTTTGTTGTAACTATTTTTATGTATTTTACTTTGTAGGAAGTAAGAAACTAAGATGTCTAATTCAGGAAGTCCAGATCCGTCTGTACTAGACGATTCTGTGAAGCCTGGTGAATATGTCCTACAAACTTTGTTTATGGAGTTTTGTACTCTGTCTGAGAAAAAGATTGAACTTGTTTTGGCTGAACCATTGGTAAACCTTATTATTTGTTCTTTGGTATTTTATGCAACCTGTAAACATCTTCTTATAAACTTATAATTAAGTTTCTAGAAGTCTTAAGTCTAAGATTGTACAAACTAATAACTAGTTCGAGCTAATGAACTAGTGAATGGATATGTAACCGCATGGTTTGATTTAAATATTGATATATTTAGTATGATTATGATGATTTATTTGAACTTTGTGCATTTAATTATTAACTGCATTCAACATGGTCAAAGTAAGCAGTTGGGTTAAGACCTCTACTGGTTACTTAAGACCATTATCACTAGAGTTGAATTAGTGTCAGGAAAGTTCAATTTAATCAAAGTAATAGTTTTGGTGTCTACATATTTTAAAGGAGTTGTTTTGCACTTGGATGATACATAATATGTTGTTGTTAATTAATTGATATATTTTTATTGTACTACATGTAGTCTATAGACTCTAAAATGTTTGTTTGCTTTCTTTTACAGGAGAAACTTCTTACTAAATCTTTACAGAAAGGTGATGACCAACAATTTGATCAGGTTAGTAATAAATTATCTAATAACATGTATGATGAAAAGCAAGGCTATATGTCTATGGTGTTTTTATTGATAATACTTTGATTCAGAGGTTGTAAATCTATCAAAATCAAGCATTTGTATATGCATGAAAAATAGCTAAACATAACAATTGATATGGAATCTAGAATTAGAAATTGCGAATTAGGCAGAATTTTTTTTATTGGGTTTTATGCTGTAGCAACATATTTTATAGTTCATATCACTGTGGTCAGTCAGCTTACTTACTGTTCCTGGAAAGGCTAAATATTTGGACTTAGCTGTTAAGGTTCTGGAACTGTAACTAACTTCGGTAAACTTCGACGCTCGGTATAATCCGGTTTTACTCGAAAAGCTGTCGTCGTCAAGGTTCGTAATAGCTATTTTTAGTAATTTTCACCTCGCTACCCGGTTTTTCCATGACGTCATAGCGTAACACATTTTCCGAAAATGGCGATACCAAAAGCTAGACGGCGTGATCGTCGAGGACATTAAAGATACTCACAACCAGATTAGTGACGTTTTTTTAAATGATGCTATTTGACGTAAATAACAATCCTAAGTAAAGAAATAACCCGAATCATGTCCTTAACGCTTGCAATTACCGCATATTCGTTCTAATTAGTTGGGAGAATAGTATCTGTCTGATCTATTTATAGCCAGGGATTTCTCCACTAGTGGGCGGACGTTATTTATCACGTGACTCCTGTGACACATCAGTCATAACATTCAACATGTCGGAACCACACGCATATCGATACAGTAAGTACATGAATGTATTTGTCGTTATTAACGCAAATCTCAATAAATGTTATTATTTTACAATGATAAGCATGTCCATGGATTGATATGAACTAATTTATATTGCAAAGTGTACATAATTGTGCATCTATGAACAGTCCAAAAATGTACAAAGATCAACTTAAAGATATTTGATCATTTAAAACAATTTGATCATTTGTGTAAATCGTGATATGTTTTCATTGTAAGCACTGTCGGTGTAACAATTCACACATTTTCAAAATAACAATTTAACTCGACTCGTCACTTAGATCGATTGTATTTCATGTGGTATGGACCTAAGTCTAAGGCAATTAAACAGCATTTTGACAGATGCAAGAGTGATGTGTTTTCGCGACCAGATTTTTACTTTCACTTTCGTTTTTTATTAATCTCAGTTTTGTATCAACATATATTGAGGTTATAATTTTTGAAAATTGGAAATTGCACTCTCTGCACAATATACTAACATACCTAACCCCTTGCACCATCTTTTACTTCCCTAGTACTAAGCTGGGTCTGTATATATTGGTATTCTTTTATCTTTACTAACATCCTGGCGCGCAACCCTGTCTATAACCCCCAATTGAGTGGTTGACAGCATAACGAGATAGATAGATAGATAGAAATGAAATAACCTGTTAAAGACTTAATGTTGGGTTTTGTTGTAAAAAGATTAATATCTGAAGGTCCTGCACTGCAGTGTGTACATTCAGATTAATATTTAAAAATGAAAATCTGTGATGTAAATGTCACTGCACTTACCTGTTAAAATTAAGAAAGAAGGGTATGTAAGCGGCTGAATAGCTCAGTCAGGAGTGTACTCGCCCTATTAGCTAAAGGTTCTGTGTTTGAGTGCCGGTCAGGCTGAATATTTTTCTTACACTGTGACATTTGGCGCCAAACGTGGGGAACCAAATGTAACCCAATAAAATTCCACGGTCAAATCTGAGATATGGACCCACAAACTTTGGATTCATATGCGGACACTCTACCTTATTGCCATAATTATTAGCTAGCTTGAAGGCAAGGGTGTATAAGTGCTGTGTTATACCTCGGCTTCAAACCTCCTTAATGAAATTTGTCCTCATATTCTTGGATTTTGGTTGTCTTTGGGGCTATCTAGCTATAAATTCACACAATTCTAAGAGGGTGTTTTATGTTGGGCGCCAAATGTCACACAGTAATAAAAATATGCAGCCTGACCGGGGTGGAACCCAGAACCTCTTGCTTACAGGGTGATTGCTCTGCCGACTGAGCTATCCGGCCACTTACTTACCCTTCTTTTCATAATGTGAACAGGTATGTGCCGTTACTTTAAGCATCAAAAAGAGTATTTATGTGAAAGCTTATAGATTTAACTTTTTTTCAGATTGATTGCATTTCAAATAACAAAGAAAAATCTATTTTGTGGATGGGGAACTAATTTTGCTGAACACTTTTAAACCATTGGGTATGATGCAAAAAGTGTATCTAGAATGAAATTCTTTGAAAGTGGACCTCGGAAGATGAAACTTAAGGTTTGTGTTATTCACTGCATTAAAAAGCAGAATACATGTATTTTACAAGAACTGAACCTAACATCCTATCAGGATGCAGAAAAGTAACCGGCAATAAGATTGAATATGCTTCCTCTTGTGTGTTAGTCAGTTGCTTTACCATATGAGAACATGGAGCTGATAAATATCACATGATATTTATCTTAATATATCCTATATACAGCCATGAACAACTATGACTTATCAATATTCTATTGATTTGTATTAGGCTCAATGAGCTGTACCCATCTGACACACACTAGCAAAACTATCAACCATTATACACACATTCGAAACTCATTGATGGGAACTAATTTTGGTACTGTATGTTCTAGCTGCATACAGTAAAGTTCTGCTATTAAGACCACTCCTGTTATGTCAAAATCATGCGATTTTGACCATTATTAAGACCCAAAGGTGTCTCTACAATAAGACCATTTCGCCATTAAGACCTATGGTTTTGCTGGTCTTATAAGCGGAACTTTACTATAGTTATTTTTTGTACTCTGTTATAATAACAAATGCATAGTTGAAAGTGTTGAAAATAATTGAATCATATTATCCATTTTCTGAAATTAGCGGATATCATACAAATTACATGTGAATATGTATTAGAAGTGCCAGTATTAACATCTTTAATTGGTTTCTAAGGCGTTGTATACTTTATTGTTTCAGGAAAATCATACTGACCAGATCACATAGAAAATATAGGCATACTTCCAGATACAGAGATGTCAATTCTTCCCTCCTATCATCCCAGTATGGCTATTTTTGGTTCACATATTATCCAACCATTGCAAAGCTGAAGTCATATCATTACACAGAACATATTCTGTGGAAAGGACATGATTTTTTAAGATTACCTAACCATGGAGATTTGGATTTGTTTCATTCTTTGACTGTACCTTTTGTGAAAAGAAGATGGGCTTGTGCAATAAGAATGTGAAAATTTGCAAGAAAAAAAGTTCAAATTGCAAACATCATTTCACTCTAAAACTATTAATGGCTTGTTTGCCAAACAGTATAATTATAATTTATTTACAATTTATTTATAATTTCTCCCCTGCTTATCCCTCAGATAAAGAACTTACTGTGACTGTGGCTATCTGAAATGTGTTCTTGCTCAAATGCTGATGGTCAACAAATGTTTTAATTCAAGAACTTAGAGTGAAGCATTTAACATATCTTTACATGTTTCTCTATGTAAAAAGGTGAATTTTAGATGACAAGTCTCTGAGTTCAAACAATGAAAGTATTGCCAGCTGTTCCCATAATCTAACTGAGTGAGTGATCGGGTGGTTAAAATCCGGATTTCAGCAAACCAGTTACCCTGTCACTGGTCATTTATCTTATTAATACACCTGTTGTCTGTTCTGCTTTTCTACAAATTGATTATAATAATTGATAATCAGTCATTCATTAGAAGATGGAGACAATTGATTATGTAGCTTGATTATCGCTTATGTTGGTTATTCAACTTTATTGACAATGAGACAGTCTGGTTTTAATTAATATTACTGAAGAAAAAATTATTCATGGGAATAGAACCCTTCTTAATTGAAACATTTTTATGTCTACTTGTTATTGTTAATCCTTGAGATTGGTGTTGATATGTTTGGTTGGCAACATGGAATTCGCCATTATTGAACAATATATAGACCCTTTTTTATACTGTTAGGGTACTGAAAATGTCAGAAAATTGATTTTATTATTCAACATAAACAACAACTAAACCACTGATTACAGGGTTAATGTGCATAATTTAATATTCTATTACACAAGAAAATCACTAAAAGCATTGCAACATATTGTCATGTATTTTTGGAAATTCCGAATGAAAACCCCGAGTAAGTGTTTTGATTATATGATGAGTCAAAGATGTCCAATTATTCCGATGATGGATAATGATTTTTGTCCGGTTGTTTTATTTCTGCAACCCGCAACTTTAAAAGCCTATATATATTGAATATAACGTTTGTAAATTATGATTTTTTTTGTATGAATGAAATAAGCATATCATGAAAGGATTACATGATTGATTCTGGAATAATGATAGATTATATGAGTTGTTCACATTATGTTCATGTAACTTTTTATGAGATATTGTATCAGAATTATGTCATATCAATGATTGCAATGTGAATAAATTGATCTGATTGAAGCAGTTTTCTGTTCATATTACAATATCAATGCTTTTATGATTTGGATATTTTCATCTCTGACTTTGTGACTGCAACATCTTATCGTGAGAAAGCAGAGGGTTGACAAGATTGGCTTAAGTTCTGACCAATCATAGATAATTTATGTAATGCATGGTTGATGACTTAAAACTATGGAGTTTGTAGTCCTGCATTATAAGCAGTTTTTATAAAGAAGATGTTCCATATTTCATCTGATAAGAATTTTGTGCTGTTATCATCACAGTTGCAACTTATTTAAAGGACAAGGATGTCATTGTGAAGGTCTTGGACCAGACACATTTTAAATACTGTATAGACACACATGTCATCCATTGACAAAATTTCACTTTATGATCAAGCGATAAAAATGCCTGTACTTGGGTACTATGAAATTGAAGCTGGTGATCCAAAATTCATATCATTCAGGTGTAAAATCTATTGTTGTCACACATTATTAAACCAATAATATATTGTGCTTAAAGCAGTCTTCAACCTAATTTTTCACAAGCACTGGCCAGCTCATCAATAGATTCAATCAAATTATATAAAAAAATCCCCTTATGAATGAACTTGTCTCTATTTTCCATAATCAGACTAAGACTTGTGAATTAAGATGAAGACTGGTTTAATTAAAATACACAAAACAAAAACCACAAAGAATATTCATCATTCTTCAGTTTTATTTTAAGTATTCAATATTTACTGTGTTGAATAGGAGTCAGATATTCAAATATCAACTACTAACAAAATGATTCATATAAGAACTTAGAAATCCTACGCACAGTGTGTTTACGAGCAGATACTGGTAAACAATATCAGTTTACAATAGATCTAGCTACATACTTGGGTAAGATACTTAATTTAAATCATGCATTGCATGTTCACAGTGCCCCAAAAGAAAAGCTATAGTTTAGATATTATAAAAATAATTGAGTTGAAAATGTATGCATCCTTCACAGGCCAATAAGAGCAACTTGTAACACTAATATATTGACTAAATGTATTCATATTATAATAGGACACTAGATATCAATCATGTATAGCATGTTCACATTGACCCAAGACAAAATCCATAATTTAGATATCAGATAGTCATGGAGTTGAAAATGTAAGCAACTGTCTCTGGTCAACAACAGCAAAATATAACATTAATATTGACATGTATATATATTTTCATAGGAAACTAAAAATAAATCATGCAAAGCATGTTCACATTGACCCGAGACGAAATGTATGATTTCCATATACCAACAAGTCATTCAGTTGAAAATGTATTCATATTTCTCTGGCCTATTAGAGCTAGTTATAACACTAATTTTGACTTGTATACATGAACATATTATCATAAGACACTTGATCATGATGTAAATCATGCATAGCATGTTCATGTTGAACTGAGACAAAATCTATTACTAAGATTTCAGATAGTCGTAGAGTTGAAAAATGTATACGTCTGTCTCTAGTCAATAAGAGCAAGTTTTAACATTAATATTGACATGTATATATATTCTCATAGGAAACTAAATGTAAATCATGCAAAGCATGTTCACATTGACCCGAGACAAAATCTGTAATTAAGATATCAGATATTACTGAGTAAAAAATGTTTTCATCTGTCACAGGTCAATGAGAGCAAGTTTTAATATTGATATTGACATAAATACATATTATCATAGGACACTAGGTATAAATCATGCATAGCATGTTCACATTGACCCTAGACAAAATCTGTAATTTAGATATCAGATAGTCATGGAGTTGATAATGTTAGCAACTGTCTCTGGTCAACGACAGCAAAATATAACATTAATATTGACATGTATATATATTCTCATAGGAAACTTAATATAAATCATGCAAAGCATGTTCACATTGACCCGAGACGAAATGTATGATTTCCATATACCAACAAGTCATTCAGTTGAAAATGTATTCATACTTCTCTGGCCAATTAGAGCTAGTTATAACACTAATATTGACTTGTATTCATGTACATATTATCATAAGACACTTGATCATGATGTAAATCATGCATAGCATGTTCATGTTGAACTGAGACAAAATCTATTACTAAGATTTCAGATAGTCATAGAGTTGAAAAATGTATTCGTCTGTCTCTGGTCAATAAGAGCAAGTTTTAACATTAATATTGACATGTGTATATATTCTCATAGGAAACTAAATGTAAATCATGCATAGCATGTTCACATTGACCCAAGGTAAAATGTATATTTAGATACATGTATTACATAGTCATGGAGTTGAAAATGTATCAAATGTCTCAGGTCAATGAGAGCAAGTTAAAAAATAAATATCAACCAGTATACATATTATCATATAGTATAGGACATTTCATATAAGTCATGCATAGCAAGTTCACATTGACCTGAGACAAAATCTGTAATTTAGATATCAGATGGTAATTGAGTTAAAAATGTTTTCATCTGTCACTGGTCAATGAGAGCAAGTTTTAACATTAATATTGACATGTATACATATCATCATTGGACATTAGGTATAAATCATGCAAAGCATGTTCACATTGACCTGAGACAAAATGTATGATTTCCATATACCAACAAGTCATTCAGTTGAAAATGTATCCATACTTCTCTGGCCAATTAGAGCTAGTTATAACACTAATATTGACTTGTATTCATGTACATATTATCATAAGACACTTGATCATGATGTAAATCATGCATAGCATGTTCATGTTGAACTGAGACAAAATCTATTACTAAGATTTCAGATAGTCATAGAGTTGAAAAATGTATACATCTGTCTCTGGTCAATGAGAGCAAGTTTAAACATTCATATGGACATATATACATTTTATCATACGACACTTGATATAAATTATGCATAGCATGATCATGTTGAACTAAGACAAAATCTATTACTTAGATTTCAGATATTGTAAAATGTATTCATATTTCTCTGAACAATTAGAGCAAGGTATAACATTAATATTGACATGAATACAAATAATCATAGGCTCATAAGAACTGATATAAACCATGCATAGCATATTCACATTGACCTGAGACAAAATTTATAATTTAGATATCAGATAGTCATGGAGTTGAAAATGTATTCATATGTCTCTTGTCAGTGAGAGCAAGTTGCATTATTGATATTGACATTTATACATATACATTTTTCACAAAAACACTGGAAGTCACTTCAAATTCCTTCATCAAGTTGAGAAATCTAGCTTAATTTCTTTGTCTTTT
The DNA here is from genome assembly GCA_025267735.1 of Mactra quadrangularis. Taxonomy (NCBI): domain Eukaryota; kingdom Metazoa; phylum Mollusca; class Bivalvia; order Venerida; family Mactridae; genus Mactra; species Mactra quadrangularis. The sequence goes on along the minus strand of CM046308.1, from coordinate 13,601,682 downwards.
TAACCACATGTAGATCTGATAGCAAGGCCCACAAATTCTTTGAATTACACTTCCAAAATTTAGCCACTCAAAGATCCTGTTACGTTTTAAAATTTGACTAGTCAAAGATTCTGTTCTATTAGGTATTAGTTTCAGATTTAAGAATGGTTATTTGTTTGCTAAAATATCCATTTTTGTGAAATTAGACTTCAATTGGTTTTAATTAGATTTGAATTGGTCAACAGAAAAATCATTTAGAAATTGGTGTAAACTTGTTTGTCTTCAGATCTGGAGATGGTAGAAAAGATCTAATATTATAGTTAGATTGTAAGTCAAGAAGAATCTGCCTTAATTTTCATGAGTATTATAGTCATGAGTTTATTCACTATGTTGATCCTGTTGTTGCAACTTGAATTCACAGTTGATAAACAATTATCACTGGTCAATTGTTAGATGTATTATCAAAATCTTGACCCTGAAAATATACATAAATACATGAGATAAGCTACAAAAATAAAAGATACACAGAACTCTCTAAAAGTTCTCGGATGAATGAAATTTTGAAAAGATAGATCATGCACACCACAAAAATACTTACAATAATTAAACCTATCTCATGACAAAAGTATGGCCTGAATCCTAAGTAAAATTGTATTGATAATTAAATGAATACTAAAAAAACTAGAAATGTACTCGGATTACCTTTTTAATTTTACATCATATTTTATAGTGGATCAATTTATCTCAAAATCAAGATTTCCCTGGGCCTATGAGTGGGTACTATACACAGAAAAATTTAATATCTCAGCGCCAGACAAAACATTCAATTTGTGTATGGGTCCTCAAATTATGATTTTGTACTACCTTATATATAAGGTTTAAACATAAATTTGAGCCAAAACACTATACAGAGTATTTCAAATAAATACAATGGAACCCCTCTAAATCGGAAACCCTCCAAACCGGAATTCTCTCCAAACCGGAATTTTTTTCAAGTCCGGAATATTTCTCCTCTTTGTTCATATAACAAAAACCTCCTCTATTCCGGAAAACCCTGTATTCCGGAAACCGGACGAGTTTTAGCCTAAACTTCATATTTCGTCACGCAAAATGACCCCTGTATATCGGAAGTCGAAAGGTGAGAATTGATAACGGCTAGCTGGATATACGACTCTCGAGAAGGTGATTGTTTCCTTTGTTTAACAGGTGTGCGTGAAATTGACTATTCGTGATAATCGCTATGTAAACATTGAAAGATGTCTTATTGAATGGGTGTGAAAACTATCAAATGTAAGGTAGGGGTTTGTATGTTTTTAGCGATATTTACGCTGGTGGATGGAACATTTAAATGATAATTAAGGATTTAATTCGTTCACTAATTGCATTTTGATCTAAAATGAACCAACCTGTGGTAAACATTGATTGTAGAAAATGATTTGAAAGACGTATGTAATCGATCAATTACGGCGGTGTTTAACTGATATACGATTGACCAAAATTAATTGTTCTATCTTTGAGTCGTAAAAATGACCAATGAAACATATTTATTCACGAATTTACAGGTTTGAGAAAAATTATCATGTATTAGTCATAATTAAAGCTTTGTGTATTTATATCTGTTTTCTGTTATCTTTCTTTTTATCATATTCTATATTGATGTATCCAGATTTACTCACTATAACTTGCTTATAATGATGCAATGTGGAATGGTACAATAACAATGAGTTCTACGAAATTGTTATCAGCATAATGATAAAGAGCTATAGTTTATGGTGCTATACTTGTTTAGCTTGATTACTCAAAAGTTGTTGTAACAACTTACAACCTTCCAGCCAGCATCTTGTCTCTCAGTACTAAGCAATAAGATAGAATATAGGTTGTTTTTAATAGAAACAATGATGCCTATTATGGCAAGGATGTAAACCACTCTGTAGATGGCTTTGCAATGAAAAATAGTCAAATATTCACTGACTCAGTCATGTCTACAAAGATTTCTAGTATGCATATAAGACATATTAATCTACGAATATAACTACAGCACAATACTACATCTTGGAATACATGTAGATTGAACTTGTATCAATAGTTGAATATCACAAACACTTAATACAAGATCAATACAGAGTGCCAACGAACACACATGTCAAATATTATACATGTAGTCAGAATGTAAAACCCCTCTATTCCGGAAACCTCTCCAAACCGGAATTTTTGCCCGGTCCGGAGCACTTCCGGTTTAGAGGGGTTTTACTGTAGTCGAAACTCAAAGAACTGGTGATGGCAAATTTGGACACATAAATGTCATAGTTATTTCAATCACAATTTTAATTACTTCTTAATATAGGCTGCTGCAATAAATTGACTACAACAAGTGTTTCTGTAGATTCTAAAGATCAATTGACTTTACACCCCTGAATAAGCTATACAACAAGAAAATGTAATTATAAGTTACAAATCAAGTATGTTGGCAAGGTACAATATATCTACATAGCGGGGATATTGCCAGCAAAAATACTGAGACAAAGTAGTCACATACAGGTCATGCATGATAAATGCTATTATTAGATCTACTTAATACATGTACATGTAATTAGTTCATACATCATGTAAGATAACCCAATTATCAAATAACCTTTTACTACAGTACTTCTAGACTTCTGCAGATCCAAAATTCATGTGTATACATAGAGAGCTGTCTTGAAATGGCCCTTAGTACAAGCATATATCATTTTGCTAATTCATCATTACACCATTCAAAGACATTGTATTTTTTTCAACTGATACAGTTTAGTTATATTCACTGAATTGTCATAACTTTCTATTGAACACAATAGACAACTAGGAATCATGATTTTAAAAGCAGTTTATCATCATAATGAATAATTGAGCAATAAAATGTGTCCCTATCTTACATCATTACAAAACGGTTTACCTAGAGAGGAAGGTCCTTGTTCAGAAGTTGTTGCTGTACTCTGAGAGCTGTCTTGAAATGGCCCTTAGTACAAGCATATATCATTTTGCTAATTCATCATTACACCATTCAAAGACATTGTATTTTTTTCAACTGATACAGTTTAGTTATATTCACTGAATTGTCATAACTTTCTATTGAACACAATAGACAACTAGGAATCATGATTTTAAAAGCAGTTTATCATCATAATGAATAATTGAGCAATAAAATGTGTCCCTATCTTACATCATTACAAAACGGTTTACCTAGAGAGGAAGGTCCTTGTTCAGAAGTTGTTGCTGTACTCTGAGACGGAAAGTGTCTGGTTCTGGATGTTTTCAGTTTTGTGCTTAAATATTCTTGCTTTGGAGAGTTGGTGGATGGCTGGCTTATACCATTTTGATCACTGATTTGCTCCCACAATATTCCAGAAAGCTAAGACAGAGAGAAATAGAATTTGTAACTTAAGCAGGGCATATTATTGGAGGAAATGCATAAATTCAATCATCAGGAAAACTACTAATATTTATGTGTATTAGTATTACACATCTGCTCAATCAATATGTGAACTATAAAACTAGTCACAACTTACTTTATTTTATAGATTGAATAATAATTGACAACTCATAAGAAGTCAAAGGCTTTCTCATTAATTCTTTATTAACAAAATAATTCCCTGTGCTTACAACATGCAATGCTTGGAATATATTTACAACACGCAATGTTTTCACAAATTAAAGTAAATCTGACTGCATATATGCAGCGTTGATATGTTGTATTTGAATAAGGGCGAAGTAACGGGGGACGAAGCCCACATTTCCAATGGAACAAATCCATCATCACAACATTAATTCAGTTTTGTCTTAAGGAAATGAATGATTTGCTTGGAATCATGAAATTCTTGAACAGTTTAGACAATCAATTCGCCAAATAATGTTTGATTAAATGAGTAAACTCAAGACAAGAGAAAATAGACCGAGATCTACGTCGTCTTAATCGAAGTCGTTAGCTCTAAGTCTTACCTGACAAAAACGCTTATTTTAGCCGCAGTTTAATAAGTAAACGTCCTCAGTAACCTCTATCCATCGCTCCACTTCATTTCCTTCGTTCACTAGGCGTCTTCTTTCAGGACTTATCGTCGTCTTCTAAGTCTTAAGAACCCATGTCCATTTTGTAAACAATACGGTGTGTACGCATTGCCGCCACAGGGACAAAGTCAGAGATATACCGGTTGTACATGTAGCGATATGAGTCCAGGGAACCAGGTTAATGGGAATCCCCGCAATGGTTTGTGGGTGAATGTCATCAAGGTCGAACTATTTTTAGAACTCATCCCGTCTGTTACGCAGTAGAATTTAGGGTTATAAAACCTTTATTTTCTACTAAACGGACATTTATATTGACCGAATGCATTGTTCAACAATCTTAGAACTATTATATACAAGCGTTCGTAAAAAATGGTTTATTTTTATGGCGATTTAACAAAAAAATTGCAATTTCGTATTTGGATGAACGGGTGCCTTTAATGTAAAGTAATGGTTTATCGACAAAACAAAGTTACGTCGTATAAGATCATAACTATGGGTTAATTCTGTGTGTGCAGGAGTAAAATGCACTGTTTTATTTTGTATTTGCGATTTAAATTTGCCATCACAACCGCTAGATTCTAGAAGATATCACCTCATATACCGGTACGAATACTAGTATGACGGACAACACATCGCCATATTCAGCAATTTGGAAGGCGGTAGAATATAGTGAGGCAGGGGCGGATCCAGGATTTTTTTAGGTGGTCCGAACTTTTCTAGGGGGGTCCGAACTTTTCTAGGGGGTCCGAACTTTTCTAGGGGGGGGGTCCAAACCTCGAACCGCAACCACATTATACACAATTTGCAGAAAAAATCAACATATTGATAATAGAAACTACATAACCAATTTACATACGTTAAGCACCGAGAAAATTTGCTTCATATTACTTAAAAATTACTTTCAAGCAAGAAATACACTAATGGACATGTACATTTTCTAAGTTCTAGGGGGGCAGACCCCCTGATCCCCCCGCTGGGTCCGCCCATGTGAGGCATATGAAGACAATATCGTTGTACTTTTCTTTCTTTTAAAAGTAAATTATACAATTATCAGCATTATTTGAAAGCTAAGGCTAAAACTTTACCAACATTACTAAGTCTGGTGTCAAAATGTGGATGCAAAACTATTGCAGAAAACACGACAAGATAAGGTTTAACCCTTAACCGTTCATTCCCGCATTTTTATGTGTCTAGCCCCCCACTCCAAAATGGCTGCCACAGCCTTGAAAATGGTGTTTTTAACTGGAATAAGTGAATTTCACTTAAGGATAGTTGTCTCCAAAAAATAAGCTTTTTTCGCACGCCTCCCCCCAAAAAGTTGTCTCAAGGGGGTTCCGAAGGGGAGATGTGCCCCCCCCTTTGTTGCTTGGGTTTGAAGGGGGCGCAGCGCCCCTCATCGCCAGAAAAAAAATCGGGGCATTGAGGGCAGAAAAATGGGGACAAATGCTGATAGGAAAACACGTTTTCAGTATCTGAAAAAACCTGGCACATTAGACCTCAATTTTGGAAAATATTACTGTTTGAAACGCAAATGTGGGGTGGAAAAAGAGCGAAAATTGCAATTTTTGCTGTTTTTGCTCCGCCCCAGCATTGCCATGGTAACGGGGATCGGGGCTCAACTTGGTTTTTCTGAAAGACATTCACCCAGGTAATAACTTGGCCAAGTTGCATATCTGTATGATAATTAGTAATGAAATTAGAGCCTCTTGAAATAGCCCTTGCGCGTAATGGTGAAAAAATGGCTACTTATCACACATGTCGTAACCAGTAAAGGGTTAACTTCCTCTGATATTTCTCTGGCTGGTCAGAATGGACTTTTAAATGTGTTTATGAGTCAAAACTGTGGAAGTCAAGCAAGAGTATCTAATACAAAAAGTGTTTGATTCCGTTATGCCTAACTAGTCAGAATTTTTTACGAATAACGTGTTAAGTTGTAAGTTTCTATAATATTTCCCTCAAACCAGCAAAAATCAGTAAAGAGAAGGTTTTATATGATAATCCAGAGTTCTACATTCATATTTCTAAATCCAGTACGAATTTAGATGATAAATTTCAATAAAAGAGTATTATCTGTAATTTACCATTTTGACGTATTTTCTTCGCTATAAATTCTCTTGCAGTTTCATTGTAGTAATCTTATACAGATTCTTATAAAAAATTTTAGAAACGGTAAACTTTCTTCAATATTTTATATCATGGGCAGAAAAGAAAGCAGAAAATTTTAAAACTGGTTGCATGTGTCTAACTAACTTCAGACTTGAGATATAAGCTTTTAAAGATAGAGTAATTATTTGAACACTCTCAAAAACTCGGATTTTTGCTCGGGGGGGGGGGGGGTACATGTATACAAAGCACTATATTTTTATAAGTATTTGTCCAAAGTGTAATCTGATTGTCCTAGATTATCATGATATGATTGTGTAACAGGAAAATAGATTAAAATGTGAATATAAACCAGCAGAATTTGAAAAAAAAACTGTTTTTTGCATTTTTGTCGGGGCACAATTTACGGCCTCTTCGAAAATCAAGGGTCACGTTATAAAAATGCACATAACTTAAGTTACAAACGGTAAACTTCCCTAAAAATTCACCATTCAATGTCTTTAATAGTATAGATTCAAGAAACAATATCAGAATAAAGATTGTGGAAGGTCACCATTACAGTTCCAGAACCTTAACCAAGCACTAGGCACGTACTCCTGTCAGTGACTGACAACTGCTCTACATGATATTAGAATTTTTTTATGATCAAACTCCATGAAAGTATTCCCTGTGTTGGAATCTGGGAATTGGACCTGCAATTTTTCAATCAGAAGACCTGTGTGCTACCAACTGAACTAGCCAGGTAAAAAAATGCAGATTAACGATTACAAAAAGAGTTTATAGTGTTGTTATATTGGTGGTTTTTTTATACTATACTAAGGGGATATTTGGTATTACTAGGTTTGAAAATGAATGTGTTATTTTACTTACCATATAAATATCTATTTTCAGTTGTTGAATGCACTAAGTAATGTAGCTGAACAAAGTTTACCATCATTATTACGTAGTTTATTTAAATGGTATGAAAGACAATTAATGTTAGATGAAGGTGGTCATGCTGAGGCTAGATTGAGACATAGAAGTAAAGGGTTAGTATGTGTGGTCAGTTTTAGCTCGACCCATTTTCACCTTGACCCATTTTTTTTTACCTTGACCCATTTTCACCTTATTTTTTTCAAGGGCTAACTTGTTTGTTATTTTTTATAGTAATGAGCCAAATTATCAATTGGCTGAATTACATGATATTAGTAATTTTCACAAGACAAATTATTTTTCACTTGTCCTTTGTTTTGGCTAGTGGTGTAAAAGAAGGCTGGCTTGACCATTGTAAGAAAAAAACTGAAAATTTTACTGTCTTACTATATCAACTAGGACGTTAGTATTTCTTGAAACTGATCAAAAACATAAGTCATGGGACCGGTGACCCTAGCTTAGATAGTGTGAAAACTAAAGGCGGTAAATTGCAGTTCGTCTGAAAAATTGTGGCCAAGTGGCATAAAGCTCTATAAATTACTAATTTTTTTTTCCCGTGGCATTCATACCTATATGTTTATATTTTCAGGAGTAAAGATTATCTTTGTGAGAGAAGGGATGTAAGTATACTTGATTGTGTTTATAAAAACTATAACAATATCAACTTACTGTACAAGTTTTCAATTTTGTATAAATCCTATTTTCCATATTGTCCTTTGATTATTATTATTTGTTATATTATTGTCCTAATGTTCTGTATTACTGAGCAGTTCTTTTAGCAATTAAGAAAAAAAGTTAGGAATTAAACTGGTGTACTGGTTGTGTTTGAAACCAATGAAGAGCTAGTAATCCATTAATTACAAGCCTACCATAGTAATCTCATGGTTACACAATGGCTTTATTGATGTATTTTATTTCAGCTTGCTGTAGAGTTTGTGTATTGTTTGGTACTGATAGAAGTCTTAACTAAGGTAAAGTCTTTTTCTAAAATACTGATAGATTTATATACTGGGCTTAACATTAATTTTTAAACTAGGGTGCCTGGTTGGACTACCAGCTGTTTTACTTGTCTGAACCAAATGTTTACTAGCAGTAACAAGTTGCCTGAACCCACTTATAGGTAATCAGGGGCAATAGGACAACTTTTGATGTTAAGCCCTGTATGTAGCAGCCATTATGTGGTCCAATGTCTATCACACTAGACTTGTAACCTGGTTCATTTCTCAGACAGCTTATATCTTATATTTCATTGTAACTTTGACAAAGGATCAAGCATCATCAGGCTTATTATGTGTATGTTAATTTCTTGGCTATCAAGTGCACAAATACATGTTATCAGTAGTATTTTTCAAGCTGTGAATGTGTTAGCATGACCATACTTACTGTAATTAAATGATTAGAATAGAATATTTCATTCAACTTATGTCATTTTGACATCTTGTCATGTACATTTACAATATTATGTAATGCATATCAAGTAATTACATATAATGTGTTAGTTCATGATGATCATAGAAAAATGTACGATATATAATAAAATGCAGCTTATGTTATTCTCTCATTAGCATTTAAAACAGACTGTAATCTGTTTACTGAGCAATACTGAGTTGGTGTGTTCTTCCATGGTGTATCACATGGTTTGCATTACAATTTGAAAACTGTTTTTTTTTTCAAATTACTATTGGCTGCTCTCAAAATTTGATAATCAATTACATCATCAGAACCGTATGTTATATGTTATATTGTTTTCACCAATAATCAGTCAATCAAATCCTGATATTATTTTTCATCTGTTGCTGGCATCCTACAGTATTCCTACTAACTGGGGTAGGCAGCAGGCAGCTAGACCTTCTGACATCTGACCAAATTAGGAATTAAAATTGGATTTCCCCTAACAATGAAATTGCTCTGTATAAATGTTCTGTATAAAGTAAGGCCCACAGCCCCTTCCCCAAGTACTGAAAGAAAGTCCTGATATAATTTTGTATATTTTTACATAGTTATATTTTTTCATTTGTTATTTCAGCTCTCCTATCACCCGGGACATGATGATCTTGTTGGTAAAATTATCAGTCAAGCATTTAAACATTTTAAATATAAGGATGGGTAAGTACATAGAATATTATTGTATTATCAGATAGATCGATGATGTAATTAAGACTTAACTCATAGGATTATAACATCTGAGCTCTTCATTGTTAAGGTAAAATATATGTCACATGAAAAAAAATGATGTATTTCGGTATAAGTTTTCCCTGTATTTTGTGACACCTATATAGTACTCTAGTGATTATTCCAGAACTCAGAAAATGGCAGTGAGACATAAAAAAGGGGACATGGCATATCTAGGGGTAAATGTCTCAAATAAGATATTACTGCAGTGATAGAGGCTAAAAAGGGCAGGATGGAGAGAAAAAGGGCAGGTTGCAGCACCCTGCTCTTCTGCTTTGGAATAATTACTAGTACTCATTCAACAAGTCATTAATCTTTATTTTTAAAATAAATCTCATTGTCTGTTTGAAAATATATAATCATTGAGGCCTCACCCTTACCAAAGGAATAATCAACGGCCTGTTTAAAATAAACCGGATGATGATGAATGATGATGATGATGTCTTTTGTTATGTATGTAAAAAGTTGTCAACAATAGTTTTGATGTTAATTTGAGTCAATTTTGTTTTGAAGTAATTGACTTAGGTATCAGAATATATCAAAAAGCAAGTACTGCTAAAATGAGGATAGCTTTACCAAAGTAAAACTAGTGATAGGAATGAAATACTTAACTTGATTCACATATTTGTAAAATGTTTATTTCTTGTGCATGGCATGATAATTGTCTAAATTCTGGCAGGATAGTAGCTCTAGATGAAATCCATTATAGTTATTCCTTTGAATATTTGTATTTCACTATTATGTATGACTCCACCTCACATTGTTCAATGTATGATATTGCATGCTACCAAGTGCATCATGTACAACGCATGTTACTGGTGGAAACCATTAAAGCATGAAATGTATAGTAAATGTTAAAATTAGCATGTTGATGATTTCAGATTGTAAATGCTGAATTGTGACAATTAACATTATGTCTTAGTTAAAAACATGTATATAGGAGCAGGCGTGGCCGAGCGGTTACAACATAAGACTGGTAATCATTGGATAGGCAGCTCCACGTTGGTTCAATTTCCATCCATAACCTACCAAGTTGTTACCTTGAGCAAGAAATTTATCCTACTAGCCCAGTACTGGGGAACCAGGAAGCGGACTCGAAAGTAATAAATCTAAGTTGCAAGAACTTGTTTCACAATCGAGTTAAAATGAATAAGTATACTGTTAAATATATGCAAGAGCATGTGGACAGGTTTTGGGTTTAATTAGAGCTACAGCCATGGTTGTGTTAACATGCTGGATTTTGAATTTGGCAACCAGGGTTAACTTTTAGAAAATCGTAATTGATAATTTTACTTCATTCAGCCATTCATTGCTATACTGCTTTTAATTTGAGAATTTACACAGGCAAAAATCTGTTTATACAGATCTGTGTTTCAGTTTTTATTTAGCAGTTTTATCCGTATTAATCAGTATTAATTTTGAGAGGAATAATTCCCAAATGAAGGGGCATTTTCTTAACTCCAGATATTCATTTAAATATAAGTAATTAAAATTATTAAAGTCTTTTCCATTTTTCAGTGCTCCGTCTAGGGGCAGGTAACTCATGGTTTTACATAATCCTTTTTCATAACCAAGTCAAATTTTATGTTATCATGCAATGTTCAGTTGCAAGAAGTTGTATCATTTAACCATTTTGTTTCCTTTTGTTATATTTGATTATGAATTTTGTGTATGATTTATGCCATACCCCCAGTTCCCTGCTTTTAAAGTGTCCTGGCAGACATGGTATTAGTTATGTTCATTTTTTGCATACTTATGCCTAGTAATTTATTTTTGTGTAGTTTAAAATTTAGGATTTAGATATGTTATTCTTTGTTTTACTTAAATTTTAGTCAAATGATAAAGATAATTTGGCTGTGAAATTATTAAATTCCTGAATTCAAAGATTCAGTGACCCCTTTTTCATTACCTGTTAAGAAACATTCATTTTTGGCATTATTTTGTATTTTTACCTTAGTAATGTCTGGCGCAAGCTAAGTATTGACACAGCAGCCAGATTAAGGTAAACCAACTACATACACTATAAAAATGTGAACACAAATATAACTAGCTTATTAATTATTTGGAATTTTTTTATCTAGTTATTTATTTCTATTGATTTGTAGGGCTCGATGTTTGTTGTTGTTTGGTTGTCCTGAGAACCTATATTTGGGTTTGGGCAAGTAAAAAGCTGCTTGTCCAATAGGGCATCCTACATCAAAAATCAATGTCAAGCTCTGATTTTGTATTTCAAATAATACTTTACTAAGCTGTCAATGTAGCATATTTACTATCGCACTTACCCGTATAGGCTTCACTTAATGCAACTTGCCCCTGATTAACTTGTGTACAATATAACCTCTGCTGAGTGACCCTTCATAAAACAAATCCTCTGCACAACAACAGCTATTGATATTTCCCTCAAGCATATTTTTAATTTAATTGAACCTCAGCAGAGCAACACACTCTAAACAGCAACACTTACAGTTTCTTCCAGTGGGTGTTGTTCAAAAGAAGTGTTACTGTAGTCTGTAGTTATAGTTGCACACATAGACATACATTGTCTGATTAAATTGACTTTACTACAGCTTATTGCGATAATGATAACATGTTGTTGTGATACCCATTCAGTTTCCTGTGTTAATATGACTTAAATGCTTATTGAAGTCATGTAGATAAATAATTATATCTCAATGAAGGGGCAATATTGTGTAGTGAGGGTAATTGCTGAAAATGTACTGATGAAAATAATGTAGACCATTTCGTCAGTCTAGCCATATGTGAAATTGATTCCCCCATCCCCCCCAGCTAGCTCAGTAGCACACAAGTCTACTTATTGAGGACTGGTGGGTTTGACTCCCAGACCGGGCATACTTTTGTGGTGTTTGCTCATGGAATAATTTCTGTGACCATTCTCCCTCCTACCACTAATTCTTTATCATCCTCAATCACTGTCAAATTATATAAATTATAAATGTACGCTAGTACAAATAAGTTTGAAAATCAGATCAAATATAAATAGACAGAATAAATTGAATTAACTAAAGGCTTGAGTTCCATAAAAAAATGAACTTACACCCATATAAGAATATAACCTTATATTTTGAATACCCAAGTCATTGTTGTTGTTTTTTAAATAATTTCCAGCGATACAGAGAAGAGGTAAGCGTTTTCATAGGGCTTGGCTTTATTTCTTACTTTTAACAACATTTTATCATGTACAATCAGTTTTGATGATCTTATGGTAAATTAGGTATTTTATATGTAAATGCTAACATTTCACACTATACAACATTACTAGTTTAGTGTTGTTGTTTGTTTTGTACTTTTCACACTGTTGTTTATTAATGGTGCTAAGCTTTAGATTAATGTAACTTTTTTCAAGTTTACTCTTGTTCTCTGTGCAATGTTCACAACAAACTTTCATCAGCATTGGACAATCAGTCAAGCAAAATGGAAATTTTTACTTGACCAAATGAAAGTTTACCTGCCCAAAAAAATCATAGTGATCTGTAAGTTTGTTAACTTTTACGAAAGAAATTGATCACTCTGCCAGGTCAAATCTAAGTGCTGTACAAACATGTATTAAATGAGGCAAATTTCTTTATCGCAACCTTTTCATTGCTCGCTAGCAAAGAAGTGGATACAGTACTGTTTGTATGGTTTTCGTAGCTCAAAACTAGATATAAAATGACTACAACATTTCACTCAAGTGGAGTTAACTCTTTGATTTAGGCAGGTTTTATCATAAAGGTTCTTCCTATACGTTCAGTTGTGAAAGTTTTTAATATTTATAATGATTTCGGTATTTTGAATATAAATTACACTATGTAGTTTATATGAAATTTGTCTATTTCATATATATATATTCTATTTTGAGAAATAGGTTTCCAGTATTTCTAAAACTTTCAACTTTCACTGTGTACTTTGTGTGTTTTACTTACACTGACTGGAATACAATGTTAGAATATATGTTTCTATCTATTCTCTCTTGTGTGGCCAGTAATATAATTATACAGATTTTGTTTGCTAGACTTCTTAGTAGTTGATGCTTACATAAGTTACTCTTTTTAATTGATGTGCTCCCTGTTTCAGAGACTCTTGTTACTGAATTTTAATTCTACGTTTTTTGACCCTTGACTTTTAGTGAACCTTAATCTCTTACTCTTTTAGATTTTAAAAATCATAGGCAACTGACACTGTTCTGAGTCAAAAGCATATATATATACTTATATTGTAAGGTATATTACATACAGTGTATGTTATTATAATTCTTTTTTGTCGACTAAACAAAATCTGGGTTGATAGTGGTGTTTGAATTTCACCTATGGATTTTGCTACTCAATGTATGCAAACGATGTTGGTTTTATTTGAAATACCAAAGCTTTTTTGGTTCATGCATGTAAAAATCTGTGAAATAGAATAATTTATAATGGAAAAACTGAACAGTAATGTGAACTATTTACTATTTTCTAAGTAACATACCTTAATTGATTTTTTATGCAGAAGCATACTGGCTGTGTATAGGGAAAATAATCAACTGTGGAAATATTCAAAATTGTAATTATTTACTAATCAGATTTTAATTTAAACATTTAATGAACTTATTGTTAAAGTTATTGTCATATTTTGTGAAAACATTCACTAAGGCATACAATTATTGTCATTTTATTTGTTGTTTTTATGGAAATAATAAGGTGTATAAATGTATGAGTATTGTTGATACACTGTACTGTAGTACTCAATTAGATGCTGTTATTTCTAGGAACACATGTCAGTTCATAGAAAACAATATCTGATTGTGTTTGTGCCTTAACAGACTTCTCCAAGGCACCCTCAAAAATATGGTCTAAGAAGAGGGACCGCAACATGTTAAAACTGTTTATTGTTATTATTATAAATGTTATGTTAATATATACATTGTTTATTCAATATTATTATAGCATACATTGTACAGTGTAAGAATATTGTGTGATCCTCAGTACCTCAATTATCATACTCAATTTTAAAGCTAAAAATTCTCACCTTGACCTATGACCTTTCTCAATTGTACTCACCAAGTAGTTCATTAATAATGTTAACACGTATCACTGTTTTGTATTACACTGAAATACAAATTCCATTATGATCATAGTTTGCTGTGAAGATTTTTAAATTTTTTATTAGGATTTGGTTTAATATCCACTTGTACACACAGAAATTTATTGATACTCTAAGACTTAGTTTTTAGTTCACTAAATCATTCCTCATTGCAAAACTTTAAAAAATTCTTTTTTATCCTGCTTTGTGATCAAGTGATATATATTATGATGTTACGCTATTTTTATATAATTTTTTGTTGTTAAAACACCCTTGATAACTCAGAAACTGTTTGGGCAAATAAAAGATGTCATTTTATATGTGTTTTTTTTTAAATTATTTTTAATGAAGGTATAGTGTGACCAACGCTCATACCAGGGACCAGGAAATCGCCGTTTTTTCGGTTTTTGGACCGATTTTTTCAGTTTGGACCGATTGAGATTTCAAAATCATTAAAAAAATTGGTCCGGGAAAAATTCGCTAATTTTGACCTCAAACCATTAATTTCCATAATTTTCAAGAAAACGAATCGATATAATATTATCAAACAACTATCAGTTGCTAAAACCCACTGTTTACTGATGTAATATCCTGCTTAATTGTCCACAGGTTACACATCAAGGACCCTGTATAACGTATCCATGGTTACAGGTATCATGTGGGGTTGAGGCAGTGATATTTTTTTTTTTGATCGAGCACAGCAAGGTACGCTTGATTTGCACTCGATTAATTTGAAGAACAGCAGAAGAATATGTTCTTACTTAATCGTGTCCATCGAACCGATTACGTTTTTCAATCGGTCTGTTTGAAACCTGTAAACTTGTAAAAAACAATAATCTTTTATAAAGAATGTTTTATGAATAATTAAAGAAAACAATTTAACTGCTTTTGTTGTCAATTCCTGATTGATGTATTTGTTTAATCTTTAATTTGTTTGACTTAATTCATGATTTATTTTTACGTCTTAAATTGAGGTGTGAATAATAAGAAATTATCTTAGGACATGTATCTACGCAAATTCTTATTAATCGAAGGTACAGTTGTTGATGATCAAAATTCAACCTTCTCTTCTCCCTTCTTTGGTGAACAAAATTAATGATTACCATTAAATTCCAAATTCGACGAAAATAATTTTCAAAACGAACAGTTGTGTCATTAAACTATCTATAGATGGTGTACTATGCACGATTTGATAATCTTTTGTGTTAAAAGAAACCGCTTGAACCATTGTGATGAGATGTCATACATTTTGGAGACCCACGCTAGATCGTCACTTCGTATGAGAAACGTTTTAATCTAAGTGTGTAATTAAAAAAGCTTATCATTATTTTACGTTTTCTTTCTTAATTTAGCGAACAACACTTAAATGCGAGAGATTTACTTTGGACCCGTTTTTCTGCGCATGCGCAGTTAAAATAATTTCCCCACATGACGGAGTTTTCCAACAACATTAGAACTAGATGAAACAGCTTTTTTTCAAGTTCTGTTTATTGAACGACCGACGATTGCGGGGAGTAATTTCGGAAACCACGCTTTTATTTTAGATAGAAGTTAAGTTTTGTAAAAAATTAAACAAACAATGCCAATGTATCGTATGCCTTCCTAATAAAAGGGAGCAAAAAATAAGTACTAACATGGTCGTGAATAAAGTACAGTAAACGGTCGGGTCCGTACGGTACACGTTAAAACCCGTATCCGGTACTCGGACGGCTTTGGACTGATTGACTTCGGCGAATTTCCTGGTCCCTGGCTCATACAAAATAATTTTTTTATCTCAGTCCTATAACTGAAGGCTTTTGTTACTTAGTATGACTCAGATGAGCCAAATAACTTCACTTTTAGACTCATGTGAGCAACTGACTATCTTAGTCCTTAGGGTTTTAGTCAATTTTCTACAATTCTTGTTTTTTTTCTAACAATCTTATACCATATTATACTAATATTATAACTTCTAAAATTTCAAGCAAGTTTTTATTTGTACCTACTAAACAACTTACCATTCAGGTTTTATTGTTCCCAAACTTAAATATGATTATTTTGGTTGGCTGGGAAATCTATTTTAGTTAATACATTGTAATATGAAACATTCTTTATCTGAGAATTTCCGAAACATTGTAATTGTTTATCTGTAAATGTTCATAATTATGAAATTTGTCTGCTTTTTAAACAATTTGTTTTATATAAGTATGATTTTTGTCACATGTATTTAAGTTGATGCATAAATATTATACTTTATAGTTGTATTTCAATAGGTCAGAACAAAACTAGTCTTATAATGTTGGTCTTTATTTAAATGTGCATGTTTGCACATTTGTTCTGCTCTGAACCAGTGATTTGTTGATATTTTCTGTAAAATTTGTGTATCCAAGTCATAGTGATTTATTTGATCAAGTTTAAATACATTTGTCATTTACTTAGATCTTGTCTTTTTTATGCATGTTATATCAGTCATGTATGTACATGTATTATTGCATGTCACTGTCGATGATATCAGGAAACCAAAGTTCTTGGAAATTTCAATGTTTATACAAATTGTAAAGCTTTTGGACAATTGCATTTTACTGTTAAGCTCATTTTCCTTATATTAATACATGTAGATTCAAAAAGGACATTTTACATGTCATATTGTGTAATTTTATCGAACTGTCAGTGGAACATACATTACCCCACTGATTCAAATAATCACTTCTGTACTCAAAAATTATATCAACCGATTTAGATCAGCAGAGTTCATGTAATCGCCACAGTTGAATAAAATTTAACAATAACACCCCTATTTCATGGAGGTAATATGTTCAATATTAAAATTAATATTAAAAAAGGAAAACACGTAAAAATGAATAAACTTAAATGTTAGTAAAATGTATGTTAATTCCTGATATCATCTTGTCCAGTCTAGAAGTAAAAATATATAACATTCTGCATGTCTTACTGTTAGTTTAAATGACTTCTACTAAAGTATGTATATAGTTTTCACATGTTTGATATAATATTGTTATATTACAGATTACAGACCAATCCTAATGCTGCTAATATCAACATTATAGCTGATTTATATGCTGAAACTATTGGTGTACTGGCTTTATCAAGGTTTGTTTTTGTTTATAGAAAAAAATATTCTAGCTGAATAGTAAAGCAAGTTCTTTGAACATTCCCCTATTTTAATCAATTTCATGTCTGCTTCCCATTGTTTAGTTCATGCCTGTGGCTGATTAAAAGGATTTTGAATCTTATTTGTTTGTGTGATTTCACCTTGCTGTCAACACTGACCATCCTGCTAGCAGTCTACTCATTGTTGGACTGCAGATAATTATATTGTTCATTTTGTTGTCCCTTTACTCAGAGAAATGTTGAAAACGCTTGGGTTAACATCAAATGCAAACACTTTAAAAAACTGTTTTTGAATATAAATTTTGATGTATATGTACTATTTTCACATTAATTGTTAAAAAATCACTCTAACAGAACTTTATTTTGAAAACTTGAACCTTTGAAGAATCCTTGATTTTTTAAAAAGCCTGCTAGGGGACATGTATTGTGTCATTTCATAGAATCATAATGTGGTATTTATATACAATGTATGTATATTTATAGGTTTTCTCCAGTCAGGAAGACATTTCTACTTGAGTTAAGAGAGTTAAAGTTACGTGATCAGACTCCATATACAGCACAGAGTATCATTAGTTTATTGATGGGCTTGAAATTCTTCAGAGTCAAAGTAAGTTTTTTTTCTGGATTTTAGCTTATCTTTTGCAAAAATACTATTTCTAAAGCAGTGAGCTTTGTGAAATGACCTGTGTTGCTATGGCGTTAAATTCAACCAAATAAATAATAAAAATAAAGGGCGAGTAAAATCAAGCTCACAACTTGAACAGCCTGAGTCTCCAGCTTGTAAACATTTGTTGTGAGCAAGTAGAATATTCATCTTGTTGTCCGATTGGGGACTTTAGTCAATTATCTTTCCCTGATAAAATCTGAAGCAATCCAATTGGTAAGTAGGTCCTTACAGTTGGAAACCTCGGATTTTATCATTGAATTTCTATGTAAGGATGACAAAATATTTCATCTAATATCTTTCTTGTTAATGAAGATATTAATAGAAGAAATGAAATTTAGATAGTTCTTTACATTAAAAAATACTAAGCTTGAATTTCAAACAAATTGAAAGATATACAAAAAAGTTATTTAAGATTGACTTTGGCTAATTGGCATTGAAAAGTAAGGGTAAAATCCAAGTAATCCAACTAATTGGACCTACCTGTTTGAAGAATATACAAGGGGAAATAACTGACTAAGGTCCCTTATTGGGCAACCTACTTTAAACATTGATGTCTAGCCCTGTAATGTTTTGATATTGATAATACAGTCGGGACTGCCTTAGCGACCCCCTGATTTCAACAACTCCCTGTCTTATCTGACCATGTTTAAATCCGCCCAACGCATTTTCCTATATAAATGGACTGATTTAAACGACTCCCTGTCATATGTGACAAGCGACCCTAATTGTCTGGTCCCAACTCGCTGATTTGTCAGTATTTAATGACTTTCACACCTTTCGAATTATCGGTCAGACGTTTTTAACAACTTTTATGCTGGTCCCCCATTAAATACATTGTTGAGAACATCCCTAACCAAGGGAAGTAACAACGATTACCATAACAACCGCCAATACTTTTTCTCCCGAGAAGTAAACAGCTGATTAAACAAAAATGGCGGACACAAAGAAAAAAGGGTTGTTCTCACATTAGAGCAGAAAATAACTGCAATAAAAAAGCTTGATTAAGGAACTCCGGCCTATAAAATTGCATCGGAGATGGAGAATGGAAAAACCCAAATACAGTCATCAGGGCTCGGCCGCGAGGGCGATAATGTCGCCTTGTGTGTTACCATTTCGCCCTATCAAAACATAAAGGAGAAGTCCACTTCGCCGAGTATTTCCGATTTCGGCGATTGAATAATATCGTCTGGATGTCAATTATTGATTACGCTCCGCCTAGTTTACACCCACAGCAAATCAGAGCGTCGTTTCTCAACATCGAAAGTCGATTAGCCAATCACGATCGTAATGATCTAGCAGGCTCCTGTACAACGTTGCCTTGGGCAGTTTTACGACCGTGACTAGCAAATTATGTTTATGACACGTCGGCGAGGATTAAAGAACACGCTTGACCCTTTTATTGTACCCCTAACTTAAACAATACAATGTGCAGTCGGCCATGCGAAAGGGTAAAGGCTTGCGGAAGCGAGTTTTTCACATGTCCCAAAAAAAAGCTAGCATACCATTTTCCCCTTGTGAAATCATTTGCCGCTTATTTTATCTAAAGAAGAAAAGTACTGCTTTTCAAGTTTGTCATTTATAGCTTAAGGAGAGCAAAATCTTGTTGATTTTGTTTTAGAATTTTATATTATAATTCTCTGTTGTTTTTTTTACAGATGCATCCTATTGAAGATTTTGAACAATGTTGTCAATTCTTACATGAGTTAGGACATTATTTTATAGAAGTAAAAGATCGTGATATAAAATATGCTTTAGCTGGTTTGTTTGTTGAGATACTTTTACCTGTAGCTGCTGTAAGTATATTGTCCTTGTCTTTTCATAAAAGTGTAAAATTATATGTACTATTGTTAAGTTGATCAATAGCTCATCTGTTATGCCGAGTAAGTTTCTATTGGCCAGAATCATTGTACTACTGACTTAGATGACATTTGGTCTAACTCTTCTATAAATTAATGCTTGTTTTGAGACTGTATGACCATATAAATTGAAGGTATAACCAGGGATTCTATATAACAGGGATTTGTAATGAAGTGCTTTTTTTGATTTCGCCGTCGTCACTGTCTATAACAAGCTAAAGCAGGCTGTACAAACTATTCCAGAGTTTAAAAACTTGATTTATGTTTTTGTACATGTTTTCCATGCAACTTGTGAATGTTTCTGAAGTTTTTGACATAAAATTGTTGCAATTATGACCGAAAATATGACTTTAGGTGATGTAGAATGGGGCAAAAATGGCAGATTGGCAGGAAAATGCATTATTTTGTGAAACAGTCTGTGAGCATAACTTACCTCAAAATCATCTAGAAACACATTTTTCCTAACATTTATGTCAATTTAAATGGTACTGGTACAAAATTCCACATGAATATCTTTATTTTAACTTGTTTTAATTGTTTTCCGTATTGGCTGAAATAATAGCAACGACAGTGAAATTTGATGAAAATCTATTACATTTACTTATCATTACAAATCCCTGTTATATAAAATCCCTGGTATAACATAGTATTTTATACTTATTTTTATACTAACTTTTTTTCAAAATTTTGTCTTGCATTTGACAACGTACTACAAAAATTAAGTACATTTTACATAGAAAATTTGTATTTATTTTCTATACTTCTTCTAGTGTTTAACTTATTTATTTACTCATGTTTGTATATTACAGAGTGCTAAACATGAAGTTAATGTACCAGTATTACGGACATTTGTAGAAACAATGTATACACCATGTGTAGACCTAACTATGAAGAGAAAACATTCACAGGTAGGTAACTGATATATCCTACCAGTAAATTTGTTGTTAGTGGAATATGCATTTAATTTTTTAATTAAGCTTTATATTCTGCATGGGTGAAAGTTTTCAGTATAAATGCTGATTTCAGTATCTTGAGAATGAATTACTCTTTGTAATTTATATGAAATCTGTATGTTTCAGTATTTTAAATGTAGAATTTCAGTATTTTCAAAACTTTTAACTTTCACCCATGAACTGTCTGTGACAAAGTGATTGACATCCCTTACTGATTTGATTTTCCTATTATGTTAGGTTATGTGACTACCACTTTTTTCTGCTTGGACTGAAGATAAATTTCAATTATTTGGACATTGTAACTTAAGAGTTTGAGTGTTGCTTTTTTATCTTGATCTATACAAAGTAGTCCAGACACTTTACCTGTCCAATCTAAATTGGTATCAGAATCTGGTCTGGCAGTCAGATTACATAGTGATGTAAACTCTTATATATTTGTTTTTCAGACTATGTTTCCATTGGTAACATGTTTATTATGTGTAAGTCAGAAAACATTCTTTCTCAACAACTGGCCGTATTTCCTCACTAATTGTTTAGCACAGTTAAAGAATAAAGATGCCAAGTTATCACGTGTAGCAGTAGAAGCTGTATCCAGACTTGTCTGGTATGTTGTACTTTATTATGTATTTGTTTTATAGAAGTCACTAATAATCTAGCCAGAAACCCCAACTGTACAAATATTGTAGTTTCTTGAGGGTGACCAACTCTCCTTGTTGGTTTTTAAGACAGATTGTGTTATAGAAGTATACAAGAGTCTAGTCTTCGATAAAAATTTGACAATGAGCAGCCAACAGCAAAGAGCCTGACCTGACTATGCTTGTGGCAAAGGCTTTCCATATTTGGCTCTGGCATTGTAAGGGTTCGGACATGTTTGTATTCAAAATCTTCCAGGATGCCTTGGTGTTGATTATTACACTTACAAGTAGGTGTCTAAATAACTTGAAAGTGTTACCTGTTATTTGGACAATCAATTGATGTTACAACACATTACTTACTATTTTGTTTTAATTTGATACTGTCATATGCAGTTTTGTCTGCAGAAAAGCACATTATTTGATATAAAATCACTCTTGGTCATTGGATTAGAAATCAATCTACTGGACCATTATCACTGGTCAAGTCATTCCTAAAAAATTCTTGTCCATGTAAAGCTTGATCTATCTACCGTTCAAATTAGTTTATACTAATTTATTTA
Organism: Mactra quadrangularis; assembly: GCA_025267735.1. Lineage (NCBI taxonomy): Eukaryota > Metazoa > Mollusca > Bivalvia > Venerida > Mactridae > Mactra > Mactra quadrangularis. The sequence goes on along the minus strand of CM046308.1, from coordinate 13,579,635 downwards.
ACTCAATTGTGAAACAAATTCGTACAAATTACATTAAATATATTCAAGTCTGCTTTTTAGTCCACCAGCACTGAGCTAGTTGGATAAAATTTCTTGCTCAAGGAAACAACTGGATAACTTTCAGATGGGATTCCAACCAACATTAAGCTGGCTATGCAATCAGCACCAGTCTTAGTTAATCATAAACTACTCAGCCAAGCTGCTTCTTGAATACATTCAAAGAACTAAGTTGAATATTTTTTGTGTGTTTATCATATTGTTATTAATAACATTGTTATAATTATAACAGGGTGTACATGGTACGTATAAAATGTGAGAGTAATCAGGTCACAAACAGTAGATTACAGAGTATCATCAGTAGTTTGTTCCCTAAAGGTCAAAAGGTTGTAACCCCTAAAGATATGCCACTCAATATCTTTGTGAAAATTATACAGTTTATTGCCACGGTAAGTTAGTTGTACATTTCTTAAAATCTCTTCTCTCTCCATGTTCTACACGGGGGTTAAATGACCCACACTGTTAGTGCACCATAAAATGAAACAATGATAATATTAATAAATCTCTGTTATTGTTTTTCATTGAAGACTTGTCATTAAGATACATGTATCAAGTCTATAAATTTTAGGTTGTAAGACTAGCCTCATTCTTGTAAATTCTGTTAGATCTGATGACTTTGTACTGGCTTTCATCCTTTACTAATTTTATCATTTTAAATGGGTTTAATGCTGTAGCAACACATTGTTTAGGTCATATAATGGCGGACAGTCAACCTACTCACTGTTCTTGTAAAAGCTAAATCTCTTGATTTAGCTGTTTACCAGTTACTAGGTGCATACTTCTGTCAGTAACTGACAATTGCCCCACATGATTTAGAATCAGTGGTAGAAGAGAGAATGGCTATCAAAATTATTTCTTGACCAAACTCATTGAAAGTATGCCCCAGCCAGACATCGAACCTATCAGTAGAATTTTGGACTTTATTTGTATAGCTGAAGGTTTTTACTTCTGATCTATATCATTGGATGGACCATATTGTATGTTTGCCTTGTTCATAATTGGTATAATTATTGCTCATTTATGTACTGTTCATAACTATTAAAAATCACGACTTCTTGTAGAATATTTCATGATATAATTATTATACATTCCAGGAGAGACTTGACTTTGCTATGAAAGATATTATTTTTGATTTGTTAAATGTTGGAAAGAAATCTAACTTTCTTATTCCTGAGGTATAGTTAAGCTTCATTGTTAAAAAAAATATTGATTTTGTGTTTTCTTTGAATTAGATGTTAAAATTTATCAGATGAAGCTAAAATAAACAATTTTCTTAGAAAATATGCATCCTTAATGCACTAAAACATAGAAATAATTTAAAAATAAATTGTTTTCAAAATGATTGCTCCTTGGATGTTAGTTTAAATCCAATAGACAATCCATTTTGTTGTTTTTCTTGAGCAGAAATTTAAGAGATCAGTTACTATGACCTTCTATAACTAATATTTATGATAAATTAGTCAATACAGTTAATTCCTTCCACAACAGCTTACTGTGTTACTATGTTCAATTAATATGTATTAAGATATGACTGTTTTTAGTGATATTTTTCTCTAGAAAAAGAAGGATGAATGTAGAATGTGGCAAAAAGCACTCAATGTACTTATGACCTCAGTATGAAAATAAAACTTTCCAAGTTACTCGCAGCCTTAATGCATGTAACTTAAATTCATTTTACATATTTTACAGAGAATGAGTATTGGTTTAAGAGCATTTCTAGTCATAGCTGATAGTCTACAGCAATGTGATGGGGACCCACCAATGCCTCAATCTAATACAGTCTACCCATCAGGGGCCACTGTCAGAGTGAAGAAAACTTTCTTAAACAAGATGTTAACTGAGGACACAGCTAAGAATATTGGGTTACATCAATATGTACCATATCTGTTGAAGACATTTGATTCAATGCTTAGAGCTCTAGATTTAAATGTTGGACGACCGCTATTGATGACCAAGGCTGAGAATGTGAACAAAGAACCTGAGGAATTGTTAACGTATGTATGATAGATAATATTTGTTTAGTATTGTCAATCTACTGGTTTATTCAGTCATCGCCTTAAATTTTCTTGAGCGCTAGCTCATTTTATTTTAAAGTTAATTTATCAGGGACAGAAGTCTAACTATATAAAATTAGCAATTTTTACCTGCACAAATCCATTTTCACTTGTCCATGGCTTGTTATGTTTTAGAGAAAAGATGGTTGTCAATTATAACAGCCTTTTATGTGTTCATTATTAAAATATTGATGAAGGAAAAATGTACTTGCCTATGCTAGAATTATAAAGTTCAAAAGTGTTCAATATAAGTGTATTTTACTTTATGGCTTCCATAAAATTATACAAAAAAATGTAATACTGTGCAAATTTTTTATCAAATAAATTTTTTAACTCGAATTGGATTTTGAATGCCTTGAAATATGGACATGTAGCGAAGTGCTTTACCAGTATATGAATGAAAACATGAATGACGTCAACTTCCCAGTGTTATTTATATATTATAGTGGGAATAAAACTTGAATGTCTCTAACTGTCCAATGTTATTTATATATTATAGTGGTGACAGAAAACCTAAGATGGATTTATTTCGTACATGTGTAGCAGCTATACCAAGATTGATACCTGATGGTATGACTAAAACAGAACTTGTAGAACTAGTGACTAGATTAACTGTACATTTTGATGAGGAACTAAGAGGGTAAATACTGGCTTTTATTTGATTTTAGTTCTCAATGAGATCAAGGCCTTTTGCTGTTTTTACCCAGGGATGGGGAACAAATCTCTAGTCAGTTATTTAGCATTTCCTACCTAACACTAGGGATTTCTCAAGTCAAAGGTTTTTTATACAGATTTGCAGTCACAAATTGTCATAAACAATTCATAGAAACTTAAAATCACTAAAAAACAGGGCATTATTAGGGATCCTGGTGGAATACCCAGTTAAGAATCACTGGAATTTCCATAAGTTTTTGGGACCTATGGAATGAGATCGATCCCATCTTAAGAAGTTTAGTGAAATCATTCCATGGTTGCTAGCTTCAAACAAGGAGAAGTTGATTAGTGTGAAGAGAATATGTTCCTGATTATTTATTTGTAAATATTACTGATTACTCCATACCACTATTATTGTATATTATATCTCTTTTACAGATTAGCATTTCAAGCATTACAAAATTTAATGCAGGAATCTGATATCTGGAAGGAACATGTAGTTAGAGGTATAATTTTATTCAGTCAATGAAACATACATAAGTTGCATTCCTTTGATTATGTATAAGAATTGTTTTGACTGTTTATTATCATGTTAAATCTGATTGATAATCAGTCTATGAAGTTTGTGGGTGTTCAGTTGCCCGGGACAACCAATTTCTAGTTCGGACAACCAAAATTTTATTTTGGGCAACCAAAGTTCTGCAAACAATATATAGTGCTAGTTGCTTAAATGACCTCTTCCAGCAACCACTTTCATATCCTAATTTCGTAGACTGGATAATTTATTTTGAGATTTTGGAGAGATGAGTTTAAAAACCATTTGTACTACTATTAGGGCTGCAACGATTCGATTGGATACATCGAAACTCGATTGCAAGGGCGCCGATTCGATTTCGATTCGGGACCCGCGAGTTTCGATTCGATACTGACTTTTAGCATGTTAACATAAGTTATAACGATAAAAGCAAAGGCTCACCTAAAAGACAAAGTACGTTGACAGTGAAACTGGGGTTAACTTTGTTACATTTCTCTAAAGTTTCCATTACGATTTAAGTAGCATGGAAACTCTGTTCCAAATATTTATTTACAGTATATGCCCCAACACTACGCAAATTGGGTCGGTGTGATTGAATTTTACCAGTCAAGTTTTGATGTTAGTTAATTCAAATTTCAATATATTTGCCTACAAAGCGTAGGTTTATGTTAAATGTACAGTAGTATATCAAGAACTGCATCTTTCTACAATTTATGCTCCATGCTGTTTATACTTTTTTAGTCGAAATTATAATACATTTTCGCGAACTTTACATTCGTACCCAAACCATTTCGTACTTGAAAAAAAGCAAATATTAATTTAGCAGATTTTCGAGTTTCGTGTTATCAAATTTCAGTAACACTTGTAGTTAGTCCATATTATTTAGTTTTAAGCTCAAATTAATGTATAAATGCATATTTGAAGTAAATTATATTAATAAATGAATCGAATCGAAAAAAATCGAATCGAAAGAAAAAGTATCGAATCGAATCGACTTTCCTGTGAATCGTTGCAGCACTAACTACTATCAATGTCACTCTTCTGTCCCCTGGCTGGGTGTATAGAAACTTAACCATTGCTCTAGTATAATAAATTTTTATTTAACCAATTTACACTAGTAAAAAATCTATTCTCTATTAAAGCTAGAATATAACTAACTTTCTGAATTCACTCTTTTGTGGGTTACCAGACATTAATATGATCACATGTTGATCAGGCACGCCATCATTGGCTCATACTGTAACCAGCTATCAATGGTATTGTTATGTTATTGATACAGGAGTCTAAATTATTACATATTTAAGACTGACAGAAATTTTATTCTTAGGCAAAAGTGTGCTTCAATTGGCTAATTAAACTCCATCTAATGTATTTTAATGGTAAATAACCATTATATTTATGAGGGCCGGTTAATGAAACATACATATACTTTCAGGTTTTGTACAGTTTATACAGAAGGATATATGTGACACTAATACACAACAACTTCAACAATTAGACAGTGCTCTACGTTTATTGATGCAACTTATTACTAAATATACCATGCAGAAAGTAAGTACATGTATTCAATTTTTTTTTTGTCAAATTGAAAATAATATTCACACTTTGTTTGACTTGGGGGGGGGGGGTCTGGAAATGTCCTGTCATAGTTTTTCCTACTCACAGTGACCTCAATTTTTGTATAGTGTTGAGGAAGCTTTGCTGATGTGATTACTAAAAAAGGAGGGTATTTCCCTTCTTATGGAATTACTAAGGTATTTTTTATTCTGGAGGATTGCAAAAGTTGTTGTGTCCTGAAATCATTATACCAATGTTTAGTTTGATCGTGCATTTGTTCCTATCAAACTCCAATGATGGCTATCCCTGTGTCGTAATTCCTGAGGTATTTAATGATTGGCAGTAGTACCCAACCCATAAAAAGTTAGTATTGAAACCATTATACTAGTATTTTTAGCTGCCTGACTACCTCAGTTGGTAGCAAGCAAGTCTACTGATTGAGGGGTCATAGGTTTGATTCCCAGGCAGGGCATACTTTCGTGGAGATTGGTCATGAAATTAATTCTACGTCCATTCTCCCTCCTAACTATGATTTTTAATTATGTAGGGCAGTTGTCTGTCAAGTGACGAAAGTATGCGCTTAGTAGTTGGTTAACAGCTAAATCCAGAGATTTAGCCTTTCCTGGAGGAGTGAGTAGGTGGGCTGACCGCGGTTATATGACCTATACAATGTGTTGCTATGGCGTTAAACCAAACAAACAAACAAACTAATATTTATGTATAATGTTATAATTACAGTATACCGGTATAACTGGAAGTCTTCTAGCTCTACATGAAGTAGAAGGTTTAGCTCTGGTCATGTTATGTAATCATAGAATTGTTACACGTAAACTAGCTGCACATTTATTGAAAGAAGTCAAACAAATATTCTCATCTGTACCAGCACTATCTACTGAACAGGTTTGTCATATTTTCATCATTTTTAATGCCTGCATGGCTAGCACAGTTTGAAGCACACTCATGACTGAGGGGTCGATTTCTGGGTGGGGCATACACTCGTGGAGCTTGGTCATGAAATAATTTCCGCTTTATTATCCCTTCTACCACTGACTTTTAATCATGAAGGGCAGTTGTCAGTGATTGATCAAAGTATGTACTAAGTAACTAGTTAACAGTCAAATCCAGGTTGACTGACCACCATAATATAACCTGTACGTGTTGCGATGGCAATAAACTCAACCAAAAAAATAATATTTTTATTCTTTGCTCCTTCCAGAGCTTTCCATATCACTCATTGAATATGATTATACATGTATTTCATGATTTTATTTTTTTCCCTCTACCCATGCTTTAAGAGAAGTACTTATACTAAGTGTATCATTTACAAGTTCTGTTGTCACTTGTATTTTAATGGGAACAGCACTGTATGCTGTATGAACAGGACTAATATTTTAAGTAAAACATTCATTTAAAAATACTCAGTCATAAAATCTAATTAGAAGCAAGGTGATATCTGCACCAGTAATAAAGGTCAATATTTATGTATTGTCCGTTTTTTCTCAACTGTCAAAGCTTGAATAATTTCACGGTAACTGAATGCATTGTTTTTATACTGGCGGCCTAATTGTTATCAAAAATATCTTGACTAAAACATATCATACGACATAAGAAGCTTTACTCAATCATAATACACACTTTCGGAAACTCGTGGGTGCATTACAACAATAATTTTAACAAACGCATTCACCGTGAAATTATTCATGTTTTGACAGTTGAGAAAAAACGAACAATATTATTGTAGGTTGTATGTAGAAGTTTACTAGAAGTGATGGATGAAGCTTGTCCTCTTGTTGTAGAAAGATTGCTACCATCTCTGGCACCATCTGAAAGGGTTTGTATATATTGAACTTTTTTCAACCACTTCTTTAGAACTTTTAACATTCACTTACAATCTGGTCAAAGGAAGTTTAAGAATTTAATCATATATCAACTGTTGTACTCTATGTTTGTTACAATTTGTGCCAAAGTCTTACAAGTCTATCAGTTAGCCAGGCTCGTAAAGACATGCTATCATTTAGCTGGACTAGGTGTCTTGAAATTTATTTTTCATGTGTGTGTTTCAGACCTTCTCAAATTTTATTGGACAAGGACTGACATCTTAGGCATAGTCTAGATTGATGTTAGAAATCTTAGAAAAATATGCATTTCCTACACTTAGCAATAAAGAGAAGTGTGCTTAAAAGACTCATTATAAATGATAAAGTAAATTAAGATACCACTTTAGAATATAATTTCATATATCTTGAAGGTAGTCCTTTTAAGAAAAATTCTCATTGATCTTTATTTTAACTTTCTGTTTTACAGACATTTATACTGAACTCATCTAGTGTTGACTTACAATGGTTATTAGAAAGATCAGCAAATGTTTGGAATAGCTCCCATGACAACCGTACAGAGTCTCATTCTGAATCTAACTTCTCTAAACTTGATCCATGGATGCAATGTATAGCTATGTTTGTATCTAAGGACTTTGCTATGATGTCTTGTCCACTGGCTATAGCTCATGCTTGGCCTATAGTGTACACCAGACTTAATGCGCTATACACATTACTTGATCCCAAGTGAGTATTTTATGTTGTAGATTTCTTTTCTTGGTGTGCTTATCAATTTTGCTATGTTTTGTCCTTTACACTTCTAATATTTTTCACACAGTCATTCTAATTACTTGCTTGCTTCAGCTCATTGATAAGGAAACTTATTTTCATCTTTTTTTCTTCACTTGAGGTTTGATTAATGCCTATATAAGACTTACTTCCTCAATAATTACTGAAAACAACTTTTTGATTATTCAAAACTATAAACACTGATCTCAAATATAGTTTTTTTGTGAATGACTACTTTTCATGTTTGTTGATTGTAATGGGATGAAGTTAATCAACTGCTTAATCTTTGAGTTACCATCATTTATACATGTTAATCTCCAAGGTCAATAGCACAGTTTGTAGCACTCCGGGATTTCAAATATTGATCCCTAAAAGAGATACAGGATCAAATTACACCCAGGATAATTTTATCCTGTAACAAGGTATATGGAGAAGTTGCTGGGCTTGTAGAAGGGTAGATGTGCACTGATTGATTATAGACAAGCGTCCACAAAGGCTAGGTTATGTGAGCTGGCGTTCATAATATGACCAAAATTGTGTTGACACAACATTAAAACAAAAAAAATGAACACTTATTAGTAATTCTATTAGTTTAAAGCTAGTTGGTGAAAATATTTCATTTAAAGCCCCTTTATCAAGACTGACACTTTCATTTTATGAATTTTATATTTACAGTAATATGATCAATGAGAATAGAGCATCATCATTTATAAGATCTGGTAGCAAGAAAACACCAACAGAAAAAGATCATCATATGCAACTATGGCAGAATTATGTAATATTAGCCTGCAGTGTAGCCCAGACTACACCTATCACTGATATTGTACAAAATATTGTACTACCTGAACCATGGTATGTTACTATATGTTATATTAGCCTTTAGTGTTGCCCAGACTACACCTATCACTGATATTGTACAAAATATTGTACTACCTGAACCGTGGTATGTTACTATATGTTATATTAGCCTTTAGTGTTGCCCAGACTACACCTATCACTGATATTGTACAAAACATTGTACTACCTGAACCGTGGTATGTTACTTTATGTTATATTAGCATGCAGTGTAGCCCAGACTACACCTATCACTGATATTGTACAAAATATTGTACTACCTGAACCATGGTATGTTACTTTATGTTATATTAGCATGTAGTGTAGCCCAGACTACACCTATCACTGATATTGTACAAAATATTGTACTACCTGAACCGTGGTATGTTACTTTATGTAATACAAAATATTGTACTACCTTAACCATGGTATGTTACTATATGTAATACAAAATATTGTACTACCTGAATCATGGTATGTTACTATATGTTATACAAAATATTGTACTACCTGAATCATGGTATGTTACTATATGTAATACAAAATATTGTACTACCTGAATCATGGTATGTTACTATATGTAATACAAAATATTGTACTACCTGAATCATGGTATGTTACTATATGTTATACAAAATATTGTACTACCTGAATCATGGTATGTTACTATATGTTATACAAAATATTGTACTACCTGAATCGTGGTATGTTACTTTATGTAATACAAAATATTGTACTACCTGAATCATGGTATGTTACTATATGTTATACAAAATATTGTACTACCTGAATCATGGTATGTTACTATATGTAATACAAAATATTGTACTACCTTAACCATGGTATGTTACTATATGTTATACAAAATGTTGTACTACCTGAATCATGGTATGTTACTATATGTTATACAAAATATTGTACTACCTGAATCATGGTATGTTACTATATGTAATACAAAATATTGTACTACCTGAATCATGGTATGTTACTTTATGTTATATTAGCCTTTTAATAAACATATGTGTATGTAGTGTTCATCAAAAGTTTAAAGACATTTCAACTTTGGTGGCCTACTAAAAATATTTTAGTATCATAAACTATCATATGTCATGTATCAATATCAAATATTGTAGTAACAATGATTAAAGTAGTATATATTATTATACAGCCATGGTATTTTGTTTTTGGAACGATGTCCTAAGACATCGTTCAAATGGTAACAAGAAAGTATAAGATTACTCTTTTCACGCTTCAACAATTTTCAACATAGACAAAGAGGCGTAGTTCAAGCGTGAAACTCATTAACATCTCATTTAAATGTAATACAACGCTGGCTTGTGTTGTCGTTCTTGAAACTCTTCAGGAAAAGGGAGGTTACTCTCAGGACATACAAATTTTGCAATGGAGACGGGACAACTCAACCCGTAGACAACTCAGACCGTGACAACTGCAAAGATTACTTGTTGGAGTAAAAAGGGCCTACGATGTTTTTGACAATGCCTGTTATATGCGTAGCATAATTACATCATTCGATAGTTATAAACAATATTAAATGATCGTATTATATTATGATACTTATGTCAATACATTAAGGACGATTTTGGTAGTTTTTGTGCGCACCGTTCTGTGCATATCTAAAACACGACGTCAACGTTACAAATAAGGCAGTGGCTAGAGTTACGGTACCGTAACTCTAGGCCCAGGTTCTAGAGTTACGGAAGTTGCGTAACTGTAGACAACCCTGCCAGGTGGCTAGAGTTACGGAAGTCAAATAACATGCGTATGTTTCAACTTTAAAACGTCGAAAAACTTGTTTAAATTCATTATTACTCGAAATAAACAAATATTTACCGACGTGACTTATCCAATTGTTATTACACCCGCCATTTTGGATATGACTAATACTCTTACCAGGTGTTTAATATATGGCGATATGACGTTGTCGTCTTCAAAGTGTCACATTAAAAGTTTACTTGAGCGATTTTAAGTTATAGAGTTTGATTATAATTTGGAATGAATATGTATAATTTTGTACTGAATTTTAAGCAAATATTTATAGGAAATAGACGATTCTTAGAGTAATTTTAATTGTGAATAAATTGCAAGTGCAAAACGTTAATTTGACTTATATTTCGTGAACAAAAATGGGAATGTAGCTTGATGCAAAAGAGCTTAGTACTTGGGGGAAAACCTTAAATGAATTGTTAGAAAGTCGATGTTTTTGTGAAAAAATGCAGCTTGTCATTCCACACCAAATCAACGATCTCGTTAAAAAATACCCATTGATAACCAAAAATGAGAAGTTGTCAGCTCCTTGTGGTTAAAGAAAATAGTCAAGAATAATCTTTGGTTTGGTGAGATGGCTGCTGTACATGACCCTAAAATGTGTTGATGAAAATTAATTCTTTGACTGGTTTATTTTGTTTGATAAAGTAAGATAAACCTTGCCATGAGCAAACCACTTGAGAAGTCTAGTGCTATGCTTTTGTTAAATTCTGTTAATTGATACTTAATACATTATTTTATTGATGATATACATAATTATATATTCTTTAATCAAAAAATAAGTTCAGGACATCGTTCCTCCAGCACTCCAGTGCTTTGATTTTATACCCCCGCTTCGAAGAAGAGGGGGGTATACTGTTTTACCCTTGTCCGTCCGTCCATTACAAAATTTCTGTCGCAGTTTTCTCAGCAACTACATCATGCAGCAGCCTAATACTTTGCATATTGCTTCATCCCATAGTCCCATGTGGTGTAAAGCGATTTCATGCTCCTTGCTCATCTACTTCCTGTTTGTCGCATATTTTTAGATTTTGGCTGGGGTATCACTAGTGAGCATTAGCTCACAGATTTACTTGTTTTGTTTTGGTTTGATTTAGAGCCGTACCAACACATTGTATAGGTCATATCATGACAGATAGTCAACCTACTCACCATTCCTGGAAAGGCTAAATCTCTGTATTTAGCTGTTAACCAACTTCTAAGCCCATCATTTCATCAGTGACTGCCAACTGCCCTACATAATTAAAAAGCATTGGTAGGATGGAGAATGTCCGTAGAAATTATTTCATGACCAAGCTCCACAAAAGTATGCCCTGCTTGGTCATTGAACCCATGACCCTCTCAATCTTTAGACTTGCGTGCTACCGACTGGGCTAGCAGGGCAGCTCCATAACATGACAGAAACATTGTTGAAATGTATAGATTATATTATATATAATTTTATCCTGCCATATTTCAGTACATTGAGTGATGAGAAAACAGAAAAGATATCTAATGTTAGTACAATGTTTAAACAACTTGTACCATTAATTAAATGTGAGAGTGCTGATATGAGAGATACTATAGTTAATGGTCTAGGATACACTAATCCTGCTGTATTCAAGTAAGTCTACTTTTTACTTGTTTATCTATTTATATCTATTTTGTTTGGTTAATTTGACAATTAGTTTGTTCCTAGGTCAAGGATTTTAGGCTAAACCTAGCGTAACCTATTTTAGAATAGATGTCTGGTGTGTTTTAACAATTGCATTTAAGTTTTTTCTTTACCATATATTTCTGATATTTATTGTCAGATCTTTATGAAACTTCATACACTGATAACATATCATGTGATGAACAGAATTAGAAAGTATCCACAACTCTACCTGGCCTTATTATGGATTATTTCCCTTTGTATTTTTTTAGTTAAAGTTTTTAATATGTTGGATATCTCTGTCATTAATGGTCTGATCTTGATGAAAATCTGGCTTTAATGTGGTTTCCACATTACATTTCTTGTTTTCTATATTAATTAAAGGACAACATAATCAAATCCAAACAAAATGTTTTTTTGAAGATTATATTCAAACAATATATTTGTTTAAGTATACATGAATAAGCATCAGTTTACAAACAACAAGTTTGCAAGTATAAGTGGGAGTAATTATCACTAGTAACAACAAAATCACGAATTGGTGATTTTTCGACATCGCAATTTTTCGACATTTTTTGCATAATTTTTCATAATTCAACCGTGTAATATAAGGTATACAATGTTTACATACTATTTATATGTTTTTCAGAGAACTGATGGAAGAGTTGGTGCCTCTATTGAAGGAAGCTATAGAAAGAAAAGCAGAGAATGTTAAAAGACGTAGAAAACGTGATATGTTCCGTGTACAGTTAGCTCATATATTTGAACTTATGGCTGAACATAAAGCTTTTGCTCAAAGGTAAGAAATAAATATTACTTATTGCATTTATACAGCTCCTATAGTATGCTCTGCTGTTCTATGTACTCAGGTTTGCATGTAACCAAAATAGGCATGTGGGCTACATGAGCCAGCTACTTATTATATACTTCACAAAGTAAATTTTATGAGTAGGAATTTTCTTAACTATATCTTAATCAAAATGATCAGATTCTCAAAAAGCCTCTTTTCTATATAAAATTATAAAGATAGCAATGGGAAATTTAGTATTCCCATCATTTTTATATAAATTTTCTCCCCATATTTCAGTGAGTCAGCTGTAATTGATGACAATCATTGTTTAACTAAAGTATTTGTTGAGTATATAGATGGTGCAAGAATCTATCTAGAAGGTGAAAGTGATCGTGACCTACCTACATTACAAGATATAAGATTACATTTTAGTAAATTTGTTAAACATCTTATATGTAATACACCAGGTATGTTGATCCTGATTTTATTTGTTTTATTATGTATTTTCTATAAAAAGAAGTAGTCAAGTACATGTTTGTTAAAAAATATCCTCTGTTTTGGTATGTGCTCTTTCTATGTAAAGAGATGTTCAATTATTTTACACAGTTAATATCCTTTGATATCCCAAAACTATTTTGCTGAAATTTTGAGTTCTGTATCCTTTGACTTCCAATAACATGCAGACTTGCTTTTATCAGATAAAAGCCCACATTTAGACTTTGGGTCAGGATCAATATGCCAGTTTATACTAAAACTGCTAATACCTTCGGAAACCCTTTATCCAAAGAATAGCATCAACTTTCATACTTCCTTATTCAATATTTTGGGGAGCATAATGCTTGACCAAAGCTTACTTGTTTTTAGCTTTCATATTTTTTTTTATGTTACATCTGTCATCGGGATCATAAATGTCACCATGTAGCACACTAGCAAAATTTGAGAGCTGTTATTACATCCTCTCATCCTTATAAGGATATAATATTCAATTTGAAATACTAAACTTTACTTTGAAATAGTTATTTTGTATTTTAAGGAAGCTCCTGGTTTTAATGAATTCAATCTGGTGATGGAGAGTACTAGAAATCTTATTTTGTATAACAATATCGTTTAGTCATATTGGTATACATGTATAACTGTTGTTTTATTTCTAGGTGAATATAAGCCAACATTACTTACTAGAGATCTAAGATATAGTCTGTTTGATTTGTTTGCTAGTTGGAGTGGAAAATTTAGTCATACTTCAAGTTCCATTGATAAAAGGTATGGAATGTGATTTACATAATTAAATACAACCCTGTATAGCTTGTACAGTGAACAATGCTAATTTTCATACTTTTACAAGAAATACATGTTTTCACAATGGGTATGAAATTTACATGACATTAGTATCAAAATAGAGGCTGAATCAGAATGCTATATTTTACTGCTAAAAAGCAAAACAGAGTTATGCGGAGTAAGAACAAAGTAAAATCTTATTGCATGACACATAGCATAAAAATAAATCAACTAAAAGAATACTGTACTTACATATTTTCATGACAATATATGTACTTCATACCTTGTCTTGCGTAACAATACTGAACGTACTGAAATTGTATGTATGTATATGTATGGTTCCTCCCAAGGGGTGAGGCTTTGTGTTACGTAATTTCATGTAGTGTGCATTTGATATTTTAGGTGGATTCATAGATATTTTAGGATAGTGTGAATTAGGACTGTCACAATATACCTGTATATTGCAATATGCAGCTGTGGCAATATGTAACACGGTACAAATTCAACATATTGGTATTAAGAGATAATCTTTATTTCATTGGAAAATTCTTCTGTTTGCGAAATAAAATGAAAGTTGCGAAAATCATCTTTTCTATGGTTCATTCAATTAAAATTTAAGTTCCAAGAATTTAACTAATTGGGATGGATGCATTTGGTTGCACAGAACTTGTGCAAATATGTTCTTGAATGGAATACTTTGGGACAGGAAGTTATTAAACAAGTATGGTTTCCAGGAGTTTTATTGCTATGATATTCTGTAGCTGTGAATGTAATACATGTATTTTGTAGGTTAACCAAGGATGATGGGTGTACAGAGCTAGAACTAGCAGCAGTACGTGCTATGTCAGCTGTCGTCTGCTGTGGTCCTGTATTTGATGTAAATGGTTTAAATGATGATGGATATATTTATCATTGGTTAGATACATTACTTAGTTCCCATGACGACAGGGTTAGTATCATAGCAATAAGTTATATGATTTATATTGAAAATTTCATCCATACATTTTGTGGATAGTTTTATTGTATCTATGCATTTGCCTTGACCAACTTGTGATTTTATGTTACACTCAGTACTGATTGATTATGATGATGGAAATCAGTCTATGAATTTATTGTTAAGCATATGCCAAATATGTTATTGTCATCGGAAAAAGCAAGGCCGTAGCTATGCATGGATGTATAAACCTGAATTAGAATAATTTATAATAGAGAAACCAACAATACACTTGTAAAAAGTATCATTTTCTAAGTAATATGCAATATACCTTGTTCGTAGATACTGTGTTTTTAAATAGGAGCAGTGCCGGCTGTCTGTGCTCCTTATAAGGTGTGAGGATTATTCAGTAATATTTGCCAATTTTAATTTCTCTGTTGGTATATTACATGTTATATGATTGGTTCTGCAATGTGTTGAGTTGATTCAAGCACCAATCAAATTTCTTGTATTGAAATCTTTTAGGGACTTTGTAACTTACAGTGTGAATTTTTTAAGAAATGACAATCTATGAATTTACTATTTGACATTTTCAGCTTAAAAATGCTTGTCTGGTCATTGAATTTATTTGTATATTGTGACTTAGCTAACTTTTTAGATGCCTGACTAAAACCAATTCTTAATTTCGCAACTTATTGGTATTATTGTAGAAACAAGATTTTTCACATTATTTGTATGGATGAAATTTTCATCCATATTGTAGTATATTTGATCTGATAACTCTTAGGGTTTGGGAAATACACATTTATGATTATATTTTAATGTAATGCTCTTAACTTTTATAGCACTTTAGACTTACTACAGATACTAACATTTTTAGATATAAAGGTGTCTATCATTTAAACATTTCTATTATGTGGTGGGTTAGGTTAGATCATTGTGTAGGTAACAGTAGGGGTCAAGAAGTTTATATTTCATTTACCTTTTTACATAATAATTATAATGATTATTATATAGTTTTCTTAGTTAGAATTAAGGCTGGCCTGAGGTTATATATCATTGTTATTGCTTGGTTGGTTGGTTAAAACTTAGCTTTGTTTTAACAAAATTTGTAGTAAATAAAAGATTTTTACATGTATTTGCAAGACTATACTCTTTTGAAAGCAGTATTTGATAATACTTCCTAACCTTATGTTTTAACTGCTGTAAGAAATTGCTGTTCGAGATAAAAATTGGATTTTGGGGTATAGTTTAAAGTTTACTAACCTGAAGACAAATTAAGGACCTTATCCCGTATGCATATCATCAATTGAAGGTACTAGGGGTCATGAATTTGCTGTATTTTCTATCTCAAAATTTATTATCTCAAAACTACAATTTTAGGATAGAACTTTGAGATCTAAGGTAGGTAATCCTAGCCTGATTGTTTTTTCTGATCTTGAACAAGAGTTGCTGTTCTTACTTGAAGCTCTTTTTTGCTTTGAATGTTTGGGATTCTATAGTTACTCAGTATTTAATATAGATATGCTGTTTAATAGCTTGCTAGATGAGTGGACTTGAATTATAATATTTGATTATTGAAGCATTAGCTGCGCTATTTGAATCAATTGACAAATTTTGATCTTTTTAAGACTTTCGAAAAAGGGGCTGAATTATATGAAATATATAACACACTCCATGGGTGAAATTGTTCTCAATTGATCCTGAAATTCATGATTTTTGGGAACCTGAGAAAGGGCACCTTTTATGTGTAAATTTTCGTGATATACATGAAATTTAAGAATTTCAGTGATTTTAGAATTCTGCTTTCACACATGAGGTTTCCCATTTACAAAAGTATAAGTGATTAAATATTTTACTGAAATTAGTCTAGTTTGGATGGTTGAATATCCCTGGTTATTTATCAATTTTTTGGACTTTCAAACTTATTGCAAATTGATGACAGCATTCAGTCCCTTTATCCTTAAATTCAGATTTCCAAACAGTTATGTTCTTTGAAAAGTTTGAATGATTTAAATAGCACAGCTTATATTATAACTTTTTGTAGAAAAGTAGAAAACAAAGCATTTTGGTATTGATATGAAATCCCCAGATATTATCATTAAATATTTACATTCCAAAATATACAATGTGCATGAAAAAATATATATTGACCAACAAATTAAAGTGCCTCAGTGAACAAAATTACTTGTACAAAAAAATTCCTGGATGAATAAAATTACATACAAAGAAGCTGACAACACACAATAATCAAGGCAAGTTGATGTTGCTAGGAAACACAGATATGTTACTGAACTACAAAGTGTAATATTGCCAGACTATAGGGTCTATAAGGGAGTATATAAATATCTTATAGGTTCATCTAGTTATTCTTGAGGCTTGCCTGAAACCATTATTTTTGTTTGTTTTTTTTTTGGGTTTTACGGCACACCAACACAGAATGGTTATATTGCGCAAAAACCATCATGTTATGTGGGCGAGCATTAAGAACTACACGTCAAGTCATTCTTTTCTTTTAGTAGTTACTTGTCCTTATGAAAGCACTGAGTTCATGTAAGGTTAAGTTCTATTATACAGAACACTTCAATTATTTCAAAATCATGGGATTGTACTATTTTTACTCAAAAATGCTTAATTTGAGACCATTAATTTTGATGGTTTTGCTCATGGAACTGTAGTATATCTTTGTTCATGAGATACTGTGGAGAAGATGGCAAGCACTGGGTTGTAAAATTGTGATAATCAGGGATGATTCCATAACAATTTTATGATAATATACAAATGTAGTATTGTAATTAGGGGTGTAAAGGTTAACAGATACCATTTAATATTGCAATACCAATTCTGATGGATTTTAACAAGTTCATTTTTCCTGAACCAGTTTTGTGGTTAAGTGCCATGCTGATTGTTGTAATCAGAATCTGAAATTCAAAAATTCGAAAACCTTTTTAATGTGCTGGAAATAATCATATTGAGGTTTTGTAGATTAAACATTTTGTCAAATCAGTAATTCTCTTCGAAAATGTTTTCAAACTATACATTTGCTAACACCAGAGTCCATTTTTAGCTGAAATTTTCATCAAAAAAATTTGGAATATAGTTTGGCGAAACCTGGGCTTGGGCTTTAGGGCGTCTGCTGTCGTTAATAATTGCATTAAAGTTATTCTTTACCATATATTTCTGCCATTTATTGTCAGATCTTTATGAAACTTTATACAATGAAAACATACTATGTAATGAACAGAATTAGGCAGTAACCATAACTCTACCTTGCTTTATTATGGATTATTTCCCTTTGTAATTTTTGCGTTAAAGTTTTTAAATCCGTCTTTAATGTGGTTTCCATATTACATTTCTTGTTCACAAATAATTCAAACAAATGTATAAAAAGAGATTATTTTAAAATACACATACATAATATGTGATGATGATTCATTAATTCCTTCTTTGCTTGTCTGCGCAAAAACCCATTAGTATTGCAGTAAATTGCAATATGGGTTTCGTGTAGATGGTTTTTATGGTATTGTTACACCCCTAATTGTAATATCATACAGTTTGCTATGACAGTCAGTTGTTAGATCACTTATACAGATCTTTGATAACAAGAGTTCTTGAACAGTTCTTGAACATTTTAAGAGCAGTTCAGGTACAATTCTTGAACTATTCTTGAGCAGTTCAAGAACTTCATTTGAACTGCTCTTAAAGGTTTTGCAGGGGAGATTCATTTGTATCATTGTATAATCAAGCTAAAACAGGCTTATGAGGCTAAAACGGGCAAAATTGATGGCATTATATGGGCTGTATATTTTCATTGTCACAAGTGGAATTCTTATTTCCTTAAGGCATGGACATTTCTAATGGGTAATATTGGTATCAATACTTATTACTCAGTTATTTTCTTTTTAAGTTTTATTTCTTAAATTCTGCATGGAATTTAGCCCGTTTTAGCCTTGTTCACTCGCTGTAGAGGGTTTCCTGGTGTGATTTTGAGTCACTGTACAATTCTAATATAAGTAGGCATTGTCAGAACTGCCCAAGAAACTTTGCTGGTGTTTGCAGGTACAAGATTTGTATATCAATATTGATAGTTTTATCACTATTATTATTACTATTATTATTTTATTATTATACACCCAGATGAAAGAAGAGGTAAGAGTCTTGATTCAAGTTGAGAGATTTATTGCTTTTCCCTTTGTCATATTTATTGTGTTTTTTTGTTCAATGGTAATTAACCCTCCCCTGAAATCTGTTGTCCTGAAATTTAAGAAAAAATAATTGACTGTATTACTTTAAGTCTAGTTTCTGATATAATTACACACTCCTTTTTGTGGTTTGGAATAAAGTGTTGATCTGTCAGCATTTTTTCAGTCCATTACCTGTTGTTTTGTTTAAAAAATATGGGAAACCTATTTTTTTCTTGTAAAAATTTGTATCAGAATTTGAGGACTGGCCTTTTTCCCAAAGTCTGTAATTTTATATGACAATTGATTATGATAGCTTGAGTTACATTCATGTAGTATAGTTAAACCAATCTCTAATTTTTATTTTTATTTACTTTTTATAGATATACCCATTTTGTAGTTGTCTTTTCTATCCAATTTTGTTTACAATGCTTTTGTAAATTAGATTTGAATTTTTCTATTTTTAGATTTGAAAATTAATTTTTTCATGTAATTGTTTCTCCCTTTTATTGTTTTTCATTAGAATTTTATCTTCTATTTTTCTCTTATTTTGTACTAGCCTCTGTCTTGATCATGTTGTAACCTGAATATTTGAAAACTGGACCCTTTATCTGATCAAATCTCTGAAGTTTACTCCATGTTATGTATTCTTTGCCCAATATTTGTTGTGTGTTCTTAAACATGTAACTGTTATGTGCTGATGTATCTGTTATGCTCTCTTGTGCCATTCACCTTAAACGCAGATGGTCCTTTTTCTACAAATAATGTGCACTTGGTATTGTAAGTATGACCTTTGCCTTGTAAAGCAGTTATGGTCTTTGCTTCAAAAAGCAGTTTTGATCTTTTCTCTGTGAATGTTAAATGATCATAGCTTTGAAACTGCCTTGTGTTTAGGCCTTATATTTGTTCTGTTTGGAAACTGCCTTGAGTTTAAGCCTTATATTTGGTCTCTCATATGAAAAGAAAATGGCTTGTGCTGTTTGGTCTCGTACATGTTTTGTATGTATTTTGTCTACAGTCTAGCAATATTTTTTGCATTTGCATAAAAATGTCATGTGCCCTTTTATATTTAAGTGTGATGTACTGTGTCTTTTCCTACGTTAAAGAAATGAACCCTAATACCACAGAAATGTCATGACTGTGCTTTATACCCTGATAATGTATTGTGTCATATCCCACAAATGCCATGTTTCAAATGCCCCTTGACATTGGTGTGTTTTTGTCCTTCATTTATCCTTCATTTTCTCTGTAAGTTTAAATGGGCAGAATTGTTTTCGTTTACTCCATAATTATGCTATTTTTGTGCCCTTTGTTTATTAACTATTTTTTTTTAATATGTATGTTCCCATATGTTTGTCTCTTTATAAAGGTCACCACTGTTAAATGTGTAGCTGTGTATGAGATTAGATTTTTGATTAGGAACTCAAGTTGATGTATTTTGCTAGCTGAAAAACTTAGTTTGTGTTAGAATTATGTACCTGTGTGAAACAAACTTAAGTTAAAATGAAAATGTGACTATGTGTGTACACAAAACAATAGAATTTAATTTGTGTTGCATATTTTCCAGAAATTATGTGTAAAATCACTTCCTTCTGCATGTATGCATCCATTACAAACAAACCTTATTCAGCTGGAAGAAACATAAATTTTGAGTTCTGAATTCATGAACTGTTATTTTGAGTAGGTGTTGTTTTTGTCTCTTATGGAACATAATATTTTTAATACATTTTAAACCCTTGAAGTAAAACTACAGGATGTATTATGATGTGGCGCTTGTCTGTCTGTCTGTTAGTGCACCTGTCTATAACAATTTCATGTCTGCTCAAGAACTGGCTAACTATAAGGCTCACATTTATAATAATCTGTTGGAAGCTTGGCCATAGGCAGTAGTTGGCTCCTTATGATGTTTGTGTCATTGGGTTGAATGTTTTTAAATACAATTATTGATCATCTGGTTGATTACTTGAAAACCTGCGATCTTTGACAGTACCAACTTAGGCATATAATCCTTGTGGAGTGGAGGGTGGAGTCCCCCTTGTATTGATAATTTGGATTTGTCATTTATTTACATTATTACAGCCTTTCTATGTAAGATGTTAAAATCCTTATTTTGATAATTGAGCTTTTTTAGGTTTTCTGTTCAGTCCAAATGGCCATACTTATCTAACTGCTTTCATTTTATAAGGTATAGATCTGAAGAATCACCAAAAGTAAAAATTTTGTAAAAACAGGCTGTTTTTTTTTCATATAAATAATATGAAAGATTAATGTTTCAAAAATGATATAATTCAGGTTTTAAACTCAATTATTATTAATCATGGTGTATAGTAGATAAGCCTTAATTTCTTGGTTGTATTGTATTGTATGATATTTATATATGTTATAAATATTTTCAGGAGAATTTTTGTGTTTGTGAATATTTCTGTGTAAGGTTCTAAATTTCATGTTGTAAACAAAAATACAATGTACACACAAATTGCATGTCATAACTACATTATCACATTGCTCACTTTCTTTAATAATTTGTGTTTATTTTTATATCAAGTTGTAACGATGGACCTTTAGATGAATTTACCCTATAACTTATTTAAGGAAGGTTTTCAATTACATTTTGTTCCTTAAACACATTGTTGATTAAAGAGGATATTGAGCCCATTTAGTAAGGAAATCACTAAGCAGCACTTTGTCCCAAGTATTCTTTTTTACACCAAATAGAATAAGTATCATGCAATATCAAATCAAGGATACCAGGAGGCAAAGCCCTACATGTAGCTAGCAATATGCTTAGGCAACAGGCCCATGGTAATGTTTGTGGGTCGATGTATTATTTATAAATTTATAATTAATATTAAATGACAGCTATGGGGCTGTTTAAATCAGTAGAAAAATGTTCATCCATGATCTCATTCACATACTGAGTGACAAGTCCATTATAAAAGTACATGTATATGCATGATCTATTATATGACCAATTCTTTTTATCCAAGTATGCTCTATGCTTCTTTTGTTTGAGATATTTTTTTTGTTTTCATTGTTTTTGTTGTATAGCAAATATTTGAATGCAAGAACTCTTTCATTTTAATAGCTTGTTTTGGATAACTTGAAGCATTATTTACATGGAATATAGCTTAGACTTGTCTCAAGTTAACCTAAAGAAACCTATATCATTATTTTCACTTCATTTTTTCATCCCCCATTTTTAGTTTTTATATACTCATCTCATACTTTATTTCATATAATCAAACAGCATGACAATCATTTTATACTCCCGTCTTTGAATTTAGCGGGTCGTCTGTAACCTGATCCACAAAAATTGCTGTCAGTCCTAACCAGTGATATTTAGAATGTAAGTGGTCCGACAGTCCACCAACTTCTTATGGACACCATTTTCCTAATTCAATACAAACTCATACAATTACCAGAAATTTTATGTATGAAAAGTAATTTGTTAAAAATCTGTTAAATTTAGATATTTTTCTGTTTGTGTATTGTTTATTTGAGAAATATTTATAAATCATTAAAATGCACAGCATATCTTGAAAAACCATTAAGATTTTTTCTGTAAAATTGCATTGGGTCCAGTTAAATGTCCAGAGTAAATTAAATTATGATGTTATAACTGTATTCAGTTAAAACTAAAATTTAAGTAAAGGATTTAAGGTCAAGAACAGAACAAAATTTTATGTTTGAATATCAGTTTTGTTTTTACCTTCTATGTTATTGAGATGAATCTCAATCTCAAGTTTTCAACAATATTTATGTATTTTACAAACATCTACAAATACATAAAACATTAAATTGAAACCAGTGAATGCTTCAAATTAGATAAGTATTGAATAAATTGAATTGATTTGCACTGACATTTTTTAATTGATCTTGCATTTGACTATCATTAGTTAATAGTTCATTTACATTATAATTGATATTTTTTGTATTTCCTCATTTATTATAATGGAAATAAAACTAAGCTGTGAAATTTCTCACTGTATTCACATGTTGAAATTCATGTACTAAATGTATGTTTTATTTATTATATTTGTAGATATATGAGTTAGCTAAGGAGACAGTTGTATTATTGTTAGATTTTAACTCTGACAATCAAGGTTTATTAGACTGGGTGATTGATAGATGTTATACTGGAACTAATGAAGTGTCTGATGGATGTTTTAATGCTCTGGCTGCTGTATTCCAAGCTAGGTAAATATAGTTGTCTTTGATTTTCATATTGACTCACTTGAGTTTTACAAGGGCTTAAAGGTACTAGTTCATAGATTAAGTTTATTTTTTCTATAATTTCAAAATACCATTCAGTGTCTGTAATTGTGTCAAAAAAATATTTCTTATTATTTATAGACAAACTGACCTATATGTTGCAAGAAATATACAATAAATGTCACAAAAATGCACTAAAACTGTCTATACCGTGACATACAGGGTAGATTTTTACTACATGAAACACCATCATTTGTAGCTGTATGTCAGTTTGCACTAAAATTGTCATAATCAAAACACTACTTTCCTGCTTCCAAAAATATTTCCATACAATTTTGACAGTTTTAGAAAAGTTGGTTGATATCTGTGAATGAGTACCTTTAACTGGAAACTGTCTTTTTTCTGAAATTTTAATAATGACTTTTTTACTACTGATAGTAAGGTTAAGTGAATCCTACCACTGGTTTGTTGCATCCCCCATGTTAGCAGTTATAGTTCCTTTAACAATATCTGTTAGAATTGTCAGAAATGATTTTATCTCTGGAGTTATCGAGAGATTTTAAGTCTTTGATGAAATTGTATGAAAAAAATTGCTTTATCTGAAACTATGGCACAATTGGGTTATTTATTATTGGTGTTTTAGCATCATTTAATAGTCTAAAAAGCTTAAACTAGTAGTTTAAATTATGCATCTTGTATATGATTTGCCCTGGCTCTAGATGTCATCGAAATAGAAATTAAAACTGCAAAATCATTTTGTTTTGTTATGTCATGATGATGCTATGGTATTGTATGTAACTTAATTATACCCCCGCTTCGAAGAAGAGGGGGGTATACTGTTTTACCCTTGTCTGTGCGTCCATGCGTCCGTCCGTTACAAAATTTCCGTTGCAGTTTTCTCAGCAACTATAACATGCAGCAGCCTAATACTTTGCATATTGCTTCATTCCATAGTCCCATGTGGTGTAAAGCGATTTCATGCTCCTTGCTCATCTACTTCCTGTTTGTCGCATATTTTTACATTTTGGCGGGGGTATCACTAGTGAGCATTAGCTCACAGCTTTACTTGTTTTACCTTTATTTCAGAGAGTATCCATGTGACCATGTAGCAATGTTAAATCTTGCCATATTAAATGTTGGTAATCCTAGAGTAGCCACACATGAGACGGCTGTACAACTATTACATTTGTTAGATAGACGTTTCTTCCAGGAGGAGTCAGTATTACGTGACAACAGTGAACAACATCAACCATTAAATGATGTCTTCCTATCAGTGTCATATTGTAGATCACAAATGTTTATATCTGATCAGCTAGCTAGGTTACATCCTGATCTTACTATGCCTATATTCTCTGGTAAGTTGTAGTAAAAGAGAAAAAGTTTGGTTTAAGTCTGCTTCCATTTACATATTCAGTCGACTGTACAATTTTGTATGATAACTTCTTTCGGCATGTGATCCCTCACAGTACACATTACACCTAGATGAAGTTGAACAACAGTAGGTTAATTTTTGTTTAGCAGTGCCCCTTGTAGGGTTGGAACCTGGGACCTTTCGATCCCTAAACAGGTGTCCTACCACTTGACCACTGCTCCTCAAGTTAGTGTTGTAGTACTATTGCACATTCAGTAATTTAGGGGCCATGTATCATTTGAATCACTAATGTCTGCTCTGTGTAGATGTGTATATGCCCTGATGTCTTTTTCCCTTTTCTTTGTAAAAAAACACAAAATATAGATTATGTTTTTATTCTTATTCCCCTGTAATCTTAACTTAGCACCAATTCTGATTTATTTATTATGATCTCAAAAATAATTTTCATTTCATTTACAGAAATTACTCATAGATTCCAGACAGCTAAGCCAGCTGTAAGACAAAGTTTATTAAAGTATTTGTTACCATGGTTACATAATATGGAGTTAGTTGATCCATCGTTACCACAGAGTAATCCATTGAGTACATTCTTGACACGTCTACATGATAATTATACTGAAACCTTGAAGCCACCATTGAAAGGTGAAGGTTGGGGATCACAAGAAGCTACCAAGATGGTGTTGAATAATTTATTCTATATTACTGTTAAGGTAATGATTAAGTCTTTGATTGATTTATGGGTTTTAATTTAGTACTCAGCATTAATCATTAAGTAGGGTGCCCATTTTGACTACCAGTTGTATATTTACTTGCTCAAACCAAGTGTTTACTAGCATGAACAAGTTGCCTGAACCCAAATACAGGTCGTCAGGGGCAATAGAACGACCTTGAATGTTGAGTCAAAGAATTTAACCATGAAATTTTTACTGAATATGTACATAATGAATTGTGAATGCATTTGTCAATTTTCATTTTTTTAAAAAATGACACAATCACAATTTGTGAAGTCTAATTAGAACTTTGAGCTTAGCATATTCATGATGCAATAAATACATCCAATAAAAAGTTGCCTTGTGTTGTAATATGAAATGAAAGAATATTTACCAAATCAGCCAACGTGGAATAGGAAATTAAAAGCATGATGCTAAGAATATTTTTAATTGCAGTAGGGCTTTATATTACTGGTAAGTTGAAGGAGTAAAGATACATCATAAATAGTGTGATTGCAAGCTTATGATTTTGACCTATGGATCAGAGGTTTTACAAAACCTTAAATGCCATAGACATTTATTTTAAATGTGACTGTAATATCTGTTGATGTATTAAATTACTCATCATGTTTTCTTCTGTCTAAGGATCAGCCACCTTTCTAGTTTAGTCAATAGCACACAAGTCTACTGATATAGGGGTCCAAGGTTCAATTTTTAGGTGGGGAATTTTTTTGTGAAGCTTGGTCATAAAATAATTTCCTCTTATCATTGATTATGAATCTAATTTGTCAGTTGTCAGTCACTGATGGAAGTATACTGAGTATCAAGAGATATAATTGAAGTAATTTCCTAGTAATTATTATGTTCATATATTTTTACTTTCAGTTTGGTGATGATCATCCACAGGAGCTAGAAGCATTATGGGCAGCTCTAGTATTATGTTGGCCTAATAATATACGTGTTGTAATGCATTATCTTGTTATATTGATCAATATGGCTGCCGGGGAGCTATTAGCTCATGTATGTATTTATAGCATTTATGTATTTATTCATCCATACTTATATTTCATTCTTGCTGAGTTTCTAATTTTAATTCATTTTTTCCATCAGGGATGTCCCCTGTTTTGCAAGATAATGTAGCCATTATGATTTTTCAGCTCTGCTGTCCATCAGAGTTAATTTTCAATTTGTTCCAAAAAGTAATAGTTAAGCTTGAAATCTCACCTGTGAATCTTATGCAATCTGCCTTCAATAGATTAATAATTTGTTATGCTCTTTTCAGCTAATATGCAATAGCTATGTTTTTCTTTTGCAATACACTGTTTGTGCTTGTTAAACATCAATATTTAGTAATCATATTCTCATTTCTGAACAACAAACTCAGTCCTTGGAAATTGTCTTAAAGTATTGGAAATGGCCTTAAATCACTTGTAAATGGTCATTATGTTCTGGAAATGGCCTTAAAAGTTAACTGTTTTCCTGATTCAGTCTGTATGGACCTTGTATCCCTTGTTTGAAGCTGTCTAACATATTTATATTACAGGCTAAACGTGTCATCAGTTATATAGGACGTGCAAGACCAGAGCGTATGGTAGATGAGTTAATGGCTGAACTACAGACAGTAGAAACATTAAACCTTAATATAGAGAGAACACAGACTCCACCATTCTTTAGGCTATCTATTATACGCCGACCATTGATTGTACCTAACACTACAGATGATGAGAAGTTAGAATGTCACGCCACTGATCTAGCGTTAGAGAAAGGAACATTACATACTAAACGTCATAGTGCTAACCAAGATGAAGCTCATACTGAAACGTATGTTATGTTTGATTTTTATATATTTTTATATACAGTACCCACCAAAAGTTTGGAGACAAAGGAAATCAAATTTTGAAATTGCTGTGATTGTTTTTGGTAGAACCATTATTTTTACTATATTGAAATATGGTTGACAATTAAATAAAAACAAATTTCTTGAATGCATCACCTTTATAAGATTCAGCATCTGATATCCCAAAGCCTCCAAAACCAAATTCAATGTAATTCTTTCCTATAACATAGATTTTTAGCTACTTTGGTTGTCTTAATAACCAATGGTACCATAAGAAACTAAAGTGTATTCAAAATAAATGGTTATCAATGATTTTATAAAACCTATTTAGTAGGGTACAAAGTGAAAATGTCTCTAAACTATTGGTGGGTCTGTATGCCTAACATAGTCTGGTTGTTTTATGAGAACACCCTACGGGGGGAGAGGGTTGACAGAGTGAGCAAGTATCTGGCATTTCAGCTTGCTTACAGTTAGCTTACTCAAACAGCTGTCATACTATAGTCATTTAACTTCGACAGAATGTATTTTTTTGCCTTGTAAACCAGGGTTATGGTCTTGGAACACATTTGTTATAGTCTTTGAATTGCACAAATGTCTTATTGTGTGACATTTTTATCTTAGTTGAAAGCTCCTGAGGACTGTTTGAATCATAAAATATCATTTTTAGTGTATTTATTTTTATTGCAAAACTTCCTAGCATTTACCCTAGTTAAGATGTAAACTCTGTTTCATATGTGTGAAGAAAGCACATGTACATAGAGCAGTAGGATTTAATCCACATTTCATGCTTTTCAGCAATAATGTGTAAAAAACTTTGTACCGTCTGTGTACAGACAGAAAAATCCCTAAATTGGATTTCTGAATTAAGTCTATTGTTTAGAGGCCAGAAGTAACCTTGTATATCTCTTCATACCAATTAACATAACATATTCTTATTTAGTCTTACATATTTGTATACAATGTATATTATATTTTCAGTACTCCACATACAGACTCTACACAGGATAGTGATTCAAGTTTATCATCAGATGATGAGATGTCTATACCATCACCTGTACGTAATGAACAACGTAGAATAGAGGCTAATGCACCATACCCTCTACCTATGCCAGCGTATGGTGGATACTTTGCTCCTTTATCAGAATATTTACCTGATAATCTACAACCTTCTGCTGGATTCCACAGGTTAGTATTTATACCTATAAAATTATTTTTTTTTGGGGGGGGGGGGTTGTATTTTATATAAGAGTCAGCTTGTTGGTGGGTCAATCAGTTGGTTGGTCTGTCTGTAGCTTTCACTAAGTCTTGTCTGTTCAATTTCTCAGTACCTATTGTATGGTTTGATTCAAACTTCACGCATAGAATGGGTATCAAGCAGACATGTGCATATTTAATTTTGGTTACAGTCCATTGATTTTTGCAGAGTTATGGCCCTTTGATGAAATATCTTGTCTGCTAGTTTTCTCAGCACCAAATTTCCTGACAAGGACTGCTGAGGGGGGGGGGGGGTATTTTATCACATTCAGTGATAGGTCTAGTTTACATTGCTATAGTCAGAAGTATAGAACTCACATGTCCTATAGCTCAGCTAGCTTTCATAGGTTAGTAGATTCCTGTATAATTCCTATATTTTTCAAGTTGTTGCTTGACAGCCATTATTTATTTATATTATGTTGATATATTTTCAGGAGTAATATAGCTATAATGTTTATGTCAGATCTTGATATTAGATGGATTAGAGATAGATTGGTCAGCTCATTTACCTTTAATGTTACATGTTATATTCCTAGGTGAGTTTTTTTTCTTTTCTTGTATAGTATCAGAACTACAATACCTTTTGATTTTCATTATCTGTTTTATTTATAGCTTCTTTTTTATATTTTTTATTTCAAATTTTCCAACAATGTAGATTTACATGTGGACATAACACCAGTAATTTTTCATAATTTAGATATCTAACTAGAACTATGTTTATTCTAAAGTCAATCTGAATTTTTGTTTTCCATATTAATTTTCTCCGTTGAAAGAATTCTCCCATTTTCAAAAACAATAATTTTTATTACATGTATAGAATTTTTAATGTTTTAACACAATATTGCCTGGAACTTTATTATAATGCCAAATCCACATTTATGTCTTGCTATGTGTTCTATTAATAAGATAAGAAGTTGGTAGAAAATTCTAAGTAAGTTTGCAAAATTATGGACTGTCTTCTGTATGAAATACATTAATATAACTGGATGGATGTTCATGACTTTAAAATAGTGGGTGTATCATTTAAGATGATTATGATGGTATATATTTCAGGCTTGGATCATAATAAAGAGTTAGTATATGAACATTGTAAGAAGTTATTATTAAATCTAATGTTACTGGCTGCTAGTCAAGATTGTCCTGAGGTTGCTAGGATGTTACTTAGTTACCAAACTAATTTAGATGATACATTACAACTGATAACAGCTGAAAGTAAAGATTCTTCTACTACAGAACAACGTAAGTTATACATTGATAGTCTTAATATATTATGTATTTTGATATGGACAAATTATCTGTAACTTGCCAATACTATTTATGATAATTTTATATTTGCTGTAATCCCCGCTAGCTCAGTCAATAGCACACAAGTCTAATGAATAAGGGGTCATGGGTTTGACTTCCAGGCAAGGCATACTTTCATGGATTTTTTTCATGAAATAATTTCTAAAACCATTCTCCCTCCTACTGCTGATTCTAAATCATGTAGGGAAGTTTTCAGTCACTGAAATAAGTATGCTCCAAGTAACTGGTTAACAGGAACAGTGAGTAGGTTAACTGACCACTGTTTAATGACCAATACAATGTGTTGTTGCTGCATTAAACACAATAAAAACACTTTAGGCCAAGGCTAAGGTTTAATTCATTTAAGCATCTTATGAAAATTTTAGTTGTAAATTCTTGTACATTCGTTAGACTTTTGATAATAGGCTGCCCTGAACTTTGAACCATTGTCTATATAATATTTAATGTAAACTATTTAATTGTAATTTCTTTTTACAGATAATACCAGTACTGAGGAGCCAGTAGAACCTAGACCAATATTTCGTGTTGATAGTTCTACCACATTGATGCCAGGTACACCAGGTACCCCACCCACCCCAGAACAACCATCTACTGAATCTGTGACAGAATCTACTGACCCAGATACTCTAAACTCTGTCCTTGACATTGTAAAAGTGGTTATTGATGTCATGAGTAAAAGGTATGTTAAATTTTGACCTTGACCTTGTGAATGTTATGATTACAATGTCCTTGACATTGCAAAGGTCATGTCTGTCCTTGACCCTGTGAAAGTCATAATTGATACCATGAGTAAACAGTATGTTCACTACTAAACTTGAAATTGTAAATGCCATGATAGAGAAAAATCATGATAGTTTTTACCTTACCATTATGATTGTTGAGGTTGTTAATGCTTTGGCCTTGACATTGTGAAGGACTTTTGTTAAATCAATGTGAAAAATTACATGTATTATTGGCATAAGGACATTCATAAAGATGATTCATTTTGTGCATACAAAGGTGATTTCATGAAAATTCTACTTTCCCTTGTACTTTATGGAACAGTATCAAATTTTTCTTAAAGTAAAAATAAACATCATTTGGTCTAAATAGCTTACAATGGATGTGAGACTTCTTTAAATTTACTGACAGTGTCTTTGTAACTACTACTAAGAATATCAATGAGACCACTATGACTTTAGCCATCTTGTCAGCAATCATCTTATATTAGTCAGTGATAAGTATTTACATATTAACACAATTTTCTATGTTTATATTTATAGGAGAGGTCGACCATTATGGTGTTATGAAGATATTACACCTAAAACATTAGTTACTCAGAGTGCTTTGCAGTTAGAGAATTTATTACGATTTATTGTTAAATTCTTCAAACATTTATCACCATTGGCTCTGGTAGAACAAAGATGGTCACAGGTTGCTATGCAACTAGCACTCTCTTGTTCCTCAAGACATTATGCTGGAAGATCATTTCAGGTAATTAATAATAATCATAATGGTATTTGCTCTGAAACAAGTGAAATTAAATATTTCATTTCCACTTTCCTTTAATTAAGGTGTATTTTATACCTGTTCTATTGGTCTTGGTTTAACTTTTAAACTCACATGATTGGTTTGTCTTTGCTTGTTCAACAGGCAATTCAATACATTTTTGCCCAAATTTATCTTTCTATTTTATTTATTCTAATAGCTAGATTCTGATTTACTTGTAGAAAGTTTCAATATGGTGATCACTCTATTGGTCACTCATAGATCTTTAAGTGTAGCAATGTACACTAGCGTTATGATTGGCTAAAAGAAGGTGATTATAGATAAAACTGTTGTTTATTCTATACTATGATAGTATTTTCTTTTGTTAATAGGTATTGAGAGCGTTACATATACGACCATCGTCACAGATGTTAGCAGATATATTATCTAGATTAGTAGAGACAGTTGCTGAACAAGGTGAAGATATGCAGGTAATTACATATGTTCATTGTATATGATAGCATTATGAAATGTAATAGCATTTTATAGTCTTAATTTTCATAAGTACCCACATTCACCGACTT
Organism: Mactra quadrangularis; assembly: GCA_025267735.1. NCBI lineage: Eukaryota > Metazoa > Mollusca > Bivalvia > Venerida > Mactridae > Mactra > Mactra quadrangularis. The sequence continues at coordinate 13,548,002 of CM046308.1, read as the reverse complement.
TACAGCTATTACCCCTGGTCATCGGGCTGCTGGCATCTATCTATCATCTTCTCTGGGGAGTCTTTTACTCTGCTTATTAGTGCAGCCCACAAATTAGCGCAACGGAATTATATCACCCTCGCAGGTACCCATTTACACATGGATGGAGTGAAGCAATCACTGGTAAATTTCTTGCTTATGGAATTTAGCAATGCCCCTTGTGAGATTTGAACTCAGGACCTCTCGATCCCAAAGCACGCATCCTACCACTGGACTACTACTCCTACTAAGTCACCATAAAAGCTAGATTGAAGTAAAGGGAGTTCACTGCTGTATTATGCCTTAATTAATAGCATTACGTTTAACTGCTTACCTGGGACAACATGAGTTAAGGTTCAGGCAACAAGTTTTTGCTGCAAGTTGTGCAATTGGGCATCCAGAATATATCTATAACCTTCAAATTTTAAAGTGCAATTTTAAACCATATTATTCAGGCAACTAAACTTTTGGTATTGCCAAGTAAACTTTAAAAGTGATCGTCCTACTGTGCAACCTATATTAATAGTGAATGTTGACCCTGTGAACCACTGTTATGTTAACTGTCATGTAGTGAATTATTGAATTGTTTCTTCTAACCTTGATCTTACATTTATTTATCTAGGGTTATGTGACAGAAATCATTCTTACTTTAGAAGCTGTTGTTGACAATGTTGATATGGAAGTCAGAAATATAGATTATATTAGAGATTTCTTTATGTCTACACCTAACTTGGCTCAAGGTCAAATAGGGGCTGAATCTAGACGTGGAGGATTAATGGCCCCTAAACAACAACCCTATCAACAACAACATATGCGTAGTGTTAGCTATGCTGCACAAGGAGTGGCTAGTAAAGTACCAGGATGTAAGTGAAAACCTTAAAATGATGTTGTTTTTTAATTTGAATTTTATTATTTTCTTTTTCCAAACCTATTTTAGGTTATACCCTCACATGATCATCTTGTAAGGTTTACAGACATTTATTTTTTGTCAATTTCTTTACTAGATAGAAACAAAAAAGAATCAAATAGTGTGTAAAATAAATGTGACTTCTTTTTCTGTAACTGCCCACATTAGCCTGTGAATTGTACTTGTTTAATTTGAAATCTCTTCACAAGATATATTTGCAAATGACATAATCTAGGTTTGATTCAATTTTTGTGCAGTAGATTAAGAGTTAATAATCAGAGCTCATAGGAGCAATGGGGAAATTTCAAAGCAGAGAAAAATAGTTGTTATCATATGGACTATTTTTTTAATTTTATTCAATTACTTATCATTTCAGCTCATTAGTAAGATTAGTGTTTTCTGAGTATTATTGTTTTGTTTATTACATCATCATCTTCGGATTTTTGATTAGAGTGCAGGTGTGGGGGCATTATCCACGTCAGTGGGCCCCCTTCCAGGTAACTGGCTAGCTGCACGCCTGCAGTTTCTCACACCTGCTTTCCAAATGTCTCTTTCTTGAGTGTTGATCGCAGAGAGGTTCAATTCTCTGCGATCCCTCTCTGTTAACTGCTTCCATGTCAACTTGGGCCTTCCAGGTTTGCGTGTCCCTGTGACCTGCATTGTACTGGCTGCCTTGATGCCACCATTTGACCTTTCTACGTGGCCGTACCATTTTAGTCTCCTTTCCCTCAATATGAGGTCCAGGTATTCTAGGCCAAGGTGTTAGTACAGTTTTTGATTTATCCTAATAATGTGGTTCAGAGTTTGTCTGTCAACAGGCATTAAGTAGGGGGAAATGACCTCAGTTATATGTTTAAATGGGATTTAGTCACCATATTATCTTATATTAAGCTGTTTTCATTACAGTTCCAGATAATCGTAATAGAAGTGGTGCAGATTTAGAAATGAGACAGAAATCTAATGTATCACGTTCTCGTAGTGAGAAATCATTAAAGAATACAGAACAAGGTGTTGAAGATAAACTAACTATAATGACACAGATGTTCTGGATTGCTGTATCACTACTGGAATCTGATTATGAATATGAGTTCTTACTGGCTACTAAATTACTGGATAAGGTATTTGTACATTTGTTTAGTATTTGTAGTGCCTACCAAAAGTTAGAGACAAAGGAAATATTTCATAAAATTCTTAAATTTCAATGATTGTTTTTTGTAGAACCATTATTTAGCCTCCAAAACCAAGTTCAACTTTATTCTTTTCTGCAACATAGATTTTTAGCTTCTTTGGTTGTGTAAAGTACATATAAAGTAAGCATAACTTAAAAGCATTTCTAAAGAAATGATTATCAATTTTTTTGATAAAACCTGTGTAGTAGATATATAATCTGTCAAAGATAGAGTTGCCTAGGTTTAGGGTGGCTAAAACGTGGGCCTGTCATATGGTATTTTCACTTACCCAGATGGAAATCTGCATGCATTTGGCAATAGGGCAAGTGGGATTTAGTATTCCTTTAGTGGATTTCCTTATTATTCTGATTAAGACGCGTGATAACAGGGCCAAAACACGCTTCTCAGCAGAAGCCGAATACAGGCTGCTTCCCCAAACAAAACTAACTTTTTTTCCCCAGTTTGGTCCTCAAAACTCCCCAGTCCCATAAAATAGAAAGGGCAAAATATTTGAGTTATCTTCGCAACACATGCAGTCTTTGTTGTTTCCTTAACCAAATAGTTTACTGGATTATCTCATTGATTTTGTAACACTTACAATTGAAAAAATTTAATTCTTATACTGGCAATGAAGTGGGTCATTTTCCCCAAATAAATGAAAACCACCCTTATTTTCCCCAAGAAAAAGGCTGAGGCCCCTTCCCCCAAAATGGTGTTTTGGCCCTGGATAATGTATTTTATATATGTATTTATTTTTATCTTCTATTTATTAGATATTACAACATTTACAACCTGATAGACCAGAATGTAGAGAAAAATTAGAGAAAATACAACAACAAATAAAGTGGACCAACTTTCCTGGCGTACAAACATTACTATTAAAGGTATTAGTTTGATCAAATTAGGCTTCTTTTTGTTTCTTGGTTTTTAGTAGTAAAAAGGTTTGAAGATTGGACACATACCTGAATCATTAGTGTTCATACACGTTAACGAACAAAAATCGTTTCTTTGTCTTCATTTACACTCAGTGATTTTCTTTTCCTATGTAAAGCTAATGGTATTTATTAAATAAAAATTAAAACAATTCTGACTTGAAACATTTTTTACTTTGACCTATGGCATGGTCTTATGTACTATTGATATATATACGAGAGGTGTCCCAGTATCTCGTGGACTCTGTTTGTTGCGAAAAAAGTACGCGCAACTTAAGCTCCAACTTTTAACTGCCATTAAATGCATGTGTTGTGAGTAAGTATGCTAACTTTTTAGACTGTTAATTAAAAAATAAATGTTTTGCTTCAATTTATAAGACACTAGGTATCAAAACGCGGCGCAAGTCAACGTCATATTAAGACGTCAGGTCTATGAAATCATTTTTATTCACTCTCAAAGTTTGCCTTGTTGTGAACAGTGACAAACACTGGCAATGTATTTACTTCATATTTACGTTACAAATGTGTTTTTGTCTTACTTTTGTTATAAATTTGTGACATCAGTCTCAAAATATTTGTATGGTCAATGATATAATAGTCTACGGGTTAAGTATCCAACTTAATTTTGAATGACACTTTCAGTAGTTTTTGGTATGATAAATTCAGTGGCTATATTACACTATGAATAACTTGTCTACCATACGTAATATGCACAAGGTATACTTAATGATTCCTTTCATCTGTCTATGTGTTTGAATTCAAATTTATACCCATCCAAATTGTGCCAGGCTGATTACGAAACTAAGTTGCAATTACATAGACTCAATCTTGTCATGACGTTACGTTATCTCGTTGATGTCACATTTTTGTGTTTCAGTTCAAATGCGTATTACACCTTTGTGTACATATTTTATGATCTGATATTTGGTGTGATAATATATTGATAATATCTGCGAATGTCTATGTAAAAATAAAATGCAATTAAAAAGTTTAAGTTTAAATTTTGCTGTTCACTTGAACTCTGTATGAACGAATATACAAGTGTGAAAGTGGTTGCGCCGCATGCACATACCTTGTATTAGTTAAACATTAAAATGACGCCTTTAATGCTTTTTTTGATTGGTCAAATGCCTAATTTGTATAAAAATATGACTAACAAACAGTCTTGTAAATTATGATCATCATGTGACGTAAGGAAAGAAAGTTATGGACTAAGTACACGATTTACTGGGACACCCCTCGTATATGATTGTTAACATGTAGTGTACATTATTTTATTGAAATTTAAGTGTGGTTTAAAGTCTGTTTCCATATACATGTTCAACTGACTCTAAAAGTTTGTATGATAACCCCTGATCATTGAAATCCCCTTCAGGTCAGTCATCCCTAACAGTACCCATTTATAACTGGGTGGAGTCAAACAACAGTAGGTAAATTTCTTATTCAAGGACATTAGCAGTGCACCATGTGTGGTTTGAACCTTGGACCTCTCCATGACTGTGTGTCTTATCATTGGACCTTTGCTCCTATTATGTAGGATTATTTTTATATCCTTATAGTTAATTTTTGCCCTATATAATATGAATACATGTATATCCTAATTATAAATCATCATATTTCAGGGTTGTACATCTCATATAGCAGCAGAATCAGCCTGGCAATTATTAACTAGATTAACAGTTTGTATCAATAGTTCCGTTATTGATCCGTCTGGCACACATGGTTTTCCTATGAATGTTATAGCTTTACTACCATATCTTGTACATCATTATGAGAACCCTTCACAATTATGTCGAGATTCAGCTGATCATATATCACAGGTAATGATTTATTTGTTATTGTTGTATGTTTGATGGGTCAGGATTTTTCGTACATGGCAGTATTTGACATTAATTTTTGAAGTAAGTAGCCCTAGCTGAACAACCAGCTGTACATTCTATTAAGTCCCGAAGCCAAATATAGGTTGTTAGGGGCTTTAGGAAAACCTTTAATGTCTATTTCTGCCTGGTCTAGAGTTCTTTTCCTGTTTCTTAAAAGGTGCTGAAATTATACAACTGAGGAATTAAATCTACTTGCACACAGCTTTGGTTTTACCTGTCAGTATCTGTAAATGTGTTAGGAAAAATGAAGTGTTAATGTTTTGAAGCAAATTGATTTATAGACTGTCTAGTTTTTACGAAATTATTTTAACTTGTTTGTGAAACATTGTCTTACAAAATTTAGATTAATCTATTTTTTAGTCCAAATCCTGGTCTCCCAGTACTGAGCTAGTAGGATAAAGTTACTTCCTTAAGGGAACAACTGTGTAGGTTTTGGATCGGATTCAAACCAACTCAGAGCTGGCTATTTAATGATTTCCAGTCCAAGGTGGTAACCACTCAGCCACACCTCCTCTAACTATAGATTGTGATAAATAAATAAAATGCCTGAAAAAATTAAACTCTTTGGCTTATCTTGTGAGAATTGAAGAAATCACTTACAATAATTTAGAAGCACATTGACATTATTAAATACTGATTCAAAATATTTTTTCTGTAGTTGTAAGCCTCACTTATGGATGTAGTTGGATTAGCTCTCAGACTGGAAGGGGTCTTGAAATATAAATCCAACAGTACTCTCCTTGTGCTTGAAATTTTTTACTGAATCGTGGAATTGATCAATGATGAATGAACTGTAAATAAATTTATTCTACCATGTTTTCAGATATGTGCTCAGAAATCCGACAGATTAAACAATCTAGGTACTGTTATGTCTCTATACAGTAGAGGTACATTTGGTAAAGATAGTTTTCAATGGACAAAATGTGTGGTTAAATATTTACATGATGTATATGCTCAAGCCAGTGTTTCCATGGTTTCATATCTAGTTGAGGTTAGTATAGAGTTTAATTTTGAATTTGATGCAAAAGCAGGGTCATGACCATGTCAACCCCTTTTGATTATTGTATAGTTTTGCGTGAAAAAATAGTTTTTGTCTTTTTATCAAACCTATATATCAGCTGTACTTTTTATTTCAAAATGACCTTCATGGTCTTAAAATTTAGATTGTTTCAACCTGAGTCTTCCATACAAAAGATAATTAGGAAAAATTGAAATCACTATGGAGTGTGTGTATCTAAAATTATTTTTGATAAAAGCAGTTTAGATAAAACTGTATGAAAATGGTAAGACAGAAGAAGGAAAATGCCTCTGAAAAGTATGGACATGATTAATAGTTCAATGCTTTGCAAAGCCACAATCAATATATAAGAAATACTATAAAAGTTCACATCTTGTTCTATTATCAGAATAATTTCTTTACTATTTCAGGTATTAGAGAAAGGTCCACATACGTATCAGCTGTCAGTATTACAAATCTTACATTGTATGGTACATTATATAGATTTAAATATACAACCCTCGGCTGTACTCAATCAAGAATTATATCATACTGTATCAAAACATGTACAGGTAAGTTTATCTCACCTGTGGTATTGATGAATTATATAAAATTGTCAGTGGCCCATACATTTACTCTGTTGATTTAAATACTTGGTATTTGTTCAATAATTATTGCAATACATACATACATATTATATCACTATTGTACTTCTGTACTCACTATTGATAAAATGAAGATAAATTGTCTTTATAAATATTCTTTTTGTCTTCTGACCTGTTTTCTTGTCACTACTGGTTATTAGTGTGGGAATTATATGTGATGCTGACATTACAAGCTAGTTTTGACCTATTTAAAGGTTCATGATAAAAATGCATCACAGCTGTGCTGTATGTCTGCTTGTATCTTTATGAATATATCATGCTATTAAAATTTGGAAAACTTTGTGATTGATTGTTTTCATTCTGTAAGTTGAAATAAGCTTTCAAAAATTTGGATTTCTTATATAGGTAGTCTGATATACAGGGGTCATTTTGCATGAATGTCTACAAATTTTGGACTATAACTCATCCATTTTCCAGGATGGAGGGGTTCTGGAATAGATGGGGTTTTTGTTGTATAAATACAGAGGATAAATTTTCGGGACCTGAAAAAATTCGCGTTTGCAGGGAATTTCAGATTAGAGGGTTTTCAGTTTAGAAGGGTTTCACTGTATATGTTATGTTATATATTATCAGGGACCACATTGGAAGGAAGCTATAAAGATATTAAAGTTAACAGTAGCTAGATCATCATCTTTAACATCAGCAGCATCCAGTAGTTCTGAACAAACTTATGCTTTACATAGATCACTGGCTGAAATAGATGTATTACATAAGAAAGAATTACCAGGTAAGGTCTTTTAACTTATTTTCCAGGTTAACTTCAGTATCTTTAGATTTGATTCAGAACTTGAGCTAATGGGTTTTTTCAGCAGAAAAAATCTTAAGTTCGTACCAGAAGTACCTTTGTGAAACAAAGTTAAAACACATATGTGCATACACAGAACACTTTTGATCTTTGTTGGGTACTTTTCAGCAATAATGTTTGAAATAACTTTGATGCATCTGGTACAATCAAACCTTTTTGAACTTGAAAACACTATGAATTGGGGTTTTGAATAAGAAGTATAAGATGTCCTGTATGGATGGATGGATAACATTTTTAATGTCATGGTTGTATTGCTAAGCTAGCTTAAGTTGCCTGTCAGTGCTGTGCTATGCATGTAAATACAACCAAATTACTTACTACCCGTGTCTTTATCTATATGTTAGATTCATTTATGTTACTTTTAATATTGATATTAAATGTTTTATGCTATATAAGTATTGTAAAGTGTATCATACAAGAAATGGATATTCGTGATGCTTAATGAATAATTATATGATATGTTGTTACAGGTAGAACTCTGGACTTCAGTGTAGATTTATCTAACACAGCTATTATTGGACGTAAATATTTAAATCAAGAATTACATACAACTACACGTAGTGATAAAACTACACCTAGTAACGAGTCTTCTTTAAGTCGTAAAGGATCTAACAATGAGGCTGATACTTGCTGGAAGAAACCACAAAATTCTCAGGTAAGATACTTAGATAGATGGTAGTAATATTCTTTTACAAAACGGATCAGTTTTTTTCTTGCCTCTACAAAAAAAATTATATTATTCAAATTTTAGATAAATCCTTTTAGAAGTTAGAAGAGCAGTCTCGTGTTTGCTGCTAATTTCCTTGAGCAAGAAATTTACCTACAGGTTTTCCACTCCACTCAGGTGTAAATGGGTACTGGGGGGATCACCTGGTTGAGATGATTTCAATGATCAGGGGTTATTGTACAAAGTTTTTAAGTCAACTGAACATGCATAAAAGTAAGCAGTCTTTAAACTGCACTTCAACTTTTGAAATGGGTTATTTATACTTTACAACTTTTTCCAATTCTCATGGCCTTTCTCCCTCCTACCAAGGATTTTTAATTATTTAGGGCAATTGTCAGTAACTGATGAAAGTATGCGCTTAGTAGTTGGTTAAAAGCTAAAACCAGAGATTTAGCCTTTCCAGGAGGAGTGAGTTGATTGACTGACCACCGTTATATGACCTATACAATGTGTTGCTATGGCGTTAAACCCAACAAAAACAAACAGTGTTATAATGTCTAGTAAAATATTGACCTTTTCAGACTAGAACAAGAGAGAGATTAACAGAGTTACTGGCATGTTACGGTCAGAAGAGATTACCTAAGAGTCCATCTGTAAGTTTTATATTATATATACTCTGTAATGATAGTATTACTATGTTGTATTTGTTGGTGCTTGTATTGTTATAGTGTCAACAATAGTCATAGTTTTAACCATTATTTCAGATTTGTGATATTTGAACAGTTGAACTTATCAATATACAACAGTTCAGTCCAGCTTTAGTCCTTGCTCAAAGCAAAACTGTTGAATTCCTTTGCTAATTTGTTTTACCATACTTGTAGATTTGTGAAATGTATCAATTCAGCATACAGTCCAGTTTTAATCCATACTTGAGGCAAAACTGTTAAATCCTTTGCTTATTTGTTTAATCATATTGCATGTATAATGTATCTATTTTTGTGCATCCTATATATTATAGCAAATTGTAAGTCAAGTTATGTTTAATGATATTGTGTATTTGGACATTAAGACATTATGATGTCATTGTAACATTTTTAGCTTGACTATTCGGAGAATAGTGGGGCTATCCTACTCAGTTGTGCGTCGGCGATGGCGTCAGCATAACACTTCTTGGTTAAGGTTTTAGGTGCAACATTTTTATATATTTAAAACTACTAAAGGGATTCACTTGAAACTTTACACATGTCTACAGGATTACTATAGGAGGTCAACTACCAAGCTGCATAACTCTAGATTGACTTTTGACTGGATTATGGCCCTTTTATACTTAGAAATTTCTTGGTTAAGTTTTTTGGTGCAACATTTTATCTTTGAAACTACTGAAGGGATTCACTTGAAACTTTACACATGTCTACGGGATACATTTTATAATGTTACTGTTTAGACTTAAGTTTCTGGTTTCATTATTGCATGCTAATTCTAGCTTTTAAACCAATGAAAATAAACATTTGAAATCTCACTCATCTCAGCAGGTTTGCGAATCATAATTGCCGTTGTTTACACGAATACCCCGAATAGTCAAGCGCGCTGTCTGTGGACTGCTCTTGTGTCAATACCTGATGAGGGTCTTTGGCTGAAACATTGTTTAGATAAATTAATAATGTTCAGAAGTTTGACATATATTATATTATAAAGATTATAGCATACTTGTAATACTTGTAAACATAAATACATAACATACTTTCAAGATGTAGCCCATGCTCAAGGCAAAACTATTAAGTTCTTTCCCTTTCCTTGGACAATAGCTTATCATAGCTTGTGTTATCTGTTTGTGACATATTCTGACTTGAAATGATTTCTCGTGTCTTGATGCTAGTATAGAGATATGGAAGTATGCATTACAGCAGTCTTGGTTTGCTCTATCCTGGCTGCTGTTCAAATTTTGATTTTGAACTTTGATTTCCCTTTCATTTACTATGAACTGTTCCATATTAAGTTCATTATTAAACTTCAATTGCAATTTTCCATTTTGAACTTAGATCCTCCTTGCATTGTCTGTGGACTGTTCCATATTTTAAACAAATCAAGTCTATTATCAAAATTCTACATATATTAAGATATAAGATACAATGTAAAGGGGTATGAATTTACTCAGTTTGTGAAAGTACTGGGTTAGTTAGACTTTGATAAAATTTGCCATTGTTATCATTTTCCAGACTTATTGTTATTCAATCATGTGCTGTTCTCTATATTTGATTTATTTTAAGTAAATTTAAGTCTCAGTTTTTGAGTTGCATTGTCTCGTCTTGTACAATCAGATATTTTACAATGAGTATACATGTAGTTGCTTATTTTCCTTTTTAAAAGCATGCATGAAAATTTGCTAAAACCTTTAACTTAAATATTTTCAAACTGTCTATGCCTTAAGTGAGCTTGCATTTGTATCAACTTTGAGTGCTCTCCTGCCGCTGTACGTAAAGATAATTTTGATGATTTCAGTGAAAAAATACCTTCTTTCATAATATTTTAGATTTGATAAAATTGTAGATTACTAAAACATTAATCCTTGATTTACAATGTAACTGCATGAAGCCCCCACACAGCTCTTTAGATAATTTGGAGTTGAAGTTTTTCTGCTTAGACTTTAAAGTATTTGCCCTAAAATGTATAAGTGAAATTTTGTACTTTTGTGTTAGAGACTTGAATACTATTTGACATAATTCTAAATTTTGTCAGCTAAACAGGGCTAGTTTTCACCTTACAGTTCAAGGTACAAAAGTACTTCTGGGTAGAGAAATTTCACTCTTAGAACAGAGTGATAAGTGTATGAACATATTAGCTTTTACTTATAGTTTTAAATTTTGAAATATTATTACAAATTTAAGTATTTAACTTGTAGTTCATGTATTTAACTTAAATTTAGAGGTTTTTCCAGTTGAAAAAACTTTGTTTGTAAAAAGTACATCTACATGAAACAAAGTTACATTTACATATTTTTGCTAGTAGGGGCACTATGCAAATTAAATACAATTGTTCTTTGTACATACAATACAAAGTTTTTCTGCTGGAAAAAACACAAGCTTGAGTTCCGAATCAAATCTATTAATACAATTTTTTCCACACCCCACCCATATTTTTGACTATTCATTTATTGCATATAAAGGAATTATCATTAATGAAGGTAAGGATTACATCATTTTTACAGCTCTATCAATATTCCAGTGGAATAAAAACTTTTATCATTCTCATGTATGCATGTACATTTAATCTGGTACCTTTTCTATCAAATCTTAATTGGGGAGAAGTTATTATCATATCATAATGGGGAGGAGTTATTATAAAATCCTAATCGGGAGAAGCTATTATTAAAGCTTAAAAAGGAAGAAGTTATTTTCATATCTTAATGGGGAGAAGTTATTATCAAATCTTAATGGGGAGAAGTTATTATAAAATCCTAATGGGGAGAAGCTATTATTAAATCTTAAAAAGGGAGAAGTTATTTTCAAATCTTAATAGGGAGAAATTATTATCAAATTCAAATGGGAAAAAATATTATCAAATCTAAAGGGAGAGAAGTTATTATCAAATCTTGATGGGGAGAAGTTAATGTTAAATCTTAAATAGGGAGAAGTTATTTTCAAAATTTAAATGGGGAGAAATTATAATTAAAACTCAGTCAGGAGTAGCTGTTATCATATTTTAGAAAGTGAGATTTTAAGGAGATGTACACAGTGTTTCCGCAACTGTGCGTTTTTTGCGTCTTTGACGCATTTTTTTCAGTGATGACCCGTTAAAAATGTGTCTAGTGCGTCATTTGTGACGCAACCAATATATTACAGTAAAATATTATCTTTTTCTTTCATGTTCATTCCGAGACTAAGATAAAAGGGTAAATTATAGTGTCCCAAAAATCGGTATATTTTTTCATACCGATACACGGTAAAAGCAACAGAAAAATTGTTTCTTTGATCACAATTCACCGATAACTTCAAATTTTGATTATTCTATCATAACTTAGTCAATTAAATTTAACAGCAGTACACTAATATATGCCGCCAAAAATAACTTTGATGACATTACGACAGTCCTTTTTTCGGTGATAAGTAGATCACTAATCATTGTATATGACGCGGGCATTTGGTTACGAAGTATCAATTTAAAATAGTGATCTTGTCTTATTAAATTAACATGTGTCACAAAACGTCTGTAAATTGTATATTTGATCATTTACCAGCGATTTAATTCATTTAATCCTTTGTTTGGTTACAAATTTACACATGTTTGACATTGATAAGATGTGTGTCGTATCGGCATATTTTCTCACTCTTTGATGTTTTATTACACAGCAATGTCTTAGTTGCAATGTCTCAGTGTGTTATCATAGCGTTAAGTTTGATTTAAATGTTAATATAATTATTATGCTTTAAAACAAGAATGACCTAGTTCTTTATTTGTCTGCTTAATAAATATGATCAAAAGAAAATTGCCGATTAAAAAAAATATTGGCGAATGCAGATAAGCTTGTTCTTTTGTTTACTATAATACATTCACCTATTTTTAAAATAGCACTGTCTTTAAATTGTTACTTTTAAATAATTACTTTTAGACGGTATAAACTGATGATTTTACACAACTTATTTTTTCCAAAAAAGCTCGGCGATTTCTTGTGAAATGTCGGCGATTTTAAGTGGATTATTTCAAACCATTAAACTGAGACATTTAACATATAAAATATTTGTAAATGTTAAAGATTTGAAAAATTTACAATCGACGATTTCACATATGTTTCCGTGGATTTTTTTTTTAAAAATGGCAAATTTACGTAAGAAAATATTTTATTTTTATGTGATCATGTGAAGGATAAAACCCTGTTAACTATTTGTAAATACTTGATTTTTGTTCAGTTTATCGCTGTGTTGACAAAAAATGTCATGTTACAGTACACATCCTTCAAAAAGGTTTTCAACTTCTCCATATATCTTTAGTTGAGCAAAACAACCCTTCATTTTTATTATGCAGCTCATTTTTAATATAAATGGGGTAAATAGTCAAATTATAACACTGACCCTTTCAAAGTTCAAATGACCCTCAAAAAATAAAAGAGGGGGTCAAAAATGACCCTCGGATTTTTGAAGATTGCAGAAACACTGTGTACAAATTATCGGCCATGTCCTTTTCAAGGGTTTAAGGGTAAAGGTAGGCTAACACAAAGATAATGTGATAACTTACTAATCTGTGTCAGTCAGCATCCCCCATATTGAATAAGCTCATGTCGTTTTAATAAATGTTATTGCTTATAAGCAATCTAAATCAATCCCTTCATTAATCAGCCTCTTTCTCGAATTAAATAAGTTCATTTCATTTATAATGCTATTGATGTTTATACTAACAAAAAATGAATACTTTGTTTCAGCTTCTAACATATATAACTAGTACCGGCAGAACAATGTTCTATTTTACAGAGCTTGATGTATTTTGATGCTCATAATAGTTTCAAAGTGGCTAAATGTCTTCAGCGCACCCATGTTTATACTGTTAATGCCGCATCTGATGAAAATCAAAATGTAAAAAAGCGGCTTTTAAAGTTTTGATAGCCAGAACTAGTTTCAAAGTTACAATTTATGCTAATGTATGTTTTTGTGTTTTGAAAATAAGCATCAATGTTTATTTTTTCCTTAATAATGAATATTAATTTCAACTTAATAATGAATATTAATTTCAACTTAATGATGAATAATAATTTCAACTTAATAATGAATATTGAGTCTTTGGAATTGTTGTAACTGGGCTTTTTTGTTTAATAAGTTTAAGTTGGCAAGTTCAGCCGGAAACTATAAATAATCTGCTACAAAAAATGTTGATAAACAGCATAATATCCTAAAATGATGTCAATATTTCTAATAACCATGGCAACAAAACCAATAATCTTCTCTGAAGAAGACAAGAACTAGGGGGAGGGGTAATGCCTCTTTCATTAATGTATTCTCAGTAAACAAATGAACTAATGTACATACAAACATACATATCAACCCCAGCTTGTCGTCACGGCAACCTACCCCTTTATATAAAATACCATGTAGTTTTATGCTAGGTGAATACCAAAATCCACTTGCTTATTTTAAACCATAGCTTTTTTTTGTTTAACCAAAATTTTTTTCAACTGAAAGTCATGTTTTTGGGTAGGTGCATGTTGGTTTGGGCAAAGCTGTCTTCAGCAATTTGTATCATTTTGTCTACCCTTATTTATAAGCCCGGCTAGCTCAAGTGGTAGCACACAAGTCTACTGATCAAGGGGTCATGGGTTGGATTCCTGGGAGGGGCATACTTTCATGGAGCTTGGTCTTGAAATTATTTATTCAGCCATTCTTTCTTCTACCATGGATTTTAAATTATATAGAGCAGTTGTCAGTCACTGACGAAAGAATGCACTTAGTAGTTGGTTAACAGCTAAATCCAGTGATTTAGCCTTTCCAGGAGGAGTGAGTAGGTTGACTGACCGCCATTATATGACCTATACAATGTGTTGCTATGGCATAATACCCAACAAACAAACTAATTACTCTTCTTTCTAGATGGTGAAGCTGTAAAGAGTTATAAATACTGTGTTATTCATCAAATATTAATCTGAACCTGAGGAATTGCGAGAAACAAAGTCCACAAAAACATTATTAACACCTCTTCAATCAAAGGCTTTGATAAAGATGTCTCTTTTTATAGGTCACTTCCAAATTATTGTTGACCTTTAGGCTGCTGAAAATTATTTATTAATAAATTATAAGCATTATAATTTTAAGGTACTGTAATTATTTGAATGGGTCCAACAAAGTTCAAATTCTAATTGTACGAAGTGTTAGGCCTGTAGTATTTTCTATGGGTAATCAATATTTGAATCTGATTGAGCCAGGTGGTGAATGGTTTTGTATTTGGTTCTGCTTTGTGCTTTTTTTTACTGTTCACAAGGACCATAGGATGTGGCATTGAATGAAATCATGTAATTTATAAAATATGGTTTCTTTTATAAACCTTCTGTGATATCAGTTTGATTAATAAAACTGCTTGGTGATTTGGTTATTGTTGTTTTATTTGAAATCAGACAATTTATGCATTGCATAACTGTGTAATGATATATTCAAGAAAAGAAATTTATTATAATTATGGAATTTCTAATTTTATTTCATTATTTTGTGTTACGTAATGATGATCAGTTATTCTTAAATCTTTGCTTAGTCACATCTTTAATAGATTTATAATATTCTTTGAACTTTTAGTTATGATTCTATCATTCAGTTTATCTGTTACACAAATTCATTTTTGATATTATAGTACCATTCTATATAATATTATTTTACTTTGTTTGAACTTAGTATTTAGCTATACATAGCTATCTTATTCTGTAAATCTATATGCAAAGGCATACAAAGGTACACTCATCTTGTTAAATTTTATGCTACTATCAGTGGTGCATACATAAACCCCACTGATTTAAATACTCATTTCTTTACTCATGATTGATAAATATAGATTTCCTGATTTATGTACAGCAAAGGTAATTATGCATCATGCCTCAGTCCCATAAAATCGTGGCTTTTTGCAGACCCGTACGTGCAGACAGCCATATGCCATGGGAAGCCTTGCATATTAAGGCGATGGTACGCACATAGCACAAAACAACACACCCGTTCGGACACATGGCTGGAAGATATGCAAGTTTAATCCATACTCAGCCACAATTTTGTTCAAGATTGATTTTGAAGCTGATACGTGTATCCACGGCTCATCTCATGGACCCTGGTAATAATGTAACATTCTGTACAGGTATGCGAAAGTTCGTACTGGTCCTTGCGGAGCTTGATCGCACGGTGCTCGTAAGGCTTGTTTTATGTTTATGGGACTGTAGCATTACTCACAGTTGAATAAAACTTATATAAAAATGATTTATGTAGTGTCTTTGGTGGTTCTGTCAGGGCATTTTTTCCTTCTATAACAGGGGCCGATGTTTGGCCCCTTCACAATTCAAAATTGCACTTTTTTTCACTATGCGGCGGAAAAAAATTCACAATTTCAAAAGAGATTTCACAAAATATCAGGACTTCAAATCTGTATACTACTCCTTCTCAATTCATTGTTTACTTTCGGTAACACTTAAGTCCTATAAATACGACGATGCATGTTTTTTATCATTTTGACATTTCTCATAATGCATCTCTGGAAGTTGTGTTCATGATTTGAACTAGGTAACACTTGATTTTTGCCAATTGCAAACACGTAGTATTAATCGAGTTAAATGTATTTGCGCATGTTTATGGGGTTGAAAATACTGGCTCGAAGCGGATTTTAAACTAGTCAGAAATTATAATCAAGCGTTCATTGTGCTACATTTCTGGTTTCAATATGTCACGAAATGGGAAATACTATGTGAAAAAATTATCAAAACATAAAACGCAAGAACAAAATCTATTCAATTTCGGCATACTCATTTTTACAGTTTTTTTCACAATTTCATGACGCATCATGCTTTATTTCACAAAATGAACAGGCCCAGGCCCCTTCACAATTTTGACAAAAAATGCCCTGTCTGTATAAATGGTACATAAAAATTATTTATTTAAAGTTACTATCAGAAAGCATAAATAAGAATGTAACATCAGTTTAATTACAAAGTCATAATTTGTTAAATTTTATATAACTGTCTATGTTGCATACATTAACCCCTCTTATTTAAATACTTAATAAGTATTTGATAATCTCTGTACATTGATACTGATAACTTAATTTACTGATGATGAGTACAGAAGTACTATATTGAGTATTCAGATCAGCGGGGTTAATGTGTGGGCCTCTGACAGTTTTATAAAATTAACAATACTTGGAGGGTAACAAGGAATGTACATTTAACTATATATACTATGATCTCCTTAGATTCATTTTATTTTTGTTCCCTTTGTTTTTTTTTGTTATAAGATAACTTAATTTATAAGATGAATTATTATGGAAGCTATATAAATTATTTATGTATGATCACAATGTATTAAATGGTCACTTTTATATCATGCTGATGTCACTATTTTTGAAAATATTTTATTATGTTCAATTTATGATAGAAGTCTCAATTTTTGCTGTGAAACTGCGATACGATCTCTTATAATAAATTATCAAATTGTTAGATTCACTAGTTAGTGCTGATTGTATGGTCACATGTTATTTTTGAGGTCAGGACATCCAGAATATTTTAAAAGTTTGATAAATAAATCTACAGTCATTTGTTCTAATTATTAGGAATCTTATTTGAAAATATGATGTGTAAATAATTAACAATTAACAAATAGCTGATTTATTGATTTATGATTAATTGAAATGGTATAAAAGGGTTAGAATTGTTGTTGGTATTTTATTAGCTGTGCAGTGGAGTCATGACTGAAAAGCAACATAACACCCCACTGAACATTTTTTCATGGTAGATTAATGTTTGTCAGTTTGTCAACAATTTGCTCATCAACAATTGATGGATCAGTGCATAACTTGTTACATCCTTCTTTATTTTTTTGTGGTTAGACTAGTTTTGCACTGATTCATAGCAATTTTGAGGCAAAAAGTATAAGAAACTTTACAAAAAACAGTGCTTGTATTTTACTTTACATACACTCGTCCCAAGAAATATGTTTCTGATTTTATGGTGATGATTATAGTTATTGTTTATCTGAATTTCGAGTGTTGCCCGAAAGACTGTTGTAACTTGCTATTTAATGCAACGCACTTACTACAGTCTTGCGGACAACCTTCGTAATGTTTATTGTAAAACTTGAACAGTAACTTAGTTTTTATATTCCCAACATATAATATTTATATACAATGTATTTTTCTATATTTACAGGTTATATTTAGTCAATCCAGTGATACTTTAGATCATCAACAAAGTATTGCTTCTAGTGGGGAAGATTCTATACCTGATATTGCTCAATCTTGTAAGTAAATTATCTCAGTCAACTTACTCATAGGTCCATGGGTGAAAGTTTTCAATGAAAATACTGATTTCAGTATTGTAATAGCTGTAACTGTTAAACAGTTACTAAGTGCATACTTCCATCAGTGACTGACAACTGCCTTACATAATTTAGAATCAGTGGTATGAGGAAGAAATTTGGAATTTTAGCTTGATACAATGTCATAACACCTTGAAAAGTCATGTTAAGGGCATACCAATAGTATTAGCAAAACAACCTCATTTTAATGTAACATATTTTGAAAGCAACCTCTATAGCAGTAGTGAAAAAAATAATTGGGTTTTATAGTCTAAGTTTCATGATTATGCATGTTTACCCACTTAATAGCTATTACCCCTGATTACCAGGCTACTGGTATCTATGTATCATTCTCCCTTGGAAGTCTTTTACACTGCTTAAATGCAGCCAACAAATTGGCACAATGGAATTATACTACCCTCGCTGGTACACATTTACACATGGGTGAAGTAAAGCAATCCTAGGTTAATTTCTTGCCCAAGGAAATTAGCATTGCCCATGGTGAGGTTCGAACCCTGGACCTCTTGATCCCTAAGCACATGCGCTTCCACTGGACTACTGCTCTTACTAGATAAAACATGTGTTATTTATTTCAGCTGACGGCATATACAGTGTAGACAGTAATGGTTTAGATATGGTTAAAATGACATTTAAAAACTTTGATTTCCTTGGTGAATATGAGGCGGAGTATGATGTAAGTTTATCATGTTTATATCATTTGATTCTGTTTTTTTTGTGCAGTAAGTTATAGTTCGGCTATTAAGACTATTGTGATTATATCAAAATCATGCAAATTTTGGCATATTTTAAATCCCTAATACTTTATTTGTGAAGAAAAAGATCCCTTAAGAAAGACCATTCCGCAATATGACCTTCTGTCTTAATTGTCCTTGTAGTGGAACTTAAATGTACTTTCAAATAAGCAGAACAATGTAGAGGAAATATGACTGGCTTTTGTTGTGTTAACCTTTGTTGTCTGTAGAATAAGAAGTCAATTGTTTGGTTGATTAGAAGAACCAATTTTTCTTTTGTTAGTGACTGTTACTCAAATTCATTCATTGGTTGCTAATTTTTTACGCTAAAATCCAACACAGCACGTACCAAACTTGAGACAAACAATTTTTACTCTCTCTTGAAAGACTTGAATGTTCTAGGTGAACTTTTGTATTAAATCTTAGCTAACTGGCAGCCATTATTATAGCCTTTGCTAACACTTTGAAACTAGACCAGATGCAGAGTAATTCAATGTCTGCTCGCATTCCAAGCTGTTTGTCATTCAAAGAGTATTTCTACTAAATTTCATGAAAATTGGACAAAATTTGAAAATGAAGCAGACGACATTTAAGCAAGCCAGAATTACCCAGCATGCAAAGTTGATATGATCTTTAACTTGACATATTGTTTTTTATATTATTTTATTCATATTTTATACATATCATTTATTTATATTAATTAACTTGCTATTTCAGGACAATGATTACTTCACATCATTTGATCACAGTCGACGTCATTCTTTCAATGATTCTCCTGACCCAGATCATCCTAGACAGAGAACATCACAGTTTGGTTCTACACCAGATTTAAATGTATTATGTAAACTGTCCCTCACTGAGATACCAACACCAGGTATATCACAGGAGAGTATAAACATTGACAGAGAGACACTCTCTGGCAGAGAGGTAAGTTTAGTCTTTTTAAACACTCTTTGGTTGGGAGGTGAGTTTAATATTTCCCTAATACTTCCTGGTAAGAGGGTATGGTTTAGACTTTCCAAGGATCTTTCTATACACTCTTTCAGGAGGAGAGGATAGTCCTTCATGGCACTCTCTAATAGAAAGTAAAGTTTAATATTTTCAAACTCTTTAGTAGGGAGGGGAGATGATCCTTTTTAACAGCCATAGAGCAAGAAATTCTATACTTATTACTTAAGCATTAAGTAGACAGAAGCTGTTGATCCTTGTTGCTTAGTCATGTGTCATAGTCAAGTATGAATAATTTGGTATTAGCTTAACTATATTATATACTTGTTATAATATTATTTTCACAGTCTGTATCGTCAACAACAGAAGATACACATCAACAATGTACTACACCTTGTGCTAGTAGTGTTATTGTTATAAGAAATCCTGATTTAATGGAGGAACAAGAATCTAGTCCTATGACTGCTTCCACGTATGTATATTCTTTTATACTTTTGTTATTGTCAGTAGATCTAGTAATGATAGTCTAGTAAAATAACCTTTACACTAAGTCTTATGAAAAGCTAGTTTTCAATAATGCCAACAAATTTATTTCAAATATATTCACTCATTAGTATTGTTGTAATAGATTGAAACATTGGAAATGGGAGCTTGCCAGGCTAGCTCATTTGGTAGCACACACGTTTACTGACCAAGGAGTTGTGAGTTAGATTTTTGGGTAGGGCATACTTTTGTTGAGTTTGTTCATGAAATGATTTGTACAGCCATTCTCCCTCCTACCACTGATTCTAAATCGTGTAGGGTAGTTGTCAGTCACCAAGGGAAGTATGCACCTAGTAAGATTGTAGGATAAAAGGTTCTATGGACAAAAGGTCCCATGTCATTTTTGACAGGGGTGGACAAAAGTTCCCATGTTGTTTTGCCGCCCAGGACAAAAGGTCCCATCTCAGTTTGACAGGGGTGGACAAAAGGTCTTTTTGTCCATGGGACCTTTTGTTTGGCTCCCGCCTTGTAACTGGTTAACAGCTAAATCTGGAGATTTATACTTTTCAAGAATGTTGAGTAGGTTGACGGACCACAGTGATATAACCTATACAATGTACTGCTACAGCATTAAATCCAAATGAAATAGAAACAAATAAAATGGTAGTAATGCAATTTGATTAAAACCCAATCTTAAATTCTGTGCTCATCTACAAGATAGGGCTCAACGGGATATCTGTTTACAGAGATTGGATAGTAATTATACTTATGCAATTGTAACTTGTTATACCTGAGCATGCATCTAAAATATGTTTTAATGCTGTATATGATACATGAAAAGTTCAAAAAGATAGATGTTCTTTTTAGGCAAGAGGACCTGTCAAAAAATTATCAAATTACAGCCAGCATGGCTTTGTTCTAGCCTCATTACTTCTGGCAATGACTTACATGAATAATAAAAGGCTGCATTGGTACAATAACATGTGTTTTATTGATTTAAGGCTCATCGCTAAAAATTCCCCTATTTTCCCCTGTCAAAGGACCCCCACCATTCCCCTATACTTCAAGAAAGGCCTGATGAATGCATTTTGTTTTCATCTATTTTCAGCCATAGTGTAGACAGTATATGTAGTGATGATCCAGAGCTAGTAGATCTAAGTGCTAGTAACACATCATCAACGTTTCCTAGTATATTACAAACATACGTCTACTTGATGACACCAGCAGATGAAGTAGATGAACTCTGGAAACAACATGTAGCTAAAGTTGTATCTGAATCATCTGTCAATAATACTGTATATACTGCACAAATATTTCCTAAATTATACAGGGTAAGTACTAAGTAGACTTTCATTTGAACACAGTTTTCAGCAAACTGCTCAGCTAACTCAGTCCTTCGGGCACAAGTCTACTGATCGAGGGGTAGTTGATTCTATTGCGGGCAGGTATACTTTTAGCTTGGTCATGAAATAATTTTTACTGCCATTCTCCCTCCAACCTTGGATTCTTAATAATGTACGGCAGTTGTTAGTCACTGGAGAATGTATGCACCTAGTAACTGGTTAACAGCTAAATCCACAGATTAAATCTTTCCAGGAACAGCGAGTAGTGTGACTGACCATGATAAAACCTTAGACTATACAATGTATTGCTATGACAAAAAAGAAAGTTCTTCGGATTAGTCCTGAAGTTCTGGATTTCTGTGACATGAGAAAGGCTTCTTTTCAGTTTTAAATGTGGCTGAAATTAAGTTATTTTGCACATGATTTTATCAGATCTTGGTGATGTTTTTACTAGCTTGTTTGTTTAGTTGTTTGCAAGTTTTTGTACTTATCAAGTAAATTTGACCTGATATTGGCTTTACTTATTAATTCATCCATCAACACTTGATATGTACAGTCAATTCGCATTATCTCGACTACTCTTGTGTCGATATTTCGTTGTCTCGATTGAAAATCAAAAGTCCCGATTTTTTTCCTTCTTTATCTATATGAAAAAATCATGTTTGACTCGATCTTTTTTTCTCGACTTTTTTGCTCTCTCGACTATAAATTTGAGTCCCAAATTGTTTTTTTACTGTAAAATTATAATGTTTAAGTCGACTAGACAAAGATATTATCGGCGATCCGTTGAGGTGCGAAAAATAACACACGCCCATTGTTTATCGATTAGCGACTGTATAGATAATCTGTTTAAAAGAACGTGTCAAGATTGAATTAACATGTCATTTAAATATACAAACTAATTGACATGACTAAATGAAACCATTGTTAAATAAGTCGAGTGTTAATTGACAGATGTCAAAATTGAGTATAATTTTTTCGTTCTAGTGTATAAATTATTCTGGATTTTTAAAAATAAAAAACAAATATTTTTTGTTATTTCTATTATTTTATTTCGTCATTTAAGTTGATATAAATGTAAGCCATATTCTTTTCATGATAATTTAATCACTCGACAGACCTGTTGGAAAAATGTTTACAACTGTTATGGATCGATAATAGAGTTATGCTGACATTCTTGTAGTTCAAGTCTATATTTTTTCGTGACGTAAAAGTCAACTTCTCTTCACACACACAACTGGATAATATCAGCAACTACTCAAAATATCAAAGAGAAGCCGACATGCTGGGGTTGTACGAAATAGTATATGACGTCAAACACATACACACACAATTTTTAGCTCGACTTTACGAAGTAATGTAGAGCTCTCCTACTCGCCCCGGCGTCGGCGGCGGCGTCGGCGTCCGCGTCCGCGTCCACATTTCTGATTAAAGTTTTTGTGCAGTAAAATACTTTCTTCTATATCTTTGTTATTTCTTAAGATATTAACTTCAAACTTTAAATATATGTTCCTTACTATCAACCACATCTCATGTGACAAGGTCCATAACTCCAAACACGTTTTTTTTAAGAATTATCTCCCCTTGAACTGATTGAAGTTTTTGTGCACAGATTAAAGTTTTTGTGCAGTAAAATACTTTCTTCTGTATCTTTGTTATTTCTTAAGATATTAACTTCAAACTTTAAATATATGTTCCTTTCTATCAACCACATCTCATGTGACATGGTCCATAACTCCGAATGCATTTTTTTTCAGAATTATCTCCCCTTGAACTTAGAGTTTTCTTTAAAAAATGTTTGTTTTTACTGCAACTGTTTTATTTCTTTAGGCATTGATTTCAAACTTTAAATATATGTTCCTTTTTATCAACCACATCTCATGTGACAAGATTCATAACTCTGTATACATTATTTTCAAAGTTATCCCCCTTGAACTTATAGTTTTCTTTAATAAATATTTGTTTTTAATGCAACTGTTTTATTTCTTTAGGTATTGACTTTAAATATATGTTCCTTATTATCAACCACATCTCATGCGACAAGGTTCATAACTCCAAATATATTTTTTCAGAATTATCTCCCCTTGAAATTAGAGTTTTCTTTAAAAAATGTTTGTTTTTACTGCAACTGTTTTATTTCTTCAGGTATTGACTTCAAACTTTAGATATATGTTCCTTATTATCAACCACATCTCATGTGACAAGATTCATAACTCCTTATACATTTTTTCAGAGTTATCCCCCTTGAACTTATAGTTTTCTATTTATTTCTATTTTTTTCTTTGAATTTGTTAAGGTTATATTTTCAAATTTTAAAATATGTATGTTCCTTATCATCAACCACATCTCCTGTGACAAACACTTACTAAGTCGAGCATGCTGTCTCCTCTGACAGCTCTTGTTCTGACTGACTTCAATATTCAGAAGATATACGTTTGGTTAGTCATTACATCAAGAAACAGTCTGTGAAATACAAATGTAGTGGAAACCAAAAGTAGATTTTCGGAAAATACGCGATTTTGTTCAATAACTTGTCGAGAGGGAACTGTGCCAGCGGGAAAAGTGTCACAAAACCTTTAAGGTACAAGTTAATGGTAAAACTCTATTCACAGCTGCAGTAAAGTGATTATTCTAAACTTCACTCTCTGAACAGGTAAAACTGCTACTGAAGACATCGAAATTACCTCCCTTAGAAAATTTCGTTTATATTGTTTATCTCGATTTTTCGTTATCTCGACTATTTTTCGACGGTCCCTACTAAGTCGAGATAACGAGAGTTGACTGTATGTGAAAAATAAAATTCATAGTCCATTTAAGATAATTATTTTCAAACATTGAAGTTACATTTTTTTGCACAAGTCATTGTTCATCCCAAATCTTTCAACTCAATATTGATGAATTAAATCACCAAGAGAAACCTACAACTTTGTATTATCAGTCAATACCTTATTATATATTTATTTTTTCATTAACACTGTTATATGATGATATATTTCTCTATTACAGGAATTACGTAGAAGACTAGGTACATTAACTAAAGATGCCTATTATTATATAGCTAAGACAGAAGGTTTGAAGACTATAGGAGCACAACTTGATATCCTTTGTAATTGTTCATTCATGGATTTTTAGTAAATATCTTTCCAGTCAGATCTAGTTGGCATTTGGCCATTCATAGTTTTATCCCTTTGCATTGCCTTGTATTCATTTTTGTAATAAAAAAAGGATGCAAAGTTTATAACGGTACTTACATGATTCGTACAAAATAATTGTAGTTGTTTGTGTAAACATTAAAATAAACCAATCCATTCCAAAGGTACGGCAGTATTGAGTATAAAAGTTGTATTCAATTTAACAAAATTAGTGTGGCAATTAAACCACCACCCACTTAGTCCACCATGCTTGTAATGGTTGATGCTTTACCATTACACCAACAAGACACTTGTAAAACATATTTAATTTACTACTGTATAATATTTTATTGTCATCCTGAGCATCCCCTGTCATGGATTAGTTCATTGTTCTGTTAATTAAAACAGGTTTTTTTGTTGTTGTTTTTTTTGTAGGGACTGTAACTTTATTGATTGAGTTTATTATTAACCTTAATTCTATATACTTGAAACCTTGGACACCATGTTTGCTCATCTTGAATGTCCTTATTTCTTTGTGGAGACAGAAATGGTAAGTTGTCTTTCTTTGTTTATACCATAAAACTTATGTGTGCTAACTAAGATACTGTAAGTGTTTGCTCCCATTCTTTTTTGTAAATACTGATTCCTTCTGGACAATATTTTGTTTGTATCGATTTAAGGACAGTTGTCAATCCCTAGTAAAAGAATGAGCTTAGTACTACATTGTAGTTGAAAGCTTAGTTTTAAAGATCTAGGCCTCTCTAGTTAGTAGGTTGACTGACCGCTGCAATATGATTGAAAAAAATAGTGAGATGAGTGGCGTGAAGCATCATAAATTGGTGCAAATTGAGCTACAGTACAACCTCTCTTGAACAACATGCTCTTGGTCAGATAAAAGTATGTTGCTGTTCAAAAGTTGTTGCTCTACAGAAGTTTATTTCAATTAAAAATTACACTTAAGGGAAATATCAAATGCTGTTGTTGTGCAGAGGATGTTCTGTAGAGGGCTACTCTGCAGAGATTGTGCTGTATTTATTTTTGAAAATGATCCATGGCATATTGTAAGTGGGACATTGTACCACTCATTTCAAATTGTGTGTTTTAGTTTATACCTGGGAAAATTTGTTAAATATTGAGGGGTTGGTCACTGTTTTATGTTAACATACTTTCCAGGCATATATTAATATTTATCTATACATATATTTTTGTCCAATTATTTTACAGCTCATTGGAAGTAGAGTAGTAGATAGACATAAATATTGTCTATTAGAAACACAGGAATGTTTTGAAACATATTGTATGAGAAAAGATCAAGCTGAATTGGTAAATATTAATTATGATTATATCAAAATACTATCTATGAAATTACATTAACTTAACTTTTTCAAATTATCATGTCAGCTCCTATTTAAAGGATTTGATTCAAACTTCTCACATACCGGTATACCAGATATCAGGCAAACATGTGCATATTCTGTTTTGGTTACAGTCCATTATTTTTCACTGAGTTATGGCCTTTTGATGTAAAAATCTTGTCGGCTCATTTTCTCAGCACCCATATTCTTGACAAACAACTGCTGGGGGGGGGGGGGGGTTATTTTTGAATTAGGTTTAGTTTAATTAATGGCAACACCAATATGCTTACTGCTATATCATATGGTTTTATTTTTTTATTTCTACAGAGTTTAGAAGGTATTAAAAGTTCTATAAAACAACAATCATTAAAAGATGGAGGAAGTTGTCCTGTTACATGTAGTGATGAAGAGGTAAGTTGTTTTTGTTATATAGCTAGTACATATTCACCTGAGAACTACATAATATACTTCAGTAATTACACTGTAACCTACTGCTTTATTGAAAATATCTCTTGTCTCAGATCAAAGTTAAATTTTAACTATTGGTTGATGTTATCCAGAGATTTTACTGTAGCCATTATCAAAATGTTTTCACTTTTACCTTGGCTCTGATTCATTGCTAATTATGGAGCCTTTATGACCAATAAGTTATGAATTTAGAGTGGTAATCACTGAATGTTGGCACCTTGTTGGTTCGAATGATGGTAAAACCCCTCTTATTTGTTCTTTGAGCAAGGAACTTTTTGTTACTGGTTCAACATCGGAGAATTAGTTAGTGGACTTGGAAAATGACAAGGGATTGTACTAAGCACATTGTTAAAATTTGGCCAAATTGTTAATTTGCCCTCTCCTAGAAACATAAGTAAAACAATTGAGCACTGTAGTATGATTAAAAAATTATTAAAATGCCATGTACAACACTATCCATAAATTTGTGTCTGATTTGTATAGCCTGTATGGTCAAAATGTTTTAACTAAAGATATATTTTATGTTTACAGAAACTAGATCTATGTCAGAAGTTATATAAATTGATATTTCAACTAGTTATGTTATTTGAAAGTTACACTAAACTTCTAGATTGTTTCCGTATTGTACAGTCTGCTGCACAGGTGAGTTGATATAGTTTGCCTTTATTACATAATGATGAAAACCTGTATAGAATAAAATATTTTTGAGCTTTTTCCTTCAATTTAAGCGGTCCATTGTCAGTTCTTTGGAGATCCAGTTAAATTGCCAAATTGAGCAGACAGCTGTATGCCCTATATGGGCCCATTCAAACTGCACACATATGTTACGGCTTGGCTGGCAAAGCCCTTAGCAGTTTTCATGTTGCAGTTAAAGTTAACTCACTTATTCTTAGACAGTACAGATATAGTCAATATTTAAACAATATTGCAATAAGATATTTGATGGACATTAATGAATAATTATGAAATTAAACTGAGACGAGACTAATAGGAATTTTGTTCTTAATATTAAAAAAAATATGTCATCTAACTCCGAATGTTTCTATCTTGTAGATAAATGATATGAGTGGACAAGTAGAAGGAGTTAAGAAAGAGATTATCTCAGCTATGTCAGAACTAGAGAATGGTCAAGTATCACCTCTAAATGTTGATTCACCTAAACCTATCACTAAACAAGAAGCTTTCTCTAGTTTATCTGATTATATTAAAAGTCAACAGTATCAGAAAGCTATACAACTACTGAGATCTTTCAGGTAAGGGGTTTCTTTCATTCTCTTATTATTAATCTAGATCTGTATAATTCAGAAATGAAAAATTCGTTAATTATTTTCCCTGCATCAAGTACCTTATATCTGTACATTTTGATTCTTCTTATGAAGTACTGATAAATTTCTTACTTAATTGCTATGAAAAATTTATAATTTTGATACAATTGCTTTAAATAGTATCAAGCTTTAATTAAAAATGATAAATGATGTCGAAATATGTGGACAAGGCAACAACTAGTTGATGATGTGTTCAACAGATTTTTCTGGAAAAAATGGGGCAAGCGAAGAAAACATTTATTTTTTAAAATCTTATCTTATACAATTGCTTTATATTGCGGTTTGACTCAATTTTTATGGGCGAGTGAGAAAATAATTTTTTTTTTAAAACCTTCAAAATTAAAGTGTGAGCGAATCCATAGAATACTTTATCAACTTGTTGTGGCCCAAGGGTGCACATCATGAGGTTACTGAGGTTTTGTTGTAGGAAAGTTTATCTTACCTCAGAAATCTGTGACAATGCTGAAATTTGACTGTTTGTGTTAAGGATTGCCTGTTAATAAGAAGTGTCTGTATTAAATATATATTTTTATTTCATATCTAATAAATCTAACCAATCGAGAATCTGCATTTGTACCACGTGACCATCCAATATATTCTCGTATTGGATCCAAAAAATATATATAATTTTCGTATTGGATGGTTGGGTACATGTGCACTAAACGATGCTAGTCTGGTTTCCGATTTATCGGCTCATCCGATATGACTTTTCAAGCTGTATACTTGTCCAAATATTTTTCTGTATTGTTCAGTAAAATGTATAATAACATGTGAATATTTATATATTATAGAACAATGTGGCCAGGTGATATGTTTGGACAATCCCATGATGATGATATACATACATTACTTAATGTATATTGTGTTAGTATGACAGAGAAAAAATCAGGTATAGAGATTCTTATAATTGTTTTATGATTACATTAATTAAATATATTTAAATATATTAATGTTCTCTTCTTTTGACTAGAACACTTGGATTTTTTAAATGACTTTACTTTCGGGCTATCACAATATTATCATAACCAGTGATTTCTGAAGTAATAATAGGACCAAAAAATGTTTGTTACTTCAACTTAATTGGCCTTTTTATTTAGCTCTACAGAAAATACAAAATTTGTTATGGTTTTTGTTATAGCTGTCACCAGTTCCAATGAAATCGCTGTATTGTCCATGTACATTTTCCGATCAATAATCGATATGCATTTTGAAAAATCGATTATAAAGCCTATGTAGGTAAATATATAAAAGTCACTATTAATTGACAAATTTGTAAGAAGAACTTTCTATTGTAAGTGGAAACAGGTGCGCTGTCATAATATGAACTGATAGGTCTAAAACATTGACAGTACCACCATTGAGGAAATAGCTCTAGTCCACATAAGGTGTAACATTCATGACAAATATACATCTATTATGAGTTTATGACAACAGAAATGGTCTGTTATTATAGTACTGCAGTGAAGATATCCATTTATATCCGTGTATCATCAATATTTATTTCTCGATATATCGTTATCGTCGATACGCTTCGATCCCAATCAATGACAGCTCAAGTTTTTGTACTGGTCAGCATGGTCATTGCCTTCATGTTTGTGTGGCCCTTTGTTGTATATGACATCAGCAGACTTACACCAACACCAACCTCTATGTATTATTTATTTCAGGTGTATTTGTGTTAACAAAGTTAGAATTTGATATTGGATTATTACATTGTCAACTGTTAGATACAAACCAACAATTAAGAAACTGGTCAATAACATCACCTCAAGTCCCTTCATCTGAAAATGTGGATTTATTAGATTCCAGTACTTTATAGTGGTCAATGATTTATGTATGATTTATTTGAGATTTATTTGTGAACTTCTGGAGAGCACTGTATGGGGTATGCTGTATGCTACCACAGATCCAATGACTTTCCCAGATTCCTAAATTAAGGATCAATCACTGTTACTGTACAGACCCTCTTTAAAATTTATTGCATGAATCAAAATGAGAATGTACAAAACTTCATTAGTATACAGTACCAGGCATGTATTGTTTTCCATTAAATGATTATTGTAAATAGAATATCATTATTATTCATGCATTGTAATATGATTGATGATAGTCATGTTGATAGGTTGTTGTTCATTATTAGTTCACACTGTCACAGTGTATGCCTCTGTGTATCCCAGTAATTTGTAGGTGGTGGACTGGGACAAACAGGAAAGATTAATGAAGAATATCAAGTGGCCAAATCTGGAGTCACCATATCTCCCTCTTGGACACAGGGCATGCAAATTTACTACAGTTTCACCCTGTTATCTTAATGCGGAGAAAAAGATCATGCTGGAAGAGCTACAGTGATGCCTGGATTTCCTCAGAATAGGTCAGCATCGGTGTTGCTCTGGAGTGAAACCCAGTTCACCATCAAAGCCACCTTCCAATGATAGCCTATTCAACGCAGTTTGTCCTTGTTCACAGCATTGCTATGGTTGTAATCATGGTTTGCCCAGGTGCCCAAACAGGGATTCACTGGGGTTGTACACTAGGATAGTGTGAATTATGGTTATCATCATAAAATACACATAAGTCATGTTTGTACTATCATGAAATCCATTTTGTATTACATTTGTAAATATACCATTATGGGGAGAAGGATATGTAAGCGGCTGGATAGCTCAGTCAGAATAGCACTGGCCTTGTAAGCCAGGGATCCTGGGTTTGAGTCCTGGTCAGGCTGCATATTTTCCTGCCCTGTGACATTTGCATTACTAAGAGGAATAACTATACGTATTGTTATTTCACTTTTATGACCGTCTGAAATGCTCATATTTGTGTTGGACAAACATGTTTGTAACTTCATTAGTATTATGGGACCATTATGCAAATACTCATATAGTAATTACTTATTGAATAACATTGTGATATGTCAGATCCAGATGTACTATCAGAGATATTGAGGTTAATTTTAGATATTTTTCTTATGGGACATATTATTAAAAATCTTATGATAATTTAGTCATGTAATAAAATAGGATTTATGATGTAGATAGGTTGTAAGGCATTTGATAATATGGGCCCCAGAAATATTTCTTTAATCTGATTTTCAAAATGTTTTGCACAATTGTTTTTTAATGTCCGGATGAGCCCAATTGTCTCCCTTTACTGGATCGTTAAGTTCACTTTTTGTATTATGTATCATTTATTACAATTTAGTTATTATAATGAAATTATGTCATTGTACAGTTAAATGAATCATTATATATAATTATGGCTCAAATGATTGTTTATGTGTGTTCTTAGTTTTTTATGATCTGTATATAGTTTAAGAATCTATTAGTGTGTTTTTCATTTTCTTACAATTTTGATTTTTCCAATTTCCCTACCCAGCTGTTTAAATGTATTTCCCAGTTTTGATGTATTTATAAAAGTATTACATTGGATTAAGAGTTAAAAAAAAACACATAAGTATAAATGTAGAAACATAGTGCATAGTCAATTTTATTCAATTGTCAGTGATGCATACATTAACTCTGCTGATTTAAATATAATTTTATGGATTATGGATTTATTATTAGAATACAGAAGTACTGTAGTAAATATTCAAATCCATGGGATTAATGTATGTGCCACTGGCAGTTGAATAAAATTCAGCAATTATTCTTAAAGATTTTTTTTAGATTTTGATATTAGAGCATAGAAAAAAAAACAGATAATTATTTAAATTTTCAAAGCTCTTGATAGGTAAGTAAATTCTATTTACACCTGTTGGACAGCTACTGCTGTAGGGAACATTTTTAAGTTTAATAAGTAAAATTAACTATATTCTTGCTCTGAATTAATTATTTGATGTACATCATTTTTGAGATCTCTGAAAGAGTGCCTAGATATTCATAGAATTTATTTTTAATGTATATAATGTCATAAAAGAATATATCAAGGTTTGCCTGCAAGACTGTAGTAACTTGCTCTTTTAAACAATGCACATACTACAGTCTTGCAGGCAAACCTTGATATGTATCAAAACTGTGCTGCCTTTATGGTATGTTTTAACTTTTTGAATGTGTTAGCAGATTGAATCAATGAAAAATATAGTACCTTTATTGGTAAATTTTAATCAACTGTAAGTGACGCAAACAATTACCCTGCTTATTTAAATACTCACTACAGTACTTCAGTACTTACAATCGAAAAAATGGATATTGGTATTTCTGTGCAGAAAATTATCAAACAAATATTTATATCAGCAGGGTTAGTGTTTGCACCGCTGACAGTTGAATAAAAGTTAACACCTCTGATAGTATTGAAATATATACAGTCAAACTATTGGGCTGTGAAAGATTGCTGGAAAAAAGATAGAGTTTTGATAAAGTAGTCTTGGTTGCTTAAGCCAAAATATTTTGTAATAGAGGTGACCACTAACTTAAGTTATACTGTATATACATGTTTCTTGTATTTAAAACTGAGATTGAAATTATCAGTATTGTACATATACATTTTGTTATAATTTGTATTTATGTAAATGTTATATGTTATGTAAGTCTACAATGGACTACATCCTAAATTCAAATTCATGGGTTTTTACCTGCGGTGCAAACATGAATGTGCTGTTATCAAAGTGTATGATTACAGATCAAGGGGTCGTAGGTTTAACTCCCATATTTTTGTTGAGCTTGGTCATGAAATTATTTCTGAGACCATTCTCCTACCTACTTCTGGTTCTAAATCATGTAGGGTAGTTGTCAGTCACTGCTGGAAGCATGTGTCTAGTTACTGGTTAACAGCTAAATCCAGAGAATAAGAATGCTGTAATAAGACCTATACAATGTGTTGTTGCTGCATTGACCTCAACTTAAAAAAGGATGAACAATATTTTGTAATTAGCGATTTTTCTGCTATGATATGTATGAGTCTTGTTTGTACCTCATTGTTGCAGTCGGAAAACCCAAACATTTTGAATTCTGGATGACATCTATTGATATGTGCTATGTATAGTTTGTTGGTTGGGTGGAAAAATGTCATATCTCTGTTTCACCCTGTTATTAGATAGAACGTATTGACTTCTCACCAATATTTTGTAATATTTTAGTGATTATTTATATCATACATTTGAGACATTTGATGCTCAAAGTAAATAATTAGAATGTATTGACTATGTATTATAATTTGCATTATAACCTCAAACCTTCCTCATTTTTCTCTGCATCTATAATGAAATTTATTCAACTGTCAGTGGTGCATACATTTACCTTTCTGATCTAAATTGATTATGAGTACAAAAGTTCTGTAGTGAGTATTTTAATGAATGCATCACTATGTGCCACTGAGGATTGAAAATAAAAAAGAAATATTTTCATTGTATATATTACCACATTTTGTCAATGTAAAGCATGAAAGAAAAAGCATTATTCCATCACATGCCAAAGTGAACTAACTACTTGTAAACACAAGCTATATCTTGAAGAGCAAAATACAATTACGATCATCAGCCTCATAATTTCCAGAATCATCCCTTGTCCTTTAATTTCTTCAAATTTTGTACTGATGTTAATGTGTAGAGTCTTGTTGTGTTTTGTGTTGTATTATACATGTAAAATGTAAATAATTTATTTGTGTAGATAATTATTTTTGTACAGTTCACAATACATTATCTAGTCATAAAATATATTCCTGTAATATTCAACTTGTATTCATAAATGATACGTAACATTGATCTATATTTTCTGCATTAGACATTATTTGACCTCCAGTTTATTATTAAAGCATTCATTTTGACTATTGCTCTCAAGCAGCTGTTTCAATGATGATATGAAAGTGGTTTCCAAACAGGTCATTCTACTAGTATGCACTGTATCTAGTTTGTAGACTTTTAGTTTCTAAAAAGAAATTCTTGGTTATTTGTACTAAAAAGTTGTTTTCCTGAACCAGGCAGCCACTAGACTGCTATGGGAATGTCAAATTCAGTAATATAGATCAATGGTCAGTATTCATTCAAGTATTCAGTGTACACATGCTGATCAGGACAAGTTAAGTACTGACTGACGGACTGACCAACCAACCCACAGACCTACCACTGACTGACTGACCAACTGACAGACTGACTGGCTGACTTATACATTCTAACACATTATTTCATTTTTGTTCACTTCAACGAAATCAATGACATTAATCAAACACAGTATGAAATTTTATAAAATGTTGGTTAGTTGATAGTATGGCTTGTTCAAATTGACCCGAGATGTAATGTTGTATGAATATATTTACTTTCATTAAATCAGTTAGGCTCAGTCTTAGGTCAATATGAACCAGTCATAATATGTTGTCTTCCAGGGTTGTGATTGGCTGGTTTTTTTTTTATTTTTCTGCGTTTTGTCATTTCTGCTGTCACTTCATTTCGAATCCATTTGAGTCAAATTTGAAATCTTAATTGTCTTAAGTTTTGCTTTTCATATTTTGTTTAAAAATTCCACCAACAGGCTTACAAAAATAGGTTTTATTTATATGTTGTATTTATTGTATATGAAGTCTTCATTGTTACTTTTTAAATTTGTCTGTTTTATTCTCAAGCTGTAATTTTGCTATTATATATAAATAATTATTAATATAATTTATAGCATTGTATGTGTAACATTTATGAAATATTGATATAATTTAGCTTATTAATACTTCTATTACGAAAATGTGATTAAGTGATTAAAGGATAATATAATTTAATGGCTTGTACTCATTGTAATATGGAGCCAGTGGGACATGTAAATTGCTATGCAGCACTGTTACAAGTATTTTTGTGTGTTAGCAAAGAACTATGCAATGGTTTTGCTTCAAGCTAGCAAAATCATGATTGCTGCATCTAGGGTGTTCTTACTGTATTAAACTAGTATGAATTAAGTTTGCTAGATATTGCTACATTGCCAGCTATTTTGCTAGATTGTAGCAAATTCTTACATTGAACATAGTTGGTAATTGTTGGTGACCATTTTTGTGGGCAACAGACTCCTCTTTTTCAAAAGTTAAATAACTCTTCATGTATTAATTTGGATGAAAATAATGAATTAACTCCCTTTTGTCGTTTTATTTTATTTTACAAGAAATAATTGATCACAATGTCATTGTATTTGTGTAAATGTTATATATCAGTGTTAGAAATAAATTCTAAATCATTCTTCATATTCTTGTCTTCTTAAATATGTTTATTTATTTATATATTTTGCCGTCTTGGAGATGTGGTAGAAAAGTAGTTAATATCTATCGCTACTCTCCCTGAATTTTTATGGTGACTCCCTCCTACCAGTAATTCAAAATCATGTACATATGGGGCAATTATCTGTCACTGATGGAAGTACAAATGTATACCCCTACTAACTGGTTAATAGAGATATCCAGAGTTATCCAGGGATTTAGCCTTTCCAGGAACAGTGAGTTAGTTTACTGACAGCCATGATACGTCTTATTCAGTGTGTTGCTATGGCATTAAACCCAACAAAAAATGGTTTTCTTTGATTGGCAACTTTAGGATAGCCCATTGCACACTTGTTTGGAGTTATTCAGAAATATCTTAATTTCTTGAGAGGATTGCCTCTATAGAATATTTATTCTTTGATGGTACCACATACACTGAAAGCACCATTTAAAAGCAACATGGGTGAAAGTTTTCAATATGAAAACTGATTCAATGTTTTGAGAATAAATAAATGTAATTCATAAGAAATCTGTGTATTTCAGTGTTTTAAAAGTAGGTTTTCAGTATTTCCCATCTTCATAAAAGTGGTTAAATTGAAGGACGATCTGCCAGAACTGTCTTGAAAATATCGAAATATTTTCGAAAAAGTGAATTGTATATTTGAGCTTAGAATGTGATTCAAACAAGTCAAGCCAATTTAGTATTTCAAATTTTCTCGTGATTTAAAAAATAATTTTTCAAAGAGTAAAATATAGTTTTGACTAAATGTCATCTTGTGAGGATTGTCCTTAGTTACCTTCCTTGGATATTTAATTTGTACCGATTTTAGGGACGTATCTTCTGTTAAATGAGTAAATAGACATAATGCATCAATTTTCTCAGCAGCAATTTGTTTGAAAAAAAATGTTATAGTAAGGCAAGTCGTCGTTTTACCCGTAGTATACTCATAACTTGATAATATTGTCATTTTGGGATCGATCTTTTCCCATTTTTACGGACCTATTAATAATGAGTGCATTCGATAGGTTTTTCTAGCACAGTTTCTTTATTTTCCAGGAATGACTCACAGTTTTGTCATTCTCGTGCGCAAAGGTTATAAGGATTCTCATTACAACCTCTGGCGTTAGATCGAGAATCCTGATACAGTAAGGCGCGCGAATAACTAGAATTTTTTTGAGTATTTCGTACGTATTTCGTACGTATATGGTAAGTATAACGTGCGTGCGAATCACAGCGTATAAGCCGTACGTGCGTATAATTCGTATATCGCATCGTATCGTATCGTATGATCGTATCAATACATGGTATAAATCGTATGGTAAACATCGTATGAATGGTATAATCGTCTTGTTCGTATCGCATCGTACGTAAGACAAGTATTATCACACGAACTATTGAATTATTATGATTTAGCGGGGTATTTTCCCAACAAATTATTTATCAATTTCCGTCGAGTGTTTTTCACAATTAAATGGAAAATACGGACACCATAAAACTAGTTCATCATGAAAAATGCTTTTTTGTCAGCGATTAAGCAGGATATGATTTTTTTTCATCGGAAAGGAGTGGCAATTTCTGATTTTGAAATAAAGAAAATTGGTCTACATAGCATAAAAAGATGCTTGTACCAAGAAATAAATAATCATTTGAAACGATACGGAAAACTGGCTCAGTCTCTCTCAAAAGTAATGATAATTTACTTTCAGTTTTAACTGGTGTTAATTATTTGAGGATTTACAATTTTACATACAAGTAGTGTCTTTAGTCTTACAGCATACATAGACATACTATTCAATAGAAAATATGTCAGTTACAGATTTCGATGCATGTGTACTATCTGTTTGTTTGTTGAATTACACGCCATAGTAACACATTGTATTGTTCATATAACACTGGTCAGTCAACCTACTTACTCTTACTGAAGTCTTAATCTCTCCATGCAGCTATTAGTATCAATCAAGTCCAACTATAGCGCATGCTTTCGTCAGTGACTGACAACTGCCCTACATGATTACAAACCATTGGTGGGAGGGAGAATGGATGTAGAAATAATTTCATGATCAAGCTCCACGAAAGTATGCGCTGCCCAGGAATCGAACCCACGATCAGTTGACTTACATGCTAACAACTAAGCTAGGTGGGCGGCTATGAACTAAGATATAATTTAGTTAAGAACTGATAATATGCCTATTGTGTGCCTATAATAAGCTAGCTTAGTTCATGAGTTGTTTGTGTAAATCTGAAAATAAATACACTAGGCAAAAATTTGGTATTCTAAAACACTGTCTTCTTCTGATATTATGAGTTACCCTTTCTCTTGACTTGTCCTATAAGTATCCATATAAAAATCTATGGCCCTAACTGAGATTCATACCCCATACAACCTCTCAAGTCATAAGCGGACAATCTACCATGTCGACACACCAACTAGTTTTAGGGCTTGGAATATAAATGCTGTTATTTACCTCTGCTACATAAACCTCTCCTTCATAAACCACTCCTTAACACAAAATAAAAGAGCTAGAATGTCTGTGAGACAATCTTAGTATGCGAGCGCACAATCCCTTGT
The DNA here is from genome assembly GCA_025267735.1 of Mactra quadrangularis. Classification (NCBI taxonomy): domain Eukaryota; kingdom Metazoa; phylum Mollusca; class Bivalvia; order Venerida; family Mactridae; genus Mactra; species Mactra quadrangularis. The sequence continues at coordinate 13,510,404 of CM046308.1, read as the reverse complement.
GGGTTATTTACATTGGGTGCCAAATGTAACCCTATGAAAGTCCATGGTCAGAACTGAAATCTGAATCCTCTATCACTCAAGTCCTCAGCTCAACTGTGTTGCTATTCATGAATCTAGCTAGCAAGGGAGTACAAATGCAATAGTTAACCACTGCTACACAGATTTGTTTACTAAGATAAATTTCCCTCATAAGCAGATCTAGCGGGGGTCCGGAACCCACTTGAATTTCCAAAATCTGTTCATATGTTTACTTGTTGACTGTAACTCACTTTTAAGTAGGAAGAAGCAATTTTTCTTGGTTCTACTTGACTTGTGTTGTTTAGCATATATAAAAACTCAAGAAAAGAAGATGATAAACATTTATAAATTCAATCTTTTAATGTTAAACCAAAAATAAAATTAAAATATAGTAGTTTTAATTTCTATATCAACTACATATGTATGATAATAGATTCATGCCAAAATTAAATTATTGAGTATAATACTGTAGTCTTTCTCATTTATTATGTTGAATTCTTGTCTCAAACACTTCCTAATACAAATACAGTACCCACCAAAAGCTTGGAGAATAAGGAAATTTGTTTTTAACTCTAGATAATGATTGGTTATTTTAAAATTATTTTTTTCAATACTCTAATCAAGGATTATTTATGATGAAATGAAGGCACATTTCATGAATGCATCACAATCAATAGGTTCAGCATCTCAATTTTAAAATCTTCAAAACAATGATAAATTAATTTTGTAAATCTTTTCAAAAAAATATTTTTCGGCTACCTCAGTAGTATCAACTGTAATAAAACAATATTAAACAAAAATTAAACAAAACTGACTAGTACTTTACAACAAATAGTTAGATAAAATATTTGAATACAGCTATTCAGTAGGCCTATAAAGTTATAATGTCTCCAAAATTTTGGTAGGTACTGTACGGACAGGGACAACTCAACCCGAAAATAACTCAACATAGAACAACTCAACTCATAAGCCCGGACAACTCAACCAGTATGTACGGAAAACTCAACCTGTGGATAACTCAATCCGTATGATATAATATAATATAATAATTAGTAATTCATTATAAATAATCAGAATAAAACGTTACATTTAATTGATATTCAGATAAAATTATTGTTAATGAAAGATATCTAAGTATGAAAATAACAATGAAAATCTTAACCTAATGTTTGCATATCAAATTGGAAATATGTCATTCATAAGGAGCTCTCCAGTTTGTCATTCTAGGGGTAATTCTCAACTCAGTCACTAAGTAAGTAAAAGCTGACTGAATAAGAAACTGGGCAAATCTTGCTACATTTTTTACTTTTCTTTATATACCACTTATCAAAGTTGTTCACAGGTTGAGTTGTTCCCACTCTTGGGTTGTGTTGTCCTAACTTCGGGGTAAGTCATCCATGGGTTGAGTTGTCTACAGGATGAGTTGTACTGGACCAGTACATTTCATGTCTCTTATATAGCCCAAGCAAATAGTCATTTACTTGACAAACAATGTCTTATAATTATCCTTGGAATAACATTGAACTAAATATTATGTCTTTAGAATTTATCCTAATTAATCAGGAATTGTTGTCAATCATTGAACTGTGCCCAGGTAAACATTTTTGGAGATACATCAGCTGGAAATCTATCTGCTTTTTTGTTCGCCATACAGGAATAAGAAAAGTATATCGACTTCAAGATCTTGTTGGTATGAACACACTTGTACAACCTTTAGCAGCTTTAAAATCCATATATTGTCATCTGAAATAATCAAAATGGGAATTTTAATGACATTATCATACAAATAACATTCTAAAGTCTGATTTGAAGATCAAGGTATCATTGCATATCCTCAACTGAATGCAACTCGGCAGGAAACAGGCATGGCCGAGCATTTATGATGTTGGCCTTTTATCATTAGCTACCCAGCTCTGTGTTGGTTTGAATCCCATCTAAAACTTACCCTTGTTTTTTAAGCAATTAACATTATCCAACTAGCGCAGTACTGGGGGACCGGGAAGCATAATTGAATGAGATTGATATAAGATGGCCGAGTTTGTATCACAATCAAGCTAAAATTAGTACAGTAAAAGCAGATATATATCAATCCAGGCTATGCTTGGTGAGTTTTCTGAAAATACTGTCATTCAATTCCTATTTATTGTGATAGGAGGGAAGTTTTTTAATTCAACCTACAGTTAACTTATGGGAAGAAGGATGTGTTATAGGCCAGATAGCTCAGTTGCGAGAGCACTCTTTTTATATACCAGATTATATACCCTATTTATAAACCGGATTATATACACTCCCTGTAAAGCAAGAGGTCCTAGGTTCGAGTCCCAGTCAGACTGCATATTTCTGTCTGACATTTGGCATCTATTGTCGGTCGATGACAATAACTAGCTCAGTTGAGAAACACTTTTAAACAAAATAAATGCTCCAAAAACAGCATGGAATTCTGAAATTTGAGACAAATTTCCAGTTCACAGGTGAGTATGTCACAGCCATTGCCTGTGCACATGATGGGCAGAAATAAATGTAAGTATCAGCATGGCTAAGTTGCAAGAGCAATCGCACTATGAGTAAAAGGTCCAGCTAGGGTTCCAGTCCCGGTCAGGCTGAGTATTTTTCTTACCCGTAATGGGTCGAAATAACTGGGGACGACAAACATTGAGCAAACAGTGAGACTGATGTTGTTAACACAGTCATATTATGCAGACTACAATCACGCTTACCTTGTCGATCATAATTGATGAATTGTTGAATATTGACACATGTGACTTGTCTGTCCATCGACTCCATGCGATTTGGCAAGTCGTTTCTACATCAGAAATCTTAAGATTTCACCTTAACTTCACCAAGCGACCACATTGTTGTTTAAATATCGACGATTGTTGGTCATTATTGGCAGTCCCCGCGTCATTTCCAAGTAACTTTTGTGCAGTGTAAGGTTCCAACTTGACAGACCTGTCAGTTGAAGTGTTTAGTTTGCCGGATATTTAACTTTCGGCTACTTCTCGAATATGTACTAACCCGGAGGGCAAAAATCATAACCATTGAGACTGATCCCGCCCACATTTATCATTGGAGTCCGCCTTGAAATAATATCGATAATCAAAGTTTTGAATGAGAACCGGTTGTTATTTGTGTATTTTTTATTGCATCATGGCTGATTAAGATATAGAGATACAAGCAAGTCGGACTGATCGCAAGATATATATCGTATCATTCGTATCGAACTAATGGTATAGTAAACAACCGAACGTATGGTATAAAACGTATAGAACGTATGGTATAAAACGTATAGAACGTATGGTATAGAACGTATGGTATAGAACGTATATGGTAAGAACTTCGTATAGATCGTAATACGTATCGTACGCATTCGACTTCGGGAATGGTATAACGTACGAATGGTATGCGTATTGTCTTCGTAAATGGTAAAGATCGTATTTCAACTATTACGCGCGCCTTACTGTAGCCTCTGGGTACGAGAATGAGTTTTAGCCTGCTTAATTCCTTTTAATGTTGGCAAAGACTTGTTATTACAATTGATTCCTGGGTACTAATGCAAGGACATGACTATGAACCTTGACAGACACTTCAAAAATATTTACAACTCTACACAATCATGTTTTTGATAGGTTTCTAAGTTTTGAAGTCAATGTTGCTTTTTTCGTGTCCATGTATAGGTGGTTTAATATTGCCAAAGTGTTTAATTGCATTGGAATTAGTTCAGACCAACGTTCGCTAAGGCTAAGCAAACACCGTCAATCCATCAAGCTAGGCCTTGGATCTGTATGCGACGAAGCCGCCCAGCTCAGTTGGTAGCACGCAAGTCTACTGATCGAGAGGTCGTGGGTTCGATTCGTGGAGCTTGGTAATGAAATTATTTCTGCGGCCATTCTCCCTCCTAACAAAGATTTTTAATTATGTAGGACAGTTGTCAGTCGCTGTAAGTATGCTGTATGTACGAAAGTATGCGCTTAGTAGTTGGTTAACAGCTAAATCCAGAGATTTGGCTTTTCCAGGAGGAGTGAGTTGGTTGACTGGCCGCCGTTATATGACCTATACAATGAGTTGCAACGGCGTTAAACCCAACAAAACAAACAAACAATTCAACGCCGATGATTTAAAAATTCGTCTGCTCTATCATGAACAGCCGTGTGAGAATATTCCTATCCTTATGGGTGTTCTACTGTCAAGTGTCCACGTAATTCACGTGCAGAATCTTTCAACTTGAACCAGTTTTATTCACACATCTTACTACACGTAGTTGATGAATGAGACTTTTGTGCTCATTACAGAGAAGTTTGCACTGGTATGTAAAATTGTATTTTTATCCGAATAATAATTTTAATGTTTGAAATGTCTAAAATTGAACTCAGGTAAAGAGAAGACAGTATCCGACTTATATACAACATTTAAACAACGAATATGGACATTTTAGAAATTTATCTAACTGAAATGTGAGGGTCAGAATTTGTTAGTGACCCTGGACTCAGCTATATCCACATGTGCGATGTAAAATCGAGTAACTTAAGTTTGAATTACACAATCTTGTTTAACGATGCTTGTGTTAAGCCTAACTGGAAATGGATTTACTCAAACCACGTGAGCTTTTAAGAAAAACACGAGCTATTATAGGATATTTATAAACGTATGAGTCCGATAAATAGATTACTGTGTTTTGGACTAGATATTAATATCATTCGTTTAGATATGTGTGCTTTAGTAAGAAAGTAAAATTGCATTCAGTTTTATAACCCGTTCATATGGATACATTTCACGAAGATTGACGTTCATACGGTTAGGTTAATATAATAGTTCTGTAATAGAACAGTGTACAATATGTCTGGAAGTATCAAGATGTTTGGAAATATCTGTAAATTATTTAAATATTGATAAGTGTATTCTGTAACATCAAGGATTTTTAAGGTTTCCATGACAACTCAGCTGTTCGTAAATGAAACAAATGTTGCTGTTTCCCTACATGGATTAATTATTGTTTTGTGTTAGTGTGAATAATGTTGTGAAGTTAATGCATTTCTTACCCTGCCGAAAAGTTTTAAAGTTAAAATTCGTATACATTTATATATTTGTGATAGCTTTTTGTCTTCAAATAGATGATTTATTTTGGAGAGTTAAACCTGGGTTTCTAGCAGGTAATAGAGTGTAATTGTTGCTTAATATGCCTGTGTCACGCAAATTCATACGTATTTAATGTGCGTAACTTCTTACATAATTATTATATTGATTTAACGAACCTATACTCACTAAGAGATGTTGTAATTTTAAAAACAACAACACCATTTTCTGATTAATGATTGGAGACCAATGCAAAAAGTAAAATTGCGTGCATATAGCACCTCTATACATATATCTAGTGTCATAACGTAAACTTTGACCTTTCAAAATTTGTCATCTATGAACTTTGACCTCTGGCTATTTTAACAATATTCTGTTCTGTTCACTAATCTGATATCCAATCAGAAATCAGTGGTGATAATAACCGCCATTTCCGCCCCGCCATCTTGATAAATTCAAAATGTTTGGATGTTTCATCGTGTGTAATTACCATCAATATATATTATTTGATTAAATATTTCAAGGTAATAACTATTGTATTTTTCATATTTATCATGGTCCATAACATATATATGTTCCAAATTTCGTATCATAACTTTTGAGTAATTTTAAAAATTTATATTAAGGTTTTCGTGGCCATGTTTTGATGAAGCCATGGGTCAAACCCGATTCCAAATTTTCTTATTCATTTTGGAAACACTAATATCAAGTACTTATTCAATTATTAGAGAATAATATTTTATTGTCATCTTGAGCATCACCAATCGTTGATTAGTGTTTTGTATTGTTTACATAAATGGAGTTTTTTTCTACGAATTGGACCTTACTAAAGAAGATACTATTATAGAAATATAAAAAAATTATACACTACTAGTACTACTACTACCAAGAGAATTCAACGAATAAATTACAATATAAAACTGCCAAAAGAAAATATAGTTTATTTGGGTCTAAAACCCAAATTAGACAGTCACCACTTACTTTGTGAACTTAGTGATTGTCAAGCCAAGACGCCCACTACCCTCTTCTGTTTTCTTTACCAACATCTATATCTTTGTCCAGGGTTTCTTGAACGTCTTGATATTTTCTTGTAATATTTAATCATCTCATGTATTTAAACAACATCATTTGTTATTACATTTCAGTTTGGATGTTTTATAAGACCCAAATTCTATAGTTTCTGGTAACACATGTATCTACACTCATGGTATTTTAAACCTTAACATGATCGTTGATTGCTGCTTAACACAATCCTGAGGACTTCTTCTACGGTAAAATAAACATTTTCTAACTAATTTCACCTAATTAACTGACAAGTAACAAGTGGCAGTTGAAAAGTGCATTAAGAGTATGGAAAGCCGGGTGCGTCTTTATATTGACGACTTCAATAACTTTATTACTTGAGCATTTCAATTAATGCTGTAAGTCGTTTCTTTTTTACGTGAAGTATGTGTAGAAAACATTTAACACCGTATATTAATTTGGTTATGGAATTGGCCATATAACATGGAATTCCCTAGTATACTCATAATACATTGTCTTTTGTTTAACCTTATTCCATGTAGCGTATCGAACGCTCTTTAATAAGTGTTATCCCTGTTTAGATTTTTTTAATTGAACATCCAGTTTATCATCACTTTTCATAATGCAGATATTGAATCCCAGGTACCGGAACATTTACTGATGGGATTCAGAATTATGAACTTTAACTCTAAATATTTTTCAATTGCCCATGAGCAAAATTTCACCATAATCTCCATTGACCAAATAAGTTAAAGCCTAATAAAATTTAAATGTGATTTTTTTCATGCCCCACAAAAACAAAATATTGAAATCAGAGACCTCACATATGAATGAACTGTCAATAGGTTATTATGTTAAATACAAGAGATTGTCATGAGGGTTTAGTGAATTCCACGTTATATGATACATTCTGAATGCAAATGTGGTGATATTATGACATTTGATTGAACACAGACCGGTTCCATATGTAACAACAATTGCATTGTGAATAAGATTGAAGAGACTTTTCATGGCCTAAGTAAAATAGGACATAACTGGCTTGCCATAGTCTGGAATTATATAATGTACTTTTAAATATACATGTATGTTGTTTTGAACTAGTTAGATTCAAGTAGGTTGAGTTGAGAAAATTTGTTTCCATAAATAGTTCGGTACTTTGTTTATGTTCATTAATACAATGTTTGACCCTTTTCATGGACAGAAAAAAAAATTTTGTTTAGGTAAAAGCTATATGTGACTAACGACTACATGGTTTCAACTTTTATGGAACGTCTGATATGATGTAATTGAGAATTAGTTTATGGAATACCCGGAGTGACTTCATGAGTATAGTAAAGCAAGTATATCTTTATATTTATCATTTTTACAGGTTTTGCTGTTTCCATACAGTTTAGGAATTTCAATCCGCACCGTACATTTTTTTCAATATCTTAACATTCACACATTGTCAGCTATCAATTGGAGCCGCCCGGCTAGCTCAGTTGGTAGCAGGCAAGTCTACTGATCGAGGGGTCGTTGGTTTGATTCCTGGGTGGGGCATCCTTTTGTGGAGTTTGGTCATGAAATTATTTCTGCGGTCATTCTTCCTCCTACCAATGATTCTTAATTATATAGGACAGTTGTCTGTCGTAGTTGGTAGTAGGTTAGTAGTTGGTTAACAGCCAAATTCAGAGTTTTGCCTTTCCAGGAAAAGAGGGTAGGTTGACTGACCGCCGTTATATGACCGATACAATGTGTTGCTACGGCTTTAAACCCAACAAACAAACAAACAAACTTAACCCTTTTGAATTTTAATGGATAACTTGTCTAGTATGTAATTTGAAGCAGTTCATGGTTAATTTAAAGGAGATTTTATTAAAATGCTAAGTTGAGCATTCAGTATAGAGGCTGGGAAATGAAAAACAATCAAAACAAATAAATTATCCCTTAGCCCCTTTCTCATCTTGGTTTGTTTCTTCAAATAATCCACTTGTGGTCGGCTATCACTTTCCTTAGGTAAGTATCTTTCTCCCAATATCTTGGCATTCACATATTGTCAGCTCTCACAAGCCCCTTTTCATGTAGGTTTCTTTCTTCAAGTTATTTGACATTCACACATTGTCAGCTATAACTAGCCCCATTAATATAGGTATCTTTTTTCAAACAATTTTACATTCACACAGTATGAGCTATCGCAAGCCCCCTTTCATGTAGGTTCCTATCTCCAAACAATTAACATTTACACATTGTCTTCCATCACTAGCTCCTTTTAATGGAAATTTCTTTTAAACGATTTTGTCTACTATCAGTAGCCCATTTTTCTAAGGTAAGTATCTCTCTCCCAATACCTTGAAATTCACACATTGTCAGACTGTAAGCTATCACAAGCTCTTTTCGTGCCGGTTTCTTTCTTCAAATAATTTCATAATAACATATTGTAAGCTTTCGAGCAATCTAGTGAAGGACCCAGATTCTTGGGGGGGATAACTAGATCGGAGTCTAACTTAAAAGTGATAATTTTGAGCAATCTAGTGAAGGGCCCAGTTTACTGGGAGGATAGCTAGATCGGAATTATGTCTCTAAAATAATTCTGAGCAATCTAGTGAAGGGCCCAGTTTAATGGGAGGATAGCTAGATCGGAATTATGTCTCTAAAATAATTCTGAGCAATCTAGTGAAGGGCCCAGTTTAATGGGAGGATAGCTAGATCGGAATTATGTCTCTAAAATAATTCTGAGCAATCTAGTGAAGGGCCCAGTTTACTGGGAGGATAGCTAGATCGGAATTATGTCTCTAAAATAATTCTGAGCAATCTAGTGAAGGGCCCAGTTTACTGGGAGGATAGCTAGATCGGAATTATGTCTCTAAAATAATTCTGAGCAATCTAGTGAAGGGCCCAGTTTACTGGGAGGATAGCTAGATCGGAATTATGTCTCTAAAATAATTCTGAGCAATCTAGTGAAGGGCCCAGTTTACTGGGAGGATAGCTAGATCGGAATTATTTACTTAAACATAATTCTGAGCAATCTAGTGAAGGACCCAATTTAATGGGAGGATAGCTAGATCGGAGTTATGTACCTAAAATAATTCTGAGCAATCTAGTGAAGGGCCCAGTTTACTGGGAGGATAGCTAGATCGGAATTATTTGCTTTAACATAATTCTGAGCAATCTAGTGAAGGGCCCAGTTTACTGGGAGGATAGCTAGATCGGAATTATGTCTCTAAAATAATTCTGAGCAATCTAGTGAAGGGCCCAGTTTACTGGGAGGATAGCTAGATCGGAATTATGTCTCTAAAAATAATTCTGAGCAATCTAGTGAAGGGCCCAGTTTACTGGGAGGATAGCTAGATCGGAATTATGTCTCTAAAATAATTCTGAGCAATCTAGTGAAGGGCCCAGTTTACTGGGAGGATAGCTAGATCGGAATTATGTCTCTAAAATAATTCTGAGCAATCTAGTGAAGGGCCCAGTTTACTGGGAGGATAGCTAGATCGGAATTATTTACTTAAACATAATTCTGAGCAATCTAGTGAAGGACCCAATTTAATGGGAGGATAGCTAGATCGGAGTTATGTACCTAAAATAATTCTGAGCAATCTAGTGAAGGGCCCAGTTTACTGGGAGGATAGCTAGATCGGAATTATTTGCTTTAACATAATTCTGAGCAATCTAGTGAAGGGCCCAGTTTACTGGGAGGATAGCTAGATCGGAATTATGTCTCTAAAATAATTCTGAGCAATCTAGTGAAGGGCCCAGTTTACTGGGAGGATAGCTAGATCGGAATTATGTCTCTAAAAATAATTCTGAGCAATCTAGTGAAGGGCCCAGTTTACTGGGAGGATAGCTAGATCGGAATTATTTTCTTTAGTTTTTTTTCTTTTAGAAATTATGGGCAATTATAGTGTAATTATAGTGATACCGTGAATTGACGCAGTCGAACACAGTACTAGGTCTAGCTAGGGTGCTATTTACATGTATAATTTGTATAAAAGGAAAAAAAAACTTAACATTCTGTCACATCTTTTAAGTTAATTAATTCTTTTTCAATAACACGTGCTATATCTTATGTTTTTGTAATGCATACAAGTGGTGTTTAATATTGTTCATTTTTGCATAGAATATTGAGCCAATTGAGTATAAGTACAAATTGTTTAAATTCATTTTCGTATTCTTTTATTTTTGTTATTTTTACCGTAAATAGATTACTTTTTTTAATTCAGTGATTGACATTTGTATTTTATGTTATTTGTCTTCACTTTCATTTTAGTATTTTTTCATGATTTGCTAAGTTTGCATGAACAGTTTAATGTAATAATCATTTTATTGAATATTCGTTGTGTATATACACTTTATATGTTTATAAAACAGTTGTATTACATATCAAAATGTTAGATTACTTTATAATGAAAATTAGTTAAGTTCAAGATATATTTTAAGGCTAGATTTTTTACCGACTCTGTAAATAAATCTAAGTGAATATTTTAATTTTTGTAGTATTGCCATATTATGTTTGCCGGAATTTATGGAGTTTTTTAAGCACGGATATTTATTCCGTACATAGCTTTATAAGTAAATTCATGTTGTCATCTTTTTGTCCAAAGTATTTTTTTTGTTTTTACCATTATTATTTATGCTTGATAATACATTTATGCCTTTCATTGATGAATATGCACTTTTACACTTCTTTGAAATATAACTAAGGTTCTGTTCTGTTCATCAAATTAGCAGAGTTTGCTTTAATTACTGATGACAATTACATAGAATTGCTAAGTATGGTCAAGAAAAAAACATTTAAAATACCTTTTCTTATATTAAAAGAAAATTTTCCCAACATGAGGAAACTCAAATAAATACTCCCTAGTCTTTAAGGCTGTTTATATGAATCTGTGTCCATGACAACATGACACCAAACAACATTTTCCTAACTTCTTATTCAAAGGTTCTTTTTCCTTTCTATCCAAATTTTTATAATAACTACCTTGTAGTAATTATTCTGAAACAGAATATCAGGGCAGTGCTCTTTGCAGTTTCTCTCCTATCTGACCTTTTTAGCCCCTTCTTATGCAGCTACAGTTAATTTGAAACATCAAACAACTAATGAGCTTGACCATTGTCTTGTCCCCTGTCATTCTCAGAGTATCAAATAATCACTACCTTACAACACGGAATTCTCATATTAGTTATAATTTCACTTCTACAGGCTTGCCAAACTATGCATTCTCACTATGACAATGACCCATGAAGAGTAAACAATGAACATCACAGTAATTATCAAAATAAAATATATCTTCACATCTCCATGCTTCATCCTCGCCCTGTCTTACACTGAAATGACTACCCCAACACAAACCTTTGGCGGTTTTCACAAAAAATCTTACGATAAAAATCATCGTAAGTCAAAAGCTAGAAACATTAATAATACGGTCATTTATTAGCCAATCAATTCCAAATACAATTGAATTATGTAGAATTCAGACCTTTTGAATATCATATCATAGTTATGTTTCTTCCCTTCTGACGTTGAACTTCTCATTTTTGGAAATTGACTTACGATAACCTTAACAAGATTTGACAGTTTTTCAATGATCAAAACGAAGTACTTGATTGCAGGATATGAACGATCTTACTTTAAGGGTGGGAGAGTGCAGTGATGGTGTGGTATACTTTGATTCTGAGGGATTCACTCATTAATATGATTTACTTGAATTCTCAAGCTTCATTTGTTTATGATTGGGTTAGTGTAATTATAAAGCCAATGCTATTTTATTCTAAGGGGAAGGGTTACTTGGATATTGGTATTAGAGTGGTGTTTGTTTGGTTGTTTTTGTTGGGTTTAACGCCGTAGCAACAAATTGTATAGGTCATATAACGGCGGTAAGTCAACCAACTCACTCCTCTTGGACATGCTAAATCTCTGGATTTAGCTGTTAACCAACTACAAAGCGCATACTTTCGTCAGTGACTGACAACTGCCCTACATAATTAAAAATCATTGGTAAAAGGGAGAATAGCCGTGGAAATAATTCCATGACCAAGCTCCTAGAAAGTATGCCCCACCCGCGAATCGAACCCAACGACCTCTCGGTCAGTAGACTTGCGTGCTACCAACTGAGCTAGCCGAGTGGCATTAGAGTGGTGTTAGGCATGGATAATTGCATGTATCAAGATGGCCTGTAGTACGGCCCAGATTAGAGCTACGATATTACAAAACCGCTTGATACCAATGGGATTATAGTAGGGTTAAGACTTATGAGAACTTGCTATGTCTCTGCATTAACCAGTTTAAACACTTACTGGTCGGTTAGTTTGTTGTAATAATGGTGATCACATACTTCCTAAAACTCTTGTGCACCGATGAGAACGTTAGCAGCAATGACTGCCCTAGACAGGCCAACAACCCCATGCATTCTCTTCCTGGCCCTTACCTCCCATCTTCAATATAAGCTTGTCTGTGCTTGTCTCTTCCGCTAGTCCAAGTTTCACTTTCATTCTCATTAATTTACTTTCCATAACATATTTGACACATTGTATTTTAAAAGTTTTACTTTTTTTCAAATTTGTCATGATACGTGTACAAACGAATTGTTAATTTTCGAAACGCGTTGATTAGTACAGTTCGAACTCGAAAGACGGTTTTATCACGACTCGCAAATAGTATATGTGAAACAAAATCATCGCGATCATTTACAACTATCCAAGCTCGATTTGTTAAGTTGCAATTTAACTGTTTTATATGTGGTCACATTTGTTTCGGGGTTCTCTTCTCCGCTTTTCATTTTTCAGGTGGAAATTTTCTTCTACAGAAGTCTTTTGATATAGCAAGGTTGGTTTCATTGTCATTTATGGAAGTGACAGATGAGTAAGAAAGTATCAACATTGGCAATACCCTCTGTGATACGGGCTTGGGTAGGTGGCCAAAACTTTATTTTACACCGCCTTTATACAACTCAATTTTTATAACTCTAATCCTAAACAACCTCGGCAAACTAAGAATCATTGTAAGAACAGTAGTCCATTAATAGGACTCGCGCTTAGAGATCGACAGGTACCGGGTTAGAACGCCACTAGGGCCACTGCTGCTTTTTTAAGCAAAAATTACCTTCAGTTAATCCACTGCATACCACCCAGGTGTAAATGGGAACTGTGAGGGATCACCTGCCTGAAGGTGATTTCAATGATCAGGGGTCATCATGCAAAAAATGTAAAGTCAGCTGAACATGTATGGAGGCAGATGTAAACAACAATTAATGGTTATATAATCAATCATTTATTATATAATGTACTGACAGTATGTTTTATATTCTCAATGAATTCCTTTTAAGTACTGAAATTTTAGACAAGAGCAACTGGGGAAAACTTGAAAATCCACAGCACCGGCCTTACTTGTGGTGTTATTTTTAATATTTAAATTATCATGAAGTGTATTCTAATTGATATAATGTAATGTTTCAGAACAAACTGATTGAAGTATTAATATAAATGAAATTTAATTATAAAAGCCCGAACAAAAGCTAAAAGCAATGTATTGAGGAACGCAACAACAACAGGTAGATATTTTCCCAGAGTTTATTACAGATACGAGTCTTTATGTACCGTCAAACTAAAATATAAATGACATAAAATATTCTTACTAAATGAGACTAATTTCCAACAAAAAGGTCTTACAAAAATAATATCATCTTAACGCATTTAACAAATCCAAATAAATCAAATCAATTATCAAATTCAAAATACACAAAAATAGAAAAACAATACAGCAATACATGATGGAATAGATTAATAATATAAGATAAATACCTCAGTGGGAATGGTAGAATACTCAAACAAAAGCAAAATACGCAACGCAACTTAGAAATCATTTCTTGTCATCATGGCCGTACTGCCACGTATACACAACTGCACGGATCACTCATGCAAAAAAGGGAAGTAACTTCACAGATACAAAAATCAAAGTACTGAAAGTACTTCTCAATTCAGTGTATAAATATTTATCGAATCATATCATAATATATAAGTTACTAACAAAAAACGAAATTTGCAAAAGAGAATTGAAAGGCTGTTACATGGCTCCCCAAATTGACACAACAATTTTATAAGAAAGTAGTAATTACGTACAAACGTCTTAAAATGATCATTTGCATATAATAACAACAACAATGATATCAAAAATACATACATATTTCAAAAACAAACAAAAAACTTCACAACTAAATGACATCAATATATATGCATGTCTATATAATCATAACATCAATTCAATACCCTGTATTTTCAAGTTTGTATACTTTCAAAATACACATACATCTACAATATATAAAAACTAATATATGTTCTTGTACAAATTTCATACTTATGGCTCCCCGTCGGGGAATTCCTCGGTCTCTAGTAATACTATAAGTTTATGAACTGGACGTTCCAAATAAATAACTGTTACACATATTGTACTGTTCAACTGTAGTCGAAACATCATGATAAACCGTAGTAGAAGCTTTGTAATAAACTGTATGTAGCGGACCTCCTTAATATATAGGGGACCAAAAAAAAATCAACTGCACAATATGTAAATGGGGGAGTGGGATCAAGCCTATCAGTAGGTAAATCTGACATCTTTTGATCCTGAACTATGCCTCGAAGCTTACGACATGTTACACATTTATATATGACAGATGATATAACAGAACTAGCTCCAATTATCCAATAACCGTTATTTCTTATTTCATTCATTGTTAAACCACGTCCCTGATGGTGAACTCTTTCATGAAAGTATCTGACTAGCAAATTAGTCACATGACACCTTTGAGGCAAAATAATTGGATGTTTCAACCTTTCAGGCATATCTGACTTATGCTGACGACCAACAACACGAACCAAATTATCTTTATCTATAAATGGACCAAGTCGCTACAACTTTGAACTACCTTTAAGGCAAACAAGACTTGAACTTTCAGATGAACAGTTATCTTGATCCATAGTGGCCTTTGTAAGGGACAACATATCAGACTTAAAGAAAGAATGCTGAATATGTCTAAGAATTTCACATTCAGCTGACCTTAATTCAGATACAGAAGGAGAGCTGTAAATTTCTTTACCATGAGACTGTTTAATTGTGCCACGAGAAACAACTCTGTCAAAAAGGATGTTTCTGAACCTAAAACACAAAGCAACAGCAACCTTTGCCCGATGCCAATCTGAAAAGTAATTAATGCGATCAAGCAACGAACCATGAACAACCTTTTCTGACACTGATGCTAAACTCCTCACCCGTTTTACCTCTGGATCTATATCAGCACACACCTCTGTATCAACTGTTGTAACGCTAGGTAAATCAGAAGACCAAAGAAACTTGGGACCATTGATCCAAATACAATCTTTAGGAATTTCCTTCGCAGTAACACCACGTGACGCATAATCAGCAGGATTATTTTCCGACTCAATATATCTCCATTGAGACAATTCTGAATGGTCTCTTATTTGTTGAACCCTGTTAGTAACAAAAACATGGAAACATCGTTTTGCATCATTTGCAATATACCTTGAAACAACTTGGCTATCAGTCCAATAAAAATGACTAATATTATCATACTCAAATTCTTGCTCAAGCATTAAAGCAATTTTTACAGACAATAATGCCGCAGTCAACTCAAGCCGAGGAATAGTAACAGGTTTAAGTGGAACAATCCTCGATTTTCCCATTACAAGAGAACAATGTACTAAACCAGAAGTATTAATCAGACGAATATAGGAACATTGACCATATCCGATCGTACTAGCATCAGAAAAATGATGCAACTCAACAGAAGCGACGTCACCAAACTTGTCTGGCTTCAAACATCTTGAAATTTTTACTACCTCAAGATTAGGTAAATCACCACACCATTTCTGCCACCTACATAAGATATCCTCAGGTAATGGATCGTCCCATCCAAAATTATTTGCACATAGTTGCTGAAGTAACTGTTTAGCAACCAACACTACAGGAGAAATTAAACCTAGAGGGTCATATAAAGAACCTACAGATGACAAAATGCCACGTCTAGTGAGGGGATGTGACTTTAAAACAACTCTGAACTGAAATGTATCTGAATTTGTACACCACTGAATACCAAGGGCTGTCTCAACAGGTAAATTATCATCTAAAATGTCGCTAAGTACTTTACCACGATCATCAGGGTAAATTTCAGACTGTAGAACCTTCTCTGCATGTCCATTCTTAATGAGACTTTGCATGAAATCAAAATGCTTCTCATGAAAGCTAGCATCTCGCACGAAACGTTTCTTCAGTGAGGAAAGTCTATTAAGGGCTACCTGTCTGTTATTAGGTAAGAAAGGCATATCATTCTGAAATGGAAGTGGCATCTCATAATGGTTATTTTTCAAAACAATATTTTGATCCAGAACAGAAAGAAAACGTTTATCTTCCTGAGAAAGAGATATTCCACAAGTAGATGCATCTCTAAAATCTTGCTCCAAAATCTTAATTATGTCATTGGGCATAACTTCCTTAGTTGAAGTCCTAACAGAAAAGGTTATACTAGAACTACTTGAATGTGAGAAAGGAGCCTCAAACGTTAAAATGGAATGACTTACACCAATGCTGTCTTCTTCAGGACAAGGTCGAACAATACCAACTATTCCCCAACCCAAATCAGTTTTTTGTGCATATGGGCCATCATCAACAGGAGGAATAACCTTTCGAGGTAACAAAGCCCTAGGACAATTATATCCAATAAGTAAACCAATTTCACAAGATTGTTTTGGTGAGAGACAATCTGCAATACATTGCAAGTGGGGCCACAACATTGCAGTATCAGGTGTAGGAATATGGGAGTGACTCGCAGGAATAATACCTCTTGTGTAAGTATCTGGCAATGGAATTTTCTTATCATTGTCAATAGCACGCACAATCAAACCTTTAACCTTACTGCTCTTAACTATCTTGTTTTCAGCATGCATAGTTGAAAGTGAAAGATTTACCTCCACACCTTTTAAACCTAAATTACGACATGTGCTATCTAAAATGAAAGTGGTGTCACTTTGTGTATCAAGTAATGCGTATACAAGCTTTTCCTCAAGAGGATTATCAATATGTGACACGAATACAGGAACAATCATAGAACATTTGCTACATTCAATTGAGCTAAAGGAATCATTTAGAAATACAGTACCTGACGGACTTGTTTTATAAAGTGTCATGTCCTTATTAGATCTAATATCACCGTGAAGGCATGTAGGGTGTAGTTTGTTACAATTCTTGCAGCGAAGTTTAGTTGTGCATGACTTAGAAATATGACCAGAACCAAGACAACCAAAACATAGTTTATTTTCAAACACAAAACGTTTTCGATCTTCAAGCGATCTTGCAAGAAATTGGGTACAACTATCTAGGGGGTGTTGACCATTACAGAGAAGGCACAATAATGTATCAACATCAGAAGATGGTTGTGAAGAACAGTCATTAACGGAAGCTACAAACGACCGGGAATTGGTTTTCTGTTCTGATTTAAATTCTGACTTCTCACCTGAAGATTTAATCGATTGAACTGAAGTCAAAGGATTACATGCAATTTTTGCTTCCTTAGCTATGAAATTAACAAAGTCAACAAAGGGTGGGAAACGATTATGACAAGCCGTATAGTCAATGACAATTCTATTCCACCTAGAAATCAACCAGTCTGGAAGTTTGCACAAGATTTTTCTATTTTCATTACAGTCGTCCAACACAGACAAACCAGGAACAGATTTCATAGCCGTCAAACATTGTTTCAAGAAATCAGAAAGTTTTACTAAAGACTGTGAATCTTTGGGTGCAATCTTGGGCCAAGAATCAAGTTTTTTACGGAAGGCACAAGAAACCTTAAATGGATCACCGTAACGTTCATCAAGCAAACTTTTAGCCTGTTCATACGATTCTTCATTAGACAGCAAAAATAGATTTGCTACAACATCTCTTACAGAGTTACTCAGATATTTTCTTAGATAATGAAGTTTTTCGGATGGGGGTATACACCTCTGCTCAATAAGTGTTGAAAATGCAGATTTCCACCCTGGATATTGAAGGGGATCACCATCAAAGACAGTAGGTTCAGGGGGTGGAAGACGACTAATCATAAGTTGCTCAGTAAGTGTTTTAGTAAGATCAACTATCTGTTTTGAAACAGTGTCATCTAGACGTGAAACATGACTTGAATACTTTTGACTCTGAGGTACAAATGATTCAACAGCAGGATTTAAAACAGAGACATTTGCCTCTCTAACAGATTGAGGTTGAAAAGTAGGTTGTGAATTTACTTGCCTAGATTGAGATTTACAAAGTGAACCCTCTGGAGGAATTTGTGGTATGTCATTTGGTTCAGGATTGCAGTTATTTACAAAATTGCTAACAAGTACACTTTTAGGAACAGTGGGAACTGGAATATCAACTCTTACATTAGAAACATCTGAAATAGAATTACAACTATCATTCAAAATTTCTAATTTCAATTGAGCAATTTCTAAATTCTTTTGAGTCACAATTTTATCATGTTCTGCCTTTAATTTTGCTTCAACATCAATATATTTCAATTTAGTTTTTAATAAGGCAGCTTCAATAGCAACATTTGAACGTTGAGTTTTATTTGATGAACTTGACTTTGCCTTGGACTTCGTAGCAGAATGTTTAGATGATCGTTTGGACACACTTGACTTTGCTGTACCACATTCAGACTTGATATCGTTTATTTTGTCAGCAATTTTACATAAGAACTGTTGATGTTCAATTTCCAAATTTTCAAGAATATTTGCTATA
This sequence comes from Mactra quadrangularis, assembly GCA_025267735.1. Classification (NCBI taxonomy): domain Eukaryota; kingdom Metazoa; phylum Mollusca; class Bivalvia; order Venerida; family Mactridae; genus Mactra; species Mactra quadrangularis. The sequence continues at coordinate 13,491,530 of CM046308.1, read as the reverse complement.
TGAGTGTTCTCTGATTCATCACTATTTAAATCTTTCAAACGAAGAAATATTTCATAAACCTGGCTCATAGCATTGTCTAAATCGTCTCTGGCTTCTCGAATTTCATCAATATTTTCACTGTCAGACAATAACTTAGAAATTTTTCCAACCTTAGTTCTCCATTTAGATACAGCAGATTTGAAATCTTTTTCACCCTTTTCAATTTCATATGATAATCCCTTTTCTGTTAATTTTCTTTCACGTGCCATACCGTTGAGTTTGACTATTGAGGAACGCAACAACAACAGGTAGATATTTTCCCAGAGTTTATTACAGATACGAGTCTTTATGTACCGTCAAACTAAAATATAAATGACATAAAATATTCTTACTAAATGAGACTAATTTCCAACAAAAAGGTCTTACAAAAATAATATCATCTTAACGCATTTAACAAATCCAAATAAATCAAATCAATTATCAAATTCAAAATACACAAAAATAGAAAAACAATACAGCAATACATGATGGAATAGATTAATAATATAAGATAAATACCTCAGTGGGAATGGTAGAATACTCAAACAAAAGCAAAATACGCAACGCAACTTAGAAATCATTTCTTGTCATCATGGCCGTACTGCCACGTATACACAACTGCACGGATCACTCATGCAAAAAAGGGAAGTAACTTCACAGATACAAAAATCAAAGTACTGAAAGTACTTCTCAATTCAGTGTATAAATATTTATCGAATCATATCATAATATATAAGTTACTAACAAAAAACGAAATTTGCAAAAGAGAATTGAAAGGCTGTTACACAATGTGAGAATATATTCTTAATACATGTATTTATTCGAAACTCTAAAAACAGGACAATCCTGATTTAGGACTGTGAATGAACACGCTTTCTAAATATCTCGAATTTTACATAAACGGTACTAGAAATAGAAATTAACTTTGAAAGTTACATGAACGAACGCATTTAATCGTGAAACATCGTCTGTAGGTATGCTTCACAAAACGGCATCATTCTAAGGTCTCTAGTATTCCCAACTTAAAAGTATTAACAAAAAAATATTTGATTCCGATATCAGGGGACTCATCTTTGGACCTGAGCTTTTAGCCCATACTATTGCCAATGACTGACAACTGCCCCACCTAATACAGGATGTCATCGTAATTCCAAACAGACGTATGAGCATTTAGAGAAAGAAAAAAAAACACTTGTAGATTCAGACAATGACTGTGAAGCATGCCTTACGTCTTCGTGGAATTATTTTGTTTTTCCAATGACACAGGAGCTTTATGTCAAAACAACAGATTGTGCTTTGGATGTTCAGTATTTGTGGTTTATCTGAAACAAATACGTTATAAGCATCTTACCATGCTTAAATCTTCCTTCATTGTAAGCACTCAACAATTAATAGTGGTATGGTGAGTTGGTTTATTCAGTCCTATACATAAGGGACAAAATCTCTGAATTTCTGGAAAAACTGATAACGGTACACTAATTGACCACACTCCATGGTTTGTTATCATTACCCTGAGTTAAACTATTAATCTGTCATGGTATGTTAAAAGCAAGATTGTTATCTTACAGATGGTGTAATTTATGGTCAATGAGAATCTCTTGCTCTGGTCAGTTTTCATGTTTACTTCATGAAGCAGGAAGATTTTCTTTCTCTGTCTGACTTTCTGTTCAATTATTGAGACAAGATAATACACACAACTCATTTTGATTTAAATTTTGTAATAATATATAAACAGTTCACAAAATTGAAAGGAAATATCAAGGATATTATACAACATTTTGTCAATTTCACATTTTATTTAGATTATAACAATGTTTAAACAAAGAAACAGAAATGATACATTTGTTAAAACACTGTACAATAATATTATGATTTGTGATATATTATAGTCTGATTTTATTCGGTGAGCCGTGACAGGTTGGATGAGTCTAATCATAACCATGACGATAGGTATAACCAGTAAATACTACACTAAAAATCAATACAAATTATAATATCTCAAGTATATATGCATGATATAATAATTCAAAATCATTGCTCAAAATAGCGCAGTCGGTAACGAGTCAGAAACATATGGCCAATGCATAAATTTTACTGCAGTGGTTCGAACCTCACCGTCTCCACATTTTTTAATTTATTATTAAATTCATGTATAGTTGTCCGTATCAAATAATGCTTGTTGTGCTATAATTTGATTTTGTTTAATTTCTATTTGTTTTATTTTCTTGGTTCTTATTTTTTATATCAAGCAATTTACATTGTACCGAATAATAATACATTTATATTATACATTCGGCTTCAAATGCAGTGGCTGAACAGAAATCAAACTAGGATACAATCGAACGATTGTGCCAAAGTTACATGCATTCCATTTCAATTCTCTTTCTTATAAAATGCATGTGCATAGAATCATTTCTATAAGACACGGTCGAGACAGTTAAGTGTATGACATCAAAGTAATAACTAAGCACTAACTCAGGCAAATATGCATATTCTATTTTATATACAGTTGGCTTCGTGCTGCACAGAGATTTTGAGTTGTACGTTTCCATGATTGCAAAAAATAAAACAATAAAGATAATAAAAAAAGAATAAAGGATACTAAGCACGATTCGAACCCGGGGTAGCAAAAGCAATGATAAATAGTCTTCATTACAGGTCGTATTCTAGGTCATGCGTGTTTTTGTACTTTAAACAATTGACTAGCTCAACTACAGCTTTGATATTTAACTTTTATTTAAAAAAGGTGTATGTGTACACTATAGATTTTAATTAATGATGCGTTTATAAAATTTTAGTAAACTGACTTAACTATAAACTTGTAAAAATAAATCACCCCTAATTATTAGTGCGTAATGAAACTGTCAATGCTTATATAAGAAATGTTTACGTGGATGACCGGAACCCCCACATTTAAAGAGTACAAAATAAATTCAAGTACACCTATGTACAAAAACATCAATCAACAAATATAGATTTAGAAACTTTATATGATAAATATATACAAAGAAAGAAAACATGTAATGTACTCACACTATAGCATACGATTTATATGCATGATGAATAATGATATTAATATTTTGTAACCAATAATAATTATTGTATAATTTATCACAGTATCCAAATATTAAATACATATTCATATTTATCCTATTTTATAACCATATTTTAGTTTATAGATAATGTTGTTGCTGTTAACGTAACCCTTGTCGAACTCAATGAAAGCGAAACTTGCTAGACAAGGGTAAACAGCACAAACAATGAAAATATCACATATTCCAATTTATTATGGTCATATTAAATACTGTTAATATGAAAACTAGTATGCAAATAACATAAAAATGATTACAACTGTTTCAATAAATGCGATTGTTCAATGTATATCATAATTGCGAGGGTGATAGCGAATTTGACAACCTGCAGCTGGAAAGTTCACATGTACCATCAATATATGCACCAGCTTTCCAATTCTCTAACACTGTTTTAAATTTACCTGTTTCAAGATCATCTCTTAATAAAAACCTTTGTATAACTCCATCTTTAGACAAATGACATTTTAAGGAGGCATACTCAACCAAAAGTATTCTCTCTAGGTAAACATTATGTTTCTTCTTGACCCTGTAAAAGATCCTTAGGCATATATCTTCGAAGCTGGTTTCCAATGATTTGTTCTGGATGACAGCAGCCCAGATTAAATTATTACTTTTTGAAAATGTAACATCAAAAGTAATATTATTTTCTACACTATCTGGACAATAAATGTCAAGGAATGTCTTAATATCACTATCTACCACTGTGGCTGAATGTCTTTGTCCAGCAATCAATATTACATCAAATTCATGTGAAGCTTTCACTCGAAATGAATTATTTTGCAAGTATTTCTTTGAGGACTGAATCCAGGAATTGCCACATTCATGTAATTTCAAAATATTTTGGTACAATGAAAACTTATGTTTCAAAATATCTTCAAATGAGAGTTCACCACAACCTAAAGTGTTAGACACATAATTTTCAAACCAGCATATTATTCTCCACTCAGAATCATTGACCTGTGTTTTATAATCCTTCACTAAAGTTGGAATATTTGGTTCACTGATATGAAAAGTTTCAAATAATATAGATGATTGAAATGGTTTGCATTTTGCAACCAAATGATACAAGTTCAATGTTGTACTGTAAGAACTTTCATCTGATTTACCAACAAGTTCTTCTTCTATTAATTTTGTTTGACTATTGTTTGACAATATGTTGAAGATGTATTATTAAACAGGAATTTTAACGAAGATGTTACAGTAGCACATTCATTACCAAAATGCAATATTTTCCCACCTTGGTTGGACTGTAAACTTCTTTTTAGATTCCACTTGTTGGTACAATCCTTCTTATTCAAAATATCAAATATTTCATCAATAAGTATCAATTTCTTCTGTGTGCTAGTATCAACGAAAATATTAAATATCTTGTTAAATTTCATCATTGAAAACCTGGAATAAAATGAGAGTTGCGTTAATTTTTTATACAGTTAAAATTTTCTAATCAATTCAAGTATGAATGGTTTTAAAAAAAAAAATATTCACAAATTAGAAAAACAGATTTGACATTTAAAAAAAATGTTGGAACCATTCTAATTGGTTACAAATGTTTCAGTTTAATCCTACGAAAGAAGTTATTTTTTATTCTTTTTGTCAGTTTATCATTCTTCAAAGATTATCAGCTTTTTCACATAAATAAAGATTTTGATGTAACTTCAAATACTATCACAAACCCTTGTAAATTTCAAGCTTGCTACATAATTTCTACCAAAAGTATTAAGTCAAATGATTATATGAAGTTAATAATTATTCCATTTGAAAAATTATCAGGTAATATAAATAATGATTGAATAATAAATGAACAATAATAATGTTACTCTTACCTTTTTTTCCATTCTTTTAGTTTGAAATAAAATCATCAGTTAATTCTCTCGAAAATCAACTTTTCACAACAAAGTTTTTCTAACTGAATGTACTAATTATAATTAGGATTACTACAACATTCAAGTACAGCGTGCTTTCAATATAAACAATGCCACATGTGTTTATTGAGATACTTGGCTTATCAGATTGAAATGACAGATTAATAGTTCATCCGCTGTTAAATTGGCTGTAATGGTCAGATAATGGTTTCATGGTGATTCTGGGCATAACGGTACCACCTTCCTCCGATCTGAGGAGAATCTTGGGCTTATGTGTAGGACTGTATTGAAGGAAACATATGCGTACAGATCTGCAAAAACCAGATATCTACTGATATTACACTTAGAAAATATCAAATACTATACCAAGCTGTATATTTAGTTCAGCATCAAATGAGTATGATAGTATTGTACTTTACTGAAAGAACAACACAAGCTATCACATTAAAAAGACTCGACATAAATTATGGGTCGACTTAAAACCTCCGCACAGAGCCACCCTCTCTACAAAGCCGCTTTTGTGGATTTCCAGAAAATGGCTTTGTGGAGAGGATAAACTGTAGTTCACAATCCGTGGAATCTTATAGCCGTGTAGCGCTTGATATAAAACGAACACAACGGTACCAAACACTCAATATTGCAAAAATTTGTCTTGCAATACAATTATCTGGAATTAGAGCGACGGGAGGTAGATTTGACAATGGTGGAAGAAAATAATAACTGATCAATCTCAACAAATGTATGTTGGTCCCGTCCGATAATCTATCCGGCTGCATCAATATGTCGAGTGTAATTTTTAAAGGATTCAAAAAAAAACTAACAGATATTTATAGAAAATAATTGATAATCAAATTGGAATTAGATATACATTAACTTCTGCAATAAGAGCACCTCAGTTATTGCAAAGTCATTTTAAACGATTTCTAGTCCCAAATGCTTAATTTAAGGAGAACAAGGTCTCTGAACTTTCACTATAAAGACCATTAGTTGTTACGGTCATAATAGTGGAACTTGACTGTACTGTTTCAATCTTAATCATCTATGGAAATAATTGCCTGCTTGGTTAGCTCAATGAGTAGCACTAAAGTATACTGATCAAGGGGTCGTGGTTCGATGCTAGGGCGGAGCATACTTTAGTAAAGTTTGATAATGAAATAATTTCTACAGCTGTTTTCTCTCCTACAACTGATTCTAAATGATAGGACAGAAAGCATTCACTGACGAAAGTATGCAGTGACTAGTTACTAGCTAGATCCAGAGATTCAATCATTCCAGGAACGCGTCAAGTTCGTTGACTGACAGCCGTAATAAGACTTATACATTGTGTTGCTCCGGCGTAAAACCCAACAAAATTGAAATAGTTAAATGGTATAACGCATTCTTTCTTTTTCAGACATGCTTTCTGGTAGATCATGTAAACCCTGTCATGGAATAAACTAATTTACTACTGATGAACATAGCAACATAGACACATATTTTTGTCATCAATCGGATAGTATATATTTGAAACGTCTTATAGACTATATATAACCGATTGATCTGAAAACATACCCGGGCATTGACTGCTCAAAATAGTAAGTGCTTTCTGTTCACATGTCCTAAAATATGTCTATATATTCATGTATTGTTTAATTTTATTCAACTGTCTAGGTGCATACGCTGATCCCACTGATTTAAATCGATCGCGAGTACAGAAGTACTGTAGTGATTTTAAAATCAGTGGGGTTAATGTACGCGCCAATGACACATGTATTAACGAAAGAAGAATGACGCAATACATTGAATGTATATCTAGATAAGTTTTTCCCTAGCATATGAAGAACACGATAGGTCCTGTACTCTGAACTAGTTTTAGATAAAGAATGATGTTATGGTACATGGTATATGGTATAATGTCAGATATTCTAGATTATGAAATAGAATCTGGAATCGAGATCATTTTTAAGGGAATCAAATAGTATCTCTTGTGTACAAAAGGGGAGTAACTCGAGAAACAATATTTGATATTACAATTTACGATTAGCTCCCTTTGATACATTTTGCCCTCCATGCAATACCTTTCCCGGTCTTAAGGTTGGCTATACATGGCGATTCCTATGAAATGGAATGCTACAATTCAGCAAATTAAATCGCTAGCTGGCAATAAGTAGTAAGTTTTTTTTCCTGCTCGTTTCCCGATTTTCTTTCCAGACAAATATTAAAATGGCATCAATACCACATAAAATAGCAACTACTTTCTCCAGAAAGTTCCCTTTTTGATACTGAGAGATTTGGTCGTTAGCTCCAAATCAACCGCACAAATTTTGAGCAGAGCAGTAAACTAGGACATGTTGAAAAATAACTTTAGAAAACTCGCGAAAACGAAACAATTCTGAACTAGGATTTGCTAGTTTAAAGCAAACCCGTTCCACAGAACTCGTATGCTAAAACAACGCTTTTAAACACTATGAGGCAATTTTCTAATTAAACGAGCTCATGGGTCCAGTTGCGCGAAGTAGTCTTCAAAAGCATTATTTGGTTCAATGTAGCATAACTAAAAGTGTGGCCTACGAAAATGTCAGGGTGTTTCAAATATATATTCAGTAAACAAAAACGATTTTAAGTGCTATCGCTACAGTGCAGCAAGCCATTGCAAAAAATCGTTTAATGAGTTAGGTAGCGTTATCCTTTCTTACTTTACTTAACTGTTCAGGCTTTATCCACACGTAATTTTATCATCTTTCACTTGAGTGTCTGTGTATTGGCAGGTCAATATGAACAGTTCAGAATTCTCGATGAAGATTGAGCCTAAAATTGAGATCTTTAAACTTTGACAGCCACACCAGGAAGGCCATACCATGTGGTCGAATGCAACAAATCAAACAAGAAAATGAAAGTTCGATGGGCCAAACGGTATGGTAAGTATTTTATCCAGTTTCTCTTTCCAGACAAATAGTTGACAAACTCTCCACAGCGGTTATTTTCCTTTATTTTTCAAGTATCAACGCGTAAACGTAAATGCTATGAGGAGTTCGAATAACCGAATAACCGAATAACACCTAACACTGCATGAAAGAACCATTTTTACCTCCAGGTAATTCTCATTGCTTCTGTGAATTTGATCGTAAGCTTTTAAATCGTGTGCAGAGCAGCAAATTTCGTAAAGTTGAAAAATAACTAAAAGGAAAGTCCGAGTTCATAGTTACTACTCCCAAGTCATTAACTTTAAAAGATTTTACTAGAATGCTTTTAACACTCGGGTCTAGACATATCCCAAAATAATTCATACATCTTTAATATGTGAATTGTGAAAAAGTTCTCCCATTCCGTGCATTAGATTACAAATTTCTCGCGAGTTCTCGCCAACCGCCGAAGTCATTTATTCCATTTATAAAACGGAAAACCCTTTCTGTAAATAAAGCCATCTCAGTAGACAGCCTTTGTGGTGCCAATATCGAAATAAAAACTCATTTACTATAAAGAAATCAAAGCTGTAAATGAGGTGTGAACTCATGCAAAAGATTCACAAAAATCCTCAGTATTTTACGCTTTACAGAAACAACTTCTCAGTATCTATGACAATGATAAAACGCTGTTAATATCTATATGGACATTTGGGAGAGTAAAACCTCTTAAAGATCTTGAATCTTTGAAACTTTACAATAAATATTATATGTTTCTGACGTCGTCTTACACTTTCTAAGTGTGGAAGAAACTTGGAGATGTGGGTATGTGACAGCTTTACTATTAGACACTTTCTAAGAAAATTTGATTTATTCTAAGAACTGAATCATCGTCGTATGTGATACTCTATAGGTGATAGATTTAACACTTGATTTTTTCTTGAGAAACTTTCTGGAAACAAGTGTATGAGTAATTGTTGTTAATTGAAAGAACTGTAAATGGTTGTAATGGTAGAGGAATGCAGTGTTTTATGTTCGTCTTCCGTTTATAAACGTATAAGACAGTCCGTGATTTTATAGGATGTTATTACATGTATAGGCAAATCACCGTTTAATGCATGCACTTTCTTGAGACACAAAATTTCAATGTTTAAGAATCTTTATATTGTGAATATCTTATTCGATATCTCATATTCGGTGCACAGTATATGTGGATGAAGTGCACTTTGTGTAAATTTTATTGAAGGCATGACTGTAGATGGGGTAACGACAATTCTGCTTGGCAACAACTTTCAAGAACTAGATCCTCTTTTTGTCAATTCGCACAAACTTTAGTAGCAGCTACCAATAGTAAAAAAGCAAAAATAAATACAAATATAAAGAATCGTCAAACGGCTAATGACATGCAATCTATATGCTTTGAACAGTGTTACGCATCTTGAAGTTTTCCACAAATATACGGTAGGACAAATTAAGGCGTTCGGAAATGAGATATCTGGACGTCTTCAATGACCATGTACACATACATCTCCACTCATGTAATGTAATTTCATGTCTTGTTTCATTACTCAGATTTATTACTTTTCTCACATCGTATTTTAAATGAATGGACAATCAACATGAGTCTTGAACATGTAAGAACTGATTACTAGAAATAATTATTTTAACCACATAATCAATACTTGTTAGCTGGTTCCAATAAATCTTCAACTTTATTTACTTCACCTACCGCATTGTTTCAGTATGTTTGAGCGTTTCTTTTTTCTATTCATGAAAAGTTCTTGGAAGTGAGCGAAAATAACTACTTTTAAAAGTAAATGCAATATCATGCGATTGTTTGACGATTTTTAGTTCCACATGCTTTATATGAGAAGACATGGTTCCTAATATCAAAACTTTCCACTATAAATGATTAGTTTTGATGATCCTAATGGCGGAATTTTACTAAATTATTTAAGGAGCATTACTTATTATTTGAATTTTAGTAGACTATTTACGGTTATAGGCAAAGCATCAAGTAAAATGTGCAGAAATATTCGGATTATACTTTGTTTCCGTAAACATATCGGTGTAGTTCTTGTCTTATAGCATGTATTTTAGGTAGAACTTTCAAATAATCTGCTAGTATAATCTTAAATGGGACATCTATTTGTCTTTAATACCATATGGTCACGCTTATATTTATATTAGAGGGAAGATTCGTGTTTAGATAAAAGATATTGTGTCAAATTTAACTTGCCCTGTTAAAATAAACGTGTGTTTTTATCGGCAAAAGAAATGAAAATTAAGTCGAATATTCAAATGATATAAAAGCCCCTTTCTTTTTTATTGATACCAATTCTTAAATAACATTTCTTTAAATATGTCTTTAATGCCTAGGAAACATATGATAGGTGTACTAACTCCGTTAGGTACGGTCGAAAATAGAACATATGGTTCCGGATATGCGGCTAGCTGTGCTGAATTTTATCATGTTCAAAAAAGCAGAACGTAGTGAAACCACTATAATAATTGAGGATTTTCACATATTACCAACGGATTTAAAATTATTCAAATTCTCTGGTGGTTTGGGATGATCATCACAAATGTGTGACCTAGGCATAAAGGAACTGCAAGAATTCCCTTAAATTATTTTTTTCTAATCAGAAAGCTTAACTCAAGTTGGCCATTTGACTAGTACAACAGACGAAAGTCCTACCACATAGAAATCATTGTTGAACATTCTGCCAGCAGACGTCCAACAAGTTGAAAGCTTGTCAGGCAAACATTGCCCCTGGGGTTTACTGATGGCAACCCTTAGCTTGATTGTAGTATTAATGTCATGAATTAAATCTAAATAACTGACATTTAAGATAATAATCTAGAAATCAACCCTTCTTTCAAACATGTCCAAAATAGCACGGGATTATCTGTAGGGCAGTTAAAATTGCTGCTGTAACCTAAATTTGAGACTTTTTATTATTTTAACAAACAAATTAGTAGCTTGTGACAGAAAAACGATAAGACAGTAAATGCTGGAAGCACGCTACAACTGCAGGTGGGTGAAAGATGAGAAGATGTTTTCTCTTACTCTTCAAACTGTTACCTGCTCACTTTGTGAGGTAGTTGATTAAAAACATGATATGTGTACAGAAGTATGAACATGTCTTCATGTCATAACCCTAGAAATTGTATACTTACAGCTTTATTTACTAGTTTACAAATAAATTTGCAAGCGTATGGCTGAAGGATACAAGTAAAGATTTTGCATTTCAAATATCAGTATCGTAGTTTTGAAAATAATTATATGAAAGGGTATATCTTTTAGCACAGGAGCTTGACATTCTGTATCATAGTTTGAAAAAAATCCTCTATCCAGAATGCCAAGCTCTTGTGATTTTAGGAAATAAATTTGCTTTTTGGTTATTTAACTAGTTTGCCTAGAAGGGAAGAAGGGTATGCTTTAAAATTTCATTTATAATGGAATTAAAATGAGTGAATGTTTATACATGTTCATTTATAAATATATATGTACGTGACTGTAGAATGTACATAAGCCAGTGTCCTTGTAAAACATGCGCAAGTTATAAAATGTACTAAGCTTGTATGTACAGGTGACTAAATCATAATGAAGATACCCTGGTACTGTCTTAATATACAGAATAGGAATTTTATTTGATAAACGTGTACATACAATGTAGTACATACTTATTATACAATATTGTTACATGCATATTATTTTCTTACAATGATATAAGCGACCCTCTGATTGCACGTTCTGTACATTGTCCTGTATGCATATGCACAATGTACATGTATCTATGACTCATGCTTGCACTTCAGTAAATCATTTTGCTCCTGGTGGACAGATCAATTCTAACATTTTTATCTCAATATTTTATTGAAACCATTTCATTTTATATCTAATTGACCGTGTAGTGACCATTGCTCTTTAAAATGGATAGAAAACATACATTTGTGGTTTTATGACCAGGTAGGAGATAAAAAGGGGACAAAATCCCCTATCGTACTGAAAACCAAGTAATTTTACTGCTTAGGGTACTTTTGATGGTTGGTGGTATTATTCTTTGCTCGGTGAAGTGTTGACCATTTCAATAAATTTTATGACAGATTGGGATGATTTGAACAAATATTGAAAATAGTTTTGCTCTTGTCATAGTAACTGACTCTCTTTTATTAGCAATTACGAGGGTTCGATGGACTTTTTAGGTGATTAATGAGCGAAACGCTGAAATATGGATTTAATGATTAAAATTAGTTGGTAGCAAATTTATTTTGGCGCTGGTTGTTATTTAAGACGTCTGGTTTAAGTTCGTATATTTATTTGGTCAGTTTTGTCACTTGTTCCTTTACTTGCTGCCCCAAAAGAACAAAACCCGAAACCATATGGCACAGTAAGCGAATTGCATGATTTCGAATCTAGTGTCTCAAAGGGGCCGCTGGTTCGAAACCCAAGAGGGCTGGTTATACCCTTTCGTGAAATTTTGAAAATTGATTTTCCTCCGTTAATAATGTACATGTATATGAAAAAGTTGTGAAAGGTTAGGCTTGTGCTGGTTATAGACAAGGATCCATGAAAACTAGGTTAGATGAGCTGGCAGCCGCAAAATGATTTTTGTTGACACGACATTAAACCCAAACAATACAATAAGCTTCGTTTAATTTTAGGCGAGTCGTGATCTTATTAGTTTAAGCATTTGTTGTAGCTAGTCATTACGTAGAAACACAAAAAAGTCATGTCAAACATTCAAAAACACAATCATCAAACAATGTTACCATTAAAATAAGCAATGTATTTTACGAGTATAATTGCAATTATTATCATTCTCTCTAACATGCAGCTTAAACTCTTATATTATGTTTTTTGTTCCTTGATTTGAAAGGATGTAAGTCATCTTTGATTTTTTCTTAAATCACTTAATATTTTCTACATGTATCGGTAAATGTTTCAATATTTTCAACAACATACAGCCTAACTTGTAGGCAAGGGACATACTACTTAACGGAATGTTATCTAAGCGCACCAGACATTGCACTTTGTAAGGACACAATTTCTTTTTGATCAACAAAAACAGACACCATTGATTATATTTCCTTTTTAATAGTATACATGTGTTCATAAGATTTATGTTTGTTATTTAGAATATTTTGTGTTTTTTTTTCGAATGCCTAGATCGTGCTTCTCATACGGTTTTCCTCTACACCAAATACTATTTCTGTATAGGGAATTTCTCATATAAAAGTGGGCACGCAGAGTTGGATAGAATAATTCTCTGACTGTCACTCATCATGCAAACTCTGCAAAGAGACAATTGTGCACCCAGCGAGTCTTAAAACGTACAAAGTCTATAGAAATCATTGCACATTAATGTGTGGTTGTCCGCAACATTAAAATCAATTGTTTTGTCTTGCAGCTCAGGAGCAAGCAGTAACATTTTTATTGCGAGAGCACTATCTCCCGAAATGTCAGAGGTGATGATGCAGCCTATACAAAATCAACATAAAAAAGGAAATCAGAAAAACCCATTAGCAAATTGGTCACTTTTATGATGCTATAAAATACTACGCCTAACTGGGTATTTTTATCATTTTCGGGGCTTGTGTGGTCAGTCTTAGATTTCAACTGCAAGTTGATTAGAGTTTGTTGGTTTTTGTTCAGTATTTTATTACTGCATTAAAACATCATCAGGGCATTTTGATATCTTAGCTCTGATAGGCTAATTGCTGGCTACTCTTCATACTGAAGGAGAACTAATTGCAGACGCTCTTCAAATCGAAGGAAGTTAATGGCTATATCTCATTAAATGGCAGATACACAGATAAACTGTTTAAATATATGGGATAAATGATGTAAAAGTGTTGATGCAGGGGAAATGAAAACAATTTTATTTCACTTCATGGGTGAAAGACATGGAACAACTGGTCATCTGAAAGCTATGACCAGGCGACTTTATATGGTTTGTGCTCATGGCAGATAAAGGCGAAGTGATCACAAGTCATCGAAATCAATAAAATTGATTAGAATTGCATCGATTATTTGATCATATTTCGGGTCCTAGCACCAAACAACATTTTCATACCTTAAAGTTCACCCTAAAAAGTCAATAAATCATGGTACGTGTTAGCATTTCTTGCATTTGTTTTACGCAAGCCTGGCATGTGTGCAAGAACAATGAAGTTTTACTATTAGGATCATCAAAACCAATGGTCTCATTGGCGAAATGGAACATTTTTCTTCTCAAATTAAGCGTTTGAGACTTAAAAATCGTCAATAATCGTCAGGAGTTCTTTATAATAACCGTGATACGTAGACTTTAACTTTACTGTATGATTTTGTTATGCTTTATAATTACATTATTGTAGTAACGTAAAGTAAGAAATCGTTGAAATTTATAAGCATACACGTTCAATTCAAATAAATAAGGGAACCGAATTCCATGTATCACGGGTCTCATTTCCATCCTAAAATTTTCAATATAACATTAAGTATTATCGTAAGATTTTTAATGATATGACCCATGTACTTAAATTAACCATCACATGTATTCAAAATTATATATTTAGTGTCAATTCTTATATAAAAGATGCAACAACACACTGGATAGATCAAAATGCCTGTTTTTTTCTAAATACTCCTAAAATCTATAATTGCTATCGAAGAACTATACAGACGCGCTAAAAGAACATTAAAAGCCTTGTGTTACTTCTATCAAATTTAGAGAATCTGTGACATTTCACTAAGGAATAAAACATCTTCCTAATTCAATAGAGTTTGTGGTTTCCAAAGCGAATTCAATCACAAAAAAGAGCTTAATAAAGATTAATTTCAAGAGTTCCTAGTGTGATTTTTGCCATTTTTTCTATCTATGTTTCCCTGACTACATTAGAGAATATTTTCTTTTCTTCTGTATTGATAGTTGTATCAACATAAGCTTAAACAATGCTTCAGGGCTTGTCAACAGTCACTGCCAATCGTCTCAGCGGTACAAGTTAGTTAGCATTTTAAAATAGTCAGAAAAACGATTTTTTTCGCTTTGTACTTACCCACCGGTATGAAAATAAGGATTTTTCGCTTTGTACTTATTCATTTTTGTGATCGCACGCTTGTGGCAAATAAACTTACGAATAGTTAATTCAATTTATGTTGTTATTTGACTAAATCTTTGAAATACAGCTCACATATCAAATGTAACCTTTCACATTTTTTAACATCATACTTTTTGTCATTCCCTTGTATTACTTAAGTCATGGCCTTTCTATAACCCATTTTTAAAACATTCTTTCTATTGAATATTTGGACAGTGAAATCAAGTACCCCTGTTAAGTCAACAAACACGGGTCTATTTAATTCAATTCAAGACTCATCATTTGGCTTGACTCTTTTTCAACAAAATTTCCTTTTTTTCGTTGAACATCTTTAACTTTTGTAGTGTTTCTTTTGTGCAATGATAAAATGTAATGATGTGCCAAAATACGCTTACAGCCAAATTTGTGGTGAAATTGGTTTTACTCAGGGTTTTGTTACCAATATCGAATTAAATTGACTAATTTAGGCACAACTGTCCCTTCAAGCATGTAACTGATTCCCCTTGTCCCCGTTATTAAATAATCTTGCGATAATAATCTGGGATCTGCACAAATTACCGCTTTGGTGTTCGTTGTATAAAGTGGTTGGAAATTGCGTCCTGGGACTTTGTTGTTTTTAAACATCGAAGCTAATTTCCCTGACAGAAGACTTCAATTCTTTCTCAACCATACTTAATCAGCTCACACTTGTTGGTAGGGGTTTCACACGGAATGAAAACATTTCAAAGTTAAGGGTGACTAGCCCTAGGACAGTTTTGTATCGCTGTCAAACTCTAGTACAGATGTGCGCATATCAAGTGGATTAAAATTCAATCTAGTTTTTAAAAAATGCTTTTCAACCATTGCACGAAATAAATTTAGCATAAACACGTGTCTTATATAGGAAGTGTTAGTATTTAGTCGAGATACTGACTGAATGTAAAATATACTTAAAGGGCCACTCTTCCAGAAAAAGGCCCAATTACTGTGCGTGACTGTGTGCGCAGAATTAGACTTTGTGTAAGATGCTATTGTACTCGAAGCACTCTTAAGGGGCCAAGGGTCTAAAGGGGTATGGAAGTTTTCCCATCCTAATTGCATTTACAAAGTGGTAATTAAATGATTTGAACATCTTCCCAAACAGGAATGCTACTAAATTAATAGAATTGCTCTAGGGTGGAAATTAAAAATAACAACGTTTCTGACGTTGTTTTTTGGAAAATTATACTGTCTGAAACTCTGAATGGTGCATAGACAGAGTTTGTCGCAGAAATTGAAACTTTTTTGTTGTTCTTTATAAAACTCGCCTTATTCCTGAGAGTTAGTTTCAAGAAAAATTGTCTTCTATTCTTATATTGGAAACTTGGTAACTTGCAGACAAATTTGAATGAAGTCACATAATCATGTTGATACTTGCATATGTTCCGCTATAAAGACCACCTTATTTCTTGCACATTATTACGATTTTTTATAATTTTTCTTTTCCATGTGCTTAATTTGAGAAAAAATACCCCTCTATTAATGGTCTGGGTTTTTTTCAATCTTACATCGTTTATATCGATACCTATTACATGTAGTTGACTATTTTCGGCCGTCTGCTCGCCTTACCAGCTTTACTGGACAATTTGTTTTATTATTTTTCACTAAACCTTCCTCAAAAGGCATTAGCCTTCTCCCAATTAGAAGGACTATTTATATAATTTTCGTGTATAAACTACTGCAGGCGAGGATCATATTCGGATCGTCATATTTTGAAGTTGTACATACTAACCTCTGTACTACGACCTCTTTGGGTATTCACTTGAATGCTGAATAGTACAAATGATTAATTGTATTGACTAAAATTATTATTTTGAAGTTATCCGTTATTTGAAAATTGCGTGTTTTGATCGTAACTCGGGCTATCCTGACAATATTGAAGTGTTGTGTGATGCAGACGTCGTCTAGTACTCACATTAAATGGTAAACATTGGCTACTGGCTTCTAGCTGCCATACCCATTCTTCTCTCTCCCAGTTCTATAATGAACCATATTGCTTCCATACTGTGTTACAGAATTTCCACTTCATTGCTAATGTATAATTAGATAAAATGTAACTTGATGCCACATTCTTATTGACCGACATTTCATGCTAGCTCCAGAATTTACTCAGCTGGTGGAAATATAAGGACCTAGCTTCACTTTATTATGATGAATGAGATGTAGGGGCCATTAATAATTTAGGGGTCACAGTCTGTTGACAGATGACCATGGTATAGTACTCAACTAAAACCTTCCTACTTGTCAAAGCAATCTGTCAAACTAAGGCTATCATTGTTTTATTTTTTATGAAAACGGATTGATAACCTTAATGCGTGATGTAGTTACTTGAGACATCTCTGGAACTGATTTAGTGGTGACCATGAAGTCCGAACAGATCCGTTGAAATATATAAAAGCTTTCCGAGAAAATCTGTCAACGTAGGATTTGAAATTGTTTTAGAACAGAATAGTGAGTATCCCTATAAAAAGTTCCCAGCACACCCCCTGCAGTAATATTTTGGTTGATTTTTATAAGACATGCCAACAAATGCTAGCATTTTGTATACGTTGTGCATTTGAACGATTATGTTTGCTAATGCAAGTGCATTCAAACTTAGGGTACTCTAGTGGTTTATCTTAAGATTGTCTTAATTTCTTCATACATGTTTTCTAACATGTACAGAACATGATAACAGATGTGATTATATAAATAATGAATACCTGTCGAGTATTTTGTAATTCAGTTATATTGAACAAAACAATGGCGATTGCATAACTCTATTGCATTAATTTATTAAATCATAATTAATAAAAATTAAATACGAAATGCATCGTCAAGTCAAATTAGTGTCTTGATAACATAGAACAGAATTGTTATGCCCTCCAAATTCACACAAAGGAGAATATAAATAAAAAAATCTTCTTCCATATATAGTGGACTTCTGTTTGAGTCTTTGACGTTCATCGTTTTCTTTTCTCATGATTGCTGGACGTAGCACTAAACCAAGTTGTTTTGGTTGGCCTGTTGTGGTTTCTGACACTCCTGAGTCATAGAAACATCTAGCCCTCGTGCCTGGGATTAAAACTTCTTCAGATTGGTAAGAAAGCGTAGAATAACATTGATCGCACCAGCGTTCATTTGTCAATGTATTTGGGGGACAAATATAATGTCTATGCTAACTGCATTTAACAACCTCATCATATATCCTCTTACTTCAATGAAATCTTCCAATAGAAACATATTTCAACTTTGATCATTCTTGTTTCATTTGTATTTCCTTTCCTATTATTTCTATTTGTAGTGATAACCTTTGGTTGATCTAATGTTGTTAGTGCCTCGCTGAAAACTCCATATTATCTAGATACAGTACCTGGTATCCAACCTTCTCTAGATTTGCAACTATGGCCCGAACACAGACCCAGTCGGTGATCATTGTCTTTGTCTATTGCGTACAGTTTACATTTTGTGTCAACCTCAATGATGTATTTTTAACAACCTCATCATGACTTAGCTCATCCAATACATGTATTTCCTCTCTTTAAAAATGATTAACGAGCGTAAAAGCGTGTGAGGTTTTAATTTATTTTGTTAAAATATTCATCAACAAGGACGCTGCGTATTCTATCTGTTACAGCAAACTCGTCTTCTCAATTTCAAACAGTTTAAGAGTCTATCTAGAATTATAATCACTGAAAACTTCATTATAGATAAAAATAGCTTCTTTATTATCAAGCTTAATGAGATGATCGCTAATCACGGAGGTTTTGTATTCATTAAAATAGTAACATTGGACAAGGTGTCAACATCTTGCAAGTCTTGTCTGTCACGTGGTATGATATTTAATCATGGAAAGTACAGGTGACACTCATTTAGACAAGGATTGTCAACATGATTATCATATTATTTATTAATTCTTGTATGAAAATTTATTTTAAGTTTGTATCTTGCTACATTAGTGGAGACAGTCACTGTCCTTGTTATAATTGTGTAGTTCATTTGCATAGCTCTCAATGGTCTGATGGCTTTAGGTGTGAAAGTTGAATGCCAGGGATTGCTAGGGTATCAGTTGTTCCAGGGCAACGTCGTTGCCGGGGATTCAGGCGCGGAGGCTTATGAAATATAGCTTTTTAATGCCTCTGGGTCTCAACGAATTTATTTATCTTGCTTAGCTTCCAGGACGGCACTTGATGGACATTTTGATGTTTATTCACATTGATAGGTGACGGGGACATAGTCTGTCTACCGTTAGAATAAATTTGTTACTTGCAGGACAAATGCGCGTGATCTATGCATGTAAGTTTGTGAGCTTGATTCAAGACTGTTTGTGTGTGACACACCTGCAATGTCTGTGATTTGACAAGTATGCATTCGATTTCTAGCCTTGCGAATCATATTCAGTCCTTAGTAGCAGATTATATTGTTCCTGAAATATTAAATTCTGTTTCTTATGCAGTAATTTAGGGCAAATGCGTACTTGGACTTAATTACTGGTTTCAAATGCAATTAAAGACAACCAATCCATTGAAGAAGTGTTAAGATACTTTTTGTTTTGAACTGTTTAAAGCAAAATAAATCGAGGGAAATTAACAAAAATAAATGATAAAAAATGGAATCTAACTAAAATGAGAAATGTATATTTATTTTATTGCTTCTGGAATTGCCAATATTTCTAAACTTATCTTGGATCATTTAGTTTAGGAAATATGCGTATCTGTTACATTTGTAATTATAAGCAATTTGCAGCGAATTCCCTAACATGAGTACATTGTGCACTGGCCAAAAAGCTCCATTACACCTATACGAACCAAATTTAAGTTGAGTTGCACTGGAACATAATTCTTGTGCTCTTAAAAACCCATGAAAATTTACACCAAAGTTTAATCAAGAAATATCATATATCACTCATGTTTACCTATGATAAAATACTTAAAAATCTTCAAATGTTATTGTCCATGAAATAAACTCCATATGTGCACCATGAGAAGTTTTCTAGGATAATAAAAGTTCTAAGAAATTTGTCCTGAAAACTAATATCATATAAGTAATTGGGCATGACCAACCCAATCATGAGATCAGAAGATAAAATTTTATACAGTATGAAATATAGAAGCACAACATAAACAATATGTATATGTTAGGGCTGGAAAGAATTCAAATTTTTATGTTCGAATATTCGTTTTTGATATTCGAATATATTCGTTTTTATAAAGCTTAAAAAGGTTCCAAGTATGTCCGTGCCTCATATTGCGATTTTCGTGTCTAGTTTTGTTTATCTGCATGAATACTAGGCCACTTCGGTTCATATAGAATTAACAATATCTGGAGTTTCAATGAATCTTGAATGAATCCCTCATGATCTGTCAATAACCAAGGTTTTGTACTGTTAATTGGGAATCATAACAATTACTTAATTGACATGTGTTAAACAAACATGCCAACTATAAACATCTTCTTTAACTACGATTTTAATTGCAAAAATTGAAAAAGCCAACTTTTATGCTGAGAATTTCGAATGTTTGTATTCGCTTTTCAATATTCGAATATTCGGTGACGATCCGAATAATCGAATATTTTTCACGTACCCTTGTTACGTAGGATCAGCCTTGAAACGCATCAAATTTACAGTTTGTTTGTGACGTTTTGGTACCCGGGTCTGTGGCGCAGTTGGCTATACGCAGGAGTTCGAAATCTAGTGTCACAATAGGGGTATGGGTTCGATTCCTAAGTGAGTCCTTTTTATAGATTAAATGGGTCCAGGGTTACTATGTTTGGTGATGGGGCCCGTATTATCTAGCGTCTTACGACCAATTTAGCCGTAAATCCTTCTATATTGTATTGTTAAAATATCGTAAGATTTTGATTACATGCTGCCCTGGTCGTCATAATATAATCACAATTACATGTAGTCTTGAATCCAGTTAAAATATGGGATGCTTTGCGTTAGAATGCCCGTATGGAGAACTTGATAATATGTGACTCTTTTGACAAAAATCGTCGTGAACAGTCAACGTTCGTAATTAAGCAGAACATGTTAAAAGGCGCTTACTTACGATTCTTATCTATGAATTCCAAGCTTCACTTTTGTGGAAAGAGCCACTGTGTATTTCTGATTCTCAGAGTTTTGACGTCTCCAGTTACATTGTGTGCATGCATCATGGACAGTTTTGATTGATATTGACTTGTGTCACTGACATATATTGTTCTACCTGTAAAATAATATTTATTTAAAGTGAGCACGTGCATATACATGCCATAATTGATGTGAAATACCTGATCTTGTCCGGTTCTTCTGAATTGAGGCTGTGTAATAGTATACCATTTGTAATGAAGCATGAATTGATGTACTGATATTGGCCACTTTTGATTGAAATACATGAATGTGCACATACATAAACTTATGCTGGAAACCCTCCAAGTTCAACAATTTCAAATTTCCTATAGTGAGGATATATATTTTGACAAAATAGATAAAAAAGTAAACAATAATAAAGATATATGTGTTGGTATTCAATATTACAAAATATAAAGATATGCATACATTGGTTAGAATCATTTTAAAAGGTATAATTGAAGCCATTTTTTAAACGCCATCTTTGCTACAAATGCACACACATGCACACATTTATGTATTGCATATTCATGTCATTTTATACTTTACTGAAGTTTTGTTGGCTAACATTTTATTACCTTACTACTATCAACTGTGCCTAGTATATCACATAGACATATATTTTTTACAAAATTATTCTCTCTATAGTCATTCGAATCTAATATCAGTAAATTTTTAATTTACGTGGCACAATCTATTAGTAACATTTTTATTCCATTAATGAACATGTGGTGTACAAACATGGGGATCCAGTCAGAATCATGGATGTTCATTTTCGGAACTTTTCAAAATACGTCATGCAGTAAAGTTCCGATATTATGGTCTTCAAAACCCATGGTCTTGCTAGTGGAGTGGTCTTAATATAGGGAGCACTCACTTCTCAAATTAACCACCATGGACTTAAAATCATCAAATGTTGAATTATTTTGTAATAACCGAGGTTGTGCTCATTGTGGAACTTTGCTGTTATCTAATACGCCGTAAATAATATTCAAAATGAAAATTATTGGTATACAGAAAGGAAAGTTTTCTTTGTTTCTTTGATTCACCAGGAGATAACTCAACACATTTCCCAATCACCCGGTGAGTCAAAACAACATTTTCTCAGACCCTTTATGTTTTATAAATAAAAATGATGTAATTATATTAGTTTTTGTGCGAGTTTCTTTTCTCTCTCTGTTTTTGAGATAACTGCTGGGGGCAGTTCGCACTTAGACATACCGACTAGAATAGTTATCTGGTTTTATGTTATGGAGACAAACGCGATTTACATTCCACGCTGTTGGCCACTGTTTCAAACGCTGGCTGGCGTTTTGTTTTCCCAGTAAAACATTAACCAGAAGTTTGCCTGGATTATAAATTTACTTCATATTTGATGTCTGTTAATTAACATTGTTTAAAGTCTTAGAACATTTTGTATTATATACTCCTCTGGTAGCAATGACCTCCTGTGCATGTACGTTCTGGTTTAATATCATGTGTAGTTTATACTATTATTAAATTATGTGAAACTGGTTACTCAAAAATGATGAAATGTAAAATTTTGATAATTTTTAAGCGTCAGAATAATATCATTCCAGTGTATGGCTGGTTAACTCTAAATTTTTCATTGACAGGAGAAAAACTAATAGAAATTAACAAACTTATATTTTAAGAAGTTTAGTCGACCTGAACTTAACAACTGACCAGCAAAAATGACTTGGGACTACGATTTTATTGGACTTTTGGCTAGCTGCAATTGATATTTACAAAAATCCAGATTTAAACCAGCAGTCTTCCATGTATCCAGTTATCAATTTTGTTTGGAGCAATTTCTTTATATATATATAATTATATGTAATCCCTGATCAAGTGAAGCAACTGAATGTGTACTTTTACATGCGGAAATTAGTATTGTCCCTGGCAGAGTTAGTTCTGAATAGCTTTCAACTAAATATCGCAAGAAAAGATATAAATTATAAAAAAAACTTGTGTGAACTTATGTTATTTTGTACCGAATTAAAAATTAATATAAATCCCTGAGATATGACCTGAAATAAGTCATATAACCATACACCTGTTGTCTTAATTGAAATTTAATATGTAAAAACATGTACTTATATAAACAATAGGATGTTACATAGCTGACTATGCATTCAAATTTTGATATTAATTATAATTTTACTGTGGTAATCGTCATAATGTTGAAAGTAAGGGTAACTTGAAATGTGAGTAGTAATACTTAAAACAATATATGGGTATCATCAAATATTCTGCGAGATTGTAACAAGGGTAAATGTCATAATATAATAATCATATTTACATGTTTAAAATATTCATGATCATATATTAGGTTGTGAATACGAGAGTATTACATTTAAAACAATTAAGGGTTACTTGATGCTTTTTATTATTGGCTATAAAATCACTGGCTGTGAGCTGAAGTCTCGTACTTAAGAACATTTAAACAATTATTGTACAAATTACAATAAAACTAAATTAGTATGTTCATGCTTCATCAAGATGATGCCTACGTCTAGACACAGTTATACAATTGTGAATATTCCAAGTTTTATATCTCGTGCTCTGTCTGTTCCGGACAAAGTTTACAATTCCTTTTCGGTTAGCTGGTCGGTTCAAGATATCTTTATTTCAAATTGGCGTCGAGCACTCTCAGTGAACAATAATACAGAAAAATATTTAAGAAACATTAGAGCGTTTACAATCCTTAGTAATAAAAGTTTGTATTACTATCAGACGTATCACTGCATCGTGCTATGCAATTTTGTCGTGGACGGGTGTTGTTCTTAATCCGATTACGGAATAAGTACGGACAGTACAGATTTTAGCTCTGGTTGATCTATTAGCCAAGTTTTTTCCGTAAATTTTCGGAAAACTGCGTGAAATATGGCGAATTATTTCATCAAATATGAACAAATACTAAGTATATTTTTAAGGTTCTATTTTTATCTTATTTTATATTATTCATTTATTACGAGTTCTGTCATAATGTCAAGTTGCCAGGTGTCATGTTTTCGCGACTCAGACGACGTTTTCGACACTGCCGCTGCGTGATTTACTTTGTTAGTAACTTAAGTTAATGTGTCTAGAGTCTTTAGTATTTTAATCATTTAGTTTGTTTACAATTTCTACTTCTAATATTCTAATTCTGTATTTGGGCACTACCGAAATAATTTGAATTCCATTTTTTTTGAAACTTTGACATTTTTATGATGTCTAATTTTCCAGTTTTAATTAAGACGAGGCGAAGATTCTACAAACTAAAATAATTCTCAAATTGCATTTATCATTTACAGTGTTTCCATGTACATTTTATTTTCAGTGTCCATTTAAGTATTTGTGTGCCACACTGTTCATTGTAAATGACGAAAACATGCTTTGTACGCTAGCCCCTGAGAAGCCTCAAAATTTGGTTCTTGACTTACATTGTCATCAAAACTTGGTGATTGAGGGATATTATTTGTTCAATATCTCTATGAATTTAAACATAAACCCTATATACATTAATATTTTTTATATATAAATAAATAAAGTCTTTGATAAAATGACTTTATATATGCTATTGCATAATTAAGAATTAATTATAAATTTCCATTGTTTCAGTGTTTAAAATTACATCAAGGGCTTCCTGCTTTGTATTTGTTATAATACAAGAGAATGTGACATGAATACAGTTCTTTAATTACCTGTATAATTAATGCAAAGATGGCACTACTTGAAAATCAAATGTCAAACTATCATTATATAACTTGGTATTACATATTTCTTCAGCAAGTATGATCAGTGTTGACTGTTGTTTGCAGAACTACTTTTAATAGTTTAACAAAAGGGTATGGTGACTTGATGGGTATATGTATTTTAAGGCCAAACTTTTTGGGTGTTTTTGACAACTGGTCACCTCTTAAATAGCAAAACTTCTGTATAAACTACAAAAATACTATGTTTCATGTATTTGTAAAATGTCAATTGAATCAGATTATTCTATTTTTCCAGTGTCAAAGAACTAAAGATACATAGCTGGTCCCATGAAATGATTCAGAAATGGTCAAGAGGCAGCCTATACATACATGGTGCATTAATGCAGTACATAGTTCAATAGAACTTCATTTAGGCAAAGGGGGAGTTTTTTAGTTATCGGGTAAGTGGCAGAGAGTAACAGGCTAAATGAAACTTTCTCTTATTTTACTCATTATGTAAATTATAAGCCAGCAGGAAATTTGCTTTACAGCATTGAACTTATTTAACAAAACCTTTGTTCTTTCATCAATTTTAAATCTGTAGGCACTGGGCAGTTGCTTATAACATAGTTTATAATAACATACATATATGTTTGGCCTAAAGTAAAAGGATAATGGCTTCCAAGGCTTCTATAAACTGGAAGACAGTCATGTTTGCTGTTAGTATTTACTTTAAACAAGTATTTTCCTGTATATAAACACCAAAGCAATGTTTAAAGTTTGTTTTGTAAAGTTTACCGTACACTTGTATATCTTCTTTAATCTGATTATAAATAGTATGATAATTTTTACTTTTACTTCATTATATTGATGTCTTAAATTTTTTAGCTAGCTCAGATTACTTGAGTGAATGGAGGATTTCTTCTATATGGAAATTCCTTTGGAAGTCAAGAAAATTTGCATTATCTTGTATATTGTAGAATTCATTTAAGTCTAATTGTATTTTTCAAGAAAATACCAACTCTTCTTGCCCAACCCAGTTCTCCATTTTATGTTTCAAAATTCAGAACCCTCCCTAGCTGGAAGTGTATCTGACTATAAACATGTTCTCCCACATTCCCCTGTATTAGAATGGACAGTAGTAAGTCACCCAGGAGTCTATCTGCTTGGTAGAGGACATATGTTTAGTACTAGGTTAAAACTTTGGTTTAGATATCTAGGTCTGCCCAGGGAAAATGAGCTGGACAACTTTTTTGGGGAAATTACTGAAAAAATGTAGAAATTTAGCATAAAGCTCCACACATTACATTACTAGAGTTTAAATTCATGCTGTCTTCACCTATACATTTCTATATATATAAACATGTATATTAATTTTAGTAATACAATGTTGGAACTAATTTCTTCAGTGCAATTCTCTCAATTTGATTTCTAACAGTGGTCTTGAACTTATGTGACATTTCAATTAAAGTTTATTTTCTTTAGAAAGTTTTGTTTTATTTAATTTAGTTTCAAAGTACAGACATTCTTTGTCTCAAGACTTGGTTAAAAAGTTTCAAGTGATATTTCTCCATCTGTTGGAAGCTATAAAAATAATTACTATTTGTAAGCATTTATTCTGGTCTGTGGAAACCTTCTTTCAGTAGGAATGCCCCAAGAAAGCAGACATCATTGTTTATAAACTATTTACGCCATTTAAGTTTTGTGGAAGTACAAACATAAACAAAAATGAAATACCTACCCAAGTTGACTTTGTAACTGAAGAGATACATATATTTTTTTGGTGAGCATAGTTTATACGAATCAGTGAAGGGTGAAATTAGGGAGTCTGGGTTTATTGTTGTAAATCAAACATTTAGCGTGATTATTTAACTGATAAACATCTTCGTTGTCATCGTTATACTTGAGCGAGATGAAATGTGAAATAAATCACCATGCTCTCATTCCCAATGTATCATTTCAACGTATTTCAACATTTATAATAACTTTTATATTTCACGTAAATATTGATCATAATAGTTGATGCTTGAAAAAATCATACTAATAATGTGCCATTCGTCAATTTGAGGTTTCGCTTGAGGCGCCAGCGTTGTCACTTGAAACAATTATTATCAAGGGTCTTAGCATACTTGAGTAATTTCAAGTTCTCTCTATCTACTAGTATTTCAATGTTATATTAATATTTAATCAATTCTGTTTAATTTTGAAAATTATGTGTTATTGTTTGTCTGAAACATTTGATTATCTGTTTTGTCAATTAAGTGAACACCTTGCCTGAACATCATAGGTGGCTGATACTGGGTGAATATTGATTATAGAACAGAGGTTTGATTTGATCAGTGGTAATTATAGGACCAGCATCATTTTTGAATTGACAATTACAGCAAGAGTTGGTTAACCTGTTTGAACCACCTATTCATTTGAAAAGATTTTTTTACAAATAACAAAAAAAGTTTTTTTTTGTTTTTTTAACTTACCTGAAGTCCCTTCATGTGAAAATATCTAGATCTGTTATTTTGGTTTACAGATTTTACATTGACTTGTCTCTTCTTTCAGACTGTAATGGTGACACTATTTTACAATGGTTCACAGGATGCTAAATGAGAGTAAATGTGTTTGGCTGAGTGGCATGGTCCCAGGCTTGTTTGCTCTCTTCCATCTGATGAAATACATTGTTGGGTTCAAACCTAGAACCTCATGATCAGTAAGCTACATCCTGACACTAGACTACTGCTTCTATTCTAAAAGAATGGCTGACTGGTAAGTTGGTCCTGTCAAATCTTCCTGGCATTTTTTATAGTCAAAAGAATTTATATTTTTATTCAATGATCACTTCCCTAGTTATATGAAGTTAAAACTTGATTAACAATGTTAATGATAATAACTTTGATGGTTTATATTCTGTAGTTTTAGTGCTGCACCGTTAGTTTTTTATACAGTTTAAGTTTCGCAAAAAA
Source organism: Mactra quadrangularis (assembly GCA_025267735.1). Classification (NCBI taxonomy): domain Eukaryota; kingdom Metazoa; phylum Mollusca; class Bivalvia; order Venerida; family Mactridae; genus Mactra; species Mactra quadrangularis. Next base: position 13,463,847 of record CM046308.1, on the reverse strand, counting down.
GAACACCTTGGTAACTGCAAAATCATGTGATTTTTGACAATTTGTATGTCCCAATTGCTTAATTTAAAAAGAAAAATGTTCCTATATTAGACTGTTTTGCTATTACTATCATCAATGTTGATGTTTTTAACAGTGGAACTCAACTGTATGCTAAACTTTAATACTCAAAGTTTAATTGCTGGAAATAATTGATTTCAAAGTTGTTTAAACATGTATGTAAAACATAATTATAGAAAACATTTTGTACAAATTTATGCACTTAAAATTTATAATATTTTAATGAGTGAATGATTTTTAATAAAGATTAGGTGAATATTGGTTGAAATTTTATGATTTGCTTAAAAGTTGCGACATTATGCCGAATTATAGTATTGACTCAATTGTGAAACATTTTTTGTGTCATTTATTTGGAAATGATGTTATTATATGAATTTGGAAGTAGAAAATTCATTTCACATTTATTTTATTGATATGATCTGTGTCACAATTACTATTATAACCATATTTCAAATAGTCATATTTTTAAATTTTAATAAAATGTCAGTTGCATATATAATAACTCCACTGATTCAAATACTTGATTATTGATAGTTGGTGCAAAAATACAGTAGTGAGTATTTAAATGGAAGGGACTAGTGTATGTGCCACTGCTAGTTGAATAAAATTTATCAATTATTATTAACTCTATTTGCTTAATTATGATGAAAAAAAACCTTTTGGCTTCAGTGGAATTCCATCTCAGACAACTAAAAAAGAGACAATGTATGTATGTCTCTGTTGATGTTTTTATTTCCATTACTTTTGTACATTTAGGACAAGACAAACAAGCAGGTAGGCATGTAGGCAGGGATGTAAAATGGCTAAGTGAATGTACTGACACTTGGTAGCAGAAATGAAGAACAGGAAGGACAACTAGAAACATAGAACAGAACAGTATTATTATATTAATTATTACTTGTTTGTTTGTATGGCTGGGTTTTATGCTGTGCCAAAACCAATTACAGTTATTTTATGAGTGCCAGCTCACTAAGTTAACCAGTACTTACCTACTTTTACTTCCAATTTAAAGCTAACAGCTTCTCCATATTCTTTATTGCTGGAGGAAAACTCAACATTCTTGTAAATTTAGTATGGAAGGGTATAACCTGCTCAGCTCAGGATCAAACTAGCGACCATTCAGGCTCTCAATTTGAAATCCTGTGATAGCAATCTGCCCCCAAGGACCCTGGCTTTACATTGAAATTGTTATTCCACAGAAGGTTGATAATCAACACTGAGCCACCAGTTAATCTTCTGACTCAAGCTAAATACCAATTACTTAGACATTATATCTAACTTGATTAAACTCATAATGGACACCCCTTGATCTGTTAGGTTCACCAAGAACATACAAGATTTATATCATATTAATCTATAATGATACACTATATACTTAGACCATTACTAACATCATTATATGTCCATTATTTAGTATTTTAACATTTTATTTATAAATTCAAAACGATGATCAAACAAATCGCAATATTATTACAAGTTTAATGACAAACATTTCAACCGCGCATTGTAAAAACCCTATATTACATTGAGATTATTTTAAGGACCAAATGATGTCTTCATCATAAATGCCATGAAAAACCGTATAAAACTTTATTGAAGTTTTATAAAAATAAATTTTATGAAGCAGAACAATATTGTGGTTTTAATTTCATGTATAACTTTCAAAACACACACCACAAAAAAAACTTTAAACATAAATTTTGTTGGCACTATTTACTACCACATGTGTTTGTTTGTTTGGACTGTAGGTTATTCATCTATATTTTTGCATTTTAATGAGGCTGCTACCCTAACTAGCACTGAACTAACCAGCTTTTCTGGGTTCATTTTTCAGTTCTTGCATTCCCTGTATAAATTAGCCAACAACTTTTTTCTAAACATAGGAAACCTAGGAAATTTTAAATGCAAGGCAATGACCTGCAACAACAACGAATTCAAAATGGATTGGCATATTTGAGGTTAGGTGATATAATGATTGGACTTCAACTAAGGCTCTCAATATTATAAAGCTCTGATTGTAAAATTATATTAGCTATGACTCAAGTTGTTACAGCATTGTTGAAGTAGGAGGTTTTGTAGTCAGTTCCATTTTGGTGCAAAATATTGTGCTCTTAAACAAGAAAATATATCCTGTATACAATGTATAGATAATTGGTGGAAGGGTACTTTAATAGGGAAAATTAATTTCAGTTATAAAAACTTGTCTCACTATTGATTTAAAAACATGTGTTAACTTAAACTGTTGCTTTTATTATTTGGAATGTTTTGATTTGTTTTATTCTTCACACTGCTTTGAATATTTTTTCAGTTTGACTTCAGCAACTTCTTTTGTGGAGAAAATATGGACATCTTGGTGAATATTCATGGATGATTTTATACTTGTTGGCACCAAGAATAGAATCCAAAAGGACCAAGATAGCTTAGATAATGAGGTATAATGTACGATAATTTTTCAGGCAAATATATGTATATTCCGTTACTCAGGGTTTTCCTCATTTTCAGTGGCAGTTTATGGGCCCCTTCCTCCCTAAATATCTTTAAAATCATATGGCTGTCCCCAAATTTTGGGTTGCACCTTTCCAGAATACTGAAAAAACTGGAGTGACTGACTTGTTAATCATGTTGACCTAAGTATGATCTTGGATATGCAAAACCACCTTGTTGCGAAAAATGATCACATGTAAATGTTTGATGCTTTGGACTGCTGACCAAATTTGTTATTTACATTAGCTGAGTAAGTCTATATTATACAATTTGAGTAAAGTAAGATTTATCCACAATTCCCTCTAGTGTCAAAGTAATTCATACATCAATGTAGTGAAACTACAACATTTTTGGTAAATTGTTAGGACCTAAATATTCATGTATTTTTTTTTTGTGCTTTGGTACACTATTCAAAAACACATTTGACATGTTAATATGATGTTTGATGTATCACTCTATTTTTACCATTTTCTTGATCACAATATTACAAGATTTTTTTATCAAATACACTTAATAACTCACCTTTAATGTATATAAAAACATTCAGTGATATTTTTGATAACATTTGATATTTTTTCTGACATTATAATTAAGTTAAACTGTTAAAATGTACTTGTACATGTACTGTAATAAATCGGCTTAATACTAGGATATGATTTGTCTGATAACCAAAAAGTTAACACAAAATTGCGTGAATTATAATTTTTATACTTTTATGGTTTCTTTCTCAATCTACCTGCTAACTGCATAATTTCCATATTTCTTATATCCTCGGTCTACGAAATTAGGATATGAAAGTGGTTGTCCGAACAGATCATTTTAAGAGCAAACACTATATCTCATTTGCAAAATTTTGGTTGCACAAAAGAATTGTTGATTGCTCGAACTAAAAAGTGGTTGTCCCGGGCAACAGGACACCCTCTTATTTCGTAGATGGTATCCATCTGACAAGCACCATATTATGGTGCTTAAACTTCAATTGATATGCTTTTCACAGCATATGGCAGGGGTTAATTGCCGCATGATGCACTTCATGTACTGTCTGTCTAATTGAAACTTTGCTGGACTTGTCTTGTGTTGCAACTGTTTTCTCATAGCCTATTAATATCTGTTTATGTAGTGATAACAAATATATTTGACATTGTATGCTTGTCATGTAGCCTTCTGAATTCAATTTGACTGACGTTTTTGTTGCTCTGGTGTTTTTGCATAGGATATATATATATATATTTCCCATAGTTTGCCAAACAGAATTGGCATCATTTGATTTTATGTATAAAGTTCTAGTAGTTGATTATATGTCTCAGTATCTCTGTGATTATAGCTAAATGAAATACTATAATATTAGTCTGGGTAATTGATGTTGTTGTCTATCACTTGTTGGGGAAAGTCTTCATTCCATTGTTTGGAACTTTTTGATATCTTGGTTCTTAGTAAATAATAGTCAAGAATTACTTGTCCAGTGGAATATATTTTTTTCAACGTTTGGTCAATTTAAATGGTTAATTGGTTAATACTACATATGGATCAGCTTTTTTTCAGTTGGACCAAATTTTACAAACTCTATCATGGACTTGACATTGATTCCTGATAATTGCAGCATGATCATTGATAATTGGTTAATTCTTTTAGGACTGATTTTGAAGTTCAGAAATTCTGGGACTTAGAAAGAGGTCTTTTCCATTATTATAGTTGCTTTATAAACTAAGTTCTGGAATTTTAGAACTTTGTAATGTACTTCTGTGAGTAAAGAAGGGTAGAAGTGTGTTTCCCGATAATAATTGTTGGTGATGTGCATTTTTGTATATTGATTTGTTAATTAAAGGTTTCCCTTGTGTTAATATACTATGAGTATGAGTTGGGAGCATATAAAAAATTTCCTACAAGAAATTAGAAATAAGTTTTTAAAAAAATTAAAAAAAGGAACATCATCATAAAAGTGATCAGTCATTGCCACTTCCTCCATTGATACATGTTCATAATTAAGTTATTTCTCAGTGAAGTAGGTATCACTAAGTTTTCATTCCTAAATCCTAATTAAGATTATTAGTTTTAATTAGATCTACATCAATCTGAGTCATGTTTAAAACTTATGTGAACAACAAGAAATTGATTCTAAAATCCTTAAAATTAAGATTTTTAAACAGACTTTTTATAAATCATTTTATTAGTACTTTAAGTTATAGTTTTAAAAACATTTAAAAGTTTTCTCAAGGTCAAAAATTATCTTATGAAAACTAAAATACATAAAAGACAGAAAAGGCTGCTTGTGTCATACAAATGATTAAAATGTTATTGTGTAAAATCATCTCAAAAACTTCGATTAACCTACTTTAACTCTGATGTAATCATTTAAAAAAACTCTTCTCACTTTAGACTGATACCCTACTATCAAATTTGAAAAATAAGATGTTTAAACATAGATAAATTTCTAAAATGAACAACATAGTTAAAAGTTAACATCTCATTTTATTAGCTTATTGAGTTTATACCTCATTTACTGCTCAAATACAGCATCAGTAACCCAGTATTGATCACATGACTTGAGCACTGCATTTTCATTGGTTGAAATTACTTAGATGGGCGGAGCTTATATCTTGCTGTTCATAGAAGCATGAAAAAACTAGGAAGGGAAGATATTGCTATTCTATATTGATTTAAAACCCTTCACTTAATGTATAAACCAATGAGTTTTGATAATTGTATGAGTTTTAGATTTTTAAGGTGGCTTCGGTTTTGTTTTTAATGTAACATTGCATAAAGAATTCTTTTCCATTTGTGATATTTTTTTATATATATTTTTTATATAAAATATAGACTTTTTATTTAAAGAGTGCATTTTTTATAAATTTGGAATAATATACATCATAGCTGGTGAGTTATTTTTATACAATCTGTGTATTAAAGATGCTTGATATAATATGCTTAAAATATTTGAAACAAATTAGTTAAAAAAACTCCACTGGAAAAAGCATAAAGCTCTGCCACATACTTGTGAACAAAATACATTGCATGCTTTTGGTAATGAAATTCTTATCTAATACTAGTAGTGGTGGATTTTTGATATCTAGCTTAAAGTTTCTTTACGGAAATTATTATTTGTAGTCTACGTTAAAGTTCTCTTTTATTTAAGCAATTTTTGACAATGTTTGGGTCCTATTTTAAATGACTAAATTGAGGAGCATAAATGTCGCTATATTAAGACCATTCTACTATTAAGACCATCAATTTTGATGGACCTAAGATTGGAACTTAACTGTACCTTGAATGATATTTCTCAAAAATGTAAATCATGCAAGTTTTATTGTTGAAAAGTTATTTATTTAAAGGTGTTTGATTTTTTAGTTCCAACAGCTTACTGTAATATAAGCAGAAAAAAGACATTAACAATTATGATAAATCTGCTATGAAGACTGCCAGCGTTGATGTTCTTAATAGTGGAACTTAACTGTATTATATCTGTATGATCTACTATCATATGAGATATATGAAGTTCACAATGTCACATAGGCAGAATACAATGTATATAATTTGACAAATTTACTAAAATACTCCCTATGAACTGTTGTATAATTTATCATTTGTGAGGAAATTATTATTAACCTATCATGTTATCTATATGACACATTCCATATTCATATTTAGAATTTACTGGAACATACTGTGTAATAGTTAAGTTTTTATGTTAATCATGGACATTTAATTCCATACTTTGTCTATCAGTATAATCATCCTATAGCTCAAAACAATATTTACTTTTTCAAAAATTGGAAAAAATATTCAATTTTTATACATCACTAACATGGCTGTTGATAGTACAGTAAAAACTCTGCAATTTGTATCCTCCGTAATCAGGAATCCTCTCCAAACCAGACAGTTTTGGAAGATCAGGTTGTTGCTTTGTTATCTTATGAAAAAATAATCCCAAATCTTCAACTTGATCCTCTATATATATTCTAGAAATTTATTTTCCAAAATTTATAATATTTTTCAACTTAATTCATAACTCTACAAACTAAGAGAACTATTCTCTTCTGACAATTTTGAATATGAAATTATGTAAAAAAAAACTGCAAAGCATGTGGTTTTTGTAATGATACAATGTTTGATAACTGTGTTGTTGCTGTTGTACACCATAGTAGGGGCTAGTTTTATTTAATTCTGATTGTTATTGCTCAGGTGGTTGTGCTTCTAACATTTAAGCTGGTTGTTACCCTGCAGCAGGTTTTTAAATTTTAAACCCTATTCCTAAAGAAACTCTAGACCATCAGACTAAGTAATTAACATTTTACACTATGCACTAGTCTATATGGACTTTTACTCGCCATGGGCTTGAACTTTGCCTAATATTCTGCAGACTGTATGTACATGTTTAGCCTGACAGAATTTACTTCCTTTGATTAACTTGTGCCAACTGAATGTTTTGAATTGGTATTGTTAAATATTAGTCGACTGTCAGTGGTACATTCATGTAATGTAAAATGTAAATGTCTTAGTTTCATGCTTATGCATGTTCACCGACTTTACAGCTATTACCCCTGGTCATTGGGCTACTGGTATCTATCTATCAATCTCCCTGGGGAGTCCTTTTACTCCGCTTATTAGTGCAGCCGACAAATTGGCGCAGCGGAATTATACCACCCTCGCAGGTACCCATTTACACCTGGGTGGAGAGAAGCAATCGCAAGTAAATTTCTTGCTCAAGGAAATTAGCAGTGCCCCTGGTAGCTTCATTAACCTAGCTAATTTAAATATTCAATTATGAGTACAGAAGTAATAAATAAAATAGATTTCTGTATTTTTTGTTTAGGGATTACCAAACAAATATGGAGTATTTAAATCAGTGGGGTAAATGTATGCACCACTGACAGTTGAATGAAAATTAACAACATTTACAATCATTATGCAAGAAAGCAAGTTAAATATTTCTCTTGATTTTAAAAAGTGACATTTTTTTGGCTTCATAATAGTTCTCCATTTCAACCAGATGCCATTTTGTAAATCTAATTGCCAGCATGCTTTTTTATAATTCATGAAATAATTCTGTACAGCTTACTTGAGAGGAAGTTGTTGAGGGCCTGTTTTGATTATAAAATACATTCATATTACGGAAACATTGAATTTCTGTATAAAATACATTCATATTACAGAAACACTGAATTTCTGGTTTCAATTTAATGTTGTTTTTAAGATGTCTGGTGTAGTTAGAGTTGTTACACCAATGAATGTTTCCCTGGTATTTCAAATAATGTTAGATTTTTTTTCAAGAAAATTTATTGTTGCTAATTTTTCTGTAGAAAATGAAATATAAGCTTTAAGGTTGAAGTAAAACCATCAATTTAGTATGAAATCTAATATAATTTATCTATAATGTATAAATGTGAGTGAATACTTAGATTTATTAGATTCACATGTTTTAATTTAAAAGTACACATTGTAGGCTATTACTGACTTTTTTCAAGAGGAAGGGGTGGGGATGGCAAATGTTAGGGAGGGACAGGGTGGGGTTATATGAAACATGCTGAAGGAGAGATTATTTCAACAACTTATAACTTAACTTCGCTAAATGCATAGTATTTTGTTAATGGAAATTGCAAAAAATGTAAAATTAATGAGTGGCAGATATTTACTTGAGTATTTTTGAAATTATTAAAACTTGTGCTATGAAAATTTCAAAGGGGGAGAGAGTGTGCGCTACCTGACCCAGCCTAGCATCTGTACTAGATCTGATCATGGAGTTATATGTAGACGTTTGATAGTATCTATTCTAAAGGATTTTTTATTCATCATTTATAAGTAATCATTTTGAAAAAAAAACAACATAATTACATGTGTAAGATAGATTTATAATGTAACATTTTCTTTGCAATTTGAATATTCGATTATAAATGTATTTTTACATACTTATTGCAGAAATGATATGTAAATTGATGCATTATGTCATTTAATGTAATATCTCATTCACTGGTATTCAAGTATAGGTACTTTTGAAATTTCTTATATCTTACATTTTACATGAATCATGTGTCAGCCTCATTTTCTTCTACTTAAATTTCTAAAATTAAATTACCATTAACAGAATCAAAACAGAGACTTCGATACTTCAAGCAGAAGCAAGTGTTTGAAATGAAATGTTTTAAATCTGTTTTATTTGCTGCAGGTGTCTTACACAATATTACTAGTACTTGTGTTTGAGAGGGGAAAAAAGGGAGTTCTAATCTTGTATTCTAATATGTTAAACCTTGATGTAACATGTGCATGGGATACATTATTGATGTAGAATACAACCTGGCATTTAATTGATTCCAGAGATTATTTGTCTTTTATTCTCCGATATATTTGAAAATTGAGACATTTCATTTAGTTAAGTTATGTCTCTGGCAAATTTTCTAATGATATTATTAACATTTTGTTGAGGTGAATTATTTTTTGAGTCTGGGATTTTACATACTGTAAACCAGGGGAAATGTTTTGACTACATTGTTATTTTACTTCCATGATGAGCATTTTTGGAAAATTGTGGCCTGTTAAAAATGTACAGAAAAAAACTTTGGTCTGCTGTTTACATTTCATATATTAATTTAATCAAATGTGATTGATAGAAAATTATGCCAACCATTTTTGATGGTCTGTGTTGTATTGAAGCATTTGTTTTAGAAAATAGATCCTTTAACTTTTAAGGCAAAAAGTTGGAAAAGAACTTGCACTAAAGTCAAAATATTCATGTGTCAACTTATTGCATTGTTAAAAGGGGCTTTTAGGGGTTAATCATATACCATGATAAAAGCTACTAGGCCATATTATTGTCATTAGTATTTATTATTAATAATAATAAACTGCTTTGTTCAAAAGATTCTTTTATAGGGCAATAGAGTCAAAATTTCTCCATGTATAAAAAGAACTCACACATCTTGGTACAAAAAGTAATAACTCTAATTTCCCTTTTTCCTTTAAACCAGTTTACTTAGTATTTTATTCAGTATATTACTTTATAACCTGGTAATATGGCATGGAGCCTTCCTTCATTCAAACCATAATGATGTTACAAAAGTCTGCACCTACAGTTTATTTTATTTCATTCAAATCTACGACAAAATAGTATGTTTCATGTCACAATGTGTAAAGAAAATATAATATTTGCCGCAGAAAAAAAATCATCATATTAAATAAACATTTCTTTCAAACGAAATTATTATGCCACAAAAATGTATCAACTGAGCAATTACAGCAACAAAAAGCAATGTAGCGTCTGCACTAATTTTGAATATATGAAAATATTTAGTCTCTATCAGTGAAAATCATTTTACTAAAATATTGTAATACTTCACGTCTCAGAGGTTTTAAAGATAGGCTCATTATGTATAAATTATAGAGTGAAAACTATATTACAATTCAGTGTCCTCAATCTTAATAATTTTGATACATTTTGCTACATTTAACAAGTTACAAAATGTTGAGAATTTTTAATGTTCACACATTTCTTGTCTAACAACATAATTACATTATGATAGATAGGTGAAAAGAATACATGCATTACAAATGGTTGGACCCAAAGTATATGAGGTGGCTTTATAGACATTAAGTATGGTTTAGTAAAGGTTACAATACATGACTATCTTAAGTACAGGGCTGACGAAATCTTAAAATTGTTAACTTGTCCGTTCTTGCCAACTGGTAAAAGTTACTTGCCCGTATGAACATTATAGAATAAAATAATTGAAAAATACACTTGTCCGTACTTGCCTTGGGACATCACGGACAATATGGACGGTTGGTTTCCCCAGCCCTGTAGTGTATTATCTATTGCTCAATTTTATTCAATGGACAGTGGCGCTAACATTAACATTGCTGATTTAATATATTCTTATTGATAAAGAGTACAAAAGTACTGTAGTAAATATTTAAATCAGAGGAGTTAATGTATCCTTACAGACAGTTGAATAGAATTGAACAATACCTTCTGATTAGTTGAAAATATGTGCACCATACACAATACTTGTACATTCCTTACTGAACAGTGGTTTATAGCTTGAATTTCCAGCATGAGGATCACTTTCCTCAAATTGTTAAACGGAGCTTATGGTTGTTGCAGCACAAAGCCCTTTAAAGTTTAACCATTTCAGAAACTATTGTACCATTTCCAAACTGTTTCTTTTACTGAACGGGCAAAGATTTTACACTATCGTCCAAACTTGTAAGCCAATAATCATAGTTTATATTTTTGCAAACAACCCTGTAAACACCATTTTGAAACATTTAGTAACATAATACTCTTTATACTATATATCTACATCAAGTGATTAATTGAGCAATCATTTTACACAGCCAACTTTGAAACCTTAAACATTTGTGATGGCACAATACTAATGGTTTTCTTTTAATTGTTCGGAAAAATGACAATTTTTGTTCAGTTTTAATATTATGTATCTTAGTAACGACAGATTATCATATATGTTAATTAATGTACTATATTTTGTAACTTTGGTATAAAACCTCCATGATTTATCACCCTTAATTAGTCTTATTTATATCTTTAAACATGTTCCATCAGTGTGATCTAACAATTAGATTATGCATTAAATTTGCATAAATTTGCATATAATTAGCATATTATATCTAATTATAATGGATTAATGATGGAGTAGTGTCTTGATGAGCTGATTATTTAATTAGCATGTATTGATGATGTAAATTCTCTTTATGAGTGAAGTTTGACCCTTATCATTAATACTGGACTGTAACGATTTGTCATCTAATTGAGTAATGTGTCTTGGTAACCATAGTGACCCCTAGACCAAGGCACAAAGTTATGAACATGAGACAGGATTCAGATCTCAGTTTGATCTAAAGCTTTTTTTTTAGTTACAAATGTATTAAAATATAAATTGAACCTAACTAGCTTGTCAGAACTCTGCTATCTATTGTGTTAGATCTTTTGGTTATGTTTTTTACTTACAAATAAATTTCTTGGAGATGTAGCTGAGTTTGTGCATAAAATCTGTCCTCTGGCACTGGTCAAACACAAGTGTTTTGATATACTGTCATTTCTTGCAACAATTATCTGGACTAAAACATAATTATGAACTCTAAGTTCATATGAATTTATTCTGAATTCAAACATTTGAAAGATGCTCTTTAGGGTTCAATATTGAAGGATTTTATATTGCTTTTGACAACCTATATTTGGGTTCCGGCATCTTGTTACACTGCTAGTAAACATTTAGTTTGGGCAAGTAAAATATATAGATAGTTGTCCAGCCAAGCAACCTTCTTTACAAATAAATGTCAAGCCCTGTTTACAAACTGTTTCCTTTAACAAGTACTCATGTACATGTTTAACCTTATAAATACATGACTTTTTTCTTTAAAACTATAACATTTGTTAAACTCATACATGTACATACTGTCCAGTCCAGGGATTATTATCAGATTGGCAACATGTTTTTTTTCATCCATCTGTTCCATAAATGAAGAGTTCTAGATATTGAATACATGTATTCATATATATTTTCACTGGTTGGTCATAGTGAATAGTTGAAAGGAATAGATTATCATAATTATCATTATTTGGTCATTTTTATAAAATAATGTATACATATAGAATAAATTTACATTTTTCTCTGTTTAACTGACCTATATCAAAAATGATTTGTGCAAACTTTGAATAATAATTTATATAATATCAGGGTATTATTATATTCATGGGCTGCCCAAGTTGAGGTCAGAACCCTCATGAATTTTTTCTATTTGTGATATATTTAGTTACGGCTGTCACGATATACCGGTATATTGCAATACACAGCTGAGGCAATACTTACCCGGTACGATTTTAACATATCATGTTTGGCGATATTTTTTGTTTTATTGGAAATTTTTTCATTTCGAGAAATAAAAGTAGTAAATCACAGTTTTTCAATTGTTCATTCTAACCTTAAGATACAAGAATTTAACCTATTTGGGCGCTTCACAGTCCTAAATGACCGTATATACTGAAAGAGACTAGATTCAGTAGTTGCATGTAAGATTTGCAATGTTTATGTTAAATACAGCGGAGACAAAGCCCACAATATATCGTGGTACGTATCGCAATACAATGCCAGTGTATTGCAGTATATCGCGATACACTTCTGGTGTATCGTGACAGTCCTAATACTAGTACATGTAAATGGTGTAGCACTACCAGTCTCTACCCTTAAGATAAGCACTAGTTTGAAGAAAGGAGTTAGTGAAAATTTTGTACGTTATATGATTAGGGTTTATCTTGATATTAGAGCATTATTATTTAAAATGAAATTAATCAGGCTAGAGCTTGTGAAATTGTTAGATGAAGCCTGGTACAGTCAAATTAGACAAAACATTAATGTATAATTTATGATAAAAATATACATGTAAAGTAAAACAAAGACTAAGATATTACAGAAGCATCTTATCCATTTGACCACCTCACATAACTATAATGGTGGATAAACACAGAAAAAATGAGTTATCAAAGAATGTTACACAACCTATTCTATCTATTAACAATAAACCTTTTTGATCATGATGACTCAATAAATATTCAATTTTTGATTTGTAGGCTTTAAATATAAAATATTGTTTGAAATGTTATTGACAAAGAAACAATAAGACAGAAAACACCTTGGCCTTGCAATTGTTAATTCAATCACTCCAATAGTTTGCACTCATTTTAAGCATCAGACAATGGCATCTTTTGTACTAGTGGTTAGGATCAGACTCATGTTTCAAATGATCTAGATGTGCATTGGTTTAAATCATTTGTTGATTGGTTTAAAGCAATCCCTGTTAAAACAATGAGAAGTATTCTTTCAATTTGTTGACATACTTAAAACCCTAATGATTCATATTTAGTGTTATTGAAACATGAACTAATTATTTATAATGCTGGAACAGATGTAGATTTTTTTGAAAGTTGAACTGAACATAAAATTGCTACCAGGAGTACCAATGTCTAAAGTATATTTAGTTATCCTGCTTTGATTTTGTTTTTAAATTGCAATACTTATTTTTTTAAGGAAATATGCATCCCTAATTCTTAAACTTCATTTAGAGTTTAGAAAATTTAAATTGAATGAATGATTGGGTGTGTTTTGGGGTTTCCCCTTGATTCACAATGTTATCTATGGGTTGGTCTACCAGGGTGTATGTCAGAATCATGTTAGAATATTTACTACAGTCATCTATATGATTGTATTGTTTTAACTTTTTGCCAAGATGTTGGAAGTATTTTGTACTAAATGACTGATTTTAGTATGAATAAATAATTTTATCTGGCTTTGTTGTCTTAAAACAGGTCATTTGGAAACTGAGGACTTTTGTTTTATAAGCAAGCATGGCTTCTTGTTTATAGCCATGTTGGTATATTCATTTGAGTTAATTTTCATTTGATTATTGTATAGATGATATTGAAACATACAATGTTAAAGTTTTTAAAATTATTTGTTTTTTATTCTTTTGACTCCATCTGTTTTATTAGAACTGCCTGGTGAACTTAGTTGGTTTTGCATTTGAACTGAAATCAAAGGTTCTGGGTTCACTTCCTGGGTTGGACTCTTCATGTAATACTTTCTACTGAGAACTTACAAGGGAATGTTTTATTCAAATTGAATTTTTAATTTACTCAAAGTAAATAGATTTGTAATTCAATTTTGAGTGGCTTATATTTAATCATAGAGAAAGTATTCATATCTTTAAAATTGGAATTAAATTTATAAAATATGGAAATTTCTTAGCATTTTGACAATTTTCTTGCAGTATATAGACTCTACGTCCTGGAAAAGAACTGTATGATAATCTAATATTGTTTCAATTTTCGGAGAAAAACTTTCTTTAAATTCCGAATATTGCGCAAAAAATGCAACACTTAGAATATGAGTCACATGTAAAATTTTTGCATATTTTATTGAGTGATCACACTATTGTATTACATACTTGACATAAAAAAGCTTCCTCAATCGCGTAATTAATTAATTGTTCCTACCTTTCATAAAAATAAATGCGCAATTAAATCGGCAAAAAAACTGTTTTTGATTATTGTCTATACTGAGATTGATACAGTCACCTAAGTTATATTGAAACGATTTTGATCTAATCACGGAAACGATTGTTTTAATATTTCAATGTGATCAATCACTGTATAATTGCTCTAATTGTTTGTAGACGTAACCTCTCTAGATAGCATACTACAGTATATGTATCCAGGTGCTAAAAAAATAGAAATATTATAAAATGGTCGCTATTTTATCATGAAGATTGGTTGTAACGTATTGTCATAATTAGATTGATGGTAATCTATTATTTCTTGATCACTATCCTGTCAAATATCAACCTTTAACATCTAATATGGTAAAAACTTTAGATCTTTAGATAATATCTTCCATTGTATTAAATTGCTATGGCTTTTTCTCTGTTTAATTAACAGAGATTTTTTTATTCTAGTGTTGAAAAATTTTTTTTTGGTCCATTGAAGTTGAACACCCATGGTTGGGCTTACAGACATACATCTAATGTTGGTAAATTTTATTTGACTGTCATTTGTGCATACATTAACAGTGCTGATTTTTATACTTGATTATTGATAGTAATACAGAAATATTGTTGTGAGTATTTAAATCAGTGGGTTTAATTTATATGCCACTGACAGTTGAATGAAATTTATCAATATGTTGCACCTCAGGGGATTTTTTTAAATTCCGTTTGGTTGGAATGATTTTCACCAGTATTGCTTGGCTGAGTTGATAATCATTTTATCCTACTTAGGACTAAAGAATTATGCCTCTTGAAATACTGATTGGCGTTTTTTGACACCAGGAGAACAATTTTGAATCTTATTCATGGAAAGGGGAGAGTCCAGAGTCTGCCCATTGGTTACACAGATCTTTGCAATTCATTAAACACATTCTATTTGGAGTGACTCATTCAATCATTAAAACCCCTCAAGATATTAAGTTTTGTAATCAGACCAACAACTTAGATCACTTAAAAAAACCTAGTAGTTATACAAAAAGCTAATTTGTGCCAATGTTGTACTTAAATTTTTATTTTGTTTAACCATGTTAGTTTGAAAGTTTGGAAAATACTTGAAAAAATGTCTTCATGTTTGAAATAAATAATCGTGATCAATCTAAAAAAGCACTTTAAATATTGTTTTTTCAATTCATCTATGATTTGAGCTCATACGTTATGCAAACTATAGACAATTTATTTAAATGGGTATATGAGATAACGTTGATGTTATATTAAAGATTTGTTCCGGCTTTATCTCGGCTTATTTCAAAAGATTTCAATGGCATAAGTAAACATGGCACTTCAGTTTAACTTTATTTAAATCTTTCCACATGGATTTAATATGTTTGATTTGGTTATCTGCCCATATCTTTGAGGGTAAGCTGGCGACCTGGAGACATATTAATAAGTCCAGTATTAATATTAATTAGTTATGAGTTTCATTTTATTTTAATATGCCATTATTATTATGCTTGTATTTAGACTGGAAATAAATGCTATTATATTAATATTATTAAAATTCATTCAACTTTAAGTGGGGCAAACATTATCTCAGCTGATTTGAATATATTTTTATTGATCGCAAGTACAGAAATACTATAGTGAATATTTAAATCAGCGGGGTTAATGTATTTCCTACTGGCAGTTAAAAAAAATCTATCAATAACGATGAATAAACTTTGCTTTTTATCAAGTACAAAGTAAAAACTAAATAATTCAGCAAAAATCTCAATATGGTATGTACTTGCAGCCATGCTGTTTTCTTTGTTAATTAATCTTTGTGTTTTTTCTCTATAAAGTAAAGCTACCAGTTTTTTTGTTTTGTATACATTGGTTTTTGTCTATAGACTACTGTAGAACTCATGTTTACCTAGTATCCATCATAAAAAAAGATCTTTTGTCAAGCAAAAATATCAAACTAATTATTTTTCTACTGAAGGTCAACTTCTATAGAAAATGTATTGACATGGAACAATACTAGCCCTCTCATCAACTCAGCAGTTCTTTTTCCTTGTAGTACTCGCACCTGACCCAACCTTGCATGCTCCATCATGTTAGCATGCACGCCTATTGTCAAGTAAATACCATATTTGTCAAGGAAGAATGGGGCAGAGTGAAGTCATGTCGAGGTTGCGTTGATACACAAGTATTTCATAACAGTGTTCACATCTTTGTTACTACAATACTTCAACAATACAGGCTCGGGATTTATTTAAACTTTGCCATCTTGAACTCGGCAGGCTACTGTGTTGGTTTGTTGAGTATTTGTTCTATAGACCCTTTAAACCCCTATTTTATAGGGATTTCTGTAAACATATTTTTGTATTAAAAGTTTTATTTGATCCAATATGTTGAAACAAGTCTATGAACAGTGATTTAGTACTCTGAATGAAGATAATAAAAGTTATTTTGCTACTTGTACATGTGTAAATTTCAGTCTCTAGTTTCTCAAAACTTTTCAAATTGAGACTGATCTCAAATAATGTAAACAAATGTATCATGGTTTAAAAAATTGTATATAAGTTTACAGCCAATGGTATCATATAACAATTGCATTGTTTCAGTAAAGGTAGAATTTGTTTGAATGTATTAATTTTTCCTCATGGTCCTGTTTATATGAACATTATAACCCATGATGCTTTGTGAAGCTTTGCATGCATAGATAAGTTGTGAAGCATATTCTTTTTATTGTCTATTTTATATCCTGCTCATCCATATATCCATTGTGTAATGTATGCAACAGTGCAGATCACATGTTAATTATTTAGACTAAAGAAAGTATCAGCTGTACTTTTATGCAGGTATTGGTAAATTTTATTTGACTGTCAGTGGCACATGCATTAAACCTGTTGATTTCAATACTTGATTATAGATAATGAGTACATATATACTGTATTGAGTATTTAAATCAGTGGAGTTATAATGTATGCGCCACTGACTGTTGAATAAAATTTATCGATTCCTCTTCTCTAAAATTTGAAACTTGTAAAGTTAAAATCCGATCAATATTGATAGTGCCATTGTAATTCCTTACTCTAATTCCTTGTTACTTCCTATTTATACCAACATAGAAAGTACCTGTGTAAATATGATGACAAGGTGAAAATAAACTGTCCTGCAAATTTGGCACTTATTACCTATAGAGATCTTATTATCCTTTGTATAAACGTATAATTAAAATAAGATATAAAATATTAATGAATGATTTCTGTCTATGATATCATTGTGGTTAGTTGTCTAATAATTGACTCATTCTAATTGTCTTAATGTCCCAATTTAATTGGAGAATTCAAAAAGGCCATTGGTTAATAATTGTTTGATTTTCAGTCAAACTAACTATAAATTTATTAGATATTTCACAATTGATCAATTTTACTTGCTAAACAAAAAGACAGAGGGTACTGTTTCATTATCTTGATAAATTTAAGAAATACTTGAACTGAGTTTTTCAAATGTTAAAGATGAAAAATGGGGTTTTCTGTCCCCTTTCACAAAAACATGAGTGATAAACAAGCAATTAATTTGTCATGGCCCCAAATTTAAGATATTTTTCTGAGATACTTAATACTGTCGAGCTACTGCATGACAATTCAAAAATTATTTCAGATGTCGGTTGAATAAAATTTTATCAAATTTATCCGTATTGTATTGAATGGCACGGTCTAAAACAGTAGTGATATCTCGATAATCAATCTGATTTATTGCGGAATAAACGTGAATATAACGTCTTTAATAATTTGTTTAATATAAGGGGGCTATATTGTTTACAAAGTACCGAATCTTATCTTAAGTTTTGAAGTGTGTCTTTATGATGTTTTTCAAAGTGTTCTGTGAGTTTGTACATATTTGACAGATATAAGAAAATTGTGTGTGCTCGTTTTTGATATGTGAGTATGAAGTGTTTGTTTTTGAGGATATTAAATGATGAAACAAAGCAATAAAATTCACGATTGTTGAATGTTTGATAGGTCTTGTGTTTATTTTGAACGTTTTTCAACCTAAAAATGGAACTAGGGTTTTTTTGGTATCATTTTTTGGACTACATTTAAAGACTGATATCCTCTTCATGTATTTTATATAGGTAACTAGTTTATATTTTATTTTTTTTTACTTTTCTTTATAAGAAGGCTGATGGTTTTATTAGCCGGATTTTCAACAGTGTCGATAACAATTGCGATACAGTTTTTCTTTTCCATATATTTCTGCCATTTATTGTCAGATCTTTATGAAACTTCATACAATGATAACATACCATGTGATGAACAGAATTAGAAAGTAACTACAACTCTACCTGCCTTTATTATGGATTATTTCCCTTTGTAATTTTTGCATTAAAGTTTTTAATTCCGGCTTTAATGGGGTTTCTACATTATATTTCTTGTTTCTATTTTTACTTCATATTCAGATTTTACCTACATCATGTAACTTGGCATCAGGACAGGCTTCATGAACTTTGATACTGCTTGATTTCCTTAAGGTTGAAATTCATTACTGTGCCAAAATTATAAATTAAAGTTTATAAACTTTGGATCATTTTCTCATCTACTTGTATGATGTTTATGAAGACTTGCTGAACATATTATGAACATAGAGAATTTGTGTAGTGACTTTTCATGAGCTTTTCATGAACTGTTCATGAAATAGTTAAAGTCATTGTTCAAGTTATTGTTTATTCTACTAAGGTCCTCTAAATGAGTAACCTTGCTAAAATAATTCCTCACATTATTTTTTACAAAAAAAATCAGTTCTTTGTTCATGTAATATTTAATCAACATTCGACTTAATTTAGATTCCCACTTTTTTGTACATACTGAGCCTTACCTTGATTTCCTGTTTCAAGATTAATTAAATTTATCACAATATTTAATATTTTCTATAATTAAAGATCAATCAAACAGGATATTTTTCGCACTCAATGACTAATAACTTCAATGGATGTTAAAAAATCATCCTTGTTATTTCTTTAGTTGCTCCAATACTTTATCTGATGAACTAAACCATGTATCTTTAGTCATTAGACTCATAACTAAAACATCTCCACAGTTTATTACTATTACAAACCATAAACAAAGTCAAAAATTTTGTTTTGTCATACCCAACCATGGTCGTTGATTAAATCTTCAAGATCAAACTGTGATTATATTCATTAGTAAATTGTTTTACTCGTTAAAACATATTAACAGTAAGTGATGACTATTTCAGACATTTTATCACACTTTTGGGGTTACGTTAACTGTGTATTGAATCCGGGATGATAAAAATCTTAGGGTCTGACCCCTAAATTTTGTTCTCTTTTTGTTCCATTTATTCAATCGATTTAGAAGAATTGAGATTTTAAGGGCACTATGATTTTCAAGATCTTTAATACAAAACAATTGTAAAGAGTCATGAACCATGAAAATTTTCTTCTGTTTTGATGAAATTTGAGAAATGTTTTTAATGATTTAACTTTTCTGTCATCGGCTTTTAAAATAAAACATTATAGACAGTGTGTCTTCTCGGCTTTTAGAAATACTGGTCATTATTTTGGAATTTTACACTCTTTATGTTTGTTATGTAAATGAGTAAAACGTTACTTTAGTGTGGGTTGACCATGTTTAATGTCTCTTTTGCTTGCTAATTTGTATTAATTTGTAAAAACTCATTTATTTTGTTACTTCAAATGAAATTTTGTGATGGTGTGTCTTTTTAAACAAAATTGAAGTTTCTACTTCAAACAGTATAAGAACAAAAATAATTAAAATCTCATTTTAGTTAAAAACAAAGTTAAACTCAGAAATAGAAAGACAGCCAGAAAACAGCAATTATAGCTTTATGACTTGTATGCTCTTGGTCTCCAAGCATATTTGTTTTAATATGGTGAGACTTTTCTGTATGAACTAGAAATGTTAAAGTTGTTGTCACCTGAATAATGAAATTTAATTAAGTAACTGTAAGCTTGTTTCAATAATTTGTAAGTCTTTCATTGAAGGCAATTAATCCTCAATGTTTTCTTCACGGTCTTAAAATTGGGGCTGCTGGTCGTCTTTCAGCCCTTCAAAGCTGACAAAAAGTGCCCCAAAATCACGCTCTGGAGAAAACACTGAATCCTTTGGGAGTGTGTTTCAGAGACTGCCCAGGCCTTTTCAAACAGTAGTTGTATAACTAAAGGTCAGCACAAAGCCAAACTTCATTTTGTAACACATGTAAGTACCAAAAAATGCATACCCTTTTTTTGCTGACTTATCAATATAGAAGTACTTCAATATTTCATAAAATAGCCATTTTTGGTTTTTATAACAAAATTAGTACATAATGCAAAAATATTATATATAAGATTCAAGAAAACTATGGTACATGTACCTTTAAATATAATAATAATAATAATAAAGACTTTATTTAATGAGGCTACACATTTGGATAAATCCAATCTTCCATGTGGACCTCTTATAAAACATCTACAAGTTATTTACAATATTTACATAGTGGCCAAATTATTAAAGGGGCCAAATTATTTGCTTTTTCTATATAATAACACTAATGGATTCCAGCTGATATTAGAATTCTTGTAGTTTCTTTATTCATAATAATTCAGGAGACGAAAGATTCTATTGTCTTTAGGGAGTTGATTTTTTTCTTGTTAACTGTTATTTAACACCATATCAACTTCTCGCAGTTATTCTATTGTTCAATATGTTCACGTATTGTCTTAAGTGTTTAACCAAGCACTCAAGATTGTTTGTTGTTACTTCCATAGCATTGAAAGGCACATATCGTGGGTTTAGTTCAATATGGTTGTAACTCACTCTTTTCTGATATTGAGATATGACTGTTTTGCCCTAAAACCACTATCCCCGTTAATGGGGTAAAGCTTTTTAGATGATTTCATGCTTCGTTGAACTGATCATTGCCTTTTTTCTTGACCAAGTAAAAGTATTTCTGATAACACCATTTAAGATATGAAACTTGATCTGTTCAACACACTGTGATTAGCAAAGTAATTATGGGTCATAAATTTTGTTAGAGTTGAAAATGATAGAAAATACATTTATAGTAATAAGTAGTTTATTTTATGTCTCAATTTTTATGTCTTTACTTCTTTTTATGTGAAAATTATGAGTGAGTGCATTAAATGTTTGCTATTTTGAATCTAGGTTGTTATTTTATACAGGGAAGTCAGGGTTTAAGGTTTAATTTGTATAAGCTGAGTGACCGTAATAATGATGATGATGATTATTTTGATGTGATCAAAAACTCTTCAACTTTGAGGTTCATTCATTTGTTAGTTCTTTTAATCTGATTTTAAACTTTTTGTGTGTTACATTATCGTATTAATGAATGAATAAAGTTAAGTATAAAAACAAGGTCAAAAGATGTTGTTTTCTGATTTTTGCCCTGTATTTCAAAATTTATACTATTAAAATTGTAGGCAGATATATCTAATTACTTGAATACTAAAACTTCTAAATTCAACACAAAGCTGCAAAGTCACCATGTTTTCAGATGCTACATTACTTTATTATGATATATACCATATTTGAATAGCCCCCTTTTTACATAGGACAATGTAACATAAAAAGCACGTTAAGGGAATTCCCTGTATATTATCATGTATTATCCAGTTTCCTATTTATTACAATGTAATTACTTTAATATAATATCACTCCACATGTTGCCTACTTTAGACTGTCAAATATAAGTGCTATCAACTCTATATAAAATACAAATGTAGTATAAAAAAAAAGATAAATTCTAACATATAATCCTGCTGTGATAGAACATAGAAATAAACTATAGACATGTACCTCCTAGATGGTAGAATACCTCTCAGGATTGATTAATTACTTGTAATAAAATTATATACCCTGGGTAGTAATGTTTTGTATCTTTTTTGGTTAGATTGTCTAGCTACAAGCAGTACTTGTATGTAGATTATCGCTGAACTTCAAACAATTCTTGTTTAAAGACTATTCCTGAGAGAACACACTTTATTTATTGTAGCAGCATTTTTTTTTTTTATATAGATTTGGTGACCACTTGGCTTGCTCAGTTGGTTGGCACATCTGCCTACTAAACTAGGGGTTGTGAGTATGCTTGCCTGGCAAGATGAATATACTTTAAGGGTTTAGAAACTATTAAATTTCTATGGCCATTCTCCCTGGGCTACCACTGTATCAAAGATGGCAGCACTTGTAATTCTTTTACCATCACTTTCAGTAAATTGCCTTGACAATTTAGGCTACTTGTTCACCTTCATTTGTCTGGACTGAATTTTATCCAGTGTATTTTAAAACTATAATCTTTTTTTTGAGCTGGCAGTTTTTTCTAGGCTGGGTTTAAATCATGTGTCAATTGCTGTTGCTTAAGATTCTGAATTTGCTTGCTTTTACCAGTTAAACTTGCTCCTCTGGGTATACAAATTTGAACAAACCTTTCTCATTTTTCATTAAGTCAACCAGAACATAGATTTTTATTGCTGACCATTTATTGTACACAGATCTTCTAGTGGTGGATATCACCTTGCCCTCACAAACAAAACTAAAACTCTCACTTTTCTACTGATACTATTTTTATGACGACATAAAACTGTTACCTTGATTCAATCAAGATGGCTCCTATCTTTCCTAGTCTTGCCATGTAGAGCAATAAAAACATTGTATCGGGACATATTTTGTTACTAAAATTCCAGCGTTAGCACTTGTGAGCATCTTGTGTCAAAGTTGAACCTGTCCACTTAATCAGAGGTCAGAATCATTTTGGCTATAACTCATCCGAACCAAATTACCAGTTGGGGTAATTAAGTCGCTCATAAAATGTTGGTAATTAAAAGAAATATTAATTAGTTTTGACCATTCTTTTACACCTTACCCTAATGAGTATATCATAAAATTAATTTGCAGAAAATAAAGAAAATGTGTCTGACAGTGAAGCCATTGTGCTATACAACTGGTATATAGTGAAAATAAATTGTAAGGTGGCTTTGCACATGTGTTTACATTGAGCTGTTAGGATTGGTACCTGGGTTGATTTTGGTAAGCATTTTCTTCTTTCAATTTAAAATTTCAAATCTTTTAATTATTTTTATCTTTGATACAGTGTATAATTTAGGATGCTTCAGAGCTTTAGAGTTGTCTTTATTATTGATGTTGCCTTTTGCACATTTGTTTCTGATGGATACATGTAACACAGCTAGTGGTTTTGGACAGTAAAAGCTGCAAATTTTGCTTGCTGTGAAAAACAGAAAGTTGAGAAAACTGCACAAAATGTTTGGTCTGAAAATATTAGTTCTATGTCACATGGAGAAAGTTGGACAGTTGAGTAAACTGGATAGTATTGTCCGAGTCCTGGCTCTGTGCTGTGGTACTCTCAGCTTCTACTGTATATTAAACTGTAAGGTAGCATCCTCCATGTTTTTGTTTGCTTCTTTTCTAAGTATCCATACATGGTAGCTTTTTAGCCAGGTTTTCCAACACAAAAATTCGGCTAATAGTTTGGCGAAACACAGGCGGGTTGGTGGGTGGACGGCCTTTTGGGCGGGCGTCCATTGCCGTTAACAATTGCGTTAAAGTTTGCGTTAACGATTTTAATTTAGCATATATCCCTGCCATGTAGAGTCTTTTCTGCCATTTATTGTCAGATCTTTATGAAACTTCATACAATGATAACATACTATGTGATGAACAGAATTAGACAGTAACCACAACTCTACCTGGCTTTATTATGTAATTTTTGCGTTAAAGTTTTTAAATCTGGCTTTTATGCGGTTTCCACATTACATGTCTTGTTAAAATTTATTTGATTTTTTTATTATTTTTTATCAATTCAGTTTCAGCATGGTAGTTTTATCCCTGGCTATATATGATATCAGGAAATTTCAGAACACTTGAGTAGTTCATTTGATTGATGTTGCTTACTTTAAAATTGTCAAATACAATGTTTGACTTGTATTTTGTATCATACCCTGGAGGTAGGCCATGACTTAAATATTGCCAGCCTAACCCTTGTTAATAAATGTAATATATCTATACCTCTTGAGTTAATCCTTCTGACTCTATAGGGATCATATTACCTCAATTTTGATCTTTTCATTATCCAATTAAGGGATCTTTATTCAATAATTAAAAATTAATTAAAATATTAAATCTTTCTCCGCTTAGATGTGGTATTCTATTTTTTCTAATCTCGTTTTTATCTGTTCTGAAGAGTACTTATGTCATAGGTACTGCAAATAGATTAAATGTGAATGTAAACATAATATAAGTAAAGGCACTTGTCCGTCTCATCTCACGCTGACTGACTGACTTAAATACTTAGAGATATATATTTCAATGATTTAATCAACAATTTATATACAATGTAACTAATACTTACATTGTATCAAATGATTAATTACCTTGTTCATTTGGGTATCTATACAAAATTAATACATTTTGATGGGTCAGCGTAAAACTAGCCTAACTAACACGTAAGTAAAGAAGGATTTAGACTAATTTTGTTCCGACTCATCCATTTTAACATTAGATACAATTTCTAGGATATCTTGTCACTTTTCAATGTCAATCAATTTCCAATTAGAAGATACACCGGGTCTATACAAGGTCCTTAGAGCCTTGTTAACCTTTTTTGAGACTTTTTTGTATTCTTTGTATTTTTATAGCCCACCCTACTTCAGATATTAGAGTGTACCTAAAGTGGCCCCTTTTTTCTTGGTTTGAACCTTGTTCAAGTGGAAGCATTTATAGCTACAAAGGGTATCATTTCTCCAATTAAAATTATATGTCTCCCTCTTGACGTGCCTTTTTTAATTTTTTGTGTATTATTTATTTAAGATGAAGGTTTTTATGAAGGTTAAGTATTAGAAAAAAAACTTGGAGAATTTCTTTTTTGTTCAAGTGATGCCGCATTAAATAAACCCTATTCTACCACAGAAAGATGAAGCGCCAGCTAGGTGCATTGAGTGTCATCATATGTTACAAGGAGAAAAAAATCTCAGAAAAGAATAATCTTCACGATCAAAGGTCCTATTAAATTCTTAATTTTATGAAAATTGATGAACATTGTTCTTTAGAAATTTGTGGCAAAACGTTTTTGTAAAAATCTGTCTCGTGTAATTTTCTGTGTGAAAAATGTCGCTTGGACCCTATATTGTCTCCTAAATTGAATTTCGGTTAATCAATTAATTTGTTGTGCTTTAAATTTTCATGAAGAGGCTTCCAGCATTCTAAACTACTGGATATCTTTAATTTTTGCACTTATGGCTGATTGGGACTATTAGCGATTACTGATTACGGAAATAGGGAATTAGTGGAACAATGTTCCCAGCTTCTACTGTAAAGTTCTGCTATAATCAAGGCCACCTTTGTTATTGTAAAATTGTCCAAATTTTGACAATTATTTAGTCCAAAGTGCTTAGATTTAGAAGAAAAAAGGTTTGTTCCACTATGATCATTGATTTTAATGGCCTTAATAGTGGAACTTGACTGTACCAGCTTATTCAGTATTCATGCCATTCTCTCTGAAGGTACTCATCTAGAAGACTTAGGACTAGTATTGTTCATTTAATTAGTAGAGATTTTACTACGAAATACGTCTCATAAATCATAATTGCCCTGACTTTTCATCCATGTCTGGCATTCAACTATTTTAATGTTATACTTGATTCCATGTTTTATGGAACTGTGGTTGATCAGATTATTTAGCACTAAATGTCATACTGGTATACACACTGGTGTCTGCTATAACATGCCTGAAATGTGGAGCGGACTCTGGAACAATCATAGAAAAGGGGAATTAATGACAATAAATTCTATCAAATTTGTTGGTCATATTTTCGTTGTTTCTTTTTCATGATCATTTTTTGTTGTCATAAAGGATGTTTAACCAAACAAACTATTATTTAAACGGAAATTGATTTTTGTGATTGTTCATTTTTTATCGTCAGTTTTTTTTTTTTGGGGGGGGGGGTGAGATTTGACTTTCAAAGGAACTCTTCAAAAGTTAAGGAGAAATTGGTGTCTCTCTTCAGTAATTAACATATTTTTATTTGTCTGACACTCAACTTTAAATTGGCACTTTCTTAACTAATGAATTAAAGTTGTGACACTAAAAGCATTTTCAAGTAAGTAAAAACAGAGTTATATTCTCTTTTAAACTTCCATTTAATGTTTTCTTTAAAAGAAAATTAGTCTATACTATCCTTTTTTATTCATTAACAGTTGATAAGTGTAGAACTGAGTTAAGGTAGAATGACCCTTAATGTGTTTTGGCTTGTTATGTAAGGTCATGTGACAACTCCCTTAAATAGTGTTGATAATTCCTCAGTTTCAAATAAGATTGTTCTCTGAAGTCAAAATAAGGTTGCAAAAGTCTTACAATGTTGCAAGACATTGAACAAAGTCACAGCAAGTTACATATTAGGAATATTCTACTTCATTAAACTGATAGTAGAATTAGTCAAGGCTATGTCAAATATTTGAAGAACATGTTCCTGAATGGAAAACCACTCGGTTAATTGATTTCTAATTAATACTGAATCAAATATTGTGAACTTTTCAACTAAGTCTAGAGAGTTCTAGATAATGCTTTGTCATAAATTAATGATGATAAAGACAATCTTGATGAAATGGTCCATTAGTAATAATTGAAAGGTTTGATATAAAGATTGGTGTTAAGATATCTTCAGGTCATATCTCATAATCGGAACTTAAATCTGACCTGAGGATTATGTACTTCCATTTCTTGTGAGAGTTGCTTACAGTGAAAAATGTCTAGAGTAGTCTTCAAGTTCTTGTGTTAGCTGTTGCTTAGTGAAGTGCACACTGAAAGAGATTTCACTGCAGTTTAGATAATAAAATTTGATACTTTTAAACTGATAGGGGAACAAGTTCTTCTTACTTTTATTATGCTAGACCAAAATGTACTTCTTTCTGGAATGGTTATTGTTATATTCTTTCAACTGTCAGTGGTGAATTCATTAATCCTGCTGATTTAAATAATTGATATTTGTTAAATAATCCCTGCACTGAATATGGATAACTATTTATAGAAAGTGAGTACAGAAGTATTCTGGAGTGTTCAGAAGTTAAAAGTGAGTATTTTACTGTAGAATTAATGTATTGGCCACTGACAATTGAAGAAAATGAGTAGGTTCATTTAGGTGTAAAAATTGCCCACAAGAATTATTTTTTTGGAAAATATATTTTATGTTCAAAAATTGTTTATCCGTTGTTATGGTAACAGTTATTATTCCACTGTCATAAAACACCATTTTCATACAAAACTACATATAATATAAATATATTCATACAATGACACAAATTTGACACAATTGAAGTTAGGCAGATTTTGATGGTAAATGAATCTACTTCTTTAACAATAAATAGCATAAGATCATCATTAAAACAGGTGGATATTACAAGGGTTTGTTATATAACTTAACTTGTACATTTACAAGGACATGAGAATATTTTAAACATGATGTAATCAGTTCATTATAACTAAATTATCACTTTATTACATCTACAGTTTAAAATATCTTATTTTTTCTGGTGCCATTTGGCTCTCACGAGTTTTTTTCGTTCTGAAATTAATTGGAATTTAAATGAGTCTTCAATTCTATGAGTTGATTGTATCTTAAAGACATTTCAAGACCTACAAGTGGCATTTAGCAGGATGATCATAAAACAGACTCTACATGCATTAAATAGTCTTAATTGCTCAAGTGGTATTTAAGTCTTGTTTATGCTTGAATTGGTCTGCTTGCTAAAACAGATTTTTAGGAAAAATCTTCAAAGGCATGATTTTTATTCCGCTAATACTTGCTAGGTCTCTACAGTGTAGTTTGTTTGTGCGCTAGATTTACACATTTCTTATTGAATCATTTCTGTTCCTAGTCATGATGTATTTTAGACGGTTTCTTTTTTCAGATAAATAGTTTCTCATTCTTGTTTTACTGTGTAAAAAGTGGGAAAACCCATTGACTAGCTGGTTCAATTTCATCCATTAAGACTCGACTTAAGAGAAAGTTTTCAGACTTAATGCTTCTTTTTTATCTTGTTTAGTAAAAACTAATTGAGTAGAAAACTGATCGCAAGTGAGCATGTGCCATCGAGTTTTTTATTGAAATTTTAGCCGTTAGCAAAATGACTGGTCTTTCAAAAACAATGTATAGAACCATTGGGCCAAATATATCATTGTTAATGATCTGTATGACTGTCACCAAAATGTTTACCCTTTGTTTTATGGTAAGGGTGATTTTGATAAATAAAGTGTTGAAATAGAGAAATGTGGTTAAAGATTGGTTAAACACTTTACTAAAAGTCTTGCTCTCAGTTTAACCTTTATACCTCTTAGTGTAAAATCTGTTAAAATAGACTTCAATAGATAGCAGTGGTTGGTAGCTGTTTTGGAATTCTCGCTTCATTTCATTTGTTTTAGTTAATTTGTCAAAGTTCATTAATTTTGCTAAAGACTTATCACCGAATTGAAATGAAAAACATATGAAGCACTAAGCGTGAACAGTTTTAGAGCTATTGTCTTTGAGGCGATTGTCTTTTCTTAACTGATAAAAAGCTTTTGCATTGAAAAAGTTTTTTGTGAGAGTTTTTCGTTATTGTTTCTCAGTGCTCAGTCCAGACTTGTTTTTCAGTCTATGAGGAATGTCTTAGGTGACTTCTGTGGAATTAATCATTTGTTTAAGAATTTCTGTTGCCTAGAGAGGGAAAATATTTATTGTGGATTTTTTAGAAATTTTAGAAATAATTTTAGAAATATTTATTGAATATTTACTTTTTTTGAGGAAAAATATAAAAGATAAATTCTGGATTATTGTTTTATTATATATTTAGAGTTTCAATAGGTAAGTTTATTCCAGTTTATGAATATTTTGTGTAATTTAATGTACATGTATTTTTACGGAATATTTTGATAATTAGACATTTTTTATGAACTTGAAAGTATGGTGATGTGTCCTATATTTGTATGAATGTATTTATTAGAATATGTAACTATTAAAACCTACTTGAAATATGGAGGGATTTTTTTAACTTCAATTATTTAACCATACCATACTGTTTTATTAATGACTTGTTTTAATTGATACTATGATATTATGTAATAAAATAGTTAGTTACAAAATATAGAAGTAGTTTCTGTAATAATGCCTGAATTTTGATTTTTTAAGTGTTAAACTTTTAAGTTGATTTAGTATATTGGGATGAGACATTCACATTAGTCTAGTTAAGTCAAAATAAAAGACTCTATTCATTGTACTTGCATAACAATGCAGTTTGGTGTTACAGGTTTTTTCTGGAAAATATAAAAATGTATTGTATAAAAGTCATAAAAAAGGAGAATATTTTACTCCATTAAATTTAAGTTTGTATTACTAGCTCAAAACATGAGTTTTAATTTAAAAGATTGAATAATTTTTCTTATTTAATTTTATTTAAAGGTTTTATTGGCTATTTCTTCTTCCATGTACTAGTGTTTGGAAGAATAAGGCTCAGGGTCTTTGTACCCACACTTCCGTTGTCTTGTTAGTATCATGTAATATTTCAGTTATGTTGAAGTAGTCCCTTGGGTCCAGGGATATGGGTTCTATGAAAGGTTTTCACTGTTGGATACCTGATAAGAATGTTATTATTAATTAGGTATATTAATTAATATGCTTCTATCTGTTAATTAATGGACACCTGTCAATAAGGTTTCTATGAAAACCTAAAGATTTCTTTATTCTTCATAAATCATAAAGGTCTTTGTTGGACATAATTATGAAATAGATTTTCAAGGGCCATGGACCCAGCTTAATGAAAGGTTTTACAAAAGATTTTAGTCATAAACCCTTCTATTTCATAATTTAATGTTATATTATGGGGTGAATTTTCATACATTGATGCTCTATATGCAAAGTAAAATTCCTTTCATTGTGTATAATGTAAAAACTGTCAAAGTCTATTGTAATTGTGACCTGTTTGCAATTGGCCTCTTCACATTGACCCGAGATATTTAGAAATTCAATGGTGATGTAATTGATAGCTTCTTCACATTGATCTAGGATCTTGTTTTAGGAGTCCAACTGTAATATGTTTTTTTTAACTAAATTTAACTTGTTTACATTGACCACAAACAAAAGTTTCAGTGTCAATAATATTATTATGTATAGCTGGTTCACATTGACCCAAAAAAATAAAGTTTCAGTATGAGCAGATGATGATGAGCTTTCTTCAAAGAACTAACCATGATGCAATAATTGGATTAATCAAAGATGCAGCTGCTCTCCTGGGTAACAATGGAAGCTATGACTTTGATCTGATAATTCCTCGACCCACCCCCCCTTGTTCTATTATAAAACTTGTTTATTTGTTCTACAACACTATTGCTATGAAAGACAACAATAGTTATGAGGTATCAAGGATCCACTTGTTGTTTTAGTTTCTATTCTATACAATGGTAATTCCTGAGACAACTCCTATTTCTGCTCTGTGACCATCATTGGCGGATCTTCTGGGGGTCCAGACCTCCCTGAAATTTCCAAGATATACCTGTCTATAAGTTTATTTTAAATGTGATCAATTTTTACGTAGCATGAAGAAATTATCCTCAGGCTTGCTTTGCATGTCTTTGTGTTAAACATTGATCTTAAGGTTATGTAGTTTTTATTATCAATATGTTGCGTTATTCTGCAAACAGTATATATTGTAGTTGTGGTTCGAAAGTTTGGCCTCCCCCCCTGGAAAAATTCAGGATCAGCCCCTGACCATCATACTTGAAGTTAATTCCTGAGATAATGTCTACCCCGGCACTCACACAGTGACCCTCATACTTCCTGGACCTCATGTCGAGATATCATGAATATCTGAATCAGAATCTGATTGGTCAAACTGATCAATAAATTACTAATTGGTCATCATTGCCTAGTGTATCAATAAACAGAGTATCTTCACACTTGTTATCAAACCAACTGGAGTCCAATTTACTGGAAATAGTGATCAAAGGAGTATAAACAAGATAATTGGCTAAATGTTAATAGATATTCTATTGATGGACTAATCACCTGCCTGTTATAGAGACCAGAAATTACTATGAAATTGGCTTCAATTATGTTGAGCTTGGCTCATATAAAAGTTTTTCTAGAGCAATAAATTCACTTAGAGTTACAATGTTAAGTCTATATTTAGTTAATTGTATTTTAGGACTTTTTTCTTTGAAATCAATACAATCAAATGTTCAAGTTTGGGTAATTGGTATGCCTTAATATAATTTACCAGCATTTTACTGTTTTGTATCGTGGTATCTGAAATACAGATTCTTTCTGTTCTGCTATTTTGTGCAGATGTTCCAATTCTTAAAACTAAGTTACATGTATATGATCTCATATGTGCCCTTAATGTGTTAATTGCTTATTTAAGTTAATACTTTTATTAGGAGCGGGCTTGGCTGAGGGGTTACAACATTGGACTTGTAATCATTGGATAGCCTGCTCCCTGTTGGTTCAAATCCCGTCCAAAACCTACCCTGTTGATTCCTTAAGTGAGAAACTTTATCCTACTAGCTTATAGTACTGGGGGACCAGGAAGCGGATTTGAAAGTGATAAATCTAAATTCTAAGAACTTGTTTCACAACATAAATTAGTATAAAATTCTTATATAAGTCATTCAATATTGGAGCATGAGTCTTCACCTTATATTTTCTCAAACATTAGCCTGACTTACTTTGTTATATAGTAAAGGGAGGGGGGAATTATTAACTTGTCCAACTTTATAAAATTAGTAATTTTCACTTGCCCAAATAAAGTTTCACTAGTCTTGGGCTTTAAGGTTTTTGGGTTAAGGTGATGATTGAAGGAATGCAGTCATAGAAATTCTGATTAAAATTAGCAAGCAACTCAGGCTAGTAATTAATTTTTACCAGCCAAAAAATATTTTTACAAGCCCTCCACAACATATTTTAGCTTTGATCCCATAACCGTTAGTTTGATTCCTGAAGGACAAACATGTTTGATGTGCACAAGCATGTCAGGCTGGTAAAAATGGATTTTTACAAGCCCCACTGAAAAACTACCATTTTTGCTGTTGGGCTAGTGTGAATTTCAACCACTGGAAGAAATGTAATCATTTTAGACATTTCAATAGCTTCTAAACCAACAACTAATAAGTGAGAAAATACTAGAGCTGCAACGATTCACCGGAAAGTCGATTCGATGCGATTCAATATTTTTTCTTTTGATTCGATTTTTTTCGATTCAATTCATCTATTAGAATAATTTACTCCAAATATGCATTTATACATTTATTTGAGATTAAAACTGTTTATTATTGATAAAATAAAAGTGTTACTCAATTAAATTCACATGAAACCCGAAAATCTGCTAAATAAAGATTGCTTCTTTAAGTACGAAATGGACTGGGTACGAATAATAAGGTCGCGAAAATGTATCATTTATGTAATATCAACTAAAAGGTATCTATACATACAACATGAAACATAAATTGTGTCAGAATATGCAGCTCTTAATATACTGCAGATAACGCCTTGCTACTTGATTTAATAAAGGGAAATAACCGTTGCGGGGAGTTAGTGTCTTTTAGGTGCCCTTTTGCTTTTATGCTTATAACTTATGAAGATACGTTTAAAGGTCAGTATCAAATCGAAATTCGTGGGTCCCGAATCGAAATCGAATCGCCGCCCTCGCAGTCGAGTTCCGATGTATCGAATCGAATTGTTGCAGCCCTAGAAAATACACCACTTCCAACTTTTACTTATAAGTTAAGGCTTAAACCTTTCAGTGACCATCCTTGGCATTTTAGAAATGACTCTAGCAGGGTTCTATATTAAAAGTTACAATATGTCCATAATTAACTTAAGAATGAGCGTCATACTTTCTATTCTTTAAACAATACCTATCAGTAATTTTATACCTGCCATACTTTGTGATAAATTCAAAATGGTTCTATACTGGTCAGGTAATGTTTAGATGTCATGTCAAAATATCTATTATTGTATAATTTATTGTTACCATAGAGCTACAAGATGGCCATTAAGAACTTATCGTCTGTCAGAACTATGAAAATAATAATATTTCAGACATTGTTGAGTCCAATATAGAAATGTTAAAACTTTCAGGAAGTAATGCATCATTGTGTGTGGAGGAAGCAATTTGCATCATTTACCTTCCTCTCGGCTCTATTTGCATCTATTTCACTGTTACCGGTTACTTAATGTTTTGTTTGATTTTCCATTTTGATTTCTCAGCTCTAAAAGCTTTGAATTATGGGATAAATTTCTCTCTGACAGTCTTAAAAAGATGTTTGTCTCCAAACAAACTCTGAAATTAGTTCCACAGTGATGGAGGAATTGGGTGTATAGCTTAACAAAGTGTCAAAGAGGTGAGGTCTACATCTATTGACCAACAATTTTCCTCAGAGACAGTGGGTCCAAAATCTCTAACTGACCATACCTACAACAAAAAATATTTCGTCTTGTTTGCAGAATGTCATTTAAATTTCTGGTATGCATCTTGGTATAAAGGCTATCAACGTCCTCATATAGTTTGTTTATTTGGTTTGATTTTAAATGAGGGTGTTCCACTTTATAAGGATGGATTAATTATGTGCTGACTTAGGAATGTCACTCTTCATGAAGATTGATTTTTGGGTATAAACTGAATCAAATTTTTAAAAGTTCCTAGTATAATTCATATCATAACAGTTTCTTATTTTCCAAAATATGTTTTTATGTATGATTGCCAATGGTGAGTTATCTCCTAATTGCTGATTCAGCTCTATAAAGTTTGAGATTTCCTTAAATTTTTTAACTCTACCATGTACCGTTCATAGTCTCCAAGTTAAAAAATTTAAGGAAGTCGCCAACTGAAACCCTTTCGATTCACACTTGATCATACCATGTAACAAGTTAACAAATTATTATAATCTGGTATATAGATGCTACATACAGATCTAAGATATTATCTTAAATTATAATGTTTGCATTATTTATGAGTTTGTTATGTAAGAAGTATTAGTTATAACATGTCCTGCTGTTGTTATGTCGTTATATATTCATGATGCTGTATTGCTACATGGTGACATCTCAATTCCTCAGGTGGTTGCTTTAGAGATTCACTTAAGTGTGAAATTTTATTCAACTGTCTGTGGTGCATACATGTACATTGACCCCACAGATTTAAATACTCACTACAGTACTTTAGTACTCATGATCAATAGAAATAGATATCTGTTTTTATGTATGGGGGTTACCAAACAAATATCAAGTATTTAAATCAATGGGGTTAATGTTAGTCACTTTGAAACAATTCCTTTTCTTATTGCTCTCTGAAATACTCAGTGAGAAAACAGCAACCTCAGTCACTGTATGATAGTTCATAAGTTTCATTACTTGAAGTAGCATGCCAGGGTAGCTCAATTATTAGCATGCATGTCAACAGATATAGAGGGGTCCTGGGGTTTGGCACACATTGGTGGAGTTTGGTAATAAAGTAATTTATAGCTCTGTTCTCCCTCCTACCACTGATTCTATATCATGTCAGTCTCTGCTGAAAGTATGCATCTGCTAAATGAAAGCTAAATCTAGAGATTTAGTCTTTTCAGAAATGGTGAGTGGTTATGTTTAACCCAACAACAACAAAATATGACTTGATGTACAATTCGTCAGAAATGTTGAAAAGTGAATTCATTGTTAGTATATACATGTTTTCTAAGTATAATGATTTAACCAGGTTAATTACTACTTGTTAATTTACTAAGTACAAACTAATGATGTTTACAACATGTAATATAGCTTGTAGTATGATGTAATCATCTATTTCCTTAAAACCTCTCATTATAGCATTGATTCACATTGATTTACTTTAATATACTCATTACAACGCAGTGATGTCTCATAAAGTGTTGCCTTGTATTTGTAGTTAACCATCTTTAATGGTAATAGAACTTTCATTATTTGTTGTTGGTTTTGTTTTGTTGTCTTCAGCAACTGTTTGACACATATTGTGGACTTTTGGTTGGGTTTTATGTAGGGCTGCCACGATATACAGGTATACCGGTATATTGCAATACGCAGCTGCAGTACAAAGGGCGGTACAATTTTAATGTACTGGTATTTGGCGATATTTTTTATTTCATTGGAAAATTCTTCCCTTCGCAAAATAAAAGTAGCGAAATGTCAGTTTTTCCATTGTTTATTCCATCTAACCTGAAGTTGCAAGAATTTAAGCGATTGGGACAGTCCTAAATGACCATAATACTTAAAGAGGCTAGATTATATTAGTAGCTGCATATAAGATTTGCAATTTTTCTGTTAAATACAGCAGAGGAACCACAAATTTAAAAGCCTGCAATATATTGTGGTACGTATCGCGATACAATGACAGCGTATTGCAATATACTGCGGTATGCTTCTGGCGTATCGTGACAGCCCTAGTTTTATGCTGTAAAACATATGGTATAGTTCATATCATGGCGGTCAGTCAATCTACTCACAGTTCCTGGAAAGACTAAATGTCTGGATTTGGATGTTATTTAGTTACTAGACCCCTACTATGGTCAGTGACTGACAACTGCCCTGTATGATTTAGAAACAGTGGTAGAAGGGAGAATAGCCGTAGAAACTATTTCATGACCAAACTCAACGAAAGTAGTCCACGCCTTGTAATCAAACCTATTACCCCTTCAATCAGTAGACTTGTGGGCTACTGACTGAGCTAGCCGGACAGGCTATATCCTCTTTTTAATGAAATTCTCGAGTTAACAAGACAAAGACATCTCAACAATTGACAAATTTACAAAACTGATAAAAGGTTATTGATTGTAGAAATCTTTGTTTTATGTGAACACATGCACAAAAACCTGGCTGTGGTTAGAACACTTGCTAGTCACATTTTCTGTGTATTGTATAGCTTTGCTGAAAAAATCTTCCTATAAAAAATGAATTGACATTTATTTGATTATTTATTGCCTCTGTTTTGAGATTTTTGTATTTTTACTGTAAATTAATGAGTAAGCTGCTGGTTTTATGGCTAAATTTTATATGTACTGGCATCAGTTCATGAAATTTGAAATTTTTTACAGGGATTAAAGTGACTCCTCTGTAATGAAAAAAATTCAGTTTTAGTTTAAAAGACTCAATGATGAAGTAATAGGGTAATTTTGTAAGCTTCTATTAAATAATGGGGTAAAGGGGATTTAGATATTTTAGCATTCAATGTACAAACATTTTAGAATTCCAATCTTGCAACTACTTTGTCTGTACAATGTTCAGTCAAAAAAATTCTTGTATAGTTGGCAATACACAATCTCTTTTACAATAGAGTTAGCAGTTAAAGAAACAATGATTCATTGTGTTTGAATTGATTCCAATCTAAGTAGACATAGAAAATAGTATATAAGTATAATTTTCATGGAACCAAAATTGAAAGGTCCTTGAAATTGTTACTGTAGCATCTTAGACATACCTTACATAAGATCATATCATGAAGTTCTATTTTGTCTAATCCCTTTCCTCCCCTTAAAATTGAAATTCCAACTTACAATGGTGTTTTTCTTAGATAATAACTATGTCCATACATGTATAGTTAAATGAGACATCATTAAAGTTGTTTAAAGGTAGTAATTTATTGTATGTCATTAAATGTTACTAGTAGTTTAATTACTTGACAATTTGTTTTTTGATGACATTTTGTCCGGCAGTACATTGAGTGTTTCATGTTGAACATCAGAGGTTAACGTCTGTACGCATTTTTCTATGCTTTATTTTACAAAATTTATTGTACATCAATATTGTTCGTACAGGACATTTCTACGTACAGGACATTTCTACGTGCCTTAACCTTGTGGTTTCCGATGTAGTTTGTACAAATTTACATATATTTTGATGTAAATGATAAAATAAACTGATGTGCTAAATAGCCATTGGCAAAGTCAAGATTTGTTTGAAAATCTTTAATGTCTTATTTTGCACTAGAGTTTATTATAAAAATATGTTGTTTTTAGTGTCTTGATAATAGCGTGGATTAGATTACTTGTTGTTTTAGATTAGTGACAATTGTTGTTGTTGTTGTTAAAATGTTGTTGATTGAGAGATATAATGATTAATTGAGTGAGTTTTTTTTGACTCCTACTATGAAATCATGCTGTTGGTACTTTTCTATGTATTTTCTGGTAGAATCATAATTATTCATTATGTACTTCGTCTATGTTGATATTTAAGTTAAAATCTGTGTATGAGCAATTTTAGTGTCAAAAAGAAAAATAATAGAACTACACTTCCATTTGACTTAATATAAATTTACTAGAAATGGTGTATTGGTGGAAATGATTAAAACTTTTTTTGATTTTTTGTGAAATGGTTGAAATTGATTAGTAATAATATTGTTATAGGCATGCTCTTTGTTTCTGTAATGATTTTTTACCTTGTTATTCAATATGTATGTTTATATATTTATTATTATAACAAATATATATTTTGTGTCTTAACCCTGTTCTCTCTTCCCTTAAATGTTAAGGTTGTCTTTAATGTTTTCATCTTCTTTCTATTTTCAGAGTTTGAAGATTTCTCACTTAAGTTTTCATTTATTTGAATCATGTAATATTGATCATCTTCATCAAACTTCAGGTAATTTTTTAAAAATTATTATGTATATTATACTGTATATTTATACAGATGAGTTAAACTGGCCCACGTCACTCTGGTCTGTGCATCTTTTCACAAAAATGTGTTTGAAAAAAGTATTTGTAAGTTATTCCAGTTCAAAGTCAGGAGGATAATATTATGTAAGTATGATATGATATTCAAAAGGTATACAATAATCTACATAATTCAATAATATTTGAAATTGTTTGCCCCAAAAATGACTGTATTATTAACGTTTCTTCCTTTTGACTTACGATGATTTTTATATTTTTATCGTAAGATTTTTTGTGAAAAGCACTATTGTTCTATATTTCTGAGTTCTGACTCAAACTTGCCATATTAAGTATTGTACAGTATCATGATGTTAGTATTATTGCGATGGTTCCAAATTGTGATCTTTATGACCCCCAGTTGGTCAATTTCTGTAAGAACAGATTTTTATTTCCTCCCAAAAAACAATTCCTAAGCTATGGTATCAAATGATTTTTTTATTCACACAGAAGCTTGTTCTACTTAAAACCCTGGGAGTAATCAATGTCTGGTGAAAGCTTGTTCAATCACTGAGATTATTCAGATTTACGAGCTTATGACATGAGTCTCAGCTTTCGGCAGACATATCATTGACATATACCCAATATTGTATAAATATTTTGACCAATCAGTGATAAGCCTGTTTAAATTACTATAAAATATTCCCAAACTTTCTAACTAGTATTACGAAGGGATTAGTCTATAAGTAAGGCTTATCTCCCTTTAATTTTTGTATCATTATGTTTAGGTTAGATAAAACTAAAGCAAAGAGTATCTAAACTGGTTGTAAAGGAAATCACAAGTGTCAAACATTGAGACAACCATGGTATGTTAGTACAGTCTGTGGTATTCATGCTGATTATTTTATCTCTATTATCTTAAGTGTCACTCTCCAATATTTGACAATATCTATGTACTACTACCAACTTACATGATCTGATATGGACCACTGATGGAGTCCAGTGATCAAGACCCCTGATAGGGGCCAGTGATCAGGACCACTGATAGAGCCTAGTGCTGGGGTCCTATTGATCAGGACCCTGGTTGAGATCTGAGTGTTAGAGATGCATGATAGAGCTAGGGTTGTTTGTAGGGCCATTATAGCTACTTATAGGGCTAATAGCACTGGCAAGGCTTGGACCATGGATAAAGACCAGTGATAGTGCTGAGACCACTGAAAGGGCCACTGGAGCACTAAAAGGAGTCAGTGGACTACTGACAATGGTAGGACCACAAAAGGGGTCGGATCCACTGCAATAGCCCTATAATCACATGTAACTACACTGATTTGATCACTATCAAAATTTGTACAAATATCTGTAGCTACAACTTTACGAATAGTGAACCTACCTTATAGATTTTATCAAATAGGTTGTTAATGAGGCTTGAATCAATTAAGATATTACAGAGGAAGGTAGCTTGGTAATGAGAGTTGCATTGTTTGTTTATTGTATCAATATCATGTCTATTTTATATTACTTAATTCCTGTAACAATAGATCTATATGAATGATATCTTACATTTAATCCTATTTATGTTTGTGTCAAACTCAGATTGCAGATTGGTGAATTATTTTGATTTTGAATTAAGGGATTTAAGGGGTTTATATGGTTAATTTCTTAAATTACTAAGCTCCTCTGGTTCAATGACCCCTTGATTTTCCTCAAGCAGGATCTGAACTTCCAAAGTATCATTTTAATCCAATTTGAAGATTTCATGGGAAAATGTGAATTTTAAAGAGCCAAACAATTTTTAATTGGCATATCATGCTAAGAACTGTTTCAACTAATAAATCATTCTTTTCAAATAGCCAAAACATACACAATAAAATAAAACAAATTGCAGCCAAAATACTTCAGTACAACAGTAATAAAATACAAACGAGTGAACAAGAAAACAAATTATTTGTGAAATTTACTGTGTTTGTTACATTACGACCTGTCTTGTATGTTTCCATATTTAATTTCCTTGCTGATGTATTGTTTTGTTTAACTTCCAACTTTCACAATGTTTGATAGATGTCTGTCAATGTTTATCTATTCTTTTAAACTTGAAACCTTGTCAGAACCTGGTAGAAGCATTTCTTCTTAGATGTGAAACTTGTTTTATCCTTCCTGGAATGTTTGAAGTATAGTTAGTGCCTGGAATTGCCATTTCTCTTTCATTTTGCTGTCAAAATTTCTGTTCAATTTTCAAATTTTGAAAATTTTGTAATTAATTGCCCCAATGCATTTTAACTAACCCAAAGTTTTTATAGTAGCGAAAAGTATGCATAAATGAACAAAAGGTTTGTATTTTTTGGTAGTTATACCTGATAAATTTTGACAGGAAGCCTGCTCACAGGGAGTATAATGTCAGATAGATATCAGAGTAGATAGATAGATACAAATTAGTTAGATTTGTATCTCATTTGGTATACAGAGATAATAATCATATTTTACTGATATTGTATAAAATTTGATGAAGATCTACGCTTCATGCTGTGCTTAGCTAGTGGTTTTAGTTACTGTTTATTTATTTATAAGAATTTGTCTTAGTGATAAACTAATTTATTATGCACAAATAAGAACCTAGCCTAGACTTAATAAACTTGGGAGTTCATTAATGAAAGAATTATATAAAAACTTAATGTGATTTATATAGGATTAGTGAATATAGTGTTTCTTGGACTTATATTGTTGTTTAATTAAATGGTGATGTCAGTTGATCTACACAATATTGTGTGTGGTCATTATTCAGAGTAATAGTGTTTTTGATTCAGTGAATGATAGAGGAAATGTACAAAAATAGTCACTAGTATGATTTAGTTTTCTGAGTAAGTAGTTATTATATAGTCGTTAATGGTTTTTACTTAGTAAATATTTCATTAGAAACATTAATTAATTAATAATATAATTTGATTTTCAACACAATGCTTTCTTGTACATGAAAATTCAATGAATGATTATTTTGGCTTATTTCATTTATGTCATATTATCCTAGTATTTGCAATATATTATTGCTGAGCAGTATAGATCTAGTATTTATAATGATGACATAAAATAAATGTACTGTAAATATTGAGAAATAGGATATAAAATATTTTTATTACGGATGCATTTTTTATCAATACCGGTATATTATATTGCCGGACATCCCTTGAATTTTTTTTAAATTCTTTAAAGATCGTGTTCTTACACAGGACATGATTTGCTATCTCCTGAAATACAGTAATTTTCATTTGTTGCGTGTTACTTGATATCAATCAATCATTTCTAACATTGACCAGGACATTTTGTATTGAAATAAAATTGAAAATTTTGATGAATTAATTTTAATTTGTTAAGTCATGATTAACAAAGCCCAGATGTTTAAATTTTTACCATGACAACCATGGAATGTTGTTTATATCATCATTATGGGATTTAGTATTAGGATATCAGTGTGTCCATGTTTGTAAAACCCTTTAAGGGGGCCATGAAGAAAGATTCAGTTTTTTGGGGATCAAAGAGGTGCAATGATTGGACATTTTGCACAAATCGTCTCTTTGTGCATGATAAATGTTTTGTGTATTTTTGTGGATGTTTTTTGTGGAAGTTCCTATTAAACAAGCTCATCAAGCAAGCCTGACATTAGTGTAGTTGTTTGAATATTGTTATATGGATTTAGATAAGTAGATTCCAGCGTTGTAGCAAGGTTGTGAAGAGACCAAGTTACGTGTAAACTGTTCACAATGATATGACAGGTATCGTTTGTCGAACGTGCTGCGTTACAAATTTCTCTTCATGACTTTTTTGTCGATTTTAATCTCTGTGCGATGAAAAACATAATAAATTAATCGGTTTTAACTTGAGTTCCTTGGGGTGCTGATTTTACCATATATGAGTATGCCTGTGAAAAGAAAAAAGGAGATCTATTCGTAGGATTACTTTGAAGTTACGAGGTAATAGTTAATTTTGGAATGGAAGGAGTTAACGATCTTAATTACTTTATTTTATGTTTATTTTCATTAATTGTGAAACCAATACTTTCTATTATTATTACTAATTAAGTCTTGTCTAGTCTAGCTTTGAAATTAATTAAAATTGGATTTAATGAAATTGACGAGTTTGAATGACGTAAGTTTATCACAGGATTTTTGTTGTTGCTCATATTTTTGCCTTCAGGTGCTGTTCTGCTTGGTAGGAACTATCGTGAAAAGTATTGTTAATATCATTAATATTATTAAAAGTCTGTGTTAACCAGATATTGCGACATAAAATGTGACATTTCGTGAATAATTCATCATCTATTCCAAGTTTATATTTCATTTCACCTAATGATGGTACCAGAGAGAGTTTTATATTCAAGTCAGTGACATCTTCTGGATCATTTGGAAGCTTGTCTGTTTCCATACTGATCATGGTGTTAGAGATGCTTGCAGGTGATTAAAAGCTTTGATCAAGTGCTGTTGACATCCCTACTATACATTGTATTCATAATTAATGATTCAGCATTTTATGCCAATTTCCCTTGATTATGTTGTCATGCATTTAAATTTTTACTATGCTCATGTAAAACTTTACTTTCTTGTTTATTTTTCCCACTTTATTTCAATGCTACGTTAAGTTTGTCAAATGTCTATTGTATCATTAATTAAAGAAATAACATGTAGTTTGATTAGCTTTATTACACCACTCAGTAACATTCAAGAATAATGTTGGTTAATCGTTCTTGAAATACAACATTGGTTCTGAATTCATAAATTCATAAAGTAAAATGGCTGTTCTGGAACTGTTACTTGCTGACAAATGAGTTTCAAAACAATAAAATTGAGACAAGGTCTAAGGCTGAGTTTATTGTTTTTTGTTTACATTTCTCAAAGTAAATTTACTGGTAATCCTGTATTAATTATATCCTCTCCTTTTCCTGCATTAAAACTCATATTTAGGAGGTGTGAATCATTTTACTATTATGCCTTTCTTAAATATGCAGATTTCAGAATTTTAGAAATTATAAACTTGCAAATGTTCTTTGATCTAGATAATTCAATTGTTTGTTTGTGCAGACTCTTTTAATACAAACCAGTCTGCTCTATAAGGATGCACCAAAGGCAAAAAGTACATATTATATTCATATAGCAGAATAGAACAGAACAGAATGTGATCTTTATGAAGTTAATGCTGACCATGTGTGCAATGTTAGTCTATGTGCCTTTGTAATAAAACTTTTAATACAATATATTTTTTTCTATTCTGTTCTGTTCTGTTCTATCTTCAAATGACAAGGGGCAGACAACCATTGTTTAAAATATTACAAATAAAAGACTTAAGACAAAGTTAATAGGTATTAAATGACATAATGTGTATTAGTCTTGTTTGTTAATGACTTATTAATTATTATTACAGTTTATTATGATAATAGTAACTTTAAAACCATTCAATATGTAACAGTCTCCTTTGATCTCTAATGTATAGTGTCAATATAAGACCATTATAATGAAGACAAAGGTGACAGTTTCTCGCCTATTAAAGAAAATGTCCAGTTATTTTGCCTTAAGGTTATTGTTGTATTTAATTGTCATATGATGGCCATCTGTGATTACATGTTTAATGTAAAACAATGTTTGTAGGGTCTATAGGTTAACCCTTGTTTGATCTTTGTATTTATTATTTATTATATAAATACCACCACAACAACAACAACATTTATGTTCATTTATATTACAGTAAAGTCCCGCTGTAAAGACCACCTAGGTTATTACAAAATCATGAGATTTTTAATGATTTTTAAATACTATATGCTTTATTTGAGAAGAAAAATGTCTCTATATTTAAAGATGACTCCACTATTAAGATCATTGTTTATATTGGTCATAATACTAGAACTTAACTGTATTGTCATTAAAATGAATTTACTCTCATGTATACTGATTTATTGTAATGTTCAATCTAAGTTCTGTTCAGTTCTATTCTACTACAACATTAAATATATACATTGTATATTGTTGTTCACATAATTTTAACTGAAGTGCAATTCTTAATTGTTA
The DNA here is from genome assembly GCA_025267735.1 of Mactra quadrangularis. Lineage (NCBI taxonomy): Eukaryota > Metazoa > Mollusca > Bivalvia > Venerida > Mactridae > Mactra > Mactra quadrangularis. Next base: position 13,419,619 of record CM046308.1, on the reverse strand, counting down.
TCTGAGTGCATTATTCTATTGATTTATTGCAATGTCATGAAATTATTTAAGGTATTGCAATATGATCAATAAATTTAAAAAAAATGAGTTAGGTATTGTTTAGATAAAATGTTATTTAAGAAATATTTAGTTATTAAAAATCCTACTTGAAAAAAATGATATAATGAAAAAAAATTATTTGAATTTTATGCCTTACTAAAGTGCCTAGATGTTTTACATCCATTCATCTATAGATATACATGGTTTTATGTTTCATCCTTTACCAATGGAGATGAGTTGTTTTTTTGTATAAAAGATACAAATTTTGGAAAACAAATTTATATCTTAATGTATTTTGTCAAATAACAGTATGTAGGAAGATCACTACAAGCTTACAAGTTTAGTTTTATTACGTTTTTATTCTGCATCATTGGTGCAGAAAATGATATTTTCCCTTCACAAAGTCATACAAGTGTGAAATATTAAATTTATTTTGTAATTTATATTTTTTATGATAAGCTGCCTGATAGCATGATAAAGATGTCAATGACGAGGAGTTATTTAAAACTTTAAGCATTCATATACTTTTATTGCTCGTGTAAAATGTATATATGTTTTTTGATTGGTTTTAGATGTATATCTATAACATTTTATAATATAAAATACTTTAATGTTAATATACATACCCTGGTCCACTGCTGTGTCACTGCTGGGTAGAAAGATCTGACAAAATTTCAGGTGTGTCGAATCAAATTGTAAATGACATCATGTTTAACTTTCATTTTCAATAATTTAACGGCTTTCTAAGCCTTTTGATTTTGTTAGTCTGCTCTTATCATGGGTCTGATTCATTCCTGGCCATGTTTTTTGAAGTACATGTCTGCTTTTCTATCTTGTCTGATATGGAATTAACATTGTGCCATAATTGTAGAATTATGATTACTTTTGTTACTGTAAGAATAAAAAGGAGCTTAACATCTTTTTTGGTATGTTTTTTATGATTCTTTTAATCTTTATTCGGAAAATTTTGATATTATAAATAGTTGCAAGAGAAAAGATTGGCAATTTCTTGAATACAAGGTTTAACTCTAATTGTTAAAGATACATTGTACAGTACATATGGGTAGAAACTTGTTGGCTCTTAATTCTTAACTACATAAAGGTCATAGTCCATGTAGGGTCAAAACTGACGCATCTTGATTTTGTAGCAAATGTCTTTTTTTAACTATATAACTTAGTCTTTAGAGAAACACTGAGCCTAGATAATAGTAAATTCTTTTAGAATCCTCATCATCACACATTTGATGCTATGTTGTATCAAGGCAGTTGTAATGTGTGACAAATAAGTGTCCATTATTGTGTATCTTGCACTTAATCAGTCCATTGTCCATTGTCATTTGTGTCGACTAATGTTATTGAAAAAATACATTTCCCTGATTATAATTACAAAATATAAATTATTGTTGCTAATTTTTCATGTATTATAATGTCTCCCCAATGTGTTATTAACAGAAAAAACAAGCTATTCTATCATTGGTTTGCAAGGAAGACAAATAATGGGTTCATTGAATCATCATTGGTTAAAATATTATTGTACTAAGAAGATAAATTGAAAGTTTTATGCTAAAACCTTTTATCACTTTCTTTACTTTTAACATTATTACAATATTTTTACGCTGAGCTGAATATTCAAGTTGAAGACAATATCGAATCATCTTTATTCGTAGCACGAAAGTTGTTAAAACCATCCCAGCATGCAATAAATTACACAATCGTTCGATTTGTACGAAGTGTTACCTCTCCGTGTTCAATGAAGATGTTTTTTGTTGATACGTGAATCAATATGATATTGTGAATAATTTAAGCACTTAGGTAATTAAACCTGTCTTGTCATTGCTGAATTATATATCTTGTTAAATCAAGCACAAAATTATATTATGTGAATCTTCGAAATGAATTATTACCCATAAGCCACTTGCTATCATTGTTGAGGGTGTCTAATAGTGATGGCTGTGAATTTTTAATGTAATATTCACTCAGAAGGGAATTTTATCAAAAATTTAAGATCAAGTCTAAAGTATTATTGCATTGTTTGTTAGAGATATAATGAACTTTTTAAATTAAAAAAGTTCAGCTGTTTCAAGTTATAACCGAGTGGCTAGTTTACCAAGAATTTTAATGTTTTTTGTTAAAATTATCTTATAATTAGATTGTCTTGCTATGTTAATGATGACAGTTTCTAATTAAAGGATGAGACATGAAGTGTATTGGTCCAGTGATTCAGTACCTTGGTATAGTAACCTAGTTATCATGTCATTTTAATTTTTTCATGGGTGAAAGTTTTCTGGCTTAACACTTCAGTTCAGGATCACTAGGATGCCACAAAAGTTCTTTCCCCTTGTTTAAGTTGCTGAAATAAAGAAATTCAGGAATTTGACAATTTTAGAAATTTTTAATTTCATTCATGAGATTCTGATAGTAGGATGCACAATTACCCAACAGGCCTCAACAAGTTGATCACATGTTCTATGGATTCGCTCGCACCTTAATTTTGACGGTAATTTTACACAATTATTTTGTTTTTTCCTCGCTCGCTTATAAAAATTTGGTTAATCTGCTATATAAAGCAACTAAACTAAGATTTTTTTTACTTTTATTTCTTCGCTCGCTTGCCCCATTTTCCCCCCAGAAATATCCATAGAACACATGATCAACTTGTTGTGGCCACATGCATCAAAAATGTTTTCAAGTTCTTCTATTAGGACCATTAAAAAAGATAGTCTCAAAAGTGAAATTGTATTATTGAAAGTTATTTTATTTTTTCTTCTTAAATTAGGGATTTAAAAATTGTCAAAAACTTCATGATTTTGCAGTAAATAAGATGGTCTTTATAGAGGAACTTTAATGTTCAATTAGGAGTTGTCCCCCTTTGGTTGATTATCTGGCAACCTCTATCTCAGAGCTCTTGTTTAATATCACCAAACCATTGAATTTTACAAAACTTTATCATTGATGCCTGTTACTAGGTTAAATAATGGGTCACTGCAAAACTAGTGTAAATAAAAGTGTATTAAGAATGATGTACACTGGTGTTGCTCTGATCTATTGAAATATGATCTGCATGCAGTGTTTTAGGCTTTTCATGTCAGAATAAAAACTACGAGCATTCTAAATAATTTGTCATGAAAGTTATTGAAATTATGTCCAGTGGATTTGATATATGTCTCAGGCAATAAAAATTGGAGTGCAGAAAATGGGTTTTCAATCAAACTGCAATAAAAATTGAATGCTAGTCTATAGATGACCATTGTGTTAACAATACATGGCCTGAGCAACTTGATGTATGAGCTACATGATAGAAATAATTTGATCAAAACATATAAAACATGATGAGTATTGGTTCTAGATCAAAGACAGAGAACTAAGTGTTGTAGCATTTATCTTTTACTCCTGTAATTGACCAGTTAAAATAATGAACCAAATAATAGTGATAACATGGTTAGTTGTTTTACTCAACCATGAAATTTGGTCTATGGACATTTTCTAGATGCAAGTTGATTCAATGGATCTTGCAGATGCCTAAATGCATTATTAGAAAATATAATAATGTTGCTGCTTGTTCTGAAATCAAAAAGAAAAGGCTAATAATTTAGATAGTTATCAAGACTTAAGTGCAAAGTTGGCATATTGGAAATACATTTATTATAAATTATATTCATTCAAAATTCAATGTGAAGTTTTCTAGTTTTATTTAAAATTTCAGTAAATGAATAATCTTACTAGTTTTAAAGTGTTAAGTACATCAAAATTGAACTTAATGATTTATCTTTGAGCTTTGTCAATCGTTGGTAGTTTTAAGTTGAAGTTGTTGAAATTGGCGATCAAAAACATACTCTAATATAACTAGTTTAAAAAGAAGATCCGAAGGAAAAATTGTATTTGATTACAAAAAGATTTTTTTTTTCTCTTCATTATTTCATTACATCTTCATCTCATACATTTGTCTTCCTCTTCTTGCTAGATGAAAACTGTTGGAAATTGTTTTATCACATACTTAGGTTAGGATTTCAAAGAGTTGTCTCCCCTGCTCAATACATTTAGCATGTCTGCTCCAAAGTCACTGTAATGCTATAATATCTTTTATTAGAATATGATATAATAGTAACTATATGATATGTATGACACATTATTATTAAATCATTATTAATCTGTTTAAACAATAGAAACTATTAGCTGTTCCTTGGATATACAAGATTAATATCAGATTATCTCCCTTGTTCTATTGTTCTGCTTACTAGCTTATCCTTGGCTAATCCTTATTTCACTAGGTTTATATAAGCTCATTAATGTTTTAATGGTGCATATACAAGGTTTTTGGCACAGTTTTGATGTTTGTTTGCTGTTAGTCATTATGTCCCGTTGTGCAAGCCTTACAGACAAGGTTTTGTTTGGGTATTTTATTTTATTCTCTGTGTTTTATTTCCTTAATACATTTGTTATTGAAACTGCATAGGGAAACATTCACAATTGTTTGAAGAAGGTTGATTCTTCCTGATAGTGTTTATTTTATTAGTTTATTTATATGTTCAAAATTTAAAAATTCTAAGAAAATAATAATACAAAAAAGTTGTGTAAAATGACACATGATAATTTTTTGTTGAATTTTCATTATATTTTATTGTAATGAGCTAATATATCAACTATTATATGAAATAAGTAAATTTCACTTGCTCTGGGCTTTAGCTATTGAATTAAAAAATTAAGGCAAAGAAGGCACATAACATTCCTTCTTATTTTTAAAAAAATGTCTATTTTTCCGCCATTGGAATATATGCATAAATACATTATACATGTTTTTTCACTATTTTTAAATCTTATCTCAGAGTTTCAGACTATCAAAGATTATATCATGGAAGTTTGTGTATTATGTTGAATAAATGGTGACCAAGATTGCTATACAAAGTCAACTAGGCTTGTAATGACATTGTATTAAAACTGTCTATACCATTTTATGTAGGTATTGTTCTTGTTCAAAGCTATGTCCAAAATCAGATCTCAACTTTCACTGTGTCTGTTCATGTTTGTATTCAGTGGTAAATATTTGTATTGCTTTGTCTTTGTCTCATTTTTATGGTTAATAAACAGCCTGATATCATTGTTTTAATGCTAGGGGTCTTTACTTTCTAACTGTAAGACTTTTGTGTATTAAATTTTTGAACTGCACTTCAGAGATAAATATAGCTTCTAACAATGAAATTTTTGAAGCATTTCTGCTAATTGAACCTTCTATTGTTTCCATTTCATGTTTTTAGATTGTTCATAAAATTAGACATATTGTTCCTCTTTTACCTGCATGGTGTGTGCATGACCAAGAAAAATTATTTAGGTGTTATTCTGACTGAAAAAATGCATGAATTTCTCCATTTTCAATGGCTTGTGTACATGACTGAAAAAACCTGTAAAACTGACCAATTTGATTTTATGAATTTCTTGTATGATGGCTTTTTTTATTTTCACAATATGTCTAAATGAATTTTTTTTATTTTTCTTATTGAAAAATGTTTTCCTTTATTTCAAGATTGACCAAATTATCCAGTCTGCTGGCAATGTTGTGCAATGCCTATTTTCAAATCTTAAAATTTGTAGAATGTTTTCATACACAATGTTTTGAAAACTATGTCACCAACTAGACTCTGACCGAGGCTTTTCACATACTGCTGTCTAAAACCCTATGTTGTGAGAGCTCCAGATTTTGACCGAGACATTTCTCTGAGCAATTTAAGTCAATTGTATAAACGGTCAGGGTAACCATGTTAGTGCTATTAAAGTATTTGTAGCCCCTTGTATCTAGATATTAGGGATTAATTTTTGTTTCCCTTGCCTAGCAATGGAGTAAGTTAAATGATCTTGTAGTTATAATTGTCGTTGTGAGGGATTCTTTGGTCTCGACACTGATAGTTTCTCGCACCTTTCATCAGCTACAAGATACAGGACTTGTGTAAACAATAGGATCTCCGATGACCTTCGTGATTACTTGAAATCTTAGCTTGTAAGGTACAGGTTGTTCACGACATTGAGGCGTAGTTAGCGTTAAAATGGTGATTGAGTTATCTCAAAGTGTTGACAGTCAGTCAACGTCCATCCCCGACTCACTTTTAGTCGTTAAGTAAGTTAACCCTTCTTTACATGTCTAAGATGTTACTTTTTTATATTTCATACCGGTATTTGGAACTACTCTGACATTTTCATTATGACATGATTTAAATGGTTTACTATCAAATTTAAAGGGATTGCTTGCCTCGGGTCAGCATGACAACAGAAGAAGTTTAAGAAGGAATTATAAATAATAAGTAGTGAGTCTTGCTTATTGTCATATGACAAGATGTATGAAATAGTTGTGAATTTTATCACACATTCTTTTTTAAACCTTGATAACATCATCAACATTTCTTACATTTAGCTACTAAAAATGGTCTATATGATTTTGGTATAAATTCTTTTTTTTCTGTAGATGAAACAATCTTTGTTTCTAAAATAAGCCCTTGTTTTCCAAGGTCATTGATGCAAAGTAAGAGATTAATACTTTAATTATCATGGTATATTCTGTTTCAGCCGAGTTTTTTTACTTATTTTCTAAGATTGGTACAGAATTCACACTGCAGCCCAATCCAACAATGTACATGTATTTGAACTGAGCTTTTTCTCTATCATTTTCTGTGATTGGTACCGAATGCACACTATAGCCCAGAACATCACAGTCCCACAATGTACAGTCATGTATTTGACCTGTCTCACATAGATACTGTAGGGGTTTTGTCCTGTATATAATGTAGGGTAATGTTAGAAACTTAAAACTCTAGGTTAATGTGTCAGTTTTTGTGTGAAGAGTTTGATCACTGGTTAGTATACAAACATGGAAATTAATTTATACCTAATCATGGGAAAACTTTAAACATTTACTTTGCTGGATAACTTTGTCTATGAGTTGTTTAGTCAATTTTTCGTTTGAATCAAAAGAAAACTATTTTCGTCATAATGAGTGAAACAAATTTAAAGTTAGAAAATTAGGCATACATTTCAATGTTTACATAATTTTTATATTTTATCTTTTTTTCAAGGGTATAATAAGAAGATTTCATAGGAGCTGTAATATTTAAAAAGATTAAGGGGATTAGTGTATTATTAAGGGTCATAGAAAGGGAGATAATCTTTTTTTACTTCAAGCACAAAGGGAGGTAATATCAAACAGATTTGATAATTTTTTGCCCAAATTGTAGAAATACCAAACAATTAAAGCTATTAACTATGTGTTAAAAGGATTAATTGTTTACAAAAGGGACAGTTCTACTTTAAAAGAATAAATAATAATGCAATATTGGTTGATAAGTCAATGCTGAAACACTACTGGTGTTAAATTCATCAAACTAGTGTAATAATATAACACTTTTTGTCTATTTGTCAATCTGTTTATAGATATTCTATGACATTTGTTGCTACTATATTGTATTGGGATTTTTTGTATCAAACCTATGGGTGCTTTTGTTGATCTAAGTCTTTTACACCTTCGTGTGAAATTGCAATAATTGGTTTAACAGTCAAAGCAATGAAATAAGGGGCCCAGTGGCTCTGATAAAAGGGGAGAAGGGTATTAAAACTACATTAAAGGGATTTTCACCTAAACTCTGATGAAAAGGAGGTTGAACCATACAGTTTTGTTTGATGTAAAATTTTCAGATTTCTTGTCACTGTTATTATTTATTTTTTGTAGTGAAAGGACTTGTAGGGGTTTTATTAAGGATTTGACCGGGAATGAAAAATATTTGTAGATTTATGTTTTTTTATGCATACAATTGAAAGTAAGTGGTCATTTTACAAATTTATTAATTTTGTTTATATATTTTTTGCCATGTATAAATATTGGTCCCAAGATGAAGTCTGTGTGAATTTATGTTTATAAGGTAAAATGAAGATGCTTCATCTGAACTAAGCATTTTACTGTCAGGCATTTTACTTTTGTCCCTTTCAACAAAATTCTGTAGTTTCATTTCTAATAAAGTTGTGGAATTAATGTAATGGCTATTAAACTTTAAGTAACGTTCGAAGTGGATTATTTACAGTCAACATGTACCATAACATATTGCTCTTATCTCTATTCATCCTTGATTATTTGACTATAGCTATGTGCAATTATTTCTATTGTTTTTATCTGCAAACTGGTGATGTACAATGAACAAATCTCAATAAGTATCTGTTTTGTTCTGTTATTTTGAGTTTATATTTCATACGAAATATTTATATTATGTATATATTTCCAATACAGCAATTTCTCATTCTTCGTTCTGTTGTTTGTGGCATCTGCCTGGAGTTTGAGATATAAAAAAATCTTGTATTTTAAATGGCTTAGAATACTTTACATACAAAGTATTTGAAACATTTTGATGAACTTAATTTTTGTCTATTTGACACTTGTATAATGATACCAATTCATCAACGAAAAATGTTAATGATTTAAAATGAAGTCTTAAGAGTATGCATAGCCATTATGGACATACAGGAACTTGGGTAAATCTTAAATAATATTCTGGGAATATCTCTCACATCACATTCCGGCATGCCGATGACTATATTTATATGAATAATCTAACTTTGGTTTGTGATCTTGAATAGTAATGAGGGATGGACAGTGACTTTGTAATGTTTCATTTGGTCTGCATTCAAAAGAAAGGATTTCATGATAATTTTCATTTTAACCTCATTTAAGGCAATGAAAAGTATTTTATTTAAATAAAATTAAACTATTTTTGGATTTTAAAATGTAATGGAATTTTTATTGCTGTTTTTTTTCTTTAAAAAGACTGTGACATAGCATTTTTTTATTCATGTACTTATTTAGAAATTGAGTGTATAGGACTTAATTCTGGTATTAACTATACAATGAGTAGGCTGGTATCTGTCACTTTTTTGATTCATGAAGATTTTTCAATTTGGTAAGTTTTTAGTTGTGATTTTAAATATAATATTAGCAACAACTTGATACTTAAGGCTGAAGATATTATGATTTTGCTTTGTAGACAAGGTTATGAAAGATTAATCGTCATCTGCATTTTCTAAAAGACAAAACATTTATGAAAGGGAGGCAAAATATGCATTTCTCTTACATTAGATTTATGACTAAACATTTCTACAGAAAATAAATGTGACTGGTTCTAATTGTACCTAATGACCACAAAAAATGTCAAAAATTAAAAATTGTCCAAAAACTAGCATATTTTTGATAATAAATTATAAATATTCACAACTTTGGCGGTACCATAAATCAATTTGAAGTTTCGATCTGTTCACTGGTCACACACAAGAGTTTAGAACGAAAGGACCTATTATTACTGACCGCTGGACAATGGTCACTCATACAGGAAGAAGGAGGATCTTTGCATGGTGGGATTAAATAGGGAGCCACTAATGAGCGGGTTTAGTCGGCTTTCTAAATTGATTCCTTTCAGTTTGGTAAATTGGATGAAGCTAAGGAATGGAAGATAATTATTATATTCTGGACATTGATAAATGGACGCTCCATACTCACACTTTTTGAAGGTCATTTGACATATATTTATTTATAATGAAGCATTAAATTCTTGTCATTTTGATAGACAAGCGGCTAATACTAGTCATGGCGTAAAAATCAACAGTTTACTGTTGAAACATTTTTTGTGGATTTATAAGATTTCCTTCATTTCAATTCATTGTTCACAAAGCTTTAACAAAAAATATTGTCAATTGAAAAATAGTACAACTAGAGTTGCATTTTCATAAAGTACAAAGTGTTTTACGTGTAAATCATAAATTTAAAGATTTCAAAATACTTCTTTTTTGGTTTACTCAAGTTTCCAAAAAAAACAACTTTAAAATTGCTCATGACTCTTTATCCTAAATTTTTTTGGGGTTTCAATGACAGGATGATGTAAAAGTCTACATGAGGATGAAAGTAGTAAAAGTTAGTTTTTTCCTAAAATCTGAATTTTTGCACAGTACACTGTCTAGTTACCTTATGACATCAAAGTGACTGGTTTAAAGCTAAGTTTGATTTGAAATAAACATCATGTAATTGACAAGACAGTCTATTTTCACTGACTATCAGATGATTGACAGGTAAAGGTGACATCATCAATGATTGTATTCAGACTATATCTAATTGTTGTCCAATGGGGGATGTATTACAACTGATAATTTGCAAATTATCATGCACCATCTTTAATTAAACTTCTACAGATCATTGAGTAATACACAAAAATTTAACAAAAACCTAGACAGAAGTTTGTCCATTGAAGAAAACATTTTTGAAAACACTCTAACAGACATAGTAATTTTGACTGTCTATGTTTTCCTTCTCTGTCAAAATGTCTTCTGGTTATCTCCTATAGACATGTTTCATTTTAATTTCCTATTTGCCTGACTGATTGTCTTTCTTATTACAGTGTGACAGCATTAGGATTTCCTGAGTTTACTGAGTCCATGTTTTAAACAAGTTTAGTTCTCTTAATCAATCTTTGTAAGACTTGTCAGCCATTTATTCTGTTGTCTTCCTTCATTGGACTTAAATCTGATTGAATTTGTATGTAAGTTGACTTTTTTGTCATATCTACTTTTGTGTGAAATTGGATTTCTCATAGACTTTGATTTTTAGTGAATAATAACATTTTGGGACTCCTTTTGAAGAGCTCAATCCAAATTTGAAAATTTTCTTGACTTCAATTGAAGAGTTTTATCATTGGTGATTTTTGGCCCTCCATTTGAAGAGCTCTGAAGAGGATTTTCCAGTTTTTGATAAATTCTGTAAATATATGACAGAGATAGTGGTAATCATCTGAGTTTACTGTCATTTTCTGATTTAGATTGAACATTTATTTAAGGCCCTGATATACATGTGTTAAGTTAATACTTCTGAAGGTATATTGGTGGCATATTTTATATCATCTCAAGCACTACTGATATGGGTTATTTACACTGATAAAACTTGTCAATAGCTACCATTTGATATTAATGGTTCCCATATTTGATGATTTTAGGGTTTGATGAGTGGGACATTAGCTTGGTCTAGATAGGTTTTGTAGAGCACTACAGACTTAAAATAGGTAATCAATTTGTGCAATGTTGCAATTTAGTTATTCAAGTTGCTTATAAACAAATAATACTGAGTTTTACCTCGCTTTAGTATTCAGATATAAAATCCTGAGACATTTAATGTACAATATTGCATTCAATTTAGATTTTTGCGGGAATATTATGTAAAGGGAAACATTTCTGGCTCATTTTGGTGAAACACCTCTTAACCCTTTATTGTACTCATTTATTTTGGGTCCATAATTAATGTATTACTTGTGTGAACTTGTACAAATTTGTGATGGTCAACTTTAATGCTTGTTCACATGAATTTATATAGCCTGTAAGACTTAAATATAAGACTTTTCCGTTAATACTTTAACCGTAAATTATATAATGCTTATGACAAAATGCACTGATAAATTAACGGTCACTTGATGCCTTGTATGAAGTTATTGTTTTTGGTGTGTTTACGAGTGACAAGTTATCATTGAAGTTTATAATTATCTAAAAATAGATGTTGGCAGTTCATTTATTTGAATTTTACAAGCAAAGATTTCGTTTTATGATTTTAATGGAAACTAACAAACTGCAGACAAGGCAGTATTTTGACATGGAAGGTCAAAAAAGCATGTTTTTAAGAATGATATATGTTCCTGTATGAAAGTTGTATAGTAAAAAATACTGCGTCCACAAAAAGAATATTATAATTGATAGTTGTCTTATAGAAATTTGAAAAAGATACATTGTTTTAAATCTAAAATATAACGTTTTCGTGATGTGTCATGGTTTTTGCTTACCACAGTATGTCGTCATTTCGCTTCTTTTTGTCATTATTTGTCGTTATTTATGTTTTAGTAAAACCAACACATTTAAACATGTAGACTTTATTTTAAAGTAAAGTCCTTGTATCAAACATACTGTACGCATTTAAACTAAAGGAAAAATAAAATAATCTAAAAATTGAAATTTGATTGAGCTCCCTCACAGCCGACGTCTGACGACGACTGGAGTACAGAAAAATTTCAACCTGGCATGTTCAGATTAATCATGACATGTATTCTTAAACTCGTGTTTAATCTAAACACCACTTGTACTCAGCTTGATACGATTATAAAAAATCTGATAAGATTCGATGCATCATCGCTATGGTCACTTACCTCAATGAAAAAAATTTATTCAATCCTAATTTGTCTTTTTGAGAAAAGTATCAAATTTTTTGTTGTTGGTTTTGAGTGGACCATTTGGACAGCCTGTAGCTAGCCCTGAATAGGTGTCAATTTTAGTCTGTGATGAGAAATTAAATTAATTACTAAAAGTTGAATGTGGGGTCCCTCGTCAACTCATGTTGATGTAAAAAATGAATGTTGTTGATAATGATGCTTAGCATTAGAAGTATGTATCAATGATTGCCTGCTGATTTAATTTTAATTAAGGATTTAAAGGCATGTAGAATGGAAATTATAACTTCTATTCACTTGTACAAGATGTAAATATATTCTGTTTGTATTTTATGGATTATTAATTTTTAATGTAAACTTCTATTTAAAGATGTAGTTGCAAATCATTGGCAATGATTATGTAAATTTGACATTACATTGAGTAAGACATAATTGCAATTAAATAATTGGTAAAATATACGGTACATTTATTCACTAAGTACCTTTAAAAGGATTGTTTTTGTCCAAAAAAATCTTGCCTTGGTCAATATGAGTTTAATATTTATCAAAAGTATATCATTTCTAAACTTCTCAATTGCCTTAATTCTTTCTCATTTATCTAAACAATGAATTTCATATAAAACAAATGCCATTATTACTTAAATAAGCCCTGATACATAATTTAGAGGTGGGGGATTTCTAAATTGCCTTTATAACCAATTAGCCAAAACACAAAAGGTGGGTGGGGAAATGAAATTGCTAATACTGCAATCATTAATTGATTATGGTCAACTGCACTAGGTGTATGCCAGTCCCTCTGCTTCCTAAATCCACTTATTGCAATTTGGTCAATATTTACAATGGCTCACAAGTGGACTATTTCCATATAAGGTCATACACATAAAAGACTTGTACAAATATTTACTAGGAATGGGACTCGAGATGGAATTAATTAATTGTCATTTATTTCAACTGCCTGCTTCAAGATAATGCACTTCATTTACGATTGAATTAACAATCGGTCAGTGAAAATGCCGCCACAAGCCGTCACAAGTGTATTGACTTTACATCAAATTCTTAGAAATTTATTTGTGTGTTTTGTGGATGGAGAGGTCATGTATTGGAAATGCCATAGCGAAAATTTCATGATTAAAACATGTCTTTACATGTTTCAAATATGTTTAAACATGTTATTTGATATGTTTGATCATGTTCTAAACATGTTTTAAACATGTTTAAACATGCACGTTAAATGGCACCGCGATCTAACATGATCAGTCAACAATCGTGATTTGTCATGTTTGATGATGAAAGAAAAGTAACATGGTCAATCACATTTTGACACGTTTTTGTTCTATCCAGCTATCATGTTTTGGACATGTTTGCACATGTTCACAGAACATGTTTTAATATGGTTGATCATGAACTACTTCTTTAATGGCAAACACATCTAAACATGTTTGAAAATGTCCCCAAAAACATGATGGAACATGTTACATCATGCACGTTAAATGGCACCACGATCCAACACATCTTAACATGTTTAAACATATACCAAATCAATATCTCATAAAATGGTGGAACATGTTCTAATATATCCAAATCAATGGTCATTTGGCATGTTCAAACATTTCCAAAAGAACAGAGCTGACATTGTTTTACATCAGCACAGGTCAAAAGAACACGGCTGACATTGTTTTACATCAGTACAAGTCAACACAATGCAAAGACTACAACTATCGCATAAAATTTGGTGAACCTATGTGTAGTCACTGTCAAGTTATCGTCCAGAAAATGTTTTCATATTTAAAGTCCCAGTGACCTTGACCTAGTGACCTCAAAATGTATAGGGGTCATTTACTGAGTATGACCAATCTTCCTACAAAGTACCATGACTGTCACTCAGAAACTTATCAAGATAAAAGCAATATGGTTATCCAAAATTTGTTATCCGAAAATATGTACACTTATACTTACTTGTTATTATCATTTTTGTTATACTGCAGATTTTTTAAATCAAATATAAAATTTCCATATTGTCTTTGCATCTTTTATAAGTTGTTGATGCCTAATAACAATTCAACTTTAAGTAAAAATCTTCTTTTTTGAAATTGGCGGTAAAGCACTTTCAGCCATCTTTAAATTCATAAGTTGAGTTTAAAAACCAGTACCCGGTATATTTATTAAGTTAATACACAGTAGTCTCCCCTTAATTTAGGAAAAAACGAAACTTTAGGCCTCTTAGTAATATTTTTCATAGATCATAATACTACTTGACAATGGATAGATTATTATTAGTCCCCTACATATAGGTTTGCACTCTGTCCGTTTTGCCATGGATTCTAGGATAATATCCCAGGAGATGCTGTATCATGCTGAGACTGAGGTGTCTGAAAAATTGTTATATTCAAAATTTAGTCATGTTTAAACATGTTTGCTTTCCTATAGTAAAATTGTAAACAAAACAAATGAAACTATTCTTTTTATCAATATTTTCACAGAAAGTAATACCTGGTTGTAAGACATAATTTAAAAAAGCTTATTAGTTAAAAGATATTGAATTTGAATTCATCATGTTCTGCCATGTTTGATCATGTATGTTATTCTTTAAGTTATAAATGAGTCAATGTGTTGGTAAATTTATTAAATTTATCATTTTAGGCTAATATTACACAAAGTTGAAATGTATGGATATTTTCTTATCCAGAAGAATAACTTATTTGATGAAAGTAACAAGAAATTAAGAGATTTGTTGGATTATTTTTATTTATAAATTTATCATGTTTATTCATGATTGATCATGTTGATTTCTTGTAAAATTGTTTGCAGAAAAAAACATTCCATAATGATTTTTACCTCTCCCTGAGAGACATTATAATATTAGTTGAAATAATTACAAATGTTTTATTGAACAAATTGTAATTTTCATCCACTATCATGTTTGATGGTCAAACATGTTTATAAAACATGATTGACCAACATGATCAATGAGGCAAAAAACATGTTTGTACACATCTTATCATGTTTAATCATATAACATGATTTCTTTTTCGCTATGGTGGGATCATTTCCAGGGAATTCTGGGACCGTAGATAATGTCATTGGTATTTTTGTATAGAACAAAGACTAAATCCCTTTAAGAACATAATGAGGGAAGTTTGTGGTTTGTTATTATAGTTACTATAGGAAAACAATCGTCATGTATTTCTGATAACTTTGATGACCAGTCATGATGGCTATCTATTGAGAAATGAGTGGTCATTTGTTCATAAAATGTTAGTGGACACTACCAATTTACTATAACTGACAGAATTGTGAGATTGTTTTGATGATTTCATAGAATGTCTATTGTGAATCAATGGTGGACCCTGCATGACTATCTTAATTGAAGATTTTCATGATTTTCAGCTTTTATGGAATATTTTTCCGTCTATTCTGTATATATTTGTAAGCAGTACAGTGCCTTTCTTTAATAGCGTGTCCTTCTCATGCAGTATTTGCCTAAAATACCTTATATTTACTAGCCACATTCATTACACTTTGTTGTAAATTGCCAAAATGTCAACTAGCTCAATTTTATGAAATCGGTAATTATCACTAGCCAGAACAATTTTAACTACATTGTACATGTTACAGGCTTCGGGTAGGTTTTTTTGACTTTTAATGCAGGTTTCATTAATATTTTTGAATGTTGTAATTTTTACCAAATTGCATCTAAGTTTTAAAGAGTGAAATTTTGTACTTTATGAACAAAACACAAGAGATAAAATAGTTTTGTATGACTTTTGTGTTGTACAAGGTGTCTACTGGGGTACCTTCATCTCCCAGCATCAAGACTTTGCCTATACTTTGCATTAAAGATAACCTGCGACTAAATAATGTTCGCATGTCTACAATTTTAACTTATAATTTGTTTGGTTAAGTTTAGAGTGCAGTGAAATATGCATAATAAATGTGTCTTCAACATTTTAAATGAGAAAAGTTTTCGTTAATATGTTATGCCGATTTTATGATAAATGATGCTTATTTTGGTGCATTAGAGATCATACAGTATACCTGTCTGAGTGTGAAATAGTATCTATTCTACTCGAGTGATTTTATAATTTATCACACCTGGGTCGACTTAACAAGGTTTGTAACTCTGTCTCTGTTCACTGGGACTTCTTAATTTATATCCCTAAATGATGCATTTTATTCTCAAGTGATGCATATTTGTCCTAAAATGTTAAAGAAGTTGGAGATGTTGGCCTATTTGATGTACAAATATTCTTCTATTGATCCCCTTCTTATGATAACTGCAGCCGACAACTTTCCATTATGAGTGCCCTCTTTTCCACTGATGTTGGATATGTTTAGCTCTTTTTGTAAGTTGCGCTCCATTATCATTTCTAAGCAGGTTCTGGTAAATTTGATTTAATGAATATTTTGTTACCATCAACATTATCATCATTACCACCAACATCATCGTTATTATTGTCATCATCATCATCATGGTGTTTTAATTATCATGCAGGAATAGAAGAATGATCAGCAATGTTGTTGATTTGAATTTTCAAGTTTTACTGGCTGTCAAAGGAGAAGGTGCGATTCGGCCCTGTAAAATCGCCGAATTTTAAATGTACGATTTCGGCCATAATATTTCTCATACAAATAGATCTATCTTTTAACTTTAAGAAAATGTAAAATATGAGTCCATTCAAGTCTATTTTGACTGCTCATGGGGCCCTTGAATAGGGTCAGGTGCGGCGAAATTCGCTAAATTTGACGGATTTTGACCTCTTCTACTGATATTTTCAATACGAGTGCAGCATTGCAAAGATTTGAAATTTTCAGGAAATGTTTATTTTATCATAATAAACAGCTGAGCGAAATATAAAATCTTTGTCTTTTTGCACTCATATTCAATTTTGAAAAAAAGTGTTAAAAAATCATTACTGAAATCCAAGGGACGCAACTTCGACTTGTTTGTACTAGCGTCCATAACAACGGTTTTGTAACTAAATTTATGTGTTTACCAGCCTCATTTAAGAACGAAAGTGTTATGCATATACTTTTCTATGTATTTACCATTCACATTCACAACTATATATAAGGGGAAATCACTCGTTATCAGCATTAGATTCAATTAAATATATCTTGGGCTAAAAATAGCTAATTGACCTGAATGCATAAACCAAGATGGCAGCCTCCATGAATATGTCAGCAAAGTAAAATTGCTGTACTATTTTTGGAAATACGAAGTAAACAGAGGATACTGGAGAATTTATGGACTTGATGGCTAATATTAAAAGTTTGTTTTAGTCTGTGGAATAAGCCATGAAGCCGACATGAGAGGAGTGAATGACGTCAATACACACAAGTTCAATTCACGGCGATTTTGAACTTATATCAACATTAAATTATGATAACACTGTCTATTTACGTTATGCAGATTGGCTGTATGGTTGACTAGTCTCTCTGTATATAAAGTAAATGGTGTTTGTCACATCATCTAAGAACAATTGAACAAATGGATGCGGTGATTTTGCATGCTTTATGTTACTGAGTCAGAATTTAACTTCTACTTTCGGTTTCAAATCAGCATAGATATAACTCCCTGAAATCAGGTAGGCCTGCATGTAGATCTAGATGATTTAAGATTTTTCACAAAATTTTCATTATAGCTGTAATATTGGTATATCTTGGCATTGAAACCAATTGCTGATGTTCTGTCATACATGTATATAGTTATACAAGTCAAAAGCAATGCTTGGGTTTTATATGACATGTAATTACAAAATTGATTGCCCTAATTTCTAAACTATAACATGAACAGTACATTCAGTATGTTAGGGGATTGTTAGACCATACATTTGTAAAAACACCTAATAAACATGACAAATTATCAATATATGCTTCATGTTGCTAAACTTGTCAGCAATCTACTTATAATAACCCAGTTGTAAGTTGTATATTACATTTGATGTTGCAAAGCTGGGCTCATTCTCATAAACAACTGCCTTGGACAATTTTCCAGAACTTGCTTGTACCGAATTGATGTAGGATGCAAAAATAAATATTCAATAGGAAGAAAAGTTGCTTATGAATATAACAAATTAAAAACTCAAAATATAGACTTCATGTACAGCCCTGCTAGTCTGCAAATATGCTGCAATGAATAGATTGTATTTGAAGCCATGGCGAATGACAATTTTCTTTTAATCTGACTTCACCTACTTGTACTTAATGTTTTTAAAAATGTACTATTTGTAACTTAATTAAATACAAAAACTGACAAATAGTAGAGGAATGAAAATAATTGCTTTTCCAAAACAAATGATTCAAACAAGTTTGTCAAAACCCCCACAAAAATAATAAAATCTGGTATTTACACAATGAGTATTTATACACTAATTTTGTTATAAACAAGATTTAGACACAAATCTGACCTAAATATTATAGATGAATTTTGTAATGTTTTGTTTATCTTGATGTACAGTTTTACTTTAATATCAAGGTATACTTCATATTCAATCCTTTTGTGTTTGCAATTCACTATTTGTATTCACTGATTAGGACAATTTCAATAATATACCTTCTTTGTTTCACACTTATACATGCTAAAGCTATATCATGATTAACTATATGTTGCAAATGATCAAACATAAAAGTCTATCTGTGCTCTCACAAGAAGCCATATGAAGTAATATGTCTTACTTACTACATTTGTATATGACTGCAGCTTGATAATTGCCTGATGAAAAAATAATATTTTGCATGGACATCCTGCAAGTGTTTGATATTTTTTTCATTTCACAGTAAAAAGTGAAAATCATTTTCACTTGCTGTTTTGTACAAAATTGGTGTGAAAAGTACTATGCTTTTTTGCTCTGTACAAGGAATGACATTATAGATTGTCCAACAGTACTTGTTTCATTCAGGATTATCATAAAAGATAACATCTATGTGAGGACTCTTTGTGATGATTTAACTTTTTGTACATTTTGTATCATTGTTGAACACAATGTGAGCTAAGTGATTCTGTATTCACATTTTTTTCAACAATTAAAATGAAATCACTGCTGGATTCTATTCACTTCTACCTAGACTATTTATTGTTTCAAATGCTGAATCTGCTTTAATATGATGAAGGCATAACTGTCATAACTAAGTAAAAAGTAAAGGAATTACATGTACTGTATATCTTTTCTATATGATTTTTTCTTTATTTCAACTTGTTCATATTATGCCATCCAATTCTCACAAAATGCAATGCAATTTGTAGAAAATATATAAAAACCTTGATATACTATTAATAAGTGAACCTTACATCCCTAAAAGCTTGGAAGCTAAATCTCTTATTCAGTTTTCCTGACCTGAACTCTATTGTGTCTTGTAATCCTATTAGGGTTTGATTAACACTTTTTGGACATTTTGAACATTTTATATGAAATTAATACAAATTTAATTTTATTTTGATCTGATAATTTTAATTTCTATGAAATAATTGGTAAAAAATCAGGTTTCATAATCTAGAAAGGTGCATTTCAAATTATTATATTTTCATTTTCTGTAACAATAGCAACCACAGCTTTCAATAGAAAAGAATAGCCTTTGATTGTTGTCTTTATACTGTGCACATCTTGCATACCAAATTTCATTAATTTAGCTTATGCAGTATTGTAGCAATGACTGAATCTCATTTTAGAACTATATTTACTAATGATGTTTGCATGGCAACCACTCATAAAAAAGATAGATAATGTGATGTAATGTCTGCATAATGATACTATGTAGTAATTAAGCACTGCTCACTTCAATACTGTTTTTTTTTATTTTGGCCTATTTGCATGATACATCTTCTCTGACAGATTTATGTAACTTTTTGTAATGCTCAAAAACTGGGATAATTGTTGCCATAGAAACGATCTTAGCAACGAGTAACTAAGTCAGTGCTAATATATTATTTTTTCTGTTTCAATTCAATTAAGTGGTAAATGTGATAAAATTTAGAATCAAAACTATTTAAAAACTATATATCTTTGAATATCATAATTTTAGTAAAAGTGATAAAGTTTCCATGGCAACGAGAACCTATCGACTTAAATGTATTTCTTAAAATGAATTTACTCAATTATAAATGGGATAACCAGAACATTAAAAACAAGGCATGCATTTAAAATCCAAACTTCAACTTCAAGCTTTACATTCTTAGAGATAGTATAACATTCTATTTTAAACATGCTATTTCTTGGTATAGAATACATTTATTTTGTTTCCATGGTAATAAATAATGCAATAAATGAGGTCAGAGTGTTGTGTTGTTAATTTTATATAATTACATCAACATAATGTTTGAATATGGTTTCTTTAAAATTGCAAAAAGACTTGTTTTTCAAAAAATAAAAGATTTCCAATTTCTGAAATTGGTTACCATGGCAACCAAATATTAACAACTCAAAAAGAAAGTGCTTCCCTCATGTAACAATATCTGACTATAAAACTATCATTTTTGAAAGTCAGTTTGAAGGGATATCAATATTTTCAAATTATGCCATTTATTTTGTTCCGTTGTCATGGTAACATACTTCACAGAATTCACTTAATAATGTTAATTCTGGGTAACTTATTCATTTCCCTATCATATGACATAATTTGAACCACTTTGGCAACAGGGCCAAATTTGGGGGTAAACGCACCTACTCCTTTTGTGAGTTGTAATCTGTGATCATTCCTTGGTAGGATTTTGATACACTGTCTTTAATACACACCATGTTTCAAAATCATTATCAGTATGTTAATTATCATGGATAAATTTGAGAAACAACAGTGATGTTGCCAATTTTTAAATAGATGTTGTTTTTTGTGAGTTGCACTTGATGATTGTTCTTTTACCAACAATTTCAGTACATTTTACTTACAGTGTATTTCATACAAAAACTATTGAATTTTAGATTATGACACTTCATGCTCTTGTTGATGTATTGTACTGGTGTAATAAAACTTAGGTAGTTAAAGTTTTGTCGTGACAACAATAGTACGACAACAATAGTGCATCATCCACCAGAGATGATGTTGTATGGATAATATCAATAATTTATTACCCTAGAGTGGTCATGTGGTGCTTATAAAAGCTTTAACACTCGTAAAAATTGCACGGAGACTAATATCAGCCTTGGAGGCAAAGTTTGGCTGCACAATGCCGGTGATGGTGTTTGAATGCAATTAATGATTTTATTATGGTTGATCATTAATTCTTGAAGTACTTTAGATCTGTTGCCATTGTTTATGTTGTTTCAAACCAGTGGATTATTTACTCTTTGCTACTCATAGTAAGTGGTGACAAGTTTATAATTAAGAGGATCATAATTTGTTCTAACTTGACAATTCTTTTTGCATTTTTTGAAATTTTGATTTATGAAATTCTGGACAATATTTGAAGCTTATGTTTTAACTACCACTGGTTATTTTTTGTTGGCCCTCTTTTTTAGTTGTATATTAAAAAACAAAAAATGCAACTTTTTTATTTTTAATTTTTTGTAGACTTATGTTGAATATGACATGTCATATATTTAAATGTAAAAGTTTTAATATGTTATGAAATTGTCTAACTTTAATGATCATGTGAGGTATACGTTATTACTTTATTTTTTTTCTGTAAGACCGGATGTTCAAATAAAGATTATGATTTAAGAGTAATGAAAATATACAAAGTAAGTAAAATTTAATAATAATATATATAGTTATGTGTAAAAACTAGATAAATATTACTTTTTGTAATTTTTACTGCTATGAAATTATGATATAATTTTATAATTAAAATACTAAATGATCTTTTTTATTTCGGTTTAAAATTTTATCTTAATGTTATCATTATTTTTATGGTTCTATTATTAAGTTGTTTATTAAATTTTACCATTCTGAATTAACTTAGCGTCAGCGACTTTTTATCGCTCATTATGTACAATTATATTCATAAACAAAATTACGACTTAGGATTTTTTTAATACATACAGATTTTCTTATCTTGATTAGTAAGTCGCTACCTTATGTGAAATTAACGCCAACACGCTTATATCAAATATAGTGAAAGTTACTTATTTAATTTATTCGTTGGTCACATGACTATTTCAATAGAGACGGCTTCATCTTATCATATGTGAGCAAACGTACAAAGTTATTAATTATATTCGTGTGAGCTCGGTGTTGGGGTTTAGCAAATAGATTCTACAATTGGTCTAAGATATGATATCTGTAAGTTTTCAATTTGATCCAGGATAAATCAGATTAAGTCGGACTTACAGAAAAGTAGTTTGATTTCCATAATGCTTATTTAATAAGGCCGAGGTTTACCTAGGACTTTATGCCCTCCAAATTTAGAAGAGCTGTTTTTTATTCTTGTTAGTTATTTTGGATGTTAGAGGGTGATTTTTTGAAGTATTATTTTTATGGGAACTTGGTTTTTAAACGATAATTGAAAACTAATTGCTGGTTTTTGTAGAGGTTTAATGAGAAGAATGTTTTGATGAAATTTTTACTATTATTTGACTTAGGTTTGTAAACATTGTCTCTTTTCAATAGTTTTATATTCTCCTGATGTTAGTAGATTCACCTGAGGGGAAAAATTTAAATTGGACGAGTCATTTCAACTTTGGAGTTAGTGCGGTGGGGTAGTATATAACATTCTGACCCAAGTTTTGATGTGGAGTATAGTGGAGGCTTACTATGTGATGGACAGTGTAATTAAAATTCGGACAATGTAAATGACCATTGTCCAGGGGGTCGTTGTAAAAAAGGGAATGACATTTTAGTAATAGAAAAGTGAAAAGGAATACTGCGATTTAATTAACCACTTAACGATACTAAACAGAGGGTAAGTAAAAATTTGAAGTGAAATGTACCATGAAAGTTTTCCTGATTTCATTGATTTGTATTACATAAGTACTGGACACTACTCTGTAATTAGGGTTGTTACAAAAGTACTTAAATGTGGTCACAGACATTGACCATGATGAGAAACTGTGTGAAACTATTGTCAATGTATTTATAAGATGTTTAATAAAGGTAATAGATCTATCTATTCTTGATGACGGTGTGGTGAGGGGTTTTCTATTCTTACTTTTTGATGTGAAGGAGTTTTGTTGATGGTATAGCGGATATATTCATTATTGTTTTCACACCATTTCTTACTGGATCTATCTAGCGTTCTATAGACTTTGTGCATCCTACTGGAAGTTAAGACTCTGCCAGGTAATTTTCTGCTAACAATTTTTCTGCCATTTAAGTTTTTTCGATCTTTTAGTGTGATATTTAGTACGATTGTTTGGTGGTTGAATTATTTGACTGAGAAGTTGGTTTCTGAAATATTTGTAAACATAATTAGGATAGGGATGATGTGTTAAAGTTTAAAGGAAAGTTTCTAGATGTTCTGTTAAATAGATGATGATAGAGTATGTTTAACATTGGATTTGCAGACTAGGTAATTTGTTGAAATTGTTATGGAAGTTTGTCATAATACCTGTTACATTATTTGTTGTTCAAGTTGTTAATGTTGGTTTCATATTTTCAAACATTTTTTGCTACATCTAGCCTATTTACTGTTTTATTATTTATTGGTTTTGCCAAGTTTTGAAGTTTACTATTCAGTTATTTTAAAAGTCATATTTTTGATTTTATTGGTTTATATTGTCAGAATTGTCACTTTATTACCTTCTATTCATGGCTTGAAAGTTTGAACTTTGATTTTAAGATTTTCTTTTACTATTAAATACACCAGTATGGAGTGCAATAGGGCTAATGCTTCAATGCTTTTGTTGGATCATTTTGTTAGATAATTGGCATTGATTTATTGGTATTGATGATTTGATTTGTATTGCTAGGTTAATTTATATTGACACATTTTATTTAATTTGTATTGATGAATTGTATTGATTTATCACTTTCCAATGTCTGTGCTGGTTCAATTTTTCATGATTTTATACTAAGATCTATGTATACTGTTCCTGGCACATTTCCTAATAAACTATCCTGCTCTTAGAAATTTTGCATTTATATACTAACTGACTGTATCATAGCAATATTTGTGCAAATTCATGATTTATTCCATTCAATGCATGAATAATTCACTCACTTGCCTTTCTTATAATTCATGACCCAAATTTAATTAAATGTCAAACTACATTTTGCATTTTGATAGTTATTTCTCATTGAAAGCCATTGCTGCAATAAATTCATTCATTTGTATGTGCATTTTGTATATTTTTCAGTATTATGCGATAGGGTTTTGATATATCATGCAAGCTTGAATTGCTTAACTCTAAATACGTGTATTACCAATTAATTAATGATTAATCAAGATTAAGTTTTATACTAAATACATATTCATAAAAAAAACGTACCAACTTATTGTTTCTGGCGAGATATTTTGTTGTGATAAAATTTATAATCTTTATTATACTTACATGGTCAGGGCTCTGTGACAAGATTTTTTCATATGAATTGATTTGATTTTCAAGATTACTCTCAGCCAAAATGTTAAAATATATTTTGATAAAATCAAAATCCATTGTAAAACTTTGTTGTTCTCTATCAAAGATGCAATTTTACAGTTGGTCAAGTTTCAATGCGGAAAACAATCAAATCTTATTTTTTAGCCAACAGTTAAATTTTTTTATTGCAATTTGATAATTTTTTGACACAATTAATTGCAATAAACATGTACAATACATGTCACAATATGTAAATATTTATTGCTGAGAACAATGTAAAACATAATGATAATAATCAAAATAAATTTGTTATCTAAAATACCTGGTGTGCCATGCACACCGTAGATGAGTTTTTAAACACTTTAGACAATAAAAACCATAGATAATAGATCAGTATCTGTGTCCTTTTCTGTCACATTTTCAAACTTATTTTAGATTTTTCTTGATTAAAAACATTGAAATAATTAGATCATTATCTACATATGGTATTGTGTAGGTTGAACATATTTTAACCAGGTAATGAAATAGTTTCTTGGCAGTTAGTTTAATTCTTACTGACAGATAGTATATAATGTTTACTTTTAACAAGATTTACTTAAGTTTTCATATTCATGGAATGAGGAAACAGTTGAACACTGTTGATCACTTATAGTGTTGGTGTTATTGGAGATTTTTGCATTTGAATTTATGTTTTTGTTGATTTTTGGATATTTTGGTAGTTGCAAGTGAACAAATGGAATAAAACAATATGTAAGTAAATGTATCATTTAAGTGTGTTAGATTAAACATAATTATTTCTCAGAATGTACATATCAATATAGATGTATTTCAATTTTTGGACAATAGCTGGTACAGTTAAAACTACCTTTGATTAGGAATGGAAGAAAAGTATATACTTATAAAGCTTTAGATAGGTGGCCAGCTCTTGTTGAAACAACATGTTTCTCTTTTAGTGTTTCTGTTGTTTTTCTGTATATGTTCTTTTACATCAGATGAATTGTGGATAATACTTAATTAATTTCAAGTGAATTAATTTCAAGTGATTGAAATCATCTCTTAGCCAGACAAGTTAAACAAATTTAAACAGACTATTTTTATACCCCTGCTTCGAAGAAGAGGGGGGTATACTGTTTTACCCTTGTCCGTGCATGCGTCTGTCCGTCCGTTACAAAATTTCCGTCACAGTTTTCTCAGCAACTATAACATGCAGCAGCCTAATACTTTGCATATTGCTTCATCCCATAGTCCCATGTGGTGTAAAGCGATTTCATGCTCCTTGCTCATCTACTTCCTGTTTGTCGCATATTTTTAGATTTTTGCGGGGGTATCACTAGTGAGCATTAGCTCACAGATTTACTTGTTATTTTTAAGTCACTGTGAGATTGATCTCATATAATGTTGATATGTGTTCTCGTTGATTCATTAATTCTTCGGATGTAAGCTTTAAGACTTTAGCTTGCTCTGATTACACTTGTATTACTTAAACATTGGAATGAGAAATTACAATTTAAGACAGCAAGTTGATATTAACATATAAGATTATATTGTTGGTATTATTGAGTTTTTTATTCACGAGTGTTTACTATGCAAGAAGGAGAGTCAAAATCGTGAGTTCAGCACAAAATGTTTCAACTCACTCTTTTCTAATATTGAGTTACAACCGTTTTCCGCTACACTTGCGCACTATTGTCAGTCTGTTGTTTATTGTTGTATTCACTTTCATTTAATGGCATACTCATATTTGATCATTACCTCATTGAGGCATAACTTGTGGTAACATTGTTTTATTAATAATGGTCAAGAGGGCTAGGAAGGGATTGCACAGGGGAGACAGGGAGCACTATGTCAGTCTGTTTATATGTTTGTTTAAACTATCACTTCAGATTTATGACATCATAGTGTTACATCATCACTGTTGATCATGACTAAACATTTATAGTTTTAATCCAATCTGATAGTACATCAATTATCCAATATTTCTAAATTTCAGTCAGTAAAGGGCCTGCTGTTTAATATAATAAAATACCATAAACTGTCTTCAGCCAGTGTACTTGTTGAAAAGGGGCCCAGCAGGAGTTTGGGCTAATTGTCATTCCACCTTTGTTTGGGAAATTGAATAGGTCAAATTAATGTTTAAAAGTGTGTTTTTGCTTACTATATTTTATTGTGTGTCTAAATATATGTCATTTTTTGACTTTGTCATTGGAAATAGTAATTATTGAAATAATGTATTATAAGAATTAAGAAATAAATGCCACACACATTAGGAAATTAGGAAAGTTGACAATTGAATAAAAATTGGGTATGTACATTAAAGGTTTATTTTTCTTTAAATGACTGTATTTATCATCTTTCTTTTAAATGATATCAAGTTATTGTGGATTTAATATTTTATATATTTGCTTGAGTAGTGAAATAATTAAAAGGGGCGTAACCTCGGGGCTAGAACGTGACTCTATTGCTTTTAAAATCAGTGTGTGCTTTTATGTCCATTTTTTGTCCTTTTTGGTGTTTTCTTCTGTTAAAGTTGACAACTGGCATATGATCTTTAGTAAGTGGGTAAGTATACATACCGTGTATTCTTAAGATTTTGTGTTTTTCAAGTATCCGAAATTGAAGAGCTCTTGATGGGAACTTTGAACCCATAGTCTTATAGTACAAAGTGTTTACCATGCCAGTGACATCGTCCTCTGAAGAAATTTGTTTAGCATTACTGTCCTTTTGTATGAAGTGCTTAACAAATGTAGCTACAAGAAATACAATATTTTGTTCATTTAGAAACAAACATCAAATGGGCCAGCGCAAAACAAGTTTACATCGGACTTAATTTTCATGTAGCAAGATTGTTTTGCCTTTTCCATTGGTATAGATTTACTGTGACAAATTATTGACACCAATTGTATATCATCATTATAAGGGCCCTAGAGAAACTGGCCTATCTCTTGCTGTACTCATATATGTATTTATGCCATTTTTGCACTGATTTCTAGATATTATAATGATACTATTTGATTTTGTATCATTTTTCAAAGCTGATTGGACTGATATGTTTATCTGATTTAGTTTTACAGAATTTTATTTTTCTAGTCTTTGATTTCAAACATAGAGATCAACATTTGATGATGTGTAACTTGTTATGAAATGAGTGTGTTGTATCATTTATAATGTATATATGGTGTAGGAGTGGCTTAGTCTTTATCATCATAGGACTGTATACTATGAATTAAACTGTGAGTTTTGATGTCTGCAGGCTGGTCTGTGACTTTGTCTTACCTTATACAGAATGGATTATGTCATTTTAATGTTTTCATCAAGCCAGGTTTGCAAATGCTGTCATTTGTGTTGAGAATCATTTTTATCATAGCCTTATCTGTTTGTGGTAAATATGATTTGCAAATTAATGACATCATGCATTAATTGCTTAAAATATTTGGGCTTTTGTTGCATGATATTAAATTAGTTTGTTAAGTTAAAATCTTAAAAATTCCTTGAATTTGTCAATGTTTTGTTGTGGAATAAAGTAATAATAATAATAATAATAATTATAATAATAATAATAATAATGATAATAAAATATATATAAGCATTAGTTTCAATGCATTGGCGTATTTAATAACAAGAGGGTGGCAAAAGTGAATTAATAAGTGCATCCAAGCAAGTATCTTTATTCTTTGTCAAGCAATAGACAAAATTTAATGTAATTATTACTAAACTGCGCAAAATTTGATAGATTTTGGTTGTTAATTATTTCTGAATATTTCCTAATTACAATTGAATGTTTGTTATGGAAATATCCACATCAATGTCTATCAAATAATCAGAATAGTTTCATCAATTCTATGCTATATGACATCAATATTGTATTATATCGTAGCTTTTGTTTTTACGTAAAAAACTTTGTATGTAATTTTTTACAAATTATTGCCTTTGACAAAATTTTGACAGTTATTAATTTCTATATATTTTTTCACAAAATTACTCAGTATTTAGGTATTAAAAGTTTGTTCTTGGTTGATAATGAAACAATTTATTAACAAAAACCACGACATATAATGCACAAAATTGTCTGCCTGCGTACTATACATCTTGTCAAAACTGTCAAATATAGGCGATGAAAATAGTCTTAAAACTTAAAAATTATTTGACAAAAATATTTTAATTGTGTTTTCTTTTGGTGAGTTTTTTGTTGGACTGTTTTAATGCTATCATATGTGTGTGTCTAGCTGCTTTTAGTTGATGATGCGCTATGTTTGTGGCATTCTTGTGTATGTTGGTGAAAATGTTTTTCCTGTCTTTATTTTAATGGTTTTTTTGTGTGGGTTTTTATTTCTGACGTCACATTGTGCATCATGCATTTGTGGGAGTAAATAAACTTGTGTGGTCAGACATGACAATTTGATTATTTAAAAAAGTATGTTCTCGTCAAATTATTGGTTTTAATTAACACCTTAAGGGCAAAATGATATTCTGAAATTCATAAGATTTTTAAAGCTGTATAGTACTAAACTATCAGCTGTTCTTTTTTCATATTTTATACCATATTTGATAATGTTTGATATAAGCTATAAAACATCTTGTTCAAGTAGTAGTTGATATTTGCTGTTATAAAACACTTATAAGGAACATTTTGGCAAGTTATGTACTTTCTTCACACGACAAACCTTTATTTTGTTTCCTATTTTCTGGCTCGTAAATTGTGGTAATTTGGACATGTTGAAGTTATAAAGTGATCATTTTGGTTCATGTTTAAATGGCTCAAAGTTAAAATGATATTATATGGGTCCTTCTATATTTTATCTGTAGTTTTATTGTATCCGCTTCAATATCTCAACCTGTGAGGTATCAACTGTTGAATAATAATTTCAGATTTGGGTAACAGTACTCAAATCAGTTTTATATATTTAAAAAAAAGTAAGATCCTTATATTATACTGGTATTAAACAAAAAAAAAACTCAAAAATAGAATAGCATGTATGTTTTAGTTGAAACATGGAAAAGTTCTGTGCAATATTGTTAACTTTTGATATTTTTGAAAAAAAATGTGATTTTTTTTTACTTTGGTATATAATTATGATTTTTGTTTTTATTTACAAAAGTGATTTTTGTTTTTTGTTTATTAAAAAGTTATTTTAAGACTTCAACATTATGGAATAAAATAGTGTTCTTTGATATTGAAGGCAATATTGTCTTGCACTTGATTTAGTTTCAAATATTGTGTCTGTCTCTCTGTCAATGCTTAATATAACTTATTTATGTTTCATGGAAACTAAATGTGATAACATGAAATAATGATTAATATGGGAATATATACAGTTTTAATGGGACTCTGTTACATTTAATTTACTGCATAATTGATTGAATTAATAAAATCTTATATTTTTTTCCTCTTTCAAGTATGATTCACATCAGAATATATGACATGCACATGTGTTACGAATAATAATTATTATTATCAATTTCTCCAGTTGTGTAATGATCAATTACCTGAACAGTGGTTGATTTTAACATTAACAATATGAGAATTTCAAAATTTTGTACATAAATGTAGCATGCTTGATGCACTAAACTACAATAAAATGAGTTTTTCAACAAGATTTACGCTGATAAATTGTGTACTGTTAATTTTCATAGATCACGCTTCAGATCCCTCATTAATTTGAAAATGATAATTGGACGTTATTAAAAATCAAGATTTCATATTTTCTCGTTTGGGTTTTGGGAGGTAGGCGAATAAATGATCGTATATTTTAGTCGGTTGTATGGTACATTCTGACTTTTTACTTACTCCAAGTTACTCATGAAAGCTTAAAAAGGATTAACAGATTTGTGTTGTTAATAATAGATTATCGAAAATAATCATAGATTAAGTATAGTATTAGGATGGCTTATCCCCCCTTTTGTTTGTCTGTACAATATCAGGGGCAGATCATGTATATTTCATAGGGGAGTGGAAGCATAAGGAGGGTACAGAGGAGGAGAGCCTCGGCATCTGGCATATCATTCTGAGTAATTTCAATTTTCAAGTTTTTCTCTCTTAAATTGTGGATGGAAAATTTCAGGGGGTTAGGGTTCTGAACTCCTTCCCTCCCACAGGATCCAGCCCCATTAGGAGTAAATATATATGTAGTGTTTTGATCACATTTAGGGATATGCTGGTCATGTAGTATTGATTAAAGTGTTAAATTTTAGTCAAGTCATAGATTAGAGGTTTATTATGTTTAGATTTTGTGCTTGGGAGTACGATTCTATTTCGGACATTTTCGTTGGAAAAACAATTACTTTGTATGGATCCATATAAATGAAAACATTGATTATAAATGTGTCCTATGTCTCTTTTCAGATTTAACAGAGTGAGAAAACAAGCTACAAGAAACTAGAGTTTGGAATTCCATCAAAAATTGAGTCGGACTACAGGATTCATTTTACATTACAATTTATTACTCCATTGGGAATATTTTCGAAAGCATATTTTAGGAGTTTATTTGTTTTTATAGTGATGAGAGATGCTTTTAAAGGATTAAACATGTTAGATGTTGAAGATATTGTGTAACAAAAGTACAAAAAATAATTGAAAAAAGTATTTTTGAAAATCAAGATGGCCGCCACTAAGTTTTTGACCATTTTGCTTGTAGTTGTTTTAGTGACTTTTGTAAGTGGAATTACAGTGTCTTTTAGTACAGTTGAAGAATTAGAACCCGTGGCTTACATTGGAAAAATTTCGGACCAGCTAAGTGGAAATGAATCTATCATATTTAGTGGAAATTTGAACTCGGTAACGTTTAGTGTTATTGCTGCTGATGGGACACCTGACTACAGAGACTATTTCAGTATATCAAGTAATTCTTCGTTATTTCTGAAGAGAAAAGTCGACAGAGATGTGATATGTCCTTCGCAGATAGTCTGTGTAATGAAAGTGGTAATATTTGCTACAAATGGAACTGCTTCTGAATTTGTTAGTGTTGATGTCACAATTGCAGATGTCAATGACAACGCACCATTATTTTCTCAACAGACTTTCCGACTGGACATTCAAGAAGGTTCTCCAATAGCGTCTAGTTACGAGCTACCCACTGCTATAGACAATGACGCTGGAAATAACTCAATTCAAAATTATGTCCTCTCTCCATCTGGTACAAATTTTGAACTTGACGAACAAAAAAATATGGATGGATATAAATCTCTATATCTTGTATTGAACCTTAGTTTAGATAGAGAAACATGGGATAGCTATCAGTTATACGTCGAGGCATCGGATGGTGGGTCCCCCTCGTACACTGGAACACTGACTGTTATCATAAACGTTACTGATATTAACGATAATCGTCCAATCTTTGATCTATCTGAATACAATGCTACTATTGATGAAGATATTGATATAAATTCAGAAGTAGTTAAAGTAAGCGCATCAGACAGAGATATTGGTGAAAATTCAAGACTAGTTTATTATTTCGCTGATTCAGTTACACCTCTCATTAGGAGTTACTTTGGAATTGAATCGAACACAGGTAGACTCTATGTGAAACAAAAGCTTGATTCGACTAGTGGACCTTTCGTATTATATGTTGAAGCTAAGGACAATGGTAACCCCGTTAAAAAGAATCAGGTCAAGGTCACAATAAATGTCAGGGACAAAAACGATAATGTCCCACAAATACAGTTAAGCCCTTCAGTGGATATCAGTGTGTACGAAAATCGTATAGTAGGAACTCACGTAGCTCTGGTATTAGTAACTGATGAGGATCAAGACTTAAATGGACAAGTTGATTGTGCATGTTTAAATAATAATTTCACAGTGGTTAAACAATCCGGTGCTAGTAAGAACACTTTTAGCCTGGTTACTGGTATTGAGTTTGATAGAGAGGAAGTTGACATACATAAAGTGGTAATAACTTGTAGTGACTTTGGTACACCCTCCTTATCTTCTAATATTTCTGTGGATGTTAATATATTAGATGAAAATGATCATACACCAGTTTTCTCTAAACCATTTTACACTACAAATGTCTACGAGAATAACAATGCCGGTGCTGTATTGGTTCGAGTCACAGCAAGCGATGATGATATTGATCAAAATGGTCTGATTTCCTATGAGATAGAACCATTTGTGAATGGTCACATGTTTACTATTGAAACTAATACTGGAATTATAAAAGCAGCTAGACCATTTGATCGTGAAGTAAATAGCTCATATACTTTTACTGTGATTGCTAGAGACCAAGGTAAAACACCTAGAGTGTCAGAAGCTGAAGTTACTGTTGAAATTCTTGATAGAAATGACAATGCACCAGATTTCATGGGTGATAGCTATGCTATGTCAGTGATGGAAAACTCTAATATTAGTACAAGCCTTGGAACAGTTACAGCCACTGATCCCGACTTGGGTGATAATGGCAGAATTTCTTATATAATTCCATCAGAATATTCCTCATACCCTTTCACCATTCTTGATGATGGTACGGTGGTCACTACGAAGGTTTTAGATCGTGAAAAGAAAGCTTCATATAATTTTAGAGTTGTTGCTTCAGATCACGGTGACACTCCTCAAACAAGCAGCATTCCAGTGTATGTTACTGTCTTAGATTTAAATGATAACGCTCCAGTGATTGACTTTCCTTATGGTGACAATAATACTGTAGATGTTGCTCATAACACTGAACCAGACATGGTGATTGCTAGTGTGCTTGCTTATGATGATGATGAAAAAGATAATAAGAAATTGACTTATAGTATAATTGGTGGAAACTCGGATGAACTGTTCATAATTGGACCAGACTCTGGTCACATATTTCTTACCAAACGTATATCTAATGGCGATGTTAAACAGTATACTTTAACAATATCAGTAAAAGACAATGGACCAAATCAACTTGAGACAAGAGAAACTTTACATGTACGTTTTTACATTGCTAGTGACGCTGATGGAAGTAATGGAGGGGTTGGCTCAAATGGACAAAATATTTTAATCGCTATTGTGATTTCATGTGTGACATTCGTTTTATCAGTGATAATAATTGTAATAATTTGTATTATTAAAAGAAAGGACAGTAAAAAGAAACTATATAATGCGAAATCATATGATGAGCAGAAAATAATTCAAGGTCATAGGTCAAGCAATAGGTCAACTTCATCAAAGGGGTCACAAGATAAAATGTTATATAATGGTGAAAAAGCTTACATGGAGAATGGATTTGTTAGGAAATCAAAGAAAGAAGTTAGTTTCTCTGTTGATGAAGATCAGGATACTGGTATCTCCATGGAAACAAGTGGGAACTTTGACCCTGTGTCAACCTTCAAGTCACCTTCACCTGTCCCTTCAAAGGTAGGGTTTTTTTGCTAAAATATTTCACTCACTTATTCTAAGTTACCTTTTTGTATGTGGTTTTGATGGATAAGTTTGAATTAATAATTTTATTGAATGTTTAAGAATTAAGAAATAATAAATATTCTTGTTCAAGTTGAACATAAGACTCAGTTAGAACCAAATAAGCAGGAAAAATTTAGCAAAATTGCCTCATGTGTTGTTGTAGAGCATAGATTTTTTCATCTAAATGAAATTGCCTTTATTTGCAAGGGGTTGCATAACATTCAGTCAGTATTACTCTAAAATTGTTAAATATTTTACAAAATAACTGTATATTCATCACAGTGAGTAGTTATACATGCTCTAAAGCCACTTTGGAACTATTTTTTGTTGACCATGCTGACATGCTATCATTAACAAAGGGTTTCTATTACATTGTTTCTCTGTACTGAAAGGACAGTGTTGTTTATCTTTCATTTATAAACTGTCTAACTAGAATTGATGTCCGCAGACAGAATCTATTCATAGCTATTGTGTGGTCATGTGACTTTCATGGGTCAACATCGGGTGACCAACAACATGTCCGTAACTTGAGACCATTCAACGGGCTGTATTCTGAGTCGGCTTTTTTCATTTTATCATTTTAACTAAGTGGCTTAAAGTGAACATGATACATATCTTATCAAAATAAGATTTTTGTAAAGATAAGATATTAAATCTTAGATAGGATGGTATTCACATGTAGATCTTGCCTGCAGATTTTAAGTTATAAATAATTTATAATTTGGACACTGCCATCTTTACTGTCAATTTGAACATTAATTTTATTTGTCATAATCAATTTTGAGAGGCTTGAGTTACACCTTGTTGAATTTAAAATCTTAAATTTTCTCTTAACCAGCTGCATTTGGGTTAGTTTTTAAATTAATATTTATAAAGTTACAGAAATACCGTCTAGTATGGCTAACTTGCCTTCTTGCTTTATTCACACAAAACATGTTTAGTTTACTATTAGTAACTTATCTATTGTATTAGGTAACAGTTGAAACTTTACAAATTCTTGTAAAATTTTTTAAGAAAGTATAATTTTGTCTCAAATTCTGATTATTTTTTCTATAAGCCTTTCCACATTGCAAAACTAACTTGACTTGTCAATATGGAATGCTGTATAAATAATCTTGATAATAAAATGAACAGTTGAAAAAATGCTGTAATATTAAGAAAATATGTCAAACCTAACTTAGATAATTATATTCAATACCGAAAAGAACAGAACAATTGCAATACAGAACTGAACTGAACCTAGAATTTACAAGGTAAATGCAGCTCTGCTCTAACTCTATTTTACTGTATAATTCAGGAGACTTAAAAACACCTAATATGTCCCTTAAATATCTAGTCACTCTTTTTTATGTTAAGATGTATTTGATGGAATTAACTTGAAATATGTAAAAGGGTCATTTTTGTAAACAAATCAAGTTAGGGCAATGTTGTATATATAAAACTATTACATGTTTATGATCCACAAATAATTGATAATAAAGAACACAAAAGAATAAGAAGTCAAGTTAAATATTGACAGACTATACAAGATGTATACATGAGTCATTGATGACCGATACTCCTATATTGAGTTACAATATAAATGTCCCTCTGACCATTTATTTACCAATACTAGATGACACTGGGATGAACTAAAACATGTTTAAAAACGTGCCTGAGACAATACTTCTAAAGTTTGTTTAAAATTAAACAAAATGCCACAAGTTCATATAGTCTAAATTGACAGATGTTCAAGTATTGAAGAGAAATCACTTCAAAATCAATTTTATGAATCAGAAAGTTTGCCTTCTAAGTTGAATGGTAAATATACTAAAGAAAAGAACATTTTTGAAAATATTTACATCTAAGTGGGTTTCAGGTCCTAATAAGTGTAATTGAATATATCTTTTCTTCATTAAAAGTATGAAAACATTTTTTGAAACTTTTTTCATCTAATTGTCAGTTTCAATTTAACTGAGTACCTTTGTATAAGGAGAGAAAAAGTGAAGGAGTTGGCCAGTTTTTGTTGTAGTAATTTTAGAAAGTAACTCGACTTATTCTTGTTTTTAGACTCATATTTTGTACAAGTAAGTTATAAAATAAATAACTCTAGTCCGATAAAAATATTAGTCACATTTTTTGTTGGCATCTTTAGAATGTTTTTGGTATCATAGTAACATTTTTTTTTCTAGAGTTAACTCAAAATCTATAAAATTGCAATACCAATCACGTCATAGGTAGTTAAGTTTACATTTGTAAAAAGAATTAAATTTTTGCACCATTTTGTGGGAGTCCAGTATATCAGTTAAAATTACTTATTTAAGTATTAATCAGAAAGTCAACAATAATAAGTAAACATGTGGTCAGTCTCAAATTAACAACAATCTTCAATCTTTTGTGATGGATTATGCAATCGGGAGCCGGCCTGTCTTACCGTAAACCAAGCATCTATTGATATAGATTTTTAAAGGGACCCTTGGTTAAGGGATTAGTATAGATTTTAAAGGACCTACATTAAAGGATTATAGGAAAGTTAAGATTTTCAATGCTATATATCACTCCGTCGAATGTTGACAAGTTGGTTTTAATACAAGTTTAATTGTAAGACGATACCTATAATCATTGTGATAATGTTTATTCATGATATTAAATCAGTTTGACAGAATTTTCTCCAACGACCATTCCTATACATCCTATATCTTTGAAAAATGGATTTTAAGCACGCTATCACACATATACATGTTATTTGACTTGTCAACATGTTGGTGTCCGTTTTATTTATACTTTACAAATAAGATTACCCTTCTTCAAGTGTGATCTGATACCATAGGACTTCATAACACTGGACTATCCTATTTCAAGTATAATATTTAATTAAGATGTTGAAATTATACAAAATATTGCTAACAAAGTGTCTTAGTCCACAGTTTACACCCATGGCCATATGTTCATATTTAACCAAAATAATGCCCCTTTTGTTTTGTCAATTATTTACTTACAGGGCACAGCTTGTAAATTGAGATGCATTGAAAGAGTTGGCATTTTATTCAAATTCAAAAGAATTTAGTTGAAAATGAAATGAAACATCAATCATATATTTCAAAATTTTCCTTTTGATTTACTTGAAATTTTTTAAGCCATGATTTTTTTTTAATCCTGAATTAAAATCTTTTGATAAATATAGACAATATAAATTAAGATTGACTTACAAAACAAGAGGTTTCTTATAATTCACCCAATATACTGTTAAAGATGATTTCAAAGTCTAAACCAAATTTCTTATTTTTTACTTACAGAGTCAAGATTATGAAAATTATCAACAAGAAGTTTCGCCGCCACGTTCAGAGAAGAGCGACGATACAAAACAAAGAGAGATTCATCGTATGACATCATTACGAGTTCATCAAGCTTTAATACAATCACAGAATAATAACAATAATAAACAATGGCCGCAATCACCCACTGAGGAGGTAAATATCAGTTTATATATGTTTTAAATATTCTAGATTTTAGACATGATCCTTACCCATTGAAGCATGCTGTATTACCTACCCGATAGTGAAGTCTTCTAATTAATTTTCTCCATATTTTTGCTTGGCGATGAAAATAGAGAGATAAACACAGTTTTGTCATAAGGATTCAAGCATAAATACTCTCGTAGAATAGGATTATCAAATTGACTGCTTGGTAGATTCTAGCTAAAAATATTATTCTTGCAAACTTTAAATTTTTCATTTCTCTTGCTATTGACAAGCCATTGCAATAATGGTGTAAGAAAACTTGTAAAATTTTAAAATAAATGATAGTAATGCTTTAATGTCAACATGAATTATGTAATTTGTTGCCTAGACAGGATTATAGTGATAGGGATAATTGATAGTTGCTATGAAAGGTTATTGCTTGTCATTTGTTGAGCATGCTTGAAAAAAGTGAATAGATTTTTTTGAAAATGTTCCAACTCAGACTATGGCTCTGTATCAGGATCCAGATGGCATCGACAAGTTAGATGACAAATTCTTATCTAAAAGTTTATTATGATTGGTTTTATTGTACCAAAGTTTTCATGCCATACTAGACTAAAAGAGTTTTCAATATAAACCATATTAACTATGATATAAATGATATCAGCTGTTACTTTTCCACTTGGAGAGCATTTCTTATAGTAAACATGACATCAAACAAATGTCAGTCATTTATAATTGTCTAGCGTCAGTGTCCTGGCTACTCCTATGTTTTATGATCCTATTAATGCCTTGATCAAATATTACATCACAGATAAGCTGATTTGTCAATAATTATTTTATTTTGGGGATAAATTTTCTTTAATTTTGAACCAATTCATAGATCACTGTAAAGTAGACTAAATTTTTGTTTTTGTAGACTTAACACTTTTTGGTCTA
Organism: Mactra quadrangularis; assembly: GCA_025267735.1. Classification (NCBI taxonomy): domain Eukaryota; kingdom Metazoa; phylum Mollusca; class Bivalvia; order Venerida; family Mactridae; genus Mactra; species Mactra quadrangularis. The sequence continues at coordinate 13,381,173 of CM046308.1, read as the reverse complement.
TAATAGGGGTGCCATTTTGTAATTGAGAGCTAAATTTTGTTTTGATTGCAATAAAAAAGTCAATTGATAGAAAATATTAGAAAAGAATACAAAACATAGTTGTCTATTTATTTATTTTAGTGAACGACCGTTAATACAAATAAATTTTGAAAATCATTAAAATTTGGCAATTTATGTAATATTTGTTTTTCAAATGTAGTTGATAGTAAAAACATGTCGATTCAGGATCAAGGATCAATGATTTGTCATTTATAAGATAAAAAAAAACTTGGTGTCTAGACTGTGCCACATTTACATGTAAATAGAAAAAAACGTTTTATTACGGCCAATTGTAAATATTACTTTATGATTACATGGTAGCATTGAACAGTTTTATTTGTTTTACGAAGATAAGACTTGGTTGATGGAAATGATAGATTTTATATTTATTACCTTTCTCTAGTGTTAAACAAATATTAGCTAACAGATAGGGATAGAAAAAAGAACAGTTCAATCATGTAACATTTGGTTGAAAACTCAGCATTTTTACGATAAAGTTCCATTTTTTTTATAAATTTGATTTTGATCCGTCTTTTAGTATTAGTCTAGTTTCCCTTTAAAGACATGAATGGACCTGATATGGAATAAAGTCAATTTAAAGCAGTATCTTAGCCAAAGAATAAGATACTCAAGTCTTGACCAATAATTTAAGTAATTGCATATATTTGTAGTAGGGCCAACTGTTTACTACATTTATATTATAAAGAATTGAAACAGAATTTCAACTAAGGAAATTTCAGAAAAACTATTTTTTTCCCATTTTGAGTCAAATATAACATATTTTAAGCTTTAAAGCTTTAAGCTTTTTTCTAGAAAAATTAGAGCTTAAGGCTTGATCTTTTAAATAATGTGCCTGAAGAGTTATCTGCCCATTTTTCAAAGTATGAGATTTTTTTTTATCACTACAAAAAAGAACTTCATCTGAGGTGGGTTTTTTTGTGAGTGCAAGTCTGGGTATATAATCAATGCTGTTTATTTCTCATTTTATTTCATTAATTTTATGACATATAATTAGACGGTTTTAGACCTGTTTATTTTTGTTATACTATGGAAATGAAAGTTCTAAAACTTGGTCATGAAACCTTAAATGACCTCTTTAAATCACAAATACCATCTAATTATCCTACCAGAGACTTATAATAGCCTTTACATCATTTACTTTCATTGGAAAAATCTGAGGAAAGAAAATCTTCTGTTTTTAAGAAGTTTTACTTTGATAATAGTAAGGCGGGCGGGGAGGGGGGGGGGAGGAGGCTGAGTGGTTTGTTTTTTATAGCTTTGTTAGCCAGCGCAAGAGTTGGAATTTGAAAGTTTTTGTAATGCTATTATGATCCTGTTTTTAGCTACTCAATCAAGCACTGTATTGAAGTTCGTTGAAACAGGCAAAAACTTTAAAATATCAAAGTACTGGGTGTAAAATAAAAGTAAAAACAAAATGACAATAATAATGATAATAATTTTATTCAATAAGGCAATCTGGTTAGGCAAGCCAAGTCTCTCCCTTAGAACCATAACACACTTAGGTTTTAGTCATTCATTTGAAATACTTTTTTGTATCTTTAAAGAGAGCTGATGAATTAAGTCGCTAGGTATTTTAACTTCAATTTATTTTTTTTGTACTTTTTTGCTTTATCGTAGTCTTTGACTATAAACATGCTTGTATACGTCTTATAACATTTTTTGTGTCCAATTTTTATGTCAGTGATGTACATTTTTATATGTAGATTTTTCTAATATTTTTATATACTATTTTTTTTTGTTTCTTTTCTTTAATTAATAATCCTTTGTGGTAGAATGCAACTGTTGAGTTAATTAGTCCAGGTGATTGGGAAATGTATTTTTTTCAAACTTTGTCTAAAGATTGTCTTAAGTTTTTCAAACAGATGGCTTTGAACCAATAATACCCATTGTTTCATGCATTTGAATTGAATCAGTATATTTAACTTTACATTTAAATGGTGAAATTCAACTTTCACCCAAGCGGTCAACATATACTTAAATATTAATGACATGCTATAGATATCCTGGTCACTTCAATGGTCAAAGACAATTGACCATCACCTATGGCATTTTTACCTGTTATTCAAAAGAATGGTCAATCTCATTGTAGGTATTGAATTACTAAATATCCACCATTTATTGAGATTTGATACATTGAAATGGATCGTGTAAATACATGTGAATTCTAAGCTTTCAAATTATGTATAATTCTATGACATTTAATTGTAAATGAAATTACTAGTCATTGATAGATGAAGAATATTTGAGAAGATTCGAAACTGTGGTCTTACAAATTTGATATAATTACCTCAGAAACTGTTTTTTGTTGACTAAAAGAACTAGCAATTTAAGTAGATGCTGATAGAGGCCATAATAAGTAGGAAAGATTTTTTAAGAGAATTTTTTGTTTTTGGAAATGCTTTGTATACCTGTTTAACATAATCAGTTTATTTTCCTTGCTATATATTTCATATATTATTGCACTTTTTTGAAATTCTTTCCTTTTCATATTTCCTTATATTAAAATGTGTTTTTTTTTATTTTACATTTATATCCTTTTTGCATACATGTATATTCATCAACACAAATATAGAGTTTTTATCTCATACCTTTTTTACAATAAAGACTCATCTTTCTAATTTTAAACTTTTAAATGATAATTTCTGTTCCCCTCCAAAAATGTTTTTATTGCCCTACTAAAGTATCAGTTTTGGTGGTTTTCTAACAGGAAGGTTATTGGACATTTCCTAGAAGGACAATGCCTGGTCAGGGTATTGTTTCATCTAGTATCATAGCAGGTATATAACAGCACTCTCTACATTGTCGGTGATGGCTTTTATGTGTGTGTTTTTGATATGGGTGGGGTACGGGTAAGACATTTGAAGTGGGTGGGGTGTGTGTTGAAAATTTTAATGGAGGGGGTTTGTGTTTAAATGGGTTGGGTTTTGTGTGGAAGTGGGTGGGGTAACAACTTGATAGGGTCTGCTTTGATCTCATTGCTTTCTTATTGTATCTTAAACTTTTTAATGACCTTATTATTATGCGGTAATGAAGACTTTCCACCAATTTGATGTTGAATGAAAAATAAGGGGTCAAATTAGGGGTCAAACTTTATTGTGTCACTAGTTTCAATGTTCTTCACTTTTTGACAAAAAATCTCACTATGTCATTAAATGTTCACATGTAACCAGTTTTATAAATGTTGTACTCTTGATTTATTCATTCAAAATTGTTCTTGCAGATCTAATATTCTGGGTCCTTTAAAAAACTGTAAAAATGCTTGTCAATTTCTGTACAAAATGCTTCATCTGAGACTAAATGTTGCTTCAGATTGTAAACTGTGTGCGACTTGCCTTAATGAATTTTAAAATTTAAGATAGAATTTCAAAGAACATGTTACAAGCATATAATATATATATTTAAGTAAACAAATTTTACAAGTTTATTTGAATAATGAATCAGGCCTCCAGCCTATTACATATGTTATACAATACAATAATAACAGTGTAATGACATATACAATATACATGCAAATTAGTTTTTACGATTAAGTGATTTAAATTTAAAGTATTTTAGATGAAAATAACAATAGGATATAAAATGTGAAATAAAATATTATTAATTGTTATTGTTTTTAAAGCTTTTTGTTTTCATACTGCCATTTTTTAAGCTTATTATAGTTGGTGAAAGTCTGATTTGTTTCCTGGTAAATTTTGATGTGATTTGCTAAGCACTGTCTTATATCTACTTTTCTTTTCTTGCACTCTCACAGACTCCCAGGACATATATTGGATTGACGAAAAGACACAATTTGGACGATTCCCACAGCGAGAGTTCAGGGGAGATGACTACGAGCGATTCAGGACGTGGAGGTAGTGAGGAAGATATTCGTAGTAACATGACCAACTCACACGACGCAGGTACTTGCAACTCTTTCTCTATCAAAGGGGAACAACTTTATTTTTTCTTTCAAAGGGGAATCACTGGTTAACTCTTCTAAAAGGGGAACAATTCAAACTTTTGTTTTATTAAAGAGAAACAACTCAAACTTTCTTTTATTACAGGGGAACAACTTGTTTACTTTTTTATTAAAGGGGAACAACTCAACTTTCTTTCTATCGAAGGGGAGCAACTCTTAATTTTTGTTTTATTTTTTGTTACACTGAGTTATTTTATTCTGCTATGCACCTATGCACACACAGAGATTTTTAGTGCTTTTATTTTTGATGTGAAAATGGTTTGGTATTTTGGCTTCTCATGAGTCATTTATTATGAAAACATTGCAATATTACGAATACAATTTTTAAGACTCTTACAGAAGAGTTTGATCATGTTTTATCTTCTAAGCATTATACATATGCTAAGATATATTCCCAATTATTGCTGAAACTTTTGAAAATTGACCATTGTATCTCTATTCATTATCCTTATGTGGCAAAGTTGCCAATTTCCCAATGAAGAATTGATTGTTAATTCAGTAAGGTAAATTGAGTGTCTGAAATTAAAGGCCAACAATTTTACAAAATGCAGTGGCTTTGATAAAATTTTACACTTCTTTTTAAAATGAAATTAATATAGCTAAGTCCTCAATTGTAAAATCTGCATAAATCTCTGATACCTTCTGTTACATGTCTAATATTTTCTTAAATTCTATTATTTCAGATGAATCAAGAAGTCCAAATACCTCAACGTCCCATCCGTTCTACTCCTCTGAAGCTCGTCAACCAACTTTCTCGTCTTTCCACGGAAATAGTGTTCATAAATCTGGTCCAATTTTATCTTCATTTTTAAAACAAAAACAAAAAAGACAACAAAATGAAGATGTTCATAAAAACATGTACCCCATGAATGACTTATCAAACCCTCATAGAAACAATTTATATAATCAATACAGACTATCAGGGGAGGTTACTCCTACCCCTAGTTTAGGAAATGTGAGCAATGGGCAGGCCCCTAATAAACTAGATTTCGACCCATTGTTACATTCATCGAAACAATCAAATTTGAACTATAGAAATTCTTTCGAGGAAGGAAGTGTTACGAATAGATCTCAAGATGACGATAACACGACAACAACGTCGGGAAGTTATACAATAAACGATTTAACCGATGATTTCCCGAACACCGATACCAAAGATATGTTCTACAAACCTGACACATTTGTGTGATGATTGACTACAAATTTGTGTTGTTGTTTCGATTTAGATATATTTCAACGATGATGAAGTGTCACCTGTGTATATACATGTACATGAAAATATCAAAAATACAAAAAACATGGATTTCATGTAATGATTTATCATTGTTGATTTATACAAACAATGCTTAACTATTTTGTGATAAATACAGACTCCCAAAACAGGGTGTGTGCATGTGTGTAAATATTTATGTATAAGAAATCGTCATTAGTCTATATAAAAGATGTATGTGGCAGCTCTCATGTGAAGATGTACAGTTTAAGAATTCATATGGATATTGAACATCAGATGTTAATACATGCAGTTATAATCTACTTTTATATATTTCTGAGTAAGATACTCATAATTAGGGACTTCAGTCAGTTATCTTTCCCTGATAAAATCTGAAGCAATCCAATTGGTAAGTAGGTCCTTAAAGTTGGAATCCTCAGATTTTATCATTGAATTCCTATGTTAGGATAACAAAATATTTCATCTAATATCTTTTCTTGTTAATTAAAATATTAACAGAAGAGATAAAATTAAGATAGTTCTTTACCGTAATACTTAGCTTAAATTTAAAAAAAAAAAAAAAGATTTACGAGTAATCCAACTAATATTTAAAGAGTATACAAGGGGAAATAACTGACTAAAGTCCATTACTAACTCTTGCGAAAATATTGTTTAAAAATTGAAAACTGACCATACAAATCGCAAAGCCTAAGGCAATGAATGAATATTGTTAATTCTAAATGAAATTTATAATAATAATAATGTGAAGTTTTGTTTCAACCTGTGGTATTAACTGGTACATGTATTACCAAAGTTTACAGTATTTCATTATGTAAAACTACAAATATTTTTCTTTGTAATACTTTAAATGGTTAAAAGTTGTCTATTCTGACTGGTAGACAATATTATATTGTTTAACAAAACTCATTTTATCTTATTTTACTTTTGTGAACTAAGTTGATGACTGAGAATTATATATTATGAATGCAAGTTAATTTCTGCCATGCTTTTGCTTTTTGTCTGTAATATAGTGTGTTCACATTGACCTGAGACTTGGGATACAGGGGCGGATCCAGAATTTTTTTCTTGGAGGGGTCCAAACTTTTAAACCACAATCACATTATATACTGTTTGCAGAATAACGCTACATGTTAATGATAAAAACTACATAACCATTGGATCTATGTTGAACACTGAGAAAAATTGCCTCATGCACGGGTATATTTTGGAAATTTTAGGGGGGGGGTTTCTGGGCCCCCACTGACCCTCCCCCCCCCCCGCTAGATCCGCCTATGGAATACAACTTTATACATATAAAACTTTGTTAAACTATAGACATTAGAAACTAAGTCCTATTTATTGACAGTCCCATGTTAGTTACATATAATTACATCTCGGGTCATACCGTCACGATATGACCTACTGCATACAATGTGTTTGCTACAGTGTAAAGCCCAACAAAAACCCATCTCAGGTCAATATGAACAAGCTATATAATATTTTCACTATATATGTACATAAAAAACAAGTGCTAATCAATTATGAAGATTATTTGTACACAGACTGTGTTTTTCTACTACTGTCAGTTGGTTTTGCTAGAAATGTTTTATATCATGAAGTGTTCTTGCCATATTGGTTAAGTTCCTTAAGGTGATTCAGAAATCATCAAATTTTTGTGAAGACCATCAGACTGGCTGTATATTATTCATGTAAATCAAGTTTCATTACATTTTCACTAACTCATCAATTCCCATTTCAAGATCATTTCATTTCTAACCAAAAAATAGAGTGTATATTCAAGTATTTTATTTAGATTCATTTATGATTTTAAATGCATCATACAATTATAATGAATCATAGAAATGAGACAAGTCATATAGTCAGATAAAATTGTTTTACGCTATTTGAGTGTCTTTATAGATGGTATGAATTTTAAGTCACAGTCAAAGGGAGGTAATTTACATTGAAACCATTTTCAAAAAATGAATTATCTCCCTTTGACAATTGGGAATTTGATATGAAATTATTATGTGATTGAAAAAAACATGTCCCTGATCAAGTAATGTCTTTGTGTACAATCTTTGTTGTTTTTTTATGTTTGAAGTGTAATTTATATATAAAATGAATACTTTGTTGTTATTGAAATGTTTGTTGTTGTGTATATCATTTGTATATTGTACATTGAACAAAAATGTTGTTTTTTTATATTCAGGGATCAAGAATTCCATTTTGATCAAAATCTATATATATATTTATATGCTACATAAAATATGAAAAAATGAAATATTAAAAAACATTAAAATTGCTTTGAAATGAACTTACCGGTATTGTTTTTGTTATTATCCATGTCTCAGTGTCACTTCTTTTTCTCTTCAATCATATAACAAATAAAATAACTACTATTTTCCAAAATATTTTTTAAAAAAACCCTATTGATCTTGTGAGTTTTAATCATTAGCTTTTATGAGCATAAGCTCCAAATCCTCATCACAAAAACTAAAAAGGAGCATAAGATTAATTAATGTGCAAAAATAATTATTTGTGCTCAAGAGTCAGAGTAAACAGTTACAACTCACAGCCTCATGTGGGTACTTTTTGGACATAGAAATCAAGGGTTTAGTGCAAAGTGGTCGTAACTCAATATAAGAAAAGTGAGTTATGACCCTGTTGTGCTAAACCTGCGAAATGTAAGTTATTTTATGTGCTATTTGAAATTTTTTGCTTTGTTTTTGGCTGCTGCAAGACTTCGACAAAAATAAATAGTCAACAATCTAAAGATCATATGACCCTACACCCTGGTTTCACCAGCAAGCTTATCATATACCTAATATAAAACTGGCTAGCTACCATCAGTCTAACTCATGTTGCAATTTCATGTTGAATACTTCTTTGAAAGAGCAAGGATCTATGTATAGACCACACATGATTAGACAAGTATACATGTACTTATTGTATATTCAAAAACAAAACATTAAATGGATTGAAATAGAACAGTGTTTCATCACCTCATTATCAAATCTTATATTGACGACTGAAGAATAAAACTGAAAAAGTGGTCCCAGGTTTGATGCATGGATGGAGCATGTATACTTTTTTTGAGCTTGGACATGAAAAAATTCTATCATTCCTCCTCCTACCACTGATTCTACATAATGTAGGGCAGTTGTCAGTTACTGATGGAAGTATGTAATGTGCCTAGGAACTGGTTAACAGGAATGGTGAGTAGGTTGACTGATCATGGTGCTTTGACGTATGCAGTGTGTTTCTATGGGGTTAAACCCAACCAAAAACAGGAATAAAACTGGTAAGTGAACATGATTTTACAACCATTCTTTTTAATTCAATCACATTTGTTATGGCCCCTTCAATTTTTCCTCTGTTGGCAGAAGTCTTTAATAGATACATAGCATGTAAAACACAATGTGGACTAAAGTTTCATTTAAAAAGTACTATATTGTTAAATTTCATTCAACTATCAGTGACAAATACTTTATTAACCCTGCTGATATAAATACTCATTACAGTACTTCTGTACTAACTATTCATAAAAATAGATATCTGTATTTATGTATGGGGATTTTCAAACAAGTATCGAGTATTAAGGGGTAAATGTATGCAACACTGACAGTTTAATAAAATTTAACAATTCGACCTAATAAAACAATATTATTAAACAGTTATTAAGTCGAATTTATTCATTCATTTAAATTGTGTAAATAACATGATGAATCACTTAATGCCAGTAGATCTACAAGTTTATTTTATACATAGAAACATGCATGAACAAACAAACAAACATGATATCAGAGACATAGATTATCTATGTCTCTGATGATATGCATAATTATGTGACGTAAAATTTTTCATAATGACCGTCAATCAAAGAGAGACAACTCGTGTACACTTATTTTTTGTAAATTGAGTTATTTCCCTTGAAATTCTCCTTATCGACATGAACAGCATCTTGTGTCGAAAAATAAAACCAAAGTCCTGAAATAAAAGAATGGCTCAGTTAACAATTATATTTGTTTTGCTTATTGTTGCAGATGTACAAATTTTATGACATTATTCAACGTGTCTTTCTGCATTGTAAATACAGTGGAAATACTTTGTACAAAGGAGCAAGGACCCTTGAAAGGAATTATGAGGGAAACAGATCAAATTGAGTACATTGTAGTCGACGAGCTATGGACAAATTGTATCCCATACTTAAAATGGACAAACATGTAAAATTGGCAGTAAATTCAAATAAGGTAGATGGATTTTGGAGAACATAAAATATTTTCTTGGGCAACAAGTTTATAACATGTCCTTAAATTTATTCAAAGTTTCCATATCAGTGAAAAGAAAATACTCTTTCAAATGTCAATCATTATTTACAATCTATATCAAAATTTATGAAATTACGAATAATTCATCTCAATTTATACAAATATATTAGAAAACATGCACCAAAAGATTTAATACATGTTTTGTAATATGGTAAGTAGACTCCACATAATTATATCACGTCACGTGACTAATTCTGTTGTTTTTATGGAGCCCCTTGAGTAACTCAAGAAAACTTTTTTCAATGGGCTGCTCAATTATGCATTCCTTGGTTATACGATCTAAATTTAAAAAAAGAGAGGTTTACAGTCTTCTTTAATGTTCAACCAACTTAACAAGTTTTATGATAAACCCTGATCACGGACATCATCTTCAAGCAGGTGACCCCGCTTACAGCACGCATTTACACCTAGATGGAGTGGAACAACTGTAGGTAAATATCTTAATTATTATTTTAAGACAAACTGACCTATATGTTGCAAGAAATATACAATAAAAGTCTCAAAAATGCACTATAAGTGTCTATACTGTGACATACGGGGTAGACATTTACTACAAGAAACACCATCATTTGTAGTCGTATGTCAATGTGCACTAAAATTGTCATTTTCAGAACACTACTTTCCTGCTTTCAAAAATATTACAATTTTGATAGTTTTAGAAAAAGGTAATCTTTTAGTTGAAATCTGTGAATGAGTACCTTTAAAGTATACAGACGACCCAATGCTGATTCTATATCAAGTTATTATTCCAGGTTGTCTTAACAAAAAAAAAGAATTGTGATATCTAACCTGTCTCTATGTATATCAAGTTTTTCATAAACAAATTTAGCTATTTTTTCAGATATATCCACTTTGGTTGTTTTATTTACTTTATCAGAGTTATGATGTATGTCAAAGTTCATAGCTTCTATGTTGTTACCATCTCTCATTATCATCACTTTTGTATGAAGTTCTATCACTATGTTCTGTAATTACATACGTGTATAAATTTCGGGACATTTCGGTATTTTCCGTATTCTGTATATAATGTATAACATTCAGGATATATCGATATTTTCCGTAAATATTTAAACATCCGAATCTTTCCGACTTTTTTTCGTAAATTGGTCAAAAAGTTTCATGTAAGGACAAATAAAGAACGGTTAACATATTAAAACACGTTCTGTAAATAATAAAATTAAATTCGGAACTACCTCGGCGATCTTCTACGCAGATAAACCTCGGATATCATAAGGTGAAAAAGTAGATCTAGCTGTATTTGGTTTCTGTGGTAATATAGTCTGAACTACACAGACGTACGACGTTGGAGACATTGTATTGATGAAATGATGTGATAAAGCGTGTTACAATGTTATTATTTAATCTTGGCATGAAAATTACAGTCGCCGGACCTCATAACCTGGTTGTATTCCTACTACGTCTGATTTCCGAGGTATATCTTCGTAGATGATCGCCGAGGCAGTTCCGAATGACAAAACCATTTTCTTAGTAGTTACAGACGTGTACGCAACATTACTTAATAATGAGACCACTCGAATGTCATTCTCGTACCCCGAGATTATCAAGATTCTCCATCTAATAGTATCGAGAATCTTGATAGCCTCTGGGTACGAGAATGCTTGAATGTCTGAGTGAGCACGTGCGTCAATTTAGAAAACAACAATGGTATTGAAATAAAAACAGACATTTTTCTAAATTTAGCATTCAAAATGTGACCCGCAAAAAAGCATGGTCCAAATCGAAGTTATACTTTAATTCATTTTAAGTCCATAAATGAATACATGCATACCACGTCACCATAAAGGCTATTTTGGAAGAAGGAAGATTATTATGCAATTGCTATTGTTATATTTTGTTGAAAGTGGAACTTCAGGGATTATCAGAGTCGGTCGTTAATTAGATTATGAAACATCAATTTAGAATCGACTTCTAATATTTAAGATAACTTTTTATGGTGACCTGGGCCATAGAATCCCAATATTACCTTAGAAGGAACATCTAGAATTTTTGATAAAAACTCCGCACATGCTACAAGAAATACTTCTGAATTCGACATTCGATGAAGATTTGTCTTAATTACAACTAGTAGTCGCTTCATTGTGCAGCCTGAAGTAATTATATGAAAATTAAACATATGGAATTATAATACAAATGTATATAAAATATATGTACAGGTACATTTTGTATATATTTGTAAAAAGAGCACACATATGGAGATTGTATTCATACCAGAAGCATTTTTGACAGAATTACTACGGTGTTCAATGTTTGAATATTACGATATCACTAAAATTGCAAATTTTTATGGACATTGGTAGTTCTCCAGCATGACTATTTTTAAGTTGACCATTCCAGGATACTGTTTTCTTAAAGATTTAATGAGGTGGCTGACTCATTGTAAAGGGGGGTTAGTTTAGAACGTTGATCGACTAGAAAAACTGTAAATGGTCCAGATTGAATAAAAATTCTTATAGTTATGTTGCCTCACCTGATGTTTAACTAAACAAGAAGAGTTAACTTCGATTTATGACCTCATCACAGGAGTACTGCCTTAGTGGAAACGGGGCGAATCAGATCTTAGTTTTATACACTAATTGAACGAATGCAGAAAGAATGTGAAAACCTTTACAATTTTGAACGATAACTACTGGTCATTGAATTCAACTTTAGGCAGGTTATCCCTCTCAGTTCCCATTAACATTTGTTGTGGTCGTGGAGTGGAGGTAAATTTTATGCTCAAGGAAATTAGCAGTGTCCCATGCCCCTAGTTAGGTTCGAACCCCAACGACCTCTCGAATTTGAATCAGGCACTTCCGACTTTTTATGTGGTGAGCTTTTTACTGCTAGGTCATCGTGGAACTCACTTTTTTACCATTTAAATCTACACATATGTTAGAATAAAGTCATATTGCTATTAGTAGGTCGATTATTAATCCTAGATTCATGCTACGATTCAATGAATATTTAACACACTAAGTGGTCAGTGAAAAGTTCGTAATCTACAGCTGCGCATATTATAAAATTGGCTAGATCCCCAAATCTCAGATAAAACAACTTGCCACAGATTAAACATTGAATTAAATTAGACACAAATGTTAGTAAAATCTCGGTTAATGACTAGAATGGCACATTTATGATCGTGTTGACTTTGACTTGCTATATACATGTATAAAAATGTAGGACAGATTTGACAAACTTTGTATATGGACTGGAAGCTTGTATCTTAGCTTAAATAAACTTACGACAAAATTGAACGCAAGTTCGGCATTTTATGATTTTCTCACAAAAGTTCAACATTAAATACATTTTGAAGTGTGTTATTTAAGTAGGACGTTTAAAATAAAATAGTGTTGTGTTTATTTTACGCCTATTTTTGGAATGAGTAAGTTTGTTGATTGCTTAATTAAACTCATTTCAGATATTTGTCACGTGACAAAGAAAAAATGTTTTTTTGGGGTTTTTTAACGTCGCATTATACACATATATTGGTCATATACACGACGGCCAGCTTACCCTACTATAGGTTTCCTATACACTTTTCTATCAACAGTACATGTACTAACTTACCCTACCACGAAGCCGACAACTCATGTATATAGGGTATGACCTGCCGCGACCGGGTTTCGAATCCGCGATCTCCGAATTCGAAGTCAGACATGCTAACCACTAGGCCACGGCCGCGGCCCAAATGGTATACAGTATTTTAAAATATCTAAAACGTCTTCCACAAAACTGCACTTTAATATTTGACAATACAAATTGCAACTTGTTTTGGCCGAGCCATACTATAAAAGATTATTGTCTAAGTTTTATGCTTAAGCACTTTCACCAACTTTACAAAAACACCCCTAAGTCATCGGGGTACTAGTATCTTTGTATCAATCTCCCTGGAGAGTCTTATATTCCGATTAGTACAGACAACAAATCGGTGCAACAGAATTATACCACCCTTGCAATAGAAGGCTAATTTCTTGCTTAAGGAAATTGCTAGTACCCTACGTGTGTTTCGATTCGGGACATCTAGATCCTTAACCGCGCGTCCTACCCCTGAACTACTGTAATACAAGGATAGTTATAACTTGTTAGCTATGCTTCACTCAAAACTTCAAAATAGAGCGGGAGGACTATACAATGTATTAAAATTTATATGGAGACTGCCTCGAATCCTCAATGCAAAATGCAATGAAGTATACATGTAGTCTTAAAACTTGTAGCCACCCTGTTATGTTTTAGTTTTGAAGTGGGATAAAATCACTGGAACCTCTCCGTTTTTAGAACCATAAGTTGCTTCTTAGTCTTCCTAGACTAGTAAATAATCTCAACAATCATTGATTTGTTGATAACCTATAGTTATAAGCTTAGACAAAATGGTTCAAGTACAATGGACCATTTTCAGATACATATATACATTATTATGTATAATGAGTCCATGCATGTATACATTGTAAAGGTAAAACCTATACCAAGAAATAAAAAAACACATAAAAATCAAAGAACAAACCTTAGAAAAACTGAATAAAAATAGAATAAAATCCAATTTCGATTTTTAAAATCCGTTTTAATCAGCACAGTGTGAATTCAAACTCCACATTCGACTTCCACAATCTAATTCACTCTCTTTCTTAATAAACAAATCATAGCATAATCGCACTTGTATTATGAAAAATAAAAATGTATTTACAAATGTATTAAGACCAAAAGAGCTCCGTGACGTGCCACATCGAACAGAAATTATCCAAATAGAAACATTTAATAGATATTCTATGAGTTCTATACATAAACAAGCCACACAAAAGTTTTTATCAAACTTATACCATTAATCAAAGTTTATTCAATAGTAATGTTACTTTCTATTTTAAAATTCTCGATCAATAATAATTTATGTAATGCCTTTACTTATAGTAAATTACGTATTTTAAAATAAGCTATGATGTAGTTATTTATGCTACATGTATTCTATTTTAGCTCGATTGTGAAACAAGTTCTTACAACTTAGATTAATCACTGTCGAGTCTGCTTCCTGGTTCCCCAGTACTGAGCTAGTAGGATAAAGTTTCTTACTCAAGGAAACAACGGTGTAGATTTTGGATGGGATTCGAACTAACATGGAGCTAGCTACCCAATGGTTACCAGTCGTTTTGAGTAAAATGACAGTAAGTTTTTGAAGGTGATTAATTAATTAATGAAGTAATGTTAAGATTACTGAACTTTTTGTGGTATAGAATATTGCTATACTGATTTTGAATTAGAAGCTTTGCTGCGTGTTCAGTAACGACTATTAGCGAACGTTACGGGTACGGGACAACTCAACCCGAAGACAACTCAACCCGTGTATGACTAAACTCAAAGTTGGACAACTCAATCCGTTGGTAGGGGGGATTTAGTTGTCTTAGGTTGAGTTGTCTTTGGGTCGAGTTGTTCCGATCCTAACGTTACGGAACGTTTTGGAACGTTCGGGGTAATTGAACAAGCACCTGTTAAGACAATGATAAAATATTTCAAACAGTTCAAGCCGAGTCTGAGATTTAACCGACAAAATAGGGACTAGTAGAGCAAAGTTTCTTTTTTAACAATTGCACAACATTCACATGTATGTGCATTAAATCGACTTTGGTACATGTTTTCCAATCTTTCTACAAGCCCAACGCTCAGATATCCGTGAAAATAATGCAGAATCCACTATTTGTGAGGCGAAGATGATCCGGACTCCATCTAAACTCTTCAAAATCGGCGCATAGCTCAAACTATGTCGTTACTACCAAAATTTAACTTTTTGTGAGTCAACTTCAGAAATTCAGAGGTGCCATCTTTTTTTGTTTAAATAATGAGGGAATTTTGTCAGTTAACTTTCCTTGATAAAATCTGAAACAATCCAATTGGTAAGTAGGTCCTATTTGTTGGAATCCTCGGATTTCATCATTGAAGTTATATGTTAGGACAATAAAATATTTCATCTTATATCTTTCTTGTAAGTCAAGCTGTTAATAGGAGTGATAAAATTTTGATAGTTATTTAACCTAACAAAACCCGGGTCGATAGCGCAGTTGGTAGCGCGCCGGGATTTGGAATCTCGTGCCCGAGGGGGTGCGGATTCGAATCCCACCCGGGGAGGTTATACCTTTCCATGAAAATTTGACAATAATGTCGATTTTCCTCCATTGATTAGTTATATGGAGAAGTTTCCGGCCTTGTGGAAGGGTAGGTGAGTACTGGTTATAGACAATGGTCCAGGAAAGCTAGGTTAGGTGCGCTGGACGCCGCAAAATGACCCAAGATTGTGTTGACACGGCGTTAACTCCAATAAATAAATAAAACCCTTTCATTTGATTTTAACAAATGTAACCTATTTCTTCTGTTAACCCCACCATCTTCAGTTCGTACCATGTAAAATCTACTATTGACATTTTTAGACACAACTGCAGGTTTCCAAGTATTACCTTGCCTAATTCTTATATCTTCACCTATTTGGAGAGCTCGTGCTGATCTATCATGATAGGACTTTGACATAACATTGATAGCTTGGATTTTCTGCCTCGGTTGATGCAAACATGGAAACTTTTGGTTCAAGTTGGGTTTTTGTAACAGGTAAAATTGATCTTAACTGTCTTGACATGAGAAGTTGGCTTGGAGTATTCCCACAGGGTAATTTACTGTTTCTATATTCTAAAATTGCCATGTATATGTCAGTATTAGATTGCTGGGATTTGGTAAGTCAGTTTTTGCACACCGATACATATTTCTCGGCTAAACCATTACTTTGGCTATGGGTTGGACTGGACGTTAGATATGGATAAAATCCCATTCTTTTGCAAAGTCGGCAAAGCTTTGACATGAGTAATAACTGGCATTGTCAGATATACAGACTTCAGGAATTCAATGTCTACTAAAGAAACTTTTCAGCTTCTGTATGATAACCTTTGCTTTAGTACTTGAAATCTGACTCAATTCAAAATACAGAGAGTAGTAGTCTACAAGTACAATGAAATCATTGCCTTGCCATGTGAAAACATCTGTCGCTACTGTTTGCCATGGTCTATCTGGGACAGGTGTAGAAATCATTGGCTCTTTCATATTTTGGGGTCTATGTTCAAGACATATTGGACAATTAAGAACTCTTTGCTTAATGTCATCAAACATTTTAGACCAGAACAGTACATCTTTGGTTCTTTGTGTACATTTTTCTAGTCCTAAATGAGTATTGTCATGAATCTTATCTAACACCATATTCCTTAACTCTTTAGAAATAAACACATTTGACCCTTTAAGAATAATGCCTTGTTCAACAGATAATTTGTCTCTAAAATTCCAGAATTCTAGAACAGTTGGATTACAGTCCGTACGTTTGTCGGGCCATCCGTCTAGTATTGTCTGTTAAGGCGTCTGTGCTTGTAAATCAGATTCCGTAGCATTTAGAGTCTGTGTCATTTTTTTGATCACTGATGGGTAAGTTAGACATCACAGTGTGTACATGTATATCCATGTCTACGCATAGATCTGGACCATTGTCAGGAATATACTTTCTATTTAAGGCGTCAGCTAGTTTGTTGTCACATCCTTTGTATATTGATATATGTGACATTCAAGTCATATTTCTGCAATTTTAACAACATACGTCGTAGTCGCACAGGTGCACTATGGAGGCTCTTTTTGAATATACTCTCCAAAGGACGGTGATCAGTTTGCACATTGACGCGGTGTCCATATATGTAGTCGTGGTAACGGTTCGCTGCATGTATTAAAACGAATATTTTCATTTTTTTTAAATGCATTATTTTGGCATGTCATAACATTGTAAACCTATTTTAGTTTATATGTCCTTAGGTATTGAACGCGACAGTCACTTTTGATATTTATCATTATTATCACCTTATTTTTTAACTAATAGTTTTAGGCATTTTAAGATGTGTCAGTATGTCATAACTAGATTTACTATGCTGATTGCACCTGTCTTCCGGTAGTTTATTGTCAAACTTCTAAGTAATTATTTTGATTATCTAAATGTTTATCAGCTAATGAAATTGTTTATTGTTCTGATTATGCTATATAAGACCAACCACATTTTAGTTAAGGAAGAAAGTATCATTTGTTGATCTGTGTGTTATATGCTCTTTGTGACTTAGTACTCTAGTAAATATTGGTTTATTGCGAACTTTAATAACTTTGTGAAAATTGTTACTTTATTATTAATGGATTAAATTGTAAAATTACTGAACTACTTTGTGTGATCTATGAACTCTTACTTATAAATATTGAGAACGACTCACCGCAGCGTCGAAACGAACATTACGAGCGATAGAGATACTTTTTTTTATCATCGTATTAACTGGCGGAGAAACCGGGTAATTCCAACCTCTACAGTCAAGCGAGGAACTTTATAAAATTCCCAGTCTTCGATAGAACAATTATGAGCGCTTCAAGATTTATAAGAAATATGCCGTCAACTGTCATGGGCAGAGACTATACCGGTCATGGACGCTATTATTCCTTTGTGAAACGTGAAATTCCCAATCAACCTATGTGGAAAAGAAACGAAGAAAACAAGTGTGGACGTTGTGGTGAGTGTAAAAACTTTAGACATTTTTGCAAGGCTCTAAACAGGAAATGCTACAAATGTGGACGTTATGGACATTACGCGGATCTGTGCAAATCGAGGAATTCCAAACCAAATATAATGATAAATAAAGTTCGAAGTGTGTGTCGGAAAAATCAAGAAACGAAAAATGCTTTCTCACAAACTGTGTGTCTGAATAATGATGAAATCAAATTAACAACAACATCCGTACAGGTTAATACTGATCCTGAAGATTATGATCAAATACAGGAATTAAAAGTGGAGAACAAAGCCCTTAGAATTGATAAATCAACACAAGAAAAACGAATATCTGACCTAGAAATTGAAATAAGTGGTCTGAAAACAAAACTGAACGAAATACCGAATACTACAGGCAAAACATCTGAACAAAATAAAGACGAGAAACAAGATATTTTCAGTCGAGTGATAAAAGCGGCAGTAATAGAACAAAGTAGAATTTCGACTATCTTATGTGAAACAGCTCTTAAAAATGCATCGTACTCACTCCATAAAAAAGAAAAACTTTACTTGCAGAAATTTTATTGCCAAGTTTGCGGTAGTGGCAAGTATCATGACCCAGAATTCTGTAATGCTAATAGACTTGGTGGCCGTACATGTGTTCTTTGTGATGACAAACATTTTAGTGTGTTGTGTCCTCTTATACCAAATTATTTCTAATTGTGAAGGAAATTTTGATCGAAATCAATACAGTTTATTTTAACTTTGTGGAACAAAGATTTTTGTAGTGGAGGGAAATTATTAAAACGAATATTTTCATTTTTTTTAAATGCATTATTTTGGCATGTCATAACATTGTAAACCTATTTTAGTTTATATGTCCTTAGGTATTGAACGCGACAGTCACTTTTGATATTTATCATTATTATCACCTTATTTTTTAACTAATAGTTTTAGGCATTTTAAGATGTGTCAGTATGTCATAACTAGATTTACTATGCTGATTGCACCTGTCTTCCGGTAGTTTATTGTCAAACTTCTAAGTAATTATTTTGATTATCTAAATGTTTATCAGCTAATGAAATTGTTTATTGTTCTGATTATGCTATATAAGACCAACCACATTTTAGTTAAGGAAGAAAGTATCATTTGTTGATCTGTGTGTTATATGCTCTTTGTGACTTAGTACTCTAGTAAATATTGGTTTATTGCGAACTTTAATAACTTTGTGAAAATTGTTACTTTATTATTAATGGATTAAATTGTAAAATTACTGAACTACTTTGTGTGATCTATGAACTCTTACTTATAAATATTGAGAACGACTCACCGCAGCGTCGAAACGAACATTACGAGCGATAGAGATACTTTTTTTATCATCGTATTACATGTACCAGACTGAGGAGTTCTAACTCTATGACGGCATAGTTTCGCTCGCTTGGACTCAAACTTTTGGATGCGAAGCACACGGGTTTGCCATCTTGGAGCAGATCCAAGGCTTTGCTTAGACGCGTCACACTGTATTGTTATCTCCCTTTTGTCGGGTCAAAATAAGCTAGAACTTGACCTGGGCTTTGCGTAATTAGGTCTTTTATTTTCTAGGATGCTTCTTCTTGAGGTTTATCCCAAGACAACTGAACGTCTTTGTCAGTAGAGCCCAAAGCGGCAATGTCAATTCGGCCATACTTGGACAAAATTTCTGCAAATAGCAGAACATGCCTAATACTGTCTTCAGTTCTGTCTTTGATGTAGGGGGTGGCATGTCTCGTACTGTCGTTACTTTAGATGGGTCCATTTTAAGTCCGTCGGAAGTCAAAAATGTCCAAAGAATGCTATCTCAGACATTCCTACGTCCATCTTGTATGGGTTCAATTTTATACCCATCTGACGACATATTGTCATTAGTCTATCAAAATTCTGGTCATGGGAATATTTGTCTTTCCCGTACACTATATTTTTATCGTAACATATAGTCTTAATTTTGAGTGAAATAGGTCTTGACAACACAGAAGACCAAAGGGTAATCTTAGGAATCTAAATCGTCCAAACGGGGAATTGAACGTTGTCAAAATTAAAGACTTTCTATTTAGTTTAGTTGACCAGTAGCCATTCCTAGCATCTAACTAAGAGAACACAGTAGCTCCAGTTAAGTCTGGTAGGATTTCATCAAGGGTTTTGGATGGATAATGGGGTTTATGAATGTTCTTATTCAAATCTCGGAGACCAAGACATACCCTTAAGGAACCCTTTCCTTTTTCTACGGAAACCAAACTAGAGACCAATGGTGTAGGCGAGGTAACTTTACCTATCACCTTTTTGTCAATCATGCTTTGTAACTCATTTTTCAGCTTATCCTGTACTGAAAAAGGTACTCGTCTAGGTGGTTGAACTACAGGTATTGCATTAGGTTTCAACTGTATGTTACATTCACCAGGTAGCTGACCTAGACCTTGGAATACATCTGAGTATTTAGACAAAACTTCCTCTTTGCTCAGGGGTGTATCAAGGCTATCTACTGAAATTTGAAATTTTGATCAAAATCATTGATAAACATGTTTTCAGACCTAAGTGTGGACTTGACTTTGTACTTACAACATGAAATCGTGCTTGTATTGCCTTTTTATGACCTGTGTTTCTAACACCTGTGATTGCTAAGGTGATTTGACCATCTACCTTTAGGCTTGAGCCATTATATGCTGCAAGGTTTTCCTTGACCTTTGTAGTGGTTTTTGTATGCCAAGGGATTGCCATACAGATATGGGAATTATGTTGACCTGGGAACCAGTATCAAGTTTGAATTTAACATTAGTTTCATAAGGACCAATTTTTAACATGGTGAAAACTTGATCTTGGGTAAGATTTGTGGATATAGTATCAACAATCCAGGATTAATCAAGATCTGAAATCAAATCACTTACTTCATTTATGGAATTTCCCTTAGATCTACACACGTTGGCAAAATGATTCTGCTTGTGACACTTTAAACAAACTTGTCCTTTTGCCGGGCATACATTTTCCGGTTTATGTAACGGGTTTCCACATTTTCCGCACATCGATTGTCTACCCATGGCTTGTGGTGGTCTCTTTTGTGGCTGCACTGTCGGTGGAAGCGGTCTCCACGCTTATTTGTGTGTAGTGTGGCGGACCCGCCCTGCTCTCTCTCTCTGTCTGACGGATCTGGGTCCTATTGTTCGTTATATCGGGTAATTTCTAGTTCAACTAGGTGCTAGCTTCTTTTTAACTAGCGGTTCGTCAGGATGACACCAGTGATTAACTTGTACGGGATAGTCACAGCCCGCTGAATATTGAGACAAATACTCTGATAAAATGTGAATATGAATTGCCTTCTGCAAATGCCTAACTCCAGCAACGTTCGATGCGTGCCGCTTCTTAAGGAACGTGCACACCGCAAAGGGTCAGAAATTCAAGGATTAAATGCGAGTTCAGGAACTCTGAGTTAAGGTCTAAATAATGAAAACACCTTGTTTGTTACTATATTTATTTTTGGAAGATGAAACCAAAAGCGAAAACTTCACAAAACAAGTATGACAAGAAAGGTGAAAGTAATCTTTAAAGCGACAACTAAGATAATAAAAGTAAGATTATAAAGCAAAAATTAACTTGAAAGCGAAAACTTTAAAAAACAAGTAAGATCAAAATAAGTAAGATAAAAGGCAAAAATGAACTAGAAGGCGAAAACGTTAAAAAGCAAGTAAGATCAGCATATCACTATCTACAAAAAGAGACTAACCTTGACAATATTACTTTAAAGATAAAAAAATGATATTATTTACATTTTCATGATCTATGCATCATTCTGATTAAAATGAACCTAGAGATATAGATGAATATTTATGTTAAGAGATATTGAAATTTATGACTTTGATGAATATTTGCTATAAAGTCTTAAAAATCAACATTTAAGCAAAACAAACTACATATTATTGATCTGTACTCTTTTCTGAATAAAATTAACCTATTGATGGCTATTCTACCTTAAGAAATAGTAAAAAAGTGATTTTGATGAATAAAATCATTAAATTGCTTATAAACTCTTAATAAACAATATTATTAAAAAAATAAGCGCATATTCATCTATAGATCATACCGATCAAAATAAACATTAGATAACATATCTTGAGAAACAGCGAAAATGTGATTTTGATGAGTTAAAATCATTTTGAAAGTTAAAATGCTAATAGCCTGTCAATTGGCAAAATCAAGCAAAATAACAATATGTATAAGCTCATTTAAATATAGTATTCTGGTTATCAAGGAAATAGCATCCTTAGATTTGCCTATAACCTTTTCAAAAATTATGGTAGAGAATTCTAAAAACATTTAAATATTTAAACGTTATAAAATTAGTCTACAAAGTCACTATTTTCTATATAATTTATCCTATCAGTACCATAAATCTACAATATATTTACCCCTCTAGGTGCCTATTTGTATTACATAACATTTGGGTGGAACAAAGATACCCTGGTGAGCTCCAATTGACTTAGACATTGGTTGATATAACTTGTAGTGTCTCCTACCCACAGCACTAAGTAGTTACCCTTCTCTTCCTCTGGTTTCTTTTTCAGAGGCTCGCCAAACATAAATTGACAATGGGTCTTGAATCCTTTCTAGGACCCTGCTAGGTCTCTAGCATGCCAATCCATTTTAGGCGTTGTAGTATTTAATTCCATATTTTATGTGAATTGTCACTAAACTTTGCTAAAATTGAATTGTTAATGTAACTTAAATTACATGTATATTATATATCTACTGGATTTTAACAAATTATGAATCCATTTTATTTTAACAGTTTGTTTTTACTTTTGACACTATGTTGACATGATGGGCTTGTTCATGTCAAATACTAATAATAAGTAACGATGATACATGTATTTTAAGTACATGTTTAATGTTCAAAGACTAGATGATAAGTGTATGAGTATTATAGAGAGCATGCGTAAATGTATATAAAATATATTATGTTACAGTACAGTACATGTTCTTTAACTCTGTATCAATATTAAACAAGTAAGAGTGCTGGAGTTATTTCTCATAATGGAACAGTGAGGGTATTACTTTATTGCGTTTTCCGATAATAAAATAAACAAGAGCTCCGCTGGGCGGGGCATTATACGCCCGTGTGCAGACCATGCTGTGTTCTATCTCATATGAAGTCCCTGTGACCTTGACCAATGACCCCAGAATAGGTCCCATCCTTAACTGGAGGGCTATCCAAAGCAAAGATTTTGAGTACCTAGGTACAACCATGGTTGAGTTATCACCGGCACAAAGTTTTCCCATACAAACTTCCAAAGACCTTGACCCTGGGGCCTCAGAACCAAAAGTTCTCACCCTTGACCCAAAGAGTATTGATACATAAAATTTGGTGATCTTAGATAAAATTGGTTGTTGGACAAGGTTTTTCCTCATGATTTCCTTGTGACTTTGACATTTGACCCAGGGGCCTAAAACCAAAAGGGCATATGATAGACATTGAGGCTACCCCTAAATAAAATTCGGTTAACCTAGGTACAATCATTATTTAGTTATAGTATATATATTGTGCCCTTGACCTTTGACCCAGGATCTCCAAAACCTACAGGGCATATCCTTGACACATGGGCTACTCTAACATAAAATTTGTTGAACTTAGGTACATAAGTGGTTCAGTTATTGTCCGGACAAAGTTTTTCCATATGATGCCTCCGTGACCTTGACCTTTGAACTTGGGGCCCTTTTAACCTATAGGGCACAACCTTGAAACAAGGGCTTCCTTCACATAAAATTTTGTGAACCTAGGTTCTGGCGTTGTTGAGTTATTGTCCTGACAAGGTTTTTAAATATGATGACCCTGTGACCTTGACCTTTGACCCAGGGGCCCTAAAGCAAAGCGGGAACATCCTTAACACATGGGCTACTTTCACATAAAAATTTGGTGAACCTAGGTAGATTGGTTGTTCAGTTATTGTCCGTACAAGTTTTTTTTCCATATGATGCCCGTGTGACCTTGACCTTTGACCCAGGGGCCCCAAAACCAATAGGGAACATCTTTGACACATGGGCTACTCTTACATAAAATTTTGTGAACCTAGGTACAGTGGTTATTGAGTTATTGTCTGGACAAGTTTTACCTATTTTAAGTCCCAGTGACCTTGACCTTTGACCCTGGGGTCTCAAAATCAATAGGGAACCTCCTCCACCCAAGGGCTTTGAGGAACCTAGGTGCATTCTTTCTTAAGTTATCATCCGGACAAGCATTTGTCCACGGACAGACGGACAGACTGACAGGCGGACGGACGGACGGATGGACAGACGGACAGACGGACGACATCATAACATGATACGACCGTTTTTTCAAAACGGGCGTATAAAAAGATATGACTAAATGAAAAAAATCAATATGTCTAACGGTTGGAAAACGTCGAAAAAAACTTTTAAAGTTTTGTTTTTAGTAGTTTTTGCCGCTGAAATTAGACGTCCGTGTCCATGAAAGCAACGTCGAACACATTATATAATCTTGTGACACCTTTTGATTGTTAAAAATAATTATGTCGGTTGTAAAAAATGGTTATGTAATAAGAAATATAATAACTTGATAATAACATTGAAATAGCTAATTTGTTATATTACAACATATGTAATATTACAAATGATATCATGAATATACGATTAACAACAAAACGGTTGTAAATTTGAAATTGATGATAAACTGAGAAACAGTATATTTTCTTATTGATCACAGTTTCAATTTGGAAAAGTTAGAGCTATAGGATTAAGAGTCTTAAACCCTATGTTTAAGTCTGTTAAACTATGGGTTTAACAGTTAAAACTATAGTTTACTTAATTATTGACCATTTTGTTGTCTGTCAAAATAATGTTTCAGTTTTAATGCTAATATAGCAACTCCTTTTTTCTCTCCTCTATTTTCTATGAATTTCTGAAGACCAACTAATTTAGATTCTTTATAGGCATTCCTAAGATCGTCAAGAGAAACCCCGCTTCTAGCCAGCCTGGTTATTTTCGCTTTAAACCTGTGACTGAGGTTGTTTTCAAGAAAGATTGAATATGAAGGTAGACATTTTTTCTTGTTTCCAAGCTCCCGTAAATTGTTTTGGACTGATTCAACATCAAATGCTTGGCTAGCTAAACGTTTGAATGTAGATAGGTTTTGCTTTAACAAGCCAGATAATGCCCGGCAATCTTCCAACGCATCATGTGCTTTGAAATCTTCATTCATTATATCCTTTACAAGGACTTCAAGTTTAAAACTTCTTTTTTCTATTTTTCTATTAGGGTATAGTTTCTTAAAATATATCAAACTGTCTGTAAACCAAAACTTGTCGTCTGGTATAGTAATAAGTCCCGTAGTTAAGTTTGATATAAGGAGCCGAGAATCAAACTTTGCATTGTGAGCAACAAGCAAAATCCGCCTATTGAAGGATTTTATCCAGTTAATAAATTTACTGAGGGCCTCTGTGGCATCCTGGCTGTCTACTCTTTGGTGATCTTTATACATTACTCCGTAACGGTAATTCAAACCTGTTATTTTTGCTGTTTTTTTTGGAATAGAACCACAGTTTGGTTTGACAAATCTATTAAAATTTTCTCCTGTAGTCAATCTTACAGCGGCTATCTGTATAATGCTACTATCTGAACCTGCAAAGTACATGTATTTGTTTAACAAGTTTAATGTGTCACGTTAGAAATAATTATACATATATAGTGTTTGTTACTGATACTTATAAGTCATTCTATTTGGCATCAAAGTGAAAGTTATCGGACCGAAGTCTAAAATGTAGTTATTAGAACTTAAAGTAGTTACTGTTAAAATGTGTCACAGATTTCCTTTTTTATTTCATTAACTTGTAATAGTTAAATATCGATTTTAACGGTTACAAAAATACTCGTATTGTACGCTACTTGCTAGAAATGTAATGCAGTTGTTAAAAACCCCTAAACTATAAACAAGATAAAACGCCCATTTTTAAAATAAGTTAAAGTACTTGTTATTGTGCAATTAAATTCAACAATAATTGTATTTTATTTAACTTTTCGATTAAAGCTGCTAAGACTTAATAGATTATATTACCAAATCCAGTAGTTTCAAGATCAAAAACAACTGTGTCTTCCGGTGCAAATGTTGGTGAATTTACTTCAGCATTTTCACCGACTGGATTCCTATAAACATGAAATTTCAATAATAATCTTTCAACGAAAAAGCATAACACAACAATTACTTAAATATGGGGAATTATTATTTAATTCTCATTATCTCACAATACTGTTAACACCATTTTGAAACAGTGCCACAATATCTAGGGCTTATGTTTTCACTGGCGGATCCAGAGGAAGGCGGAACCGACAAACGTCCCCCCTAAAATTGCCCCCGCAATTTTCAGAAAAAAACAACAAAACTCAGAGACTTCCGGAGGGCTTCGAAACCCTGGACCCAGGAAAGAAACAACTATACTTTCGCAAGCTGTAAATTTACAAATTTATCGATGACTTAAAATTTGTATTATTCTATCATAAATTTGTCAATTTAATTTAACAACAGTACACAAATATTTCCAAATTGTCAAAATTACTTTGACGAAATAACGACAGTCATTTTTTTCGGTGACAAGTAGATTACTAATCATTACTAATCATTGTATGTGACGCGGGCATTTGGTTACGAGGAATCTTTTATAATATTCAAAATAGTCACAAAACGTCTGTAAATGGTATATTTCATTATATCCCAGCGATTGAATTCTCTTTAATCCTTTGTTTGGTTACAAATTTATACATATATTTGACATAACTAAGATGCAGTCGTGTCGGAATCTTTTCACACTCTTTGATGTTTTATTACACAGCAATGCCTTAGTTGCAATGTCTCAGTGTGTGAACATAGCATTAAATCGATTTAATTGTGTTCATAAAATTGTGCATAAATAATTATATTTTAATTATGCTTAAAACAAGAATTTTCTAGTTCTTAATTTGTCTGGTAAATAATTATGATCTAAAGGAAGTGGCCGATTAAAAAAATATGGGCAAATGCAGATAGCTAGTAAGCTTGTTCTTTTGTTTACTATAATACATTCACCTATTTTTCCAAAGTGCACTGTCTTTGAATTGTTTCTTTTAAATTAATTCTTTTTAGACAGTTTTAATTGATGACTTATCGGCGATTTTTTTGAAATGTCGGTGATTTTTAGTGAATTATTCAATTCCATTGTTATAAAAATATTGAGAATTTACACTCGAAAATTTAATATTTGACGTACATTTCCGTGTGTGTCTTTTTTAAAAAAAATCTGGAAATTTACAACAGATATTTTTATGTCATCATGTGGTGAATAAACCCTTAACTATTTGTAAATACTTGATTTTTGTTCAGTTTATCGCTTTTATGGTTGCAAGCTCACCTAACCAGGGATTGCTGAACCCTTGTTCATAACCAGTACACATCATTCGAAAAATTTTACCCTATATCATAGGTGGAGTAAAACAATCTGCTTCTTATTATGCAGCCCATTCTTAATATAAGTGAGTTTAATAGTCAACAGCAGTTAACTCAGACCCTTGAAAACTTTTAATGACCCTAAAAAATAAAAGTGTTGGTAAAAAATGACCCTCAGATTTTTGAAGATTGCAAAAACACTGAATGCAATCGTGTTTACCACTTTAACACATGATACATCATTGATTTAAAATCAGACTCAATTGAACAGTGACGCAGACTTAATGTCTGCATCAACTCTACACAGCTCTGGATACGTTACGTCATATTATGTTCCCCTGCTGTGTACAAATAATTCACACTACTGCTGGTGATAAGCACGTAAGACAGGGTAGAACATTTCATATTACATTATACCCCAAAATACTCAGACTCATTTTAAAAAGCTGTATTTTGCATATTCACCATATAAGGTTAAACACATTTTTATTTAAGAGGTGCGCAGATTCTAATTGCTTTCTTCTGTTTAATTTAAATTCTGTATAGTAACATGTTGCAGTTGTATCTTGTTAAGTCTATAGCATAATTAAGGTGAAGGTCGTCTGAGACCATACACACTTTATTTGCTCTGATGTTTTTGGATATTAATTCAAGTTAACAACAGAGTTTTGTGAATATTTTTGGATGTGCATGTTCATGAACACTTCAGCTAAGTGCATCTTTAATTATATTTTTATTTTTTCAATCATGGGTTTAGTTATTCTTAAAAACAATATTCAAAATTTTGATAATTTTTATCATCAAAAATCACACCTTTTACCAAATTCATGTTGTTCATTGAAATATGACCGTGACCAATTATTGGATTTAGGCTTAAATGTTTACAACAATCCTTGTTTATACAAAGTTGATACCGCTACTCTAAGTGTTATTAATTCACTCAAATTAGCTCCTTACCGGTCACAAAGAAAAAATAGATGTGTTGTGAAAAGTACAGTTAAAACCCCTCAGGGCATTAATAAAAACAACCTTATATACCCTAAAATATGTAACACTGTAAGTCAGATTAGTGAAAATGTGAATTGCTTGACTTTAAACTGTAGATCCGCTGTAAATAAAGATTTTGTAATAGGTCAATATTTGAGGGAAGAAAGAATAGATTTTGCCTTACTAACAGAAACTTGGTTTTCAGATGATAAAAAACATTTAATCGATACCTCTGATTTAAACCAAAATGGGTACAGATTAACAGTATCCAATAGACAAAATAAAGTCGGAGGGGGGATAGCTGTAGCCAGTCGCATTGCAA
Organism: Mactra quadrangularis; assembly: GCA_025267735.1. NCBI lineage: Eukaryota > Metazoa > Mollusca > Bivalvia > Venerida > Mactridae > Mactra > Mactra quadrangularis. The sequence goes on along the minus strand of CM046308.1, from coordinate 13,352,321 downwards.
TTGATATTAATAAAATTAAGAGCGGGAGTACAAGGAGCTTTGAATATGGTATATGGAAATTAATTTTCAAGAATATTGCCCTTCATTGTATTGGAATTTACAGACCCCCAGCATTAGCTACTGTTTCTCAGTTTGTAGAAGACTTCAATCAATTTATTGAAGATTTAATTCCTAACTACTCTAACCTGTTAATTATGGGCGACTTCAATTTACATCTTGAAGATAGATCCACGGCTGTGTCTGAATTTCTTAATTGTATCCATTCCTTTGGTTTAGAACAGCATGTAAATTTTAAAACACATATTGGTGGTAACATGTTAGATCTTGTACTTACTGAAGCAGTAAATGGTATCCATGTTAAGAAATGTGATCAGGGACCTTTTTTATCAGATCATTGTGTAGTTAAGGTACTTATAAATGTTGAAAAAGAAAATATTGTGAGCAAATCTGTTAAATTCCGCAATCTTAAAAAAATCAACCATGAAAATTTTGCTTCTGATTTGAAAGACATTACTATTGAGTGTGAAGATGTTGACTCTTATGTAAATATTTTGGAGTCAAAGCTTCAAACTACTCTTGACAAACATGCTCCTTTAGTAGAAAAAATTAAAATTCAAAGAACTCCAAAACCATGGTTTACTGATAATCTTGTCTTACTTAAAAGTTCAATGAGAAAACAAGAAAGATTATGGAGAAAATATGGAAAGCCTGAACAATTAGAAGCTTTCAAGATTATGCGCAACCGTTATCATAATGAACTAAATGAAGAAAAGGTCAAATCACTAAGTCAAAAAGTTCTTGATGCTAAAGGTGATACAAAACAATTGTATAAATTTGTTGCCGAAATGACTGGAGTAAGATCTGAGAATCCAATGCCGAAAGGCGATTCTGATCACTCCATAGCTGAAAATTTTGCTGATTATTTCTTAAATAAAATTTCAAAAATTAGGGAATCCTTGTCTCAATTCCCAACTTATTCACCGCAACAAAAGGATGTACCTAGTCTTGATCATTTTGATAATTTTACAATAGAAGAGGTCAGAGATCTTATAAGTGACTTGAATACCAAATCGTCTGAGTTAGACATATTGCCAACAAAAGTGCTAAAATGTTATCTAAAAGAGTTATTACCTCTAATTACTCATTTAATAAATATATCATTGAAACATGGTGTATTCCCTTCCAAGTGGAAAGAGGCAATTGTTAAGCCTCTTCTTAAGAAGGTGGGTATGGATCTGGAATATGCTAATTATAGACCAGTTAGCAATTTGTCCTTCTTATCTAAGGTAATAGAAAAGGCTGCCTTAAATAGATTGAATACTCATGTTGATAAAAATAATCTTCTTCCAAAAAATCAGTCTGCATATAGACGTTTTCACTCATGTGAGTCAGCCCTCCTTAGATTGGTAAATGATCTACTGTGTGGTATGGAGAAATTAGAGGTGACTGCATTAATAGCTATTGATCTGAGTGCTGCATTTGACACTGTTGATCATGATATTTTACTAGAAGTACTTAATAATCAATATGGACTACAGAATAGTACACTCCGCTGGATTGATTCATATCTTCGCCCACGGGCATGTCGAGTCAACGTCAATACTAGTTCATCATCTGTACGTTCATTAGATTGCAGTGTTCCACAAGGTAGTTGTTTAGGTCCGTGGCTATATCTAACTTATGCAGGGACCTTATTTGATGTTATACCATCTGATATATCAGTGCATGGTTTTGCTGATGACCACACTGCTAATAAAAGATTCTGTCCTAATAATCAGAATGAAGAAGCAAATGCCATTTCTGATCTTGAAGATTGTGCTCTAACAATAAATTCGTGGATGAATGAAAATAAATTAAAAATGAACAACTCAAAGACGGAGTTTATAATGTTTGGAAGCAGAGCACAGTTGAAAAAATGCTTAACCCAGTCAATCAATATTGCTGGTGAAACTGTAAAATCTGTGAAGACAATTCGCTATTTAGGGGCCTTTCTTGATGAAAACTTAAGCTTTAAAGATCACATCAAAACAAAAAGTAGAACTGCTATGTTCAACTATTTACGTATCAAAAGTATTAGAAAATATTTGGACAAAGAAGCAACAGAAACACTAGTCCTATCTTTGGTCATGTCCCACATTGATTACTGTAATCTAATCTTGTATGGAATCTCAAAATGTGATCTTAACAAATTGCAGCGAATTCAAAACATGTGTGCCAAACTGGTATTAAGGCTAAAAAAATCAGCCAGTTCAAAGGATGCTTTGTACTCACTGCACTGGTTACCAGTCAAGCAAGAATCAACTTTAAAATATGTACTTTCATGTACAACTGTTTTTCTGGAACTGCACCTGCATACCTGACTGAAATTCTTCAAAAGCCTGTACAAAGCAGATCTGGTCTTAGATCTGCAAAATCCAAAGACCTCAATTATTTGATACCAATAAATAAGAAAAAAAACATACAGTGACAGAAGCTTCAGTACAGTTGGTCCCATGCTATGGAATAAGCTACCAGATGATATCAAATTATCACCTACTTTGGATGTATTCAAAAAACAATTGAAAACTCATTATTTCTCTACTTTCTATGATCTATTCTAAAACTGACATGGCTTGCTAATGCCTCACCTTACAATTACGGTAAACATACTAAGTGATTGAGTGAGTGCATTGTGACATGGGAATGAGGATTGCCTCGCTCTCGGTCATTTAATACCTTGTTTCATATGACTGCAATGACAACCTAAATAAAATGTCCCTTTAAAGGTGATGTTTCGACACCTTTGGGGATGTATTAAGGGCCCTTTAAAGGTGATGTTTCGACACCTTTGGGGAATTGTCTGGTTAACAGTGGCATTATGTTACACTGTTCAGGACATGTCCGGTTAACAGTAGCATTATGTTATACTGTTCAGGACACCAATTTTCAATGTAAAATAAATAGAAATAAATAAGAAATTAGTGATAAAAAATGTAAACTTAGGCGGAATCATGAACTGTGAAGGATGTATGTCCAAAAAATATGAATTATAAAGGCTTTTTATTTATTTGTGTTATTGTATATACATATGTTTTTATGGTGGAGGGTTTTTACTTACATGTATTTATTATTATTTTCTTTATAACATTTTTGTACAACGCCATTGAATATGTAACATAGAAATAGGCGTTTAATCAAATGAAAAAGTTTAAAGTTTAAAGTTTATAATTTGCCTAGATGACAAGCCAGTATTTATGCACTCAAAGGTCAACAGATTTGGTCCATTATTATTTTATAGGGGTTCTGACTCTAAAATCTTCCTCATTCAGGATGACTTTAGTTCTCTGAGTGGTTGTTTGTTGTTTAGTCGGTCCCTTATTTTACAAATAATATGACTCTATTTATACCGCAAAAAGTCAACAGGACTGGTCCATTAATTTTTTACGTACATAGGCATTTACAATGTGTATGTAATTTTATATATGGGTCTGTTTGCCAATAGGGCTGACATTGATATAAAATTTTGTATCAATATATTGAAAGGTAAGTATCAGGGATGCATAGAAGTTATAGAGTCAGACAAGAAGTGTTATAGAGGCTGCTAGAACTCAAGTATATATATACAATTGAATATATATTGCCCTCATGATGTTATGAGTGATGTTAAAAGTTGTTTCAGACATAAAACAAACTAAAACAAACTGTATTTTCTTGTTTTGAATACTTAACAGAAAACACGAAAACTAAGACATGTACGTAAAAAAGAAAAAAAACGCAGGGATGTTAATAAAACGTCACCTTCATTTATGTTTTAGCTTTATAAAATGCTAGATTGTATCGATATTCCAAATTGGGAATCAATGTAGGATTGTCTGTCAAGAATCAGTGATACTTCGATATCGTGCTTTCGATGATGGCCTTATTTCCCAACAAAGACAGAAATTAAAGTAAATGGTTTTTTTTTTAAAAAGTTGGCATTTTATAGTCTAAGTTTCATGCTTATACACATTCTCCGACTGGTAATCTGGCTAGTGAAATCTATCTTTTTATCGATCTAGGGATACTTTTATTTCGCTTGGTGCAGCCAACATATTGGCGCAACAGATTCATATCACCCTATTAGGTCACCCAATTACAACTGGGTAAAGTGAAGCAATCATTGGTAATTTTTTTGCTCAAGGAAATTAGCAGTGCCCTTAGTGGGTTCCGAACGCCAGACCACTCATCGCCCAGCGCACCTCCTACCACTGGACTACTGCTCCATGATATACAATACCATGGGTAGATAATATGAGACTCCAACTTTTCTTAGTAAGGAAGTTCTGGACTCCTAGTAAAATCCTACTGAGAACCCTGAGTTCCTTATATATTAAGCCTAAAAAAAGACAAAATAATAAAAATGGCATTGCCCTGGTGACTGCCTTTCCGCTGCATTGAAACTCATATAAATGGTCTTAATTTGGTTAAAATCAATGGAATGGGTGTGAACTAAAATTGTAAGGCACATATGCATTATATCAGTATAAGTTTAGTATTTTTTCGGTAAAAATAAGTTTTAGACCTTTAAGTCTTACCTCACCTGTAAAGGTAGGATCACCATCCGTTGCTACGCCCAAATACTATGTTTAAGAAACGATATGAATTTTCTCCTTCTTTTTTTTCGACCACCCAGTGGACCTTTTTATAGAAAATTTTGTAAACCAAAAAATAAAAAAGGAGAGGCCTTATCTTTTATGTCATAAATGCTATGTATTTGTTATATTATGAATGTATTGGTATTTTTTATATTTATACAAATACTTCGTTATTCATACTCAACTGTGTTTGAATGTATTGTAGAATTCACATTCAATTTATTGAAGCGAAAAAGAAATTTTTCAGACGTGTCAGACAAAAAATAAAGTCGATATCAAAGGGGGGTATGCTTGTTATGACTCGTTCTTTTAAGGTTATATCGGAAGAACTTTGGCACATATCGTACTGCGTTTTTGTATTTGAACATGTTTACATATGTTCAATAAAATTACTTTTACAATACAAATATTTTTCTCCTTGACTACAACTTTGTTTGTTTGTTTGTGAACGTAACATGATTGAGGGCTCTCCCACATAATGAAAGTATGGGTTCATGTAAAACTATGAATTAATTTCAGTAGCGGAGTTCACACTGAAAGTAATGCAATGTGTGTTGCTGCATTCCGCGGCTAATCAAGAGGGTCATGGTGGCCCTAAAATGCTCCCTGGGTGCAAAAGTATTTTTGAAGAGACAGGGTCATTCGAACTATGACGGACGAAGTTTTTCAAATTTCAAATTTTGCATATGTAGGACCTCCGGGGCGGGGCCAATTTGAACCCAAGAAAATAATATAAACATTTTTGTTGAGGCCTACGAGAGGATGATACATGTTAAGAATCTGACTCTAGGCCTTGTGATTTTGGGCAAGAAAGCCCTTAAAGATGATTCATTCGGTTGATATGACAACCAGAGTTCTGCAAGGAATTAATTCCTGTAAACAACTTTAAAAGAGCTTATATCAGAAACACTCTTAGCAAGTTACGTCAGTTTTGGCCATTTGGCTCAGCGGGATAATTATGTTGTTTAAAGCAAAAGTAGACACCGCTCGACGCACAGACGCACGACGCACAAACGCATGACGGACACAGAACACGTAGTGCTCAGGTAAGTTAAACAACAGTCATATCAGGGTGGTCAGTCACTGTTACTGAATAGGCCTAGGTATCTATGATCCATAGTTCATACTCTCGCCAGTGACTGAAATTGTACTATTTGACTAAGACCCAATCTAACCCTAACCCTGGCGACAAATGTACATGTATACAGTTTTACCGTTTATTTCCTTATCATATCAGTACAAAGCAATTGACCCATTATTAACAAAATATTTACAGTAGATATACAAACTGGAAAAGACAAGGATAATAAGATATAAAATTATATAGTAGTTAGAGTGCTCCTTTATAGTATACAAGAGAACGTTGGACAAGCAGAAAAACATGTAAAATTAGGTCATTTTTCACGATAATTTTGGTCATTTTTTGAAAATGCCCAACATGTTTTAAATATTTGTGACTGTTTATTCATTCCCATTCTTATGCCAATAAAACGACATACGTAGTTGTAGGATGTCTACATTAACAATTGAATAATTTAGACACGAAACATCACAGAATAACTTTTCCAGATATTTTAGCGGCCATCTTGGACTCCATCTTGAATTTCACATAACCTTGCCTTGCCAGGGTACGACAATTTTAATGCCCCATTTCGAAAACTGCAATCAATGTAGAACAACATATATCAAAACTAGAGCATGCCCCGAAATTGAAAATAAACGGCCGCGGCTCTTGGACTATAGCGATCATACACTGTTTGAGTCGTTGACAGCGATAATTGTTTACATTCTTTGAGCTCGAAAGAGTTATGATAAATAATACACGCATTGTTTAAAATTATCTGTGGTACAAACAATAACCCTGCTTCTTTAAATACTCAATATTTGATCGCTAACCCTCGTACATAAATACGGGTATACAAATTTCTATCGATATTAGGTACATAAGTACTTTAGTGAGTGTTTATGTATAGGGATAATCGATATATATCGAGTATCTAAATCAGCAGGGTTAACGAATGCGCCACTGACAGTTGAATAAAATTTAACAATGTATTAGCCCCACGTTCCAGATTTCGGTACATCCCCGCTTCGTTGATTCGTTGTACGGGCAAAATAACGCTAGACATTGATAAATATTTGATAAAATTTAAATTAACTTACGTTTGTTGAGTTAAAAAACCCTGGTCATCGTCATCGATATTTATATTTAATATACTTTCTCCCAGTTCGTTGATTATGTCTTCTTTCTCATAACTATCACCACCGGTAGCCATCTTGTTTTGTTTTAATTTTACGATCAAAATACTTTAAACAGTTAGTTAACCGGTTCCGACACGCTATATAAACTTTTGCTGCACAATTCTAAATGGTAAAATAATCAGGTGCTCCTTGATATGAATTGAAAGAAAAACCATTAAGTGTTAATATGAGCTCATTATCATCGAATTTGATCAAAGATTACTTAAAAAATACGTGTGTATTACATAACATAACTCATGAGTGACCTAGTTCCGGTCTGTTGATTAGTCTCCGTCAGGGGGCGTCTCAAACTGTCAAATTGATTTGTACATGACTTCAAGTGACAGGCTAGCATATTATAAGGACTATAAACACCCATTAATGGAAGTTAGGTTTGTAAAAGAATGAATGGTTCCAATAAGCATAAGAGAATGGAGTTCTTCACGGACCACCATCACAGACTGCCAGACACAAGAGGAGTTTATGGCCACCTTCTCACTAAGTACTCATGATACTGACATGAATACAGGTTTACTTTTAAAATGTATTCACCACTGTCTTATTGGACATAAGCAGTTTATCCCGGGTATTGAAACACTTCAGCTATAGAACTGATTTGTAGCAAGAAAAAAAAGTGAGCATTAACAGTTTTATTGCAATATACAACTAACAAGATAAAAGCAAATGTATAAAACACACATTATTTGGTAACACGATTATAATTTGGTCATACCCTGACTATTAAAAACTGTTAAACATATTAAATAACATACAAGAAAACATATTTTAAAACATAAATATAAAAATAGCTTATCAATGCTATTTGCAAGTTAGATATATATTTTAAAGAGAAAAGACATACATTTGACAATAATCAATTTGATGCACTAATACGCAAGATGGGATTCAAAATCAATCATCATCTCTTTGAATGAATTTGCCAACTCTCTCAAGCATACAAGAAACAACAAAATAATGGACTATTGTACCAATATTCTTAGTCAAATAATTCAGTACTTAAGCTGATTGTTACAAGTAAAATGAATTATAGCGATTGTCAGGAAAGGAAGGCAGAAAATGAAACAACGGTGTCAATGGAGTTCAGAATCCAACAATTATTTAGGCCACAGCAAATTGAAGTGTGTTCTATGGATTTTTCTTGAAAATAATGGGACAAGCGAAGATTTTTCAATCTTGTTTCAGTTTTTATGTAGCGGTTTGAACAAATTTATGAGCGAGCAAGGAAATACAGATATTTTTTGTACAAACCATCAACATTAATCATGTTAATGTGCAAGTGAAACCATAGAACACATGATCAATTTCTTCTGGTCTTATGTAATGGCTGGACAGTGCACCCCCTAATGTAAAGTGCACCTTTTCGCAAAAATTCTTATGAAAAAAGTTATTGTAAGTCAAATTAATAATTAGCAGCTCAAATTCAGAAAGCTAATACACATAGGCTATAACAATAACATAATATCCTAAAGGTATACAATAGTCAACATAATTCAATAATATTTGGAATTGATTGCCCATAAAAAGGCAGTATTATTAATGTTTCTTGCTGTTGACTTACTATTATTTTTATCGTAATATTTCTTCAGAAAAACACCACAGTAGTCTAGAACAATCAATGAAACTAACCAACAATAACACATACAGGAATTCTGTTGCTTACAGTAACATGGTATAATTTCTGTGCATAGACAACACATTTTTGCACAATATTGGACAATGATATTCAGCAATGCTTACCTAGCATGAGCAGACTAAACATATGATTGTTGTGATTTCATGTAAATTAAATGTAAATCTACATTCATTTGTTGTTATATTTAGCCAAACTATCCTACCTAATAACCAGTGACTTTTTGCTGTCAAATAACAGTTTAAAGACCAACATATTATACACTACACTTGAGAATAATGAATGTATAGGTAGTTTGTTATAAACCTGGACCCCTAAAGAATTCAATTAGTCAATAACTATCGGATGGAATAGACTAAACTCTTGTTTATATATGTGATTATAAATAACAGTATTATTTATTCCTTTAAAATTATAAAGAATCTAAATACAATAAGGATAACTTGAAAAAATACTGTGTGCAAAAAAGTATTGTAGTTTTATAGATAATTACATTCTTTAGGGGTCCAGGTTTAACTTGCTCTACCTATAAATTCTTTAAAAATGACTTCAAGCATGAAATGTGGACTAAAATGTTCAGTAAATATCTAAGATGCACATTCAGGACAACAAAAATCACTTTCAGTATCAACTTCTGGACAACATTCTGTATGAAGCTAACTGTCACATTTATCACAGTTAACCCATGTTCTCACCAAGCCTAAGTCATTGTATTCCTTCCAGGACCCCCAACAACCAGAGCAAGTGGCATCTTCTTCATCATTTTCACAAATGCAGCAGCTTGGTAATTATTATTACCATTTTCAATGATGCAGCTGCCTTTACTGTAGGACTTTGAACAAGTTTGGAAAGCTTTTTCTTTCCCATAACAAAGGATCTGTGTATAAAGTGGTGTCAACTATATAAACCTGAAAAAATGAAATATTTAAATATTAAACAAATTAGTTTGAACAAAATATCATTGGAAAACAGTTGTACTGGATCATATTAATCAGTATTGAACATTTTTTTCATTCATCACATTTCATAGACCATTTAACCAGTTGTATACATTACTTTGAAATGCCCCCTAATTTGCACAACATACGCGTCGGAATTGGTTAATCATATACCCATCAATAGTGCTTAATAAATGCGTCTATGGTAAATGTAACGCTAAATCGAGTGATCGTGTAATAAAGGAAGAATTTCGGCACAATATAAGACCAAATTTACCTTCCTTACTTTATTTTTGTGGTAGATATGACGATATGAAAATGAAAGTTGTCCGATAAAGTTGATAACACGTGCGAACTCGGCGAAACGCTTGTTCGAAAATCCAAGCGTCTGTTAACATTGAGCGCTTCCATCAAAGTTGTAAACACGTCGTCTTGACGGAAAAGCAACAAGTTACATGACCACACATGAAAAGATTCAACATTGATTATATATTTATCGATATTTTATTGAAATAAAATGAAAATGTGTCGGAACCGGTTAAAAGTCGGAACCGGTTAACTAACTGTATATACAGGTGCTGGGTTAAAACATAGTGAAATAAGCTTATTGATATGCACAGCTGCAAGCCGCTCAGCAAAAGTCTTAAGGCTGGGGCTGGACTGTACATAATGGGGGAGGCCATTCCAATGTCTAATTGTTTGGGGGGGGGGAATGAGTTCATATGGTATTGGGTCCGGGATTGGGGAATTAGATAGTTCAGGTTTCGTGTAGGGATAAGATGGTTATGATCGACGCATACTAGGTTGGTGCGGATTTTATAGAAATAGATGAGAGAGACGTGTGCGCGTCTTTGTTTTAATGTTTGCCAGCGAAGGGAATTAATCATCTGGGTTACACTGCTTATATAGCTATAGTCATTGAAGATTAACCGTGCTGCAGATCTTTGAACTTTTTCAATTTTATAAGAGAGGAACTTTTGCCAGGGATGCCAGACTGTTGAGCAGTACTCAAGCTGTGGGCGAAGAAGATGTTATAGGCATTTTCTTTGACTTTTTTGTTTGTGGTCTTGACATTCCTTTTGATAAATTTTAGGGAGTAAGTGGCTTTGTAGGAAGTACTATTTATATGATCAGCCCAGGTTAGGTCCTTACTGATGGTAACACGTAGATATTTGGCGGTGTCAGTAGATTTTAGTTCCTTGTCATGCAGAGTGTATGGAAAAATGACAGGATTGTGCTTACGGGTGATTCTCAGTACCTCACACTTATCGGGATTAAATTCCATGGACCAGTCCCGCTTCCACTGTTCAAGGGCATGAAGATCATTCTGGAATATTTGTGCATCTGATGAGGACTTGACTGTGAGATAAACTATGGTGTCATCTGCGAACAGTCTGGCTTTGCTTTTGATAAAGTTTGTCAGGTCGTATATGTATGCTAGATAAAGGCAGAGGCCAAGAACAGAGCCTTGGGGGACACCCGACAGGACAGGTAGGGTGTCTGAAATGCAGCCTTCTTCAACTACTCTTTGAGATCGGTCCTTCAGGAATGAATTAATCTATTGTGTAACTAGAGGGTGGACACCTAGCTCATCAAGATCATGAGATCGGTCCTTCAGGAATGAATTAATCTATTGTGTAACTAGAGGGTGGACACCTAGCTCATCAAGTTTGAATATTAATTTAGAGTGATCAACCTTGTCGAATGCTTTGCTAAATCCATTACTATAATGTCTGTTTGTTTGCCTTTTTCAAGGTTGTCATAAACCTCTTGTGTGGAGCTGATCAGTTGTGATTCACAGCTATGCTTAAATCTGAAGCCGTGCTGGTACTGGCTTAGCAGGTTGTGGTTGTCAAAGTGCTGCATGATGTTTGAGACCAAGATATGTTCAAATAGTTTAGAAGCGATGCAAGTTAGTGAGATTGGCCGGTAGTTACTGGCCTTGGCCTTCGAGCCTTTCTTATATACTGGAGCTACAGTAGCACGTTTCCAATCTGGTGGAACAGAGCCCAGTTTCCAAGGACAATCTGAATATAGTGGTGAGGATGGGTGCTATCTCGTGATGTAGTTCTTTTAGAACCCTTGGAGAGATTTCATCTGGACCAGAGGCTTTATTAGGAAAGAGCCCCTGTAGGAGCTTATCAACACCCTCAACTGTGATGGTGATCATGGACATTTTGGGTGCCGAGCTGTTGGCAGTAGCTCTTTTACAGAGCTGTTTTAAGCTGAGTGGCTGCGGTTTAGAGAAAACCGACTCAAACTGCCTATTTAAGATATTTGCCTTGGAAGTGGGGGTCAGTATATGTCAGACCCTCGTGCTTAAGGGGTGCTACACCACAGTTTTCCATTTTTTATGTTTTATAAAGGAGTAAATTTTCTTGTTTTTACTAGGTTGTGAATCGTCCATGAATATGACTGATTCTAAGTAAGCCCAGTAAGAGTTCCTCAGGTGCTTTTGGGTGCTGGCTTTAAGGGCTCTGAATGTTTTACTATTACATGGGGATGATTTTTTTTGAGTTTGGCATACATTTTATCACGCTTGTGAATGAGCCTACGGATCATTGGGGTTAACCAGGGGAGATTACAGCGTGTTTTAATAATTTTTGTTGGAATGTGGAGACTACTATGTCGATTAAATTCATCTTTAAACACGTTCCATGCGTGGACAGGGTCAGAGTGGTCAGAATCAGCAAATGTCTTCCCAAACTCTGATAAATCCCTTTTGAAGTCATTCCAATTTGCTTTGTTGTAACATTTAGTTGACCTTTTGGGCAGAAGGGGTCGGCCTATATTTAAGTTGACTTCATGAAATACAATGTCATGGTCAGATTTACCTAGGCTAGGGATGGTTTCAGTGTTGTTTACCAAGGATGGGATATTTATGAAAAACAAATCCAGAATATTTTCGTTTCTGGTTGGGATTTTTACCATTTGTTGTAAGTTGAAGGAGTTTATCCTATCAATGAAGGTCTCGTACATTTCCTTGAATCTGCATTTGGGCTTGGGAGACTCAGATGACCAGTCTAGATCGGGGAGGTCAAAGTCACCGAGTAGCCATATTATACCATTCTGAGAAACTTTTGACATGGATGACCATAGCTCAGTGAGGGAGACCTCATCATTTTCGTGGGGTTTATAGTAAGTTCCAATGTAGATGTCCCTAGAACCTTTTATTGAGATTTTATTTGGCCCAGGTCAGGTTACAGTTTGATTTAAGTCCAGGTTGTTCTTGGGATATGAGCCTTTTAGATATAGCTGTTAGTACCCCACCTCCCTGACCTAAGGTTCTATCTTCTCTGAAAACCTTGCAGTTAAGGTTGTTTCGGAAGATTTCAGAGGTCAGTATATCTGGTTTCAACTAGGTTTCCGTACAAGAGATGATATCCGGTTTAACCTGTTCAATTAATTGGTGGAGATCTGGAATTTTGTTTTTAATGGACCTACTATTAATATTTAGGATAGTTATTCTTTCATTTTTGTTGTTTTTTACTTTGGTGGGCATTTTAACCTTTGTTTTGGGGGTAGAAGTGTCCCTGAGGGAGGGTCTGAACTTAGGGTGTGGTGACTGAGAGACTGATCCAGCGGACATATCTGATCGGCGACTTGTATCTAACAAAGCAGAGCTAAGGTCTAATGGTGAGTATCTATTACTACATGTATCATTAAGGGAGTCAAGAGATTCAATAATAGACTGTGAGTAGTTGATCTGTCCACAGTACTGACAGTGCCATGCAAACCATGAGTCTGATAGACGGTCATAGGTGCTATCTCCGATACCTTGGCAATCTGTGTGAAATCATTGGTCGCATGTGTCACACAGAATGCCCTTCAGGCTCCAAGTGACATCTTCATCACAGTGTCCACATAGGTACTGAGATTTGGTTACCCTGGGTCCGGGGTTTAATTCAATATCTGGACATTGGCAGACCAACAAGCAGTGTATGAATACTAAGGAAGTTTTCACTGGGACAAGCTTATCCTTGCCCTTGAAAGATTTGGATATGTATATGACACTTGCAGTTTTGTTTTGTAGTCTGATTGTTAGATCTTTACTGTTATTTTCCAGGTGGGGAATCTGGCTTTTTGGTGATAATATCCTGAAACCAAGAACGAAAAGAAAAAGGCACAAAGATGTGATAATAAGTTTCATGATTATCTAATTGGTACTTTGGCAGGGCCAGTAGGTAGCCAAGAACTCACCTGTTCTTAACTCAGAGCTATAGGATGGCTTGGCAACTCTGTGTGGCGGATAGTTTATCCAGTGTTGGTATATTCGGATAATCCGGAAGGGACTGAAAAAAAAGGATACGAAACCGGAAGTCTGTCTAATTCCACAAAAATAAGAGAGACAGAAAGTTAGTTGCACAGGTCCGTTAATTTTGGAAGGTTAAGTGGGCACTTTTCTTACCTGTTAGTTAAAGAATGAGTGAAATTGGCCCTAAAAAGAAGTGAAAAGTTAAAATTTCTGTGCCGGAAGAAAAAAGGTAGTGATCTGCCCTACGCATGCGCATGTATCTACTCTTCATCATTATATTTCAAGCCCTGTCTCACGAATTCCGCTCTGGTTGCCCCTACACTGATGACCTTGCAATCGTTGATACCTTATTTAAGTCTCTGATTGAATCTGATGATCACTGGTTCCAATATTACATGTAGCTCTCTCAGTCAGGAAAGCACTCCTGTGTTGTGTGTCTCGAAGGAACTATCAGTAATGCCATATTATGCTCAAACTCCTTCTTCTGGGTCCACAAGAAGTGCAATGGAATTAAGAGTCCATTCAGACCAAACAGATCCCAACGTCAGATGCCCTCCCTTCACAGACTTAGCCAGGCCTATTGACGGTAGCTTGCTGACAGAAGTACACGTGGAATATGAGACACTCGAAGTCATAGCAGACTTGCTACATGCACCTACGATAAACTCTATCTGCAGTAAGGGGGAACAATGCTACTTTGAGTAAGTTACATGACACGAAGCCAAGCCTTGATTCATCCATTCGGAACTACCTCGGATATTACTGCGTAACATCGATCGTCAGTTTACGGAATCACCCGAGTGGTTTTCTGAATGCCCGGCTTACATGCAGTTATTTCATTTTTTAGCCGCCGCGTCGAATTAGGGTCAAAATTCAAAATACTTTGATTGCTATAATTGAAGTTTCAACGTCTAGTATTGCATTTTGAATTTTCCTTAAAATTGGTTTTCACAATATTGGGACAGATACACAAAAGTACCTGTCAAAAGCGAATGTGCAGGTTTGCGGAGCTAGCACAAAAAATCAGCCGTTGTTTTCATGGCAGGTCAAAAATTGCAATATAAAAGCCACAAAAAGTAAAAGCGATTTGGCCGGGTACTGGCGTATAACACGTGAGAGGTCTGACCTAGGGCTATCCCGTGCGCACAGTGGCTACCTTGGGGAAATTCCGTGGGCTTGGGCCAGAGACCACTAAATGTCGGTACTTTACGTTTTAAATAGTTAGGAGAAAATTGGGCTATTTAAGGAAAATCTTAAGGAAAGAAGTTTCTGTAATACAACTTATCTTTATCCTTAGAATTTAAGATTTTTCTATATATTTTGGGGGGAAAATACACCTTAAGGAAAAAGATAAGGATGAGAGGTTTCTGTAATACGGGCCCTGATGTCAGAATTGGCCCCATCCAAGGAGTCAACAGTTTTAAATAAGGAGACCTTCAAAGATATTTTTGTGTGACACCATTAGACCTAGAGGTTCAATATTCTACATAAGACATAATATGAGGGTTTCTTTAAAGCTTGTAGAAATTATGACCTTGGGAACAATATTTGCCCCATCTTAATGTGTTGTACATGTAAATGACAAGTGGTCTTGTTTCAATTCATAAGCAGACAATCCGTGGCCATTTGCTATAATTAAGACTTTTGATTGTTGTTTAGTAACTAGTTAGTAAAAAGCATGCGAATTGATAGATACTACGACTTTACACGTCCATGTATAAACAATAATTGAACTACTTGCCAGGGAGTTAATCGCCGGACCTTATAACGTGCTTGTATATTGTATTCTTCACAATAATTTACTGCAATTATCAGTGTATTCCGAAACAAAGAGCGTCGACTACGGCGTCTATAAAGAATGCAGTTGGAAATGTTTTAAAAGATTTTTTATACGGCATAATAAGAGTAAAACCTTAACTCTACCTACAGAATGCATCAATCAGAACCAGATCTCATAACTCATTGAAAGGTATTGTCTTGTATCAGCAAGAACTTACACATTCAAGTTCATGTATATGTTATTTATTAGGTAAATAATTCGCTGTTGATTTCAAGTATTTTAGAGACATTTTTTGTTCTCAAATATCATAATATATGACAAAAAAGAAAAAAATCTGGGTGTCATGTTCTTAGTTCTTCCTTGACATAAGTCAAATTCTGGATACCTTGCTAATTTCAACCTGAAGAGCTAGTGTGTAACAGAAACGGAACAAACATGCTGATATGAAACCATTGTGCATTTGTATTAAACAATTAAGACCGAAGCTTGTTCCCAGCGCAGTTGAAAAATGGTGATGGCAATTGTGAGTACTTACTGGAAACTTAATGAAGACCAGCAGGTAAAGAAGATTCTTCCAACAGAATGACTCTCTGGATTCGTCGCTTTCAAGTTTGAAGATAAATTTCTAGCTGGATTTTCCACAAAATAGCATCCATATGGATCAGACGGACCTTGGTAACCAACTAAACGCAAATAAGAATAGGGACTTGACTGTTGATTTTTGACTGCAATACTGCGATATAAAATATGACAAATGTATTTAGGATATAGAATACTACCAATTGTTGGAAAACTTCCCCATTATCTCGCTACTTATGAGGTGTTTTATCGGCATGACATTTAATGGTACCATAAATTATAGTCAAATACACCGTGGGAAGCACTGGGCTTGTTTCTGGAGGTTAGGGGATGAATGAATGTAGACTGTAATGTCCAGAGGGGGGGTATGAACACCTTAACTTTGACCTACGTTTGAATTTTACTTCCATCAAGTTTGTCTATAATACGTATTCTACGAAGATGTCAGTCTACTTTAGTTATCTCAACCAGTTAAAGTAAATGCGTCAAGACTTTCATTACAAATACATGTACTCACATTGTATAGGTACGCCCAGCGATTGTCATGTATAAAATCGTGTTTTTGAAAAAAATTTACGATGTGTACTTTAAAAGTTTCATATTCGTTTTATATGTGTTTCAAACAGGACGTGATATTAAAACCATATAAATGTTTAGCTATCAAATGACGCTGTTATGTAAATAAAAAGATTTTATACCTTTATATAAATGAGCGTCGAGGTCGGAAAATAAGACACTAGAACAATTTCTTCAAATTTCATAATCAACGCAGACGCAGAATGGATGTGTTCGATTTAACTTGGATCAAAAATGAATAATTAAGTTTTCTGACCGCGAGTTCCTGTATTACCATGATATCAAATGATAAATTAGCCTTAATTAGTCTAAATTACTGTTAATACTCATGAATATGATGGTTATATAAACCGTGGTCTATATTTTCATACGTTTAACACTCGGCTGTATTTAGTGAACTGTATTCGTTTCGGGAATGTATTAAATGAAGCGCGGTGTTGTTCTATTTAAGAGTTTCATAAGTGTTGCTTTTTTGCTTTAAGAAGTATTTTTGTTTTATTATTTAGACTTTTCATGCTTGAGTGAGTGTGCGAAAACGTTTGTTGAAATACAGTAACTTATACAAGGATACGTTACATATATTTGGATGAGATCATTTTTCAGTACATATACTCATCAACAGGATATTTACATTAATTAAAATTTATTATTACATTTTCATGATTCATAAATACGTATGGTGTTCATGCACGTATACACGTTCAGCAAACTGACGTTACGTAAATTACTTGGAAATGTGAATTAAAGGGCGATAATTATAATTCATAGTCGATGTTCGTATGTATAGGTGCATGTATATATATATTACGCAAGGATTGGGTTACCATCGATGGATTTTTTTTACAAAAAAGGAAAAAGTGAAAATTTGAGGCGCATCAGTAATCAGAACCTGTTATGCACGTATTAAGTGTAAATTGTATACATGAAAAATATGATTTTATGACTTTATGTAAAACGTAGAACATTTGATAAGTTTTATCTAAAGATTGAGTTCAGTTTATATCAAGTATTGATGAAGGATCCTTAAAATAAAGAACAATGGCTATTGATGATAGATATGAACATAATGATGG
Organism: Mactra quadrangularis; assembly: GCA_025267735.1. NCBI lineage: Eukaryota > Metazoa > Mollusca > Bivalvia > Venerida > Mactridae > Mactra > Mactra quadrangularis. The sequence goes on along the minus strand of CM046308.1, from coordinate 13,334,615 downwards.
TATATGGCATACAGTTGTAAATACAAATATCCAGGTAAGTACATGTACATGTATTTAGAAACGTTTATTATACCAGGGATTTTCTATAACAGGGATTTGTAACGATAAGTAAATATAATAGATTTTCATCAAATTTCACCGTCGTCCCTATTATTTCGGCCAGTACGGAAAACAAGTATAACAAGTTAAAATAAATATATTCACATGAAATTTGTACCAGTACCTTTCAAATTGACATAAATGTTAGGAAAATATGTTTCTATATGATTTTACGCTCACAGACTGTTTCACAAAATAATGCATATCTGCCATTTTTAGCCCCATTTTACATCACCTTAAGTTATATTTTCTTGTTAAGACTAATCATGCCGCAGCAAAAATATATGTTCCATCTGTGAATCGGTTTGAATCAATAATTTTCCTAATAAATATATATATATATATTTACTTTTTTCTCTAGTGAACTTAATTTTAAAATCAGAAATGTTCTGCGTGATATAAGCTTGGAAGAATGTTTTTTTTTCAACGCAGGTCTCGGCTTTAGTCTGAATGTGACGCATAGAAACTGACGCTTTAATCCTATCTTCAACATTTTGATATCATACAGTGTATAATCTTGCATACATGTCTGAACACTGGGATTCTGACATAATCTGCTCATTAGAAATGATATTTTTCCGTTGTCAGGCCCATATTAAGGTAGCTGATAGACATCCCTTTACAAAAAATAAATAAAGATTGATAGAGGCTAAATTAACGATAGATACGTTTGTTAGGACTGATAGACCTAGACAAATAAAATAAGAAATAAGTCTCGTCTAATTTATTCTTTCATTTTTTGAGTGTAGTTGCCTAGATATACGGAAGTTAACCTTAAAATATCATTCAATGACAGAGAAAATTTAATCTTGATTCTACACTATATGATCTTAATAGATCGTTAAAAAAAGTATTACTTACTTACTTACTGGCGTTCGCATTTACACAATTACGCCAGTATTTACGATAAAGGATGTGGTCCGTCTCAGGTCCTCAACATCGCCATATAGCTTCTGTTGGAGGGTTGTTTCCTGAGGCCACGTCGCAGTTCGCTCCTGGTCGTGTCGTTTACATCTTTGGAGGACATGCTCTGCAGTTTGATCTTCTTCTCCGCACGGGCACTTTGAGGATTGTACGAGTCGGTACTTTTTGTACATGTGTGCATTTAGTCTGTTATGTCCTGAGCGTAGTCTGACCATTATCACTTGCTTTGGCCGGTTCAAAGAATGATATGCATCAGGGTCTTGTCTTGGCTTTGTTAGTGCTTTGATGATGGTGACTTTCTCCTTATACGTGACCTGGACATCTGGTTGCTCTGATTGTGCTCCTAGTTTAGCCAAGTGGTCAGCTTCTTCATTGCCCGTTATTTCGCAGTGTGCTGGTATCCACTGTAAGGTAACGTTGCAAGTGGTGCTGAGGTCATTCATTGCTCTGGCTAGGTCTAGGGATTTGTTGTTTGTCAGGGCTTAAAAAAAAAGTATTAATTTGTTAACGTCTTCCTGTCTCATTAGTATGGTGGCATATTTTTGCCACCATGTAACTACATAATTATCACGTTAATGTTTGTGGTCAACTAGTACCGTAACTAAATCTAGTTAACTATATAATACTTACCAGTTTGTGTTTTACACAGGGGTTTCCCATGTCAAATTCTGTCGAGGACGATTTCTTTAGGCCGCGCACGCACAATTAAAGGGATAATTACTACTGTAATTAAAGTAGTCCACATTACGCGTTACAAGCGGGCGACCTGCAGTTTGTGCAATTGAACTACATGTATATCAAATCTGACTTATATAAGGTGAAAGTCCCTATTGCTTCGGTTTATTGTTTATGCCTAATATTCCATCAAAACCCCATGTCTGACAGCGCTATTGACGCTTTGGTTTAATAGATGGTTAATTATTAACTAGTTACGCGACAAATTTACCACTTAATAAACTTATTAATTGTATGGTCATCATGTGGCAGAAATATGCCACCATGCATTAGTACAATGTATTCATGATAGAGATTCATGTTCAAGGAAACAACAAGCTAAGGGTTGAATGGGATTTTGAGTTGGCTATCCAATCAATATCTTATATGAAATACAAACATTAGCTTAATTGCGAAACAATGTTCACAAGTTATGTACCAGTCATTTGTGAACCGATCTTCCCACTCCAGGGCGTAGCATGGATTATACTTTGATTCCAAACAAATTCCTGGTATTTTCAAGCCCTGTGGAGACATTCGGATGCCGGTAAAATACCCGGTAGTGACCCACCCTATAAATCGCAAGTCCTTGCCGTAGTGCAAAAAAATCCCAGCGGTCGCTTGCTATCCCTATCACATCCGTGTGATGGAAGGTGCAGCTACAAATGACTGACTCATTATGTATACCATTAAATGCCTGCTTCCTGGTCTTCTAATAAATTTAACATTTAGGCTAAACTATGCGGTTAAATAATTGAGTTTTAGTCGATTGAATCAGTGTCGTGTTTGGCTATCTAATGCTAGCTAGTGAACGAACGTTGAAATCTCTCGGTCACCTCACTTCATCATTTATGATCTACCGTGTATTAGCAAATTGAATATACATCCCAATAAGACATTAAGATTTGTGAATAATTATCAAAATAAAAACAACCTTTAACATAACTTTTATATTAAGAAATCATAATCTTATTCATTTATATATACTAGAAGGCCTATAGGTGAGTCGCTTCAATGATTTTCATAGCTTATTTGATAATCCCATTAATGGTTAATTCAATGTTTTCTCCGGTTTCATTACTTCAATATCTATCGTATATCACATTTCACTCATTTATTGTTGGCTTGTATGACAACCAGGAAGCTGCATCAAGAAATGTAGCAAAAATAGAGCTGCCATTGATTGGGCTCGAAGCGTATCGACGATATCGATATAATTATCAAGAAATAAATATCGACGACACGCCGATATCGTATATCGATACCTTCACTGCTGTATTATACAGAACGTTTCTGTTGTCATAAACTCATAAAAGATGTATATGAGTCATGAATGTTATACTTTATGTGGACTAGAGCTATTTCCTTAATGGGGGTGCTGTTAAGGTTTTCGACCTATCAGTTCATATTTTGACAGCGCACCTGTTTCGGATTACGATAGAAGGTTCGTCTTTAATAATAAAATAAGTTACAAATTTGACGCTGAATAGTGACTTATATTTATTTACTTTTATAGGCTTTATTATCGATATATCAAAATGCATATCAATTATTGATTGGAAAATAAATATCGACGATACAGCGATATCGATGACAGCTCTAAGCAAACATTATCAATGCTTAAAATTTAGGCAATAACAATTTATTTCATATTGGCAGTACAGTATACATCTGTATACCCCTTTGACATTCATCTCTCGGCGAAAACTACCCTCAGACTACATCATCCTCCAAACAACCACCACCCAACTATATATTCTAAACAGTAGTGACCTGACAAAAACATCAACGTCTCAACATCCACTGCACAACAACAACATAGTACTACAGTAAAGTTCCGCCATTAAGACCAGCAAAATCAATGGTCTTAATAGTGAATCGGTCTTATTATAGAGACCCTTTTGTTAAAAAATTAAGCATTTGGGTCTTAACTATTGTCAAAATCGCATTATTTTGAAATAACAAAAGTGGTCTTAATAGCGGAACTTTACTGTAATAACACTATTTCCCAGCAACACAGATTTCAAAGTGCCAACATCCAATTTCATTTTAAAACATAGCATACATTTTTAACATCGCCCCCTTCCATTGAAGAACCAATTTATTTCTGATTGTTGTGAGAGAGGATTCATTATATTTTAGGACAAACAAGCAGACGATATTGAACCTGAAGTACAAGATATAGAAATATTAGATGAGTTACATGGACCTAGAAGTTGGTTACACCCGGCCATAGCTAGTGCTTTATTCTGTTTCTTTCCTACTGGAATCATAGCTGTGATACAAGCTAGAAAGGTACGTTTATAATACGATCAATCTCCGTAAACAGATATCCTGTAGAGCATTGTCGTACAGGATCTCTACTATCTCAATGGAGGGTCACGTCGAGACGACCTTTATTTCGACCAATCAATGCGTTGCTTTCATCTAGACGAAACACTATTAATATCATTTTGATTTCGTAATTTCTATTTTAAGACCAAGGTTTGCGAGCTAATTTAATAGCGGTATTATTCACAGTCTGCGATTGGACGGCTCATTTCAAATTGCGTGACGTAGACGACGTAAACAAGTTACAAATCATAACAATTTTGTCATGAATATTATGATGAGAAAAGGTCACCTGAACGTGACCCTCATATGAAAACGGCCAGATCTAAATTAGCATGTAGGCGTGCGGAAAATTTTAGATCGGGTTTTAATCAGTTTGTAATACGATGTACATACTGAAGTGTTCATTGTTGTGGTTTTGTAAGCCCTGTACATTAAATGCCATGGATATATATATTTAATACCAATGATTTGACAAACTCACTAAAAGTCATTTGGCACGTTTATATGTAATTCTAACACCAAGCAGGTTTGTTAAATGTTATGATTTTGTAAGCTAGCCAAACTTCTTACGTTCTATAGTCTACGCGGATAAAAAGTCCTAAAGCCTAAGTTGGACAGGAGCTTCTGGCTTCCGAAGACAGTCCCGTATTTTGGTCAAATTGGACATACACATAGATGAATAGAACGATTGAAATCTCACTCCCTGCCCTGACACTAATTATTTATCTAGGTTATTTTGGTGAACCTCTTTGTCGTATCTTATAGTTAATTAGAATTATTTACTGTTTCTTTCAATCGCCAAATTAAAGGTAGTCCGTGTCGTAACAGTACGTGCCTTATACGACGAGTGTAATTATGTGCATAAATTATGTAAAGAGATAGTAGAGACACATCATGGTATAATATATTTTTAAATTAGCTACATGTACCATGAAAGCCAGGAAGTTATAAAGAAAGTTTAATTTTTCAATTAATTGTATCAGTGTATCTATACATGTACAATTGATACTCTATTGTTTGATAGATGTATTGACCATTAGTCTGTTACTGACGTATGTGGCGTAGCCGCTTCAATATCATATGATTATATTACTAATTAACTTAGATAACTGTAGCCTGTTCAATTATCCCGAACGTTCCAAAACGTTCTGTAACGTTATGGTCGGAACAACTCTACCAAAAGACAACTCAAACCGAGACAACTCAATGCCCTACTAACGGTTTGAGTTGTCCCAACTTTGAGTTGCGTTATACACGTGTTGAGTTGTCTTCGGGTTGAGTTGCCCCGTACCTGTAACGTTAGCTAACAGTCGTTACTGAACACGCGCCTGAACTAATGTGAATTGTTATCGCTGCGCCACACGTAGCCGGTCTGTCACTCTTCAGTGTCGTGATGCACCAACAAGATTCCAACCATACAATACTGTCAGTTAAAACTTGATAGTTTATCTTTACACACCTTCTCGTACCCCGAGGTTATAAAGATTTTCGATCAAAGTAGTAAGCTAGTATCGAGGTACGAGACTCTGGGTACGAGAATGCTTTTGCACCGAGCATATCTTAAATACCAATATTTGTAAGATAGCCAAATGTACTACAGTCTCTGGGTCCTTTGTTAAAGAATCCAACGTAGACTCTAAGTTCTGGTTCACAAAGATCCCTTTGAAACATGGGTCTTATATTCATGTTCAGCTTATATTGCAATAAGCCAAATGACATATAGCAAAATAATTCCTTAACAGTTGTACTGGTTTTTTTTGCAGGCAATGAAAGCCTACGATAGCGGTGACCTTCGCTCATGGGTACGGTACACTGCACGTGCACGTGTTCTCGTGTTTCTCACGTGCTTTATGGGACTTATTGTGTATGGTGCCTTAATTGCAATGATTCAAACAACTAAACATACCGAGAATGGTTGAACGGTTATCAAAGATTAGTTGTAACATTTCACTTTGACTTCTGCTGTGATAGCGTAAAGCAGCGCGATGGATAAAAGCTGACTTTACCCGATTATCTTGTGTTTCCAAAATGCTCCCTGACTTCAATCTACGAAGACTAGACCTCAGATGGATTGCCACCATGTTATCCACGATGTACAAATTTACAAACAACTGGTTGCTGTCCATCTATATGATTATTCCACCTTACTCGTCACTCACATTCAATGTCCAAGAGGTTAATAACTGTAACCACAGACTGCTATATGTATCCCCCCGAATCATATTCTATTAAAACCAACTTCGCACTGACCTGTCCCTTCTCCTTACTACTAAACAATTAAATACAGCATTGTCCAAGCCGCCCGGCTAGCTCAGTTGGTAGCACGCATGTCTATTGATCGAGGGGTCGTGGGTTCGATTCCCGGGCGGGGCATACTTTCGTGGAGTTTGGTCATGAAATTATTTCTACGGCCATTCTCTCTCCTACCAACGATTTTAATTATGTAGGGCAGTTGTCAGTCACTGACGAAAGTATGCGCTTAATAGTTGGTTAACAGCTAAATCCAGAGATTTAGCCTTTCCAGGAGGAGTGAGTAGGTAGACTGTCTGCCATTATATGACCTATACATGTATAATGTGTCGCTACGGCGTTAAACCAAACAAACAAACAAACAAACAATACAACATTATCCTATAATGTTCACAGGTCTAATCCTAGCTTCAAAGTGCATGTTTTTACTCTTGTTAGAAAATGATTTCAGTCTTTTTCATACTTATACTTTTAAATCATTTTATCTTTACTAGCAACTTGTTTATTTTTATGTTGTTTATTTACACGCAAAACGAAATTATTAATTCAAGGGAATATACTATGTTTTTAAAAAAATATATTCGTAACTTTGTTAGCTCCCTTTGAGAATTTTTGGAAACATTCAAAAATGAGTATTATTTAGGTAGCTTATTTCGCGGCTTGCTTTAATCAGCTTGACAACGACGCTAGTCTCATTCACATAGTTGTGTGGTCGATTACAATAGTTATTTTATTCATTATATCGTTTAAATATGTTTTGAGTGTTTAATAAGTTTTTTTATTGAACAAATTCGAATGTAATCTTTCACTCATTTGCCTGTCCAAGACTACTCATCATGTTCTTATTGTTTATGGCGATTTATCTCTAGAAGGATATATCTTTCAAACATATCACACAAAAAGGACAAGTCTACGTTGAGTTACGCTTCGGTTCTATTCCTTATCATAGTAAAATAATATGTAGCGGTATATGTTCGGTGACTTTCTTTATTGTTTCAAAGTTGTAAAATAATGATCTAATGCCCTTATGTTTCTGTATACATGTTTAGCACTTTCTGAAAGTTTCAAGTTTTACCTGCATCAGGTATTTAGTGCATGTAAACTTATACAGTGTTATTATGTGAGTATACCATTGTATAAAAAATCTAAGAGGGTATTAAGGGGTCTAATTAACGGTTATATACAGTTATACGCGTTTAAAAAAGTTTAGCAACAGCCATTGTAGCACTTTAGAGCTAGCTTAATAAGAGTGTTTACGCTTTGTGACGATCGTCATAAGTATTTTATCAGACTTGCCAATAAACATTTTAATCAGTGCTTTCAGCGCTTTGATTTATGTACATAATGCAGTTTGTATATTATTTTTTGTTTATATATGTGCAATAAATTACTCTTAAGAAATTCATAATGATTTATTTATGTATAGAATTTGTAGTTTTGTCATCATTTCCAGCATAGGCGGTCCAGCGGGGGGGGGGGGTCAGGTACCTGTCCATTAGTGTATTTCTTGCCTGTATGTCATTTTTAAGTAGCATGAATCAATTTTTCTCGGTGCTTAACATAGATTTAATGGGTATGTAGTTTTTATTATCAATATGTTGCATTTTTTCTGCAAAATGTGTATAATGCGGTTGTGGTTCGAGGTTCGGACCCCCCACTAGAAAAGTTCAGACCCCCTTAGAAAGGTTCGGACCCCGCCCCCCTGGAAGAAATCCTGGATCCGCCTGTGTTTCCATATATACCATTGTCGATACGTCATGATATACTCATTTTGAATGGAAGCACGAGAGATATTTACATATATAGGATACCATCAATTGAAACTCAGAACAGGTCATGGACGTTGTATGCATATCGAAAGATAAACAATTTCTTTGAAAAATTAGACAAAATTTTTGATAATATGTCCAGAAATAAAAAAAACCATGAACTCATTGAATAAGATAGGTATTTTTGTCGTGGTTTCTGACGTGATGTGTAAACCACCTTTAACACTTTACCGCTCAATGACGCACTTTGACGTGTCTAGACCCCCCTCAAAAATAGCCACCACAGCCTTGAAAATGATGCTTTTTAACTAGTTTTAGCAAATTTCACTTAAGGATAGTTGTCCCCAAAATACGAGTCTTTTTTGTGCGCCTCCCCCATCAAAAGATGTCTCGGGGGGGTCCGAAGGGGGGATGTGCCCCCTTTGCTGCTGGGGTTTGAAGGGGGCGCAAAAAAATCGGAGTCATTGAGTGCAGAGAAATGGCGCCAAATGCTGATAAGAAAACATGCTTTCAGTCTCTAAAAAAACCTGGTACTTTAGACCTCAATTTTGGAAAATATTACTGTTTAAAATGCAAATGTGTGTGGAAAAAGAGCGAAAATTGCAATTTTTGCCGTGTTTGCTCCACCCCAGCGTTTCCAAAGTTACTGGAATCGGTACTCAACTTGGTTTTTCTGAAAGACATTTACCCAGGGAATAACTTGGCCAAGTTGCAAATCTGTATGATAATTAGTAATGAAATTAGAGCATCTTGAAATAGCCCTAATGGTGAAATCGCTATATTTCACTCGTGTCGCAACCAGTAAAGGGTTACTACAAGTGTGTATGCAATATTTGGGGGCTGTTTTATGCCGGCAGCTAGTGGATAGGATTATATCTTCAATTAAGCCAGAACCATGATTCAAACACTAGACAGTTGTATTGGTAGTCCAATGTTATTACATGACACTTGTTTAAAGCCATGGTTTCCAGAAGCAAAAACTGTGTTGGCTTTGTACATGAACTTGAGAGTGACTAATATAAGTCATTGGAACTTTCAACAGTCTTATGATAAAGTTTAGTCGCAAAACCTTCATGGGGACCACGCAGAAATAGTTTCTGTAGTCAATTAGTTAAACTAGCAAGCTAATAACATCAACAAAACAAAATTCTTCATATACATTGTAATTATAAATTTTCTTCAAGTTACATGTACGATACATTTTCTTCAACAGAATTTTATATAATGAATAAGTAATAAGTAACGCCATATTATATGAAAATTGGATGTATAACATAACATGGAATTCTATATATTCATGAGTACTTTTCAATCTCTTTTGTTTAATATATTAACAGCTAGAAAGTTCATTTCCATTGGGTGACCTCAGAATATTAAATTTAGTCCACAAGGGACATGAGCAAAATTCCCATTCATGGGTCTTTCTACCAGTTATATGTCAACAGAAACTAGTGAATTGTCTAGAAACAAGGTAAGACGTTTTTGCAACTGTAGTATTAGAAGTAAGGATACATCATTTTTAAACAGAGTGCTAAATGTAATGTCACAGGGTAAGAAAAATAGGCAACCTGACCGGGGCTCGAACCCAGGACCTCTCGCTTACAGGGCGAGTGCTCTCCCGACTGAGCTATCCAGTCGCTTACATATTTTTCTTCCCACAATGTGAACAGGTAAGTACCGTGACATACTCCCCCACAAACTGGAAATTCCTCTCGAATTTCAGAATTCCAGGCCGTTTAAGGAGCATTTATTTTTTTACAAGCGTTTCTCAACTGACCAAGTATTTGTCACGGTCCCACGTTGGGTGCCAAATGTCACAGGGTAAGAAAAGTATGCAGCCTGACCGGGACTCGAACACAGGACCTCTTGCTGGGCGAGTGCTCTCCCGACTGAGCTACCCGGCCGCTTACATATCTTTCTTTCCATAATGTGAACAGGTAAGTACCGTGACATTAATATAGCAAATGAACAGTTTATAATGGGAAAACGAGATGGTATAGTGAGTATAGAGATTCCCATGTTTTATTATATATTTTTCCAAATGATATGATGTAATAACTTTGATAATGGAAACTCTTCTGATCAGTCACTCCATCATTTGATCTGTAGTTCATTCAATAGCACACAGTATACATGTACAAAAAGCACATATTGAAAGAAACAGGGAATACACTTGTCCAATGTTATTTGTTAACATATATTCAATCTCAAATGTAAGTACAGTAAGTTCCGCAATAAATAACACATTGTTTATTACAACATCATGTACGATGTTGACGATTTTATGTCCCAAGTTAAGACTATCGTTTTTGATAGTCCAAAGTGGAAATTTAATGCACTTATGATTTTCACAATCTTTCACTTCTCTGTCGCATCTATTGCCGTCTGGAATTTACAAAACTGAATTAAATACTGAGCAAAGAACAGTTACCTAACACCACAAAGCAGTACATCCGGTCACTATACAGTTTCAGTCGAGTTCTAACATTTCAGAAAATTTTGAACACAATCTGTATATTCATGATTTTAACATATACTATTTTGGCAAGAAACAATCTCTTTTACAATACAAATATCAGCTAGTGGAAACCATTATGAAGAACTTTGAGCATGCGCAATGGAAACTTCCGGTGTTCAAATGAATAGCGAGCATGCGCAATCGCCATTGGTGTAGATTTCCTGGAAATTTAACAAACGCTATGAAATGTCACCTTTAAAGTCCGGTTCCCAAGTTAAATAATAAATCCAGTAAATAAGATTAAATATTGCAAACGTCAAAGGAAACACAACTCTGGCCACTTTATCTATAGCACGTGCTCGTTCTAATCCTTGCAAATGTTTAAAACATGGAATAAATGATCTTGTGCTAGCTGGACGATCTGTTGAAAACTGAAACAATAAAACCAAATCATTTAAATATAAAAGGATTTTTGACAAATATTTTGATAGTATTGCATGATTGATATCTGGGTTGAAACCATGTCAAACTTTTAGACCCTTGCATGATCTCATGTAGATGTTCAGGGGACATTTCTTTGAACGGCCGCATCTCTTTTATTTTCAAAATGTCTTTTCTGTTTTTCTGTGCCACAAGATTAATTTTTCATCTTTCACATGATTGCTTTTTCGTAAAATGGTCAAGTTTCATGTATATTGTAACATTATTTTTTGTTGGCTATAAATAGAATATTCAATGCCAAATAAAGAATATGTTATGTTATGTTATTTAAGGTTTTATTTGATTACTTTGATTATCATAAAATAAGACCGAATGACATTGCAGTCGATATGTTACATTGTGACATTATTGCCTCAATTATTCTTTTCATTCACCATCGACCAGAGGTCTGTATTATTAACGATCTTTAAGTAAATAAATCCTTCTATAGCGTATTGCAATAACATCATAATTATAATGATATACTGCCAAGATCAATTTGTTGCTAATATTATAGACATTTAGACATTGCGACATTTTGACCCCAAATTGTCAGAGCTATCAAACATGAACAATTGAACTTTCTATAAATTGCTTTTAAAAATAGCGTAAAGAAAGAAATAGACAAAACTAAGTATATAAATGCCATCTACAGTCATTAATTTAACGTTTAGCCCTTAAACATTGACAATCGTTTTTTCTATAATATAATAGTTTGAAATAGCGTGACCAGAGGATACATATATATTTCAATTTGTAATCTACTTTCATTTACCTGTCGTTGCAATTTCGGGTTTCGGTTGTTACAATTTTTCTCATCTTCAACTTCGTCTGTACTGTTCATTCTAGCTATATATATTGATTGTTTTCTTCTAGTTTGTACCCGGCTCTGTACATTTACATAAGCAAACTCTAGGAGACCAAGAAACACAAATGTTAAACACATAGCCATCCATACATCAATTGCCTGTAATATTTGATATCTATTAGAAAGCAAATAACATGTAGGCTAATTCAATTATTTGATGTAAAGCATGTTGGGAACCACAATGGAAATAAGAGAGTTATCCCATGTTTTGTGTCATCCACGCTATTGATGTGCATGAAATAACTGTGACATTTTACATACTAAGATATTCACCATTCGTCATGCTATTGTTATCAAATAAAATTATGATTATCGATATCATTATTAAGCGCTGAAGAAAACCCTAAGTATAGTGCTATTACATTAACCTGTCACAACTTGAATAATTACACACTCACTGAATGTGTTATTATTTAACCTCTTTTAAAACATTGAGCCACCAATCAAAATAAATCATTGATAATCTAACAATATAAGCGGCGATTTTGAATATAGGGGTTATAACAAGTTTGAAAGGGGTTAAAAATAACAGATTCAGTGACCGTGTAATTATTTAAGTTGTGACAGGTTAATGTAATAGAACTATAAGAACATTTTAATTGTGTTTATAACACTGTATCAACACAATTAATGTCATTTTACAAAGACCAGCTCACCTATGCTCGCTTTCTTAGGCTCGTTACCACTAATCACCAATGTATCCATAAAACCAAAAGCTTCTCTATACACCTTATAAATGGAGGCAAATTAATATTAGCGGCAATTATTCATGGAAGGGTATAACCAGCCCGGTTAAGACTCGAACTAGTATCCCCTTCAGGGGTCGAGACTCAAGACTTGAAATTCTACTCGTAACCTCATCTGCCACAGACACAGGTCATAGAATGTACACTAAGTACATTTAGGACCTGTCAAACAGTGATAGGAGACACGCTTAGGAATTCCTATGTACATGGTTTGCACTGCATCAAGAGTACTACTTGTTTTCTCGAACATGAGTTTTACCCTCAATTCATTTACTTCGCTCATGTGTATATCGATTCAATGAGGTTTATCTGCTTGAATTTGATCCTCCCCCCAGAAATTGTCTTTGAGAAATAATCTTTTGTACACAGAACACTGTTATCACGTGTCAGTGTCACTAAATTCTGTTCTTCTATCAAACAAAGATTTGTATTTGAGACTGTTGTTAGTCTATATTCCAGAAATGATGCCTTATAGGTGCGCGTATCACTAGCTGAGTTTCACAACTGTCCACAAAGCGGACAATAGAAACATAAACCCATTAATCTAGTTAATCAAATTATTGTAAAACAAACATGTATTTAGTTAATAATATAACAGGTGACATATGTTTGTGGTGCTTTTCACAACAATTTTTCGATAAAAATTATCGTAAGTCAAAAGCAAAATACATTCATTATTTTTGACCACTCAAGTCTAAATATCATTAAATTATGTAGAATATTGTTTACCTTTTGAATATCATAGCATACTTATGTTTATTATCCAAATGACTTTGAACTTCAACATTTCTGAAATCGACTTACGATAACTTTTATCGTATGATTTTAGTGAAGAGGTGCATTGATTTTTATGTAAGCCACTTCTGATCTCACTCTCTCGTGGGTTACCAGACAGTAACATCATCGTGCTTTGATCAGACATGCTCTCATTGGCCTAAATATGTTTTAAACAAAGAAATCTTACTTTGATGTATGATACTCTTGGAAGATTTGAACGTGCACCTGCACTTTGTGTTGTCATGGTGAGGACTGTTAGCAATGCCAGAGATACACGTCCTGGAACTGATGTACAATCTAACCAGAAATTAATCCAGGAGAGTATAACAATCAGTATACTCGGTACGTAAATCTGGATTATATAATATGCGTAGTTCCGGACTAGCACGAACTTTAACCCAATACATGGAAAAGCTACTGAAAAGACAGAAATACATGTATTTGATATAAATAAATGAACATAGTCAAGTAAGTCAATGTAGAACAAAATTGTGGGCTAATACAGAGACAAAAGAGTACATGTATATATATGTCAGCTTAAACTAATTCCATCACACAGAAGAAGGCAAAATTTTCAATATTTTGTCAGTACATTTGTATTTCACATGCAGTCCTCATCAAGGTTGTGACAATTATAATCATTTAGTATCACGAACTATTAAACATTTTGTTTCAAAATCTTGAAGAACAATGGAATTGATATCGAAGGTATCAACACAGCTCTGAAATGGCTATGATGGACCTAGTCTTATATAAAATATATACATGTAATCAAATGAATTATACGTTAAGCATTAAAATCAGCATGTAGTTGTTTTATTTCATGCTTTAAATGGTCTGGTATCTGAAGAGTTGTTTATAATCTCACAGCTAGCATAACTAAAAGTTATCTTAGATTTATCGCGAAGAAAGTGAGTTTATATTAATAATTTACTTATAGTTATCATTTAGTTCCAATTAATACGGCTAAGTAATAAATTTAATCAAGAATCATGGTTCTGATAATATTAATTCTGATCCCAAGTTCGTTTTACTCAGTGAAACAATTTTATGTAATTCCAATATGTTCGACAACGATTACAATTGATACATGTACATATGTCTACTGACAATAGTTTCTTGTGTACATGATTCGAGTAAACATGTTCCACAATCAAATTATGATTTATCTAGGTATATTTAAGAATGGAAACACAAGAGTTTAGAGACATGAAAGATAGTTATATAATGTAAACAAACAAAAAGCAACTCAAAATAAAGAACATAACATGATTAAAGATCAATCTATGGAACGCCACATCTGTCTCAAGTTTACACGCCACAAGTTGTAAAGACAGGCTGTATGAGATTGGTCTGGACTGATGTTAGAATCTTTGATAAGTGTAGTTAATGTAAAAATCAAAATAAAAAGTCAGATAATTGTTATGCCTTTAACACTTGAAAAGACACATGCAAACAAAAGAAGTTAGAAAAAATGAAAGAGTAAGTAAAATATACAAACAGTTTGTATTCGCCAAATGTCTAAAAATTGTGCAAAAGAGACATAAATCCACAGAACACCATACAGTGGTATGTGCTATAATAATGGTTAATTTGCATGCCGATGAAAATATAAATACCAACTTTTAGACATACTTCCTGAATACGTTTTGTCACAGGTATACAGTTGAGTCTCTGTCAAATCAAACTGTGGAAATTTGATACCAGGTACTAAAGTAATAGGAGTTTCATCCCAGAAAAACTTTAAACTTTTAGTAGACTGTCCATCTGAAAAAACATAAGTATAAACGTGGTAAGATTAGGACACAGGTAAAAGTTAGGGCTGCAACGATTCACTGGAAAGTCGATTCACTGCGATTCGATTTTTCTATTCCGATTCGATTTTTTCGATTCGATACATTTTATAGTATAATTTATTTTAGATGTACAGTAATACAATGTACATTCATTTGAGCTTAAAACTACCTTATATCGATAAAATAAAATTGTAAGTATTACTTGAATCCATAACATTTTCTTCAGACCAAAATCAAAGAAGAACATTAATTTTATACTGATCGTTTTACCACTAGTTAATTATTGCAACTAATAGAACTTTTAAAGACAAGTTCAAAGACTGACATCGAATCGAAACTCGCAGGTTTCAAATCGAAATAGAATTTCGCTTCCAGAACGGGTAATAACTTTTTTCTTTAAAGTCATCTTTTTTCTGAATTTCAAATTCCGATTATTTTTATTGTAGGCATTTCAAAAGAAAACGACTCGGTAGGATTTTAGATACATCTTTCCTGTATAAGATGGTGCTTTTCATATTTTTGTTGGTTAAATATTTTTATGCAGCAGCCATTTTTGGTAAGATACGTCAAAAAAGGCCAAAATCCTTCCCGATCGGAAACATTCTAACATTTGCTGCCCGATCGGGAAACACTGAAGGGGAATCCCCTTGTTTCCCGAACGGGAAGTATTCCATACTGATTACCTTATTTAAAAACTTACATCAGTACTTCTGTACTCAGGATCGATTGAAATCATCAGGGATAGTGTATTTGCCAATTAGGGCTGTCACGATACGCCAGAAGCGTATCGCGATATATTTCAATACGCTGGCATCGTATCGCGATACGTACCATGATATATTGTGGGCTTTTAGATTCGTTGTGCCTCTGCTGCATTTAACAGAAACATTGCGAATCTTACATGCAGCTACTGATAGAATCTAGCCTCTTTAAGTATTTACGGTTATTTAGGACCGTGAAGCGCCCAAATCGGTTAAATTCTTGTAACTTAAGGTTAAATGGAATTAACATTGGAAAAACTGATGTTTCGCAACTTTTATTTTGCAAAGGGAAGAACTTTCCAATAAAATAAAAGATATCGCAAGATACCGGAACGTTAAAATCGTACCGCGAGACGTATTTGCTGCATTTGCGTATCGCAATAATACCTCCTGTATACTGGTATATCGTGACAGCCCTATTGTTGATAAAATTGAATAAATCTTAACAATATTGTACGATTAGACTGTAGAATGTGACTTCATTTTGATACAGTCGTCTGTGGCTTTGATTTACTTTGTCAATAAACAAAAGCATAGGTGTTGAGACATTCTAGAACATGTTTTGCGTTTTTATGAACAACAATAGCCTGCTTACGACATGAATTGACATTGTGTTCAGAGGCAAGTGATATGTTCATTGTCTACGTATAGACTGTATGCAATAAATAATTCTATTAGAACAAACAATGACATCAAGCTAAAATTCAAATGTAAGTTAGGTTAAAATGACCAATGGTTGGAACCCTAGTATGAAAGTATACGTGGCAAAGCTGCATTTAGCACAACTTGTATTTTGAGATACGAAAAACATTGATAAAAATGAAAGGCTCTCATTGGTATCCACATTATTTATTTCTTAACAAAACTGCGATTTAAAAACATTCAACTTTTATCTTCTCCTTATAAACATTTAACAAATCGTTCATGATTCGTTACTTCTTTCACATACATTAAAGCAAACATAGTACATCATACTTGATGATTGGATTACCCGCACGTGAAAGCCATCATGGTACACCTGCTTGATTATTTGGATAATATCAGGTGATGTCTATTATGGTACACCATACTTGGTGATTAGAATACCAAAAGGTGATGACCATCACGGTACACTTTACTTGATGATTAAGATACCAGCAGGTGATGGCCATTATGGTACACGATACACCAAACTTGGATATTAGGTAACCAGCAAGTGACGGCCATCATCGTTCACCATACTTGATGATTAGAATACCAAAAGGTGATGGCCATCGTGGTACACATTATTTGATTATTAGGATACCATCAGGTGATAGCCATTATGGTACACCACTATTTGATTATTAGGATACCATCAGGTGATGGCCATTACTGTACACCTTACTTGATTATTAGTTTACCAGTAGGTCAAGATAGGTCAAGTAAGAAATACTCTGATCTCAAGCCAATGTCATATATATATTTGTTATATATGTCAATATACATGGTATATACTTACAGCTTTCAAGTTCTAGGCTACAATATTGTGTATCAAAAGGATATTTCCTTAGATCCATGGCACAGAAAAAAGAACCAGTCACTCTGGAAGTAAACATAATTAATCATGATTACTAGAAGGAGTTAACCATGACAACAAATGCAACATTCCTTTTATCAGATGATCAGTGTCAGCGACTATTACAAGCATGTTAGCGTCAAAGATAGTACTATTAACAAGGCAGAATCTGGTCGAAATGAGAGTGAGGCACACATTAAAACATAATGTTTGGTTAAATGTTGCTTCTTAATAGTGGTGTTTTTATTTGGTTGTTTACGTCAGTATACATGTGAAGTAAAATGAATGTGCATGAATGGGTATTTTAGACCACTGGCTTCAGAGTCCATAACTTATGATCATAACATAATTCGTCCATATATATAGCCCCCGTGTATACATGTACATGTACACTATCTTATTTAATGAAAGTCTAGTTACAAGAAAAAATTAATGCAAAACATTAAATACCGCCGTATAGTGATAACATTATGTGTACATACACAAAAGAGAAAACAAAGATATACAAGGTACAACTCAACCGAAAGACAACTCAACCCGAACCAACTCAATCCCCTACTAACGGGTTGAGTTGTCCCAACTTTGAGTTGAGTTATGCACGGGTTGAGTTGTCTTCGGATTGAGTTGTCCTGTATCAATTGCGTTTGCAACCAGTCGTTACTGAACATGCTGAAGGATTTAGAAGAGAAGATAATTAGTAATTTCTTGGAGAAACTCCTTTTAAACATGATATATAAATGCTTACAGAATAAATAAAATGTATACAAAAACACACCAGATTTAACAATTCAATAATCTAATATTTCCTGTCCTGCCGTTTTTTGGAACATATTTTGACTTAATGGTGGCCTCAATTAGAAAGTGAGTAAGACAGTTATGATACAGTAACAGCTGAAAAGTTCAGCATGCAGAGACAGTATCAAACTTACTACAGACTGTTCAAAATTAATAATTAACTTTTTCATCATGAATTTAGCGCTTTGTATACGATAAACGCGAGTCTGTAACAAATCTGTTCACGGAGACGTGCGTGAAATACGTACGGTGTGTGTTGTTTTAGCCTGAACCTCAGTTAAAGGGGAGCAGATATTTTACAATGTCTTAAAATATAAATTAAATATTAAATGTTCTTTAAAATGCCCCCCAAAAGCACAAAATTTCATTGCAGTACTATAAAACTGAAAATTAATATAATTTAGCACTGTCAACATTAGTAAATAAAAAAGGAGGACGCCAGTAAAAGAAATCATGAACTGCTCCTACCATGGTCATCAGATTCTGACGACTCCAATATACCACCGGCCTTCAGGCCGGCGGTAAATAACTTGAATACAACCATGTATACGGGACCAATTTGAATTGCATTCGTTGATAAATATTATTATTAAAGTATATGTGTGCGTATTTAACAAGTTTAAGGACTCTGATGCCAGTGTTTAAACCTTAGGTCACTCAACGGTACTATGATGACCCCATTAGCTACAGCTTACCAGGAGTCATTGGAATTTCAAAATCATTCCTATCATTGTTAATAAGTTCAATGTACCCAAACAAATTAAGTACTTCAGCGCGTTGAGTTTATGATCTTATCGTAATAAGTCGCAAGGTCGTTGATTGTCCAAGTACCTGGCCCTTTAATGCAGGTACTGGGCCGTTATTATATATACATTAACCTATACATTACAACGATGAAGGCTTAGAACCAGGCGAAACTTGCTCAAACAAGATCAAATAGTTTTGTAACATCTCTTCTAGCGTACACGTGTTGTTCCAGTCACCCATCGTGTATTAGTTCTATGATAAAAGTAGAATACCTTTGTATTTAGTCCATGGCATAGACACATTAACAAGCAATAATAAAAAAAAATGTGGGGAATGCACACCAGGTTATAAAACAGTAATACCAGTCATTGCACGTTGATTTCAGAGACATGAGTGCCGTTATCTACGTCTCTTGTCGATTCTCAGAGTTCAAGAAGTAAACGGAGATACAATATTGTACAAACAGGTCGTAGGTTTAATATTGCGGCTATGTTCAGTCTTACATTTTATTGCGCAAGTGGATTGTGGTTATTAATTTATTATAGTAATCACTATTAAAAACGAGAACGACATTTAAAAAGCCGGAGATACACTGAAATTCGAACAACCTAAAAAGTTACGTGTACATTTACGCAACAATTCGTAGTTTTAGGCAACTTAGTAAACCGAATCTTGATGTTCTATTTATGTCCATCGTCAACCTGTATTGCAGCTACCGAGAAAATTTGTAAGTTTTGTCAGTTTTTCACGTGTGGTGAGAATATATTCTTGAGTAAGAATTGATTGAATTGCAGCCAAAATAGTTAGGTGGTCCAACAGCTATAAATTATTTGATGACTTGGCAAAAACGAACCACACTCATGAGTAGATGGCATAAAATACGAACCTTGCACTGTATTGTACGGTTCCATCAGGGTATATATGTAGCATTTTATTAGGAACAGTCCAAACTCCTCACAGCGGTTACGTCACGCGTTGCTACTTTAACCACTGCCTTCACATGAATCACGTGACGCAAGTAGTACCATGTGACTAATGTTTTAAATTTAAACTGGCAATAACGGTAAGCCTAAAATGTGTTAGGCGGAATGTAGCGAAAAATAACATTGAATGATAAAAAAATTGGTTGATTTACAAGTACTGACAAAGAAATAAGATAAATTAAATAGAAATATATCATCATGTACCAAAACTGTTTAATTCATGAATAAATTACAACGGAAAGTGAGCAAGGTCGGGACTGAGCTGCGTTCTCCACCCAATAGGGTCCTTAGTCCACCTCACGCTACTTACATGATGCTTTTGTTGAGTAATCTTCAGTATTTATGATTAAACTTTATGTATATGATACTGAATGATATATCATTTATATATTAAATGACTAAAATAAGTGCAATTATCCATTTAATATTTACTTTGCGTAACATTTTGTTATTTGTGCAATTTTACGCACTTTAGGTAACCGGTGTCAGGGTAAAATTAATCTTGTTTTTTTTACAAGTTATTTATTCATACTATTTATTTTTTCGCTTTATGTACTTTGAACATCATATTTTACTAAGAGAAGACTAAATTTATTGAAAATATTGAATTGTAAAAGAAAAGATGAAAAAAGTTTTTCGGCTCTCTGAGGGACGAATTTAACTTGTGGTGGCAGTGGTTATTGATTTGATAAAGGGAGATAACCGCTGCGGGGAGTTTGGGAACAGTCACTTCATGAAAATCTGAGAATTTTTCTGATATGATAAATAAATCTGGTGTCCAAACTTTATCAAACATAGAGACATCTATTTCAAGCCTGGTTAAATTCAGCACATCGTCATATTTTAATCTTTCATCTATCCACCGTTCTCGTAAAAACATACTCATGGAATAATCCTGAAATACACAAAATACATTCTCAACTTGTATTCAGAGTTGTCTTCCCCTTTTCGCTGAAACTTCTGCGCGGTAGTTTAAATACAATAAAACATTACTTTAAATTGTAAAATATACGATTTATATTATTCAAAACGTTGGCGATGAAGTACTTTCAATTCTGATATCATAGGCGGACCCAGGATTTCTGGTTAGAGGGACGTAAAATTCTAGTGAGGGGGCGTAAAATGGACAAGCAGAATGGGGTTCCAAGGGGCGTAAGTGTCCCGAATGGCCAGGCAAAACCCTGACCAGGGGACCAGGTTACCGACGGCCCCGGAAATTCCTTAGTTTTGGTTAATTCTAAGGGATTCAGGCACATTATCAGAGCATCAAATATCCTTTTCCAGAGTATACAATATAAAGCGTCTATATGTTTATATCATATAATTTTCTAACAGCCGCTGAATCATGTTATAATCTTACAATAATGAGAAGGAATTGTTTTTTATTGTATGCTATGTTGCACGCGTAGCGTGCGAAATTTTTTTGACATGTATATATATATTTCTTATAAATCATATTTCATGATAAAAATACGTTGTGCAATTTTAGTGGGGGGGGGGGGGGGCGTACGCTGAGTCCGTCCTTGAATCTGCCTACGAATATTCAAGAAAAACATAGATCAAACTCTTTGACGAATGCACAATATCGTGACGTCATTATTTCTAGTGTACATTTGCAAGTGTTTATGAAAATTGCAAATGTGACTGAATGTATACGTTACGACAACAGCGACAATAGTTATTTGATAATTTGAATGAGAAACAATTTTTGTGACTGTCTAGTCTTAGGTCATTGCTTGGAAACTACTTTTATACGCTAGTAGTGATAAGTGCGAGAAAAAATATTAACAAATCTTGGTTCAGATGGAAACTTATTAGTTGCCGAGTATTTATTGATCATATGCTTTTAAAAATGACCGTACTAACGTTGTTCCTTGTTTTATCGTCGTTTGTGACAGTTGGATCCTGAAATAACGTATGAAATGACAGGAGTCTTGCCAGGTTATTCTTTGCTTGAACACCCAATGTGAGAATCGGCGTGTATCTTTATAGCTCTTATCTGACGTTTCGTTGTGATGTAATTTTAATTACCAACCATAATAATATATTTGCATACATAACGCACTAAAATTTCAATTGTTGTTCAATACATTTGCATTATGATCTTTAGTATTTTAGCTTAAATTAAGTTAAAGTTGGTTTTTAGCAGAAATGATCCATTGGGAATTTTGTTCTATAGTGTTTACACCTGAAACTAAATTAAAGTTGGTTTGAACTAGTATATTAATAATTGACTGCGGATTTCAAATATGCAGACTGTAGCTTATTAACATTTTTAGGCACAAACCACTGTGATGCTTTTCACAAAACTTCTTCCAAAAAAATAATTCTTCAGTAATAATCAAGAAACATTAATAATGCGCTCATTTGTTGGCTTATCAATTCCAAATATTATAGAATTGCGTAGAATAGAGAATACCCTTAGAATATCATATCATAGTTATGCTCATTATCCATCTGACTTTGAACAGCTAATAATATGAAATTGACTTACGACAACTTTTTTCGTAAGAATTTTTGTGAAAAGGAGCACAGGAAAAAAGTCACTGAACTTTATATGTAATCACAACATCGCGGTATAATGCGAGACAATATGTCCATGGCCTACATACATGTTAATAATTGTAAATACTAATAGATATAGATTACAATTCCCAATGGATCATTTCTGCTATAGATCTATACTATTTATCGAGATGAAACTAGAATACAATCTTATAATAATATTTGGATGATGTCCGGTAAACGGTTAAAACGGTCAATTTATTGGTGAAAATGATTAAAAAGGACAATTCATTGATGAACTTCATCATATGTTCGTTAGCTTCATTTTACTTAATGAGATCAGACAGACGTATGGGAATATGATATGATATTAACGCATGGTTTAGTTAGACTGCACTTTGGGAATCACATTTTTCAATGAAAGGCAAATAGGGTTAGGGAGGACCAACTCCGTATACGGAAGTAAGAATCTGATTCAAGATCAACATCTAAATACATTGAAGTAGAAATTATCATCATTATCATCATCACCATTTTCATCATCATTTTAATCATCATCATCACTAGCACCAGCATTATCATCATCATCATCACCATGTATGGGTAAACTTACAAAATATTATTTTTGATTTAAATGGCATACAAATTTTTAATCATAATTTGACAAATCGCTATACCTCGATGCTAATATATTGCATTCTCTCAGGCTAACAATTTGTGGTCCGACAATATTAAATTACCAATATAATACGATATACATGTTCAAAATAATGAGCCAGTATTTTGTGGCTTTAGAACGTTAGTCAAACATTGATATATGAAAAAAAATCAGAATAAATAATATAATAACAATATGATAAGTACGTGCTGAAAACTTTATTCTATCTAAATATACATTCAATAGTAATGACAATACATTTACTCTTGTGTACATAATAAATAGAAATAAAAATGGGGATTCGCGTGTTTTTCGCACTGTTTTTTTTTTGTTAGCAGTAAGATTGAAAGTAGCAGTAAGACAGTACACCAATTGGTACTCATACTTAAGTAGTAATTAAAACATATAATAGGTAGTTGTTACTGCTAACTTCACATTTATCAAATTATATTTTCCCATTTCTTTAAAATTATATACACTAAAAATGATTAAATAAATTATAGCACTAGCATGAATTTGTAGTTAAACATCGTATACGTATTCGACTTAACTTGAAGTAATATTGTACGTAGTTTAAAAGTGATTGAGCATTTATTAAAAAAGAAGCAAGAAAATCGTACTTGGCCAACTTGTTCGATTTTCCTGCTGTCCTGTCTGTATTCATTTTCACAGTAATCATCGTCTGTCTGTGAATTAACAATGTAAAAATGTGAAGGTAAGTATATGATCCGCATTGGCCAGTTTGTTGTTATTACCTACGCTTTCATTCTATTATGGTACATCATTGTACTTTATTTACACTATTCTAAATGAAATATTTTACTCCTTATAATTGTCTTTCGGTATATAAAGTAAAAAAATCTTTTTAAAATGTTGACTTAATATAGAATTGGATCTATGAATATAGTCACTATGTTTATTCAATTCATTTGTTATCTAACTATACTTGGTTCTATATATAGATTTCAATTTTTATAAATAGATTCAATTCTATAAATAGATTATGTTCTATAATTAGCTTTTTGTTCTATAAATAGATTTGTTCTTTATAAATAGATTTAATTCTATAAAATAGATACTCTTCTATAATAGATTTACTTTTTAAGAAGATTTCGTGTTATTGACATGTTTTGATTTATATGTTGACAAAAACTATTTGAAGCGCGAATATAGTTCGTTTCTTCAAAAAATATTTATATTATTGGGATTTCAATAAAAATGAATATAATGCACAAATATCAATAGTAACATATGTAAAATAAGTATAAAGATATGTTCCAAGCACACAAATAAAAACACTATAATATCAGTAGGGAATACTTCCCGTTCGGGAAACAAGGGGATTCCCCTTCAGTGCTTCCCGATCGGGCAGCAAATGTCAAAATGCTTCCCGATCGGGAAGGATTTTGGCCTTTTTTGACGTACCTTACTAAAAATGACCGCTGCATAAAAGTATTTAACCTACAAAAATATGAAAAACACAATCTGATACAGG
The DNA here is from genome assembly GCA_025267735.1 of Mactra quadrangularis. Lineage (NCBI taxonomy): Eukaryota > Metazoa > Mollusca > Bivalvia > Venerida > Mactridae > Mactra > Mactra quadrangularis. The sequence continues at coordinate 13,309,919 of CM046308.1, read as the reverse complement.
AATGATGTATCTAAAATCCTACCGAGTCGTTTTCGTTTAAAATGCCTACAATTAAAATAATCCGAAAATGAAATTCAGAAAATAATATGACATCGGTTGTTTCCCGTTCTGGAAACATTGCTTCCCTATCAGGAAGCCCGTTATACTAGTTTTAATATAATTTGTAAGTAATCCAAATTAAACTTAAGCTATAGACATCTTTTTATATTAATGGAAATATTGCATTGATTCCAATGCATATGTTAGAAACACCTTTCACAAGTATCATTCATAGTAATTTATAGTAATTTAGCTGTCTCTTAAAGGGAATTGTATAGAAATTTAATCACGTTTTTCAATTTTTATATGAATAATTATAACATCCAAAAAGATATTCCGATAAGTCTACTTATTATAAATTCAGATGTTTGACATGTGTATAAATGTTACAAAGTATCATTGACTGGGATAAACACTGTAGCAGCACATTGTTTATGTCATGTTTCATATTACAGCTGTAAGTCAACATACTCACTGTTTTAGGAAAGGCTAATCTCTGAATTTAGCAGAGCACTGGTTACCAAGGGCATACTTGGTCAGCTACTGAAAGCTGCTCTACATATTTTAAATCAGTAGTGAGAGGGAGAATAGTCATAGATAGTTTTTCATGACCAAGCTCCTTGAACCCTAAATCAGTAGATTAGTATGCTACCATCCTAACAACTAATCTAGGCCAGCGGTATACTTAACAATTCATACAAAATTATACAAAATGATAAAACCCTATCAATAAACACTAATATAAAATTTAAATGTGGTTCAATTCATTTGTTATAGTTTCCTATTATTATACATTAACTTGTATTATTGCATTTCCAGTAAAAATAGACTATTAGGGAGTAAGAAATGACACCTGGCGGTCATAAGTATATTTTTTGCTATAAAAAATAAGTTTGAGCAGTATCGTTAAACTATTTTTACATGTTTACTAAGTGAACGAAGGGATATCATATTTCCATCCTGTTTGCTATGTTAAAATGGACATAGGCCAAATGACTAATATAAATACAGCACATCTAAGGATATGTGTAATGTTTTCAATGTTCAAGGAAAATCATGTGAATGTTTAAAGCACAGTCACATCATCATTTCTATCATTATTTCACAAGAAATAGACTACAAGAGGTGTGTCCAATAACCTTTTACAGTATGCAATCCCATTTAAAGCATTTTTTGTTTTCAATAAATAAATGCTCATTGATTTTATTTTCATATTCTTTTAAATAGCCTCATCATGCAAACACTTGTTTTTCCAATTGTTAACTATGCATTTTTCAAAACTAGCAAATAATATTGAACACAGTATTCATTATTTTTTATGTTTAAACATTAATGAGAATCTCGATAGTTTGTAAAATTAAATTTCAATTCATGCTATATAATTATCATGCATTGTTTTTGAGTTTGGTCAAATTTAGATAATAGAAATGTTGTTTAATGGTGCTGAAGAAATTATGGATTCGTCGATAACCATCTCATACCAAAGAGTAAAGGATTATTTTCTTCTTTCAACATTTTGCAGAAATTTTATTCTTCAATCTTAAAAATCTCCCAAATTAGCATACAAAACATGTACCTGACAGGGAATGGCTCATATTGTGTAAGCTTTATTTTAAAATTATTGTATTTCTTTTTGTTTTGATAGCTCTCCTGGTTAGAATTATGTACATTTGTAGAGTAATGAAAAAAACATAGTAAGTCCAGCCATCTACAATTGACTTAAGTACCAACATTTGACAACCAAGAATACCCGACTTTCCAGCCTTGGCTCCTTTTAATTTTGTGATAAAATTATCATAAAATTACAGATTTTGGAAATGAATCAAATATTATGGTATTTAAATTTGAGAGGTCATATTACTAAATATATTCACAACTATGTACATAAATGAAAGTTTAATTGGACAGTTAATTTTGTTTTGATCAGATTATTCTGGTAGAAAATCAGAATGTTTATTTAAAGTGTAGGTGTTAGACTATTTGTTACTATTCTGACTGGTTTATATAGCCTTAAATTTTTTACAAATAAATGGACAGGTCTCTTGCTTAAATAAGTTTTGCATTACATACAAACTATTACATTAAAAATAGAATAACTTGCTTCCTGATCGGGAAGCAATGTTTCCAGAACGGGAAACAACTTTTTTCTTTGAAGTCATATTTTTTTGTCTGAATTTCATTTTCGGATTATTTTAATTGTAGGCATTTTAAAAGAAAACGACTCGGTAGGATTTTAGATACATCTTTCTTGTATCAGATTGTGTTTTTTATATTTTTGTAGGTTAAATACTTTTATGCAGCGGTCACTTTTAGTAAGGTATGTCAAAAAAGGCCAAAATCCTTCCCGATCGGGAAGCATTTTGACATTTGCTGCCCGATCGGGAAGCACTGAAGGGGAATCCCCTTGTTTCCCGAACGGGAAGTATTCCCTACTGAATATAGAATATGGACCTACCATATCTTTTTCACTAACTGAAAACATCGAAATGATGACAATGTTGGCTGTTACATTTACTGTTCGTTCATTGCTTGCTGAAATATTAAGGTATGAAATATGTTATATGCATTTACTAATTGGTTTTAAAGACATAATATATCACTAATTATTTTTTGAGCTTGAATGTCTACTTGAATGTTGGACAATTTGAGGATGCAATCATACTAATCCTTGTACATTACGTAATTTACTCTGGACATCAAGTGTAACCCGATTAAAATTCATGATCCATACTTAGGGTACAAACTTACGACCTCTCGAATCGTCAGCGGACACTACTACGTCGCTATAAAAAGTAACTTTAAGGCAAGGGATTACAAGTGCCCAATTATACATCTACTACATACAGAACATAGGTATATACGAGTATTAGAATTTCCAAAAATGCTTGAAATCACCGTTTACCGTGTATGACATTTTCTCCCCTTAGTAAAACATTCAAGCAATATGTGTCAGCGTTTAAGACCGCTCATGTCTATTATAGAATGCCTGAATTTAGCTGTAATCACAATACATTGAATGAACAGGCGCTGTCTTGAAACTTTTCTAACTATGCACATAAAAGAGCATTTGCAGAATTTAGCCTGTCTATTTGGTCAATTAATATATCTAGAGTTATCGTCAAATAAGGAAAGTGGCAGAATATATGGATCTGCAATGATGTGTAAGGAACACAACCGAGAACACTCAGGCGTAGAATAATGATAAAAACGTGGATTTTACAAAATTATACTAACATTGAATTCGTAAAAATGTTACATAATTATTATTTATGAATAAGCCATTAGCCGGTACGTGAACATTGCCTTAATTTTTTACTCAATCTAAATTTTTGCCATACATATATTGAAGAAGTATGAAATACTATATTGAAACACTTACGTTTATTATGTCTTGGTGGCAGTTTCTTGTCATATCCTTCAAACAGATCATCTAACAAAGTTGACCTGAAACAGTGAAACAATCTTTAGAATATACTAACCTACATACAAAATGTACTTGACCTGACGAAGAATTTCATCAGTCTTACTTCTTTGACGGTATGTTGACAATCTACGAAATTTGTGGGTGTGTGGTTGCCCGGGACAACCAAGTTTTAGTTTGGACAACCAAAATTGCTTTGGGCAACCAAGTTCCTATAATAAAGATGTAGTGCTAGCTGCTAAAATGACCAGTTTTGGCAACTCCTTTCATATCATAATTTCGTGGACTGCGTTGATCAGTATATGTATATGTACGAGTAAATGTCTCTGCCATTTTACAAGTATGTAGTAAACTTTCGGAAGCACACGTTGACAATCAAGTTTTGAACACAGGGATATGCCATGCATTCTCGTACCCAGAGTCTAGTAGGATTCTCGAGAATCTTGATAACCTCGGGGTACGAGAATGTATGTCATGTGACCTTCCTTCGATATTCAAACAAAGAAAAGTCACATGACATATCCCTGTGGTTTGGAACATACATTGAAGATTTCAATTTAATCCGGTTAAGTAATTTTAGTTATCGAACTTCTTTATTAGTATTGTTCAAAACTATAATGATAAAATAACACTAATAATAATAAATAATGTTAGTAATACTGATACAAATACTACTAATAATAATAGCCGTTGATGGTGAAACAAAGCAGTATCATTTCGGATCGAGACACCGAAAGATATACAGAGCAAATTTCAGAAAAAATGTACAGTCCAAAAGAGAACAATCTCTCGCCGGGGACAGTAAGGTAATGTGACCACAACAAACTTATGAGCACACATATCAAGCAAGAAAGCCAATTCAAGATTTGATATAATTTTGTGCTGTAATTTATTGTAACTTACATCGTAACATTTTCTAACGTAGAATTATCCAATGACGTCACTTCCTGGAAACTCAGATATAAAAAACATGACAACAGGAAAGTCCCTCTGTTCATTTTTACTGTGTCACCTTTGTTATAGCCAATCTCTGAAAGATGAAATCATATATGATAAAATTTATATGAATATGTGACTATGTTACACAAGGAGCTTAGGACATAACAGTTGATGCCAAAAAGCTTTAGAGAAAGATACATGCCGGTAAAGGCATGTATGAACTATTGAAAAGCCATATCAAATATGATTCATAAAATGACTCAAAAAGAGTAAAAGTATAAACTTTTATGTCCATTGTGGTCATTGAAGATTTTCCAATACTAATATGTGACTATTTGTTAGCCTAGCGAACCCTGCTCAACAGTAAAATTGCCTCCGAAGCATTCTCGTACCCCAAGGTTATCAAGATTCTCGATCTAAGCTAGTATCGAGAATCCTACAATACTCTGGGTACGAAAATGCCTCCGAAGTGGCAAAACGGAAATATACATGTATTTGTTGAAAGCAGTCGGGAATGTTTTATTCCAAGTATAGCTCTTTGCCTCATAGTTGTAGCCAAGAATGTTTTCCATTTTTGGTGTGTGCTGTAATAATTATGGTTTTTGGAGAGGAGTCGATCTTAGTTATTCTTCAGTAGATAGTGATCATTTAGTGTTGAAGCATCATAGAACATATTTATCTTAATGTTTCTATCAGTGTAGACTTGGTTAATTGATTTAGACGCTAAAATATGTATAATTAGTAAAGAAGCAAAAAAAAAAACAACGTCAATGTATTTATATAACAAGAAATGTAATGTGGAAACCACATTAAAGCCGGATTTAAAAACTTTAACGCAAAAATTACAAAGGGAAATAATTCATAATAAAGCCAGGTAGAGTTGTGGTTACTTTCTAATTCTGTTTATCACATGGTATGTTATCATTGTATGAAGTTTCATAAAGATATGACAATAAATGGCTGAAATATATGGTAAAGAATAACTTTAAAGCAATTGTTAACGACACCGGACGACCGACCGTTCGTTTTTCGTTGAAAAATCCGGCTAAAAACCTAACTAGTTAACCTATCATTTTTCAGACGCGTTGTACCAGCATTAGGTATTGACAAAATAACAATGGCAAGCTTCATACGCATATCACTAGCTAGCGCTTCGCACCTCTGGTACCCTCGATTGGATATCACTTTTTCTGTCGGTGTAAGAAGAGTACCAGTGGACAAACACTAGGTAGCGATATCCACAGGACATTAGCAACTAGATTTGTGTTAAAGGCACGCTTATTTAAAAATAGCATGTTATCAATAAATTCAAGTCTTGAATTTAAAATATATATCATTAAAATCACACACCTCGGATATCAACTTTCATAAAATGGCCCTTGATAAAATGAATGCTAATTAAATCGGTAAACGTGGCATGCAACATTGATATATTTCTTTAAACATAATACATCTCATATTTATCTATGCTTGAGGTATTCGGTTGCAAAATAAATCAAGATCTATTCCATGATTTAAGAATTAAAATTCATATCGATCGATTGGTTTTATTGTTATTTTGAATACATTGAGTTATTATGTAAAGTCTGGATTTCCAATTCCATTAGTTAATTGATAAAAACCATGTGTCTTGGTATTAATGTAACCTTGCTGATTTGTTGATATGTTACAAAGCAAAAACCTACGACAAAAAGCGTCGTAAGTCAAGCAAAAGGAAACATTCATTCAATTGTTCACACTATTGCAAACCGATTCTATAATTACGTTTAAATTACGATTAATAATATAAATTGATGTGCGACTTTAAGCAAAAGATAAAAGGCCTAACGATATAGAAAATTTATGCTTTCCGCTGTCTGGGCTTTAACTCAGTGATACAAATTTGTAATGTTGATTTGTTTGCATAAATTGTATTTGAATAATAGCCTTTCTGTGAAATAATCTTAAATGCAGATTTGTATTGTAAATATTTTGTTAAAATACAACGGAAATTAGATGCCCAAAACAAAGCAAGTCATCTGGAAGGTTGCTTTCTGAACAAAAAGGAGCAATGTTCCAATATGGAGCTAGATTGTATGAAAGCTTAGTCATTCTTCATTGAAATTTGTATTCACGCATTGGATCAAATCATATTGAATAGACCAACAAAGACAAGTCTTTCAATATGAAATGTCTTATTTATAGTAAAGGCTGTAAGTATCTTATGCAGTAAACAAGCTTGAAACTATCATTCCCAATCCCAAAAACTCTACAGCGCCGCTAAATATCGCAACGCCGCGAAACTTCTCCATCGGCACTAAATGTCGCAATCAATGTTTAACGACGCGATTTTTCTGACGATAAATGTCGCAACTTCAACACTAAAGGTCGCAGAAAAATGGACTAACGTGCTATGTCGCAACCTAAACGCTAATAATGCGACAATGGCGACATATAGTCCCGTTACAACTTTTAACGTCGCTGCAACGTTTAGCGGCACTAAAAAATCTACATGGATGTAAATTAAACGGATTTTTTGTGAAAGAATATTTCTAGGGTTACCGTTCTTTCTTACATTGCACGTTAATGAAAGACAATAACGGTAACTTTGAATATAGATTGCTAAATCCTACTAATATTTTACATGTATATTGTTAACTATAGGTGACCGATACTGACCTCAAAATGATCTACCGCTGATGAATAATTAATAGAATTTGTCTATCTTTGTAACTAATGCATACATATGAAATTACCTTCCCTGAAACTGCTAGACATACGGATAATAAATCGAGGGCTAAAAGAAACACTATTGTATTTCCATTTGAAAATTAAGAGAGTTATTATATGTTTCGTTCAAGCCTAGAAATTATGTTATTGACTCATTCGGAATTCCTCGCTAATTTTCTACGTCAATATCTTCGTGGGAGAAGATCGCCGAGATGGTCCGAGTGTTATTGCCTTAGTTATTGGTCAGTCACTTTAAAATGTAGGTCTATTATATAATATATTGTTTTTCAATTTGAAATGAACTCGTTTAATTCTATTAAACTTTAATTCACGTCTGAGAGAAAACGCTGTCAGTTTTTACCACTCATGTAGGTCATCGTTTTTCACAGAACTCCACATGACCTGTGCTCCACCAATAAAATGTGCGCATTTCAGTGCTAGGGCATTTGTTATAGCATAAACCTTCTACATGCATAATAATTAATATTCTAATGTAAATCAATACTGTTTCTGTTGGTAACTTTATTACTTATTTCATGACTATAAATTCAATCAGACGATAAAACAATCGATTTATTCCAGTAAGCTATAAATATTTGATTATATATTTTAATTAATAGTACCCTTATGCATTCTTCAAAGCAATATTTGTAAAAAACGTGACGAAGACAAATAGTAATAAAATTAACATATTTCCCGCTATAGTCATTGTAACAGATTTTTAATCTATTAAAGTTTGTAATATTCATTTGAAACATACAATACAGTTAATGTGGACCTCAGACTAGCTGAATCATTCAGATAAAATACATGAGTAGCATGTGCATGTTGACCTGACATATATAGATAACAAAATTAATATTCTGTTTGGTATATAAAATAAAAAGTTTTGTGTCAGAAGTGGGATTCGAACCCACGCCTGGAGAACCAGACTGCGACCTGAACGCAGCGCCTTAGACCACTCGGCCATCCTGACTGTTGACATTAACAAGGATATATAACTTATATGATTCTATTGAAAATTTACTGCTATATCATATAACGATGGAATCTCATATATACTGACTCCAAAACAAACATGATATGTAAAACAATAAAAGTATGTAAATATTGATACCGTCTGTATAGTACAGTGTACTACATTCCAGACAAGATGTGTATAGAAAAACAAAATATCACGACAGTAAGTATATCATAGTTGTATAAATGAATCAAAATCACAAAGCTTGGAGATAATATTTTTAAATGTTTTTACAAATTTAAACTTAAGTTTTTTTTCATTTGATTATACGCCTATTTCTATATTACATATTCAATGGCGTTGAACAAAAAGACAAATTATAAAAAATAAATAAGTAAAAACCCTCCACCATAAATACATAATGTATAATACAATAACCCAAAACAAAATAAAATTTATCACACATGATGTAATATAGTGTGTAAGTGTATTTTTGTATTGTTTTTATTGAGCTTTAATATTTCATATTTTTTGGACCTACATCATTCACAGTTCATGATTCGACTTAATTTTACATTTTTTATCGCATTTTTTTTATTTATTTGATATTGAAAGTTGGTGTCCTGAACAGTATAACATGATGCTGCTGTTAACCGGACATGTTCTTTACATCCTTCATCAATACTTTGATAGATACACTGCCCTCCAAAAGTTCCTTCACAGATATACACTGCCCTCCAAAAGTTCCTTCACAGATATACACTGCCCTCCAAAAGTTCCTTCACAGATATACACTGCCCTCCAAAAGTTCCTTCACAGATATACACTACCCTCCAAAAGTTCCTTCACAGATATACACTGCCCTCCAATAGTTCCTTCACAGATATACACTGCCCTCCAAAAGTTCCTTCACAGATATACACTGCCCTCCAAAAGTTCCTTCACAGATACACACTGCCCTCCAAAAGTTCCTTCACAGATACACACTGCCCTCCAAAAGTTCCTTCACAGATATACACTACCCTCCAAAAGTTCCTTCACAGATATACACTGCCCTCCAAAAGTTCCTTCACAGATATACACTGCCCTCCAAAAGTTCCTTTATAGATATACACTGCCCTCCAAAAGTTCCTTCACAGATACACACTGCCCTCCAAAAGTTCCTTCACAGATATACACTGCCCTCCAAAAGTTCCTTCACAGATATACACTGCCCTCCAAAAGTTCCTTCACAGATATACACTGCCCTCCAAAAGTTCCTTCACAGATATACACTGCCCTCCAAAAGTTCCTTCACAGATATACACTGCCCTCCAAAAGTTCCTTAATAGATATACACTGCCCTCCAAAAGTTCCTTCACAGATATACACTGCCCTCCAAAAGTTCCTTCACAGATATACACTGTCCTCCAAAAGTTCCTTCACAGATATACACTGCCCTCCAAAAGTTCCTTCACAGATATACACTGCCCTCCAAAAGTTCCTTCACAGATATACACTGCCCTCCAAAAGTTCCTTCATAGATATACACTGCCCTCCAAAAGTTCCTTCACAGATATACACTGCCCTCCAAAAGTTCCTTCATAGATATACACTGCCCTCCAAAAGTTCCTTCACAGATATACACTGCCCTCCAAAAGTTCCTTCACAGATATACACTGCCCTCCAAAAGTTCCTTCACAGATATACACTGCCCTCCAAAAGTTCCTTCACAGATATACACTGCCCTGCAAAAGTTCCTTCACACGTTTACAATTTACACTGTACTACATTGAGTTTTAAAAAATTGTAAAAACACTTTATTGCTAAATGATTTTCAATTTTACTTTTGAGTATGAAATTACAAAATATCTCAAATTAGATACAGGTTCATCAAAATGCAATGGCCATAGTTTTGGAGGCTGATGGATAACTTTTTCTGCTACTCAAAAAATGAAATGTAAATAAAATAAACAATGATTAAATAATTGTTTGAACTTGCAGGGGCGGATTCAGGATTTTTTCCTAAGGGGGAAGGGTCCAAACCTTTTCTAGGGTGGGGGGGGGTCCTAACTTTTTCTAGGGGGGGGGGGGGGTTCCAAACTTTGAACCACATTATACACATTTTGCAGAATAATGCAACATATTAATAATAAAAACTACATAACTATTAAATCTATGTTAAGAACCGAGAAAAATTGCTTCATGCTCTTAAAAATGACTTACAGTCAAGAAATACACTAATAGACAAGTACATTTTGGAAATTCTAGGAGGGGGGTCTGGACCCCCCTGTCCCCCGCTGGATCCGCCTATGACTTGAACTTGGAATTTGTAGCAATTCAATCAACTGTATTTAGAATGAAATTTTGGAGGGCGGTGTATACTTAAAACAACAAACAACTTCTTATCATTGTGTATGCACCAATAAAATGTCATGCTCGTGGTCTGATGTTATCATACAATGTACACCACTTAATTGGTATTTGATTTATAGATAGAAACAGACACGAATGCTGTTAGAATTATCTATAGGATGATGACTAGTAAATGTATATAAAATAAGTATAAATTATAAAGTAATTGCATTTTATTGTCTAAATTTCATGCTAATGTACATGTATGTATGGCGGTCGTTCACCCAGCCAGCGTTCCTGGAAACTTCCCCGAACCAGTACTAGATTAAACATTTTATAGTTAGATGCATTGAAATAAATAGAATAAAAACTACCCAGCTTGTATTATCGACTGTATATCACTGAGGAACTAGGGACGCGGAATTCCTGTGCCCGACTTAGCCGACATGAACATTTATGTATGCAAATGTTTCAAACCCACTTGTCCGTGGATTAGTTATATTTGGTTTAATGTTAATATACTAACTAAGCAATACTTAAAATGTAAATGTTAAAATGTTTACATTATATTCAAGGATGAACTGTTTTATTATCAATCATACATTCATTAATATATGTACTCACGGTATGCTTTATATTCTCAATGAGTGTACTGAAGTTTTGTACAAAAAGAATCTTCAATCCGGACAAGTTCATTTTTCGATTTCACTCGTCCGTGGAAAAGTTGGGAAAAGTTGAAATTCCACAGCCTTTAAATATATGATAAATTCCATTCTAACGTATGATCTTCACATCAGATATTCAGGAAAACGCAAATAACAGTTTATCGTGTCGAACCATCATTATATACGATAAACAGTTATTTGGCGTTGTACAAAATTCGTCCGTATGATGCTCTATTTATATCAGATTAAAATTTCTCATCAATTTAGAACATAAATATGTCATTTATAATATGATAAGCATAACTTACCAACTATGTGAATTTTATATCCAACTTAAACCAGTACAAATGATATAATATTTAACTCCAAACAAAACATATAGAACATAGATCATTGAAATACAAATATATAAATATGAATACAAATCAAAATGTACGGAAACCATGAAGTGACATCTTAGTACACGATTCATTTACTTTCTGTTTATATCTATGAAAATTGACGCCATACCTGATTTAAATTGAACCCTGGCACAAACTATCGGACTTGATCGGGTGTTTTCTTAGAATATATATACATGTATATCAAAAAACGACAGAAGTGTTCCGATTGGAACAGAAAAAAATGGACCTAATTAGGAATTTCCATAAAACCTACATAAAGAATTTGTCATTAAAACTGGCCATACAGTTCCAAGGGGCATAGAACAAAATTCATACATTTTCGTCGAAATTACATGGAGAAATTTGTAGCCAACTAGAGAAGGGTTCCAAGTGGCCGAGGAACGAACCGTTCCTACCACAATCATGGTTTTCCGTAAAAAACTGACGAATAATTTACATAGAAAATGACAGGAGTGCTCCGATTCGGCGAGAAATTGTTCATGCAGATATTATAAATGGCAATTCGACGTATATTATAAACATTTGTTTGATTTAGATGTTGATTTTGATAAAAAAATGAATTTCCATTCACTGAAAGGTAAATTGAAAATGAGCATAATCGTCGTACTCGTTCGTATAAAATTTTGATTTCTTGAATACAAATTGTCACTTTTTCAAATATCTATAAAATTTAACTTTTTTGAATTCTATTAAATACCCAGTAAACTTGTAATTATTCTAATTTATAGACCCGCTATTTAATGCATATAGCAGTCGCATTGAACACATATACCAATTTTATGTCTTTTTTATTTCGACAGTAAGGTATGTATATTTTTGGCGGGGGGGGGGGGATTCCCAGCTGGTGATACAGCGCTTTGATTTTTCGAGGTACGTAAAGTATGTTTATTTTTATATTTTTTTAATCGCATGCGTGTTTTTGTAGCTATATAAGACTAATTTGTTAACCAACAAACGCCTGTCAATAGAAGAATTACACTTTCTCTCTTTTAAAGGAGACATTTTGTTTTATATCTTTATGAAAAACCTTTACCAAATCATTTAAGACTCATTATAGTTAGCTTATAGTCACGTGATTTACAACAGCCAATGAGGTTAATTTTAGCCAACTTTTGGTGTTTTTTTGACAAATTGTTGAATAACGTCATACAGAGAGTAAGATAAGTTTTACTAACTTTTTCTCCCTAAAAATCCCAACCGATCCTATGATCCACAAAAATTAAATAAGGCGATAAACTAAATCATGCACGAAAATAATTAGTGCAGAGGAATCAGAGTATACATTTACAGCACTGAGGATAATACGCTCATTTACAGCACTCAGGCTAATACGGTCATTTACAGCACTCAGGCTAATACGGTCATTTACAGAACTCAGGCTAATATGGTCATTTACAGCACTCAGGCTAATACGGTCATTTACAGCACTCAGGCTAATACGGTCATTTACAGCACTCAGGCTAATACGGTCATTTACAGCACTCAGGCTAATACGGTCATTTACAGCACTAAGGCTAATACGGTCATTTACAGCACTCAGGCTAATACGGTCATTTACAGCACTCAGGCTAATACGGTCATTTACAGCACTCAGGCTAATACGGTCATTTACAGCACTCAGGCTAATACGGTCATTTACAGCACTCAGGCTAATACGGTCATTCACAGCACTCAGGCTAATACGGTCATTTACAGCACTCAGGCTAATACGGTCATTTACAGCACTCAGGCTAATACGGTCATTTACAGCACTCAGGCTAATACGGTCATTTACAGCACTCAGGCCAAGACGGTCATTTACAGCACTCAGGCTAATACGGTCATTTACAGCACTCAGGCTAATACGGTCATTTACAGCACTAAGGCTAATACGGTCATTTACAGCACTCAGGCTAATACGGTCATTTACAGCACTCAGGCTAATACGGTCATTTACAGCACTCAGGCTAATACGGTCATTTACAGCACTCAGGCTAATACGGTCATTTACAGCACTCAGGCTAATACGGTCATTTACAGCACTCAGGCCAATACGCTCATTTACAGCACTCAGGCCAATACGGTCATTTACAGCACTCAGGCTAATACGGTCATTTTCTGAAAAAAAAATGTAAAAGTTATTTTATGCTTTAATAAAATTTCTTTTTTAGCTGATGCAAGAACTTGACAAAAAGTTAACAATTTGAAA